>OX941091.1:69593594-72096094 GCA_954870635.1 Arctium minus | reverse complement strand
CGGGTGTTGTTGTCTAACTTCCAAAAATGTACTATTGCTATACCCAATGTACGCCTCTATGTTCTCCCAAAAATGTTATTAGTCCTTCAAAGCTCTCCACTCAGACCCAATGAGTCCCACCGCTAGATAAACCTGTTATACATGTCATTTTAAGAAAAAGTGTTAGGCTAAAGTCTAGTGAGAACAAACAGTAATGTTTAAGAAAACAATAAGCTCTAAATGAGATAAATAGAGGAAACAAATGGAATAAATATGATAAAATATTGCTTTTATACAAATACCCCTTGGGTTGACGGGGGAGAATCGCTTACTAACATAAGTGACGTAATACAAAAGTAATCCATTAGACATGTTAGTAAAACCAAAACACATAATAATACACGCATTGGATGTCGGGCTCGGTAGCTTTAAACGTACACCTACGGAATGTCAACTTCAACCACATAGGGTCCTTACATTGAGATTTCCTCATCCAATGAAATGTACTAGCACGTAGGACTTATACCATACCGTCGATGCCTAACCGTGCCTCAATGTAGAAAATTAGCGTTCCATCATCAGACGTAATGATGCAAATGATTATGAAGCTATGACACTTAGATGCAACCAAATAGTCAATCCCATATAAGCAAAACCAACCAATATCCTTAAATAGTTAAGATGCCATCAAAGACAAAATCAACCAATATCCTTAAATAGTTAAGATGCCATCAAAGACAAAATCAAGATTTCATATAAACCTTCATGAGGTTCCAAGGGGTTTCACATAGTCCTTTGAATAATATTTCCACACACTACTCAATCCCAACAAGTTCTTATTCAATAAGTTTCAATATTTCAAAACCCTAGTTTTTGACTCAAAGTGTTTAAACTTGAGAATCATATTCCATAGATATGTAAACCACATATAACCCAAAATATTAGTTATTCACCATTCCAAACATATTTATCCAAGTAAACTCTAAAAATCTCCAAAATTAGGTTTTTGATGAAATCCCATCCAAATCAAGAAGAAATTAAAGAGGAGATGTTTAGAAGGTTAAAACCCACATTTTAACATGTATAAAGTTTGTAAAAATAAGAATGAACTCACCTTGTAGGATTGTAGCTTAAAACACTAAAATCCAAGAACTAGATGAGAGGATGAGAGGTTCCTTGCTTTCTTAAGGACTAGGAGTTTCTTCCACTAAATGCTTAAATAACCCTAAAATGTTCAATGAATGATCAAGATGTGGGTAGATGGAAGAAATTAATGGCAAGAGGGTGTAGAGATGAGACGTACCAGGTTTTCCTTGAGAGAAAATCGGACCTAGAAACTTCCAAATCAGTATTATGCCAAGTAAAATCGAGCTGCACATTTAAATAGACCCTAGAGCCCGTCCGCGAAAGTGCCATGCGACAGTGCCCAAGACACAGTCGCCCGAGAACACCTCCTCTCGGTACCAACCCGACGACCTTGCCCTGCGGCAGTGACCTGGTTGTCACCGTCGCGGGCACAGTCGCCGACTCTCCAATGCCCACGGTACACTCCGTGCGACATTGCCCCGCGATAGTGACTTGGTGTCACAGTCGCGGGCATAGTCGTCGGTTGTGTACCGAGCCACGACTTCTTCCAACCAAAACCCCTCGAATTCGAAACAAAACGATAAAAGGAGTTAAGACATTACATCTCTAACGCAACAATCAACTACCCCAAAATGAGATACCATTTATTCACAAGGAATTATTATAAGTTTCCGGGTGTTACAATCCTCCCCACCTTGGAATGGATTTCGTCCCCGAAATCCTGACTACCGAAACAACTAGGGATATTGACGCTTCATGTCTTCCTTCGCTTCCCAATTCACATTGGCACCGCGATGGTTCTTCCATTGTACTTTCACCATTGTGACTACTTTATGCTAGAGTCTTCTAGTCTCTCTCTCTAGAATTGCTTCGGGTTCTTTGACACAACGGTTATCGTCCAACCGAATCTCTAATAACAATATGACGCGTTCTTCTTCCGCCAAACACTTCCGTAGATAACACACATGGAACATAGGGTGGATTCCGTCCATCTCCGGTGGAAAATCTAGCTTGTAGGCTTGCATTCCAATACGCTCAATAACGGTAAAAGGTCCAAGGAAACGGGGACTCAACTTTCCACGCTTACCAAACTGAATTAAGCCCTTCCAAGGGGAAACTTTTAACATCACTCGGTCTCCCACTTAGATATCTACCGGTCATCTCATCTTGTCGGCATAACTCCTTTGTCGATCTTGCGCCGCCTTCAAACGTTCCCGTATTGTTTTAACTTTGTCAGTCGTTTCTTGCACAATTTCCGACCCGACAAATTGCTTTGCTCCCGCTTCTAACCAACATACGGGGTTCTACATTTCCTTCCATACAACGCTTCAAACGGTGCCACACCAAGGCTAGAGTGATAATTGTTGTTGTTAATGCCAAAAATCGTCTAAAGGAAGATCTAAGGTCGGTGTGGAGCTTTAACAACTAAATAAGCGATCGATTGATAAATCGTATGACTGAGAATAAAAGTACATGAAAGACAGAGAATTTGGTGACGCAAAAAACTCCGTCGAGGGTAAAAATCGCGAACGATAGCAGAGGTCGTCAAGTGCACTATGGACGTCAAACAGGGACGTCATCCTTTAGAAAGAGTGATCAAAAGTACAAATGATAAGATTACAATGAAAAGCAAATAAATCATGTCTTTATGTTGTTCGTCGTGCGATGGAACACTTCGTCGAGATTTCTTGCTTGATAGAAGATTAGTTGAGTGTTCTTGAGCGTTGTGTAGGTATGATGAGTTCGGACGTCTCAAATGGTTCTTCAGGCCTTGTTTATATCGCTTTTGGTCGCCTTAAATGAGCATTAATTGCCCAATTGTCTTGATAATGATTGACATTGATGGAGCTCATCCGTTATGTGTGTCCCAGTGATTATCAATTCAATCAAGCAAACATATAATCAACACAATTAAGCAAACATGGTATTGATTAATCAAACGAATTGAGCGATTACAATTGTTCTTGATGATTAAACCGATCTATCTCTACTTCTATCACTCTCTGTATACGGCGCACACCAAGCAGCTAGCCTCCAAATAATTATTTTCTCAATTAGCTCTCTAACCTAATTAACTCTAAACTAATCTAATTTATACTTAGGCCTTATTAGCCTAATGGGCTAGACTTGGCTATGCTTGGCCCAACAACAAAAAACAAACTAACTTATTTAAAGAAAAGGACTAATAAATGAAAATACGTAAAAATACTTTGACTATTTATTACAAAAGGACCCTAGACTATTTATTGAGACGACTTTATCAACTTTGACTTCAGATTTCCATCTTCAGATAATGATGATCTTGAATCCAATAAAACTGTGCTTTAACAATCTCCCCCTTTAGATCAAGATCATTCTTTAAGCTCAGAAAAATGCAATCTTTCTATTTGTAGCAATCTCCCCAATCGATGAGAATATCTCTTGGAAGGAAATTATCTCCAGTTTTAGCTCGGAATGCTTCAGCAAATCATCTTCAAAGAAAATTTCTTCAATGCAGCATATCTTCAGAATATCTTCAGAAATTCTTTCAAAAACTTTTGATCTCCGCATTTCTTGGTAGACGCTTCTCCCCCTTTTTGATGAAAAGAGAAAAAAGATCATCAAAACTTTTCTTCAAGAAATGTCTTCCACCACTGATCTTGCAAACAGAACCACTGATTAACCGTCAATTCATAAAGATGTGCATCCAGATCTTTGCAAATCCAGACAAAATAGAAAGGTAACACCTAAATCAACACATAGACCAGTTAAAAGTGCTTGTTAGTAACACAAAGTCACTGTGTGTAACAAATACACAATATAAAGGAGTTTTTATGATGTTCACTCCCCCAGGGCTTCCATTCAATCATCGAAACACCACAAAGGCAATTTCTATGAATGTTATGACAAAGAAACAAATTCTTTGTGTGTTCGTGCAAGTGATAGAATAAATTAAGCATAAGATGATTGCTTATAAGGCTCAACATGTGTAAAACACTGAGACAACAGTTAGTTCAACACAGACTCAATGTGCATGAACGAAGTGCGAAGGTGGGGCAGACTTCCTTCTTTTCAATATCCAGATTTTCCAAATAAAAATCAGATAGCATATGTGTTGCGTCCCCTTTGAAAATGAAACATTTTCTTGTTGAGAAGAAAATGAGTGGTAGGTGGGGTAAAATCAAGAGTTGGCATGGGCTACGTGCCTGTTTCAATAATGTTCACCAAAGATATGTGAAGCATTAGAAATGTTGCCCGGCTCAGAAAGTAGTTGGTGCAGAGTTTGAAAATTCTTTTACTCTGATCTCACACCCTCTTTCTTTTATCATTAAGCTCACAGCTAACCAAACTCTCTTTTAACAATTTCTCTCATCACACATCCCACACTCATTTCTTTTTGATTCCTCACATTCAATCACTAAAGGATTAACTTATTGGGTAGGAAACACTGGTTAACGTGAATCCATAGAAGTTTCTTTTAAGTCCTAGCACACTGATCCCATGTTTTCCTATGAAGCATATGATGCTCAGATGGTTTAACTTTGTCAGTTAAAGCTCAAAGATGAATCAGAAAACATTTAAAATCACACATCCAATTCAAGAAATCTGTTTGAGAATCGGGAAGTGGTTTGAACATTTAAGAACATGTTTTCTTATGATTGAAAGTTGTCCTTCTTTCAACCATAGGGGAGATGAAGATAAGGAATTATACCTTTTGAGTGCAGTCTTACATCTCACGAAGTCAAGTTTAAAGTCATAAAGATATGATCTTTGAAGCATCTCTCAACCTACAAAAGTCTAAAAGATCTAGTCAAAGTAACTTTATTCACTGAAATTGAAATGACATAAAGCAGTAAAACAAATAATGTACGAGTTCTGATCAGAAATAATCAGAAGTCATCGCCATACTCTTTACTTGTATGCTCCCCCTAAAATCATGCAGCACTAACAAGTTATCAGTAAGCACAATGCATTCATTAGATATGCTCCCCCTCAAAATAACATTGACCAACTATAAGATACTCCTCACACTCCCCCTGAGATCATGAACAAACTATTAAAGAGCAGATATCTTGCGGAAATAATGATAAAGAAATGATGAAAAGATACAATAGGAAACTTTAATAGGTAACCACCGATTAGGTCTTAGGATTTAGCATACCAAGCCTAGAGACAAGAAAATTGAATCTCTTTTCGTCTAAAGGTTTGGTGAACAAATCTGCAAGCTGAAAATCGGTTTTTACAAAGTAAAGTTCAATTGTGCCCTTTTCTACATTATCTTTTATAAAGTGAAACCTGACATCTATGTGTTTGGTCTTCGTATGTTGAACAGGATTAGCTGTAATCGCAATAGCACACTTCGAGTCACAATAGATCAGGATTCTATTGAAATGAAACCCATAGTCTCGCAGTTGAGTTCTCATCCACAAGACTTGAGAATAGCAGCTAGCAGCAACTACATATTCCGCTTCAGCCGTTGATGTGGAGACACATAACAGCTTCTTCGAAGCCCAACTGACGAGTTTATCTCTGAGGAATTGGATATGACCCGAGGTGCTCTTCCTGTCTAACATGCAACCAGCATGATCTGCGTCTGAATAAGCTGTAAGTTCAAAGATTGTATCCTTAGGATACCACAGACCAAGATCTGTAGTCCCCTTTAGATACCTAAAAATCCGCTTAACAGCAGAAAAATGGGATTCTTTATGATTGGCCTGATATCTAGCACATAAGCATGTAGAGAACATTATACTAGAAGTAAGATACATTAAAGAACCTATCTTACCCTATAAGTCCTAACATCAACAGCCTTTCCCGAAAGATCGGTGCCAATCTTAGTACCAGGTGCCATCGGGGTACCAATCGGTTTACAATTTTCCAATTTGAACTTCCGAAGAATATCCAGAATGTATTTAGATTGATTGATAAAAATCCCCGTTGAAAATTGTTTGACTTGCAATCCGAGAAAGAAGTTCATCTCTCCCATCATGCTCATCTGAAAACGTGACACCATGAGGTTTGCAAAGTTCTTACAGTACTTAGGATTAGTAGAACCAAAAATAATATCATCCACATATATTTGAATAAGAATGATATCGCCTTTATCCTTTTTAATAAAAAGAGTGGTATCGACCGTACCTTTTGTAAAACCTGACTTGACCAAGAACTGAGATAGGATATCATACCAAGCCCGAGGAGCTTGTTTTAGTCCATAAAGAGCTTTATCCAAGATGTAAACATGATTAGGCTTATCTGGATTTACAAACCCTTCTGGCTGCGAGACGTAGACTTCCTCCTTGAGTACTCCATTCAGAAAAGTTGTCTTCACGTCCATTTGATAAACGGTGAAGTTCTTGTGGGCGGCGTAGGATAATAACATCCGAATTGCTTCTATACGCGCCACTGGAGCATAAGTCTTATCGTAGTCTATCCCTTCCTCTTGCCTATATCCCTTGGCAACAAGTCATGCTTTGTTACGGATAACGGTACCATCTTCATCTTTCTTGTTTTTGGATACCCATTTCGTACCAATGATAGTTTTACCTTGAGGTTTAGGTACGAGTCTCCAGACTTTGAGTGTTTCAAACTGATTCAGCTCATCTTGCATCGCAGTTACCCAATCTGAATCGGTAAGGGCCTCAGATACGCGAGTAGGCTCGATCTTGCTTAGAAAGGATTCATACATACATAGATTTGATATTGCAGACCTAGTTTGCACCGGTTTAGAAGGATCTCCAATAATTTGATGTACCGGATGCTCTTTGGTCCACTTATGTTCATGAGGGAGTGGATTAGATGTAGATTGATCATGTTCAGTATCTAGAAATCCACTGTTATCTCCTTCAGATGGTTCAGAATTAACGGGGGTTTCAGTTGAAGTAGTCGTTGCAGAAGTTGCAGTAGGTACAACTTGGTCAGTCTGTTGATCAGTCCTTACAGTACATCCTACAGAGTCAGCTACTTCTGTCTCATCGGTGTTGGTCACAACTTCAACTGTCAGAGTAGGCTTTTGAACTTGAACTTCTTGCCGAATCGGGGAGTTTGATTCAGTAGAGATATCGGAAGTGGTTGGATGAGTATTCATCGAGTCTTCCATCCTATCAACCACAACAGATTTAGGCACACGAGATCCAAGAAATTCATCATAAAACAGTTCAAATAATAAATCCAAATCAGATAATTTAGAAGTAGACAAAGAAGCGTCATCTGATTTGTTCTTTTGAGGTGCAGGTCCTGGACTGGTTGGCCTAGAAACTAGTACTCCTGTTATTACGGGTTCTGAACTGATGTGCTCAGAAGCCATTTCCTCATCGAATGTAACGTTGACGCTCTCTATCACAGTCTTCGACTTCTTCAAGTAAACACGATATGCAGTAGATGTAGAGGAATAACCAACGAAGATGCCTTCATCCGCCTTAGCACTGAACTTGTTCAGATTCTCTCTGTCGTTTAGAACAAAACACTTACAACCAAAAACATGAAAATATTTAATGGTTGGTGTTCGGTTGTTGATCAACGCATACGGAGTCTTCTGAAATCTGCGGTGTATCATGGAGCGATTCTGAGTGTGACACGCAGTCGAGACAACTTCAGCCCACAAAAATAGAGGTAAATCAGATTGGCTGAGCATTGTCCGAGCGACCTCGATAAGTGTACGATTTCGCCTTTCGACGACTCCATTTTGTTGAGGCGTACGTGCAGCAGAGTATTGATGTGATATCCCGACCGTTTCGAGATATTCTTCAACTATCTTGTTCTTGAACTCTGTGCCATTGTCAGTTCTGAGAATCTTGACCTGTCTTTGCAGATTGACTTGGGTCGTCTTCAGAAATGTAATGAGAACTTTGGGTGTCTCATCTTTAGACCGTAGAAACTTGACCCAAGTGTATCGCGTATAGTCGTCCACGATAACTAGCACATACTTCTTTCCTCCTAAGCTTTGCATTCGCATAGGACCGCACAAGTCCATATGCAACAACTCTAATGGAGAGTTGGTACTCGGTTCAGACTTTGATTTGTGTGGGGCTTTCTTCATCTTTCCCTTTTCACACGCTCCACACAGGTGTTCTTTTTCATACTTCAGCTCTAGAAGTCCTTTCACTAGCTTTCCACTGACCAGCTTGTTGATGTACCGAAAGTTGAGGTGAGAAAGTCGTCGATGCCATAACCAAATTTGTTGCATCGAGGCCTTTGATAGTAGACAGACCTGATTGTCAGCCTGGAACTTTGACAAGTTGATGGTGTAGAGGTTTGACTTGCGAGTGCCGACCAATAGTTCTTTCCCTTCTTCAGTGCATACTGAATATGTCTTGGCCTTGAAATTAACCTCTAAGTCTTTGTCGCAGAACTGGTCGTTGCTGAATAGGTTGTGGCCTAAGCCTTCTGTTAGATCACATATCTATTGGATTCAAGATCATCCAAACTGAAGATCGCAATTTGAAGCTAAAGCCTTAACATCGACTCTCGATATTAAAGTCTATGTTTGTTTGTAATAAATGTCAAAGTAACTGTTTATTTTGTATTTTAAGTTTAATCTAAATATCTTATAAATAGATATTTAGATATTATATATTAGTTAGTTAGTTAGTTAATAGTTAGATATTAGTTTAGTTTTAGATATTAGTTTTATTAGTTTAATATTGCAACTTGATGTTGCAAGTGGTTGTAAGTTAGAGTGTGTTAGAAGCTAGAGAGAGATCTGAGATCAGATATGATCTTATCTCTCATCAACTCTCTCAACAAAAAAATCAGATCATAGAACACACACACTCACGGTGTAAAAACAGAGAACACAGAAAAGCTTCAAAAGATCAAACCTGTAATCGTTGAATGTTATATAAAACAGGTTGGTAATCATATTGTGTTGTTGTTTCTATAGAACTTGATATAAACATTTTTGGACCGACAATTGGTATCAGAGCCTGATTAAGATCAAAATCAAGTTTTAGGAAAAACGACTCTGTGTTCTAGTTTGAAAAATCGATTTTGAGATTTTCAGTGTTTTAGGTGTTAAAATCGATCAGGTTGTGATCGATATACATGCTAGATCGAGTTGTGAGTGTTTGATTTCAGTTTGAAGCTTAAATCGAGTTCCATTTTGTGATTTTAGTGGTCTGAGTTCGAGTTTCAAAAGTTACTGTGCGATCAAATTTAATTTCAAAAAGTGTATTTTTTGAGATCGAGTGATAGCAAACTGTTATAGAAGTGTTTTTAGAATTATTGGTAAAGTTTGGTACTGCTAATCGACGAAGAAACAAGTTTTTAGTTGATTTTCGAAGTACATGACGAACTTGCGTAAACCAGAAGAAGAACACACTCAAAGCCAACTTTGCGTACCTTACTTTGCGCATCTAACGTGATACGCAAACTTCACTTTGCGCATCACGCCTGATACGCAAACCCTACTTTGCGCATCTCAAGCAATCCGCAAAACTCCACTTCTCGCATCAAAGAGCATACGCAAAGCTCAGTTTTCGCAACACTCTTGATCCGTAAAGCTCACTTCGCGCAACCCAAGGATACGCAAAGCTCAGTTCTCACAGTTCACGTGTTCATCTCTTCACGAAAAGATCAAGTCTACTTTGCGCATCTAACGTGATACGCAAACCTCACTTTGCGCATCCCGCTTGATACACAAACCTCAATTTGCGAAACCCGCTTGATACGCAAACCTCTCTGCTCCAATCACTGTTCCATACTTAGAATATTTTTCTGAGAATTTTTCGAAATTGTAATAGGGACCCCCGTGCTAAGTCTGCCTAGGGGGACAAAATTTCTTGTGTGATCAAATTTTATCTGGACTAACGGTCAAATCCAAGTTCTTATTGCACATTATTAAATAAAACAGGATGACATCCAGAAAAGCCCTTGCAATCGGAACTGACACCAAGCCACCACTTCTCTTTAAAGGAGAATACGAACAGTGGAAGGATCTGTTTCTGAACTTTGTTGGTAGACATGAGCTGGGTGATTTCATCAGGAAATCTATAGAAGAAGGGGTTATGAAACCAGTCAAGACGACTCGTTTAGTTGGAACCGTGCCAACTGAGGTTGAACTTAAGTTTTATGAGCTAGAAGATGATAACCTCAGAAGAGCTAAAGGCGACAGATTAGCTAAGTCATACATTCTACAAGGAATTCCAAACGAAATCTATGTAAAGACTGACAGCTACAAGGCCTCCGGCAAAGAAATGTGGGATCAGCTTGAGAAGATGATGTTGGGTTCAAAGGTTGGGAATCAGCTTAAAATCTCCAACTGCCTGAACAATTATGAAGAATTTAGAGGCAGAGTGGGAGAAACTTTAGAAGAAACCTATGACAGGTTTGTGACCTTGCTGAACGAACTAAGCAAGAACAAGGTCCACAAATCTCAAATAGAGCTGAATGAAAAATTCCTGAGTATTCTACAACCTGAATGGAAAAGATTTGCCAGACAGATGAAGCAGATCAAGGATCTGAATGAGATTCCACTTCATGAGGTGTATGAAACCCTCAGACAAAATGAAGAAAAGGTGGATGAAATTCTAGATGAGAAGAGGCAGAAAGGAAAGACAGTTGAGGACACAATTGCTCTTGTTGTCAAGAAGAAGAAAAACAAGACAATTGTGTATGAATCAGAAGAAGATGAAGGTTATGCAAACTCTGACATGGATGAAAATGAACAACTGAAGCAAGCAATGATTCTGCTGTCAAATGCTTTTCAGAAAAAGTTCTACACGAAGCCAAGTTCAAATAGTCAGAGATATTCTTCTGGTCCGAACAACTACATCCATAAGGAAAGGGTTGAAGGAAGTAGAAATGAAGGAAAGAGATTTGAAGGGAAAAGAACAGAGGAGAGGAAACCTGAAGAGAGAAGATATCAGTATGAAGGAAAGAGAATAGAGGAGAGGAAACCAGAAGAAAGAAAGTTCAAAGCTGAAGGATCCCGTCAACCAGAACCACCTACGTGCTACAATTGTGGCAAAACAGGTCACTTTGCCAAGGATTGCCGAAGATCAAAGGTCAGAAACTCCGATTATTACAAGAACAAGATGCTTCTTGCAAAGCAACAAGAGGCTGGCAAGGCACTGATGGCTGAGGATGAATACTGGCTTGATCACTCAGACGAGGAAGAAGAGGATGAAGAAAGAGATGAAGCCGTCAACATGTGCTTGATGGGAAAGCAAGAATCAGATGCTGAAGCTGATTCAGATGATGAAGAAGAAGAGGTATGTGATTTATCGTATACAGATTTCATGAATAAAATGCATGCCATGATTTTAAAACAAAAAGAGTTAGAATCGAATCTTGAGCGAGAAAATGGTGTTATAACTGATAAAAACCAACTAATACAGAAACTTAGCCATGAAATTGTTGAGAAGAAAGTATTGGTTGAGGTTTTACATAGAGATAATGACACCAACGCAAAGGAAAAGACAATAATTCTTAAAGAGAATTCTGAACTCAAGTCTAAACTGACAAAAAGTGAGATTGATATATATGAGCTTACAAAATTGCATTCTTCATGTACCAAAGAAAACTTTTCTTTACTTGGAAAATTAAAAAGTTTGGAAGAGAAGTTATACAAAATGGGTCAAACTGAACAGACTATTCATCTGAACAAACCCAAAGAGGAAATAGAGAGATGGGGAATCGTTTATAAGAATCCTCACTATCTTCAAAAAGGAATGTCTGAAGTGCCTACACTTTATGATCATCTTTCAATGAAATTAGCTCGACGAATCCCTGAGTTTAAAACTTTATGGACTAAACTATCAGAAGAGGATGAAGCCAACGAAACTGAAAAACGGTTGAAATCATCTAAAGTTCATCTTCCATTTTATTATGCAAAAATGAATAATAGTTATAATGAAAATCCAATATATCAAAAGAAGAAAACTCTTTCAAGTGATTTCTTTCAAAGTTATTCTGAAAAAGAAATGGAGGCGAAACCTATTTAAGGTAAACTATATGTCCCTCCTCTCGTTTTAGAAAGTAAAATTTCTGAACTCGAGAATTATTTATCAGATGAAAGACTTTTGATGAATATTGAACAAAAGGTTTTTTCAACTGTGTTCAAAAATGTTATTATTTCTAAGGCTTCAAACTCTGAGGATATGTTTGGTTTTACAAATAAAGGGTTTGATTTTCTGAACGCTGACGGTGGTTTAGATGATTGTTCTAATCAATTTGACTTTAATGCAAAACTTCCTAACCATTCATCTTTTGTTAAGAAATCCTTAGGAAAAACCAGTATGTCTGTTAACAGTGCAAAATCAACGAAAGTTGATAACTCAGTCTCTGTGAAAGCTAAAAATGCTAAAGGTAAGATTACATCTAAGCATTCACAGAAACCGAACACTACTGGTCATCTGAAAAAGAAGCATTCGTTTGTTGCTCCAAAGTCTAACTCCACAGTTTCACATGTTTCAGATCTGAGCAAGCAAAGGCCAGAAGTTAAATCTCTGTGGCAACCGAAACAGAAGCTTGACAAGACCGTTAAATCGTTTTCTAGTGTTAATTGTAGGAAGACTTCGCCTAGTAAAGATGTCTTAATTGCGGATGTTGTTATTTTGAACTCAAAACTTGCTGTTTCTCGTAAACAATATACAATGAAGCAATTATTTCAGTTATCTTTATCTGCTAGAAAGTCTTCTATTTATGATAAACATGTTTCTACTTCTTGTCAAGATTCTGAAGATTGGTTTGGAAATTATCATGTGCATTCATCTCATTCTAATTTTTCAAATGCATTTCAAAAGAAAAGAGGACCCAATTTGAAATGGGTACCAAAATCTTGTGCTAACACAACAAGACCCAAATTCCAGTGGGTACCTAAGGCTAAATCTGTGTTGCAGGCACACACAGTTTAAAGAGAAATCGACTTCTAATTATGTACAAATCAGGACTCGTTCTTCAATGTCAAAATAGGTTTTTGGATAATGCAGTTCAAAACCAGAACTTCAAAGAGAAATGGTTCTTGAGTAAATCAGCTCAAAACCCGAACATCAAAGTCAATTAGGCTTTTGAACAAATCAGTTCAAGACCCGCACTTCGATAATCAAAGTGTTTATTCCAAAATTGTCGTATGATTATCTAAATTTGTAATTTCTCTTATGCAGACTCGTCATACGTGGTTCTTGGACAGCGGATGTTCCAAGCAAATGACAGGGCAGAAAGAGATGTTGTCCAATTTTAAAGAGAAATATTGCGGAACAGTCAGATTCGACAATGACCAGTTTTCTCCAATCATGGGATACGGTGATGTACAACATGACAATGTCACTATCAAGAAG
The DNA here is from genome assembly GCA_954870635.1 of Arctium minus. Lineage (NCBI taxonomy): Eukaryota > Viridiplantae > Streptophyta > Magnoliopsida > Asterales > Asteraceae > Arctium > Arctium minus. The sequence continues at coordinate 72,082,775 of OX941091.1, read as the reverse complement.
GTGAGCTATGTAGAAGGCTTAGGACACAACTTGTTCAGTATAGGCCAATTTTGTGACAAAGACTTAGAGGTCAACTTCAAAGCCAAGAGATGTTCAGTTCGCAATGAAGAAGGCGAAGAACTCTTGGTCGGTACTCGAGAATCAGACCTCTACACAATCAATTTATCAAATGTCCAGACTGACAAGCAGGTTTGTCTACTGACGAAAGCCTCGATGTAACAAAGCTGGTTATGGCATCGAAGGCTCTCTCGCCTCAACTTCAGGTACATCAACAATCTGGTCAGTGGAAAGCTCGTCAAAGGACTTCCAGAGCTCAAATATGAAAGAGAACATCTTTGTGAAGCATGTGAAAAGGGAAAAATGAAGAGGGCTCCACATAAACCAAAGCCTGAACCAAGTACAAACGCTCCGTTAGAGTTATTGCATATGGACTTATGCGGTCCGATGCGAACTCAGAGTCTAGGCGAAAAGAAGTACATACTCGTTATCGTGGACGATTACTCGCGATACACATGGGTCAAGTTTCTACGTTCAAAAGATGAGACACCAGATGTCCTCATCACATTCCTAAAGACGACCCAGGTGAATCTGCAGAAACTGGTCAAGTTTCTACGAACAGACAACGGCACAGAGTTCAAGAACAATAAAGTTGAAGTATATATCGAATCTGTCGGGATTTCACAACAATACTCTGCTGCTCGTACGCCTCAACAAAATGGACTGCTCGAAAGAAGAAACCGTACGCTAGTCGAGGCTGCTCGTACTATGCTAAGTCAATCAGACTTACCTCTATTTTTATGGGCGGAAGTTGTATCGACCGTGTGCTACACACAAAATCGCTCCATGATACATCGCAGATTCAAGAAGACTCCTTATGCTTTAATCAACAACCGAACACCGACAATCAAATATTTCCATATATTTGGGTGTAAGTGTTTCGTTCTAAACGATAGGGAGAGTCTAAATAAGTTCAGTGCTAAGGCGGATGAAGGAATCTTCATTGGTTATTCCTCGACATCAACTGCATTCCGTGTTTATCTGAAGAAGTCAAAGACAGTGATTGAAAGCATCAACGTCACGTTTGATGAAGAGATGGCTTCCGAACAACACAGTTCAGAACCCGTTATAACTGGAGTACTAGCTTCTGGGCAACTCAGTCCAGAACCTACGTCTCCACAGAATAAATCAGATGAAGCATCAACTTCTACTAACCATTTATCTGATGTAAAGAAATCTGTTGTGGTTGACAGGATGGAAGACTTAACGACTACTCATCCAACCAGTTCAGATGTTCCTATTGAATCCAATGCCCCGATTCAACAAGAGATTCCAATTCAAATACCGACTCCAACAGTTGAAGAAGTGACAAATGATAAAGAGACAGAAGTAGCTGAAACAGTAGGAGATACCATTTAGAACAATCTACAGCCAGATCAAGCTGTACCTGCTGAGCCTTCTGAACCTGACCCTTCAACTGAAATCATAATTCCTCCTGAACAAGCTGAAGAAGGTACAAGTGGATTTGTAGATGATACAACTGACATACAATCATCTAATCCACTGCCTCATGAACATAAATGGACCAAAGAGCACCCGATAAGCCAGATCATTGGTGATCCATCAAAACCGGTGCAAACTAGGTCAACATCATTGAATATGTGCATGCATGACTCCTTTCTGAGCAAGTTCGAGCCAACACGTGTATCAGAGGCACTTGCTGATCCAGAATGGGTGATCTCAATGCAAGAAGAGCTGAATCAGTTCGATGCACTTCAAGTCTGGAGACTCGTACCAAAGCCTCAAGGTAAAACCAATATAGGTACGAAATGGGTTTTCAAGATAAAGAAAGACGAAGAGGGTACCGTTATCCGAAACAAGGCAAGACTAGTAGCCAAAGGATACAGACAAGAGGAAGGAATCGACTACGATGAGAAATATGCTCCTGTGGCGCGCTTGGAGGCAATCAGAATGTTTCTAGCCTACGCAGCCCACAAAAACTTCACGGTATTTCAAATGGACGTGAAGACAGCATTCCTGAATGGAATTCTGAAGGAGGAAGTCTACGTCTCTTAGCCAGAAGGTTTTTTCAATCAAGAGAAGCCGAATCACGTCTACATTCTCGACAGAGCACTCTACAGTCTGAAACAAGCACCTCGAGCCTGGTATGATGTCCTTTCCACTTTTCTAGTCAAGTCTGGGTTTTCAGAAGGTACGGTGGATACCACTTTGTTTATCAAAAAGAAAAAAGCCGATATCATTTTAATTCAAATCTATGTAGATGATATTATTTTTGGCTCTACAAATCCTAAGTACTGTAATAATTTTGCAAACCTTATGGTGTCTAGATTTCAGATGAACATGATGGGAGAGATGAATTTCTTTCTCGGATTGCAAGTCAAACAGTTTTCTACGGGTATTTTTATCAATCAATCAAAATACATTATGGATATTCTTCGGATGTTCCAAATGGAAAATTCAAAACCGATTGGTACCCCAATGGCACCAGGTACTAAGATTGGCACCGATCCTTCGGGAAAGGCTGTCGATGTTAGGACTTATCGAGGGATGATAGGTTCTTTAATGTATCTTACTTCTAGTAGGCCAGATATAATGTTCTCAACATGCTTATGTGCACGATATCAGGCCAATCCAAAAGAAATCCATATGTCTGTTGTGAAGCGCATATTCAGGTATCTGAAGGGGACTGCAGATCTTGGTCTGTGGTATCCTAAAGATACTAGTTTTGAACTAACAGCCTACACAGATGCAGATCATGCAGGTTGTATGTTAGACAGGAAGAGCACGTCTGGACATGTACAGTTCCTCGGTGATAAGCTCGTCAGTTGGGCATCGAAGAAGCAACTTTGTGTTTCAACCTCCACGACCGAATCAGAATATGTAGCTGCTGCTAGCTGCTGTTCTCAGGTCTTATGGATGAGAACTCAATTGCGCGACTACGGTTTCCACTTCAACAAGATCCCGATATACTGTGACTCCAAGAGCACCATCGCAATATCAGCGAATCCTGTTCAACACACCAAGACTAAGCACATAGACGTCAGGTATCATTTTATTAAAGATCATGTTGAAAAAGGAACAATTGAACTTTTCTTTGTAAAAACTGATTATCAACTTGCCGATTTGTTTACCAAACCTTTAGACGAAAAGAGGTTTACCTTTCTTGTCTCTAAGCTTGGTATGCTAAATCTAAAGATTTAATCAGTAGTTACCTATCAAAGTTTTCTAAATTGTATACTTTTCATCATTTCTTCATTCTTAACTCTGATTGATATCTGCACTTCTATATTCTGTTCATGAACCAAGGGGGAGTATGAGAAGAAATTGACAAGTGGTCAATATTACTTCGAGGGGGAGCTCATAAAATTTGGCATGTACCTTTTAATGCCAATTTTTTTTTGTAATTCAAGAATTTAGGGGGAGCTCTTCAAGACAAAAGAGGAGTACGGATATGACTTCTGATTATTTCTGATCAGAACTCGTATTTTTAAAAGTTTTACTGCTTTTTGTCTTTTCAATTTAAGTAAATAAATTTTACTTTGACTTGACATAAGACTTTTGCAGAATTTTTGAGAGATGCTTACAAGTTCATATGTTTATGAATTTAAAGCTTAGCTTCATGACATGGAAGATCGTACGTAAAGGTATAATTCTATATCTTCATCTCATATATGGTTGAAAGAAGGACAACTTTCAATCATAGAAAACATTGTTTTTAATGTTCAAATCACTTCCCGATTCTCAAAACGAATTCATGAACTGGAAGTGTGATTTTAAATGTTTTCAAAATCAATTTTGTGCTTTAAACTGAAATAGTTAAACCAATCTGAGCATCACGTGCATCATAGGAAAACAAGAATCTTTGTGCTAGGAATTAACATAACTTCTATGGAATCACCTTGACTAGTGATATCTACCCAAGAAGTTAATCCATAGTGATTGAGTGTGAGAAGTCGAAAACAAATGAGTGTGTCAAACAAAGAAAGAAAATTTGATTAGAGTGAGCTAAATGTTTAAAAGAAAGAGCGTGTGAGAACAGAGTTAAAAGAATATCACAACTATGCACCAACTTTTTCTGAGCCGGTAGCCACATTACTAGTGTTTCACAATTCTTTGGTGATCATTATTGAAACAGGCAACTAGCCCATGCCAACTCTTGATCAAACCTCACCGACTACTCATTTTCTACTAAAATGGAAAATGTTTTACATTTTCAAAGGGGAAGCAACACATATGCTATCTGATTTTCATTTGGAAAATCTGGATATTGAAAAAGAAGGAAGTCTGCCCCACCTTCGCACTTCAATCATGCACATTGAGTCTGTGTTTAACTTACTGTTGTCTCAGTGGTTTACACAATTTTGAGCCTATAAGCAATCATCAAGTGCTTAATTCTTTCTATCACAAGCACGAACACACAAGAAATTAGTTTCTTTGTCATAACGTTTATAGAAATTTACCTTTGTGGTGTTTCGATGATTAAATGGAAGCCCTGGGGGAGTCAACATCAAACAACTCCTTTCCATTGTGTATTCGTTACACACAGTGACTTAGTGTTACTGACAGGCATGTTAACTGATTCATTAGTTGATTCAGGTGTTACACGACTACTTAGTCTAGATTTGCAAAGATCTGGATGAATATCTTATGAATTGACGAATCAGAGGCTCCGAAAGATAGACATTTCTTACAAATAGTTTTGATGAAGTCGTTGCACTTAACATCAAAAAGGGGGAGAATGACTACACAAGAAATGGCAAAGATCACATGTTTCAAGAATCACGTCCAAGATTGAAATCTTCAAAAGCAAGTATCCTGAAGACATGTTGATTTAAGAGCTAGAGAAAGAGATTGCATCTTCTGAGCTGAAAAGGAAGACTGAATTGCTAAAATCTTTTTAGTAATGATCTTGATCCAAAGGGGGAGATTGTTAGATCACATATCTATTGGATTCAAGATCATCCAAACTGAAGATCGCAATCTGAAACTAAAGCCTTAACGTCGACTCTCGATATTAAAGTCTATGTTTGATTGTAATAAATGTCAAAGTAACTGTTTATTTTGTATTTTAAGTTTAATCTAAATATCTTATAAATAGATATTTAGATATTATATATTAGTTAGTTAGTTAGTTAATAGTTAGATATTAGTTTAGTTTTAGATATTAGTTTTATTAGTTTAATATTGCAACTTGATGTTTCAAGTGGTTGTAAGTTAGAGTGTGTTAGAAGGTAGAGAGAGATCTGAGATGAGATATGATCTTATCTCTCATCAACTGTCTCAACAAAAAAATCAGATCATAGAACACACACACTCACGGTGTAAAAACAGAGAACACAGAAAAGCTTCAAAAGATCAAACCTGTAATCGTTGAATGTTATATAAAACAGGTTGGTAATCATATTGTGTTGTTGTTTCTATAGAACTTGATATAAACATTGTTGGACTGACACCTTCAACGTAGCTCACCTTCTTGATCATGAGATTTTCATGTACAACATCACCATATCCCAGAATTGGTGAAAACTGATCATTTCCAAAATGAACCGTGCCACAGTATTTGTCCGTATAATTAGACAACATACTCTTCTGCCCGTTCATATGCTTGGAACACCCGCTATCCAAGTACCACATATGACGGGTCTGCACAAAACAAATCAGGAAAGAAGAGGTTTAGGAACCCATTTATAAATGGGACCTCCACTGTTAGTACTTGATTTTCGCACCCATTTAAATTTGGGCCCACTTTGTCTTTGAAAACCATAAACATGATAAGACGAATGATAACGATAAGATGAAACATTATATGAACCATACCAAACATCAGAATATTTACGAGAAGCATAATCACATTCACCATGATTTAAAAACTTTTTATTAGATGGTGCTAACTGGAATAATTGCTTTATAGAGTATTTCTTGCGAGAATCAACAAGATTAGATTTAAAAGTAGCAACATTCACAATCAATTCATCTTTACTAGAAGTCTTTTTATTAAAACTAGAACTAGATTTAGCTTTCTCGTCTATCTTCTGTTTCGGTATCCATGCAGTCTTAACTCCAACCGTTTGCTTTCTCATATCTGAAACATTTGAAACTTTAGAGTTAGAATGATGAGAATTAAAAGAATGCTTCTTCTTTGGCTTACCCGTGGTTATCGGTTTCTGTGAATGCTGAGATTTTCTTTTCTTACCTTTCGCATTCTTAGATTTCACAGAGACTGATTTATCAACTTTCGTTGCTGTTTCACCTTTTTCAAACACACTGGGTAATCCAAAAGAATTAACAACACAGGATGAATGATCAGGAAGTTTAGAAGTAAAATCAAATTGAGCAACACAATCATTTACAACACCTTCAAAGTTTAAGAAATTAAGCTCATTATCTAGTGAACCAGGCCTGTCATCAGAATTTAAAGCCTTAGAGAATTTAGAAAAATCAGTAGTTTTGAACACTGTTGAAATTACAGTTTGTTCTAAGTCTATCAAAATTCTTTCTTTTGTAAGAGTATTCTCGAGTTCAGAATTTTACTTTCCAAAACAAAAGGAAGGACGTAAATCTTACCTTCGATGGGTTTAGCCTCCAATTCTTTTACAGAATAAATCTCAAAATAATCATTTGAAAGAAATTTTGATTTATCAGAACTATAACTGTTATTCAACTTCTCATAGCAAAATGGAAGCTGAACTTTAGCTTTGTTATTTCTTTTATCATATTCCTTGGCTTTATCTTTTTCAGACAGACTAGTCCTAAAGGGTTTGAGTTCCTGATGTTGAGGAGCCAACAACATAAACCCAAAGTCATAAAGTGCAGGCACTTCAGATATACCCTTTTTGAGATGATGTGGGTTCTTGTAACCAAGTCCCCAAGTATCGGGTTTCTCTTTAAGTTTGTTCAAATGAATAGTGTGTTCAGTTTGACTTAAAGTATATAATTTCTCTTCCAAAACATTAACCTTGTCTATTAAAGATTTCTTTTCTTTTGAAGTAGAAAAGTACCTTTTAGAAATCTCTATAGACTTAAACTCACATTCTCTATACTTAGAAACAGTTTCAGATAACTCTTATGAATTATAGTCTTTTCTTTAGCGCAGGTGTCTATATTTTTGTGCAAAGTTTCAATTAATACATTTTTCTCATCAATATCATTACTAAGTTTATGTATAGATTGATTTTTCTCATTTATGACACCTTTCTCACGCTTCAGTTTAGACTCTAATTCTTGAAGTTTAGACATCATGGCATGCATTTGGTTCAGAAAATCAGATTCAGTTAAGTCACATACCTCATCAGTATCTCCGTCATCAGAATCAGCTTCAGCTTCAGCTTCTGAGTGCTTCTTCCTCATCAAGCACAGGTGTGCTGTCTCGTCCTTCTCTCGTTCTTCAGATTCTTGGTCCGAATGGTCGAGCCAGTACTCATCCTCGGCCATTAATGCTTTTCCAGCCTCTTGTTGCTTGGCTAGAAGCATCTTATTCTTGTAATATTCGGAGTTTCGGACTTTTGGTTTTCGGCAGTCCTTGGCAAAGTGACCGAGTCTGCCACAGTTGTAGCACTTCATCGGTTCTTCCTTCTTGAACTCTTCGGCTCCATCCTTCTTCTTGTCTTCTGGTCTCTTTTCTTCAACTTTCTCCTTATGCTTGTAGTTATTCGGACCAGACGAGTACCTCTGACTGTTGGAGTTTGGCTTTTTATAGAACTTCTTTTGGAAAGCCTTGGTTAACATTAGCATGGCTTCCTTCAGTTGTTCACAATCGTCAGAGTCAGACTTTGCCTCGCTATCAGCCTCTTCTGATTCAGATGCTATCACCTTCTTCTTCTTAGACTTTTTCTTGACCACAAGAACAACTGGATCAGGAGCTTCTTTGTCAGCCTTCTTCATCTCAGCCTTGATTTCATCCACTTCTTCCTCATTCTGTTTGAGGATTTCATTAACTTCATGAAGTGGAATGTCGTTCAGATCTTTCAACTGCCTCATCTGTCTGGTGAATCTCTTCCACTCTGGCTGAAGGTTGCTGAGAAATTTCACATTCAGCTCAACTTGAGATTTGTTGATCTTGTTCTTGCTGAGCTCGTTCAGCAATGTGACAAATCTATCATAAGTGGCTTCGAGTGATTCTCCAGCTTTGGCTTTGAATTCTTCATAATTATTCAAGCAGTTGGAAACTTTAAGTTGGTTGCCGACTTTTGATCCAATCATCATCTTCTCCAATTGATCCCACATTTGCTTGCCGGTAGCATTGTAGCTATCAATCTTGACATATATTTCATTCGGTATGCCTTGGAGAATAAATGATCTTGCCAGCTTGTCACCCTTGTGTCTCTTCAACTGATCTTCCGAATATTCACCAATCGATAATTTATACTCTGTCTTTTCTTCTTCACCATTTTCTCCGGCTACAGTGAGAACCTTGGTCGGAGGTGTCATGATTCCTTCTTTCAGAGATTTTCTGATATAGTCTCCCAAATCATGTCGATCGATGAAGTCCAATAATCTGTCCTTCCATTGCTCGTACTCCCCCTTGAAGAGTACTGGTGGCTTCACATCTGTTCCGATAGCAAGAGCTTCTCGAGACATCCTTACTGGTATGATTAGAAATCAAACTTATCTGGTATTGAAGACAATCAACTAGATGAGATCGTTAGAAACAAGATAAAAACCACACTCAAGAATTTTCAGAAAAACAAATTTCCAAAAATAATTAAATGCAGTCCTCTCAATCATTATAAAGTACAAATAGATTAAACACAGTTAAAACTGGTGCAAAAATCAGATATTTGCCAAGGACAGAGGTGCAAAGGAAGGTTTGCACGAGAGGCAGGTCGCGCGAAGAGAGGTTTGCGCTAAACATGGGTGGCACAAAGTAGAAGTTCGCGTGAGAAGCAGGTGGCGAAAAGTTTCAGTTTGTGTGAGAAGAGGGTCGCGCAAAGGAGGATTTGCGTGAGAAGACCGTGGCGCAACTTGAGGTTCTCGTGAGCAGTGGGTCACGCAAACTATGGTTTGCGTGAGCCTTGGGTGGCGCAAACACTATAAACGACCGGGAACTTTTCGACCGGTATGTTGCACGACCGGTAGCTTGATTGGACCGATAAAGTTTCGACCGGTAAGGACAGCTTGACCGGAATAGAATATGGACCGATATAACTTCGACCGATAGAATGCTTGAAGCTTCGACCGGTATTGGCTTGTACCGGTATAATGCTTCGACCAATATAAATCTTTGACCGGAATTGGTCTGTGAGAAATCCGGGCGACCGATATAGTGCGAGGTGTAAACGACCGGTAAAGACCTTCGACCGGAATAGAGCGTTCGACCGGTATGGTCTTGACCGATAATGGCTTTGACCGATAGACTTCCTTAGACCGGTATTCAATCGGACCGATATACTCTAAGGAACTTCGACCGGGGTGGACTGTGTGTGTACCGGTCGACCGATAAGGTATGGTCGACTGATATGGACTATGTGATTGCCGGGCGACCGGTATGTTCTTGATGCAATCGACCCAGAAACCAAAATTCAGTCCAGAAAACAATCAATAACTCGAAATACACTACCACACTTTGCCAATTCGATCGATTAAACAACTAGAGCAGATTGCAAACAATTAATTTTGAAAACAAACATTTTTAATGAAAATCAATCAACGACACAGGTTGTGCTCGTGAACGACTTAACTGAACCAAAATCAGCCAAATAAACAATCTAAATCGATGCAATACTTAACACAATCAATACTAAATCAGTAGAATATGCAAAACGATTACAACCCAATTAATAACAGCTTGAAAGAACAATCACACAATAAAGATTTTGAATCTTTGACAGAAAAACAGAACCGAAAACAAAAAAATTCAATTCAATATGTCCTGCTCTGATACCAATTGTGTGTCCCAGTGATTATCAATTCAATCAAGCAAACATATAATCAACATAATTAAGCAAACCTGGTATTGATTAATCAAACGAATCGAGCAATTACAATTGTTCTTGATGATTAAACCGATCTATCTCTGCTTCTATCTCTCTCTGTATACGGCGCACACCAAGCAGCTAGCCTCCAAATAATTATTTTCTCAATTATCTCTCTAACCTAATTAACTCTAAACTAATCTAATTTATACTTAGGCTTTATTAGCCTAATGGGCTAGGCTTGGCTATGCTTGGACCAACAACAAAAAACAAACTGACTTATTTAAAGAAAAGGACTAATAAATGAAAATACGTAAACATACTTTGACTATTTATCACAAAGGACCCTAGATTATTTATTGAGACGACTTTATCATCTTTGACTTCATATTTCCATCTTCAGATAATGATGACCTTGAATCCAATAAAACTGTGCTTTAACAATCTCCCCCTTTGGATCAAGATCATTCTTTAAGCTCAGAAAAATGCAATCTTCCTCTTTGTAGCAATCTCCCCAATCGATGAGAATATCTATTGGAAGGAAATTATCTCCAGTTTCAGCTCGGAATGCTTCAGCAAATCATCTTCAAAGAAAATTTCTTCAATGCAGCATATCTTCAGAATATCTTCAGAAATTCTTTCAAAAACTTTTGATCTCCGCATTTCTTGGTAGACGCTTCTCCCCCTTTTTGATGAAAAGAGCAAAAATATCATCAAAAAACAGTAATAAAGGTTTAAAACTGTAATAAAGGTTTCATAAAGAAAATACAGTCGTATATAATAAATGATAAGTAATCGTTAGTTACGTTATAAAGGTCGTAAGATATAAGCTTATCGAGAGGTTCCATTTAGTCGTGGACGTGAGAAACTCTCGACTGTCATCATGAGGGACGACCATGACTCTCGATGTGTGTGATCATCAGGAATTTATCTTAATACAAGAATGGTCCTTAGTTTGGAGACGTTTGGTTTTCTTGCGTAGGTCGTGACTTGTGAAATTTTACCCAAACAGTTTCCCCAAAATTCTACAAGATTCTAAGGTCCTTTCCCTGTATATAAGTCTGTGCGATTTTCCCCTTATCCGACAAGTTGATTTTTTCGGATTTTGTAACCAGATTGGACATGTGTCGAAAATTTGTAACTGAATCGGTTTCTCAAAAACCGAAGTGATTACGAGGGAAAGCGTGCAACCGCTTATCGGCTGTGACGTCATGGCGACGTGGGGCGCGTGGTGTTAGGCATGGGGGGAAATGTCGTTCATCTAACGATTGGCGTGCGAAAGGTCGATGACAGGTGTCGACCATCTGCCGACTCGCAATGATATCGTATCTAGTATAGATATCGACCCTTGGACGAATCCTTTCCTTTTTACGCGATCACGTTTTATAGAGAGAGATTTTCGGTAAATCTTTGCCAAACCTGAAAAAGAGAGAATCGAATCCCTGTCATAGACGATTTGAGGTTTAAAGCCCATATAAGGTACGATCTCTTGACCTTATTTAAGCGTTTAGGCTTGAGATTCTAACTTTTCTGTCGTATCAACCTTTGATTCCGACTTTGCAATGTTGTCGAATCCTGTTAGTACCCTCAGGAGCGAAGACGACATTAAGGCGTTCCGGTCACTGGCCGGTATTGCTGATATCGTGGAGCTTTGTTCCCCGACATTGTGTCGTCCAGAGCAATGCCCGGAAGGGTATTTCGTGATATACGAATACCCATTCAAGATAAGGTTTACGTGGCCCTATTTTCCATTGTCGAGATCGTTTCTCACGATCTTCGATTTATCGCCGGGACTTATGATGTCCCAGTTCGGGAGAATCGTTCAATTCGTTGAACGGTTGACGTCGGATTGGAAGACACCCTTTACCATCTACGACCTCTTCTTGGCTTAATCGGTTAAGGCGAAGGCGAACCACCGGTACAACCTTTTCTCAAAGTATAGAGGGCCTCGAAACCCTGGTTCAGGCGACTGTGGTTAACAACTGCAGATGGAAGACAAGGTATGTCTTTGGTCGCATTGCCTCGCTTGGCGCCGGTGAACAATGGCTTACCATGGGGTGGAATACCGAAAGTAAGACGTGGGGTATCCTTTTAGCTTTTCTTTTTGAACTTGTTTACCGAAAGTTTTTTGCTAACTTTTTCGTTTTGCTTTGCTAGTGGTTGACTTCACGGTAGTTGAGCCTTCTGCTGACTCAACCGTCGAAGTCGAAAGATTCCTCAAATTCAGCGTCGTGGAACGTTCCTTTTTCACCATTCGTCCTACTGCCGATTGGGACGAAGACCACGACGTACAATACATCGGGTCGTCAACCGCTGCTTCCGTAGAGGAAGAAGGAGGAGAAGAGGAGGAGGTCATCGAAGGGACTCCGAATAATAGGATGGCGGGTAAGTTATTGTTAGTGTATAGGGTCTAGTCATAGGACATCACCTATTGATTGTAAGACCTTATAGGGTCTAGTCTGTAAAAAGACGTCACCCGTTGGTCATGGGCTAGTAGGTCTAGTTGTAAGACGTTACCACTAGTTATGAGGCTTTCGTGGGATCTAGTCATTTAGACGTCACCCACTAGTCGTGCGATTTTTAGGGGCTTTAGTCTTTTAGACGTCACTTCTCGATTTCTTGTAGGGTCTAGTCCTCTAGGACGTCACCTATTGATCGTGAGACTTTTGTGGGTTGTAGTCATAAGACGACACTCACTGGTCGTAAGATCACATTGGGTTTAGTCGTAAGACGTCACCTTTGGATCGTAAGATCCTTGTAAGGTCTAGTCTTATGAGATGTCACTTACTTGTCTATTTTTCATAAGTTTTAGTCATGGACGTTACTTATGTTTTCTTTTGTTTTCTTTCAGGAGGATCGACCCCCGTGAAACCACCGACGGGCCTCTTGAAAAAATAGGCCCTCGCACAGCTCGCCCGTAAAGGGCGAGAAATCAAGAGAAAAGCTCCCCCGACATCTGGGTCGGGGGTCAAGAAGTTGAAGATGGTCCTGAGGGAATCATCTTCAAAGGACAGTGGCCCTAAGGTCACTGCTCTTTAGAAGGCGAAGACGCCATTGGTCGAGGACGCAAAGCTGATTTTGCAGGCTCTACCAGCCGGGGTAGAGGGTCAATCCCCTACGTCAAAAGATAAGGGGAAGGGTCCTGCCACCAGTGAGGTTCCAGCTCTGATCAACGTGAGTTTTACCCTTCTGGGGGATTTCATGTCGTCCGATCATCTGGGCAGGAGGTCCCTGTTTCCCCACTTGGGAAAATTCCTTCTGTCGTTCTCTAATCGATACAAATAAGTATCGGTCAACAACCTAGCTGCCCATGTCTCAGGGGTTTCATTCATGGTAAGCAACCTCCTTTTCTTTAAGCCGTACATTTGGTTTTTGTCTTATGATCTAATTGCTTGTTGCCTGACTGTGTAGGCCCTCGAGGCGGGGTTAGTCTTGAACACCCGTATGGACCAAGTAACGAGGCTGGTCCCGACCGCTTTAGCAAAGGAACAGGCGGCGCTATTCAGGTCCTTAAAGGCGGAGGCCAAGGCTAAGGAGGCGGAGGCCAAGAAAGAGGAGTACTCCGTTCGACTTTACGACCCCCTCAACCAGTTTGAGGTCGTTGGGCATAAGAAGGAGGAGCTTCGGAGATAATTGAGAGAGGCCCTGGGATGAGCATCCGCAGCTGAGGTGGAGCTAAAGACGACTAAGGATGCCTCGACCGTGAATGAAAAAGAGGTCGAGGCCCTTAGGGCGAAGCTGGGGGCGGCGAAGAAGCAGATCGCCAGTCTTAAGGAGGACGTGAAGTCTGTTGAGGCTTTCACCCATCTTATGGTCAGGGCGACCTTAATGAGACGTTATCTGAAGGGTCAAAATCCCTTGGCGTCGGCGGAAAGTGAACTCGCCTTCTTCTTGGGATCTATCGGGGCCAAGAAAGATCTCGACTCCAAGGATGAGCAAGAAATCGAGTCGGGGGATGACTTCCTCGAAGGTGAAAATGATGCGATCGCACCCTAGCAAGAGTAGGAGCAGCCGACGGCTCCTTAGTTTAGGTCTTTTGTAATTTTTTGTTTTTGTTTTTTTTTAAATATACCGTTGGTGGTTGTGCCGTCTTTTTTAATCCTTTCGATTAATACAAGGATTTTTGAACAAACTGAATTGTCGCAACTTTACTTTGTCGTAAGAATCAATCCATAGAAAGATTTGCATAAACAACTCACGACAACCATAATAGAAATCAACAGAAATTTCTAAGTAACTCACGACAAACATCAAAAGATCAAATGGAAATCGTTCCAAGTGACACACGACATAAAGGCATGATCAAACATAAGAAAACTTGTGATTGAACAAGTAAAGATACTTCATAAGGAACCTGCGATTAGTGCAAACAACAAACCAGCTGAAAGTTTTAAGTCTTGAGACTGGGCAAGTCGTAACCTGTTAGTCGATCAAATCTAAGAATTCATAAATAAATCCAAATAAGATTCAACCAAACTATTTATGACATGAAGGAACGAATGCGAACGTTGCACTTAGAAAACAGAACAAGGTTTTAATGGTTGAGGCAAATTTTTAACCTCAAGTCCATAGATCGTACAACTTGGTCATGAAATGATCGTGAACCATAAGTGTAGTCGAACGATCAACCGGTCATGCAACGAAATAACTTTAGAATGGGTCATTGGCTGGGCCAACGACTCTCCGATGCTTAAGTCAGTAATGGTTGTAAGAAGATAATCGTAAGAAAATATGAAATGGTTTTAAAAGAAATGCCTCTTTAAATGTACCGCATTCCAACTTCGGGGAATGTCACGACCGTTGAGGGTTTGCAATCGGTAGGCTCCTTTTCCGACAACCTCGGTTATACGGTATGGACCTTCCTATTTGATGGATAATTTACCTGAGGTTGGTTCCTGGGTGTTCTTAAATACACATCGTAAGACATAGTCACCTTCTTGAAAGATCTTGGCCTTGACATTTTTATTGAAATGTCTTTCGATCAATTGATTCTGTGAGACCATTTTCATTAGCGTCGACTCCCGTAATTCTTCTAATGCGTCAAGGTCGTAACTTAGGTCGACTAAGTTGTGATCGACCTACGTGAGTCGTGAGGTCGGAATTTTAGTCTCGACCGGCAAGACTTATTCGCAACCGTAGACCAAAGACAAAGGAGATTGTCCTATAGATGTACGAGGTGTCGTACAATTGGCCCAAAGAACTGTCGAAAGTTCTTCGACCCACTTGCCTTTTGTTGCCTTGAGTCTTTTCTTGATCGAATTGATGATCGTTTTGTTACTCGAATCGGCAAGTCCATTTGATTGAGGATACTGAGGCGTTGAAGTCATAAGTTTGATATTATGATCTTCACAGAACTGTTGGGTTCTGTCACTTATGAACTGCGATCCGTTATCACATACGATCTCGGATGGGATTCCGAATCTGCAAATGATGTTAGTCTGAATAAAGGAGATGACTTCTTTGTCCCAAACTTGGGAGAAAGCAGTCGCTTCTATCCATTTTGAAAAATAATCTGTAAGGACTAGAAGGAATACCTTTTGCCCGGGGGCCGGAGGTAACTTGTCGACAATATCTATTCCTCATCGCATGAAGGGCCATGGAGTTAGAGTCGAGTGCAGAGGTTTATAAGGTTTATGTGACAAACCTGAATATCGTTGACATGCGTCGCAACTTTAGACATACCTCGTTGTGTTCTGTCGTAAAGTTGGCCAATAGTATCCTTGTCAAGAGATACGATTTGCCAAGTTACGGCTTCCCGAGTGATTACCGCACTCACCATCGTGCATTTCTTGGAAAATTCTTTGGACTTGACTCTTCTTGGTAACATGTCGTAAGTTTAGTCCTGTCGACGAACGTCTGTAGAGTTGTCCTATAATCACAATGTATTTGGATGCCTTAAATCTGATTTTTGGGGCTTCCATTTTGTCTTCAGGAAGTTGGTCGTTTGTTAGAAATCTTCTAATATCGCTCAGCCAGTTGTCTTCCTCTTCAACCATTTGGACGTCATTTTCGTTTTTGATGGACGGTGTCGCCAGATGAATTATTGGGACAACGTCAAATGGGGACTGTCCAAGTGCCGACCCAAGGTTAGCTAATGCGTCAGCTTGGGTATTTTGATCCCACGGGATCTGTGAAATATAAAACTCTTGAAGTTCTTCGGACTTGGCTTTAGCTATTTTGAGATAAGCCATCATTTTAGAGTCTTTAGCTGCAAACTCCCCATTCATTTGGTTCACAACTAGGAGTGGATCGCTTTTGACGTGAAGTCTTGTTGGCCCCAAATCGTGAGTCATATTCATTCCTGTGATCAAAGCTTCGTATTCAGGTTCATTGTTTGTAGCCTTGAAATCACATCGTATGGAGTACACCATCTTGCCCCCCTGTGGCGACTTGAGGATGATGCCAAGACCTGCCGCCAGGCGTTTGATGATCTATCGACGTGTAAATTCCAGATTGCATCGTCGAGAGTTGCCACAGGTTTCGTGGGTACATCTAATTTTGGGCTGAAGTCTGCAACGAAGTCGGCCAATGCTTGCAATTTTATTGTGGTCCTGGGTTTGTATTCGATGTCGTAACTACTAAGGTAGATACTCCACTTTGCCAGTCGACCTGTCAACTCTGGTTTCCTCAAGACAGACTTAAAGAGGAAAGTTAGTCACGACAGTTATAGGATGTGATTCGAAGTAATGACGTAACTTTTTCCGCAGTTATTAAAGCTAACAAAAAATTTTCCATAGAGGAACTGGTTTCGACGTCGAGAAGTGATTTACTTACGTAATAGATTAGACGTTGTTGTTTTTCATCTTCATGGGTCAGAACGACACTTACAGCGTTTGAGCTGACGGCTAGATAAAGCTGGAGGACCTCGTGGTCCATAGGTTTTTACATCGTCACAGGGCTTTCCTTTATGGTCAGAAACTTTTGAGTTTCCTTTAATCTTTAATCACCTGTTTTAACTACTATCGCGTGTTTTTACAGGCGTTCCAGGTATCCTTAGCTCTTCACTCGCGCTTCAATGATGTGAAGTCATTCGTCTCTAATTATTTCGATCTAGAGAAGAAAGCCACTGCCAGGGCTAAGGCAGCGGACGAGAAGAGAGAGCAGATCTCCCTTCGTCTTCAAGAAGCCCTTGGCAAGTTGAAAATCGTTGAGCGCGAGAAGGTGGAGCTTCATGGTCGACTAGATGAAGCTCTCAACCAAGCCTCCACAGATCGAGCGTAGCTGGATGCGACCAAGGAGATATCGGTTGCGATTGTAAAAGAACTCGAGATCATAAGGTTGGAGCGAGACATAGACCGAGAGCAGGTCGCAGATCTTAAGGAGAGAGTGATGTCTATGGAGGCGTTCACTCGTCTTAAGACGCGTGCGGCTCTGGTTAGGTGTCGCCAAAGAGGAGAGGACCCTCTGGCTTCGAGGGAGAGTGAGATAACCTTCTTCCTGAAGTCTATTGGAAACGAGGAAGACCTTGACTCTGTGGATGAGCACGAGTGGGAGTTGATGGATGAAGCTCCTCAAGGGGACGACACTGAGATCGTAGCTCAACAGGGGCAGGAGCAACCGATGGCGCCTTAAGTTTTTTGTATTTTCATTTTTTAATTAGGCGACCGTTGATGGTCGTTCCATGTTTTGTAATTAATATAAAACTTTTGAACAGATCGTATTGTCGCAACTTTTACATTGTCGAGACAATCATTAGAACAATCATAAAAGTCACCCACGACAGACATAGAAAGGGTAATCGAGAGATAACAAAGATTAATAGAAATATTACTAAGTAACTCACGACAAACATAGATGACGAGAGGTAAAAATATGATTTAGTTATCCACGCAACTTATGTCACAAGATATGATCAAAAGCAGATTATACTTGCAGCTGGGCAAGCAAACAACTTTATCAAAGAACTTGTGACTGACACAAATTATAAACCTATCAACCAGGATTAATCTTGTGATAACCTGTTTAAGCAATTGAACTCAAACATTCATGAATAAGGCCAAATAGGATTGGATCAAACCTTTTTTTGATTGAGCTAAAACTTGCGTTCGAGTGTCATACTCAAGAATAGATCAAAGTGTTTGAAATTAAGGCAACGTTTTAACCTTAGGTCCTCAGTTCGTACGACAGAGTCGTAAAACAATTATGGACCAAAAGTATAGTCGAATGATCGACCAGTCCTGCAATGAAATAACCTTAGAAGGAGCCAACGACACTACGATGCTTAAGTCAGTAATGGTTGTAAGAAGATAATCATAAGGAAAGAAGAAATGGGCTTTAGAAAAAAATACCTCTTCCAATGTACCGCATTCCAACTTCGGGGAATGTTACGACCGTCGAGGGTTTACAATCGGTCGGCTCATTTTCCGACAACCTCAGTTATTCGGTATGGCCCTTCCCATTTGATGTATAGCTTACCTGAGCCAGGTTCTTGAGTGTTTTGAAACGCATGTCGTAAGACGTAATCACCTTCTTGAAAGATTTTGGGTTTGACATTTTTATTGAAATGTCGTTTGACCAATTGTTTCTGTGAAGCCATTTTGATTAAAGTTGACTCACGTAATTCTTCCAATGCGTCAAGGTCGTAACTTAGGTCGACTAAGTTGTGATCAACTGACATGTGTCATGAGGTTGGAATGTGAGTCTCGACAGGCAAGACTGCTTCACAACCATAGACCAAAGAGAAAGGAGTTTGTCCTGTAGATGTACGAGGTGTCGTACGATTGGCCCAAAGAACTGTCGGAAATTCTTTGACCCACTTGCCTTTTGTTGCCTTGAGTCTTTTCTTGATCGAATTTATGATCGTTTTGTTGCTCAACTCGACAAGTCCATTGGATTGAGGATACCGGGGCGTTGAAGTCGTAAGTTTAATGTTACGATCTTCACAGAACTGTTGGGTTCTGTCGCTTATGAACTGTGACCCGTTGTCACATACGATCTAGAATGGGATTCCGAACCTGCAAATGATGTTAATCTAGATAAAGGAAATGACTTCCTTGTCTCTAACTTGGGAGAAAGCAACCGCTTCTATCCATTTTGAGAAATAATCTGTAAGGACTAGAAGATATACCTTTTGCCTGGGGACCAGAGGTTACTTGCCGACAATATCCATTCCCCATCGCATGAAGGGCCATGGAGTTAAAGTCGAGTGCAAGGATTCGGAAGGTTTATGTGACATACCTGAATGTCGTTGGCATGCATCGCAACTTTGGACGTACCTTGTTGCGTCCTGTCCTAAAGTTGGCCAATAGTACCCTTGTCGAGAGATACGATTTGCCAAGCTACAACCTCCCAAGTGATTACCACACTCTCCATCATGCATTTCTTGAAAAATGATTTGGACTTGAGTTTTCTTAGTGACTCATCGTAAGTTCAGTCCTGTCGATGATCGTCTGTAGAGTTGTTCTCTGATCATAATGTATCTGGATGCCTTGAATCGAATTTTCTGGGATTCCATTTTGTCTTCAGGAAGTTGGTCGTTTGTTAGAAATCTTTTGATATTGCTCGACCAATTATCTACCTCATCGATTATTTGAACGTCATTTTCGTTTTCAATGGACGGTGTCGCCAGATGAATTATTGGGACAAGGTCTAATGAAGATTGTCCAAGTGCCAACTCAAGGATAGCTATTGCGTTAGCTTGGGTATTTTGATCTCTCAGGATCTGTGATATAGAAAATTCTTGAAATTCTTCGGACTTGATTTGGCTAGTTTAAGATAAACCGTCATTCTAGCGTCTTTAGTTGCGAACTCCCCATTCATTTGGTTTACGACTAGGAGTGAATCGCTTTTGACGTGAAGTTTTGTTGCCCCTAGATCATGAGCCATATTCATTCCTGTGATCAAAGCTTCATACTCGACTTCATTGTTTATGTCCCTGAAATCGCATCGTATGGAGTATAGCATCTTGCCCCCCTGTGGCAACTTGAGAACGACGCCAAGACCTGCCCCCCGAGCGTTCGATGACCCATCGACATGTAAAGTCCATATTGGGTCGTCGAGAGTTTCCACAGGTTCTCTTGGTACATCTAATTCTGGGTTGAGTTATGCGACGAAGTCAGCCAAAGCTTGCGATTTGATTGCGGTCTTGGGTATGTATTCGATGTCCTAACTACCAAGGTAGATACTCCACTTCGCCAATCGACCTGTCAACTCAAGTTTCCTCAAGACAGACTTAAGAGGAAAGTTAGTCACGACAGTTATAGGATGTGATTCGAAATAGTAACGTAACTTTTTTGCCGCAGTGATTAAATCCAATAAAAGTTTTCCCATAGAGGAATATCTGGTTTCGGCGTCGAGAAGTGATTTACTTACGTAATAGATCGGACGTTGCAATTTTTCATCTTCTCGGGTCAGAACGACAATTATAGACTACTCTGTCAGGTTTCTCCTGGTCCAGGACGACTTCTTCCAGTCGATTGTCATCGACAGTCTCAGGATCTGCCTGATTCTATAATTGCTAGATATTTTGCTTTCTAGGATTCATTGAAACTTTATAGCATTCACAAGCAATCTTTTGCTCACTCTTGACTTCTTGGACGCCCACAAGCTGTTGGAAACTTGACCGTCTGATAATATGTCAATGGTACAACCTTCATGTCGTGTATCCAAGGTCGCCCTAGGATAACGTTGTATGTCGACGAGCAGTCAATGACGTTTAACTTGGTCTGCTTATTGACCCCTTTAGCGAAGACTGGGAGAATAATTTCCCCGATGGTGTTAGCCATGTCGCCATTGAAACCCACATGGACCGTCGATCGTGGTACGATTTCTGACTTGTCGATTCCTATGGATTTGATTGTGTCAAGGAAGATGATATTAGCAGAACTTCCTTCATCGACCATGATCCTCTTAGTCGAGCAATTTCCAATCGTAAGTTGGATGATCAGGCCGTCATGATGCTTTTGCCATTGCTCACCGATATCCTCCTGATCGAATGTGATGGGCATGGCTTCCAACTCCAGTCCATGTTTTGGTCGTGACGACCGTGAAACAGGAAGCTCTTCAGGTCCTTGACTAGCTTGTCGCTTAGTTGCCGAGTAAGTTAATCCACAAACGTCGGAACCTCCGGTTACGCGATTAACGACCTTTTCATGCTTGGGCGAGGTTGGTAGTGCGTTTATGCCTAACAGATCTTGCAGGTGTCCTTTTGACACGAGCCAAGCCAGTTCTCATCGTAAGGCGATGCAATCATCTTCAAGTGGCCACGGTCGCTATGAAAATCACACCATTTGGATTTGTCTTTCCTGGCATCGTCTTTTTCATTTTTTAGAGGCCATTTAACGTTAGTTTGGGCATTCTTGAGAGCTTCGACCATATCTTTAGACATTCCCTTGAATCTATAAGACGAAATCTTAGGATACTGGGGGAACTTGTTTGCTGGAGCACATTTCTTTTTGTCAAATCTTAACTTCGAGATTTGCTTATATGCCTCGACCCTGGTGGTCAACCTAGCCTTGAAGTCCGGTTTCTTGACGCTTAAAGTTTTTTTGTCATTGGAATGTTTGTGATGGAAGGTCGCATCATCCTCGAACTGCATGTAAGCTAATGTCTGAGCTCGAACGTCTTCAAAGTTTTTTGGCGGATACTTTGTCAAGTCCATGTATAAGTCGGATTGTCGTCGAGACCTCGCTTGCAAGCCTCAATCACGGTACGGACGTCACAATTTCGTACGCTGATCATCTCAGAATTAAAGCAATTGAAGTAGTTTCGAATTGATTCGCCTGTCTTCTGAGTGATGTAGTAGAGATCGCTGGTCTGCTTTTCCATCTTGTGACTACTAGCAAACTGCTAAAAGAATTGGTTGACTAGCTCTGCGAAACTGCCGATGGATTTGGGTCGTAAGTTGATCAACCATTGAAGTGCAGCACCCGTGAGGGTCGCACCAAAGTTTTTGCACATGCAGACCTCTTGATACTGATGAGGTATCGACACAGTCCTCATTAAATGTTTATACTGTGTGATATGCTCAGTCGAATCGCTGATTCCAGAATACTTTGGAGTGAACGTCGGGATGTTGTAATTTTTTGGGACGTCGACCATGGCAATTTCGTCAACAAAGGGTGATTTTTGGAATCCGGTCCTTGGTTCAACGTCCACAGGTACAACAGCTCCTGGAAGCTTTTCAAGTAACGACATAATCTTTTCATTTTGTTCCTCTAATTACTTTAATCGTCGTGCGACAGGATCGTCTAGATTGAAGTCATTGCCGGTATATAGGGAGCAAGACTGGCATGAACCCAGAATCCTGAGATGTAACACCTGCATTAGGAAAAAACCCGTTGCGTTGAGATGTCTCTCCAGTGTCACCATTAACTGGTACACGCATGTGTATCATGGACATTGGTGGGAACGCTGTTGTATGTGGCATCGCAGAAATCATTGGGATGGAGAAAGTGGTGACTTCGGTGGCTACTCCAGTACTTTGTGTCGGCCTGAGGTATGGAGGCAGTGGCGGGTGGACACCTGCAAAAGGCATATAAAAAGGTAGTCTTGGACCATACGGTGGTCTAAAAAGGTTTCCCACGTTCTGATTCCTCATTGCTGAGAGTTCTTCAGCTGCTCTGCGATTTTGATCATCCAGAGCGTTAATTTGGTTGCGAGCAGCATCGAGCTCTATACGCATTTGAGCAATGATATGAGCTTGAGTTCTTTGAGCTTCTATGATCATGTTAATCAAAAAGTTGCACTGAAACCGTTAGTAAGTCGTACTCTTTGTCGAAGATGCTACTCTAGTTGGGGCCCCACGGTGGGCGCCAAACTGTTAATGCCAAAAATTGTCCAAAGGAAGATCTAAGGTCGGTTTGGAGCTTTAACAACTAAAGTAAGAGATCTATCGATAAATAATACGACAAAGAATAAAAGCGAATAAAAGACAGAGAATTTGTTGACGTGGAAAACCCCGTCGAGGGTAAAAACCGCAGACGATAGCAGAGATCGTCAAGTGCACTATGGACGTCAAATAGGGATGTCGTCCTTTAGAAGGAGGGATCACAAGTACAATTGATAATATTACAATAGAAAGAAAATTAATCGTGCGATTGCGCTGTATGTTGTGTGATGGAACACTTCGTCGAGAGTTCTTGCTTGAGAGAAACTTAGTTGTATGCTCTTGAATGCTTCTGTAAGTATCAATGTCAATCAGATGCCTCGAATAGTTCTTCAAGTTTTTATATATATCTTTAGTCGCCATAAATGAGCATCAAATGTCCAACGGTCTTGATAATGATTGATCTTAATGGCGCTCGTCCGTTATATCCGTTGGTCGTTATGTGCTTTAAACCTGTAATAAAGGATTCATAAAAGAAAACAGTAGTATGTAATAAATGATCAATAATTGTTAGCTACGGTACATAGATCGTAAGATATCAATCTATCGAAGAGTTCTTTTTAGACGTGAGAAACTCTCGACTATCGTCATCAGGGACGACAGTGACTTTGTGTGTGATCGTCAGTACCTTATCTTAATACAAGAGTGGTCCTTAGATTGGAGACGTTTGATTTTCTTGCGTCGGTCGTGACTTGTGATATTTTATCCAAACAGCCATATATTTCTTAAGCTCTTCGAGTGCGTTCTCATGGTCGTTCGTCCACTCGGAGCTCCTGTTTTTTCTGAAGACATTGTGGAATAAGTAGCATTTATCTGAAGATCGAGAGAGAAACCTGTTTAACGACGCGAATCGTCCAGTAAGTCGTTGGACTTCTTTAAGGTTACGCGGGGACTTAATGTCCATGATCGCCTTTATTTGGTCGAGATTAGCTTCAATCCCTCGATGGGTGACCATGTATCCCAAGAATTTTCCTGCACTCACTCCGAAGGAGCATTTTGTTGGATTGAGCTTCATGTGATACATTTTGAGAATATCGAACGACTTGTAACACCCTAAATTCTGGAAATAGAAACTTATTTAAAATTTTCTAAATACATCAATAATTGAATCATCTACAACCACAAATTAGATTCAACTTCAATACACATACGTACAATCTTTACATACAAACTATAAAAAGGACGGATGCTACTAAACCCAATAATAGTCACTATCTCCAACTTGCGGAAGACTTCACCAATTACTTACTTTAGTGTCTAGCTAAGGCTCTACGCTTCATAGAACTGTTAGAACCCAACTCCCAACTGGAACCTGATGCACATGCCGACAAATAAAAAGGGTTAGGCTTAACGCCTAGTGAGCTCAAGAGTTTTCCACACATATAATTTAATAGTTTAGAAAGGAAGGATGCGAATAAAATTATAATCTTTCAAAATGATATGCTTCACTTATGAAAACGACTCGTTTATCAATAACTATGCATTTTGTACGAAAGAAACACTGAGTTAAATATTAACCAACCCAAACTGTTTTAAAGACGAGGATCTCAATACGAGACGCACTTATGCAATGTAAACCGGAACCTGCTAAAAAGTAAAATAGAGAGCGGACTCCCAATTTTATAAACACAGTTAACACATTATAACTTGAAATACCCAACACGGATGAAAGTGACACACAACCCGTAAATCATAATTGAAAATCTATATAATTAAATATCGCCATGAACACGGCATTAGACCCAAAACTCACAGGACCATAAAATGGACGAAAATAAATACCGACACGTGGAAACGACACGTTCCATTCAGACTTTAACATACGTGAGAAGAACCCAATATTAAAGCCATCATTCACCGTCGACCACTTAAAAACCCAATTTGGTCAAATACAACATTACCATTTAAATTACCATGAATCAACGATGAGGAGATCCGTATATACTGAGAATAGAGAACATGCAAGTAGGCCGTTCACGCGACTTCCTTGCATGTCATCTAAACGTTTCCATCTTGGGTGGCGAGAACACGTGAATGGGGCCACCCGCGATGTTATTGGATTTCACCAACGTGCCCCGGTTCTAGTTCCCATGCCATAACAGACATCACAATCCTCAAACCTGTTGCTGCCCCTTGCCATACTCCGTCCAGTTCCACTCCGAGGTCTTACGAGCCCGGGTGCCTATCCAATCTAGACGAGTTCCAACTCAGCGGCCTAAGCCACCTATTGTCTACTCGCTAGCAAACCCGAGTGGTCACTAAAAGTAACCCAAAACCTCAGGCCTTACCAAACAGACAGACTTACGTGCCTATGGATCCAATACAACAATGTCTAAAATTACATGACTCCGATTGAAAGACCAAAGCTCCCAAAACATGTAATTCACACATGACACAAAAATGCGCCACCATACTCAAAACCCACGACGGTTATAAATCCGGACAAGTGTCCACACGACTCATTTAGTCAAAACCGAGCCAAAGGCCCAACAATTTACGTAAATCACCAACGAAGCCTTTGTAAACATTAAAAACACGTTTAACCGACTAACGAAGACACAACGACCCAAAAGTGTAAAATAACACAAACTCAACGTTGTTTGAGGCAAACCATTTTCCCAAATAAACTCTTTACTCTTATTTCCCAAAATACATCGTGACACAGTTATGCACATTTAGTCAAAACCGAGCCAAAGGCCCAACAATTTACGTAAATCACCAACGAAGCCTTTGTAAACATTAAAAACACGTTTAACCGACTAACGAAGACACAACGACCCAAAAGTGTAAAATAACACAAACTCAACGTTGTTTGAGGCAAACCATTTTCCCAAATAAACTCTTTACTCTTATTTCCCAAAATACATCGTGACACAGTTATGCACATTTTCCAAATAGACGTAAGAAAAAAATCATGTAAATGACATTTACATCAAATGGACTCCATTTATATAAAATACGTCAAAGAAACATGTCAAAATGTTTTATTTGTCAATATGCCTAAAATCACAAAGATGCATGTTTCATGAGTTTATAAAGATAAATATAACCAAACACTCAAACTTATCAACAGTTAACAATTTGGTGTAAAACATAAACATTTTAAAAATAACCATTTTGGCATGTACACCGTTTTCATAAATCATCTTGAACTCACCTCGCTAGATTTAGGCTAAATCTAGATTTTTACCCCGCTTTGAGCTCCTTTGAAGAAACTTGAATCCTTCGAGCCAAAACCTCAAAACCTAGATTCAAACATTTCCAACCGTAAATAACCATATTCAACCAAATAGAAACATTCCCCAAACATTATACATCAAAATCTCCATTTTTGTCCAAACCCAAATTTGACCTAGTTTTCTCCAAAACCAACAAACCCGAAATTGATAAACCAAACACTAGAATAATCATCAAGAGAACATTTATAACTTATTTTAAGGTTTAGAAAAGGAAGGGATACACTTACCACTTAGTTTTCGATGAAAACCTAGAAAACCCAAAAATAAGCTTGAGGTTGAAGATGAAGATGAAGATGGTGAATCCTTGACCATAGCTTTCAATCCTACCACTTGATGATGTTTCACCTCCACAAAATCCAAGGATTTGAGCCAAAATAAGTTAGGGTTCGTGGGAAAGGGTGAAGGATCGGTTTGGGAAAGAAAAGGAAGAGATTAGAAATGAGAAAGTGAGAGAAATGGCTGAAAATCACGATTTTAACACTCTGGTACCCGTAGGCTATAGTGCCAAGCTATTGTTCCAGTGGCACAATCGCTGGCACAATCGCCGAGATTATATCGAGAGGTTTTGAATTCAGAGATTGTGATAGGCTATAGTGACAGTGTCACAATCGCCGGGCAATATAGCCAAGCATATACCGAACACTGTTTTGGCCATAACTTCTTCGTTCTAGCTCCGATTTCGCTCCGAAAAGAACCATTGGACTCGTAATTGAATCATTTATCCATTAAGACTATAAAATCTAGGATTCAACTCCAAAATCAAAAATCTTATTTTCCCCTTTAAGGCTACTAATTTCTGTATTACCTTGAAATGGTGCTTTTTGAAATTCGGGGTGTTACATAACTGCCTCAAGTGATCGATTTGATCGATTTGATCGATTGCCTGTTTTGATTTGACCAACATGTCGTCGATGTATACTTCCATAGGTTAACCAAGACGCTCTTTGAACATCCTGTTGACCAGTCGTTGGTATGATGATCCCGCATTCTTAAGACCAAAAGGCATGACCTTATAATAGTAGATCCCTTTGTCTGTCATGAACGATGTCTTCTCTTGATCGTCATGATGCATCAGGATTTGATTGTATCCCGAATATACGTCCACGAATGTGAGTAGCTCATGACCAGCAGATGCGTTGACCATAGCGTCAATGTGGGGTAATGGGAATGGGTCCTTAGGACAAGCCTTGTTAAGATCTGTAAAGTCTATACAGACCCACCACTTTTCGTTTTTCTTTTGCACGACTACGACGTTGGCCAGCTAGCCGGGATATTTCACTTTCCTGATCTTTCCTGTCTTGAGCAAGTTATCAACTTCGTCGTTGATTACTTTGTTGCATTTTAGAGAGAACTTATGACGCTTCTGTTTAATAGGTTTAAACGAAGGATCGACGTTGAGTCGATGAGAGATGACCTCCGGGTCGATACCGACCATGTCTTCATACGTCCAAGCGAAACAATCAGCATATTGCGGCAAGAAAGAAATTAGCGTTTTCTTTAAGGTAGGGTCGAGGGACTTACCGATGTAAACTACTCTGTCAAGTTTCCCCTGATCCAGGACGACTTCTTCTAGTCAACAGTCGTTGGCAGTTTCAGGATCTGTCTGGTTCTGTAATTGATAGATGTTTTGCTTTCTAGGCTTCATCGAAACTTTTTAGCACTCGCAAGCAATCTTTTGCTCACTCTTGATTTCCTGGACGCCCCAAGCTATTAGAATCTTGACCGTCTGATGATATGTCGAGGGCACAACCTCCATGTCGTGAATCCAAGGTCGCCCTAGGATAACGTTGTATGCTGACGAGCAGTCAATGACGTTGAACTTGGTCTGCTTCTTGACCCCTTTGGAGAATACTGGGAGAATGATTTCCCCAATGGTGTTTGTTAATGACAAAAATCATCCCAAGGAAGATCTAAGGTCGGTGTAGAGCTTTAACAACGAAAGTAAGCGATCGATCGACAAATCGTACGACAAGAGCAAGAAGTAAAATAGACACGGAGAATTTGGTGACGCGGAAAACCCCGTTGAGGGTAAAAACCACGGACGACAGCTGGGATCGTCAAGTGCACTATGGATGCCAATCTGGGACGCCGTCCTTTAGAATGAGTGATTACAAGTACAATTGACAATATTACAGTAGAACAATAATGTAATCGTGCGATTGAGCTAGATGTCGTGTAATAGAACACTTCTGTCGAAAGATTATGCTTGAAAGAATTCTTGAGAGTTGTATCTTCGTAACTTCTTGTTAATCAGATGATGATGATGTGTCCTTGTGTAACTCTTTGAGGTTGTATATATAGCTTTAATCGTCATAAATGAGCATTGATTGTCCAACGGTCTTGATATTGATTGATCTTGATGACAATCGCCCGTTATATCCGTTGGTCATTATGTGCATTAAACCTGTAATAAGAGATTGACAAAGGAAAAACCGATGTATGCAATAAATGGTTAATGATCGTTAGTAATGTTACATAGATCGTGATATGTAAGTTGTCGTGAGACTTTCATTAATCGTGGACGTGAGAAACTCCCGAGGGTCGTCCCAGGATAACGTTATACGCTGATAAACAATCGATGACGTTGAACTTGGTCTGCTTGTTACTTCTTTTGTCAAAAACTGGGAGTATGATTTCCCCGATGGTGTTAGCCATGTCGCCGTTGAAACCTACAAAGACCGTCAAACTTCGTACGATCTCATATTTGTCGATCCCCATAGCCTTGATTGTGTTAAGAAATATGATGTTAGCAAAGCTTCCTCCGTCGACCAAGATTCTCTTTGTCGAGCAATTACCAATTGTGAGCTGAATTATCAGGCCATTGTGATGTTTCTGCCATTGATCACAAAGATCCTCCTGATTAAAGGTGATGGGCATGGATTCTAGTTCCAGCTCATGTATAGGTCGCTATGTTCATGGAAGAGGGAATTCTTCGGATCTTTGACTAGCATGGCGTTTCGCGGCTAAGTAAGTTAATCCACATACATCAGATCCCCCGGTTACATAATTGACGACCTTTGTGTATTCGGGAGAGGCTGGTCGTGCGTTCGTGACCAGTAATTCTTGTAAGTGCCCCTTAGGCACGAGTCAGGCCAATTCTCGCCTTAGAGCAATACAGTCGTCCGTCAGGTGGCCATGATCGCCATGGAAGTCACACCATTTAGACTTGTCTTTCTTAGCGTCGTCTCACTCACTTTTTGGAGGCCATTTAACATGATTCTGAATACTCTTGAGAGCTTCGACAACATCCTTGGACGTTCCAGTAAACCCGTAAGAAGAGACCTTAGGATGTTAAAGGAATTTGCTTGCTGGAGTGGCCTTCTTCTTATCGAATCTTACGTTCGAGACCTGTTTGGATGATTCAACTCGAGCGGTTGGTCTTGATTTGAAATTTGGTTTCTTGATGCTCAGGACCTTCTTGTCGCCAGAATGCTTGCGACGAAAGGCTACGTTGTCTTCGACCCGCATATAAGCTAGCGTTAGAGCTTGGACGTCTTCGAAGTTTTCTGGTGGGTACTTGGTTAAATCCATGTAGAGATCGGTCGTCAAGACCTCGCTTGTAAGCCTCGATCGTAGTTCAAACATCACAATTCCACACACTGATCATCTCAGAATTGAAGCGGTTGAAATAACTCCGGACTGATTCACCTGCCTTCTGAGTGATATAGTATAGATCGCTCGTTTGTTTCTCCATCTTAAGACTGCTGGAGAATTGCTAGAATAATTGATTGACCAATTCTGCAAAACTGCCAATGGACTTGGGTCGTAAGTTTATCAACCACTGCAGAGCACCTCCGGTGAGGGTCGCACCAAAACTTTGCACATACAAGCTTCCTGATATTGATGGGGTATCGACACGGTCCACATCAGTTGCTTGTATTGTGTCGATGTACTCCATTGGATCGCTGATTCCCGAATATTTTGGCGTCAATGTCGGGATATTATATTTCTTTGGGACGTCGACCAGGGCGATTTTGTCAACAAACGGCAACGCTTGGAACCCGGTTCTTGGTTCGACGTCTACTGCCACAGCTGCTCCAGGTAGTTTTTCGAGTAGCGATAGCATCTTTTCATTCTGTTCTTCCAACTGTTTTAGACGACATGTAACGGTGTTGTCTGCATGTATTCCTTTGCTTCCTGGAAGTGACGTTGGTATAAACCCAGAATCTTAGGACCCGTTGTGATGCGATGTGCCTCTATTGTCTCCATTTATTGGTACATACATGTGAGACATAAATACTGATGGGAATGTTGTCATTAGAGGTGGCATCGTCATAATCGTTGGGATGAAGAAAGTGGCGACTCAGTAGTTGCTCCCATACCTTGCATCGGCCTAGGGTACGGAGGAGGCGGAGGTGGAACACCTGCAAAAGGCATGTTAAAGGGTGGCCTTGGACCGAACTGGGGACCAAATTGGTTACCCATGTTTGGATTCCCTATCACTGGGTTTCTCATAGTTGATAGTTCTCCATTAATTTTGCGGTTCTGGTCATCCAAAGCATGAATTCCGTTGTCGGCAGCATTGAGCTCCATGCGCATTTGGGCAATAATATAAGCTTGAGTTCCTTGAGCTGACATAGTCCTGTCAAACCAAAAATTTCACTGAAACCGTTAGTAGGTCACACTTTCTGCCAAGGATGTTACTCTAGTTGGGGCCCCACGATGGGCGCCAAACTGTTAATACCAAAAATCATCCCAAGGAAGATCTAAGGTCAGTGTAAATATTTAACAACTAAAGTAAGTGATCGATCGGCAAACCGTACGACAAGATCAAGAAGTAAAATAGA
Organism: Arctium minus; assembly: GCA_954870635.1. Taxonomy (NCBI): domain Eukaryota; kingdom Viridiplantae; phylum Streptophyta; class Magnoliopsida; order Asterales; family Asteraceae; genus Arctium; species Arctium minus. The sequence goes on along the minus strand of OX941091.1, from coordinate 72,051,994 downwards.
CACAGAGAATTTGGTGACGCGGAAAACCCCATCGAGGGTAAAAACCGCGGACGACAGCAGGGATCGTCAAGTGCACTATGGACGCCAATCAGGGACATCGTCCTTTAGAAGGAGTGATTACAAGTACAATTGATAATATTACAGTAGAACAATAATGTAATCGTGCGATTGAGCTAGATGTCGTGTAATAGAACACTTATGTCGAAAGATTATCCTTGAAAGAATTCTTGAGAGTTGTATCTTCGTAATTGCTTATTAATCAGATGATGATGATGTGTCCCTGTGTAACTCTTCGAGGTTGTATATATAGCTTTAATCGCCATAAATGAGCATTGATTGTCCAACGGTCTTGATATTGATTGATCTTGATGATGATCGTCCGTTATATTCGTGGGTCATTATGTGCATTAAACCTGTGATAAGAGATTCACAAAGGAAAAATGGTTGTATGCAATTAAATGGTTAATGATCGTTAGTAATGTTACATAGATCGTAATATGTAAGTTGTCGTGAGACTTTCTTTACTCGTGGACGTGAGAAACTCTCGATGGTCGTCGGACGATAGTGCCTTATGTCGTATGATGTCGTCAGAACTTTATCTTAATACAAGAATGGTCCATAGACTGGAGACGTTTGGTTATCTTCCGTCGGTCGTGACTTGTGGAATTTTACCCAAACAGTGTTAGCCATGTCGTCATTGAAGCCCACAAGGACAGTCGAACGTCGTATGATTTTTGACTTGTCAATTCCCATAGCCTTGATTGTCCTAAGGAAGATGATATTGGCAAAGCTCCCTCCGTCGACCATGATCCTCTTGGTCGAGCAATTTACAATCATAAGCTGAATGATAAGGCCATCGTGATGTTTCTGCCATTGCTCGCCGAGATCTTCCTGATCGAAAGTGATGGGCATGGCTTCCAACTCCATCTCGTGTTTTGGTCGTGATGATCGTGAGACAGGGAGTTCTTCAGGTCCTCGACTAGCATGTCGCTTAGCTGCCGAGTAGGTTAATCCACAGATGTCAGAACCTCCAGTCACGCAATTAACGACCATTGCATGTTCGGGCGAAGATGGTCATACGTTTGTGCCTAACAACTCTTGCAGGTGGCCTTTTGGTACGAGTCAAGCCAATTCTCGTTGTAAGACGATGCAATCGTCCGTCATGTGGCCATGGTCGCTATGAAAGTCACACCATTTGGATTTGTTTTTCTTAGCGTCGTCTCTTTCACTCTTTGGAGGCCATTTGACGTTGGTTTGGACATTCTTTAGAGCTTAAACCACCTCTTTAGATGTTCCTTTGAATCCGTAAGATGAAATCTTAGGATACTGGGGGAACTTGTTTACTGGAGTACTTTTCTTTTGTCAAATCTCACGTTCGAGATTTGCTTAGACGTCTCGACCCTGGAAGTCGATCTAGCCTTGAAGTCCGGTTTCTTGACGCTTAATGCTTTCTTGTCATTGGAGTGTTTGCGATGGAAGGTTGCATCGTCCTCGACCCGCATATAGGCCAGTGTCCGAGCTCGAACGCCTTCGAAATTTTCTAGTGGATACTTCGTCAGATCCATATACAGGCCTGAACCGTCGTTAAGACCTCACTTGTAAGCCTCGATTGCAGTTCTGACGTCGCAATTTCGTACGTTGATCATCTCAAAATTGAAGCTATTGAAGTCGTTTCGAACTGATTCTCCTGTCTTCTGAGTGATGTAATAGAGATCGCCGGTCTGCTTTTCCATTTTACGACTACTAGAAAACTGCTGAAATAATTGGCTGACTACTTCCGTGAAACTGCCGATGGACTTGGGTCGTAGGTTAATCCAACATTGAAGTGCAACATCTGTGAGGGTCGCACCAAAGCTCTTGTACATGCAGACCTCCTGATACTGATGGGGTATCGACACAGTCCGCTCCAAAGCTCTTGCACATGCAACTCGGTCGGATCACATATTTCAGAATACTTCAAAGTGAACGTCGGGATGTTGTACTTTTTTGGGACGTCGACCTTGGAGATTTCGTCAATGAAGGGTGATGCTTGAAACCTAGTCTTTGGTTCAACGTCCACAGGAATAGCAGCTCCTGGAAGCTTTGGAAGTAACGACAGCATCTTTTCATTCTGTTCTTATAACTGCTTCAATCGTCGTGCGACAGGATCGTCTAGATTGAAGCCATTGCTGGTAGGGAGCGAGACTGGCACGAATCCAGAGTCTTAAGATGTTACACCTACATTAAGAAAAAAATCCATTGCACTGCGATGTCTCTTTAGTGTCGCCATTGATTGGTGCGTGCATGTGGGGCACGGACATCGAAGGAAACGCTGTTGTTGGCGGTGGCATCATTAGAATTGTCGAGATAGAGAAAGTGGCGACTCCGGTGGTTGTTCCAGTACCCTGCGTCGGCCTGGGGTATGGAGGCAGTGGCGGTTGAACACCTGCAAAAGGCATGTAAAAAGGTATTCTTGGACCATACTGAGGCCCAAACTGGTTTCCCACATTTTGATTCCTCATTGCTGAGAGTTCTTCAGCTGCTCTGAGATTTTTCTCATCCAGAGCATTAATAAGGTTGCGAGCAACATCAAATTCCATACACATTTGAGCAATGATATGGGCTTGAGTTCCCTGGGCTTCCATGATCAGGTTAGTCAAAAAAGATGTATTGAAACTGTTAGTAAGCCGCACTCTTTATCGAGGATTTTACTCTACCTGGGGCCCCACGGTGGGTGCCAAACTATTAATGCCAAAAATCGTCCAAAGGAAGATCTAAGATCGGTGTGGAGCTTTAACAACTAAAGTAAGCAATCGATCGATAAATTTTACGACTGAGAATAAAGGTAAATGAAAGACAGAGAATTTGGTGACGTGGAAAACCCCGTCGAGGGTAACAACCACGGACGATAGCAGAGATCGTCAAGTGCACTATGGACGTCAAACAGGGACGTCGCCCTTTAGAAGGAGTGATCGAAAGTACAAATGACAAGATTACAATGAAAAGCAAATAAATCGTGCGCTTATGTTGTTCGTCGTGTGATGGAACACTTCATCGAGAGTTCGTGCTTGATAGAAGCTTAGTTGAGTGTTCTTGAGCGTTGTGTAGGTATGATGAGTTCAGATGTCTTGAATGGTTCTTCAGGCCTTGTTTATATAGCTTTTGGTCACCTTAAATGAGCATTAAATGCCCAACGGTCTTGATAATGATTGACATTGATGGAGCTCGTCTATTATATTCGTTGGCCATTATGTGCTTTAAACCTGTAATAAAGGATTCATAAAGAAAAAACAGTTGTTTGTAATAAATGATAAGAAATCTTTAGTTACGTTATAAAGGTCGTAATATATAAGCTTATCGAGAGGTTCCTTCTGGTCGTAGACGTGAGAAACTCTCGACTGTCGTCATGAGGGACGACCATGACTCTCGATGTGTGTGATCGTCAGGACCTTATCTTAATACAAGAATGATCCTTACTTTGGAGACGTTTGGTTTTCTTGCATCGGTCGTGACTTGTGAAATTTTTCCCAAACAGTTGTTGTATGCAAATTCCACCAAAGGTAAGTGAGTATCCCAATTACCACCGAAATCGATTACGCAAGACCATAGCATGCCTTCCAAGGTTTGAATCGTCCTTTCGCTTTGTCTATCCGTCTGTGGCTGGTATGTCGTACTCAGATTCACCCGCGCACCCAACTCTTGATGCAAGGCTCCCCAAAACCTTGAAGTAAATCGGCTATCTCGATCGGAAACTATCGACAAGGGTATATCATGCATAGAGACCACTTCATCAATATAGATTTTTGCCAATTTATACATCAACAATGTTTCCCACATGGCTAGAAAGTGAGCACTCTTTGTCAGACGATCTACAATCACCCAAATGGTATTGTTACCTTTTAACGTCTTTGGTAGTTTGGTCATGAAATCCATGGTAATCTTGTCCCATTTCCACACAGGTATCTCCAATGATTGTAGCCTCCCGTACGGTCGTTGATGTTTGGCCTTTACTTGCGAGCAAGTTACACACCTCTCAACTTAGTGTAACACCCCGAATTTCAGTAAGAAGCCATATTTAACCGAAGTGTATCAAATGTCTCCTTCCCCTTCTTAACCCTTTCTAGCTAATGTGCACTTTTGTAATTGTAAGTGAATACCTTCTAATAAATGAAAACTTGACTTTTAGTTTAGACCTTTGGAGTTGGGACGGAATCAGATTCAAATTTGAAAATTTTTGGTGCGGTACAGTGTGAGCGAGTATGTCGGTGACCTTGCCAGGGGCATACTTGCATAGGGCATAATCGTCGGGGTTCACACCCTCTCGATACACTTTGAGCGATTGTGTAGGTGATTGTGACAGTGTCACTCAAATCGTGGCGCTGTCGCTGGATGAGGAGAGGTCGCGGTACAATCGACGTGATTGTGCCCGGCGATTGTAACAAGGCACTGCCGCCCTGTCACTATCTCCTGCGGTCCAGACCTCTTTAAAACCTACTTCATTTTATTCCTCCATTTTCACAAAATCAGCTGAACTTTGGGGAAACGATTTCCTCTCCACTTAGGTACGATTTTTCATCTTTTCCTCCTCTCTCCTTTGCATATATTGCACCCTAACTCACCTTGTGTTCAATAAATGTTGATCTAGGGTTTCTACTTCATCTTGTATCAAGATCCATCCTCTATTTAAAGCTCAAGACTTCCTCCTTAACCACTTCTAGAGTCTATAAATTCTAGGGTTTTCTCATATAAAATCCCTAGGTAAGTTCCTTAACCTACAAACCTCCTATAATTACATATATGCTAAAATATATACATACATTATCATTTATGGGTTTGATCTAAGATTTAGGGTTTCATGAGTTATGGTTGCAAGAGCATTTATTATTGCATTTAACAGTCACATGGGAAAATTATCACTTGAGAAATAATGTTTTGGGTTTGTTATTATCTTGGAATGAACAACATTTAAAGTGAGAAATTTTATATGACAAATATTATGTTCTTGGGTTTAAAAGTGAAGTATGCGTGGGGTGGATATCTAAACTCATTTATGATCATATGTTGGGATTTTGGCTTCTATTTCCTTGTGCACGAGGATTTAGACTTGTATGATTTATGTGTTCATGACCGTTGGCCATTTTGGGTCACTACCGAGTAGGCAATGGGGACATAATTATCCTTGAGGTGTAACTCGTCTAGATTGGATAGGCAAATAATGTCTCGTAAGTCCTTAAGGTGTAACTCGACTGAGTAGGCAATAAAGGCAATGACGGTTTGAGGTTGTGATGTCTTGATGGCATGGGAACTAGAACCGAGACCTGAGGTGTAATCCAATAACATCATGGATGACTCCACTCACGTATTCTCGTCATCCCGATGGAAACGGGTCTTCCCCGTATTTCAAGAGGTATCTCTTGTGTGTTCATGTTCAGGTTTTGGAACATTGTTGCAAAGTGGACACTTGGTATTTATAATCATCAAAGGGATTCGGTAACATTAATTCTTATATTATGATTATCATGTATATGAATTGTTTAATTTATGAGATCTCACTAGGCTTCGGCCTAACACTTGATGTGATCTTTTGTTGGTTCACAGGTCCCACTAGCGGTGGAATCTAGGATGTCATGACTTGCCTGCCGTGCACATAGGGATCCTTAAACTGTCAGTCTTTTATGGGACTTTTGTGAAGAGTCAATTTTTGGAGATAAAGCAACACCCGATGTTAATCTAGTTAAAGTAGTTTCTAGATTAAGTAGGTGGTTGTAGTTCTTATCTCATCATTACCTCCTTTGCAATTTGTACAAACTACCCCAAATTTTGTGGGATTTAGTTGGCATACTTTGGAAATTTTATTTTGATTATTTCCGGAATTTACCCATTCTCTTATGATAAATTTTAGGGTGTTACAAGTTGGTATCAGAGCTCTAGTTTAAGTGAACTAGGTATGAGAACTATGTGCCTAGACTTAAGCTGAGACAATTAAGTTATAAATTGTAAGAATTGAGTAGAACTTTTAAGATGGGACAGTCTTAGAGTCGACGGAAACTACACCGTTGAGAATTATAAAAGTGGTAGCGAGAATTCTTATGTAGAGTATGTTCATAATTTCAATTAGCTATTGTTATTATGAATATATGATTACGTGAGCATGCTTGAATTACTATGATTATGATGATCTATGAATTGTAATAGTATGTTTCCGTGTGTATAATTTTGTACAGCCTATCTCTTACTCCTTTTCTCGATTGTGTGACAGACTGAGATGGTAAACACTCGGACTCATCTTCTATCCTCTCTGGAGGGCCAGGCCATGACTGAATCCACGATCGATCGGCCTAATGAAACTACAACGGTTGCGCCTCCTCAACTTCCGCCCTTAGTTGGTGGGAGAGTGGAACATATACCGAGAGAAAATATTGCCACCTCTAACCCCATTCTAACGGAGGTAACTCCCTAAACTCAAATGCTAGACATGATGAGAGCCATGAACGAAACCATCGCAAAACAACAGGAATTGTTTATGAAGTTATTGGAGGATAGAGACGACAACCACCGCCGACAGGAGACGATAGAAGAGAATGGGGTTGTAGCGGGGTCCGGGGGTACCGGAGACGAGAATCGTATAGATGGGCTAGTGACCTTGGAAACAAGGCAATCGGGAAAGGTTCATTCGTATAAGTCTTTCCTTTGTTGCAAACCGTCGGTGTTTGCTGGAGCCAATGACCCAGTGTCGTACATGAACTGGATCAGAGAGATTGAGCAAGATTTCAAAGCTTGCGACTACGAAGAGAACCAGAAGGTAAAGTTTGGTTCACAAATGCTTAGAGGTTCGTCCTTGACATGGTGGAACGTTTTCACCTCGACTCTAGAAGATTCTGTGTTTGACCAAAATGACTTGGATGGTGTTCAAGAAAAAGATTATGGAAGAGTATTGCAATGAACAAGAGATGAATTTGATAGAGGAGGAGTTCCGTGAGATAAAGAAAGGAAATTTGTCGTTGAGATAATACACCGGACTCTTCATGGAGAAAATGAATCTTGTGGAGCATATGGCGCCAACTGAGAAGGGAAAGTTGAAGGCTTATTTGAAGGGTTTGCCTGCGGCCATGATGTCAATGGTCCGCAACTCCAAAGTTACTAACTTTCGAGAGACGATAGAAGAAGCCAAAATCATGGAAAGGGTCTAGCTAAAATCACGTCTAACTTCATAACTGGCCACCAATAGTGCAATTTCAAATCCCTATACATCTTAGTGCTCCCCAGGTGGATGGAGTACTTGGATTTGTGAGCGTCTTCCAAGAGTAGCTCCCAGTTTCCTCCAATATTTGGCACCCATACACGCCCATTAAAACATTTAATCCTGCGGTTATCATCCGTCAAAAGTAGTCGTTGCATGGTCATCACTTTTTCCTTAAGGTTCCTTTCCAACAAGGCTTCGACTTGAGCCACTTTAATCCTCTCCATGAGGCTCGACACCAATTCAATTCTCGAGAGCTCGGCTCGAAGCTTCCCACTATACTCTTTCCGACTTAAGGCATCGGCTACTACGTTTGCTTTACCTGGATGGTAGAGCAATTCACAATTGTAGTCCTTAAGTAACTCCAACCACCTCCTTTGCCTCATATTAAACTTCTTTTGATCAAAGACATATTTCAAAACTCTTGTGATCCGTATATAAGATACACTTTGTGCCATAGAGGTAGTGTCACCACAGCTTCAACACGAACACCACCACTGTTAGTTCCAAATCATAAGTGGGGTAGTTCTTCTCGTGCACATTTAGTTGCCTCGACGGATAGGCGATTACCTTTCCTCTTTGCATTAGCACACAACCTAAACCCATCTTGGATGCATCACTATAGACCATAAAATCCTCCGATCCTTCAGGCAAAGATAAGATTGGGGGTTCACACAACTTCTTTTGCAACGTCCGGAAAGCATTCTCTTGAGTTTCGGTCTACACGAACTTCACGTTCTTCCTAGTCAAAGCTGTCAACGACAAAGAGATTTTTGAGAAGTCTTGTATGAATCTTCGATAGTAGCCCGCTAAGCCCAAAAATCTTCGAATTTTGGATGGACTCTTAGGCGGTTCCCAGTTCATCGTGTCTTCTATCTTGGCGGGGTCCATCTTTACACCGTCTTTAGAGACTACGTGCCCTAAAAATTGCACCTCTTGCAACCAGAATCCATATTTGGAAAATTTAGTATATAATTTATCCCTCCTCAAGATCTCCAAAACCTCCCGAAGATGTTGCTTGTGCTCGGATTCATCCTTGGAATATATTAGAACATCATCGATGAATACGATAACCGACTTGTCAAGAAATGGTTGGCATACTGGGTTCATTAAGTCCATGAACACCGTCGGGGCGTTCGTTAGACCGAAAGGCATCACCAAAAACTCGTAGTGTCTGTAACGCGTCCTAAAGGTCGTCTTAGGAATGTCGTCATCCTTGACTTTCACTTGGTGGTAACCCGAACATAGATCGATCTTCGAGAAACATCCCGCTCCTTGAAGTTGGTCAAATAAGTCGTCGATCCTAGGGAGTGTATACTTATTCTTCACGGTCACCTTATTCAACTCCCTATAGTCTATACACATCCTCATTATGCCATATTTCTTCTTCACAAATAAGACCGATGCTCCCCAAGGCGATAAGCTAGGTCTCACGAATCCCTTCTCGACAAGGTCTAGTAGTTTCCCCATCATCTCTTTCATCTCGGATGGAGCCAAACGATAAGGATCTCTAGCTATCGGAGTCGTTCCCAGTGCTGAATCTATCTTGAACTCCACTTGGCAATCAGGTGGTAGTTCAGGCAAGTCACCGGGACACATCGTGGAATTCATTCACTACCTTCACATCTTCAAGCCTTTTCTTCCCGAGCTTGGCGTCTATGATGTACGCCAAAAAGGATGAGCATCCTTTCAACAAACACTTATGCGCCTTCACCATGTTGATGATCGCTACCTCGCCTTTCCGCCTTTTACCGTACATGGTCACCATCTCGCTATCCGAAATTGGGATTCGAATCAACTTCTTTGCACAAAGAATTTCGACATGGTTGTTCGCCAACCAATCCATTCCTATGACAACATCAAACCCTCTGATAACCATCGGCTTCAAATCAACCAAAAATTTCCTTCCCTCGATCTCTAATTTGCAACATCTAAGAATATCCCGAACCACTACTTGATCACCATCCGCTAGCTCTACCACTAAGGCATCCTCTAAGCTACTAGTGGGTACAGACAACTTTTGACATAACGAGTTCGACACAAACGAAAAACTTGCGCCGGAATCAAATAATATGCGTGCAGGTACGGAGTTTAAGAGAAACGTACCTGACACTACATCTGTCGAAGCCTTCGCCTCCTCGGTTGTCATTTGAAAAGCTCTTCTCGTTGCTCTCGGAGGATCCATCTTCTTTCCCCCGCTACTTCCCGTCCTCAACTTCTGGCATTCGCTTCTGATATGGCCCGGCTCCTTGCATTCAAAACATATTTGCCCCATAACCGGGTAATCCCTGAAATTGTGGTCGGCCTTGCCACACTTGAAGAAGTTTCCGGGCCCTAGACTACATTGGCCGAAGTGTTTTCTTTGGCATTTGGAACACCATGGGACCTCGTGTCTAGAATCAGTTCCCCGTTGGTTGTTGTTGGATGGTCTCGACTTCTTGGAGGGTAGGGAACTCCCCTCCTATCTTCTCTTCTCAATCACTCCGCTTCTTTCCGCTCTACTTTGACCATAGGAATCGTCCACCAGTTGTGCCTCTTCAATTGCCTCCCGAAGGGTAGAGGCCTTGGACACTCGTACCATATTCATCATCTCAGTCGGCAAACCCTTGATGTAATCCTTTATCTTCTCTTTCTTAGTCGGGACCAAGTGTCCCACCAATCCCAACTTGTCCATGAATAACTTGTTGTACTCCTTTACTATTGCACTCCCTTTCTTCAGGTTTCAGAATTCATCAATGATCCGGTGCATGGCCCGTTCATTGCAGTATTCCTCTAATACCTTTCTTTTGAAAGTTTCCCAATCCAACATGGCTAGCACGGAGGCATCTAGTGACATAGAATAAATGTTCCATCATGTGAAGGACGCCCCCCTCAACATTTTAGAACCGAACTTCTCCTTCTGACCTTCTCCACATTCACTTGTTCGAAAGGCCTGTTCCATCGTGAGGATCCAATTCATACAAACAATTGGATCATCATTTCCTTTGAACTCGGGTGGCCTGCAACTCAAGAAAGTTTTGAAGGAGCACGCTTTCCCCGGTTGTCTCGTCTCCAAGGTTACTATGCCTTCAGTAAGGATTTCGTTACCGGTACCCGATGATCTCACCACCACCACATTTTCATCAATCGTTTCGTGCCTATGGTTATTGGCATCCATGTCTTCTAGCAGCTTTAAGAACTGCTCTTGTTTTTATGCCATGGCTTTGCTCATAGCCATCATCATCCTATCCATAATTCGGGTTTCCGCCGTCACCTCTTCCATAATGGGATTGGAAGTCTCCAAATTGTGTTGCGGTACTTGTTCAACCCGTCCGTCCAACAAGTTGCTTAGAGGTGGGGGAACGACCGTCTTCGTAACCCTTGGGTGATCGGTCGTGGATGTCTTCGCTTCATGTCCATCCGGCCTATTGCAAGTGTTTACCATTTTAGTTTGCCACATATTCGAGAATGGAGGTAAAAATAGGCTATAAGGATTAAACACAAGGAACGTACCATTACATTCATCAATCATCATAACAATAGTAATCTAAGCATGCTTACGTAATAATACATTCATAATAGCAGTAGCTAACTGAAATTATGAACATACTACACATAAGAATTCTCGTTACCACCATCACAGTTCTCAACTCATGCAATTCCGTCGACTCTAGACCATCCTATCTTAGGATTTCTACCCAATCTCACAATTCATAACCGATCTAAGCTTAACTCTAGGCATATTACATTCATACCTAGTTCACTTAAACTATTGCTTCGATACCAACTTGTAACACCCTAAAAATAGGGTCAATTTAAACCTGAATAAATGAGAAAATAAATGAAGCTATCATAAACAAATCACCTAAAAAGGGGAATAATCGTATGGCGTTTACATTACAAATAATAAGTTAAATATAACACAACAACCTACTAATCTAGACCAACTAAGTTTAGATTATGAACGAGTGTTGCTGTCTCACTTTCAAAAATGTACTATTGCTATACCCAATGTACGCCTCTATGTGCTCCCAAAAATGTTATTATTCCTTCAAAGCTCTTCACTCAGACTTGAGGAGTCCCACTGCTAGATAAACCTGTTATACATTTCATTTTAAGAAAAAGAGTTAGGCTAAATCGTAGTGAGAACAAACAGTTATGTTGAAGAAAACAGTAAGTTCTAAATGAGATAAATAGAGGAAACAAATGGAATAAATATGATAAAATATTGCTTTTATACAAATGCCTCTTGGGTTGACGGGGGAGACTCGCTTACTAACATAAGTGACGGAATACAAAAGTAAGCCACTAAACATGTTAGTAAAACCAAAACACATAATAATACATGCATTAGATGTCGGGCTCGGTAGCTTTAAACGTACACCTACAGAATATCAACTTCAACCACATAGGGTCCTTACGTTGAGATTTCTTCATCCAATGAAATGTACTAGCACGTAGGACTTATACCATATCGCCGATGCCTAACCGTGCCTCAATGTGGAAAACTAGCGTTCCAGCATCGGACGTAATGATGCAAATGAATATGACGCCATGACACTTAGATGTAACCAAATAGTCAATCCCATATAAGCAAAACCAACCAATATCCTTAAACAGTTAAGATGCCATCAAAGACACAATCAAGATTTCATATAAACCTTCATGAGGTCCCAAGGTGTTTCACATAGTCCTTTGAATAATATTTCCACACACTACTCAATCACAACAAGTTCTTATTCAATAAGTTTCAATATTTTAAAACCCTAGTTTTTGACTCAAAGTGTTTAAACTTGAGAATCATATTCCATAGATATGTAAACCACATATAACCCAAAATATTAGTTACTCACCATTGCAACATATTTATCCAAGTAAACTCTAAAAATCTCCAAATTTAGGTTTTTGATGAAATCCCATACAAAACAAGAAGAAATCAAATAGGAGATGTTTAGAAGGTTAAAATCCACATTTTAACATGTATAAAGTTTGTAAAAATAAGAATGAACTCACCTTGTAGGGTTGTAGCTTAAAACCCTAAAATCCAAGAACTAAAGGAGAGGATGAGAGGATCCTTGCTTTCCTGAGGACTAGGAGTTTCTTCCACTAAATGCTTAAATAACCCTAAAATGTTCAATGAATGATCAAGATGTGAGTAGATGGAAGAAATTAATAGCAAGAGGGTGTAGAGATGAGACTTACCAGGTTTTTCTTGAGAGAAAATCGGATCTAACAACATCCAAATCAGTATTATGCTATGTAAAATCGAGATGCACATTTAAATAGCCCCTGAAGCCCGTCCGCGACAGTGCCCAGGGCACAGTTGTTGGCACAGTCGCCCGAGAACACCCCCTCTCGGTACCAACCCCACGGTAGTGACCTGGTGTCACAGTCGCGGGCACAATCGCCAACTCCCCAATGCCCACGGTACACTCCGTGCGACATTGCCCCGCGATAGTGACCTGGTGTCACAGTCGCAGGCATAGTCGTTGGTTATGTACCGACCATCGACTTCTTCCAACCAAAACCCCTCGAGTACGAAACAAAATGATAAAAGGAGCTAAGGCATTACATCTCTAACACAACTATCAAAAACCCCAAAATGAGATACCATTTATTCACAAGGAATTATTATAAGTTTTCGGGTGTTACATTTGAACTCCATACGTTCCAGGGTTAGGTTTCATCAAGGAAAGGAGTGTATATGATAGAATACAATGAAGGGATGAGGAGTGTGGTTTGGGAAGAAGAGAGGAAGTGGTATTTACATCGGTAATTTAAAATAAGGTTGCGGAAGATGGGTTGCTTTTTTTTTTGCAGGTTTGGGAAAGAGAGACTTAAGGGAAGGTGTAGCGATCCGTTAGTGCAGGATGGAAGGAAATAGGCAGCGGAAGGCCACCGATGTTGGCCATCCCGGAGATGACGTTGATGGTGTATGAGAGAACCGTAGGGGAAGGGGTATGTGAGGTGTTAAGAGAGATAGAGTGGAGACTCGTATATTTTATTATATATAAAATTAAATAAATGACGAAAAGACCAAAATACCCTTACTCAATGGCTGAAATCTAACACAGTTAGTCTGAGGGACGAAAAACGAAACGAATTGAAAACCACAGTGATTAGAAGAGCAATTTTCAAAAACGAAGGACGAAAAGAGTAATAAACAACAAACCACAGTGAGGAAAATCGTGGTTTATTCTAAATATTAAAACACAGGGACCAAATCCATAATTCAATCTTTTATTTAAGAGATTGAAATATGCATTTATGATTAACTAGAAGCGTACTCGCGCAATGCAGTGAGATACATCACGATTTTAATGTTTAATTTTATTTTTTGTTTTTTTGTCGATTTACAGTACGATTTTGGATGGTTTTAAGATAGTGATAATGTTTTTTTATAAATTTGTTTAATTTAGGCTTAATAATATAACGTTTTTTATATAAAAAATTAAGTATTTTGTTAGAAGACAATGATTATCTTATATATTTTAATGACATCTAGAAAAAATAACCAATTACATATTTAATAATATAATTAAAATAAATTTATAGTAATATAATATATTAATTATAATAGTGATACATGAAAATGTCTACATAAAAGGAAGACTCTGCACATACCAAATTAGTGGGTGTTAGAAGCATGCAGTAGTAATATGTATATTGTGCTTTGATACTTGAAAATTAAGAGATTTTTAAAATCTTACATAAAATGATGGTACCTTGTGCCAAATAATTTGTATTTAAGAGTTTTTTATCCGTGCTTTATAATATAGTATAGATAACCTTCGGTGGTTATTACTATGATTATTATTTTAAAGTACAAAATTAGCTTCATAACAACAATTTTTTTTTACCACAAGACTTGTGGTGTGGCGGTAATCACCTGGGGAGTTCATAGCGCTCAACCCGGGTTTGATTTCCTGCATTCGCAACTTTGTGACCACTGGGTTTAACCTCAGGGTTGCATGCTTTCGCAGTCAGTTTCTTAGCCAAGGGATTAGTCTGGGCCAAAGGCCCAGGATACCCTTTCCCAAAAAAAACATCGCACGTTATTATTTTTTGAGTAAATTACATTTTTTGGTCCTTGTGGTTGTCTCTCTTTTAAATTAATTACGATTTTGGTCCTTGTGGTTGTCATTCTGTTTCACTTTTGGTCCCTTCAGCTACCTATAGTTAAAAGGTTAGTTAATTTTTTTTGTCTTTTTCTTTATTTTGTTCTTTACCGATTATAGAGTAAAATACAATTTTAGTCCTTATGGTTTGTCTTTTTTTCATTTTGTGTTTCTTACCATTTCATTTTTCATTTTATACATCTTACTAAATTTTATTATTTAATGATAATTTTAACTAAAAATACAATTTTTATTATGTAAATTACATTTTTTAAAAAGTTTTGTCGCTACCTTTAAAATGAGTTAAGTATTGAATTTTTTTAATTTATATGCAATTTATCCGATATATATTTGTAAATCCATTTACACTAATCAACATAAACATTTTATATTTTAAGTTAGGTTCAAAAATGTCTCATTTTTTTCTTATTTATGTAGGATGAAAATCGAAGTTTTTGTTGGGAAGGGTGTCATAGGTTATGCCTAGACTAATCCCTTGACAAATTATGACTGTAAGACATCAGTCCTGATTGAACCTCAGTGGCCACAATTGTTGTGTACGTTTGGATTCGATTCTTGGGCAGATGGGATATTCCACCACATCTCCAGGGCTTTATCTATGTCTATTAATAGAAAAATATATCATTTTCAAAATATTTCATCTAATTAAATGTTTGTTACACATTTTAAAAGCATGCAATTAAATTAAATATCTAAAACGATACATTTTAATTAATATACATAGATAAATTTCAATTTTTATCTTACATAAATAAGAACCCAACTTAAAATATAAAATGTTTTTTTCGGATTAGTGTAAACGGATTTGCAAATATATATCGAATAAATTGCATAAAAATTCAAAAACATTCAATACTTAACTCGTTTTAAACGCAGCAACAAAACTTTTTAAAGGTGTAACTTACAGAATAAAGTACGTATTTTTAATGTATTTTTAGTTAAAACTACCATTAAATAATTAAATTTAATAAGAGATTAAAATAAAAAATGAAATGGTAGGAAACAAAAATAAAAAAGACAAACCATAGGGACTAAAATTGTAATTTACTCTTTGATCTAATAAAACAAAATAAAGAAAAAAACAAAAAAAGTTAACCAAATCTTTTTAACTAGAGTTAGTCAGAGGGACCAAAAGTGAGACAAAATGATAACCACATTGACCAAATTTGTAATTATTTTAAAAGAGGGACCAAACTTGATAGTAAATGATAACCACAAGGACCAAAAATGTAATTTACTCTTATTTTTATAAAAGACATATTAAAACTTCATTTAAGGTCATTTTCCTAAATGGCCCTTAAGGAATAGTAAGCATAAATTAATGCGAGGATAACTAGTAACTTAATAATTTATAGAGTGAATTACATATTTGGTCCCTGGGGTTTATTGGTTTTAACAGTTTGGGTCCCTAAAATGAAATATCTATGGATTGCATCCTCGTGATTTGCATTTTATATCGCCTTGGTCCTTAAATCTAACTCCGTTTGATTTATCTCCGTTAAAGTCCCCATATGCATGGCACATGATGGGTATTTTTGTCATTTTAATCATAAGGACTAAATATGTAATAAAAACCATAGGAACAAATAGAAAAAAAAATCATTTAAAAAGTTTAGATCTTCATCTTCATACCCTAGCTGCTCTAGATCTCCCCCAAATCTTCATCTTCATCTTCTCACTTCTGTCCCTCCGGCGTATCCCTGCAGACTCCGGCACCGCTCCTCCTCCTTTGCACAAACCCAAAAGATTTCTCACCTCCATCGTTGCAACTTCACCATCTAAAACATAGGGTTTTGAAGAACACCAACCCGTACACCGACCATCGTTTACAACAAGACTTGACAGGGACGATATGCTCTTCTCGTTCACAACGATTCTTCTCCAGATTTCTTGGTGTTCTATGATTTTCACGATCAGATCCAGACCACCTTAAATCTAGATCGAGATGACTTCAAAGAATGGTGGTTTTTAGACTTCGAAGATGGTGGCCATGGTTTTCTTCTTCCTCATCTTCCCCAATAAGACCCTCACCGTCTCACCCTCCATCCAACGACTTCTCTTCGCCCACCTCCGTCTCTAGCCTCTTCGTCTTCATCCTTATCTCTTCCTTGGGGGCGATCAAAAGAGGTTGCAGGTTCTGGGTTTCAAAAATGCAAGAAGTTGCAGGTTCTGTTCTCCTTGATCTGTTTGTCCAAGATGTGTGTGTATGACCCACAACTTCCCAAAGTCTATTCAGTTTGAAGAAACCAAGTGGGTTTCTGGAAAATTTGAAGATCAAAATGGGTTTTTGGAAAAATTGAAGTCCCAAAGGATTTCTTGATGTCGTCGACGATCTGATTTAGAAATTCTTCTTCTCTTTTTAGATCTCTTCTTCTCTTTTTTTTTTAATTGGAGATCTGATTCAACTTTTATATAGGAATCTATTGGAGATCTGTTGTTCTTCTCCTTACAATTTTTTTGAGATTTGTTTGTATTATAATTTTGGGGGGATCTGTTTGTATTAGACAATTTTTTGTATTAGAGAAGTTTTTCTTAATCTGTTCTCCTTGATCTGTTTGTGTTTGACAAAATTTTGTTGTGTTGATAATGTTAATAATTATCAAAATTTTGTTGATAATGTTGCTGAGGAAGGTTGAGAACATACAGAAATTGGCCGATGCAGAAGCAGTTGCAGATCTGGTGGATACCTTAGCATTCCGATCTCCGATAATATTTTCAAAGGGATGACTTTTTGTCCATTTATGTGTACTTGGCAATACATCTCATTCAGTTTGATTATTTGTCATGTCAAACTCATCAACTACTGCATGTTGTTCAGATGCATTTGCAGTTGGAATTTGTGCACTAGAAGAAGGTTCAGCTTCTGCAAATGTGGATTCTGTCTGATGTTGTTGTTCAGATGTTGCTGATGTTGATCCCACTTGAAATTGTGATGAGATCATTTATGTTGTCTTTTCTAGAACAACTTTTTCATAGATCTCTTGCGTTGTGTTTGTAGAAGCGTCACCAACTTCTTGAATTGGTCCAGATGTATCTGCACTGGTAGAGTTTGAGTTAGTATTTTCTAAATTTTCTTTTCTATTGTCTTCAACAGATAAATCATTAAAAGCATCAAGAAATAATAGATCAAGATCAGAATCAGTGTAGGAGTCAGATTTCTTAGTCTGTTGTTGAACAGGTTCTACTCTTGATGAAGTAGAAGCTTTGTCTTTTTCTTTAGATCCGAGTTCTGAACTGCTTTGTTCAGAAGTCCTTGTCTTGCTTTCATCAAAGGTTACATTTGCACTTTCGATCACCGTCTTCGTTCGAGTATTGTAGACTCTGTATGCTTTGGACTGGAGAGAATATCCAATGAATATCTCCTCATCGGCTTTTGGTTGAGACTTGGATAAGTTCTCTCGATCATTAAGAACATAGCATATGCATCCAAACACACGAAGAAATTTAACAGTAGGCTTACGACCATTAATCAATTCATAAGAAGTTTTATTAAAACGTTTATTAATAATAGTCCTGTTTTGTGTGAAGCATGCAGTTGCTACAGCCTCAGCCCATAGAAACATTGGTAGCTCTGAATATGCCAACATTGTTCGTGCAGCCTCAACCAAAGTTCTATTCTTACATTCAATGACCCCATTTTGTTGAGGTGTCATCACAGCAGAAAAATTATGTGATATGCCAACATATTCTAGAAATGTTTGCAAAGTAGCAATCTTGAATTCTGTTCCATTGTCACTCCTCAGTTGCTTTACAGGGCTTTGCATCAGAACTTGAATCTTCTTGATGAACTTGATGATTAGATCAGGAGCCTTAGATTTCTGTCTTAGAAACTCTAGCCAAGTATACCGAGAAAATTCATCCACCATCACTAATATGTATTTCTTTCTGTTGATGGATTGAGTTCTCATCGGTCCACACAAGTCCATGTGAATTAGCTGCAGACACTTATTACAGTTTGATAACATCTTTAATTTGTGTGAACTTCTCTTCATCTTTCCTTTTGCACAGGCTGAACAAAGTGAGTCTTGTTCAATCTTCAATTCAAGAAGTCCAGTCACTAACTGTTGTGTCCTCAGCTTGTTCAAATCACGAAAATGTTGATGAGAAAGTCTCTGACGCCACAACCAACTTTCTTCTGTTGATGTCTTTGAGATTAGACATACTGGCTTTGAAGCTTTCAGTGTTGGAAAGTGAACACCGTATAACAATCCCATTCTACCAGCTTTAATCAGTTCTGCTCCACTTTGATCTTTAATGTAGCAAAAATCAGCATCAAATTCTATCTTGCATTTCTTTTCTGCAAATTGTCTTATGGAGAACAAATTGTAAGCCAAGCCTTCCACATACAGAACCTTTGATATTGTGATCAAATTGTTCTTGATAGTCCCATAACCTCTGACATATCCTTTCATCTCATTCACAAAACTTATTGTACCTGCGTAATGATCTACGTAGTCGAACAGCAGGTGTTTATGCGTTGTCATGTGTCTTGAAGCTCCAGAATCAATGATCCACACATGACACGCCTGAAATCAAGAATCACTTAACTTTAGGTACCCATATGAATATGGGTCATTTATTATTAGTACTCTTAACAGTATTTAAATTTGCTGATGACCCTTTAATTCTCCATTCAAATCTTGGTCCTTTTGTTGGAGTTTGTGTGTTCAGTTTAGATTTTGGAATCCACTTCCACACAAACTTCACATCAGCAAGTTTATTAACATGAAAATCATTATTTTTCTTCTTTAAAGAATAAATCTCAGCATTGTTGGCTTTAAAACGATTAAGAGATTTTATGTTCTTAAATTGGATATGTTTAATTTTCTTTGAAGACTTTTGTTTCCAAGAGAATGAACTACTAACACAATATGAACATTGCAATCTAGTAGTAGCTTGCGTCAACAACTCTTTTCGGGAAAAGATATTCGTTTTATTGAAATTTTGTTGTTTGACATAAGAACAAGCATTATCTACTCTATTACATTGACATTTATCCATTTCATTCACAGTCTTTTCCACTGTAGTCTTCTTTTGTTTCAAACAATCTTTCTTCACATTTTCATCTGAAATAGAAACAGATTTAGAAATATTATCAGATGATGAAGAATAAGAACATTCACCTTTTACTTTTGCTTGTCCAGACTCAGATGAAGACTCACATTTAATCACAGAAATTGGAATAGCTTTATCAACAATAACCTTTTTGCCTTTTGATAATTTGAAAATTTGAGATTCTAAACTTCTGATTTCTTTTTGCAAAGATTCATTTTGCTTAAAGCTTGAGTCTAGTTCCATCCCAAAATTCTCATTTGCGTCTTCCAATTCAACAATCATGTTGTTGAGATGGGAGATTTGCCTTTGTAATTCTTCAATTTTATCCAAGGCTTGTTGATATTCATGATCAGAAAATTTAGAAGTACAAACGGAATTAGACTTATCAGAAATGACATTTTCATTTTTATCTTCTAAGATTGAGCAGGTCAAGACAATTTCAGAATTGTCAGAATTTGAATTAGATCTTGAAGACTCAGGTTTTTCTTTAAAGATATTTTCATATTCTACAAACGAATCCTTGTTACTTTTGTAAGAAGTATTCAGTTCATCATATGAAAATTTAACAGATTTAAAATACTGAGTTTCTGATTCAATTTCAATTTCTGTCTTTTCTTCTACTGTCTCTTCCTTTTCTGTCTTAGGAGATTTAGGCTCAGGTTTTACAAATGTTTCTATGATGTGTGGAATTAAAACAATAGGTTCATCACCCGACTTTTTAAAGTTATAAAGATTTTCGGGTGCCTTTTTCAACACATCCACATCAGAGATACCTAAACCTGGTTTTGCTGTATAGAAACGAGTGTCTTTCTGATTGTTGGTTAGAATTTTAAGAGTCTGTTCCGTTTGACCTCTTTTGTAATTTAGATCTTCCAATTCCTTGATCTTCGTGTAAGCTTCCGTCCAATCTTTCAAAACAATTTCATACTGAAGTGTTAGATCAAGATTCTTATCTTTTAAAGTCATGATTTCTTTCTGTTGTTCAGAAATTTTTGTTTGAAGTTTGATTATGTCCCATTTCAGAACATTTTTCTCTTCTTCTTTTTCCTCAGCCAAGGTTTTGTAGATGAAAGCCTGATCTTGATGTCCTTGTATTGTACTCCTTTGTTGTTTGAAATTTTCTTTTAATTTCAAAAACTCAGAATTCATCAGATTTAGTTGAGACATCAAGTTCATTACTTCATCATTATCATTAAAAGATTCAGAATTATCAGACTGATCAGAATTAGAATTTACCTCAGAATCTGACTCATCATTCAGATGTTCCATTAAGTTGTAATGGACTTGAGTCAGATTCACTTTAGCTACCTTAGTTTCTTCATCATCAGAGTAACCCAGCCATATCTCATCTTCTGCCTTTAAAGCTATACCCTTTTCCAATGCTTTTGCCAATTGAGCTTTCTTTTTGTAGTACTCGTAGTTCTTGACACGCTTTTCTGGGCAGTCCTTGACGAAGTGACCGGGCTTTCCACAGTTGAAACATTTTTCAGACTTTTCTTTCTCCTCTTTCTTTTCTTCTTTTCTCTCCTCTTTCTTCTCTTTCTCTTTTCTTTATTCATGTCCCTTTATTCTTGTTGTACTTGTAGGAATCAAACTTTGGCTTGTTATAAAATTTCTTCCGACCAAACCTTTTATGGAAGCTTGAAGTCAGAAGTGCAAGCTTTTCTGCAAATTCGTTCAATTCATCATCATCAGAATCATCTGGAGTATCATCCTCTGAACTGTCTGAACTGTTAACCATGCTGGTGATCAGTGCTTTCTTTTTCAAACTCTTTCCCGAACCAGAACTTGACTTAACTGTCTTTCCCTTGTCCTGAACTATTAAAGCCAAAGAGTCTTCTACCTTCTTTTGTTTCTCCTTTAACAGAAGCAACTCTTTGTTCACAGAAGCCTGCTCCTTTACCTTATCCTCATGTTGGTTTAAAGCACAGAACAGATCATTCAACTTTTCTTCATCCATGTCTTTATTTATTTGCATTTGTATTGTGTAGACATCCCACTCTGGCTGAAGATTCTTGATAAACTTGAAGTTTATTTTAGATTCAGACTTTTGAACTCCGTTCCTTCTCAAATCATTTAGAATGATGTTGTAACGATCATACGCTTCCCTCAGAGATTCTCCTTCTTTTTGCTTTGAATCCTTCATAAGCATTGATACTCTAATATCTTTTAGTCTTGACAGATTTTGCTGATCCCATGAACTGTTTTCTAGCTCATCCCAAATGTCCTTGGCGGATTCCCGGCTATCAACACGGTTGAAAATATCATTAGGGATGGCCATTATCAGAAATGTCAAAGCAGTTGCATCCCTTTCCACTAACTCTCTATCAGTGCCACTGTATTGAATAGGATCTCTAGCTACAATCCTTTCGGGAATTTCAGGACTATTATCAATAGCTGGAATTCAGGCAACTATCACTTGTGGAAAATGTGGACCATTAAGAATTGAATCCATTAATTTCTTATCTTGATTATTGAAGAAATTAATCATCCTTATCCTCCATTGTGGATATTCATCAACTTGAAGAACCGGAGGTTTGGATTTCGAACCCATGCTGAGTAGATCTCTAGACATGATTGTAACAGAAATGTGATTTGAAATGATCATTCAAGAAGTGCAGATTACACTCGTTGTGTAAAATTCAAGACTGATCAAATTTCAAACAACGGACAAAAATGACTAAGTACTCAAACTCGCAGACCACTGAATTGCTTGAAACTCGTAGACCGATAAAACTCGCACACCACTGTTTCGAACAAACTCGCAGACCAATCGACTCGCAGAACACTGTTTCGAACAAACTCGCAGACCAATCGACTCGCAGAACACTGTTTCGAACAAACTCGCTAGCTGAACCGTGCGCGTTTAAGAAACTCGCAGATGCTTACTCACGCGTTATAGCAAACTCGCAGATGGAAGAAAACTCGCTGAATTCGACTTGCGCATTCTATGAACTCGCTAGCAACGACTTGCGCGTTTGAGACAACCATCTTCAACTTGCGCGTTTCATGATCTTGCGCGTTCTTGCGAAGAACTTGCGCGTTTTACAGATCTAGCGCGTTCTTGGGTTTTCCTTGCGAGTTCTTCACTTGTTCGATCAAAAATCAAGTAAAACTTGATTTCTGATTCTGCAAATCACACAATTAGTCCACGATAACAAACTAATCAAGATTACAACAATGAATTTGCAAAAGAAACCGAAAATTACAGTGCTCAGATCGATTTACAGTGTTCGACTTCAACTTTTCAAGAAACTAACAATTTGATCAAATTGATCAATCTAGAGTCGAAATTTGGCTATGTGATCAGAATGAAAGTTGATCCTTATGATAAAACGTTCACAATCAAATCAATTTCTTGATTTAATTGTGCAAAAATAAGAAAACTAAAGATCAAACAGTGAAAAAACAACAGTCCGCCAAAAAAAAATTTAAAAATCAAATCTGATCGAATCTGCTTCTTCTTGTTTGCTCTGATACCAAATGATATTGTCCTCTCAAATCACACAAACAAATCAATCAAAGAACAATGAGAATCATGGGGAAATCACATGTGTATTAATGTCACAAGTGAAAGAGTTATAAGGTTTCTCTCTCAAGGATTACAATCAGGCTAGTTACCACTAATGAAAGACAAGGAAGACCTATTTATAGGTCAAACAAGAAATAAAGGTAAACTTACAAAAGTCAACATAAAATGATCTAAACTAAAATACAATAACACTCTTAATTTTAGATTTCATTTAGGTTTTGATTGTTGTTTGGGTAAGGTTTGGTCGGAGACGTGGTATCAAATGGTCCAAGTCCAAAGTCTATTGGTGCTGATAATTGTGGGACTATGAATTATCGGCCCAAGTGACAGGCGGATTTATTTGCAGAAAACAACAGGCCCAAGGAAAAAACCAATAGCGTAGTGCAAGGGGAAGCTACAGGAAGCAGTGATGATATCGCAGAAAACAGGGGTATGTCTCACAGAGGTATGAAAGGTAAGGCCACGACCTCCAATGGGGACTTCTCAAGAACAAAGAAGCGTGAAACAAGAATTTTGGGTAGAAGTCGAATAAGCTTTCACCATGTGGGGGGGTACAATTTTATTGGCAACCAAAGTGACACTCTCAAACGAACTGAAAAGTATGGACAACCAAGAAGGGTTAGAGGAATTCGGGAACATGTTGGGAATCAAATGGAAGCCGAGAGAGGGGAAGCCAATATCTAGAGGATCAACAGTAGTTAATGCGTAAGAGACAGAGCAAGAGTGTCGTTTCCGAAATATGTATACATGAAGATAGTTTCGATAAATATAAGGGGTCTTGGGTCAATAAACAAGAGGCAGTGGATTAAAGAAATCTGTAAAAAGGAGAGTTTATGTATGATTTTGATACAAGAAACAAAAATGAAAAGAGTAGAAACAAAGATTGTGACAGATATGTGGGGGGTGGGAGATGGATATGATGTTCAAGAGCCTGCAACGGGAAATTCGGGGGCTCTCCTGACTGTTTGGAATAAGAATTCTTTCAAGTGTGAGTTTGTAATACAAGAGAAAATTTTCATCGCAGTAGTGGGCAAATGGACAAATATGGATGGTCGGGTAGGATGCATAAACGTTTATGGTATAAGGGAGCAAAAGGACAGAGCAATTTTGTGGTCTAAATTGGCGATACTGTGTGAAAAGGAGGATGTTCGATGGGTACTAAGCAGAGATTTTAATGAGGTTCGCAATATCAAAGAAAGGCTAAATTCGACAATCAATCGTAAAGGAACGGAAGACTTCAACGAGTTTATAAGGAAGGCTAAACTTATTGAAATCCCAATGGGGGGGGGGGGGGATGGAGCAAACTCGATAGATTTCTCGTAACACACGAAACTACGTGGGGGTGGCATAATTTGGGCGTGAAAGGACTTGAGAGAAAATGGTCGGACCACTTTCCGATCATGATTAGCGACAAATGGGCTGACTTTGGCCCCAAACCTTTCAAGTTTTTCGATGTTTGGCTCAAAGATGAAAGTCTTGTTGAGGTAGTGAGGGAGGCGTGGGCGAAAGAAGTACGATCGAAAAGGTCGGACTGTATATTCCGGGATCGCCTAAAGAATGTGAAAAATGCTATAAAGGACTGGAGTAGAATTAAATGGGGAAATTTAGAAAGGGAGCTGGAGATAAAGAAAGCGGAGGTAAGGAAATGGGAAGAGGAAATAGACGAGACTAGTATGGGGGAGGATGAGAGGCAAAGGTGGATTTCGGCACGTAAAACATGGTTGGAATTGGAAGAAAAGAGAATGGAGATGCTGAAGCAAAAGGCAAAGGTTAGGTGGATTAAAGACGATGACGAGAATTCCAAATTTTTCCATGCAACAATAAAGAGTAGAGAAAGAAGGAACACCATCCGTGGACTAAATATTGACTCCAGGTGGACAGAAGACCCGGAAAAAATTAAAAACTTTGTCTTTGAATTTTTCAAAAGAAAATTCTCAAGATCATTGAAGGATGGACCATCACTAAGAATGGAAGGTATTAATAAATTGGGAGAGGATGAAGCACGGCAATTGGAAAGGCGAACAACGGAAGAGGAGGTGTGGAGTGCAATCAAAGAATGTGGAAATAATAAAGCATCGGGACCGGACGGGTTCACAATCGGTTTTGTAAAGGAGTATTGGAGCTTGATTAAAGTGAATCTGCTAGCGGCAATTGAATGGGTCATGGACAAGGGGGAGTTGAGCGACGGGTGCAATTCTTCATTCGTAACTCTGATACCAAAACAACCAAACCCGATTGGGTTAAATGATTTTAGACCAATTTGCTTAATTGGCATCTTCTATAAAATCGTAGCAAAGATCTTAGCGGAAAGATTGAAGTTAGTGATGGGCAAGCCCATAAGTAAAGAACAAAGTGCGTTCGTGAAAGGAAGATTTATCCTTGACGGGATTTTAGTAGCAAATGAGACGGTGGCTTCCCTTAGGAAAAGGAAGAGGAGCAAATTGATATTCAAGGTTGACTTTGAAAAAGCCTATGACATGGTAGAATGGACTTTTCTTTTGGATGTTATGGAAGCAATGGGATTTCCAGGAAAATGGAGAGAATGGATAAAGAGTTGCCTCAGATCATCGACTATAGCCGTGCTCACTAACGGCTCACCGACTAGAGAACGGCATATGGAGAAACGTTTGCGTCAAGGTGATCCTCTCGCACCTTTCCTGTTTCTATTGGTTGCTGAAAGCCTCCACTTTATGATGGAAGAAGCTATGGATAAAGGAATGTTTGACGGGATATATGTGGGGCAGGATAAGACCCGAATCTCACATCTACAATTTGCAGACGATGCTATCTTTTTTGGCGAATGGAAGATTGCAAACGTCAAGAATTTGATGAAAATTTTGAAATGCTTCCACCTAGTGTCGGGAATAAAAATAAACTTGACTAAAAGTAAAATATATGGTGTTGGTGTTTCGGATGAAGAAGTTCAATCGTGGGCAAATAGGTTGGGATGTGCTGCGGTACACTACCGTTTAATTATCTTGGGTTGCCTATTGGTGCATCCATGTGCCAAATAGATCATTAGAAACCGATGATAGAGAAGATGAAAAGTAAACTATCTTTATGGAAAGCAAAGACGATCTCTTATGGAGTACGGTTGTCGTTGGTAAGGTCGGTTCTTGGTAGCACTGCATTGTATTACTTTTCCTTGTTTCGGGCCCTGTTGGGTGTGATAAATACTCTTGAGAGTGTGAGAATCCAGTTATTTTGGGGGGGAGGGGGGGGAGGATACCGTAAATAAAAAAGCTATAAGTTGGGTAAAATGGGGGTCGGTTTTAGGGGGCTTCAAAAAGGAGGGTTTAAATATAGGGGGTCTTAAAGACATGAATTGGGCGCTCTTAAGCAAATGATGGTGGAGATTTAAGGTAGAAAGAGAGGCTTTATGGGAAAGATTAATTCGAAGTCTTTACGGGTGGGAGGGGGGCTTGGTCGAGGATCCCGATAGAAGTTTGAAGGGTAGCGGGGTTTGGAGGGAGATAGTACGGGTGGGGTTTGAGTTAGAAAGGGCAGGGGTAAATTTCGTGGGTTCATTGGTAAAGGAGGTAGGGGAGGGGGAGGAGACGAGATTTTGGAAAGAGTCTTAGGCTTCTAACCGGCCACTAAAGTTGGAATGTCCAAGGTTATTTCGGTTAGAGACAAATCAAGATGTGTCGGTGAGGGATAGAGGGATGTGGGAGGGAGAAGAGTGGGTGTGGAAGTGGGGATGGAGGCGAGATCCAAGAGGGAGGGAGCTAGGTGAGATAGCGAATCTACTATATCTGATTGAAGCCAATCGTCCTAGAAGAGGTAGCAAAGATAAAGTGGTGTGGTCCTTGGATCCGATAAATGGGGCCACGGTTAAAAAAGTTAGGAACTTAATTGAAGAGAAGAGAGACGGCGGGGAGAACAATAGTGTGGAAACCATGTGGGTTAAGTCCATCCCGAAAAAAATATGTGTGTTTCTATGGCGAGTAAGACTAGGGAGAATCCCAACAAAAGAGGTACTAGATAATATGGGCATTGAGTTGGATAGAAGTCTTTGGACGAGGTGTGGAACTACGAAAGAGACGATCGATCACGCCCTCATCAACTGCGAGGACGTGAGAACTCTGTGGCATCTAACGGGTAGATGGTGGAATATTAGTTTAACGGCAGTAAGATCGGTAAGTGATTTGATGGGGATGATCGGGCAAGTGAGTAGCAATGCGAGAGTAGTGGAAAGATGGACAGCGACAATTTGGTGCCTAATTTATTTGATTTGGTCTCATCGTAACAAGTTGGTGTTCGAGAAGGAGAAAGGGAAGATCTCGGATCGATTCTACACGGCGCAAGCGAAAGTATTCGAGTGGATCAAGCGTAAAGACCAGAATATAATCTCGGATTGGACCAACTGGCTGGAAAATCCAGGATCGATGTAAGAACCAACTGTGGAAGGTCGAGAAGGAGGCTTCGGGACAGACCTGTGTGGCCCAAGACACAGCGACAATAGAAGACCGACACGGGTAGATCGCGATCGATGACCGACAGTGCAGACAGAAACAACAGTGTGTGGATTGGATGCGTGTAGTCTTTATGGCAGTGGTGGTGTTTGATGTTCTGTTCGTGGAATGATTGAGGTATCTGGTTTGTTTCCTCGGAGGTTTGCCATTGGGATCTGTACGAACAAGTTTCGGTCGTTTCGGACTGCTCGGTATGGTTGGTAGCTGCAGTAGGCGCGGTGACAGCAGCAACAACAGTAACACCGACTTGGATTCTGCTCGTGATCAAGACGCGACAGCGGCAGTAGGAGACTGGAATTGTTTGTTCCGCTGCTCGTGATTTGATAGTGTACAAGACTCGGTTGCGGAAGTTGGCGTTCGGGGCTGATTGGGGTTGAAATATGGCAGTAGAAACAGCAGCAACGGAGCTGCTGCGCTGGTCGGTATCGTAGGGTAGCAGCTCCTGTGGTGGGTTTGTACCTCGCAAACAGCCGCTAGGGGGTTGCGATCTCGATTTTGTTTAGCTTAGTAATCTGCTTCCATATATTTTTGTTGGTCGTTCTTGTTCATGGTGTGTTGGGTTCTGGTTTGAATTGGATTTGGTTTGGTTTTTTGTTGTGTAATGAAATTCCTTTTGTCGTTCAAAAAAAAAGATGGAGGTGGGTAGCCGGAAAACGGGATTGTTGTCGATTGGAATAGTTGCCGGAAAACGGAGGAGAGGAAAGAGAGACACATGGCAAAATCTTATTGGTGATTGTTTTTTAGTTTTTATTTTTTTAATGTAAAATAAGAAAAATATGTAAAATGACTAAACTACCCATCATGTGCCCTGCACATGACCACTTTAACAGAGATATTTTTAACGGAGTTAGATTTAGGGACCCAAGGCGTTATAAAATACAAACCACGAGGATGCAATTTATAGATATTTCATTTTAGGGACCCAAACTGTTAAAACCAATAAACCCCAGGGACCAAATATGTAATTCACTCTAATTTATATGAAATCCAGTCCATATCATTACAAAATCATTTTAATGTTGTAGGATAAGTGTGTCATCGTCTAAAGGATATGACGATAGAGATAGAGATAGAGATAAATATATCAAAGTTATATTATAACTGAAATATATCCTAACTATCTACTTGTAACTCCTCCCTATTTAAAGGGTTTATGATTAATGAGAATTATAGACTTCTTCTCTCTGTCTTATTGTTATTCTGTCCATATTGTTGTTTCATATGTTTTTCCCTTTAACACGTTATCAGCACGTAAGCTCAATCGGTTAGTTCGACAATCAAATTTCGGGTTTCCAACTTCATAAATCTATCCCTCCGTCGATGCTACAATCCAAGTAAGAATTCTTACACACGAATAATATTTATGTAGCGTAATATCCATGTCATAAACCATAAATCTGTCTCGGTTAACTTTCTGTTTTGAAAATTTTATATGCATATTGGCTTGTTTTTAAAAGTGTTCGCTTTTGAGTCTCGAAGTAATTTGTTATGTATATATGTTGTGTTTTGTTGGTTATATTTTATCATTTATTCCAATTGAATCAAGATATGGATAAGTGGATATAAATGAATGTATGAAGTTCAAAGACATATTAGAACCCTAAATCTAATAATTAGCTAACAAACATTAAAATATTGGGCTTAGACGATGTTTGGTCGGAATTTTCTTTTATCATTTTTTTTGTTGGGTTATAAGCCACGGTTGTTAGACATCAATAAGAGATAAATTAAGTTTTTTTTCCACCTTGAGAATGATTTGAATACCATATGTCTTTTATTATTATATTATTTTTGTTATTAATATTATTATTAATTAAGTGGTTGCCCAATTTAATATTTTTATATAAAATTAAAATGTCATTTGTTTTTATCAAATTAGTATTAATTTATTCATTATATTACATATTTGCTTCACCATGCTAAAAGGAAAAAAATGGTTCATGGTTATTTGGTTTTAACAATCTATAATTAATTAAAGCTTTACTTATAACTTGTTTTATATATATATATATTTGTTAACGTTATTTAATTCTTTCGAGATTTACTCTTATAATATATTTTTTTTCATTCTGGGTTGATTAGGATTGTTATTGATATTTGAAAAAAAAAATTTATTTATTTATTGCAATATTTGGTTGTTATGTTACATTAATTTTGATTCAACATATTTTAATTTCATGTGAGTATGATAGTTTTTATGGATATGATAGCATTTATCGTTTTAAACTAATATTAATATTTATTAATGGTTATCCAATTAGTTTACAATTTATTTATTTGTTTATGTTAATATTTAAATGTTTATCTTCATTATAATTCATAATCTTAAAATTAATTTTTAGAAGTTACACTTCCGACCCCCATAACTTTTGTTATTTGACAAAAGCTCCAAAAATCGTATGAAAATGTTAAAATCAAACATTTATCTTGATTGTAGGTTCCTACTCATAATTTTAAACTATATAATTATTTTTTGGAAGTTACACATCCAAGCTCATATATTTTGATCTTTACCAAAAGCTCCAAAAAATGCTATTAAGGTATTAAAATTGTTTCATATGTCAAACTCATAGTCACTTTGGCCTCTTGCCAAAAGATCCCAAAATACCAATATGGTATGAATTTTTTTGACCTCATGTCAAAATTTACCAAATAACAAATGTTATCTATGTATTTCATTGATGAATTCAACGCAATACATTGAAAGGATTTTGTCAAACGGGTGTAAATAGCCCTACAGTTTGTAGGGATTTAAGAAATCCATGTGATTCCCCTACTACCTAGAAATCCAATAGATTGAGTGATTTCTTTTTCGCAAAAATTGAAATATTGATGAAGTATTATCAATAAAATTAAAGCATACAAAATCCAATATTGTTATGATAATGAAATTTCATAACCATAATCCATTTTCTTATCAAAAAGAAAAATCATATATTATCCTTTATATATGTAAATGGTTGAAACAACTCATCCCAAAATCAACGTCGTAAACTCAAAAGAATCTGAGTATTATAAATGAGTATATAAACCTCCTTTTGAAAAGGTACAAGAAAATATCTAAAGTTCATCAACTCCCTATTGACTCTAAAACCAACCTCTTGAAAAGGTACAAGCAAACACCTTCATGTTTTGAGACGACATATAAATCCTAAATTTCATAGGAATACCTCTACTAGAAACCCCCAAAGAAATGTGGGATGTCTCGAAAGGGATAATCGGGAGTACTCATGAATATGTACTTCCCGAACTAATCGTACAGTGGAATGAAACCCACTTACTCGATTACAAAAAGGTAACTGATGTCAACAAAGAAATGTTATATCCAAAACGCGTCTCAATCTCTGTGGCAAGGAACTCACAGAAGATGACATGATTTTTAACATTATTTCCACCTTTCATATATAAGTAAATAATTATAAATTTGAATGAAACCTTTAGACAAACTCATCAACCTAATGAAAGTGGTTGAGAGACATAACAAGGTTCTTTCGAATAACACCACATATGTCGGGATAAAGAAAATTCCCGATATCGATAGTGAAAGTGTTAGAGGTGGAAACAACTCCAAAGGATTGTGAGTTAAAAACAATTTCACACATGTGACATTTATGCACCATGTGGACGAGACCCTATAAAGGGTCAGGGTATTGGTAAGAGTCAGGAAGGATTTTTCAACACCTGGAGTAGGATACAACTACTACCCAGGTGATAATGGACAATCAAATAAGATATGCACTAAAAAGTGCTTCTATCAAAAAGGGAACACGTTGAAAATGAAATATAACATATTTGTTTTAATATTTAATATTGATTATGCATATGTTTCTTTGAAATTAATTTTAAGTACCAAAATTAATTTCTTTGATAAAGTAAAATCGAATATGTAACCATTATAGATGTAAAGAAATACATCAAAACAAATAAAAAAAATTCAATACTCTCCGTTCCGTTTAGGAATGTATCGAGGAGAATTGATTTTTTTGACCTATCACACAATCGAAAAAAAAAAGATAGACTAATACTTGTCTTATAATACATCCAACCAAATTACTTAGACGATGGACTGTCACTTTCTTGGTGGAACAAGTTTAATAGGAACCTTGTAAAAATATTCGTATCAAATGGAAATGGAAATGAAAATGAGCATATATACATAAATTCCAATGAATATGAAAGGAAACATATATCATGGAAACTAATGTGTCAAACTAGTAGATTATTGGGTCATCGGAACATATTTTGTCACCAATAAAGAAATTTTGGGGGAAATAACACATATATATGTTTCGACATGACCATGTTGGACACCATGGTTATGACTTAGTGATCTGTGTATTGCAAAATACACATAAACACATTCTATTTCGAGTGAAAGGCAAAACAAGGTAAATTGCAACTGTTGACTTCTGCAACATAAGAAACAACATTGCTATCATAATATGCCCTCTTGAATACATAAAACTTTTGTATATACCCTAATCCTTAGCCAATACAGGAATGAGATCGTCCTAAAGCTAAGGACATTATACAAAAAAATATTCCATTGTTACAACGAATACAAGGTGATATTTATGGACATAAACATCCAAAATGCGGTCCATTAAAGTACTTTATGGTTCTGGTTTCGACTCGATGAACGCATGTCGTATTATTGTCCACATGAAATATTGCACTCCTAGCACTAGTTATACATTTAAGGGCTCACCATCCTTATTATTTCATCAAGTCTACATGACTTGGAATGCTGGAGAATTTACATCATAAGGATTTGATGTTAATTGCATATGTATTAGGATCAATGTAGAGTTTCCTATACCCCATGTGTATATATAAAATGGTCTCATAGAAGTTGTTATCAAAAGAATATGATGACATCTAGGGTATTAGTAATGCGCATCAATTTACCCACATCTACCTGGGGTTATGCAATTATTATATGCAATTTTTTTTGTCGTTGTTTAGACCCACTACTTGCTAACCAGACTCATGCGTACCAGTTGGTAACTGGATATAAGCCTGATACTTTACATTTACGCATGTTTGATTATATGTGCCAATTGCGCCCCCACAGCGCATCAAAATGGGTCCTTAAAGACGATTTGGTAAATGTTGGATATGAACCCCCAACAATTATCCGCTAATTAGAATATTTGACTAGTGATATCTTTACCGCTAGATTTGCGGGTTGTCACTTTCATGAGACAGTCTTCCCGTCGTTAGGGGGAGATATGAAAAAGGATTTTCCATGGGAACGACATGAAGTGTCATTGAATATTCTCACTCTGTCTCATTTTGATCCCCAAAACTTCAGAACGTAATGTTGAAATCAAACTGTTAGCTCCAAATCATCTGTTTGTTAAAGTGTTGAAAATACCCGTCCTATTTCAGAGGACTTCCAAAAGATACACTTCAGAGGACGAAGACTTCAGAGGACAAAGACTTCAGAGGACAAAGCCTTCAGAGGACAAACCTGCCTCTGAAGTACTTATCAGAGATTGCAACTTTCAGAGAAGACATCAGAGATAGCTTCATCAGAGGCTCTGAAGACAACGTCAGAGCTCTGAAGACATTCTCTCTGAAGATGCACTGAAGTTTTCTACAAATGAACAGAAGAACATATGACACGTCACTTAGTGATAAGATTTACTTTCTAGATTAGGTCACTGTTCAGCATGCTCTTTTTTGTCATGCAAGTACACTGCTTACTTTATGGTCCTATAAATAGGACTATCACCTTATTGTTCAAAGAGTGCTTAAGAAGATATATATCTGATAATATAAGTTGAATATTTTATTCTAAGAATATCTTGTTTATCTTTATCTGCTTTATGAACTATGATATTTGAATCTCCTTTGATATTAAACTGTATTACTTCCGCTGTCATTACTCTTATTGTTTATATCATTGTTACGAGATTAGATCTGGGATCCAACAATTGGTATCAGAGCTTCCTTTGTTTCTAAACAAAGAAAGATCATATATGCATACTCGGATAGATTTACATCTCATTTGATTCTAAACTTTCATTATCTGTGCATGTTCATATAAACCCAGTTTATTAAAGAACATCATATGCTCTAGATTTGATAGTAAATCTCAGTTCATTACAAAAAGCATCAGTTCTTCAAATCTTCATTTTTTTTACAAATGGCAAACTCAAGCATAAGTGCCATTTATACAGCTGGGTCATTAACAAAACCTCCTACACTTTTAAGGGATGAATATCCCCAATGGAAGATAAGGATGGTAAATTTCCTAGAAGGTATGGACAGGGATCTTTTTAGATCTGTGAACATTGGACCTCACATTCCAATGGTGTTGGTTCCAAGAGTTCCTGCAACAGCAGATACTGCCGAAATACCTGCATATTATGAAAAGAAAACCACAAACTTCACTGATGAAGAAAATAATATGATGGATAATGACTCAAAAGCTGTTAGATTACTCATAATGGCCATTCCCAATGATATCTTTCAAGAACTTGATTCTTGTAAAACTGCAAAAGAGATATGGGATCAGTTGTTAAATCAACTTGAAGGTGGCCTACAAACCCAGAAAAATAGAAGAAATCTATGCATCAATGAATATCATGATTTTCATGCTCTACCAGAAGAAACATTACACCAAACTTACTCAAGATTCAACATTCTAATAAACAAATGCAGAAAGTTTGGAGTAATAAGAACAAAAGAGGAAAACAATGTTCTTTTTTTGAAAAGCTTGAATGAAGAATGGTCACAACTGTCCATGTCTATACAGGCTAATCAAGATCTTGAGTCATGGTCATTAACTGACATTTATGGTACTCTTGTTGCACATGAAAAAGAAGTTATGAAGCAAAAATCAAAAACCTCTTTGGGTGGACCCCTTGCGCTTGTTTCAAAACAAATATCGAAAGAAAACAACTGTGAAGAGTCACAAAAATGTTTGGAAACAAAAAGAAGATCCAAAAAGGTCTTGATGGCAGAAGAAACTCATACAGATTCAGACTCAGATGAAGATATCAATGCCTTCGCCAAATCTCTTGCATTAATCACTCATCAATTTAACAAGAAATTTGGTAAGAAGGTATTTGAAGGAAAGAGAGAGAATGAAGAAAGAAGAAATCGGGAAAGAAGATTTCAACAAGAACCCAGATTCACTCCATATAGTGATCAAAATGGTGCAAACTTCAATCATGATGATGCAACACAACAAACAAGACCACAACAACCATTCCAACCAAGGTATCCACAACCACAGAGATACTTCAAACCTCAAGAACAGAAGCCAGGGATAAGTACTGCCACTCTTCCAACAAATCAAAATGATGGAAGATGCTTCAGATGTGGAAAACCAGGCCACTTCTCTGCAAACTGCAGAGGAAAACTTGTCAAAGATCAAGATTACTACAAAAACAAATACAAATACAATATAAAAGAAAGAGTTCTTGTAGCAGAAACGGAAGACTGGCAATCTGACTCGACAAGTGATGGTGAGGAAGAGCCTACCAATCTCTGTGGTATGGCTTTTTCAGATGGAAATCAAACTGATGAAGCATCCGAAGACAACTCTGAAAAAGTAAACTCTCTTTACACCTCTGACAGTGATCCTGAAATAGATGCTTTTAAACTAATTAATGAACTTCAGGATTTAGAGCAAAAATTTGTTGAAGAAAAACAGAAAAGAGAGCAAGTAACAAAAGAGCTCATCTTTTACAAAAGAGAAAAGAATCTTCTGGAATCAGAAAAGAAAGATATTTTTCTTGAAAAACCTAAACTTGAAGAAACCTTCAAGCAAAAAGAAAAATCATTTTCAGAAGAAATAAGAGAAATAGAGAAAGTTTTAAAAGGAAAAGAAGAAG
Source organism: Arctium minus (assembly GCA_954870635.1). NCBI lineage: Eukaryota > Viridiplantae > Streptophyta > Magnoliopsida > Asterales > Asteraceae > Arctium > Arctium minus. The sequence continues at coordinate 72,016,748 of OX941091.1, read as the reverse complement.
AAGTAAAGAAATCTGAGTATGAAAGGCTCAATTCTATTGCCTTAACCAAATTTTTTCAAAAGGAAAGAGAAATCTTACATCAATCTCTAGATAGAAAAAATCTTCGAATCAAAAGCTATGTTAATGCACAAAGTGTCTTCGACAAAATAAAATCTCAAATGGACTCTCAAGGGCTAGGATTCAATGAGTTGAATTCATTCAATGGATTGGAGAAAACTTCACTTTCTTCCACTTTCTGTATAGGAAAGGCCCAAAGCTCTGAAGATCCATCTCTGAATAATTTCAAAAGAATGAAAACATCAGAGGGATCAAAAGCAAGAGCTTTAAATTTCAAAAATACAAAGTACTCTGAAGTAAAAGACATTAAAGAATCTGTGTTACAGATAAAAGAAGAAACTTCAGAGGTACACTTTACAAAACCTCAGAGCTATGATTCCAAAGAAATTTTCAGATTTGATGCCTTCATCTCAAGTGAATCAGAGACATTTGAACCAAGTACCTCTGATACAAGTACTTCTGAAAATGAATCTCAGAGTTCACTTAATCCAAATGCTCCTCTGTATTCACCAAAGTCAGATGAAAACATCAGAACCACGTTTGAAGATGATATTCAAAGGATATGGAAAGAAAATGTCATGAAGGACTTAAAAAGAAAAGAAAGCATGAAAAGGATCATCAAAGTCTCTAGATCAAAAGAAATTAAAAAACCAATAGAGGTAGATATCTCTATCAAATCTAAGAGAGACTTTCTTGACTCTGATTCAGAATCTGATTTAGAGATTGATGAACAGATTTTTTGTAAACCAGGGAATGTAATTCACAAAAAGATAGAAACTGTTGGCTCTGGTATTTTGAATGTTCCAATTTCAGTATTGAAAACCAAAACCAGAATACCAATAAGTCCTGATTTTGCAAATATGTGTTTACAAGCAAAAACATCTCTGGAACTTGAAAAAGAGTTGCAAGAAAAGGCAAAGAATAAAACAAGCACTTCTGGTTCTTACACCTATAAAACAATAAAATTCTCTCCTGAACAAAAGGGCAAATGGACAAAAACTAACCATATTGATCCTGTCTGTGCAGTAAGCAGCAAAGAAAAGAAGATGTTTTTGAACAAGAAAAAGCAACTTGAAAAGAAGACTGTCTTTCAAGCAAAAAGAAAAGAAGTAGTTAGGGATAAATGTAATATTCCTAGTGCTAGTTTCAAAAGCAGTCAAAATGTAACAAATGCTTTTAATAAAAAGAAAAACTTTGCTCCTACTTCTTCTTGTTCTATTAATTGTAACTGCATTTATCTCCTGATGAAACTGAAGAATCATTTTAAAGGATCACAATGCCTTTTGAATCAATCTCTGAAAAATATCTCAGAGACAAAATCTCAAAAGAAGACACGTAAAGGCAAGACATCAAAAGATGAGATGCCAAAAAGTCATTCAAATCCACCAAAGTCTAACACAAAAGGACCCATAATGAGGTGGGTACCTAAGAAACAATAATCTGTCTTGCAGAAACAGTCCATGCCAATCTGGTACCTAGATTCTGGATGTTCAAGGCATATGACTGGAGATAAAGAACTGCTATCCTCATTTAAAGCAAAATCTGGAGGAGCAGTTACTTTTGGAGACAACAAGCAAGGACAAATTAGAGGATATGGTGAGTTATCAAGAGGAAATGTTTCAGTATCAAAGGTTGCTTATGTGGATGGATTAAAACACAATCTGATAAGCATAAGTCAACTTTGTGATCATGGTTTTGATGTGAAATTTCAAAGAAAATATTGTTCACTTCTTCACTCAGAATCAGGTCAAGAAATGCTAAGAGCAGACAGAAAAGGTAACCTCTACAGAATGAACTTTACCAAAATCACAAACACTGATTCAAAGAAACTTTGTCTTGTATCTCTGAATTGTGAGGAAATCTGGCTCTGGCATAAAAAGTTTTCACATCTAAACTTTTCCTCACTTGATAAGTTAGTTAAACTTAATTTGGTTAAGGGATTACCATCTCTAAAGTTTAACAAAGATCATCTTTGTTCTGCTTGTGAGATGGGAAAAATGAAAAGATCTTCCCATAAAACCAAAAGTGAAAACAACTGTCCTAGACCTCTGCACATGCTTCATGTGGACCTCTGTGGTCCTATCTCTGTACAGAGTCTAGCAGGTAAGAAATACATTCTGGTTCTGATTGATGAATTTTCCAGATACACATGGATAGAATTCATTAGAGCTAAATCTGATGTACCTGACATATTAATAAGGTTGTTGAAAAGATTACAGGTTCTATTCAGCAGCAAAGTTCAGAAACTAAGAAGTGATAATGGAACAGAGTTCAGAAATGCCAAAATCAATTCTTATCTATCAGAAGAAGGCATTACCCCTAACTTCTCTGCAGCAAGAACTCCTCAACAAAATGGAGTAGTTGAAAGAAAAAACAGAACACTTGTTGAAGCTGCCAGAACAATGCTTGCTGAATCTGATCTTTCAACAAATTTTTGGGCAGAAGCAGTAGCAACAGCCTGCTTCACTCAGAAAAAAGAGCTACAATTGTCAAGAGATTTCAGAAAACATCCTATGCACTCATTAACAATAGGAAACCTAATATTAAATATTTTCATGTTTTTGGATGCAGGTGTTATATTCTGAAAGATAGAGAATATCTTGGAAAGTTTGACAAGAAAGCTGATGAGGGCAAATTCATTGGATATTCATTAGCCTCAAAAGCTTTCAGAGTGTTCAATCTTAGAACAAGAACTATCCAAGAAAGCATCAATATCACTTTTGACGACAATAAAAGCTCTGAACAACAAGAAAGTTCATCACCAATCTCTGAATCATCAAGGGAATCTGAATTAAACAAAATATTTGAAGATTTCTTTGATGATGAAGATATATCTGAAGTTATCTTCAGAGATAGACAGAGAGAGAATTCAGAAGAACCTCAAGAAACAGGTACAACCCTTTCAGGGCCCTCTGAACCAACACCTTCTGTTTCACCAAATGCAGATCAACAAAGTGAATCAGAAGATGATCAAGAAGTATCTGAAGCAACTCCAGAACCAAATGATGAACAAAAATCTGCATCTCTGGAACAAAACTCAGAGCCTCTGAACAGTACAACAGAGGCATCACCAACAGAGCCTCTGAACAGTACAACAGAGGCATCACCAAAAGAGCCTCTGAACCGTACAACAGAGGTATCACCTTCAGAGCCTCTGAACAAAACAACAGAGGTGTCACCAAACGTCAGATCCTCTGAAGCTCAAACTGCACAAATTATTGCTCCAATCACAAGATGGATAAAAGATCATTCAATTGATCAAATCATTGGATCCTCATCCGAAGGAGTTAAAACAAGATCTGCCACCATCAATGAATGCTTCTATGTAAACTTTTTGAGCATTATTGAACCAAAGAAGGTAAAAGAAGCTCTTGAAGATCCTCATTGGATTTTTGCAATGCAGGATGAACTTCAAGAGTTTGTAAGAAACAAAGTCTGGACCCTAGTTCCCCTTCCCAAAGGAAAATTTGCAATTGGAACGAAATGGGTTTTCAGAAACAAAAAGGATGAGGATGGAATAATAATCAGAAACAAAGCCAGGTTGGTTGCAAAAGGATATTGCCAGGAAGAAGGCATTGATTATGATGAAACCTTTGCACCTGTAGCTAGGCTAGAAGCAATCAGAATCTTCTTAGCCTATGATGCACACAAAGGATTCAAAGTTTATCAAATGGATGTTAAATCTGCCTTTCTTCATGGTAAATTAAATGAAGAAGTTTATGTCCAGCAACCACCTGGATTTGAAAGTACAGAGTATCCTAATCATGTTTATTATTTGGATAAAGCTCTGTATGGACTTAAACAAGCCCCAAGAGCTTGGTATGAAACTTTGTCCACCTTTCTAACTCAAAATGGATTTGAAAAAGGCACAATTGATACTACCTTATTCATCAAAAGGTACAAGAATGAGATGCTTTTAGTACAAATTTATGTTGATGACATTATATTTGGCTCTACAAATCAAAAGTATTGTGACAAGTTCTCAGAGTTGATGAAGAGTGAATTTGAGATGAGCCTCATGGGAGAATTAACTTTCTTTCTGGGCTTACAAGTAAAACAAACTTCAGAAGGTACATTCATAAGTCAATCTAAGTATATCTCTGAAATTTTGCAAAAATACAAACTCAATGATTCAACTTCGATGAGAACGCCTCTATCCACCGGAGTCAAACTTGACTCTGATCCTTCAGGAGAATCTGTGGATATAAAAACCTACAGAGGCATGATAGGTTCACTATTATACTTAACTGCAAGTAGGCCTGACATAATGTTTGCAACATGTCTTTGTGCTAGATATCAAGCAAATCCAAAAGAATCTCATTTATCTGCTGTCAAGAGAATTTTCAGATACCTCAGAGGGTCACACTCATTAGGCCTCTGGTATCCAAAACTTTCTAGTTTTGATCTAACAGCTTACACTGATGCAGATCATGCCGGATGTAAGCTTGACAGAAAAAGTACCTCAGGATGCTGTCAGTTATTGGGCAATAAGCTGGTAAGTTGGTCATCCAAGAAGCAAAACTGTGTTTCAACTTCAACAGCAGAGGCAGAATATGTTGCTGCTGCTAGTTGCTGCTCACAAGTAATATGGATGAAAACTCAGCTCAGAGATTATGGCCAACAAATTGAAAGAATTCCAATTCTCTGTGATTCAAAAAGTGCCATAGCCATCTCTGCCAATCCAGTACAACACTCCAAAACCAAGCACATCGATGTAAGGTACCACTTTCTAAAAGATCATGTTGAAAAGGGAACAATAGAGATGTATTTTGTACCAACTGAACTACAACTTGCTGATATTTTCACAAAAGCTTTAGATGAACGAAGGTTCAATTTTTTAATTAGCAAGTTGGGAATGTTGAATATGTCTACCTAACAAAAAAAATGGTAAACTCAGTCTCTGATCAATTATCAGAGACTCTGAACCAAGAAGCATATGTCAAATGTGCTTAACACAAGAAAACATCAGAGTCTCTGATCCATTCATCAGAGCCTCTGGACTTTTTCACCAATGGTAAAAAATCACTTGTTTTCTCCAAGCATGTGTCAAGGGGGAGAACATCAAAGACTTCATTCTTTGGTCAAGGGGGAGACAAAGACCCTTTCAGCTTTCAAGGGGAAGAAAAGTCTCTGATATTTATATCAGAGCCTCTGATCTTGTCTCTGATATTTTTATCAGAGCTTCTGATCTTGTCTCTGATATTTATATCAGAGCCTCTGATCTTGTCTCTGATATTTTTATCAGAGCTTCTGATCTTGTCTCTGATATTTATATCAGAGCCTCTGATCTTGTCTGATATTTATATCAGAGCTTCTGATCTTTTCTCATTAAACGAATATTCCAGGAAATTCGTTTAATAATAAATCTTTTTGGATAACCATTCGTTTCTTTTTAAACCCAACTGGCGGTTTTTTGACACAAAGCGGCTCTCCCCTACATACCTAAACGTGTCACCTATTAATTAGGGGATGATGGAACGTCCTTTCTAACATTAGGACTCTCATTCGCCGCTTCCAAAACCTCTCCCTCTACCCTTTGTCTATAAAAACCCTGTTTCCCTTTTTATTATCCTTTACGCTCTCAAAATCCAAAATCCCAAATCTCTCTTTCTAAGCTTTCATCTTTCTCAACCTGCAACAATGGCGGCTCATTCCCAAACTTCAGATAACTCAAGCAAACTTGTTCCAAGCTTGAATATGGTACAGTTCGATGTTCCAGTCAAAGGAAACAACTACTTTCTGGACGTCACCCCATCAAAATACGATGAACAGTTTCGCCCAATCCTCGACTTTTTCACCAACTGCGAACTCAATGATGTTCTAACCAAACATGCCTCAGATATTCCCCTTCGCTTTGTCCAACAATGGTGGTATTCAAGTGAATACGACGATGAAAAGGAAGGACTGGTTGGGCACATTGACCTAGGAGAACAAAGCCTGACCATAAGAATCACCCCACAAACCCTGACTCGTCGATTCAACCTCCTCACGAAAACTGATCTACAAATAGATGCTTTTGAGAAACTACCAAGTCAAGAAGTCCTTCTTCAGTTCCTCCACCACTTGGGCTACAACAAAGAAATAAAACGCCTAAGTCAATTCAGACGTCAGTACCTGCCTCCCAAATGGAACTTTATGTTCAGTGTTCTCAACCGAACAATAACTTGCAAGATTGGAAGTCAGGATCAGACTCATCCAGCGATAATAGCCATAATGTATGCTCTCTTTTTCAACAGAAGCATCAATATGGCTCACATTCTCTTCTGTGAGATGCTGACGGCGGTGGACAAGAAGAACAAGGACTTGGCCAAAGGAAAACAACCAATATCGGTACTGTTTCCCCGATTCATCTCTGTGGTCATTCAACGAGCAATGGAGAAATTATCCATCACTGAGGAGGGCCCAATGACACCTCTGTTTATGATGAACTTATTCAAAGCAACAGAGGTTCCTCCTTATCCACATGACCGACGATTCCCACACACCATGATTGAGGTAATTCCTGCTGACTCTCCTACCCATCTCCTACTTAGTCGTGTTGCCCAATCATCAGAACCGATGATGGGATCCCCAACACACTTAGGTTCTGAGCCTGAGCCTGAATCAGAGAGTGATATCTCTGATACTGCTCAAAACATTAACAGAGCGCAACCAGAGGGTGGCTCTGAGAGAGTGAGAAAGAGAGAACATGAGAACCCTCCCTCTGACGAAGAGAATAACTCTGTCAGAGCAGAGGAAAGTGAGGAAGAGAGAATTCCAGAGGGTGAGTTTCTAAACTTAGAATCTGAGGGCGGTGAGGTAGAAAAAGATGTCCTTGACGACACAAATGAGAGAATCCAAAGCCCAAATCCCAGTGCAAACAAATTTACTGTCCAAGGTGGTCCAACATCAATGGACATTGAAACAGAGGTGCACACCTCGAACCCTTCCCATCCTAACCGCTCAGAGGCATCTGTTTCTGCCTCTGAAGCATGCACCAGAGGGGAAACCTCTGATACGGCTAAGTCCTCCCAAAAGGACTTAGACCAAGATAAAAATACTCAATCACCCCAGAGTATGTCACCTCCACCCACACATGATGCCTTTGTGGCTCAAACTAAGTTGGACTGTCCCTTAGAACGTAAGGATTGCCTGTCAGAAAAAGAATGGCACGACCTTCTTGCACAAGGAATCCTTAGCCTGGACAGCAAGGTTTCCAAACACATTCGGTTCTCATCATCAGATTCTGACTCTGATGATCAGAGACCAATCGGAACCATTATAGGGAAATCCTTGAAAAAGGGTCCCCAAGGATTAATGGGAAGTCCTTCCGGAGAAAACATCAAACCACCTCCGAAAGAAGGCCCCTCTGAACTCGAGGGAAACTTAGAATCATGTGTTGATCCTAAGGTTACCCCCTCTGATTACGTTACCAAAGAGGAGTTCAAAATCTTTGGTGATGAAACCAGAGAATCTATGAAGGAGATAAAACTTCAAATGGAGAAGACCTCAGAGGCCTCTGCCTCTAACTCTGAAGTTGAAAAGCTCACTTCAGAGGTCTCTGAGCTGCGCACGACGGTTCTCAATCAGAACGAAAAACTGGATGCTCTGGAAAGCTTGGTCATAAAAAATGACTCCGTATTGTCCAGAGAAATTCAGAACTCGAAAACAGAGCTCCTCCAGGCGATTCCACCTACCTCTGCCCCCACTCCAACAAATGCAGACTTTTCTCAATTCAAAGAGGAAGTCTTGCGTTCTTTGGCAGAGGTACTTGCAAAGATCCCTACTTCTACTGCTGCTCCTGCTACAACAGAGTTCATTACAAAGGCTGACCTGACCAACTTCTCCAAGAAGATCACCAGCAATGTAATGACTATCTCCAGCAAGTTCGTCTCCAAGACCACTCAGCAGAACAAGAAGATTGAAGACCTTCTGAAAAATGTCAAATCTTCAGAGGGAGTATTGAAGAGAAAGGAACCAGAGGTCGCATGCTCTGATGAAGCGCGGAAGAAGGCTAGGTATGAAGATTCTGATGACGAAGATGACCAACCTCAGGGGTCATCCGATCTTCATAAGGGGGAGAAGACTCCTACTCCAAAACCTGTTGAAACACAAAAGGAGTCCACTCCCTCTGAATTAAACCAACACAAGGAGAAAGGAACAGAGAGACGTTCAACCTCCACCTCTGCTGAAGATATTCAGGCCACTCTAAAGTCGCCAGTACCTGTCATCTTTCTAGCACCATCCACTTCAGGTGCTCCAATAGTTCCAATCACAGCTGAACAAATCACAGCTGCATCTCAAGAAACTATTGGAGCTCTGGACGAAGAAGAAGATGAACAGCTCATAGACTTCTCAACATCAGAAGATGCATTCTCATCACCAGAAAGACCAACTTATGTGATGAGAGATGCTTACGAATCAGAATCTGAAAAAGAAGAAAAATCAGATTCTGGAAAAGAGGTTGTAGAAGAAGTTGAATTAGTTGATGTCGAAGAGTATGTCTTCAAGAATGCTCAACCACATCATACTTCAACAACGTCAGAGCTGAGGGAATCACCAGAGATAGATGGCTACATCTCTGAACCCTCAAAAGAAGATCCTCCACAGACGAAGGAACCATAAACCATGGTTGTTGATGAATAGGCTCCTTCAGAGAATCCTGTTCAGAAAGCAAGCATCGGTCTTCCAGCAAAAGTGTTCAATAAACCTCCCACATTCCTCGAATCAAATCCCGAAGCTTCCATAGAAGACCACTTCAGATACATCTACTGTGAGTTCAACATGGCAGACACACTAGTCATTCCTCTGAATCCAAGAATCAGAGAGGACATGCCAGACTATGAGCGAAGATTTATCAGAGATAAAACCAAAACAAGAGCACAGGTCCTCTCTGATGATCCAATCATCAAAATCAACAAAATCTCATAAAAGACCTTTGCTTACAACAAGATTATCTATAGGAATTATGTGGTAACTCGATCTGATCAGAAGATTTACGAGTTCAATGACAATGATCTCGTAAATCTAAATCCATATGATTTACCACATTTATATGCCTATTGCTCTGCCAGGTATGATCATAGAAGAAGGGAAATCAGGATGGGCATGGTTGAAGTCCGACGGGCAATGGAGGCCTATGTCAAACACCGAGCAAAACGTGACTTTCAAATAGCTCTGAACCTAGGGGAAGAGAAGCTGGAGGTAACTGAACCTGTGGAGTCATTCGACAAACGTGAAGAACAGAAGACTGGATCAATCGTTGCAGAACCTCTGGGTTTCGTCTTCAGAGTAAATCAAGAAAAGAAGATATTTCTAGCTTCGGAAGTGTCGAAGTATTCTGATGAAACCTTGAGAGGTATAAAGAAATTGATCCATGCAAAGGAAGAAAGGCACAGAGCAGATTTACTGGCAAAGCTTGACTTAGAGATTGACTCGATGATCAACTTCAGAGCTCTGATCATGAAATTCCATGGAATCTGTTCAAGTGACAAATTGTAGTCTGTTTCTTTTTTTTGATATTACTTTCTTTGTATTAAACTTCCAAATGTTTAAGAAGTAATACTTAAGAGGATGATTTTCTCCTCTATGCTTTCTAGTTTAAAATTCAATTCTCTGTTATTTTTGTATCTTTTATTTTCGACACTTAGGGGGAGATTGTTAGCTCCAAATCATCTGTTTGTTAAAGTGTTGAAAATACCCGTCCTATTTCAGAGGACTTCCAAAAGATACACTTCAGAGGACGAAGACTTCAGAGGACAAAGACTTCAGAGGACAAACCTGCCTCTGAAGTACTTATCAGAGATTGCAACTTTCAGAGAAGACATCAGAGATAGCTTCATCAGAGGCTCTGAAGACAACGTCAGAGCTCTGAAGACATTCTCTCTGAAGATGCACTGAAGTTTCCTACAAATGAACAGAAGAACAGATGACACGTCACTTAGTGATAAGATTTACTTTCTAGAGTAGGTCACTGTTCAGCATGCTCTTTTTTGTCATGCAAGTACACTGCTTACTTTATGGTCCTATAAATAGGACCATCACCTTATTGTTCAAAGAGTGCTTAAGAAGATATATATCTGATAATATAAGTTGAATATTTTATTCTAAGAATATCTTGTTTATCTTTATCTGCTTTATGAACTGTGATATTTGAATCTCCTTTGATATTAAACTGTATTACTTCCGCTGTCATTACTCTTATTTTTTATATCATTGTTACGAGATTAGATCTGGGATCCAACACAAACGAATCAGACTCGATACCTGATACGTTTAATATTCCAAAAGTGATAAGATCACATATACGAGCTGCAAATATACTCGCAAGGTTAAAAAGTCCCCAACAGGGGCACAACGCCACTAGAATGTGCGTTGCAATCACACATAGTAGAGGTGTGGTTGAGATCGTAGCTACCAAATGGAAGTGGTGGAAGCTACTTGGTTCGATGGATACTATTCTAAAGGAAGAGAATAGTTAGGCACATCCATTTAACATCAATACACAAAACTCTCATGAGATTGTCTCTAATTATAATTATGTCCATGAATCATCACTGGAGGACGCTCCGAAATTAATATTGATTCTAGAGATGAATATTAATCTCAAATGAACTATGAGAGTATATATGAGTTGATGGACAGATCATATATAATCATTGATGATTTATTCGCATATACGATGGCTCATAAGATGATCGAGCACGACGACATCGAACCAGGCTCAGTTGAATAATATCAACAAAGTGCATATTGGCCTAAATGCAAAGAAACAATCCAGAAAGAATTATATTCTTTGACAAAGGATCGGGTATTTGGTCAGGTAGTGCTAACCTACCAAGTGTAAAGCCCGTAGGACATAATTGAGTCTTTGTCAGAAAGCGTAACGAGAATAATGAAGTCCTAATGTATGAGGCTCTCCTTTGGCACAAGGTTTCTCACAACGCCCTGGATTAACCATGAGAATACTTACTCTCTCGTGATGGACGTTATAACGTTCTGCTAATTAATTAACCTAATAGTTTCCGAAGGACTGGAAATGTAGCTCATGAATGTGGTTACCACATATCTCTACGGGGATCTAGATTTAGAGATATATAAAAGTACTTGATGATATTACATTACCAAAATTAAGTAACTCTAAACCACGAAATGCGTTTGCAATAAAATTGAAACGCCCACTTTATAGATTAAAGCAATCTAAGCGGATGTGGTATACCCGCCTAATGGAATACTTGATTGGGAAAGGATATATAAGAACGATGAACTATTTTCTTGCGTATTTATTATGGAAAACAAGATCCAGATTTTCAAAGTAGCTTTTTATGTCAATGTTATGAACATAATAGGCACTCTTGATGAAATGAGAGGAACCACAAGTTACTTGAAATCTGATTTTGAGAGGAAAGATCTTGGGAAGACTTGGTTTTGTCTAGATATTTGAGCTAGGACACCGAGTTTGTGAAATATTAATTCACCGATCGCATATGTCCAGAAAATAATCAAGCAATTTAATATGGACAAAGCGAATCCGGTTAGCAGTCCCATGATCGGTCGAAGTGTCGGATTTAAGGAAATATCCATTTCGTCTAAAGGATGATGACGAAAAATGCTGGGAGTTAGAATTCCCTATCTAAGTACAATATGCGCATTATCGTACTTAACATAATACACTTGACAATATATTGTATTTCTCAGTGAACTTGTTAGCTAGATTTAGCTCAGCGCCAACGCAAAGTCATTGGAATGATATCAAATTAATCTTTTGGAACCATTGACATGGGTATATACTTTCCCTATAGAAATAAAAATGGGATTGATAATGGAACTTCAATACCTACTTAGAATGTAAGCAGCAAAAGTACTAGCTCTTATAGAAAAACACCAATCAATGTCTTGGTATGTGTTTGCTGATATTAGGTATCTGTCTGACCCATACAAAGGTTGTTCCCAAACTGGATAAAGAATTACCACAAGGAACACGTCGATTGCTTGGAAGTAAACTAAGCAATCCTTTGTAACTACCTCCTTGAACTAATCCAAGAATATTACTCTCCATGAGATAATAAAATAATGTATATGATTAAGGACTATCATTACATATATTAGAGGAGTTAGTAATTTTGGGTTCAACCAGTATCCTACTTGCATATATGGAAATAATGCATCATGTATCGAAGAAATGAACATAAGATACATCAGAGGTAATAACACAAAGCATATTCTGCTTAAGTTTCTATACAATCAGCAATAAAAGACTCTCATTTAGATTCAAATGAATCAAGTAAAGTGTCAAAAGAATGTGACATATTTTACCAAGTCATTACCTAAAACCATATATTGGGAAACGTGTAGAAAGTAAATGGAAATGCTATCCAAACTCTCTTGATTAATGCACGAATCAGGGGGAGTAGTAGACAAAAGGGGGAGTCTACTATATATTTGATATTGGTATGTTGTGCTCTTTCCTTCAACCAAGGTTTTATTTTTCCCATTGGGTTTTGTTCCTTGGTGTAAGGTTTTAGTGAGGTAACTGTTTATATACCATCATGCTTTCCTAACTCTCAAGATTAAAGTATGAATCTAAGAGAAAACTAGACTGAAGGATACGTCTATGTATTGCAAAGAAGCTGGTGCGTTGTACTCTTTCCTTCGTCATATTTTTATTTTTTCCCACTGGGTTTTATTTTGGCGTAAGGTTTTAACGAGGCAACAACTGTACACCACCACTCCTTTAACTCGGCACAAGGGGGGAGTGTTGTTGGTAAGTGTGTCATCGTCTAAAGGATATGACGATAGAGATAGAGATAGAGATAAATATATCAGAGTTAGATTAGAACTGAAATATATCTTAACTATCTACTTGTAACTCCTCCCTATTTAAAGAGCTTATAATTAATGAGAATTATGGACTTCTTCTCTCTGTCTTATTGTTATTCTCTCCATATTGTTGTTTCATATGTTTTTCCTTTTAACATTTAACTATTTTTCCTATATCATCACAGTTTTCACCAACATGTGTGCATTTTCTAAACTTATTGTCGTTGTATTAGATATGCAAGAATATTTTAAATTTACAAAGAGAGATTTAAATGATCTTCAAACTTCAAGAAAAACTTCATATTATATAAACAATTGATTTAATTAATTATGCACATTAAATATTAGAAGCACGTCATCTTGTTATGATATGGTGGGTTTACACGCTTTTAATCAATGACGAAAGTATTTCCCCTGAAGATAATATACGTGCGTGATGATTACTTTTTTTTTATTTATTAATTAATTTATAACATTTCCGTAATTAATTATTAAACATGCTATTAAAGAAAAGGTTGACACCAACTAATGGGCATTTTTTTTATTAAAAGAAAAGTAAGAATATTTGGGATAAAAGTCTAATATAGTGGGTGATATGGTGGTGTAAAATATTGAAGAAATCCCTTAATTTCTTGCTACTTTTGGCCTTATTTTATGCAAAGAATTAGGGTTGGTTTGTGGGCAAAATTCATATTTAAAAGCATGTAGTCTAATAAATAAGTGAAGGAAATAATAATCTTTGCTTTTTAGCTTTCTAAGCGTGGTTGTTTTGGTTGGAAAATCCACAACCAAATGGCTCCATCTCCATGGTCTTATGTCCCACAACTTTGATTTCAATCATAGAAGCTTGTAGATACAGTTGTTTTCGATCTAACTGTATCAGCTGAGCTTTTACAGTTTTAAGGTCGTACATTTAAGTTTTGATCATGGAGATATGAATGTATGAGTTTGTTTACTGTTTAGAAAGAAGTAAACACTACTAAATGGAAGATTTTTACCTACGGGATTTTTCCTGGGAAATCTGTCAACTAAAGGGGTGATTCGTCATAAAAGTGTCACAAAAGTTGGTGGGTAACTCAAATCAGTGACAAATTATCCAGGGCGCTGATTTATTTATTTTATTGAAAGTATCGGATTCTACCGGAACCATTTGTATTTTGTGGGTGATCCGTTGATGGTCGCCGACGAAATTTTCCCTATGTGATGTTTGTGGGTAAAAGTCATTTGTTTTGTAGCGAAAATAGTTATGGGCTGAAAAGATGGATTCTTTTTTACAACCGTGGGTATCCAAATAAGTTTGTGTGCCTCTCGACTTACCATGGGGCCCTGAAGTTAACAACTGGAAAAGCCTCCAGTAGTGGCACCCCTAAAGGGACAGTTCTATCTATGAGTAGCAACCCCAAAGCTTTATGAATCACTCAACGATAGTATTATATGGAACTTATTGTATTCAGGTTTTATTTAGGAGGGCTTGGGAAAATTTTAAAGTATTTAGATACATAATCTTTAATTATGGAATTACTAATATACCCCTAGTAGTCAAATACATGTTAATCAATTCGTAGAATGGACTTTAGTATCTGCAAATGTTACGATAATATCATCTAACCATATAAGTTTGTATGCAACCTATGTATATATGTAGGCTAAACAAAAGACCGTCGTTTTCATGATTTTTACAAGTAAGTAATTTAAGGTTACAACCATAACAAGGTAATTGCACATACACGCATCCTAAGGATACGTCAAATAAATTATTATTTAAATAATTATGGTGCATTAATTTTACACCATTAATATTTATTTTATTTTCATATGACAAACTAGTTCAAAGTTTTATGTAATCAATTGTTCAATGTGACATGCAACCAAATCATTGTAATCGTGGACATATTTTACTTTTAAATATCAAATAATTATATTTCTTTTATAATTATTACTTTTTAAATATTGATATATATATATATATATAAGGGGTATTTTTTTAGAACCCTAAAATTGTAATAACCTTGAAAACTAGTGACCATGTTTGTGTGCTATTTCATATAATTTTTTTCCATCTAAAACTAACATTTAAAATATTGATTAACATATATTTGTTTATCAATATGTTTGGTTCACATGTATTTGTTTCACAATGTAAATCTTTTTAAGTTGTTTGTGAAAGAAAAGTTACACACAAAAGAGTTTCACATTTTGAACCGCATACATATGAAGTTAACACATTGTGAAACAAATATATGTTCATTAATATATTAAATGCTAACTTTTTTAGACGGGAAAAATCATGTAAATAATACCTTAAAGTAAAAGTTCTTACAAATTTTACAAATTTTACAAATTTTGGAGTTTTCAAATGATTAATTTATATATATATAACTATATATAAACAAACTATAATAAAAATATGAATTTTATTTTGAGACAAAGAAAGTAATATAGGACCTTAATTACAATTAAAAGATGAATTAATATATAGTCCATTAAATTAACTTAATAATACAATAACTAAATTTATTTCAGTACTACAAGGTTTGAACATCTTCAATAGTTATGTTATTTTATTAATTTTTGTGATTTGGAACATTTTGCTCCATCAGCTATGCTAAACTCTATTCTATAATAGAGGAAAAGCTGAAAAAGAATCTAATCAATGATATGTATATTTGTTTATTTTAATTTATTAAAAATTATAGCATACCTGGTAGAGATAAAGAAAATATAACATACATGTTAGAGATGCTTTTATGATTCTTGGTTGATGCAAATTAGTATCTAATTAATGATATGTATATTTGTTTATTTTAATTTATTATATATTATGTCACTTATAAATTATGTTTTCATTGAAAATCTACACAGAATTATCAAAATATATACTTGTACAATTTAATAGAAACTTTATATTATAAAAACTAAAAATAATATTAAACGAATTGATGCCTAATTCACTTGATAATTTCATATTTTATTTGAGATAAACTTTTTTAGTACCCTCATGAATCACAAGATGTCAAATAAATATAAATTAATTAAATTAAAAAATACTTTCTATTTTTTAATTTAATTAATAAAACTATGAAATTAATTAAAACCCTCAATATAACTACTCCCAATTTCCCAAGTGATGATTAAACCTTCTATAATTTGATTCACAAAGTCAAGATTCCTGTTGATGAAACGTTTTTTATGCCCAAATTTGTCTCGTTTGTTTTCTTATATATATATATATACTATATTATAAAAGAGACATAAAAAACTCTTAAAAACAACCCATTAAACATTATGTACTATTATTTAATGTTAATCTACTTAAAATCTCTTAAAAAACAACTAATTAAGCAATATGTACTACTTTTAAATGATTTTAACCCTAATTAAAAAATTACATCCTTATCCCCCAAAATCCTTATCTCTAATCCCCAAACCCTAAAATTATGAAATTTGAATTCTGATAAACATCTCAATTTAAATATAAAAAATTTAAAATATATAAGATAATTAATGAATTTTAACAAACTACTTAATTTTTTTATATAAAAAACATTATATTATTAAGCCTAAATTAAACAAATTTATTATAAAAAAAAATCATTATCACTCTCTAAAAACAATCCAATATCTATACTATATTATAAAGCATTGATTCAAAACTCTTTAAAAACAATCTTTTAAGCATTTGGTACTACCAATTAATGCTAATTTACTTAAATTTCAAGTTTACAACTTGCTATTGCCTATGGTACCACTTACTAAAGCACACTATCAATGCATATTCTTAAACACGTTCAACCTTATCCCTAAATCAGTTCAACTTCCTTCCTATCCCTAAATCCCTCCAACCCGTTCAAATCAAAATTCAAAACCATTGTTATCATCATTTTCATGTATCTCTATCTCTAAACACGCCCTCTTCCCCCTATTTATATCCTTATTTAAACATGAGTTTTGAATGGAAAAGATGAGGATGAAATCGAAAAGATCGATCGAGTAGCACCTTTTTCAAACAACTGTATCAAGTTTTGTCTTCTTTTTCGTTTTTCTTTGACTTGCTTGAGTGTGTATTTGTTATTACCGTCCTTCATGATTTCTTTGAGGTGTTTGTGTTTGTATCTAAAGAGACCCGTCAATCGGTGGAACTTGAGAGAATCAATCGAGTGGTCTTATCTCAAATGGCGGTATCATGTTTGTCTTATTTTTCCTGTTTCTCGCATATTTGATTTCTTTACTATGAACAACAAATTTTCATTTCTACATATTTGGTTTCCTTCATATGTTTGCCTTTCCTTCATTTCTACATATCTATTTCTTTGTTTGGATAGTTAACAAAGTTTCTCAACAGTCAACCAATTTACCAACGGAGCTACATGCTCTAGGGCTTTTAATTTTTTATTTACGATAAAATTTTACACCTTACTCACCCGGTGCATTGCACGGACATGATGCTAGTATATATATATATATATATATATATAGGGGTTGGATATTTTGCAACCCTAGTAAAAGGTTGCAACCCTTGCAACCCACATCTTAACCGTCGGATTCATGATCGGCGGTTACAATAGATATGGGGCTCAATATTTTTAATTAAAAAAAACAAAAAAATAAAAATAAAATAAACGTCGATCATGAATCCAACGGTTAAGATGTGGGTTGCAAGGGTTGCAACCTTTTTCAGGGTTGCAAAATATCCTTCCAATATATATATATATATATATATATATATATATATATATATATATTAACGTTTTTAGATACCTAATTAAAAAATAAATAAATTATTTATATTTATAAAAATTTAATTTCATATCATTTATTTTCACAAAAATAAATAAATATATAATCAAAAAACCGTTTTTGGAAAAAAAATACATGAAGCGATATCTTTTGTTTCAAATGGCTTCTGCTCCTATCTTCACACGTATTTTAAAACAGTAAAAAGAAGCTTCACTGAGGAATATTACAAATGAGAATTCGTAGCAGGTGCATATGACTTAAAAATCAGCTGAGAGAAGATGAATATGTAGAATAGGCACATGCCTAGGGATGGACCCAGGTGATACTAGTGGTGGCAGGTGTCACCGTTTCTTTCCTCCGTCATGGTGTAAATTTGTTGTGTGCCACCATAACTACAATGAGGACACAAGCTTCCTTTGGAATAGTTGTTTTGCAAGACTTTCCTTTCAACCTAGACCTGAGTTCAAATCTCGTTAGTGTCATTTTCTTAGTTTTTAGCTTTTTACTTCAGATTTATTATGTTTCTAAAAAGAAATTGCAATAAAAGACTTGAACACATAATTCACATATGAAAAACAATGAACTAACTAACAGAACAATGAAGATGATTTTGTGAAAACATCCCTATATTTGTTTCTTATAGTCAAATGGTGCCACCACTTGAAAAAAAATTAGGTCCGTTTTTGTACATGACGGATGTCAGGTTGATACGAGGGAATTAGTGACTCCTCGCCTTGTGTGTTGATTTCGTTATAATCCCCTTGTCAATTTGTATTATCCGTGATCTTGTTTGTTTCTAAATAAAATATTGAGTTACATGTTTAATATAAAATGTGATTCGCATAGATATCATACCTTGCAAATGACAACATACTTTGCATCAATTTGCAGAGAAGATGAATATATATCTAGACCTCTTTCCTACCCGATTTAGTCCAACCGCCCTCCTCTTTTTTCCTCCTCCTCATCATCACTTTCCTACCATCTACACCACATGAAATCGGACAACATACGTGACATGAAAACTATGGATATTGGTGGCGGAATTTGCAAAACAAATAATATCAAATGGTCAAGTCGACCATGACGATATTATTACACCAACATTAGTGTGATAACCTCCTTTTGTCTTTCTATATCGAATGGCATGAAATATATATATAGGGAAACGATCAATTGGAAACCAGTATTACATTGGAAACTTTGGAAACCGAAATCAACCAATCAGTGAATTTCTTTTTTTTATTTTTATTTTTAATTGAAAAGGTTATTTTTGTCTTTTACATTATTTCATAATATATATGGTAACTGTTATTATTATTATATTAATAATTATTTAATTTTAATTTATTAATCATTGATTAATTTAAAAATGAGATATTTAATTTAGGTAAATTATTTAATTTTAATTTAACTTATATATGGTAATAATGAAACAATAATGCTAACACGATGAACCTGATGAATCTATTTTCATATACGGATATGCAACTGAACAGGTAATGAAACAAAAATAGGAAGTTAACAAAAATGACACAAATTCATCATGTTTCATTATGAAACAATAATGCTAACACGATGAACTTGATGAATCTATTTTCATTATGAAACAATAATGCTAACACGATGAACCTGATGAAATATATCATCCAATGAAATCTATCATCTAATGAAATCTGAAATCCAATGAAATCTGTAATCCACAAATTCATTCTGTTTCATCACAATATTAGATTGCGTGGGAAATTTTATAATAAAATGAAATTAAAAACAATATTTTCTTACATTTTAAAAGAAAAATAATTTTTTTGATGAAAAGACAAATGTTCCTCGTTTTCATAGTAAAAAAAAATAACAAAATTTATATTGCGTGAGAAATTTTATTTTTGGTTTCAAGTAATCTAAATAAAATAAACCCTTCTTGCCATATTTGAGACACAAAATCAAAAGACATATTTACCCTTTTCATCTATTATTTTTATTTATTATTAATAAATTAATTAATTTACTACCATATATAATTCAAATGAATCTTAACCATTGATTATAAAGATCAATGGCTGAAATTTGGTTTCTAAAGTTTCCAATGAAACTTGGTTTCCAATTGATACCACCCCTATATACATATATATGAATTCCTTCCTATTCATCCCTTTAGTTAAATAAAAACATGCAATTGACTGATCACTTTGATATCATTCTTCATCTATTTAGTTTATTGTTAGCATGCACTTATGTTCATGGATCAATTGTTATGTTCACATAGATCAATCAATTACAAGATTCAAACAGCACATACCGGAACTTAGTTAGAGGAAGTAATCAAATAACAAACAAAATCCATCATCTAGGTGGAATGTACAAAATCAAAAAAAGGAATTTTTTATCGGACTCATTATGGTAGAATCATACACATAAGTTCATCTGATAACTCCATTTTGTGGGTGACTTGATGGAAGATTGTGTATTGATTTTGGTACTGAAAGGCAATCTGAAAAAGGTGTGAACCAAGTGCAGAGATGAAGGATTTAATTGAAGGTAGGGAAGGGCAACGAGTGATGATTCGGAAAATTTTATATATGGTGTGAAGCAACAGGGTTCATATAAGTATATACTTTTTATTAGAGTTGATTGGTGGTTAAGGGATTCAACCGTTAAGAAAATGTTCTGACCAAGAATGGAACAATTTTTCCAAAAATACCTCTTCTCTAAGAGCATCTCCAACAACTTCTCCAAAATGGAGATTTT
This sequence comes from Arctium minus, assembly GCA_954870635.1. Lineage (NCBI taxonomy): Eukaryota > Viridiplantae > Streptophyta > Magnoliopsida > Asterales > Asteraceae > Arctium > Arctium minus. The sequence continues at coordinate 71,996,408 of OX941091.1, read as the reverse complement.
AAGCATTTTTGTGTTTCAAGAGATTCTCCAAATCTTTCTCCAAAATGGAGAAAGTAGGAGAGAGAGTGTAATTTTCTCCAAATATGGAGAACTTTCCAAAAATGATTACCATGAGAGATAAATTATTTTTTTTATTATATTCTACCAATAAGATTTCTTCAAATGAGATGGGTATGAGAGATAAATAATATTTTATTAGATTTATACAATATTTTAATATTATAAGTAATGATTTCATCTCTAAAATGGAGAATCTGTTGGAGATAGATGCAAATTTTTATGTAAATTTTGACTTTTAATTCTCCATTTTAGAGAAATTTTGGAGATGCTCATTTTATTGTGACATATTAGTTTTACGGTCTTTGATTAACAATATTTAGGGTTAAAGTTATAGAGAGTTCTACAAACTTCTACACCTTGAAAAAAATATTCTATCAAGCTATAACTGGACTGTATCCATCGAAACCAATTATTATCGTTTTGAAAATTTAGTTTATTTTTATTATAAATTGGAAAAAAAAATACTCGTTGATTCTTTTTATTGGGCAAAGACTAGGGTTTTGGTGCAATGACATAATCATCCACATAAATCATTCTTGGTGGGTAAGCTACCCATGCATCACCTTAGCTAGCATCTAATCAAAACAAATAATCTCCATATATATATATATATATATATATATATATATATATATAACTTTAAGTTAATTAAGTGGTCAACTTAATATCACCATCCACCAATGAGATATTGACATATGTCCCATCATAGGCATATTAAAATTTGGGAATAGTCCTCTTTGATTGGTCTAATTAACTAAATAAATTTTTTCACAACACTCCACTATTTCCTTTTCTTTTTCTTTATTATTAATATAGAAAAATAAAACACATCACATTCAAAGATTACTATCTTTGGGTTTTCTTGTATGTGATTTGGAGTTATTGTAATGAGGTGGTGTTTTCTGATCGACTACGTCTGCAGATTGATTTGGTTTTAATATCCAACTTTTTTCTTTTCGTTGGTTAGCAAATCGTGCTAAAATCTTTAGTATTTTCAGGATAAATTGATGTTGTAAACCTCTTGATTGCTTTGAAAGTTAGCTGATCTCTCGTTGTGGCTTAGTCTTTCATTGGGTTTTGTTTGTTTTTTTCTTCTTTTTCAGCTCATTGGCTTGTGTTTAGGTGTTGTTTACTTTCTTTTTTGTTTATGCGTCTTGCAGAAATGTCTATTATTGTCTCTCTTATTCTTTTTCACTCTAATAAAAATGTTGACATTTCAAAGAACATGTATGTATATTTAGAGAGAGAGAGTGAAGTTCATACGAGAACAATGACCAAATAAGAGAACACGAAAAACGCCTGAATCATATGTAATTTTACACTAAAATTACGTGTAAAATCACACGTGATTCACACGAAGGTCCCTCGCTCACCCTTGCATTGACCATACTATCCCATGTAAAATTACATATGGTTTGATCGTTTTTTGTTCCTCTTATTTTGACCATCACTACTAAATGGAAGCGTTTTACCCATGGAATTTTCCCAAGAAAATTCATTGCTAAAGGGACAATTCGTTACAAAATTGTCACAAAAGTTGGTGGAAAACTCAAATGAATGACAGATTATCCAGGACCCGGATTTATTTATTTTCTTGAAAAACATCATATTCTACCGGAACCATTAGTATTTTATGGGTGATCCGTTGGTAATCACTGATGGAAATTTCCCAAGGTGATTTTTGTAGGCAAAAATCATTTGTTTTGTAGTGCATGTTCTCGTTTGATCATCCCCCCTATGAGTAACTTGAAGGTGTTCTCCTCACACTACAACTTGAGTAACACATACACATCTTCAGCAGTGATATGTAGTACCATTGTTCATCACTGTTTTAGCCATCAATATTTAGTATTTTACCTTAGATGTAGTTATGAAACATGTAATCAATTACTCGTTTGTTGTGCGGCATGTGCATATCTGAGTGTTGAATCTACTGACCATCGGATCGACCCATATCACATGAAAAACAAATACCTACAAAAACGAATTTACAGGATCAAGATTTGAACTTGAAATATACCAATTTGTATACCATTTTCTCTGTTGTGGGAAAGTGATCTATAATCTTGTGTAAATTGTAATCACACAATAATGAACTTCCCAATTTATAACATGATCATTGGTGTAAATTCAAGAAAAAACATCGATTTTGCCTTCAAATACCTAAATGAAAGAGTTGAGTGTACTAATAGGAAATTTTTTAACCTGTATTCATTAGGCAAAGGATATTGTCCCCTAAACTGGGTTTGAGTCATCATCCAGCAAGAAAGAGCTGCTCATGACATTATTTGAATCTTCAGTCATCAACACCCCCATTTTCGAAATTACCTGCCATAAAATTATTAAGATTTAAGTCCATACAAGATGTATACTAGTTGTGTACCCGCACAATGCAGCAGGATGCAAAGTTCGAATAGGTGTAATGTATACATGAGAAGGCACCATAGCATAAAAGAAGACGGAAAGAAATTCATGGAGGAATAAATAAATATCCTGGAAATCACTTATTACCTCTTAAGTGAAATATGGAACTATGGGAAAGAAATTCATGTACAGAAACTAATGAGAGAGCAGGGCTAATAACCAGCATATGAGTTGCCATTACTAATATATAACTGCACTGAACTGGTACAGTGGTCTACAAAAGAAAACCAAATGAAAAAAATGGTAACATGTCTACAAATACTCACAAAATCAGTTTTCACATGTTATCTAATATGTACATAATCATAAATACAAAATAACATATAAAGAACAGTAAAGAAGTACCAGGGTATTTATAGTTCAGAGAATTATCATACATGCTTCAAAACGGTTTCATGTGAGTTTTAAATTCAAATAGGAATTACCATACATGTAAGCATTTTTGATAGTTTTTTTGCAAGTCTTCTGCACTTGCTCTTTTACTCGATGGTACATCATTCATAGTCTTAAGTAAACGCACAAAAATCAATATAACTTCTTTGAATTAGACTTCAAAACCAAACAATCGAATAACCAAATCGAACCACATAAGACTACAAAACCAAACAATCGAATAACCAAATCGAACCACGAAAGACTTCAAAACCAAACAATCGATTAAATCGATTAAACCCTAAACCCAAATGTACCTGAACCATGAAATTGATTTGAAACAAATCGATGAAAACACAACCCAAATCGATTAAACCTTAAACCCAAACGTACTTGAGACGGTGAAACCTGAGAATAAACCGTGAAGCTATGAAATTCATAAAGCTATGTTCATCTGACGGTGAAACTCGATAAAGTGCATCCCAGATCGTACAGATTTCACCAGGAAGCTTCAAAGAAAATTACCTTAGTTCATGAAGTTCAGCTTCAGATACTTTCTGATTCCCGAATAGATATTGTTCATCTTATATATCATCTCTGAAATTGCAAAATTTAAAGATGATAAAACTTAGCACAAAACAATATGTATAGCATATACTAATCACCATGCACTTACAGCTTTAGGAATGTGAAATCTATAAGAGGTAAAAGTAAAAAAAAAATGATATTTAACAATACCTGATTTCCTCCAATTTCTACTGCTCCCTTTTCTTGAGATATTCTTGCCTTGAAACTTTTTCTGAAAAAGGATAATAAATCGAAAAACATAGGTCAAGGTAAGAAGAGGCATCACAGCACATCAAACTAATTTAATTGCAAGCAGCAGACAAGCCAGTTCACTTGCTTTTATCCCATTTTAAAAGCAACACAAAAAATAACCCATCAATTACATTAATTACCAACATTAATATAATTACCAACATTAATTACCGAAATAAAGCACGAGAATGACTACATTAACTTCGTAGCAACACAAAAATGTCTGAATTAAGCTTTTTGCTTTAAAGATTCATTGTAAAGCACCAACTGCGTGAGTTTCTTGTTTTTTAAAATAACCCAAGATATTCAGCTGCTTGATAGTCTATAATTATTACAAATATTGAAACCCATCAACTGTTTCAATCCATCGCTACTTAAGTATCATGCTTAGTGTAACAAAACACAAAACTAAACATACATAATTTAAGAAAGTTCAAAAAGGTTTTTAGCAAAAGCTTAGTTCATACCTTAAAGCTCCAATGTCATCTTGTTCCAAGGCATTGGCTCTCCTATTTGCCTCTTCTGTTTTCCAAATAAATGAAACAGGAAAAAGTTATTATAGCATTCTTCAGAGATTTCTGTGGCATATAACTAAATATGTAACCTATATATGCCTTCCTCCCTCTTTGACAATTTATGTTCAGTCAGTTGTAAAAGAAAATAAAGAGAAGTTAGGAACAGAAAATAACTTATTTCTCCATCCAACAATAAGAAATTAAACATGCAATCATAGTTGTCAAATCATGATTCCTATCACGAATCAGACACGTATTTAGTGAAGCATAAATTGTGAGCCACGTCCTGCAAACCGAATTCATCAATTAATTTCACAAAATCCGAGTACCTATTTACTTGCATTTACATATTAACCCTATGGAACGATTAACCTGATTTTACATGTCAACCCTATGGAAAAGAGCAATTCCACCATTCAAACCGTAGTTTATGCAAACTAAATTCATAAATGACAATGAAAATAACAACAATTAATTGGACAACCTTGAGATTGGTACTGCAATCAGAAATTCATTGATGCCATTCAAATATGAAACTTATTATGGTAAGATAAAAAAATTCGAACAAAAATTGAACACTATGGTAAGAAATCGAACATAAATCGAACATGAATCAAATAGAGAAACATAGAAGATTTGGTTTGTGAGGGATTAGATATGTGAGTACCTGAAGAAACGTGGCAGATTCAATGCTCGATTGTTCCTACCACAGACTGAGAGAAAGATTGAGAAAGAGAGACTAAATAGAGATTAGAGGAAAAATGATTTCATAAGAAAATGAGAGATCTCTTGGAGGCGTTTCTCAGAGAAGGGGATGATCGATGGAAACTCGGTCCAGAGCACCTAGGGTTTTTTTCGGGTTGGAGTGTGAAGAGAAAATGAACCGGATAACTTGAATCGGTAATTAGAGTCGGGTCAGAGATGTGTTTTTAAAGTAGGAATAGAAGTTTGGTAGTCTTGGCCCCTGGACTTTGAATTCTTATATTTATGTCACGATTTAACTAATTTGTTACCATTATTTTGGGATACCATTTAGTGACGCCTATGTTTTGGTCACTGTAACGCCCCGAATTTTTGTTGTATAAACTCTTTCGTTAAGATTCTAGCCTTCCTTATATCTTAATCCTGGTGATCTCGTGTCTACCCTATCGGTGCGTATCGCGTGTTTAACCAAGTTAGTGTGTCAAGTTTTGAGTTTGGAACAATGAAACAGTGGATCACGCGAGTTGCCTCGCGACTTGCAAGTCGCGGCACAATCGCGTAACCCACTGTCCATCTTCCATTTCAGGAACACGGGCGACTTATGCCACGACTTAAGGTCGCGACATAACCCGTGGAATTGCCCTGAGTACTCAAATACGGGTTTATTCCCTATTTTTCTCATTTATTCCAAGTGTTGAGCTAGTAGGTGTTCTTGGTGCGATTTGGGTGCCCTAGGTGAGTATTCTTCCTCTCTCTTCATTTAATCTCATTAAATGAAACCCTAAGCTTGTTGTTGGTGTTGCCTAGGTTGGTATAACTCTCGTGGTGAAGTTCCCTTCTCCTTAAGATTTTGAGTTCTACGGTTTCATATACAACCCTACAAGGTGAGTTCATACACTTTTATAAAACTTTATACATGTCAAATGTGGATTTTAAATGCCTAAATATCTCCTTTTTCATATACTTGATTTGTGGGAATTTGTACCAAGTCTAACTTTTGGAGATTTTAGGGTTTATGATAATTTTATGGAATAAAGGTTAATGAACAATGATAATGTTTCTATTAACTTATTTACACTTGGTAAATGTATTTCAAATGATGGCTTCAATCTTGTACAACTTATGGATTTGGAAATAATGATCTTGTGGTTAACTGCTGATAAGTTTGTATTTTGGGATTTATCATGTTTTGGGAATGAGCCTTATAATAGTCATCTATGTTTCAAATAAAGATCTTTTGATAAACAATGGGGGTTGCCTTTGTGAAAATCATCTCTTATATTGTCCAATGTATATTATCACTTGTTGGTGCATTCGTTTGGCCGTATGGGCATTATGTGGCTTAACTGCTTGCATTTGGGAGTCATGACCCCGTAAATTGTTATATTATTGTTCCGGCGTTGGGGACGATTAGTTTTCCACGTCGAGGCACGTTTAGGCATCAGATTGGGTTATAAGTCCTACGTGCTCAAGTATTACGATATTGGATGAGGATCTCAACGTAAGGACCCTTCGGGGTTGAAGTTGACTTTCCGTGGGTGTAAGTTTAAAGCTACTGAGCCTGACATCCCTTGCGTATACTTTATTTGTGTATTGACTTTACTGACTTATCAAATGGCTTACTTTTGTGTTCCGTCATTTGTGTTAGTAAGCGGGTCTCCCCCGTTAACCCAAGAGGTACTTGCTACATTCAAGAACATTATTATTATTATTATTGTCGCAAATGGATTTCTTTCATTTACTCTAACGCCCGATTATTTTTACTGCAAATGTTTGATCTCACTAGGCTTTAGCCTAACACTTTTTTTTAAAATGACATGTGTAACAGGTCAGGTTTCCGGTGGGATACGTGGGGATTGAGTGGATGGCCTTAGGGGTCAAGAGCGGTCTTTTTGGGAGATGTATGGACCGAGTTTTTGATAGAGAACATACTTTTGGAAGAATAGCAACACCCGATACTAATCTTTCTTATTTTAAGTTAGATTATTAGGTTGTTAAGTATATTCTTCATTTGATTATTTGTAAAGGCTGTAACTTTGCTCCCCGTTTATTCGGGATGATACTATGGGTTTGTTTTAGCAGGAATTGTATACCCAGGTTTATTCAATTTATAGCTGTCATATTGAAAATTTTTCGAATTTTATTCCTCTAAAATTTAGGATGTTACAAGTTGGTATCAGAGCATTAGTTTAAGTGAACTAGGTATGGATGTAGGATACCTAGACTTAAGTTGTGAAGTTAGGCTATGATTGAGTGAAATTGGGTAAAACTCTTAAGATATGATAGTTTAAGAGTCGACGGAAACTACACAATTGAGAATTATGGTAATGGGAATGAAAATTCTTATGTATCGCATGTTCATAATTTCTCCTAGCTAACGTTATTATGAGGATGTTTTACGTGATTATGCATATTTTCCATTGTTATGATAATTAATGAATGTGGTAGTACGTTTCTTGTTTATAATTTGTATAGTCTCATCTCACCTATATTCTCGCGTATGTGGCAGACTATGGTAAATACGCATAACCGGCCGGAGGGGCAGGATACGGCTGCATCTACTTCCGATCAACCTAGAGTGACAATGTCGACTTGCCCCCACCATTTGTAAATGTATTGGGTGGAGGACCGGAACACATACCCCAACGTAACTTAGTTGTAACCCATCCGATTATGGAGGAGGTGACTCCGGAAACAAGAATGATGGAGCGAATGATGCAAGCAATGAATGCAACAATGGCTCAGCAACAAGAAGTATTTTTGAAGCTGTTGGATGACCGAGATGCTAACCAACCGTAGGCATGAGACGGTGGCAGAGAACGTTGTAGTGGCGGGATCCGGGGGTACGGGACCCGTATTTGCTTCTAATGAAACCCCAACCCCATAAGTGAGGCAAACGTCTAAGGCTTGTGCCTTTAAGGCATTCCTCGGATGCTGACCACCGGAATTCAAGGGCACAGACGACCTGGTGGCATGCATGAACTAGATCAGAGAAATGGAGCAGGCTTTCAGATCGAGCGAGTGTGGGGAAAGTCAGAAAGTTGTATTTGGATCCCAAATGCTGAGAGGGCCCGCCCTCACATGGTGGAACGTATATTCCACTTCCATTGAGGCCACCATATTGGCCAAACTGAGCTGGGAGACTTTCAAGAAAAAGGTTATGGAAGAATTATATAACGAACGAGCTATGGATCGGATCATCGATGAGTTCCGGGGGTTGAAGAAAGGGAATTTGTCGGTGAAGGAGTACAACAAGTTGTTTATGGACAAAATGGGCTTGGTGGGACATCTGGTCCCCACCGAAAGAGATAAGATCAAAGCATACATCAAGGGTTTGCCTACCGAGATGATGAACATGGTTCGTGTATCGAAGGATGCTACTCTCCGAGAGGCGATCGAAGAAGCACAACTCGTGGAAGACTCCTATGGCTTGAGTAAGGTGGATAGGAGCAGGGTAGGCAAGAAAAGAAGATGGGAAGGGGGTTTCATACTGATACGGATGTTTGCACACCTCTAGACATGTGATAATTGAACCTCAAAGAAAGTATACAATGGGATCCAATATCGTCTTTTCAAGTAATAAAATGGTAAGAACCAAGTATCGTATTCCACAGGGATAGGTATCTTAAGTTGCAAGATCTCGAGATGAAAAACTAACTTCAGATGGCGAGTTTGACGACTTTGTTTGAGTTGGTTAACAGTGATATGATTAACAAGATATATAAAGATAGAATGAGTGCAAGACTTAAAGTGAGGAGTAAACACAATTTCTGGATGACAATGTTATAGGGATGCTATAGCATTAGTTCAGCAACAACAAGTTCCACCATGTACTTTAAAGAGAATCCTTCCAGATATCTACCACTGCACTTTTGTTTAGCCTTCAATCAACATATGCCTATGCAAATGTCCGGACCAGTGTGAGTGTCAAATGGTTTCTTTAAAGTATATGGAAAAACAAATGCCTTTGTTTAAAAATCACCCTTCCGAGTCGATTCCCATATCATTCAAGTTGACGTGTTCTTAGTGGCTCATTCCTGAATCCACTACACTTTAACACTTTGACTAGTGATCAACCCGTCAAGAATCAATCGGTTTGAAAAACAAAGATAACAAGTTCCCTTGCTAGTAACTCTTCCAAGTATACTTCCCGTATCATTCAAACTGACGTGCTTTTTCATGGCTTATTCCTAAGTCCATGGCACTTTCACACTTTAAGAAGTGATCAATTCGTCAAGAAGTGCGTTTGGATTTATAAAACTTAAAATGACATAGTGGAACAATGTTATTGAAGAACAAAGTCCACTAGTTTTTGGTTTACAACCTCCCTTTTTGTCTCACACCCAAACTATAAAATTAGCTACTCATTGCGTAAAATAAATTGCAAGAAATGTAAATGACATAAAGTAAAGACATAATGTAAATGACGGAATGTAAATGACGGAATATAAATGACGGAATGTAAATGACGAAATGTAAATGACGGAAAATAAATAACGGAAAATAAATGACGGAAATGTAAAATGCAAATAAGTAAAGACAATAAGTAAATAAGGAATTTAAGGACTTAATATTAAAGTTTTCTAGAGAGGATCACGAAATCAGTTCTTCCACATGATGGAATACCAAAAAAGATGAATCAAAACAAGAGAATACTACTCCTATTTATACTAAACCAACAATGGCAAACTAGTAATAAAAAGGAAACTTAAAATAATATAAAGGACACAACAACTAAAGTTATAACCAAAGTTACACTCCAAGTATGTCATCATCTTCCTTCCTCCAGCCAACAACTCTAGTTCCATTTCAACAAAAGATTTGGTGTAAAGTAATCTAGTTAGCAATCTTCATCAAAAATCCTCCATGGTTTCTCCAACAAGCAGAATTGGATGTTGTAGCATTGACTGGCAGTAATGAAATCAGCATAAAACCTAAGTTAGCTTCCATAAGTAGTAAAAGACAGGAAAATCATAAACTTAGCTCCATTAAATAAAAAGGAGAAAATAAGATAAGAAAAATGAACTCAAAGTTGGGATTAAACAAAATGATCTATCTAAAGAGAAAGAAAAGGTGTTCTAATGCATTGAATTCTCAATGCATATCACATACCCTCCAAGAGGTCGAAACACCTCAACAACAGTCAAAAGGGAAATGGTCCTAGACGTGATTCTCCGTGGTGCTCAAGGTGCCGAAGCAAGTATACCGGCCCTTGCAATTCGGGGTCTGAACCGTGTTTCAAATGCGGCAAGCCCGGACACAGTTTCCGTGATTGTCCCATCAAGGGACAAATTTGTTTCGGGTGCAAGGAGTCGGGCCATATCAGAAGTGATTGCCCGAAGGCAAATGCGAGTTTTAGCGTAGGCAAGAAGGTGGATACTCCGAAAGCGACGGGAAGAGCATTTCAAATGACCACCGAGGAGGCGAAGGCTTCGACGGATGTAGTGTCGGGTACGTTTCTCCTAAACTAAGTACCTATACGTGTATTATTTGACTCAGGAGCTAGATTTTCGTTTGTGTCAAGTTCATTTTGCCCAAAACTATTCATGCCCACTACTAGTTTAGAGGATGCACTAGTAGTAGAACTAGCGGATGGTGATCAAGTAGTGGTTCGGAACGTTCTAAGAAATTGCAAGCTCAAAATCGAAGGAAGAGAATTCTCGATTGATCTAATGCCTATGGCCATCGGGGGATTTGATGTTGTTATCGGTATGGATTGTTTGTCGACTAACCACACTGAGATCTTGTGTGCTAAGAAGTTGATCCGAATTCCGACTTCGGATGGGGATGTGGTGACCGTATATGGTGAGAAGCGGAAGGGTGAAGTTGCAATCATTAGCATGGCAAAGGCACGAAAGTGCTTGTCGAAAGGATGCTCATCCTTTTTGGCGTATGTTATAGATGCCAAATTCGAGAAGAAGAAGCTAGAGGATGTCGAGGTGGTAAAGGAGTTCCCCGATGTGTTGCCAGACGATTTACCTGGTCTACCACCCGACCGTCAAGTAGAGTTCAAGATTGATCTAACACCGGGAGCGGCTCCAATTGCCAGAGCTCCATACCGCTTGGCCCCGTCAGAGATGAAGGAAATGATGGGTCAGTTGCAAGACCTTTTAGAGAAGGGGTTTATAAGACCGAGTTCCTCGCCTTGGGGAGCACCGGTCTTATTTGTGAAGAAGAAAGATGGTACCATGCGGATGTGTATCGATTATAGAGAGTTGAATAAAGTGACCGTGAAGAACAAATACCCACTCCCTAGAATTGATGACTTGTTCGACCAACTTCAAGGATTGGGTTGCTTTTCGAAGATCGATCTACGTTCGGGTTATCACCAAGTGAAAGTCAAATAGGAGGACATTCCGAAGACCACTTTTAGGACGCGCTATGGTCACTATGAATTCTTAGTGATGCCCTTTGGATTGACGAACGCTCCAGCAGTATTTATGGAGTTAATGAACCGTGTGTGTCGACCCTTCATAGACAAGTCGGTCATCGTGTTCATCGACGACATTCTTATTTACTCAAGGGATGAAGCCGAGCATGCGTGCGCATTACCTTCGGGACGTCTTGGAGATCTTAAGGAAGAAGAAACTTTATGCAAAGTTTTCCAAGTGCGGGTTTTGGTTGGAGGAAGTGCAGTTCCTGGGGCACGTAGTTACGAAAGACGGAGTGAAGGTGGATCCGGCCAAGATTGAAGCTATGATGAATTGGGAACCTCCCAAAAGCCCATCCGAGATCCGAAGCTTCCTAGGCTTGGCGAGGTATTAGCGAAGGTTCATACAAGACTTCTTCAAGATTGCTTCTTCGTTGACGATGTTGACTAAGAAGAACGTAAAGTTTATGTGGACTAAAGAGCAAGAGAAAGCATTTAGGACATTGCAAAGGAAGTTATGTGAAGCTCCGATCTTATCCTTGCCGGAGGGATCGGAGGATTTTGTGGTCTATAGCGATGCATCTAAAATGGGACTGGGATGTATACTCATGCAAAGAGGAAAGGTAATCGCTTACGCTTCTAGATAATTGAAGGTACACGAGAAGAACTACCCCACCCACGATTTGGAGTTGGCGGCGGTAGTGTTTGCATTGAAGTTATGGCGACATGATCTCTACGGCACGAAATGTACTTTGTACACGGATCACAAGAGCTTGAAGTATGTCTTGGATCAGAAGGAACTCAACATGAGGCAAAGGAGATGGTTGGAACTCCTCAAGGACTATGACTGCGAACTACTCTACCACCCGGGTAAGGCTAATGTGGTGGTTGATGCCTTAAGTCGAAAGGAGTATAGCGGGAGACTTCAAGCCAAACTTACAAGGATCGAGTTAGTGTCGAGTCTCGTGGAAAAGATTAAAGAGTCGCAAACCGAAGCATTGAAAGAAGAGAACCTCAAGGACGAAGTGATGACCAAGCAACAGTTACTTTTGACCGAAGATGGCCGCGGGATAAAATGCTTCAATGGGCGAGTTTGGGTGCCAAAGTTGGGTGGAAGCTGAGAGATACTTTTAGAGGACGTGCATAAGTCCAAATATTCTATCCACCAGGGAAGCACCAAGATGTACCGAGATTTGAAACTGCATTATTGGTGGTCGAGTATGAAGTTGGATGTGGCACATTATGTAGAGCGATACGTAACTTGTTTGCAAGTAAAGGTCGAGCACCAACGACCTTATGGGAGCCTTCAGTCGCTTGAAATAATAGAGTGTAAATGGGACAAGATTACCATGGACTTCGTGACCAAGCTACCGAAGACCTTGAGGGGAAACGACACTATTTGGGTTATTGTCGACCGATTGACGAAGAGTGCGCATTTTCTAGCGATGCGGGAAACTTTGCCAATGGATAAGTTGGCGAAACTTTATATAGATGAAGTAGTCTCTAGACACGGGGTACCATTGTCGATAGTCTCCGATCGTGATAGCCGGTTTACGTCAAGATTTTGGGGAGCCTTACATCAAGAGTTGGGCACGCGGGTAAATTTGAGCACGACATATCACCCACAAACGGACGGACAAAGCGAAAGGACGATTCAAACTCTAGAGGACATGCTTAGGTCATGTGTGATCGATTTTGGCGGTAGTTGGGATACCCATCTACCCTTGGTGGAGTTTGCGTACAATAATAGTTACCATTCTAGTCTCGGGATGGCGCCATTTAAAGCTTTTTACGGGCGGAAGTGTAGAACCCCCGTGTGTTGGCTAGAGGCGGGGGAGAAACAATTTGTCGGGCCGGAAATTATGCAAGAGACGGTGGACAAAGTCAAATCGATTCGGGAACGGTTGAAAGTGGCTCAAGATCGTCAGAAAAGTTACGCCGACAAAAAGAGGAGACCGGTAGAGTTTCAAGTGGGGGATCGTGTAATGTTAAAGGTGTCTCCTTGGAAAGGTTTAATCCGGTTTGGAAAGCGTGGGAAGCTAAGTCCCCGTTTCCTTGGACCATTTGCTATCCTTGAGCGTATCGGGCTCCAAGCTTACAAGTTATATTTACCGCCGGAGATGGATGGGATTCACCCCACATTCCACGTGTGTTATTTACGGAAGTGATTAGCGGAAGAAGAAAGCGTTATACCTTTGTCCGAGATTCGAGTAGATGATAATTGTTGTGTGGAAGAGCCCGAGGCCATTTTGGAAAGGGTAATCAAGAAGCTCCGACATAAAGATGTAGCGATGGTAAAGGTTCAATGGAAGTACCACCGTGGCACCAATGTGACTTGGGAGGCAGAAGAAGACATGAGGCGTAGATACCCTCATTTATTTAGTTAGTTGGATTTCGGGGATGGAATCGTTCCTAAGTTGGGGAGGATTGTAACACCCCGAATTTTCGTTGTATAAACTCTTTCGTTAAGATTCTAGCCTTCCTTATCTCTTAATCCTAGTTATCTCGTGTCTACCCCATCGGTGCGTATCGCGTGTTTAACCAAGTTCGTGTGTCAAGTTTTGAGTTTGGAACAATGAAACAATGGATCACGCGAGTTGCCTCGCGACTTGCAAGCCGCGGCACAAGTCGCGTAACCCACTGTCCATCTTCCATTTCAGGAACACGGGCGACTTATGCCACGACTTAAGGTCGCGACATAACCCGTGGAATTGCCCTGAGCACTCAAATACGGGTTTATTCCCTATTTTTCTCATTTATTCCAAGTGTTGAGCTAGTAGGTGTTCTTGGTGCGATTTGGGTGCCCTAGGTGAGTATGCTTCCTCTCTCTTCATTTAATCTCATTAAATGAAACCCTAAGCTTGTTGTTGGTGTTGCCTAGGTTGGTATAACTTTCGTTGTGAAGTTCCCTTCTCCTTAAGCTTTTAAGTTCTAGAGTTTCATATACAACCCTACAAGGTGAGTTCATACACTTTTATAAAACTTTATACATGTCAAATGTGGATTTTAAATGCCTAAATATCTCATTTTTCATATACTTGATTTGTAGGATTTTGTACCAAGTCTAACTTTTGGAGATTTTAGGGTTTATGATAATTTTATGGAATAAAGGTTAATGAACCTTGATAATATTTCTATTATCTTATTTACAGTTGGGAAATGTATTTCAAAGGATGGCTTCAATCTTGTACAACTTATGGATTTGGAAATAATGATCTTGTGGTTAACTGCTGATAAGTTTGTATTTTGGGATTTATCATGTTTTGGGAATGAGCCTTATAATAGTCATCTATGTTTCAACTAAAGATCTTTTGGTAAACAATGGGGGTTGCCTTTATGAAAATCATCTCTTATATTGTCCAATGTATATTATCACTTGTTGGTGCATTCGTTTGGCCATATGAGCATTATGTGGCTTAACTGCTTGCATTTGGGAGTCATGACTCCGTAAATTGTTATATTATTGTTCCGGCGTTGGGACGATTAGTTTTCCACGTCGAGGCACGTTTAGGCATCAGATTGGTTATAAGTCCTACGTGCTCAAGTATTACGATATTGGATGATGATCTCAACGTAAGGACCCTTCGGGGTTGAAGTTGACTTTCCGTGGGTGTAAGTTTAAAGCTACTGAGCCTGACATCCCTTGCGTATACTTTATTTGTGTATTGACTTTACTGACTTATCAAATGGCTTACTTTTGTGTTCCGTCATTTGTATTAGTAAGCGGGTCTCCCCCGTTAACCCAAGAGGTACTTGCTACATTCAAGAACATTATTATTATTATTATTATTATTATTATTATTATTATTATTATTATTATTATTATTATTATTATTATTATTATTATTATTATTATTATTATTATTATTGTCGCAAATGGATTTCTTTCATTTACTCTTACGCCTGATTATTTTTACTGCAAATGTTTGATCTTACTAGGCTTTAGCCTAACACTTTTTCTTAAAATGACATGTGTAACAGGTCAGGTTTCCGGTGGGATACGTGGGGATTGAGTGGATGGCCTTAGGGGTCAAGAGCGGTCTTTTTGGGAGATGTATGGACCAGAGTTTTTGATAGAGAAAATACTTTTGGAAGAATAGCAACACCCGATACTAATCTTTCTTATTTTAAGTTAGATTATTAGGTTGTTAAGTATATTCTTCATTTGATTATTTGTAAAGGTTGTAACTTTGCTCCCCGTTTATTCGGGATGATACTTTGGGTTTGTTTTAGCAGGAATTGTATACCCAGGTTTATTCAATTTATAGCCGTCATATTGCAAAATTTTCGAATTTTATTCCTCTAAAATTTAGGGTGTTACAGTCATTAACCCATCCAACTCAATTACAACTAAAGAATCCATTTAGTAACCACTATTTTTTAGTCACAAACACATTTAATTTAGTGACTCCATTTTTTGGTTACTACCCTTCCAAGCCTATGATTAATAAACACCATTTAGTGACTACTTTTTGTTGGTCATTAACATCTTCAATTTAGTGACCATATTTTTTTGTCACGAACCCATCCAACTCAATTGCAACTAAAAGATCTCATTTAGTGACCCTTATTTTTTGGTCACTAACACATTTAATTTAGTGACCACCATTTTTTGGTCACTAACCCTTCCAAGTCTATGATTAATGGACATCATTTAGTGACTACATTTTGTTGGTCATTAACACTTTCAATTTAGTGACCAACTTTTTTTGGTCACTAAATCATCCAACTCAATTACAACTAATGAATCATGCTTACTGACCACTATTTTTTGGTCACTAACACATTTAATTTTGTGACTCCATTTTATGGTCACTAACCCTTCCAAGTCTATGATTAATGAACACCATTTAGTGACTACATTTTGTTGGTCATCAACACTTTCAATTTAGTGATCACCTTTTTTTGGTCACTAACACATCTAACTCAATTACAACTAATGAATCACATTTAGTGACCACTATTTTTTAGTCACCAACACTTTCAATTTAGTGACCACTTTTTTTTGTCACTAACCCATCCAACTCAATATAATCTTCAACTAATGAATCCCATTTAGTGACCACTATTTTTTTTTCACAAACATATTCAATTTAGTGACCACCATTTTTGGCCACTAATTCTTTTAATGTAATGACCACTACTGTTTCGTAATGAAACACAATGTCGTAAAAGAAATTCCAAGAGAATTAGTGACCAAAATTATTTTTTGTCACTAATATTCATATTAGTGACCAAAAATTAGTGACAACCTTTGTCGTCGTCACTAATGTCTTTGTTAGTGACTAAAATATAAGTAGTCACTAAAAATTTGGTCACTAACTAAGATTTTTCTTGTAGTGAAACAACGGTGAAATAGAGATTCATGAAAGGCATTTAGAACAAACTTAACTATTTTGTTTTTATTTTTGATCAACGAATTTTATTTTGCGCCAATGTAATTAATATTTTAGATTTTCATTGTTATACATCATTAGGTTTTGTTTTTAATGCAATAACAATTATAGTAGAAATTAGTTACAATTTTTTTTCTTCACATTTTATAATTAGTGACCACTTTCTTTTGTCACTAACAACTATTAACACTAGTGACCACATATTTGGTCACTAATGGATGCTAACGGACTTTAACGGAGCCGTTATCTTGAACTCAATTAGTGACCTATTTTGTGGTGGTCACTAATTTGGTCACTAATTTAATCAAGTTAGTGACGACTTTCTCCGTTTAGTGACGATAATTAGTGACCAAATTAGTCGTTACAAACACAGTGACCACTCTATTTTTGTCACTAATAAGTGACCAGTTTTGTATTTGGTCACTAACGCAAATCAGTGACGGACCTTTAGTGACGAAAAGTGACCACCCAAATTTTGGTCACTAAAATGCATCAGTGACCAATTTTATATTGTTAGTGACCAAATTTTTTTCGTCACTAAATAACAATTTTCTTGTAGTGTCAAGACGGTACTAGACATGTACAGGCTATAGAGTCCCCAAAATGGTTGACATTGACCGCGATACCCTGTAAGAATATATGAAACCATAATAGATTACTTTCTACAAGTGCCTTGAGAAGAAAAATGGAGGTTCTATATAACACACACACACACAATATATATATATATATATATATATATATATAAAAGAAATTGTACAAGTCTAAGCTGATATAGTACTCTAACATCCATGTATTTGTATATATGTATGGGGTATATATGTATTATGTTTGTATATATATAATTTATTAATTAAGTTGATGATTAAAGTGAGGGTATGATGATTAAATAACACATAAAGACGTGCGGGAATAAGCTTTTGCTTTTCACCCCGAATACAAGAGTACTCCCCTTGTACATGTATGTTTAGAAAGATACATTCTAACCAACTGAGAAAGGCCAAGGTAGGGTTTTGAAAGATAACCTAACCAAGAGAGAGAGAGAAATATATATATATATATATATATATATTTCTCTCTCTCTCTTGGTTAGGTTATCTTTCAAAACCCTACCTTGGCCTTTCTTATATATGTATGGAGAGAGAGAGAGAGAGAGAGAGAGAGAGAGAGAGAGAGAGAGAGAGAGAGAGAGAGAGAGAGAGAGAGAGAGAGAGAGAGAGAGAGAGAGAGAGAGAGAGGAGTTGATTGGGGGCTTTAGTGATTGTTCCCTCCACTCCAAGCAATAAGGCATGAAATGGAAGGAAGCATGAATCTTGTTGTATCCCATGAAGAGCATATATACATACTTTATGATCATGCACATATACCACCCTCCCCCCACCAACACAAATTAATGCAACACTACTAGATTGTGTTAATATATATATATATATATATTATATGAGGGAGGTTTAAGGAAAACCTTAAAAAATGAAAATCTAAGAAACATCCCGGTAACCTTTCATCTGGACGGTATGTACTTGTGCATACAAGTAAATTAAGTTGTTTTTTGGTTTTTATGCACGTGTGCGTTATGCATTTGTGCATATGCACGTGTGCATGTTACGAATTACTTGTATGCATATATATGTGCATACCGTCCAGATGAATGACTACCAAGGTATTTCTTAATTTTTTGTTTTTTTAAGATTTTTCTTTGAACCTGAACCTGACCCTATATATATATATATATATATATATATATATATATATATATATATATATATTGTAAAACAGATTCATTGTGAAGACATAGAAAGGAAGTCAGTCTCTAATCAAGAGAGAGACAAACTTAAAAAAGTATATAGAGACTCTTAAATCTTAATTAACACTTCCAATGGTGTATTTTTCTCAAGGTTCTAAATGGCGTGAGGCGTGACGTAGCGGCGAGGCCAAACCTCAAGCCTTAGGAGCCACGGCGAAGTCATGGCGTTTTCAAGGCGTGACTTATGGCGTCTTCAAGGCGTGACTTATGGCGTCAAATTTCTAATTCATATATAATATTATATATAAAAACGTATGTTTTGTAGTGTTACTCAATTAGTCAATAGTAATAAGCAAATTAAATTAGGTTATATATTAAAAACTTGCAAATAAGACATTAAAAATGTAAAGAAAAATCAGATATCTCATTACGATAACTGCACATTAAGCCATGAACGTGTCATGGGCTTAACGTGGCGTAATACACAAGCCGCGAGTTTTTTAGAACAGTGATTTTTCTCTCACCATGCACATGTCCAAAACCCTAGCAGCTGTATTCAGATTATTAATTCCTGATATATTTAGAAAGAAGCCAACCACCTAGAAGCCACTTGAAATTGATCATGGGGTTATGCACTGTTCCCTCCACTCCAAGCAATATGACATGAAATTAAAGTATTTATTCTATACAATTATATATAATATATATAAATTTAAACAGTGGATCTTCTTGGTTTGCCACAAGATCTTTGGCTCAGGTGATTATTAATCATGCCTACCTTATACTATTTGCTTTACTTTTTCTTTAATTATTAATTATTAGTGCCATCATCTTTTTAATCCCAACTATTCATCACATTGCATTGTCTTATACTTCATAATTACCCCCTAAATTATGTTACCTTTAATTATATTTAGGGATAATACATACAACCATTACATATTTTTTGAAAGGCTTTAACTTTATTGATTTTTTTTAAAAGACTCACAAGACCACCCTAAACTAGGAGTGCAAACGAGCCGAGTACTTGAGTAATAGGTTATTCAAGCTCGACTCGGAAAAACAATATCTTTTTGAATGTTCAATTCGAGCTCGAATTGAACACTCGTTTAACAAATTTGAGTTGTACATTTTACCAAAGATTCAAGCTCTATAAGCTCTCGTTTATGGGTTTGAACTCAAGATTAATTAACTCGTTTATCAGTTCGAGTTCAATAATTTTTAGATTTTAATTGTATGATTTATGAACATATGAACGTGTTTGACTCAAAGAAGTGTACGCACGAATGGTTTAGCTCGACTCGACTCAAAAACTTTAGTCAAGCTTTGGAACAAGCCGAGTCGTCAAACAGTGGTGTTATGAATTTCAACTCATTATGTTAAACAAATTTTAATTATTTTGTGTTCAATATCGACTTGAGCTCAAGAATTATTAAACTCGAGGTCAAGATATATAAAAGAGCCCCTCAAGTAACTCGTTAAAAGCTTAAATCATTAGCAGCCCAACCCCAAAAGCATTCCATTTAAGTTGGTAAAAAGTTTTAAATATTTTAAATCAATCGCATTTACACTAAAAAAAAAATAGATGACTTAAATACCACTAATTGCAAAACATGGGATGGTCAAAACATAAAATAGTAAAAAGTTTTTGGGTGATTAATTAACATAGAGTGAATTACGGCCTGTTTGTTAACAGCTTAATGAGCTTAATGAGACTCACAGCTTATTCAGTCAGCTATATATGACTATTTGGTAGTGGCTTAATGATATAAAAAGTGGCTTATTCGATCAGTAAGATTTCAAGGGGAGCTTTATGCAAAAAGCCAAGTTTTTTCCAAACCAGTCCCTCTCAATAAAAAAACGTTCCTTTCATTTATGAAAAAACTCTCTCAAATAAAAACCTTCTAAATCTATACAGACAGATTAATCCACACAACAACTTTATCCATACAGAACTTAATGGAAAACCAACCAAACAGCCCCTTACACTATTAGTCCTTGTGGATTGCCAACATTTTGGATTTAGAGGTCTCAAACATCTTAATTACATTGATGGTCAATGTGGATTGCCTTTCATATTTAACAAATTAGGTCCCTATTATTAACTGTTGTCTAGAGCATTTGGTTAAGTGCATGCCATCATGTGCACTGCACATGACGGCAAAAATGTTTTTTTACCCTTATTCTTCCTCCCAACCTACTTCATCAACCTAAAGAAACCTAATTAATTTCACATGAACACCAACATCAACCATGCACATGGTTTTCAAGAACACAAGAACCTAAACATTAAATATGTGCAAATTCATTAAAAACTTTGTGATACAATATCAATGTAAATCAAAAACCCTAAAATTCATTTCATATCAGAAAACCATAACAAAAACCTTAAAATTTATTCCATATCATAAAACCATAACCAAAATCTTAAAATTCATTCCATATCAGAAAACCAGCCAAAACCCTAAAATTTATTCCATATCAGAAAACCATAACCAAAACCCTAAGATCATAGTAGAAAAAGATGGAACAAATACAGATACAAATGAGGATGGAGTGATAGAGCACATCTGAAAGCAACCCCCCCCCCCCCCATTGCCTTAACTCCAATAAAAAATCACTAACAACCCAAACCCTCAACCCCAATCAAAATCACAAACAACTTTACTATGCACCAATTTTGAACCTGAAAATTGGAACCCAAAACAATTCATCACCATCCCCACGACAACGACATGCCCATAGCAACATTTCTTCACGGTTGTGCAAATATATTCTCCAAGGATTGTTGCAGAAGTACTTAAAGTTCAGTCTGATCCAAATATCTCCTTCAAGTTCTCTTCCATTAAGTGAGTGAAGTGACGAGAAGGAGTGGAGCATCTTATAGAAAACAGTTGAATGAGTGGAGTTATGAGAATGAGTGGAGCATCTTATAAAAACTCATTGAATTAGTGGAGTGATAAGAATGACTACAATTGCGCACCTTCTAGAGCCTTGCAAAGGTAGTTATTTGCTAGAGTTTTCCCAAAACCATGGTTTATGAAGAGGATGTGATACACTTGTTCCAACAATGATGGTGGTGGAGTCATCAGTGGAGAAGGACGGTGCTTGACGAAAGAAGAGGAAGATGCAGTAGAAAGGGGCTTGAGAAAACGGGAACTCTGGGATTGAAATTGTAGGTTTGATGAAGGGTTGGAGGCTAGAGAACAAACTAAAGAATTAAAAGAACAAATTAAATGATATGTTGGATCAAATAATTGTATTCAAGATTAAAGGGTCTAAACTGTATTTATTTGATAGTTATAGTTAAAGGGTTTAAAGTGTAATAATTCAATAGTTGTTAGTTATTGGGCCCAAGCCCATTAGAAAGCCTGTTAAGCTTAAAGCCCATAAGGCTTAGGTATTTAATGTTTTGATTAATTAGTTTTAGGGTTTAATCCTCACAATTACTTTCATAATCATATTAGAGAGGTAGCAAGTTTTCTCTGTATTCAAAGGGTATAAAGAACGCACAAGGTTTCATTGTTTATTCAAGGGATTGGTATGTTACTCTGATTTATATATCTCTTGATTATTATTGTGTTGCTTGATTACTTGATTGATTATTTAGCAACTAGATTAAACTGGGATAACAATTGGTATCAGAGCCAAAAGGATCAAAAAAATTTTGATTTCACTATTCACGAAAATTACTGTTCATCGATAATCACTGTTCATCAAAATTTTTGTTTGTGAATTTATGTGCTTTTATGCTTAAAGTTGATCTGATTAGTTGAGATTTATGCTTCTAAATACCATCTGATTGATTAATTGCATTGAGAATTACCAAAGTGAGTGAATTTGTGATTTTAAGTTTTCTGGGTTCGACAAAAGCTAACTATCGGTTGTTACTGTGCTTATCAAATCGAATACCTAAAAGTTGAAATTGATCTCTGAGTTTGATTGTATTGTGACTGGTTTATGTTTCTGAGTACAAAGAACTGATTTTTGAATCTGATTTTGAGTTCGTAATTGATTTATGGGTCAATTATTGCATCTGTTCATCGACTTCTGGGCTGGTTAAGAACATACCAGTCAAACACCATCCAGGTGGAATAGTTTTATCGGTCCATCCTTTATATCGGTCAAAGGGTTCCCGGTCTATCACATTCTATCGGTCATAGCATTATTATCGGTCGAACATAGTATCGGTCCATTCACTATCGGTCGAACTCAGTTTATCATTCAACCGATACACTCACAGTCCACCTCGGTCTAAGAGTATATCGGTCGAGTTACACCGGTCTAAGAGTATATCGGTCGAGTTACATCGGTCTAAGCACTCCACCGGTATTTACAAGTTACCGGTCGAACACTATATCGGTCCTTAGCATTCCATCGGTCTAAGCACTCCACCGGTATTTGCAACTTACCGGTCGAACTCTCTATACCGGTCTTAGTCGTTTACCGGTCGAGCATAAGACCGGTTGTTACATCTTACCGGTCAAACAAGGTACCGGTCTAAGCAAAACCCCTGTCGACTCAATACCGGTCGAAGCACATCCCCGGTCGATTTTTGCAAACTGTAATAGGGCATCTAAATGTCAAAAAAATTTCTCTAGGGGCGCTGCCCCCATACCCCGCAAGGGCGTTGCCCCTTGACCCCACCCGCTAACAAATTTTGCGAAGCGGGACCCCCGTGCTAAGTCTGCGAAGGGGGACAAAGTTCTGTTCGAGATCAACTTTTTCTTTTTGTTCAGTATTATTTGAAGCGTTATACTGATTGAAAGGACTGCATTTAATTATTTTTGGAAATTTTTTCTGGAAATTTTTTAGTGTGGTTTTTATTTTGATTATAACGATCTCTTCTAGTTGATTGTGTTGATACAGAAAAGTTTGATTACTAACCATACAGCCAGGATGTCGAATCAGCTAAATATGTCTGAAGGTTATAGCCATGATTTTAACAACATGCCTCTTTCTGAAGTAAAAGAAAAGGCTAAATATCTTGCTAGACAGTTGTCAAGAAATAGAGATAGAGCTGATGATTGTGAAAGGGAGATTACAAAGCTCAAATCCGAGATGTTACCTCTTGAAGCTGAGATTGAAAATCTAAAGATTCAGAAATCATCTCTTCTTATTCAGGTCAATGATTTAAAAAAAAATTCAAAAGATTCTGATTCTATAATTGATCTTGCAGGAATAATTGCGTCTAAAGAAAAAGAGATCTTAGATCTTCAAGCAAAGTTGAAAAGATCTGAATTCAGCTCTACATGGTCTAAGAAGGAGTTAATGCAAAAAGAGCTTGATGAGCTTAGAAGAAGAGCAAACATTGCTCGCGAGACATCTGAAGAGCTTAGAAAGTCAAACTCTCGAATCTTTGCTGAAAGAGACTATTTAAAAGATAAAGTTCTCAGTCTTGAGGTTGAGATTAAAATGATGAAAGAAAAGGCAACCCAAGACAGAGACAATACAATAGCTCAAGATGAATTGCTGAAGATAGAGAAAGAAAGAAAAGACTTTGCCAAGAAATTCTCTGATTTCTCCAGAAAAGCCTTCGAAGAAAAGAAATCTTTAGAGCTTAGATGTGTTAAACTTTCTCAACAAGTTTCAGACTTTGAAAAGGTTATCATTCTTGAAAGAGAAAAGGCTGAGAATGAGAAGAAGAAAGCCGAGCTGAAGGATACAAATACAGACTTTTCTGAAGAAAATAAGATATTTGAGACCGAGATAGCCAAACTGACAAGAAAGCTATCTGAATTGTCAACAAACATCATGAAGGAGAAGAATGCAAAATCTGAGTTGCATAAGAAGTTTGATCTGATTGAAAAGGAAAGAAACAGTTTGTCTTCAAAGATAAAGGAACTTGAAGAGATCGTATTCAAGGTGAAGCTGACTGAGCACAATACGCCAGAGTCAATAGCTCAATCACCAAGAGATGATCAAACTGATTCAGATTGTTCACTCAAAAAGGCTTCAAGTTCACATGTTTCAAATGTTTTCTATAATCCTTTCTGTAATTCAGATGATAGTCTTACTTCTAAATCTACTGATCAGATTCGTCCTTCTAACCTTTTTTTTGACAAAAATGTTGATGGTTCAGGTAACTTAAAGAAGAACAAATCTCAAAAGAAAAGCTTCTTGAGAAGGGATGATGAAAGAGACAAAGGAAACTGGATCTGGAGAGTTAAAGGATCCTCGGAGGAGAATAAGAAAGAAAAATCATTTGTGCATCCATCAAATGCAAAATGGAACTATGCCTCAAAAGGTAAAACTTTTGGCAAACCTGATCTGGTTTACACAATCAATCAATTGATCAGGTTAGCACAAAAGAAAATTAGTTGTTCCCACTGTGGCTCAAATGATTTTGTAAGAAAAGATTATGTGAATAACTGGTATGGTTCTTATTTTATCTCTCCTACTAGAACTGCAACTAACCCATTAGGACCCAAATACCAGTGGGTACCAAAAGCTAAATCTGTGTTGCAGGCACCTAAGGTTTAAGGGGGAGAATGAACAAAGGCTTCTAAGTAAATCAACTTAGAACCCGTACCTCAACGGAGTATGGCTTCTAATCACATCAGATTAGAACCCGCACTTCAGTGCTTTATTTATTTATTTTCTGCCTTATCTTTAAAAAAAAAATTACATTCAGTTAAGGGGGAGAATATCTGTGATATTAACAGATTTTTGGATACTTAAATGCTTATCTGACCGTGTGTTCTTCAAAGATAAATACTTGTGTTTTATCTTGTCAATATACTTTGTCTAGTATTCGTACACATAACGGTTCGGAACATTCTATTTGACTTTGTTATTACCACGTATCAAAAGTTAAATCTTTCTATGGTAATACTCACGTTATTTGTATTCACTGTTGATTGAATCAAACGTCATTTCATGTGCTTTCATTGAAAATATGTTTATATATTGTTCATATAAACAACATTCGTTTTTGATTCTCCAAAATCTTATTCTTCATGACAAAATGATATGAGCTTAATTGTCAAACTCTTTTAGTTTGAGGGGGAGAATTGCATCGTCATACATAATTGTTTTGACATCTCCGAAAGTCTTATTTCTCATGTAACAAGTGGTATTTGTGCTTACATGTACAATAGCCTGTTGAACAACATGTTTTTTTAAGATCATACATGGGATTCAGTGTGAGAACTTAACAGAACTTCCATGGATTCACGATAACCAGTGTTTCCTACCTAGGAAGTATTCCCTGAGTGATTGAGGGGAGAGGGGTCAAAAGAATTGAGTGATGGTGTGTGAAGAGGTAAAATGGAAAAGAGAGATTGGTTAGAAGTAAGCATTAAAAGAAAGAGGGTGAGTGAACAGAGTAAAAGAATATTAAACTTTGCACCAAACCACTTTCTGAGCCGGGCAGCCACATAATCTGATTGGATCACATTCTTTGGTGACCATCATTGAAAAAGGCAACTATCCCATGCCATCTCTTGCATACAACCCCACCAGCTACTCATTCTTTTTTCAAAAAGAGAATGTTTCACATTTTCTGGGAACGCAACACATATGCTATTGGTTCTTCATTTGGAAGATACTAATATTGAAAAAGAAGGAAAGTTGCCCCACCTTCGAACCTTTTCTCATGCACATTGAGTCTTTGTATAATTTGTTGTTGTCTCAACAAGTTTACATAATTTGAGCCTATATTGAAAAGCAATCATCTATGCTTAATTCTTTCATACACATGCACGAGCACACAGAAATTTGTTTTCTGTCAGAACGTTCATAGATAACAATGTGTTATTCGATGATTGAATGGAAGACCTAGGGAGTCTACATCAAACTAGCTCCTTATATAGTAACTTTGTGTTACTCATTGACTTTGTGTCATTGACAGGCATTTTAACTGAGTTATTTGTTGATTCAGGGTTACAACTCTTAAACTATTTGAATTTGCAAAGATTTAAACGGTTACAATTGACTATTTTTATCTGAAAAGATTGAAATAATCACTCTTTCCATCTGCGAAGACTGCTCTTATTTCCATACAGGGCTCGTTACATGAAGACTGTGCTTACGTAATCATACACAATGGGGGAGATTGTCTTGAAAAAGGGGATATTGTTTTGCAAAGTTTTGATGATGATAATTCTCACCACTCATCAAAAAGGGGGAGAAGATACAAAAAGGGAGAATTATCAAAGAAGGAGAATATAATCTGAAGACTGCTGAAGATTTTCAAAGATATCAAAGTTTCAAAGATTTTAAAGATTTTAAAGATATCAAGTTTTGAAGCGATCAACGTCATATCTGAAGAAAAGATAATACAAGTGAAGACCCGAAGACAATTGCAAATTTTTTTTTAATCTTCAATCCAAAGGGGGAGATTGTTGGATCAAATAATTGTATTCAAGATTAAAGGGTCTAAACTGTATTTATTTGATAGTTATAGTTAAAGGGTTTAAAGTGTAATAATTCAATAGTTGTTAGTTATTGGGCCCAAGCCCATTAGAAAGCCTGTTAAGCTTAAAGCCCATAAGGCTTAGGTATTTAATGTTTTGATTAATTAGTTTTAGGGTTTAATCCTCACAATTACTTTCATAATCATATTAGAGAGGTAGCAAGTTTTCTCTGTATTCAAAGGGTATCAAGAACACTCAAGGTTTCATTGTTTATTCAAGGGATTGGTATGTTACTCTGATTTATATATCTCTTGATTATTATTGTGTTGCTTGATTACTTGATTGATTATTTACCAACTAGATTTAACTGGGATAACATGATACTAAAATGACGTTATTTCCCCTTGTATATGGGCACGTTAGGAGTCTAACAAAAGAAAATTAGATAGTGTTAGAATTAGATACCAAATTTGAAAGCATAATGACTATTGTTGTAATTAATGTGTTTGAGGGACCTGTAACATCCGTGATTTTAGAGACCCTTAACCCATAATATTGTAACCGTATGATCATTATAATGGAGGTTTAGTAAGGTTTTACTTCCCTTTTTGTAGTGGAGCCATCAACGATCAAATCAGACACAAAAAGGGAAGGAAACCGGGGGAAATGGATTCCCGCGGTTTGGTGTGTGGCTTGGGGGTCACGGCACAAGCCGCCCAAGTCGTTGGGTCGACATCAGAAGACACGCACGGCCTACCACGATGCCTCAAGTCGCGGGCAAGGCCGCGGGAGTGACCTGGAAGCTTAAAATCGACATTTTTGGGGTTTTTCTTCATTTGTTTGCATATCCTTCATCCTAGATCCGATTTGGGTGATTCTTGGACCTATGTTTCATTATTTGAAGCTTTTTAAGATGAGATAGAAGAGGATTGGTGATCTTGGGTTTATTCAAGAGTTTATGGTCAAAGTAATCTATTCACCTCTTCATTTAGATACTAGGGTTTGATGTTTTTATCATCTTCCTTACACTCTTCAACTTTGGTATGATTTTGGTAGCTTTGAGGTAAAGGAAACCTTCTGGGAGTGTTGGATCTAACATCTATAAGAGATTCCTTGAATAATCCAAGTCTCCATCAAAGGAGACTCACATTTGGGGGTAAAACCTAGATTTAACCTAAATCTAGCAAGGTGAGTTCAAGTTGATTTGTGAAAATGTTGTACATGCGAAAATGTCTATTTTAAGTTTATGTGTTTACATGAAATTATCATTTGTTGAGTTATTTGGTGGGTTGAATTATTTGAGTTGTTTGGCTTTATTAACTTTCTAAAACCCCCACATTTCGGACATTTTGATAAATAAGTCATAAAGGGAGATGTTTTAATAATTTATTGCATAAATGGAGATTACTTGGTAAAAATGCATTGTAGTGTTTGTTGGAAATATGCATAGTTTGTGTTATGAGAGGTTTGAAATAGGTCAGTGGTATAACCTTGTTTGGAAAATGATCTGTCTTATTTTAAGTTGTGTTGGAGTTTGACCGTGTACTTTGGAGCACGTGTTTGCATAAACGTTGGTCGAGTGCGTTTTATTGCATTTTATTGCTTTTGACAATGAGTCCTTTGGTTACATTTGTATGCTTGGGCTACTTTGTTGTGACGACCGTTGGGGTAACGAAGAAGTTTCTGAGTGGGTAGTCGTTATAAGAGGCTAATGATTTTAGCGTTCGTCTCATGGGATGACAGTAAGCATAGTGATTGTATTAAGTGGGTCGTTTCGGGTCGGAATGAATGGGTGGATTTAAACCATAAAATTTTGGAATTGACATTATTCGAGGAGAAATTGTGATGTGAGCCTATGAAATCCTTGATTATTGTCTTAAGATGTTTGAGCATCCGGATGACGATAGAGTGACTGGGAAATTGAGGGGCATAGTTTCGAGACGACAAGTGCCAATCAGATTCATGCACAAAATTCATTCGAAAATAAATTGCATCAACTATATCTCATGTTTCCAAATTTTCATTTGGAGTATATTATGAAACCTTGGAAAATGTTTAGCACGCACAAGATTTTAAACCATGATTGTAAACATGCATAAAATTGTTTTATTGCACATGGTTGCAAACTTTGTTGAGATTTTCTTTATCCCTGCTTTATCGAACGCTATTTTCGGATATTGTGGTATTTACGATTTAACCTTGTTTAGAGTCTCGGGCAAGTAACTGTGATTTATGACCTTGACATTGGATGTCCTCCACATATGTTAAGGTTTTAGAGGAAGAGGTTATTCCCATATTTTGGTGTTCGAGTTTTATTGGAAACTTTATTCCGTGTGAGTTTTATGAAGTATTATTTTATGACATTTTGCTACGTATGAGTGAACTTTGAAATGCGTAGGCTTTAGTTTTGATGCGTGTGAATTTATGAGTTTTATTGAGTGTTATGCCTCATATGAGTTTTGTTGAAAAGTGTCACTTCATATCACAATGCGATAAAAGGGAAATTTTTGGGAATTTTGACATTTTAGTCATAACTTTGTTTTATACTATTTGATTTTTGGGAACGAAGATTTTGGCATCATTTGATTTTTTGAGCGTCGTTGGGTTTCATTGAGTTTTATGGAAGATTTTGCTGGGTCTTATGGAATTCTATTTTACGACATTTTGCGTCGTGTAGATGAACTTTGAAACGCGTATACTTGCATTATTGTGTGCGTTAACTTATGAGTTTTTGTTTAATATTTTATCTCATGCGAGTTTTGCACATGTCTTTTCGCAACCGTAAGAGACGTCTTGAGAGTCTTGATATCGCATGATTGTACTTTTGAGTTTTACACCAGTATGTTTCGTTGTAGACTATTTGGTATTTGAATTGATTTACACTTTTGTGCGAGTAAGCATATCAAATATCTATGATGGTTCGAGCCGAACTTTTGCTTTATACCTTCTTCAGTTGTTGATTTTACTGTTGTAGTTTCACGCAATATATTATATTGGTTTAGCGGTATACATGCCATGGTAATCATTATTTGGGGACTAAGAGTATTTTATTTTGCGGTTTAAAAGTTTGAAGTTGATTTGAAATTGTTTTACGTTCGACCAAATCGCATGCATCTATATTTTACTAAGTTTGGGAAATAAACTGACGTATATGGGTTTTGTTGGAAATTTTACTCGGTGTTATTTTATTGTTAAAAGAGAGAATTTCGGAGCTTGAAACTGTGAAGTCTCCTCTTTTGAAGTAGGCACAAACATCTGTTGCACATTGTTTTGAGCACGGAATTATTCCATGTACTCGACATAAAGTGATGCATGTATGGAGTATAGTGGTCCATTTGAAAAGTTTATTGTGCATCCTTGTTTATCGTCATTATTAGCTTGAGTAATGACCAGTCAGTTTTCGAAATGGTTTTATGTGTGTGGCGTTTGAGACCACTTTGCACACCTACCGAGTAAGCGGTAGTGGATTTTTACACGTATGATTGATTGTTATAAAGTGTTGGTCCCGAGATAGCAAAACAAGTATTGTAAAAGGGGGGTGAATACAATACACAAAATTTACTTGTTTTTAATTTTTTTTATTGATATAAAATATCAAGAATTACACAAAGAGAATAAAGATTATTGTGGAATAAGAATAGCTAAGAACTACTCAAAACAATCTAACACTTAGAAGACTTTAAAGAACACAAAGACTAAATCTTAGAAAGAAAGTGAAAGATATCAACCTGCTTGAAATCTTGCAAATGAGAAGTCTTGAGCTGAAAGCGTGAGTAGCAAGGTGCTACCTCCATCCTTTATATACTATCCAATGTAATAAGTACAAAGGACATGAAACAATAAAGGCATGGGTGGTTGAGATATTGCCAATAAATTATAAGATATTTGATGTGACTTATCACAATACAAAAGGTAACTTTTGTACTATGAAGGTACAATATCTAAATAAAATATACTTGAGAAAATATTTTTGAGATCTATTAGAAAATAAACGTCTCAATCACATTTAGACAAAGTGTATATCTTTTCAAAGAAGGAAGCTTCCATTCCCATTGTCAGAAGATCATTGGGAATGAGGAAGTATGTCAAATCAAGAGAGTTTGACATAAATGATCTTACAGATAAAGGAGCAATAGGTAAGAAGGGAGACTGCCGAAGAGGTGGCAGTGATGCCGAACAAGGATGATTCGGCAGATGAAAGATCTGCCAAACAAGGATGAATCGGCAACAAGGGAAGGATATACCGAATAGGAAATCGGCACAATGGTGATCTGCCGAATAGGAAATCGGCAGACCAGGCTTAGTTTACTTTGAAGTTCATCTCAATCCGCATAGTAGATTTCCTTCATGTTGAATTCGGTTTGTCTTCGACTCACCGATCTGTTTAACCATAACTAAGCTATTACAAAGAACCATAGTACAAAGTTCAAACATCAATAAAGACTAAGGAGAGGTTATCTTTAAATCTTAGATGACCCAACAATCTCCCCCTATTTGATGATAACATCTCAAATTAACAGAAAGTAAATGAATAATGCATTTTGACCCTTTTTCATACTCTTTTGGGTTCTTTTTCACATAGACCATTCTTTTTGTTTCTTTTTGGATTTTTTAAGGGTATCCGATATTTACAGGTATAAAAGAATGAAATAATGAAATGTACAGACTATTTACGTTTAACTAGAAATTGCACTATGTATTAATCTTGATAAAAAGATTACAATACAAGTTCAATAAAAAGTACATTTAAAGAAAAGTAAGCTATTCAAAAGGGAAGGAGGAATCGGCATCTCTTTTCTTCAGTTCACTGGTAGCCGCCATATAGATGTCACCTGCATTCATGGGAATGATCTGAATTATCCCATGCAAGAAGGTGGTATCGGCGATGGGAATCTGACTCATTCTGAAGAAACGAGTCTGACCGAAAGCATCATTGAAGAAGATCCCCCGAGACGGTTCACTTAGCACCGTGGTAGAAGGATGAGGGACCAGAGTTGGATTGGTAAGATCAAGATTTGAAGTATCAGGAACTTTTCCTTCTCTGGCCATCTGAACAAACACATCCTCTTTCTTAGATTTGGACTTCGGCTTGGAGGGAGGTGGAAGACCAGACTTGAGATTCTCGATTATTTGTTCTTCGGCAGGAGTGTGAATGATTTTGTAATTTCTTCAGTAGGAACTGAACTTTGATTGCAGACCTGCGAGATATTTATTAACCTCAGGTTTTAAAGCACTTCTGTTTTTCTCCAGACAGATAGCAATCTCCATCCATTCCGAGACTCCAACCCGAACCAACGAGTCCAGTCTATCCACCGATCTTGAAGCATCCTCTCTTGTGATAGAGAGCCGAATAACATTGCTGCTTGCAGTAGGTCTGATAATTTTTACATCGATGATTTTGTCAAGGCAACGTCGTCGGCTGAGGGACTTTCGGTACCATTCAATGCACTGAGCTTTGATCTCCTCGTTTCTCTTCGTCGAGCCTTCCAGAGCACTTTCCTGGGCCTTAATAGCATCGGTAGGAGCTTTATTTAGATCATCCTCCTCCTTTGCTATTTCCAAGGCTAACTCAGAATCCTTGTCATGGGCTATCTGAGCTAATTTGGCAGCTTGGATTTCTTCATCAGATAGACCCAGACTAGGGGAGGTAATCTTTGGGGGAGCGAGATAAATACCACCACCGTCGGCAGCTTTCTTGATGAGAGAATCTTTGAAACGTTTTTCTTCAGCAGCTACTTCATCTGGTGTTAACTTTGTTTTGCCCTTATCTTTCTTGGGCAGTTTCTCCCCCTCAGACTCTTCGACCACCTTAGGGTGGTCGGTTCCCTTCTCTTCGGTAGGAGCAGTAGTAGAAGGTTGGTCGACAGGAACAACAGTAGAAGGTTCTCCCTGACTCGTACTGGAAATGATAATTTGAGGGGCAAGATTCTCCCCCTCAACAGCTTTATCCCCCTCAGTACGTGCCGGGGAGGACAGACCAGCCTTAGCCGACACACGGCCAAGACGTCTGTCAATCCGATCCAAAGTAGTTCAGTCGTCTGGCATGAAGACGGACTCAGTGATATCAATATCTAGAGACCCAGCACAGTACTGAGCCACCGCAGAAGGGAGGTTGTCAAGATGCCGATTAATACTCTGCAGGGCACTTAGAACCTAAGAGTTAATAGATTCCTGTGTCGAGGCCTGATGCCGAAGAGCAATGAGATCCTGATCCTGTGCATCAGAAGTGGCTTTGAGAGCTGCCACTGACATTGTCAAGGAGGTATTGTTATCATTTAACCGGGTAACCTCCTTGAGCACCACATCTAGAGAATCGAAGAGAGGAGCACGTAGATTGTCAATCTGTTTGTGCATAACATCTAGGTACCGAAAGATGTCTTTGTTTAGGTCGACACACTTAGAATTTTGCTCCTTGATAAGCTGAATAAGACCGTCAAGAAGTGAGTTCTGAGTGTCCAGAGAGGTCGAAATCTCTGGATCTCGCATTGTTTTCCTTAGCAACTCATACTGAGTGCCAAGAAAACGTACCTGCCGATTTATATCCAGAATATCGGCAAGCACATCGGCAGGTAAATAGACGGGAGGCTGAGGAGCCGAAGAAGTAGATGTCGATGGTCCAGGTTTGTCGACATCAGGAGAAGGAGATTGAGAAGGGGTAGACGATTTTTCGAAAAAAGATGGTCGTTTGGGAGAGTGTTTCGGTGTTGGTTTAGGTGAAGGTTTCGGTGTTGTTTTAGGTGAAGGTTTCGGTGAAGGTTTCGATGAGTGTTTAGGAGATGGGGAAGGTGTTTTCTTTGGCGAAGGCTTGGGCGAGGGTTTCAGTTAGTGTTTAGGAGATGGTGAAGCAAATGGTTTTGGGGACTCTCCATCTGAGAATAAACGAGCCAAAAAATCCTCGGTGTTTCCACCGATATGTGCAATATCTTCGGGTGTGACCCCGGGTGATGGGTTGTGTAGTGGGGAAGAGTAGCGTTGGTCCAGAGAGGAAACCAACTCATCTTCATCCGCCAGTTTAAAATAAGGAGAAGGTATAATAAAGGTCTCCAAAAAATCAACCAAACCCTTTGGAGAGGATTTGGAGGAGGTAGGATGGGCTTCTTCAGATCCCCGTGGCCCTACTGGGGAAATTTCAACTTCTGCCGATTTTTGAGAATCGGTAGAAGGTGAGTGAGGCTCGGCCATAGGTTTCCTAAGTCTCTTAGAAAGAGACCTAGGAGGGGATTTTGAGCCCCGTCGCTTAATAGAAGGAGAAGGGGAAATGACCGGGGTAGCCACTGAAGGTTTGGTCGGTGGCATAGTCATCAAAGCAAGTGCGATGTTTCCGGTGGCCTTTATCTTTTTAACGGCCACCGATTTAGCTCGAGAAGGTTTGGGAGGAGAGGGGGCCACCGATTTGTATGACTTGGAAGAAGGTGAAGTCCTTGAGGATTCACCTTTGGCAAGCGTACCCCAAATCAGATTGGGAGAAAAGATAAAAGAAAGCATACCTGGGGTGAGCGGAGCGTCAATAGGCTTGACCGGCTTAAAAATTGTTTGCTTGTTGATTTGAGAAATGGGCAAGTCAAACTTAATCGTTGGTTCAGGTAGAGCGGCATTGGCACTTAGTTGTGCAAAAAGCTTGTGGTTGATGATCAGAGAGATGAATCGGGGGAGAGACACATTGTGATTTCTGGGAGGTGTGATGGCAGTGACCAAAGAGTCGAAAAATACCTGACCAAAGATATGAGAGATATTTCGGTAAGAAGTATTCGGCATTAGAGAGAAGTGTCGAATGTAAGAAAAAAAACATGAGAGTGGTTTCGGTATACGAGATAAATACTGTTATCGGTATAGATATGAGGTTTACTGTTACCGAAAGAGAGTTATCGGTATATATATATATATATATATATATATATATATATATATTACTCATAATTTAACATACCTAATGATCCCATGAGAAAGTTGAATCGTGCCTCATCCAGTGGATTTGTAAAGAGGTCTGCAAGCTGAAGATTTGTAGAAACTAAATGAAGTTCAATATCACCCTTAGAGATATGATCTCTTATAAAGTGATACCGAATATCAATATGTTTAGATCTGGAATGCAGCACTGGATTGTTGGCAATGGCTATAGCAGTGGAATTATCACACAGGATCGGTATATGAGAATAGAACTTGTCATAATCTTGTAGTTGATTTTTCATCCATAAGATCTGAGCACAACAACTTCCAGCTGCAACATATTCAGCTTCGGCAGTAGAGGTAGATACCGAATTTTGTTTCTTGCTAGACCATCTGACCAAATTTCCACCTAGTAATTGACAGTTGCCGGTTGTACTTTTCCTGTCTACTTTAGATCCTGAAAAATCAGAATCTGAATAGCCAATGAGATCAAAACTTGAGTCCTTAGGATACCAAAGACTCAGATTCATAGTACCTTTTAGGTACCTAAAAATACGTTTCATAACCGCCAAGTGAGATTCCTTGGGATTGGCTTGATAACGCACACATAGACATGTAGCATACATAATATCAGGTCTACTAGCAGTGAGATAAAGAAGAGACCCTATCATCCCTCTATAATTCGTGATATCAACTGACTTGCCAGCTGAATCAACATGAATCTTAAGAGGAGGTGTCATTGGAGTTTTCATGGGAGAGCAATTTTCAAAATCAAACTTTTTCAAAAGATCATGAATATATTTACTTTGATTTATGAAAATACCTTCAGAAGATTGTTTAATTTGAAGACCAAGAAAGAATGTGAGCTCACCCATCATACTCATCTCATATTTGTTTTTCATGAGATAAGCAAATTTCTGACAAAGAGTTTCATCAGTGGCACCGAAAATGATATCATCCACATAGATTTGAACAAGAATGATATTACCTTTAGTTTTCTTGAGAAAAAGAGTATTATCAATTTTACCTCTGGTATATCTGTTGGAGAGAAGAAAGTCAGACAAAGTGTCATACCAAGCACGAGGAGCTTGTTTCAGACCATAGAGAGCCTTCTCAAGTCTGAACACATAGTAAGGATGAGTTGGATCTTCAAAACTAGGAGGTTGTTTCACATAGACTTCTTCAGCAAGTTCTCCATTGAGAAATGCACTCTTAACATCCATTTGAAAGACCCATAAGTTTTTGTGAGCAGCATGAGCAAGAAAGATTCTTATTGCTTCAACTCTAGCAATAGGAGCAAAGGTTTCATCATAATCGATATCTTCCTTCTGCCTATATCCTTGAGCAACAAGTCTGGCTTTTTTCCGGATAACAGTGTCGACTTCATCCATCTTATTTCGGAAAACCCACTTAGTATCGATAATGGTCTTACCGAAAGGTCGTGGCACAAGTCTCCAGACTTTGTTTCTTTCGAATTGAGACAACTCTTCTTGCATGGCAGTGACCCAACAAGAATCTGCTAGAGCTTCCTCAATTTTCTTGGGCTCAATAATGGAGAGAAAATTCACATAGAGACAAATATTTCCAATACCTCTTCTAGTTTGGACACCTGCTTGCTGATCACCTATAATTTGATTAATTGGATGATCTTTAGTCCATTTGAGAGCTGGGGGAAGAGGTGCAGGAAATGTGTTTGGAGAGTATGAAGGTGAAGGATCGGTAGGTACATGATGAATATGATGAGGAGGAGAAGTATGTAAGGTGGGTTCGGTAGGAGATATGGATTCGGTAGGAGTTGTGGGTTCGGCAGTTGGTAAGGATTCTGCCGAACCATAATGGAGGGAAGTAGAGGGTATCGAGAATGGAACATATAGATGTCCTGAAGACAGAAGATTTGAAAAATCTTCTCCAACACACGAAATGATCCATTCATGAAGCTCAGTATCATCACAAGATAAGGAATATGTCTTATGATCATCGAACTTCACAAGTATTGATTCATCAATACATTTTCTCCTTAGATTGTATACTCTGTAGGCTTTAGAAGAGAGAGAATAACCCATAAATATACCTTCATCAGCCTTGGGATCAAATCTCCCAAGATTATCTCGATCATTCAAGATAAAACACAAGCGGCCGAAAACATGAAGAAAACCAATGTTTGGTTTTCGGCCATAAAAGACTTCATAGGAAGTTTTGTTGTGTCTTTTCACAATGATAGATCGATTTTGAGTAAAGCAGGTTGTATTGACAGCCTCAGCCCAAAAGTAGGTTGGTAGATTTGATTCACTTAGCATTGACCTTGCAGCTTCACATAGTGTACGATTCTCCCTTTCCACAACACCATTTTGTTGTGGAGTTCTGACTGCTGCAAAGTTTTGAGAGATACCTTTGTCACAGAGAAAGGTATCCAAGGTAGCATTTCTGAATTCGGTCCCATTGTCACTTCTGATAGATCTGACTAGTTGACCGTTGAGAACTTCAAATTTCTTGATAAAAATTGATGATTTCTTCAGGTGTATCACTTTTGTACCTGAGAAAGAATACCCAACTGTAACGTGTGTATTCATCAATAATGACAAGAATGTACATTTTTCCACCTAGGTTGGGTGTGCTGACAGGCCCACAAAGATCCATATGCAACATCTGGAGACGAGTAGAGATTGAGAAACACTGTTTTGACTTGAAAGAAGATTTTGTCAATTTGCCTTTCTCACAAGCAGCACATAGCTTCTCTTTTGAGAAAGAGATTTTCAGCAAGCCGACAACAAGCTCCTTGTTGGAGAGAGCATTCAACGTTTTGAAGTTAAGATGAGAAAGACGTTTATGCCAGAACCAGTTCTTCTTTTTTGAATCTTCAGAAATGAAGCATATGCTTTCATCTTCAGTTGATTTGACATTCATATTGATGACATACACATTGTCCTTCCTAAATCCAGATAGAACAGTGTGAAAATGTTTGTCAATAATGAGACAATCATTTTCTCTGAAGATCATATAGTAACCTAAATCACATAGTTGACTAATGCTCAAAAGATTATGCATTAGACCTTCCACATAGGCTACTTTGTTAAAAGTAATGGATCCATTAGAAAGAGTTCCATAGCCTTTAGTGGAACCATGAGAGTTGTCACCAAAAGTTACGGTTGGTCCCTTTTCTTTCACAAAGTCTAGAAGTAGAGATTTGTTTCTAGTCATGTGTCGTGAGCATCCACTATCAAGATACCCTGTATGATGATGCCCAAAGACCTGTAGACATAAACAAATTAGTCCTTTGAAACCCGTTTTGAGGTGGGTCCTTTAGGGTTAGTAGAAGAAGAAGAAGGTTTATTTTGACCATATCTTTCAATATGGTCCTTTGGACAATCTTTGGCAAGATGAAAAGTGTCACCACAGTTGTAACACTTTCTGTAGATGAATTTCTTCTTTGGTTCAAGAGAGGAAGCTTTTACCTTTCCTTGAGGTTTGGATTTTAGAGGTTTAGAGGAATGAGGAGGAACAGGATAGATGAACGGAACGTGAGGGTTATTGGGTATTGGTCCAAGGATTCCCTTTTCAGAAGAGGAAGAAGGGTTGATTGAGATTCCTTTAGAATTCTTTATTTTTAAGGATCTAGGGATGAATTCCGTTGTGTTCATGGGATATTTACCTTTTGAAGAAGGTGTAATCTTTCTTTTGTAGGGAAGGTCAACAACAACAGATTTCCCTTTAGTGAGAAGAGGATCCTTTTTAGGAGAATGAGAAGAAGAAGAAGAAGAAGAAGAAGAAGAAGAAGAAGAAGAAGAAGAAGAAGAAGAAGAAGAAACCTCTTTCAGTTTTAAGGACTTAAGAAGATCATTTACGGGTTTGACAAACTCATTTGAGTCTTGATCTTCTTTCAGAAGAGGTTTAGTTAGTTTGGCAGACACAAAGATGCCAAACTTCCTTGAATCACGAAGATCCATGGAGTACACTGAGTTAGAATCTTCTGAGTTAGAATCATTCCAATCAGAAGAATATGAGGATAGTTTAGAAGATAGAGGAAGATTTTGAGAAGGAGAAGGAATGTCTTCTGAAGGAATATATTCAACATTCTCTTTCCAGTAACCTAAGCCAAATTTTTCATCACCAACAACTTGATCTTTAAAAAAATTTCAAGGTTTTTGGACGAAGTGTTCCATTTGCTAACAATTTCTTGTTCTTTTTGGAGAAGGTTGAGAAGTTTGTTCTTCTCTTTGGC
This sequence comes from Arctium minus, assembly GCA_954870635.1. NCBI lineage: Eukaryota > Viridiplantae > Streptophyta > Magnoliopsida > Asterales > Asteraceae > Arctium > Arctium minus. The sequence goes on along the minus strand of OX941091.1, from coordinate 71,957,543 downwards.
TAACACATAGTTTATAGTCTTCAAGTCTTCTAACTCACCTTTTAGTTTATCAAAATGTTTTAGCTGGGATAGAGAATCTTGGAGTTGAGAAGAGAGAGACTTGATTTGAGCATTGGCTCTTTTCTTTGCATCTTTTTCGTTATGAAAAAGTACAGTTAGAGAGTCAAATGCCTCAATCTTCTCTTCATCAGAGAGATAATAGAAGGGATGTACCTGAGAAGAAGAGGAGGAGCACTCAGCTGTGAAGTCCATCCTTGAGCAGGAGTCTTTTGTTTCTTCATCAAGTTTTGCCATAAGGCATTTACTTGATACTTCCTTTTTGCTGTCGGAGGTAGGTTCGTCTGCCCAGTCAAGAGTTTCTGCCATTAAGCCTTTTCCTCTTCTTTGAGAGTTGAAATTTCTTTCTTTCTCTCTTTTGTACTTGGCTTTATATTTGTCAGCTTTATCGGAGAGCTCTTTGAATGATGAAGAAGGAGAAGGTTTTCTAGGATGCGGTCTACCTATAGAAATAGATCTGAGATTTCTTCTTTTAGAAGAGTTAGAAGAATTAGATTTAGAGATCCTAGGAGGATTGCTTCTACACTCAAACGCAAAATAACCTTCCTTACCACATGCATAGCAATCCTCCTTGGATTTGTTCAAAGAGTTTCTAGAGGAAGAAGAAAATTTTCTGTTGTTTTGAAAGTTGTTAGATGAGTTCTTTCTGAATTTAGAGAAATTTGCAAGCATACTCATCTCCTCCGTCAAGTGATCGATAGAGGGGTCTTCTCCTTCATCATCGGCTTCACTAAGATAAGCCTCCGAGGAGTGATTTAGATTATCATGACTTTCTCTATCTGAGTCATCAGAAGGATAGGTTATACGAGGAACACACGTAGATTTCTTGGAGCCATCACTGATAAGGGCCATAGAAGGGGCACTTATCTCTTTGAAGATGGTCTTCCTTTGAAGATGGGTTTGTTCGTGATTATGGAACATACCAAAGAGAGAAGTGAGAGGAAGACTTTCCAAGTCCTTGGATGTCTTGATACAAGTGGAAAGATTATTCCAGAAATCTGGAAGACCATCCATAAATTTGCATAAGACTTCCTCGTTGTCATAAAGTTTTCCAACAAGTTTTAACTCGTTTAAGAGACTATTAAAACGGTTGTAGTAGGAAGGAAGAGATTCTCCCTTTTCATGAAAGAAGAATTCGTATTTACGAACAAGTGAGATTTTCTTAGATTTCTTGACTTCATTTGTACCTTCATACAAAACACATAGGGTCGTCCACATCTCTTTTGCAGTTTTAAGGCTGACAAGAGAGTGATACACTTCATCTGGAAGAGATTGAGCGATAATGGCTCGTACTTTGGAGTCGAGTCCAATAGTGCGTTTATCTTCATCTGTGTATTCTTTTGTTCTTTTCAGAACATATCGACCAGTGGCAGAAGTTCTTTCCTCCTCTGACGAGTCATCGGAAACTTGAAAAAGAGTGTCCTTTTCTTTTTCTTTATCCTTAGGGGTTTTGACAAGTTTATCCCAGACTTTTGGGATTAGAGGACCTTCACTAAGAATGGTTAGATAACGACTATTAGATCCTTCCAAGAAGAGCATCATCCTACTTTTCCATAAGGAGAAGTTGTTCGAATTGAATTTAGGAGGTTTGATAGTAGATCCATTGTCAGAATGGAAAGAATTTTGAGAAGAAGACTCAGGTTTTGTAGAAGCAAAAGCCATTGCAGATCTGGTTTATTAAATTAAACCAACCGCTCTGATACCACTTGTTGGTCCCGAGATAGCAAAACAAGTATTGTAAAAGGGGGGGTTGAATACAATACACAAAATTTACTTAATTTTAATTCTTTTATTAATATAAAATATCAAGAATTACACAAAGAGAATAAAGATTGTTGCGGAATAAGAATAGCTAAGAACTACTCAAAACAATCTAACACTTAGAAGATTTTAAAGAACACAAAGACTAAATCTTAGAAAGAAAGTGAAAGCTATCAACCTGCTTGAAATCTTGCAAATGAGAAGTCTTGAGCTAAAAGTGTGAGTAGCAAGGTGCTACCTCCATCCTTTATATATTGTCCAATGTAATGAGTGCAAAGGACATGGAACAATAAAGGCATGGGTGGTTGAGATATTGCCAATAAATTATAAGATATTTGATGTGACTTATCACAATACAAAAGGTAACTTTTGTACTATGAAGGTACAATATCTAAATAAAATATACTTGAGAAAATCTTTTTGAGATCTATTAGAAAATAAACGTCTCAATCACATTTAGACCAAGTGTATATCTTCTCAAAGAAGGAAGCTTCCATTCCCATTGCCAGAAGATCATTGGTAATGAGGAAGTATGTCAAATCAAGAGGGTTTGACATAAATGATCTTACAGATAAAGGAGCAATAGGTAAGAAGGGAGACTGCCGAAGAGGTGGCAGTGATGCCGAACAAGGATGATTCGGCAGATGAGAGATCTGTCGAACAAGGATGAATCGGCAACAAGGGATGGATATGTCGAATAGGAAATCGGCACAATGGTGATCTGCCGAATAGGAAATCGGCAGACCAGGCTTAGTTTACTTTGAAGTTCATCTCAATCCGCATAGTAGATTTCCTTCATGTTGAATTCGGTTTGTCGTCGACTCACCGATCTGTTTAACCATAACTAAGCTATTACAAAGAATAATAGTACAAAGTTCAAACATCAATAAAGACTAAGGAGATGTTATCTTTAAATCTTAGATGACCCAACATAAAGAAACTGCGTCTGAAAGTCCTATAAAATTTTAAATTTGGCATATTAGTTGAAAAACCTTGAACTAAACTGAGGCTATAGATTTAAAAACCCTCTATGTGAAAAGCGGTGGAATTAAGGACGAGAGGAGTCCATGGGAATTGAAGTGTCGGAGGACCTGACTCATGGTCAGTTTTGAATTTTGGATTTCAGTTTTATAAACCGGTGCACGCATGAATAATTGAGCTATTAGATTTAGGTACTCTCCCAATTATTAAGTGGTGATCTTTTGTTTCAGTGAATTCTGCGGGTTAAGCTTTGGGTGGTTGCTTGCTTATGGTTGGTTATGAACCGATAGGTTAGCTTCGACATGATGTGTGGGTCAGAGGCGTGCCATAAGGGGAGAGTGTAACACCCGTAATTTCCTAAAGAAGCGGTTAATGATCGGCCAAAGAAACGGTCAACGGTCGGCCGAGAGAAACGGTCGGGGAACGGTTTAACACAAGAAGCGAGGAGGCACGATAGGCGACACGCGCGGTTTGACCCGCAGCCTCAATCCACGACCAAAGCTGCGTAAGTCACTGTGGTTTGCATTCGAAGGACACGCGCGACTTGGCCCGCAACTTGAGGTCGCGGCCAAGGCCGCGGGAGACTGTCTGATCGATTAAAAACCCAACTTTCTAGGGTTTTCTCTCATTTTACTCCCACTTTTCACTTCTCTCTTCCTTGGGCAGTTTTGAGAGCTCAAGAAATGATTTTGGAGCACTTTAGTGTGAATCTACCATAGGGAGATCAAAGAGATAGCGAATGAAGCTTGGTTGTAAAGAGGGTGAAAGATGTCATGGATGAAATGTTGGTGGGAAGACTTTAAGTTTTGTTTGAGGTAAGTTCTTGTATATTTCAAGTTGTTGTACAGTTGTATGAGAATCTTTGTAGATCTAAAGGGTTATACTTTTTGATGGTTCATTTCTCTTAGATTTGGAAAAAAGGGTTATTTGGAAACCCTAACCCATTGTTGAAGATGATATGTTGATGATGGAAGCTTCATTCTTGGAGGCTAAGGATTTGGGTTTGAAATCTAGGTTTAACCTAACCTAGCGAGATGAGTTCAAGTTGATTTGTGAAAACGGTGTACATGCCAAAATGTCTATTTCAAAGTGTATATATATGTTCTACATGAAGTTATTAAATGTTTAGTTATTTAGCGAATATTTATTATTTGAAGTGTTTGATTTTATAAACTTTGTAAAGCACCCACGTTTGGGATTTTGAGCATTTTGACAAATAAATCATACACGTTGGCATTTTGAGGATTTGTTTCATGAAGTAGAATTTGGGCTTAAATACATTTTATTGTGTGTTTTAAATAAGTGTTTGAGTTTGTGTTATAGGACATTTTTGAAAGAATAAATGATATAAACCCACTTGGAAAATGATTTGTTCCAATCTAAACTACGTTGGAATTATTTATATAAATTGGAGTATGGTTTTACATACATGCGGGTTGTTTACGTTTGGTTTCACTTTATGAATTTCGACGTTGGGTCTTTGGATTTGTTGAGCTTATGGCTCGGTTTGGATTTGTTGGGTTTTGAGGACACTTGTCTGTTTTTAATAGATCTATGTAGAGCGTTTGGTTATGATTTGCATTTACTGCATCTTATTAAGAGTTACATGTTTTGAATGCATTAGTTCATTCCTTTTGAGTCATGTAATATTTTAGTTAGTGCAATGGATCCATAGGCACGGTGTTCTTTTGTACCGTTTTGGACAAGTTCACCACTTTGGCACGGAATAGGCATCGGGTCACCATGGTAAGTAAGGTGTGGACCTATACGGTCGGGCAGCGTCCCATGGGCAGTAAGGTGTAATTCCCTTGTGCATAAGTTCCCGTTTTGGAACTGGGTTCCCCTGTTTTGGAACTCTCAAGAATAGACCTAGAGGGGTTGACTTGATGTTTTCAAGCAATAGACTTAGAGCTCGGTATGTTTTATGGGTATAACCCATATGTTTTGGTTTCCTACATAATTATGTGACCTACTTTTGTGTTCCATCACATACTATGTAATCGGGTCTCACCCGTCACCGAAATGTGTTGTTTTGGTTATGGAGTTTTATAATCCATGTTTTCGATGATGTTTTAGGTAAGGATTGTTATCCATATTTTTGGGTTTTGCATACTGAACTTTATCCATGCTTTTGGAATTTTTTGGATGAGAGAGTTTATCCACGTTTTCAGTATTTGATTATTAAAGTGTCAGTTATGTATTACGCGAGTTTTGGGTTTTGGATTTATATTCGAAGAAACGATTTGTTTTGTGATTTTAATCACGAAGAGGGTGAATGTTGAAAAAGAGATTGTTTCCAGATTTAACGTATTTCATTTTAGAAATTATGATTTAATTAACGTTCTTAAAGTTATTGTTTTATATATATCTAATGAAAACTCTTAAGCTCACTAGACGTTAAGTCTAACTTTTTTATTTGTCGGCATGTGCATCAGGTTCCAATTGGGATTTGGTTCTAGCGGTGCTATGAAGAGATGATCACTAGATTTACACGAGGGTGAATAGTTTGGTGAAGTCTTCCGCGGTTGGAGATAGTAATTGTTATTGGGTTTTAGTAACATCCGTACCTTTTATAGATCGTGTATAAGGATTGAATTGTGTGTATTGAAGTTACACCTTAATTTGTCGTTGTAGATGATTCAGTTATCGATGTATTTAGAAAATTTTAAATTAGTTGTTATTTCCAGTTTTGAGGGAAGAAATCGAAGAATTTCTTGGGAATCCTACAAGATCCGTTCGTTCTTTTTTCTCTGACAGATGGTCAGAACTTCATCTGGGTTCGAATCCGAATTTATCGACATCAAGTTTGTAAAAAGAACCAAATTATTTTTAGTATCCGATAGACTCAAAGCTCTTCATAGTCAGGCGTGGTATAAAATCTTCTCTCAAAAAGAGACAGACCAGAGTCAAAGATGACTTCTTTGTTGTCGAAACGAAGGGCTAAATAGCACCAGTGATTCTCTGAGTGTTACAAAGAGGAATTGTTTTTACACATCCTAACATCCCTAAAGCCTAGGGATATACCACATGCATTTGGTTAGGTTTAGTTTAATCCTACTTCAATATTCAAAAGTTGAATCAGGATGAATATAGAAGCTTACAAAGATTCCTTCAATAATCTTTTTAATTCTCTTTACAAGATGCATCCTTTAACTACTAATTTTGATTGTACTAAATAAATTTAGAAGGAAAGAGAACTAAAACATCATATACTTACTCATGCTTTACATCCCTCTGTTAATATATAGGAATTCGAACTTCTTTAACAACCTTATGGATTACCTTCTTTTTCTTGTTCTTCTTCTGCTTCCAACTTTCAACCATGATCTTCAAGATTGGGTTCCCACATTCGCCAATCATTTCTTCATAAAGAGTGAATGAGAATAGCAAACACATTAGCAAACATAAACGAATATATTCTAAATTGAAGTACTAAAATTTTCATGTGACTCTAAATTAAGTACACTCACTACTATCCACTGTTGACACGATGCTTATGTTTCTTGTATAAAGTCTATCATCCTTGTGAACATATTTGTCCGCTTGATTGCAAATTAGCCCCAACAAAAACTTGTGCAACCTAAATTTGGTTCTAAGAAACTATTAAACAAATGACGACACTAACAAATACACATCAACAATCAAAAGGACATGTTCAGAAGCATGTGTAAGAGCACAATCAAAGTTCATTATACAAATTGACCTAAATTTGGGCATGAGGCACGACTACATCTTCACACAAAAAAAATGGATATTTTCTGCCAAGCTCAAGTGTCCTAGGTATTAATGTACCGGCAACCTTCCTCGTTATCTGCATTTACAAAAAGAATAATGTTATAATAAAGAGTTGAAAGATCCTTCGACTAATATCATACATGTGTGTTATAATTTGGAAGCCCCTTTTTTTAAAGCAATTTGGAAACCCATTTAGCAAAGGCTTTCAGAAGATCTAATATGTTGATAGAAGCTCTAACAAACTTCAAGCCAGATTATAGAACAATCCTACTAAAATCAAGAATATGCTAAAATAAGCAAGATAAAATTCATAGAATCATTTATAGTTCGAGATAAATATATGATTTGAAAAGGTACTTGGATTACCACAATTGAAAACCTAAGCTTAATTCAAGATCTAGTCAGGGAATTTGAACAAATTTGAAACCAACCCCCATTTTATGCAGAAATCAAAAGGCAAGCATTCCAATTATTGATGATCATACTTCGACATTGTTGTCAGTAGCAACCTCAGGCGTATATGTATTGCTACCTCTGCAATAAATTCAACATGAATTAAGAAGATAATAAGAAACTCGAGTTTAGAGCAGATTGATAAATCAATTAGATAACCAGTATGTTGATTGAATGATTTGATTACCTTTCTAGATTCGATTTCATCAGGAACTCCGTAAAGGTCGACAGTTATTTCCGTCAACCACAATTCGGGGAATAAGGTATGATAGAAGAAATCAATGCAACAGTGATTATTTCGTGAATTTTATGGATTTGTAGTTTGATTAAAGTGTTGAGAGTTAAATTGATTGCGAAATTTCACTTACATCCAATTGTTTCTGAATAATCCTTGGTCGTTTCTTCGGCTTACGTGGAAATCACTGGTCGGCCATCACCGTGAAATCATCCTCCAACTCACGGCGAGAGTGAGACGGAAAATTTCGGCCTCTTTCTCTTCTCGGCACTCATAGTTGTGGTGGCGCCACCACTAACAGGTCGAGATTTGGGAGATTTACATTCGTTTCTCACCGGAGAAACATTAGGTTTCACAAATAATCATCTAAGCATTTTTCAAGTTTCTTATTGAGTTAAACAAAACAAAGAAAGAAATTTATAAGATCGTGCTCCTAATTGAAATCTCATTTACGGTTATTTATCTGAATGACCCCAAAAAGATGCATGATCCCATTGAAGTTCACGAAAAATCTCAAACTTTAATGAAGAAAATCGTGATATATAAAACATGATATATTGCTATATAACATATAAGCGAGAACGAAGAACAAGACTGTAGGAAAATACCTGTGTGAAACTGGTTTTAAATATGAATATGAATATGAATTACAGTTGGTGTTTCTTCAATTATCTAATGGTTTCTTCTCTACACATTGCAATCTCTCTCATAGAAGTACACAACGTTATCCTGCTTGTCCCCGACACCTATCATTATGAGGTTGAGAATGAAGCTTAAAGGGTAACTATAGCCAGTTTGTCATAAACTTCACACTAAAATTAGTTAAACCTTGTGAGAACCCAATGTTTAGACCACAACAAGTTTCTAAAATTGGGACCGAGAGGAATGATAAACTTTCATTTGGATCTCACCTGCCATTTATTACATTTGACTAATTATAAAAATTAATCTGAGAGTATCATGTAACCGAATACAATTACCTGGACTTCTATATACATTGGCCTTGTTATATATTTCTCCAGCTAAATTGTGTTTACACCAAAAGAAGCAACAACCTCATGTTGGGCTCCTAAGAATGAGTCCACAAATTATTTTGGACTTTGCAGTTTGCATAATCCTCATACTCTGAAACACAACAAACAATTACAACAAAATGACATAAATATGTGATCTGAAACAAGATTTAACAAATGTACGACTCAACAATGATTTATTTGTTGTGTGATAGGAAGAGTTTGGGCATCAAGCAAGGGTAAAATAAATTTACATTAACATCATTACAACTGCTTAAAATGGAACAATTTGTATTTCATGTAGTTTTGTACTATTTGCAATATATCTTCAAGTATTAACTCTAAAAATATTCGTTTCAAAGCACTGATATGTCAATTTTGGCCTACAAAACTACTTTCCGAAACACATTTGTTAAAATTAGCAACAAAGTTCATATCAAGTTTAAACATTGGCAAAGTATTAGGTTCGATTTATCATTAATTACTTACATCATCGAAGAAAAACGAGAAATCATTGGCGATGGAAAAATATTTACTATTATTTGCTTTTGCAAATTTCGAAAATAATCATATATGAATATGACCAAACTGGTCATATTTAGACAACATTTTTTTGTACTCATCAAAGCCTTATGAGATATATGTTTGGCAGTCAATACTTTAATGGGTATGTTAAGATATGTGTAAAATAGACCATCTTTCAATCTTTGCCAACTTTTACCATTTTGGTAGCATACCAAAATATTAACTTGAAGAAAAAGTTCACAAACATCAAATGAAAAAGACAATACCATATGAAACCTACAAATTCCCTTCTGCATTTGGTCAACATTTTGCATATTGAATTGTAACTTTTAGACCATCAACTTCTCTACCTGGTAAGAAAATCAAAGAAACAACCAATTACAATAAGATTCTAAAATACAAAATTGTAAAACATAGACAGAGAAGTTAAGGGTAAAATTAAAACCTGAAGATTTAGAATGATCAAGTAGAGATTGAGAAGGTATGATCAGATAGAAAGCATCCACCAAGAGATAATGTTACTGCAAACCCCTCGCATATTAAAATCATTCCACATAAATTAGTAAAATACATCAAACCAGAATCAAGTAATCCGCATATATCAATAAAGCGCGAAAACATAATCAAGCAAAATCCCACTAAATCGGTAAACCAGAATTAAGCAATCCAGATAAATCAATAGAGATTAGATGCTTACCTGAGAGGTAAAAGAAAATAGGCGATTGGAGTTGTGGGTTGAGATGTGTACCCTAACTCGCAGGTCATCACAGGAGCACTGCAGCAGTGGCGGTCGACAATTGGAGTAGAGGGACTGAGGGAGTCGACGAGTAGAAAAACCCCTGAATCAGTAGAAGTTGGGGCAGCGTGAAAAAAACCTGATGATGATGATGATTGATTTCTGAACCCTGGATTGACGATGAGATTGGAGCAACGTGACCCCCCCCCCATGAATATATGAGATTGCAAGAATCTCATGAATGAGTAGGAGTTGTTGCACGAGGGGGGGGAATATAAACCGGAGAAGGAGAGAAATCGGTGCTTGGAACGTGGAGGAGGGAGAGATCTTGTGGAGAACATGGGGAGGGAGGGGGCGTGGAGAAGAAGACGGGAGGGAGAGGTCTTGTGGAGAACTGCTTTCAATTTTGTGCTTTGAAGGTTGTACAATTGGTTTAAAAATCAGTAATCTTAAAACTTGAAAAAACTGTAATAGAATTTTCACAATATAGTATAGATATAGAATAAATAGATAGATATGGATAGTATATATAATGCTACACATTTATGCTATTTTAAAATATTATAAAATCCATAAAAATATTCAATAATTAGTTTATATTAAAATTATTGACGAAAAAAATTATAATAATATAATTTATAATAAGAATGAAACGTATTTTTAATATATTTTAGTTGATCTACGATAAATATTTTTAATGTGCTAACGGTGGAAAAAAATAAAACGAGATATTCATGATATTTAATAGTACGGTTAAATTAAAAATATTCAATATTGGGCTCGTTTTGAAGGTATTGACGAGCCGATTATAATGGTATAATTTGTAAAAAAAACATATACGATAAATATTTTTTAATGTGCTAACGGTGAAAAAAATAAAACGTATGGATAGAAAAGAAATTAATTCGTAGATATTCATGATATTTAATAGTACGGTTAAATTAAAAATATTCAATATTTGGCTCGTTTTGAAGGTATTGACGAGACGATATAATGATATAATTTGTAAAAAAAATAAACGTATTTTTTCATTGCATTTTTGTTCATATACGATTATTTGTGTTAATATGATAATGGTTTAAATAAAAAATGAAAAAACAATGGATATAAAATAAATTAAATAAGTAATTGTAAGGATGATAAATGTAATATTGTAAATGGAACGTAGAGAGAAAAAAATGGCTTTTAAAACATTATAAATATAACTGTTTTAAAATTTTTATATAGTAGTATAAATATGTTATTTGAACACACCTAAATCTAGTAACGTAAATGAATCCGTATTGACCTAAGCACAAATGCAAAACTAATTCAATCAAACTTAACGGTTTAACCCTAAATAAATAAATATATAATTAAATTATAGTTACATCATATTAAATCGACTAGAAATTAATCTGCATTGCTTTTAAACAATTAATTAAATTTTGACAATCATTGTCAATCAAAGAACCTATTGCATTTAACTAAAATAAAATTAATGACGACATTTATGAAGATGACAGTCAACAATTAAGTGTCTTGGATTTAACTTATAAAAGTTTTTTTTAAAATAAAGAACATATTTTAATTTATCTATACTATATTATAAAACACGGATAAAAAACTTTTAAATACAAATTATTAGGCACAAGGTACCATCATTTTATGCAAGATTTTAGAAATCTCTTAATTTACAAGTTTCAAAACATAAGATACATATTACTACTGCATGCTTCTAACACCAATCAATTTGGTATGTGCAAGACCTTTCTTTTATACAGATCTTTCCATGTATCACTATTAATTAATATATTATATTACTATAAATTTGTTTTAATTATATTATTAAATATGTAATTGATTATTTTTTCTAGATATCATTAAAATATATAAGATAATCATTGAATTCTAACAAAATACTTAATTTTTTTTATATAAAAAATATTATATTATTAAGCCTAAATTAAACAAATTTATAAAAAAAAAACATTATCACTTTCTCAAAACCATCCAAGATCGTACTGTAAATCAACAAAAAAATAAAAAATAAAATGAAACATTAAAATCGTGATGTATCTCGCTGCATTGCGCGAGTACACTTCTAGTATGTAATGAAATTGACAAATAAACGAGTTGAGTAACGAGTTAAACTGGGTTTAGGTCAATACATGTAATATTCTAGTGTGGGTTGAGACATATCATGTTGAGGGAGTTGGTTTGCTACCAATGTTTGTCTATTCTAAAGCCTTGAATTTGCTCTTCATTGGTTATCAATTCAAGTCTTTTCAAAATCACTAAAGGGATGTCTGACTATTAACTTCAATTTATGACCTATAAAATTAGTCAAGTTACACGTAAACCGTAAAATGACTGTATGTTATCAAAACTTTTGGTTTGTGATTTTAATTTGGACACCTCCATAAACTATTGTTTTCAACAATAAACTTTAATGGTTCATGCAAAAAATTTTCCATATAATAACAAAATATAAAAATATAACCCTTTAAATATAAGGATATGAGTCTTGAGGTGTTATCCGGAGGGGTAAACACTAAGGACGTGAGCCTTGAGATAAAACTCGAATGAGCAGACACTAAGGTCACTTGAATCTTAATGTGTTACTTGATAACGTTGATCTATGACTTACTTTGTGTTTTGCCATAGTCGATGGAAACGGGTTGTAACACCCAGAATTTTGATAAGTTTTGGTTACCTTTCCTATCCCATTTAAGTTATGAATATTGGTTAGGGTTAGTATAGTTGGTTGTTTTGAATGTCGAGCTAACCGAGAGCGTTTCGTAGCCGAAAAAATCAATTTTTGGGGTTTCGAAGCAACTGGGTGATTGTGCCCGCGAGAGTGCCAGGAGGCACAATCGCATGACACTCTCATCAAGCCAGAGGAGCTGGTGGTACAATCTGGGCGATTGTGCCAGTGAAAGTGCCACTGACACAATCGCATGGCACTCTCGCCGAAGAGTACCAGGGTGTTAAAAGGTGTGATTTTCTCGGCTTTCTCTCATTTCTCACTTCTCATACTCTTTCCTTTCTCTCCCAAATCGTTCCCCCACCTTCCCATGGAGATTAAAGTGTCCCCTCTCCATCTTATGCTAGTGGTTTCACCTTTTAATGCAATATTAAGTTCTCACCTCCAACACTAGAGATTTTTGGGGTTTACTAGGTTTTGCTCAAAACCTAAAAGGTGAGTCCATCCTTCTCTTTTCTAACATTTTAACCAAGTTATTAATGCTCCAGTGATGACTCTCTAGTGTTTATATTTCTCAAATTTTGGTTTAGATGATTTTGGGAAGTTAGGTCAAATTAGGGTTTTTTTGGCCAAAATGGAGATTTGATATAAGGTGTTTGGGGGAATGATTCTAAGTGCTTGGATATGTGTCTTTACGGTTGGAAACTTGTGGATATAGGTTTTTGGAAGGATTTGCTTGTGGATTCAAATTTCTTCAAATGAGCTCAAGTTGGGGTAAAATCTAGATTTAGCCTAAATTTAGCAAGGTGGGTTCAAGTTGATTTGTGAAAACGTTGTACATGCCAAAAATGTCTATTTTAGAGTATTTATGTGTTTTGCATGATTATTATCAAATGTTGAAATCTTTGATGAGTTTTGCTATTTGAACTAATAATATTTTATAAACCTTGTGAAACACCATATTTGGGATTTTTGGACACTTTGACAAATAAATCATAAATGAATGTGTTTTGATGATTTATCTTATATATGGAGAATAATTGGTAGAAGCGCACTTTTAAACGTATGTTTTGGAAATATGCATAGATTATGTAATGGGACGTTTTGAAAGTGTACATGGTGTGAGTTCCTTTGGAAAAAGGGTTTGTCCCGCCCCAATGTAGTGTTTGGGTTATTCATGAGTTTAAAGTATGTGTTTGCACAAATGTAGGTTGTTTACATTTTATCACATATTATGGCTTTTAACATATGGTCATTTGTTTTGGTTGAGCTTAAGGCTTGGTTTTTGTCTTTACCGAGTCTTGAGAACATTTGTTCGGTTTCAATAGTTTAATGTGGAACTTTGGGTGTGAGTTGCATTTATTGCACTTTATTTAGAGAATACATGTATTGAGTGCATGTGTCATTCATTTGGAGTCATGTATTTTAGACTGTAATGCATTGGATCCATAGTCATGTAAGTCAGTCATATTTAATAGTGAGGAGTCTTGATATTCTCACTTAGGGAAAATATGTCGTGTTGGCATTGTTGTTATCCCGGTTTTGTGGAGATGAACCTTTATGGGTAGTACTCCGGGACCATGATTTTTGTGATTTAGATACTCTAACTCTTGTGCACGAGGGTTAAACATCTCGATGTCATCAAGTAAGGAGTTTGAGACTCCTGTCTTGAATGCTAACAAGTATGCATTAAAGGTCTATTGAGAACCTTGAGGTTGCAACTTACTAGAAAATGAACAGGCAATAAGATTATGATCAAAATGGCCCTACATTCGCATCGACTTGATAATTCTCAAGCAAGCAATAAAAAAAGAAAGATTTCACGGCGATATCAATTTCGTCATATCTTAAATAAATTCCTGAAATAAATAAAGAATTCTTTCACTTCAAGAAAGAGCAGGATCTGAAGCGGTGGTTACTACAAGAATGGAATATTAGCATTCGCTTCTGAAAGAATTTGAACTTTAAGTCCGTGTTACTATAAAGCCTCTAAACTCCTCCCTCAGGACACTGTTGCGTTGCCCAGGGGGCGGGCTAGACCCGACTTCCATAGGTCCTTGGTTCGACCTCCTAATGAGACCTTGAGGTGTAGCTTGGCAAAGCAGACAATAAAGGGCACGGTGTCGTTAGGGACTTGAGGTGTAGCTCATTAGAGCATACAATAAAGTCTGACTTGAGGTGTAGCTTATTAAAGCAGGCAATAAAGTCACAATCTGAGGTGTAGTTAGATAACATAGATATGTGACTTAACTTTGTTTTCCGCCCGTCACCGAAAGATGTTGTTTGGGTATTTAATTTTATTATCCATGTTTTTTGTGACGTTATATATATATATATATATATGGATTTTTATCCATGATTTATGGGTTGAGTATTATGCCCCACTCGTGTTTTGGGTGTTTCGGGATATAAAGTTTTATATGCGTTTTATAAATTGGGAGTTTGATTTATATTCACGTTTCGAGTGAGTTTTGGGTTGCATCACTTCATGAAGGAATGTTTTGTATTGGGGCGTTCATCTTTAAAAACGTGTGTTATTGGAAAACATGTTGTTTTCATATCAAAGTAAATCATTTTGAAGGATTATGATTTAAGTTGCATCATTTCCTTTTTACGATATATTTAATCTTGTTGAAAACTCTTAAACTCACTAGGCGTTAGCCTAACCTTTTTATTTGTCGGCATTGCATTAGGTTCCGATTGAGGAATGGTACTAGCGACTTTGTGCAGAGATAAGTGTTAGTTATATGCACGAGAGAGAATAACTTGGGTGAAGTCTTCCACACATTTGGAGATATCAATATTTGATGGGTTTAGTAACACCCGACTTTTAATTAGTCCTTATATAAGACTTTATTTATTTTGTTGACGATAAAATTTAGAATCGTATTTCAAGTGTGAGCTTGTCGTAAGAGATTTTATCCTCCTTTGAGGTATTATTGAAAATTTTAAATTAGTTGCTCTTTCCAAATTTGAGAGTGTTACACGGGTCTCCCCTATCACCAAGATGTGTTGTTTTGGCTAGGGAGTGTTAGCCATGAATTGTCATTTTGGATATCGAGTCTTATCCATATTTTGGTGTTTTGGATAATGGAGTTTTATCCATGTTTAAGTATATAAATGTTTTGAGGTATTCACGTTTTGTGTAAGTACTACTTTTGGTTCCATATTCGAGTAGGTGTTTTATATATGGAGTTTTCATCACGAAAATGGTGTACGTTGGGAAAGATGTTGTTTTTACGATAAATACATTTCATCTGGAAAATTATGATTTAAATAACATTCTTTTAGTTTTTGCATTATCTGGGATGAAAAATGCATGAGCTTATTAGACTTTAAGTATAACACTTTTTCTTGTCGACATGTGCATCAGGTCTTGGTGAGGGAAGTACCAGCTACACTTGAGATGAGTTGAGTGGTAATAGAGGCATGAGAAGGACATAGCTCTCTGATACGCCTTATGTACCTTGAAGATAACAACTCGTATGCAAGTTTTAATATCAATCATTCTTAACCTAGATCTTGTATAAGATTCCGTTCTGAAAGTTGTTGGCTATAATCCTTGATGTAGAAGTATTCAAGGTTGATCTATGGGAAGAAAATTGTACTAATTATAGTGTTTATCAAAAGTTTTAAATTGATCGTTATTTTCCAGAATTGGGGTGTTATAGCATATAAGAGCATCTCCATGGTAAAGTTTCTCTAAAATAGAGTAAAAAATTCGAAATCTTTAAAAAGTTTTGCATCTAAATCCAACATCTATTCTATTTTAGCAACTCTAGTATTAATTATCTTATTAAAATATTTAATTTATTTAATTATATTATTAAAATATACAATATATGGAAAGTTGAGAGAGAAAAAGATTGTTTTTTGGGAATAATAATTAGTTTTGGGGGAAAACTATCTATTTAAGAGATTTCTCTAAATTTAGAGATTTTTACAATTTCTCTCATATTTTCTCTATTTTAGCATAAATGATAGCATAGCTGTTGGAGAAACAAAAATGTTAAAATCCCAATTTTTTTCATTTTAGCATAGCTGTTAAAGATACTCTATAAGGAGGTCAAAAAAGGTGGGTGCCCGACGATGGAAGTGTATGGGGATGGAGTTGGGTTTTATTTTATTTTTATTGTCATTCTGATTGCTTTACATACTTGTACACATGGTTTACACGCTTTTACGCTTATTGTTTATTGAACAAAATTATGTAATATGATCGAATTGTCCCTCGCGTGATTTGCACATGATAACATTTAACAGATGGTTCTAATAGTCAGGGATGATTCTTGTAATAAAAACGAAACCTCAATGACCATCCTTGTAATTTCAAAAAATATGGAACAAAAACCAGATTTACCCATATTACAGAAAACCATATGGGTCCACTTCCAAGCCCAAAACAGGGGTGTATGTTATGAACCCCCCCCCAAATGCATGATTATTATTATACATTGATGCTCCCCCACTGAAGCGTGCGATTCGCACGTACCAAAAAAAACACTCACACCTCCTTCTCTTTTGCACGCGCGGGGGGTCAAGCACATTCATGTCTATATAGTCTCTCTCACTTTCCATTCCACACACCTTATCCATCACTCTCTTTTTTTCACCTGCCATTTTGCCTTTCTTCACAACAATCTTTTCAAGATTAATCCTCTTTGCAAATTTGGGTTTTCAAGATTTCTGTAAGGTAAGTTTCTTTCTGGATTATGGGCCTTGAAGATCAATCCATTTGGGGATTATATTTTAGATTTACCTCAAAAGTTGTGTCATTTTCTCAATTTGGTTTCTGGGTTTTCAAGATTACTCAATTTGGGAATTGGGTGGGTTTTTGATGAATGTTATTTGTAGTTTTTGTGCTTTTCTCTTCATATTTACTTTAATTTCGTTTTGGGGTTTGAAGATTAATCGATTTGGGAATTAGGTTTGTGATGTGGGTTTAATTATTTTCAGCTTTCCCATGAAATTTCACTGTGTGTTCCTTTGTGTTTTGTTGGTTTCTTCCAAGAATATAAATCAAAATGGAATCTTGATTTCTGGGTATCAAATCTTGTAAAGTTTCTTTCATCTCTAATTTATGTTCTCAGATCAGCATTGTTTGATTGTTTTCTTTGTCTTAATCTACATCAGATTGGGTTTTTGGAGATGTTATGTGGTAATTCTTACTTTGTCTTATGATCTTAAGAGAAATTAAATACTATATGAACCCTAGATGCTTGAAATCTGCACTTCATATGCTTATCAATTCCTGAAGAACAATAGCAAATTTCCTATATATTTATATAAAATCATGTAGAGAATGGGTTTGGAACAGACTGAAAAAAAAAAAAAAAAACAGGAAAGATTACTCCTGTTTGATCTTCTAGTTGCTACTTTAACTGTTGTTGTTATCTGATGAATGTGTTCTTGTTATGTTTATTTACAGTCGGGTTTTTGAAGGTTTGAAGAGTTTAAACACGGGTGTGGCGAGTAAAGCATGCGGTGGTGTAGCTTATCCGTAGACGTTTATCGTAAAGTCATCTCGCTTAATCTCTATTGCCGCGTGATTCTGTAGATTTAAACATTAGAATTCCTGCAAATTTTGTGTAAAATCTCTCTATTTAGATATATATTAGTTTCGGTATCATTCAAATTCAAAAATTTTCCTCCATGGGATCCAATCTTTTCGTCGTCATCCCTTGCTACTGTCGTTGGATTAGTTGAATTTGAATCCCCAAATCAACACACGCACGTTCTTTAGTATCCGATCAAAATCAGATCTTTGTTGTCTTAATTTCATCACAGTTTGTTTGAGAATCTTTGTTGGGTTATCGTTCAAATCGGCACACACCCGTTCTTTAGTTTTGATCAAAATCGAATCTTTCTCGTGTTAATTTCATCACAGTTTGTTTGAGAATCTTTGTTGGGTCATCGTTCAAAGCAGCACACATCGGTTCTTTAGTTTTGATCAAAATCGGATCTTTTTCTTGTTAATTTCATCACTGTTTAAGAATCTTTGTTGGGTTATCGTTCAAATCGGCACACACTCGTTCTTTAATTTTGATCAAGTTTGGATCTTTTACGTGTTCATTTCATCACTGTTTGTGAATCTTTGTTGGGTTATCGCTCAAATCAACACACGCCTGTTCTTGAATATTGATCAAGCTTGGATCTTTTTCGTGTTAACTTCATCACAGTTTGAAAATCTTTGTTGGGTTATCCCGTTCTTGAATATTGATCAAGATTGGATCTTTGTAGTGTTAATTTCAGCACAGTTTGAGAATCTTTGTTGGGTTATAGTTCTTGAGATCTTTAGGGGGTTTAAATTCATTCAAAGGTTTGGAAGTAGTTATGGTGTGTCAATCAGCCGGCCAAACAAGATTCCGGGCATTGAAACATGAGAATGGGATCGCTGGGAGTGCCACCATAATCGTTAAAGTTATAGCGTGCTTTCAACCTCTCCAAGATTGTCAGGTTCGTAATGATTCTATTCGGTTTCGAGAATTGATTGATGTTTTTTGTTTGTTCTTGAGTCGTACCCTTTTCGAAACTATTCATTGATGAATCTAATCTTGGTTTCTTGTGAATGTTGTTTTCCAGGCTGAATATTTTCGACATTTGCTTAAACCCGTAACGTAGTTCTCTTTTCCTCTTCGTGATCAAGCTGGAATTTTTAGGTTTCGTTGTTTTTGAAGTTTTTTCAGAATCTTTATACACGCCCACGATATTGTTCATCTTCTGGTGAGTTTCGTGATCTCCGAGTTTGGATCTTTTCTATCCATTTCATATGCTTATTATCGTTTTGTGAATCTTTTTAGGTGATAATTTCGATTGAATGGAGAAGGGTTTTGCATCCTGGTTTCAAGACCAACAAATTGATTGGCAGTCCACGAATCCAAATTCGTCGAGTGCTCCCTTCGGTTTACGGCACCGATTTAACGTTCCGTCTTTCGGGAATACGACTAATGGAAATCCCTCGGTGTTTGCCTTTGCGGCAAGCAAAACGGAAGAACCCTATGGATGGTTCCACGGCTTGCCTCGGTGCCATCAGGAGTTGACCTCTTTGGTCAACCCTATCCCGAAAGAAAAACTTCCTGTATCTACGCACGAGGTCCAGAAGAAGTTTCTTGTGTTCGATCAATCAAATGATAGAACAACTTTGATTTATAGTTCAGTTCCGATTCAATACCACCTCCCGAAACCGCAACTTAACCTCGACCATAAAAAGGAGTTTTCGGTTATCGAAAAACACGAGGATATCGGTTGTTCGAATCCGTCTCATGATGATGGAAACAATGTGGGAAGTGAGATGCACGAGGACACGGAGGAGCTTCGGGCTTTGCTGTATTCCGATGATGATGAGATAGATTATTCCGAGGACGAGGAGGAACAGAGTACCGGGCATTCCCCTAGTACGATGACGGGGTTCGATAGACGGGAATCGGCTGATGAAAATGCCGAAGAAGTTGCGAGTTCGACGGGTCCTCGGAAACGACATAAACTCGATACTGGAGGGTATGATGTGGTTGACACTGCAAGCTCGGGGAAATCGTGCATTAATTGCTCCGGTGAAGCGGAGGTGAGTAGTTGCGGCGGGGTGGCGGATGTGGGATCGGAAAGTTTTCCGGTGGCCGGAAAGAGATCAAGAAAAGAGAATTTGAGGGAAACTATAAGAATTCTTGAGAAGTTGATTCCTGGTGGGAAAAATGGGAAAGATGCCATGATGATTCTTGATGAAGCCATTAATTATCTAAGAATCTTGAAGGTGAAAGCTAAAGCCTTGGGGCTTGATTCTATCTAAAGTTTAAAGAAAGGTAAATCTTTTCCTATGCTTTAGTAACTTGTACATCATGCTTTATTGACTTGTACATCATGCAGTAAAAGTGGATTTGTTTGCTTGGGATAAGGGTTAAAGAGTCGGAATGCAACAAAGTTTGGTATAATTCCTAGAATAAGCTACGTTTTTCGTCCCCGTGGTTTGTTGAAAACCGCTATATTTGTCTGTGGTTTTTGTATTAAGTACGGTTTTTGTTCATGTGGTTTACAATTCATTGATTTTTTCTCGTCTATGTGGTTTACAGTTCCTTGCTGTTTGTTTTTCCCTTCATATTTAACGGTAAACAACTGAAGGAATTCGTCTACGGGTGAAAATACAATGAATTGCAAATCATAAAGAAGAAATCTGTAATTTTGAAAGCACATGGACAAAAGTCGCAAACTTTAACAAACCACAAGGACGAAAATCGTAGTTTACTCTAAATTTCTATTTAGTATAAGAAAGCATTTCTTTTCTTAATCATGTAACCAAGTTTGAAAATCTAGTATATTTTACTTACTCCATTGTAAAATAAATGTCCATAATAAATGTCCATAGTGAAAATAATACACAGTTTTAGAAATGTGTAATTATTATACTTTTTAAATAACTAAATGACACTTATGCCCTTAATAATAATAGATAGAGAAATTTTCTCCCTCTCATAACTAAAGTAGATTGGGAAGGTGAAAATTTTACTTTTGAAAGTGGATACTTATTTTGGGATAAACTAAAATAGAAATGTGGACACTTAATTTGGAAGGAGGGAATATTTATTTTGACCGGTATTAGTTTTCTAACCTAGCCGCCCAAAAAGTCAGGGTTTCAAATTTCACCTGAGGAGAGAATGGAAGTTTATTTGTCGTTTATAAATATTATATACCGTAAGCAACACATGTCGATTTTGTAACATTTGATAACATGGATACATGTTTTCGAAAGGTTATGATAAAATTGACGATAAACTTGACATTCATGTCGTCAAATGTTACAAAATCAACATATTACGAGTCAAAATGGGTAAAAAAAATTGTTATATTAAACTGAAATCAGTCAAACTTGGTTGTTTTTTGATGCATTTTTGTTGTTTATAATTTATGTTTTTGTTATATATGATGATGGCAACATAATTGAAGGTTGTGTGTGTGTATTCATGTAGTGTACAAGTTGGAAGATTAATGAGGGTGAGAAAGGTACAAGCTTTTAATGCATGAGGTACAAAGGGTGAAAAGTAGTGTGTGTTTTAGTGTGTGAAAGAAAGGGTGTTTTGTGGGACCCATAAGGTTGCATGCCTGACTTGGTTGGTGACTCAGATGGGGACCCAATACTCATTTCAAATCTCTCTGTTTTTGGTTCAAATTCAAAGGACAATCAAATCATCAATGGTGGGGCTTTCTTTACAGTAGTGTTGCCTTGTGACCTTTGCTTTAATGGAAGAACACCACCGGTGGCTGTTGGTGGTTGCCACCGGTGGCTGTTGGCGGTTACCGCTGTTGGGAAGGGTGTTTCTGTAATTTCATTTCGTTGTGTAATTTTGATACTGTGTGTTTATGTAGTAGTAGTTCCCCTGTTCTTGTTTTCATTAACTCGGTTTTGGATCATCTTTTTTTCTTAAAAGTAAACTACAAATTTGGTCTATGTGGTTTGTTAAAAATAACACTTTTCACTCACGCAGTTTCGAAATTACAACATGGCTATCATGGTTTGTAAAAACGTTAGGATTTGATCTCTTTCTCTAACGGTTGTTAAAAAATTATATTGAACAAGAGGCATTTTATTGATTTTTTTTTTGTCTTTTACCCAATCAACATTGATTTTGAGATTTTGGTCCTTGTGGTTTTTGATTGAGTAAAAGACAAGAAAATAGATAAAATGATTAAATGCCAGGGTGATAGAGAACATGTAAAGGGGAAACGAAGATGTTTGTCAAGACACCAATGGTAGAGAATATTTTTTTTTGGAGATAGGGTTACACTAGGAATAATGCTAACCACATTCCTTTTCGTTGTGATTTGGGATGGGATATCTTGATGGATCCAGAGGAGTATCTCATGGTGTAAGTTATTCGTTGATGATATTCTGCTGATAGCGGAGTTGAAGATAGAGGTCAACGAGTGGTTGGAGCAGCAGGGGGCGGCTTCAAATACACAAGACTTGTATATTAGTCGTCTAAGATAGATACATATAGTGCAAATTCAACGGAGAACACATTTGCAAAGGGCTAAAAGTCAACATTAGGGGTCAAAGGGTCCCTAAAATGACAACTTAGGCTCTATGATTCAAGAAAAAAATAGAGGTTGAAGATTTTCAATCACATCGCATAAAAGCAGGTTGCCTAAAATGGAGAGATGCCATATGGGTGATGTCTAACAAGACATTCTCACTAAATACGAATAGCAAATTGTATAGGATACCCATCATTGTTGTTATGTTGTATGGGTTGGAATGTTGGCCGACAAGGAAGGCCCATGAAAGAAAGTTGGAAGTTATAAAAACGAGGATGCTTAGATGGATCTATGGTCATACCATGTTACACTAGGATACTAAATGAGATCTTTATAGAGTTGGGAGTTGCACATACAACATTTCTGAGACCAATTGAGAGAGAGTCGATTGCGGTGGTTTGGACACATTCACAAGAGATCGATGGCGACTGAGAATAGTAGAAAGTGTGGCGGTCGAGGGGGTGAGGAGGAGGAACGGGCTGCAAAGGATGTGGGATGAGCAATCGGGGATGGACATGATGACCTTAAACATTTATGAGGACATGACATTTGATAGCAGATTTTGGAGACACGAGATTAGGATAGAATACTAGGTGTAGGGAACTTTTATAGGAGTTCTTGGAGACACATCCATATTCATCATGAATGTGTTATTCATGATGAATATTCATCTTGAAGAGGGACACATGACGCATTGTGGACAGTTCTTGGGTTCCTAATCAATTTTGGGTTACTAATGGAACTTTTCTCTATTAATATTATCTAACAATATATAACCAAGTTTATGTCGACAAACAATTATCACCCTACCATACCAAAGCTAAAGCACACTTACTATTAAATAAACAGAACACCAAATCATTGTGTTATCGGACTTGGGGAGAGAAGAAAGGAAAAAAATGGAAGCAAAAGAAAGGAAAGTAAACGAATTTTTTATTTATGTTCTCGAGAGGGCAGGAAAAAAAGAAAATAATTTTTCATGTTCTTGAACAGAAAAAAGAGAAATATGTCATTTTACAAATATACCCTTAAAAATATATTTTTTTAAAATAAAAGGTTGAATAGTTTTGTAATTTTTTTTTATCTTTTTAAGAGTTTTAATTTATTTTCTTTCCTTTCCTCCCACATTTGGGAGGAAACTTATGGTTATTTTCCTTTCATTTCATTGCCTTTCTTTTCTTTCCTTAAAAAGTTTCGAGTTATTTTTTTCCTTCCCTATCTTTCTTTTTCTCTTTCCTTTCCTTCACATGGAAAAAACACCAAATAATAATGCACTAGTCATTTGACCCTAAATTTGTGGTCGATACTCCTCAATTTGAACTTCTATTACATTTTCTTGAAGAAATAAAATAAATATTTTGAAATATAGTTCGATTCTTTTTTTTTTTAAATAAAGTTATTAAAAATAGCAACAAAGTTTCATAAATTCACTGTTTCAGTTTTTGAAATATCCTACCACAAATTCAGTTTTGACTGAGGCACAAAT
Organism: Arctium minus; assembly: GCA_954870635.1. Taxonomy (NCBI): domain Eukaryota; kingdom Viridiplantae; phylum Streptophyta; class Magnoliopsida; order Asterales; family Asteraceae; genus Arctium; species Arctium minus. The sequence goes on along the minus strand of OX941091.1, from coordinate 71,933,852 downwards.
TGATACTATATATGTCGATGTTTCTCTCTAGCCATTTATTTGTATTTCCACCATCATTATCATCTCACTCAATTTATTCACCTAGCACATAATAGTAAAAATTACATTTTTGTAACAAAATGTATATGATGGGGGTAAGCATACCATATGAAGGATCGTGTGAGAACAGGAGTTAAGCGTAAGAAAATATTTGGATCCTTGATCACTTTTAATTGGTGTTGATCTTTTTATTTATATTAAGTACCAAAATAAACCATGAATTACCTTAGACGAGAATATTAATTGATCTTCAATTAGGATTGATCAAAGGGTGGAGTGTAACAACCCAAACAATACTAACAAAGCATAATATCAATATAAGAAATTTACGCCAAAAACGGCCCCAACTCAACAATTGAAAATCTTCGAGGTTTGCGGAAAGGCAACCTAATACACAACTGAGAACAAGGAAAAATACTAAAATGAGGTCTTCTGTTTCGGCACCAATCACAACTTCTCCTTACCCTTGCCCGAGCCACCTACCTCACGGCGACCTGAAAGGTTTTTAGTTTTTGAAAGAGCGAGGGTTAGACCGAAGGTCTAGTGAGTCCCCTCAAAACACATTTCGAAATACAAGATATAGAAAAGTTGATAATAAAACTCAACCCATTCAACTTTGTAAACATAACCACATTCAAAAACTCGTTATCGGCACACACTACCGTTACTCGAAAGTAACAACGTGTCTGGCTCATACTGCCTTAGCTGGATCACACCTCCCAATTGGCATAAACGGGACCCCCCCCCCCCCCGGTACGAGCACAGGCGGGCCACACCCCCCGACTTTGGCCATACAACTCACAACAATGTATGTATACATTTAACCAACAATAAAAGCATTGTACAACGTTTAAAAGAAAACTCGCATGTATAAAGCTCACGTAAATTAAAAATACGCTTTAAAGTAACTTCCACATGTATTAAACCGCTTTAAAACCACAAGGCATTTAGTTAGAAAAACTCACCTTTGGTCCTTGCTTAATTCCGCGCTCTAGCAATCTCACAACCTACGATAGCATTGATAATTCGGTAAGACATTCTCCCTAGATAAGATAACTATTAAGAGACGATTACTTTCTCTCTCTTTCTCTCTAGATCGTAAATAACGACCCTTCCCCAACGAACTGCTCAAAACCACAGGTTCATAAATTACAGGAACCCCACTCCCGGGTTACTTCGTCCGGTTAACACCACCCCGGGCTCCCCCGCCTCCTGGGGTCACAGCCCGGGTTACACAACCCCTCGGGTTCCCCCGTCTCCCGGGGTCACGGCCCGGGGTCGAACAACCCTCTCCCGGGCTCCCCCGTCTCCCGGGGTCACGACCCGGGATCAACAACCCTCTCCCGGGATCCCCCGTCTACCGGGGTCACGGCCCGGGATCAACAATCCCCTCCCGGGCTCCCCGCCTCCCGGGGTCACGGCCCGAGATTGACTATCCCCGGGGTCAGCCCCCGGTACCATCCCGCCCGGGACTTTGACCGACATCGGGCGCTCGTCTCCCGAGTTCGCCCGGTCGCCATATTCACCCAAAGGCGATTAAGGGTTTTGCACGAACCCCAGACCTCGAACAAAAAAAACCCAAACTCCTTAATCCCACCGATTCACTCATCAAACTATGTAGAATTTGGACTCCAAATGACAATAATCATCTTATTAACATAATCAATCATTAAGATTGATTTTAAGGAGCAAAAGAGGGTTTCTAATCATCTCATTCAACCCTGACAAATAACCCATCAGACTCCACTTCTTTAAGGAGGGGTCCTACTCAACCTACCATTTCAAAAAGGAAAACATTGTCTTAGAAACCTTATTTTGAAGAAGCTGAGATGTCGTGTAACACTCTAAAATTTAGACGGAAATAAAATTTGAAATTTTGGCAATATAACGTTTGAAAATAGGGAAACTTGTCACCCTAAAGTAGGGGATATTTTAAACCTGTAAAGTAAAGGTAAAACAATTCAACCCAAGTGTATCATCCCATAATGGGGTACATAGTAAGGCATTTACAAACCCAAATGATGAAGCATAAAACGACAACCGAACCCCCCCCCCCCCCCAAGTGTATCATCCCATAATCGCGGGCAATGTCGCCCCGTGCATACCGAAACCCGTTTTCGTCCCAAATTGATCCAACGACCCCCCCCCCCCCCCCCGCGCTCACGATACTAGGTTCTAACATAAGCAAAGTTGGATTTGAGACATACCGAAAACACGGGTGTTACAATCCTCCCCAACTTGGAGAAGATTTCGTCCTCGAAATCTTGACTAGGAGAAGAGGTGTGGGTATATTTGCTTCATATCTTCCTCGGCTTCCCAAGTCACATTAGCACCCCGATGGTGCTTCCATTGAACCTTTACCATAGTAACTTCTTTGTGGTAAAGCTTTTTCGTCTTCCTTTCCAAAATCGCGTCGGGTTCTTCAATGCAACGGTTTCCCTCATCAACTCTAATCTCGGAGAGTGGGATAACACTCTCCTCCTCCGCTAGACATTTACGAAGGTAACACACATGAAATGTGTTGTGAATCCCTTTCATTTCCGGAGGGAGTTCTAACTGGTAGGCTTGAAACCTCACTCGTTTTAATACGGTGAAAGGTCCAAGAAAACGAGGGCTCAGCTTCCCACGCTTTTCGAAACGAATGATCCCCTTCCAAGGGGAAACCTTCAAGATAACACGACCCCCACTTGAAACTCTATCGGTCGTCTCTTCTTGTCGGCATAGCTTTTCTGCCGGTCTTGAGCCGCCTTCAAACGCTCGTGAATACCCTTTACCTTGTCCGTCGTCTCTTGCACAATCTCGGTTCCGACAAACTGCTTTTCTCCCGCTTTGAGCCAACATACGGGAGTTCGGCATTTGCGACCATATAAAGCTTCAAACAGTGTCATCCCAATGCTTGAGTGGTAGCTATTGTTGTACGCGAACTCCACCAAAGGTAGGTGCGAGTCCCAACTACCTCCAAAATCGATCACGCAAGATCTCAACATGTCTTCGAGTGTTTGAATTGTCCTTTCACTTTGGCCATCGGTTTGGGGATGATAAGTCGTGCTCAACTTCACACGTATACCCAAATCCTTTTGCAAGCCATCCCAAAAATGCGACGTGAACCGGCTATCACGATTCGAGACAATAGATATCGGTACACCATGTCGAGACACCACTTCGTTGATGTACAACTTTGCCAACCTATCCATAGGTAAAGTCTCCCGCATGGCCAAGAAATGAGCACTCTTGGTCAAGCGGTCCACTACCACCCAAATGGTGTCATGACCTTGTAAGGTCTTTGGCAATTTCGTCACGAAGTCCATCGTGATATGTTCCCACTTCCATTCCGGAATCTCCAAGGACTGTAGATGATGAAAACCCAACTAAAGAGACGGGATACAAGCGTGATGGAAATTCAAAGCCCGATGGCAACTCATATGAAGCTGATCCACTTAAAGGAATGCATGGGCTGATGACGCGTGCAAGGAGAAAAAGGATGCAAGAGGCTCTAACTAATCTCATCATTTCAGCCTATTTGGAAGACATCCAAGATCTCAAGCCCAATTGGTTGAATTGTCTTATGTTGTTGGGCTAACTTTTACATCTTTGGATTGTCCTTGAAGGCCCAATGTCATAATTTCGTTTTTTCCTTTTATTTAAATAAGAAAAGTCTTGAAAACTCAATTTAGTCATTATTGAGGGAAATCTAAGAGTTTAGGCCTTATATAGTATATTTAAGAGCCTTAAATTTTGTAGTTAATAAGGGTATAGTATTTCCCTATAAATAGGAGTTTTTCAAGCATTTGTAATCATCTATCTTTTATCTAAATCAATATATTGTGAGGTTTTCCTTTCACTTGTTAGTTCTATTGATTGAAATCATTCGGGTCTTGCAAGACTAATAACGCTTGCAATTCTCACTTGGCTTATCACTAGGTATCTTCCGCTTAGTGTGGCGCCCTAACTTTAACAATTTGCTTTCTTGCAACTCAAAGGTGTTGGGTTTCATATATCCGTCATTGTTGAGTTCTGATAGTAAGGTGTTGGGTTTCTTGGAAGAATTTGTGTTCCTTCCTTCAATCTTTGATTGCTTACTTTCTTACATTCCAAAGGTGTTGGGTTTTGTATACCTTTCATTGTTGGGTTGAAGAGTAACAAATTGGGTTCTTGGAATACACGAGATCAAACAAGAACGATCCGAAACACATTTGAAGTCTTCCTTAAAGATTTCACATCAGTAGACTTTCATAAGGTCGTTGGTGCTCGGCCTTTACTTGCAAACAGGTCACACATCGCTCCACGTAGTGCGCTACATCGAGCTTCATGACCAACCACCAATAATGCAATTTTAAGTCTCGGTACATTTTCGTGTTTCCCGGATGGATAGACTAATTTGATTTGTGGGCATCCTCGAGAAGAAGTTCTCGATTGCCCCCGATCTTCGGCACCCAAATTCGCCCATTGAAGAGTTTCACTCCTCGACTATCTTCTGTCAAAAGTAGGTGTTGTTTTGTCATGACCTCTCCCTTGAGGTTCTCTCCCAGCAAGGCTTCGGCTTGCGACGTTTTAATCCGGTCGATGAGGGTTGAATCTAATTCAATTCGTACAAAAACGGCTTTAGAATTTTCCCCGTAATCCTTTCGACTAAGAGCATCGGCGACGATGTTTGCCTTACCCAGATGGTAAAGCAACTCGCAATCGTAATCCTTTAGTAATTCTAACCACCTTCGTTGCCTCATATTCAGCTCCTTTTGGTCAAAGATATGCCTCAAACTCTTGTGATCAGTGTAAAGAGTGCATTTCGTACCGTAGAGGTAATGTTGCCATAGCTTTAATGCAAACACCACCGCCGCTAACTCCAAGTCGTGGGTAGGGTAGTTGACTTCATGAACTTTGAGTTGCCTTGACGCGTAAGCAATTACTTTACCCCTTTGCATCAAGACACAACCCAAACCCATCTTTGATGCATCACTATACACTATAAAGTCTTCCGTCCCATCGGGTAAGGATAAGATGGAAGCTTCACAGAGTTTCTTTTGTAGGGTTCGAAACGCCTTCTCTTGACTCTCGGTCCAAACAAACTTCACGTTCTTTCTGGTCGGGCCGTCAACGATGAGGCTACCTTGGAAAAATCTTGGATGAATCTCCGGTAGTATCCCGCCAATCCTAGGAAACTTTGAATTTCGGACGGACTCTTGGGAGGTTCCCAGTTCATCATCGCCTCGATCTTCGCGGGGTCTACTTTTACTCCTTCCTTTATAACCACATGACCCAAAAACTGCACTTCTTGAAGCCAAAAGTCGCACTTTGATAACTTCGCGTAGAGATTTTCTCGCCGTAGCACTTCCAACACTTCCCGGAGATGATGCTCATGCTCCATCTTGCCCTTGGAGTATACTAGGAAGTCATCGATGAACAGTATTACCGACTTGTCAAGAAATGGCCGACACACTCGGTTCATCAAATCCATAAATATTTTCGGCGCATTGGTTAGGCCGAACGACATTACTAGGAACTCGTAATGACCGTAACGTGTCCTAAATGCCGTCTTTGGGATGTCGTCTTTCGCCACCTTCACTTGGTGATAACCCGACCGAAGGTCAATCTTGGAGAAGCAACCCGCGTATTGTAGTTAATCAAACAAATCGTCGATTCTCGGAAGTGGATACTTGTTCTTCACCGTTACCTTGTTCAGTTCTCTGTAGTCGATGTACATCCTCATGGAGTCGTCTTTCTTCTTGACGAACAAGACCGGATCTCCCCAAGGCGACGAGCTTGGTCGTATGAAACCCTTCTCAAGAAGGTCTTGAAATTGCGTCATCATTTCTTGCATCTTGTTGATCCAAACTCTCTCAGTAATTTGATAACGACCCTCTTTTATACTTAGTGAAAATTACGTTTAATATGTATTAGTGTTTCACCATCAGCGATCAGACTGAGTCTGTTCAGTTATCGCTGATAGTCCTTACAAACATTCATATGTATTAGTGTTTCACTATCAGTGATCAGACTGAGTTTGTTCAGTTATCGTTGATAGTTTCTGATGTAAACAGCTAACGTAATCCCTGAAGACAAGCCTCGCGTCAACAGATGTTCATAGCTGAATCGAAGACGAAGTTGCTGAACAAAGACAAGTCTACTAGTGACCTGATGCGGATATCAGTGAAGCAAAGACGAATCTACTTATACGCGAAGGAACATGAGGAAAAGCTTCAGCGATCGCTGAACTCTTGATGTCTCTGAAGAAAGAGATATTCAGCGATCAAATGATCCCTAAGCTTATGCCTCAAGTCTCCTTTTGTCTTACCTTGCACAACCAGTACGATGTGTCAGAACGGACATATCTCTGCCACAAATCGTACAACAACTCTGTCACCTACAGTGTTCATGATACGGCCGAAAGCATGTCTCCCAAAAGTCAGACTACCAAAGCCAATCACTGAATGACACGTGTAAAGTACCATGCCATGCATTTAATGCATAGGGTATAAATAGAAAGATCACCTCTCCATTTGAGGGTGTGCTCTATTCTTGAACCAATATAGAAACCTTTGTTTTCTATACTTCTAAAACCCCCTTCTCTCTATATTCTTGTGCAACCATCTTAGTGTTTCTTAAGTTTTTTTAGATTGAGTCTGTCTTAATCTTATTCCGCAACAAACTTGTAAATTGTGTTTGATTTATCAATAAACAATTTATTAAACGTTAATTTATGTGTTTGTATTCAACCCCCCCCCCCCCCTTCTACAAACTTGTTAAGCACCTCCGGGACCAACAGGTGGTATCAGAGCAGACTGTTTAATCTAATAAACAAGATCTTTTTTTTTTTCTCTTCCTTGTTGTTCTAAATGGCACTTAACACAAACACTAACTACTATGATAATGGTTCACTTTCTAAACCTCCTCGATTTAGCAGAGATAACTTTTCTCTATGAAAAATCGAATGATGCTATTTCTTGAAGGTGCAGATCCTACTATACCTGAGTATATAGAAAATGGACCCTATGAACCTGTCAAAATTATAGCTGCAGTTCCAGCTACTGCCACCACTCCTGTTGTCCCTGAACGCTATGTAGTTAAGGAGATAAGATAGTGGAGTGATGAAGACAAAAACAAGGTTGGTATAGATGCAAGAGCAAAGACCATTATCTCAATGGCTCTGCCTGATGAAGTTTTTCATTCCATCATGCATCTTAAAACTTCTAAAGAAATATGGGAAACCATTTGTGTTCAATACGAAGGCACCACTGAAATCTAAGAGACTCGAAAGATTAACTTGGTAAGACACTATGAAAGTTTCATCGCTGGTAAGAATGAATCTCTCTCTGACGTTCATCAGCGGTTTAACTGCTTAATCATTGATCTAAGAACCGTTGGTAGGACCTATTCTAATTCTGAGGTCCTAACAAAATTCTTAGAATGTCTTCCTGAATACTGGGACAGTTATTCAATATGTCTCAAGCTGACAAAAGACTTAAATTCTCTTTCTCTCAGCATCTTATATGGAATATTGCTTAACTATGAGCAATCAAACCTTCTGAAGAAGAATCTTATAAAAGATTCTAAAGACTCCATAAGCACTCCTGTTGCTTTAATCTCTTCAGAAATAATTCCATCTCAGCGATCTACTCTCACTATCACTGAGTTACATTCTGAATCTGAGGATATATCAGACACTGATCTTTCAGAGTTTGATGAATCCTTAGCACTCTTGACAAACTCTTTTAAGAGATTTGCAAGAAAGAGCAATTTCAAAAGAAATAAGCCTCTCTCTATCACTGACAAGCCAAAATCAACCCCTGTTGATAAGGCTTCTGCTACTTGCTATAACTGTGAAAAGATTGGACACTTTGCAAGTGAGTGCAGGTCAAAGAAAGTCTTCAAACCTTCTACCTCAAGAAGATCCAGCGATGACAAATACCTAAAGCTGAAAGGCAAATATCAAAAGCTGAAAAGCTACAAGCGAAAAGGTAAAGGTCTCATTGTTGAAGAACATGACTGGGCTGAATCAGAAGAATCAAGTTCTGATGAAGAAGAAGTCGCTAATCTCTGCCTTTTGGATGAGATTAAAGAAGAAGTGGAAGAACCAGCTGAAACTTCTATGAGCTATATACCATCTCAGGTATCTATCTCTACTAATCCCTCTCTACCTGAAGCTGAGAGAAGTCGCGCTGTTGATGTGCTGACTATTGATCTTTATAATGCTCTAAACGGCAAAACTCTAGCTGAGAACAAAAATGTTAACTTAGCTGAACAGTTAGAGAAATGTCATGAAAAGATCAAAGAACTGAATTTTTTAGAAGAAAAGTTGAAAGATCAAGTCATTATAAATGCAATCATCAGCATTGAACGCGAACAAGCCATTGCTGCTCTAAAAGCAGAAAAGGCTCATGTTGAAAAATGGTGCAAATCATCAACAAAGATCTCTGAGATAATAAATGCTCAAACTCCTGAAAGTGATAGAACTGGTCTTGGTTTTTGGACACCACAGGATGAGCCTAAAGAAGAAAAAAGTTTCATGCTTAAGTTTGGAACGTTTGTCACTCCTATCTCTGACACCTCTTATAATCAGTTTTATCCCTCTTCTTCTAATTCTATCCCTGAGGAAAAATCCAAAGGCTTTAAGTCTGCGGATAAAGGAAAATCCATTCTTCGTCCTCAGAAGGCTACCAAGAAAGCAAAGTTGAAAGTTCCCTCTAAACCTTCAACGAATCAATCATCTAGCTCTGTGATAGAAATCTTCGATCTCTGTCCTCCTAAGCTAAAGATTGATCTCAAGCCTAAGAGATCTGAAGAAATCAAAATTCCTCCCATATCTCATGCTAAAAGCATTCTTGGACCTGGCCTTGCTCATCTTAAATTCTCAAAACCTTTAACTCCCAGTCCTAAAACCACTTTCAAGTATAGAAAATGCTATCACTGTGGCTTTACTGACCATATTGCGAGCAAATGTCCAACTGCCACTAAAGCTGATAAAATAGCTAAAGTGAAGATAAATGCCTCTAAGGCTGAGAAGGTCACCAAAGCTGAAAAATCAACCAATGTGAAAAATACCACTAAGGTTAAGAAATTAACCAAAGTGAAGATTACCACTGAAGCTGAATCTTCATCTGTTGTGAAGAATGTTGAACCTTTCATCTCCACTAACCCCAAAGGACCCATTGAAAAGTGGGTACCAAACAACGCTTAATCTTCCTTATGTGTGCAGGGATCAAAGGGCATCTGGTATCTCGATAGTGGATGCTCTCGTCATATGACTAGACAAAAAGACCTGCTCACTGAATACAAGGAAGAGAAAGGTCCCTCTGTGACTTTTGGTGGAAATGGAAAAGGCTATACCCGAGGGTTTGGTGTCCTCAGCAATGGGACAACTACCTTCAGAAGAGTCGCTTATGTAGATGGACTGAAGCATAACCTTCTGAGCATCAGTCAGCTATGTGACAAAGACTACGAAGTTCGCTTTTCTAAGAAAGCATGTTCAGTGGTGAATGAGAAAGGAAAACTTGCTCTCAGTGGTTATCGCAGAGAAAATGTCTATGTAATAGATATGGACTCTACTACCACTGAAAACTTATGTTTTCTCTCTAAAGCCTCTTCTGATGTCAACTGGCTATGGCACAAAAGACTCTCTCATCTAAACTTCAAAACCTTGAATTCTCTCTCTTCTAAGGAACTGGTTTCTGGTCTTCCTCAGCACTCATATGCTAAAGAATCTCTCTGCTCGGCATGTGAAAAAGGAAAACAGACAAAAGCTAGTTTCAAATCTAAACAAGTTTCCTTAGTGACAAGTCCTCTTCAGCTCTTACATATGGATCTGTTTGGCCATGTCAATATCCAATCAATAGCTAGAAAGAAATACACGCTTGTCATTGTAGATGAATACTCTCGCTACACCTGGGTTATCTTTCTTCACTGCAAGAGTGATACTCCAGAAGAACTAATATCTTTTGTTAAAAAGATGGAAGTGTTGAATAATCTTACTGTTCGATCTATAAGAAGTGATCATGGAACTGAATTCAAAAACAGTTCTCTGAACAATTTCTTTGAAAACAAGGGAATTTCTCATAATTTCTCCTCAGTAAGAACACCTCAGCAAAACGGAGTCGCTGAAAGAAGAAACAGAACGATCATTGAAGCTGCTAGATCAATGCTCAGCGATTCTCACCTCCCTACTCAATTTTGGGCGGAAGCTGTAAACATTGCATGTTTTACTCAAAACAGATCGCTGATAGTAAAGCGATTTGGAAAAAAAGCTTATGAACTTTTTCATGGAAGAAAGCCTTCTATCAGTTTTCTTCATATCTTTGGTTGTCAGTGCTTTATCTTAAACAACAAAGATCAGCTTGGAAAGTTCGACCTAAAAGCTGATGATGGAATATTTCTAGGATATTCCTCCATCTCCAAAGCCTACAGAGTTTTCAACAAACGAAGACAATATGTGGAAGAAACAATTCATGTCACTTTTGATGAAACTCGCTCAGCGAACTCCAAACCAATCACTGACAATGAAGAATTAAATGCTTGGATGTTCTCTCACTACAAAGAAACTGAACCCTTCTTTTCAAACCATCAGCACACAGATCCACCTACTGTTGATGATGATCCAAACATCATACATCCTAACGCTGAATCCAACTCATGGGTTTCAGCTGAACCTCTTAACACACTGCTACCATTAGATCTACCTTTGTCTGAAAACCTCTCTGATAACAATAGTTTGTCCACTACTCAACAGTTAATTGCTGATGAACCTCAAACGTCCTCATCAGTAAACATCCCAATTGTTGATCCAACCTCTGAGTTAAGCGATCATGCTCCTGCTCAGCGATGGACCAGAGATCACCCAACAGATCAAATTCTTGGTGATCCCGATACAGGTATTCATACACGACGAAGCTCAGGTAATATCAGTCTCTTTGTCAACTTTATCTCTTTAATAGAACCAAAGAAAGTTGATGATGCCCTCAGAGATCCAAACTGGGTCAGCGCTATGCAAGAAGAGCTGACTGAGTTTACTCGTAACAAAGTTTGGAATCTTTTTCCTAGACCATCTGACAAAACTGTAATAGGCACCAAATGGGTGTTTAGAAACAAGTTAGATGAATATGGGACTGTAACCCGCAACAAGGCTCGACTTGTTGCTCAGGGATACAGACAAGAGGAAGGCATAGACTATGATGAAACCTTTGCCCCTGTGGCTAGGCTCGAAGCAATTCGACTATTCTTAGCCTATGCAGTCTATAAAGACTTCATTGTTTATCAAATGGATGTAAAATCAGCATTCCTAAACGGAAAGCTGAATGAAGAAGTCTATGTAGAACAACCTCCAGGGTTCTATGACCCTAAGCATCCAAATTATGTTTATAAATTGGATAAGGCTCTCTATGGTCTCAAACAAGCCCCTCGTGCTTGGTATGACACTCTCTCATCTTTTCTTATCTCTGAAAAAATTGAACGTGGCAAAATTGATAATACATTGTTTTTCAGAAAGATAAAAGGTCATATTATTCTTGTACAAATATATGTCGATGACATCATATTTGGTTCTACTAACCCATCTCTGTGTACTCGCTTCGCTAAAAGAATGAAGAAAGAATACAAAATGAGTATGATAGGTGAGCTGACATATTTTCTTGGTCTTCAGATTAAACAATTTGACAAAGGTACTTTTATAAGCCAAGGTAAGTATGTAAAAGATATGCTGAAGAAGTTTGATCTTACACAAACTTCAGCGATGAAAACTTCTATGGCACCTCCCCTGACACTTAACAAAGATCCATCTGGAAAACCTGTTAATGTCACTGCCTATAGAGGAATGATAGGCTCCCTGCTGTATCTTACAGCGAGCCGACCTGACATCATGTACTCTACTTGTTTATGTGCACGCTATCAATCTGAACCAAAGGAATCCCATCTGATCGCTGTTAAGCGAATTTTCAGATATCTGAAAGGAACTCCTAATCTCGGTCTTTGGTATCCCAAAGACTCAGGGTTCGATCTAACTGGTTATTCTGATAGTGATTTTGCAGGTTGTAAACTAGATAGAAAGAGCACCACTGGTGGATGTCAACTCCTTGGAGGAAAGCTGGTAAGCTGGACAAGCAAAAAGCAAAATTCAGTGTCCACTTCCACAGCTGAAGCTGAATACGTAGCCGCTAGAAGCTGTTGTTCTCAGATCTTATGGATGAGAAATCAACTATGAGACTATGACCTTCAGCTGTCAAAGATTCCTATCTATTGCGACAGCACTAGTGCTATCTCTATAGCAAATAATCCAGTGCTACATTCAAAGACGAAACACATAGAGATCAAATATCACTTTATCAGAGATCATGTGATGAACGGTGATATTGAACTTCATTTCATCCCTACTGACTATTAGCTTGCTGATTTATTCACCAAACCTCTTGATGAGACAAGGTTCAACTTTCTCATCAGTGAGCTTGGAATGCTGAATCTCGAAGAATAATTCTTCAGCGTTCATGCATTATGTCAGTAATCATAAGTTCCCCTTTATCATTTCATCTCTGATAAACATTCTAACTCTCAGGTATGTTCTCTCCATCCCTACAACTGAATCTTCATTCAGTTAAGATGTTTTTCAAAATATAAACTTTAATTACTGAAATTTCTTCAAATGATTAAAAGCTTTTTGAAAAATTTATCACTGATATTTCTAGTCAGTGATTCTTTTTCAAATAAAATCCATCCCTATCTTTACCATCAGGGATACTTTCAAAAAGAACATCTATCGCTGACTTTTCTTCAGCGATCATTTCAAAACGGACAAATGAAACGTTTTTTTCTCTCCTATGACGTCATTTGAACCGACAATCCACGACATGCCTTTTTCTGACACGTTCGTCAGTTGCCCTTCTATCCAATCAACTTCGTGGGATGTGTCCATGTCATGATGAACATTTGTATTCCCGCCTCTCTCTCTCTCCTTCTCTCTACGTATAAAAAGAATGTTTTTCCATTCTTATCGTTTTACGCTTTCTGGAAATACTTTCAAAGCAAGAAAACTCTCTCACAACATTCTAGCATTCTCAAGCATTTGCATCGTCTTCTTCAAAGATCAACAGGTTATTCTTGATCTTCTTCTTATTCTTGTTCTAAATCTTTTTACATAATACTCCATTTATGGACTGCCATTATGGGTTTATAAGATTTTCTCACATAAAATCATTTTTATTTTGATTTTATTCATTCAAAACCATTTTATTTTGATTATCTTTATTCAAAATCTTTGGTTTTTCTTCTTGTTCTTATATCTTTTACTAAGATCAACTTTTTAATCTTCAAATATGTTGGTTTTTCTATGTTTCTTTCCTCAAATAGAAACTGATAAAACCTTCTTTATTTTTAGACTAAAAACTTTCTTCTACTCTTCTATCTGTTCATATTCAGAATGGCTCAATCTGCACTTGTCGCCTCTAAAAATGTCAAGTTCGCCATCACTGACTCTGAGCTTCCGAAAAACAATCATCTTGCTCGACTTGAATTTGATGGTGTCAAATACCCACATCTGGTGGATGCTGCAAAGTTTCTAAAGCAATCCTGCATTGCCTACGCCATCACTGTGGATCCCACGCCTTCAAAAACTCTTCTCCAGCAATTCTGGTTCACCGCTGAAGAAACCTCCATCACCAACAAAAAGGGTGATCCGGTTCCTGCTATTTCTTTCAGCACTAATCTCGGACCAGGGATGATAACTGCCTTGGGATTAAGGAAAGCTCTGCGATTTCCTAACAAACCTAGGAATGGATTCGATGCCTTGTCCACTGATGTTGAACTCATCCAATTCCTGGATGCTATGGAATACTGTTGGGAGCCCAAGCCGAGGACGACAATTCCCAACAAGAAGCTGACTCTCGTGAAGAAGGCGAACATGCCTTCTCAGCTTAACTACATCTTCTCTCACTTTATTCAGTGTATGAGTGGGAAGAGTGGGTCACTGGACCAGGCCAGCAAGATTCAGGTCCAAATGGCCTACTCCGTGATTAATTTTGACTTCGCCACAACTATCTTTGACGATCTGCGGTCAAAGACAGAGAAGACAGAGAGGGATCCCAAGATCCCCTATGTACGCTTCATTTGTGCATACCTGAAGTTCCTCTACCCTGCTACTTACCCCACTACTTCTGATGGCACTTTTGCCAAAGTGGGCCAGCGCTCCTTGGAGGTCAAGGCACTCCCCAATGAGGTAAGTATTTCTGAACTCCGCTCCCGACTCTCTCTCCACACTTCTTCGTCTTCAGCGGCCACGCAGGGGGTTCTTTCTTCTGCTATCCCTGCTGCTACTCCTTCCAAACGACCATCAACTGGCTCCTTTGGTCCTTCGAAAAAGGCCAAGGTGACTAAGGAGAAAGGTACCTCTAGCTCAAGACCTAAGGATGTTTCTCAACAAACCACCTTGGATGTCTTCGTGGGTCTCTCCTCCACATCCTCAGTGATACCCACATCAACCGTGCCAGTGACTACGGTCGCTGTCACATCAACAGTGACACCACCCATCAACTCAGCTCCTCAACATCCTGAGGTAACCACTAAGCCACTGTTTGGAACCCTAGGACCTGATAATCAAACGTTTGAAGATTCTCTACAATTCTACAAAATGTTTGAAAACTCAGGTAAACCTATAACCCTAAACACTACTCCCAACTCTCCATATAAGCCTGTTTCTCAACAACTAACATTTCTTTCAGGTCCTAATATGGCCACTGTTGACGCCAATGTCAACAGTTTGGGACTCAAGGTGGATTCTCTCACGACAGCCATCAATGGCACCACCAGTGCTGTTAATTCAGTTGGTGAAGAGCTGAAGACATTGACAGCTACGTGTTCAACGAAAGCTGAATCCTCTCAAATCTCCGCTCTTCAAGCCGCGATTGACCAAGTGAAGGAGAATTCCAAACGGCAGTTTGATGTCTTGTCTGCCAAGGTTGATTCCTGTGAAGTTCTACTTCAGCAAATCCTGACTCACCTGAAGGCACCAGCTCCAATTCCTGCTCCTTCATTTACAAAGAGCGGTCGCACCTCTCTGAACATAGCTGTGGAGTTTATTCATCAAGCTACGTCAGATATCCCTGTACTTGAAGGCCGTCTGGACAGTTTGGAGGCTGAAGTTCAGAAGTTGGCCGCTGCACACACTTCATCTCCTTCCAAAGATCTCTCCCTCCGTGATAATGACAAAGAGGGGGAGAAAGCAGCTGAAGAAAATACGGAGTTAGAAGCTGCTGCTGAGGTCCAACAGAAAGAAACTCCCTCTCATGTTGAGGGGGAGATAGCTGCTGAGAAAGCCCCTCCTACCATCGATGAGTTAATCGATGAAGAGGAAGAGGAGGACGATGAAGATGAAGCCCTTGATCTTGAAGATCAAGAGGAAGATCCTCATCAAGATGATGATGATGACGATGAAGAAGATCAATCTCTATGGTGTTCTTCTGCCGTCACGTCATCAGCGATAGCTTCGAAAGAAGTTATCAAAGCAGGGGGGAGTCATGAGACATCTTCAGGAACCCCTTTCCAAAGCAAAGGTGCAACTGCTGAGGGAAGCCTGAAGATGACCTCACTATCTGAGGAGAATCCTTCTCAGGTATGCCTTACCCTCGTTCCCTTATCCTTCTATAAAAATCCCACCCCTGTTTCTTTCTAGCCTTTATCTCTCTACTTTCCTGAAAATAAACTAATCTTCTTTTTCATTTTCTGACCAGACAGTTCTCTCCCCTGCTTAAGGGAAAAGAGCTACAAATAATCCCAGCCTCTGAAGCTGATGACCAAATAATCCCAATCTCTAAAGAGATTGATGAAGAGGATGAAGAAGAAGAGTCCCTGCAACATCCACGGAGGCCCTCTAGACCACTTCATTGGTCAGAGGAAGAGATGAAGAAAAGAACAGAGATGATCTCTCATCTGGAGAGTCAACGACTGAAGATCCCATCTCAATCAACAGATCTAGAGTTCCTGACTGAAGCTGAAATTGAAGAATTCATCAGGGCTGAGAAGTTGATTGCTGATTGTCAAAGAGATGCCTCTCTGGCTCTCAAAATTCAGTCTTCTCAAGTCAAAGACTTAAAGCTGAAAAGGAAACCAGTGGAAGTCCAAACCGATCTTTTGAAAGAGATTGAAGAGGAGCGCTCAAAAGAAAAAGCGGCCAGCGATAGCTCAGTCTATTGGTGCAAACATAAACTCGACTATCGCTCTGACCCAATGAAGATTGTTTCAGTCGCTATCTCTGGAAGAAAGAAGAAGGATAATGTTTCTGTTACTATGGAGATTACCAGAGAGGATGGAAGCTGCAAGGCTATGTTCGTTTCAAAGCTGGAAAGCTTCGGCTATATGGAATGGCTTGAGTTCAAAGATGCACTGAAAAAATCAAAGTCAATCTACAAAGGCTATGTTGAAGGGATAAATGATGCTCTCATCAACAGAGTCGCTGCAATATTAAAGGTGTCGTCTGCTCTTCCCTCTAAGTCAAAGCAATTCAAAAGGAAGCCTGTCTCCTCCTCCTCTGAAAATGTCGCAGTGATCAGAAATGAAACCTCCATCAAATTTTCAAGAGAAGCTTTGTTCGGTCCTCCTCCTGATCTTTCAGTTCTGGATCTATCTCTGCCTCCTGATGGACCATATGTTGCGGGACAAGTACTTGAAGAACCTTTTGGAATCTTCTTCAGAGATGACGAGGAACAACTCAGATTTCAAAGAGTTTCTGAAATACCTATCTGTCCCCTCGGTCTTCTCAAGGATCTCATGTGCTTATGGTGTGATCTCTCTCCTACTGCTGAGCAAATCAAAGCGATCATTAGCCAAGAATCTTTAGAGCGAAGGCAAAAAGGAGAAGAAATACCTGAGTATTTGATCAATCCTCCTAAACCCTCTTTAGATAGCTGATAGATTAGTTTTCTTTCTTGTAATCTTTTAGTAAATCTTACAATAGTTAGTACACCACTTGTACTTGTAATTTTCATACCTTGTAATTCTTTTCTTGGATTAATGAAAATTTCAGTGATGTACTTAACTCCATTAGTACTGTAAAAGATCCCTTAAAATAGTAATTGGGACGTGTATGTTATGAGTCCTGATTATTCCTTATTTTGAACTTTAAAAGTAATTTTCTTCAGTTACTTTGTCATTATCAAATAGGAGGAGATTGTTGATCCAAACTCTCTCAGTAATTTGATAACGACCCTCTTTTATACTTAGTGAAAATTACGTTTAATATGTATTAGTGTTTCACCATCAGCGATCAGATTGAGTCTGTTCAGTTATCGCTGATAGTCCTAACAAACATTCGTATGTATTAGTGTTTCACTATCAGTGATCAGACTGAGTCTGTTCAGTTATCGCTAATAGTTTCTGATGTAAACAGCTAACGTAATCCCTGAAGACAAGCCTCGCGTCAACAGATGTTCATAGCTGAATCGAAGACGAAGCTGCTGAACAAAGACAAGTCTACTAGTGACCTGATGCGGATATCAGTGAAGCAAAGACGAATCTACTTATACGCGAAGGAACATGAGGAAAAGCTTCAGCGATCGCTGAACTCTTGATGTCTCTGAAGAAAGAGATATTCAGCGATCAAATGATCACTAAGCTTATGCCTCAAGTCTCCTTTTGTCTTACCTTGCACAACCAGTACGATGTGTCAGAACGGACATATCTCTGCCACAAATCGTACAACAACTCTGTCACCTACAGTGTTCATGATACGGCCGAAAGCATGTCTCCCAAAAGTCAGACTACCAAAGCCAATCACTGAATGACACGTGTAAAGTACCCTGCCATGCATTTAATGCATAGGGTAAAAATAGAAAGATCACCTCTCCATTTGAGGGTGTGCTCTATTCTTGAACCAATATAGAAACCTTTGTTTTCTATACTTCTAAAACCCCCTTCTCTCTATATTCTTGTGCAACCATCTTAGTGTTTCTTAAGTTTGTTTAGATTGAGTCTGTCTTAATCTTATTCCGCAACAAACTTGTAAATTGTGTTTGATTTATCAATAAACAATTTATTAAACGTTAATTTCTGTGTTTGTATTCAACCCTCCCCCCCCCCCTTCTACAAACTTTTTAAGCACCTCCGGGACCAACACATCTCGGTAGGAGCCAACCGGTAGGAAGCTCGGGCAATCGGAGCCGCTCCCGGAATGAGATCAATTCGGAACTCCACTAGGCGGTCGGGTGGCAAGCCGGGAAAGTCTTCTGGAAATACATCGGAAAACCCGCGCACCACTCTAACATCTTCTAGTTTCTTCTTCTCGAGCTTGGTGTCGATTGCATAAGCCAAGAAGGATGAGCATCATTTTGCCAAACACTTTCGCGCCTTAATTATAGAGATAATCGCCACCTCGCCTTTTCTTCTCTCGCCATAGATTATAGTTGACTCTCCATCCGTAACAGGTAGTCGGATCATATTCTTAGAACACACGATCTCCGCTTGGTTTCCCGACAACCAATCCATCCCCACTACTACATCGAATCCGCCGATTTGCATAGGCATCGAGTTTATGGGGAATTTCTTCTCCTCGAATTCAAAGGTGTAACCTCTCAAGATATCCCAGATTGCCACTTGACTACCATTCGCTATTTCTACCAATAAGGCATCCTCTAGACTACTCTTAGACATGGCAAGCTTTGGACAAAATACATATGATATGAAAGAGTAGCTAGCACCCGAGTCAAATAACACACGAGCAGGTACGGAGTTTAGAAGAAACATACCCGACACCACATCCGTAGATGCCTTGGCTTCTTCTGCAGTCATTTGGGAAGCTCTCACAGATGCTCTTGGAGGCTCCACTTTCTTCCCACCGGCCCCTCCGGCCTTCAACTTTGGGCATTCCGCCCTGACGTGCCCTTGCTCCTTGCATTCAAAACATATTTGCCCCTTGATGGGACAATCTTTAAACGTATGCCCGAGTTTCCCGCACTTGTAGCAAGTCCCGGGGACGAAGTTACATGGGCCGAAGTGTTTGCTCCGGCATTTAGAGCACTACTTGGCATCACGCCTAGGGTCGGCGCCACGGTGATTGTTGTTGGCACATCTAGGATTCTTTGAGGGCATTGAACCACCCTCCCATCTCCTATTTTCGACTTGACGACTACCTTCCTCCTTTCCGAGATTGTAAGCATCTTCCATAAGTTGTGCCTCTTCAATCTCCTCCCGAAGAGTGGAGGCCTTTGATACCCGCACCATCGACATCATGTCTGATGGAAGGCCCTTGATGTAAGCCTGGATCTTTTCCTTCTCTGTCGGGACCAAATGTCCCACCAACCCCAGTTTGTCCATGAACAGTCGATTGTATTCCTTCACAGACAAGTTACCCTTCTTCAAATTTCGGAAATCTTCCTCAATTCGGTCCATCGACCTCTCGTTGCAGTATTCCTCTAATAACTTCTCCTTGAATGTTGCCCAAGTCAGTTTTGCCAAGACTGTCGCCTCGATGGAAGTGGAATATACGTTCCACCAAGTGAGGGTCGCACCCCTCAACATTTGTGAGCCAAAGACTGCCTTTTGTCCTTCTCCATACTCGTTCGATCGGAAAGCTTGTTCCATCTCCCGTATCCAGCTAACACAAACTATCGAATTGTCTGAACCCTTAAATTTCGGCGGTCGGCAACCCAGAAAGGCTTTGAATGTGCAACTTTTCGTCGATTGCTTAACTCCCGGGGTTGCGGTCTCGTTAGAGGGAATTCCAGGTCTGGTACCCCCGGATCCCGCCACAATTATGTTCTCGTCAACCGCTTCAGGTCGACGGTTGTTGATGTCTCTATCCTACAAGAGTTTTAAGAACATCTCTTGTTGTTGTGCCATGGCTCTATTCATGGCTAACATCATGCGTTCCATCATTCTCGTCTCCACCGTTGCTTCCTCCATAATGGACTCTTCGGTCTCTCAGTTGCATCGGGGGATGTGTTCGGGTCCTCCGCCCAACACATTAACCAGACGAGAGGGTTCCTCTACCGTAGTCACCCGTGGATGGTCGGTCGTGGATGATGTGGCCTCTTAACCTTCCGGTCGGTTTCTGGTATTGACCATGAGTCTGCCACACATAACACGAAATAGAATGAGGAACGAGCTCATAGAATTAACACAAGGAAACATACCACTACACTTATCAATTATTATAACAACAGTAGATCAAGTATGCTCACGTAAAATGTAACATCCGTAAATTCAGGTAAGTTTGTGGCCTTGTTAATCTTATGTTTATGTGCTTACCAAAGTAGAAATTATTTGCTTAATTGCCATTTTCGTCTATGTTAGTTGCTTGGTACTGGATTAGAAGTTTTAGACTAGCAATTGTTGAGCAGGGAGTTTCGCGACTTAGGCGCGAGTTTAAGTTGCGGCATAAGCCGCGTAGTCCACTGGAGTGGTTTGGGTTTGAGGAACCTCACGACTTACGCCGCGGGTGGAAGTCGCGGCACAAGCCGCGTAACCCACTGGATCCCTCACCTTTGAGCACACGGGCGACTTATGCCGCGGGTGCAAGTCGCGGCACAAGTCGCGGTACAAGTCACGATCGTCCTGCAGCTTCCTAAAACCCTTCATTTCTCGGTTCAAAATCACAACACACACACATTGATTTGGGGAGCTATTTCTAGGGTTTTGGGAGCCATTTCTTCCTCTTGCTAGCTAGAGCATTTATTGCAAGCCTTTGGGGAGGTAAAGCTTCATTTATTGAGCCTCCTTCTACTTCAAGATCAAGATCTCAAGAGTCTAAGTCTCCATCTTCTCCATCCAACTTCTAGGGTTTTCCATTTTCTAGGTTTTGGTATAAAACCTAGATTGTGAGTTTACTAAACCTTTGTTAAAACTAGATACACATCATATTCTTCTATTTGTTACTTTATCTCTATATGTTTAAGTGATTGGGATTTCTTTATGAAAATAGCTAGAAATGTAAATATGGGTGATATGCCATGATTTATGTTATATGTATCATTATTTGGGGCTTTTCTCATAGATACATAATGTAGGTACCTTGATATGTTAAATGTATGCATATATGGGTATTCTAATGATTCTAGTTGGAACACCATGATGGTGACGTATTTATATGCAAGATGAGCATGATTGTCATTTGGGTCTTTTGTTAGACTTCATGATGATAGGATGGAAATATTGTACCCGTAGTTGGTATTGAATAATGTTGGGTTGAAATACACCTAAAGGACCTCCTATATGCGTTATGTGGACGAACCAAGTCAGTACTAGGCATGGAAATGGGGCGGGGTTGGGGCGGGGACCTCAATCCCCATCCCCGTCCCCAATCCCTCATTTTCATCCCCGTCCCCATCCCCGTCCCCGTCGGGGAATATGATCACATCCCCATCCCCATACCCAACGGGGAAACGGGGATTTTCTTTTTCCGTTTATGTAAGCTATTTAATTTAAATATATGAGACACCACACATGTTTAAATATCACATATTTCCAATAAACCTAAAATCGAAAGAAATTTAATTTAGTATAAAAATCACAACATCATATAATAATTAATAACTTAAAACCAAAATAAATTCAACCGAATTCGGAAAAAAAAAACTTAACTTCAAACGCACCAAAAGATATCGAGTAAGATTCAAAACCATATCGAGTAATTGTATTTTGATTGACATCCAAAATACATACTAACATCTAAAAAATAACAATTTCATATTATAAACCTAGTTAGAAAATAGGAAATTATGAATTACCAATTTAGTTTAAATAAATATATATCAAATATTAATTAAAATATAAAACGGGGACGGGATGGGGCGGGGCGGGGAGTGCGATACCCGTCCCCGTCCCCATCCCCGGTTTGAGACAAACGGGGATCCCCGTCCCCATCCCCGATTTAGCGGGGAATCCCCATCCCCGATCGGGACGGGTGGACCGGGTTCCTCGACGGGTCGGGGCCTATTTCCATGCCTAGTCAGTACACTAGGAGGATGTAGTCTTGGGCGCCACTGTGATGGTATGTGCCTAGACCTCCGCCATTCGGGGAATTTTCTTAGCGATAGTCTTCGGGTGTGTCGGGCCTTTCGGGCGTTCCTTGTTAAGGGCATCAAGGTATATCGACTCTTGGGTGGGACTTGATTGGTGCTTTGGGTCTCCCCTAATGACTCCACATATATTGAACACTAGTTAACTGCTGATAAGAATTGTAACTGTTCATGCATGCTTATTATTGTTCAACTCACTAGGCTTTTTGGCCTAACACTTGTTTGGTGTCGATGTGTATCTCAGGTTCTAGCGGCGCCGGTCTTAAGCAGGCTTAGTTGCTTTGGGGTGAGAGCTTGGGGATTTTTGCACATGGACATATTATACTTTTGAAAGTGAACCGTTTGGGTTCTTAAATGACAACCCTTTTGTAATCTCTTTTCTAGTTGTAGAAATTAGATTAGGTTGTTATTTATTATCCGTTAAATTACAATTGTAATTAAACAGGTTGTTTATACATTTTCCCCATTTTTGGGAGGCTCTTGCTATGGCTATTTTGTATACCTCGTGTTCGTTTTGCGGATTTTTGTTATCCCTATTTTTAGGGTGTTACAAGTTGGTATCATAGCTTTAGTTTAAGTGAACTAGGTATTGTTTAGCATATCTAGACTTAAGCTTTAGACGTTATGACTTCACTGTCCACTTGGGGTAGGAATCCTAGGTGGGGAGAGTGTTAGGATTACGGAATTACTTTAATTAAAAGTTGTGATGATGGTGACAAGAATTCTTGTGTATGGTTCGTTCATAATTTCACTTAGCTACTGCTATTATGAATGCCTTGTTACGTGAGCATACTTGGTTTACTATTATTACGATAATTGATGAAGGTATTAGTACGTACAATGAGTTCAACTCATTTAGTCTTTTCCTCAATCTATTTCTCGTACGTGTATGGCAGATTGTGATGGTAAACCCTCGAAGTAGGTTTCCAGGCATGCCAGAGGGTCAACCAGAGGTGGAATCTGTAGCTGTACGACCCCCTGAGGGGACAATCGCCGATGAAGTTCCCGTACCCAGAATCTTGGGAGGCGGACCTGAGCATGTTCCGCGCCGGAACCTCAATTCAGGTAACGCCATCATGGAGGAAGTTACCATGGAGACCCGGCTTCGGGATAGCATGATGTTGGCCATGAATGCGGCCTTGGCTCAACAACAGTTGGCCATGACTTCGGCCATGACCCAACAGCAAGAGTTTTTCATGAAACTCCTAGAGGATCGAGACACTAGCAACCGACAACCTGAGACTATGGCTGAAAACATTATTGTGGGGTCGGGTGGACCGAATGTGGTAACAGTTGAGGAACCATCTGACGAGGGGATCAGAACGAAGACTAAGGGGTGCACCTACAAGGCATTTCTGGGATGCCACCCTAAGGAATTTGCGGGTTCCGATAACCCAGTTGCTTGTATGTATTGGCTCAAAGAGATAGAGATGGCCTTTGAGTCAAGTGAGTGTGATCCCTCTCAACGGGTCAAGTTTGCTTCTCAACTGCTTCGGGGAGAGGCTTTGATTTGGTGGAATCTCACTCGATCAGTCCTCACTCCTGAAGTTCTGGCTAAGTTAACTTGGCCGACGTTCAAAGAGAAGATTATGGACAAGTATTGTAGCGAGCGTTCGATGGACAAATTGGAGCGGAAGTTCCGAGATCTGAAGAAAGGGAATCTGTCTGTTGTTGGCTACTCCAAACTCTTTCTGGAGAAACTAAACTTGGTGGGACATCTGGTTCCCGATGAAAGGTCAAAGATTAAGGCCTATCATCAAGGGTTACCGGCCGAGATGCGAACGGCGGTAAGGAATGCTAAGTGTTCGACTCTGCAAGAGGTTATCGAGGAGTCCTTACTCGTTGAGGACGACATCAATGCCGAAAGGGATGAGAAGAAGCATGTTGGTGAGAAACGGAAGTGGGAAGGGCCATCTGGGCCCGTTCGCCAATCAAGACCCTTTGCAAGTGGAAGAGCGGGTGATTAGCGCCGTGAAGATCGGTGGTGACACAAGTGCAGGTCAAAGCACTCGGGGTCATGCGCTACAAGGACTCACTCCGGTCCATCCGGGTGTACCAAGTGTGGTAAGAAAAACCACACAACTCGAGAGTGTTCCCTCCGTAGGTCGGTATGTTATGAATGCGGAGAACCGGGGCATATGAAGCGAGAGTGCCCAAGGCTAGTTAGAGGAGGTGGTGGAAATTCTGTGGATTCGACGGCTAGGATCGAACAACCATTAAGGGCACCAAGTCGATCTTTCCGGATGACTACCGAGGAGGCAAAGGAGACCGCGGATGTCGTTTCGGGTACGTTTCTAGTAAACTCCATGCCTGCTCGTGTCTTGTTTGATTCGGGTGCTACATGTTCCTTTGTGTCAGATGCTTTCTGTAAGCAATTCACCACTCCTATTAGTGTCCTTCCCGATGCATTAGTAGTAGAAGTAGCTAATGGGGATCAAGTGATTATTCGTGATCATTTTTGTGATTGCACTCTAGAGATCGATGGGAGTTCTTTTGGAGTGGATTTATTACGTATGGCTATAGGAGGATTTGATGTAGTCATAGGTATGGATTGGTTAGTAAGGCATAAGGCAGACATCTTTTGTTCCAAAAAGATGATCCAAGTGCCATTAATGGAAAATGGTGTGGCTACCATTTATGGGGAGAAAGGAAAGAGGAATAATCCTATTATCTCATCTCTTAAGGATCGCAAGTTTTTAGCGAAGGGTTACCCTTCGTACTTGGCCTACGTTGTGGACGCGAAGAAAGAAAAGAAGTCGGTAGAAGATGTGGAGGTGGTGCAAGATTATCCGGACGTCTTTCCGGAAGATTTACCCGGATTACCGCCGGAGCGGCAAGTGGAGTTTCAGATTGACCTCACACCAGCGGCTCCGATAGCTCGTGCTCCATATCGTTTGGCACCGACAGAAATGAAAGAGATGATGATGCAACTTCAAGAGTTGCTGGAGAAGGGCTTCATTCGACCGAGTTCGTCACCTTGGGGAGCACCGGTTCTGTTCGTGAAGAAGAAGGATGGATCCATGCGGATGTGTATAAATTATCGGGAGTTAAACAAGGTCACGGTGAAGAACAAGTATCCCTTACCTCGCATCGATGACCTTTTTGATCAACTACAAGGCGCGAGATGTTTCTCGAAGATTGATCTTCGGTCCGGTTATCATTAAGTGTGAGTGAAGAACGAAGATATTCCGAAGAAGGCTTTCCGGACAAGATACGGTCATTATGAGTTTTTGGTGATGTCTTTAGGCTTAACCAACGCTCCGGCCGTGTTCATGGATTTGATGAACCGTGTGTGTCGCCCATTCTTGGATAAATCTGTGATCGTCTTCATCGACGATATTCTAATATATTCAAAGGATGAGTCCGAACATGGGAAACACTTACGGGAAGTACTCGAAGTCCTAAGAAGGGAGAAGTTGTTTGCAAAATTCTCCAAGTGCGAATTCTGGCTCCAAGAGGTACAATTCTTGGGGCATGTGATATCAAAGGATGGCGTAAAGGCGGCAAAGATCGAGGCAATGATGAGTTGGGAGCCCCCAACAAGTCCGACAGAGATCCGAAGCTTCTTAGGTTTGGCGGGTTACTACCGGCGTTTCGTCCAAGACTTTTCCAAGATAGATACACCGCTCACTTCTCTTACAAGGAAGAACGTCAAGTTTCTTTGGACCGATGCACAAGAGCTAGCGTTTCAAACGCTCAAGAGGAAGTTGTGCGAAGCTCCGATCTTGTCCTTACCCGAGGGATCGGAAGACTTTGTCGTGTTTAGTGATGCTTCCAAGATGGGGCTTGGGTGTGTCCTAATGCAAAGGGGGAAGGTAATAGCCTACGCGTCGCGACAATTAAAGGATCATGAGAAGAATTATCCGACTCATGACTTGGAATTGGCGGCGGTAGTGTTTGCTTTAAAGTTGTGGCGACATTACTTGTATGGGAAGAAGTGTACTCTTTTTACCGATCACAAGAGTCTCAAATACATCTTTGATCAAAAGGAACTCAACATGGGACAAAGGAGATGGCTTGAGCTCTTGAAAGATTATGATTGTGATTTACTCTATCATCCTGGTAAGGCCAACGTGGTGGCGGATGCGTTGAGTCGAATGAGCCATGATGGGGGTGTCAAAATATCCCTTACGAGAATCGATGTGGTGTCGAGTTTGTTGGAGAGCATAAGAGCGAGTCAAGTGGAAGCACTTAAAGAAGAGAACCTCAAGGCTAAGGTTATGTCAAAGCAAAAGGAACTCTTAACGGAAGATGGTCGTGGACTCAAACTCTTTCAAGGGCGCATTTGGGTGCCGAAGGTTGGGGGAAACCGTGAATTACTTCTCGAGGAAGCGCATAAGTCGAAGTATTCTATACATCCCGGTAGCACAAAGATGTATAGAGATTTAAAGCTAAACTATTGGTGGCCGGTGATGAAGCTAGACGTGGCTAGCTATGTGGAGAAGTGTGTCACGTGCCTTCAAGTGAAAGCGGAGCATCAAAGACCGTATGAAAGTTTGCATCCGTTGTCCATTCCCGAGTGGAAGTGGGACAACATCACCATGGATTTTGTGACAAAGCTACCGAAGACCTTGCGCAGTCACGACACTATTTGGGTAATTGTGGATCGGCTAACCAAGAGTGCGCATTTTCTTGCAATGCGGGAGACCTTGCCAATGGAGAAATTGGCCAAACTTTATATCGACGAGGTGGTGTCAAGGCACGGAGTTCCACAATCTGTGGTATCAGATCGGGATAGTCGTTTCACTTCGAACTTTTGGGCTAGCTTGCAAAAAGAGTTGGGTACTAGGTTGAATTTGAGTACGGCATATCATCCTCAAACGGATGGTCAAAGCGAGAGGACGATCCAGACGCTAGAAGATATGTTGAGATCGTGTGTAATAGACTTCGAGGGAAGTTGGGACTCACATCTACCTTTGGTAGAGTTCGCATACAACAACAACTACCATTCTAGTATCGGTATGGCACCGTTCGAGGCTTTGTATGGACGAAAGTGTAGAAACCCAGTTTGTTGGTTAGAAGCAGGCGAAAAGCAATTCGCCGGGCCGGAAATAGTTCAAGAGACGGCGGCCAAGGTGAAAGAAATCCGGGAAAGGCTAAAGGCGGCGCAAGACCAATAGAAAGCTATGCGGACAAGAAAAGAAGACCGGTCGAGTTTCAGGTGGGCGATCGGGTCATGCTGAAAGTATCTCCATGGAAGGGAATCATCCGGTTTGGGAAGCGTGGGAAGCGTGGGAAGCTCAGTCCTCGTTTCCTTGGGCCCTTTGTTATTTTAGAAAAGGTTGGACTTCAAGCATACTGGTTGGACTTACCACCGGAAATGGATGGGATACATCCCACCTTTCACGTTTGTTACTTACGGAAGTGCTTAGCCGAAGAGGAAAGCGTGATTCCTTTGACAGAAATCCGAGTAGATAATGGAAATCGTTGTGTGGAAGAACCGGAAGCGATTTTAGAAACGAAGGTAAAGAAGTTACGACATAAAGACATGATCATGGTCAAGGTACAATGGAAGCACCATCGTGGTGCTAACATTACTTGGGAGTCTGAAGATGATATGAAGAAGCGTTATCCTCATTTATTTGCGTAGAGGTGATTTCGGGGACGAAATCCAAATTAGGTGGGGAGGATTGTAACATCCGTAAATTCAGGTAAGTTTGTGGCCTTGTTAATCTTATGTTTATGTGATTACCAAAGTAGAAATTATATGCTTAATTGCCATTTTCGTCTATGTTAGTTTCTTGGTATTGGATTGGAAGTTTTAGACTAGCAATTGTTGAGCAGGGAGTTTCGTGACTTAGACGCGAGTTTAAGTCGCGGCATAAGCCGCGTAGTCCACTGGAGTGGTTTGGGTTTGAGGAACCTCGCGACTTACGCCGCTGGTGGAAGTCGCGGCACAAGCCGCGTAACCCACTGGATCCCTCACCTTTGAGCACACGGGCGACTTATGTCGCGGGTGCAAGTCGCGGCACAAGTCACGATCGTCCTGCAGCTTCCTAAAACCCTTCATTTCTTGGTTCAAAATCACAACACACACACACACTGATTTGGGGAGCGATTTCTAGGGTTTTGGGAGCCATTTCTTCCTCTTACTAGCTAGAGCATTTATTGCAAGCCTTTGGGGAGGTAAAGCTTCATTTATTGAGCCTCCTTCTACTTCAAGATCAAGATCTCAAGAGTCCAAGTCTCCATCTTCTCCATCCAACTTCTAGGGTTTTCCATTTTCTAGGTTTTGGTATAAAACCTAGATTGTGAGTTTACTAAACCTTTGTTAAAACTAGATACACATCATATTCTTCTATTTGTTAATTTATCTCTATATGTTTAAGTGATTGGGATTTCTTTATGAAAATAGCTAGAAATGTAAATATGGGTGATATGCCATGATTTATGTTATATGTATCATTATTTGGGGCTTTTCTCATAGATACATAATGTAGGTACCTTGATATGTTAAATGTATGCATATATGGGTATTCTAATGATTCTAGTTGGAACACCATTTTGGTGACGTATTTATATGCAAGATGAGCATGATTGTCATTTGGGTCTTTTGTTAGACTTCATGATGATAGGATGGAAATATTGTACCCGTAGTTGGTATTGAATAATGTTGGGTTGAAATACACCTAGAGGACCTCCTATATGCGTTATGTGGACGAACCAAGTCAGTACACTAGGAGGATGTAGTCTTGGGCGCCACTGTGATGGTATGTGCCTAGACCTCCGCCATTCGG
Organism: Arctium minus; assembly: GCA_954870635.1. Lineage (NCBI taxonomy): Eukaryota > Viridiplantae > Streptophyta > Magnoliopsida > Asterales > Asteraceae > Arctium > Arctium minus. The sequence goes on along the minus strand of OX941091.1, from coordinate 71,905,096 downwards.
GGAATTTTCTTAGCGATAGTCTTCGGGTGTGCCGGGCCTTTCGGGTGTTCCTTGTTAAGGGCATCAAGGTATATCGACACTTGGGTGGGACTTGATTGGTGCTTTGGGTCTCCCCTAATGACTCCACATATATTGAACACTTGTTAACTGCTGATAAGAATTGTAACTGTTAATGCATGCTTATTATTGTTCAACTCACTAGGCTTTTTGGCCTAACACTTGTTTGGTGTCGATGTGTATCTCAGGTTCTAGCGGCGCCGATCTTAAGCAGGCTTAGTTGCTTTGGGGTGAGAGCTTGGGGATTTTTGCACATGGACATATTATACTTTTGAAAGTGAACCGTTTGGGTTCTTAAATGACAACCCTTTTGTAATCTCTTTTCTAGTTGTAGAAATTAGATTAGTTGGTTGTTATTTATTGTCCGTTAAATTACAATTGTAATTAAACAGGTTGTTTATACATTTTCCCCATTTTTGGGAGGCTCTTGCTATGGCTATTTTGTATACCTCGTGTCCGTTTTGCGGATTTTTGTTATCCCTATTTTTAGGGTGTTACATAAAACATCTTCATAATAACGTTAGCTAAGTGAAATTATGAACACATGATACGTAAGAGTTCTCGTTACCATCACTACAACTTTTAACTTGTGTAAGTTCTGTCGACTCTAAGACCATCCTATCTTAAGAGTTCTACCCCATCTCACGATTCATAACTTAATAGTCTCAGCTTAAGTCTAGGCATCTTACAATCATACCTAATTCACTTAAACTAAAGCTCTGATACCAACTTGTAACACTCTAAAATTTAGACGGAAATAAAATTTGAAATTTCGGCAATATGACGTTTGAAAATAGGGAAACCTGTCACCCTAAAGTAAGGGATATTTTAAGCCTGTAAAGTAAAGGTAAAACAATTCAACCCAAGTGTATCATCCCATAATTGGGTACATAGTAAGGCATTTACAAACCCAAATGATGAAGCATAAAACGACAACCTACTAATCTAAATTTGGTAAACTAGATTATGGTCGGGTATCGCAATCCTTCCAAAATGTATATTCTTCAAAAGTCAAGGTATGTTGGTCATTATGTATCTCAAAAAGACCACTCACGACTCTAAGGTCGTTCCCTCAATCCCGACGTGCCCCACCGCTAAGATGACATGTCAAACATGACAACAAAGAACAAGTGTTAGGCTAAAGCCTAGTGAGAACAAGTCAAATAAGAATGGAAGTACTAAACCCATTCGGAGTCACACGGATGATATAACCGAGAGCTAAAGCCAACAAATCAGATAAACCATTAGTGATTAAATATGGTACAAATAATACCAATCACAAAATGAGCTCAACTCCTCTAAGTCTATTGCTCGAAAACATCAAGTCAACCCCTCTAGGTCTATTCTTGAGAGTTACAAAACGGGGAACTCTAGCAAAAGAGAATTACACCTTACTGCCCATGAGACGTTGCCCGACCGTATAGGTCCACACCTTACTTATCATGGTGACCCGATGACTATTCCGTGCCAAAATGGTGAACACTATGTTCAAAACGGGGACATAGGAACACCGTGCCTATGGATCCATTGCACTAAGACCAAATACCAAAAATATGCTAGTACATGTGATACCCATATTGAATCAAGTATGTAAATAAATCATACGTACAAGTTACCTACATTAAATCTTGACTCCCAACAATGAGGAGACTAAAGCAAAATAACTCATCAATAAAATACCATATATATTCCATTTTAAAAGTCATGATTGTAATTAATTAACCCAATACTTGCATCTCCCAAAACCCTAATTTTCCACCTTTGGTTCCCCAAAATCCCATGGGTTGAGGGTTGTCTAACAAATGAGTAGAATACATAGAAAACCATTCGTCTTAGTTAAAAGTACATTTCTCACCATTCTTACTTAGGTTACAAAACCCTAACATCCCCAAAATTCATATTTAGGTTAAGAAGGCATAGAGGACCAAAATACAAGGATATTAGCATATATAGAAGTATAAAGAAGTGTATGAACTCACCTTGAAAGGATTTTACACAAACCCTAGGTGTTGTATGAGAAGAGGAAGATGAGAAAATCCCTTGAAGCTTTAAATCCTTAAGCCCCTTAATCAATGCTTACCAAAACCTAGATTGAATCATACATAAGGTTTTAATGCTCTTACCCAAGAATAATCAATGAAGAGAGATGAAGAAACCGACCTCTCACTATGAAAAACTGTCCAAGCTAGCTCCCAAATGAAGAAAATGAGTATTTTGGCCGAGAAAATGGGTTTTAAGTGAACTGGGCCCGACCGCGACCCTGCCTCTCTGTCACTCTCGCTTGGCACTATCACCCGAACAATGCACCCCTCGGTACAATCCTGACGATTGTGCCTCGCGAGAGTGACATATGTCACAATCGCGCGGGCACTATCGTGCCACTCCACCACCCCTCGGTACAAACCCGACGAGTGTGCCCCGCGATAGTGACCTCTGTCATAATCACGGGCAATGTCGCCCCATGCGTACCGAAACCCGTTTTCGTCCCAGATTGATCCAACGAACCCCCCCCCCCCCACGACACTATGTTCTAACATAAGCAAAGTTGGATTTGAGACATACCAAAAACACAGATGTTACATGTCGATCCCCCTTTTGATTTTTTCTCTTCTTCGATCTCCCCAAGAACTTGCTCCATGCCCCTTCTCTAATCAGTATTAGCCGCCATAATGAAATGGGGAGAATCCCTAGGGTTAAGACCCCTTTTAATCCTAACTTACAATTAACCCCTTGAACTTTGGGTCTTGATCAACTTTTCACCCGAACTCTAAAATTGAGCAATTTAAACCATGATATTACAATATCCCCCCTCAAAAGGATTCCGTCCCCGGAATTCCATCGTTGAACAGACTGGGGTACTGGGACCTCATGTTCGCCTCCACTTCCCACGTCGACTCTTGTCTCTTGTGGAACTCCTATTGTACCCGTACTAACCGAATTTCTTTATTCCTTAGCTTCTTGACTTTGTGATCCAAAATGGTCACCGGTTCTTCGACGTAACTCAACTTTTCATCCACATGGATATCCTCCAACGGTACCACTACGTCGGTTTCGGCCATACACTTCTTCAGATTCGACACATGGAACGTGGGGTGGATTCCTCGCAGCTCCACCGGTAAATCCAGTTTGTTCGATACTTCACCAACATGTTCTAGGATCGTAAACGGTCCAACAAATCTCAGTCGCAATTTACCTTCTTTCCGAAGCGGACTACTCCCTTCCAAGGCGAAACTTTTAACATGACCAAGTCTCCCACTTGGAATTTGATGGGTTTTCTTTGTTTATTCGTATACATCCTTTGCCGGTCTTGCGCTGATCTCAACCTTTCACGAATTTGGTTCACCTTATCAGCAGTCACTTGCACTATTTCCGGACCTGTCAATTGTCGTTCTCTCACCTCATTCCAACATAGGGGTGTTCTACACTTGCGATCGTACAATGCTTCGAATGGTGTTGCTTGAATACTGACGTGATAATTGTTATTATAGGAGAACTCTATCAATGGTAAATGAACTTCCCATGAACCCTTGAAGTCGATCATACATGCTAGAAGCATGTCTTCCAGCGTTTGTATGGTCCTCTCACTTTGACACTGATTGTGGGTGATAGGTTGTGCTCAACTTGAGTTGCGAACCCAACTCTCTTTGCAAACTTCTCCAAAAATATGACATAAATCGACCGTCTCGATATGAAACTATAGACGACGGCACTCCATGCCTGGACACTATCTTGTCTATATACAACTTAGCCAATTTCTCTAACGGATACATCTCCTTAATCGGTAGGAAATGAACTGATTTTGTGAGTCGATCTACTATCACCCAGATGACATCGTGCCCCTTAGGTGATCGCGGCAATCCGGTAACAAAGTCCATCGTGATCTCGTCCCATTTCGATACCGGTATTTCTAACGGCTGAAGCTCCCTGTAAGGTCTTTCATGCTCCGCTTTCACCCTTAGACACGTTAGGTATCGCTCGACGAAGTAAGCGATATCTTTATTTAAACCCGACCACCAGTAACTTTGCTTTAGGTCTCGATACATTTTGTTGGTTCCAGGTTAAATATAATAACGCGACTTATGCGCTTCTTCCAACACTTTCCTCCGAAGGTCGCCCAGTTTCGGGATCCACACTCGATCGCCAAAACATCTCACTCCACGGTTGTCTGTGGTTAACGAACTTACGATTCCAACTATTCTTTCGCTTTTCCAGTTCTCTTCTAAGAGCGCTTCTTTTTGTAGACTCTTGACTTCCTCCAAGAAGGTGAAAGTTGCCTCAACCCGAAACGCCACCACCCTCATTGCATCGCCAAGCTCTTTCCGACTCAAGGCGTCGACCACTACATTGGCTTTCCCCGGATGGTAAAGAATCTCGCAATCATAATCGCTTAACAGTTCCATCCATCTACGTTGCCTCATATTGAGCTCTTTCTGGTTGAATAGGTGTTGAAGGCTCTTGTGATCAGTATAAATCTGACACTTAACCCCATACAGGTAATGCCTCCAAATCTTCAATGCGAAAACTACCGTTGCCAGCTCCAGATCATGCGTAGGGTAATTCCTCTCATGCTCTTTCAACTGGCGGGATGCGTAGGTAATCACTCTGCCTTCTTGCATTAACACGCACCCCAGACCCAACTTTGAAGCATCACTGAAGATCACAAATCCTTCAGATCCATTAGGTAGAGATAGAATGGGCGCACTGCTCAGACTTTCCTTCAGTTTACCAAACGCTTTCTCTTGAGCCTCGGCCCATACGAACTTAACGTTTTTCCTTGTTAGAGTAGTTAACGGTGTGGCTATCCTCGAGAAGTCCTGAATGAATTTTTGATAATAGCCCACCAATCCAAGAAAACTTCTTACTTCAGATGGCGATTTTGGCGCTTCATAACCTTTGATAGCCTCAATCTTAGCCGAATCGACCTTAATCCCTTCCTCCGACACCACGTGTCCTAGAAATTGCACCTCCCTTAACCAAAATTCGCATTTCGAGAATTTGGCGTACAACCTTTCACGCTTAAGCAGTTCCAATATCGCTCGCAGGTGCGACTCATGCTCACTCATGGACCGAGAATAAATCAGTATGTCGTCAATAAAGACAATGACACACTTGTCTAAGAGGGGGTACACACTATATTCATCAAGTCCATGAATGTTGCTGGCGCGTTAGTCAACCCAAAGGGCATGACTAAGAACTCGTAGTGCCTGTACCTTGTATGAAAAGCAGTCTTAGGCACATCCTGCTCCCTCACCTTCAGCTAATGATAGCTCGATCGCAGGTCTATCTTTGAAAAGTAGCTCACTCTCTGCAACTGGTCGAAAAGATCATCAATTCTGGGAAGTGGGTATTTATTCTTGACAGATACTTTATTAAGCTCGCGGTAATCTATGCACATCCGCATAGACCCATCCTTCTTCTTAACAAACAACACCGACGCTGCCCACGGTGAAGTACTGGGGCGAATAAACCCCTTGTCGAGAAACTCTTGCAGTTGGGTCATCATCTCCTTCATTTTGGTCGGTGCCAAGCGGTAGGGTGCTCATGCAATAAGTGCCACTCCGGGCATCAAGTCTATTCAGAATTCCACTTGTCGATCCGGGGGTAAAGTGGTTAAATCTTCCGGAAACACATCCGGATATTCGCTTACTACTGGGACCGACTCCAACCCCTTCTTCTCCTTCTTAGCGTCTAAAACGTACGCTAAGAATCCTACACACCTCTTCCTCAGACACCGTCTAGCCTTGATCAATGAGATCAAACACGACTTCCTACTCTAACGATCACCATATACTACTAACTCTTCCTTATCCGATAAAGCTATAAGATCAACTTCTTATTGCAGACTATATTGGCATCATTAGACGCCAACCAGTCCATCCCCATGATAACGTCAAATTCCCCCATACCCATCGGGTATAGTCGTAATGGAAAGGAATGACCGTCGATGTCAATTCTACACCCTTCCTACACTTCCCCCACTAAGACTTGACTATCATCTGCTACTTCTACCTTAAACCAATGACTAAGCTTCTTGGGTTTCACACGCAAATTATGAACAAAGTTCGGTGACACAAACGAACGGTTTGCACCCGAATCAAACAACACCTTAGCAAAAATTGAGTATATAGGGAAAGTATCTGTTACCACATCTGGTGTTTACACCGCCTCCTCCGTCGTCATGTTAAATGCCCTAGGTCTCACCCTAGCTGGCTCCACCTTCCTCTCTCCTCCTTTTCCTCCAAATCCCCCGACTGCTCCCTTCTTTAGCTGTGGACAATCGGTTTTAATGTGATCTGGAGAACCACACTGATAATAAGTCCTCGACCCCTGGCAATCCCTAGTCATATGCCCCATCTTCCCACATTTAAAGCACCCTTCACGATCCATCAAGCATTCCCCTTTATGCATCCAGTTACACTTACTGCACGACTTGACCTCAAACTTTGGCGTTGCCCGCTGATCAGATCTTGCACCTTTAAATTTATTTGGGTCACGAACTGGCCCTTCCCATTTCCTCTTTTCACTGCCCCTTTGTGACATCTGACGCGCTTTGTCCTTCTCAGTCATCTCTGTCGCGTTGACGGGCACCATCTCTCGTATATTACTCCTCAACCCAAACAGATACCTATCCACTCGCCGTTCCTCATTCGGTACATAAATTTCGGCAAATCTAGCCTTTTCAAGAAACTTGGTCGTGTACTCTCGCACCGTCATCTCTCCCTACTCCAATTTCAGGAACTCCTCCTCCAATTTCTTCACTGCTGCTAGAGGACAAAACTGATGTTTGAACTTGGCAACAAACGTCTCCTAATCCATCCCCTTGGCCGCCTTTGAACCTCTGCCCCCAGTTTCCGCCTCCCACCAAAATACGACATTGTCCCTCAGCATAGATAATGCAAACACAACCTTGTCCTCTTCAGCGCACTTACTGGTGTTGAAAGCCAATTCCATCTCGCCGATCCACTTGATAACCACAATTGGGTCGCATTCTCCCTTGAATACAGGGGGTTTGCATGCTGCAAAGGATTTGTAGCTACATCCCTTCTCTGTTGGCACCGTAGCAACTACAACCGGGGTTGATAGCGAGTGACTGCCCATCCCAGTAACCAGCGGTTCCGACATTTCAATCGTGTCCTTCTCTTCACTCTTCTCCTTACTAGCCTATGTTTCCCTGGTCTGATGAGCCAATAGAGCTTGCAGAGTCTCCTGTAACTTCCCCATTTCGGTAGCGAAGGTCTCTTGCATTACAAAGGCTTGGATCCGACCTCCACCACGGCTCCTTGTCGGTCTTCTTCCTCTTATCGTAGTTGAGCTCTCTTGAAGAGAGGGTTGTTGCTCAGCCACCACTTCGACACTTTTTGCTCGTCGAGCAACACGTGTCGTTTTCCTCCCCTGAATGCCCGTTTCCGGTTCTCCTACCTGCGTTGCCGCCTTTCGGGTCATTTTTACTTTCCCTTTAGGTCGACCACGCCCCTTTCCCCGAGTGGCGACCGGCCGAGGAAGAACCACTGGCCCATCCACAATAGCTTCGTTCACCGGTGCTGCCTCAGCTACCAGCACCGATCTACTCCTTGTCACCCGCTCTGACATGACTACTGACAAAGCATAAACACACAATATTCAATACGATAGGTCCAATGCAATAAGGCAAGTTAAGCACACACATGTACCTGTAAATTCACAATTACACTGGCCAGATGTAATTCCAAATTTACCTTACATGCTAGTCCTCACTACCCTATCACTTGTCTTCCTAAGGTCGTCCTATTTCTCTGTTATGTTCTACTCTCCTAGTTTAAGTCTAAAACCGTCCGGTCACCTAGATCCCTTAAACCTGGCTCTGATACCAATTGTAACAACCCAAACAATACTAACAAAGCATAATATCAATATAAGAAATTTACGCCAAAAACGACCCCAACTCAACAATTTAAAATCTCCGAGGTTTGCGGAAAGGCAGCCTATTACATAACTGAGAATAAGGAAAAAAAAATACTAAAATGAGGTCTTCTATTCCGGCACCAATCACAACTTCTCCTTACCCTTGCCTGAGCCACCTACCTCACGGCGACCTGAAAGGTTTTTAGTTTTTGAAAGAGCGAGTGTTAGACCGAAGGTCTAGTGAGTCCCCTCAAAACACAGTTCGAAATACATGATACAAAAAAGTTTATAATAAAACTCAACCCATTCAACTTTGTAAACATAACCACATTCAAAAACTCGCTTTTGGCACACACTACCGTTACTCGAAAGTAACAGCGTGTCTGGCTCTACTGCCTTAGATGAGTCACACCTCCTAATTGGCATAAACGGGACACCCCACCCCCGGTACGAGCACAGGCGGGCCACACCCCCTGACTTTGGCCATACAACTCACAACAATGTATGCATACATTTAACCAACAATAAAAGCATTATACCACGTTTAAAAGAAAGCTCACATGTATAAAGCTCACATAAATAAAGATACACTTAAAAGTAACTTCACATGTATTAAACCGCTTTAAAACCACAAGGCATTTAGTTAGAAAAACTCACCTTTGGTCCTTGCTTAATTCCGCGCTCTAGCAATCTCACAACCTACGATAGCATTGATAATTCGGTAAGACACTCTCCCTAGATAAGATAACTATTAAGAGACGATTACTTTCTCTCTCATTCTCTCTAGATCTTAAATAGCGACCCACCCCAACGAACTGCTCAAAACCATAGGTTCATAAATTACAGGAACCCCCACCTCCCGGGGTCACGACCCGGGATTGACTATCTCCGGGGTCACCCCCCGGTACCATCCCGCTCGGGATTCGACCGACATCGGGCGCTCGTCTCCCGAGTTCGCCCGGTCGCCATATTCACCCTGAGGTGATTAAGGGTTCCGCACGAACCCTAGACCTCGAACAAAAAAAAACCCAAACTCCTTAATCCCACCGATTTACTTATCAAACTGTGTAGAATTTAGACTCCAAACGACAATAATCATCTTATTAACATAATCAATCATTAGGATTGATTTTAAGGAGTAAAAGAGGGTTTCCAATCATCTCATTCAACCCTGACAAATAACCCATCAGACTCCACTTCTTTGAGGAGGGGTCTTACTCAACCTACCATTTCAAAAAGGAAAACATTGTCTTAGAAACCTTACCTTGAAGAAACTGAGATGTCGATCCCCCTTCTGATTCTTTCTCTTCTTCGATCTCCCCAAGAACTTGCTCCCTACTCCTTCTCTAATCAGTATTAGCCGCCAGAATGAAATGGGGAGAATCCCTAGGGTTAAGACCCCTTTTAATCCTAACTTACAATTAACCCTTGAACTTTGGGTCTTGATCAACTTTTCAGCCAAACTCTAAAATTGAGCAATTTAAACCCGGATATTACATGGAGATCTCTTCTTACTCTTCTCATGATAACTACCATTTTACCGGAAACCAACTCTACATGTTTTGGGCCTCTATTATTTGCTAAATTTCTTTTTGGGCTCGTGTTATGAATAAAAAATTGGGCCTCTTTTATATACTTAATCGTTTTTGCACTCTTTTATATACTAAACTTTATTTTGTGCTCCTATATTTTTGGGTCCTAAGAGGAATGCCCATCCTACCCTCCCTTAGAAACAACCTTGTATCATTCATACAACTCGTTTATTACATTTTCGATCATTATAATTCAATGTTCTTACAGATTCAGGCACTGCGTTAGACATCGTCCATTTTTGGTTAGTTAAGTGAACTCACGTGTCCTTTACACGAGGGTAGTTCAGTCTTTTTTTATTACCTCAATAAAATCATCCAATCTACTTAACGTAAAAGAAAAAAAAGACTAAATTACCCTTATGCAAAGGATATGTGATTTCACTAAATGAAACAATTTGTCAGAATTGGAGTCCATCAAATGAATTGGAATGAAATCTAATCATGTTTGACCATGTGTTTGATTGGCAATAATTGAAATGGAATATGTCAAAAGAATTGGAATATCTTTATTCGGTTCACTAAATATAACTTCAAAATTATAATAAAATAGTGATAAAATACCAAAATACCACTTCATGATATTTCATTTTATTGTTTATTTTATAAATACTATATAATGAAAAAATTAATAATAATACTAATTGGTGGTGGTGGCAACAACGACGGTGGTGGCAACAACGACGGTGGTGGCAACAACGACAGTGGTGGTGTTGGAGGCAGTGTTAGGGTTGGTAGTGGTGTGGTGGTGACGACAACGGTGGTTAGGGGGCGACAATGATGGCAATGGCAATGGTGGTGGTGATAGTGGTGGTCGTGGTGGTGAGGATCGGTTACAATAGCGATATAGGTGGAGACAATTGTGGATGTGATGATGGTGGTGGCGGTGGTGTTGGTGGTGATGGCAACAACGATGGTGATGGCGACAGTGGTAGTAGTGGTGGTAGTGAGGATGGTCATGGTGGGGGTAATAGATTGAAGTAAATATAAGGGGACGTTTGGTTTGCAAAATGTTTTTGGATGTAATGGAATCTGTCAAAGGAATTTGACTTTGAAGGAATTGGAATGAAATGTTGTCAGGTTTGACCACCTGTTTGGTTGACAGAATTGGAATGAAATCTGTTAAATGAATTGAAATTTTTTTGTTTGGTTCACAGATTGTAGCTTTAGAATTGGAATGGAATTTTGGTAAATGACCAAATACCCTTTTTGTTTATTTTAATTTTTTTCAACAAAAATTACTTTAATGAAATAGTCATTAAATAGTTTATTTTTAACTAAAATTGCTTTGATTATTTTAGCACACGAATGATGATGAGAGAGAGGGAAAGAGAGAGGGATAGAGAGGAGAGAGAGATGAGCGGAGAGATAGAGGAGAGAGAGATGAGAGGAGAGAGGGAGAGGGAGGGAGGAGAGGATAGAGAGAGAGAGGAAAGAGAGAGGAGAAAGAGAGAAGAGAGAGAGAGGAGAGAGAGGATAAATTGAGAGAGAGAGTAGAGAGAGAGAGAGGATAGATTGAGAGAGAGTAGATAGAGGGGAGAGAGTGAAAGAGGAGAGAGAGAGAGGATAGAAAGAGAGAGATAAGAGAGAGAGGAGAGAGAGAAGAGAGAGGAAAGAGAGAGAGGAGAGAGAGAGAGGAGAGAGAGGGAAAGAGAGGGTGAGAGAGGAGAGAGAGATGAGTGAGAGAGAGAGAGGAAAGAGAGAGGAGAGGGAGGGAGAGAGGAGAGAGAGGATAGATTGAGAGAGAGAGGAGAGAGAGAGAGGGAGAGAGGAGAGGGAGAGGGGAGAGAGGATAGATTGAGAGAGAGAGAGGAGAGAGAGAAGAGAGAGGGAGAGAGAGAGAGGGAGAGGGAGAGAGAGAGAGAGGAGAGAGAGTTGGTGTGTGCTAATAATGTTGAACGATAGTGGTAGCCGGTGGTGGTGATTGCCGGTGGCCGGAGGTGGTGGTGGTGGCGGGTGTTGGTAGCGGGAGGTGGTGGTGGCCGGAGGTGGTCGATGGTGGCCGGAGGTGGTGGCCGGTGTTAGTAGCCGGAGGTGGTGGCCGATGGTGGTGGCCGGAGGTGGTGGTGTATATTAGGATGAGGGGCAATTTTGTCCAAAAAAAAATAACATTCCATTCTAATGGAGTACCCCCCCCCCCCCCCCACACACACACACACAAAAGGAATGTTGAATTCATTCATTTGTGAAATTTATTGGAATTCAACATTCCAATTCCTTAAAAAAAATGAACCAAACGATGTAATGGAATTTGGTCAACGGAATTCAACATTCCAATTCCATCAGATTCCATCAGAATTTGCGAACCAAACGCCCCCTAAGGGTATAATAGTCTTTCTTGATGAAATGAAATTGAATTTCCTTATCAAGAAACCTAAGAAATCTAAATTCCTTCACATGTGAAATTAGAATTCCGTACTTAAAACTCATAGAGATAGAATAAACCAAACAAATGAATAAAATTTGATCAATAAAATCCACAATTACAATTTCATCATATTCATTTCTAGGGCTGTAAACGAACTGAACGAACACTAACTTAACCGAACAAACGAACGAACACGAACGGTAAACGAACGAAATTTTTTGTGTTCATGTTCGTTCGTTAAGAAAATATGTTTGTTCGTGTTCGTTTATGTTCGTTCATTAAGAGCTAAACGAACGTAAACGAACGAACATAAATGAACATATACGAACGTAAACGAACGAACATAAATGAACAGAATTGAATAAAAAACAACCACCGTTACTCATAATTTCGTTCGTAAAAAATAACATAACAAAATTAAAAAAACGGATATACTTAGAAGTTATAAAAAGGGAATTTTAAAAAATTAATTTAATTAATGCTTTGACAAATTAATGTCATAATATATATATATATATATATATATATATAAACAAATATAAACGAATATAAATGAACGAACGTTCACGAACGTAAATGAACGAACGAGACCATTGTTCATGTTCGTTCATTTAACTAACCGAACAAAAAAACGTGTTCATGTTCGTTCATTTATTAAATAAACGAACATAAACGAACTTCCCGTCGAACAGTTCACGAACGGTTCACTGAACGTTCGGTTCGTTTACAACCCTTTTCATATCCAATAATTTCCGTAACACAAAATTCAAAAAGGTAAATGAAAATAAACATGAAATGGAAAACGGGTCGGGTTTATTTACGGGTATAGGCTTAGAGGCACGCAATGCGTGAAGGTGACTGAGTGACGACGATGCTGTTAAAGAACTTACGTTCCAAAAACCCACTCACCGACTCTCTCTCAATTTCTCTAGAATAACTGTGTCCAGATCCTCTCTCAATCGCCCGATATGTTTCAGTTTATGTGATTTCATTCTAATCATCAATCAACAATGGAATCGCTCTTCTTTCACGATGACAACATCACCAACTTCATTGATGCTCGAACTCTACACGTTCGCTCCGTACGTAAATTTCCCCTTTTTCTTTTCGCTACATAAAAACATGTCAATCAATTTGTTTTTCTGATCTTTTATGCCGGTTTTACACTTACCTATCGTCGAATTATTGATATTAGTTAGTTCGACTTGTTTGTGTTTGTTGTTGCTTGCTTGTGAAAATTGGATTTGGCGAGACTGTTGGGAAGTGGGGAATTCTTGATTGTATTTGACTGAAATGAAATTGGATTTTGATGTTTTATTGTTTCTCCACAATTGGTACATTGTGGTTGTTAAGTTATCCCGACTCTGTATTCCCCATGGTGTATTTTGCTGTTTATGTTGGGTGCTTAATGATTATAGATGAAAAATCTGTTTGTGGTAGGTTTATTGGAAGAGCATCGTATTTACATCATGGGACTTTGCTTCTCCTTTGTTGTTAATTTATACTTAACTGGCCTAATTGCCACTCCAGACTAGAGGCTATAGTATGGGTTGGATTCTATATTTCTATCTAATATACTTCATTCAAGAATCAAAGATTTACAGATTCCTCAATATCGCAATTTGAAGTGGTTTACGGAAAACATAGCCACACATGTGATTAGAGTGAAAAAGGTTGGACATATTGTAATTTTCTACCTTTATTCCACAATATTGCAAAATGTGATGCATGCATATTTACATGTGTTTTTGGCCTCCCAATAACTTTCCCAGACCAATTCTCCTAGGTGTGGGAATTTCAAATTCTAGGAATCATTAAGGGTGGCAAAATTTTCATCTAAGATTAAGTTGTTCTGTCTTCCAAAAAGGCATACGTTGCAATCCTCAAGGGTTCCACAGAGTACAAGTTTTGGTGAAATACAACTCGATACTCTTGAATTTCGAAATTCGATGACGTTTAAACGTCATTTTCAAAAGTAAAGTGGAAGAAATAACACCCCTTTCTATTATCTCTATGGGGAAAGGTTGGAAAATAAGTAACAGAACTTATCAAAAGAAGGGGTTAAGCCAGTTCACCTAAGCTCCCCGGCTTTGCAAGGGTTGGGGAGGTGATCTTTTGAGTGTAGCTTTTCCTGTCATTTTTTTCCTTGCAAAGAGGCTGTTTCCAACACTGGAACCAACCTTATTGGTTGCTCCAATGCTCGTCCCTATCTAACAGACGATGGTAAATGATTTGTATCTAATTTTATTAATATTTATAATTTTATATCATCAAAGTTCAAGAAAATCACATTATGTTATATTCTTTATAGACTAATAATCCATGTAGCCATTTTAATGATGACTATTACAACAAATGAAAAACAAACATTGATTTTCTGGGTGGTGATCATCACCCCACTCCAAAGGAGGGCATTTATCAAATAGTTGTCCGGATGCACCGTAGAGAATGGGAATAACAGGGTTGTAATGAGCCACAAACTTAAGTCTAAGTAATGAGCCACAAACTTGAGATATAATAGGAAGGAGAAGGGGGGGGGGGTAACTGTTTTCATCCGTTTGTGCTGGTTCTTTTCTACAGATAAATAATTGTGAATTCTAATTTTCTATTTTGTGATATTACAGGATATAAATCACAGTCTACAATTGCATTCGTCATTCATTAGAAGGCTTTCTCTGGAAAGAGAACTGGAGGTTTGTACTATGTGTTTAAATTTCGTTATCTTTTGCAAGATATAATTTTCAAATGGAATTATATCTTTCATCAAATATGTGCATTGAGTGCCTTATAAATTGTGTACACATTACTCCCATCCGAGAGACAGGAAGAGAGATGGAAGATATTGTGATCTCAAAGAGATAAAAAACGAACTCTAAACCTATTTTCCTGCACCTTTTTGTGTTGTACTTCAAGCTTAGATGTTCTATCCTTCTTGCTTTCTACAATTTCCAAATCCTTTTCTTCTGAACATGGTGTTGGTTGTTTCCGGCCATGCGATGATGATGTCGGTTGTTTCCGGTGATGCGATGATGGTTCCAACAAGGAAAGGTGGCTTTACCGGCTATTGATGGACTTCTTTAAGGATTTGGGATATTGTGTATGGGAATGGGGGAGTTCCTCTTCACATTTCCACCAACCCTCATTTTTCTTATTAAAAAAAGCTCCATATGCTTACCTCTCTTCGGTCATAAATTCGAGACAGAAAAAGTGACAGTTCCTGGAGGGATGTACTACATGTTGGGGGATTCTACATATTGGAGCATTCATTCCGTTTCTTTTATTTGTTTCCACCTTGAGGACAAAGTGGATTTTTGGCGGGTGGGCAGTGATAAACATGTGGTCAAGGGTTATTTTAGTAAAATCACATAGCAGTTGTGATTGTTGACCATTTGTTAAGGCGTGTGGTTTGGTGTCGTGATGCACAACGCTCTGCATCATAGTTGTATCTGTTCTCTAAACTTTAATATAAGAATGTATTTGCGATCTTTCAGGCACATCAGGGATGTGTAAATACTATTGCATGGAACTCAAAAGGCTCACTGTTGATATCTGGATCGGACGACACTCATGTAGGATCTCTTACCTTCATCTTCATATAACCTTTGTGTATATAAGAATGACGATTCTTCTTTACATGCTTTTCAATGTTTATTGTTTTTCACTTGGGTTGTCAAAGCACATATGGGTGTCAAATATCCCCTTGTTGTGTTTCCATAGTAAAACCCATGAGATGAGGCATCAAGAGAAACAAAGTTGTTGTCAGGTACAATATACTTTTAATGTTATCTATAGATAGCTTGGACCATAGAACCAAATTCTTAAATTCAAACATCGTCTTTTTGATCTTTAAGCTTAAAAACAGATGATAGTGTTGGAAGTATGCATCATGTATTGAAACAGATAGTTTGAACTTTGAACTAGTAAATGCAGGCAGTTGAGAAGTTATATATATGGCAGGTATTTTGAGAATAGTCATGTTATTAGACAAGTAAACCAAGGCCTTCCTGTTGTGAAGGCACATGACATAATCAATTTGTTAGGCTTTGACAAATGAAGATCACAAAAAACGACCACGTTAAATGTAACTACATACAGATCAGGTCAAATTGAGGGGAAGAGCTTTAACAATTAATGCCTCAACACCTCTGTGCTTCTAAGTGCTATGGCTTTTAGGCACAAACATTTTAAAGATTCAATTTTAGGCATGGCTCAGCATATTTCATGTATGTTTTGGTGGCTTATGATATGAAAGTTAAAAGCTTGAATTATAAGTGTTCTATTTTGCTGCAGGTTAATCTTTGGAGTTATCATAGCCGCAAACTTTTGCATTCCATTGACAGCGGTCATACTGCAAACATATTTTGTACCAAATTTGTTCCTGAAACATCTGATGAGTTGGTTGTATCTGCAGCTGCTGATTCTGAAGTAATGATTTTATTTTGCTTATTGCCTGATACTGCTTCATTAACATTTTTTTCTCATATTTACCTAAAATTTGAATTTATGTCTATAGGTTCGACTATTCAATTTGTCTCGCTTAGAAGGGAGGGGTGTTGAAGATAGCGCTATTAACCCATCAGCACTGTTTCAGTGCCACACCAGGAGAATTAAAAAATTAGCTGTAAGATATATTTTCTCCCTAAGTTATGCTTCAATAGTGATATTAGTTCCTTATCAGCATAGCTTTTTTAACTCATAAAGCTTGCCTACACCAGGCCAGTTGGCATATTGGATTGTCCAAGAGTGTCCGGACACACCAGAAAACTAGCAAACTAGTTGGAGTTTGATAAAATATAACACCCTAAAAATAGGGGTAAATTTAAACCTCAAAAATTGTGGAAAAGGACATTCTATAATTAAATAAATCACCCTTAAGCGGGGAAATAGTAAGGCGTCTACATTCCAAAATAATGCGAGAGATATAAATCGACAACCTACTAATCTAAACTAAACTAGTTTAGATTAAGGACGGGTGTCACTATCTCCAATGCAAAAGAATTATCGTAAGCCATAGTGCGCCATGTCTATACATCACCAAAAATGTTAATCCCGATCACTTGGTCGTCTACTCAAACCCGAGAAGCCGCCGCTAGGATGACCTGATATACATGTCATTTAAGAAAAAATGTTAGGCTAAAGCCTAGTGAGAACAAGCAATTATTAAATGAAAGCATGATAATAACTTGGGAATATAACTTAAGAAAACCATGATAAGATTTATCAAAATTGAGAACCAACAATAACTATGTCACATTTTGATTTGAGGGAAGATCCAATTTCCACGATTAGTGACGGGACCCAAGAATAGGTCACCTGTCATAGTAGTTAAGATCAAATCATATTTCATAAATCAATTAACTCATCGAGCTCAACTCCTCTAAGTCTATTGCTCGTGAGGTCTCAAATTCAACCCCTCTAGAAACTTATGCTTTGAGATGTTCCAAAACGAGAAACTTATACACAATGGAATTACACCTTACTGCCCATGGGACGCTGCCCGACCGTATAGGTCCACACCTTACTTACCATGGAGACATGATGCCTATTCCGTGCCAAAATGTGGAAACTCCATGTCTCAAAATCAAGACATGAAGACTTCTGTGCCTATCGATCCATTGCACTAAAACCAAATACTGATGCACATCTAGTTATACACACCACTTTCAATTATGGTTAATAATGTTGGCACTAAGACATACTCATAAATAAATCCCCATTTTAATGTTTTGAGCTCCAAGTTTTAGTAGATGGTCATATAGTCCTGAAACCCGTCAGATACCATTAATAACCTTGTTTCAACTTGAGTAATCATTTGACGTAAATATTTGATCAAAACCTCAAGTCATTTCCAAACCCTAATTTAGTTTGGATTTCTCAAAATCCACAAATACCAAGGGAAAGGTAAGAAAACATGTAGAAACCATAAACCACCTTTGAACACATGTCAAAACACATTTCCAAATACTTTCATCTAGATCAAACCCTAAAATCTCCTAAAAACCAAGTTTAGGTCAGAAGTTTATCAAATCAACATATATAGGTTAGGAGATGTGTAGAAGTTGAAAATACAATGATTTTAACATGTATAAAGTTTAAAATGTGGATGAACTCACCTTATAAGGTTTTGTATGCAAAAACCTAGATAGTGGGATGAACTAGAGAGAGAGAATAGGATGATACTTGAAGCTTTAACCACTAGGGTTCTCTTAATCAATGCCAACCAACTCTACACCAACAACATAAATGCCACTTAATGGTTTCCCTTAAAGGTAATGAATAAAGAAGATGAACCTATCTTTTCACCAAGAAAAACCGCATCCAACAAGCTATAGGTTGAGAAATAGGGTAAAAAGTCGAATTTGCTTCACTTAATGGCCTGGGCCCAATCTCGATAGTGCCCGGAGATTATGACAAATGTCATAATCGTTGGCATTGATGCACACCCAAGACCACCCGCGATACACCTCTCGTGATAGTGCCCCGCGAGAGTGACAGGGTGTCACAATTGCGACACAGTTGCCAGCTTGCCTAGGCCCGTGGTACAATCGCGGGCATAGTCGCCGGCCCTGTTCCGAATCCCAAATTTTGATGAATTGCTCCACGACGACCTTCGATACTAATAGGGATTTCCATTATACTGTACAAATACCACTAATTAACATACGAGAAACTATCAGAGGTACTGGTAACATGTGGGTTAGCAAGTGATATGAATATTTAGAGTGTTGATTAAACTGTTAAAACAAGGAGGTATATCTTGGTTATTGTTGTATCCCATTCGATAGAAAAGGGAACCAGTATACTGAATATATTAGAGGGCCATGGGCCTATCAGAAACCCTAAATTACATTGCTCAAGTTGGAGCATATATCAGGCATGCCCAACTTGTTACATATAGGGTTATTTGAGAACCTCGAAGAGGTTTTGTCAATGTATTTTTGGTGAAAAAGGAAGATCCCAATTTTTCAATAAGCTAGAATCAACTCAAACCAATAAATGATTCTGGAATCAACTTGAGATTCTCGAGATCCTTGATTCGAAATTAGTTGATGGGCTTGAGGAATGCTTTTCTTTTGGTTATGATCTTCAGGTACTATTAAAATGTCAAGACAAACTTCATGTTCTGGCCTTCATTAGTGGTTTATCTTCCGGACTTGGAAGCTATTTTCTTGCTTCCTTGTGACCACTCCTTTTTCTGTTGCAGGTAGAACCTGGCAATCCGAATGTGGTCTGGAGTGCCAGTGAGGATGCAACTTTGAGACAACATGATTTCCGGGAGACAACTGCTTGTCCAGCTGCTGAATCTACTCACCGAGAATGTCACAATATATTAGTAAGTATGAAGTTTAAAGTGTATGCGGGCCCTTTCCTTTTTCTAGAATACTCCAGATGATTCCAATAAGCTACAATCAACTCAAAGCAATAAATGATCATTGTGACAATTTTTCATGAATAATTTTTGTTAAAAAACACAAAAGGCACATGATGCCAGTCAACTGATTCAGCAAAATCTTTTCATGACATGCACACTTAAGTGAGCTACAAGTACACTTTATTCTTTCAGCAACTTCAAAGGTTAATTTATTGCTTTTCTTTCGTTGAACATGGACTCTTGATGGCTGTGAATTTGTAGGCCTGTTGTGGGTTCTGATTCTTTAATTACATCCAAACTATCAAGTTTTTTTCTTTAAATTGAAGGAAGGGTTTTCATTTTTAAGCCAACATCCAATCTGTGGTTGATGAAATAACTAAAGTCTCATTGCTACTACAAGTACTTCAATCCTATGTCGAGAATTATTGACCTAATCTGTATTATCATATTTTCTCAAATTGTAAGCTGAACTTTCTCCTTTTATATTTTTTTCACATGTTTAGTGTTTGATGCCAGCTTGACTTGCGATGTGGAGCAAAGAAGTCATTAGCTGATCCTCCTAAACAGCCACTTGTGCTGAAATCTTGTGACATCAGCCCGACCAGGCCTCATTTGCTCCTTGTTGGTGGGAGGTACTCTTCAAGACTCTTCTCACTTGCATCTATCTTTTCCCATCCTCACCTCAGCTGATTGCTACTCCCAATGCTTGCAGTGATGCATTTGCTCGCTTATATGATAGACGCATGCTTCCACCACTTTCTTCCTGCCGGCAAAAGTTGCCACCACCTCCATGTGTTAACTACTTCTGCCCAATGCATCTTTCTGATCATGTTAGTTCATTGTCACTATCTCCTTAATATTGTGATTCTGTGTTACTTTTGCTGATTTTAATTACCGTGTAAAGCAATTCAGTTTGTTTGTTATGTTATTCCAATATGCAAAGGCTTGATTTTCTTAGTTTATTCTTTCTTTCGAATCCGAGTTGATGATACTTGCTAGGTGAAGATCATATATTTTGTATTAAATGTGCATATATGTGAGCACTGGCATATTTAGTAAGGGAAGGTGCAGGTGTAGGCTTTACCAAAAACCAAAGTTCTCAATTTTCTATATGGTATATTTGGGACTTCCAAAAACTGTAGAGCAGTGGTATGTGAGGTGCCTCCCTGTGGTTGGATCACTGCCCACATTTTAAATAAATTTGTGGGGAGTCTAAATTTGGATCAAGGAATAAAATAGTTCCATTTACTATATACAAAAGAATTTAAATTGATCCATTATTAAATATAATTGGAATATCGATGTAATCTTCTGAACATCGTCAATTTTTGTTGTTGACTTATGTGATTCAGTCTGATATTGCTACTTTATACTATGCTTGGGAAAGGCAATCTACAGTACATGAGGCCCCACACCTCAAGTGTGCTACCTCCTCTACTCTTTGAGACCATATGGTTTTGTGATTCCATTTGCTGAATCTTTGGGCACTGGCGTTGGATTGGCTTTACCATAATGTAATTTGAGCACTGGTTTTTATGGTCCAATTAAAAAATTAACACATGTATGCTAGTATGCACAAAATAAGCTCAATAAAATCCGAGTCTTCGTCTTCAAGAAGAAGACTAGAGCATTTGATAGACCTGCAGTGTGCTTCATGTACACAAGGAGGAACATAAAATATGAAGGTTAGGGTGTTATAGTAAATATCCTTAAAAGTCAGGGGAAGAAACCAGTTAGTAGTTTGTTAGGAAGTAGTTAGCCAACCATAGTTGACTAGGTATGACAAGAGGACCTTGATTGTGGATAAGCATTCAATTTGTTGACTGATTGTAAAAGCTAGAGAGCCTTGAGGGAGGGTTCAAAAGCTGGATGATTTCAGATTCTACTAAATCGGGCGTATCCTTTTGATTATTTCTTAAGTAATTTCGTTCCAAAGGGCATCAATTGGAATTAGAGCTATAGATCCAGGCTATGCCAAGAAGTGTAGCATCTACGGTGGATAAAATGGAGCAAAGCCTGTACGTGTGGAGGAGGTTGGTTGCTAAGATATGATGTCTAGAGTTTAATGAAACAAATCAAGGTGCTGATCAAGATTCACAAGGAAGCAACAAGAAGAGAACGATGACGCATGTACCATCCTCGATAGATTAAGAAAGTGCAGATCCGAATAAGAAACAGGATAATGATGACAAGTACTATGCGCATGGTCATTTTCTTGGATTAAAAGGTAGGGAGCTTTAAATGCCTACATTCATGTATCTGATGCTGATAGATGGATCTTACGAGCCAAAAAGGTATTTTGCATTGAACAAACTCACAAATGAAGAACTGAGGCTTCATTCATTTCTTTTGAAGGCAACACATTGTTGTGGTTGCAATGGGAACAAAGGAGGTAGCCAATCGTTTTGTGGGAAGAATTGAAAAGATTGTTGTTGCACCAATTTCTTACAAGAGAGAGGACGTTATGAAACTGATCACAAATGGAAGTTTGTATCATTAGCAGCACCCTTGGACGATATTTCGAGGTAGTTTTGTTTGTCAATTCATAGATGGGTTTAGTTCTGAGATAAGACAAAATTGAGGATGATGTCTCCTAATGGTGTGGGCAAAGCTATGGATTTGGCAGAAAAGGTGGAAGAAAAGTACAAAACCTTGTTTTACAACAGAAATCAGAAGTTTACATGGCTTGCTAAATGCACCAAGAGTAGGCCAAGGGAAAATTAAATAAAGGGAAAACCGAACTGTCATACATGGTCATCAAACAAAGGCAATGTGTAGTTTAGAAGACTCTGAGATAGTGATTAGTGAACTACAACATAGATCCCAAGGGTCCAACTTCCCATGAGGTCAAGGGTTCAAACCTCACCAAATGTAAGGAGTGTGCGTGAGTATTTTCCGCATATAAATGTTATATACTTAAAAACCAGAGGAGATCCCAAGGGCTTTGCTATTGATGGCGATGATAAGTGTTTATCAGGGCATAAATGCAAAAGAAATGAGGTCAATGTACTAATACTTTAAGACTGGGAGGAAGACTTGGATTATTGGTGGAATTCTGTAGATCCAAGTATGAATGACAAGGGAGACTGTCATACACCCATCTAGAGGCCCAAGCCCATTCTCAAGTAATATTCTAGAATAGTTAAGGAGGGTTATTTTGGGTAATTAGAATAAATATATAGTATAAATAGGGGTGTGGGGGTAGAGTAGTGGCATGCAGAAAATTAGTCGGTTCTTTTGGGAGAGTCCTAGCCTCTCGAATGCTAGTTTGTTCTTTGTTTTCCCTGTTAATCAAAGCATTTGACAGTATAATTGTCATTCGGTTTTCATTTCAATTGTTCAATTTTGTCTGGTTCATAACAAATGGTATCAGAGCATTCTGAATCCATAGCCAGAGAATCACAATGGTCCTCGTATTGTGTATATGAAGCTATGACCAATGATATGATTCTGCAGAAGGATGAATCTAGGAAAAAGGAGGTGATCAAACTCCATTCCATTGTTGCCGACTTTAAGCAGCAATTTCTAGACCAACTGACCATGTTCAAACAGGATCTTATGGAGATTATTCGTGAAAAGGTAAACATCAGTCGATCCCAATCAGGTCCCTATATCAAAAACCCAACACAATCAGGTTCTGTACCAGGGGAGATTACATCTGGAGATTTCATCGCAAGTGGTGAGGAGGCTGTTCATACTCCAAAGTTGAGCCACGGTAACATCAACGTCACTACAGTCATTGGAAACGAAGAAGAGAGCATTCATGAACAGGTTTTTGATTTCACCAGTGAAATAAAACCAATTCCAGATTTCATTGTAGCCACGATGGCGATTGGTGAAGGAGGAGAAGAAAAGGAGAATAGAGAGCTTACTGGTAGCAAAGGAACAACAGAGGTTATATCCGGTAGTGGAAGGTTCGAGTCGGTGAAAATTCACTCTGCGGACGGTCCAGATTCCGTGTTTTTCATTTTCGGTCCGGAACCAGAACCAGAGCCGCCGGATAGGAACTCCCCACCACCTCAGATTCTAGCGTCGGGGGATTCATCTCCAATCTCAAGTCTGATGGAGAGTAGGGCGGTGATTCAAATGGAGTCGCCTAGCCATTATTCATCAGCGACCAAGTGTGAGAAAATTAAGTTGGCCCAAAATTGGCCCAACCCACAAATGGTCCAGGCAAGAGCCCAAGGCAGCCAAAGTCCAGTTGCGTCAAAATTTAGACATTGCTTGCCCCTGGCGTTTCCTTAGAATCTTCACGTTCTCAATGGCCAAGCCTTTGATCATCGTAGCAGTGATTCGAATGGGGTTTGCAACGCCGAGTATGGTGATTTGAGGAGTAGGAACGCCAAGAAGGATGGGTCAAGGGTTAAAAAAGTGGGGGAAATACTCGGAGGGACAGATCGAGTAATTCCTTTAGTGGGAACTGTTGGACCGAGGTTGAAGGAGCGATATCAATTCATAGGCGTTCAGGTAATTACGAATCTCATGAGGGAAAATGTTAGAACCCTAAATTTCAGAACGAAATTTTCTCCACCTTCTGATAAAACCGAGGGGGGTGTAAACCAAAGCCCAACAACAACCGTTTCCAGATTTATACCTAATTGTTATCCAAAATACTCTTTGAATTCAACCACAAGTGATTTCCTAATTAGAACTAATCTAGATCCAAAACTAGTTTCGAATTCAAATTCAAAACCAAACCTAAAACTGCCAAATCAATTTTTGTTATTCTTTGGTCCAATACCGAGTAAAAGGGTTGATGTGTGTGTCGAGTTTGATAGGAGAGCAGAAAAGAAAACTGGAAACTAGAGGTTGAGTTTTCTACTGTTCAGACCATTCAAAACGAGAAGGAAGTTGTCATAGTGAAGAATCGAGAAGGAATATGTGTGGGACGTGAGTTTCAAATCAAGCAAACTAAATACTTTCTTGATTTGAAAGAAGAGGGGAAAGACAATGTTTGTTTTTGCAGTTGGAAAGGCCATTCAAAACACAGAATAGGATTATTACATCAATTTCAAGTTGCAGGACTTGACATTTGGGATAAGAACATTTGGATACAAGTGAATTTGGATGAGTTTGTATGCTGGCAGAATTGTGGGAGTGGCAGATTGGTTGAAAACCATTGGACACCGACTCTGGTTTTGGGAGGTAAAGATCACAGGAAGCTGACACCTAAGGGATCGACTTCAATGGCAGTTGGTCGGGGAGATACTGTAACTGGGCTGCTTCAATTTCTGTATTTTTTCTATCCACCTTGAGGACAAGGTGGTTCTTTGGGGGCGGAGTAATGTCATGCACCCATCTAGAGGCCCAAGCCCATTCTCAAGTAATATTCTAGAATAGTTAAGGAGGGTTATTTTGGGTAATTAGAATAAATATATAGTATAAATAGGGGTGTGGGGGTAGAGTAGTGGCATGCAGAAAATTAGTCGGTTCTTTTGGGAGAGTCCTAGCCTCTCGAATGCTAGTTTGTTCTTTGTTTTCCCTGTTAATCAAAGCATTTGACAGTATAATTGTCATTCGGTTTTCATTTCAATTGTTCAATTTTGTCTGGTTCATAACAGAGACATGACTACCAACAAAAGTTACAAAGATAATTAGCGAATTGAATAAATATTCCATCTACCCAAAGGGTTACCACCAAAAAGAGGAAAAAAGCATGGGGTAATCTTTAAAGAAGGAACAAGTTCGGTTAATAAGAGGCCATATAGATATCCACAATACCAAATAGATGAGATGGAAAAGTTGATAAAAGAAATGAAAGCAACAAGAGTAATTTTGCAAAATCGAAGCCCATTTTTGAGTCCATTACTATTAGTTAAAAATGATAAGAGGTTTTGTGTGGATTATTGGGCTTTGAACAAAAGCTCTGTTCTCGATAAATTTTCTATATTGGTTATCAACAAGCTGTTGATGAATTACATGGAACTAGGTGTTTTTCGAAGTTGGTCCTCAAATTAGGTTATCATCAGATTTCGGCGAAGGATGATGATATTCTGAAAATGGCAATTTGGACAAATGAAGGGCATTGCTATTTTCTCGTAACAGGGAATTTGGACCATTTCTAGGAAATTTGTGTTGGTATTCTTTGATGACATATTAGTATACAACAGGAGCGAACGGGAGCATGTCCAACATTTAAAACATGTGTTTAAGGTGCTCATGGAAAACCAATTATATGCGAATTACAAGAGGTATCAGTTTGGGTAGAAAGAATTTTTGTATTTGGACATTTAGTGTCCGGATAGGGTATGGATTCTGCCAAAGTGGAGGCTATGTTGAAGTGGTCACAACTGAGGAGTGAGGACATTCACCCAATTGAGAGGATTTTTGTGTTTAACGGGGTATTACAACTTCATTGGTGGGTATGGGAAAATTACTAGATGTCTTAACCGAATTTCATAAAAAACCAAGGTTTTGTTTGTACGAGGAAACAACCTCAACATACCAACAATTGAAGGTTGCTCCCACTGTAGCACGGGTTTTGAGATTACCAGATTACCTCACTTTCCGACAATGGAAAGGATGACCTCTTTTCGAGGCTTCTTGGGAAGACTATGAAGTATTGAACAATCAATTTCCTAATTTTTACGTTGAGGACAAAGTGCAAGGTTGGAGGGCAGGTATTCATAAGCCTATAGTGAGATTCACGTACGCAAGGAGGAATATGAAATAAGAATGTTAGGGTTGTTTTAGTAAATAGCCTTGTCAGTTAATAAAAGCAGTCAATGGCAAATAGCTTGTTGGAAGTTAGTTAGTCAACCATTGTTGACTGGGTATAAAAGAGGATCTTTATTGTGAATAGGCATTCGATTTTCTTCTCTGATTGTAAAGGATAAAGAGCCTTGAGGGAGAGTACCAGCTTCTTGGAAGCTGGCTATTTCAGATTTTAATAAATCGAGCTTATTCTTTTGATTCTTTCCGAAGCAAATTCGTTCCAAAGTGCATAGGCATGAGATCTTTTCAATTTGGTTTATGGGTAGAGTACAAATGAACTTACTTAATATCCTTTTACATGTTAGCCCACATGATTGTGGAATCCTTCATTGTGTTCATTTGAAAGCATCTCCTGGCTTGTGCATTCCTTCTTGTATAATGTAAAAAATGTTATGTTGGGAGGTACACCTGTTGGTCCGGTCAAGCTGCAACCATCGCACTAGCCATGGCTGCATGTATAGGGGTTATCTAAATGCATGGGGCAGTTTCTAGAAGTGGTGAAGCTGTGATAAAAACTCTAGATGCGATTTGTGTGTACTTCCTTACTTGGCCTGTAGCAGATACTTATTTCTGGGATTATCTTCTGAAAGTAGATGCATAAACTAGTTCTTCTATAAGAGTCGAATATGATTTGAAGCCCTTAATAGGCATCAGGATTGATGGAAATGCACCAGAAAAAGAACATAGAGGGTATAACCTGGATATCCATCTATATTTAGGGCCAGTTTACTAGATGCTTAATGGTTCTTACTGGGTAAGTGCATGGTTCGACACAAAGATGTTTACCAATATCCCTCCTACTTACTGAGACTCTTACCCGATAAGTGAGCATATGATAATGTTGTTTGCCCACACCCTCTGACCCACAATGTTGCTGATGATATGCTGTCCCGGTTAGGATCAAGAGTCTCACTTACTCGGTCAGCTCCTACCCAGACCCGAATCGTGATTTCCTAAGCAACATATCAAGAGCCTCACTTACCTGGCAAGCGCTTACCCAGTTTGTGTTGGTAAACGGCCCCTTAAAATTTTGTGCGGTCTATATAACGTGATGTCTGAAGAAAGAGAGAGAAAAGGAAGTATTTGCTTGGTTCTGTTAGGTTTACTGGGCCTCATTCATTGCTACTGTTGTGTTGATTATGCTAATTATTTCATCCCTGTTATCCATATTATATGATCTTCAGGTTTCTGTATTTCACAATAGACGGCGGCTTTTGAACTTTCAACATGTTTATTTATTCTCATGTTTTCCAGGGGCGGCAAGGCTTGCACCTAACTCATGTTACATTTAGTCCAAATGGAGAAGAGGTTCTTCTCAATTATAGTGGAGAACATGTGTACTTAATGGACGTAAATCCTGGTATTTTTTTTACCCTATTGTTCCTTGTAATGTTCTTCGACCTCTTGAACAATTATATTCCTTTAAGACTGTGGTTACACAACAAACCAATAATGTCTAGTGCACTTGAGTGAGGAAAAATGGAAAATGGTTCCATTTATTATCTGCAGATGCGTTGTTATTGGTTTGCAGTCATGTGCTCAAAAATTTACTTCGGTTTGGTGTTGTAATAACTCTTTTGTCCTGTATAAGGTGTATGATGGGTGACTTTACATCTTCAGTTAAGAAATCTTCTCTGAGTCACGAATCTTTATGGATTCAAGAACATCCACAAGAACAATCATACAACAGAAAATTCCAAATAGAACAACACCAGAAATTTTTACGTGGTTCAAAACTATTGATCGAAATTGATCATAGTTCTATTCCACGACAACGACTATCATCACTTTCATTTTCCTTCTTTCTCGTCTAAGATTAGAACTCTCCTTTAACCAGTATACAAAGCATCTCTATGAGATTACAAGAAAACAAGATTGGAAGTGCTTAATAAATACTAAACCAAGACCTCTGTATACTAAACAACAGATTTTCATATTCTAATCTCACAAGCTGGCATCTAACTACAAACCCGGAGAAATCAGTTATCGAACAGTTGGCTTAGACCAACTTGGACCGACAATCAACATCTTCCAATGTGACTACACCCATTAATATGACATGTTATTGACCACTTGCAATGATTTATGGTTTTATAGTTCATGCAAGTGCTATGCGATACACATCGGATGACACAATGAAGTTTTTCAATCCGACTGCCATACTGAAGGAGGTGCAATCTAAACCATCAGTCTCTGATTTCTTCCCAAATCGTTTTCCTGCAAAGAGGAACCTTGCTGCTAGGGTGTGCTTTCTGTCTTTCATATCATCCTACATTTGGTTTTATCATCAGCAAAATTGGTTATGCTTGTTTCTTGATGCTTAACTTTGAGTCTGATGACTATGCCACAGCTTGACCAATGCCGAAAACTGCTTCAAATTGCAGAGAAGTCCTTAAAAGAGGGAGCCAACTATTATTATGGCATTGAGGCTTGCAATGATGTTTTGCATGGTCATGGTCAGATTGGACACACTCTAATGCATGAATGTTTGTGTTTACGGGCAGCGTTGCTCCTCAAGGTTTTCTTAAACCTTGTTCTATTGTTTATAACTAACAAGTCCACTTTGCCTCGGTTGATTTTTTTTTATATTTATACTTACTTTTCAGCGGAATTGGAAAAATGATGCTCTTATGGCTATAAGAGATTGCTATAGGGCTGTGGAAATTGATCCTACTTCATTTAGGGCCCTGCACTGTATGGCTGAAGCTCTATTACAGGTAAATTTGAGCTGTTTACAGTACTAGGGATCATGGACTTGCTTCCTAATTATGAAGGCATTATGCACTACCTGCCCACACAACTTTTTGGTATTTGATGAATAGGCCATGGTGCACTGCCTGCACCATGGTTATTGGGAATCTCTTCATCAATGTTCTTGAACTCTAAATCACATAGGGGCTTCTCAGATCGATTAGTGAAATACATGAAGAAAACCCTATGTCCTTAAAACACCCACTTTTGGGTGGAATTTCCCATGTGATATGGTGGGTTTTCTGATTCTTTTTTTCTCATGTGGATTTCCAGAAACCTGTCAAGAACTTCGATAAGATACAAATGGGCTTGAAGTTTGAACATAAAAGATCCATAAACACAATTTTTGGTTTCCAAAAACTTCTTATTTTGAACAAAAAACTGGTTTTCCAGGAACTCGTTTTCTCGAACCTAAAATTTATGATCTTATTGATTTTTTTGTTGTTGTTTGAAACTCTGGAAGAAAGAAAGAAGAAATAAATTGTAGAGGATGAATTCTTCTGGTTTCTGTAATTCTTTTTGTTTGAGTAATTAAAAGATGAAGATGAATTACAAAGTCAGGGGTCTTCATGGAAACAGTTGCTCTACCGTTTAGGGTAGAGTACAGGTCTGTAAAAATCCCATCCCCAGACCCTATTTTAAAGTGGAATATATTGGGTTCCGTTCGTTTGGTTTGGTTTAAAGATGAAGATGAAGAGGGATGAAGAAGTAGGTATTTTGGTCATTTTACGGTGTTACAAAAATCTTTATTTTGTTTAGAAGAACATTAAGCAGTGGTCTCTCCAAACACCTTTTTTTTGTTCAGATTTTGTAATTTTTGCTGGAAATCGTGTATTTCTCACCTTTAACGAATTCTATTGTCCACTTTGGAAAAGATAATTTCATGGAATGTTTGTCAAATGCAAACAGTTGCATGGACAGAAGGAATATAATCCCATTTATAAAATCAAATAGAAATTCCAGCACCAAGGAGGTGTGTATATATATATATATATATATATATATATGGTGCCTAATGAACCATGGTGCATTACGGCTTTATTCTTCTCCAAATTGAGTTTTACTCGCATTTCGAATAAACTCAAGGACGAATTGATTATCTTCATGCACAAGGATACTAGATTACATCTTGGCCGAATCTTCTTCCATAATGGCACAACACAATAGTATTATTGGGAAGTAAGACCAAGCTCACGAGCTTATTATCTCAGGTTGGGACAAGTCCGTATGGGCAAATTTTTTTTATCAGTAATGTCATGTTATTTCCATTGATTTATTGACTATATGGATACAGTGGCATATGTGTATCTTTCTTGCGGTTATTGTTATCTGTAGAATTGTTTCTTTTAGATTGACCTTTCAAGTTTCAATCTACCAATATGCCACAGAAAATATGAATTCTGATCCTATAGATGCTTGCAGTTGTTTAAAAGAATTATCTGACTTAAATTTTGTATTCCTATTGATATTTCTGGTATATAATTGCCAATCAGATGGGTAAACACAAAGAAGCTTTGGACTTTGCCATTGCTGCTCAGTTTTCAGCTCCAACTAATCCTGAAGCTGCTGAGATGGTGGAGAACATAAAAAAACGTATAGATACAGGTTAGTAAATATCCCTCTTTATCTCTTGCAAGATATATATATGCATGGAGAGACCCACATATAGATAGGGAGAGTGGGTGTGAGTCATGCAGGGAAAAAACTGAAATATATGTTATCAGGTCAAAATGATTTCACACTGAAATATATGTTACTTAGACCAACAACTAATTAGGGACCAAACGGCCCCTAAATTCTGGTATATAATATATGTTACTTAGACCAAAATACACCTAATTTAGGGACCAAACGGCCCCTAAATTCCATGCAGGGAAAAAACTGAAATACTGTTGCTTCTGAGAGATCTGCTCTTTAGACTGCTCGCATTCATGCCTTCCTTTTCATGCCTAATGCATTGGACAGTTTAGGGGAAAAAAGCAAGTGCCATGTGCACCTAGCGGGGATCCTCTTTTTAGGGGCCGTTTGGTCCGCTTACCGGGTAAGCGCTTATCAGCAAGAGTCGCCACTCTCATTTATCTTATGGAATAACATTCTAGGCCATCAAAATGGATAGATGGTAAGCATTAATAACCCGGTGAGCGCTTGCCGTATAAGAGTCATCACCCTCACTTATAGGGTAAGACTTTCGATCCTTGCCTTCCCTCTACCGGGTAAGATTCTCGGTTCTTGTTATGTTCACCCCATAAGGTAATTGAACCCGTAAGGGTTTACTAAGGTATGTGTTTAAACGGCCCCTTAGTCTCATACTTGAAGAATAGATCAGATATAAATTGAAGAAAGAGGGAGGCTTACCTTGTGGAAAAGGTAGCTATATTTTTTGACAATCTGATCGAGATTTGCTGTGCCGGGTTTGGTTGGTTACATAGAGTTCCACTTCATATAGTGAAGAATGCTAAATTGAATAAATCCCTGAATTTTGGTAAAACATAAAAAACACATGGCTTCAATCTTGTAAAGAATTATATGCGAGTTATATACGATCATCATCATCTTCTTCATGTCTTCAAGTGTAGATTATTCTTTAATGTGGGTTAGCTCTTCTGTTTTTTTTCTTTTGATTTTACTCTGTGGTAACCTTAGGGGATGTTACTCTCTTTTTTCTTTTTCTTGAATTGGTTGTTTTTTTTTGCATAGACTTACTAAGTGATAGTAATCTAGTTTCTATCAAGCTTTTCTGAAAATTGAGGTAATATGATCATTGGGTTTGTGTGTTTTTTTCTTTTTCTTTCTTGTTAAAGCATGTTGAATGTAACATTGTATCTAAATATCTCCATGTTTTTTTAAAATTGTCTTTTTTGGTGTGTGTGTGTGTGTTGATTGGATAATTGTCAGTCGAAGCTGAAGTGTCTAACAAGGCAAAGGAAGGAACCCCTAGTTCCGAAACACGAGCTGGCAGAGTATTATCTCTGAGTGACATACTTTATCGGTCAGATGCAAGTAGTGATACTTCACAACCTATGTCTGGAAGAGAAGACTCTGATTATGAGGAGGAATTGGAAGTTGATTTTGAAACTTCAATATCTGGTGACGAAGCCCATGAAGTTGAATCTAACAATTTTCAGCGAAGTTTAAATGTCAGAATCCATAGAAAAGGTGATTCAACGACCAATACTTGCCATACAAGTAGCTCCTGTGAATCACCAAAATCATCATCTCAAAGTGATAAAATTACTCGTCAGGTTTTGGCTTTTCCATCTGCTAACTTCCGTTTAAGTTTCGTCATCAGTGTTCTGTTATTTAATTTAATTAGAAGATTATTTAAATGGGTTTGTCCTTGTTGCTTATATTGCAGCATGAGAGGGCAATAGATATGAAACAAAGATACGTTGGTCATTGTAATGTAGGAACCGACATTAAACAAGCCAGCTTTCTCGGCCAAAAAGGTACTTTATCCCGTCATCCCATCTCTTCTTCTGCATATTGACTGAGATTATTTAGAAACTATGTAGCCTGAAAATGGGTTTACTCCATTCTGCAAGAATCTACACTCTGCAGCAATATAAATACATTTTTTCTTTCTATTTTACATCTGCTACCACGAAGCCAAAACTATTGAGTTTTTAACTTTTATCTGATAATGAGCTTCAGAACATTATAATATTTGTAGAACTTGCCTATATATATATATATATATATATATATATATAGAGAGAGAGAGAGAGAGAGAGGGTGAGGTTCAGGGGAAAACCGCAAAAAATGGAAAACTGAGGAACACTCTGGTAACCGTTCATCTGGACAGGATGCACAAGTAATTTGTAACATGCACACGTGCATCATGCACACATCCATACAAAACAAAAAACATATTCAATTACTTGTATGCACATATGCATAACGTTCAGATGAATGGTTACGAGGGTGTTCCTCAGTTTTTTATTTTTTTAGGTTTTTCCTTGAACCTCCCTCTCTCTCTCTCTCTATATATATATATATATATATATATGAAAGGAGTATCATATTCACATTTTCTGATGATAGGTGAATACATTGCTAGCGGAAGTGATGATGGTAGATGGTTTATTTGGGAGAAGAGCACTGGTAGACTAATAAAAATGCTTATGGGGGATGGGGCTGGTATATATCTTCAATCCTGAACTTTTCTATGCGACTTCATTTTCTTGTTGGCTAACGATTTCTTTCCTTTTTCAGTTGTAAACTGTGTGCAGAGTCATCCATTTGATTGCGTCGTAGCTACTAGTGGGATAGATAATACCATCAAGGTAAATAGTGTATATATATATATATATCTAATATTTTATTAGACTATAATGGTTCATTATGTGACAAGTAGAAATGATGTGGTCAGATTTGGACCCCGCTTGCTTCAATTCCATCTGTTGTTGCCGGGGGAACAGCCGGACCGGAGACTGCTAATATCTTAGATACAATGGAAGGCAATCAACGCAGATTATCTCATAACCGTGAATCATTACTGTAAGTGTTGGATTTTTTTTCCCTGGGTGTTTGATATGCTCTTATTTTGAGTGCCATTTAGAT
Organism: Arctium minus; assembly: GCA_954870635.1. Taxonomy (NCBI): domain Eukaryota; kingdom Viridiplantae; phylum Streptophyta; class Magnoliopsida; order Asterales; family Asteraceae; genus Arctium; species Arctium minus. Next base: position 71,871,804 of record OX941091.1, on the reverse strand, counting down.
ACTTTTTTTTGCAGACCGTTCGAGATATTAGAGGGGTTCCGGATGCATGAGTTTCCTGAAGGATCTTTGCGCCCGTTTGAGTGTATACAGAGCTAGGTTTTACTGAGCTTCAAGGTAAACTGAAAACAAATCATAGCTATTTTGCTTGATTAAATTACATATACATATACATATACATATACATATACATATACATATACATATACATATACAAGATTAGGTTCATTTGAGAAATGCTAAAAATATGAGAAATAAAGAAATGATTCTAGCCCTTTATTTGGTCAACATTTGCTGCTTTGACCGTGAAGCACTGGATAATTCCTTGTGTGGTCTGTAGAAGATAGAGGGGTGGTTTCGTAAAATACGCGGGACGAGTTCATATATGAACCTGTATGATTTATATATGAATTATATGTTCATATATGAACCATTGTAATTCACATATGAACTCTTTTAATTGTATATGAATCCGTTAATTTGTTCAACTGATTCACATATGAACCTACAGTTAATTAGTTCATATGTGAATCAGTTAATTGGTTCATATATGAATCACAAAGGTTCATATATGAATCAGTTAAAAGAGTTCATATGTGAATTATACTGGTTCACATATGAACATATAGTTCATATATGAATCATACAGGTTCATACATAAACTCGTCCCGTGTATTTGTAAAAATTATGAAACTGTTCTTCTATTTTTGGAATAGCCGTAACTTTTGACCAGTCAAAGACGCAATATTTGACCGGTCAAAGCCGATCTTGACCGAATGAAAGACTAGGGTTACTTCTCTATTTTTCATATATTTAACATTTCTCAAATGAACCTCTCCCTACATATGCATATACATAAAGTGCTGATGGAATTGAGATTTGGTGTACAAGGGCATCATTTTGAAGGGGTGTTTTAGGAATTCAACTAATAGTTGAACACTTTCCTTTGAACCAAGTGTTTGAGAGTCGATTTAACGGAAGGATGAAATATAATAAGACATGGGGGTTGTTAGTTTGCTACTGAATTACACCACTTGCCAATCAAACCTTTCTTTATTAGGGATTTCCTTTTAGAAATTTTGGAAAATTTATGCAGAAATCACATGTGGGGTGTTTTAGACGTTTAATATTCATCACGACAGTATAAGTTATTACATTATACGTATTGATGGCATTGTTTTTAGTACTCGAGATTTCTTGATTGTCGTTTTTGAGAAGGTGTTTTAGACATTTGACCAATAGTCAAATAGGGGGCTAATCACATGAGAACCATAAAAATATTGAGAAACTCAATATTGTTTCACATGAATTTGTTTCATTCAAGGCTACAATTTGAGGTATTCTTTCACACCTTGAAACCTTTTGACATGTAATTGACAGTGTATTGTTTGTTTCACCATGTGAAACAACACTGAATGTTTCACACGTATTAATTAATTTTCACTGGTTCTTGCAGCTCTCTAAAATTGAAGTGTGCATGTAATTATTTCTTCTAATAGACGCATTTCAAATAAATGCGTTTGACTGACCGTGTTCTTAAAATGCATTTGCAGGCGGTACTTTTGACTGCCCTCGAATTGATATGTTGCGGAAACCACTTGTTTTCAGGTGGAGGGAGGAGGGGCCATAAGTTTTTGTTTCGATTCTTGATGTTTTGCGTATTATCCGAGATTTTTGGCGCTTGTGTAACACTATTACCTTTTGTGTTGATCGAACTTATATGTACAGTTTATACTAGTTAATAAATAGCTTGTACACAAAAGTTGGTGAATTTGTGTACTCATGTTTGAGACGGACGTAAAGCGAATGATTTGTGACTAAATGTAGTGGGTACGTGTTGAGTTCTTTTGTATGTAAAAGTAGGTGTCCGAATCAGTTTGTGCGTATATCGACTAATTTCATGGGCCCTGAAGATCAACAACTATGGAAATGCTCATGGTCCTTGACTGACGATCGGTAGTAGATCCAGGAATGTTAGGGTTTTACCAACTATTGACTATTGAAACTCAAGTTTAACTATGACCTCTTATCTTAGTTTTTCGTATACTCCTGAAAAAAGATGTCCATGAATTCCTTAATCGATTCAAGTAATTCTTCTTTTAACTTTACAAACATAAAACTGTATAACAAAGGAAAACCAACTCGAATGATGATGCTGTATTAAAGCATCTCCAACAGCTATGTTAAAATAAGATTTTTTGTGGTTTTAAAAACTTTTCGCTCGAACATGTATGCTATAATGTAACACCTGGAATTTTGTAAGTATAGTCTATCCCTAATAATCACATTTATAGTATTTAGGTATGCCGTCATTTTATAGATAAACGTGTCTCCAATCGGGATTAGTGGAATTGTTAAAAAGAAAATCAAAATCAAGTTTTAGGCCTTTAGGGCGAGTTCCAAGTGAGTTGTGCATACCTCAAACTTACATTAAACTAGCCTTGGGGGTTGTTTTGATTTTAAACCCAAATACCTTTAAGGCGAGTTCCAAGTGAGTTTCTTGACCCCTAACTAACTTCAAACTCACGTTGGTCACTGTTTTGACGTTAAACCCAAATACCTTTCAGGCGAGTTCCAAGTGAGTTTTTTTGACCCCGAACTAACTTCAAACTCGCACCGGCCACCGTTTTGTAGCTAAACCCAAATACCTTCCAGGCGACTTTCAAGTGAGTTGCTTGACCCTAAACTAACTTCAAACTCACCCGAACCAAAAAATTGGGTTTAAAACCCTTTTTGAAGGTTCTTTTCTCATTCACTCCCTTTCTCATTTACTCCATCACCTACCCATTCTCCTATCTCTCATTTTTTGTTCAGACATTAGTTCCTATCCAAAGTCAAAATCTTCAAGAGTTTTAAGAGATTGGAAGTTAGAGATTCAAGCTTGAGGGTTTGAATTCATATTTGAAAGGATGTTTTGTATTGGAGTTTTCATCACACAAATAGTGGGTTTGGGGAAATGTGTTACTTTTATATTTTGTACATTCCTTCTTAGAAACCGTGATTTAAAAAGCATTCTTCAGTTACTATTTCATATAATGTTGAAAACTCTTGAACTCACTAGGCGTTAAGCCTAACCTTTTTATTTGTTGGTATGTGCATCATGTCCTTGATCGGGTTATGGTACTAGCGACACTGTGAAGATTCGAGAGCCAGTTAGATGCACGAGAAGTGTAACACCCGGAAATTCGCAAGGTGAGTATCTCATCTTCTTAAATGCATTTATTTCGCTATATGAGAATAGGTGTATTTGTGTACATTTTATGATCATTATTATGTCTAAATGTCATAATTAAGTTACCTTCGTTAATCGTTCAAACCTGGTGCTCGTTATCGTTTTTGGTTAAGTTTTCAGACTGTTTTGAGTGCCCCGCGATTGTGCCCCACGATTGTGCCCTTGGCACTATCGCCGAAGAGGTACCGTAGGCTGGGGGATGCCAGCGATTGTGCCACGCGATAGTGCCTTGGCACTATCGCCGAAGGCACTATCGCCAAAGTTGTACCGAGAGCGGGGAAATCCTCGTGATTGTGACTCGCGATAGTGCCCTAGGCACTATCGCCCGCGTGGTCCAGTCTGCTGTTTTATAGGAATTAATACCTCATTTCCCACATTCACTTTACAAAAACGGGAGAACTCTTCTTGGAGACGATTTTTAGGGTTTCATCACCTACTTCATTTATTTCCTAAGGTTTGGGTTGTTGGGGTCATTTATTGATCATTAAGCTTCATCCAAGCTTATCTAGTGAAGATTCTCATCAAGCTACTCCTCTCCACTTCAAGTCTCATCTCCTCAAATCTAGGGTTTCCATCTTTTCTAGGTTTTGGTACAAAACCTAGATTGTGAGTTTACTAACCTTTGTTAAAACTAGATACACATCATTATCTTGTACTTATTGTTATTAATGCATCTCCCAAATGTTCATATTTAATGTTTCAAGTATTTGGGGGGTTTTACCCATGGATTTATGTATATGAAAGTTACCATGTTCTATATGTGTACATTTTGGTATGTTGAAGATTCCTTCTTGGAATGCCTTTTTGGCGACCTTATATCCTCATGAAGTATTTGGATGGATTTACATGATTAAGATGGTGATAATGTGTTCTTGGTGGATATCCGAAATGTGACGGATTGAAACACATCTTGAGACCTCCTAAATGCATTATGTGGACGAACTAAGTCTGTGATTCACTATAGGTATGTAGGTGGGTGACATTTGGAGAATTTCCTAAGGCGGTAGTCTCCTATGTACCTAGACCTCCGCCGTCGGGGAATTTCCTAAGCGGTAGTCATCGGTGCGTGTCGGGCCTTTGGGTTGCCAGTGAAAGTGGCTTCAGGGTGCATTGCCTCTTTGGGTGAACCGGATTGGAGATATGGGGCGCTACCGTTGACTCCACATTTACGTGATTAACTGTTTAACTGCTGATAAGAACTGTAAATGTTTCTGGCATGTTTTTACTTGTTCAACTCACTAGGCTTTTTGGCCTAACACTTGTTTGGTGTCGATGTGTATCTCAGGTGTTAGCGGTGTTGCTCCTAGGCAAGTTTAGATGCTTTGGGCGAGAGCTTGGGGATACGGTACTTGGATGATTTTGAGAAGCCTTGGGTTTATAGATGACACCCTTTTTGTAATCTCTTTTCTAGATGTAGAAATTAGATTAGTTGGTTGTTGTTTATTTATCCGTTAAATTACAATTGTGATTAAACAGGTTTATTTGTACTATTCCCTTTTTTCAGGAGGCTCTTGCTATGGCAATCTATATACCACTTCTCCACTTTTGGAAAGTTTTTGTTATCCCTATTTTTAGGGTGTTACAAGAAGATTTTAACTATTTGATGACGTCTTCCACACATTTGGAGATAACAATTGTTGATGGATTTGTTGGGGTTAAATCTAGAATTCCATTTGAGGTATTTAAAGTATTGATTTGTAGAAAGTGATTTTATCATTTATTTGATGTATTATTGAAAATTTTAAATTAGTTGCTATTTTTAATTTTGAGGGTGTTACAAGTTGGTATCAGAGCTTAAGTTTGAAAGATTTATATGTGGATTTTGGATATCTAGACTCAAACTAGCGTTCTTTTAAGTGAATGAAAGAGAAAATTGCACCAATAGGCATTCTAAGATAAGATGTTTGAGGTTGACGGAGTCACTAGGAACGGGAATCACGTCGAGGGTAGCACGGATGATCATGTATAGTACGTTCAAAATTGCACCTGGCCAGTGTTATGGTGAACCTACAAGTTACATGTGTATACTTGGACTACTTTGATACGACGACCGTTGGGGTGGTGAAGAAGTTTCTAAGTGGGTAGCCGTAAGAAGAGGTTGACGATTTTAACATTCGTCACTTGGAGTGACAGTAAGCATGATGATTGCATTAAGTGAACCGTTTCGGTTGGAATTATTGGTTGGATTAGAATCATAAACTTATGGAATCGACATTATTCGAGGAGAAATTGTAAGATGAACCGATGAAATTTTCGATTATTGCCTTAAGATGTTTGAGCATCCAGATGACGATAGTGTGACTCAGAAATTGAGAAGCGTGGTTTCGAAACGTTGAGTGCCGATCAAATTCACGTACGAAATTTATTTCTAAAATAAATTGCATCAATTATTTCTCATGTTTCCAAATCATCGTGTGGATTATATCACAAAATCTTGGAAAAATGTTTAGCACACACAAGATTTTAAACCATGATTTTAAACATGCATAAAATTATTTTATTGCATGTGGTTACAAACTTTGTTGGAACTTTCTTTATTCTCGTGGTTGTCCAACACTATTTTTGGATATTGTGATGTCCGTATTTTGATGTTATTTAGGGTATTGGACAAGTAACTGTGATTTATGACTTTAATATTAGATCTCCTCCACATATGTTAAGGTTTTGGACGAAGAGTTAGCTTCCATTATTTTGGTGATTGAGTTTTATTGGGAATTTTATTCCATGCGAGTTTTGTTTAAAAATGTCACTTTATATCATATTGCAATAAAAGGGAAAATTTTGGAATTATGACATTTTAGTCATAACTTTGTCTTATGCTATTTGATTATTGAGAACGAAAATTTTGGCACCATTTGATTGTTTGGGTGCCATTGAGTTTTATGGAAGTTTTGTTGAGTCTTATAGAGTTTTATTTTACGATATTTTGCGCCGAATGGATGAACTTTGAAATGCGTATACTTGAATTATTGTGTGTGTTAATTTATGGGTTTTATTGAACATTTTTGTTTCATGTGAGTTCTGTTGAGAAAATGTTTGTCGTAATGTGATAGCGGAAAATCGTATAGGTCCACAAAGTGGCCACTATGTTACCACAGTGGCGGTGCAAGTGCACACCGGACACTATGATCGCTACAAGTAATAAAGTGGTAGAGTACCGAGATCGTTTCCACAGGGACTAGTCAACTAAGAATCAGAGACGTTTTCATGAACTTCTAGTGCTTGGTTCATTTTTGAGAACAATATTAATATTTTGTGGGTTTTAAGTGAATTAAACAACGATTAACGGAATTAACAGTATTAAAGATAGGATGTGGGTACAAGCATTGACTAAGACTGATGTAGAAACAACTTGGTTAGAAACAAAATGACACACGACAACCGTAAAACCCTTTTCTCTCGAAAATGAGCTTCCTCGGAACGTGGCCACCTTGTCCCCACTTTGTCACCACGTTGTCCAACTCTAGACTTGCCGACTTAACTAAGTAAACCTCTAAGGATTTCAGTTCCACCAGTATAGATATGAACGCCCCAATCTTTTTGTGACACCCATATCAACCGACATTTGAACCTTAGTTAAAGTCATGCAAAAACCCGTATCTCTACGTGGTTATAAAAGACTTTCTCAAATCTTCTTTGCATCACCCAAGCCGTATTTCAAATCTGCCCCTCTCGAGGTCTAAGATCTAATATTAACACTAACAAGTGATCGGCTTGTCCGCGTTGAGTTGAAGTCCCGACTCAAGTGACCAAGTCTAAGAGTTAGCAACGATAGCAACACCCAAGTGTTGCCTACTAGTCTTAGCTTTGGCTCATACCCACACCCAAGGGGGTGTTTAGCTCATAATAACAACAAAAGACATGGGAGAAGAAGGAGAAAACATAAACATAAATTGCATAAATAACTAAAGAGCTACTGCCAAAGTGGTGACAAGGTGGCCACTTTGGCGATAGCTTTTACAAAGAAGTTAAAATTAAATGCAACTAAATACAAGCTTCAAAGAAAGACTAGAAATTAAATGCTTAAGCTCCAGAAGTATTCAATGCTCCTGGAAGTTGTGATGTGTCCAAATGGTTCCTCCAAGCCCTCATTTATAGCCCAAGGAAGAGAAAAGTGGTGATGTGACTATTCCTCAAAAGTAGATTTTAAGGAAGAGTGTTGAACTTTCCTTGGACCTCCACTTTATGTCCTCTTCCTTGAATATTCTAGTGAAAGATCAGAAGACTCTTTACATATCTCCAGAAGTCAACCTTTCCGAAAATGGCTGGAACTTATCAACAAATTTTCAGCCTATGTTCAACGTGGCGACAAGGTGCCAGCAAGGTGGCCACTTTCTGCACAAAAGTTAGTGAAACCGAAATTTTTGCATTCTTGAGACTTCATCATCATGTTTGAACAATTACGACCAATTGAAGGAGATGAGAGACAAAAAGGGTGAAAATGTGGCAAAATGAATATAAAAAGAGAGGAATTAACTCTCAATATTTAAGAGTTATCACACCCCCAAACTTGAGTAATTACTTGTCCTCAAGTAAAAAGGAAAAGAATTAACAAAAAGGATTCGAAAGACGATACAAAAAAAAAATGGTTGCTTACTGTTGAAGAATGGAAAACTCATACCAAATACTTTGATGTTTCTTGATGAGCGAAGCACTTTGTTTGAAAACGGTACCGCTTCTTTTCATGCATCCCAAAAATTTGACTTTTAATCAATAGGGCTTGAATTGGGTTTGTGTTTTTGGGTTTCCAAATTAATTGCTCGATATGACCCCCAAACTTTTCTATTTGCATGACTCCAATTTTCTTTGGTTTGGCTATTTATTCTTTGTATTGCCTTAACCATTTGACCCTTGACTGATCCCCAATTTATTTTTCAGTTTTCAAGTTTTTTTTTTTGAGATAGTGGCGACAAAGTGGCCACTTTGGCGAACGGTTTGTTTCTACTTTTGCAGCAGCCCCCACCCCCCAAACGGAACCCTTCAATGTCCTCATTGAAAATGAAAGATATGTCGATATTGCTACGGTAAAAGGCTAGGTTTCAATTTGGAAAGTGTTTGGGCTTAACAACTATGAAAGAAAAGCCTATATCACGTCATCAGTCAAAAATTGGTAGCAATCCAAGGAGCAGACCTGCAAAAGAAATGAGCGCAAAACAAAAGTACTAGAAATAACCAAAGAGACGGTATACGAGTACGGTGATAAGAGCAAGCATACAACCAACATAGAATGAGTCAGAGAAACAACAAAATACCACAAAACAGAAAAGTATTAACCAGACAAAGTTCGAACATGGATGATGATGAACCAAGAATACTCACGGCTTACCCACCTCGACAGAAGGGCCAGCCTCGGCGCGACAGTGGCATGTGGAACGGTAGATAAAGGGGGTGGTGCTTAAGGTAGAAACCGGAGGCCGAAACGAATGATGTGGTAGTCGAAGCTTCCTTCGCCGACTGTCGGTGACTCCTCCGTCTATTCAGAAATGGATGCAGACCAACTTCTTCTTCTTCTTCTTCTCTTTTTTTTATTTTTTTTTATTTTTTTTTATTTTTTTATATTTTTTTTTGGCTTTCATGGCTTCAAGTTACATAAAAAAATAGAAGTGTAGGAGGAGGGAGTAGAAAGAAAGATAAAAGGGTTGATGGGATTAGAGAGAGTGATGATGGCTAAAAAGGTAGGATGAGATGTTTTTTTTTTCTTTTTTCTTTTTTTTTAAAGGTGATGGTGGTACCTTACGGTTTTAGGGTGATAAAAAATGAAATGGTATAGATTAGGGAATAGAAAGTGAAATGATGTGGTGTGGTGTGATGGGTTGAAAATTGTGATGAAGAAAAGGTATGACAAGAGGTTTGAAGAGGGAGTTGAGAGGTTGTGGATGGAATGATGGCTTCTTGGGGTTGAGAGTTTTGAAAAGATGTTTAATTTTTTTCACCTTTTGGGACTAAAAACTTCTTTTAACTTCCAGCTTTTTCTTGGCATTATCTGTAGTCTAAAAAAATTAACTTGCACAAGAAAACCAAATAAAATAAAATAAATAAAGGTCAAAGGTAATAAAAATAAACAAAGGACAAAAGGAGAAATGAACAAAGTTGTGATGGCTGAGATTTGCATGGAATGACCAGCGGACAAAAAGGAATTTTTCCATCCATGCAAAAAATTGGAAAACAGATCTGAAAATTAAATTTCAGATTTTTTTTTTATTTTTTATTTTTAACAGCCCAGTCCCAACGTGGCCACAAAGTGGCCACTTTTCACAACTCCGAAAAATTTCAAATGTTTTTTTTGCAACAAAAATTGAAATGGTTAAAACTAAAAAGGACTGGAAAAAAAACATTTTATTAAAAGGCTATTTCAAGCCTTCTTGATACTCAACAAGAGGTTTTGGAGAATGACGACACACCATTAGACAAAAAATGTTTTTTCTTGTGTTTATGGTGGCTCAATCTCATTTCTTTCAAACACGGTTTCCCTCTTATTGGTGGTTGGATTTTCTTTGGACTTTCAAACTGAAGCTCATTTTCGCTCTCTTCTCCAAACTTTTCACCACACATTTCAATATCTACACCTAGGTCCTCACTCAACAAATTTATGGCCGAACAATCTTCCACTTCATCATGGAACTTAAGGGACTTGAAAACATTAAATGTCACTTGTTGGTCATGTACCCTCATAGTTAACTCACCCTTTTGGACGTCGATCAAAGTTCTACCCGTGGCAAGAAATGGTCGTCCTAAAATGATGGGGACGTTCTTATCGGCTTTATAGTCTAAAACTAAAAAGTCGGCCAGGAAAATGAATTTGTCAACTTGGACCAAAATATCCTCAATCTTACCCTTGGGATGTGCCAAAGATCTATCTGCTAATTGCAAGGTCACGGTGGTGGGTCGAACGTCTCCTATTCCTAACTTCTTGAAGATGGACAACGGCATGAGATTTATGCTTGCTCCTAAGTCCCACAAGGCATGACCAACTTCCTTACCTCCTATCGAACAAGGGATGGTGAAACTACCCGGGTCCTTTAGCTTAGGTGGAATTTTGCAAGTGAGGAGGGCACTACTCTCTTTTGTCAAAGCTACCGTTTCAAATTCACTCAACATTTTCTTTTTGTTAAGGACGTCTTTCAAAAATTTAACATAGCTTGGCATTTGCTCGAGAGCTTCTACCAAAGGTATGTTAATATGGAGTTGTTTAAAAATGTCCAAAAACTTTTTGAAATGATTATCGACATTTTTATTCTTCATCCTATCGGGAAAAGGGAGGTCTCTTAAGTCTAGATCCGGTTGCCTAGGACTTGCCTTTTTGTGCTGTGAGGTGGGCACTGTCTCACCACTTTGGCAAGGTTGTGCTGATGGCAAAACAGTCCGTGAAGGGGCTGTCACATTCTGTCCCAAAAAGGGAGGTCTCTTAAGTCTAGATCTGGTTGCCTAGGACTTGCCTTTTTGTGCTGTGAGGTGGGCACTGTCTCACCACTTTGGCAAGGTTGTGCTGATGGCAAAACAGTCCATGAAGGGGTTGTCACATTCTGTCCCGAAGGTGGGAACTTTGCAGCCACGTTGGCTGGAAAAAGTGATGGGAAGTTCTCTTTGTCAAAAGCATGTGTGGTATCTTCTTGCACAACGGTATCCACTAAGACTTCCTCACTGGGTTTGGATGCTCTAGTGTCACTTCTTAAAGTCACGGCCTTAACATGTTCCTTACCCTTAGGGGTCTTGGTGTCACTAGATAAAGTGCCCACTTGTCTCCCTTTCAACTCGGCAGCGAATTGTCCCAATTGAGTCTCAAAACCTGTCAAAGTTGCATTGGTTTGGTTTATAAAACCCTTGAGTAGAGATTCAAGCGAACCATTACTCTCCGATGCATTTTGTTGTCTCGGTACATACGGTTGTGAGGATTGCCCACTTTGGTACGTATGAGACGGCCCTTGTTGAAATCCCGGGGGATTTGGTGGTCGGTTTGGAACTTGATGAACCCCGGGGGGTTGAAGTCCTTGGTTCCCCGACCATGAGAAGTTCGGGTGATTTCTCCAATTTGGGTTGTAAGTTGGAGAAAATGGGCTATTCCTAGAATGGTTTCCTACATAGTTAACCGAGGCAGGATTACCGGGACAACACTCAAAAGCATGGTTCTCACCACAAAACACACAAGATTCATTTATGGCTTGGACTTGGTTCTTCTCTCCATTTAAGTTCATGTTATTTTTTACCAAGTTAGTTAAAGCTACAATTTGTGCGTTTAAGGCGGTGATGGCATCAATGTCGTGAACACCCGATGCATTCTTAGGAGCAAGAGCGCGTGGGTTTGACCAATCGGTGTTATTGGTGGCCACTTTCTCCAAAATGTCGTATCCTTCGTTATAAGTTTTAGAGGTGAAAGCGCCACCGGCCGTAGCATCAAGAACAATTTTAGCGACATTAGTAAGACCATTATAAAATGTCTCTAATTGGATGCAATGAGGGATTCCATGATGAGGACATTTTCTAATTAAGTCTTTGAATCTATCCCATGCATCCGAAACCGCCTCATCCTCCTCTTGTCGAAACATCAAGATTTCATTTCTAAACTCACATTTCTAGTTGGAGGAAAATATTTTTTTAGAAATTTTTCGGCTAAACTTGTCCAACTATCAATGGAATGAGGAGGTTGAGAATTTAGCCAAGCTTTTGCTCTATCTCTCAATGTGTAAGAGAAGAGCGTAAGCCGTAAGGCTTCGGTTGTAACACCTTGAATACGAAAATGATCCGTCATTTCTAAAAATGATTTTAAATGTGAGTGCGGATCTTCCGACGGTAACCCCCCAAATTGACCCATTGCTTGGATCATTTGAAACATTACCGGTTTTAGTTCAAAAGTTTGTGCCGCAATGTTAGGCCTAAGAATACCCGATTTTAATTGATCAAATTCGGGTGTTGCATAGTCCCGTATTCCCCGTTCTTTATCGTCGGCAATTCTTATGCTTGTTTCAATAGGTGGTGGTGGAGGATCTCCACCATTTCCAGCCATGTTTTGATTTTGCCGACCTCTTCTTCGTCTTTTAACGGTTCTTTCAATTTCGGGGTCAAGAGGTACAAGTTCACCGTGTTGTAGCCTTGGCATACAACACGGAAAATACTAAAAATAAAAGACACAAGCAACTCAGGCTCAAATGAAAAGTCAATATCTTAGGATTTAAAATCGCGCTAGTCCCCGGCAACGGCGCCAAAAACTTGATAGCGGAAAATCGTATAGGTCCACAAAGTGGCCACTATGTTACCACAGTAGCGGTGCAAGTGCACACCGGACACTATGATCGCTACAAGTAATAAAGTGGTAGAGTACCGAGATCGTTTCCACATGGACTAGTCAACTAAGAATCAGAGACGTTTTCATGAACTTCTAGTGCTTGGTTGATTTTTGAGAACAATATCAATATTTTGTGGGTTTTAAGTGAATTAAACAACGATTAACGGAATTAACAGTATTAAAGATAGGATGTGGGTACAAGCATTGACTAAGACTGATGTAGAAACAACTTGGTTAGAAACAAAATGACACACGACAACCGTAAAACCCTTTTCTCTCGAAAATGAGCTTCCTCGGAACGTGGCCACCTTGTCCCCACTTTGTCACCACGTTGTCCAACTCTAGACTTGCCGACTTAACTAAGTAAACCTCTAAGGATTTCAGTTCCACCAGTATAGATATGATCGCCCCAATCTCTTTGTGACACCCATATCAACCGACATTTGAACCTTAGTTAAAGTCATGCAAAAACCCGTATCTCTACGTGGTTATAAAAGACTTTCTCAAATCTTCTTTGCATCACCCAAGCCGTATTTCAGATCTGCCCCTCTCGAGGTCTAAGATCTAATATTAACACTAACAAGTGATCGGCTTGTCCGCGTTGAGTTGAAGTCCCGGCTCAAGTGACCAAGTCTAAGAGTTAGCAACGATAGCAACACCCAAGTGTTGCCTACTAGTCTTAGCTTTGGCTTATACCCACACCCAAGGGGGTGTTTAGCTCATAATAACAACAAAAGACATGGGAGAAGAAGGAGAAAACATAAACATAAATTGCATAAATAACTAAAGAGCTACTGCCAAAGTGGTGACAAGGTGGCCACTTTGGCGATAGCTTTTACAAAGAAGTTAAAATTAAATGCAACTAAATACAAGCTTCAAAGAAAGACTAGAAATTAAATGCTTAAGCTCCAGAAGTATTCAATGCTCCTGGAAGTTGTGATGTGTCCAAATGGTTCCTCCAAGCCCTCATTTATAGCCCAAGGAAGAGAAAAGTGGTGATGTGACTATTCCTCAAAAGTAGCTTTTAAGGAAGAGTGTTGAACTTTCCTTAGACCTCCACTTTATGTCCTCTTCCTTGAATATTCTAGTGAAAGATCAGAAGACTCTTTACATATCTCCAGAAGTCAACCTTTCCGAAAATGGCTGGAACTTATCAACAAATTTTCAGCCTATGTTCAACGTGGCGACAAGGTGCCAGCAAGGTGGCCACTTTCTGCACAAAAGTTAGTGAAACCGAAATTTTTGCATTCTTGAGACTTCATCATCATGTTTGAACAATTACGACCAATTGAAGGAGATGAGAGACAAAAAGGGTGAAAATGTGGCAAAATGAATATAAAAAGAGAGGAATTAACTCTCAATATTTGAGAGTTATCATAATGCAACAAAAAAAATATGGTAGTTTTGGAATTGTGACACCGCATGATTTTCTCTTTAGAGTTGGGGGAGGCTCAATACACCAAAAAGTTTACTAAATGCACCAAAAGTGCTTTTTTTAATGATTGTGTTTTTTTGTTTTTTTTGTTTTTGGTCTTTTTTTGTTTTTTTGTTTTTTTGTTTTTTTTATTTTTATTATGTATTTTTGTTTATTTGTATTATATAATTTTAAAAGATTTTTTTTTTACTTTTTCAAATCAAAATAAATATTTATAAATATAAATATTACTAATTTTTTAATTATATAATTATAAAAATAAAACATAAATATTGCGATTTAACATATAAATAGAACATAAAATAATCTATATTACATTCGATTATTCTAAAATAACATTATCCGTAGTACAATTAACACGTAAAAGCTTAATGTACTTCTTTATTCGCTATGAATACGGGGTAGCCCATCCAGCAGCACACGGATAACTATAATGGAAAAAGTGTCCTACAATTTGCGGAAACGGATATCCTTATTCCATATCTAATTTCACATAATGGTTACCATTAACGTACCCGATTGTAAAAATAACATGTTCATACCACACTGGCGGGGTGGACCTAAGCGGCAAGTACGTCTCACTGCCAGTCATACTTATAACATGGAATATCACATTATATTTTGAAGCAATCAAGACACCTATTTCAGGCATTGTCATCCAGTGTTCAAATGGTGCACCTTGATCTGATCGAAAGAAGTTTAAACTGTTGTAAGTAATATCCCAATGTTCACCTCCAAAAGCGTTGATGTACTTTGTCTTGTATGTATCTAACTCTTCCATCAAGTTATACCGAATTGTGGGCCATGCATCTTCATGAAGACCCATCCAGACAGATCCGCAATTTCCATCACCTATCACATCACGTACCTGCTTGATGTAAGGGTGAAACAATGCTGGAAATTGATTGATGTATGGATGTGCATTATAATTTTTAAACATGAAATAACTGTGTCTCGCTGGTTCTTGGTAGCTCATTTTTTCCTTGTCAACAAATCTAGACGTATTCGAACTGCTACGTCTAAGGGGTCTTTCACTTAGAGAGAGAAATGAGAGAGATTATGGCGGTGAGGATTGAAGAAAAAGGAACGATAGAATGCAATTTACTCTTATTGTCCACCTTTTGTTAGTTATATATATTTTACCATTTTTTTTCAAAATATTATATATATATAGTACGTAATATATATATATATATATATATATATATATGTGTAATATATTAATATATATATATATATATATATATATATATATATATATATATATGTATGTATAAAGAGTTGAGGTTAATGACAATTTTAACCCTTAACTATCTTTAGTTGTCATTTTTTTTACGTTTCAATTCGGGTAAGAATAATTATATGTTTTTTTAAAAAAAATGAGTCTTACAGAATTGGTCCCTAAAAGAAAAATACATTTTACAAAGTTATAATAAAATGTAATTGTTAGAAAAAGAAAAATACATTTTACAAAGTTATAATAAAATCAAAAGTTACAAATTTATAAAATAAAATAAAACCAAAAGTTACAAATTTTATAAATTTATAAAATCAAAATACACACATATATATATATATATATATCATATATATATATAAAAAGATAATAATAATAATAATAATAATAATATAAGTGAAATGACATTTTAAATGATTGGAACGGAAAACAAAAAATCACTATTTGCACCTTTTTGGTGCAAATAGCACCCCCTTAGAGTTTTGTGCTAGTACGATTCATTGCATACTATTTGGAGTACGACTTGATTTGTACTCATGGCGTGAGTAAACGTGATAGTTTATTCCAATGCTTTGTTTTATGCACTTTCAGTTGTTGGTACTTTTGTTAAATCTCATACGAATGTATTATGTTGATTTATTGGTATGGCTGACATCATAGCCACTATTTTAGAGCAATTATGCATACCATATGTAAGGCTTGAAAATTTAAGCCAATTTAAATTATTTTACGTATCAATCGAGTCACATGCACTTATCATTTTATTAAGTCATAAGAAAATACATTAATGTATGCGAGTCTTATCGGAAAATTTTACTCCATGTCATTATATGGCTAAAGGAGAAAATTTCGGAATTTGATTTAATGAATTTCCTCCTTTGAAGTTTCGTATAAACCATTTATTGCATGCTGTTTTATTTCGGGAAAACTTTATGTGTGTCTGGCATAAAAAAACCATGCTAGGACCGTAGCGGTTCATTTTAAAAGTTTGTTGAGCATACTTTTGCGTTTCGTTAGTAACTCGAGTAGTGATCAAGTGACTTTCAAATGATTTTCACATGTGGGACAAGTGTGCCCAGTTTGCACAACTACCGGGTAAGAAGAATTAGATTTTTACGCATATGATAAATTGCTATACAAACCTTTGTGTTGGAAAATCTTATAAAAAAATCGATTGACATATTTGTCGAGTCTTTCACTTGAAACCTTGAACTCATTAGTACCTTTAGAAGGTTAAGCAACCTCGGTTAGGAGTAAGGACGTGTAGAACCTCGGCAGTGGAAGGTTGGGTTTTCCAACGCGTGATACTACCGTAAGTCGAGTGGTATCGTTTGCAAAGTCGATGTACTTTTTGTAACTTAAGGGTGAGGCTTGCGGTATCTTCTGTTAATGCTTGTGGTAAATTGTTCGTTTTGACAACCTTTGTTATGGGAATCGGTCAGTTATTGCGTAAGGGATGTTTAGAACCCTTTAGACACCATGATGATAACCTTGGTTTTGTGGGTAGGCTCAATGAATGAAATTCGTGTGTGGAGTTCTGCAGTATCTCGAATTTTGGTGAAATTATTGGGTGTCGACTTTTTGATTATTATAGCAGTTGTTGATGGGTTTAGTAACCCCCGACCTTTATTTAGTATTTATATAAGGCTTGATTTATTATTTGTTGGGGTTAAATCTAGAGTTCCATTTGAGGTATTTCAAGTATTGATTTGTAGAAAGTGATTTTATCATTCATTTGATGTATTATTGAAAATTTTAAATTAGTTGTTATTTCTAAACTTGAGGGTGTTACATATAATGTACGTTAAAATAGATAAAAAGAAAAGAGAGAAGTAGAAACTCCAAATTTGAAGGAATCTCTAAAGTCCAAAATTTAAGAGAGAAATAATAAACTCCAAATCGTTGGGATGATATTCTTGATGACATCCAAAATAGGAGGTGGCATCCCGACGAAAGACGTAAAAGACTTCTCTTTGCAGCTACTATTTATTTTTTTATGGCAGGAAAGAAATCGCCGACTTTTTACGGATAGAAGAATAAGTGTGGATCAGTTGATTAACGAGATCAAGAAGGTGGTTCTGATGAGGTTGCGTGCGGCGTCTTTCAGAACGGAGTTTACGAGTTTTAGAGACCGTGATGATCGCTCGATTACTTGAAGAATGGAGTGGATGATCGTGGATGATGTGCCTTTCCTCCATTGGGAGGTTGCGTTTAGCGCGTGGTTTTTTAGCATTTTGTTATCTATGCTTTGGGAGTCTGTCACGCTTTGTACTTTTTGGTTACTTGCGTCTTGGTATGTTATGTTCTTAAACTTTGCTTGTAGGGTGAATTCTACCTCTCTGTTTTGTGACTGTCCTCTATGGAGGGGTGAATCCTTTGTTGGGAGGGAGTCCCTCGCCAATTAGGTGTACTTTTCGTTTTCTTCCTTTTATTATATTGCCAGGAGTGACGCCTCCTTTCCAAAATATAGTACAATTAGGGGTGGTAGGCAGAAGATTGCTTCTCGAGGGTGCCATATTCTAGTAGCCAATCCACATATACTATGTCCATCTAGATATCCATTAAGAAATTCCTATTCGTTGTTCCCTTGTTAATTAATCTTTCATGTCTTTGTTATCAATCAAACCTGCATTTGTTATCAATCAAACTTGCAACAAGCTGGCAAGAAGTTCTTACCCGCGGATTTTGGAGGCATTGATATTAAGTTGGCGTTTGGTTCGCAAAATGTTTTTGAATGGAATGAAATATGTCAAAGGAATTTTACTTTGAAGGAATTGGAATGGAATGTTGTCAGGTTTGACCACCTGTTTGGTTGACAGAATTCGAATGGAATCTGCCTGTTTGATTCACAAATGTAGCTTTGGAATTGCAATGAAATGTTGATAAATGACCAAAATACATTTTTAATAATTTTAATTTTTTTAAACAAAAAATGCTTTAATAAAATAGCATTAAAAATACTTTATTTGTAATGGTACTTCAGATTGGTGATGACCGGTGTTGGTTCAGAACGGTGGTTCAGATCGGATGTGGTCGGCGGTGGTTCAGATCGATGGTGGTGGGCGGTGGTGGTTCAGATCGGCGGTGGGCGGCCCTGGTTTAGATCAACGGTGGTCGACGGTGGTTCATATCGGTGGCAGTCGGCGGTGGTCGACGGTGGTTCATATCGGCGGTGGTTGGAGGTGGTTCAGATCGACGGTGGTCGGTGGTGGTTCATATCGCCGTTGGTCGACGGTGGTTCATATCGACGGTGGTCGGCAGTGGTTCAGATCGGTGGAGGTCAGTGGTGGTTTGGAGAAGGAACCGATGGAGGCGTGGTTTAATCAAATAGGTTTTATGTGATTAGGTTATATTGGACTAAGGGCATATTATGAAAAAAAAATTCCTTCAATCAAAATACGTTGCAGTTGCTAAGTAATGTAATTAAATTCCCTCATTTGTAGAATTTGATGGAATTTAGAGAGGTCTTCCATGAAAAAGAATGAACCCAACAAATGAATGAAATTTGGTCAATAGAATTCAACATTCCAATTCCATCAGATTCCTATAGAATCTGCGAACCAAACCCCCACCTAATGGTTTAGGAGAGAGAAATAATATTTTATTAAATGTATTTAATCTTATAATGATATAATTAAAATGTTAGAATCTCTAAAATAGAATAACTGTTGGAGCTGGATGCAACTTTTTTTCATAGAGATTTTAACTTTTAATACTCTATTTAATATATATATATATATATATATATATAGGCGAAGTATCGTGTAAGAAGTTGAGTTAATGGTGAGAAACGTGAGAAGTGGATCTGAACCATTGATTTCTTTTAATCAAGCCCTCCCATGAATTGCGGCTTAGAAGGGAATTGATCTGGTGCATCTCGGTGCATCTCATCCTAATGTGCGTCTATTTCTCATCTAACAGTTGATAACCATTTCTCACGCTTCTCACCATTAACTCAACTTCTCTCAGGAACCCAACACTATGTATATATATATATATATATATATATGAGGAAAGTTCAAACGAGAAGAATAACTATTTAAGAAAAAACCAAGTCATGTACAAAATCATACGTGATTTTACATTAACCCAAAAAAATGGACGCGAGTGACTTTGGCCGCGACCTAAAGTCACGGGCAAAGTCGTGTAAATCATATATGATTTTGTATATTTTCGGTTGTTTTCGTATTTTCTTAAATAGATATTGTTCTCGTATTAAACCACATCACACACACACACACACACACACACACACACATATATATATATATATATATATATATATATATATATATATATATATATATATATATATATATATATATATATATATATATATATGGGGGGGTTCAAACGAGAACCACTCTGGTTTGCGAAAATGCGAGAACAATTTTGGCCTCCAACTTACTTAACCAATAATTAAACTTAGAATAAATAAAAAGAAATCATTAAGGGTAGTAATGTAAAAATCTATTTTTTATAATTTGTATGTTATTTTAATTAATAGTAATTATCCCATTATTTTCGAACAGAGATAACAATCAAAGAGATATAATCATCAATTAAACTGTGTTATTTGTGATAACAGATAACACTGTGATAAACCATTCAATCAAACTGTGCTACTTGTGATAACACTATTGATAAACCATTCAATCAAACTGTGCTATTTGTGATAACGCTATGATACACATTCAATCCAATTATCGAACTGTGTGGAATGTCGATTGTGTTAAATGTGTGATAAACCAATATGTGATACTAATACATGATGTCCATAAAAACCCAACCTCACTATGCATTATTGCAAACACAGAGGGTTGAATAAATGTGATAAATGTGTGATACACCATCAATCCAACTGTAATGTGATCATTGAGGTTATCGAACTATGTTGAATGTCGCTTGTGATAATCATGTGATAAGCAACCATAATTAAGTTTGGGCAGCCAAGAAACATGTGCATCGAGGCTGATTACAAACTTGCAAAAGCACATTCCCTAATCTGCGATAGTCATGTGATAAGCAACCATTTAATGATCGTAGTAACCTAGTAATTCATTGATCATAATCGTTTAATCTTTGATAACCATGTGATAAGCAAACATTGTGATAAATAAATATGTTGTGTGATTACTCGATTTTGCCCTAATGTTGTTGATAATCGTACATTGTGATAAAAGAAAAAACTGTGTTAATCGAACAAATGTTAATCGACCATTTTGTCGTAGTCGAACACGTGGAGAATCCTTACCAATAAGGATTCTCTATGGGTTAAATGGATTCACTCCTACAGGCTTAAAGATCGTAACTTTTGGGATGCCCCAATCCGAAGTGATGTTGGACGGGGTTGAAGGAAAATCATGGGTATGCAGGATAAGATTACGACTGCATTGTCTCTCAGATTGTCAATGGTGTGACCACCTCTGCCTGGTTTGATAACTGGCATCCTGCTGGTCCTCTTTGTAGGTCTATAACCCCTCGCAACATTCATAATGCGGATATCTATCTGAATGTTAGGGTTATAGGCATTATTCATAATGGTAGTTGGGGTTTGTCCTCAGATGTAGGATAACCCTACCTCCCCTCTTGGTAGTCTCAATACCTCTTGGTATGGCTCAGTATCCACCCCAATGAGGTTGAGACTAATTGGCATCACATGGTTTGGTTTTCGTTGAATATCCCCAGACATGGTTTCCTTCGTTGGGTTGCATGCAACAGTGTCTCAAGACGGATGATAAGCTCTGCTCGTGGGAGGCCTACTCGAATCTCTTGTGTGGTTTATGTCATAATGGGCACGATTCCTATAATAATCTTTTGTTTGAGTGTTTTTTTCCTAAGCAGGTTTGGCTTGGCCTCATGCCGAAGGTGAACCTTCCTAATGTCCCGGACAACCGGGATGACATTATCAGACTTCTCCAGCCGACCACCAAAGGAAAGACCTTATGGTCTATTATTCGTAGATTAGTTGGCTAGGAATGTCTACCACTTGTGGAATGAAAGAAATAATTGTATCTTCAATAATAAGAGAAGAACGCATTATACGGTGGTCAAGACTATTTCTGATGATGTTCGGTCTAGGCTTCTCAGCTTGACTTTGAAGTCTTCTCCCTATGTTGCCAATGCTAGACATGTTTGGAACCTTCCCTAGTGGTTGGTTTTCTTTCCCTCTTCCCTCTTCCCCCTTTCTCTTCTTCTCCTCTCTTTATCGTTTTTGAGCTTTGCTCTTTTCTAGTGGATGCTTCGGTTAGCATCCACCAGAGTGCTGCCTTGGTTTTATTTTTCTGTCAAAATTCAAAATTCCAAACAATTGTCTTTTTTCTTGATCAGAGGGGCCGCCCTCCTCTGTATAAAAAAACACAACACTATGCTTACAACTGTTCTCATATTTTCGTAAATCATAGGGGTTCTCGTTTGATCTATTCCTTATATATATATATATATATATATATATATATAACATAACTGATGGAGATACTCTTAAAAGTTAAATTGGAGGTCATCCATTACTATTATAGAAAACCGTAACCATAATATGTACATATGTGTGTAGGTTAGTACATCATGTGTTATTTCATATGATTCTTTCATAATTAGTAGGTGGAATGTTTTCTGCCATATGTCGTTGTTGTTTACAATGAAAATTTAACACCATGGAATGTGAAAATTTAACACCATGGAATGTGAAAATTTAACACTGTTTAGAAAGTTTTCTGCCTATTTTTGAAGTTTTTTTTATGGGTATTACTTTATAGGGAGGGAAAGTAGGGCATAAAGTGAAAGTTCAAAGTTGTTTTCTGATAAAAGATGGAAGAAGATTATGAGGTCTTCCATTCCATATGGTTGATATCCAATGTTTGGTTGTTTGATGTCATTGATATCCAGCTGCACAGGGATGAAAACAGTTACACATAGATGAAAAGTTGAAAACAGTTAACAGTCAAAACACAGGTTTGCTGGAATCGGAGAACGGATCGGGGAATGGTTTAGGGAACGGGGAATGAGACTGTGGTTTGAGCAAGGTTTTGACCATAAAACACCGGGGAATGGGATTTTAATCCTCGTACCCGCTGGGGATCGGGGTCGGGGGCCATTACCAGAAACCGGGACCGAGGGTTGTAAAACTCTCCCCATCCTCGCCCCGTTGCCATCAACCACCACCACCCCTCCATTATGTTCTGAAAAAACCTTTACAATGTAACACCCTAAAAATAAGGGTAAATTTAAACCTTAAAATCTTACGAAATATGACAACTTAAATAAATGGAAATCACCCAAAAGGGGAAAATAGTAATATCATTTACGATTTCTATTAATGGAATTTGAAGTTAACAACAAACTAATCCAAACAGTTTATATCTAGATTATAACGGTTGTCAACTCAATCTCCCAAAAGTATTTAACTCTTTTTTGTATGCAAGTCCCTCAAATCTTGGGAACACCACCGCTAAAGGAACCTAATATACTTGTCATTGAAGAAAACAAGTGTTAGGCTTTATGCCTAGTGAGAACAAACACTTTATATAATTCGATAAAGCGTAAAATCGACCATAAATTACTTTTAAACGAGTGAAGTAGTTTTGCTTTATAAATATACCACATACGGACCATACAGTCCAAAAGCATGTTACGGTGACGGGGGAGACCCAATTTCAAAGGATTGTAACGGAACACAATAGTAGACTACTCTCCAAGTTGTGAGCTAAATACTAGGATCAAGGCCACGAGGTCATCGACTCGTACTCAAATGTGGGGGAGGGAAACCAATGATCTTAATCATGCTCATTCACTAGGATTACATTTATGGTCCATGGCTAGTATCCGGTCCCACATAACCGTACCAAGTTGCCTTCCGAGGACCCAATGTCTCAACTAGTTACAAACGGGAGTTATCTCACAATCAAGCCGACTCTATACCTATGGATCCAATAGTAATAGTCTAAGGCTTATCATAATTACATTTTTGACAATACTATGATCATACACATAGTTCACAGAATAGAATTTCTATAAAAAGATTTCCATATATAAACCCTTTTATGCCTTTAAGACCATATGTAGGCAATAATCGGTCATTTCCACTTTCAACATAACATGCCATTGAAATGAGGTTTTTCCAATAATTTTATAACCATTTAAATAAATCCTTGCCATCTACCAAACACCATCTAGTCTTATGAGAAATCTTCTTACTTGGAGCAAAACCCTAAATGGCATGAACATGACTCCATTCAAGCATTTAATCATAAATGTGTACATAAAACATATTTTATATCTCAAACCATAATTCCCAACAACATATTCCAAAATATGTATAGAACCCTAAAATCTCCAAAAACCCATTTTAGGTCAAAACTTGCAAATAATTAAAAATGTAAACAAGGAGATGATTTAGGTTCAAAAGTGAAATTTTGACATGTATAAAGTTTAAAAGACATGAATGAACTCACAATGTTAGGTTTTGTCAAAAACCTAGAAATATCCCAAAACCTAGAACTTGAAGATGATGATGGTGAAATGAAGAATCTTGAAGGGTAGCTTCCAAATCCTAGTTTTGAAGGAGAAAGATCACCCTAGAACTCGAAATCTAGTTCTTTAATTCCTTCAAATCGTAATAAATGGTGTGTGTTGGTTTTGAGAGAGAATGAGATGCAAAGGAGAAGAGATTGCCAAAAATCGGGCTTATAGCCTTCTACTACCTGACCGCGATTGTGAACGACGACTATGCCCTTGGCATAGTCGCGTGGCATTGTCGCCCGCTGAAGACCACCAGCGGTACAAGGGCCTCGATTATGCCCCCGCGACAGTGACCCTGGAAATGTCGTCGGGCACTGTCACCCTGAATGTACCGAAAGGACTCCTCCCTTCACGACCTTGCCCTGGCGATAGTGACACATGTCACAGTCGTCGATTGCTGTCGCCTAGACTGTGCAGGACCTCAAAATCTTTCTTTTTCACGCCTAAAAGCTCCTGATACGTTTAAGGTCAAAGGTATTCGTCCTTTAAACTAAATTATACATTATTAGGCAAGATTTCATAATTGAACATATATCCTAAAGGACACTAATTCTTACCAAAAATTCCGGGTATCACCATGACCTATATGAAATAAAGAGTAATATGCCTTCGATTGAATGAAATCAATGGATATCATAAACTCAACAAATTTGGTATTCCACTGCCTTGAAGTTTTTTTAAGCACATAAATGGACTTATGAAGCTTACAAGCCAAATGGGCACCGACTGGAAACTCCTCCTTGACATCATATCCTTGTGGACTTCCATATAAACCTCTGTAACACCCGAATTTTTGGTTCGGAGCACTTTGGAGCGATATATTTATATAAAAAAAAAAAGAATCATATCTCACTTGTCTTAGCCTCGATTAAAGTGATTCAAGTCTCTGTGGAAAATTAACACTTATAACTACAATTTTTGTGTTTTGACTCTTAGAAATTAGAGTCGCATAAGATCCAAAATTGATGTTGAAGTTGGGAGGAAAACCCAATATGGTGAAAATAAGAATAAAGGAATTATAAGGGCTATCACAACAAGAAAAGAAGCTCTGGCAGATTGGCAAGGGCATACATCTATATGCTGAAGGTGTTGTGTTTGAATCCTGTGGTAGCATATCTGCATCTTTTTTTTAAGGGATCAGATTAACTGTTGGACTTAGAGTTGTATCAGGCCCAGCGAATTGGCCCAAGTGATATCAGCCCAACGTGAAACTCCTTATTAGGGATTCTAGGTTTATACAAAAAAAGAAAGAAAACCAAGTCATGTTATTGGAGAGGGATGCAAGAGGCAGCCGACTTCGGCTGTTGTGTTCTTTTTGGTTTTTGAAGAAACAATTTTATATTCTCAATTTATTTGGTTTGATCCAAAGATTGAAGACCCATCTTTAATGAGGATGCAATGCTAGTTTTTCAAGGGAAGGTTAAGATTTTAATGGAAGGTATAAATTTCCTAACCCTTTAATTTAAGATTTCTCTAATATTACGTAAAATTTAGAGTTCTTGAAATATTGCGATTTTGATGTTATTAAAGTTATTTATTGGAAGAAATATCTTTTATGGTAAATAGTGAGGTTGTTAGTGCTTTGCAAATGAACTAAATTGAGGTATTTACTCTTGCTGATAAGTTCATTGGGGTTTAAAGATTTCAACTTTAAAAGTTTAAATTTTATAACCTTTAAATGGGTTTTGATGAATTAATCTATATGAAGTGTAGATTAAATGGTTTTATATAATTTGAAGTTGATATGGTTTATTTTAGTGTCGTCCAGACCTTGTAAAAATCATCATAAATCGCTTGTAGGTCGGTTTGAGGTGTATAATATGTCCCCGGAACCGTTGAGATGTCCTTTACAAACTATATGTTTTGAGGAAGAGCTGATTCGGAATGTAAATGGGTCAAATATAGGGTTTTGTAGGACAACACCGTTTCATGACGGGATTAAGTAATCAATCTTCAAATATCCGTATCAAATTGGTTTTTAATCCGTTGTGGGTTATTCTTGTTGAGTTGGAAAGGTCATAGGGTTGTTTAAATATTTTGTTTAGAGTCATTTCATTGATTTGGTGATTATACATGGTTTATCTAGGTAGCGAGAAGTTTGTGCAAGTTGGATAAAAACTAGGTTTAACTTAACCTAGCAATGTGAGTTCAAGTTGATTTGTGAAAACGGTGTACATGCCAAAATGTGTATTTTAAAGTATTTTACATGAAATGGTTAACTGCTGATAAGTTTTGAGTATTTAGAAGTAAAATATATTTTACTTAGTTATTTGTCAAAGTGTGAGTATATTGATAAGTTTTCTTACTTAGTAAACTTGGGTTGTGTTAACCTCTTAAAATGCTTATATTGGGTTTCGAACGTTCAACAACTAAATAACATGAATTACGTATTCTTGGTGCTTTTGTACAAGTAAGGTCAATTTTATGAGTTATACGTCTCTGACGATTTTGTACAAATAAAGTCTATTTCGTGTTATATGCATTTGGTGTATTTGCATTCATAAACACGTTGGAAATCTTGGGTTCCATCTCGTATGGAGTTTTGGGTAATCTGGTATTTGAAGTACGTGTCTTCATAAACGTTATTTAAAGACATTTCACTATTTTGGAGACCGATAATTATTGGTCAAACGGATTTTGAGCTCTTTAGCTCGGTATTGGCTTAAAAGAGTCTTGAGGACATTGGTCCAGTTTTAATGGCTCGGCGTAGAGTCCAGTTATGACGTACGTACTAATGCGTTGTGTTGCGTATTAAGTTTGGTTACATGTTCGAATGCGTCGTTCATTTCGGGTTAGACATGTAATGTTAGACTGTGTTGCATTGGATCCATAGGCACGTAAGTCGGTCTATTTTGGGATGGTCAATTGGGTATTGCGGGGTTGAACTTCGGTACCCATGTTTTATGACCGGAAACTTTACAAGTGATCTCTAGGAGGGTTGAGTCGGCTAGTGCTACCGGAGTAGTAGGCGCTAGGACCTCCGCCGCTTGAAGTAATGCCTGAGAGGTAGTCTTTAAGCGTGTCGGGCCTTCGGGATGAAGTTCCTCGGAATGATCCATCAAGGTCAACTGACTTAGGGTGACACTTGTAAAGAAGTCGTAGGGACACCGGGCTGGGATGTCGGGAGGTGTCATGCGATTAACGTTGTTTGGGTGGTATACTTTTGTGTTCCCTCCACTCTCAACGGATACGGGTTTCCCCCGTTGTTGGCTATCAGTATTTTAAATATAAGAACGTCTTATTTTATTGTCATTGGTTCCTTACGGTCGCGTGAGTATTGGACCAAGTGTCCATGTTTTCGGACGTCCGGTATATGTGATTTTGATAACGATTCATGGGTCGAGCATTCTGTCCCGCCCGCGTTTTGGGTACTTTGGGTTATAAATGGTTATTCATGTTTTTACCAATTAAGTGTCGAACTATGATCCCGTTTGGATGAGTTATGCGTTGTGCATTTTATAAGAAATGTGTGTTTTGGGAGCTTTGCCTTTAAAAGTGCATATTATGGGAAAATGTGTCGTTTCCATTTTTAAGTATAATATTTCGATGGACCTTGCTTTAAACTGAATTCTTTTCTTTTAAAGATATATACTTTATGTTAAAACTCTTGAGCTCACTAGGCGTTAAGCCTAACCTTTTTATTTGTCGGCATGTGCATCAGGTTTCAAGGTTGAGAGTTGGTTCTAGCAATCCTGTGAAGAGTAAAGCCTTAGCTAGATCTGAAAGTAAGTATTCGGTGAAGTCTTCCGCATTATGGAGATAGTGACTATGCATGGGTATTAGTAGCACCCGTCCCTTATAGTCTGTATATATATAAGCTGGTATACGTGTATTGTAGTTAAATCTAAATTCGTGGTTGTAGACGATTCATTAATTGATGTATTTAGAAAATTTTAAATAAGTTGTTATTTCCAGATTTGAGGGTGTTACAAGTTGGTATCAGAGCTTAAGTTTGAGAGAATTAGGTATTGATTGTAGGATGCCTAGACTCAAACTAGAGTTCTTATAAGTAATTGTAAGTGAAGTTGCACATTAGGAACCTTAAGATAAGATATTCTGGAGTTGATCGGGTCGCTAGAAACGGAAAACTTGTCGAGGGTCGCAAGGATGAGCATGTACTCAACGTTCATAATGGCACCTGGCCAGTGTCATGGTGAACCTACGTGCTACATGTGTATACTTAAACTACCTTGGTATGATTACCGTTGGGGTAGTGAGGAAGTTTCTAAGTGAGTGATCTAAGGAGAATTGATGTTTATAGCATTGTCATATTGGAATGATAGTTAAGCATGTCGGATGCAATTAGTTGACCATTTTGGGTCGAAGCCATTGGTTGAATTAGAACCGTAAGCTTATTGAATTGACTCTGTTTCAGGGGGAAATCGTAAGTTGACCAAATTCGGGTGACTGCTATTTTAAGATGTTTGATGTTCCCGGATGACAATAGTATGTCGGGAAATTGAGGAGCGTGATTTCTCAAGGTTAAGTGCCGACCAAATGTATGCACGAAATTTATTTCTAAAATAAGTTTGCATCAATTGTTTCTCATGTTTTTGAAGCATAAAGTGTGTTATACGATGAAGTCTTGGTAAAACATTTAGCACTCATCAAATTTTAAACCGTGACCTCAAGCATGCATAAAATTGTTTTGTTGCATGTGATTGCAATTTATATGGAAAAATCTCTCCGTCCCTGTTTTGTGTTTAACGTTATTTTTGGATATCTTAAGATCCGTGTTTTAATACCACATGTGGTATTGGGCAAGTAACTGTAGAAATTTTAACCTTGACATTGGATCTCCTCCACGTATGTTAAGGTTTTAAAGGAAGAGTTGTTCCCATGTTTTCGAGTCGGAATTTTCTTGGGAATTTTAGTCTGTATGAGTCATGTTGAATTTTATGGAGTAGAGTTTTGCGACGTTTTGGGGGCGTGAGTGTACTTGGAGATGCATGGGTTTTAATTTTCTTGCGTGTAAATTTACGAGCTTATTGGGCGTCGTGTCTCATGAAAGTTTTGTTGAAAATGGTCACTTATTTGTATGTTGTGGTTTTAGAATTTTAACATTTTTAGACTTATTGTCGTCTTATGCTTTTTGTGTCATGAAATGAAAAATTCTAACGTCATTTGATTTTAACGTTAGTGAGTCTTATGAAAATTCAGTCGGGTCTTATGGTGTTTTATTTTATGACAGTTTGAGTTGCGTAATGAAAAGAAAATTTTGGAACGTGTAGACATGCATTAGTGGATGCGTAAACTTGTGAATTTTCGTTTAATATTTGATCTCTCTTTTGGGTTTTATACAAGTGTTACTCGTTGTATGCTCATTCGCACTTGGATTAAACTATACCGTTGGTGTAAGTAAACATATAAAATATTTATGTTATTTCAGATAGAACTTTTGTTCTGAACATATTTCAGTTATTGATTTTACTGTTACAAATTTTCTGCAATGCAATAAATAAGTATCAGTTTACATGTCGTTGTAGTTACTATGTTGGACATGTGCGTTTTACCTGTGCGACCTAAGGATTAAACTTGATTTGATATTTATGTACGCCCCTATCGTTTTACTGAGTTTTGGGGAATAAGCTGGTGTATATGGGTTTTGTTGGAAAATTTTATTCCGCGACGTTTTGCGGATACAAGGAACGAATATAAAGTCAAAGTTGTGAAGTTCCCTTTTTGGTGTCATACAAACATTTATTGCACGTATTTTGGTGCATAAAATTATTTTCACATATATGGCATAATTTGATGTATGTTAGGACCATGGTAGTCCATTTAAAATTTTGCTGCACATATTTTATTATTATACATATTAACGTAAGTACTGATCAAATGAGTTTTGGAAATGGTTTTATATGTGCAGTGTTGGTGAATCAATTTTGAAACCTATCGAATGAACGGTAGTGTATTTTTTTTTACCGCACGATTAATTGTTATAAAACTTATGTATTTGAAAGTTTTATAAATTTCAAATTGACATACTGGTTGAAAAACCTTGAACTCATTAGGGCTATAGATTAAAAACCCCTATCGTGAAAATAGTTGCAATTAAGGGACTAGAGGAGTCATTGGGATTTGAAGCGTCAGATGATCCGACTTGTGGTCAACCTTGAATTTGGTTTCAGTTTTCGAATCGGGTCATGCATAAATAATGGAGGTATTAGATTTTGTCCCCTAGTTAATTAAGAGACGATCTTTATGCTTCGGTAAACCTGCGGATAAGATCTTGTGTGAAGTTGAGCTATTAGGTTTATATAATATCTCGGTTATTAAAGAATCAATCTTTGTCGTTCGGTATCTATAGATTGAAATTTTTATGTGAATATTTTCTTTTGGGTCAATTGGAATTAAGGGACGGCCCGATTGACATCATGTTGTCTACTAGTCGTGTGCATTCTTGGTGGGTCTTCCTGAATGAAAAAGATTACGGGGTTCGTTCATTACAATTGTGTAGTTTTAGAGTTCTAGTTCGCATTTTAGGTGTCAACTTTAAGCCAATACTAGGGATTGACATAGTGCAACTCAAGGAGAAGGTAATGGTTGGTGTGACTATAATTATGGTACGGTCATTCTAGAATATTAGGTATCGACTTTTGATTTTGGACCATTGGGGTGGTCGTGAATATTTTCCTTGAGACATAAGATACACTTGCAATATAACTGATATCTCCAAGGATATTAAATGTTGATAAATAGGTATTGACGATAAAAGCTTTCATTGGTTGGTAAATATTTTATCTATTGGATGATCGATACTTAAATGTATTATGAGAGTTGTGAAATCTATGAATTTGGGAATAATCGACTCTTTATAGCCTATTGGTACGTTTCGGGATGGAACATTAGATCAATGGTAATAATGGTTTGATTAATTAATTTTTTTTGGAATCCTTACGATTGGCGTGTTTTGTAATGATTTGGAGTGCACATTTAAATCGTATCTGTAACACCCTAAAAATAGGGATAACAAAAACTTTCCATAAATCGAGAAGTGGTATAAAGTTTGCCATAACAAGAGCCTCCCAAAAAAGGGAAATATACAAATAACCTGTTTAATCATAATTCTGTAATTTAACGGATAAATAAACAACAACCAATTAATCTAATTTCTACATCTAGAAAAGAGATTACAAAAGGGGTGTCATCTATAAACCCAAATCTTCCAAAAAAATAGTTCAAGTGCCAAAATCCCCAAGCTCTTGCCCAAAGCATCTAAACTTGCCTAGGAACCGCGTCGCTAACACCTGAGATACACATCGACACCAAACAAGTGTTAGGCCAAAAAGCCTAGTGAGTTGAACAATAATAAGCATGCATGAACAGTCACAATTTCTTATCAGCAGTTAACCAGTGTTCAATATATGTGGAGTCATTAGGGGAGACCCAAAGTACCAATCAAGTCCCACCCAAGAGTCGATATACCTTGATGCCCTTAACAAGGAACACCCCAAAGGCCCGGCACACCCGGAGACTATCGCTAAGAAAATTCCCCGAATGGCGGAGGTCTAGGCACATACCATCACAGTGGCGCCCAAGACTACATCCTCCTAGTGTACTGACTTGGTTCGTCCACATAATGCATATAGGAGGTCCTTAGGTATATTTCAACCAAATATAATTCAATACCAACCATAGGTACAATATCACCCTCCTAATAGCATGAGTCTAACATAAGACTTAAACATCTACATAGCCACGTTGTAGATACAATATCACCAAGAATATATTCCAAATGGAAATCATCATGATATACCAACATATATTCCTTATACATGTCCAATACCCATTGTGGGCACACATAATGGAAATCCCCAAATAATTACACAACATAGAGTAAATCATGGGATGGCACTTCATAAACATATATCTCACATAATCTCATGGAAATACCATCAAATACATAAACCCGTAAAGATGACCATTTTGAGCAAATATGTGATAATAACAACAATTAAGCAAATATGATGTGTATCCAGTTTTAACAAAAGTTTAGTAAACTCACCTTCAAGGTTTTGAACCAAAAACCCAGAAAATAGAGAACCCTAGATCCAAGAAGATAAAACTTGGAGAAGATGAAGATGGAGATGGTGGTGAAGCTTCCAAACCAAAATCTTGGATGATACTCTTAACTCTAGCAACAATTGGTGATGATTTGGTGGTTGAAAGAAGCTTAGAATAAGTAGGTGAAGGGAAGGGTTGGGAGAGAAATTTTGAGATGAAGAAGATGAGAAATGAGAAATATTTGGGGAAAATAATGTATAAAAACGTCCAACACCATTCTCGTGGGTTGATCCGTGAGTTCAGCTTCAGAACCCACATAACAAGGTACCCTAATTTTCATTCTGGTAGGTTGCTCCGTGGGTTCAGCTTCAGCAACCCACATAACAAGGTACCCTAATTTTCATTCTGGTAGGTTTCTCCGTGGGTTCAGCTTCAGCAACCCACATAACAAGGTACTTCAACCACTGATTTTGGCCCACTTTTGAAATTGATTTTTCTTCTTATTTGGTCAAATCCCGTTTCGGTCATAACTTCTTCGTTATAGCTCCGTTTTCGCTCCGGAAAGAACCGTTGGACTCGTAATTAAATCATTCATCCATCAAGGCTATAAAGTCAAGGATTCAAGTCCAAAATCAAATATCTTATTTTTCATTATTGTATCGATTTCGAAAAAAACTTGAAATGATAACTTTCGAAAAATCGGAGTGTAACAATCCTCCCCACCTAATAAGGATTTCGTCCCCGAAATCTTACCCTCAATTGAATAGTTGCGGGTAACGCCTTTTCATATCATCTTCCGATTCCCAAGTAATGTTAGCACCCCGATGATGCTTCCATTGGACTTTAACCATAATCACGTCCTTATGCCTCAACTTCTTCACTTTCGATTCTAAAATTGCTTCCGATCTTCTACACAACGATTCCCATTGTCCACACGAATTTCCGACAAAGGAATCACGCTTTCCTCTTCGGCTAGACACTTTCTAAGGTAACATACGTAAAAAGTAGGATGTATCCCATCCATTTCCGGTGGTAAATCCAACCGATAGGCTTGTAAACCAAATTTCTCCAAAATAGTGAAAGGTCCAAGGAAACGAGGACTAAGCTTTCCACGCTTCCCGAACCGGATAATTCCCTTCCATGGAGATACTTTCAACATGACACGGTCGCCCACTTGAAACTCGACTGGTCTTTGATGTCATTGATATACAGCTGCACAGGGATGAAAACAGTTACGCATAGATGAAAAGTTGAAAATAGTTAACAGTCAAAACACAGGTTTGCTGGAATCGGAGAACGGATCGGGGAATGGTTTAGGGAACGGGGAATGAGACTGTGGTTTGAGCAAGGTTTTGACCATAAAACACCGGGGGATGGGATTTTAATCCTCATACCCGCTGGGGATCGGGGTCGGGGGCCATTACCAGAAACCGGGACCGAGGGTTGTAAAACTCTCCCCATCCTCGCCCCGTTGCCATCAACCACCACCACCCCTCCATTATGTTATGAAAAAACCTTTACAATGTAACACCCTAAAAATAGGGGTAAATTTAAACCTTAAAAGCTTACGAAATATGACAACTTAAATAAATGGAAATCACCTAAAAGGGGAAAATAGTAATATCATTTACGATTTCTATTAATGGAATTTGAAGTTAACAACAAACTAATCCAAACAGTTTATATCTAGATTATAACGGTTGTCAACTCAATCTCCCAAAAGTATTTAACTCTTTTTTGTATGCAAGTCCCTCAAATCTTGGGAACACCACCGCTAAAGGAACCTAATATACTTGTCATTGAAGAAAACAAGTGTTAGGCTTTATGCCTAGTGAGAACAAACACTTTATATAATTCGATAAAGCGTAAAATCGACCATAAATTACTTTTAAACGAGTGAAGTAGTTTTGCTTTATAAATATACCACATACGGACCATACAGTCCAAAAGCATGTTACGGTGACGGGGGAGACCCAATTTCAAAGGATTGTAACGGAACACAATAGTAGACTACTCTCCAAGTTGTGAGCTAAATACTAGGATCAAGGCCACGAGGTCATCGACTCGTACTCAAATGTGGGGGAGGGAAACCAATGATCTTAATCATGCTCATTCACTAGGATTACATTTATGGTCCATGGCTAGTATCCGGTCCCACATAACCGTACCAAGTTGCCTTCCGAGGACCCAATGTCTCAACTAGTTACAAACGGGAGTTATCTCACAATCAAGCCGACTCTATACCTATGGATCCAATAGTAATAGTCTAAGGCTTATCATAATTACATTTTTGACAATACTATGATCATACACATAGTTCACAGAATAGAATTTCTATAAAAAGATTTCCATATATAAACCCTTTTATGCCTTTAAGACCATATGTAGGCAATAATCGGTCATTTCCACTTTCAACATAACATGCCATTGAAATGAGGTTTTTCCAATAATTTTATAACCATTTAAATAAATCCTTGCCATCTACCAAACACCATCTAGTCTTATGAGAAATCTTCTTACTTGGAGCAAAACCCTAAATGGCATGAACATGACTCCATTCAAGCATTTAATCATAAATGTGTACATAAAACATATTTTATATCTCAAACCATAATTCCCAACAACATATTCCAAAATATGTATAGAACCCTAAAATCTCCAAAAACCCATTTTAGGTCAAAACTTGCAAATAATTAAAAATGTAAACAAGGAGATGATTTAGGTTCAAAAGTGAAATTTTGACATGTATAAAGTTTAAAAGACATGAATGAACTCACAATGTTAGGTTTTGTCAAAAACCTAGAAATATCCCAAAACCTAGAACTTGAAGATGATGATGGTGAAATGAAGAATCTTGAAGGGTAGCTTCCAAATCCTAGTTTTGAAGGAGAAAGATCACCCTAGAACTCGAAATCTAGTTCTTTAATTCCTTCAAATCGTAATAAATGGTGTGGGTTGGTTTTGAGAGAGAATGAGATGCAAAGGAGAAGTAATAATGGAGAAGAGATTACCAAAAATCGGGCTTATAGCCTTCTACTACCTGACCGCGATTGTGACCGACGACTATGCCCTTGCCATAGTCGCGTGCCATTGTCGCCCGCTGAAGACCACCAGCGGTACAAGGGCCACGATTATGACCCCGCGACAGTGACCCTGGAAATGTCGTCGGGCACTGTCACCCCGGATGTACCGAAAGGACTCCTCCCTTCACGACCTTGCCCTGGCGATAGTGACACATGTCACAGTCGCCGATTGCTGTCGCCTAGACTGTGCAGGACCTCGAAATCTTTCTTTTTCACGCCCAAAAGCTCCCGATACGTTTAGGGTCAAAGGTATTCGTCCTTTAAACTAAATTATACATTATTAGGCAAGATTTCATAATTGAACATATATCCTAAAGGACACTAATTCTTACCAAAAATTTCGGGTATCATAAAGAGTAATATGCCTTCGATTGAATGAAATCAATGGATATCATAAACTCAACAAATTTGGTATTCCACTGCCTTGAAGTTTTTTTAAGCCCATAAATGGACTTATGAAGCTTACAAGCCAAATGGGCACCGACTGGAAACTCCTCCTTAACATCATATCCTTGTGGACTTCCATATAAACCTCTGTAACACCCGGATTTTTGGTTCGGAGCACTTTGGAGCGATATATTTATATAAAAAAAAAGAATCATATCTCACTTGTCTTAGCCCCGATTAAAGTGATTCAAGTCTCTGTGGAAAATTAACACTTATAACTACAATTTTTGTGTTTTGACTCTTAGAAATTAGAGTCGCATAAGATCCAAAATTGATGTTGAAGTTGGGAGGAAAACCTAATCTGGTGAAAATAAGAATAGAGGAATTATAAGGGCTATCACAACAAGAAAAGAAGCTCTGGCAGATTGGCAAAGGCATACATCTATATGCTGAAGGTGTTGTGTTCGAATCCTGTGGTATCATATCTGAGTCTTTTTTTAAGTGATCAGATTAACTGTTGGACTTAGAGTTGTATTAGGCCCAACGAATTGGCCCAAGTGATATAAGCACAACGTGAAGCTCCTTATTAGGGATTCTAGGTTTATACAAAAAAAGAAAGAAAACCAAGTCATGTTATTGGAGAGGGATGCAAGAGGCAGCCGACTTCGGCTGCTGTGTTCTTTTTGGTTTTTGAAGAAACAATTTTATATTCTCAATTTATTTGGTTTGATCCAAAGATTGAAGACCCATCTTTAATGAGGATGCAATGCTAGTTTTTCAAGGGAAGGATAAGATTTTAATGGAAGGTATAAATTTCCTAACCCTTTAATTTAAGATTTCTCTAATATTACGTAAAATTTAGAGTTCTTGAAATATTGCGCTTTTGATGTTATTAAAGTTATTTATTGGAAGAAATATCTTTTATGGTAAATAGTGAGGTTGTTAGTGCTTTGCAAATGAACTAAATTGAGGTATTTACTCTTGGTGATAAGTTCATTAGGGTTTAAAGATTTCAACTTTAAAAGTTTAAATTTTATTACCTTTAAATGGGTTTTGATGAATTAATCTATATGAAGTGTAGATTAAATGGTTTTATATAATTTGAAGTTGATATGGTTTATTTTAGTGTCGTCCAGACCTTGTAAAAATCATCATAAATCGCTCGTAGGTCGATTTGAGGTGTATAATATGTCCCCGGAACCGTTGAGATGTCCTTTACAAACTATATGTTCTGAGGAAGAGCTGATTCGGAATGTAAATGGGTCAAATATAGGGTTTTGTAGGACAACACCGTTTCATGACGGGATTAAGTAATCAATCTTCAAATATTCGTATCAAATTGGTTTTTAATCCGTTGTGGGTTATTCTTGTTGAGTTGGAAAGGTCATAGGGTTTTTTAAATATTTTGTTTAGAGTCATTTCATTGATTTGGTGATTATACATGGTTTATCTAGGTAGCGAGAAGTTTGTGCAAGTTGGATAAAAACTAGGTTTAACTTAACCTAGCAAGGTGAGTTCAAGTCAAGGTGAGTTCAAGTTGATTTGTGAAAACGGTGTACATGCCAAAATGTGTATTTTAAAGTGTTTTACATAAAATAGTTAACTGCTGATAAGTTTTGAGTATTTAGAAGTAAAATATGTTTTACTTAGTTATTTGTCAAAGTGTGAGTATTTTGATAAGTTTTCTTACTTAGTAAACTTGGGTTGTGTTAACCTCTTAAAATGCTTATATTGGGTTTCGAACGTTCAACAACTAAATAACATGAATTACGTATTCTTGGTGCTTTTGTACAAGTAAGGTCAATTTTATGAGTTATACGTCTCTAACGATTTTGTACAAATAAAGTCTATTTCATGTTATATGCATTTGGTGTATTTGCATTCATAAACACGTTGGAAATCTTGGGTTCCATCTCGTATGGAGTTTTGGGTAATCTGGTCTTTGAAGTACGTGTCTTCATAAACGTTATTAAAAGACATTTCACTATTTTGGAGACCGGTAATTATTGGTCAAATGGATTTTGAGCTCTTTAGCTCGGTATTGGCTTAAAAGAGTCTTGAGGACATTGGTCCGGTTTTAATGACTCGGCGTAGAGTCCAGTTATGACGTACGTACTAATGCGTTGTGTTGCGTATTAAGTTTGGTTACATGTTCGAATGGGTCGGTCATTTCGGGTTAGACATGTAATGTTAGACCGTGTTGCATTAGATCCATAGGCACGTAAGTCGGTCTGTTTTGGGATGGTCAATTGGGTATTGCGGGGTTGAACTTCGGTACCCATGTTTTATGACCAGAAACTTTACAAGTGATCGCTAGGAGGGTTGAGTCGGCTAGTGCTACCGGAGTAGTAGGCGCTAGGACCTCCGCCGCTTGAAGTAATGCCTGAGAGGTAGTCTTTAAGCGTGTCGGGCCTTCGGGATGGAGTTCCTCGGAATGATCCATCAAGGTCAACTGACTTGGGGTGACACTTGTAAAGAAGTCGTAGGGACACCGGGCTGGGATGTCGGGAGGTGTCATGCGATTAACGTTGTTTGGGTGGTGTACTTTTGTTTTCCCTCCACTCTCAACGGATACGGGTTTCCCCCGTTGTTGGCTATCAGTATTTTAAATATAAGAACGTCTTATTTTATTGTCATTGGTTCCTTACGGTCGCGTGAGTATTGGACCAAGTGTCCATGTTTTCGGACCTCCGGTATATGTGGTTTTGATAACGATTCATGGGTCGAGCATTCTGTCCCGCCTGCGTTTTGGGTACTTTGGGTTATAAATGGTTATTCATGTTTTTACCAATTAAGTGTCGAACTATGATCCCGTTTGGGTGAGTTATACGTTGTGCATTTTATAAGAAATGTGTGTTTTGGGAGCTTTGCCTTTAAAAGTGCATATTATGGGAAAATGTGTCGTTTCCATTTTTAAGTATAATATTTCGATGGACCTTGCTTTAAACTGAATTCTTTTCTTTTAAAGATATATACTTTATGTTAAAACTCTTGAGCTCACTAGGCGTTAAGCCTAACCTTTTTATTTGTCGGCATGTGCATCAGGTTTCAAGGTTGAGAGTTGGTTCTAGCAATCCTGTGAAGAGTAAAGCCTTAGCTAGATCTGAAAGTAAGTATTTGGTGAAGTCTTCCGCATTATGGAGATAGTGACTATGCATGGGTATTAGTAGCACCCATCCCTTATAGTCTGTATATATATAAGCTGGTATACGTGTATTGTAGTTAAATCTAAATTCGTGGTTGTAGACGATTCATTAATTGATGTATTTAGAAAATTTTAAATAAGTTGCTATTTCCAGATTTGAGGGTGTTACAACCTCTTCCTCTAAATCGCCGTTAAGAAACACATTATTTACATCTAACTAAACAAGATCCCATGAATTTATGGTTTTCATGAAAAGTATAGTCTTGACAATTACCATCTTGGCTACGGGAGAAAATGTTTCCATAAAATCAACACCTTCTTGTTGATGAAAGCCTTTAGAGACTAAACGAGCTTTATATTGCTCAATGTTCCCAAATGGCCCGTTTTTTAGTTTGTAAACCCATCTACATCCAACTAGGTTTTTGCCTTCTGGTAATTGAACAACATACCATGTATTATTAGTATCCATAACATGGAGCTCTTCTTTCATAACTACAATCAATTAGTCTTTTTCAGCAGTTTATTTGTATGTTTTTGGCTCTGTATTGGCAGTTAAGTCCAAGGTAAAACTTCGTTGATCATTCGTTAAGAGATCATATCCCAAGTATCTTGATAGAGGATATAACACTTTACTATCTTTGTTAGCTCCATAAACCATATTGCAATGATACTCTTTCAAATAAGGAGGTTTGTAAACTCGAGACTAGGGGTGTACGCAGGTTGGGTTGGGTGGTTTGGGACATTTTTACAGCCCAACCCAATTATGGCGGTTTGGAAAATCTCAACCCAACCCAACCCATTCAAAAGTATAACCCAACCCAACCCTTGCGAGTTGGGCGATTTAGTAGTATACATAAATTTGCCGATTGAAATACGATAAATAATACTAAAAGTATTCCCAACAAAGTTATAAGTTATTACAATCATCCAAAAATATATTAAAATCCATAAGTATTAGTTAAACTTCAAAAGTCTAAATGATAGCAACCGATTCAAATCATCAATCAACTACGACCGTCTTTGACCTCTCCGACCCCAATGTTGCTGTAACACCCTCAAATCTGGAAATAGCAACTAATTTAAAATTTTCTAAATACATCGATAACTAATTCATTTACAACAATAATTTAAGGTTTAACTTCAATAAACACATTTCAATCTTCATACACGGTCTATAATAGGGGTGGATGTTACTAAAAACCCAATAAAATGCACTATCTCTAAAATGCGGAAGACTTCACCAACTACTTACCCTCGTGTAAAACTAGTGCTCATCTCTTTATAGTATCCCTAGAACCATTCCCCAACTGGAACCTGATGCACATGCCAACAAATAAAAGGTTAGGCTTAACGCCTAGTATCTCAAGAGTTTTCATGGTAGATATGCAGAACAATAAACTATAAGAGTGTTATTTAAAACGTGATTTCCCAAAATAAAATACATTAAGTTTGAAAGCAATCTCTTTTCCATTATTCATCCTCTTCGTGATTAAAACCACGATACAAAACGTTCATTCGAATATAAATCCAAAACCCAAAACTCACGCAAAACATAACTTATACATTAACAACCAAATACTAAAAAAACGTGGATAAACTCTATCATCCAAAACATCCAAAAACATGGATAAGATTCAATATTCAAAACCTTAGAACATGGATGACACCCATACTCAAAACGTCACCGAAAACATGGATTATAAAACTCCATACCCAAAACAACACCTTTCGGTGACGGGGGAGACCCGATTACATTGCACATGACGGAACACAAAAGTAGGTCACATAACTATGTAGAAAATCAAAACGTATGGATTATACTCATAAAACATATCGAGCTCAACTCCTCTAAGTCTGTTGCTCGAAAACATCAAGTCAACCCCTCTAAGTCTATTCTTGCGAGTTCCAAAACGGGAACTCAGTCCCTAATTACAACTCCTTTCTCAAGAGGAGGTTCAAATCTATAGCACTAATAAGTTCAAGCTTTTCAACTAAAAGTCTCAACAATTTGCCAATTGAAATTTTATAAGACTTTAAGACGCAAAATCTTTATAACCCTTAATCGTACGTGTAAAATTCACTACCACTTACTCGGTAGTTGTGCAAAGTGGTCACAAATACCACACACATACAACCATTTCAAAAAGCATTTGATTATTACTCACGCTAATAACGACAATAACAGGAAGGCGTAACAACTTTTCAAATAGACTACTATGGTCTTAGAATGCATTAATCTATGTCGTGTACATAAAATATTTTTCTGCACCAATACAATGCGAAATATATGTTTGTACAAACTTCCAAAAGAGGAACTTCACAATTTCAAAATCCAAATTCTCCTTTTTAACCATGAAATGACATGAAATAAAATTTCCAACAAGACCCACATACATTGGTTTATTTTTCCCAAACTTAGTAAAACGATAAATGCCTGATATTTGGTCGAAACGTAGAATAATTTAAATTGACTCTAAACATTTAAGTTGCACAAACAAAATGTTCTTTGCTCCAAAATAGTAACTACCATGACATGCATACCAACAGATCAATAAAATGCATTGTGCGACACAATAGTGGTAAAACCCCAACAACCCAAAAAGAATGTTCAAAGCAAGAATCCAACACGAAATACCTTGTATAAAACCCAAAAGCACAACTATGTAATATGAAGACTCTCAAGACGTCTCGTGCGGTTGTGAAATGACACATGCAAAACCCGTATGAGACAGTAATGTTAAACCACAACCCGAAAGTTAATGCGCACAACCATTCAGTATACGTGTTTCAAGGTTCATTTATAGACGCAAAATGTCGTAGAGTAAAACTCCATAAGATCGAACTAAAATCCCGTAAAAATCATTGACACTAAAATTAAGCGGTAATCTTTGTTTCCAACCTAAAAACTTAAGACGAAGATATGACTACAATGTCAAAATTCTAAGAGTTTCCCCCTTTTTTGCAATGTGTTATAAAGTGACACTTTTCAACAAAACTTGCATGAGACACGACACTTAATGAACTCATAAATTTACACGCAACATAATTAAAGCTTATGCATTTCAAAGTTCACTCACGTGTCGAAAAACAACGTAAAATAATACCCTAAAAAACTCAACAAAATTCGTACAAACTAAAATTCCCAATAAAACTCAGACGCAAAAACATGGGAATAACTTTTCCTTTAAAACTTTAACATACGTGGAGGAGATCCAATGTCAAGGTTGAAATCTCGCAGTTACTTGCCCAATACTCCAAATAACATTAAAACAAGAATGTTACAATATCCGAAAATAGCGTTAGACAATAAACGGGGATGAAGAGATCTTCAATAAAAATTTGCAACCACGTGCAATAAAACAATTTTATGCATGTTTAAACTCACGGTTTAAAATATGTTGCGTGCTAAACACTTTTTTCTAAGATTTCATAATTTAACTTTATGATTTGAGAACATGAGAAATAATTGATGCAACCTTATTTTAGAAATAAATTTCGTGCATGAATTTGGTCGGTACTCAACATCTCGAAATCACGCTCCTCAATCTCCCAGTCATACTATTGTCATTCGGGTGCTTAAAACATCTTAAAACAAAAGTCAAATGTCTCATCCGTTCACCTTACAATTTCTCCTCGAATAAGGTTGATTCAATAAGCCTATGGTTCTACTTCAACCAATTACCCCGACCCAAAATGGCCGACTTAATATATTCCTCAATCTTAACCGTCACTACAAGTGACCGCACTATAAACATTAACTTCTTCAAGCTACTACTCCTCGGAAATTCATCCACAACCCCATCGTTCCTCACATAAGGGCGGTTCAAGCACACACTTGTAACATGTAAGTTCACCACGACACTAGCCAGGTGCAATTATGAACGTACCGTACATGGTTATCCTTGCTACCCTCGTCATGATTCCCGATTCTA
Source organism: Arctium minus (assembly GCA_954870635.1). NCBI lineage: Eukaryota > Viridiplantae > Streptophyta > Magnoliopsida > Asterales > Asteraceae > Arctium > Arctium minus. The sequence continues at coordinate 71,829,552 of OX941091.1, read as the reverse complement.
GTGACTCTATACCTATTGTTCAACCAGCAGCTAGCTACGGTAGATAGGCGGCTGGTAGCAGCGAGTAACATTTTCCAGCAGTTGCGTTCTCCATAAGTTGCGTTCTCCAGCAACAACGTTCTCCACAAGCTACATTCTCCAGCAGCGGCAACCAGCAGTTTGATCGATGTATTGTAGAGTGATAGAGTCGATCGAACTAGGTTCACTCTAGGTCTCCAGCATCCAAACTCCACACGACCACACTCAAAACGTCAAACTCAAACCTAGTTTAATTACAAAGGGTCATGGGCTTGAAATAATTTGGGCTCTTAGAAGTTGGATTAAGCTGACTTGGGCCTTAATTTAGTTTGATTTGGACTGTAAATTTGGGATGTAAATATTATTTATATATATTTAGGCTGTAAATATTATATATATATATATATATATATATATATAATTTTATAAAAAAATATATTAGCGACGGGTTAGCGGTTTGGGTTGGGTTGAGTTTTCCTAACCCAATTTCAACCCTTCTAATTGGCGGTTTCGCGGGTTGGGTTAGTCGGGTTTCGCAGGTTGACAATTTTCTGTACACCCCTACTCGAGACGATCTTCTGGGTCCTTCATTACTTTTAGGAAAACGATTCAATGGAGCATCATTCATCAACTCCATTGGTTCACCATGTGATGGTTCACCACGTTCATCATCCGTGGGTACATCATTGTCAATAGGACCATGTCCATCTTGTGATTCTTCACATCATGTATGACATTTTTGTGTCTTACCATTATATTCAACATGTGAATCACATTCAGATGGAACAATCGGCAAAACGTGTTGGGATTTTATGTTCAAGAACATGGGTTTCAAAAAAACCATAAAACGATTTTAGGCAACGGAAGCAAAAACAAAGATTTTGAACATAAACATAAAACCATTTTATTCCCACAAAGGATCTTGTTACATGCAATGAAAAGATAAAACATAAAAGGAAGTTTAGATTTACAACCTTTGAAGACTTTGGATCCTCACGGGAGGTTAATCGTTGATGATGGTAGAACCCAAGGTATAGTTCATCTATCGGTATCCACCAACAAGCTCCAACACCTCGAATGCTAGTTCCATTCTTTTGATGATGCAAGTATGCTTTCTTGAGTCAAATCTACAAGGGATTTGATTAAACAAGAAACACCAAAACCACCACTATGGTGGTTTTGGCCGAAGTCTAGAGAGAGGGAGGAGAGAAGAGAGTTTTTTTTTCTTTTTACAAAACTTGTTCTATGCTTCTCTAAAAGCAAGGTGAAAGGTTTGAATAAAAGCAACCAACCACCTCACAAAAGAACCAATGAGCATGCTCCCTTCCATGCATATTTTCATTCAAGCCCTTCCACTTTTAAAATATAGCCATGCAAATTTTCCCTTTAGCCCTCCTAGTTTAAATTAGTTAAAATCATAATTTTAACAATATAAACTTTATTACTATAAGTCGCTCTTGTAATTCTAGTTACATATGAGCCCATCATATTATAAATAAACTAGAATCTTTTATTTGCATCAATTATTATGAATCACATTCAATAATAATTTTCAAGAATTATTAATATTTATCAAGAATCAAAATTCTTATAAATATTAATTTGGTGTGTACTTGTTTTTGGTGTGACCCTATAGGATTATAAATTACCGGCAATATTATTTTATAATCATTCTTGAGCATATAGAACCAACAATCTCCCACTTGCTCAAGATTATATTATAGAATAATATAGACAGTGGTGGACGTCTAGCAACATCTCACTGCCCCCAGCAACGTATGACTATAAGTGCCATTCATCAACATCCAATTCCCACAAGCTCAAAACTTTAATTGATGTATAAGGTGTGATATCAGTTATCCCTTTGTTCGGACATCATGTTGAACATGAGACATGGATCGCTATCATTCTCATATGTCATTCAACTTTTGGTAAGGCGCCTTAGATGTCTCACTCATAAACCATTTAGAGGAACAAATCCCATTTTGACTACATATGCCTCTTATGCAGTTCATATTATACCCAATGATGGCCTTTATAGCTGCCTACTATTTCAAGATCAGCGGTTAACCATATCAAAGCACAGTACTCCCTACACTCAAGTCCCTAATATGTATCTCAAGTCAAAGGATACAAAGATTTTATTCAAGTGTCACTCATGACAATGATCCATGAAGTGATCTTGATGCGGGTCATGTCCAGTACTTGTTCCCTAGCAAGTACCAACACTTTGCCACTTTTACCCTTAAAAGTCAACCAATCCAATTCATATTAGTCTTTCTTCATAACTGCTCTCACAACTATGATCGACTATGGACGTTTAGAATAAGTGATTTATTCACGGATTAAACATGCTAATATAGAACACAACAAGTATAAGAGATCATATCCTATATATCTTTACTAAATACTATACTTGTTGCTTAACTTGTTCCAATATCCAAATACTAAATTCAAATCAATTTCCATCACTAGAATAACGAAGTCCTATGGCTCAAGCATGACCCTTCAAGCTTAGCATATGAAAAGAGCTTCGTAAATGGGTCATCTAAAATTTGATTTGTGTGAACTTTATGAATACTAACATCTCCATCTCTAACTTTGTTCCAAACATAGTTAAATGTTTAGAGTAGATGCTTGGTACTTTGATGTGACATAGTGTCCTTTAACTTGCGTAATGGCACCCATATTGTCACAAAAGATTTCTAGGTGATCCTGAATGGAATGTATCATCCTAGCTTTTCAATGAACTCTTTCATCCAAAACATCTTATCTTTTGCAGCTTCTAAAGCAACAATATATTCTTATTCTGTAGTATATTATGCAATTTAGCTTCGTTTGGAACTCTTTCCAATGAGCTACTTCTTCATTCACAATGAAGACATACCCCTTTTAATGGTCGAGAACCTTCTCGATCTATGTGGAAGCTATCAACAATGTAACAGTTTACTATGATCTTCTTCCAACCTTTAATTAAGGAACACTTCTTTGGTTCTTCGTAAGTACCTTAGACTATTCTTTACTGTCATCCAATGACCTTCCCTCGTATGTCGTTGGTTTCTTCTTCTAATACTCTAAAGTGTTATGACATAGTCGGTCTTGTGCATATCTGGTTTTTATGATGGATCTAATTGTCATAGCATATGGAATACCAATCATTTTATCTAACTCAACCTTTGTGCTAGAATATTGAGACATGCTCAAAATGATGTCATATAATCATTGCAAGAAACTACCTCTGGTGCCTTGCATCTTGAACCTTTCAAGATCTTGTCAATTTACGTACTTTGACTTAAACCTATAAGTCATCTTGATCTATCTCTATAGATTTTTATTCCAAGAACATAATTAGCCTTTCCTAAGTCTTTCATTACGGAAATATTGTCCGAGCGAAGACATGATGTCTTGCTAGGTCGAAAAATTAATTTCCGAATACTGGTATGTCTTCCACATACAATATTAGGAATTTTACTGCGCTCCCACTAGCCTTTTAGTAAATGCATGAGTTCTTTTTATTTTTGTGAAATCAAAAACTTTTGATTTTCTCGTCAAAATGAAGATTCCAGCTTTAAGATGCTTATATTGATCCATGAATGGATTGCATCTTGGTATTCATGACTCTAAGTCACTTATCAGATTTAGAATCTGACATAGCACATTAGTAGTTGATAGGCTTACAAGAATCCTATCATACATCATCCTTCATTAGTCATAAGAAAACGATATTTCTCGGACTTCTGAATGATTCTACTAGATTTGTGAACACATTATGCTTTACTAAGTTTCTGATCAATCAAATTGTTCGTTTCAACAACTTTTGTTCGATAACTAGTGCCAACCAATAAGTGCATTAGGTTATGAGGTTATTGAATCTCTTCAAGTACCTTAAACCTCCCATTTGCCTTGCCCATTAGAAACTTGCTTTCTAAGAACTTGGCATTCAAAAATAAACAATTTTATTATTTGTGGGATTGTAGAATCGATATTCTAAAACAATTTTTAGTATATTCTACAATACATGCATTTAGTAGATTTTAGGTCGAGTTTGGTTGAAGCTTATTGTCTTACATGAGCTTCATAAACCCACACCTTCAATTAAGATTAAGGATGAAAACTTTCATACGAAATCTTATAAGATGTCTTGTCTACCTCTTGGTTGGTGTCATATTTAAAATACAATTTACAGTAAATGGGTTAGAACTCAGAATTTATATAGGAATAGTACTTCTTCTCATCAAAGAGCAAACCATATTTAATAAGGTTCGGTTCATCCTCTCGAACATATCATAAAGAAGTGGTGTTCTGGATGGACTAAATTGTGTTACTATCCCACAATATCTAAGACGATCCAAGAGTTCTTAGTTGGTTACTTTCCTATATCAGAAAAGACTTTAATGGTCCTATAGAGCTGTTTTCTTTAACTTCACTTTGAAGCAGCTTGAATCATATCAAATGTTTCATGCTTATAACTTCAACGTTTGAAAAACATTAGTGAAGATATTGTATCATCTATCACCATATCTAGACAAGGTTTTGAAAGGCCACATACATCAACATGTATCAATCTTAACCAAAGACTTTTCTCTTTTACTACAATAATTAGAGAGAAGAGTTATATTCAACTTGTCAAAAACTCGCATATATCAAATGAAACATTCTCATTTGCCTTCAGAATACCTCACTTTTGAAGTTGGGATATGCGTTTAATGTTTGTATGACTAAGTTGACTATATCATAGATTTGATTCAAATCTCATTTGAGTCTTATGGTGTTTACGCGATATAGAACTATGTTTAAGAAAGCAATTGAGATTCACTTTATTATTCAATTAAGAGAACCGGTTCTCGAAACAGAATAATTCATTTTGAATATGAAAATGATCGTTTCAAAAACGCTTAAGTGAATTTCATCCAATCAATAAACATTCAACTGAAATAATAATTTAGTCAAACTAAATTTAAACATTGTTCGAAACAACATTGTTTTAACAATACAAGCCATGTGGTTTCATAATAAAATCTCTTATAAGCTTGATATGCAATTTTGCTTCCTTGCTTACATGGATCACCATCATGCTTGTCTTTCAGCCACTTACCTTTCTAGAATATCTGTAACATATTACAAGATAGAGTTCTACACTTAGTATCAAATACATAAGTGCAAGATAGAAAAGGTAAAAGTTCTGCCTATCTTATAAATACCTGAAGGACTTTCCTTGTTAGAAAACTTTATTTCACAGGGGATAATCTCCTCCAACACTTGAAGTCACTGCCTCGGGAAGATTTCTTTCATATGTTTCTAGTAACATATATAAGCCCGAGACCGAAACTTCCCGAAAATCCATTTTAAAACCATCGAACCTTTTGTTCAAGGACTCGAGAATCGCATTCTTGGCTAGCATATCTGGATAAGGACAACCAAGTCTATCTAAATAGTCTAGATGCATCCTCATGGTTTGAAGATGGGAGCCCACACTTTGGTCTTCCCTCATTTTGGTCTGATGAAGTGTCCGACGTGTTTTAAGGACTTCTGTTCTCACAAAACTTTTATGATATGTCCGTAGTCTCTCCACAAGGTCATATGCCATATCTTGAAATATCTCCACATCTTCTCGTAAGACTGGATCCATAGTTTCAAGCATAAGACATGAAACATCGTATGAATCATTATAATGCTTCCACCAAGCATTTTAGGCCTCTATGGAGGTCAGAGGAGGTTCTTGTGGAAGAGGTACGAAAAGTACGTATGATTTCTTTTCACGTGAGAGAATAAGTCTCAGCCTTTGAATCCACAAAGGGAAGTTTGGGACAGTTAACCTATCTTCCAAGAGAGAGGCTCTTAGGGCTGAGTTAATTGCGGTGTTTTGGTTCATCTACAAAAATTAACAAGGTTCATTTAGAATTTTCAATATTTAATATTTGACTCAATTAATACCCTCTTACGTTTCTTAAACATTAGTTAGTCAAATCTATAATCCAAGTTGCGAAACGAACAAACGGTTAGGTGACCTTTATCCCGCCTATTCAATCCAACAAGGTAGGCAATGCTTACCAATTACATCTAGATGTAACTTATAGCGGTATGGGATTCTTAACAACTTTTGTCAACTTGGCATGTTTGATCCCATCTATGCCTCGGGCCTCTTTTGTTTAGGTGACCTTTATCACAAAAAATTCCCGATCAAGTCATCCTACTTGAGACAACGTGTGAAACTTATATCAATGCGGTTAGGTGACCTTTATCCCACAACGACACAATAATCACCTCATTCATCACAAGACAATCCAAGCGGTTAGGTGACCTTTATCCCACAAGGGTGCCATAGTGATGAATGGAGTGTCTCTCAAAAGGATGACATTGACTTGCCTTCTAAGAGGGATTTATATGTTTTACAATTCTAGTATTGAAAAACATTTGTGTTAAGAGTTATTGCATGCGTCTAATACGTGGTCCTATATGAAAAACTTATTTATCATCATATGGTTCCTTTTAGTTAAAATAAAATCCCCATTTTATCATCTAAAATTTGTGGTCAAAATATTAATATCATATATTAAGATTTATGTTCCTATAATAAACATTTTATTATTTAGACTATGAGTTTGGATGAGTCTTAAAATCTCCATTTTAATTCCTTTCACTAATTAAAAAAAAAGATGACGTTTGGTAGTTTTTAGAACAAAAATTTACAAAACCATTTTAGCGTCTTATTTAAAAAATGTCAAAATTTGATTTCCAAACTCTTAGTACCATATAACTGCATGCATCAAAATACTCTTAATTTTGAGAAAACTTATTTCTTCAAAATTATTTAAAATCTCCATTTTAAATTGTTTGGTTCATATAAAATCCAATTTTTAGAGTGTTTTTAATAAACTATTTTATTCAAAACACATATGAACCAATTTGCATGTTATGGATTTAAAATCTCTATTTTAAATTTTGTTTTACTTAAAATCTCCATTTTAAGGTATGTTCTCTACTAGCATATAAAATATCTTATATTTTAAAGCAAATAAAAAGGAACATAAATAATCACAACATGCAAAAGAATGTGCATAAAATAAAGTCATTTCTAATGACATTTCTTGTGAGCCAAAACAAGAAATGTCAAGTCCATTCCTTAGGACAAAAAAAATAAAAACATTTAAAAGAAGATCTTCATGCTCCCACTTGCTTTGACATCTCCATGCAAACAGGTCACCAAGCTTCATCTTCAAGTTCCATGTTGGTCTCCATTTATTTACAATTTATAAATAAAGAAACTAGTTCTAACAACTAATCTAATATTTATAAAATGAACATAATAGAAGATAATAAATCCTATTTACTATTACAAACCAACATGAATAAAAATATTACAACCATATCGAATTTTTAACTCACATAAAAACACGAAAGGTCCATGGCTTGTTTATGCACATATTTCATAAAATAAAACAACACTTTGTTTTTCTAAGGCAACTTTTATGTAACAAAAATTCATGTCAAAATTTTGTTACATAAAATATAAAGACTAGCATAAAAAGTTGCCAAAGAAGCCATGCATAAACCTTTTTCATACAAGATGAAATTTTTATCCATGACTTCCAAAAAAACAAGTTTCAACCAAATAAAACTTATTATCTAATCATGCATATAACATCGGCTCTGATACCACTTGTTGGGATTTTATGTTCAAGAACATGGGTTTCAAAAAAAACCATAAAACGATTTTAGGCAACGGAAGCAAAAACAAAGATTTTGAACATAAACATAAAACCATTTTATTCCCACAAAGGATCTTGTTACATGCAATGAAAAGATAAAACATAAAAGGAAATTTAGATTTACAACCTTTGAAGACTTTGGATCCTCACGGGAGGTTAATCGTTGATGATGGTAGAACCCAAGGTAGAGTTCCTCTATCGGTATCCACCAACAAGCTCCAACACCTCGAATGCTAGTTTCATTCTTTTGATGATGCAAGTATGCTTTCTTGAGTCAAATCTACAAGGGATTTGATTAAACAAGAAACACCAAAATCACCACTATGGTGGTTTTGGCCGAAATCTAGAGAGAGGGAGGAGAGAAGAGAGTTTTTTTTTCTTTTTACAAAACTTGTTCTATGCTTCTCTAAAAGCAAGGTGAAAGGTTTGAATAAAAGCAACCAACCACCTCACAAAAGAACCAATGAGCATGCTCCCTTCCATGCATATTTTCATTCAAGCCCTTCCACTTTTAAAATATAGTCATGCAAATTTTCCCTTTAGCCCTCCTAGTTTAAATTAGTTAAAATCATAATTTTAACAATATAAACTTTATTACTATAAGTCCCTCTTGTAATTCTAGTTACATATGAGCCCATCATATTATAAATAAACTAGAATCTTTTATTTGCATCAATTATTATGAATCACATTCAATAATAATTTTCAAGAATTATTAATATTTATCAAGGATCAAAATTCTTATAAATATTAATTTGGTGTCTACTTGTTTTTGGTGTGACCCTATAGGATCATAATTACCGACAATATTATTTTATAATCATTCTTGAGCATATATAACCAACAAAACGGTGTTAGGAAAAGGATCATAGTCTGCATCAGTTTAACCATTTTTATACGGAAAAACATCCTCGTGAAAAACCTTATCTCGAGAACAAAGTAATTGTTTCATATCCAAAATCAAGAGTCGATATGCTTTAATTTCCACGGTTTATATCCCACTAACAAACAAGCTTTAGCACGAGGACTAAACTTATGTCTTTGACTAGACAAAGTGGATGCAAACGCCAAATACCCAAGTGTTCTAAACATGGAAAAATCAGGCACTTACCATGTAATTCTCGAATGGAGTGTTGTTTTTAAGAACCTCCGAAGGTGTGCGATTTATGAGAAATATTGTTGTCATAATGCATTCCAACCAAAAATGAAGTGGAACCTTTCATTGAAACATCAATGAACGTGCCACATTAAGTAAGTGTTGGTGCTTACGCTCCACTACAGAATTTTGTTGTGGCCTTGCAACACATGACTTCTTATGAAGTGTTCCTTTATCAGCAAAGAACTTCGTAAGATTTAACTCGTGTGCATTATCTGATCTTATACCCTTGACCTTCTGATCAAATTGAATCAACACCATATTATAGAATCATGGCATAATCTAGGCAACTTCAGATTTATGCTTAATTAGATATAGCCAAGTAAGACGGCTATGATCATCAACCAAGGTAATGAAAATCCTGTATCCATGATGATCAGGCACATAAAACCCCCTATATATCACATTGTATCAACTCAAAAGATTTAGAACGATATTTGTTCAAAGAATCAAAAGGAAGTTTTTTCTGCAGCCGAAGACACTTGATTCACCGTTGCAAAATCATCCTCATTCATCATATATAAGCCATGACAATGATCAGCAGTGCCAATTATTCTTTTGCTCCCCTTCTCCTGAATTATTCCAGGATCATGATAGAGTTTGACACAAATATTTGAACATTTCATTTCAGTAGAGCACTTACTGAGATCAATTTCAAATGAAATTGAGGAACATATAGAACATCTTTTAACAGAATGCTATTATGAATAATAACATCTCACATCACATAAACAGGAACAATACCATTATTAGGCAATGTGACCGTAAACTTCACGACTCTGTCTTAATCGTGACAGATGTGTCTCGAAGATCCAGAATCTAATATCTACGCTTTGGAAGATACACGATTAACATAATGTGAAAGAGAAAAGCAAGTACCTGAACATTCTTTGTTCAAGCCATCCATATTTTCTTCAACTGTTTGTGTAATGACTTGATCGAAAGGGCTGCAAGAAGTTGTTGACATTGAGCCTAAGATAGACCTTTGATGACACTGGCCAAATCCTTGCTATTTGGTTCATTGACCTCCCTTGCATCATCAATAACAACAATATTGTGTACTCTTGACTTATACTTATAACCAATAGGATAACCATGTAGTTTATAGCATTTCTCTTTAATATGGCCTGGAGTTTGATAATAAGAACAAAAATGAAGAATCTGCCATTTGAATATGTTGTATTAAATTGTCTTTTGGTCTAAATTTTGGTGTTGACATTAAAAGCCATTGAATGATTCCCCAAAGTTTGTGCTACTTGTTGAATTTGACTAATATTTCTCTGCATTTCTTCTTGAGTAACCAGATAGAAGATTTTCTTTATTTGTGGTAAAAGATCCATGAGGAGAATCTGGCCATAAAAAAAATCCTTACCATACTCTTCTTGAAAATAACCTTCAATTTTCTTCACACCTCCACACTCACATTTCCCGCACGAACAACGTGGACGATAAGGAGAAAGTTCTTCCCATAATGATTTGAGTTTAGTGAAGTACACACTAATTGCTTCCTAATTTTGGTACAAAGTTGCAATTTCTCTGCGGATCTGAAAAACACGAGGTCCGTGTCCTTACTGGAAGCGTTCTTTGAGATTTATTCATATAGCATATGTTGTATCATCATACATTATGCTACTTGATATCTCTTTTGGCACAGAATTCAATAGCCATGAAACAACAATATCGTTACTTCGCTGCCAAGAATTCAAGAAAATCGGATTAGATTCATCTAGTTTCGTGAGAGTACCATTGATAAACCCAATTTTGTTCTTCACAATGAGAGCGATGATAACTACTCGACTCCAGCATGTGTTACTGTCTCCAACAAGAGGTTATGATAGTAAAGCCATCCCAGGACTATCAGAATGATGCAAATTGCTTACGGATCAGAGACGAACTCGAATCATACGATGTACTTGAACCAAATAACGCCATATGAGTGAAGAAATCGAGTATCAGATACTCAAAATGAATAGAAGAATGGAGAAAAAAGAACTCTGCGGATCTGATCGGAACAAATCGTGAAGAATCGAAGAAGAACATGGAAGAAACACTTCAGTGGAACACATCTTGCTCTAATACCATTTTGTGGAAAGAGAGAAATTTGTATTCTTGAATTAATGAATAATACATAGTACAACCCTATTTATACATCAATTTCTAACCACTGAACATAATTAACAAAATATTTAACAAGTCACCAGTACATAATTACTATGTTACCCTTAGAGACTTGTTGTAATAAACTAGAAGAAGCAAACAAATCAAACAGAGTTTGAAGATGCGATCCAAGAACCCAAGATTAAGAGAAAGACTTACACCTAAGTGATATCCAACTGAATAATCGGGATTGAATTTCACCTTGAAGGTTTTCACTCAAGATGATGCCTTTGAACACACGAGAGTTATTGTTGCTCCAAATGAAGTACGCGACAATCCAAATAGCACATTACCAAAAACATTTTAAAGAAGCTGCCACTTGATTGCTACCATCGAAAAGAATTAACTCTAATATTTGTAGATGATAAATTACAATCAAGATTCCACCAATTAAAGATGTTTACCCGTATGACCTTAGCATGTTTGCAATCAAGAAGTCGATGGTCTACAAACACTGGACTCACCTCACATTGGACATAGAATCGAGTCGAGATCGATTCCTCCTTCGTTTGGATTTTGTTTAGTTTCTTTTTTATATTTTAAGGTTTTAAATATTTCTTTTCTTTTAAAATAAAAGTGGTTATCTATTTTTTTTTCCAGGTAAATTTGTTTATGAAAATGTAAGATAAAAAAATTTAGGGGTTATTTACCAATAATAGTTGGTAAGTGTTGTCTGAAATAAGAGGTCTGACTAGAGTAACGGCTCTGTCTAAAATAAATGTTGTTTGGAATATAACTATGTACCAAATATTCTGAATTTGATGTTTCCTGTTGTGCTGGATTAGATATAACCCCAAAAGGCTATAACAACTAGCAAATCATGCAAGTATACATGGCTCACTCGTATTGTCCAAAGCAAGTAATAATGGTAAGTAATACCAGATATCGTACCTCAGGGATTTTCAAAGCATGAAGAGTAATCAAAGTCAACTTTAAAACAAGATTTCAAGAGTAAAATCATAGCAATATCTTTTGAGAATTGGTAACCAAAATACTGAAATGTAACAATAAGTAAAAGATAGTATGGGTGCACAACAGGTTGGATTTCAGCAAACAGGGTGCAATGAACATTGCTACAGCATCACAAGGGTGCTACAACAATAGCTCTCTATAAACGCTACTGGATTGAATGGCCTTCCAAGGAGTGCAGATTAGACAATATGTTGGCAGTGCACATGATGATGCATCAAGAACCAAACTCGTACAGATCTTGCCTTTCTTTCCATATAGTTTTGCAACCCATAAGATTGAAGCAACTCTCTGTAGCCTCTATAACACACTTAGTAAAAACATTTGTGTTGTCTTAATTTTAAGTCCAACTCATCTAAATAAAATAACATGTGTCAATTTGTCAAGATTACTTGATGAAATATTTGTACCACTTGTGAATAATGAAGTAAATTGTTATTAACAAGCAAATATCCACTAACACTTTGGCTTAATCTTACAACCTTCACTTACACCCACACTAAGGTGTTTAGCCTAGCATGGTTGAATGTAAGTGTTTAAAAGTAAATGCATAAAGGTAAATGACATGAATGTAAATGACTTAAAAGTAAACTTGCAAGAAAAGTAAAGTGAATGTTGTAAAGGTTGTCGTAGCAACAACTGGCAGAAAATAAGAACAAGTACTAAAAATTGCAATTAAAAACTACTTGAATACAAAGCTAGTGAAAAGCTTTGATTCAGATTTTGTTCATGCTTACAACTGAAAGTTAAACTCCTAGTTATACTACGCTAAAGGAATCAAAATGATGTTTACTAGTACAAAAGTAAATTGTCCAAAGGATAATAACCAAGCATCTTAAGTCTAATTAACAAAAGTAAAAGATGCTTAGGGAGACAAAGCAAGACATCTTCACAAGTATCTTCCATTACTCTTCATTTATACTTGTACTTCAAGATGCTCTCCAAAAAGTCTTCACAAAAAAAAATCTTCCAGGAATTGAGCCGATGATGCCAATATCCAGTGTTGTAGCAACAATCAAATCAGCAAAGTTTTCACCAATTTCATAGAACATTACCACTTCCTACATCTAACTTCAATCAAACTAAAAGTATAAAATAAGACTCAATATAGAATTGGGAAAGATATAAAATGGGGGTAAAATAAAGTCTAAGTGGGGTGCTAAAGTGTATGCTTTTACACACTTATGATACAGGGAGAATTCGAGCGTTAATAAAGATTTTTAATAATAATTGGGAAAAAGATAATTGAGCTCGAAGAGAAAAACGAGCTCGAAAGAGGCTCGGAATTTGGTATCGAAAAAGAGGCAAATATAAAGTACCGAGTATAAAAAGGATTGTGACGGAAATTAAAGAACGGATTGAAAACCATAACAGTGTCTCAAGCAGCTTATTACGCGAGTTCAACCCACATGCTACCCGCGTTGCTCACTGTGTTTTCCAAGATATCATCCATGTGCCATGCCATCCTGATTTCCTTATTCCATTACAATTCTAAGTCCTTTTGTTTTTTATTAGTTTTAGTTGATTAATAATTATATTAGATAATAATTTAGGATTATTTAGTTTCCTTTTATTAGTTAGCGTCCTAGTTAGTTTATAATTAGGATAGTTCTAATTTCCATAGTTATTTCTTAGTTAGTTTAGCTATAAATAGGTTTATTGTTTTCATTGTTAATCAAGTTTCAATCAATAAAAGTTTAGCCTTTTAGAGAGTTTTCTCTTAATTTTGAGTTTTACGATCCGTAATTCTCGTTATCAAAAGGGTTTAGACGCTTGTCGATCCTTCCGCAAACCTACGCTGCGTTAGTTGGTATCAGAGCAGGATTCGCCTGTCTTTTCACTAAAAATTGCAGATCGACAGCCGACTACCAAAGCGGGTTAAGTAGAGATGAATGTGGCCTTATCCACATCACTCACTAATCTGACAGCGGCTGTTAACAGGCTTCAACCCAACATCGTCAACGACAACCGTCGGAGAAGAGACAGGTTTGAAGGACCGGTCATGGCGCCATGCAATGGCTACCATCATCGGGTCGATATTTCGAGTTCCAAATCCGAAGAGGAGGAGGAAGAAAATCACCAAGAAAAGATCAATATCGTACTTCAACAAATACTACTTTCGTCGAAGGAAGAAAGCCAACACGAAAATCTTTTCCGATCGCATTGTTCGGTGCATAGAAAGGTAGGTAACCTAGTTATCGATAACAGAAGTGGTGTGAACCTCGTGTCCCAGAAATTGGTTGATTACATTAATCTACCTACTCAACCCCATGAATGTCCTTATTCTCTTGGGTGGATCAAGAACGATTTTCACGTTAGAGTCACGCAAACTTGTCGGGTACCTATATCAATCGGAAAGTATTATCAAGAGGAAGTTATATGTGATGTTCTCGATATGGATGCATGTCATATCCTATTGGGCCGACCTTGGTAATTCGACAATAACGTCACTTACATGCGTCGAGACAACATCGTACTATTCCGTTGGGGCGACCGAAAGATCGCCATGACCGCGGTTAATAGCTTCGATGAAAGCACCGAAAAGAAGAGCAACAACTATAACCGTATTATACAATCAACTTCTTCCCTAGTCAATCAATCGCCTATTCCGGAAAAGTCGTCTGAAAAGGACGAAGTTTTGCCGGACAAGTTTGAAGAGGAAGTCATATCCGTCGTGACCAAGTCACAACAAGAGATTTTTACCGAGACCAAAGTGTCCGAACCAGATCTTGGATCAGCCACCGAAGAAATCGAAGGTGAACTGCTTAAGGACGTTTTCGAGCCAACGAAATCTTTGTTGCAAGAAGTCAAGAACGGTGATTCTGAAGATGACACTTCCATTATTACCGCACCCAAGGCCCCGGTTCAAACCGAAACAATTCCCGGTAAAGTTACTCTAATCTCTTACCCTTTCGAGTTTGATAAAATATTGCTCGTATGGAAGAAATCGCGACAACCTTCGTTGGGATTTAAAGAGCAGTTAAAATTTTTGAATTTTGAAAACCGGGATGTGGATCTAATTATTTCGAAGAACAGAATGTTCTACGAGTCGGACGAAGACGTTTTTCAAGTGAACTCGAGGACGAGTTCTTTTCAAGTGAGGGTGACTGATACAGGTCGAGCGTTAATAAAGATTTTTAATAATAATTGGGAAAAAGATAATCGAGCTCGAAGAGAAAAACGAGCTCGAAAGAGGCTTGGAATTTGGTATCGAAAAAGAGGCAAATATATAAGCACCGAGTATAAAATGGATTGTGACGGAAATTAAAGAACGGATCGAAAACCATAACAGTGTCTCAAGCAGCTTATTACGCGAGTTCAACCCACATGCTACCCGCGTTGCTCACTGTGTTTTCCAAGATATCATCCACGTGCCATGCCATCCTGATTTCCTTATTCCATTACAATTCTAAGTCCTTTTGTTTTTTATTAGTTTTAGTTGATTAATAATTATATTAGATAATAATTTAGGATTATTTAGTTTCCTTTTATTAGTTAGCTTCCTAGTTAGTTTATAATTAGGATAGTTCTAATTTCCATAGTTATTTCTTAGTTAGTTTAGCTATAAATAGGTTTATTGTTTTCATTGTTAATCAAGTTTCAATCAATAAAAGTTTAGTCTTTTAGAGAGTTTTCTCTTAATTTTGAGTTTTACGATCCGTAATTCTCGTTATCAAAAGGGTTTAGACGCTTGTCGATCCTTCCGCAAACCTACGATACGTCAACTTAGCACCCGTATATGATAATATTAATGATATCAATATGTTTTACAAATGAAAACATAATTATTAAAAGATGCCGCTTTGTATCTTAATATTGAAAGTTAATTGTTTTACGTTTTATAATTATCATAATAATATGATTCACTATTTATAGAAATTTTATTTCATTTGTTATGCTTTTATTTGATTCTGTAAAATAAAACATGAAAAAAAATAACTTTGCATCGTTATATAGTGAAATTTTTTAAATCTTTTCGAAAACCCAATGTGACTTGGATTATGATTAAACAAATCGATCTCTTACCTAACATTAAAATTGATTCAAGTCATTCTCAATAAACTAATTTGAACATGATTTGTCTGTGTTATATATATATATATATATAGGTCGTTTGTACAAGAAAAGTATACATTTAAGAAAACACGAGAACGGTCGAGTAAATACAAAATCATATATGATTCACGTGACTTGTCACGACTTAAGTCGCAGGCAAAGTGGTTTATGCAAATACGAAAACACTTATAAACCCATCATTCTGTTTTAGGTCACAATTTTAAAAGAATTCATAAGGAAGTAGTAAAATATTAAATAAATATTTACCCTTTTTTGGGAATATAGAAGGCATGCAAGGGTAAAATGGGAAAGAAACTACAAATCACGTAATGAACAGACAGAGTTGATGATTGTGGACTCGATCATTATTGGTTTTTAATTTATCACAACATTATCACAGCAAAATCATATCATAAGAACTCTTCAATTTCTCAAAATATTATCATATTATTATCACAACAAAATCACATCATTAGCACGAGATTATCACATAATTATCGACAATGGAGGCATCGACACAAGAAATCTTTAATGATACTAACAACATTAAAGGGATAAAGACAAATATAAGATAACATAAAATTGTTGATAATACTAATTTATTTTCATTTATTCTAATTTCTTCATCACCACCCTCTAGGTTTCTTCCTCGACAATGCACCACCATATTTCCATCGATGATTCACCACCAAAGACAATGAGGCAGCCCAGATCTTATATGTTTTTTCTTTATTTTCGTTGCTTTACAATGGGTATCACAGTGTGCATCTTATATGTTTTTCTTTATTTTTGTTACTTTACAAAAGGTATCACAGTGTGCCTCTTATATGTTTTGCAAAAGGTATGAGCGTTCTCTCTTAGTTAATAACAAGAAATATACTATATTCTAATACAAATATAGAATTCATGCGGATGGAATAATTAAAAAAGTCAGTAACAGATGAATGATGGATAATATATCAATATTTTTTAGGTAGGTAGTTTTAGGGTCTGTTTGTTAGCAGCTTAATGAGCTTAATGAGACTCACAGCTTATTCAGTCAGATATATATATGACTGTTTGGTAGTGGCTTATTGATATAGATAGTGGTTTATTCAGTAAGATTTTAAGGGGGAGCTTTATGCAGAAAGCCAAGTTTTGCCAAACCAGTCCCTCCCATTAAAAAACACGTTCATTCCATCTATGAAAAAACTCTCTCAAATAAAAACCTTCTAAATCTATACAGACAGATTAATCCATACAGACAACTTTATCCATACAGAACTTAATGAAAAACCAACCAAACAGCCCCTTAGAGTTTGATACTAGATAAAAACAACCTTAGAGAAACAATAGGCAATATATACTATGAAATAAAGGACTAATTAACTTTTTACATATTTTCTTTTCTAATGTAATTAATTAATACATGTTTGAGCCATTAATATAATACAAAATTCGTTAGGTCACATTAGGCTTTGGATTTCTAACAGGATAACTGGGAGATGAATGGTAGATAATGTGTCAAAAAAAATTAGGCAAATAATTTTAGACTTTGATACTAGATAAAAAAACAATACTATAAAATGTAGGATCAATTAACTTTTAACATATTTTCTTTTCCAATTTAATTAATTAATACATGTTTGAGTCTTAATATAATACAAAATTCTTTTGGTCTTATTAGATACTAAAAGAATTTCTCTTTTATTTACTATTTTTTTACTACTATTATATATACTAAAAAAATTGGGCCCCTATTTCTTGTGGGCCCTGGACATACGTCCCGCTTGCCCTCCCCCAAGCACGACCATAACGATAACTATTTTAAAAAAACAAGAAAATAACAAATATACAAAATCATATATGATTCGATATTAACGGCCAAAAAAATGGACGTGGAGTCGTGGGGAAAGTCGCGTGAATCATATATATATTTTTTACGTGAATCATATATAATTTTGTATTGATTCAGTTCTCATATTTTTTTTAAATAGATATTGTTCTCGTGTGTGTGTATATATATATATATATATATATATATATATATATATATATATATATAGAGAGAGAGAGAGAGAGAGAGAGAGAGAGAGAGTGAGTGAGGTTCAAGGAAAAATGGAAAACTGAGGAAAACCATGATAACCTTTAATCTGGACGGTATGCACTGTGCATTCAAGTATAGAGGGAGGTTCAAGAAAAAACCTAAAAAAACGGAAAACTGAGGAACACCCTGATAACCCTTAATCTGGACGGTATGCACTTGTGCATTCAAATATATGTATGCACAAGTGCATACCGTCTACATGAAAGGCTATCAGGGTGTTCCTCAGTTTTCCCTTTTTTTTAGGTTTTTCCTTGAATCTGACCCTATATATATATATATATATATATATATATATATATATATATATATATATATATATATATATAAGAGGGATCAAATGCAAACCAAGCCGTTTGTACAAACCTTACAAACCGTCGATTTCATTATTTAATTTAATGAAATTCTATCATGAAAGTGTTTAATATGATAAAATTGTTTCATATATTATTTGTTTCATCTAAAAATGAGAAATATATAAAATAATTTCATTTTTACATAGAAACAAAAATATATGAAACAAGTTTATCAAGAAAAAAATTATATGAAACAATTTCATCATATTAAACACTTTCATAAAAGAATGTCATTAAATTAAACAATGAAACCGATGGTTTGTACAAATAACTTGGTTTGCAAAGTAAACCACCCCTATATATATATATATATATATATATATATATATATATATATATATATATATATATATATATATATATATAACAATCATACATTAATTTTGAATAGACCTAGAAATTAAATGTGAACAAGAAAGGTGAGACATGGACATTTTATTTTTAAATTGTTGTTTGGCGTATTGAATGCTTCTAAGATGTGTCCAAAAGAAAAGGGTTTTGAGATGGAAAATTACGATGAAGATATTTCTTGGTTGTTAAGGAAATATATTTTTGAGATATGCTTATAAAATAATAATAATATCAAAAATAATTATTTAAATTCTTAATATAAAAAACCATGTAATTATAGTGATCATTTTTATATTTTTCCAAAACAACATGAAAAGCGATGATGGATTTATGTTCAGTTTTTCAAATTCTAATGATTTTTTTACTTTCCGATCAGAGAAGTCGATCAGTTTTGTTAATATGATTGTTATTATTGTGTACATTATTGTAACATTTCGCTTTTTGCTAGGGGTATTTTGGTAAAAACGACTCTATTAAAGAGCAAATCATTTGCAACATATGTACTTGTCTGTGCTTTTTTCCTGCAACGATTGGACTGTTGGTGATTTTAGTGAAATCGTCGGTCATTTTGTGTAATTGGATTCACAAAGATAATAATGGGATTTGTAGCTAAACTATAACACGAGTTAGGAGGTGTGGAGTGCACACTCGTGTAAGCCAACTATGACCCGGGATTGTTAGGAAAGTAAATTGGTGTTTGTGAGACGAAACAGTGGCTCACGGGGGATGTGCCGCGGGTTAACCCGCGTGGTGCACTGTTTCGTGTGGGAGACAGTGGCTCAAGCGGGTTGTGCCGCGGGTTAAACCCGCGCGGCTACCCGCGTGGTGCACTGGATTTGGGACGAACAGAGGCTCACGAGGGTTGTGTCGCAGGTTAACCCGCGCGACTGCCCGCGTAATGCACTGTTGCTGGTGCGGTTTGTAACCCCCAATCAATCTCTTTTGTAACTCTTAATTTGATTTATAACCTACACCAATTGACCAATTAACAATCAATTCCATTAAATGGATGATTATTATCATTAATATTATGGCATCGGTTACATTTTCTTGGTGTTTAAATAGTGTCGATTTCTACCAGAATCGATGCGGTGAATTTGAGATTATCCTCGAGTGTATTTCGTGATACCCAGGCATAATAGGGTCGAAATAACACTTAAGGAAAGCAAGCTCTCACGTGATCTCACATTCTATCCAAGTTCCGGTCATCTCTCATCTCTCTCTACCCACCGATTTTCTACAACCCCACAATTCCCCCAACAATCTTAAGTGTTATTCCGTTCGTGAGAGATGGCGAGTGATCAATCGGTGAGAGACATGACGACCAAGTTCACCAAGCTGGAGAAGTTTGAAGGCGTCGACTTTCGACGATGGCAAAAGAAGATGCACTTCTTGTTGACCACGTTGAAGGTCGTGTACGTGTTAAGCATTCCCATACTGGAGGTGATGGAGGACGAGACGTTGGAGAAGACCCGACGTCGCGGCAAATGGAAGAACGACGACTACATCTGTCGTGGCCACATTTTAAACGATATGTGTGACTCCCTTTTTGATATTTATCAAAATGTTGAATCCGCTAAAGAGTTGTGGGACTCTCTTGAGTCCAAATATATGGCGGAGGATGATTCTAGTAAGAAGTTCCTCGTAAGTAATTTTAATAATTACAAAATGGTGGATTCAAGGCCAGTGATGGAGCAATACAATGAGCTCCTTCGCATTCTAGGCCAATATGCTCAACATTATATGAAGATGGACGAATCCATCTCCGTATCGAGTATAATTGATAAATTGTCTCCCTCTTGGAAAGATTTCAAACATATGTTGAAACACAAGAAGGAAGAGTTGTCTCTTGTACAACTCGGTAGTCACTTGCGCATAGAGGAATCTCTTCGGGCGCAAGAGACTGAGAAACCTAAGATGAAAGAGGTTTTTGCACCTTCTGTGAACATGGTGGAAGAGGGAAGATCCAACAATTTCAAGGGAAAACGTAAGTTCAATGAAGCCAAGAAAGGTCCCAACAAAAAGGTTAAATTAACCTGTTGGACTTGTGGGATGACCGGCCATCTCAAGCAGGATTGTCGAGTTATCAACAATAAGAATGGAGCAAGCTCAAGTGGTGGTGGGCAAAGATCCAACGATCAACACCCACGACAAGGTCAGTTTATTGACTTTGGTGTTAATTCAAATTTGAATTATGTACCACTAATATCCGAATCATTTTATGTGCAGGATGATAATGATACTTGGTGGATTGACACGGGTGCATCGAGTCATGTGTGCAAAGATCGACGTTGGTTCTCCTCTTTGGAACCGGTTGAAGACGGATCTGTGCTACACATGGGGAACGAGTCAAATGCTCCCATTCTTGGACGTGGCTTAGTTAGACTAGAATTTAGCTCTAATAAAATTATTGAACTTGTGGACGTTTTGTTTGTACCACAAATTCGAAAGAATTTGGTTTCCGGTAGTACCTTGAATAAGTTAGGATATAGGCAAGTTTTTGAGTCCGGAAAGTTTACCTTGTCTAAAGGTGGCTCTTTTGTAGGATTCGGTTATTTAAATAATGACATGTTCATGTTAAGTTTAAATAATAAGAATTTTGTTTCGAATTCTATTTATATTGCAAATGAAGTTCTTGTTGATTCTAGTTTATGGCATGCTAGACTAGGTCATGTTAATTTTAAAAGAATGGTTGAAATGTCAAAAGACGGTCTTATTCCGGCTTTTGACATTAAAACCGGAAAATGTAAAATTTGCATGTTGACGAAGATCACTAGGCAACCGTTTCCCAATGTTAAAAGGGATTCGTCGGTGCTTGAATTAATTCATAGTGATCTTTGTGATTTGCATTCAACTCCGTCTTTTGGTAATAAAAAGTATGTCGTTACTTTTATTGACGACGCTTCACGGTTTTGTTATATTTATTTATTGCACTCAAAAGATGAAGCGTTAGATAAATTTAAAATTTATAAAACGGAAGTTGAATTGCAAATGAACGGTTTAATTAAATGTTTACGCACCGATTGTGGTGGGGTATTTTACGACCCCATGTTTTTCCAATCCGTAGGAATAATTCATGAAACTACGGCGCCTTATACACCTCAACAAAATGGTGTGGCGGAACGGAAAAATAGAGTTCTCAAAGAAATGGTGAACTCTATGTTATCCTACTCGGGATTAAGTGATGGATTTTGGGGTGAAGCCATGTTAACGGCTTGTTATTTATTAAATCGAGTTCCCAATAAAAGGAACAAGATTACCCCATATGAACTTTGGTTTAAGAAAAGGCCTAACTTGAATTATATTCGAGTTTGGGGTTGTCGAGCGGTTGTTCGACTACCCGAACCCAAAAGGAAAACCTTGGGTGAAAAGGGTATTGATTGCATCTTTGTTGGATATGCCGAGCATTCCAAGGCATATTAGGTTCTATGTTATTGAACCTAATAATTCTATAGCGATTCACACCGTTATAGAATCGAGAGATGCATTATTTGATGAGACTAGATTCTCTTCAATACCTAGGCCGAATGATCTTGTTCCAAATACTAGTGTAACTAGTGAGGTTGAAGAATAAGCAATTGTTCCAACCGAATCTCCTATGCTTCGAAGGATCAAAAGAGAAAGGATTGAAAAATCCTTTGGTCCCGATTTCCAAGTATACTTGGTAGAAGGATCAAGAGATGAAATTGGATCACAATTCTCTTACTGTTATAGTATTGAGGAAGATCCAAAATCATTTGATGAGGCTATGAAGTCTCAAGATATTGCTTTCTGGAAAGAAGCAATAAATGATGAGATGGATTCCATCATGGGGAATAATATTTGGGTATTATCGGACTTGCCACCGGGTTGTAAACCGTTGGGTTGCAAGTGGATCTTCAAAAGGAAGATGAAAGCCGATGGATCAATCGACAAGTTCAAAGCTCGATTGGTAATCCAAGGCTTTAGGCAATGGGAAGGCATCGATTATTTTGATACCTATGCCCCAGTTGCAAGGATCTCCACGATTAGATTATTGATAGCCTTAGGAGTTATCCACAATTTAGTGATTCACCAAATGGATGTCAAAACGACATTCTTAAATGGTGACTTGGAGGAAGAAGTTTACATGAAACAACCGGAAGGTTTTATTATGCCCGAGATGGAGCATAAGGTGTGTAAACTTGTAAAATCATTGTATGGGCTTAAACAAGCACTCAAACAATGGCATCAAAAATTTGATGAAGTTATCTTGTCCAACGGTTTCATGTTAAACTAAGCGGACAAGTGTATATATAGCAAATTTGACATATCCGGTAACGGAGTAATAATTTGCTTATATGTTGATGACATATTGATTTTTGGCACTGACCAAAATCAATTTGATAAAACTAAAGAGTTTTTGTCATCAAAATTCTCCATGAAAGATATGGGAGAAGCGGAGGTGATCCTTGGAATAAGGATCAAGCGTGAGAACAAAGAAATTTAATTACTTTGATTGTTCTCCGGTGAGTACTCCATTTGATCCGAGTGTGAAGCTTATGCCCAATTCGGGTGAAGCTGTGTCACAACTAGAGTACTCAAAGGCTATTGGTTGCTTGATGTATGCCATGACAAGCACTAGGCCGGACATCGCTTTTGCTGTAGGCAAGTTGAGTAGGTATACTAGTAATCCTAGTATACATCATTGGAAAGCGATAGGACGGGTATTTAAATACTTGAAGAAAACCATTGATTATGGTTTGTCATATGTCGGGTTTCCTTCGGTTTTAGAGGGATATTCGGATGCAAGTTGGATTACCAACTTAGAAGATCACTCTTCTACGAGTGGTTGGGTATACTTGCTTGGGGGAGGTGTCATTTCATGGGCTTCCAAGAAGCAAACTTGCATCACGAGTTCAACTATGGAGTCGGAATTTGTGGCATTAGCCGCTGCCGGTAAAGAGGCGGAGTGGCTAAGGAATTTAGTCCACGAAATTCCGTTATGGCCAAAACCAATATCACCCATTTCTATCCGTTATGATAGTGCGGATACTTTGGCTAAAGCTTATAGTCAAGTGTACAATGGCAAGTCTAGACACCTAGGTGTTAGACATAGCATGATTCGTGAGCTAATCACGAATGGGGTGATTTCGGTAGAATTTGTTCGGTCGCAACAAAATCTAGCGGATCACTTGACGAAGGGGTTAGCTAGGGACTTGGTTCACAAGTCGGTAATCGGGATGGGTTTAAAGTCCATTTGAATCTCTAACGGTGAGATACCCAATTCTCTTCTAATACAACGTTAGAAGTTGAATTCAATGGGAAAGCTCACTCTAAGGGATTGGAGCACAAGGTAATCATCCCAAGGTATGTGCTCGGTACTGTAAGCGAGGAGGTAATTGTTCTTTTGTTAAAATGCATGTGCAAGTGCATGATGAAAGGAACTACCTATATGAGTGCGAAGTGTGGCCGCTTCAAGAAGCTTGGACTTAGCTTTGATGCACTCACGAATGGATAAGGACACACGGCCTGTATAGTGTCAAGTTTAAACTTTAGAGAATTTTAAATTCATGTGTATGTTATTTTCTGGTACTCAAATGGGTTGAAGGGTTCAATCCATAGGACACCCGGATTCTCGAGTATTTGAAATGTGTAATATACTAAGATGGAAATTCAATCTTTTAGATATTTTCATTTATGCATGATTTTGTTTGCTATATTAATCTTATTTGTGAATCAAGGATTGCACTAAAATGGGGGAGGAAGGTTGGTGATTTTAGTGAAATCGTCGGTCATTTTGTGTAATTGGATTCACAAAGATAATAATGGGGTTTGTAGCTAAGCTATAACACGAGTTAGGAGGTGTGGAGTGAACACTCGTGTAAGCCAACTATGACCCTGGAATGTTAGGAAAGTAAATTGGTGTTTGTGAGACGAAACAGTGGCTCACGCGGGTTGTGTCGCGGGTTAACCCGCGTGGCTACCCGCATGGTGCACTGTTTCGTGTGGGAGACAGTGGCTCACGCGGGTTGTGCCGCGGGTTAAACCCGCGCGGCTACCCGCGTGGTGCACTGGATTTGGGATGAACAGAAGCTCACGTGGGTTGTGCCGCGGGTTAACCCGCGCGGCTACCCGCGTAATGCACTGTTGCTGGTGCGGTTTGTAACCCCCAATCAATCTCTTTTGTAACTCCCATATTGATTTATAACCTACACCAATTGACCAATTAACAATCAATTCCATTAAATGGATGATTATTATCATTAATATTATGGCATCGGTTACATTCTCTTGGTGTTTAAATAGTGTCGATTTCTGCCAGAATCGATGCGGTGAATTTGAGATTATCCTCGAGTGTATTTCGTGATACCCAGGCAGAATAGGGTCAAAATAACACTTAAGGAAGTGAGCTCTCACGTGATCTCACATTCTATCCAAGTTCCGATCATCTCTCATCTCTCTCTACCTACCGATTTTCTGCAACCCCACAATTCCCCCAACACAAATGTTGGTTTTGGCTTGGTTTTGTTTGCCGTAATCTGTCTTTATCTACCTTTCGACATCCAGTATATTTCTTTATAAATATATTGATTTAAAAGCATTTTCATACTACCACTACATATAACTTCAGTAATATAATCCATGTATTTCAGTTTTGTAAAAACGCAAGAAAATCATTTTCATGCTTAAGGTGTCTATAGTGATTCAGTTCTACTATTTCTCGAGACTCATAGTATCATCATACAATTTTAAACTCTATAGTTTCCTAATAATTCATTAACTTTTCTGTAACACCCTCGATTTCGATATGCTTTTAATTTGATTATTAAATTCATTTATCGAACCTTGCGTTGTATCGCGTGCGCATTCGGGTCAAAGTCGGACAAATTCAGTTTCGGTACACTTGGGGCGATAGTTCCCGTGTTGTGACAAATGTCACTCTCGCGGGGCACTCTTGCGAGGTTTGTACCGCGGGCTAGAGTGATGGCGCGATAGTGACCGCGATTGTGACAAGTGTCACTATCGCGTGACACTATCGCGGGGTTGGTACCGCGGGGTCTTGAACTCGCGCGATTGTGACACGCGATTGTGACAGTGTCACTATCGCATGACACTGTCGCGATCGGGCCTCAGCGCCTTAAATGATTTTGTCCGAACTTTTAACTCACTATTTGGAGAGCTTTGAAGGTGCGATTTTGGAAGAGAGAGAAAAGGTAGGGTTTCACTCCCTTTCATTTATTGTTCTAAGAGGAGATCATCATTTCATTTATTTTGGGTTGTTTAGGTTGGTGAAAGGTGATTAAGGATATTGTGGTTGAAATACCAAGTCTCCTTCCATTTCTACCCTCAAGAGTGGTAATCTAGGGTTTCCTTGAAATCATCTAAGGTGAGTCTTCTTAACCACTTCTCTTATATAAATATTGGGGTTTATGTATTTATGAACACATCTTTGTCTTCTAATCACATTTGGGTTTTGTTGTGTTTTAACCTAACTATGTATTTTAGAGATATTAATGTTATTGGTTTAAACAAGGTTTTCAAGGGTTTGTGTTTTAAAGAAGATTAATGATTTCAATGCTTACTAACTCTTTTGACCACTAATAATTGTCCTTGGAGTTTTGTTGAGACCCAAAGTGAAAACTAGGGTTTTGGTGAGGTTTTATGTAATGGATTAATTAATGGATATGTTGACCCTATAAACGGGATTTATTATATTATCTTTTATGAGGTTGCGTTGTAAAGTTTCCCTAATCTATGTGAGGAAACCCATGTTTGTAACCTATATATTGGGAGTTGGTTTCAAGAATTACATGCATGATTAATAATGATTGTTTTAGCATGTCTTGGTATTTGGTGTTAGTTCAATGGATCCATAGGCACGGTATTCCTATGTCTCGTCCGGACATTTGGTTACCCTTGGCACGGGATAGGCATCGGACTCCATGGTAAGTAGGGTGTGGGCCTATACGGTCGGGCAACGTCCAATGGACAGTAAGGTGTAATCCCATTGTGCTTGAGTTCCCCTGTTTTGGAACTCTCAAGAATAGACCTGGAGTGGTTGACTTGACGTTTTCGAGCAATAGACTTGGAGTAGTTGAGCTCGCTATGTGGTTTTGAACTGTTGTCAGTATTTATTGGATGCTAATAGTTTATTGAATTTGTTTTGATTTAGCTCACGGCTAGATCGGCTACATGACTTCAATCGGGTTTATTGTTCAAATTATTTTCCGCTTAATTGTTCTCACTAGGCTCTAGCCTAACACTTGTTTGATTATCATGTATGGCAGGTCACTCTAGCGGTGGGACTCGTCGGGATTGAGAGGACGACCTTGGGGTCGAGAGCGATCTTTTTGATGACTTAGTGACCAATATTTAAAGTATAGAGATTATACCTTTTGGAAGAATAGCGACATCCGACATTAATCTTGCTTGCACAAGTTAGATTACTAGGTTGTTGAATTGTATTCTTTATTTGTTCTTTGGTTGTAATAGCCATACTTGGTTCCCCATGTTGGGTTGATGTACATTGGTTTAGATTGTTATACCTTTATCTTACAGGTTTTTGAATCTCCCTTTTTGGGTAGACTGGTTTCTACCATTTATAGACGTTATATAGCCAAATTTTTAAGTTTTAAATTCACTCTAAATTTTAGGATGTTACATTTTCGTTCAGTAATTCTGCACTAGTTATAGTCATATGTTGGATGATTTCAGGAATAGGGATGAACAATGAGTAAATTCTTGGGTAAAACTATGAGATCGCGTAAGAGTTCAATTTCCCTAAGTTGTATTTTGAATCTTATTTGCTTGGGTATCATGAAATCAAAACACGAGGATAATCTTAGATTTTTCTGCAACGATTCTGGCAAAATCGTTCCACTTTTAAACTTAGATAATCGTAACCGCTCATAAATTAATTGCGAGAATAACTCCCCATTAAATGGAAATGATTGTTGGAATAAATTGTGGGCGAGTAACTACAGAGCAATTACAAAGCACGGATCAGAAGGCAACTCATAAAACACCTCGGAGTCAAAAGTCTATGAGTTAGAAGCACTTTAGAATCATAAGCTTCCGAACAAGACTCAGAGGCTTTTGATAGGACTCGGAGTTTTGAATTTCACTTAGGGCGCGTTTGGTTTGAGGGAATGGATTGAAATGGATTGGATTTCAAGTAAGGATTTGGATGTGTGGGGATTTGGAATCCCTTCATGTGTTTGGTTAAGGATTTGAAATCCATCAGGCTTTAGAATCCATTAGGATTAAATCCAGGTCCATTGCAAAGGATTTTGAAATCCATAAGGTAAGGGATTTTAAAATGGTCAAGGGATTTCAAATCCGGTCAACGAAATCCATTCCTGCAAACCAAACACAGGATTGGAATGGATTTGAAATCCAAATTCATTCCAATCCTGCAAACCAAACGTGACCTTAGGACATTCAAAAGCACAATTTCCCCAAGCACTTATGTCTATAAAATCTATAAAAGTGTAGGGCCCTGCCCCTTGAACCCTACCAGGGCGCGACCCTCTTGACCGCCGCCATATAGCACTATCCAACGAATCCGGATTTTAGTTAGCTTACACAAGTGTGCATTCCACACCTCTTGCCTCTGTTATAGCTTAACTAACAACCTCATATTTCTTGTGAATCTAATTACATAAGATAAACCAATGATTTCACCAAAATCACCAACATCCTACGACTTTGTTGATTTATTTCATTCTCTTCTATACTGGCATTGGGATAAGCTTAGACCACGCTAATATTTTATTGTCAGAATTTCTAACTGATGTAAGGCTGCTAGACTTTCACATGTTTAAAACAGTCTAAGACTTTAGATCTGATAAAATTTGAAGGATTTGTTTCTGAATGCCCATTTGTTAGACATATGATCACAAACTATATTTTGTCAAATCTCGACTTCGACTTTTTCGGAAGCACTTACAATAGGAAAAAAAAATCTTATAAAACGTTTTATGATTCCTTTGGACCTAACTCTAATAGGTATGATCAAATCTTCTATTAAAGATTGGTTTTAACCACAAGGGTTGTGACGTAGTGGTTGAGGTCATGGGATGTGATGGAATATGTCATCTGTCATGAGTTCGATTCCATATGTCTACAACAATTGTAGTCACTAAATTTATTAGGACTGATACGAGGATTAGTTTGGACATAATGTTAGACACCCCTCCAAAAAAGAATCATGGGTTTTTAACTTTGTATTTTTTTGTACATACTTAATTACCGTACTAAATCGCTATATTTTTATTCAAATAATTTATTAAAAATCAATTAAAAATATATTTCAACTTAAAACAAATAAATAAAGTATTTACCTCGTGTAAAACATAATTGATTTGTATAAAAGCGATATTGCTTAAGAAATAAAATTATTCATTGAACAACAATATTTAATCTAATAAAATATTTAATTAATAATCCAAAAACTGAATTTATAATATTTATATTAATATTAATATTTTGTAATAATTATTAATAAGTAGATGAATAACTTTGTAATCTAAAATACGTTTTAATTTTTCAATAATACTAGAAATGTACCCTCACAATGCAACGGGTTTCTGAAATCTATAACTCGAACCCTCGATCATTATTCATACTTTTTGTTAGTTTTTTTTTATTTTATTTTACGATTTTGAGAAACCTAGATTTAAAACAAAAATAGTTTAGTTTAGTTTAATTATGTTTTTTTATAAAAAAATAATAATAAAGTATTTTGTTACGGGTCAAAAATTGTTTAATTTAAATGATAACTATATTTAAAATATTTTATATTTAAAATTAAAAAGATAACATACTTCAATAAAAAATAAAAATAAGGTGTTTTATCTCGAATTTTCTTATATTTATCGGTTAGTTATTGTAACACCCCCTTCCCGAGATGGAAAAAGAGGTTACGTCTGAACCTAACACAAACAGCTAACAAGAGCATACAGAGCATTATTAAACCTTGATTAAAATAAGCACCATCAAAAAATAATAATTGTCTCGAACGATACACTTTCTTTCTTCCAATACTTACATCAAAACATTAATAAAACCTAAAACTTCTTACCAACAAACCTCTTATATAGGATGAAGCTCTGAATCCCTTAAACTCTTTAGATTTCCTTCGAATACCTACCGCGAACAAAGAAATGCGGTTGAGCCAAACGCTCAGTGCACAGATACAATAGATAACAAACGAATAATCGAACCCAATACCGAATATAATAAAATTCTGAATTTTGGACAAGAGCCTTGAATTTTTGAGTGTTTACGAAAGCTAAATTGAGTATAATCATTCCACATCTAACTTCAACTACAGACTTTATTACCCCAAAACAAAGAAAACGAAACCAAAAGAAATTAGACCAAAAGACTCAAATTAAGTTGCTTAATCAAAAGTCATAACAAAAAGAATAAATCCAAATTCATATATCGAGACAGTAATTTTGTCAAAGTTCAAGACTGTCAAATCAAAACAAATATTGTCAACTAAATACCAAACTAATCTGAGAAACTTAAATCAAAATCATATCATAAAATTGATTAACGAGCTCGAACAAATAATCGCATACACTTGAGTTTCATGTCACACATAAACAGATACAACAAGTGTCAGACATAAGCCACATAGGCACGTACGTCGGACATTCTCATCCAACTGTACTAAATAATGTGAGATGCGGTGTTGGGCACTACACTGTCATCCACCCTACAAACTAGGGTCGACCCATACGCCTCCCATCACACCACGCCAGCTCTCATCAGAGCACACAAAATCAAAAGGAGACGCCGTTGACTGATCACACCGCCACGGGTGGTGTCACGCCATCGGTGCCACAATGACGTGCCTATGGTACCCCCATAGGTGGTTAGCAGCTCGATACTCCTTAACGTATAAACTTCAAAAGTATGTCACAACACATGTGATCATACTAAATGAATATCAAATCATACTAAAACGAATTAAAAGGGTATTGACCGCTCCACTTAAAAACTTTAATTTTCGAACATTCTAAAACTAAGAGACTTACGTATCGAAAAGAAAATTAATGGGACAAGTTTAGTAAACCGCTGACGTAACTTCATGTATGAACCTTTACAAAAGAGTTGAAACAAAAAAAACGTACGGCGAATCAAATCCAAACATAGACTAGGAATTTCACACCCACAACTTTTCGAAATCAAGTCGTACTATTTTCAGAACTTTACACGTTTATAACTCTAATATTTTCTCATACTTCAAGGAAGTTTTAGAAAACTATATCTAAATAAAAGTTTTAAATAAATGTCTTAGGATTCCAACAGATCAAGAATGGACCGAATCACATTTAAAATAGATTTTATACGAATTTTCGAAAAACATTGCGTTGTTCTCGTCTAAAACTAGAGCAGTTTCGAAAAATACAGATTTTGAACACCTTAGCTATAAATTCACAGTTTGCACGTGTGATGATGAATTGTAAAAGACCTCTCTAGGTTTTCAAAAACATATTATACGCAGTAATCCGATAAACGAGTGATTTGTTATGATTTTTACAAATAACACGAAATTTTCAGAGTGAAATTCAGCAGTTTTATAAATTGAATTTGACGTTTTTAACATATTCAAACCTCGATTTACTGCATGAAAAAAAAACAGAACTCACCCAAAATAGACACGATCAACTAATCGAATGAGAACAAAATCAATTTGATGGAAGAAGGAACACATTGTACACTAAATCGAACGAAAAACAATCGAGACAAAAGCAAGGAACCCATGTACATATGTAATAAATAAAATAAACACAAACGGAATTAGAAATCTTCCACATGTACCACAGATGAGTAACAACGGAAGGAAAATAAAGAATATGTACACATATACAAACAGATAAAAAAATTACAAATGAAGGAACATAAAGAATCAATACACATATGCAACAACTCAAATACACGGATTAATGAGGGGGAGAATAAGGAATCCGTACCATAGCCAATTTCTGAGATTTGCTAATGAGAACTCAATCATATTTCTTCAACGAACCCTAAAATCACGACCAAAACTTCAAACAAAAACCCAACTTCGAACCTAAAGATTGTTGCTTGAAACTCCAAAGATTTCTAAGTAAAATTCTTTTTCCCCCTTGATTTCTCAATGATTTACGTGCTTACTTCAATGGGATAAAAAAAAATTAAATTCCTACTTGCACCACAAGACTAGCAGCGCCGATTCCAAGAATAAGGTTTATCCCAAACCTAAAAAAATTTCATATTAACAAATCTAGTCCCTCAACTTTTATGGGGTTCCAAAATTTACTTAAAACATTTATTTCTATAATATTTTTACAAAAAATTATGGGATATTACAATTATATCAATTAGTTAAAAATTTTAGATATTTTAGAAAATAAAAATAAGTGCTTATCTGCAGTTAGTTACACAAATTCAAACATTGAGCTTTTATAAGCTGTATTTATGTTTAATCAATTTGTACTTTTGAATTTTGAGTAATATGCATTAATAAGTGGTACCTAATGCATAAAAATTAGTTTTTAAGAGTTTAGCTTAAATGCTTTATAATATAGTAAAGATATATTAGTTAAAATCCAAAACAAGTTAATGAAACATAATTATAACTTATTAAAGTCTCATGTTTTTATTTGTATAACTAACTGCAAATAAACATATTAAATACATGATAAACACTACGAGATAAACAACCTATTGTATTTTTTATTAAAATATATTTATTAGATCAATGCATGTTTTTATAATATAGTATAGATATATTAGTTATGAGATTATAACTAATATATATATAGATATATTAAGAGCAAATCATAAAATAAAAAATAAATATTGATAATAGTAATATTGATCAAATCGTCCAATAAATATAAAAAATAAATATTGATAATAGTAGATAATATTGATCAAATCATCCACTAAATATAAAAACAAATATTTATATTAATAAATGAGTATTCATTCCACAAATAGATGATGATGTGAGATATTGTGCTTGGATAAGTTGTATCAAGGCATTATGAAATTGTAAATTAAGTAATTGGCTTTAATTAGTTGTATTTTGTGCTTAAAATGTTGTAATTAAGAGTTTTTTATGTCTCTTTTATAATATAGTATAGATAAATACTAGAAGCGTATTTGCGCAATGCAGCGAGATACATCACGATTTTAATTTTTACTTTTACTTTTATTTTTATCTTATATATTTTAAATTCTTTATATTTAAATTAGTATGTTTATCCTGTTTTGATTATGTTTATCGGTTAATTATGAATTCAAACATAAATTTAGAAATTTGTACTCATGCATCATAACTTGTAATCTTGAATTTTAAGTAATGTCTATCAATAAACAGTACTTAATTAAGTACTTAATAAACAGTATTAAAAAGTAAAGAAGTTAAAAGTTTGGGTAAAGGGATAGAAAGGTTCTTAGTAAGGGGGTCTAGAGTGAAAAGTTGGAAAAGAGGAATTTAACCCTAAAATTTTGGGTGTATTGTGTTGGCGGCTGATAACTTTGGAAAGGGAGAGAGAGTTGAATCGGTTCGTTCGAAATGCAAGCAAAAGAGACGGAAATTTTGGTGTTCTTCAAATTTTCTAAGGTAAAATCTAATCCTAATCTCTTTTACTAAGGGTCTAGCAATTCATTTCAATATCTTTGTTGAGTTTTGTATTCATATTGTTGGTTCATTGAAGTTGGAGTTTTCTGGGTTGAGATATTTGGAAGTTATTTTAGAAATATATGCGATTAATGGATTGTTTGAGGAAATCTAGTTTATACATCGGTTTTCGGATTATTGGGTTAGTTTGTTATTGATTTTTGGGGTTTATTCTGTGATCTGCGATTTATGCATTTGAGTCTCTGGGTTTTTTTCGTTCGATAATCTACCCGAGTGACTCCGGTCACCGGATTTCGTTGGCACCGGTCGACAAAGGTTGACACCGGTCGAAAAGTTTGGCACCGGTCAAGGAGTTAGACCCCGGTCGATGTATGACTCCGGTCAAGGGGGGGGTTACACCCCGGTCGACGCTGTTGGGGGAGGAGGCCCCGGTCAAGGGCTCACACCGGGCGGCCAAGGCAGGCCCCGGTCCTCGGTTTGCTCTGTGGGCCGAAGCCCATTTCTTTTGGAAACTTTATTTTATTTTGGGCCTGAGTTTGGTATGGCTAGCCCATTTCGTTTATTAAATTTATGTCAAGAACTCATTTCAATATTCAAGTAGGGGTTGGTGGGCTAAGCCTAGTTAGAGGATTAGATGTCGTTGTGATAATGGTGTAAGGTCAACCTTAAATAAATATAGAAAGAATCGAGAGTTCACCGACCAATATTTCCTTTATAGGTTTCGGTTCGAATCCTAAGAGTAGAAGTCGGATTTAAGCTAAGGACGTCAGGTGAGTTTTTCCGAACTAAACCTTTTTAGTAACAAAAGCATGTGAAGTTTAATTTTAAACTTTGTTTTATTTTCGATGGCATGATTATTATTATGAACTGATTTAAGTGTGTAATAAAATGTTGATGTTTAAATGTATGCATACATTATGTGTGGAAATTGTGACCAAAATCGGGGAGTGTGGCCCGCCTACTCGTGCCGGGGAGTGTGGCCCGTTTATGCCATTGGGGGTGTGTCCCAAAATTAAGGCAGTGCGAGTTAGACACATCATCTTGGACAGTCGTGTGGTCAGTAACGTGTTTTATCTTTATGTGCTTATAAATCTATTGATTTAAATTTGCTGGAAAGTTATTTCATTGCTTATCTGTTAGAGGGGACTCACTAGACCTACGGTCTAACCCTCGCTATTTCAAAACCAAAAATCTTTTCAGGCAAGCGTGTATTAGAGAGAGCAGATAAGGGCAAAGGGAAGATGTAGCGGGAAAAGATGAAAGACTGTCATCTTAGATATTTTTTATTATTATCTCAGTTGTGAATAGGCGCCTTTGCAAATCTTGAAATTTTATTGTAAGCTTGGGGTCGTCTCGGCGTGAATTTTTATTATATCATTAAGATTTAAAATTGCTATCTTCTTGCTTTTGGTTGGGTTGTTACACAACCCCCCAATGAAAATTTCGAGGATATAGGCATCAGGTAAAACATGATTGTTCTGCATCATAATGGATCTCAGATTTTCAAACTCATCTATATAAAATTCGAGTGAATCACGTTGTTGCAGGTTCTTGAATTGTTCCACCAAATTGACCCCTGTTTCATCTTTAAATCTAACTGTGAGGTCAATAACAAAATCATTCCAGTCCACAATCTTTCTCACAGACAGATAACTAGAAATCTAACTTTCAGCCTTATCCACCATATTCAAAGAGGCTAAATCAACTCTTTGATCATCTGGTACTTTGCACAACGAAAAGTATTTGCAACATTTCTTTATCCAAATTCTAGGGTTAGATCCATTGAATTTGGGGAATTCGAGTTTAGGTACATACCCTAATAATCGGACTGCATTTCTTTCCCCGCCATTGTTGCTTCTTGTTGAATCTGTTGGAGGTAACGATCTCATTTCTCGCATCAATTGCATCATCTCTTCGAATTTCTTGTTTTGGTCTTCAAACCTTCTGTTTTGATCCTCGATCTTCTTTTCAAGATTTTTAATCTGTTCCTCCATGACCGTTGTTTTCCTCGTAATCGGAGGAGCCAGAACTGTGCGTCTATTCAAACCAAATTGGTGCCCTAAATTCGCTGCTCTGATACCACTGATACAGGTGATGAACTCTCGTGAAGAGTTTAGAAGAATAGAGAAAGAGAACGATAGAAGAAAAATAGAGAGAGAATATTATTTGTTTACTTTCTTGAATGATTTAGTTACAAGAGTAATATCCCTATTTATAACTCTTTCCCACTAACTACTCACTTTCCAACAATTAACCAGCTAACTTCCGTAATAATGCTTTATAATATAGTATCGATAATAATTTCTAAACGAATGTATATTTTTAAATGATTCCGGTGACTAAATCAATATATTAAAATAGTAGCTAATTATGTCATACACAAATACAGAAACGATGTTCAACTATTTAAGGAAATTATCGTTTAGACCCTTGATATATCGAAAAATACCAGGGAGTTTTATAAAATTCTTGAACTAAAATCGTGTATATACAATTTTTTTTAACGGCAAGTTAACACACGCACACGTTCCCAGGGTATCCGGGTTCCCACTTAAGGGTGCCACCCGACTAATCCCCGTCGATCACGACCTAGCCCAATTAAGGGTACCACTATGTGGCAGGCCCATGATCATGGATGTCACAGGATGCTCACCACGGGGTTCGAACCTGGATAGTCAGGGATACCAGCCACTGACCCCCCTCAGGATGTTACCTTACCACTAGGCTACAAATGATTTGATGTGTTGCATATATATAACCAAACCATGTATTTTTATCAAGGTTTTAAATGACGTGAAGTGTGACGTGACGATGATATCAAGTCTCAAGCCCTATGAGTTACGACGATACCACAATGTTTTTTTAAAACGTGCCCTATGGCGACATATGTATTATATATATGTACGTAAGGTTGGCTTCCGGTGAGAAGTGTCAAATTTGGTGAGAAGCGTGAGAAATGATTATCAACTGTTGGATGAGAATTGGACAATGCACGAGATACACCAGATCAATTCTCTTTAAAGTCGCAATTCATGAGAGGGTATTTGATTCAAAATGATAAGAGACTTAAAAGCACTTTTCACCAAAAATGACACTTCTCACATGATCTCATGCCTATGTACGTATATGTGTGTATATATATATATGTATATATTTAGGGTTTTTGTTTTTATATTTCATTTTAATGTTTATCCAAGTCTTAGGTGCCGTATATAATTATCATTTATCCCCCAAGTTATAGGTTTGAAAAAAACAAATAAAAACTCATGCCTTACAATAATAACGCGTCTTACAACATAAGTCAAGCCTTAGAGTGGAGACACATAAGTTACGTGACAGTGAAGCCAAGTCTTGGTGACATAACGTACCATAACAAGTTAATTAGAACCATACTTTTTATTCTCTCAACATGTCTCGACTCTCGACAATGACTACATCATATATATCATATGTTACAAAAATATCTTCCTATCATTTTAAAATCAAAAAATTACGTTAAACTGTAATATAACTTCACTTAATTTCTAATTTAGGGGTCGTTTACTAAATACTAACCCGATAAGCACTTACTGAGTCAATTACCTTACTGGATGAAACATAAATCTTACCCCGTAAGAGCGATGATAAGGATGGAGATCTTACCCGGTAAGTAAGGTTGACAACTTTTACCCGATAAGTGCTTACCGGATAATTTGTTACATACAATCTTACACAGTAAAGTAAATTAAAGTGTTGACTCTTACTGGTAAGTAATTACGGGATAAGTATTTAGGTAAATGACCCCTTAGTCACTGAACTTAAAAACTGTTAAAAATTTGTCTAACTATCAAAAATCATTATAAAACCATTCAACTTTAACAAATTTTAGAGGCACAAAACCGAATAGAAAATTAAGTGAA
This sequence comes from Arctium minus, assembly GCA_954870635.1. NCBI lineage: Eukaryota > Viridiplantae > Streptophyta > Magnoliopsida > Asterales > Asteraceae > Arctium > Arctium minus. The sequence continues at coordinate 71,792,193 of OX941091.1, read as the reverse complement.
ACTATGTTACTATTTAGGGAAAAGTTCATAAATACCCAACTAACTTTCTAATTTTGAATGATTAAGTTATTTGAAGTAGTTTTTTGGATGAAAAAAATCATTATTATTATTTTTTTTATCATTTTGAATTATGAAGTCTCTAAACTTTTCTTTTTGAATAAATATACCATCGAAATTTTAAAAATTGGTTAGTTGCATCATTTTAACCCAAAATAGCTATCTAAAACCTGGCTAGAAAGATTTTAAAATAAAAAAAACGTAAATCAGTAATACTATTCCCAAACCCTAGGTCCTTTGTACCCTCGATGTCTCATCGTCATTCGCTCTCTATCACTGTGCATCATCACCATTGGCTCTGCCATCACTACCGTTTACAAACAACTTTTTTGGGTTAAAAGAATTTGAGAACCAATTTCTAAAAGTTCGATGATTTATTTATTCAAAAAAATTTGTTCAGAAACTTAATTATTAAAAATGAAAAAGTTGGTTGTGTTTTTCGAAAATTTCCTATTACTTGCTGCAATTTATTTTGCGTTGAAACAATTTAATACCATGCTACCCCAATTAAATTTCAAGGACCATTTTGATATTTCCATAATATCAAAGAGCTAAATGGTAATTTAGTATTTAAAGGGCCCGCCTATAATATTCTTTATCATATTCATACTCAAAAGAGTTTGTATGATCCTTCTTTTTCCACCATTTGTGGGCTCAATTGGCTCACACAAGACCACTCATTTTTTAGATTTATTTTTAGAGTAAATTGTGGATTTGTGTTTTGATATTATTTGTGACTTGGGTCTCTATAATATGTTTATTGTGGATTTGGTCATTGTAATATTCAATTTGTTTTGGACATGGTCCTTTTGACTAACGTCTTCGTTAACTCCGTTAAATCAAGGGTTATTTTAACATTTTTGCATATTCTTGCTTTTTTCTTATAAAAAATAAAAACAATATTTTTATCCACACAAATATATGTGTGTGTATATATATATGTATAACAACAAAATAAATAAAAATAAGATATTATTTTATGATTTGATTTGTTTAAATTCAAAAATAACTCATATTAAATATGATCTAATTTTATTGTTTTATTAATTTTGCCTATTTGGGTATAAAAACATGATTGAAGTTTATAAAAATGATTTGTCCAATTTTAAGTTATGAATATGATATTATGTATGGATCTTTCAGTTCGTTAAAATCTAAATAGTTGATTTTGAGTTTTTGACTGTAAAACAATATGAAAATTGGAACTTGTAATTTTAGGATGATAAAATTAGAGTTCATTTCTCAATGGTTTTCAATTATTGTGGTATTAAAATATTGATAATAAGTTTATTTGTTGCAATGATAGTGAAAAAACAACAAAATTAAGTTGTCTTTAACATAATTAAAATTTTAATTTAATAAATCAAATCATAAAACCACACTACAAAATAGACATGTTTTTCCGGAGGCAAAATCTGTCGAAAAATACGGTTTTCGGAGGATTTCCGGTAGATTTTGCCGCCAGAAAACCAGGCGGCGAAAAAACAAGTTTTTTTAATTTATTTTTTTATTTTCTTAGAAAAAATAATTTTTTTTAATTTAAATATTTTTCGGCGGATTTCCAGTGGAATTTAATTAATTAAATTATGCAAATCCGTTGGAAATTTTAATTAATTTTTAATTTTTTTTTCAATATTAAATAATTAAAAAAAAGTAAAAATCCGTCGGAAATCCGCCGAAAATTCTTATAATATTTTTAAAAAAAAATTAGAAAAAATTTCCCGATGGATTTCCGGTGAAAGTCAACTGTGTTTGACTTCTATGAATTCCGCCGGAAATTTCCCGGCGAAAAAATCGTCGGAAAAAACCGTCAGAAATGTTGCTTTGTTTAGTAGCGTCATATTTTATTTTATTCGCTCTAAATAAAATAAGTAGGCATGAAAATGGGCCCCAACCCGTCAGGGAACCTGGTCCACCCGCCCCGATCGGGGATGGGGATTCCCCGCTAAACCGGTATGGGGATGGGGACGGGGACGGGTATCACACTCCCCGCCCACGTCCCCGCCCCTCCCCGTTATATATTTTAATTAATATATAATATATATTATTTATTTAAACTAAATCGGTAATTCATAATTTCCTAACTAGGTTTATAATATAAAATTGTTATTTTTTGGATGTTAGTATGTATTTTTGATCTCAATCAAAATGCAATTACTCGATATCTTTTGATACGTGTGAAGTTAAGTTTTTTTTTTCGAATTCGGTTGAATTTCTTTTGGTTTTATGTTATTAATTATTATATGATGTTATGATTTTTTTATACTAAATTAAATTTCTTTCGATTTTAGGTTTATTGGAAATATGTGATATTTAAACATGTGTGGTGCATCATATATTTGATTTAAATAGCTTACATAAACGGAAAAGAAAATCCCCGTTTCCCCGTTGGGGATCCCCGTTCCCCGTTGGAGATGGGGATGTGATCATATTCCCCGGCGGGGACGGAGATGGGGACGAGGATGAAAATGAGAGATTGGGGACGGAGATGGGGATTGAGGTCCCCGCCCCATTTCCATGCCTAAAAATAAGATATAGTTTTATGATATGATTTGTTTAAATTAAAATATTAATTACATTAAAACAATAAAACCATATCTTTTTCCACCATTACAATAAAATAATGAAGTTAAGTCGTATTTAATATAATTAATTTTTTTTAAAAATTTAAACAATCAAATCATACAATAACATCCTATTTTATTTATTTTGATATCGTTATATATATATATATATATATATATATATGTGTGTGTGTGTGTGTGTGTGTGTGTGTGTGTGTGTGTGTGTGTGTGTGCATGTGAAAACTATTGTTATTAATTTTCTTATCATAAAAAGACAAAAATTACATAAAATGGCTAAAATGATCATTGATTTAACAGAGTTAACAGAGGCGTTAGTCAAAGGGACCATAGCCAATATAAATTGAATACCACAAGGACCAAATCCACAATAAACATACCATAAGGACCCTAGTCAAAGAAAGTATCAAAACACGGTGTAACACCCTCAAACTCGGAAATAGCAACTAATTTAAAATTTTCTAAATACATCGATAAATAATTTATCTACAAACACAATATAGGATTTAACCTCAATAAACACATTTATTCTCTACATACAGTCTATAATAAGGACGGGTGCTACTAAAACCCAATAATAGTCACTATCTCCAACTGCGGAAGACTTCATCAATCTACTTACTCTCGTGTAAGTCTATAGCTCAACTCCTCAAAGCACTGGTAGAACCAAACCTGTTGGTCCCGAATGTGCTTAACAAGTTTGTAGAAGGGGGGGGGGTTGAATACAAACATAAGAATTAAAGTTTAATAAATTGTTTATTGATAAATCAAATACAATTTACAAGTTTGTTGCGGAATAAGATTAAGACAGACTCAATCTAAACAAACTTAAGAAACACTAAGATGGTTGCACAAGAAATTCAGAGAAAGGGGGATTAAGAGATATAGAAAACAAAGGTTTCTATTTCGGGGTTCAAGGATTAAGCACACTTCAGATGAAGGGGTGATCTTTCTATTTATACCCTCTGCATTAAATGCATGGCAGGGCACTTTACACGTGGCGTTCACTGATTGGCTTTGGGAGTCTGACTTTTGGGAGACATGCTTTCGGCCGAACAATGAACAGTGTAGTTGACAGAGATGTTGTACGAATTGTGGCAGAGACATGTCCGTTCTGACATATCGTACTAAGTTGTGCAAGGTGAGACAAAAGGAAACTTGAGGCATAAGCTAAGTGATCATTTGATCGTTGAGTATCTCTTTCTTCAGAGATATCAAGAGTTCAGCGATCGCTAAAGCTTTTCCTCATGTTCCTTCGCGTATAAGTAGATTCGTCTTTGCTTCACTGATATCCGCATCAGGTCACTAATAGACTTGTCTTTGTTCAGCAGCTTCGTCTTTGATTCAGCTATGAACATCTGTTGACGCGAGGCTTGTCTTCAGGGATTACGTTTACTGTTTACATTAGAAACTATCAGTGGTGACTGAACAAACTCAGTCCTATCGCTGATAGTGAAACACTAATATATAGAAATGTTTATAAGAAAGATTATCAACGATAACTGAACAGACTCAGTTTGATCGCTGATGGTGAAACACTAATACATATTAAAACGTAATTTTCACTAAGTATAGAAGAGGGTCGTTATCAAATCACTGAGATAGTTTGGATCAACAATCTCTCCCTATTTGATAATGACAAAGTAACTGAAGAAAATTACTTTATAATTCAAAATGATGGAATAATCAGGACTCATAACATACATGTCCCAATTACTATTTTGAGGGATCTTTTACAGTACTGATAGAGTTAAGTACTTCACTGAAATTCTCATTAATCCAAGAAAGGAATTACAAGGAATGAAAATTATAAGTATAAGTGATGTACTAACTACTGTAAGTTAAACTAATAGATTACAAGAAAGGAAACTAATCTATCAGCTATCTAAAGAGGGTTTAGGAGGATTGATCAAATACTCAGGTATTTCTTCTCCTTTTTGCCTTCGCTCTAAAGATTCTTTGCAGATGATCGCTATGATTGGCTCAGCAGCAGGAGAGAGAGTACACCATAGGCACATGAGATCTTTGAGAAGAGCGAGGGGACAGATAGGGATTTCAGAGACCCTTTGAAATCTGAGCTGTTCCTCGTCATCTCTGAAGAAGATTCCAAAAGGTTCTTCAAGTACTTGTCCCGCAACATATGGTCCGCCAGGAGGCAGAGATAGATCCAGAACTGAAAGATCAGGAGGAGGACCGAACAAAGCTTCTCTTGAGAATTTGATGGAGGTTTCATTCCTGATCACTGCGACATTATCAGATGAGGAGGAGATAGGCTTTCTCATGATTTGCTTGGACTTTGGAGGAAGAGTAGATGGCACCTTTAGTATAGCAGTGACTCTATTGATGAGAGCATCATTTACCCTTTCAACATAGCCTCTGTATGTAGACTTTGATTTCTTCAGCGCATCTTTGAACTCAAGCCACTCCATGTAGCCAAAGTCTTCCAACTTTGAAATGAACATAGCCTTGCAGCTTCCATCCTCTCTGGTAATCTCCATGGTGACAGATAGTTTATCCTTCTTATTTCTTCTAGAGATAGCAACAGCTACGATCTTCATTGGGTCAGAGCGATAGTCAATTTTGTGCTTGCACCAATCGACAGAATTATCGTTGACCGCTTTTTCTTTGGAGCGTTCCTCTTCAATCTCTTTCAAAAAGAGCTGCCTGGACTTCCACTGGTTTGCTTTTCAGCTTCTTGTCTTTGACTTGAGAAGACTGAATTTTGAGAGCCAGAGAGGCATCTCTTTGACAGTCAGCAATCAGCTTCTCAGCCTTGACGGATTCTTCAATTTCAGCTTCAGTCAGGAACTCCAGATCTGATGATTGAGAGGGGACCTTTCGTCGTTGACTCTCCAGATGAGAGATCATCTCTGTTCTTTTCTTTCTCTCTTCCTCTGACCAGTGAGATGGTCGAGATGGCCTTCCATGATGTTGTAGGGACTCTTCTGCTTCTTCATCCTCTTCATCAATCTCTCTGATAGATATTGGGATTATTTGGTCATCAGCTTCAGCAACTGGTATTATTTGAAGCTTTTTACCCTTAAGCAGGGGAGAGAACTATCTGTTCAGAAAAAGAAAAAAGTTAGATTTATTTTTAGGGAAGGAGAGAGATAATGGCTAGAAGGAAACAGGGGTGGGAAATTTATAGAAGGATAAAGGAACAAGAGTAAGGCATACCTGAGAAGGATTCTCCTCAGGTAGTGAAATCATCTTCAGGGTTCCTTCAGCAGTTGCACCTTTGCTTTGGGAAGGGGTTCCTGAAGGTGTCTTTTGACTCCCCCCCCTGCTTTGATAACTTCTTTCGAAGCTATCGCTGATGAAGTGACGGCTTAAGAACACCATAGAGATTGATCTTCATCGTCATCGTCATCATCTTGATGAGAATCTTCCTCTTGATCTTCAAGATCAAGGTTTTCATCATCATTGTCCTCTTCCTCTTCCTCATCATCAACTAGATCAGCGATGGTAGGAGGGGCTTTCTCAGCAGCTATCTCCCCCTCAACATGAGAGGGAGTTTCCTTCAGTTGTTCAGCAGCATCAGCTTCTTTCTCCTTATTTTCTTCAGATGCTTTCTCCCCCTCTTTGGCATTATCACGAAGGGAGAGATCTTGGGAAGGAGTAGAGGTCTCAGCGGTGGACAACTTCTGGACTTCAGCCTCCAGTCCTTTGAGCCGGTATTCAAGTACAGGGATTTCGGACGTAGCTTGATGAATAAACTCCACAGCTACGTCTAGAGCGGTGCGATCGTCTTCTGTAAATGAAGGAGCAGGAGTTGGAGCTGGTTCCTTCAGGCGGGACAGGATCTGCTGAAGAAGGACCTCACAGGCATCAACCTTTGTAGTTAGAGCTGCAAACTGTTGCTGTGAGTCCTCCCTGACTTTGACAATCGCTTCTTGGAGAGTAGCGATTTGAGAAATGTCAGCTTTGGAGGTGCAGTTGGCTGTCAGCGTCTTCAGAGATTCACCAGCTGATTGAACAGCATTGGTGGTGTTGTTGAGAGATGCAGTCAGAGCCTCCACCTTGGTAGTCAAACTGTTGACATTGGTGTTAACAGTCGCCAGACTAGGACCTGAAATATAAGTTAGTTTTTGAGAAACAGGCTTATATGGTGAGTTGGGAGAAGTGTTTAAGGTTATAGGGATAGGGGTAGTTACCTCAGGTTGTTGTTGAACTGAGATTGTAGGTTGCGTCACTATTGTTGTGACAGCGACCGAGATCGCTGGCACGGTTGAAGTGGTTGTCGCTGAGGATGTGGAGGAGAGACCCACGAAAGCATCCAAGGAGGTTTGTTGATAAACATCCTTAGGTGTAGAGCTAGAGGTAGCTTTCTCCTTGGTCACCTTGGCCTTCTTCGAAGGACCAAGGGAGCCAGTTGATGGTCGTTTGGAAGGGGTAGCGGCAGGGATAGCAGAAGAAGGAACCTCCTGCATGGCCGCCGAAGACGAAGAAGTGAGGAGAGAGAGACGAGAGCGAAGTTCAGAGATACTTACCTCATTTGGGAGCGTCTTGACTTCCAGGGAGCGCTGACCCACTTTCGGAAAAGATGCATCCGAGTTAGTGGGGTAAGTGGCAGGGTAGAGAAACTTCAGGTACGCGCAGATAAAGCGTACGTAGGGGACCTTGGGATCCCTTTCGGTCTTCTATATCTTTGACTTGAGATCGTCAAAGATAGTTGTTGCGTAGTCGAAGTTTCGTCCAACGATCACTGAGTAAGCCATCTAGACCTGAATCTTGCTTGCTTGGTCCAGTGACCCACTCTTCCCACTCATACACTGAATGAAGTGTGAGAATATGTAGTTAAGCTGAGAAGGCATCAGTGCCTTCTTCACAAGAGTCAGCTTCTTGTTTGGAATCGTTGTCCTTGGCTTGGGTTCCCAAGCGTATTCCATGGCATCCAGGAATTGGATGAGTTCAGCATCAGTTGGCAAGGCGTCGAATCCATTCCTGGGTTTGTCAGGAAAACGTAGAGCTTTCCTCAGGCCTAAGGCAGTCATCATCCCTGAGCCAAGGTGAGTGCTGAAAGAGATAGCAGAAACCTGTTCACCCTTTTTGTTGGTGATAGAGGTTTCGTCAGCAGTAAACCAGAATTGTTGGAGAAGAGCTTTGGAGGGTGTGGGATCCACAGTGATAGCATAAGCAATGCAGGATTGCTTTAGAAACATTGCAGCTTCCTTCAGATGTGGGTACTTAACACCGTCAAAATTGAGACGTGTGAGATGATTGTTCTTTGGAAGCTCCGATTCAGTGAGTGCGAATTTGACGTTCTTAGAAGCGACAAGTGCAGATTGAGCCATTCTGAATATGAGTAGATATAAAAGTAGAAGAAAAGATTTTAGTCTAAAAATAAAGAAGATTTTCTAGTTTCTATTTGAGGAAAGAAACATAGAAAATCAACAAATTTGAAGATTAACAAGGTGTTCTTAATATAATATACAAGAACAAGAAGAAAAACCAAAGATTTTGAATGAAGAAAATCAAAATAAAATGGTTTTTAAAGAATAAAATCAAAAATGAAAATGATTTTATGTGATTAGAATCTTATAAACCCATAAATGGAGTTTTATGTAAAAAGATTTAAGATAAGAATCAGAAAAAGATCAAGAATAACCTGTTGATCTTTGAAGAGGATGATACAAATGCTTGAGAATGCTAGAATGCTTGAGAGAGTATTCTTGCTTTGAAAGTAATTCCAGAAAGCGTAAAATGATAAGAATGGAAAAACATTCCTTTTATACGTGTGAGAAAGGAGAGAGAATGTGAGAGGCGGGAAAACAAATGCTCATCATGACATGGACACGTCCCACGAAGTTGATTGGATAGAAGGGCAACGGATGAACGTGTCAGAAAAAAAAGCATGTCGTGGATTGTCGGTTCAAATGACGTCATAGAAGAGAGAGACTGTTCATTTGTCCGTTTTGAAATTATCGCTGAAGAAAAGTCAGCGATAGATTTTTCTTTTTGAAAGTATCCCTGATGGTAAAGATAGGGATAGATTTTCTTTTAAAGGATCACTGACTAGAAATATCAGTGATAAATTTATTTTTCAAAAAACTTTTAATCATTTGAAGAAGGTTCAGTGATTAAGGTTTATATTTTGAAAAACATCATAACTGAATGAAGATTCAGTTGTAGGGATTTAGAGAACATACCTAAGAGTCAGAATGTTTATCAGAGAGAATGATAAAAGGGGAACTTATGATTACTGACACAATGCATGAACGCTGAAGATTTATTCTTCTAGATTCAGCATTCCAAGCTCACTGATGAGAAAGTTGAACCTTGTCTCATCAAGAGGTTTGGTGAATAAATCAGCAAGCTAAAAGTCAGTAGGGATAAAGTGAAGTTCAATATCACCATTCATCACATGATCTCTGATAAAGTGATATCTGATCTCTATGTGTTTCTTCTTTGAATGTAGCACTGGATTATTTGCTATAGCGATAACACTAGTGCTGTCGCAATAGATAGGAATCTTTGACAACTGAAGGTCATAGTCTAATAGTTGATTTCTCATCCATAAGATCTGAGAACAACAGCTTCCAGCGGCTACGTATTCAGCTTCAGCTGTGGAAGTGGACACTGAATTTTGCTTTTTGCTTGTCCAACTTACCAGCTTTCCTCCCAGGAGTTGACATCCACCAGTGGTACTCTTTCTGTCAAGTTTACAGCCTGCAAAATCACTATCAGAATAACCAGTTAGATCGAACCCTGAGTCTTTGGGATACCAAAGACCGAGGTTAGGAGTTCCCTTCAGATATCTGAAAATTCACTTAACAGCGATCAGATGGGATTCCTTGGGTTCAGATTGATAGCGTGCACATAAACAAGTAGAGTACATAATGTCAGGTTGGCTCGTTGTAAGATACAGCAGGGAGCCTATCATTCCTCTATAGGTAGTGACATTAACAGGTTTTCCAGAAGGATCTTTGTTAAGTGTCAGGGGTGGTGCCATAGGAGTTTTCATCGCTGAAGTTTGAGTAAGATCAAACTTCTTCAGCATATCTTTAACATACTTACCTTGGCTTATAAAAGTACCTTTGTCAGATTGTTTAATCTGAAGACCAAGAAAATATGTTAGCTCACCTATCATACTCATTTTATATTCTTTCTTCATTCTTTCAGCGAAACGAGTACATAGAGATGGGTTAGTAGAACCAAATATTATGTCATCGACATATATTTGTACAAGAATTATATGACCTTTTATCTTTCTGAAAAATAACCTATTATCAATCTTGCCACGTTCAAAATTTTCAGAGATAAGAAATGATGAGAGAGTGTCATACCAAGCACGATGGGCTTGTTTTAGACCATAGAGAGCCTTATCCAATTTATAAACATAATTTGGATACTTAGGGTCATAGAACCCTGGAGGTTGTTCTACATAGACTTCTTCATTCAGCTTTCCGTTTAGGAACGCTGATTTTACATCCATTTGATAGACGATGAAATCTTTATAGACTGCATAAGCTAAGAATAGTTGAATTGCTTAGAGCCTAGCCACAGGGGCAAAGGTTTCATCATAGTCTATACCTTCCTCTTGTCTGTATCCCTGAGCAACAAGTTGAGCCTTGTTGCGGGTTACAGTTCCATGTTCATCTAACTTGTTTCTAAACACCCATTTGGTGCCTATAACAGTTTTATCAGATGGTCTAGGAATGAGATTCCAAACTTTGTTTCGAGAGAATTCAGTCAGCTCTTCTTGCATAGCGCTGACCCAGTTTGGATCTCTGAGGGCATTATCAGTCTTCTTTGGTTCTATTAAAGAAAGAAAGTTGACAAAGAGACAGATATTACCTGAGCTTCTTCGTGTCTGAATACCTACATCTGGATCACCAAGAATTTGATCTATTGGATGATCTCTGGTCCATCGCTGAGCAGGAGCATGATCTATCAACTCAGAGGTTGAATCAACAATTGGGATGTTTACTGATGAGGACGTTTGAGGTTCATCAGCAATTAACTGTTGAGTAGTGGACAGACTGTTGTTATCAGAGAGGTTTTCAGACAGAGGTAGATCTGATGGTAGCAAGGTGTTTAGAGGTTCAGCTGAAACCCATGAGTTGGATTCAGCGCTAGGAGGTATAATGTTTGGATCATCATCATCAGCTGGAGGATCTGAATGCTGATGGTTTGAGAAGAAGGGTTCAGTTTCTTTGTAGTGAGAAAACATCCAAGCATTTAACTCTTCATTGTCAGTGATTGGTTTAGAGTTCGCTGAGCGAGTTTCATCGAATGTGACATGAATTGTTTCTTCCACAGATTGTCTTCTTTTGTTGAAAACTCTGTAGGCTTTGGAGATGGAGGAATATCCTAGAAATATTCCATCATCAGCTTTTGGGTCGAACTTTACAAGTTGATCTCTTTTGTTTAAGATATAACACTGACAACCAAAGATATGAAGAAAACTGATAGAAGGTTTCCTTCCATGAAAAAGTTCATAAGCTGTCTTCCCAAATCGCTTTACTATTAGCGATCTGTTTTGAGTAAAACATGCAGTGTTTACAGCTTCTGCCCAAAATTGAGTAGGAAGATGAGAATCGCTGAGCATTGATCTAGTAGCTTCAATGATCGTTCTGTTTCTTCTTTCAGCGACTCCGTTTTGCTGAGGTGTTCTTACTGTAGAGAAGTTATGAGAAATTCCCTTGTTTTCAAAGAAATTGTTCAGGGAACTGTTTTTGAATTCAGTTCCATGATCACTTCTTATTGAACGAACAGTAAGATTATTCAGCACTTCCATCTTTTTAACAAAATATGTTAGTTCTTCTGGAGTATCACTCTTACAGCGAAGAAAGATAACCCAGGTATATCGAGAGAATTCATCTACAATGACAAGCGTATATTTCTTTCCAGCTATTGATTGGATGTTGACAGGGCCAAACAGATCCATATGCAAGAGCTGAAGAGGACTTGTCACTGAGGAAACTTGTTTAGACTTGAAACTAACTTTTGTTTGTTTTCCTTTTTCACATGCTGAGAAGAGAGATTCTTTAGCATATGAGTGCTGAGGAAGACCAAAAACCAGTTCCTTAGATGAGAGAGAATTCAAGGTTTTGAAGTTTAGATGAGAGAGCCTTTTGTGCCATAGCCAGTTGACATCAGAAGAGGCCTTAGAGAGAAAACATAAGTTTTCAGTGATAGTAGAGTCCATATTTATTACATAGACATTTTCTCTGCGATAACCATTGAGAGCAAGTTTTCCTTTCTCATCCACCACTGAACATGCTTTCTTAGAAAAGCGAACTTCGTAGTCTTTGTCACATAGCTGACTGATGCTCAGAAGGTTGTGCTTCAGTCCATCTACATAAGCGACTCTTCGAAAGGTAGTTGTCCCATTGCTGAGGACACCAAACCCTCGGGTATATCCTTTTCCATTTCCTCCGAAGGTCACAGAGGGACCTTTCTCTTCCTTGTATTCAGTGAGCAGGTCTTTTTGTCCAGTCATATGACAAGAACATCCACTATCGAGATACCAGATGCCCTTTGATCCCTGCACACATAAGGAAGATTAAGCGTTGTTTGGTACCCACTTTTCAATGGGTCCTTTAGAGTTAGTGGATATGGAAGATTCAACAGTCTTCACAGCAGATGAGGATTCAACTTCAGTGGTGATCTTCACTTTGGTTAATTTCTTAACCTTAGTGGTATTTTTCACCTTGGTCGATTTTTCAACTTTGGTGACCTTCTCAGCCTTAGAGGCATTTATCTTCACTTTAGTTGTTTTATCAGCTTTAGTGGCAGTCGTACATTTGCTTGCAATATGGTCAGTAATACCACAGTGATAACATTTTATGTATTTGAAAATGGTTTTAGGACCAGAAGTAGAAGGTTTTGCAAGTTTAAGATGAGCAGGTCCAGGTCCGAGAAGGCTTTTCTCATGAGATTTGGGAGGAATTTTCATTTCTTCAGATCTCGTGGTTTTAAGATCAGTCTTTAGCTTTGGAGGACAGAGATCAAATATTTCTATCACAGAGCTAGAGGATTGATTTGCTGAAGGTTTAGAAGTAACCTTCAGCTTTGCTTTCCTGGTAGCCTTCTGAGGAAGAAGAATGGATTTTCTTTTATCCGCATACTTAGTGTCTTTGGAAATTTCCTCAGGGATAGAATTAGAAGAAGAACAGGGATAGAATTGATTATAAGAAGTGTCAAAGAAAGAAGTGACAAACGTTCCAAACTTAAGCGAGGAACTTTCTTCTTTAGTTACATCATGTGGTTTCCAATAACCAAGACCAGTTCTATCACTTTCAGGAACTTGAGCATTTATTATCTCAGAGATCTTTGTTGATGATTTGCACCATTTTTCAACATGAGCCTTTTCTGCTTTTAGAGCAGCGATGGCTTGTTCGCGTTCAATACTGATGATTTCATTTATAATGACTTGATCTTTCAACTTCTCTTCTAAAAGAGTTAGTTCTCTGATATTTTCATGACATTTCTCTAGCTCTTGAGTTAAATGAACATTTTTATTCTCAGCTTGAGTTTTGTCGTTTAGAGCATTATAAAGGTCAATCGTCAGCACATCAACAGCACGACTTCTCTCAGCTTCAGGCAGAGAGGGATTTGTAGAGATAGATACCTAAGATGATATGTAGCTCATGGAAGGTTCATATGCTTCTTCCACTTCTTCTTTAATCTCAGCCATGAGGTAAAGATTAGCGACAGCTTCTTCATCAGAGCTTGATTCTTCTGATTCAGCCCAGTCATGTTCTTCAGCGATGAGACCTTTACCTTTTCGCTTATAGCTTTTCAGTTTTTGATATTTGTTCTTCAGCTTTAGGTATTTGTCATCACTGGATCTTCTTGAGGTAGAAGGTTTGAAGACCTTTTTCGACCTGCACTCACTAGCAAAGTGTCCAATCTTTTCACAGTTATAGCAAGTGGCAGTAGCCTTATCAACAGGCGTTGATTTTGGCTTTTCAGTAAGAGAGAGAGGCTTACTTTTTCGGAAGTTGCTCTTTCTTGCAAATCTCTTAAAAGAGTTTGTCAAGAGTGCTAAGGACTCATCAAACTCTGAAAGATCAGGGTTTGATAGATCCTCAGATTCAGAATCTAACTCAGTGATGGTGATAGTAGATCGCTGAGATGGAATTATCTCTGAAGAGACTAAAGCAACATGAGTGCTTTTGGAGTCTTTAGAATCTTTTACAAGATTCTTCTTCAGGAGATTCGATTGCTCATAGTTGAGCAATATTTCATACAGAGAGCTAAGAGAAAGAGAATTTAAGTCTTTTGTAAGCTTAAGACATATTGAATAACTGTCCCAGCTTTCAGGAAGACATTCTAAGAATTTTGTTAGGACCTCAGAATTAGAATAGGTCCTGCCAACAGTTCTTAGGTCAATGATTAAGCAGTTAAACCGCTGATGAACGTCAGAGAGAGATTCATTCTTACCAGCGATGAAACTTTCATACTGTCTTACCAAGTTAATCTTACGAGTTTCTTGGATTTCAGTGGTGCCCTCATATTGAACACATATGGTTTCCCACATTTCTTTAGAAGTTTTCAGATGCATGATGGAATGGAAAACTTCATCAGGCAGAGCCATTGAAATAATGGTCTTTGCTCTTGCATCTATTCCTACCTTCTTTTTATCTTCATCACTCCACTGTCTTCTTTCCTTAACGACATAGCGTTCAGGGACAGCTTCAGTGGTGGCAGTAGCAGGAACTGCAACTATAATTCTAACAGGTTCATAGGGTCCATTTTCTATATATTCAGGTATAGTAGGATCCGCACCTTCAAGAAATAGCATCATTCGATTTTTCCATAGAGAAAAGTTATCTCTGCTAAATCGAGGAGGTTTAAAAAGTGAACCATTATCATAGTAGTTTGTGTTTGTGTTAAGTGCCATTTAGAATAGCAAAGAAGAGAATAAAGCAAGATCTTGTTTATTAGATTAAACAAACTGCTCTGATACCACTTGTTGGTCCCGAAGGTGCTTAACAAGTTTGTAGAAGGGGGGGGGGGGGTTGAATACAAACACAAGAATTAAAGTTTAATAAATTGTTTATTGATAAATCAAATACAATTTACAAGTTTGTTGCGGAATAAGGTTAAGACAAACTCAATCTAAACAAACTTAAGAAACACTAAGATGGTTGCACAAGAAGTTCAGAGAAAGGGGGATTAAGAGATATAGAAAACAAATGTTTCTATTTCGGAGTTCAAGGATTAAGCACACTTCAGATGAAGGGGTGATCTTCCTATTTATACCCTCTGCATTAAATGCATGGCAAGGCACTTTACACGTGGCGTTCACTGATTGGCTGTGGGAGTCTGACTTTTGGGAGACATGCTTTCGGCCGAACAATGAACAATGTAGTTGACAGAGATGTTGTACGAATTGTGGCAGAGACATGTCCGTTCTGACATATCGTACTAAGTTGTGCAAGGTGAGACAAAAGGAAACTTGAGGCATAAGCTAAGTGATCATTTGATCGCTGAGTATCTCTTTCTTCAGAGATATCAAGAGTTCAGCGATCGCTAAAGCTTTTCCTCATGTTCCTTTGCGTATAAGTAGATTCGTCTTTGCTTCACTGATATCCGCATCAGGTCACTAGTAGACTTGTCTTTGTTCAGCAGCTTCGTCTTTGATTCAGCTATGAACATCTGTTGACGCGAGGCTTGTCTTTAGGGATTACGTTTACTGTTTACATCAGAAACTATTAGTGATGACTGAACAAACTCAGTCCTAACGCTGATAGTGAAACACTAATATATAGAAATGTTTATAAGAAAGATTATCAGCGATAACTGAACAGACTCAGTTTGATCGCTGATGGTGAAACACTAATACATATTAAAACGTAATTTTCACTAAGTATAGAAGAGGGTCGTTATCAAATCACTGAGAGAGTTTGGATCAACAAAACCCCAACTGGAACATGATGCACATGCCGAAAAATAAAAGGTTAGGCCTAACGCCTAGTGAGCTCAAGAGTTTTCGTTAGAGATAAATAAAGCGATAACTTTAGGAATGTTATTTAAAATCATGATTTCCCAAAATGCAATACAACTAATTTGGAAACATCTAGAAATGAAATACATTAAATCTTAAAACAATCTCTTTTCATCATTCACCCCTTTCGTGATTAAAATCATAAAACACACGCCTCTTTAAATAAAGTCAAAACCCAAAGCGCACGTAAAACATAAATGATATTATAATGATCAAACGTTGAAAACATAGATAACTTAAACTTCCAAGACATCCCAATAACTCGAATGAGTTTCAATAACCGAAACCTTAAATCATAGATAATTACCCATACTCAAACGTCTCCGAAAACATGGATTATAAAACTCCATAACCAAAACCACACCTATTGGTGACGAGGAAGACCCGATTACATTGTACGTGACGGAACACAAAGTATGTCACATAGTTATGTAGTAAATCAAAACATGTGGGTTACACATAAAACACCCACCGAGCTCAACTACTCCAAGTCTATTGCCCGAAAACATCAAGTCAACCACTCTAGGTCTATTCTTGAGAGTCCCCAAAACCGGGCAACTCGGACACAATGGAATTACACCTTACTGTCCATGGGACGCTGCCCGACCGTATAGGCCCACACCCTACTTACCATGGAGCCCGATGCTTATTCCGTGCCAAACGATGAACCAACTTCCCAAACGAGGACAGAGGAACACCGTGCCTAATTTTAATCTAATTCCTCCAAAACCATCAAACCCAAAATCTGAAGAATACAAATACTAGAAAGTCATCAAATGAACATGTATAACTTAGAGAGAAGATCTAGAAGAGAGAAGAATAACTTACCACTTGGATTTTGAGCAAATCCCCAAAACCTAGAAATCTCATGAGATGATGAAGAACACTTGATCTAGCACTTGAGGTTGGGGTAGCAAACTTTATGACGATGGAACACCTTAAGATTCAAGGAAATGGTCTTAAAATGGATTAGGGTTAGTATTGGGTGTAGGGGAAACGGTTTGGGAGAAAATGATATGAGAGGTGTGAAGTAAAATGAGAAGAAGGTGAAGAATCGCGTCTTTAAAAGAGGTCAGGGGCTGCTCGCGATTGTGCCCCGCGATTGTGCCCTTGGCACTCTCGCGGGCACTCTCGCCGAAGATGTACCGTGGCCTCCACCATGCTCGCGACCTTGCCCCGCGATAGTGACACATGTCACAGTCGCGAGCACTGTCGCCCAAACTGTGCAGGACCCTGAATCCTTCCTTTTTCCGCACCGGAAAGCTCTCGATACACCAAGGGACCTAGATAATGTTTTCCGGACACACCCCTCTCGCTCACCAATCCAAAATGTTCTGAGACCTCTGCAGGCCGAAAATTACGGGTGTTACAATCCTCCCCACCTTAAAGAGATTTCGTCCTCGAAATCTAGATTCCCGCGAAGCATTGCCCGCAGAGTAGGTTGTCTCTACCCCGCTTGCCAGGACTATCACCATAACCTTAAGTTGGTCCTCACGATTCATGCCCCTTGGGCACATCACCCTTATATCCGATTGAACACTTATCTTACCGACGAAATCCTTAACCCTAAGATTGTTGTTGTCTCCCAACCTTGGGGAACACGTACTACCTCAAGGGTAGCTTGTGATTTCAATCTCTCCCCAAGCAATTTACCTCAGATCCCCACATTTCTGAACCCAAACTCAAGGATCAACATCAAACCCTGAAGAATTCTCAAAATTCTTCGCTACCACCATCGGTATTCGATAAGGTTTTCCTTCAAAGGACATACCAATACGCTCTTCGGATAGCTGGTTAGTGTAGATTCGGCAACCAACCAACTCTGATCTACTCTTGATCCTAAAAGCATTCTCCCAATAAAATCTTTACCACTTCTGGGAAAGTCTACACACCTCAATATTTAATCGCCAACATCTAATCTTCCCTTAAATTCCACCACCGAGAGGTCAACTTTTCTCATGATTTACCAGGGATACTTCCAAACATTCCAGGATTCATTGGCTGCAAGAAACGAGTCGACGCCTAATACCAAAATGGTGACCTCAAAATGTGGACATTCCGCCCAATACTTCATCCCATAAGTGTTGTCGCATTAGGTTGACACCTAACAGAGGACTATTATACCCAAATCTCACACCTCTAATCGACGGATCACACAATTTCTTGATCACGGAAGGCCGTTAGGACGGTACACCGACACATATAACCTGATGTCCAACAGACAGGCAACCCACCAAATCGAATCCAACCAGGCGCAAGTACTCACATAAGACCTCATTCCGCAGGTTTACCGAAGCATAGAGATTATCTCTTAATTAACTTAGGAACAAAATCTAGTACCTCCACTATTCATGCATGATCTGAATCAAGACTGAAAACTCCAATTCAAAGTTGACCACAAGTCGGATCACCCGACGCTTCCAATCCTAAGGACTCCTCTAGTCCCTGAATCACAACTCCTTTTACGATAGGGTTTTAAATCTATAGCCCTAACGAGTTCAAGGTTTTTCAACAGGTATGCCAATTTGAAATCTATAAAACTTTCAAATACATGAGTTTTATAACAATTAATTGTGCGATAAAAATACACTACCGTTCATTCGATAGGTTTCAAAATTGATCACCAACACTACGCATATAAAACCATTTCCAAAACTCATTTGATCAGTACTTACGTTAATATGGATAATAATAAAAGATGCGCAGCAAAATTTTAAATGGACTACCATGGTCCTAACATGCATCAAATTATACCATAAATGGGGAAATAATTTCGCGTACCAAAACAGTTTATAGCGAGGCGATTGCACAAAACTCCCAAGAGACAAGTTACGTAATCGAGTTCCCAAAATTTCTCATTCGACTATATAAAAATATGGTATAAAATTCCCAACAAGACCCGCATGCCGAGTTCTCTTCTCAAAACTTAGCAACACAAAACATGCATGCGATTGGTCAACATATAATAAATTTAAACCAATTTTCAAAATTTTGGTCGTACAATGAAATGATCTTGTCCACAAATAGTGGCTACAAAGACATGTGTACCGATAACTCGCTTAACGCATTGCAGAATTTATAACCGTAAAATCAAAACTGGAACACGTTCAAAGCGAAAGTTCAATATGAAACGACATAAATCTTTCATATGCTTACTCACACCAACAATTTAAAACAACTCGAATACCATGCAGCTTACAACGAATAACGCTTATGTAAAACCCAAAAGAGAAATCACATAATATTGAAACTTCCCAAAATAACATATGGGATAACATTTATTAACGAAACTCTCAAAACGTCTCTTAAGGTTGCGAAAATACCGGTGCAAAACTCGCATGAGGCAAAAATATTAAACGAACATTCATAAGTTAACACACACAATAATACAAGTATACACCTCTCAAAGTTCAACCGCACGACGTCAAGTGTCGTAAAATAGAATTCTATAACACCCAATAAAATTCTCCATAAATTCAATGAAACTCAATGAGACCCAACGACACTCAAAATCAAATGGCGCAAAAAAAAACCAACGTTCCAAAAATCAAATAGCATGAAACAAAGTTATGACTAAAACCCATAATTCCAAAAAAAATTATCTTTTATCGCATCTGGTATAAAACGACACTTCTCAACAAAACTCACATGAGACTCAACGCCTCAATAAAACTCGCGAATTTACACTCAATAAAATTAAACTCACACAACTCAAAATACACTCGTGCATAGCAAAGCGTCAGAAAATAAAATTTTCATAATTTCAACACGACTCGTACAGACTAAAATTCCAACGGAAATTTCGACTCAAAATACAGGGACAACTCTTCCTTTAAAACCTTAACATACGTGGAGGAGATCCAATGTCAAAATCAAAAATTCTACAGTTATTTGCCAAATAATTCAAATAACATCAAAACACGGATATTACAATAACCGGAAAAATAGTGTTAGACACGAAACAGGGATAAAGAGATTTTCAATAAGAATTGCAACCACGTGCAACAAAACAGTTTCATACATGATTAAGCTCACAGTTTAAAATTCTGATGAGTGTTAAATGCTTTACCAATGCTTCATGGTATAATTCACCTTACACTTCGAAAACATGAGAAACAATTGATGCAAACTTATTTTAGAAATAAATTTATATGCATGACTTTGGTCGGCACTCAACATCTCGAAATCTTATTCCTCAATTTTCCATCATACTATTTTCATCCGGGTGATCAAACATCTTAAAGCAATCATCGAAAATTTCATCGGTTCATCGTACAATTTCTCCTCGAATAATGTCGATTCTAAAAGTCTACGGTTCTATTCCATCCATTCCTTCCGACCCGAAACGGTCCACTTAAAGCTACCTCCATGCTTACTGTCTTTTCAAATGTCGAATACTCAAATCATCGACTCCTTCTAACGGTTACTTATTCAGAAACTTCTTCACTACCCCAACGGTTATCGTACCAAGGCAGTTCAAGCATACTTTTGTAACTCGTAAGCTCACCATAACACTGGCCAGGTGTTATTATGAACGTACTGTACATGATCATCCTTGCCATTTTCGGCGTGATTCCCGTTCCTAGTGAATCCACTAACCTCGAATCATCAAACCTTAAAGTTCCTAATGGTATGATCTCACATTCAAACGCTTAAATTTACGCTAGTTTGAGTCTAGGCATCCTAAAATCAATACCTAAATCTCTCAAACTTAAGCTCTGATACCAACTTGTAACACCCTCAAACTCGGAAATAGCAACTAATTTAAAATTTTCTAAATACATCGATAAATAATTTATCTACAAACACAATATAGGATTTAACCTCAATAAACACATTTATTCTCTACATACAGTCTATAATAAGGACGGGTGCTACTAAAACCCAATAATAGTCACTATCTCCAACTGCGGAAGACTTCATCAATCTACTTACTCTCGTGTAAGTCTATAGCTCAACTCCTAAAAGCACTGGTAGAACCAAACCTCAACTGGAACTTGATGCACATGCCGAAAAATAAAAGGTTAGGCTTAACACCTAGTGAGCTCAAGAGTTTTCGTTAGAGATAAATAAAGCGATAACTTTAGGAATGTTATTTAAAATCATGATTTCCCAAAATGCAATACAACTAATTTGGAAACATCTAGAAATGAAATACATTAAATCTTAAAACAATCTCTTTTCATCATTCACCCCTTTCGTGATTAAAATCATAAAACACACGCCTCTTTAAATAAAGTCAAAAACCAAAGCGCACGTAAAACATAAATGATATTATAATGATCAAACGTTGAAAACATAGATAACTCAAACTTCCAAGACATCCCAATAACTCGAATGAGTTTCAATAACCGAAACCTTAAATCATAGATAATTACCCATACTCAAACGTCTCCGAAAACATGGATTATAAAACTCCATAACCAAAACCACACCTATTGGTGACGGGGAAGACCCGATTACATTGTACGTGACGGAACACAAAGTACGTCACATAGTTATGTAGTAAATCAAAACATGTGGGTTACACATAAAACACCCACCGAGCTCAACTACTCCAAGTCTATTGCCCGAAAACATCAAGTCAACCACTCTAGGTCTATTCTTGAGAGTCCCCAAAACCGAGCAACTCGGACACAATGGAATTACACCTTACTGTCCATGGGACGCTGCCCGACTGTATAGGCCCACACCCTACTTACCATGGAGCGCGATGCCTATTCCGTGCCAAATGGTGAACCAACTTCCCAAACGGGGACAGAGGAACACCGTGCCTATGGATCCATTGCACTAACTAACCATTACATGACTCAAAACGAATGAGCCAAAGCATTCAAAACATGACATGCTCAACTAAGATGCAGTAAATGCAAATCATAACCATACGCTCAACATCAAGAAATTAAAACGGACAAGTGTCCTCAAAACCCAACAAAATCCAAACCGAGCCAGAAGCTCAACAAATCCAAAGACCCAACGTCGAAATTCATAAAATGAACTCAAATATAAACAACCCATATTTATATAAATCCATGCTCCAAAGCATATAATTAATTCCAACGTAGTTTAGATTGGGACAATTCATTTTCCAAGTGAGTTTACAACATTTATTCTTTCAAAACGTCCCATAACACAAAACCATACATTTCCCTAAAACACAAATCAAAACACATTTATACTCAAAATCTACTTCCATAAAATAAATCATAGAAATACCAAAATACATGATTTATTTATCATAATGCTCCAAAATCCAAAAGATGTGTGCTAAATGAGTTTATAAAATTAAACACCTTTGAAATACTCAACTTATCAGCAGTTAAGCAGACTTATCAGCATTTAACAAAAATTATCAGTAGTTAACAAAACTTATCAGCAGTTAACAAAACTTATCAGCAGTTAACAATTTCATGTAAAACGCTTTAAAATAAACATTTTGGCATGTACACCGTTTTCACAAATCAAATTGAACTCACCTTGCTAGATTTAGGCTAAATCTAGATTTTTACCCCGCTTTGAGCTCTTTTGAAGAAACTTGAATCTTCAACGTCGAAACTTCCACCAACCTAGATACACAAGTTTAACCATAAATATACTTATTCCACCATAAATAATTGATCCCCAAACATATTACCCCAAGATCCCATCAAAACACCAAAACCCTAATTTTAATCTAATTCCTCCAAAACCATCAAACCCAAAATCTGAAGAATACAAATACTAGAAAGTCATCAAATGAACATGTATAACTTAGAGAGAAGATCTAGAAGAGAGAAGAATAACTTACCACTTGGATTTTGAGCAAATCCCCAAAACCTAGAAATCTCATGAGATGATGAAGAACACTTGATCTAGCACTTGAGGTTGGGGTAGCAAACTTTATGACGATGGAACACCTTAAGATTCAAGGAAATGGTCTTAAAATGGATTAGGGTTAGTATTGGGTGTAGGGGAAACGGTTTGGGAGAAAATGATATGAGAGGTGTGAAGTAAAATGAGAAGAAGGTGAAGAATCGCGACTTTAAAAGAGGTCAGGGGCCGCTCGCGATTGTGCCCTGCGATTGTGCCCTTGGCACTCTCGCGGGCACTCTCGCCGAAGATGTACCGTGGCCTCCACCATGCTCGCGACCTTGCCCCGCGATAGTGACACATGTCACAGTCGCGGGCACTGTCGCCCAAACTGTGCAGGACCCCGAATCCTTCCTTTTTCCGCACATGAAAGCTCTCGATACACCAAGGGACCTAGATAATGTTTTCCAGACACCCCCCTCTCGCTCACCAATCCAAAACGCCCTGAGACCTCTGCAGGCCGAAAATTACGGGTGTTACACACGGAGACCAAATCCATAATTCACTCTTATTTTTAGAGTAAACTACAAATTTCGTCCTTGAGGTTTACCAAAAAATACAAAAGTTGTCCCTAAACTTCAATAAGTGTAGATTTTATCCCTGAGGTTTCGATTTTTCTATGAAAGTAGTCCCTCGTGGCGTTAGCTCCGTTAAATGGTCCGTTAAGTCAAGGGTAATTTCGTCCTTTTACACTCTTCTTGAATCTTCATCTTCAACCTCATGAATACGAAGAACACGATGAATGTTCATCTTCTACCTCAAGAACACCAACAATTTAAAACCCAAATCAAACTCAAAAACCAAAAATTTTAATCAAACCTTTAGAAACCTAAATCAAAAATCAAAAGGAAAGAGAGAGAGATATACAGATCTGAGAGAGATCGAGAGATCGAGAGAGAGATACAGATCTGAGAGAGAGAGAAGAGAGAGATCGAGAGAGATACAGATCTGTATCTCAAATTGTTAGTGTTGATGATTGTGTGCGAGTTGCGACCAGTGCCTTTTGTCATTACTCGATTATTGACAGAAATACCATCACCTTCTGAAGATTGATGCGAGAGTCCGATGTTATTAGCGTTCCGATGGATCTTAGAGATTCTATTAAGAAACCTGGGGAGACAAGTCTCGAGATCGGGGTTAGAAGTAATATTAGGCAACATTGGGACTTCTTGTTAAAAGACAAGTTTCAGAGGTTGACGACTGTTCGATGTTGTCCGTTTTAACTTGAGATTTCATTATGGGAATTGTAAATCGATGAAGTTTGTTAGTCAATGTTAGAGATGGGGATACTTCTTAAAGAAGGTTCTATGAAACAAGTCTGGTATGCTTAAGGTAAACAAGAGAACGTTTCCACTCATGGCCGTAGAGGGAATTGTGAGAGGTTTGGTATCGGGTGTTGTTGATACCTGACGTTTGTTTTCGACCGTCAAGGAAATTTTTGTGCCTTCTCAATGGGATAGTAAGAGTATGGTAGGGGATAAATTGTTGCGCCTCTCAAAAAGGAGTTTTAGATGTCACTTTGGAGACTTTCGATGATAGAGATTCCTTGTAACATCTATATCAGGCAACTCGAGATTATTGTGAAGTTGCATATCCAACCAAATCCTAGGCTTAAGATTTTAATGTAATGGGAGAGGAGACATCCTCAAGCGTGATGAGTTTGAACCATTTCTTAAGCGAAACCAATGCTCGTTAGGGTATGACCAAGTAATGGGTTGATGTGTGGTCGGTTAAGAGCCTAGTATGACCTTCTAGGCAAGAGCGTGTGAATAAGGTTGTAGATGTCGTAGGATCGTGGACTTTAAGAAGGATTCGAAGACCCCATCGTTTTGTCAATGTTTTGTGTTGAGGATTCTGCCTTCAGTTTGAAACTGAACTTGCACGTTAGTGTAGTAGTCTTCCATGCAGTTTGTCAGAGCGAAATCTAAGTCGAAATCAGTGGTTGTTCTAAGTGTGAATTTAGAGAATTGGGAGACGTCCCTATGTTTTGGTTTTGCTTGGAAATATTGCGAGGAAAAGCCTGGCTTGAACCGGAATGGCCTCTGGTATAATGATCTTTGATCGTGGAGTTCAATATTGATGGCCTCGAGGGGTCCATTTAAGGCCGACGAGACCAATATAATACCCTATGTATGATTCTGATCTTGGTAGGACTGATATCCTTCATGGAAACCTTGAGGGACAAGGAATAGTCATGAGTTGGTGGGTAAGTTAACCGTCCCAACCTTTCGGGAGTTAGACATTGCGATTTCTGGGTAAGGCATGTGTATGAGGAAGATTTTTTTTTCTTTGGGTCCCTCAAACCACGGGTTAAAAAGGGGTACCCTACAAAAGGAAAGGGGTATGATACCCTAAGAACCAGTGATCACTTGTAGGGTGGGGAAATATCGATGTTGAGGAGACTCGTGTTGATTGGCTAAGATGTTCAATTTGTGCTATGGTGAGTCGATTAAGAATATGGATTTCATCATAAATGCTCTATGCCTCGGGTAGTTTAGTGGGCCACCCTGAGCGGTGATCCCGGATCAAGATTTCGAGGACGAAATCATTTTCAAGGTGGGGAGGATTGAAACACCCAGAATTTTGGGAGTTTCTACTCTATTTTGGTGTCGAGCGAGGTAGCTGAAAAGAGGGCGGGAAAATGTTGGTAGTGTTTCGCGCGGCTCTCCGTGCGGGTCAAACCGCGCCGCCAACTGCGCGGGGCCCCTATGCGAATAAAAAGAGGGGAAACCGACCTTCCACCTCATTTTTCTTTTCTTCTCTCCTTCTAAAACACTCCCAACGGGAAAGCTAGGGTTAGGACCGATTTTGGGGCTCTATTGAAGTGTTCAACCATTATTTTCTTCAAGTCTTCATCATCAACCCAAGATCATCACCTCCATCTTCTTCATCATCTCATCACCATTGTTGACATATTTTGGGGGTTTTTCAAAAAACCCATTTGTAAGTCTTTCTAACCATTCGTAGACCTTTGCTATTGTCAAAACCTCTCATCTTAACCTCCTAGAACATCTTCCTTGATGTATCTCTCGTATTATGAGTTTCGATCTATTTTTGATATTTGAGAGATTTGGGGTTTTGGTAAAGATTAGTGTGAATCTGATTTTGGGAGTTACTCTCATTGTGTTTTGGTTTGTTTGTGACCTAGATAAGGTTTCTAGTGGTGGATGTTTGTGGATCTGAAGCCTTCATAAAGAAAGTTCGACTTTGGGGAAAAAAACCTAGATTTAGTCTAAATTTAGCAAAGTGAGTTCTAGTTGCTTTGAAAAACTATATACATGTCAAAATGCACATATTTTGGGGTTTTTTAAAGTATATCAATGAATTCACTTCATTTTGATAAGTTTTGTGAATATTTGTACACTTGCACATATTTGTGTTATAAAGCCCTTGAAAATGAGTAACAATATTTTATGAGGTGTTTGAGTCACCAAAAAGGGGATTTTGAACGTATGTTACATGCACACTTTACAATCGATGTGTTTTATGGTTAAATAGGTATTTATACATACTTGGGATGTCAAAGCTTCATAATGGTTGCTAACTGTGTTTGGGTGTTTTATCCTCAAAAATGATATTTAAACCAACCAATTGAGATCCATTGGATTTATTGGAGAATTTAGGCAACATAATGTGTTTGGTTTTATTTTGCGAAAAGTTGGGTACAAATAATTATTTTGGGATTTTACCCTACTTATGAGTTTGGGGATATTGGTGCTTTAAACTATTCTTAAATGGAAAACTGTCATTCTTGAAACGATGAGTATTTTGGGAAATTGTGAATCTTACGGTTTAGGCATTAAGCCAATCATACGTTGGAGAAATACCAATTTTCGGAAAGTTATATTTCGGCATATGTAGCCGCAATGGCTTTATTCTTATTGCCAAACATTTTATGATGCCTTATGGCTTGAGTTATACTCTAATGAGTTTTGGGACGTTGTCCGGTTTAAATAGCTCAATATGGGAGTTTTATGGAAATGCAATTATTGCACAAATGTTGGTTATTACATGTTTTGGATGCATTAGTACATGTATATTGAGTCATGTAATGTTTAGACTGTAATGCATTAGATCCATAGGCATATGAGTCGTTTATGTTCATCATGGAGTTTTTGATCTCCATGTTTGAGTCTAGTGAGTGGTCCCCAAGTCATATTGTTATGTAAGCTTGTGGTGGTGCTCTTGAAGAGTCGTATACAGAGCTAAGTCTTGCGGTGATGCCCATGGTGAGCCGGATACGGACACTTGTGACTTTGTGGTGAGACTCGTCTAGAGGTCGAGTAGACTAGTATCATTTGGGTATTTTGCGGTGGTTGTTTAATGGAGCTGTATACGGGGATCCATGACCCGTAGTAAATCTCGTGAACATTGATAAGTAGCTTAAGTTGGTGTTCCACAACATTAAATGGAACCGGTCTCCCCCGTCACCGGAAGATGTTAATTTCGGGTATTCCCTTACCCGTACTTTCGGTGTTGAAACGTACCATTTTATTTATACAAATAGTATTATGATGAATACCTCTTGGGTATGTTTGGGGAAATTAGATGGCGAATAATTATTCAAAAAGGTGTGGTTGGCATTGGTAGAAACGTGGTTTGTAAATAAAGCCTTTTTATAACTTATATTTCAAGAACGGGTGTTTTTAGAGTGAATTATTTGTCTAAACGTTTTATGATTTATATGATGAAAACTGCTTTAACTCACTAGGCGTTAAGCCTAACACTTTTTTTTCGACAAGTATATCAGGTCTTAGAGGGATCTGAGTGGCGAGTGGAGCTTGGTAGAAATTCCGGTAGGATGGCGTTAGAGACGCCATCCAGTTTTGAGAAGATAGCAGATTTGGTGGTTTAGTAACACCCGACCGACCTTGTCCTCGTTTGTGGGACTAGATAGTTCCGTTAGGACTCTGGTACACGTTGTAGTATTTCTTCCCTTTAGATAATTGTTGCTTCGAGCTCTGTATTTAAAGGATTTTTGGAAGTTTTAATATGTCTGCTATTTTCAAATTTTCAGGGTGTTATAATAAGCTAACTTATTTTCTGGGTACATGTTTGGATTGATATAAGCTAGCTTTTTGATAAGCTGATTGGAGTAGCTTATGAAGTACTTTTTGTGATTATTCCAATATTGCCCCATTAATATTTATTATTATATATTAACTATTAATTATAAATCAAAATTTATTATTAAGATTTATTATTATCAATTAATAAATATTAATTAATATCATCTGAAAGCTATAGTATAAATTTTAATTATGCATTGATATTAATTTTTAATTATTTAGAATTATTGATAATTATATAATTTTTTTTTCAATAGTGATCAATATATTTTAGTTATCAATTATTATTATTTTTGTAATTACTATTTGATTATTTTTTCCATATTATATGTAACGTTTATTTAAAACTAGAAGTGTACTCGCGCAATGCAGTGAGATACATTACGATTTTAATGTTTCATTTTATTTTTTTGTCGATTTACAGTACGATTTTGGATGGTTTTGAGAAAGTAATAATGATTTTTTTATAAATTTGTTTAATTTAGGCTTAAATAATGTTTTTTATATAAAAAAATTAAGTATTTTGTTAGAATTCAATAATTATCTTATATATTTTAATGACATCTAGAAAAAATAATAAATTACATATTTAATAATATAATTAAAACAAAATTATAATAATATTATATATTAATTAATAGTGATACATGGAAAGTCTGCATAAAAGGAAGACCCTGCACATACCAAATTGGTGGGTGTTAGAAGTCTGCAGTAGTAATATGTATCTTGTGCTTTGATACTTGTAAGTTAAGAGTTTTTTAAAATCTTGCATAAAATGATGGTACCTTGTGCCTAATAATTTTTATTTAAGAGTTTTTTATCCGTGCTTTATAATATAGTATAGATAATAAGTTAATGTAGATTTTTTTTAAAATTTGGTTTAAAATTCAAAATTTATAATATATATATAATAATGAATTTCAAATTCTTTTAATTAACATATTATATTATTTACTACCTTATTTGTATTAATTAGTATATTATATTACTTTAAATTTGTTTTAATTATATTATTAAATATTGTAATTGATTATTTTTTCTAGATGTCATTTTTGGTAATTTTACATGTTTATAAGTTACTTTTTGCCAAACATGACTTTTTCATCAGCTAGCTTATCAGCCATCAGCTAGCTTATCAATCATAAGTTAGCTTATCAATTAGTTTGACAAACATAGCCTAAGTTTATAGAGATAATTACTTATTTAATTATTAAGTTTTTGGTAAAATTTAACCACCACGTGATTATACCAAGTTATTATTTGACTATAATTTTAAAATTCAAAACAAATTGTTTGAGATTTGATTTAACTACATTTTTTGTCCATATGGTTTTATGAAAATTTAGATTTTCGTCCCTAGTCTTCATTAGTAACGGATTTAATTTTTCATTGTGGTTTATAATTTGTTGTTGTTTCAGTCCTGTCAGCAACCGTCCTCTGTTATAGACCGTTAACAACCCCCAACCCCCCCGCCCGCGGTGCCCCTCATACGATGAGTAATTTTGTCTTTTCCGGGGGGGATCCCCTTCCTGCTTCTCCGACCATTCCCTTAACTATTCCAGACACCCAAGAGACAGTGAATTGAAAGTAGAATCAAGAAATCCATGAACATAACTCGATTAAACCCATTTTCAAATCAAACCCAGAAATCAAAACAGGAAAAAAGATCGAAAATTGTGGATTACATAGATATGTGAAGTTGAGAATCACTTTAAACTAAACACAGAAGAACTCAAACCCGAATCTTACCTTTCAATTTTGGGTTTGTTTGCTTTTTGTAAGTGGGGAAAATAAGAGGGAACGCACGGTAGTGTTAACCTTTTTGGTAGTCAAAGGTACTGTTATATATGGTGAGAAGGGTAAGAAGAGGGAACACACAATAGTGTGGGGGAGATCAATATGGTAGCTACTGGGATGGTGAAGCAGTGGTGGACGACTTGTAGCAGACAACATTGGTTGTGGTGCAGGTGGTCAAGGAAGCGGCAAAGAGGGCATATAAAAAGACCAAGGGGTTTGTTTACCAAAACGCTTAGAGCATCTCCAATGGATATTCTTATAAGAACCTCATTTTTACACTTTTTGTTGTCACCTCACTTCCAATTCATCAAAACAAGAACTCACATAAAATGTTACAATGGTAGTTCTTACAGTAACTCTTTTTGTGGGTCCCATATAATACTTATATAAGTTAAATATATAATATTAATGATTATAAAGTAAAAAAAAAAACTAGTAATAAGTCATTTCACACCAATATCAAGGTAAGAACCAAGGTTTTTATTTAAGAACCTAAAGGGGTTTAGGTTCTTGTAAGAACTCTCTACAATGTTAGTTCTTATAAATCATTGCACTTTTTGTTTATAACAATCTTGCATTGGAGATGCTCTTACTGGTGAGTATGACAAGGATCGAAAATCTTACCTGGTAAGTAAAGAAAAAAACTTTTACCCAGTTAGCACTTATCGGGTAAAAGACGTTTACCAAGAATTGATTTTGCTAGCCAAAAATGTCATCCGATAAACTAAGTGAAGGCGGTGATTTTTATCGATAAACACTTATTACAAGGTAAACTAAGCGAAGGCACTGATTTTTGCCGATAAACATCAAAGGACGAAAACTGAAATTTTCATGTAATCACACGGACCAAAAATGCATTGCTTTTGAGATTTAAATAATGGTAAAATCAAAATAAGTATATATTTTTCTTCTGATCTACTGTACTTATGTGTATATATATATACAAGACGATATATACCTATATATATATATATAGACACATGTGTGCACACATCTCTCTCTCTCTCTCTCTCTAAATAAATCAAGATGGTGGCAAGCAAGGGTGGCGGTGGCGGTGGCGGTGGCGGCGGCGGCGGCGGCGTTCCTAACATAATACAACCAATAAGCTCAGCTGAGTGTTGCATGTGTGGTGATTACGGCTTATCTGAAGAGCTTTTCAGATGCAAAATCTGTAAATTCCGATCTCAACACAAGTAATTCAATTCAAAATCCATCTGGGTTGAATTTTTCGTAGATTTTCATTTTCATCTCAGTTTTCTTGAAAAGAAAATTCCAACTTTTTTTAATTTAATTTAATTTATTTGCAGATATTGCAGCAATCAGTACCCTAAAGCCGAGTCATACAAAGCCTGCAACTGGTGCCTGACTCAGAAACATGACTCAGTTGGTAACTCATCCAACTCATCGTCGTCGTGCAGAAACAACTCCGGCGACGATCGCCGTGATCATGATGCTGCCATCAAGAACAAGAGAAACCCTAATGATAGAATTGGCCATGGAGGTTTGAGGGAAAGAAGAAAAGCTTCAGAGATACAGTTGACCAACACTGCTCCGATCAAGAAACTGCAAGGATCATCGCCGGAGGAGGAGGAGGAGTCGCCGGTATCCACGGGCCGGAAACGGTTTGCCGGTGGTGGTGCGGTGGAGAAGAAGAATCATGTGGTTTTGAGAAAGTCAAAGTCAGCAAACCACATATCACACGGCGGTGGGGGTGGGGGTGGGGGTGGCGGTGGCGGCAGCGGTGGCGGCGCCGGTGGTGGTGGTGGTGGGATCAAAACAAGACAAGTATTTAGAAATAAGGTTAGAAGGTATAAATTATTAGATGAGGTCTCAATCCAATGAAAATGGTTTGTACTTTATGTATAAAAACTTGTACATTCTCTTAATTTAAAATTTTCGGGTATTTTTATTTAATTGGTTTTTGGTGACGTTTATATAATAAAGAATGTAAATTAGACTAAGAGGTAGTTTGTTTAAAAAAAAAAAAACTTTTAATGGTTGTTAAATCTGAATCGTTCAGATCTTTTTACATTTAGACTGTTTGTTTTTTTTTTTCCAGTTTTAAGAACCTCTTAACTTTTAAATACGTCTAAAATAAGAAGTGGTGACCTAACTTCTTAAAACATCTAATCGTCACCTCGGTTCATATGTTATTCTTTCTCTCAAGACGTTACAAAAAATACAGTCTTGTTGATTCAAATTTCAGACTTTAGCACCACCTCTTATTAATCAGAAGTAAAATAAGACTTCAGACCTCTTACAAAACAAACGGCACCTAAGAGTTTTCATAAAAAAAAGAAGTGTATATGCTTAAATGTGTTCAGATTCTATAGCGGTGGCGTGAACGAAAAAAGTACAACTTTTAAATCTTGGAGTTAGAGTCACGTATCCATAATTGTCGCGGAATCAAACGTATGTCAATCAGAAGATGATCAAATATTCCACTGATATATTCTAAAATTATCAATTGGAACTTCAAAAGATCTTTTGATTTTTTGACAAAGAAAAAGACCGACAATCATTTGTTTAATGAATTCAAAGATGAAAATTCCATGAAATTGCTTTGAAGATATTTGATCTTGTTGACTTTGACTTCTTTTTTATTGAATTATAATCTTATAATAATTGTGATTATTGGTTACGTTCATTTGATTTTGATTCTATAAGTGAATTTACAAAATTTTCCTTTGTTTTTTTTTAAGACTATATTAACCCACATGTTATAAATGACGATCTAATCGATTTCGTACATACAATATAAATACTTTTTTTTTGAACGGCAAGTTAACACACGCACACGTTTCCGGGGTATCCGGGCTTCCACTTAAGGGTGTTACCCGACTAATCCCCGTCGACCACGACCCAACCCAATTAAGGGTACCACTATGTGGCAGACCCATGATCATGGATGTCACATGATGCTCACCACGGGGTTAGAACCTGGGTAGTCACGGATACCATCCACTGACCCCCCAGGATGTTACCTTACCACTGGGCTAAAACATGAAGGACC
Source organism: Arctium minus (assembly GCA_954870635.1). Lineage (NCBI taxonomy): Eukaryota > Viridiplantae > Streptophyta > Magnoliopsida > Asterales > Asteraceae > Arctium > Arctium minus. The sequence goes on along the minus strand of OX941091.1, from coordinate 71,759,868 downwards.
ATACAATATAAATACTAACAAAGGTTTGCTTAAAGTATTTTTTTTGGGTATGCATCCTTACATTTGTTTTGTTGATTAATTTTAGAAAATCACATTACAAAACATGTGGCGTTGAAATATTATTTTGCAACGTTTGATCTTCCATTTGCAAATGACAACACGTAAATTTGATACGAATATCTGGCAAAAACAGTAATCTATATCATTATTTTAATTTTAATAATTAGAATGTTTAACCCGGTTAAAACTAATAGAACCATATTATTTTAACAAAGTACACGATGTTTTGTCATATTTTTTTAATGTTTTACTCGTATTATGAATTTTTCCTATTTTGATATTTAAAGCCTAAATTCTTTCTATGCTAAAAGACAGATATATTGTTGTTAGGAATAGAATCTGAAATCAAATGGTGATATTGTTCGACCGTAAAGTTAACTAATACACATTATGTTTCGATAATGTTTAAAATGTTTTGTCTAATCGGCCTAGTTTTCAGTGACGTCCACAAAGTAAACAATGTAAACCGGACCAAGAGTTTCATTAGAAATAGAATTGCATATGCCTAAATGAGTTCATATTCTGTAATAATGGCTTGAGCGAGAAAAGTACAATTTTTATATCTTGGAGTTAGAATCACGTATCCATAATTATCTCGATATCTAAAGTACATCAATTAGAAGATGATATAATATTCCCTTGTTTCTATATATTTATGTTCTAGAAATATCAATTGAAATTTCAAAAAGATGTATGATTATTTTGACAAAGGAAAAGACCGATAAAGTATACCACAATTATTTCATTGTTGAATTTGGAGTCGGAAATTTTGTGAAATTGTTCGAAGATATTTGATCTTGACTTTTGACTTCTTGTTTTGTTGAATTTGTTATATGAAATACTGAATAATTAATAGGCAATTTGAACTTGTTAACTAATTTTTTGCAATATGATGTTTGATTTTGATTCTATAAGTGAAAGTACAAATTTGCCATCGTGTTATAAATGATGGTCTAATTGTTTTGCATACAACATACAGATGGTTTGCATAATATATTGTTTTACGTACTGATTCTAACACATTGTTGATTAATTCTAAAAAAGTCACGTCTCAAAAAAAAATATATATATATATATAGTGTTGAATTATACAATTTATTTTGTAGCAAGTATTGCAACTTTCATTTAAAGATCACAACATATAAATCTAATGTAAATATTTTGTCCAAAATAATAATCTATATTATTATTTTAACTTTGATAATGAAAATGTTTAACACAATAAAGTTTGTTTCACATTTTTCTAAAGTTTACTCACATTATGAGGTTTTCCTTGTCTTAAGAAGTATTTCTAGTGACATGGAACTTTGTATGTAATTTATTTTAAATCCACTAATTTCTAGTTAAATCCAAATATATTCGTGTTCCACAGTATCATCAAACCTAAAATCAAACCAATTGCAATAACATTCCATTACAATGGTTAATTGCAATACCACTTGCTCTACCTCCTAATTACAAAGAAGATCCTCCTTATCACAAGACTAATTCAAGAAAATGATAGAAAGATATGCATTCCAATCTCCAAATTTAAGACAATAAAATCTTGACGATAGTTATAACTTGTTTAGGCATGGCAATTTGACCCGACCCGGTGGGAACCTGGTTCACCCGCCCCGATCGAGGCCGGGGATTCCCCGCTAAACCGGGTCCCGGGTCTGAGGGTCCCCGTTTTGAGGAAACCGGGGATGGGGCCGGGGCCGGGTATGACAGCCCCGCCCCGTACCTAGTATATATATATATTATTAATTTTAATTATTATTCATTTATATAATTCATTAATTCATTACTATATTTATTTGATTTATTTCCTAACATAGGTTTCCAAATTCCAACTTCATTCTTGCATTAGCATCTTGAGGAAGGTGAATGTTTCTCACGGACCTCGTCAAGCAGATAGGATCTTAATAATGTTAAAACTTGGAGTGTGTTATATGTGTTTCTCACTTTTGCAGCTAAGGAATATTCAATCCTCGTTGCATAAGAATAGATCGAGGAATATTGGACTAATAGGAATTTCAGTTCACTTTGACTGGGTTGATTCAAAATGGGAATTTATGTTATTTGCCGCAATATATACTTAGTTTGTCAGCCATGTATAAGCAAGGTCTGAAGATTAAAACCTTTAGAATACCGACATCTACCCTATGGTTGGAACTAAAGATAGATCATGATCTAGGTGGGAAAAAATACAAAAAATGGCACAAGTTGCATAAAAACGGGGATGAACCGGGTATTGACCGTGTGTTGACTGGGGATGGGAGATCAATCCCCGTACCCGCCGGGGACCGGGGCCGGGGTCCTCTATTACAAACCGAGGCCGGGGCCGGAGAATGTAAAACCCGCCCCATCCCCGCCCCATTGCCATGCCTAAACTTGTTATCTCTCAGGTGATGGAAACAGGTTGAAGGGCTATATCTTGAGCAGAATCTATCTTCATGTTATGAATTTCTCGAACAATCATGCTTGCTCATTCTAAGTCATCTCAGCAATGAATAAACAGAGGTAGAATATTAACTTTATTACACTTCCATGACTAAGTTCATTATTTAAAAGGTTCATGTCCAATTTGAAATTTGAAATATAAAGCTATTCTTGTGTCACCGGATTGCCCCGAGGAATGTAAGAAAGCTATACCATCTTTGATTTTCGCTGCTGCAAGATTTGCTGATTTGCCTGAATTGCGTGAAGTCAGAAGTTTATTTGCAGATATATGAGAATTATCTTGAACCTTATGTCAACCAAGAAGGGTTTGCCTTGTTAAAACATGGGTTTTATATAAAAGATGTATCCTTTACTTTTAAGTTCTCAAAACTAAAAAGGAAACAACCATGCTATTAGTTTGTCAAGAAGTTGAAGGCAGACCCTCCCACTAAGGAAATGAAGCTTCAAATGATGCAAGAGGTTGCACTTGAATCTGTTATACAGTGGGATTCCAAGGCTTTGGAACAATCATTATACAAACCACCTCCATTTGTACAAGTCAACCATTTTCTCTCCCTTCAACCACTACCCATTATCATCATTGGAATTTAGAGGCAAATTCTTATCTCTTAATGTAATATATCTTTTGCAGGATTGGTCTCATTATGAATCACTTAAAACTCACCATCAAAATGGTTTTGAAACCATAATTCAAGAAACGGAAGAGAAACACACCACAAGAAAAATGAAGTCACAAAGAAAGGCCATAATAGTTTGCCATACAAGTCAAGGGCTGAAATTGAAAAGAAAAAGGAGAAAAAACATGGTCATGGAAGTGTTTCACCTAACTGGTCAAGTAAAACCTCCTTACGGCAGAAGCGGCCACCTATCATATTCTCCATAACTTCCTCGACGACCTTGAAATATACACTGACATAAGACAAAGGTGGAGGTTTATACAAGGCAAGAAATACGACTTCTTTCACACTCCTGATTGCCCTACTCCAGTACTCTGAACTTTCTTCTCGCATACAGTTGGATATATTCTTCAAAGAAAGAGATCATAATTCCATGGTTTAAAAAATTAAGAGCTCCTGTGTCAAAAAACAGTTTTAATAAACTGGATCTTTGCCAAAAAAAAAATTGAACCAAAAACCTGATGAATAAAGATGAATGAAACGAACAACTGGTGCAAACATGAACCACAAGCCTTGGGAAAATTCAGGACAAAGTAAAGAAGAATGTGTAAGATGTCCTGTGTTGTGAACAATATGTATAAAAGGATTATATATCTTTAAAAATAAACAGTTACAGAAGAATGTATATATAGAAATGGAGGAATGGATTATGAATTTGGTAGAAACGAAATTCGAGAATACCAGGTGTTGTGATATCCAAGATGATAAGTAGCCATTTGAGATGATCGTTGGTCTCCAGAGTCGAATTGCTGAGAAGGGAAGCAAGTTCATCCATGGTGGATAGAAGAATAATGAGCATCAATCGCTTTCTGTTACAGGATATATTTAATGCATGGAGAAAAGAGGATATGAATTCATCATCCATCGACAAATTTGGGAATTTCAACCGATTTCAAAATAAAATCTTGCACATTGGAAATACCGAAATAGACATGAAGCTTTCATCTGAAGAATAACAATAGCCACCTTGAGCAGGATAAAGAGCATTGGAAACAAAAATAGAAGCTTCAAAGGTCATCTTTAAAACATAAAAACAAGGTGTAAAAGCCAAATGAAGAGCTTTATTTAATTTATAGTAACCTTGCTTGGAACATACATTATATCAAACAATTAAAAGGCAATCTGAACCTCATGATTCCAACCAGCAAATACAAAATTGTGTAAACGAGCACATGTAGAAGATCTGATACATGGTATTAGGAGGAAAAAAAATTAAAAGAACAGATGGTGAGGTAGCATGAAAAAAAAAGTACAGAATATAGGGAAAATGTCACATGAGCCTTGAAAGCATTAAGATACAAACTTGTATAAATGGTAGATTCTCTTTTGTCCACTCAAGAAAGTCCCAAATGCACTTCCATGTCCATTGATAACAAAACAAAGAAAGCACTAAATACCTACAACAGAACAACAGTAGAAAACTGACTGTATGCATATTACCTTTTTTACTTCCCAATTGTTATCATCGTAAACTCATACTGTTCAATTGATCAAATAAACTCTTTAAAACGAAATAACATGCTAGACGATTGATACAGTAGGGTTTATACATAATATATAGAAATAAGTAGAAAAGAGGGGAAATCTATGGAAATAAAGGCATATAAAACAATATATATATATATATATATATATATAGAGAGAGAGAGAGAGGGGTGCCTGATACGAAGAGATTGGTTGAAGGTTCAGCCTGCGGCCTCTGAGGTGTAAACTAACTGGAATGAGGTGTAACTTTTCTCCATCCCCTTGCTGCTCTTGGGATATTTACTGTCATACACTCATATAAGCACCTGTCTTCGGTTGTTTCCTGTCGTATAAACTTCTCATTGCGAGATGCAACTACAGTCACACAAGTCTACCGAAATAAAAATTGTGGGTTAGTAAGGATAAAAGCAGTTGTAGGTTTCCTTTCTAAAAAACAGAAAGCCGAGAACAACGCATGGATTCTTTAATTTGTGTCAAAATAACAAATATTTTCTTGTAAGCGATAATGTATGTTAAACTTATAGATACAAAATAAGCCGATTGGCAGGGCAAATGCAAAATTGCAGATATAAGTTGAAGTCAAGAAAGAATGAAAAAAAAAGAATTCCAATCATGAAAATAAATAAGTCTCATGTTATGTTTGTTGGTTGTGTAATTTGTCATATAATTTATGGATCAATATGTAACAGGTTATACCAAGCGTATTTCTAGAGTTGATGAATATTTATTGAAATGTGCAATTATAGGCAATCTTCTGTTAGGATATAGATGACTTGTGACATTTATATTTCTAGATGACTTGTGACATTTATATTTCTCAAGTATTTGTTCTTGCATAAGCTGGTACAGAGATGTAGAGAGTAGAAACCAAGTTATCACTGGAAATCTGGAATAAACAAAGCCAATAGCATCTATTTCCCTCCACAAACAAAGAGACAAATGAAATCTACTTAGCAGATTACAAAGAAAAAGTAGTTGATGCTCACATAAGTTGTCAATGGCAGAGAATTCCAGCAACCTAAACAGTCTGTTTGTTAGGAGAGTATTGCAAGTTGCCATGGATACGTTCCTCCTGGAACTTGTCATCCAGTAATCAACCACTTCACTATCTCTTCATCCAAAGCAATTTGTTCATTCATTTCAATGGAGAACAGGGAAGCAGTGAGTCTCATTATCTCTAAACTGCTACACCCAACCTCAGATCATCTGTAAGAAACAAATAAACCCAGCCACCAACAAATGCAACCTTGGGTCAAACATAAAGGTGAAAACACTCATTGGAACGTAGAAGGTAGAAGTAAATCTTAAGAGAACTTGTACCATATGCTTAAGAAGTTCTAATAGAGTCATATATGCTTAAGAAGTTCACAACAAAACCTATAATTTTCACATACCTTTCCCTTCTTTAAGTTCATCGATTACACCTAAACAACGAAGAAGAAACAACTGATCGTTAGAGGCTACCATCTCCATGGATTTAGGCAAAGACGTTAAAACTCAAACACCAAATCAAACAAAGGAACTTTTAGTCATATAGAGGCTGGAAATCGTGGTTATGAACTTACCGGTTTGGGAGAAATCTATAAACCCACCACGTTTCGAGGTTGTGAATCGCTTCTTTCAGAACAGTAATCGTCATTTTGTATAGAAAAAATTGAATGGCTTCAAGTATGGCTACCTACCTTGTTGTCTAATTAAAGTACAACTTGTAATTGATTTAACTCGAATCAAGAACCAATTTTTTTTATCTTTTTTAGGCTAATGAAGAAAAAGGCTTCTTACCTTGCATTTATGGTTTTTCATCTATACCAAGGATACAAGAGGACGACCCATCTAGGATACTATCAGAAGATATCTAAAATGTAACAACAAAAGTCAGTTCAAAAAACCAGAAGCAGAAGAAAAACGTTCAAATCGGAAAGATGGAAGACCCAAAACAGCAAGAAAGTGATGTTTCAAATGCAGTTTCAAGCAACACAGATATCTTTATTGTAATGAGATGAAGCAATTATGGTTGAAAAATGTGGTTTAATATATGGGTTTTTGATTCACGCACTAATATACAGATCTAATCTAGAACACCAAAGAAAACTCCAATTCAATTCTCATCCAATCAATCACAACAAACTAATAATCGAGATTCAAAAACCCAACATAGAGAAGAAGCTTACAGTGGCAATGGAAGCTCTAATGGGTAATCCCTCAAACAACCGATTCGAGGTCCAGCTCCTGTGCTCCACTTGTAAGAAAGTTTCCTTCCCAATTGAGGAAAGCACTCTCAAATCCTATTAATAATAATCTTGACAACATTCAGTAAATATACAATCTAACAAATTAAACATGGCTTTTATGCTATAGCCTAAAAACATCAGCAACAAAGCATGATATTAACATGAATTCATTATAATAAAGATAAAAGTATGGAGAGTAGACAATGCATCGAGTATCCCAAAGTTCCATTTTCTTCCCAGTATCAAATTCATTCTGGATACCACCAATTATCTTGAAATCATCTGTTTTTTCTTCAGAATGGATCTAATGCACACAAGTGATCAAAACAGATAAATGGAAATTCTGGATTGCAAACCTAGTAAGAAGGGCAAAACCCAAAAAAACAAAGAGCAAAACCCAAAAAAACAAAGAGCAAAACCCAAAAAAACAAAGACAATAGCTAGCCAAACTCCTTCGATTGAGAAGGTATCTGGATAAACGATTGTTGAAAATAAGCAATGGTTTAGAAGTGTGCTCTCATCATAGAAACCAACCTGCAAACAAGAAATATAAGCTACTCATAAAAAGATAAAAATCAATTTATCAAACAACGTAGTTAGAAAGCAAACAAAAACCAAAATTGATTTCAGGTAAGCAATCGATTTCAATAGGCATCAAATAGAAAGCAAACAGAAAATCTATAACAAACCAAAATCGAGCCCAAGAATGCAAACCAAAATCGAAATCGATTTTAGTAGCCATGGATAGAAAAATGGAAATCGATTCCAGTAGCCAAGAATCAAAATCGAATTCAAGATAAAAAACCAAAATCGATTTCAGTACCCAATCGAAAGCAGAAAAAAGTAGAAAACTGATAAGAAACCGAACCTTGAAGATCATAACCCTTACCTTTGAGAGAAGCAGAACCCTAGAATCACTTAATGGTGATCGGCGTTCGGGAGAAGCACACGATTGAGAAGGCTACGAATCGTTGCCTTGGAGGGTGGAACTTGGAAAAACAAATAATGGATGAAGGCGTGAATCAGAGTTATTAGGAATATAAACCCTAGTTTTGCATTAGCAACTGGTACATAATGCTTATAATATTGTAATTTAAGAGATTGTGCATAAAATAATAGTACATTACGCTTAAAAACTTGTTTTTAAGAGTTTTTTATGTCTCTTTTATAATATAGTATAGATTACAAAAATCTTACAAGTATTTTTGTGCTAGAGTACAGATATATTATTGTTATGAGTAGTACCTAATATCAAGTAATATACTCAAAATTTATGGTTATATTATTCAACTGTTAGGTTGTAAATGATGTGAGATGTGGTGTGACGGCAAGATCAAATTACCAGTCTTACGAGTTAAGACGAGGTCACAACGTTTTTTAAGGCACACCTTGGCATATATATATATATATATATACACGTATGTAGGGTCCTAATCAAATAAGAACTCCATAATTTGTGATAACCATGAGATCCAACATGTCCACTCCTTTGAGATAATTAAGGATATTTCTTAAATAAACTAAAAAGGGTAATTTAGTAATTTTGTTTATTACAACTCATCAAAATATTTAATTAATTTTTTTGAAAGGAAATATTTAATTAATTATAATTAGCTAATATACATTCAATACCTAATATATATTATGACATCTATTATTTCCATCACCCAAACACCACCACCCCCTTAAAAAACATGACGCCTCACCCACATTTTTTTTGGTAACCGTGAGTTTTCGGCTCAACTTACACGCACCGACTAATGCCTCGTGTGACCACGAATGGCCTGGAGTCATCGCAGGTGAACCTCCTGACCACAAGGGCTTTGGGAACGCCTGAATTTGAACCTGGGTAAGATGAGAACCCTAATTTTACAGATATGTCAAGATGCTTCTGTAAAACCCCGAATTTCATCGATAAGAAACTAGAACTTTGTTTTATCTACTTATGCATTAAGCTTTTAGGGCTTAGACATTGTGATCCTAAAAGTCATTTCATTTGCTAAAGGCCCGGTAGTTATGATAGAATTCAGTGATTATTATGGTTGAAATATGCTGATGTTGCACACTCATCTATGTATTTGATTTAAGGGGAACAAATTGGACTTTTTTATTGTGGACGTCCGCATAGGTCCGGGGTTGGACGTCCGCATCGGGCCGGAAGTCCGTGTAGTTTTGCGGAAGCGGCAGAAGTTTCAGCGGTTTTTGTCGAGGAGCAGGGTCAGACGTCCGCTTGGTGTCTAACGAAAATTTTCTCTTACTTCTAAGATTTCTCTCTTCTCTCTCTCACTTTACCAAATCAAACCCACTCGATTTCTCTCCCTCTACCTGCGGTTTTCCCACTCCCAAACCCTCTCAAATCCTTCCTCATTAATTTCAAGATTAGGAGCATTTAATACCCAAATCTTAGGAGAAATCAAGTGATTTCATCCTCAATCTAGGTGTGGAAGCTAGGAGACTAGAGTTCTTCATCCTTGCCACTTTCACCAAGCTTTGTTGGGAGGTTTTCATAGAAACCTACATTGTTAGTTCATTCTCATTTCTAAAACTTTATACATGTCAAAATGTGTGTCTTAACCTTCTAAACATCTCCTTACTAGTTATTTCTTGATTTTGATAGAGTTTTGATGTAAACTTGTTTTTTTGGGAGATTTTAAGGTTTTGGTTGGATAAAAATGTTTAGCAATATGAATACATGGTATTTAAGAGTTGCTTATGGTTCTTATACATTTTGGCTACATTTCCATCACCAATATGAGTTTGAGAATTCTAGGTCAAAATTATGGTTTTGAGAACACTTAAGGATTTTGAGGAAAAACTTATGGAAAATGGTTTTCTATGCTGAAATTGTCTTTATGATGGTACTTGGTGGATTTTGGGATTTCATGGTTTATTGTCAAGTTTTTGAAGTTAAGATATTATGATGAGAAAGTTTATCTATTGTTATGTTTTGGTATTACACTTGCCTTTCATAATTAAGGTAGGGATTGTATGTTGTGAACTTTTACTTATATGTGATTTTAGTGTAATTGATCCATAGGCACTCGATTCTTTATGTTCAATGATGGGACACTAGTTTTCCACATTGTATTTGTAGCACAGAATAGGCATCGGGTCTCATGATATGTAAGATGTGGGCCTTCGGTCGGGTATTGTCCCATGAGCAGTAAGGTGTAATTCCAATGTGCTAATTGTTTTCCTTGGATTTGGATATCTCAATGTATATACCTAGAGGGGTTGAAGTTGAGACTCCACGGGCGTTTCGCACGTTTTATTCTCATTTTATAGCATTAATTGCATCGTTTTGGTGTCCGGTTCTAGCGTGTCTCATGCATTTTTCTTACCTTTTTGTTTAGTTTTTTCTCTTTTCGATGCCTATTACTTTGTCGCAGGTATATTCATGTTTTTGTGAGTATTTTAAGTGTGTAGGTGTGTGTGGACTCAAGAAAGAAAAGAAGGAAGAAAGTGCAATGTAGAAAGCGGAAAAGATGGAGAAAAGAAGTTGGAAGTTGCTCACTCCCGCGAGCATTTAGCTGTGTGGCCGCGAGCAATAGGAAATTTGGAGCTGTCAATTTTGTACTACTCGTGGCCACGAGCATTAAAGAGCGTGCCCACGAACGGCGTTGTTGGTCCTGACTTTTTGTTTTTAGATAGGGTTATTTTGGTCATTTGTGTAACAACCTGAACATTTATATACAATAAAATAACATTTCTTACTAAACACTGCCCCAGGTTTACATTTCATAGTACAATGTTTACAACTATCTCTTATTACACAACTGAGTTCAAAAAGTAAACTATTGCAGGAAGTCTTCTATCTCCTGGAAATAGCTCACATCTTCTCTTTACCCTTATCTGTAATAGGATTATAATTTTGAAAGAGCGAGGGTTAGACCAATGGTCTAGTGAATCCCCTCCAATCACTACTGCAACAGTACAAATATTAATTAAAACATTTAAACAAATCTTTATATCTCAAAACATAACCTGCTCTTTTAATCAAAAGTTAAAACACTTTATGCTTCGCAGGCATAAATCAATCTACTGGCCATCACTGACCACTGTTTACGCTTCGTAAGCGTACCTTAAACTACTGACCAACATTTCCGTCAAAGATGGTATGTCTGTCTCGCACTGCCTTATTTTAGGGACACACCCTAATGGCATAAACGGGCCACACTCCCCGGTACGAGCAGGCGGGTCACACTTCCCGACTTAGGTCAGACTTCTGACTCAAATGTTTTGCATACACCTAGTCCTGACTGTATATAAAACAAGTTTATATAAACTGAGCATAAACATGCCAAACTGATTAAATCATTCTTTTGCAATAATTCTGCATAACTTTCAATACTATAAATGCGCACATTTATCAAATAACTGCTAAAATCATAAAAGATTTAGTTTGAAAGACTCACCTCTGATTCTTCTTGATTAACTCTGACTTCTACTGATTAACACCACCTACGATGGTATTAAAAACAAAGGTAAGCTAACTTACAACTAACACTCTTTCTTTCTAAAAACTCATCAAATACAATCTACTGCTATTTTCCCGGTCGAAACCACTCTGATCAATACCTCTCAGGACTGATTAACAACATACCAGTCGATCACTACACCAGTCGAGCAATACCGGTCGAGTAAAGACTAATACCGGTCGAATACAAACTACCGGTCGAATACCCTTACCGGGCCTTACAACCTACCGGTCTTTACAACCTATCGGTCGACTAAATTTTATCGGTCGACCGATACCTTTACCGGTCCACATCATCTTCTTGGTCATAGTTCATACAGAGTCGGCGACTCAACAGTTCGAACCCAGAAAACTTTAGATCATTGAATCGATCAAATACTCGGATAAAAGCTTAAATAACACAACTATTTACCGACAATAACATGCAGATAGAAGTATTAAGCTAAAATCATACCTCTATTTGACCAAAACAGATCGATTCCTCAAGATCTCTTTCTCTTTCTCTCTGCTTCTTGCTCTGAGTTCTCTTTCTTTCTAAGTCGGTCTCCAAAACCAATTCAGTATGATAATGAAACAAATATCTGAGACTTAGGTTATATATAACCAATGTTTCAATAAATCCCCCTGAACTTTGGGTCTCGCTTAACTTTTCACCCAACTTCCAAAATTAATAAAAATTTCGGATTCGGATATTACAATCTTCCCCCCTTAAGAGAATTCCGTCCCCGGAATTCTATCACTAAACAAATGGGGATACTGAGATTTCATGTCTGCCTCTACTTCCCACGTGGACTCTTGTCCTTGATGAAATTTCCACTGAACTTTCACTAATCGAATCTCCTTGTTTCTCAACTTCTTTATTTTGAGGTCCGTAATTGCTACGGGCTCCTCAATATAACTTAATTTTTCATCTACCTGAATATCTTCTAAAGGAATGACCACATCTGCTTCTGCCAAACACTTCTTCAAGTTTGACACATGAAATGTAGGATGAATCCCACGCAAACTTTCTGGTAGATCAAGTTCGTAGGCTACTTCACCAACATGACCCGTGATGATGAATGGTCCAACAAACCTTAGTCTCAACTTTCCTTTCTTCCCAAATCTGACTACCCCTTTCCAGGGCGAAACTTTCAACATTACCCTGTCTCCTATCTGAAACTCTATCGGTTTCCTTCGTTTATCAGCATACATTTTCTGACGATATTGAGCACTCTTTAATCTTGCTCGAATCTGGTCGACTTTATCAGCTGTCACTTGCATAATTTCTGGTCCCGCTAGCTGTCTTTCACCCACCTCATTCCAACATAAAGGTGTTCTACATTTACGACCATACAAAGCTTCAAACGGGGCCGCTTGTATGCTAGCATGATAACTATTGTTGTAGGAAAATTCAATCAACGGCAAATGAATTTCCCACGAACCTTTGAAATCGATAACACATGCACGAAGCATATCTTCCAATGTCTGAATAGTTCTCTCACTCTGGCCATCAGTTTGCGGATGATAGGTCGTACTCATCTTAATTTGAGAGCCTAATTCCCTTTGCAAACTTCTCCAGAAAGCTGATGTAAAACGAGCATCTCTGTCTGATACAATTGACGATGGTACTCCATGTCTGGTTACTATCTCTTCGATATACAATCGAGCCAATTTCTCTAGTGAGTACGTCTCCTTGATCGGTAAGAAGTGAGCTGACTTTGTGAGTCGATCCACTATCACCCAAATAGCATCATGCCCCTTAGGTGATCGCGGTAACCCAGTAACAAGATCCATCGTAATCTCGTCCCACTTCCAAACTGGAATTTCTAACGACTGAAGCTCCCCATAAGGTCTCTGATGCTCAGCTTTAACTTTCAAACTTGTCAGACATCGTTCAACGAAGTGAGCAATATCTTTCTTTAAACCTGGCCACCAATAACTTTGTTTCAGATCTCTATATATCTTGTTGGTTCCCGGATGTACTGAATAACGAGATCTATGTGCTTCTTCCAATACTTTCTGCCGCAGATCTCCTGATTTTGGAATCCATACTCTCTTATTGAAACACTTTACTCCGCGATTGTCAACTACTAACGAGTTAACAATCCCAACTATTCTTTCACTTTTCAAAATTTCTTTTGACGCTGCTTCTTCTTGATACTTTATAACTTCTTCTAAGAAATTAGAAACAACATCAATTCGAAATGCTACAACTTATGTTATTTCTCCATGTTCCTTACGACTTAGAGCATCTGCTACCACATTAGCCTTGCCTAGATGGTACAGAATATCACAGTCATAATCGCTTAACAGCTTCATCCACCTACGCTGCCTCATATTAAGCTCCTTCTGATTGAAAAGATATTGAAGACTCTTGTGATCTGTGTAAATCTGACACTTGATCCCATACAAGTAATGCCTCCAAATTTTCAAAGCAAAAACTACCGCAACCAACTCTAAATCATGCGTCGGGTAATTCTTTTCATGTTCTTTCAGCTGTCGAGATGCATAAGCAATTACCTTGCCTTCTTGCATTAACACACATCCTAGACCCAACTTTGAAGCATCGCTATAAATTACGAATCCTTTCGTTCCGTTGGGTAGAGACAAGACAGGAGCACTACTTAAACTCTCTTTCAATTTACCGAACGCTTCTTTCTGAGCCTCCGCCCATACAAACTTGACATTCTTTCTAGTTAACGCTGTTAATGGCATAGTTATCTTTGAAAAGTCCTGGATGAACTTTCTATAATAACCCGCCAATCCAAGAAAACTTCTTACTTCAGATGGTGTTCTCGGTGCTTCCCACCCTTTTATGGCTTCAATCTTAGCCGGATCAACCTTAATCCCATCTTTTGACACCACGTGCCCTAAAAACTGAACTTCTTTCAGCCAAAATTCACATTTTGAAAACTTGGCATACAATTTTTCTCGTTTAAGCAATTCTAAAATCGCTCTCAAATGAGTTTCATGATCTTCTTTGGAACATGAATAGATCAGTATATCATCTATAAAGACTATGACATACTTATCTAAAAACCGACTACACACTCTATTCATCAGATACATGAAAGTTGTTGGCGCATTGGTCAAACGAAATGGCATAACTAGAAACTCATAATGTTCGTACCTCGTACGAAATGCAGTCTTAGGTACATCCTCCTCCCTCACCTTCAACTGGTGATACCCAGATCGTAAATCTATTTTCGAAAAGTAACTCGCTCCTTGCAGTTGATCAAAAAGATCGTCAATCCTGGGAAGCGGATACTTATTTTTGACAGTCAACTTATTGAGCTCACGGTAGTCTATGCACATTCTCATAGACCCGTCTTTCTTCTTAACAAACAATACTGGCGCTCCCCATGGTGAGGTACTAGGGCGAATAAACCCCTTGTCTAACAACTTCTGCAGTTGAGTCATCATTTCTTCCATCTCTGCCGGTGCCAGTCTATATGGTGCTCTTGCAATCGGCGCTGCTTCGGGTACTAAATCAATACGAAATTCCACTTGCCGACCAGGAGGCAAAGTGGTTAAGTCTTCCGGAAATAGTTCTGGAAATTCACTTACTACTGGCACTGACTCTAATCCCTTATTTTCCTTCTTAGCATCTATTACATAAGCTAAGAACCCCTCACACCCTTTTACTAAACATTTCTTAGCCTTAATCATAGAAATTAAACATGACTTTCTATCCCTCCGATCTCCAAACACTACTATCTCTTCTTTTCCTGGCTGCGCTACACGAATCAATTTCTTATTGCATACTATATGAGCATCATTAGACGCCAACCAGTCCATTCCCACAATAACATCAAATTCTCCCATACCCATCGGGTACAGTCGAAGTGGAAATGATTGTCCATCAATAACAATACTACACCCATCATAAACTTCCTCCACTAATATTTGACTATTATCAGCCACTTCTACTTTCAATTCATGCCTAAGCTTCTTAGGTTTCTCATTCAATTTATGCACAAAATTTGGAGACACAAACGAACGATTTGCGCCTAAATCAAACAATACTTTTGCATAATTCGAATCTATAAAGAAAGTACCTGTCACTACATCAGGTATCTCCGCCGCTTCTTCTGCTGACATATTGAAAACTCTAGCCCTCGCTTTAGCTGGCTCCACCTTTTTCTCACCTCCCTTTTCTACATATCCTCCGACCGATCCCTTTTTCAACTGTGGACAATTGGTCCTGATATGATCAGGAGATCCACACTGGTAACAAGACCTCAAATTCTGGCAATCCCGAGCCAAATGCCCAACCTTCCCACATTTATAACAGCCCTCTTGATCAATCTTACATTCTCCTTTATGCCTTCGGTTACACTTACTACAGGGCTTACTTTCAAACTTATTGACAGAACGCTGATCAAACTTTACAGACTTAAACGGTTTGAAGTCACGAACTGTTCCTTCCCATTTTCTTTTATCCCCACTTCTTTCTGTAGCTTACCTATTCTTTTCTTTTTCTCTCATTTCAGCTGCATTTACTGCCATTTGAAAAGTAGACGGTTCCTTATTCGAGACAAATTCTCGAATATCACTTCTCAATCCAAAGACGAAACGTTCTACTCGTCTTTCTTCATTAGGTACATAAATTCCTGAAAATCGAAACTTTGCAATAAACTTTGTGGCATATTCTCGAACTGACATCCCCTTCTGCTCTAAACCCAGAAACTCTTCTTCCAACTTTTTAACTGCCGCTAGAGGGCAGAACTGTGCTTTAAATCTTTTCACAAACTCGCCCCAAGCCATTTCTTTAGCTACAGCCGAACTTTGACCTCCGGATTCCACATCCCACCACACTACCGCTTCATCTTTCAGCATTGACAAAGCATAGACTACTTTATCTTCTTCCGCACACTTACTCGTATCAAATGCTAGCTCTATACCTTTTACCCATCTTAACGCTGTCACGGGATCACATTCCCCTTTATAAGTAGGAGGCTTGCAAGCAGCAAACTCCTTAAAACTACATGCTTTCATAGCTACAGCTTTAACTGACACAATGTGGCTTGACTGAGGGTGACTACCCACTCCAATTACTGGTGATTCTGCTACCTCACTCACTACTTTATCTTCACTCTTTTCTTTACTTGAAGAAACCTCATTAGTACGTTGAGCCAATAAAGCATTCAACGTTTCTTGTAACTTTCCCATTTCTGCAGTGAAGGTTTCTTGTGTAACAAAACCTTGCGTTCTACCTCCACCATGGTTTCCTGTCTGTTTCCGACCCCTCACAGAAGCCGAACTTTCTTGATTAGAAGTTTCTTGCTCAACTCTTACCTCTACACTTTCATCTTGACGAATACCACGACTCGTCTTCCCGCCTCGAGTTCCCACATTAGAAACCCTTGCCTGGGTAGTTGCTTTCTGAATTGTCTTACCTCTAGGTCGACCGCGACTCTTTCCTTGGATAGTAGTAGGATTGACAACAGTCATTCGCTCTTCGGCAATGACTTCATTATCTAGCTCCATTTCAGGATTCAGTATAGACCTACTCCTTGTCACTCGCTCAGACATACTTCTGATAAGAAGAAACATAAGATATTCAATCTAACATGCTACACATTACGGCAGTTTAAGCACAAGCATGTACTTGTAAATTCACAATTATACTGGCCAGATGGAATTCCAAATTTACCTTACATGCTAGTCCTTACTACCTTAATGTTATCTTCCTACGGTCTTCCTAATACTCAGTTGTGCTTCTACTATCTCAATTTAAGTCTAGGCCCATCTGGTCACCTAGATCCCTTAAACTAATGCTCTGATACCAATTGTAACAACCTGAACATTTATATACAATAAAATAACATTTCTTACTAAACACTGCCCTAGGTTTACATTTCATAGTACAATGTTTACAACTATCTCTTATTACACAACTGAGTTCAAAAAGTAAACTATTGCAGGAAGTCTTCTATCTCCTGGAAATAGCTCACATCTTCTCTTTACCCTTATCTGTACCTGCTACTTTTCGATAACCTGAAACAGGATTATAATTTTGAAAGAGCGAGGGTTAGACCAATGGTCTAGTGAATCCCCTCCAATCACTACTGCAACAGTTCAAATATTAATTAAAACATTTAAACAAATCTTTATAGCTCAAAACATAACTTGCTCTTTTAATCAAAAGTTAAAACACTTTATGCTTCGCAGGCATAAATCAATCTACTGGCCATCACTGACCACTGTTTACGCTTCGTAAGCGTACCTTAAACTACTGACCAACATTTCTGTCAAAGACGGTATGTCTGTCTCGCACTGCCTTATTTTAGGGACACACCCTAATGGCATAAACGGGCCACACTCCCCGATACGAGCAGGCGGGTCACACTTCCCGACTTAGGTCAGACTTCTGACTCAAATGTTTGCATACACCTAGTCCTGACTGTATATAAAACAAGTTTATATAAACTGAGCATAAACATGCCAAACTGATTAAATCATTCTTTTGCAATAATTCTGCATAACTTTCAATACTATAAATGCGCACATTTATCAAATAACTGCTAAAATCATAAAAGATTTAGTTTGAAAGACTCACCTCTGATTCTTCTTGATTAACTCTGACTTCTACTGATTAACACCACCTACGATGGTATTAAAAACAAAGGTAAGCTAACTTACAACTAACACTCTTTCTTTCTAAAAACTCATCAAATACAATCTACTGCTATTTTCCCGGTCGAAACCACTCTGATCAATACCTCTCAGGACCGATTAACAACATACCGGTCGATCACTACACCGGTCGAGCAATGCCGGTCGAGCAATACCGGTCGAGTAAAGACTAATACCGGTCCACAACAAACTACCGGTCGAATACCCTTACCGGGCCTTACAACCTACCGGTCTTTACAACCTATCGGTCGACTAAATTTTATCGGTCGACCGATACCTTTACCGGTCCACATCATCTTCCCGGTCATAGTTCATACAGAGTCGGCGACTCAACAGTTCGAACCCAGAAAACTTTAGATCATTGAATCGATCAAATACTCGGATAAAAGCTTAAATAACTCAACTATTTACCGACAATAACATGCAGATAGAAGTATTAAGCTAAAATCATACCTCTATTTGACCAAAACAGATCGATTCCTCAAGATCTCTTTCTCTCTGCTTCTTGCTCTGAGTTCTCTTTCTTTCTAAGTCGGTCTCCAAAACCAATTCAGTATGATAATGAAACAAATATCTTAGACTTAGGTTATATATAACCAATGTTTCAATAAACCCCCTGAACTTTGGGTCTCGCTTAACTTTTCACCCAACTTCCAAAATTAATAAAAATTTCGGATTCGGATATTACAATTTGGGCCTGGATATTTAAGGTTTTTGGTGTTATGTTTTAGGTATGAAGCCCCCATTATACTTTTCATTAGTTTTAGGGTTTCCTTTGCATATTAGAGTAGATTTTTAACCTCTTTTGGAGAGAGAGAGAGATTACAAACTTTGGATTTGCAGCTATGGTCATGGATTAAACTCGATTTTGAGCATGAATCTATGAATTATAGAGTAATTGTATCTCCTTATCCCTTTTATGCTTTCTTTTATTTCTTGATTTGTGTTTATAGCTTAAATATTTGAGTTTTGATTTTTTAAATCAACTTCCTGCACTTATTTGGTTCATAGATATAGATTCTTCAAGTAATTTCATGTTTTTTACCTTTTTCCTTAATTTTGGCTTTGTCTAGTCTATTAAATCGATAATATAGCTTTACTTTCTTGTTCTTCTTCAATCTTGGGTTATAGTTCATGTTTTCTAGATTAGGTTTTATCATTGTTTAATGTTCTTGATAATCTAGATCTAGGGTTTTTATGTTTTATCATTTCTAAATTGCTTTCTTCATAAATTAGTTCTTGTTTAATCATGTTATTAGTTTAATATCTTGTTTTCTTAATTCTTGTTCATTTGATTCTTAGTAATTTCATGTTTCTTCGATTTATGCTTGGTTAATTCATAGTTTAGGGTGAATATTGGTAAGGACTTGATTTGTATCGATTGGTTGTTTTAAGTACATGATTTCCCGATAAAATGGTTGTTTAGTTAGCCGACTAACGAAAGTTAGGGGTTGTTAAATAATCACTAATCGGTAATTGTTGAATTTAACAGTTGAGATCTAAATGGAAATTTGGTTTTAACTTGGGTTAACCAATTGGTGGTTTTTATCACATCATGAAAATAGATGTTTTGATTACTTTGGGAATAATTTGTTTTGCTTAAAGCTTCTTTTTAGAATTAATCGATATGGAAATAATCGGTTTTCAATTAAGAAAGGTTTTTGTCGCCTTGGAAGAGGGGCAAAAGTAATTTTGAATTGGATAAATCCCACTTTGAAAGGTCTAAACCGGTATTCACCATTTTAGATAGCCTATGTAGAATTTAATATCTTTCAAATTGAGTTCCTAGTGCTAATTAGTTTGTTATTCGGTTCTTGTTCTAGTTGTTAATATAGTCTACTTGTTTCCTAGATATGAATGTTTGCTTAGCCTTACTTGATTCTTATTTTCGTTATGTTTAGTGTAGCTTAAGTGTTTAATGATGTTATTTTATCTCTAGTGTTAATCAAATCTTTGAAAAAAAAAATGATTGCGCGCAACTAGCTAATATCATGAGTAAATCTTTGCTTATTCCCTTATCTCCTCGTGTTCGACCCGTATGCTACGACACCGTACGCTTACGGTTACAAATGATTTTAAAACTCAAACAACGAGCAATAGACTTAGAGGAGTTAAGATTGATATCCAATACGTGTATAGCTTATGTGATTGGTTTTACCGACATATCAAGTGACTTACTTTTGTGTTCCGTCACTGATGCTGGTAAGCGGGTCTCCCCCGTCAATCCAAGAAGTATTGGTGCAATTTGTTAATTCTACCCAAGGTTAATATTTCAGTATTTCCGTCACCTATTTCCAATGATCATATTATTGTTTCAATGATAATTGTTTGTTCTCACTAGGCATTAGTCTAACATTTTTTCTTAAAATGGCATGTATAATAGGTCATCCTAGCGGTGGGGCTCCTCGAGGTTGAGTGAAGAGTCAAGTGACTATGTATAGCATTTTTGGTGGCAACGTATAGTGGCACACTTTTGGGATCTAAATCATACATTTTGGAGAAGAGATATAGACACCCGTTTATAATCTAGATTATTTTGGTTTAGATTAGTAGGTTGTCTAATGTATCTCTTTATACTATTTTGGTTGTAAACGCCTTACTATTCCCCTTGTTGGGTGATTTATTTATGTTAGTTGCACTAAGTTCTGTAAATATTCCGGTTTAAATTTACCTCAATATTTAGGGTGTTATAGCTTCCAACTCTCGATGGTTGTGTATTGGATCCGAAATTAGATCCCGACCTCTAGATCTCGTCGGTGCACTATTACGCCCCCTAGATCTTGACGATTTTGTACAACCCAAATTTCGACGAAGATCTCGATGATGCACCATAACCCAATTCTTGCCGGAGACCTCGATGATGTACCATAACCCAAATCTCGAAAAAAACCCAGACTATAACTCCAATGAAGTGTATCACAATGTGTATTTTTCGAAGTGTATCAGGTAGCGTTGTTTTACGAAGTGTATCCCAATATATATTTTTCGTTATTTTCATTGTTTAATGAAATGTATAACAATTTGCATTTTCGTTATTTTCATTGCTTTACAGAGAGTATCACAGTGTGTATTTTAATTATTTTCACTGCTTTATAAAGGGTATCAGTGTGCATTTTCGCTATTTTTGTTGTTTTACAAAGGGTATCACAGTGTGTATTTTCGTTATTTTTGTTGCTTTACAAGGGTATCACAGTGTGCATATTGTATGTATTTTGGGTATCACAATGAGTATCATTTGTATGTATCTTTTTTTAATAGTGTCGATGTTTTTTAGGTATCACTGTGTGTATCGCCGGAAAGAGGAGATATGAGATATAAGATTTCTAAAATACCTAAAATGCCCTTTAATTAAAATTTTAAGTCAAAATTACCAAAAATATTAAATATCTAATTTATCCTTTGATTTGTGGTTGAGATTGGATCTCACAGTTTTCACAAATTACCGAGTTATTACTTGAATGACCCTCTTTCTTGTGTTTGTTAGTGGTTTGAATAATATCGTAGAACAATTTAAATTCATGTAAAGTTATAAAACTGAAAAAGATAGAAAAATCATTTATATCAAATATATAGAGTTTATAACAAAATGATATTAAGAGTGTAAAATCGCGATTAAGTTTTTTGAGTAGATACTCACTACTTTCTTCAATCTTCTAGGAATTATGTTTGATTATTTGTGTACGGGAATGGGGGGTAAGGATTTACCTATTTAGGGTTTAAGTATTTAAGTTTCTTTTAAATGTTATTTTAAGTGTTAGGTCCCATATATAATTATCATTTATCCTCAAGTTATATATTAAAAAACTCACGCTTTACAAAATTACACACCACAACATGTTAGAACACAAGCCAACCTTGGCATGGAGCCAAAAGATTAACGTGGCGGCGAAGCCAAGCCCTGACAAAGGGGCGATGCCACTATGTCCAAACACAAGACATGTCCCATGTTGGATCCCCCCCCCCCCCCCGCGGGCGGCTAGCCTCAGCTGCTGAGTGAGACAAAAAAATGCCCCTCATATTAGTGTCCTCCAAGTTCCGTGTGAGGATGATTAATGTTGCCGGTAATCAACTTTTTTTGCGCAAATAATACGACATAGCGAGTTATTTTGAACCATATTCGACTGTAAAGTTATCTCAAGTTATATATATATATATATATACTTGTTTTTTTTTCAAAAACTCATGTTTTAAGTAAAAAAATAATTAATTAATCTTGCAATGGTTTTCTTGAAATTGATTTGTATTAACTTGCACTTTGATTGTGTACATATTTTGTATGGTCAATTTTTACTTGTTTTTACATGTAAATAAAATAAAAGAATTGGATAACTGTTGTTGATATTTATTCCTCCTTTTGAAGATTTTATGGTCCTCAAATGTCCAATTTGATACCAAACACTTGTACATGCAACAAATCCAATGGACTACATTCAAGCATCCTAATGAATCTGACTTTTTCTTCACTTCCATTTTTATTCTTTAATCACTCAAAACACATATAAATAATTACTTTACAATTTTTTAAAAATACTTAAATATTTTTTTGTTTCAAAAAAATGTTAGTATATTGTAGTGTTCTAAAAGACTCGTCACAACAGTCGTCGTGATGTATTGTGATTAAAAGCTTGTGCCTGATGCCACATTAAGCCTATGACACACCATGGCCTAATATGTGGATTTTGTAATGCAATATTTGATTTATTTTTTACTTTGCTAATGTCTTGTTATTTTTTTTAATATATACTTAATTTTAAATTGTTTAATATCATTGACTCATTGAGTAATAGTATAAAATATAGTGTTATACAAATCATGTCTAGCTCAGTTGGTTTCCCCAAGGGCGGTAACATCATGGGGGGGGGGGGTTGTGGATGGTATCCCAACCTACCCGGGTTCGAATCCAAGGGGAGTCAATTTGAGGGCATGAGGAGTACCCAGTCCTTGGGTCGGTCCAGTCGTTAACTGGGCTGCCCCCCAGCCCAGTCTTAGACTGTGGTTGGGCTCTAGGTTCAGTGTAAGTTGGGTCGGGACAGCGGCAGATTAGTGGGCTGCCCGTGGATGCCCGATACCGCCGGGGAGGCGGGCGTGCGTGTGTGCGTGAGTTCGTGGTAGTCGTTCGTTGGTTCGATGCCGCTATGCCTTCCAAAAAAAATATAGTGTTATATTAACTTGATAAAATAAATTGTGAATTAATTAAAATTAAAAAATAAATAAATCTAAAAGATATGATGGGATTTCTAAGGGATTCAAATTATTTTTTGAGTAAATTACGGATTTGGTCCTTGTGGTTTTAAATTTTTTTGGATTTCGTCCCCAGAATTTGTTTATTCCAAAATAGCTCCCATAGTTTTGCATTTTCATAACGCATTGGTCCCGGCCACTAACTGTTGTTAACTCTCATCCGTTAACACTGTGTTTTCGAAACTCATTTAACGAAGGAAAGGAAAGGAAAGGGAGGGAAAGGGGAGAAAAGTAAAAAAACTCGTGTTCTCGAAACTTTTTTAGGAGAGAAAGGAAAGGAAGCGGAAGGAAAGAATTGATAACTTTCCTCCCAAATGTGGGAGGAAAGGAAAGAAAATTAAAATCATTTAAAAAAATTATTGAAATTATTAAAATTACCAAACTACCCAATTTTCATTAAAAATAATATATTTTTATAAGGGTATATTTGTAAATATGACATATTTCCTTTCCTCTCTCATGTTCAAGAACATGAAAAACTATTTTCTTTCATTTCATTTCCTTTCCTTCCTTTTTCTTCCATTTCGAGAACACAAATGAAAATTTTATTTTTCTTTCCTTTCTTTTCTCTCCATTTCTTTTCATTCCATTTCTTTTCTTTTCTTTTCTCCCTAGATTAGAGAACACAGTGTAAGTGAGGGGCTTTTTGGCCCTTTGTCATTTTTTTGTTTTTTTCTAATTTGAGCCCTTCAAATATTCTTTAATCTAAATTGTTCATAAAAGTGAGAAACAACTAAAAAGTTCGAATTTTTGAGCTAGTACACCATTGTGGCCATAGTTTCACCACTGTGGTAAACAGCTACACCAAAAGATTTTCCTGCATATTTGTACTACCGATTTGGTGAAATATGGAGTAACATGGGACCAAAGTCAACTCTGAAAATTTCATGAAAGAAGAGGAAATGAAGAGAAAGAATAAAAAAAACAAGCTTGAGGAATATGATAAGTCATGAAAAGTCACTTTCTTCCTCTCCAAGTCATTTTCACCCCTTTGTTCCTCTTCTACAACATAAAGGGAGCTTGACATTTCATTTAGAGCATACTAGTTCTTGTATTTCCTTTAGCTAGTTGTAATTTATTTTTTTGCATTTTTACTTTCTATCCACCACAATGGTGAGCTTTTGGCCATAGTGATACGTTTTATTTTAATGCAATTTAAGTTTAAGTATTTCTTTTATTCCATCATGTCTTCTTTTTTAAGCAGTAGCTACACCCCCTTAGGTGTGGGTGTGAGCTAAACCCAAGAGATAAAATGTAACACTTGGATGTTACCATTTTTTTGCTAACTTTTCTCTGCTTGGTCATCAAGGTTCAAAATGGCGTGAGGCGTGACGTGACAACGAGGCCAAGCCTCAAGTCTTAGGAGCCACGACGAAGCCTTGGCGTTTTCAAGGCATGACTTATGACGTCATTTTTCTAATTCACATATATATCATTATATATAAAAACATATGTTTTGCAATGTTACTCAATGAGTCAATATTAATAAGCAAGTTAAATTATTGTATATATTAAAAAACTTGCAAATAATACATTAAAAACGTAAAGAAAAATCAAATATTGCATGTGAAATTGTGCATTAGGCCATGGCGTGCCACGGGGTTAACGTGGTGTGAGACACAAGCCTTGGTTCCATGGCGCGCCATGGTGGCTGTGCGGCGAGTTTTTTTAGAACATTGTTGGTCATTCAAGTTGAAGCTTTAACTCAATCCAGACAAGTCGATTACTTGTGTGTGTTAATATTAGATTTTTGACCCAGTGGGTACGATTTTTGGTTACCATTATATTACTTGTAAGCGAATTCAATAGGTGTGTGCACTTGCACTGCTATTATGCCACATTTACGTCTGAATATTTTTGCTACCAAGTTGTGGCGGCGTTGCCAGGGACTGGCGTGATTTTACATCCTTAAATATTAATTTCCACTTGAACCCGGGGTCGTGAGTTTTCCTTAGCATTTTTCCGTGTTGTATGACACAGCTACTGATAGTCCTAGATTCTAGTTTCTAATCACAATCAAAACAATCAAACAAATAATTCAATCCAATTACCTGTTTTGATTCCAATTCAATTCAAATACAAACTTTCTCTCTCTAAAACTCTCTCTTTTTCTCTACAGACTCTCTCTCTCAAGATACGTATTCTCTCTCTAGCACACCTTCTGTTAATTTCATACATCAACTAAAAATAGAAATACAAGGTATTTATACCTACATCTAAAATACAAGAAAAACAAATACAAATACAATACTTTGACTTTTTATTACAAAAGACTTTGACTTTGATGAGAGTTGACTTTCTCAGCTTTGACTTCTTAAACTTTGACCTTCAGTCTTCTTGATCTTGTATCCAACATATTTATGCTCTAACAATCTCCCCCTTTGGATTCAAGATCATTATTGAAAGATCTAGCAATTCAGTCTTCTCTTTTAAGCTCTATCAGTACAATCTCCCCTTTTTCTTTGACGGGATTCTTTCCAAAACTGTCTTCAAATGATTAACAATCTCCCCAAAACTTTCACAAGATACTTTCAGACTTTTGAAAGAAATTATCTTCAGAATCAGCTCGGATTGCTTTAGCAAATAATCTTCAAAGAAAATTTCCTCAAATCTTCATAAATTCTTTGATCTTCTTCAAATCTTTACTTTGAATCTTCTAACTTGGACATTTCTATAAAAATCATCTCTTAAAACTTTAAACACTTTAACATTTCTTGATACCATCTCCCCCTTTTTGATGATTTGAGCATTGATATCATCAAAAATTTTCTCCAAGAAATGTCTTTGACCATTCTGATCTGTCCAAGAGCCTCTGATTCTGTGATCCATAACCAAGTATTCATCTAGATCTTTGCAAATCCAGACAAAATAAGAACATGTAATTCCTGAATCAACAAATGAATCAGTTAAAATACCTGTCAGTAACACGAAGTCACTGTGTGTAACGAATACACAATGTAAAGGAGCTTTTTAATGTTCACTCCCCCAGGGCTTCCATCCAATCATCGAAATACCACAAAGGCAATTTCTATGAATGTTATGACAAGAAAACAAATTCCTTGTGTGTTTGTGCTTGTGTAAAAAGAATTAAGCACGATGATTGCTTTAAATAAGGCTCAACATTGTGTAAACCACTGAGACAATAGTAGATAAACACAAACTCAATATGCATGATTGAAGTGCGAAGGTGGGGCAGACTTCCTTCTTTTTCAATATCCAGATTTTCCAAATGAAAACCAGATAGCATATGTGCTTCGTCCCCTTGAAAATGTGAAACATTTTCTTTTTGAGAAGAAAATGAGTGGCTGGTGGGGTTTTAGCAAAAGTTGGCATGGGCTAGTTGTCTGTTTCAATAACGTTCACCAAAGAATTGTGAAACGCTAGTAATGTGGCTGCCCGACTCAAAAAGTAGTTGGTGCAGAGTTTAATATTCTTTTACTTTGTTCTCACACCCTCTTTCTTGTGATCATTAAGCTCACTACTAACCAATCTCTCATTTCCATTTTACCTCGTCACACCCACACTCATTTCTTTATAGACTCCTCACACTCAATCACTAAGGATTAACTTCTTGGGTAGAAATCACTGGTTAACGTGATTCCATAGAAGTTCAGTTAATTCCTAGCACAAAGAACCCATATTTCCTATAAAGCATAAGTTGCTCAAATGTTTTAACTTTATCAGTTAAAGCGCATATACAAATGTCAGATAAATGTATGCTCATAAAATATAATCATGAATATTTGAGCATTTGAAACATTGAAGTATTGTCAAACAAGTATATTGAATAATTGAATGAATGAATATGAATGCAAGAAACTTGTTTGAAAATCTGACATTGTATGAAAATGATCAGAAATGAATGATATAACAATCAAAGCTTATGGTCAAGAATAATGGATATGTGTCTATACGAAACAAAAATATAGACATTCTTGAAAAACCGTTTCGAAATGAATTAACGCTCAAAATTCATTGAAATACAAGCGGAGTGTCTTACCATCGAGGAAAAAAAATAGTTTCGATTTAGAGACATGGTAAGAACATTTTGAACAAAAAAAAATCAAAACAGTGTGTGTGTGAATACTTGAAAGTATATAGAAAAGACAATACGCAAGTATTAATCTTTGGAAACACATGGTTTGTAATCAAGTAAGCACAAATAAATTTTGAAAAACATTTTAAAATCACACTTCCAATTCATGAAATCTGTTTAAGAATCGGGAAGTGGTTTGAACATTTCAGAACATGTTTTCTATATCTGAAAGTTGTCCTTCTTTCAGATACATTTGAGATTAAGATAAGAAATTTACCTTTTCGCTCAATCTTAATTCTCATAAAATCAACTGTAGTCATTAAGATATGATCATGTCAGCTTCTCTCATCCTGCATAAGTCTCAAAGTCTAGACAAAGCGAATTTATTCACAAATTTATTCGAAAAATAAAAGACATAAAGCAGTAAAACGATTAAAGTACGAGTTCTGATATGAAATAATCAGAAATCAAAGTCTTACTCCTTTTGATATGATTTATATGCTCCCCCTAAAATCATGCATCACAAAAATTTGTCAGTTAAGTAAAATGCATAAATTAGTTATGCTCCCCCTCAAAAGAATAATGATCAACTTTAATTTTCTCTTACTCCCCCTGAGATCATGAACAAACATGTTAAAGTGCAGATATCCTTCAGAAATAATAATAAATAAAATGATGAAAAATAACAATTCATAACTTTATTAGGTAACAACCGATTATGTCTTAATATTTAACATACCAAGCTTAGAGACAAGAAAATTAAATCTCTTTTCATCTAAGGGTTTGGTAAATAAATCTGCAAGCTGATAATCTGTTTTTACAAAATAAAGTTCAATTGTTCCGTTTTCTACATTATCTTTAATAAAATGATACCTGACGTCAATGTGTTTGGTTTTCGTATGCTGGACAGAATTAGCAGATATCGCGATTGCACTCTTCGAATCACAATAGATCGGTATTTTGTCAAACTTGAATCCATAGTCTCGTAGCTGTGTTCGCATCCATAGGACTTGAGAGCAGCAACTGACAGCAGCTACATACTCTGCTTCAGCAGTCGATGTGGAAACTTATAATTGTTTCTTTGATGCCCAGCTAACGAGCTTATCTCCAAGAAATTGAATGTGACCTGAAGTGCTCTTTCTGTCCAACATGCAACCTGCATGATCTGCATCTTAATAGGCAGTCAGTTGAAACCCAGTATCCTTAGGATACCACAGACCAAGATCTTCAGTCCCCTTCAGATACCTAAAAATCATTTTGACAGCAGCCAAATGGGATTCTTTAGGAGCAGCCTGATATCTAGAACATAAGCATGTTGAAAACATAATATCTGGCCTACTTGAAGTAAGATACATTAACGATCCTATCATACCTCTATAAGTCCTAACATCAACACTTTTGCCCGAAGGATCAGTGCTAATTTTAGTACTTGGTGCCATCGGGGTTCTAATAGGTTTGCAATTTTTCCATTTTGTACTTCCGAAGAATATCCAAAATGTACTTATATTGGTTAATGAAAATCCCCGTTGAAAACTGTTTTACTTGTAATCCGAGAAAGAAATTCATCTCTCCCATCATACTCATTTGAAAACGTGACACCATAAGGTTAGAAAAGTTTTTGCAATATTTAGGATTTGTAGAGCCAAATATTATATCATCAACATATATTTGAATAAGGATGATATCGGCTTTTTCCTTTTTGATAAACAAAGTGGTATCTATTTTACCTTTAGAAAAACCGGACTTGACCAAGAATTTAGATAGAACATCATACCATGGTCGAGGGGCTTGTTTTAAACCATACAGGGCTTTATCCAAAATGTAGACGTGATCTGGCTTATCTGGATTGACGGACCCTTCTGGTTGAGACACGTATACTTCCTCCTTAAGAATGCCATTCAGAAAGGCTGTTTTCACATCCATCTAATAGACTGTGAAATTCTTATGAGCTGCGATTGCCTCTATACGTGCTACTGGAGCATACGTCTCAGCGTAGTCTATGCCTTCCTCTTGCCGGTAACCATTGGCAACAAGTCTAGCTTTGTTCCTTATGACGATACCATCTTCATCCTTTTTATGCTTGAATACCCATTTAGTGCCAATTACGGATTTTCCTTCCGGTTTTGGAACTAATCTCCAGACCTTTTGGGCTTCAAACTGATTTAATTTTTCTTGCATAGCAGATACCTAATCCGAATCAGCTAAAGCCTCTGATACACGCGTGGGCTCTATCTTGCTGAGGAATGACTCATGCATACATTGATTCAAAGTCGCTGACCTAGTTTGCACAGGCTTGTTAAGATCTCCAATTACTTGGTGTAAAGGGTGCTCTTTAGTCCAGCGATGCTCATGAGGGAGTGGAGTAGATGAAGTTTGAACATGATCATCATCTAAAAATCCAATATCAGACTCTTCAGTTTGAAAAATAGGAGGGAGGTTTGCAGTTGAAGTTTCAGGTGCAGAAGCATCAGTTGGAACAGCAAAGTCTGGCTGTTGAGTAGACAATGTATCACAACCAACTGAAATAGTTACTTCTGACTCAGCAGTTACTTGTGTATCTTCAACTGTAGGAGTAGATGTTGGAATGTGAGTTTCTGACTGAACGGGGGATACAAGTTCAGTTATAATCTCTGAAGTGACTGGATGATTGCAACTTGTGTCTTCAGACTTGTCAGTCACAACAGATTTAGGAAAATTAGATTCTAGAAACTCATCATAAAAGAATTCAAATAACAAATCTAAATCAGATAAATGTGAAAGTGAAGTAGAAGCGTTATTCGAATTTTTCTCTGTAGAAACAGGTTCTGGACTAATCTGCCCAAAAGCTAATACTCCAGTGATAACGGGTTCTGAACTGAGTTGTTCAGAAGCCATTTCTTCATCGAATGTTACATTGACGCTCTCGACGACTCTCTTTGACTTCTTCAGATAAACACGGTATGCTGCAGATGTTGAAGAGTATCCAATGAAGATGCCTTCGTCCACCTTAGCACTGAATTTATTCAAACTCTCTCTGTCGATAAGCACAAAACACTTACACCCAAATATATGAAAATACTTGATTGTCGGTGTTCTATTGTTGATCAGTTCATATGGAGTCTTTTGAAAATGGCGGTGTATTATGGACCGATTTTGAGTATGACATGCAGTCGACACATCTTCTGCCTACAAGAATAGAGGTAAGTCAGACTGGCTCAGCATAGTCCGAGCGGCCTCGACTATCATCCGATTTCGCCTTTCGACTACTCCATTTTGTTCAGGCGTACGAGAAGCAGAGTATTGATGTGATATCCCAACCGATTCGAGATATTCTTCAACGGTTTTGTTTTTGAACTCTGTGCCGTTGTCGGTCCGAAGAAGCTTGACTTGTCTTTGCATATTCACCTGGGTCGTCTTTAAGAAAGTAATGAGAACTTCGGGCGTCTCATCTTTTGATCGAAGAAATTTGACCCACGTGTATCTTGAGTAATCATCCACAATAACCAACACATATCTCTTACCACCTAAGTTGTGTGTTTTCATCGGACCACAGAGATCCATATGCAACAACTCTAGTGGAGAACTGGTGCTTGGTTCAGGCTTCGGTTTATGTGCGGCTCTCTTCATCTTACCCTTTTCACATGCAGCACACAAGTGTTCTTTCTCATATCTCAGCTCAGGAAGTCCTTTTACCAACTTATCTTTGACCAACTTGTTGATATAACGAAAGTTCAGGTGTGATAGACGTCGGTGCCAGAGCCAACTTTGCTGCATCGAAGCTTTTGTCATTAAGCATACTTGATTATCAATCTGAACCTTTGAAAGATTGATGGTGTAGAGATTTGTCTTTCGATTGCCGACTAAGAGTTCATTGCCGTTTTCAGTACGAACTGAACATCTCTTAGCTTTGAAGTTAACCTCTAACCCTTTATCACAGAATTGACCGATGCTGAACAAGTTGTGCCCTAAGCCTTCAACATAGCTCACCTTACTGATCGTTATGTTGTCTTGAATAATGTCACCATATCCTAAGATTGGTGAAAGCTGATTGTTCCCAAATCTGACATTTCCACTGAATTTCTCTGTATAATTAGACAATAAAGCTTTCTGCCCGGTCATATGCTTGGAACAGACGCTATCCAAGTACCACATATGCCGGGTCTGCAAGAGAAATCAGGAAACAATAGATTTAGGTACCCATTTAAAAACGGGTCCTAACAGATTAGCACATGATTTTGGTATCCATTTAAATATGGACCCTCCTTTTCTTTGAAAACTTTTGAAAAAATTTGATCTTGAAGAATAAACATGATAAGATCCAAACCAATCATTAGAATTATGATTATAAGCAAAATCATTTCTCTGATAATGATAAGATTTAGTAGTAGGAGGAGATAATTGAATCAATTGCTTTATTGAATAACGCTTGTAAGAAGTTACAAGGTTTTGTTTATGAAAAGCAAGTTGACCAACTACATCAGTATCACTACTATCAGATCTATTACATGATTTATCAGAAACTGATTCAGCTATCTCATCATTCTTTCTTTTTGGTCTCCATTCAGATCTAGCTTTCGACCTTTTCTTCCTTAAATCTGAAACATAAGATTTAGAATTATTAGGAAAATCAGATTTCTGAGATTGAGTTTTCTTTTGTGTACCAGTGTATTTCTGTTTCTGTAATCGTTGTTTCTTATGTTTCTTACCTTGAGCATAGTAATCAGCAGTTACAGAAACTGATTCACCAACCTTAGTTGATGATTCACCAATATTAAAACCACTTGGTAACACTTTATCATTTATAAGACAAGTAGAATGATCAGGGAGAGGAACATTGAAGTCAAACATATCAATTTCTTCTATGCACCCATCATCAAAATTAAGAAAGTCATTTGCAGACTCAAATAAGTCATCAAAATTATCAGACAAAGTTTGAGGTGTCTTTGAAACTGTAGAACACTTTGTAGATTTAGTTTGAAAAACAGTGTTCTTTAAAACTGTAGAAAACACACTTTGTTCAATATCTACCAAAAGTCTTTCATCAGAAACAACATTTTCAAGTTCAACTATTTTGCTTTCAAGAATGAGTGGAGGAACATAAACCTTTGCAATTGCAGGTTTTTCCTTCATCTCAGAAACATAATAACTTGCAAAATAGTCGTTTGAAAGAACTTTTGGTGTGTCTGAAAGATAACTATCATTTAACTTTGCATAGTTAAAAGGTAGTTTCATTTTCTTTACATTCTTTCTATTTTCAGTTTCTTTGACCTCAACTTCTTCTGGTAATTTGGTAAAAAATTTGGGTTTTAAATGAGTATGTTTACCAGCACAAGCAAGAAAATCAAAATTATAAAGTGTTGTTTGTTTTCTGATGACTTTCTTTAAGTAATGGGGGTTTTCAAAACCAAGTCCCCATTTTTCCTTAACATCAGCCTCTTCGTTAGGTGCATTGAGAAAAATGGTTTGATCTGTTTGGCCTCTTGCATAGAGTTTGGCTTCCAGACCATTTACCTTCTTATTCAAAAGCTTGTTCTCAACCTGCAAATTATGAATAATTAGTGCAGATTCTTTCTTTTCTAACTCAGACTTAGAAATTTTAATTTCAAAATCAGAAATCTTCTTTTCAAAACAATCTACTTCAAGTTTAGAATCAGAAGCAGACTTGCGTAAAGAATCAATTAGATCTTTGTTCCCAATAACGAACTTATTAAGCTCAAAGATCTTATTGTTTCTTTTAGCAACTCTGTCTTTTTCCTTTTTCAGTTTTACTTGAAGGTCATTAAGCTCAACCATCATGGCTTCCATTTTGGTTATGAAATCTTTTTCAGTTAAGTTTATTACCTCATCAGCCGCTTCATCATCTGACTCATCATATTTCACCGCCTTGCCCATTAAGCATATATGAGCAGCTTCTTCTTTCTCTTCCTCTTCACCATCTGAATGATCCAGCCAAAATTCGTCTTCAGCCATTAATGTTATGCCCGCTTCTTGTTGTTTGGCCAATAGCAGTTTGTTCTGATAGTATTGGGAGTTGCGAACATTTGGCTTTCGACATTCTTTAGCAAAATGTCCAATCTTGCCACAGTTGTAGCATTTGATTGGATCATTTGTTGGCTTTTCAGTAACGATATAGTCATTCACAAACTTCTTTCTTTCTTCGGGTTTCTTCTCAACAAATTGGTTTCCTTCTACCCGTTCCCTGTGCTCATGGTTCTTGGAGCTAGATGAAGAGTACCTCTGAGAATTGGATCCCGACTTTTTGTAAAACTTCTTTTGAAACGCCCGGGTCAGTAATAGCATCGCTTGCTTAAGACTTTCTCCATCATCTCCATCTGACTCTGATTCTGATTCTGAACTGATAATCACTTTCTTCTTCTTCTTCTTCTTCTCTTTCTTTTCTTTCTCCTTCTCTCCGGCCACTAGAGCAATAGGATCATAAACTTTCTCATCTTTCTTCTTTTTTTCACTTCTTTTCTCTTCAACTTCTTCTTCATTCTGACGCAAAGTCTCATAGACTTCGTGAAGAGGTATGTCGCTCAAGTCTTTCATCTGCTTCATCCGACGGGTATGTTTCTTCCATTCTGGTTGCAGAATGCTTAGAAACTTGACGTTGTTTTCTATTTGCTTCTTCTTCACTTTGTTCTTTGAGAGTTCGTTCAGAAGAAGCACAAACCTCTCATAGGTTTCCTCTAGGCTCTCATTTTCTTTTGCTTTGAATTCCTCGTAGCTATTTATGCAGTTAGCCACTTTCGTTTGATTGCCGACTTTGGAACCCATCATCATCTTTTGCAACTGATCCCACATTTTCTTTGCATTCGCCTTGTAGCTATCTATCTTAATGTAAATCTCATTAGGAATGCTTTGAAGTAAAAGAGATCTTTCTTGCTTATCTGCTTTAAACCGGCTTTTCTGTTCCTCAGAATACTGTGCAAAATCCAATGGAACAGTCTTCATCTTTTGTTCTCTATCCACATCACCATCCTCACTGTCAGATGAATCGTCATCAGATATCTGGACAGTAGGTGGTACCATGGGACCTTCAGTAATCGAAAGCATAATGTTTTCTCCATTTGCATGCCTATCCACAAAATCCAGAAATCTGTCCTTCCACTGCTCATATTCCCCTTTAAACAGTACCGGAGGCTTTACATCAGTGCCAATAGAAAGAGCATCTTTGGAAGTCATCTTGTCTGTACCTGTTTTGAAAATTATATGCAATAAGAAACTAGAATTGATCATTAGTCCAAATATGAAATCACAAAAATACAAGAAATCTTCAAGAATTTTGATCACGATTAAAACTATGTTCCCCCTCCGCAGACCAAGAGAAATTTTTTTCACTATTAAAGGTCATATTACAATTTTGAAAATTTTGACTAAGTACAGAAACTCGCAAATCACTAAAAAAGCTTAAAACTCGTAGGCGCTGAAACTCGCAAATGCCTAAACACGCAAGTAACTATTCACTTTGAAACGCGCTAATAGAGACGTGCGCGTTCCCAAAACTCGCTAGACACTACTTGCGCGTTCCAACACTTAGAAAATTTTCTTAGATTTTCAAACTCGCACGATGAACAAACTCGCAGAACCCTGTTCCTGATGAAACTCGCACACTTAGACTAGCGCGTTTGTAGAACTCGCTAATCACTACGTGCGTGTTTTGGTACTTAGAAAATTTTCCCAACTTTCAAAACTCGCAGATAACACATTGCGTGTTCTAAGAACTCGCTAATATCGCCTTGCACGTTTTGGCCAAAAATGAAATTCTTCAGCTTGCGCGTTCTATCGAAGAACTTGCGCGTTTTGCCGATCTAGCGCGTTCTTCAGATTCCCTTGCGTGTTCTTCAGAAAGTCGACCAAAACTTTACTTTTTCATCGAATTTCGACTCAAATCTTCTTCAATTGTTTCAAAACTTTGCAGAAATCCTCGAATTCAACTCAAGAACAGATTACAATGCAAGAATTTCAAAAACAAACACAAAATGATACACTTTGACTCGATTTACAGTGCATATTAACTCGTGAACTCAAAAACATACAAAATCATCAAAATGATGATCAATTACAGTGCAACTGCCAAAATAAACGATACAGACTCGATCGATTATAGTAAACGAGTAAAACCTAATCAAATTCTACTCCAAAAACATCATGGTTCTCAAAAATCAATTAAAAAAACGAAGAATACAGTGCAAACCAAAACTTTCCACTTTCTTGATCTGATTTCAACAATTTGGATCTGCTCTGATACCAATTGATAGTCCTAGATTCTAGTTTCTAATCACAATCAAACAAATAATTCAATCCAATTACCTGTTTTGATTCCAATTCAATTCAATTACAAACTTTCTCTTTCTAGAACTCATTCTTTTTCTCTACAGACTCTCTCTCTCTCTCAAGATACGTATTCTCTCTCTAGCACACCTTCTGTTAATTTCATACATCAACTAAAAACAGAAATACAAGGTATTTATACCTACATCTAAAATACAAGAAATACAAATACAAATACAATACTTTGACTTTTTATTACAAAAGACTTTGACTTTGATGAGAGTTGACTTTCTCAGCTTTGACTTCTTAAACTTTAACCTTCAGTCTTCTTGATCTTGTATCCAACATATTTATGCTCTAACAGCTACAACACGGTCAACTTTTGCCTCTAGATCCGAAAATCGAAAGAACCGTTTAGAGAGGTAGAAGAGGTAATCGACAACCTCTTGTTAATAACACTATGGGTGACGTTGGAAGGGGAGGAAATCCCATAAGTACACCACCACCACCACCTATTGTAAAAGGTACGGTGAAAATTGCCGATAACAAAGATCGAGGAATACAGGACTATGCTACCCCATAAATTTGTCAATTAAATTCGGGAACTCTTAGACCCGATTTTGTGGCATTAAATTTTGAGCTAAAACCGTTAATGTTCCAAATGATCCAAGCAATAGATAATTTGTAGGATTACCATCGGAAGATCTGCATTCACATTTAAAATCATTTTTAGAAATTGCGGAAGCTTTTAAAATTCAAGGAGTTTCAAATGAAGCCTTACGTCTAATGTTCTTCACACTAAAGGATAGAGCTAAAGCTTGGCTAAACTCTTAACCATCCAATTCTATAGCTACTTGGGCCGATCTTGCTAAAAAATTTATGAAAAGATATTTTCCTTCAACGAGGATTGTGAAACTCATAAATGAAAATTTGTTGTTCCAACAAGGGGACGATGAAACAGTGTCAGATGCTTGGGAGAGATTCAAAGAACTTTTTCGGATTGCCCACATCATGGAATCCCCCCATTGCATCTAGTTGGAGACATTTTATAATGAACTTTCCAACTTTGCTAAAATTGTTCTCGATGCTATAGTCGGTGGAGCTTTTACTGCTAAGACATATAATGAGGGGTATGATATTCTTGAGAGGGTTTCCAACAACGATACAGAATAATCAAACCCCCGCGCATTTCCTTTCAAGATTGTACCAAGAGTCATGACGTAGATGCCATCACTGCCTTGAATGCACAAATTGTCGCGTTAACCAACTTGGTAAAAAGTAATTTGAACTTAAGTAGTGAAAAGAACCAAGTATACTCCATAATGACTAATCCGACAATGAATGAAATATGTGCATTTTGCGGTGAAAACTATTTGTATGAGTATTGTTCTGGTAATCCCGCATATGTCAACTATGTAGGAAACCATTCGAGGAATAGTCCATTCTCCCGACCTACAACCCGAATTGGTGCAACCACCCCCATTTTATCTTGGGTGGGTAATCCAGGACTACAACCCCTTGGGGCAAGTTTTGGACAAACTCGACCTCAAAATCCACTGGGATTTCACAAAAACAACCATCATTCTCACCAAGGTGGGAAATCCCTATAGTCTCATATACATGAGCAATCCCCATTGCCTCATGTGCCTAAGTAGCAAAATGCATTGGATAGTACTGGTTCTCTTGAATCAATGCTTAACGATTTTATAAACCAAACCAACGCAACTCTAAGGGGTTTTGAGAGTCAACTTGGTCAGTTTGTGGCGGAACCTAAAAGGAGGCAACATGGAACTTTACCGAGAGACACCGAAACCCTTAAGGGTATTCCAAAAGAGCACGTTAAGGCCATCCCATTAAGAAGTGATACAGATTTAGTTGACGTACCTATCATGCAAGAAGAGGAGGAAACAAAGTATTCTTTTGACAATCCCAATTTTTCTACATTGATTCCTCCCACAATAATAATGTCGATAGATCAAACTACCCCAGTTATAGTTGGATATGCAGCATCCGAGGCACCTCCAGCTACTGTTCCCCACAGTGGCGACATTGTGCCACAAGCCAAGAAAAAAATTTAGCAACTCTTAAAACACGTGGAACTTGACCTTAGGGACCTTCCTTTTCCTGGTAGGATGAAACATAAAAATGTGGATACTCAGTTTAAGAAGTTATTGGACATATTTAAACAATTCCACATTAACATACCTTTGGTAGAGGCTCTTGAGCAAATGTCAAATTATGTTAAGTTTTAAAGGACATCCTTAGTAAGAAAAGAAGGTTGAGTGAAGTTGAGATGGTGGCGTTAACAAAAGAGTCTAGTGCCCTCCTCACATGTAAAATTCCACCTAATTAAAGGACCCGGGTAGTTTCACGATCCTATGTTCAATAGGAGGTAAGGAAGTTGGTCATCTATTAAATGGCCTAGGAGTAGGCATTAACCTCATGCCATTGTCCATTTTCAACCAGTTAGGAATAGGAGAAGTTCGGCCCACCACCGTGACCTTACAATTGGTAGATAGGTCTTTAGCTCACCCAAAAAGAAAAATAGATGACATATTGGTTAAGGTTGATAGATTCATCTTTACTTCCGACTTTCTAATCTTAGATTATGAAGCCAATAAAAACGTCACAATTATTTTGGGACGACCTTTTCTCTCAACGGGAAGAACCTTAATTGATGTCCAAAAG
This sequence comes from Arctium minus, assembly GCA_954870635.1. Lineage (NCBI taxonomy): Eukaryota > Viridiplantae > Streptophyta > Magnoliopsida > Asterales > Asteraceae > Arctium > Arctium minus. The sequence continues at coordinate 71,721,654 of OX941091.1, read as the reverse complement.
GGTGAGCTTACTATGAGGGTTAATGACCAACAAGTGATTAAGGATATGCTTGGCAAACTAGTTGATAAGTTAGCTGATGGCTGATAAGCTAACTGGTAACTGATAAGTTAGTCGGTAGCTGATGAAGAAATTATGTTTGACAAAAACTAGTTTGTAAACATGTAAAATGACCAAAAAGACATCTTGGAAAAGTAGTCAATTACAAATACTTCATTATATAACTCAAATAATTTCTAATAATATAATTAAAACAAATTTCTAATAATATAATATATTAATTAATACAAACAAGATAATAAAGAAAAACTAAATAATATAATATGTTAATTGAAATAATTTAAAATTGATTATTATATATATGCAATAAATTTTGAATTTGTTAACAAAAATTTAGAAAAACATCTACATTAATCTATGACTTTAAATAACCAATACATATAATATGAATAACAATAAAATTGTTTAACCTCACATATCCTAATTAACTATTATTTTTTCAAAAAATATAATAAATAACTAAATTAAATAGTTTATTAAATTATTTAGCATATTTTGATTATCTTTGAAATAAAATAAGTATAACTTTAATTTTTATGTAACTTAAATAAACATTTTTAGAATAGTTATATTTGTTTTTGATATCTAAATATATCTATACATATAATAAATAAGTAACTAAAAGGACACGTGTCGCCTTCTGGTGAGCCAATTTTTTCATTTTCCCGCCTAAACATGTATCTGGACACATTTTACATTATAAGTTCATTTAGCACATCCACATTTATTTCTCCTTAAATCTTTCCTTAATTAAATTTTTTTAAGTTATACCTTATATTTACTACCCTTATAATTAGATATATAGTTTACTTTTAATCCCTTACTTTTTTATTTTTCATTTTAGACTCTTATCATATAAACATAAATAATATATATGAACTAAAATGCATTAAAAAACAATTTTATTTTTTACAAATTATATCATTGTAATCGCTTCGTCAATACCTTCGAAATGAGTCCAATATTGAATATTTTTGAATTTAATTATATTATTAAATATCATAAATATATACGAATTAATGTGTCGTGATTAGCAGTGGCGGACCCAGGATTTTAGGTGAACGGGTGCACAAACAAAAAGCTTAAGAAATTGTTGTCGATGTGTTTTTAGCCGAATTCCCCTATTGGGGGACTTTTTATGTTTTTGGTTGATTTCGAGGAATTTTTTAAGCTTCTGTGTTGATTCGATGGTTTTTTTTTGGTTTTTTTGTGTTGATTTGAGAGATTTTTTGTGTTTTTTTGATTGATCTCAAGAGATTTTTTTCGATTTTTTGGTTGATTTCGAGAGAAAATTACTTTCGATGATCATTCATATCTGTAAGATAAGTTTTCTGCATGATTTAATTTTTTAAATTACCCCGTGTAATACACGGGATCAAACCTAGTTGAATAATAATTAAAAAAATTGACATAGTCAATAATACCATTTATAAATAATTGATAATTTATTTATAAATTACAAATTACAAGGGGCATTCCCCAAGATATTACAATGAGAGCCCAATGTGTGTTTAGGAAAAAACCAAATGAGGAACCAAGTTCCAAACCTATACCAAAGGTTACAAAAAACCCTATACAAATCACCCTTTAAAGACACATACCCTAAAGAATGATGGCCCCATCATAAGCCTATCCACAATCTTCATGTTGCCCAAAACAAAAAAAAGCCCATTTCGCAATCCTCATATTTACATCCGCATTAAGATGAATAATACTTTGCATGAAAGCCCAACACTTTATAAAATGGGAAGTCCATGTTTCAGCAAAAGCCCACATGATATATATCCCACTTCTTAAGCCCATCTGGAAATTTCGAATGAAAATGAAAAAGCCCAAATCACTACTTCTCAAATAATCAAGCCCAAGATTAAATTGTAAGGCCCAAATACTTTCAACCTTGGTTCAATTTTCCATAATAACCCAAAGCAAACAAGAATCCAACCACATTAATAAAAGACTTGGATCATAATCGACCCAACTCCATATAATACCCAGATTCAAAAAGAATTTTCTTGTACCATCATCGAACCCTGCATCAACCTTATCCTCACCAAATTGTGTTTAAGATATGAGATCTTGCTTTAGTAACTTGTACCTTAGTGTTCAAGAGTTGTACATTAGGCCATGTTTATTATATAAATTGCATTTAAGGATTAGAGTTAGATAAAACTACCTTGGTTAGGACCAAAATTGTAAAGAAAATTTCAAAGTAGGGTAAATTGGAAATAATCTAAAGATCAAAGATTAGATTGTAAATATTATATATATATATATATATATATATATATATATATATATTAAAAAAACCAAAATTCATAATATGATTCATTCTCTCTCTCTCTCTCTCTCTCTCTCTCTCTCTCTCTCTCTCTCTCTCTCTCTCTCACTCTTTCTACTTACCGAGTCCTCCTACCCCTCTCTAGAAAACCCTCAGCTCATCTCCAAATCTCCAAAATTCTCCTTAAAACCTTAGTGTTCTTGAAGATTGAATGTTAGAAATGGAACTAGGGGCTTAAGATAAGGTATGTTCATGGTTAGATTTTTTGATTTCTTCAAATTTGGGTCAAATGGGGTTAACCCTAAGTTTATCTATGAATCATAGGTGGGAAGTTGATGATTTGAAGTGGACGTTCTTCAAGATTGGTCCTGTTAGAAGAGACATATTCACTCCAATAAGTTAAGAAATCTTATAAAATCAACCATTTGTCCAAATGAAGTGTTCTTTATATTGGTAGAAATCCCAATGAGTGTATTACAATTTTGTAGGGAAACCTAATTCCGACTCTAAGTGGCTCGAAAACATTGATTTTCCATACCTATTCTGCAGCCACTCGAAATTGCGTTCTATTTGTATAAATGTTTTAGGAAAATAAACCATAGCTCCAAATTATGTGAATCCAGTTGCTATGAAATCCTAAGAGGTATATTTACAACTCTCATTTTAACAAGAAAGTTTGGTTCAACCTCTAAGAATGAGAAAAGGCTTAAACTCTAAGTATACATAAGTTGTTATCTAATATTTGGGTATGTTAAATTGGATTTTTGCAAATGTTATTTAGGGCTATAAGAATTACGTTAAGTGTTTATTAAGTGTTTATTAAGTGTCCTAGGGATATTTTAAGCATGTTTGAAGGCCTATAGGATCTTTTAAATGGTAAGTGCTTGTAGGAACTTGAAATAAATAAGAATTGTTACAGAAAATCGTCTAAAAGCATTTTACTATTAAGTGTAGGTAACCTGGAAGGAGAGAGCCGTTCTTAAGCCTCAAGTTTCATGTGATCATTTATGAAACATCTCCAAGGTACGAATATCTAATTCGTGTCAATACGTGGGTAATCAATTGTGATGATTATCCATTCCTTAAATTCTTGATCATCACCTGCAAAAGTGGATGTTATCAAGTTGTTATCTGGAATACTTTTGTGTTTTATATGATGTTTTGTTTGATGAATTTGAGTACTTCAGAACTTTGACCCGAGACCGGTATGTTTTAAGATCCTTTTCGATTATTTGATTTGTAAACCTCAAGGAATGTATTGAACTCATTATGCAAAGTTTATTCATTAGATTTGATTATTTGAGTTTGAGTTATTGAATTTTACTTTGGCAATGCTCAACAATCAGGGCACGGATATTGAGACACCTCTACGATGGCTAAAATAGTCGTGGCATTCTCGTGAGGGATATGGCCAAGCCAAATAGAGAAAGTTGGATGCATCCTTAGAACCGAATACTAATTATGTTGGTTACCGGATAGAGCCGAATACCAGTTACTGGATAGAGTTGAATACCAGATACCTCTGGTTACCGGGGAATGAGATGTTGTAGTGCCCGACACTTCCATTCCATTATGACGCCTGATTGGACTGATCATCCATCGGGAACAACGTATCTTAATGATATAGATGTCTTTCTTGCCTTGAATTTTTAATTATATGAGTTTCAGTTTTTGAGATTTACACTTAAAATCGATTTCAACTTTTATCCTAATATGTTCTTTTAGTTACCTATTTCCTATCTGGTATTTATTGTGTTATTAGTCGTTCACTGGGTATTTTTTCTTAGCCGATGTTTGTTTTGTTTTACCTCGGCGGGTTCAGGATTTAACCCAGGGGCAAGATGAAAGGTCGAGATGACTTAGGATGCAAAAAGATTAGTTGTTTTAATCAAGGCTTTTGCTATGTAAATATGTAAAAAAAATGTTAATTGTAAGATTATTGATGGATGTAATGTAATCTTTTTGGAGTTCTTTTAGAGCTCTGTACTCTGTATTGTATGTTTTTTATCTGCTTTCGGTTGTGACATACCTCATCTTAGGACTAGTAGGAAGGGCTATTACAAATTATGGTATCAGAGTTATATGTTTTGATCTAGTAGTACTCTAGTTTAAATGACGAAACTGGGTAGAATCAGGCGGTAGTTTTAAAATTTAACTAATTTCGCTCATTTCTATATTCGTATCTAATTATTAAATTCCGTAAACTTATTCTATTGCTTTTTATAATTAGAATCTTATCTGAATCTGATCAAATCTTCTTGTTTTATCAGTCTTAATGTTGCCTAGTAACCAACCCAAACGAAGTGTAACACCCTAAAAATTGGAACAAACAAAAATTTTCAAAAACGGAAATGTGGTATATAAATGTCTAGACACGAGCTTTCCCAAAAGGGGAAACCATACATGCCTTTTTACTTACAAGTTTGTAATTTAACGGTAAGAAATAACAACTTATTAATCTAATTCCTATCAAGAAATAAGATTACAAATTAGTGTCATCTATAACCCAAAAATAAGGTTCTTCAAGAATGGCGCCCCAAAAGTGTATTCCCAAGCTCACGCATAAAGTCCGCCTAACTCTTCTTAGCGATCACGCCGCTAGAACCTGAGATACATGTCGACACCAAACAAGTATTAGGCCAAAAAGCCTAGTGAGTTTGAACCATTAATGTATCAAAAAATAATGATTAGAATTCATCTAAAATAGGGTTGTGCAAAACCCGAATTAATCCGACGAACCCGTCTAATCCGAACCGATTTTTTTTGGAAAAAACCAATACCCAATTATTAATAAAAACCGAAAACCGAATTTTAAATAGGATTGTAGGTTTCGGGTTAGGTTTGCATACCCTCCACCCGAACCCGTCCGAAAACCCGAATTTGCAAACATTGTTACACAAGCATGCATGCATCATGCCAATACCTTTTGTTTTGCTTACCTTTTCTCCTATACATGCTTACCTTACATGATAGAAGATACTTACATAAATGATGTTATTGGCACTTGTCACTATATTACTGTTGAATCATTCAATTTACACACCATTCTCTATAATTTATTCTTGTTAAATTTTCAAGTCTAAATAGAGTTTTTAGACACCAAATTTTGCCACCAAAAAATGCCTTCTAGGCTGTAGATATAACACCTTTGCACCACTCGAAGGGATCTGTAGCCATAAAAAGCATAGAGACAGCGGGAAAGCACACCAATACAACACTCAAAAAAAAAACAAGAGGCCACTTCCATGCAACTCGAACCCACCCGAACGTCCTACCCGATTTCCACCTGAACCCGAACAATCCCACCCCGAAATCATGAAGGTCGGGTGTGGCGCTCCGTTTTTTTTTTCTCTCTAAAACATCATAAACTTCACATCTGCGGAAGCGTTCTTGCAACAGCTCAATAGCCTAACATTTATAATGGCTATTTTAAGAACTATAACTCTGCATATGATCCCTTCATGTCATATCCTGATCTTACCTGAGATACATATATGGAATACGTAAGCTTTAAGCTTAGTGAGCAGTTATGGTTTCATGAAGAAATCATCTTTCATAAAATATATGGTTTTAGTGCATAGAATAACAATTCAACACACTTCTCATAATTATATGTTGGATCATAAATTGTATTCAAGATTAAAGTTAAAGTTAAGGGTTTAAACTGCAATTGAATTAAAGTTAGTTAGAGGGTTTATTTTGTAATAAGTTAATAGTTATTAGCTATTGGGCCCAAGCCCATTAAGCATTAGGAAGCCCATATGGCCTAAGTATTTAAAGTTTTGTTTAGTTTATTTTTAGGGTTAAGATACCTCATAATAATTGTTTAGAGAATATAGTAGTCGTACGTATTCTCTGTATTCAAGGGTATCAAGAACACACAAGGTTTAACTGTATATTCAAGGGATTGGTATGTTATTATTAATCTTTATCTCTTGATTATTATTGTGTTCTGTGATTGTTAATCAACTAGATTAAACTGAGATAACATTATACATAATAACATTGATGAATAAAACCATTTCTATAAAAACATCATCTTCTTTTAGTGCGAGATCTCATATGTGTAAGTATGCCAAATATTTTGAACAGGATCCTAGATCCCTAAGGTTCCGCGAAGGATCTTCCCCCTAGGGTTCCGTGAAGGATCTTCCCCCTGAGGTTCGTTTGCAAGACGTCCTCATTTCTTATACACCGTCGGGTATTTAACATGGTCATACTTTCACATGCACAAAATATTTCATATGCCATATCTAAAATACATGTATTTCTCATAAAATGCATTATAAGCATAATCTAATCTCATGCAAGGCTAGCATGCCAAAACATCATTTCAAATATTAATTATGCATAAAAATATTTATATAACATATACGTATCTCAGTAAATCTCATAACGTACTCACCTTATTGCTTAACCGCAATACTTGATTTACCACCCTGAAATATATGTAACTTTCTAATTTACTATTGATGTTTTTGAATGTGTTTTTGAATGTCTATATATAGTGAATAGGAAGGTTAAGAGTATTTCATGTTTCGAAGTTTCTCAATATCTGACTAAAAAAAATTATTATATTTCTTAAATATAATATTTCTAACTTTCATCATTTTTCTTTAACTTCTTTATTTTCTTTTTAATGTTTTCTACTCTATGAATATCCTCATATACTATGCTTGTAATATTTTCTCTTAGCACTATATCACAATTATTAAATGTCGTTCTCTTTTGGATACACTAAATTTCCCTATCATTTACATATATGCCAACATCTTCATTTACCGATATCTTAATTCCTCTGTAGATTGGATATCTCCTATAAATATTTAACCGTCAAGTTACCACTTCATATCACTACTTATCCTTACATCAATGACTTAAAATTTTATGCTACTAACCCACAATTTCCAATACTAAGTATGAATTCCTTAGATTCTATTTCCTGACACTAGATTCTTCGTCATAACTTATCCTAGGGCAATAATTTCATCAAACATTTCTTTACCTAACGTTATTGACTATTTGAATATCCTCTTATACTCTATTCAAAATCACTTCTCAATCATGATTCATAATTATCGTATACTTTTGGATATAATTATATCTCCTACCATATGGTTAAATTCCATTTAGATTCAAATTCCATTATTTATAGATATCCTTTTTTTTGTCTGCAAATTGGATATCTCTTATTTACAATTGGCAGTCAAAATTACTACTCTTACTACTTATCCATGCATCCTTGGCTTACAGATTTATCCTACCAACCATACTTGCCAATGCCCCTGTCACAGTCACGGGCAATGTCGTCTAAACTGCCCGAGGCCTCAAAATTTGATTCGTCACACATATCATCTTTGCATAAAAGGTCTATGACTTGAGATTGAATCTTATTGATTAACAACATGGAAGATGAACATATGGGCAAAAAAAATTGGGACAAACTTCCCACTTTTAACTTACTAGATTTATACGGGTGTTTCACGAAGGGGTAGGCCCTAGAGAAATCAAACATCACAACATGATGAAACCAACCATCCTCCTCCTCCTCCATATCAAGGTGATCCAAAATTAATGGCGGCTATCCAACAAACTGTTGCGAATATGATCCCTTATATTATAGCTCAAACTGTAAAGGCTCTTCATCAGACAAACGAAGTACCGCCTGTAAATATTGTAGGTATAGGAGCAGGAGTACAAGGTCAAGGACTTAATCAGAATACTGATCAATCCAAAATTCATGTTTGGCTCAAGCGGTTTAATAAACAAAACCGTGAATCTTTTCTTATGTTACTAACCCTATAGATGCTAAGAATTGGGTATGATTACTCAAAAAAATAAGCTAGCTTATAAGTTAGCTTATTTTTGCGAAATCAATGCCTAAGGGGATGTTCGGTTCGTTTTCTATTAAGACCTGTATGGATATAGTTGAATGTATGATAAAAGATAAGTTTTTATTCGACTGTTTTGCTGAATAAACAGTCTGAATGTCAGAAATGACCATTTTACCCCCAATTTATTTTTTATTTGCATAAAACAACAGTTTGATAAATGTTGAATAAATGTCTTTAATTATATTAAAAAAATATCAACTTAAACGTTTATAAAACTACCCAGATTTTATTACAACAAAAGATACATAAACAGAGAGATACATGAGCATAAAGGTACACCTCCATAAAAGACATACAAATGCTCAATGGGATACAAATAATTAAAACTTCCATAGGGAGCAATTGAAAACCACAGGGATGATTCAATTGGGATTCAAAGAGAAATTAATATACAAACAACATCTAAAAACGAACCCACATTCAAAATAATGAAAATAAACCTAGCAATCGAGTTATAGAGCTTCTTCTTCATGTGAAAAAAAAACGAGGGATCGATTTCAATTGCAGGAACCAAAAACCTAACAAATAAGCGAGAGATGGGGAGAGTAAGGAGCAGATCGAACTTTATTCCAGTGGGTGAGAATCTATTTCAGGTTAGGAAGACCAACTTTATCCACAAGGGTAAAGGATCAACTTTATCATTAAGAACTATGTGAAGCAAGCACCAATACAGATTTTCACCGCCAAGTTCCTTGAAATCGTTAGGAACTCGGTGAAATCTACATCAAATCACAACTTTTCAACAACGAACCAGATAGGATTTTCTAACAGCAAGATCGAGAGGTTTTTTTAAAAGTGAATCACATAAGGAATCAAGGAGATCGGGGGAAGAAAACAGGGATCGAGATCGAGAGGGTTTTTCACGATGAACCAGAGAAGGAAGAAAGATCGAGATGGGTTTTCACCGTGAACCATAGAAAGAAGCATGAGATCGAGATGGTTCTTCATGGCTAACAAGTGAAGGAAGAAAAGAAGCAGAAGACGTCGATGGTGTGATCTAGGAGGTTAGGGAAGAAGGGTAGTTGGGGGGAAATTAATGGAATTTAATGGCTGAGTGTATAGGAAATGGGTTTTGTAGCTGAGCGAATAAGCTCCTACCGAACAGCTAGGTATGGTTGTACGAATAATCCATATATGTTATACAACTCATTAAGTTGTTACTGAACAACCCCTAAGTCTCTAAAGTCCCTTGTTGAAATGGAAGATTGTTTATCCATTGATATATTAAGTGAAGGCTTAGGTATGAATATGAAGAGTATGTCCTTGGTGGTGAGCATTTTGAAGAAAAAAGTGAGGATGAGCTAGAATTTGAGAAAATGCAACCACCAATAGAGTGAAGCCAAATGTGAAAAAAACGAGCTTGGGCCACCATAGACACAAGAAAAAATTATTTTTGTCAAAGGGTGTGCATTCACCCTCTAATCTATCTTGTTGAACCACTTTGTGTCGTGAAGGCTAAAACAACCTTCAAAATAATGTGTTTTAATTTTAGTTTTTTTAGTTAGAAATCTCTGTTCTTTTCTTGGATGTAGGTTTCTCTAAAAAAATATGTACAGGTGTGGACACATGTTCGCCATTGTGGTCACTTGCTTCAAGCAATCAAATTCAGGGATTTTCAAAGCTGGATATTATCTTTTGGGTAAAAGAATGGTTGTTGGGATCTGATTGTTTTTTAAGCAAGCAACTCCGTTTTCCCTTTCCCAAAAGTTGGCTTCCCCTTTCATGTTTCATCATCCACTCCCTTCCCTCATGCAAAAAAAAAAAAACCCACCCTTCCCTTTTAAGCTTTGGTCTCATATGTCCCACTCAACCCTCTCTTGTAACACCTCGATTTTAGGAAGGTATAATTTCAAGTTAGTATAGAAATCGATATATTAAGAAAAATAGAAGAATTATTATTTTAGGCTTGAATACTATATTTTATGGTATTGTTGGATAAATGATTAAATTACGAGTCCAACAGTTCTTTCTGGAACAAAATCGGAGCTGAAATGAAGAAGTTATGGCCAAAACAGTGATCGGGCATGAAAAATGAAGAGAACCGTGCGAACAACGTTTGGGGAGACTTTCGATGCACCTTTGGGTTATTCGGGCGACTTTGGGGCACGCGGTCAGGTTTTGGCATAGGTTTAGCCGCGTGAAAACCGGCGTGAAGCACTGTCCGAGCATAAAACCCGATTTTCAGCCCGAATTCTTCATTTCTTCATAACTTTTGCATCTCAACTCCAATTGTGGTGATTCTTTTTGCTATGGTTTCTTTTTTGAGAGTTCTTCAAGGATATATTATGAGTTTTTAGTTTTATTGGAAGATTCGATATTTTGTGGTGATAAGTTTCTCATCTCTCTCGATTTTAAGCTAGGGTTTGATGTGTTCTTCATTTTCTCTCATCCCCTTCCCATTTTGTTTTAGGTTATGGATTTTTGGAGGTGGATGAAACACTTTTCAAGTGTTGGATCTAAAATTTAGAAGGTGTTGCTTGTGGATTCAAGTTTTCACCAAGAAAACTCAAAGTTTGGGGTAAAAACCTAGATTTTGTAACACCCTCAAATCTGGAAATAGCAACTAATTTAAAATTTTCTAAAATACATCAATAACAGAATCCTCTATAACAACAATTTAAGGTTTAACTTCAATAAACGCATTTCAATCCTTACACACGATCTATAATAAGTATGGATGTTACTAAAACCCAATAACAGTCACTATCTCCAACTGCGGAAGACTTCACCAAACTACTCATCCTCGAGTAAATCTAGTGCTCAACTCTTCATAGTACTGCTAGAACCATTTCCCAAACTGGAACCTGATGCACATGCCGACAAATAAAAAGGTTAGGCTTAACGCCTAGTGAGTTCAAGAGTTTTCCATAGATATATATGTAAAGCAATAACTTTAATGATGTTATTTAAATCGTGATTTCCAAAATGGAATACATTTAATTTGATAGCAACCAAAATGAAATACATTAATATGAAAACAATTCCTTTTTCAACATTAACCATTTTCGTGATTAAAACCATAGAACAAAACGCTCCTCCGAATATAAATCCAAACCCAAAACTCGTGTAATACAAAACTGACACTTTACTAATCAAATACTGAAAACGTGGATAACTCTATCATCCAAAATACTCCAAAGGAATGGATAAAGTTCAGTATGCAAAACCCAAAAACATGGATAGCAATCCATACTCAAAAAGTCACCGAAAACATGGATTATAAGACTTCATAACCAAAACGACACCTTACGATGACGGGGGAGACCCGATTACATAGTGTGTGACGGAACACAAAAGTAGGTCACATAACTATGTAGGAAACCAAAACATATAGGTTATACCCATAAAATATACCGAGCTCAATTCCTCTAAGTCTATTGCTCGAAAACATCAAGTCAACCCCTCTAGGTCTATTCTTGAGAGTTCCAAAACAGGAACCAGTTCCAAACGGGAACTTATGCACAAGGGAATTATACCTTAATGCCCATGGGACGCTGCCCGGTTGTATAGGTCCACACCTTACTTACCATGGTGACCCGATGCCTATTCCGTGCCAAAGTGGTGAACTCGTCCAAAACGGGACAAAAGAATATCGTGCCTATGGATCCAATGCACTAACTAAAACATTGCATGACTTAAAACGAATGAACTAACGCATTCAAAACATGTAATTCTCAAATAAGATGAAGTATATGCAAATCATGACCAAACGCTCTATATCGAGCTATTAAAATCGGACAAGTGTCCCCAAGACCCAACAAAATCCAAACCGAGCCATAAGCTCAACAAATCCAAAGATCCAATTTTGAAAATCATAAAGTGAAATCAAACGCAATCAACCCACACTTATGTAAACCCATACTCCAAAACGTATAATTAACTCCAACATAGTTTAGATTGGGACAATTCATTTTCCAAGTGAGTTTATATCATTTATTCCTTCAAAACGTCCCATAACACAAAATCAAACACTTGTTCAAAATACACAATAAAATGCATTTAAATACTCAAACTCTACTTCATAGAATAAATCATTAAAATACCAATGTGTATGTTTTATTTGTCAAAATGCTCAAAACCCCAAACGTGGGTGTTTTACAAAGTTTATAAAACCAAACCTTTCAAATAATCAAGATTTATCAAATGACCCAACAGTTAATAATTTCATGTAAAATATGCAAACACTTTAAAATAAGCATTTTGGCATGTACACCGTTTTCACAAATCAACTTGAACTCACCTCGCTAGGTTAAGTTAAACCTAGGTTCCGAACCCAAATCCTTAGCTTCCAAAGATGAAGCTTTCACCATCAACAAGTCATCTTCAACATTGAGATAGGGTTTCCAACTAACCCATTTCTCCAAATCTAAAAGAGATGAACCACCAACAAATAGAACCTTTAGATCTACAAAGATCATTACACTAAAGTTTGGATTAAACAAGAGATTTACCTTACCCAAAACTTGAAGTCATCCAACCACCTTTCCAACGAAACCCTTCATTGCTTCCATAGTTAAACCTCAAATCACCCAATCCTTGATCTTTTATTGTAGATCCATACCATAACAAGCTCCCAAAGCCGATACGTAGTCTCCCAAAATCGGCCTAAGGAAGAGAGAAATGGAGAGGGGAGGTAACAATGAGAGAAAACCCTAAAATTTAGGTTTAAATTCAACCAGGCAGCTCCTGCGGCCTTGGCCGCGACCTCAAGTCGCGGGCCAAGCCACGCGTGTCCCTGAGTCGTGGACAACAGTGAGTTACGCGGGTTTAGCCGCGGCTTTGAGGTCGCGGGCCAAACCAAGCTTGTCACCTTATGCATCTTCTCACCCTTCGTGTTAAACCATTAGCCGACCGTTTCTCTCGGTCGATCACTAACTGATTTCTTGGAATGATCATAAACTATTCTTTAGGAATTTACGGATGTTACAGATTTAGCCTAATTTCTAGAAATGTGAGTTCAAATTGCTTTGTGAAAACTATGTACATGCCAAAATGTGTATTTTGAAGTAAAAATGTGTTCTATTTGGTGATTATCAATGTGTTGAGTATTTGATAAAGCTTCATATTTGGTAAATTTTGGTTGATAAATCTCATGAAATGCCTATAGTTGAGTTTTTGGATATTTTGGTGAGTAAATATCATAAATGTGTTTTGGTGATTTATTGTACAAATAAAGTCTATTCGATGGTTTATGCATTTTTGGTGTATATGATTTTTATAAACCATTTGTAAAATGCACATTGTGGTGTTACGAGGGATTTTGGAAATATAAGGATATAAGTTCACTTGGAAAATCGTTTGTCCCAATCAATGATAAGTTTTGGGTTAATCATATCATGGGGTATGTGTTTGCATAAACGTCGGTTAAATGTGTTTATTATTTGAGGACCTATTTAATGGTCAATTGAGTTGTGAGCATTTTGGCTCGGTTTTGACTTAAAAGAGTCTTAAGAACATTTGTCCAATTTTAATAGCTCGATGTAGAGCTCCGTATATGATTTGCATTTATAGCATCTTATTTTAGAATTACATGTTTGAGTGTGTTAGTCATTCATTTGGAATCATGTGATTTAGACTGTGTTGCATTGGATCCATAGGCACGTAAGTCAGTCTTTGTTGATGGTCAATTGGGTATTACGGACATGGTCTCCGGGACCCATGTTTTATGACCTTAACTTTTCAAGTAGACTAGGAGGGTTGAGTCCGGGGTGGTGCTGCCGTGTGGGTAGGCACTAGGACCTCCGCCATTCGGGGTAATGCCAAGGTTGTAGTCCTCGAATATTGTCGGGTCTTTTGGTAAAAAATCCATGTAGATAGATAGATATTAAGGTCAACTAACTCTTTAGGTGAAACTTGTTGAGGAATCGTAGGGACATTTGGACTTTATGTCGGGACATGTCATGCGATTAATGTTGTATGAGTGACATACTTATGTGTTTCCTCCACTTTCAATGGATATGGGTCTCCCTATTGTTGTCAAACATTATATTCGGATATTGTAATATCCATGCTTTAATATCGTTTGGTTCTTTTGCGAGTAGTTGCAATTGATGACTTTAATATTGGACCCCCTCCATGTATGTTAAGGTTGCATGAAGTAATTATTATCATGCTTTGATATTTGGATTTTATCCTATTTATGATTCGTGTGAGTAAAAGATTTAGTTCCATATTTCCAGAGTATTTCTATTTAAGCACTCTAACACGTAAAATGGGAGTTTTGGGAAAGACATCACTATTTATTCTAAACGTTTTGCATAATGGAAATTGTGATTTAAATAATATTCTTTCCGTTTTATTGATTATATAGTGATGAAAACTTTTGAACTCACTAGGTGTTAGCCTAACCTTTTATTTGTCGTCATGTGCATCAGGTTCCAGTTGGGGTTTGGTACTAGCGACACTATGAAGAGATAACAACTAGTTAGTTGCATGAGAAGAGAGTAGTTGTTGGGTGAAGCCTTCCGCACTTTGGGAATAGCAACTTTTATGGGTTTAGTGACACCCGACCTTTGTTTAGTCCCGGTAGACTTGAGTTAATAATTGTTGAGGTTGAACATATAATTTAAATTGAGGTATTTTCAAGTACCGATTTGTAGAAAGGGATTATATCCCTTATGTGATGTAATATTGAAAATTTTAAAATAGTGGCTCTTTCCAAATTTGAGGGTGTTACATCTCTCCCTCCCAAAAATTTGAAATCCCTTTCCCACCCACTTCCCTATAATTGATCCCCCATTTCCCTATTTGCTTCTCACCTCTCATTCCCTTAAAAAAACTCTTCACCCTTTTTTCTTTAAATAAATAACAATCACCAATGTCTTTATTCCTCACCACTAGACCTGTTGAACCGACCAAACAACCACAGTCCACTTCTGCAACCATATTCCAAGGATTAAGAAAGTGTTGTCACACGTTATTATGTCACACATGATGCCTTTCTCACCACTTCATTGCCAGTCTTTCTCCCCGCTTTATGCATGGCTTCTGGTTCCTCTACCGCTACAGTTGATACTGTTGGCCACAGTGACCACGCCTCGAAAACAAACCACCGAATATTTCCTCATTTTTTGAATAATTGTCTAGTCCCCTTCTATCCTATTTTTTGTTTCACTTCTTTTAGGTACTTCCTTTTTCTCGCACCGTGATACAGTTATGTGACTCGTTTGTAACACCTGTAATTTTCAGGTAAGTATAATTTCAAGTCAGTGTAGAAATCGATCTTTCAAGAGAAATAAAATAAGTAGGATTTTGGATTAAATACTAGATTTTATAGTCTTGCTAGATGAGGAATTCAAATACGAGTCCAACGGTCCTTTCCGGAGCGAAAACAGAGCTAAAACGAAGAAGTTATGACCAAAACAGTGATCGAGCAATAAATCGAGCGACTAGTGTCAAGTGGACGTCCGCATAGGGTGTTCCGTGGAAGCAACATAAGTTTCCATCCTGATGCAAATGGACGTCTACATAGGACTCCAAGTGGACGTCTGCATTGAGTCTGACGAGATCTTGTGGCCACAGTGGTATGTTTTATTTTAATGCAATTTTAAGTTTAAGTACTTCTTTTATTCCATCATGTCTTCTCTTTTAAGCAATAGCTAAACCCCCTCCCCTTTAGATGTGGGTGTGAGCTAAACACAAGAGGTAAAATGTAACACTTGGTTGTAACCACTTTTTACTAACTTCTCGTTTTGGTCCTTCAAGTTGAAGCTTTTAACTCAACGCGGACAAGCCGATCACTTATGTGTGTTAACATTAGATCGTTGACCTAGATATGGGAGGATTCGAAATACGACTTGAATGATGCAAAGAGGTTTGAGAAAATCTTCAATAATCACATAGAGATATAGGTTTTTGCATAATCATTACTAAGGTTTAGATGTCGGTCGAGTTGGTTTGTCATAGAGATATGTACATCTCTTCATACTGGCGGAACTAAGATATTCAAGATCTACTTAGTAAGGTTGGCAAATCGAAGGTTAGCACTTTGTGGGGAGATCGTGTCCACATACCACACGACGTAGCTTCGAGAGGAAGAAATCGTGTGGGGATATATTTTGACCGATTTAGCCAACCATTTAAGTTAATATCATACTCTCGGGGAAAGCTTACACTCATTCCTACTTTTTAATACTTGTTAGTTTAAATCATCAATATTCTCTCAAAAACAACATATTTTACAAAATTTAACTTTGCATCGGAAGTTCGTGGAAATCTCATATTCTTAGTAAGACCGGTCCCTGGGTACAATTTTTGGTATCTTAACATTATATTACTTGTAAGCGAACTCAATAGTTGGTGACTTGGTGTGCACTTGCACCGTTATTGTCTCACATTTACGTGAGTATATTTTGCTACCAAACACATTTTTTGTCCGTTTAGGTAAATGAACGAACATGAACAATGGTTTTGTTCGTTCATTTATGTTCATTAATATGTAATATGTATAAATATATTTATATATTATAACATTAATATGTAAAATCATTTAATAAATTAAATTTTTAGAATTCCTTTTTTATCCCTCCTAAATTTACCGGTTTTTTATTTTGTTATGTTATTTTTTGGGAACAAAATGATGACTAATGGTGGTTGTTTTTTGTTTATTTGTGTTTGTTCGTTTATGTTCATTCGTTTACGTTTGTTTAACATCTTAACGAACGAACATAAACGAACACAAACAAACACATTTTCTTAACGAACGAACATGACTACAAAATATTTCGTTCGTTTACCACTTGTGTTTGTTCATTTGTTCGTTTAGGTTAAAGGAACGAATACGAACAAGTCTATGTTCATGTTCATTCGGTTGGTTTACAACCCTAGTTCGTGGTATTGATTACTTGAATAATATATTGGATCGTGTATCATGAACACTTCCCATATACAATATTTCAACACTTCAAGTCTAAGTTACACGAAAACTGTATTTAAATAATTCAAAACCACACTCTCATCTCTAAGAAAAAACTCGAGTAATCAAAAAGAAGATTGTTCCATTGTTGTGTATATAAAATTGAGATATATATTATCTTTTATATATAGTTATTATAGCAGTTACAAACGGTTACAAAACATTTGCAACTACAAGCGTCATCAACAACAGAATGATCACCAAAGGGCATTTGGCCTAGCGGTAAATGAGCATTTGGCCTCCTAGGAGGACAGGGGTTCAAACCTCACCAAAGGTGAGGAAGGTAACCTCCTATCACTGATAACCGTAGCAAATGACGTCAATACTGATGGTTATCAGCTGATAATGTGTAATACAATGCAGTTGATAAATCTTTTTCAGATAGATAAAAAAACATATGATAAATAGAAATTTACCAAAAAACATTATATTTTTTTTGGTAGTTTAAAAAAAAAGATATTATATTTTTTGTAAACCAAAAAATGTAATATATTAAAAATTAAAATAGTTTGACGGTATAAACCATTGTGTCATTTTAATTGGGCCTTGTTTCCCTAGCAAACCCAACTAAGATCCATATGAACTTCTAGAAATGGGCTCGACCATCATTGAGCAAGGGGTCGAATCAGTTCCTTTTAATTGGGCCTTGGACGAAGGGGTCGAATCAGTTCCTTGAAAAGTTCGACGATTTGCTATGAAAAATTTAGAACCAAATCGGATTTGTTTGTTTAATGAGCCGAGTAGACCTACGCTCGAACCAGTCTAACCTTGGGCTCAACAACCTGATAAAATGGACCAAACCTATACAATTATATATAAATATGTACGTGAACCAATAGAAACCAAGCCCAAGCTGAGCCGGTCAAGTCAAACTTTAGACAAAGAAAAAAATCACTGGTAAACCATTTCACTATCCGTTCTGTGTCCAACCAATCATTTTAAAACACATCATCTTTTTTTATTTAATATATGTTTTCATTTAAAAAAAATGTTGGTTATCCGTGTCTACTCAGATAAAATAGACAATGTATTGCAATCATATCAGTGCTAAGAAATATTCCAAAATACTTAGCATTAAATCCCCTTTTCAAATTTAGCTTCTTTGCCATATCAAACCTAACAGTGACAAGCCAATCGTTATGCTTGTATTGTAATGTCTTAGATCATGTGCATTGCACATGGTTTGTTTGTTATGCACGTTTAATAATCATGAATATTTCAGTGTACAAAAGTCATTAAGAGACGTTTATCCTATCACTTTTGCAAACCACGTATAAGACTCGATTTAGTAGATGTTAATTGAAATTGTCTTCAAGATCCACCATCAAAAAAACATGGCAAAACTCGTCCTAAATAGTTATACCAGATCAACAACGAAAATCTTGTAATCTATTACATTTTGTTACTATAACCTCAATCCCTAATGATTGAAACCGAATTTAGTTGTGAAACTCAACGGATCTGACTACAAAAAGAAAAAAAATAACGATCAACAAAAATTTGCGTCAATCGTTATAGTGTTGGATCGGGATCAGTTATGGTCCCGATCTTAGTGTTTTAGGCAGGTTTGTAGGAAAAAGTTGGAAGGAAAATAGATAGAAAACGAAATAAAAACCATTAAAAGTCTATTTTCACCAAACATTATAATTGACATCTTACCAAATTATTTTGAAATTTCCATATTTTTCCATCTACTAGAAACCATAAATGGATGAACACATTTATTTACTCCAAAATAAAAAAGACATAAATAATTTTTGTTGGTATTTTAATACATAAATATACAAATCTTTTCCTCTTAAAAATGTTTAAACAATATAATAAAAAATGTATAAGATTGATAAAATTAGGTCTCAAATAATCATAAAAGTTATAGAAACGGTAAAAATTGTATAAGATTAATAAAAAAAACGTCTAAAAGATCATAAAATATATAACAGTGATAAAGGCTGAAAGAACATTTCGAGAATCAAAATGTGAATTGTAATAAATAAAATTAGAAAAAAAAAATTAATGGCCGATGTCACAACAGAATTGCATGTGAAAACAAAATATTTTCTTTCGAGTAGGAGCAAATTTTGGTCGATAAATGGAGGCATTTCAGGTCGTTATAATAAAATTGCACTTTATTCAATCAAATGTTGCCTTCATCACAAATTAGGTATTTATTTTTCTATTTAAGTTTGTCTGAAAATAAGTGTCAACTTTCAAAAGTAAATTTTCACTTTCTCATTTTACCCTTAGTTATGAGATGAAGAAAGTTTATCTCTCTATTATTAAGGGTATAAAATATAAGAGTAAATTACGGAATTCGTCCCCGTGGTTATATGAAAATTATGGATTAGGTCCTTTAAACAAAATAATTACAAGGATCGTCACCGTGGTTTCACTTTTGTTATGGATTGGGTCCCTACCTCTAACTGCCTTAACATTAACTCTGTTAAATCAGGGGCTTTTTAGTAATTTGACATTTTTTTATTTTAATTAAAAACTTTAAAAAATTAGTGATGATTATGTTATATATACACTGTGACCTGATTCCTCACCGGCGCCAATTTGTTTCTCGGTTCCTTCCACCGTCGCGGGCGACCGTGAACAAGACCAGATGCACTTGACCCCGTGAAACCAGCGACCTAATCCCCTACCATCTCCATTTTCTGTTTTTTCCTCACCTCAATTTCATTGACGAAGGCAGTAAACCATCACTTTTTGATGAATGAAAACCAGGGGGTTGCAGCAGCAGTGGGTTCGAGTTCAAGGTCGAGGTTACAGCGGTGGGTTCTAAAGGTTTGTTTTTCATCACATATTTGTGTCGTTCTTTCGTTACTGTATGTCGAGATCTGGTGGTGCTACGGTGGGGATAGGGGGAAGGGGAGAGGACGATGTGGTGGTGACACGATAGGGATGGAGCTCTAAACCGATTCTAAATCAAGGTCTAGATCAGTTTAAAAGCCATTGGCTACAAGCTCTAAGTTGATTATAAATCGAGCTGTAAATCGGTTTAGAATCCGTTGGTTATCGAGATCTAAATTGATTATAAATCGAGCTATGAATCGGTTTAAAATCTGTTGAATATCAAGCTCTAAATCGGTTCAAATATCCATTGGTTATTAAGTACTAATCCGGTTCAAAATCCATTGGCTATGGTGCTTGAAATCGAGTCTAACTCAAGCTCTAAATTGAGCTCTGAATGCCATATCACTTAGATTCTTTTGCAGAACAAGATTCGATTTTGGGAGAACCTTTGCAACAACTATGAGAAATTGTTTTACTGCCCATGGAGGATAAATCCTTTGGGAGAGGGTTCTTCTGGAAGCCAACTTTTCGAAAAAAAATTCCAACCCTCTAGAGTTCACCTCATACGACTAGAAAAAGCAGGGTCGTAAGATCAAGTGACCATCCGTGTGTTAAAAAACTCTTGGAAGCATATTAACATTAACTTCTCCAAGCTACAAATTATACAAACTTCAACCAAATATCCTAAAAACCGAAGACAATATTATTATTGTTACTGATTGGACATTTTCATTCTAATCTCATATATTCTATCAAGAATATGAAATTTTGAAACTCACTATCACCAGAGATGGAGAAGATGAAGGACTTCCGACGGGAGTGCTGCTTCTCATAAACCACATGTTTCGAGGGGGGGGGGGGAATAATCACTGTCTTGAAATCCATGTTTTAGGGAAAAAACATATATGGGTTACTGGGTAGGTTCAAGAATGGAGAGAGACACGAAAAAAGTGAAGGAGATGGCGAATCAGGGGGAGGAGGGCTAGAGGATTTCACCATCGCAGGGAAGGGGTGCCCGGAGATCGCGAGTTAGCGGGAGAAAAAGAAGTTGTCGGTGGTTTAAGAGTATAACTAGAGAGAGCACAATGCTGGGGTGGAAGCCCGGAAGGGGTACGATTTATATTTTATATATATTTATATATAATAGGTATAATTTTAAAAAAGAAAATTGTAGAAGGACAATATTACCCCTGATTTAACATATCATTAGTTAATGAAGTTAGGGCAAGGGACCAAATCCATAACAAAACTGAAACCATGGTTACTATACATGTAATTATTTCATTTGAGGGACCCAATCCAAAATTTTCAATAACCACAGGGACAAAATTTGTAATTTACTCAAAATATAATTTAGTTATTTAAAAAGAATAATAATTATAAATTCTTAAAATTGTATGTCTTATTCATTTATTTAAGGACGAATGAAATAGTAGCCTTGCAGGTGTAGTCACCTTCACCCCCTTTAGATTTTTTTTTTATTTTGTAATTAATAGAGATGTCTAAATACATCGTTCAAAATCATAAACAAAAAAAATGTTTTTCTAAAATAAAAATATATTATACTTAACAAAAATTATCAGTATCGTGATTTCTTTTGCTTTTAAAACAAACCTAATATATCTCATTCAAAAGTTAAAAACCTAAATCTAAAAGATAATATACATAAATATTTTTATCTCTAAAATCAGATATTATTTCCAATATTTATTTTCTACTTACAAGTACTAAATTTTTCAAAAATTCTTCATGAATGGCAACATGTTTTAATCACAAAAACAATGATTTACTAAAAATTAACCACTTGAGAATATATAAACAAAACATTTTCCTAAAAAATATAATTAAAACAATAAAATAAAATAAAATGAAGGTTTGAAAGTGAGAACCTTTAGCATCAAATTTCAAAAGGGATTAGTTGTTTTCATGTGAACACATTTCCTAGTATCCCCCTCCCTCCCTCCCCACCCACCCCACACCCCAATCTGGTGTTGACAATCTAATATTCAACTAAACATGGTTCCAACCTAAAAGAAACAAGTAAACTCCAAATCTCGTCCTCGTGGTTTGTCGAAAATTACATTTTTTGTCCCTACAGTTTCAAAATTACGAGATGGCCATCGTAGTTTACAAAAACATCCATATTTAGTCCCTCTCTCTAACAGCCGTTAAAAAAAATCTTTAAATGTGGGAAATTTTCGTCATTTTATCGGTTTTTCTTTTTCTTTTACCCAATCAAAATCAATTTTATGATTTGATCCTTATGGTTTTTGATTGGGTGAAGAGAGAGTTTGATAAAATGATGAAAATTCCTCTCAAATAATGAAATTTTTTAACAACAGTTAGAAAGAGGGATTTAAATCCGGACGTTTTTGCAAACAACGATGGCCATCTTGTAATTACAAAATTGCAGGAACAAAAAGTGTTATTTTTGACAAACCATAAGGACCAAATTTGCAGTTTACTCTAAAAAAATTATTTTTTAATAAATACATTCACTTGTACTTTCAATTGATAAAAAAAAACATTAAATTTCAAACAAAATCAAAAAAATAAACAATACAATACTAAAGTCCCCACAACTCGATCATTATCGAGATATCGTAGCCGGTTCAGTTGTTTTTACGTTATTTGATGTTTTCTTCGATACTTTTGACTTCTAGTAAATCAAGAAAATGTTGAGTTATTTATTTCTTATTTAAAGAAAAACAATAAGTAAATGATCTTGAAATAATTAGATAATAAATTTTGTTGTTTTAATCAATATATTATATTCTTTTTGCTTTTTATTTTATTAAAATTAATTAATAACCCATGATTAGAGGAATTATTTAAAGAACTTTGAGAAGAATGGGATAAACAATAAATAATGAGACCACCCCACCTCACCCCCAAAGCTTTAAAACCATTTTATGTACCATCCATCCGCATTTTTTATGTTTTTGTTGTTGTTGATGTTGAGGTATAGGGTGTTAATTTTAAATTAAAGTTAAACCATTTTTATTAAAAACAAACCAAATATTTCTACTGAAACATTTTCAATTAATTCTTAATAAATTTTTTAAAAATAAAAAATTAAAAGTTAAAATCTTTAAAAAAATTACGTTCATATTTAACAAAATTTTTATTTTAGAGATTTTAACATTAAATATATTACTAAAATATTTTATAGTTTTATCAACTCAATATATTTTTTTGAAAGAGAAAAAATAACTATATATAAAACAACAACAACAACAACAACAATAATAATAATCTATACTATATTATAAACCACGGATAAAAAACTCTTAAATACAAATTATTAGGCAAAAGGTACCATCATTTTATGCAAGATTTTAAAAATCTCTTAATTTACAAGTATCAAAGCACAAGATACATATTACTACTGCAGGCTTTTAACACCCGTCAATTTGGTATGTGCAGGACCTTCCTTTTATGCAGATCTTTCCATATATCACTATTAATTAATATTTTATATTACTATAAATTTGTTTTAATTATATTATTAAATATATAATTGGTTATTTTTTCTAGATGTCATTAAAATATGAATTGTGGATTTGGTCCATGTGGTTTAGTGATTTCTTTGACCATGGTCCTCATTCTATGTTTATTGTGGATTTGGTCCTTGTGGTATTCAATTTATTTTGGTCGTGGACTTTATAACTAACACTTCCATTAACTTTGTTAAATCAAGGATCATTTTAGTCATTTTGCCTATTTTTTGTCCTTTTTTGATAAGAAAAATATAAACAATATTTTTATACACACAAACACACATGCATACACACATGTATATATATATAACGATATTAAAATAAATAAAATAAGACATTATTGTATGATTTAATTGTTTAATTTTTTAAAAATTAATTATATTAAATACGATTTAATTTTATTATTTTATTGTAATTGTGAAAAAAGATATAGTTTTATTGTTTTAATGTAATTAAAATTTCAATTTAAATAAATCAGATCATAAAACTATATCTTATTTATTTAGATC
The DNA here is from genome assembly GCA_954870635.1 of Arctium minus. Lineage (NCBI taxonomy): Eukaryota > Viridiplantae > Streptophyta > Magnoliopsida > Asterales > Asteraceae > Arctium > Arctium minus. The sequence continues at coordinate 71,697,706 of OX941091.1, read as the reverse complement.
GAATAAAATAAAATATGGTTTTATGATTTGATTTATTGAATTAAAATTTTAATTAAGTTAGAGACGATTTAATTATATTGTTCTTTTACTATCATTGTAACAAACAAGCTTATTATTGATATTTTAACACTAAAAATCATTGAAAATCGTTGAAAAATGAACTATAATTTTATCATCTTAAAATTAAAAGCTCCAATTTTCATATTGTTTTTCAGTCAAAAACTCAAAATCAATTTTCATATTGTTTTTAGTATGATAAGATTAAAGTTCATTTCTCAACGAGTTTTAATAATTTTTTTGTGTTAAAATATCAACAATATGCTTGTTTGTTGCAATGATAATAAAAGAACAATATAATTAAATCGTTTTTAACTTAATTAAAATTTTAATTCAATAAATCAAATCATAAAACCATATTTTATTTTATTCGCTCTAAATAAAATAAGATATAGTTTTATGATCTGATTTGTTTAAATTGAAATTTTAATTACATTAAAACAATAAAACTATATATATTTTTCCACAATTACAATAAAATAATAAAATTAAATCGTATTTAATATAATTAATTTTAAAAAAATTAAACAATTAAATCATACAATAATGTCTTATTTTATTTATTTTAATATCGTTATATATATATATATATATATATATATATATATAGGGGTAGTTTAATTTAAAACCCATGTAAATCTTACAACCTATGCAACCCACATCTTGACCGTTGAATTCATGATCGACGGTTACCATAGATGTGGGTCCAATATTTTCAATTAAAAAAAACAAAAAAATAAAAATAAAATAACCGCTTATCATTGATCCAATGGTTAAGATGTGGGTTGCATGGGTTGCAAGATTTATATGGGTTGCAAATTAGCCTTGGCCTATAGGGGTAGTTTAATTTAAAACCCATGTAAATCTTACAACCTATGCAACCCACATCTTGACCGTTGAATTCATGATCGACGGTTACCATAGATGTGGGTCCAATATTTTCAATTAAAAAAAACAAAAAAATAAAAATAAAATAACCGCTTATCATTGATCCAATGGTTAAGATGTGGGTTGCATGGGTTGCAAGATTTATATGGGTTGCAAATTAGCCTTGGCCTATAGGGGTAGTTTAATTTAAAACCCATGTAAATCTTACAACCTATGCAACCCACATCTTGACCGTTGAATTCATGATCGACGGTTACCATAGATGTGGGTCCAATATTTTCAATTAAAAAAAACAAAAAAATAAAAATAAAATAACCGCTTATCATTGATCCAATGGTTAAGATGTGGGTTGCATGGGTTGCAAGATTTATATGGGTTGCAAATTAGCCTTGGCCTATAGGGGTAGTTTAATTTAAAACCCATGTAAATCTTACAACCTATGCAACCCACATCTTGACCGTTGAATTCATATACATGTGTGTGTGCATGTGTGTATAAAAATATTGTTTATATTTTTCTTATAAAAAAAGAACAAAAAATAGATAAAATGGCTAAAATAGTCCTTGATTTAACAAAGTTAATGGAAGTGTTAGTCAGAAAGACCAAGACCAATAAAGAGAATGTTTGTTTAAGAGGTGGCTAAAATAGACCATAACGTAAATGAATAAAGAGACTATTTTATAGAAGATCTAATATTAAGAGGTTGTTTATTTATAACTTAAAGACTAGGCATCTTATTTGTTCAACCATACACGAGTGTTTGTTTATGGCTTAATCGTTAAGTCATTAACCTAAGATCCCTCACTTGTCTCTATTAAGCTGCCTTAAACAAATTAATACCATAAATAATCCAAACTTGTCTCATTATCTCATCACTCAAACCCATTAGTCTTCGTCTCTCAAATAGATAGATTTATCTAGAGTAATAACTTAACCCATACAGAACTTAATTTAAAATAAAGTAAACAACCTCTCTCTCTCTCTCTTCATTATTGAAAAAGAAAAAGTGATGAATATTTTTGAACTTTTAAAACCAAATCATATATCGATATGTACTTGGAATATATTCTTTCCCTCCTTTTTCTTTCAAACCTCTTGCACGCCTTTACTACTATACATTACATACCCCCTTTGATGACTTCCCATTTTCTTTCTACCTCTACACCCCCAACCAAAATCCAACCACTCCCCATTAATCTCTCCATTAATTACCTCCCAGATTCCCTTTTACTTTTCTGTTAATAATATCAACTCACATTCTTCATATTAAAGTTTAAGGTTCATGGGTTACCTCTCTTGTAATGCCGAATCCGCCATTTCCACCTGCGATTCTTACACTTTCTCCATCAACAACAAGAAGAACAATTCCATCTCCAATCCAAACAATAAGCAGTTTAAAATCAGGGATTTCTGCTTTGCTGATCTTCAATCGGCCACCAATGGATTCTCGCACACGAATTTCCTTGGGAAAGGAAGCCATGGTTCTGTGTATAAGGCGCTGCTTGACGGTGGCGATTTGATCGCCGCCGTTAAAAGAACCACCAATCACCACCCGCCGGAGAATAACAACACGATCGGAGCAGCACAATGTGTTACTACCAGTATTGCAACTCCGGCGGAGAACGAGATCGAGACGCTATCTCGGGTTCGGAGCCCCAGATTGGTGAACCTGTTAGGGTTCGGGTCGGATCCGGTTGACGGAAGGAAACTGATTGTGGTGGAATACATGCCCAACGGTTCGCTGTACGATTTGCTACACAAGAACGAAACCAAGCCGGCCGGTTTAGCAAGGAGAGTGAAGATCGCGGTTCAGGTGGCGAAGGCGGTTCACCATTTGCATTCCTCTAATCCTCCGGTGATCCACCGTGATATCAAGTCGTCGAACGTTTTGTTCGACGGAAAATGGAACGCTCGGCTCGGCGATTTCGGCTTGGCTCTCAGAGGACACGTTGAGGACGTGAAGATCCAATGCACCCCGCCGGCTGGGACGTTAGGTTACCTCGATCCGTGCTATCTTGCGCCGGGCGATCTCAGCGCCAAAAGCGACGTTTTCAGCTTCGGAATTCTTTTACTCGAGATCTTATCCGGCCGAAACGCTATCGATCTGAAATACAGTCCTCCGTCGGTGGTGGATTGGGCGGTGCCGCTCATTAGATCCGGCGAGTACGCCGAGATATTTGATCCGAACATCGAGATATCGTCGGATGAGTCCGCCGTGAGGCAGCTCGCGGTGTTGGCGGCGAGGTGTGTGAAATCAACGGCGGAGAAGCGGCCGGAAATGGCGGAGGTTGTACAGTGTTTGATCGCCGCCGGTAAGCGAATAACTTCTCTTGTATGGAACAATCTCGGCCGTGGACGGCAGCGCGTGAGGAGAACGCTACCGCCGGCGATTGAATATGAGCCGTTGAACGAGAGTACCGAAACGGTTAAAGCTTCGAGGGTTTCGAGTAGGAGGACCAGGAAAGTATCCGGTGCTACAAGCGTACCATTAAAGATCAAATCCAACGGTCCTGATTGCATCAGTTCTCGCCACGCGGCGAGATCCAAATCGATAGGTTCAGTCCACGATATTAAAGCTGCACCGTCGGATTCGAGTTTGGGAAGGAGAAGAGGAGGGCAAGGATTGGGTGTGAAAGGGCCTATCGTAATGATGAATAGGTCAAAGTCAACTGGGGAGTTACAAGGGACAGGATTGGTCCACAAAAGGAATGGTGGGATTGTGTTGCAAATGATTAGGAACCCTAATGTTAGAGAATTGGAATCTTCAAAATTATTGATAAAATTCAGATGATATAATAATTTGATTTTTATGTACACATTTATTTCATGTCCCGATGATTTTACAATGTCAAAGGGATAGTGTAAGCGTTTATAGCGACAGTGTAAGCGATAGCTTAGGGGTTATCTATCGTTAGAGAAATGATTTGGATGTAGTGGTACACTGTAACATTGGCCTCACATCTTTTTGATTAGTGAATTTGATTTTTTTTAACAACAAGCAACCACTTATACCACCAAAAAACCAAAGATGCAGAGTTCCAAACCAAACACAACAAACAACCACGAAACAACAAACCGAACAGGACTCAAACAGAAGAGAGATTGCCGAAAAACAAACCGAACAAGGGACAAAACAAGACGAAGACAACCCCGACTTGCAAGGCACAAACTAACAGCACCCTACACCTCGCACCGGTCCCAAGCACAGACCTGCAGAAAACAACAGCCATGAACTCACCGGAGCAGCGTAGACTTCTACAAATTTGTTTGGTCGACGGGCCACTCCTTCCATCCCGCCAATGGCTTTTTAGACCTTCTATTGATCCATTCAAAGACTTTTCCTTGAAATTCATAGAAGAGGTCTAATAATTTGTAACACCCTAAAAATATGGGCGAATTTAAACCTTAAAAACTTACGAAATATGACGTCTAAATAGATAGGAAATCACCCAAAGAAGGGAAATGTATAATAGCGTTTACAATTCTTGTAAATGTGTATGAAAATCAACAACAAACTAATCTAAACAATACACATCTAGATTATATCTGTTGTCAATCCAATCTCCCAAAATTCTATCTTTCTGTACGCCAATCATTCAAAAGTTTCTACCCCAAAAATGCCATAATGGCCAAACGCTCTTCCCTCAAACCTTGTGCGACCTGCCGCTAAAGGAAACTGTTATACATGTCATTTAAGAAAAAGTGTTAGGCTTGACGCCTAGTGAGAACAAACATTTTATAGAAATAACTTGAAGCGGTTGAAATGTAAGTAAATAATTTTTCAATGATTTAGAAAGATAAAATATGCCAAGTAACCACATAAGGACCTTACGATCCAAAAACATCTTACGATGACGGAGGAGACCTGATTTCCAAGGATTGTAGCGGAACAAAAAAGTAGGTCACTTTCCAAGTTACGAGCTCAATACTAGGATCAAGGTCACGAGTTCTCCGAGTCGTACTCAGATGTAGGGGAGGGCACCCAATGATCTAATCATACTCATTCACTAGGATTACATTTACAACCCATTGCTACTATTCGGTCTCACATAACTGTACCAAATTGCCTTCCGATGGCCCAATGTCTCAACTAGTTACAAACGGAAATTACCCCAAAGTTAAACCGACTCTATACCTATGGATTCATTAGTAATAGTCTAAGGTTTGTCACAATTACATTTGTGACAAAACTATAATCAAACATATAGTTCTCATAACACATTTCCATGAAATACAAATCTTTGTATAAATATTACCATGTGGAATCAAGTCCATAAGAAGGTCAAGCATAGACCATTTCCATATTAAAATGTATAAAACATCTCCAAATATATAATTTTTCCAAAGTTATAGAAACTCCACATGGGTCATTGTTAAAATCAACATTAATCCATGTGTCATCCTCCAAAATCCACTTTTATCAAGTAAATCCTCAAAATAGTGAAAACTCCACATATGACCCAAGATGGCACCATTTCAAGAGTTTTTGACCATCAATACATAAGTTTTATCACATAATGTATCACAAATTATGAAACTCTTTGACATATCTCAAAATGGTAAAAACCCTAAAATCTCCAAAAATACCCAAGTTAGGTCGAAATGATTCAAACCAAGGATGTGTAGCAAAGAGGAGATCAAGAGTTCAAAATATATGTTTTAACATGTATAAAGTTTAGAAAAGGCAGGTTGAACTCACAAATTAGGTTTTATTAGAAAAACCTAGAAAACCCTAGATGGAGCTTGAAGTTGAAGATGGAGATGGAGACGAAGATGGTGAATTATTGGTAGCTAGCTTCCTTCCTTCAACTAGGTGGAGTAATAACACTTCAAGACTTGAGGTTTTGAGCAATTAATACCCTAGGTTCACCATAAATGAAGTGGGTTTGAGCTTGGGAGTGTTTGGAGAGAAAATGGGGATGAAATGAGAGGGAAAAAAAACGTGAAGGGTTTTTAACCCAATTTTTTGGTTCAGGTGAGTTTGAAGTTAGTTGGGGGTTAAGAAACCCACTTGAAAGTCATCTGAAAGGCATTTGGGTTTATTGACAAAACAGTCCCCAAAGCTAGTTTAAAGTGAGTTTGAGGTCAAGCAATTCACTTGATTTTGATTTTCTTTTTAACAATTCAACTAATCCCGATCGGAGACCCATTTATCTATAAAATGACCGCATATCTAAATACTATAATCACTATAAGGGAGAGACTTTACTTACAAAATTACAAGCGTTACATAATTTACCTTTGCCCGACTTGAAAACGACCTTATTTCTTTGAGCCCAAATTAAGTATAAGAACGCCCATTTTACCCCATTCCAAAGGCTAGAACCTTTCGTATTAGTTCCGGTTTGGTTACCTTCTTGAAGAAGATCTTGAATTGTTGCAAACTCTTCCAAATTCGTTTTCCACCACTTACCGACTAAAAGCCATATGCTTTTCACTTCCGAACATGCAAGAAACGCATGATCCAAAAATTCGGCGGTATCACCACATCTCAGACATAGCACCGTATCCAAGTCAATCCCCATCCTATCTAATGTCAATCAACAAGGTATTCGACCTAATCGTACTATGTGGAATTTCTTTAGGATGTTAAGCTTTATTTGCAACTATCAGCTCTTAGATTGCGTTCATTTACTACAAGGCAACGATAAAATCTAATATGTTTATCTTGTTGCAATTTCAATTCACCTACCCTAAGTTAAGGTAATAATTTTCCACAATAAGATTGTTTTCGTTAGTTAGAATCATGCACCCTCACATAGTATACTGTGTTTTTTTGTATTTTATCTAATATAAAGGCTATTTTTGTGATCTTTACAAAAAAATTTGGCATCAATCGAGCACATTTTTTTTTATCACTCATGTTCCGTCTAAATATTCCCACCATAATCATTTTAATAACATCATCCTGCTAGGGATGCACAAAAACCTTATTAACCCGACTAACCCAACGTGAAGCCACTCAATAACCTAATGGAGTTGTAAAATCTTCAAATAGTAAGTATTGGGTTAGAATTAGGTTAGGGCCCCAACCCAACCCGATGTCTTTCTATACCATGGATTTAATATGATTTTTAAGTCCTTAATTAATATATATACATTAGACCAACCATAATCAGCTATATTCATAACTATATCACAATTTCAACTGTAATTTTACGTTCTTATTTGCATGAACCTTCGACTTTATTTTTGATTCAAGAATAAAGTTAAAGGTTCATGCAAATAAGAAAGTGTCTTGAAGTTTGTTACATGTTTTGGGTTTATAAATGCACAAAATTGTTGGTTGGTTTTTGTTCTTCTTCTTTGGTAGCTTGAGTGACCATACATATACACTATTACCCCAAAGATAATGGATTGCATAGTTGCCTATATATATAATTGTTAGCCTTAACCGAAAACCTCATGTAAATATCTCTTATGTAATTTGTAGTCTTATTGTATGTTCTCATATTGATTTTACATTGTTTAAGCATAAAGTTTTTACTCGACCAACCCAACTCAACCTATATTGTTTAGATAGGGTTGAGTTGGGTTGGATTTTTAAACCGCAAACATTGGCTTAGATCATTCAAATGTCCCCCCCCCCCCCCCCCCCCCCCCCCCCCAAAACCTTTGTATTTTTATTTGAAAACAACATAAAGTAATCAAATTTTATATTAAACGAAATATGATGATAATAGGTTCCTTTTTTTATTTATATAGTGGTGATACGATGTTCTCTTTATTAAATGGTTCAAATAAGAAAAGAAGGTGTACATGTAAATAACTGAAAAAATACATTTGTAAATGAATATATAAACCTAAACGAATAATTTGTAACGTTGGTTTAGGATTTTTCACATATGCATTTTTAAATAGATTTTTTTCGGATTTTTCAATGATTCCTTTATTACTTTCTCATGATATGTAGCATTCTTATTTGAATAATCTCATATACATACATATATACATATATATAACACACACATGTGTGGGGTTGGGTTCCGGTGAGAAATTGAGGTTAACATGACAAGTGGTTATCAACCGTTGGATGAGAAATGGATTCACATTACGATGAGATGCACATCGATGCATTGGATCAATTCCCTTCTAAGTCGCAATTCATGGGAGGACATTTTATTAAAAGTGATCAGATCTACTTCTCACGCTAACCTCAACTTCTCACACTATCCTTCGCTTGTGTGTGTGTGTGTGTGTATATATATATATATATATATATATAGAGAGAGAGAGAGAGAGACTTGGGTTCATGCGAGAATAGCAACCAAATAAAAGAATACGAAAACGGTCAAATTTACATGTGATTTTATACTGAAATCACATGTGATTCATGACTTGGGTTGTGGGCCATGTCGCACTCACACCCTTGTGTTAACCTTTAGTGTAAAACCACATATGAATTTGCATATGATTTAACCGTTTTCGTGTTTTTTTATTTGGTTATTGTCCTGGTTTAAACCTCCCTATATATAGACACATTAACTTAACCTAGTTGTTAGCTTTCCTTCCTGTTTTAGCTTTAAACATAATGTTGAATACTAGAATCCCAAATAATGAAATGTAGGGCTACCAAAAAGGTCTATCTACTTAAGTAGGAATGCCATCTTTGTGTTTCAACATTAATAAGAACATTGAAACAAGAAATATGTCAAAAGGGTACCAACATCAAAAGGGCTCGTACATGTTACGCTATTTGAACGTGTTTGTTGGTTAGGTATGGTCGAGTCATTAAGTTGCTCGATAAGTCAATAGCATGTGGGCTTTTATTACATAAGAGCCATTATATTATTCGTATTTATAATGAATGGTTTCTTGTATCTATTTTTTAAGACTTTCAGTTGAAATTTTTAATTCAGAAATTCAAGAATGGTTGGTCATTCTTTGTTTTTGTTTACACAATTGATGTATATGCCCAACACAAACTATGAATAACGACAAAAAGACAAAAACAAAAAAACATTTGTCGGTGTAATAATTTCGTTAATTTCTATGATCGATAAATGAGACCCCACATGCTTTATGGACTAATTTCAATATTTTTAGGTGAATTATATCCATACCCCCTCCTATAGGGGGTATGTGAGTGAAGTAGGAGGGGATGTATGTGAGGGAGATAGGGGGGTATGGAAGTTTTTGTGAGTATGGGGTAGGGATAACAACACCCTATTTTTATGTTATTATTGTTCTATTCATAATAGAGATTCCCTTTGGATGACTTCTAAATTGTTTTATAATTTAACTAAACTTACTCGTTTAACCCATTAACCAAAGAATTTTAATCAGAACTGATAAATTTTTACATAAAAATGTTGGATGACCATTGCCAAGCGGATTCGCCCATTACGTTACAACGATAGTATAATACCACCTAGTTTTTACGTATGAAATACGAATTATAGCTTCCATGCCTTCCAAAATTTATAACATTAGATATCTGCAACTCAACCCGAGTTAGATTCAGACATGCTACATATTTTCGTTATCGAGATAACCTAGGTATTCTTTTTTTTATTCAAGAAAGACGATCTTTTGTTTCATGTCGGAATATATAAGCGAAACAATAACCTATCAGTATTGGAAATGTGTTAAATGAGCATCGAGATCGAGCTCGAACATTACAAAAAAAATACTTGAACTCGTTAACTATTCTGAAAAAAGATATTCAAGATCAAGCACGAACCTGGATATTAAATTCTCAAGTCGAGCCCAAACCTAATAGACTTAACTCGTTAACACCAGATGTGATCATTTGCAGACTTGGGCCAGTCCCAAGCAGGACCTAACATATTTTTCTTGTCCAACTAGCCTAAAAAGTTTACACTAAAAAAAGAAACTTATACAAAATGGTAAGATATATAAATCATTCAAAATACATCACTTTCTTTCCAACTAAAAGAAAGACGTAAAATATACCGATGTATAGAGCATGCGAAAAAAGTAGTTTCACGAATATGGAGTTGGACTTTTTGACTTTCTCTCTAAGAATTATCTAGTTCGGATTCTTAAACAACAAAATATTTAACCACCTAATATTTCAAGATCGAGATTCGAGACGTTACGTACTATATGACATTATGATATATATTCCGGAGGTGGTTGATACTCAAATAGGGGGGAGTCCAACCCAAACCTACTTCTAAATCATTTTTTTAATAAAGTATTAATTATATATAAATATGTAACAGACCATAAAGAGCCTTTCCGAGTTTCTTTTATCGCCAGAACCCACCCGTACTTTTTATAATAATTGTCCAAACCTGCTTTTATAACAGATCGAATAGGTCAGAACTGGTGAACCATACCGCCCATAAATAGCTCTAGTTAACACCCCTGTTCTAAACTTTTGGGCCATTTTATCCCTTCTATCATCTACACAAGGCTCAAATTGCTTGCACAAAATGGCAAGTTCTTCGATTCCAAACATTGACCACACTAGGGGATTTTTACTAAACGCTTATCGGTAAGAGACATCACTGTCACTTACCATATTGTGTAACATTCTTCACCATCAAATGGATTGTTGGTAAGCGTCTTAAACTCGGTAAACACTTACTGGGTAAGAGTCATATCCCTCACTTACCAGGTAAGGCTCCCGGTCCTTGCTATGCCTCTTACCGGGTAAGATTTTCAGTCCTTTCCATGCTCAATCGATAAGGTACGTGATATCGGTAAACGCTTACCCGATAAGTATTTAGCAAATAGCCCCTAAACCATCCCAATAGATCTAGTCTTAGAAACTCCATGTCTCCTCCCACCAACCATGTGCATGCATCAACATTTCATTTAGTTCATTTTTTTTCTCTTTACAATTCATAGGAATAGGAAGAAGCCCTATAAAATATAGATTTTTTCTTTCGACCATATTTCGATTGTTAATACGATATATAAGGACCGCTACTCCAAAGAGTATTACACCCTTGATCGTAAAATATAATCGCTTGTTCAACCCTGTGAATTGTGTGAAAGTAGAATACTCCGAATCCGGGAGTCAAAACGTTTCATAAAATGTTGATGTATCAACACATGATTTGTTGGACAAAAATGGACATGAAATTTTGGGACAGAAAATTTTTATTCTCCTAATATATCTCGTTAGAGACCAGGTTCTAGGATGTACACAAACCTGTCATCTACCCCAAAAATTAAAAGCAAGTTATTTTCATGGAGAACCACCCTGGCTTGTGCAAAAGTGTGAGAATCGAAGCAGAAGAAAGAAAAAGAGAAGGATCAAACACATTTGCTTTTATATTATCCGACTATATTACCACAAACCACATTTAAGTTTAATATTATTTTTTTTTTCCATTAAGTCTTGTATGGGTTAAGTTGTATTTATGGATAAAATTGTATGTCTAATGGACAGGAGATAGACGTATGACTCTACGTTGCCACAAAACACATTTAGGGGTTCTTTACTTTTTTTTCTATTAAACCTTGTATGGATTTAGTTGCCTCCCTGAGAACAAGAGACCGAACAGAGGGAGGCACACACTTACACAAAGAGGGAGTTGGATTATTTCTCGGGCATTTATGGTATAAATTTGTTTGAGGTGGCCATTCCGACTTAGGGGGTGTTTACTTGTGGCTTAATGAGCTTAATGGGGGTGAGTGGCTTATTCGCGTAGACAACTGGAGTGTTTACTTAGAGCTTAATGGCTTAGTCGCACAGATGAAAACGACTTATTCGCTCAGTAGGAAAATAGGTGTTGTCCCCATTAAGCCATGATTTTGACATTTCTACCCTTAACCAAAAAATAAATGTATCAGACATAATTAACCCTAATGGCTTCCCTCCCACCATACACCGCCTCCATCATCCACGTCGGCTGCTCCACCGCCCCCCTTCATTGTACATCGTCGACGACTGCATCTTCCGACGACAATCATTCATCGTCGGCGACTGCCTCCCTCCTCTGTTTCCGGCGACTGCATCTTTCGGTGACCATCGATGGAGAAGAAACCTACTGTTGTTATGATGGTGGTGATATCAAAAATAAAGACCTACTCGTCTCCGACGAACTACGCCTCTCCCCGTGGATGAATTTGATTCTTTGTGGAGATCTTGTTGTTGCTATGGATAATGCATCAAGAACACTGTCTTAATTTAATGTAAAAAAATGATAAAAGTTACGATTTTGTAAAGCGGTTGGTGCTACATTTGATTTTTTATTATTATTACAGGAATTATTAAGTTTAGCATTCATCTGATTGGAGTTCTGATCACTATTGAAAGTTAGAGATGCATTTTGAAGACCACTTTTAAAAATTGACACGGATTCATCTAGAGACTGAATATTAAGAGACATGTCTTCTTGTATCAATTACTTCTGAGGATGAATTTGATTTTGATTCTATTTTGGTTTTTCATTTGGTATACTATTGGAATTTTAATTTTATGGATGAATTTGATTGTTATAAATATGTGTTTTTTGATAGGTTGGAGAATCAAGTGCCAGGGGGTTTGATTTTGATTTTGAGCTTCTAAATTCATGAATTGAATTGTGTTTTTTTGTTAATTTAAGGTGATACGAGTTGGGTGTGTAAGAATTGATCTTTCGGTGAGTTGATCGGTGTTGGGTTTATGAAACAACTTATAATTCATATTGGGGGGTAAATTGGCCATTTATGTTATACAGACTGTTTATTCAGATAAAAAAGTAAACATCAACATCAATTTATCTAGACAGACAAATTTATCCATGCAAGACTTAATGGGAAATTTGGTAAACATCCCCTTAATGACTTAACGATTAAGCCGTAAAGAAACACTCTTAATATGGCTAAGTGAATAAACCTTCCAGACCATTAATAAAATTAAGTTTATTAAGCCATAAGTTAACAACCCCTTAGACAACACCCCTTCAGCCTCATCCAGACCAACAAAAAAAAACATACAAGAAGCACAAAAAACACCAAAAACGACAACCATTTAAGGACATGCAATCTCGACATGATCATACGAACCAAATAAACGATTGTTTTTCATATAAACTTTCAAGCGATTCATCTCTCGGTCATGCCAAATGTCATGTAGAACATCACACAAATATACAATAAGCACATAATGCAAACATCACACAAACACTAAATTTTACTAAACTCTCATGTACCAAAAGTTCCACAAATACATTTAACTTGACATATAAAGAGAAAAAAAGAGGCACATAAGCAGTCACTGCACAATCAACAAGCAACAAAAGGGCATGTCTAAAAGATCGATATCGTGACTGGTTTTGTGCAGTCGCTGTAATTTACAACCAGTAGTCGCTGCAAATGAATCTTTACATGAACCGCACTTTTTTTTAAAACAGCAACACAAGATATTTGAGTAGAAGGTGAGCGTATATTATCACGTACCTCAAAATCACGACGATAGTGGTGATATGAGATTACACTTGATAATGGGATTGGAGCGTGCCTTGCAGGCTTTGTACAGCACTGTCGTAATTTACAAAACCCATGAACCAAAACTCGTGATTATCAACGGATATGATCTGGATGTACTTCTCAGCAGGATTGGCTTTGCTTTTTGAAGCATTCACCGCTTTGAGTTGATGTAACGGAATAACCACCTGTTGGTTGTTTGATAGGAAGAAAGTGTATGAATTAGCAATCTCACAGAAGTACTAATGACACAAAATGAGGGTGATACATTCGTCCAGAAATGTATCAGTTCTCTTTTTGGCAAAGTTTCAGTCCAGAAGCTTACCTATCTCTCGTTACACCAAAATCGGCTTTTATAGGATGCCAAAGATGTCTAAATGTCCTAAAAGACTGCTTTATAGGATTTTCATATCACCAAGCAATTGTACGTTATACAATCGAATTTTAGAATAATTTTAGAACGTATTTGAACATCCTAACAAGGTTTTTATGAAAACTTTAAAGTGTCCTGTTTCGCTTTTTTATGACACTTTTTAGGAAGTGTCATATGAGCACATCTTTTTACAGGAGTTTTACAACACACCTTCCAATAATCTCATATAAAAAGACTAATAGGACGCTTTATTTCAAAATTGTCCTAAAAAACTTGTTAGGACGCCTATCAACTTACTGTAACACAATTATATAGGACGCACAATTGTTTAGTCCTATTAAGCAAACTATTGGAACAAACCCAATTTTGTTGTAGTGTCTGATCATTACAAAGTATCTAAATACTTTCTCCATCCCAAAATAAGTGTCCACATTTCTATTTATGTTTGTACCAAAATAAGTGTCCAACTTCAAAAAGAGATGACTAACTTCCCAAATCTACCCTTAATTATAGGGTAAATATTTATGAGTTGATAAGAAAATGAATTAATTAAGAGCAAAGTTGTCATTTGGTTAACTAAAAAGTGTAAAAATCATGCTATGTGTCTTTTCTATTGTGGACACTTATTTTGGGACAGAGGGGAGTAATTGATTTTGTTTTACAAGCAAATAAGCAATTCTTTACTTTGTCAACAATGGTATTAGAGATACTACTCGACTAATAATCAAACACTTCCATTTATGTGTCCCACCACATTTTTGGACCCAAGGAGTAATAATCTTAAGTTCCAATTCTTGGTAATACCACAAAGTATTTAAAGCCTTGATTTGATCAAACAAGGTTTCCTTTACTTTGTCATTATTTATGAGTATTTTAGATATTTGACCAGAACTAACATTAAATTGTGGTCAATGAAATAATGCGTTTATTTTAGAATGTAGGGAGTACTAGTTTTCCAACTTTGCCATAAGCAATAAATGGTACACACACCACTCACGAAACCGGAACAATTTCCATCTACAAATATCTTATTACTAACAACAGTTCTTTTTTAGCATATCCTCGAAGCTAAAATTACCTACTTGTCCATTTTAAGATTTCAATTGGTGGTTTTCATTTTGATTGAAGGGTATTTTAGACATCGGACTAATTGTCAAATGGTTTTCTTAAACCACAGACAGAGTCAATCTTCTCTGTCAACCAGCCAGAGCCCAGAGTAACAATTCGTTATGGCTAATTATCGATTTATGATGTAGCACGGATCCGAGAGTTAATGAGCCTTGCCTTGGATCAATGGGAGAAAAGGAAAAGGGCTAGAACTAATCCCCATTTGTCTTTGAAATCTTGCATCGAAATCTGGACAACAGACCTTCCTGCGACCAGACACGCTAAATCGCGCACGTACCTCTCTGGATGAAAATTTCAGCATTATCATTTTCTTTATTTAATTTCCTTTAATCTTTATTTAATCATTAAGTTTCCTAATTAATTTGGGTTTATTATTGGTTACCTTTAAATATTTATTCCTTCCCTAGTTATCCTTTAATTGTTTAAATCCTTTCCTAGTTGGGTTAGGATTTGATTTCTTATTCCTTAGCCTATAAATGAACCTTTGTAAGCTTTAGGAAATCAGTTTAAAAGTTTAGGATTGATTAATAAAATCTCTTTGAGAGTTTTCTCTTATATTTCTTTGAATTTTACGCTTGTAAGCTCATATCCTTTAGGGTGTAGATGTTTGTCGATCCTTCTGCGTGTTCCTACTGTGTCAACTTTAGTCTTAAAAAGTGGCAGAAACAAACCATACATCAAGGATAGAATAAAGCATGGCAAGGAAAAAACAATAAAGAAGATGGATCACCTTATATAAACTCCATTGTGTCTCTTCACCAACTTTATATGAAAGTGGATTGTCACTAGAAAATGCCAGTTTTGCGGTTGACATGTACAGTATTCCCATAACAGGACCAGCAGAAGTGGAAAGGTAGCATGCATACGACTTCAGGAGTTTCTCATCAGGAACCGTCTCAAATGTTGTTTTAAAGATTTTTTCATACCCGCCTTCTGCAAGAACTTTGGTTCCCTGAGCAATTCTCCCAACAGCAGCATCAGCTAAACTGGGTCCAGTTTTCACTGATTCAAGTTAAAGGTTAAGTAAGCTACTCAAGACAAAAGAAGAATGTTGTATTATGTATGGTCTTTGCAGTTATGCAAGTTCTTTTCATCAAACAAGTTATCATATATACATAAAGGATGAATATGATGTTATAATATATAGAGACTAGATAACAAAAATGATAGTCAAATTAAACAACACCAATTAGCAGCTCTCCCATGAATATGGAAGGTGATTTTCATTTAAGTATAGGCAAATAAATGAAATTAGCTTAATGCAAGATAGATGGTTATACTCGGAATAGACTCAAGCACACTCATTGATAGATGGGAAACAAATATGTATTTACTTTTGTACTTCCTCATTCCATGAGGTGCTTTTCTTCGTGGAATGTCCAATGAGAATTGCAAAATTTTCCTTTTCTGGGAAGTTTCTAAGTCGATCTTATTTAATTCATCATTATGATTATTTCATATAAATCGATGGTATTGATTTGGGTAGCCAAGATTCCTCCAATTCGTTCATGTTGAAGGGTACTATAAGTAGTCAGATTCTTTTTGTTGGGGCAAAGTTAGAATGTCGGTTTTGTTAAAGTCTACCGTTTAAACCCTCCTGTTTTGATGATTGACAAACCGCTCTCTTTGTTATTATGAGTTTGCTTTCTAGTGTTTGTTTTTTTCTCTAGATGCATTTGAGCATTAAAAAGGTTCATGACTACTTGTTAACATACGAAGCGGCCTTTGGAAGTATGCCAGAATGCCTATTTGTGATGAAGCTTTGGATCGAGGACATCAACAACCACTCGTTAAGACATAGAGTCCACTAAGCATATCTTAAGTTGGTGCGGAAATGGGATCTCCAATACTTCAAACGTTTATTTTTTCAAATATCTCGAGTTTATTATGAGTCGTTAATTGCCAAATGATCTAGTTGAAAAATCATTTTGAGAAATCATTTTGTGAATCTTTAAGTTTTATTAAACTTCCATTTTGTACTTGAAAAGGACAAAGAAGTATTAACAAACAATATCTGACGTGCTGCACACAGATATCCAAGACTGGTCAATAGTCTGATTTGAAAACAAACCAGTCACTAACATTTAATGGGAAGGCCTCATGGATTTTATGTCAGAACAGTCATACGCCCATTGAGGTGTCGCACACATCTACGGACTGACCAACGACTTCTTCTCAAAAAGAAAATGAACGACTTATAGAGACTTCCTGCCAACACCATTTTTTATCACTCTTTGTGGCATTAACACTCGTTTTGAGCATGTCGAGGATCCCTTGAGCGTACATGGTAATATACGTTGATAGTGATCAATTATTTGTATAGTAGGCTTTTCCCCTCAATTTTTCAATTTGGTCTTGTTAGTCAAATTGCTCTAGCAAACATTGCATATAGTTTAGTGATATTTCTTAGTTAAAAGGAAACGAATTATACTCGGCCTTAATTGGGTATTTTCTAGTTAATTAGCCTCCCGAAATTGATCTAGAAATAGATGCAGCAAAACTGCATGAATCACTATAAAAGGAAATCACCTTAAGAGATATCCTAGTTCCGCCACCGCCTACAACGAACCTTGGTACGTTGTGGCTTGAAATGTGCTTCATAAAGAAGTTGAAGCTATGATCAAAGTGGTGTATGAGGTATGCTTAGCCATCCAAAACTAGGATCAACAGGAAACGATGTGCAAAAATAAAGAAACTCCTAGGTAACTATAACGTCAAAGTTCTTTTAGGCTGTGTTTGCTACGTGGGACATAATGGAACATGATAAAACTGAAACTCATTGTCCCACGTTTGGCACGACATTAGGCAGGAAAGGTAGAGTACTGAGTGGGACAAAATTGCATTGTCCCATCAAATAGGTGGAACAAAAATTAGGGAGACGAAATAACATTGATAAATTACTAAACTACCCATACCAAATTAAAACCCTGAAATATTTTGACCCGCTTACCTCACTCTCACCCATCGCCATCTCTTCTGCTATGTGCCGTGTCGTTTATCAATCAAAGGACAGCTAAGATTGGTTGGACCCAGAGGACATCTTTTCTCTCGTATCCTTCTTACCAGCAGCCATAACTGACTTGTCAGTCGTAGCCTACATTTCACGGTTGTCCTATCGGCAGCCATCTCTTTTTTATCTTTCTTTTTCTTTCTGCTGTTAAATGCGACTAGGCAACATTGGATTCAGATTCTTTTTCATTTTCCTGGTTTAATTTGTGTTCATATCTGTGAAAATAAATGGATATACGTGAATTCAACTACAAGCTATCGGATTAAATGGTTGCTATATGCTTCTGTTGTTGAATTTTTATATTAGTAAAATTCAATCAACAGAAAGTAACAAGATTTATAGATAAAAACGGCAACTTTAATTATAAAGTATCAAACTTTATTTATAAAGTTAAATACTTTGCGAACAAAAACTGTTTTAGATAAATTATTAGATGATCCTAAAAACAAATCTATCCTTCGCGATAGAATTGTTAGAAGAAGGGGTAGAAAACAGAATGTCCACTCTACTGGACGAAAGTAAAACGGTACATAAATTAAAACCAACCTGATAAGATGATCGTAGACAGAAGATGAACTGCACGGTTTATAAAACCTGTCCTTAAAGGTTTTATACGACGTCCCTAAAAGCTGTGAGATACCAGTCGCAAAGCCCCAGGATTGAATGCAATATCAATACTTATATCAACATCGATGATATCGTATTATATGCAAAGATCGATGCAGAAAATCAAGAAACAGTAGGAGTAGGAGGAATGTGTGGTGATATGAAGCAGAAAAACGAGAGAGAGAGAGAGAGAGAGAGAGAGAGAGAGTTGTTTTACAGATTTTGTTTTTGTATCTGTGTGTTTAACATGAAGGGTTTAACCCAGTACCCTAAAAACCGTAACTTCGCCCCCAAGATTAGGAACTGGAGGTTGGAGACTTGGTCTCCAACTGTTATTCCTATTAAACACGTTTTTTAAATGTCTTTTTTTTTAAATTTCAAATTTTAAAAACATTAAAACGATAATTATCTGCTCAGATAAATACTAATTATCTATTTAATCTGTATTTATCCATTCACTCTTTAAATCACAATAAAAAGATACTCGGGAGCTCGGGGCGAGGCTCCTTCTGCTCCGATGCGGCGCGCGAAGTGCGCACGTCTCTTCGCGAGAACCGCGCCCACGCGCGTTGCACTTCTCTGAGACCCCCACCATGTGGTCTCTATAACATTCAAGACTCACTAACAAGGATGGACTTATAAAGTCCTTCCTAGTTTATGTTTCCTCCTTCCAATTCTCATAAAATATTTCCAACAATCCCACAACAGGTTGGAAAGTTTTCTGACATCCGTATAAGAGGATGTTACAGTGGTATCACTGAGATTAAACCCTGTTTGATGCAAGTATGCAAGAACCGATCAATTCAATGGTATCTTTAGGATTTAAACCTTGAATCGTAAGACCCATTCGGCTTACTTACACACATCATCTTACTTCTTTGCTTTCTCACTGAGCGCGAATATGGCCATGCGCTAAATCCTGTTTCATGACCTTTTAGAAGAGAAACCACAACTCTTCATTTGAGGTGGCACCACCTCTCAGTCGTATAGGCAAAGTTCTATAACATCTTCGTTGCTAAGATGCCTCTAAACTTTGTTAAGAGAACTAACTCATCCTTGTTCTCAGCAACAACGTACTATCTTATACCTTACACAGGTCTATCATTTGATAGTACCTTCTATCAGTTAAGTGACTTGTTATTACCCATTAAACTTGAAAGATAGGAGCACTAAATCCAAGTTGGGTTTCCATCACTAACCGATTCTGAGTGGTTTCAGACCCATGTCTCTGGTAGTTGACCCTACTAAGTCTCTCGTCAGAGGCTTAGTCAATGGATCTGCCAAGTTTCCACGCGACTTGACATACACAATACTAATGGTACCATTTTCTATAAGTTGTCTCACATAATTATGTCAGAGACGTATGTGTCGCGACTTCCCATTATACACGGTATTGTATACTTTTGACAGTATGGCCTCACTGTCACAATACATGGGAATCGAAGGAGTTGGATGAGGCCATAGATGGATATCTGTCAACAGATCTCTAATCCATTCGGTTTCTTTGCCCCGCACCAGCTAGGGCTATGAATTCGGCTTCCATAGTCGAATGAGCGATACATGTTTGTTTCTTGCTTACCCAAGGAATCGCTCCACCACCAAGTGTATAAATCCACCCACTTGTGGATTTAGAATCACTTGAATGATTTATCCAACTAGCATCAGAATATCCTTCTAAGATTCCTGGATGCGTCGTGTATGTTAACTTTAGATCACTGGTTCTTTTCAAGTATCCCAACACTCTAATTATTGCCTTCCAGGGCCCGGATTGCTAGTATATTGACTTAGCCTGCTCACAGCAAAAGCAATATCCGGTCTAGTACAATGCATTGCATACATCATGCATCCTATTGCACTAGCATACTCTAGTTGAGCGAGCCTCTGCTCTACAGAATTCTTGTCAAGTTTCACACTTGAATCAAATGGAGTATTGAACTCCTTTATATTCAAATGTTGATGAAAATGGGTGTTTTTTTGTGGAAACTAATACTAATTAAGCACTCTTTTTTTATTTGTTCTTTTGAGTTGCAGAAAGCAGCACTAAGAAGCCTGTGCCCTTACCCACCACCCCTGGAGGTATGGAAGAAGCTAGCTTCTTGGGAGGGGAGTGCCAAAAAGAATAAATAAAAAAAGAGTGTTTCTCGAGCTTTTTTCGATTGTTCCTGGTCCATCGAAAAACTTAGTCAGTATCTTCTATATATAGTGGGATTGACTAAGAGAGATTTGAGACCCTGACGTTTTGATTTTAATCCCAAGAATTGTATCTACTTCTCCAAGATCTTTCATCTTAAAGTTCGAGGATAAGTAGTTTTTCGTTTCACGGATACCTTCTAGATTGGTTCTGATGATCAACATATCATCGACAGATAATTAAAGTGGATTCTTTTGAACATTTTGCATAAATGCACCGATCAGCTCCATTATGTCGAAACCCGAAAGATGTGATAGTAGTATCAAATCTTTCATGCCAATGTTTTGGGGCTTGCTTTAAACCGTACAGAGACTTAATAAGTCTACACACTTTGTTCTCTTGTCCGGGTACCACAAACCCTTGGTTGCTCCATATAAACCTCCTCATTTAAGTAACCATTCAAAAAGGTTGTTTTCACATCCATTTGATGAATATACAGTCCTTTTATGGCTGAGATTGCTATAAGAGTTCGAACTGAACTAATTCTAGCAACTGGAGCGTAGGTGTCGAAATAATCGATACCCTCTTTCTGTCTATATCCTTTAGCTACCAATCTAGCTTTAAATGCTGAGATTGAACCATCCGGGTGCATCTTTCTTTTAAATACCCACTTGGAACCTATGGGTTTTGCTCCCTTGGGTAAATCAGCTAATTCCCAGGTTCCATTTCCCATAATAGAGTCCATTTCATCGTTTATTGTTTCTTTCCATAGCGGAGCATCCCTTGAAGACATGGCCTCTTTAAAAGTCTTAGGATCATCTTCGATGTTAATCGAGAAAATGACTTCTCTAGTCACTTTCTTTTGTGTTCCTTCTACTAGGTAGGAGAAGAAATCATCTCCTAGACTTTTCTCTTTTCTTACTCTAGTACTTCTACGTGGTTCGTCAACCTTGGTTGAGGTTTTCGAACTATCACGAGATGTGCTAGGAAGATTTGGAGCCAATGTTCTATCCGAGTTTTCAGCATCTTTTGAAAACTTGTCTTCAAAAAATTCCACCTCTGGATTCCACTATTACTCCAGTTTCTTTATCCAATAATCTATAAGCCTTGTTATTTCTAGCATATCCTACAAATATACTTTTAATAGCACGGGCTCCCAGTTTAGATCGTTTTGGATCAGGGGTACGATAGTAAGCAATACAACCCCAAACTCTAAAATAGTCCAAGTTAGGCTTCCTTCCTTTCCATAGCTCGTATGGGCTGGTTGGGATCACACGACTAGTGATTCGGTTGTGAATATGGTAAGCATTCAGTAATGCTTCGCCCCACAGATTGTTTGGTAGTCCCGATTGGTTCAGCATACAGTTGACCATCTCAACAAGGGTTCGGTTCTTACATTCCGCCAAACCATTCTGTTGGGGAGTAAAAGATGAGGTGCGTTCATGTTTGATGCCATTCTCTTCGCATAATGTATCAAACTCTCTATTGAAGTATTCACCTCCTCTGTCTGAGCGTAGTATTTTTATTCGTTTTTCAAGTTGATTCTCTACTTCAGCTTTATAAATTTTAAAAGCTTCAAAAGCTTCATCTTTTGAATGTAATAAATAAACATGTAAAAACCGGCTGAAGTCATCACAAAAAGTAATGAAATATCTTTTACCTCCAAGGGTAAGTATTCCATTTAATTCACAGATATCAGAGTGAATCAACTCCAAAATTGATGTATCCCTTTTAACACTTGGAAAAGGTTTCTTTGTAAATTTTGATTTTACACAAGTTTCACATTTTCCAAAATCTTTATTGTCAATTTTAATCAATCATTTATTTTGCATTTTTTTCAATATTCTTTACGTTTGTATGTGCTAAACGTTTATGCCATAAAGAAATAGAACACGCAAGATAATCAAAATTAACTTTATTGGGAGAGAATGCGATTACATCGACAACGGAAACAGAAAAACCAACAGAATTCTCAGACATACTTAAAGTATTACTAGCTACTGACTCGCTAGTACTCGGACCAGAACTGTCATCATCATCTTCATTCAAATTAAGGCATACATGCCCAGATGACGATATGCCTTGCCAATGAAATGTTGCCTCTTGTGGAACACGATCTTCCCGGCTTCCATGGTCATTCCAATTCCACTTTCGTCAAGTTTGCTTAGAGAAACAAGACATTTGCAAGTTTTCCCCGAAGAAAACTTTAGAAGCACAGTTCCAATCCCCGCGATATCAGCTCTACCACGGTTTGCCGTCACAATATGTTTACCATCTCTAACCGGATTATACTCAGAAAATTTGGATCTGGAGTCACACACATGAACCGTGGCTCCAGAATCCAAAAACCAACCACCTCTGCTTGCTATCACCCGAGTTGACTCTTCAGCGATCATGTCAATCTCGTCCATGCTCAAATTGGCCACAAGATTTTCGACAGACTTCCGCTACTTACATTCCCTCGCATAGTGTCCCGTCTCTCAGCAGACGTGACACTTCCCGGTTCGCTTTGGGGACTTGATGACTGACCAGGCCATTTGAAGTTCTTTTGTGGACCCAAATTCTACTTTTTGGCGGGTCCAGAAAACTTCCCCTTTCCTTTGCCACCGGCCTGCACGCTGTTGGCACTCAAAATGGCCTTGCCCTTTTTGTCCCAATTTCGTACTTCTTCCTCAATCCTAATATGTTTGATCAAATCATCCAAAGAGTAATCTTCGGATTTGTGCATCATACGTTTTTGAAAATCCTTCCATGATGGGGGCAATTTATCAACAACAGCCCCCACTAGAAAGATCTCAGGAAGAGGAATGTTAAGTACTCTCATTTTGTTTTCCAATACTTGAAGTTCATGAATTTGTTCAAGTATTGGTTTTTCATCAACCATTTGGAACCTAAGTAGCGAGACACAAGATATTTATTTGTGCTTTCTTCTTGTGCCTTGTACTTGAATTCCAAGGTTGTCCAAAGTTCTCTAGGACAAGTTATCGGGGCATAAAGGTCATAAAGACGGTCAGATAGGGCAATTTTTTATATGCCCACAAGCCAGTGTTTCAGCCTCCTTACGGAGTAGCCGCTGCTTATCCAGATCTGCTATTCTGGCAAAGTCAAGTTCTTTCCCGGGTTCAAAAATTGGGTTATCAGGAATGGGCGGCAGAGTAGGGTCTAAGACAAAAAACAATTTTAGGACCATGAGCATGAACTTTACTTTTTCGGCCCATCGGGTGTAGTTGGACCCGTCGAAACTGTCCAACTTGACCAAATCTTGTTGCATCAACCGAAAGTTGCCAGATTCCATTTTTTTTTCAATAACCTTTTAAGATTGTTGAATTTTTATATTAGTAAAATTCAATTAACAGAAAGTAACAAGATTTATAGATAAAAACGACAACTTTAATTATAAAGTATCAAACTTTATTTATAAAGTTAAATACTTTACGAACAAAAACTGTTTTAGATTAATTATTAGATTATCCTAAAAACAAATCTATCCTTCGCGATAGAATTGTTAGAAGAAGGGGTAGAAAACAGAATGTCAACTCTACTGGACGAAAGTAAAACGGTACATAAATTAAAACCAACCTGATAAGATGATCGTAGACAGAAGATGAATATCTAAGCCAATAGATCATCCTAGAGATTTTTGGGATTGTATCCCAGTTGACTCCTCACGGGACACCACATAACAACGGTGTATCCAAGAAGAGAAATAGAACCCTGTTAAACATGGTTCACTCTATGATGAGTCTCACCATTCTGCCTAAATGTTTCTGGGGTTATGCCCTAGAAACAGTTGCCTAAATACTAGTTTATGTAGCAACCAACAAAGACCAATAAAACTCACTCTCTTAAATGAACTGGGAAGATCCCAAAGTTATCATATTTGAGAATATAGGGTTATAATGCTTAAGCTAAGCATAAAGCTTTTGGAAAGCATGATTTAAAGGTCTAAAAAGTACATCTTTAAGTGATATCTAATTGGATATTGTTTCTACAGGTCTAGCGAGAACAAAAGTTTTGTTAACGCACCCTGGTGAGTTCTTAAGAAAAGATTTCCTGTCAAGAATCACAAATGGGGAGACAGTAGATCTTGAAGAAATTCAAGAACCACAAAGATGGGATGATGGTTGACACTGACATTCAACAAGATGTTGAGCTTCAACAAGCTGTTGAAGATAATAAACGAGATACAAAATAATCCGAAGATCGGATTCCTGATGAATGGCAAGATGTCATGAAGAATGATGTCAAAAACCACATTCCCTAAAAGGAATTTTGAGCGAGGACGTATACAAGGCTTTAAAACATCAAACCTAAAAGTGCAAGTTGCAAAAGTCCATTTATGGACTAGAACAATCATCTCGTGTAATTGAAATCTTGTATATACAAGAAGGTCAGTGGGAGCATAACAGTATTCTAGATCCTATATGACATCCCAATGCTTGAAGATGTAAAATCATGGATTAAGACAGTACTTCGCGATAAAGGATCTAGAAGAGACAGAGTCCTTGGTATAAAGATCTATCGTGGTAGATCAAAGTGCTTAATAGATTAAGCAAAAGTACATACATTGACAAGATCTTGAAACACTTCAAGATAAAGGGTTCCAAGAAAGGAAACTTGCCAATAGAACATAGTGTACATCTGAGCGAAACTCAGAGTCCTAGCACTAAAAAGGACATGAATCGTATGAAGGGTGTTCCTGTGTTTCAGCCAACTGTTCAATCATGTACGCCATGTTAATGCACTAAGACCGGACGTCTCGTATGCCCTGAGTATGACGAGCAGATATTAGTCAAACCAAGTGAGCATTCTGAAGTATCTAAGAATAACTAAAGATATGTTCTTATTGTACAACAGTTATGAAAGAGATCTGTGTTTTTAAGGATACACAGATGCTAGTTTCCAAACCGACTGTAATGACTTAAATTGTAATAGGGATATATGTATTGAACGGAGGTACTATGAGTTGTAAGAGCTTGCATACAAATCTACTTGTCAAGCCTATGTCTCAAAAGAAACATGATGTTCATGTTATAGGCTTGAGAATTTTTGGAATAATAATTTTAGTAAACTTTAAACTTTCTGGAACATTAAAACAATTATGTTTTTATCTGATATGGCATATTGGGTATAAGTATATACATTAAACATTTTTGTGTTCTTTATTAGCATGTTTAAGTATCCTTAAATAAATATGATGATCATATTATTTAGAATTGTCCTTGATCGATTATTACTAGGGGACTAGTAATAAATCAAGATCATTGTGAAGTCTGGTCATAGTCCAAGTTGGAAGTGCACTAGGTGCAACCAGAGTCACATGCGCTTGTCGGTGCACAATTCGTTGGACAAGACCCACGATCAGGATCACCTCATAGATCGGCGTCATAAGGTGAGTCCTGAAATAGTAAACGCCCTTTATCCTCATACCTGAGATGTGCATTGGGATCTAATGCACAAGGAGTGTTACGCTTTGATATAGTCTAACGTTACCCTTAACCGGGTAATCATAAGGGCTATGTTGGGTATAACATGAATTGTATAGTTAGTCGTGTACATGCAATATGGGATTTGCTCCTTTCAAGATGAAAGAGATATTTCTAGGCCCCTCGATTACATAGTTTGATTTGCTTGCATGAACAAGTGGATTAGTTGGACTAATGGCACTTGTATAATCAAAATATGTTGGGATCGAGAAACATATTCTTTGAACTATAAAGGATGAGATAGATCTATGCCTTAAGTTCAAAACAAAATATCGTGAAGCAAAAGGATAATGAATGATTATACTATATGATTGATTGGATCAATCAAATTGCTCGAAGGTAAAAGCACATTTACATAGCCTCGGGGGCGGTCACGTGTTGCTAGACGCTTACCATCGTCTGTTTCCATCTTTAGAAACCCGGATTAAATCAAGTTGATTAAGAAAATAATTATTCTTAAAGGATAATTATGAAAATATGTGTTATACAGGGTGAAAACGTAATTATGTTAATTACGGGGTATTATCTGTAATTATATATATAATTATATTTAAAGTGTAAAAGATAATTATATATATATATATATATTTGAATTTGAATATTACAGATAATTACTAAACCTTATTTAATCCTTTGTTGAATTATAGTCTTAACTATAATTCTTCTGGTATAAATAAGGCGTTAGGCTAAACCATTTGATATACGATTTGAAATCAGAATTAGCCTTTCAAAGAAATACAGAAAAGAAACCTTTTCTTTTCCGTAAAAACACATATAGATCTAGGGTTCTTGGGCTCGCACCCGATGAAGACGGGAAACGTGTTCGTATGTGGACTACCAATAGAGGAAACCTACTTTGGTTTCTAGGTGCTCCGTTACAATCCCGACAGATCTCAAAAGGTACATATTCTAAACACCCTATGGTGTGGTTTATTTTAATTAAATGTATCATTGGATCCGATTGGGTTTTAAGCTTTATTTAGAAAAGTTTTCTATAATATTTGTAACCAATAGTCGAGTAACATATAAAGGACGAATTGTTATTCCCCAATCATCGTCTTTTATTCCAAAATTGTTATACGAATATCACGATTCTGTCTTGGGTGGTCACTCCAGAGAGTTCAAGACATATCAACGGCTAGCCGCGGAGTGGTTTTGGGTGGGTATGAGACGAGCGGTGGCAAAATATGTTCAAGCATGCTCGACTTGTTAGCAGCAGAAAGTTGCGACTACACACCCTGCGGGATTGCTACAACCCCTACCAATTCCCAAGCATGTATGGGAAGATGTGTCCATGGATTTTGTGGAGGGACTCCCCCGTTCCCAGGGGTTTGATACAATCTTGGTAGTCGTGGATCGACTTACAAAATACGCGCACTTCTTGTGTTTGACACATCCGTTCACAGCCCCAACGGTAGCAGCTTTATTCATTAAGGAGTTGTTCGCCTTCATGGTTTTCCGGCTTCTATCGTGTCCGATCGAGATAAAGTCTTTATGAGTTTGTTTTGGAGGGAGTTGTTTCGCCTACAAGAGACGAAATTGCTGCGTAGCACAGCATACCACCCGCAAACTGACGGACAAACAGATGTCGTCAACAAATCGGTTGAAACATACTTAAGGTGTTTTATACAAGGGAAGCCATGTAAATGGGCACAATAGCTGCCATAGGCAGAGTTTTGGTACAATACATCCCATCACTCTTCTACACATTGTACCCCATTCAAAGCTTTGTACGGGAGGGACCCTCCTCGTTTGATTCGCACGCCAAATGGCAGCACCGGGGTGTCTTCCCTCGAGGATCAGTTGTTAGAACGGGATGTTGTGTTAGATGATCTTAAAGTTCATTTAGTAAGGCCTCAACAGATCATGAAGAGTCATGCTGATAGATTTCGCAAAGAACTTACCTTTGAGATAGGTGATCGAGTATATCTCAAGTTACAGTCGTATCGCCAAAAGACGGTGGCCACTAGAACCTTTCAGAAACTTGTTGCCCGCTTCTATGGGTCGTTTGAAATTCTTCAACGTATTGGACAAGTGGCCTACAAGCTTCAACTTCCTCCTACAACGAAAGTGCACCCGGTATTTCATGTTTCTCAGCTGAAACGTGCAATCGGAGACAAACCAATGTCCCCAAACCCTTCCTCCCATGCCGACGATAGACTTTGACATGGAAATTGAACCTGAAGCATTATTGAGTGTCCGTACTCGGGACAATGAGGCAGGCCAGAGGATTGAAGTTCTGTTGAAATGGAGACACCTTCCCGCTCACGACTCAACTTGGGAGGACTTGCCTACTATAAAAAAAGGTTTATTGGCGGGGACCCAAGGCCTCGTGGCCCACTTTTGTGGACCCTACAGGCCCTACCTCTATAAGCCTGCCCCGGAAAAGACATCCTGTCTTCTCCCGGATTCGAACCCTAGTACGGGCACCCCAGATAGAAGCGTTTACGGAAGAGAGGTGCCTACTATGCACCATGCTTTCCTGGCTTTCCACCTTTAGGACAAGGTGGCTCTTTGGGGGCGGGGTAATGCCATGCATCCACCGGTGCAGTTCACTTATTCCAAAAGAAAGGCACGTAAGGGAGGTAATTAGAGAGCACTAGTGGAGAAATATTATAATAGTTGTGCTTGTTTTGTAATACAGGTGATTATTGCCTTTAGGGGTGTTTTGGGTAGTTTCTTATTAATTCAGTTATATAGGCTCTCGTGGAATGTGTAGTGGGATATCCATATTTTGATCATTCCTTTTGTATTAGAAGAGGCTAGCATCTCGAAGGCTAGATTCCCCAATTATGTGGTTCAATTAAATCCTTTGATCCCTTTACTCTCTAACCTACCTTGTTCTTGGGAATTGCAATCTGATTCATTACAACGGATGTATCTAGATATATCTCAATAAAAATACAGAAAGATCTACAATCCAATGTATGCGTATGTTGCAGACATCACCAATGAATATACATAAACATAGACACATCCAACATATGTATGGATCTAGAAGCATTGTAGAAATCCATAATGCATATATGAATCAACTTCTAAACCTATCAACAGCATTTTTATTCCTATAATTAAATTAGAACCAACATTATTCAGGCAGCGCGTATGAATAAGATGTGGCATAAACTATTGCATTAGAAAAAGAAAAACAGATCTCCAGACCCTATGCCCACAATAAGCATCTGATCATCCACCAGTCAACTTTGTACAACGTAACAACTAACAACTTGCCCTAATCCAAAAAAATGTGAACCGGATAGAAGAATAACATTTGGCAACCAACTATGTTTCTAGAAATCAAATTTCATTTACAAGATATCATAAGCCTTGCTTACAAATTTTTAAACTTCATTTTAACATTCTAATGGTTTAGATGACATATTCACAGAAGACACGCATTAAATACTTGATTTTAGTAAAGATAGAGGATCAAAGCCCAAGAAAACCAATGTCATATCTTTATCCTCTTTTTTTATTCATTTGTTTCAAACTAATGCTCCTTTGTGTCTCTGCTCCCTCTATTACATAGCCATCTCCTGCCTGTTCTCACCATCGTTAGTCTTGGTCAACCCCCATTTCCTCCAAATTACAACAAATCTCCCATTGACAATTATAATCTAAATCTGGTTTTTTCTACCTTTCATATTCAATTTTATAAATGTTTTATCCAAGCCTTGAATAAAAGTGAAAACAGCAATAACTAAAATAAAAAGGTTGCAAAATTTCTTAATATTTTTATGATAATTTTAATCTTTTGTCAGCAGCGGCTGAGATGCTAAAATGACATCTTCGTTGAATATGCTACACAAAATTGGATAGCAGTAGAGGAAATAATGAGGTGATAGTCAAACAATGATGAAGAGGATAGTCAATGAACGTTTAAAAACAAAAATTTCTAAAACAACTAAAACAAAAATTGGACAGACAAATGCATATTCAGTTGATATTATACCTTTTCAAAGAACAAGTTTTACCAAAAGCATTCTGGTTTTACAACAAAAGACAAACCACGCATCTATTGCATTTTAAAAATTGTAAACAAGTTAAGTGATTTCCAAACAATTTCTTAGCTTCTGACTTATGCTATTCTATGCAAAAATCTTATCACTTGGTTTATCATGTACATCTTAATTTTCAGGAGTTTGACTAGAACTCCGGAAGTACCCTCAGTTTTTAAGCTCGTAATGAAGTTTCCACCTACACACCTAACTTTAACTAATGGATTCGTACTGTGGATTTAATTTGCACATGTACTCTTCATCTCCTGGCTGTTGCATGCGTTTTAAACAGTTAAGGAACATATACTTTAGGGACTAGGGAGGCACTAGTGCTTGACATTTTTTATCAGACAGCCCCAAAATGTCCGTGGACATATGCATATGATCTTAATTATCCATTGAACAATAATGATGCACTCAAACTGAACGTAGAATGCTTCATAGATGCAGTGAAAGTGAAATGATACAAAGAAAAATTGATCAAAAACAGATACTACACTTACAGTGTTGCCACACATCACCAGCATAGTCCTGCCCCTTCTTTGTTGCCTCAGCAGCCGCCTTTCCCCATTTCCCAAGCACATCCTTCACCGACTCCATCGTCTCTGATAATAAAAAAAAAAAACACATAGACGAACACTCAAAACATCAAAACACGTTTGAAGCAATCAACAATCACCTGATCAAACAGATCGTCTATAACCTAACGGCTTCACAATCAATACATGATTTCATCTTCAAACCACTTGAACCGATCTTATGGTACATCCGTACATAACTAATCAATAACAAAACAGATCACTAGTAAAAATAAGCTCAAATATACACTCACTCTTCGCAGAAGAAACCGGCACGGGAGCAGGGGAAACGTAAGGATTAGATTCATTTGGCATAGTGGTTGCTCCACCACCAGGTATAGCGTTTGGACCTTGCGGCGGAGGGTCCGATGACCTTGCACCAGCTGTATACATCGGTTGTCCAGCAACAGCAGCAGCAGGCGGCGATTGTTGTTGAGTTTGAGAACCAACAGGAACAGAAGTCCAATTCTCACCAAAAGCAGCAGCGGGAGCAGGAGCCACGTCGTTTGGGTCAATCTTAGGGTATGGAGCGTAGTCGGTGGAGTGAGAATCCTCCGGCTTCGCCGATTGATTGGATGATTGATTTGGATCCATAGTTGGTTTCTATGTATGAATCAAAACAGAAAAAGATACGAAATTGGTGGAATTTTGGATGAATTTGTTGGACTGGATTGATTGAATGATTTGAATGGGGAAGGTTTGAAGGGGGTTTGGTTTTTCTTCTTGGAAGGGTTAACGTTCGATTCGAACGCGTATATAGCTGGCGTTACGTATCAAGTAATCGTATGGTCTCAAAACTTAATAAATAAATTTAAGAGTAAATTACGATTTTCGTCCCTGCACTTTAAAAATTGCAATTTTAGTTCCCGTAATTTGTAATTTATTGTTATTTTCGTCTCTGGACTAAGTCTTGTCTTTTGGTAGCGTTTGGTATGCAGGCATGGACTAGACTGGACTGGACATAACAAATGTTTATCTAGTGTTTGGTATGACTAGGATTAGATAGAACATTTTTTTTGAACGACAAGTTAACACATGCACACATTCCCGGGGTATCCGGGCTCCCACTTAAGGGTGTCACCCGACTAATCCCCGTCGATCACGACCCAGCCCAATTAAGGGTACCACTATGTGGCAGGCCCATGATCATGGATGTCACAGGATGCTCACCACGTGGTTCGAACCTGGGTAGTCAGGGATACCATCCACTGACCCCCCCCCCCCGGATGTTACCTTACCACTGGGCTACAACATGAAGGACATATAAAGTTGTTTGATGATTTTATATATCATACAATAATTATAAATGACACATATAAAGTATAGAGGGAGGATCATGCGATAAGTTAAACATTTTACGAGAAGGCGAGAAGTGTTTAATCATATATGATTACACGGCTTGTAGGTGTGTTTAATCATGTATGATTAAACGTCTATGTATTGTCAATATAACATGTGTTTAATCATATATGATTAAGCTTTTGTATCATATATGATTAAACACTTATCGTCTTCTCGCAAAATGTTTAGCTTCTCGTTTGAACCTACCCCATAAAGTGTGTGTGTATATATATATATATATATATATATATATATATATATATATATATATAGGGTCATGTTATTTTGTTAACCTCTAATTGGTATTAACTTTGTGAACCCCTAATGACCAATAGGATTTCACCTTTAAGATTGGTTGGTTTAACATTTAATTAATTGTCCAAGAATATATTTGGTATTTCATAAAAAAAAATTTGTTGACTTTTTAAAATGGAGTTACAAAATTGAACATTAATTGAGAGTTACAAATTTGATTTAACTATTATTATTTTTTTATCAAAATACTAGGTGTTTTGAGTTTGCTTTCACTCATTAAATTTCGTTGTGATAAATTGTTGTAATGAACAAATATGAACTAATATTACTACAGTGACTTGAAGACATATGAACAATAATATAATGGGTTAATCTTTCTTAGGGTTGGATAGGTTCATCAGTTCACACAATGACTACATTGGGTACATTGTGGTTGTGATAAATCGTTTCATAAATGTTAAATGAACTACCCATGAACAAATATGAAACCAACCATGTGTACCTTTTCATGAATGAGTTTATCAGTTCAATGTGTCAACCGTGAACAACTATGAAACCATTCATGTTTTCAGAATGTTCAGTGAACATTAATGTTTT
Organism: Arctium minus; assembly: GCA_954870635.1. NCBI lineage: Eukaryota > Viridiplantae > Streptophyta > Magnoliopsida > Asterales > Asteraceae > Arctium > Arctium minus. Next base: position 71,664,871 of record OX941091.1, on the reverse strand, counting down.
TATGAAACCTTATGAATCAGTTGACCCTGATCAGTATTGTTCACACACACCCATTGTATAGTGCACATTCATGTTCATACATGAGAGATTTTTTTTTGGGAGTATTATGTAGGGGGTTACAAAAGGTAAAAGAAATTGGTTTTACTCAATTACCCATAAATATCATTGTTCATTACATTTATTATATGGAGGGTGTTACAAAAGGTAAGGGGGGGGGGGGGGGGTTTACAAAAGGTAAAGAAATCGGTTTTACTTAATTACCCCTAAACATCATTGTTCATTACATTTATTACCCATCATCCCATGTTGTAATTAATTTTTTAAGTGTGCATCATCTCAACCGTTCGTTTTAAGATCAATGGTTGTTATTGCGTTAATAAAGTTGGTACGATAATTTGGGTTAACAAAATAACCCAACCCTATATATATATATATATATATATATATATATATATATTATAAAGCACGGATAAAAAACTCTTAAATACAAATTATTAGGCACAAGGTACCTTCATTTTATGCAAGATTTTAAAATCTCTTAATTTACAAGTATCAAAGCATAAGATACATATTACTACTGCAGACTTCTAACACCCATCAATTTGGTATGTGCAAGACCTTCCTTTTATGCAGACATTTCCATGTATCACTATTAATTAAAATATTATCTTTATCTATATCTATACTATATTATAAAGCACGGATAAAAAACTCTTAAATACAAATTATTAGGCATAAGGTACCATTATTTTATGCAAGATTTTAAAATATCTTAATTTACAAGTATCAAAGCACAAGATACATATTACTACTGCAGACTTCTAACACCCACCAATTTGGTATGTGCAAGACCTTCCTTTTATGTAGACCTTTCCATGTATCACTATTAATTAATATATTATCTATACTATAATATAAAGCACAAATAAAAAAACTCTTAAATACAAATCATTAGGCACAAGGTACCATCATTTTATGCAAGATTTTAAAAATCTTTTAATTTACAAGTATCAAAGCACAAGATACATATTACTACTGCAGACTTTTAACACCCACCAATTTGGTATGTGTAGGGTCTTCCTTTTATGCAGATCTTTCCATGTATCACTATTAATTAATATAGTATATTACTATAAATTTGTTTTAATTATATTATTAAATATGTAATTGGTTATTTTTTCTATATGTCATTAAAATATATAAGATAATCATTGAATTCTAACAAAATACTTAATTTTTTTTATATAAACAACATTATATTATTAAGCCTAAATTAAACAAATTTATAAAAAGAACATTATCACTTTTTCAAAATCATCCAAAATCGTACTGTAAATCGACAAAAAAAAACAAAATGAAACATTAAAATCGTGATGTATCTCGCTGCATTACGCGAGTACGCTTCTAGTATATATATATATATAATTTATAAGCATTTTAGGTTTTTACACAATTTTTATATACATGAATAATAATATGAAATTGTGATGAAAAATCTGAAATAATTGATGGTAGTTCGAAAAAAACTAAATTCATACAAAGGAAATACTATGTTTGATTCAATTTGAAATATTTTTATGAATTGGCGATGGACGGTAGTTGTGGAGGTGGTAGAATAAGTTATTGTAGTCGAGGAAAGGATGGAAATGGTCGACTGTGGTTGGTGATGGGTACCGATGACCGCCGATGGCGAGGGGTGGTGGTGATCGGTGGAGGTGGAGATGGTCGACAATGGTGGTGGTGGCGGCGATGGACGGTGGTTGTGGAGGTGGTGGAGAAGGTTGTTGTAGTGGAGGAAGAGGTGGAAGTGGCCGACGGTGGTTGGCAGTACCGGTGGCCATCGACGGTGGTGTTAATGATGGGTGGTGGTGATCGGTGGAGGTGGTCGACTATGGTAGTGGTAGTGATGATGGGTGGTGGTTGTGGATATGGTGGAGGAAGAGGTGGAGGTGGTCGACGATAGTTGGCGATGGCTGCCGATGATGGTGGTGGCGGCGATGATGGGTGGTGATGATCGTTAAAACAAATACCATGTTAAGTTTATATATCAAATGAGGGTAGATCAATAGTTTTTTAGTTTGTCTCACTCTTGTCCCATGTTGTTCCACCTATTTTGGTGGAATAAGAAAAAAGCTGGTGCGTTTGATATCCAGACAGGACATAACATGATACAACAACTGTTCAGTGTTTGGTAAGACAGAACTGGACAGAACAAAACAGATAAAATGACTAATTTACCCCTATTGAGTTGTTTATATCTTTTATATATTTTGATTAATTTATGTAGTTTATTAAATAAATAAAAATAAATATTAACAAAACATATCATGAGAAAGTTTTCGTCAAGACGATTAAAATGCCATAAAAATTAAAAGTTTATGTAACACTCAGAAAATCCTAGTAAGTAAAAAACCGGGAACCCATCCCTTGAATCCTTAATTTTTTGTGTAGTTAAGCTTTTAGAATTTTTGAATCTTAATCTCGAGTCCTGAACCTTTTTAAGTTAAGCATCTAAGTCGGTTAACAGAAAGAATTCGGTCCCGATCAGTGTTGGGCGAGAGTGTCATGCGACTATGATAAATGTCATATTTATTGGTCAGGGTTGCTGGGATTTGGCAGGCTGCGGTACGTATCAGGCGATTGTGACAGCGATAGTGCCCGAGGGCATAACTACGTGTCACTCTTGCCGACATTGTATCAAGAGTGGGGTGACACCCGCGATAATGCCCACAACAATTCCCTGGGCAAAGTCGTCGGGCACTATCGCCTTCGGGGGGTTGAGGGTATAAATTCAACCCTTGTCCGATTTTCACCCCATTTTCTCTTCAAGGTCGATTTTGGAAGCGATTTTGGGAGCACTTAAGGCAATTTTAAACCCTAGAATCTTGATAGCGAAAAATTGTATAGGTCCACAAAGTGGCCACTATGTTGCCAAAGTGACGGTGCAAGTGCACACCGGACACTATGATCGCTACAAGTAATAAAGTGGTAGAGTACCGAGATCGTTTCCACAGGGACTAGTCAACTAAGAATCAGAGACTTTTTCATGAACTTCTAGTGCTTGGTTAAGTTTTGAGAACAAAATCAATAATTGTGGGTTTTAAGTAACTAAACAACGATTAAACGGAATTAACAGTATTAAAGGCAGGATGTGGGTACAAGCATTAACTAAGACTGATGTAGTAACAACTTGGTCAGAAACAAAATGACACACGACAGCCTTAAAAACCCTTTTCTCTCGAAAATGAGTTTCCTCGGAACGTGGCCACGTTGTCCCCACTTTGTCACCACGTTGGCCAACTCTAGACTTGCCGACTTAACTAAGAAAACCTCTAAGGATTTCAGTTCCACCAGTATAGACATGGACGCCCAAATCTCTTTGTGACACTCATATCAACCGACATTTTAACCTTAGTTATAGTCATGCAAAAACCCGTATCTCTACGTGGTTATAAAAGACTTTCTCAAATCTTCTTTACATCACCCAAGTCCTATTTCAGATCTGCCCCTCTCGAGGTCTAAGATCTAATATTAACACTAACAAGTGATCGGCTTGTCCGCGTTGAGTTGAAGTCCCGACTCAAGTGACCAAGTCTAAGAGTTAGCAACGATAGCAACACCTAAGTGTTGCCTACTAGTCTTAGCTTTGGCTCATACCCACACCCAAAGGGGTGTTTAGATCATAACAACAGTAAAAGACATGGGAGAAGAAGGAGAAAACATAAACATAAAGTGCATAAATAACTAAAGAGCTACTGCCAAAGTGGTGACAAGGTGGCCACTTTGGCGATAGCTTTTACAAAGAAGTTAAAATTAAATGCAACTAAATACAAGCTTCAAAGAAAGACTAGAAATTAAATGCTTAAGCTCCAGAAGTCTTCAATGCTCCTAGAAGTTGTTGTGTGTCCAAATGGTTCCTCCAAGCCCTCATTTATAGCCCAAGGAAGAGAAAAGTGTTGATGTGACTATTCCTCAAAAGTAGCTTTTAAGGAAGAGTGTTGAACCTTCCTTGGACCTCCACTTTATGTCCTCTTCCTTGAATATTCTAGTGAAAGATCAGAAGACTCTTTACATTCCTTCAGAAGTCAACTTTCCGAAAATGGCTGGAACTTATCAACAAATTTTCAGCCCATGTTCAACGTGATGACAAGGTGCCAGCAAGGTGGCCACTTTCTGCACAAAAGTTAGTGAAACCGAAATTTTTGCATTCTTGAGACTTCATCATCATGTTTGAACAATTAAGACCAAATAAAGGAGATGAGAGACAAAACGGGGGAAAATGTGGTAAAACGAATATAAAAAGAGAGGAATTAACTCTCAATATTTGAGAGTTATCAAATCTCTATCCTCATTTATTTCTTACTTGGCGTTTGTTGGGAGCATTTATTGGTCATCAAATTTACTTTGGGAGAATTAAGGGAGGAACTTCAAGCTACCTAACCTTCATCTCATCTTCACCAACATTTATAGGGTTTTTGCTACTTTCCTAGGTTTTACTCTAAAAACCTAGATAGCGAGTTCTCTAACATTTGTAAAAACTAGATTCATGTCCTTATGTGTTATTTTATCATCCTCTTATTTATTTTGGTGAAAATCCTTTATATGTGGTAAAATGCTCATAACTCCATATTTTGAGAATCTTTGGAAGCTTGGGTTAAGGAATGTGATATTTGGTACATCGAAGATCATAATAAGTATGTTGTTTTCTAAATAAATGATGGTGTGCGACTTTTTATAAAAATACTCACATATTAGGGTATTGACCTAATTTTAGACTTTGGCCTAACAAGAGACTTGTATGTTCTTGGCCTATGGAAATATGGTGATTGTGCCCTTATGCGTTTAAGGTATGGTTTTACCACCTAATATTTTATATGAGGAACCACATGATCACTTAATCCTAATTTGAGGGTCTTGGTATTTATATGATATGATTGCATGATTCTTTTAGTGGTTGGACCACAAATTCCCATATTGATATTATGCACATTTTACTTGGAGTAAATTTGTATTGGGATATATTGCAATTTGGATAAACCGCCAAGTAGGCAATAGGAGGATATAATCTTGAGCGTCACCTTTGAGGTATGCGCCTAGATCTCCGTCATCCGAGGTAATGCCTTGGAGCTTGTCCCCAATGTGTGGGGCCTTTTTGGTGTTGCTCGTAAAGGTGAACACTAAGGTGTATCAACTCTTTAGGTGAAACTTGTTTGGTGTTTTGGATCTCCCCCATTGATTCCTTATTTGAACCATTACGATATATTGTTGATCTTTAACCTTAAATATGATTTATGCTTTTGTTCAAACTCACTAAGCTTTTTGGCCTAACAATTGTTTGGTGTCAACGTTATATCTTAGATTCTAACGGTGTCGTCTCTAAGAAGACTTAGTCGGGAGTAAAATGTTTAGCCGGGAGTAAAATGTGCTTAAAGAGACGATTTTTGGGACACCATATTTTAGAGGATCTTCATTTTTGGAAGACTTGGATGACACTCGAATGTATAATCTTTATTTCGCTATTTTGGGAGGCTCGTGCTTTGGCAATATTACACCACAAATTTTCGTTTTATGGAAGTTTTTGTTTGTCCCAATTTTTGGGGTGTTACAAGTTGGTATCAGAACTTTAGTTTAAGTGAACTAGGTGTTAGTTTTAGAATGTCTAGACTTAAGCTATAGACTTTAGTGGTAAATTGTCAACCTTGGGTAATAATCATAGGTGCGGAGAGTATTAGGATTGCGCAAATACACTAATTAAAATTATAACGACGACAACAAGAATCCTTGTGTATGATATGTTCAAAATTTCACACGACCCGTGTTATTATGAATTTATTGTTATGAAAGAGTGCTTGAAATTGTTATTGTGATAATTACCAATTGTAGTGGTACGTTTCAACCATTAATCTTTTAAAGAATTAACCGGTATGATCTTTATCATGTGTGACAGCTCACAATGGTAAATACAAGGAGTCGAGTTGTAGTTCATGTTGATGCCAAAAACTACTCAATGAATAACTTAAGGTCGACGTGGAGCTTTATCCAACTTAAGAAAGTAGCCAATAGACAATTTGCTCGATAAACGGTAAAATAAAAGAGACCAGGGATTTGATGACGCGGAAAAACCTCAACGAGGAAAAAACCGCGGACGACAGGTAGGAGTCGTCGTGCACTATTGTAACATCCCCCGTCCCCGTGGTCCGGAACGGGTGATGTCACGAACGGGACTTAACATAATACACAACTAAATCAAAACTATTAATAAACTCTAAACTTATATTACAATCCAAAATTTTACACTTCAAAAAGTATTTTTATAAACTTAGAACGTTTATATAATAAGGCAAGTCTAAGAACTCCAAAATTTCACGCTCGATCTCAAGTCCCGTCCCCGTAAACGTCAATTCGATCCTGCCGTGTCAGAAAACAAAAAAACACGGTTGAGCACAGGGCTCAGTGAATGGATTATAATATAAATTTGTAAATAATAATGAAAACATCGATAACGAAGCGGAAGACTTAAAAAATTTTATTCGACGAAAGTTCATGAAACTCAAGTTCATAGCAAAAGAAATGTTCAGTAATTTTCAAAGACAATAATTTCAAAAAGGTTCACACTTTAATTTCAAAACGTAATATAAATAAAGTCCGTCAATTCCTGTCGTGTTCGTGGGGTGATCAACCACACGAATTGGGTCGGCATGCGGGCACACACAACGAATCCCTCGTGAATTTAACCACGGTCACATATTCTGTGGGTAAAATTCCTAGAATCGATTCATCCGCCCTGGAGCCAACAAAGTCAGCCAAGTCCCCCCCAGAGTGGGTTCAGTAAGCTACATAGGCTTAACTCTGGTGGACCGTCATCTGCAGGACGTCATGACAACAAATCCGTCATAGAAGGCATCCCAAATAATGTGCCCATTTATTGGGTTAATCTAAAATCAATGAAAACTAAACATATGCCACTTACTCATATGGCGATCATAGAAATTATAATCTCTATACTTCACATTTTTCATAAACAATCTCATATGAGACACATTTTAATAAAACATCAAAATGTTCAAACAATTAATTCAATAAACCAAAATCAATGTGTATGTGTGTGTACAATTTCGTATTTATTGATCACGTTCGGTTGATCAATCACAAGGCGGTGAACCACCTTTAAGAAGGGTCAACTACAACAACTAGTTGCCCACGATTCAAAAGAAATGAAATCCATACCTTAATCGAATCGAGACGTAACACGCGGTCAACCAAGACTCACGACGAACTTTAACTCATTTGATTGCCTATTTAAACCACGAATTATTGTTACTCGCATAACATAAAACATAATGGTTATTATCCTAAGCTTAATCACGAAATTATATTCTCTTATACATTAAACCGAACACTTGGTGTGCGGTTAAACATCTAGATACATATATCACCATTTTGATTCTAAACTTTACCCTTTTGTAATTTTGACAAACCTAAGCATTTCTAAACATATATTTGATCATAACTTTGCAATATCTAATCATAATCTACCAACCAACTTCAACTACCCTAACCTACCAACTTAAATAACATAAAAATAAATTTATACCTCTAAGAAGGGTTCGTCGCGTGGATGCCGAATATGTAATTGTTTCTTTGATTACATCAACGAATCAAGAGAACTTTTAGAGAGAAGTTGAGAGACTTTTAGAGAGAGAAAGAGATGAATGAGAGATGGCGGTTCATGGTGATTACAAAAAGAAGAAGACGATGGTATGTTTTTTTTGGTTTTGGTATATGTTAAGTCTAAATATTGTATCCTAGATTTAATAGGAAAGTCAAAGATGTAAAAGTCAACATTGTCTAAGTCAAAGCTTGTTTAGTTTCCTTAGTAGTTAAGCTTTGTATTTGATAGGTAGTACATATAGGTTTGTCTTTGTAATCTTGTAAGAATGGTTCTAGAGAATATATGCATTGTAATATTCAGAGACATATGAATACGAGATCTACTTTCTCTCTCTACACTTTCTCTCTCTAGTTCTTGATCGTATTGCTTAATCTTGATGAGAATTACTTGATAGATTGGGATTTATTGATTAACAATTGGTATCAGAGCTGAACCAAACTTTTCGGAAATGATTTGATCATGATTTGAGTTGAAATCTGGAGTTTTAGATCGAAAATTTGATTTTCTGAAATTTTTTCAAGAAAACGAGTTCGGGTACTGTTCATCAGAATTTTATGTGAAAAATCGTTTTTGGTGTAAGAAAATGGAATCATTGTATTCGTTTTATGTTTATGATTGATTCTTTTATTGATTACATCTTGTGATTTCAACTAATTCGATGTCAATTTTCGATTTTTGAGTTTTTCTGGTTATCTTTGTTCGAACACTGTTCTTGATTGAAAATGTGCGAATTGATGTTTTTAATCGAAAATTGATTGTAAATTTGTGTTTAATACTGTTTGTCGATGATACTGATAAGTTTTTGAGATCAAAATTGCAGATTTGGATCGATTTGAGATAGAAAGAACCAAGATTCTCGGTTTGCGCAAGTTCATTCGATTTGCGCAAGTTCATAAGACGTTTGCGCAAGCATTTTCGGTTTGAGAATTTTAGTTTGCGTTTGAAGCTTATCACGCAAAGCTAAGTTTGCGCATCCTTCGTCTTACGCAAATCTTCATTTGCGTATTGCACTTATCACGCAAAGCTTCATTTGCGTATCTGGCAGCTCACGCAAAGCAAAGGCTCACGCAAATCATCTTTGCACCATTCGCGGATCGAAAGTCTTCTTTGCGCATCAAGGCCATTACGCAAAGTCTCCTTTGCGCTTTAAGGTTATTACGCAAAGTCTCCTTTGCGCATCCTTCGGCTTACGTAAACCTATTTTGCGTCTTCCACAGGTTCCGAGAAGTGTACTTTGCGCAACACACTGCTTGCGAGAATCTACTTTGCGTGTTACACTTATCATGAGAACCTGACTTTGCGTATCACGTTGATTACGAGAAGCTATCTTTGCGCAATATCAAGTGTTGTTCGATTTTTAAAATTTTGTGCTAGATTTCAATTTGACCTGATTTTTGATTTTCTGATATACAGTTTGGAACGATCATTCTTATCAAACCGATTTCTTTTTCAAGATGTCAAGATTGTAAAAATCTGAGATATATGTTATTGAAGCTGAACGAAATGATCTGAAAATTAAAAATTCAGAATATCTCAAAAGGATTCAGGAGTTGCAACTTAAATTGTTCAACTGTGTTAAAACTCCTGAATGTATAAAGTATATTGATAATATTTCTAAATTTTCAGGTATAGTCTATGAGAAGGAAAAAGAGATAAAAGAGAAAGAGAGAGATTATAAATCTTCAAAGCCAACTGAACAGAAATCACCTGTGCTACAAGCAGAATCAGTTGAGCTTCAAAACAAGTTGAAGGCTTTCAAAGAGAATATGTCTGTTTTGGAATCTAAGAATGCTGAACTTAGAAAGAATATATCTGGCTTGGAACAACAGCTTGCTGAAGATAAAGCTAATTTTGAGAGTGAAAAGGAAAAAATTTCAAACAAGTTCTCAGATTTCTTTAAGAAGTGTTATGAAGAAAAGAAGTCAGTGGATCTTAACTGCATAAAACTTTCTCAACAAATTTCCGATTTTGAGAAAGTCCTTATTTTGGAAAGAGAGAAGTTTGCTAAAGAAAAGAAGGCCATAGAACAGAAGAATGTGGGATTCTTTAAGGAACTATCCGGCCAGAGAAATGATTCATAAAAAAGGTTTGAAGAAGAGAGATCCATCTTTGAGACTGAAATAAAAAGACTGACTTCAAAGTTATCTGAACTGTCTGCAAATGCACTGAAAGAGCAGCAAACGAAGTCTGAGTTTTCAAAGAAGATTGACCTGCTTGTGAAAGAAAGAGACAACTTTGCATCAAAGATCAAAGAGCTTGAAAAGTCTGTTTCAAGTTCAAATCAGAAATCTGTCTCTTCACAAAGGTCAGTTAAATCTTTTAATCAGATTCGTAGAACTAACATTTTCTATGATCAATATTTAGATGGTTCAGATACATATCCAAGGAGAAGAAGTTCCAAGAAAGAGGAACTGATCTGGAGAAAGAAATCAGTCAAAGATGACAAGACTGATGAGCTGAAAGGAAACACATCATATGTACATGAACATAGAGCAAAGAAGAACAAAGAGCATAAAGGTAAACCTGACCATATATACTCAAAAGATCAATTACTCAGGTTTTCAGGTAATAAATTTTATTGTTCTTACTGCTGTACACATGATCATATCCACAAGACCAGTGATCATTTCTGGTATGGTTCTTACTCTATAACCCCTACACGAACTGCAACTAACATTTCTGGACCCAAATACCAGTGGGTACCAAAACCGAAGTTTGATTCTCTGTTGCAGGCACCTCAAGCCAAGGGGGAGTAAGAGAACAATGGCTTTTGAACATAGCAGTTCAAAACCCGGACTTCAATGTCAAGATTATGGCTATTGAATAACACAGTTCGAGACCCGCACCTCAATGTCAAGATAATGGCTTCTAAGTACACAGCTTAGGACCCGTACTTCAAAGGAGTTTGACTTCTAAACACAACAGTTTAGGACTCGGACCTCAGCGATCAAAAGACCTTACTCCTGTGTTTGTGCATCCAATGGATATGATGGTCTACATCCCAAGAGAATTGATCTGATCTCTATCCTATACTTTTCACTGATAGATTTTACTGATATGATGGTCTACAATTCAAAAGGGATTGCCTGATCTCTATCCTGTTTTAACTGACATATTTTAGATGCTTAATTTAAGGGGAAGTAAAGGTGATGACTTCTGATTATTTCAAATCAGAACTCATACTATAAACTGTTTTACTACTTTCTTTTATTTTTTTTTTTGAATAAATATTCTGAATAAAATGGTTTCTGATTACATAACAGATCAGGACCCGTTCTTCAAAGTTCAAAAGTATGGATATTTTGCAAATATCCAGGGGGAGCTTACCAGATAAATCATTTAATCATGATTTGAGGGGGAGCCGAAAAGGTACAAATCTTCTGATCCTAGATCTCTGATTGTTTGATAGAAGAATAACTTTCGAACATGACAAACCGTTTCTTAAATGTTCAAACCACTTCTTATTCTCAAAAGCTTTCATGAATTTAGAAGTGTGAATTTTAAATGTTTTTCATATTAGGAGCTTAATGTTTAACTAACCGTGTGTTTCCAAAGATCAATACGTGTGTATTATCTTGTCCATATACTGTCAAGTATTCACACACACCGGTTCAGTATTTTATTTGAAATTGTTATTACCACGTCTCAAATTCAAACAATTTTTCGATGGTAATACCCCCGTTTGCTTTCAAAGTTGTTGAGCATCATTCATCTTTTTCATATTTGTGCTTTCATTGATAAATTGTTTATATTTGTTCATATAAACAAATTTCCAATTCTTTGATACCCTATCCATTTCATTTGATCTGATTGATACATTGTCAGATTCTCAAAACAATTCTCTTGATTTCATTTATTTCATTCAATATTCTTGTTTTGAGAAATCTTCAAAGTTTAAATGCTCAAATTTCATTCTTATTTTTTAAATGAGCATACCGTCTGATACTGTTATCTTTTTGAGCTTAACTATTCCAGTTAATCTGTTGAGCAACGATTCTTTTAGGATTTACATGGGATTCGTGTGTGAGCTTAAACAGAACTCCATGGATTCACGCAACCTGTGTTTCCTACCCAGGAAGTTATCCTTGAGTGATTGAGGGGTGAGGGGTCAAAATCAAAGAGTGGGGGAGATAACTCATCCGGTTGAGTTATTCTCATTGAGTGGAGCGGAAAAATGGAAATGAGAGTTTGGTTAGAAGTGAGCATAATGTTAAAAAGAAAGAGGGTGTGAGATCAGAGTTAAAAGAATATCAGAACTCTGCACCTACCACTTTCTGAGTCGGCCAACCACATCTACTGATTTGTTCACATTCTTTGGTGACAATCATTGAAATAGGCAGTGAGCCCATGCCAACTCTTGCATTTACCCCACCAACCACTCGTTTCTTTCTTAACAAAGAAATGTTTCATTTTCTTTGGGGACACAACATATATGCTATCTAATCTTCACTCGGAAGATTTAGATTGAAAAAGAAGGAAAGTTGCCCCACCTTCGCACCTCTTTCATGCACATTGAGTCTGTGTATTATTTGTTGCTGTCTCAACAGTTTACACATTTTGAGCCTAAAAAAGCTAAGTAGCTTCAATCATTCTTACACTTGCACGAGCAAACAAGGAATATGTTTTCTTGTCATAACATTCATAGAAAATTCCTTTTGTGGTTTTTCGATGATTGAATGGAAGCCCTGGAGGAGTGATCATCACAAAGCTTATTTCCAATGTACATTCGTTGTACAAAGTGGCTCTGTGCTACTTACAAACATATTAACTGTTTCATTTGTTGAATCAGGGTTACAACGTTCATTATATCTGAATTTGAAAAGATTCGGGTATATACAGTTCATGATTCAATTACTCAGATCAACGGGCGGAGATTGTCAAAAGGGAGATTGTTATTTAGTACAAAAAGGGGGAGATCGAAGACTGTGCTGAAATTGATGAAATTTTGATGATTATGATGTTCTCAATCATCAAAAAGGGGGAGAATGTTACAAAGATCAATTTCAAAGTTATGAAGAGATGTCAAAGTGAAGATATCAAAGTGAAAAATGCTTCCGCTGATTCAAAGGCCGATTCAAATGTTGTTTCAAAGATAGAATTTCAAAGTTCAAAGGCTGATAAAGATTATTCAAAGATTCAAGAAAGTTTGTTTTTCCAAAGATGATCCAGAGATCAAAGTGATGAACATACAAGTTGTTTCAACTAATCAAAATTTCTTCAAAAGAAGTTTCCAAACGTTTCAAGTATTCTGTTTCGCGTTCAAGGCATGTTGACTTTCAAAGATTTAAAGTGTAAAAGACTTTTCGAGATTCTTCAAAGGCTGGAAGACTGAAGACTGTTAAAGCCTCAAAGTTCAATGTTCAAGAGACAAAAGCTGAAGAATCAAGAGCTGAAGATCTGTATCAAATTTTTATTAAATCTTGAATACAAAGGGGGAGATTGTTAAGTCTAAATATTGTATCCTAGATTTAATAGGAAAGTCAAAGATGTAAAAGTCAACATTGTCTAAGTCAAAGCTTGTTTAGTTTCCTTAGTAGTTAAGCTTTGTATTTGATAGGTAGTATATATAGGTTTGTCTTTGTAATCTTGTAAGAATGGTTCTAGAGAATATATGCATTGTAATATTCAGAGACATATGAATACGAGATCTACTTTCTCTCTCTACACTTTCTCTCTCTAGTTCTTGATCGTATTGCTTAATCTTGATGAGAATTACTTGATAGATTGGGATTTATTGATTAACAGTATATATATTTTGTTTGTTCTTTTTTTTATAATTAAATATAGTGAGTTTGGTTAATTGATGGTTTTAACCCCTCAACTATCTTTGGTTGTCATATTTAATTACGGTTTAATTCAGGTAAGAATAATTATACGTTTTAAAAACGGAGTCTTACAATTATTCCCCCCCCCCATAAAAGAGATTTTGTCCCCGAAATCGAATTTAGACATGTAACTTACATTGATTAAAGAACTCGGGGTATTTCCGTCCCATATGTTCCTCAGTTTCTCCACGTCGCCTCACGTTCAGAGTGATTTTTCCAAAGAACTTTTACAAAAGGAATCACTCTCTTCCGTGTACCTCTCTCATCACGATCAAGAATCGCTTCAGGTTCCTCGCGATAAGACAAATCTGGTTTCATATGTTCTAAAGAATAATCAATAACGTGTAGGGGATGATAGTTGTACCCTCAAAGTGAAGAGACATGGAATACATTATGTACGTGAGATAATTGCGGCGGTAAAGCTAACCGGTAAGCCACAACTGTGACCCTTTCCAAAATTTCAAAGGGACCAATATATCTGGGGCTCAACTTTCCTTTGAGACCGAAACGTCTGATGCCACGAGTTGGGGAAACCTTCAAGAAAACTTTATCTCCTGGTTGGAACTCGATAGGTCGTCGTTGCTTGTCGGTGTAGCTCTTTTGACGAGCCTGGGCCTCTTTCATCATTTGACACGTAATCTCGACCTTTTCGTAGTAACTTGCACCATTTATGGGCCTTCGAGAATACGTTCTCCAACTTCATTCCAACAAGTCGGTGTTCGACATTTTCGGCCATAAAGTGCTTCATACGGGGCTATGCCGATACTCGACGGCCAACTATTATTATAGGAAAACTATCCCAACTTCCATGTCATTCCAACGTACATGCTCAGAGCATATCCTCCAATGTTTGAATCGTACGTTCAAATTGCCCATCAGTTTGCGGATGAAAGACTGTACTAAAATTCAAAAGTGTGCCCCAAGATTTATGTAAACCTTCCCAAAATCGAGATGTAAAACGTGGGTCTCGATCGGAGGTAATCGATACAGGAGTGCCATGGAGACGTACAATCTCACGTTGGAATACTTCTGTTAGCTTATCTATTGACCAAGTTTGTCGGATAGGAAGAAAATGAGCCGATTTTGTCAGTCGGTCAACCACTACCCAAATTGCATTGTGTTTCAAGGTTGTGCAGAGTAGTCCGACTACAAAATCCATAGTTACGTGTTCCCGTTTCCATACGGAAATGTTCAACGATTGGAGAAGACCACCCGGACGTTGATGTTCACTTTTAACTTATTGACAAGTGAGACAATGAGATACAAAGTCGGCGATATCTCGCTTCATTCCAACCCACCAGTAATGGGTATTTAAGTCGCGATACATTTTTGTTGTACCCGGGTGAACAGAAAACATAGATTTATGAGCTTCGGTCATAATCTGATCATTAAGCTCCGAGTTATTTGGAACACAAAGACGATCCCGAAACCACAACACATGATTATGATCGATTCTGAACTCCGAATTAACATTCTCTTGTGTCTGTTAGAAGTTTGCCTACAATTCACCGTCGTATTGTTGGGCTTCTTTGATCCGAGAAATTAGAGTCAGTTCTACCATCAGATTCGATAGAATTTCCGTTTGTGAACTCGGATAGATTTCTAGTCCAAACCTAACTCTATAGGAACAAGTAACGAGGAAACCTGTTCCACAGCTTTACGACTTAAAGCGTCGGTGACTACATTAGCCTTACCTGGATGATACTGTATATCAACATCATAATCCTTTAGAAGTTCGAGCCACCTTTGTTGACGCATATTTAACTCTTTTTGAGTAAATATATATTTAAGGCTCTTGTGGTCGGTGAAAATTTCACATGTCTCACCGTACAAATAATGACGCTAAATTTTGAGTGCAAAGATAACTACAGCCAATTCAAGATCGTGAGTCGGATAATTGACCTCATAAAACTTTAATTGACGTGATACATATGCGATCACTCGTCCGTTTTGCATAAGAACACACCCAAGACCTTTCTTTGAAGCATCACTGTAAACTTGAAAACTGTCGCTGCCAGACGGTAATTCAAGAACAGGCGCGGTAACCGATCGATGCTTCAATTCCTCAAAACTAGATTATTGTTCGGAATCTCAATCAAATTTGACTCCTTTTCAGAGTAATTGAGTTAACGGTAGAGATATTTTAGAAAATCCTTCAATGAAACGTCTATAATAATCAACCAAACCCAGAAAATCACGAACTTTAGATACGTTCGTAGGTCGAGGCCATTTAGTGACGGTTTCAATTTTCGTTGGATCGACTTTGACACCTTCCACAGAGATTACGTGCCTGAGAAAAGATACTTGATCAAGCCAGAATTCATATTTGGAGCGTTTTGTGCATAACTTTTTTCGTTCGAAGAGTTTCCAAAACGATGTGAAGATGTTGATCATGTTGCTCTCTTGACTTTGAGTATATCAATATGTCATCGATAAACACGATAACAAAATCGTCTAGATAATCCTTGAAAACTCGATTCATAAGATTCATAAAGACCGCTGGAGCATTAGTTAACCCAAAAGGCATTACTAAGAATTCGTAGTGCCCTTAGCGAGTTCTGAATGAAATTTTTAGAATATCACAATCTTGGATATGAAGTTGATGGTACCCAGACCGAAGATCAATTTTGGAAAAGTATCGTTCCTCTTGTAATTGATCGAACAAATCATCAATTCTCGGCAACGGATACTTGTTACAAATCGTTACTTTATTAAGCTCCTTGTAATCAATACAAAGACGCATTGTACCTCTTTCTTTTTGACAAGAGAACCGGAGCTCCCTAGGGTGAGACATTGGGTCGAATGAAACCTTTCATTAGATCATCGAGTTGAGTTTTGAGTTCTTTCATTTTAGTTGGATCCATTCTATAGGGAGCCATGGAAATAGAAGAAGCTCGCAGAAGTAGATCAATGGTAAATTCGACTTCCTAGACTGGTGGTATACCCGGTAGATCGTCGGGAAACACATCAAGATATTCAGAAACAACAGATATGGGTGCAGAAGTAGGGAATACCTGTTCGGGATCTTGTAACGAGGCCATAAAACCTTTGTTACTTTGCTAAGTATATTGCTTCACAGTAATAGAGGTTAAAGCGCTAACATCTTCTTTTGAAGTACCTCCTTGGAAGATTCTCTCTGGTTTGTCAATATCCCCAAACAATATTTGTTTGGCGTTACAGTCTATAGTTGCACGGTGGTGTGACAACCAGTCCATCCCCAATATTAATTGAAAGTGGGACATATGCATTGGAAGTAGAGTGACCTCTCGTATGCGGTCTCCAATAAATAACGGACATTTTGAAAATCGAGTTAACACACAGATTGAACCTCCCATTGGGGTAGATATCATGACTGGAAATTCGGTGGTTTGTTCATAAGGTTTTAACTGGGATTCTAATTGTTCAGAAACAACAAAGTGTGTTGCCTCGGTATCAAACAAGGTATAAATAGATAAATCAATTAAGTTAACATGCCCTGCTCACGGTATGTATGCATCATACTTGACATGGTCTGACAAACCACGTTAACAATATTAGGCTCACTTGTAATCCCTTCTGGGTTGGGGTTTGGGTTACCCTCAAGTTGAGATCTGGATTTGCGTGAATGACCACGTCTCGACATTCTAACACATAATAAGATCAAGATTAGAATTCAAAACAGTTACGGATTGAAAATCGATAAATAGAATTAATTTCTAGTCTACCTATTCTTATGTCTACCCAATCCTCACAGGTCAAGCCTATTTAATCTACAAGTTGAAACCTATGCTCTGATACCACATTTGTAACATCCCCCGTCCCCGTAGTCCGGAACGGGTGATGTCACGAACGAGACTTAACATAATACACAACTAAATCAAAGCTATTAATAAAATCTAAACATATATTACAATCCAAAATTTTACACTTCAAAAAGTATTTATAAACTTAGAACGTTTATATAATAAGGCAAGTCTAAGAACTCCAAAATTCACGCTCGATCTCAAGTCCCGTCCCCGTAAACGTCACTTCGATCCTGCAGTGTCAAAAAACAAAAAACACGGCTGAGCACAAGGCTCAGGGAATGGATTATAATATAAATTTGTAAATAATAATGAAAACATCGATAACGAAGCGGAAGACTTAAAAATTCATTTCGAAGAATGTTCTTGAAATTTAAGTTCATAGCAAAAGAAATGTTCAGTAATTTTCAAATACAATAATTTCAAAAAGGTTCACACTTTAATTTCAAAACGTAATATAAATAAAGCCCGTCAATTCCTGTCATGTTTGTGGGGTGATCAACCACACGAATTGGATCGGCATGCGGGCACACACAACGAATCCCCCGTGAATTTAACCACGGTCACATATTCTGTGGGTAAAAGTCCTAGAATTGATTCATCCGCCCTGGAGCCAACAAAGTCAGCCAAGTCCCCCCCAGAGTGGGTTCACGTAAGCCACATAGGCTTAACTCTGGTGGACCGTCATCTGCAGGACGCCATGACAACAAATCCGCCATAGAAGGCATCCCAAATAATGTGCCCATTTATTGGGTTAATCTAAAATCAACGAAAACTAAACATATGCCACTTACCCAAATGGAGATCATAGAAATTATAATCTATATACTTCACATTTTTCATAAACAATCTCATACGAGACACATTTTAATAAAACATCAAAATGTTCAAACAATTAATTCAATAAACCAAAATCAATGTGTATGTGTGTGTACAATTTCGTATTTATTGATCACGTTCGGTTGATCAATCACAAGGCGGTGAACCACCTTTAAGAAAGGTCAACTACAACAACTAGTTGCCCACGATTCAAAAGAAATGAAATCCATACCTTAATTGAATCGAGACGTAACACGCGGTCAACCGAGACTCACGACGAACTTTAACTCGTTCGATTGTCTATTTAAACCACGAATTATTGTTACTCACATAACATAAAACTTAATGGTTATTTTCCTAAGCTTAATCACGAAATTATATTCTCTTATACATTAAACCGAACACTTGTGTGCGGTTAAACATCTAGATACATATATCACCATTTTGATTCTAAACTTTACCCTTTTGTAATTTTGACAAACCTAAGCATTTCTAAACATATATTTGATCATAACTTTGCAATATCTAATCATAATCTACCAACCAACTTCAACTACCCTAACCTACCAACTTAAATAACATAAAAAGAAATTTATACCTCTAAGAAGGGTTCGTCGCGTGGATGCCGAATATGTAATTGTTTCTTTGATTACATCAACGAATCAAGAGAACTTTTAGAGAGAAGTTGAGAGACTTTTAGAGAGAGAAAGAGATGAATGAGAGAGACAAAAAGAAGAAGACGATGGTATGTTTTTTTTTGGTTTTGGTATATATATTTTGTTTTTCTTTTTTTTTATAATTAATTATAATAAGTTTGGTTAATTGACGGTTTTAACCCCTCAACTATATTTGGTTGTCATATTTAATTACAATTCAATTCAGGTAAGAATAATTACACGTTTTAAAAACGGAGTCTTACAACAATGATCACCAATCAGGGGTGATGTCATTCGGTGTTACAATGTATTACACGATCTATACAGGAAACAGGTGTATAATTGTTAAATAAGTGTGCATCGTGCGTGAAAACACTATTGTTGTGTGTAAATCGATGTTGTCGTGTGAATGCAAGATTGCGGATATTCTTCGGAGATCTTGTAAACGTGTACTTAGAGTATTATGCTTCTGTCCTCCAAATGAAGTGTTGATCTTGGATATTTATAGTTTTGATTCTCCATAAATGTGTCTTTTGTAACGGTTGTGCTTCATAAATGATTTTGATGGCGTTGAACCGTTATGACCGCTGGCTCTTATGAACGTTGAACCTGTATTAAATGATCAAGAAATAAACGTTTGAGTCATACATTAGTATGGTTGAGGTCGAGTGTAAGTCCCGACGACGGTCGTACGTCGCTCGACTGACCCTTGAATTAGTCTCGATGGAGGTCAGGGTTATTCTCGGTCGACAGGACCTTATCTCGATACAAGACTGATCGTGTAAAATATGCATTAAATGTCACACTTTGTTGAGATCATGTATTTTTTACCCAAACAGTTTTCCCCCAAAATTTAAAATTTTTCCCTGGCGGGAATTTAAAATTTTTGTCGAGTGCCACATGTTATGTTGCTTGGGGAGAGGTCTTCGTCGCTTCAGAACCGAATCGGCTCGATTCTAACTGGCGGCCCTGACACGCGTGATGTCACGAAGGCCTGGGGAACACGCATGACAACCATGCATGACAGGTGTTGATCATCCAGACGTGCTCCTGAAGAGTCGATTGACACATGTCGACCATCGAGCAAACTTGCTTAATTCGACATTTGCGTATAAATATGGGATATTCAGGGATAATTTCCTTTTACGTTTTCAGAGTATTTTCAGAGAGAGATTTCCTTAGAGTTTTTGTGTGATCCTTTCCCGATTTCAGATGACCTTTCCCGTTTTAGGCTTTCTTTCGAGGTTTAGAGCGTCTATTTAAGGTATGGTTTTCTTCTTTTCAAAGCCATGCGTTTTAAGACTCAAGCTCGAAATCCTAGGAAAGGTTGGGATGCCCTTGGCTTTTACGTAGCGACTGTTCAAGATCCCGATTTTGTGATGTCGCTAGACCCAATTAGTGTTATTTGTGATGATGATGACGTCGAGTCTTTTATACGGCTAGCTAAGATCCTGAAGGAGATTAACATTAGTCTACCGGTGTTGCTTCATCCGGAGCAATGTCCAGAGGGATATTTCATGTTATACGAGTATCCCTTTGAGATAGGGTTTTCATGGCCCTATTCCCCTTTGTCGAGATCGTTCTTGACGATCTTCGACTTTTCTCTAGGGCAAATGATGTGTTGATCCAAGCTCTCTCAGTGATTTGATAACGACTCTCTTCTATACTTAGTGAAAATTACGTTTTATTATGTATTAGTGTTTCACTATCAGCGATCAGACTGAGTCTGTTCAGTTATCACTGATGACCTTTCTTGTAAACATTCATATGTATTAGTGTTTCACTATCAGCGATCAGACTGAGTCTGTTCAGTTATCACTGATGGTTTCTGATGTAAATGTAATCCCTGAAGACAAGTTTCGCGTCAAAAGATGTTCATAGCTGAATCGAAGACGAAGCTACTGAACAAAGACAAGTCTACTAGTGATCTGATGCGGATATCAGTGAAGCAAAGACAACTCAACTCATACGCGAAGAAACTTGAGGAAAAGCTTCAGCGATAGCTGAACTTCTTTGTATCTCTGAAGGAAGAGATATTCAGCGATCAAACGATCACGTAGCTTATGCCTCAAGTCTCCTTTTATCTTACCTTGCACAACCAGTATGATGTGTCAGAACGGACATGCCTCTGCCACAATTCGTACAACAAATCTGTCAACTACACTGTTCATGATACGGCCGAAAGCATGTCTCCCAAAGTCAGACTCTCTCAACCAATCAATGAAGGACACGTGTAAAGTGCCCTGTGATGCATTTAATGCATAGGGTATAAATAGAAAGATTACCTCTTCATCTGAAGAGTGTGCTCACCTCTAGCCTTCATCTTTCTATTTTATAGAAACCCTTGTTTTCTATACTTCTCCAATCCCCATTCTCTATATTCTTGTGCAACCATCTTAGTGTTTTCTTAAGTTTATTTAGATTGAGTTCTACTTAATCTTATTCCGCAACAGACTTGTAAATTGTGTTTGATTTATCAATAAACAATTTATTAAACTTTAAATTCTGTGTTTGTATTCAACCCCCCTTCTACAAACTTGTTAAGCACCTCCGGGACCAACATGATGCACCAGTTTTGGAGGGTCGTTCAAGTGATTGAACGGGTGACGAGTGAATGAGAATCACCATTCACTGTCTATGATCTTCTCTCGGCTTAGACGGTTAAGTCGGAGCCGAATCATCGCTATAACCTATCTTCCAGGTTTAGGGGATCTCGTATTCTAGTTCACAAGACTGCGGTTAATGATCGCAACTGGAAGACTAAATATGTTTTCGGTCGATTAGCTTCGGTCGCTGGTGACATCCAGTGGCTTTCCACGGGGTGGAATACTGAGGGTAAGACTGTAGGATTTTATTCTATTTTTCATGCTTAGTCGCTCGATTTTACTGACAATGTGTTCTCTTCTTATCATTAATTGATTTTACCGTTGTCGAGCCTTCCACCGATTCAGGTGCCAAGGTCGAACGTTTTCTCGAGTTCAGTGTCGAGGAGCGTTCATTTTTTTACGGTCCGTCCTACTGCCGACTGGGACGTTGGCGACGATGATTTGTAGTTTGTCGGGTCGTCTACTGCGTCTCCTGTAAAGGAGAAGGAAAAAAGAGACGAAGAGAAGGAAAAGAAGGAGAAGATGTTAGGCAATATGGTTAACCCCTTTTTTTCTTATGTTTTCTCTTTTCGTTTGTAATCGTGTGAGTTCTTTTTTCAGGTGTTTCTCCTCCGAAGTCCTCCAATGTGGCCGATCAAAAGAAGGTTTTTTTGGAGTTAGCCCGGAAGGGCAAGGAGAAGAGGAAGGCGGTCAAGACAACGGGGTTGAGCCTTCCAATGCGTACACGGTTGTCGGTCCCAAAGAAACCGTCATCGACGGATGGTGACGCGTCGGGCGTCACCACTGCCGAGATGACGAAGATGGGTGATGTCGTACAGGCGACCCCTATTGAGCATCCAGTGGTGGAGGCCTCTAAGGACCCTCAGGTCGAGTGTCCGAATCAAGCGACGGAGGCCTTTGGTCTCCTCCCCAGTCTAGCAACAAGGAGAAGGGTCCTGCGGAGGTCCAGACGGTCAACTTTATGTTGCCGTCGGACTTCATGAGGGATGGTTCCTTCGACCAGGCGAAGTTGTTCCCTCACATGGAGAAATACCTGCTCCCGTCCTTCAAGGAGAAGTTCGGGGAGATGTCCGTTGGTGGTCGAGCCTTCCTTTGTTATCGTTTACTTTGAATACAAATGACTTTTTTGCTATATTGTTGAGTACTTTTCATTGCAATAATAATTATATCATTGAACTTGCGACTAAGGAGACTTGGGACCTTAAAAACCTCATGACCAAACAAGCAGTATGTAAGACAACCACTTAAAAAATGCAAATAAGTTTAAGGATTCTTGCGACTAAGGCATGCCACCATAATTCAACCACAGATACTTGCGACTAGGACCTTTCATTCATCATGAGAATATTTCTAAGTCAAGTACTTAGATTACACACCCTCTGGTGTTTTGTGAGGTTAAGTCGTACGAAAGACTTGTAACCTAATGTCATGCGAAAGACTTGTAATTTTACATAATGCGATCCTGCGAGAAAACAACGCCAGAGGTTGGTCGTTGGCTAACCAACGACCCTCCGATGCTTAAGTTAGTAATCGATCGAGATGAATAATCGTAATGAAATAGTTCAAGGTTTTAGAAGAAATACGTCTTTAGATGCGTTGCGTTCCAACTACGTGGGATTTCCTGGTTGTCGAGAGTTTGGAGCCTATAGGCACCTTTTCCCATGACCTGAGATATACGATAAGGACCTTCCCATTTGATGGAAAGTTTACCTACGTTTGGTTCCTGTGTGTTCTGAAACACTCGTCGCAAGACGTGGTCGCCCACTTGGAAGACTTTAGTCTTTACATTTTTGTTGAAGTAACGTTCGACTGCTTGTTTTTGGGATGCCATTCGAATCAACACTGATTCCCTTAGTTCTTCGAAAACATCGAGATCGTAGCTCATGTCGACCAAGTTATGGTCGACCGACGTGTGTCTCGACGTAGGTAGTTGTACCTCGACAGGTAAAACTGCTTCACAACCATAGACTAAGGAAAATGGAGTTTGTCGTGGAGTCGTACGATTTGCCCACAGGACTGAAGAAAGTTCTTTGACCCATCTTCCTTTTGCTGCTTTCAGATGTTTCTTGATCGAGTTTATGATTGGCTTGTTACTCGACTTAGCAAGACCGTTTGATTGAGGGTATCGTGGTATCGATGTCGTGAGTTTTATGTTATAATCCTCACAAAACTGTTGAGTCCTTTTGCTGATGAATTGTGACCCGTTGTCACAGACGATCTCAGATGGTATTCCAAACATGCATATAATGTTAGTCTGGATAAAGGATATCACCTCTTTGTCCCGAACTTGGGAAAAAGCGACTGCCTCTACCCATTTGGAAAAATAATCTGTAAAGACGAGAGAAATATCTTTTGCCCAGGGGTAGGTGGTAACTTACCGACGATGTCCATTCCCCATCTCAAGAAGGGCCATGGAACTAATGTCGAATGTAAAGGTTCAGAGGGTTTGTGCGTCGAACATGAGTGTCGCTGACAAGCGTCACAGTTCTGTACATACTTGATTGCGTCTTGTCGTAGCGTCGGCCAATAGTAGCCTTGTCGACACACTCGATTGGCTAAACTACGACCACCTGAGTGATTACCACACTCGCCGTCGTGCATTTCTTGTAAGATATTTTGGACTTGCGTTCTGCTCGTGACATATCGTAGATTAAGTATAGTAGACGATCGTCGATAGAGTCTGCCTTTTGAATTTTATCTTTCGAGCCTCTGCTCTATCTTCTAGGAGTTGGTCGCGTGTTAGATAGTTCATGATGTCACTCGACCAGTCTTCTTTATTGCTATCAATTTATCCGACGTCGTCGTGACCAATAGACGACGTCATCAGATGTACCATAGGAATCGCGTCGAATAGCGGTTTGCTTAGTGCCGACCCAAGATTGGCTAAAACATCTGCTTGAGTATTTAGATCTCTTGGGATTTGTTCGATCGAAAAAGGTTCGAATTTTGTAGATTTTGCCTTTGCTACTTTAAGATATGTTGTCATCTTCGAATGTTTAGCCGCAAATTAACCATTCATTTGGTTTACGACAAGGAGAGAGTCACTCTTGACATGTAACCCTTTTGCCCCCAAGTCGTGCGCCATATTTATCCCGACGATCAAGGCTTCATACTCTGCTTCGTTGTTGGTTGCTTTGAAATTGCATCGTATGGAGTACACCATCTTACCCCCTGTGGCAACTTTAATACGACGCCCAGTCCTGTGCCTCTAACGTTGGACGATATGTCGACATGTAGAGTCCAGGGTTTGTCGTCGTAAGTCTCCACAGAACAAACTTCGTTTTGTGCTTCTTTCTCTAGTTTAGGACTAAAGTCGGCGACAAAGTCTGCTAGGACTTGCGATTTGATCGCGGTCCTGGGTTTGAATTCGATGTCATAACTGCTGAGGTATATGCTCCATTTCGCTAGTCGACCTGTCAATTCTGGCTTTCTCAAGACAGACTTGAGTGGAAAGTTAGTAACGACATTTATAAGATGTGATTTAAAATAATGTCGTAGCTTTTTTGCAGCTGTGACTAGCGATAGTATAAGTTTTTCCATTGAGGAATACCTGGTTTCGGGGTTGAGTAAAGACTTACTTACATAATAGATAGGCAATTGTTGCTTGTCGTCTTCTCTTACTAGGACTGCATTTACCGCGTGAGGACTGACGACTAAGTAGAGCTGTAAGACCTCGTCTCCTTATGGTTTTGATAACAGTGGAGGTGACGCCATGTACTCTTTCAATTTTTGCAATGCTTTCTTGTGGTCGTCCGTCCAATGGAAGCCTTTGTTCTTTCGCAATACGTTGTAGAACAAATGACATTTGTCTGACGATCGGGATATGAATCTGTTCAGGGATGCTACTCGACTGGTTAGACGTTGTACTTCTTTGAAGTTTCTTGGTGGTTTGATCTCGACGATTGCCTTGATTTGGTCAGGGTTAGCTTCGATGCCTCGTCGAGTTACCATGTATCCTAGAAATTTCCCGGCACTGACTCCGGAGGAACATTTCGTTGGATTGATATGTGGAACCTACATTTTTCAAACCAAAAGGCATAACCTTGTAGCAATAGATATCTCGATCTATCATGAAGGCTGCTTTTTCTTGATCGTCGACGTGCATTAGTATCTGATTGTAGCCCAAATATGCGTCCATGAACATTAAGAGTTCATGTCCAGCAGTGGCGTCGACCAATGCGTCAATATGTGGTAAAGGAAATGGATCCTTTGGGCACGTCTTGTTTAAATCTGTGAAGTCTATGCAGACCCTCCATTTGCCATTTTTCTTTTATACAACCACGACGTTGGCTAACCAGTCGGGGTACTTCACTTCTCGTATCTTTCCAGTTTTGAGGAGGTTGTCGACTTCATCGTTGATCACCTTGTTCCGCTCTAGAGCGAATTTTTGACCTTTTTACTTTATTGGTTTGAACGATGGATCCACGTTCAACTTATGCGAGATGACGTCGGGGTCTATGCCAACCATGTCCTCGTGCGTCCAAGCGAAACAGTCGGCGTGATCCTACAAAAAATAAATTAGTTCCTTTTTAATAGAAGGGTCGAGCGTCGAACCTATGGAGTTGGTCACTTTTGATCTTCTGTATTCCCCATGGAGTTGAGAACTTCATCGTCTGGTGGTAGGTCGAGGGGACTGCCTTCATTTCGTGGATCCAGGGTCGACCGAGAATGACATTGTATGCTGAGGAACAGTCTATGACGCTGAATCTTGTTTGCTTGTTGATCCACTTAGCATAGACTGGTAGGACGATTTCTCCATAGGTGCTCGTCGCATCTCTATTAAAGCCGACCAACGTTGTTGAACGTCGGAAGATCTCTGACTTGTCGAGACCCATAGGTTTAATGGTTTCGAGGAAGATGATATTTGCTGAGCTTCCTCCGTCAACCAACACCCTTCGGGTCATACAATTTTTGATCTTGAGCTGGACGATCAACCCATCGTGATGTTTCTGATGTAGGTCGCCCAAGTTATCTTGATCAAATGTTATCTTCATGGACTCGAGCTATTGTTCTTCTTTCGATTGTGAGGATCGAGGGATTGGTATATTGCTTGCACTTTGAGACGCATGCCTTTTTGCTGTTGAATAGGTTAAACCACATACGTCTGACCCACCAGTCACAAAGTTTACGACTTTCTCATGATCAGGGGACGGTGGTCGAATGTTTCTATCGAGTATCGCCTGTCTGTCGAGGATACCTTGAGGTTTCCCTTTGGGACGTGCCAAGCGAGTTCCTTCTTGAGTTCTATACAGTCGTTGGTGGTATGACCGTGGTCATCGTGGAAATCACACCTCTTGGTCTTGTCTTTCTTATCGTCGGCCTTGTCACTTTTCTTCGGCTAACGAATAGTTGCTTGCGCGGTCTTCAATGCGTCGACCAAATCCTTGGAAGTACCCTTAAATCCATATGAGGAAATTTTAGGATACTGAGGGAACTTGGTTGTGGTCGAGACCTTTTTCTTGTCGAACCGGACGTTTGAGATTTGCCTCGATGGCTCAACTTTTACTGTCGATCTGGCTTTGAACTCAGGTTTCTTCACACTCAGCGACTTTTTGTTGCTAGAGTGCTTACGACGAAAAGCTACGTCATCTTCGACCCTCATGTAAGCCAAAGTTCTTGTTCGCATGTCTTCGAAGTTCTCTGGGGGATATTTTGTCAGATCGGTATAAAGATCTGAACTCTCGTCTAGACCGCGCTTGTAAGCCTCGATTGTGATCTTGATATCACCGTTACAAACGCTGATCATCTCTGCATTGAATCTGTTGAAGTAACTGCGAATGGATTCTCTTGCCTTCTGAACGACGTAATACAGGTTGCTAGTTTGTTTTTCCATCTTGCGACTGCTGGCGAACTGCTGGGAGAATTGGTTCACCAACTCAGCAAATGACCCAATTGATTTTGGCTTGAGACCGATCAACCACTGCAAAGCTGCACCTGTAAGAGTTGCTCCGAAGCTTTTGCACATGCACACCTCTTGATACCGGTGAGGGATCGAGACTGTCCACATCAATTGCTTATACTGAGCGACGTGTTCGGTCGGATCCATGACACCAGAGTACTTCGGTGTGAACGTTGGGATACATTACTTCTTTGGAACGTCGACCATCGCGATCTCGTCAACGAAAGGTGACGCCTGGAACCGCGTACGAGGTTCGACGTCGATTGGTACCGCTGCTCCTGGAAGTTTGGCAAGTAACGATAGAACACGCTCATTTTGCTCTTCCAGCATCTTCAACCTTTGGGTGACAGGGTCGTCCAAAACACTTCCTTAAGCACCTGACGGGATATGTCCTCAGTTCTGAAACACATTCCGCTGGGACGAATCAGAAGCATATCCGCTGAATTGGAAAGAAGGCATCGACATCGTGGGAATTGATGTTATTGGAGGCCTCGAGGGAATTGGTGCCGTTGAATGAAAAAACAGCGGAATTGTAGTCACTAATGGTATCGAGGGAATTGCAACTGTCGAGGGAAAGAATGGTGGCGGCGGTGGCGGCAACGTCGGCATAGGCTAACTAGCAAAACCAGGGAAAACGGGACGAGGATAATTGGGAAGTGGAGGTCCCGTCCAGGGCATGCTGAATACACCTTGACTATGCGACGACCCTGCTGCATTTCTTGCGTTTCGATTCCTTAGGGATTCAATCTCCTCCACTGCTTGTCTATGCTGATCTGTCAAAGCATCAATTCGAGCATGAGTTGCATTCAACTCCATGTTCATTTGAGCCATGATTTATTCCTGAGTTCCTTTAGCTGTTATTATCCTGTGAAACACAAAAACACTCGAGGAAATTGTTAGTTCAGTGCACTATTGTAACACCCCGAATTTCCGTTGTGTAATTTTGGTATTCTCGTGGTTAAGCTTTTATCGTTAGCTCCGTGTTTGGTTTGAAGTTGTTTTGGATTTTGTGAAGTTTGGGGGTCAAGCAGTGAACTACGCGAGTTACACCGCGACTAGAGGTCGCGGCACAACCCGCGTAACCCTCTGTTTAATATGAGATTTTGAGAACTACGCGAGTTACACCGCGACTAGAGGTCGCGGCATAACCCGCGAAACCCACTGGATTTTTAGGGTTTTTCGGACACGGGCGAGTTATGCCGCGAGTTGAAGTCGCGGCATAACCCGCGTAGTTGCCTGGCCGACATATAGTGAGTTTTCTCAAAATATCTCATTTCTCTCAAATCTTTAATCTCTCTTCTCTCTCTCTCTAAAATCGCTCTCTCTCTCTCTCTAGAAGTTTGGTAGCTTATATCAAGTATTTGATCCGAGGTTTCGGTGTAGAAAGCGTCGATATCTGGTTCTTCGGGTTTTCCGTATAAACCTATTGGGTGAGTTCCTACTACCATTTTACAAACTTTATACATGTCAAAACCCTTATTTGCGAAATCTGAAGTATTTCTACGGTATGATTTCATGTTCTCTACATTTTGATATAAATGAAGTTTTTGGTGATTTTCGGGGTTCCCGATCAGTTTTGACTAAAATGACGGGTTCCGCCTTATTAAAGTAAAATGATGTTTTACTTGCACATTATGTGGATATGTGAAAAGAATGTTTATGAACTCTTTTAATGATTTTCATTCTTACCAGAAGTTGAACTGGAAATGACATTTTGTTTATGAAAATGTGTTTATACCATATGTTTAGTTATGGTTGGTCACATATGTTGTTGTGACGAGTCTGTACCATTACTAGTGGATCCCTAGGTTTTGAGTCGACTGTATTATTGGGAGGTTATATTCCCCATTTTGTAACTATGGATGCATATGTTCCTAGAGGGCAACTTGGTACGGTTATGTGAGGCCGGATACTAGCCATGGTTCATAGTGATCCTAGTGAAGGAGTATACATTGGTTTTGCGTGGGGCTAGGTCTCACACTTTAGCACGGACTTATGTGTTCGTATCCTCGGATTCCAATTGTTTAGCTCATAACTCGGATTTTGGCTTACTTAGTGTTACGCCACCATCCTTGGTAAAATGGTCCTTTTATCACCGTTTAAGAGTTTTGGACCGAAGAGGCCCGGTTGTGGCGAAATGTTATCTTTACGAACTAAACCTTTATGAAAAGATTTCTTTATGATACCGATGTTTATATCTTTCGAGCTTTATAAACTGTATGTTCTCACCAGGCTTTAAGTCTGACACTTTTTCTCAAATGATGTGTATAACAGGTTTCCCTTAGCGGTGGGTTGCCGGGGTTTTGAGAGACGGGTTGGTCTCGAGGCATTTTGAGATGATTAGTATTGTTTCAGGGCATTTGTTAAGTCCCATTCTTTTGGTACATTTATGGATCGTCAACTGATGTAATCTTGATATAGGTGTCTAGATTAGTTTGTTGACAAACTCTATCGATACAGGTTTTGTAAAGTCTTAAGGACTGATCCCCTTCTTGGGAGTTTATTATCAATACGAATGTCATATTGCCAAGTTTTGCGGGTTTTAATTTACTCTGATTTTTAGGATGTTACAGGTTAGTATCAGAGCTCTAGTTTAAGCGAACTAGGCATGAATGTAAGATGTCTAGACTTAGACTGAGTATGCTAAGAATTGATCGATGAGATTGGGTAGAACTTCTAAGATGGGTTAGTCTTAGAGTCAACGGAAAGTACGTTTATAAGGCGTTGTGGTGATCATAACGAGAACTTTTATGTGTTATATGTTCATAATCTCACTTAGCTAATGTTATTATGAAGATATCGTACGTAAGTGTGCTTGAATTTCTATTACTATGACAATTGGTAATGTGGTAGTACGTTTCCTTTGTGTTATTCAATCTCTCTCTTATCTCTGTCTCTGTTCTGTGAAGCAGTTCAGTATGGTGAATACGCGTGGTAGACCGCGTACTCGTGTTGATGGTCTGGAAGCGACAACCTCCACCGCTGACCAGCCGGAAGGTGTTGAGGTTGTGGTGCGTCCACCTATTCCACAAATACTATGTGGGGGGCCAGAGGTCATCCCGCGTGTGGACCTGGCTTCGTCCCACCCAGTAATCAGGGATGCTAGTTCCCCGTCAGAGTTGATGGCCAATATGATGTTGGCAATGAGGGAAGAGATGGCAAAGCAGCAAGAGTTTCTGCTGAAAGTAATTGAGGACCGCGATGTGAACAATCGTAGAAGTGAGACGGTTGTGGAAAACCTCGTAACAGGTTCTGGAGGCGCTGGTACAGGGGTCAGGGTTGAGGAACGCAGGATTGTTAATGCTTCAGGAAGTGGGAAAAGTTGTTCCTACAAATCCTTTCTGGGTTGCGGACCACCGGAGTTCTCTGGTTCCGACGACCCAGTCTTGTGTGTGAAGTGGATTCGAGCGGTTGAGCAGGCTTTTGGCTCTTCCGAGTGCGGAGATGATCAAAGGGTGCGGTTCGGTACCCAACTGCTGAGGGATACTGCACTCATTTGGTGGAATGTCATTCAATCCACCCTAACTCCTGCAGTGTTGGCTCAGTTGACTTGGGCCGAGTTTAAGAAAAAGCTGTTAGAAGAGTTCTGCAATGAAAGAACCATGGACCGAATCGAGAAAGAATTTCGGTCTCTGGTAAAGGGAAGCCTGACGGTGAGAGAGTACACCCGTCAGTTCATGGAAAAGCTTGATTTGGTGGGGCACGCTGCCCCAACAGAGAAGGATAAGATGAAGGCCTATCTGAATGGCCTACCTGCGGACATGCAACCTATGGTCCACAATTCTAAAGCTTCTAACCTCCGTGAGATGATTGAAGAAGCTCAGTACATGGAAGAGATGTTCGCAAGGAACAAAGTTGAGAAAGCCATAGTGGTGACTGATAAGAGAAAGTGGGAGAGCAATTCTGCTCACCCCAAGAGATCACGACCTTTTGGCGGAAACCGAAACTTCAGCAATCAGCAGGAAGCTAGGTGGTGCCACAAGTGTCGAACCAAACACCACGGTGACTGTTTTACCACTGCTCAAACTTGTTATAAGTGTGGGAAGTCTGGTCACGCTTTCAGAGATTGCCTAGTCAAAGGACTCGTCTGTTATGAGTGCAAGGCACCGAGGCATGTGAGAAGGGATTGCCCGAAGCTTGTGTCGGGTAGCACGCCAGCAAGGAAGGAGAACCCTCCGAAGGTTCCGGGTCGAGCATTTCAGATGACGGCTGAAGAGGCCAGGGCATCCACTGACGTGGTATCGGGTACTTTCCTTATAAACTCTGTACCTGCTCGTATTTTGTTCGATACGGGTGCTAGTTTCTCTTTCGTATCTGAATTGTTCCGTCAGAAAATTTCTATGCCCACTACTAGTCTTGAGGATGCATTAGTGGTAGAAATAGCCGATGGTAGTCAAGTTCTGATCCACGAGGTCCTGAAGCAGTGTACTCTTAGTATCGAGGGGAGAGAATTCTCAATCGATCTATTGCCGATGTTAATCGGGGGTTTCGATGTTGTGGTCGGCATGGATTGGTTGTCAAACAATCATGTCGAGATCGTATGTTCCAAGAAGTTGATTCGACTTCCCAACCACTCTGGCGAAGTCGTTGTCATCTATGGTGAAAAGAGAAAGGGTGAAGTGGCAATAATCACAATGGCAAAGGCACGCAAGTGCTTAGTAAAAGGATGTTCGTCTTTCCTAGCCTATGTGATCGATGCCAGGTTAAAGAAATCAAAGTTGGAAGATGTGAAGATCGTGCGTGAGTTTCCAGATGTCTTTTCGGACGACTTGCCCGGGTTACCACCCGATCGGCAGGTAGAGTTTCGGATTGATCTTGTGCCTGGAGCAGCACCAATTGCTAAAGCTCCTTACCGTTTAGCACCGTCGGAGATGCAAGAGATGATGGCACAACTCCAAGAGCTATTGGAGAAAGACTTCATAAGACCGAGTTCGTCACCTTGGGGAGCTCCGGTCTTATTTGTCAAGAAGAAAGATGGCACAATGAGAATGTGCATCGACTATCGTGAGTTGAATAAAGCTACAGTAAAGAGGAGATATCCGCTTCCGAGAATAGACGACTTGTTCGATCAACTTCAAGGAGCGGGTTGTTTTTCTAAAATCGACTTACGTTCGGGTTATCACCAAGTGAAGGTAAGAGAAGACGATGTTTCGAAGACAGCTTTCAGAACGCGTTACGGCCATTACGAGTTTCTTGTAATGCCTTTTGGTCTAACGAACGCACCAGCTGTGTTTATGGACTTAATGAATAGAGTGTGCCGACCATTCCTCGACAAGTCGGTTATTGTATTCATTGATGACATACTCGTGTACTCCAAGAGTGAGTCTGAGTCGGGCAACCACATTACTAATGTTTCACAATTCTTTGGTGAACGTTATTGAAATAGGCAACTAGCCCATGCCAACTCTTGACAAAACCCCACCAACCACTCATTTTCTTCTCAAAAAGGAAAATGTTTCACATTTTCAAGGGGACGCAACACATATGCTATCTGGTTTTCATTTGGAAAATCTGGATATTGAAAAAGAAGGAAGTCTGCCCCACCTTCGCACTTCAATCATGCACATTGAGTCTGTGTTTATCTACTGTTGTCTCAGTGGTTTACACTATGTTAAGCCTTAAAAAGCAATTATTTATGCTTAATTCTTTCTACACTTGCACGAACACACAAAGAATTCGTTTCTTTGTCATAACATTCATAGAAATTGCCTTTGTGGTATTTCGATGATTGGATGGAAGCCCTGGGGGAGTGAACATATCAAAAAGCTCCTTTATATTATGTATTCGTTACACACAATGACTTTATGTTACTGACAGGCATTTTAACTGATTCTTTTGTTGATTCAGGAGTTACATGTTCTTATTTTGTCTAGATTTGCAAAGATCTAGATGAATACTTGGTTATGGATCAAAGAATCAGAGGCTCATTATGTCAGATCAGTGGTCAGAACAGAATTTCAACGACATTTCTTGAAGTAAGTTTTGATGATACAGATGCTCAAATCATCAAAAAAGGGAAGATGATATCAAGAAATGATAAAGTTTTGAGAGATGATTTTAAAGAAATGTTCAAGTCAGAAGTTTCAAAGTAAAGATTTGAAGAAGATCAAAGAATTTCTGAAGATATGATGGTTTTTGAGGAAATTTTCTTTGAAGATTATTTGCTAAAGCATTCCGAGCTGATTCTGAAGATAATTTCTTTCCAAAGTCTGAAAGTGTTTTGTGAAAGTTTTGGGGAGATTGTTAATCATTTGAAGACAGTTTTGGAAAGAATACCGTCAAATAAAAGAGGAGATTGTACTGACAGAGCTTAAAAGAGAAGATTGAATTGCTAGATCTTTCAACAGTGATCTTGGATCCAAAGGGGGAGATTGTTAGAGCATAAATATGTTGGATACAAGATCAAGAAGACTGAAGGTCAAAGTTCAAGAAAGTCAAAGCTGAGAAAGTCAACTCTTATCAAAGTCAAAGTCAATTTGTAATAAAGTCAAAGTCAAAGTCAATGTATTGTATTTGTATTTTAGTTTCCTTGTATTTTAGTTGTGGGTATAAATACCATGTACCTTGTATTTCTATTGTAGTTGTAACTAAGTGTAGTAATCTGATTGAGAGAGAGAATACGTAGAGAGTTCTAGAGAGAGTTCTAGAGAGAGAAATATTGTAATCTTGGAATTTGAAAGTGAAATCAAACAGGTAATTGAATTCTTGTTTGTGTTTGTTTGATTAATTGTGTTTAGGAACTAGAATCTGGACACACAACATGCCTTTATTTGTTCTTCAAACTTCTCAACGATCACAACATACTCTCTTCTATCTTTCTCTAACCTTTTAAGGTCATCACACATGCTCTGATTGTGATCCCTGTACTTTTTAACAGTTTCAGGACAGGTTTTAGAGCAAAGGTTAGATTTTACCTCAGTGGGGATTGCAGTGCTTGATGACTCTGAAACCTCAGCCATCAATGCTTGGTTCTGAATTGCCTCCTCTGCTTGATCACTCCAATCAAAGCCCATCCCTTCTTGTGAGACAAGAGCTTGAGATGAATTCCTGTTATAGTTAGTGGACTTTGGTTGTTGATTATTGCTTCCATGTTGTTGAGCAATACCTCTTCTGCACTCTCTTGCAAAGTGTCCCAGATTATGGCATTTGTAGCATTCCACTTTGGATTTATCAAATCTAGCACCATCTTCTCTTCTCATGGCAAAATTGTTCCTACCTGTTCTTTTGATGAATCTTTTAACTCTCATGGCGAGCATTGCCATCTGCCACTTGATATCCATCTCTTCAAGGTCATCTACATTGATTTGCTCTAAATCATCATTGATAAGAGCAGATTTAGCATGACTACCAACGAATGCTTCCAAAACAGAATCATTGGATCCATCCTGTTTTGAGCCATAAGCAGCACTAACTGATTCTGTATTAGCAGTAGAATCGGTAGTAGATGATAAGAGGGCAACATTATGAGAGTATCCAGATGACCTTTTCTTAGATTCAACTTCTGCTTCAAACACCCTTAGATCATTGTAGAGATCATCAAGCTCCTTATCCTCCAGATTATCATTATGTCTAAAGGATACAGTGTACATCATCCATTCTTCACCAAGAGATCTTAGAAATTTTCTGTTGACATCATCCTGGTCCATCTTGACACCAACAGTGGCTAACTCTCCAATCAACTTGTTGAATCTATCAAAGGTTTGAGTCATGGATTCATTCTTTATAGACATAAAATTCTCATATTGTTGTTTGAGAATTGCCTTCTGATTTCTCTTAGTGCTTTTAGTACCTGAAAATCTCTTCTCCAATGCATTCCACAGGATTTGAGCATCAGAACAGTTGCAAAACTGATGTTGGTATTCATTAGGAATTGCCAAGAGCAGAGTGCTTAACGCTTTCATCTCAGTCTGCCTCATCTTTCTTTCTCCATCAGTCTTGGTGGAGTTCTCTTTCTATCTGCTCCCATCTTTCCTCCATCAGAGGGACCATTCTTAATGATGTCCCACATTGAGTAGTCTGTAAGAAGAATGTACTGCCTGATTCTGATTTTCCACATGTCAAACTCATTGGGTTTGAGCATGGGACCCTTTGAAACAAGAACACTGTCATGAGATCCGTCCATGATGATTTTTGATTTCTGAGTTGAAGGCTCTGATACCACTTGTCAGGATCGAAATTTGAAACAAGAATTTAATAAACACTCAGAAACTATGTTAAAGAAGTCGCGGAAAAAAATACTTTAACAATAAATCAATCAAACAGTGTATGAACTCAAATCACAAGTTATATTGATTTAACTTAATGATTACAAACAAAACCTCAATCTGTTGAACAAACTCAACAGACGTTCAACACTTCTCTATTGAAAGGACTTCTAAGAACCTTGAGGTTAATTCTCTCTAAACGAATGTATTCTGTATGTATCAAAAACTATCTCTAGACTATATATATACAGAACTAATTACAAGATAATTATCAAAACAAAATTGATCTTCATAATCCATTCCATAATTATCTTCATCTTTATCTCCAACTCCTAGTCTTTCGTTCCAAGTCATCATTATCAACATGAGCAACATTAATCTTCAGCAGTACTAACTATGCATGTAGTATTAATCATGCTAGCAGTAGTAATTCCTCTCTTGCAGTAGTAATCTTCAAGCAGTACTAACTACTAGCAGTACTAACTCTCCAAGCAGTACTAACTATTCTTCTAGCAGTACTAACTCTTCAAGCAGTACTAACTATTCTTCTAGCAGTACTAAATACTTCAGCAGTAGTAATATACTCAGCAGTAGTAATCCTTCAATACAAAGCAACACTAACCATACTTAGTTCATTTCAGACCCAACAATCTCCCCCTAACTTAACTTTTCAAACTGATAAGTTAAGTTCTTCAGAAAATTGTGGTCTTCATGATGCTTTCAAACTCCAGCTTAATTCCCAAGATTTGGATCCAGTCCCAAACTTTGATTAATGGTTCTTCTGATCACTATCCTTGCCATTTCTGAATCTTTAGGACAGACCAACTTTGCTTTCAACATCCCTTGCAGCTTTGCCTTGCTGTGGTCGTACACCTTGTCAACCAGGTAATACTCATGATAGCTTTTATCAATAGTGATGGCATAGACTCCACATCTCTCAAATAACATCCAATTATCTATTCTTTTAAATTTATTCTCAAGATGCAAGTATTTGATGACATACTGCACTCTTTCAGAATCAAACATCATGCACAAGTATTCCATGGCCATCTTTGTTAGACTCATCCCAGCTTCTTTCAACACTTTACCATATAAGCTCAGCCCAACTTTGTGCATTTCTTCCAAATCAGATATGGAACAACTTCTGATAATTTTACCCCATGTGGCATACACTTCATAATGATCACCCATTCTCTTGATCCTGAAGTATTCTTTGCCTTAGTCTACCAAAATATCCCAATGAATGATTTTAGGAGCATTCACTGAAATAAGATCAACCTTCAGAGGTTCTTTATCAGATACTGTCATGTACAAATCAAATTGCACATCAGATTGTTGATCAGACTGCTCTTGACTCTTCTTTTGAGTTTCAACCTGTTCACCTTGTTTCTGCTGCTCTGATGATTCAGCTTCATTTGTTCACTTCCCAGCTCTTTCTTTCCTTCTTCAGTCCTAGTCCTTTTTGCCTTTGGTTTTGTGGCAATGGACTTCTTTGTTTTAATGGCTCCAATCTTTTGAGCTAAGGTCTCTTCTTTCTTCACTTCTGCCTTGTCTTTGATAGGAGTGCCTTCTTCACTGTCAGGGAATGGTTGTTGAATATTCAAATCATTCCTTTGTTTCATTTTTTTTTCAACCTCAACCCTTTGTGTGAAGTCCCCTTTCAGCTTGGCCATCTCCTTCTTGTATAGCTCTTCTATCCTTCCAAAAGACATATTGGTAAACATTCCTTCAGGAACTCCAATAGCTCCTTTCAGAAAATTTATCATTTTCCTTCTTTCTTGATTGGCTAGGAATGTTTTAGATGGCTGTCTTTGTCTTGTCTTTAATGGCAGCCTTTGCCTTGATGCCTTCTTTGTAACTATCTTTGCAGCAGCAGCAGTCTTTAAGCTCCTTTGATATTCCTCATTAAGCTTAGTAGCCAATTCCAAAACAATCTCTCTGTCTTTTGCAGATTGGATTTCTTCCTCCTTTTCCAATTCCTCTTGCAAGTTCTTAGGCACCTCTTCATCCAATTCTATTTGAGTTTGCTTCTTTGATGCTTTTACTGGTTCAACCATCTTTTCTTTTCCTTTCCTTTTGGCCTCAGCAACACTGACTTCTTTTCTTTTCTTCTCTGTTCCACCTTCTTTGATTACCACTCCCTTGGCCTTTTGAGTAGCCTTGGGGGTGTCATTCTTTGCTTTGACCAAAGTTTCAGCAATCTCAACCTCCTCTACAGACATACCAGTTTCTGCTGCAACTTTTTCTATTTCTACTGCTTTTGCAGTTTCTACTTCTGGTGTAGTTACTGCTTGTGTGTCCTTGAATCTAGTTCCTATTCAAGATTAATCAAACAAACAAGATTTAACAAATCAATTACCTGTTTGATTTCAATTCAAATCCAAGATTACAAACTTTCTCTCTCTAGAACTCTCTCTCTCTCTACAAAAACTCTCTCTTTCTCAGATACGTATTTTCTGAAAATGACAACTTCTACAAACAGAAAAATACAAGACAAGGTATTTATACCTACAACTAATACAAAGAAAATTAAAATACAAAGTACAAATACATTGACTTTTATTACAAAAGACTTTGACTTTAATGAGATTTGACTTTCTTCAACTTTGATCTTCAGTATTCTTGATCTTGTATCCAACAGATTTATGCTCTAACAATCTCCCCCTTTGGATTCAAGATCACTGTTAAAAAAAATCTAGCAATTCAGTCTTCACTTTAAGCTCTGTCAATACAATCTCCCCTTTTTCTTTAACTGTATTCTTTCCAAAATTGTCTTCAATCAATGAACAATCTCTTCAAAACTTTCACAGAAAACTTTCAGTCTTTGGAAAGAAATTATCTTCAGAATCAGCTCGAATTGCTTTAGCAGAAAATCTTCAAAGAAAAATTTCCTCAAATCTTCAGAAATTCTTTGATCTTCTTTAAATCTTTCCTTTGAACTTTCTGACTTGAACATTTCAGAAAATCAACTCACAAATCTTTATCAGATCTTGATATCATCTCCCACAAACTTCAAAACTTTAATATTTCTTGATACCATCTCCCCCTTTTTGATGATTTGAGCATCGATATCATCAAAACTTTCTCCAAGAAATGTCTTTGACCAATCTGATATGTCAAACTGAGCCTCTGATTCTGTGATCCATAACCAAGTATTTATCTAGATCTTTACAAATCCAGACAAAATAAGAACATGTAACTCCTGAATCAACAAATGAATAAGTTAAAATTCCTGTCAGTAACACGAAGTCACTGTGTGTAACGAATACACAATATAAAGGAGCTTTTTGATGTTCACTCCCCCAGGTCTTCCATCCAATCATCGAAATACCACAAAGGCAATTTCTATGAATGTTATGACAAAGAAACAAATTCTTTGTGTGTTCGTGCATGTGTAGAAAGAATTAAGCATGATGATTGCTTTTCAATAAGGCTCAAAGTTGTGTAAACCACTGAGACAACAGTAGATAAACACAGACTCAATGTGCATGATTGAAGTGCGAAGGTGGGGCAGACTTCCTTCTTTTTCAATATCCAGATTTTCCAAATGAAAATCAGATAGATTATGTGCTGCATCCCCTTTAAAATGTGAAACATTTTCTTTTTGAGAAGAAAATAAGTAGCTTGTGGGGTTTATTCAAGAGTTGGCATGGGCTAGTTGCCTGTTTCAATAACGTTCACGAAGAAATGTGAAACATTAGTAATGTGGCTGCCCGGCTCAGAAAGTAGTTGGTGCAGAGTTTGATATTCTTTTACTCTGATCTCACACCCTCTTTCTTTTAATCATTAAGCACACTACTAACCAAACTCTCTTTTCCATTTTTCCTCATCACACAACCCACACTCATTTCTTTTTGACTCCTCACACTCAATCTCTATGGATTAACTTCTTGGGTAGAAATCACTGGTTAACGTGATTCCATAGAAATTCAGATAATTCCTAGCACAAAGAACCCATATTTCCTATAAAAGCATAATGTTGCTCAGATGATTTAACTATAACAGTTAAAGCTCATATACAAATGTCAGACGAATGTATGCTCATAAAATTTAATCATGAAAATTTGAGCATTTTTAGACATTGAAATATTTTCAAACAAGTATACTGAATGAATGAACATGAATGCAAAAGACTTGTTTGAAAATCTAACATTGTATGAAAATGATCAGAAATGAAATGATATATCAATCAAAGCTTAAGGTCAAGAATAATGGATATTGTCTATATGAACCAAGATATAGACATTCTTGAAATGACGTTTTGAAATGAAATGACGCTCAAAATTCTTTGAAGTACAAGCGGGGTGTCTTACCATCGAAAAAATTATGTTTCAATATGAGACATGGTAAGAACTATTTGAACAAGAAATCAAACCAGTGTGTGTGAATACTTGAAAGTATATGAAAAGACAATACACAAGTATTAATCTTTGGATAACACACAGTTTGTTTATCAATGAAGCACAAAAATAAAATGAAAACATTTAAAATCACACTTCCAAATTATAAAATATGTTTAAAACTCGAGAAGTGGTTTGAACATTTAATAACATGTTTTCTATATCTGAAAGTTGTCCTTCTTTCAGATACATTTGAAATTAAGATAAGAAATTTACCTTTTCGCTCAATCTTAATACTCATAAAGTCAGCTGAAGTCAAAAATGATATGATCGTGTCATCCTCTCTCATCCTGCATAAGTCTCAAAGTCTAGTAAAAAAATTATTCACAAAATTTATTCGAAAACAAAAATAAAAATAAAAGACGTAAAGCAATAAAACGATTAAAGTACGAGTTCTGATTTGAAATAATCAGAAATCATTGTCTTACTCCTTTTGATAAGCTCCCCCTAAAATCATGCATTACAAAAATTTTGTCAATTAAGTAAAATGCAGAAATTAGTTATGCTCCCCCTTAAAATAATGTAGATCATCTAAAATCTTCTCTTACTCCCCCTGAGATCATGAGCAAACAATTAAAGTGCAGATATCCTTCAGACATAAAGATAAAGAAAATGATGAAAAATAACAATATGTAACTTTATTATGTAACAACCGATTATGTCTTAAGATTTAACATACCAAGCTTAGAGACAAGAAAATTAAATCTCTTTTCATCTAAGGGTTTGGTAAATAAATCTGCAAGTTGATAATCTGTCTTTACAAAATAAAGTTTAATTGTTCCTTTTTCTACATTATCTTTTATAAAATGATACCTGATGTCAATGTGTTTGGTTTTCGTATGTTGGACAGGATTAGCAGATATCGCGATTGTACTCTTCGAGTCACAATAAATTGGAATTTTATCAAACTTGAATCCATAGTCTCGCAGCTATGTTCGCATCCACAAGACTTGAGAGCAGCAACTGGCAGCAGCTACGTACTCTGCTTCAGCAGTCGATGTGGAAACGCATAATTGTTTCTTTGATGCCCAGCTAACGAGTTTGTCTCCAAGAAATTGAACATGACCTGAAGTACTCTTTCTGTCCAACATGCAACCTGCATGATCTGCATCTGAATAGGCAGTCAGTTGAAACCCAGTATCCTTAGGATACCACAGACCAAGGTCTGCAGTCCCCTTCAGATATCTAAAAATCCGTTTGACAGCAGCCAAATGGGATTCTTTGGGAGCAGCCTGATATCTAGAACATAAACATGTTGAAAACATAATATCTGGTCTACTGGATGTAAGATACATTAACGATCCTATCATACCTCTATAAGTCCTAACATCAACACTTTTACCCGAAGGATCAGTGCTAATTTTAGTACCTGGTGCCATCGGGGTGCCAATTGGTTTACAATTTTCCATTTTGTACTTCCGAAGAATATCCAAAATGTACTTTGATTGATTAATAAAAATCCCCGTAGAAAATTGTTTAACTTGTAGTCCGAGAAAGAAATTCATCTCTCCCATCATACTCATTTGAAAACGTGACACCATGAGGTTAGAAAAGTTTTTACAAAATTTTGGATTAGTAGAACCAAATATTATATCATCAACATATATTTGAATAAGAATAATATCAGCTTTTTCTTTCTTGATGAATAAAGTAGTATCAACCTTACCTTTAGAAAAACCAGACTTGACCAAGAATTTGGATAAGACGTCATACCATGCTCGAGGGGCTTGTTTTGATCCATAAAGAGCTTTGTCCAAGATGTAGACATGATCTGGCTTATCTGGATTGACGAACCCTTCTGGTTGAGACACGTACACTTCCTCTTTAAGAATGCCATTCAGAAAGGCTGTTTTCACATCCATCTGAAAGACTGTGAAATTCTTATGAGCTGCGTAGGCTAGAAACATGCGGATTGCTTCTATACGTGCTACTGGAGCATACGTCTCATCATAATCTATGCCTTCCTCTTGCCGGTAACCTTTGGCAACAAGTCTAGCTTTGTTCCTAATGACGATACCATCTTCATCCTTTTTATTCTTGAATACCCATTTAGTTCCTATCATGGTTTTACCTTCTGGTTTTGGAATTAATCTCCAAACCTTTAGGGATTCAAACTGATTGATCTCTTCTTGCATAGCAGATACCCAGTCCGAATCAGCAAGAGCCTCTGATACTCGCGTTGGCTCAATCTTACTGAGAAATGAGTCATGCATACATTGATTAAGAGTCGCTGACCTCGTTTGTATAGGCTTGTTGAGATCTACAATTACTTGATGTAATGGATGTTCTTTGGTCCAGCGATGCTCATGAGGGAGTGGAGTAGATACTGATTGAACATGATCATCATCGAGAAATCCACTATCAGAATCTTCAGTTTGAATAACAGAAGGAGGTTTTGCAGTTGAAGTTTCAGGTGCAGAAGCATCAGTTGGAACAACAGACTGTGGCTGTTGAGTAGACAATGTATGACACCCAACTGAAACAGTTACTTCTGGCTCAGCAGTTTCTTGTATATCTTCAACTGTAGGAGTAATTGTATGAATGTGAGTTTCTGACTGAACAGGGAATTCTTGTTCAGTTATGACTTCTGGAGTGACTGGATGATTGCAACTTGTGTCTTCAAACCTGTCAGTCACAGCAGATTTAGATACATTAGATCCTAGAAACTCATCATAAAAGAATTCAAATAACAAATCTAAATCAGATAAATGTGAAACTGAAGTAGAAGCGTTATCCGAATTTTTCTCTGTAGAAACAGGTTCTGGACTGATCTGCCCAGAAGCTAATACTCCAGTGATAACAGGTTCTGAACTGATTTGATCAGAAGCCATATCTTCATTAAATGTGACATTAACGCTCTCAACAACTGATTTTGACTTCTTCAGATAAACACGATATGCTGCAGATGTTGAAGAATAACCGATAAAGATGCCTTCGTCCGCCTTAGCACTGAATTTATTCAGACTCTCTTTGTCATTAAGCACAAAACATTTACACCCAAATATGTGAAAATATTTGATAGTTGGTGTTCTGTTGTCGATGTATCATAGACCGATTTTGAGTATGGCATGCAGTCGACACAGCTTCTGCCCACAAGAATAGAGGCAAGTCTGATTGGCTAAGCATAGTCCGAGCGGCCTCTACTAGCGTCCGATTTCACCTTTCGACTACTCCATTTTGTTCAGGCGTACGAGCAGCAGAGTACTGATGTGATATCCCGACCGATTCGAGATATTCTTCAACTATCTTGTTT
Source organism: Arctium minus (assembly GCA_954870635.1). Taxonomy (NCBI): domain Eukaryota; kingdom Viridiplantae; phylum Streptophyta; class Magnoliopsida; order Asterales; family Asteraceae; genus Arctium; species Arctium minus. Next base: position 71,621,755 of record OX941091.1, on the reverse strand, counting down.
TTGAACTCTGTGCCATTGTCCGTTCGAAGAAACTTGACTTGTCGCTGCATTTTCACCTGGGTCGTCTTTAAAAAAATAATGAGAACTTCCGGCGTCTCATCTTTTGATCGAAGAAATTTGACCCACGTGTATCTTGAGTAATCGTCCACAATGACCAACACGTATTTCTTTCCACCCAAACTCTGAGTTCTCATTGGACCACACAAATCCATATGTAACAATTCTAACGGAGAACTAGTGCTTGGTTCAGGATTCGGTTTATGTGCGATTCTCTTCATCTTACCCTTTTCACATGCTGCGCATAAGTGTTCTCGTTCATATTTCAGCTCAGGAAGTCCTTTGACCAATTTCCCACGAACCAGCTTGTTGATATAACGAAAGTTCAAATGAGATAAAAGTCTGTTCCAGAGCCAACTTTGTTGCGTTGAAGCTTTTGTCATCAAGCATACTTGATTGTCAATCTGTACTTTGGAAAGATTGATGGTATAGAGGTTTGTCTTTCGATGTCCACCTAAGAGTTCTGTGCCGTCTTCAATACGAACCGAGCAACTCTTAGATTTGAAGTTGACCTCTAACCCTTTATCGCAGAATTGACCAATGCTGAATAAGTTGTGCCCCAAGCCTTCGACATAACTCACTTTACTGATCGTTATGTTGTCTTGAATAATGTCACCATATCCTAAGATAGGTGAAAGCTGATCGTTTCCAAATCTGACATTTCCACTGAATTTCTCTGTATAGTTAGACAATAAAGCTTTTTGCCCAGTCATATGCTTGGAACATCCACTGTCCAAGTACCACATATGCCGGGTCTGCAAGAGAAATCAGGCAACAATAGATTTAGGTACCCATTTAAAAACGGGCCCTAACAGATTAGCACAAGATTTTGGTATCCACTTGAAAATGGACCCTTTGTTCTTTTGAAAACCTTTAAAAATATTAGATCTTGAAGAATACACATGATAAGATCCGAACCAATCAGAAGAATTATGAGAATAAGCAAAATCATTTCTCCGATAATGATAAGATGTAGTAGAAATAGGAGATAATTGAATCAATTGCTTTATTGAATACCGCTTGTAAGAAGTTACAAGGTTTTGTTTATTTGAAGCAAATTGATCAACTACATCAGTATCACTACTAACTGATCTATTACAAGAATTATCAGAAACTGATTCAGCTTTCTCATCAACCTTCCTTTTTAGTCGCCATTCAGTTCGAGCTTTCAACCTTTTCTTGCTTATATCTGAAACACAAGATGTAGATTTATTAGGAAAAGCAGATTTCTGAGACTGAGTTTTCTTTTGTGTACCAGTGTATTTCTGTTTCTGTAATCGCTGTTTCTTATGTTTCTTACCTTGAGAATAATAATCAGCAGTTACAGAAATCGATTCATCAACTTTAGTTAATGATTTAACATTTTTAAGAACACTTGGTAACACCTTTTCATTTGTAAGACAAGTAGAATGATCAGGAAGAGAAGCATTGAAGTCAAACATATCAATTTCTTCTATGCTCCCACCATCAGAATTAAGAAAATCATTTGCAGATTCAAATAAGTCATCAAAGTTATCAGTTGAAATTTGAGGTGCCGTTGAAACTGTAGAACACTTTGTAGATTTAAATTGTAAAACAGTGTTCTTTAAAACTGTAGAAAACACACTTTGTTCAATGTCTACCAAAAGTTTTTCATCAGATAAAACATTTTCAAGCTCAATTATTTTGCTTTCAAGAATGAGTGGAGGAACATAAACCTTTGCAATTGCAGGTTTTGCCTTCATCTCAGAAACAGAATAACTAGCAAAATAGTCATTTGAAAGAACTTTTGGTGTTTTTGAAAGATAACTATCATTTAACTTAGCATAGTTAAATGGTAGTTGCATTTTTTTAACATTCTTTCTATTTTCAGTTTCTTTAGCCTCAACTTCTTCCGGTAATTTGGTAACAAATTTGGGTTTTAAATGAGTATGTTTACCAGCACAAGCAAGAAAATCAAAATTATATAATGCTGGTTGTTTTCTGATGGCTTTCTTTAAGTAATGGGGGTTTTTAAAACCAAGTCCCCATTTTTCCTTAACATCAGCCTCTTCATCAGGTGCATTAAGAAAAATGGTTTGATCTGTTTGGCCTCTTGCGTAAAGTTTGGCTTCCAGACCATTTACCTTCTTATTCAAAAGCTTGTTGTCAACCTGCAGTTTATGAACAATTAGTGCAGATTCTTTCTTTTCAAACTCATATTTAGAAACTTTAACTTCAAAATCAGAAATCAAAAATCTTCTTTTCAAAACAATCTACTTGAGATTTAGAATCAGAAGCAGACTTGCGTAAAGAATCAATCAGATCTTTATTCCCAATAACCGACTTATTGAGTTCAAATATCTTATTGTTTCTTTTAGCAACTCTGTCTTTTTCTTTCTTCAGTTTTACTTGAAGATCATTAAGCTCAACCATCATAGCTTCCATTTTGGTTACAAAATCTTTTTCAGTTAAGTTTAATACCTCATCAGCTGTCTCGTCATCTGATTCATCATACTTGACTTCTTTTCCCATGAGACAAAGATGAGCTGTTTCTTCTTTCTCTTCATCTTCACCTTCGGAATGATCGAGCCAAAATTCGTCCTCAGCCATTAAAGCTACTCCCGCTTCTTGTTGTTTTGCCAATAGCAACTTGTTCTGATAGTACTGAGAGTTACGAACTTTTGGCTTTCTACAATCTTTTGCAAAATGACCCATCTTGCCACAGTTGTAGCATTTGACTGAATCATTTGCTGGCTTTTCAGCAACAGTGTAGTCATTCACATACTTCTTCCTGTCATCAGGTTTCTTCTCAACATATTTGTTCTCTTCATATCTCTTTCCTTCCACCTTTTCTCGGTGTTCATGATTCTTGGAACTTGATGAAGAGTACCGCTGTGAGTTAGATCCCGACTTCTTGTAAAACATTTTCTGGAATGCACGGGTCAATAACAACATAGCCTGTTTGAGGTTTTCTCCATCATCACCATCTGAGTCATATTCAGACTCAGAACTGGTAATCACTTTCTTCTTTTTCTTCTTCTCTTTCTTTTCTTTCTTTTTCTCTCCAGCTACCAATGCAATTGGATCAGGAACCTTTTCAGCCTTCTTTTTCTCAGCTTTTTTCTCTTCCACTTCTTCTTCATTCTGCCTCAAAGTCTCATATACCTCATGTAACGGTATGTCATTCAAATCCTTCATCTGCTTCATCCTACGTGTATGCTTCTTCCATTCAGGTTGTAGGATGCTCAGAAATTTGACATTGTTCTCAAGTTGCTTCTTTTTCACCTTATTCTTGGACAACTCATTCAGAAGCAAGACAAACCGTTCATAAGTATCTTCTAAGCTTTCATTCTCTTTGGCTTTGAATTCCTCATAACTGTTGATGCAGTTAGCCACTTTCATCTGATTCCCGATCTTAGATCCCATCATCATATTTTGCAATTGATCCCACATCTTCTTAGCATTTCCCTTGTAACTATCAATCTTGATGTAGATCTCATTCGGAATGCTCTGAAGAAGTAAGGATCTTGCTTGTTTATCTGCTTTGTATCGGCTTTTCTGTTCTTTAGAATATTGAGAGATATCCACTGCCACTGTTTTCATCTTTTGATCTCTTTCCTCAGTACTATCTTCACTATCAGAATAATCATCATCTGGTATTTGAACCATGATTGGTGCCATAGGACCTTCTGTGATTGACAGAAGAATATTCTCTCCATTTGAATGCCGATCCACGAAATCCAGAAATCTATCCTTCCATTGCTCGTACTCTCCTTTGAATAGAACAGAAGGCTTTACATCGGTGCCAATTAAAAGTGCATCTTTGGATGTCATCTTGTTTAATCCTTAACTATGCGTGTCAAGAGGCACACGCACATCTTAACTATGCGGTTCAAACTGCAAACGCATACCACCACTTTGCGTTTATCACTTTTGCAAATGCGTGTCAATTTTCACCCGTATATCGAACTGTGCGTGTCGATAAGCAAACACATTTCAAATTGTGCGTGTCACTTTATGCCCGCAAGACACACTGTGCGTGTATAGTTACACCCGCACAACACACTGTGCGTGTCTCGTTACACGATTCTCAAATGACTTTACACCAGCACAATCCGATTCTTCTGACTTTGAATGACCCGTATTCTTCTGAAGAACTTGTACACTTCTTGATGATAGACCCGCACAATCCGATGAATCAAACGCACAACTCGATGAACACCCGCACACCTTGAAAATCGTTCAAATTCATCAAAAAACTCATTTATACCTAGAATTCAAACTCGAAACTTCGACAATTTGATCTTCTATACCACTCGAACACAATACTATCACTAATTTTCGATCAAAAACACAAAAATTACAAATTTTAATGAAGAACAGTGCGTGGACTCGTGAACTCGAAAAACCATAAAAATTCAAAAATTTGAATGAATTACAGTGCAATTCTTGATAATACCTATACAGACTCGATCGATTACACTTTCCTAACAAAACCTAATCAATTACAACTCCAAAAACTCACTAAAACTGAAAATCAATCTGAACTTCGATGAACAATACGAATATACGCATTTCTTGATTTTTCTAGATTTGGATCTGCTCTGATACCAATTATGTGTCCTTGAATCTAGTTCCTATTCAAGATTAATCAAACAAACAAGATTTAACAAATCAATTACCTGTTTGATTTCAATTCAAATCCAAGATTACAAACTTTCGCTCTCTAGAACTCTCTCTCTCTCTACAAAAACTCTCTCTTTCTCAGATACGTATTTTCTGAAAATGACAACTTCTACAAACAAAAAAATACAAGACAAGGTATTTATACCTACAACTAATACAAAGAAAATTAAAATACAAAGTACAAATACATTGACTTTTATTACAAAAGACTTTCACTTTAATGAGATTTGACTTTCTTCAACTTTGATCTTCAGTATTCTTGATCTTGTATCCAACAGATTTATGCTCTAACACTGCTGCTGGCTCAGTTTCTGCTACCGACTCAGTTACTGCTGCTTTCACAAAAGTTTCTGCTGCTGATGTAGTTTCTACTTCTTTCTCAGTTTCTACTGCTTTTGCTGTTTCTGTTTCTGCTGCTTGTTTCTTTACTTCTTCAGTATTCAACTCCCCCTCAAAATGAGATTCTATGCCAACAGGGCTTTGCTTTTCTTCTTCAGCTTGACTCTCCCCCTTTTTGGAAGCATCATGTACACCTCCCCTTTTCTTCAATACATACTACTTTCTCTTCTTTTTGTGCACCAACCTTAGAACCATCTTCTTTAGTTTGCTTATCTGCACTTGTTGTGAAAGGATCACCATTTTCAGCTCCTCTATTTCAGACCCCTGTTTGAGTACATCCAGGTTTATATTGCCAATTGTTTCCATCAATTAATCGTAGTTATATCTGTCCTCACCTCCTTTAGGTGTTTTTACCACCCTTGAAGGATCCTTGGATCTTTTAGTAGAGACCTTCTGCCTAGCAGAAGCACCTTCTACCCCCGTGGTTTCTTGGCACCTGGGACCTTTAGATGATTGCTCATCTAAAGTTTCCGTGGGTAAGGTCTTAGAGATGTTCACACTGTCCTGACCTGCACCTTGTGCAAACTCAGTAGTGTGAGCCTTGCTGCCCACATGCTCTTCCTTTTCCTTAGAGAGCACCTTCTTGGGGTTGGGAGACACCCCTGTGGTTTCCCTTTCGATATTCTCTGATGGAGAATGCTCCATCAGAGGGCTTATAGGCTTTGAGGGTGAAGATACAAGAAGGGAAGGAACCTTCTGTACCTTTTTCCTTATATATGTTTTGGTGATGGGGGATTTTGGCTTGACAATAGGGATCTGAGGAGTATTAATTGAACTGAATGGTGTGGGTAGGTCATCAGTTGGGTGGTCAGATGTGGCCATGGTGACCCTGATGCCTCACCATGGGAATGAGACACACCCATCATTGTAGAGAACAATGGAGTGTCTTGTCCAGAAAAGTCCTTGCTAGGCCTTTTCATGTTTGAGAATACCTTCCCTTTGAGAGGTTTTGGTACATACACCTCTTCAAAAGAGGGTAGATCCGTCAATTCCTTTAGTAGAATCTCTTGTACAAACCTAGGATACATATAAAATCATTTTGTTTTTGTTTTGGTATCCAGGTTTGGCAGTAAATCACTTAAAATCATTTGTAAGAAATTAAACTTGCTGGAAGTTGCTAGGCAGACAAAATCATAGGCTATTGTGATGCTGAACTCACTCCAGCCAGTTGTTTTTCGTGAAATGCAGGTTTGTAGGGTATGAACAAAGATTCTCCACTGAGGTGAAAATCTGTTCTTGTAAAACTTGTATACATCAGTGGGACCTTCATACCCCATACGACTAAGGACTTGGAAGAGATCTTTCTTAGGTAAAGAAGTAATACCTAAGGCATCATCTAAGCATAGATGAGTGCGTATGCAATCCTCTGTGATGGTAATTGGTTTGTCACAAACCCTTGAGTGAATAATCTGGTTTCCTTCCACAGTCTGTATTGAGGCATTTGCCCAGAACTGTCGCAAGTGTTCCACATAGATTGTGGGATTGACAGTGAGTGCGTAGGCAATGTGCGACGATTTGAGGAAATCCACTATAGCATGGAAACCCTCAGCTTGCTTGGGTTTATGTAACATGGCGAGCTCGTTGTGTTCATCAAAGAAGTCAAGTCCTGCCATCTTCTTGATCGAAACTAGGGTTACGCACTGGTAAGTAAGAATTCGAGAGAAAGAGAGAGAAAGAACACTCGTTGGAAATTCAAAGAACCGTTTGAATTTTGGCGGTCAAAGAGGGTATTTATAGGTGGAGAGTTTCAGTTAGAAGCAGTACTAAGTACCCTAGCAGTATTAACAAGCCCGCAGTATTAACTCATATTAGCAGTAGTAACGCATACTGGCAGTATTAACACAGACTAACAGTATTAACACAGACTAGCAGTATTAACACATACCAGCAGTAGTAACACTGATTAGCAGTAGAAATAAGGCAAGCAGTAGTAACTTTGCACTGGCAGTATAAACCACCTAGCAGTAGTAACCATACTTAACCATATTTTAACTGACATCATGAGTAATATAGAGAGCAGTATTAACTGAACTAGAAGTACCAAGTATCCAATTGAAGCAATCTGAAACACTTAAACACACAAGGTTAGCAGCACCATGCACAATAAAATATGAGAAAGTAAGCAAGAAGGAATCTATACAGAAATGGTACATAGAGAAAATCAAAGGAGGCTTATTCAGTGTTTATCATGCCCACACTTGTGACCAAGAATATGAATCTACCCACATCAAAAGCTTTGGTGAATAGATCAACAAATTGGTTACTTGTGTGTACTTTCAAAACCTGAATTAGCTTCTTTTCATTGCAATCTCTAATAAAATGGTACCTTATTTCTATATGCTTGGTTTTTGAGCGCTTCACTGGATTATTAACAATGCTTATGGCACTGTTGTTGTCAATGAAGATTGGAGTGTGCAGAAAAGTAACACAATAGTCCAAAATCTGATTTTGAATCCATAGCACTTGTGAGCAGCAACTATATACTCTGCTTCTGTTGTAGAGGTGGACACTGTGGTTTGCTTTTTACACTTCCATGACACTAGTCTTGCACCCAAAAACTGACATCCTCCTGATGTAGACTTTCTATCCAAGTTTGCACCACCCAAATCACTATCAGAATAAGCAAGTAGATCAAATGGTGAGTCATGAGGATACCAAAGACCCAACCTAGGTTGTCCTTTGAGATATCTGAAGATCCTCTTGACTGCTTGAAAGTGGAGGTTAGGAGACTCACCAAATGAGTTTATGATGTAAAAACTCTAAAATGGTAAAACCCTAGAAATGGAGATGAAGCCTTGAGGTTGAAGATGAAGATAGTGAGATGATAGATCTTTGAACCCTAGATTTCCAAACCTTTATATGATGATTCCAACTTGAAGACTTAAAGGGAGAAGTAGTAATAAATGTTGTAGATTGGATTTAATGAAGAGGGGGAGAAGATGAGAGAGTTTTGAGAAATGGTTTTGGGTGAAAAAAATCAGATTTGGCGGATTTCCCTCTTTTAATCAACCAGTGGTCGCACGCGGCTCGACCCGTGCGCGGAGAGTCGCGCCAAGCACTGGAGTCGCGTGAGGGCAGAGCCCCACGTGGGTGGCGGTGCGGCTTGGGTCATGCAGAAAGACGCACGGAGCACTGCTTCTCCTTTTGCCCTCTTCTTCGGCTAATACACTCCACCCCCATAAAAAGACATATTTCAAGGTAACTAAGAACTAAAACCATACTACAAGCAAAATACGGATTTAAAGTAATAATTTCTTACCCAAAAATTGGGGTGTTACAATCCTCCCCTCCTTAGAAAAGATTCCGTCCCCGAAATCTTCAATCACTCAAACAGGTGAGGATATCATCTCTTCATGTCCTTTTCTGATTCCCAAATTACGTTGGCTTCCATTGAACATTCACCATAACCACTTCTTTGTGCGGCAATCTTTCCGTCTTTCTTTCTAGAATAGATTCATGTTCTTCCACGCATCGGTCGTTATATACTCTGGTCTCTGACAAAGGAATGACGCTCTCCTCTTCAGATAGACACCTTCTCAAGTAGCATACTTGAAAGGTAGGGTGGATCCCGTCCATCTCGGGTGGTAGGTCCAACTTGTAGGCTTGAAGTCCAATGTGGTCAATGATGGTAAAAAGTCCAAGGAAACGGGGACTAAGCTTCCTACGTTTTCTGAACCTAATAATTCCCTTCCATGGTGAAACCTTCAACATCAGCCGTTCCCCCACCTGGAACTCGACCGGTCTTCTCTTTTTGTTCGCATAGCTCTTTTGGCGGTCTTGAGCCGCCTTCAAGCGCTCTATAATGCTCTTCACCTTGTCGGTCGTCTCTTGCACAATCTCTGGTCCGACAAACTGTTTCTCTCCCGCCTCTAGCCAACACACGGGTGTCCTATACTTCCTCCCGTACAATGCCTCGAACGGCGCCATACCAATACTTGAGTGATAACTGTTGTTGTAGGCGAACTCCACTAACGGAAGATGTGAATCCCAACTTCCCCCGAAGTCGATGACACACAATCTCAACATGTCCTCGAGATTTTGGATGGTCCTCTCGTTCTGCCCGCCTGTCTGGGGATGGTATGCGGTACTCAACTTTATCCTAGTACCCAACTCCTTTTGTAAGTTGTCCCAAAAATGGGAAGTTAAATGACTGTCACGGTCGGACACAATGGAGAGCAGACTCCATGCCTCGAGATCACCTCATCTATATAAAGTTTAGCTAATTTGTTCATTGGTAGAGTTTCTCGAATATGCAAGAAATGTGCACTCTTGGTCAAACGGTCCACTATCACCCAAATGGTGTCGTCACTCCTCAAGGTCTTCGGTATCTTGGTTACGAAATCCATGGTGATGTGCTCCCACTTCCATTACGGTAACTCTAGATATTGAAAACTACTATAAGGTCGTTGGTGTTCCACCTTCACTTGTAAGAAAGTTATGCATCGCTCCACATATCTAGCTACATCTAATTTCATTACTGGCCACCAATAGTTTAATTTCAAATCCCGGTACATTTTCGTGCTTCCCAGATGAATAGAATACTTGGATTTATGTGCGTCTTCCAATAGCAAGTCCCGACATCCCCCGATCTTCGGTACCCAGATTCGTCCTTGGAATAGTTTCAAACCCCTTCCGTCTTCGGTCAACTGAAGATGTTGCTTTGCCATAGCATCTCCCTTGAGATTTGCTTCAAGAAGTGCCTCTGACCAGGACATCTTGATTATGTCAATTAGGCTTGAGACGACTTCAACTCTTGCAAAGGTAGCTTGAACGCCACTACCATACTCTTTCTGGCTCAAAGTGTTCGTCACGACATTGGTCTTCCCGGGATGATATAGAAGTTCACAATCGTAGTCTTTGAGCAGCTCTATCCATCTTCGTTGCCGCATATTCAATTCCTTTTGGTCGAATACATACTTTAGACATTTATGGTCGGTGAAAAGGGTGCACTTCGTGCCGTAAAGGTAGTGTCGCAATAACTTCAACGCAAACACTACTACTGCTAGCTCGAGATCGTGGGTTGGGTAGTTTTTCTCATGTTCTTTCAATTGCCTTGATGCATAGGCTATCACTTTGCCCCTTTGCATTAAAACACACCCTAAACCCATCTTGGACGCGTCACTATAGACCAAAAAATCCTCCGTTCCCTCGGGTAGGGATAATATAGGGGCTTCACACAACTTCCTTTGTAAAGTTCGAAAGGTTCGTTCCTGTCTTTCAGTCTAAAGGAACTTCACGTTCTTCCTTGTAAGGGACGTCAATGGAGAGGCGATTTTGGAGAAGTCTTGAATGAATCTCCGATAGTAGCCGACTAGTCCCAAGAAGCTCCGAATTTCCCTGGGACTCTTAGGTGGTTCCCAATTCGTCATAGCTTCAATCCTCTATGGATCAACTTTTACCCCTTCCCTTGTCACCACGTGACCTAAAAATTGTACCTCACGCAACTAAAATTCGCACTTAGAAAATTTGGCGTAAAACTTCTCGTTCCTCAATACTTCCAATACTTCTATAAGATGCCGCTCGTGCTCCTCTTCATTCTTTGAATATACCAATATGTCATCGATGAACACAATGCCCAACTTGTCTAGAAAAGGTCGGCAAACCCGATTCATCAAATCCATGAACATGGACGACGCGTTGGTTAGCCCAAAAGGCATAACCAAGAACTCGTAGTGGCCATACCGGGTCCTAAAGGTGATCTTGGGGACATCTTCTTCTCTAACTTTCACTTGATGGTAGCTCGAGCGAAATTCGATCTTGGAAAAACATCTGGCTCCTTGCAGTTGATCAAATAGGTCGTCTATTTGGGGTATCGGGTACTTATTCTTCACAGTCACCTTGTTTAATTCCCGGTAGTCGATGCACATTTGCATCATCCCATCTTTCTTCTTGATGAAGAGTACCGGAGCTCCCCAAGGTGAAGAGCTCGGCCTCACGAATCCTTTCTCTAACAATTCTTGAAGTTGTGACATCATTTCTTGCATTTCGGTCGGAGCAAGACGATAGGGTGCACGAGCTATTGGTGCCACTCCCGGAACTAGGTCGATCTGGAACTCCACTTAGTGATCAGGAGGCAAACCCGAAAGGTCGTTGGGAAATACATCTGGATACTCACTAACGATCCACACGTATTCGATCTTCTTCTTCTCCGCTTTGGCATCCAATACGTAGGCAAGGAACGAAGGACATTTCTTCGCAAGACATTTCTTAGATTTGATGGATGAAATTAGAGCCACTTCACCCTTATGATTCTCCCCATACACAATGACGAAGTCCCCGCTTGAGGTCGGTAATCTGATAAGCTTCTTTGAACATAAGATTTCCGATGGGTGTCGAGACAACCAGTCCATCCCAATCACCACGTCAAAACTCCCAATCACCATGGGAATTAAATTCACTTCAAAGAGCTCACCGCTAATTTGTAGATGGCGCTTTTCTAAAACTTCACGCAAAATTACTTGTTCCCCATTTGCTACCTCTACTACCAAGGATTCACTAAGAGTACTAGAAGGCACATCCAAGGCTTTGCAAAACTCAATGGATACAAAAGAGAAGTTGGAACCGTAATCAAATAGTACTCTAGCGGTAAAGGAGTTGAGTAAGAATGTACCCGATACCACATCGGTGGTCTCCTTCGCTTCCTCTCTCGTCATTTGGAAGGCCCTCCCTTGAGCCTTAGGGATGACCTCCTTTTTCGGTTAGATCCCCGAGCTTCCTCCTCTTGCTCCTCCTCTAAGCTTGGGTCACTCCCTCTTCATGTGCCCCACTTCCTTGAACTCGTAACATGTTGTCCCTTGAATAGGACAATTCGGACTGGTGTGACTCGGCTTACCACACTTGAAGCATGAGATTGGGGTTGCAAAAACCAAAGTGCTTGCTTTTGCACTTGGAACCCCACTTCGCCTCACGGAGATTGTCAAAGTTTCGGCTACTTGGTTGGAATCTTAGCTTCTTGAACGAACTCGGCAGGCTCTCCCACTTTCTCTTCTCTACGACCTTTGAGTTCTCTTCCTTGTCTTGCGCATAGACCCTTTCCATGATCTTGGCTTCTTCTATCGTCTCCCGAAGATTTGTAGCTTTTGAGTTGCGGACCATCGACATCATGTCCGCGGGAAAACCCTTCAGATACGCTTTCACCTTTTCCTTCTTGGTTGAGGCCATATGCCCCAAAAGATTCAGTTTCTCCATGAAAAGTCGGATGTATTCCCTCACCGACAAATTTCCCTTCTTCAAAGCGCGAAATTCCTCTTCCATCAAGTCTATCTCTTGCTCATTGCAATACTCCTCCAAAATCTTTTTCTTGAACACTGTCCACGTCATTTTGGCCAACACAGATTCTTCTATAGTCGAGGTGAAAACGTTCCACCATATCAAGGCTGAACCCCGAAGCATTTGAGAACCAAATTTCACCTTCTGGTTCTCCTCACAGTCACAGGCTCTAAAGGCATGCTCGATTTTTCTAAGCCAATTCATACAAGCTACGGGCTCATCAGATCCGGCAAACTCCGGCGCTTTGCAACCTATGAAGGACTTGTAAGAACAAGCTCTTCCAGGTTTCCTCATCTCTAAAGTCACCAACCCATCAGTGCGGTTCTCACCTCCGGTGCCCCCGGAGCTTGCTATAACCACGTTCTCTTCTATGATCTCGTGTCGGCGGTTGCTACCCTCTATGTCTTCCATTAGCTTCATAAACATTTTTTGTTGCTTCGCCATGGTTTCGATCATGGCTCTCATCATGTCCAACATCTGCGTTTGAGGAGTTACTTCTGTCCTGGTTGGGTCGACGGTGGCAATATTTCTCCTTCGGATGTGCTCCACCCTTCCATAATAACTCACCTATATATATATATATATATATATATATATATAGGTGAGAAGACGACCTCGTCGGAGAAAATCACCTGAGACAATCTGTATCTCCTCTCTCACTTTCCATATATATATATACCAGTCAAGGGTGGAAGTTGAGGAGGTACTACCACTACCGTTTCATTTGGCCGATCGGCCGTGGATTCGGTCACGGGTTGGCCTTCCGAATATGATTAAAGATGACTCCGAGTATTTACCATTTCGGTCTGTCACACAATCGAGAGAGAGTAAGAGATGGGCTACACAAGATTATACACAAGAAACATACTAATAAGTGCATCAATCATCATAATCATAGTAATTCAAGCATGCTTACGTAACCGTATATTCATAATAACAGTAGCTAATTGAAATTATGAACATACACCACATAAGGATTCTCGCTACCATAGTTTCCGTCGACTCTAAGGTCGTCCCATCTTAAAATTCTACCTGACTCTCATAATTCACAACCTAATGGTCTCAGCTTAAGTCTAGGCATCGAATTTACATACCTAGTTCACTTAAACCTAGCTCTGATACCAACTTGTAACACCCTAAAAATTGTGTAATTTAAAATTTAAAATTTCGGCAATATTACTTCTAAAATATGAGGGTTTATAAATCCTGTAAATAAGAATGACTAAAACCCAATGAAGTTGGGGTAGTTGAATCAATAAAGTAGCGGAAGAATAAGACATATTACATGACAACCTATTTAATCTAGATCATTAACTAGAACTAGATTAAGGTGGGTGTCGCTATGACACCAAAATGCTTTTCTCACAAGATTCCCAGAAAGCCCTGTCCACCAAGATTCCTAGGTGCGCGCCCGGCGAATCAAGGTACCCTATGCACACCACTAGTAGGATATGTGAGCCATTAAACACCAAAACAAGTGTTAGACCAAAGTCTAGTGATATTGTAAAGATTTAAAAATTCATAATGTAAGCAATTACAACATAATTAGTTGCTACCGAAGCACCCGAAGGGTTGAACCAATGCCAACATTCAACTTCGAAAAGATATTCCACACCTGAACAAAATACACAAGGACCTCTTGAAATACGGGGGAGACCCATTTCCATATTGAGTGATGAGAACACGTGAATGGGGTCACCAACGATGTTATTGGATTACACCTCATGTCCCGGTTTTAGTTCCCATGCCATGAAAGACATCAAAATCCTCAAACCGTTTATGCCTTTATTGCCTACTCCGTCGAGTTATACCTCAAGGACTTACAGACATTAATGTCTATCCAATCTAGACGAGTTACACCTTAAGGACTAGCGTCCCCTATTGCCTACTCGCTAGTGATCAAGATGGTCAACAATTATAACCAAGTATATCATGCCATCTAAATCCTCGTGTACAAGGAGATAGATATCAACTTCACATTTAGGTCATGACCAAGTAAGGATAGTATTTATCATGCATAACATATTCCTTTCCAAAGCATAGTAATACACATTTCATGCTCATATTAAAACCACATAATTCATTTATCCACAAAAGGAACCATTACGCTAAGGTGACAAACCTAGATACAAATATAGTCATTTATAACCAAAACCCACTTTGTAAGATATGGTTCTTTTCCAATGTATTTCTCATTTTACAACTCTATGTGTACATAGGAACCTTTATGACATTTAATACTTCCCACAAGAACAAATATTCATATACTAGCAAGATTAAAACCCTAGCGTTTATGTTAATTCCAAGTTTACCTACAATTATCAAATTATCAAATATACATATTTATAGTAAAGTGGAGGTTAGGAGACTCACCAAATGAGTTTGTGATGTAAAATATCTAAAATGGTAAAACCCTAGAAATGGAGATGAAGCCTTGAGGTTGAAGATGAAGATGGTGAGATGATAGATCTTTGAACCCTAGACTTCCAAACCTGTAGATGATGATTCCAACTTGAAGATTTAATGGGAGAAGTAGTAATAAATGTTGTAGATTGGATTTAATGAAGAGGGAGAAGAAGAGAGAGTTTTGAGAAATGGTTTTGGGTGAAAAAAACCAGATTTGGCGGATTTCCCTCTTTTAATCAACCAGTGGTAGCGCGCGGATGCCTGCGCGGTTGGACCCATGCGGAGAGTCATGCCAAGCAATGGAGTCGCGCGAGGACAAAGCTACGCGCGGGTGGTGGCACGGCTTGGGTCGCGCAGAAAGTAGTGTCGAGCACTGCTGCTCCTTTTGCCCTCTTCTTCGGCTAATACACTCCACCCCCGCAAAAGACAGATTTCAAGGTAACTAAGAACTAAAACAATACTACAAGCGACATACGAATTTAAGGTAATAATTGCTTACCTAGAAATTGGGGTGTTACACCAGACTACTACCCGTCTGGTGCTACAGTTGTCAACAACGACTGTGCCACGGTATACTCGCCGGCTATTGTCGCACGATCTTCCCCGACTCCTTTCGAACTCCTTTCAGTCGCTAACGTCCCAAGGTGATACTTCCTATAACCGAGAGTGGGATCCCAAAGATGTACTTCTTGTTTTATAACTTTTTGTACATTTAAAATGACCTTACAAACACACACACAAGGACACTTATATATTCACGCACACACACACACACACATATATATATATATATATATATATACATATACACATATACCGACGTCACAACCAAGCCAAACGAAACTTATATCCGGATTTCGTAACCAAACAAACAACTTCTCTTAACAAAGAAAAAATAAAGTCGTCAAGGTTCTTAAAAAGGTCGTTAGAGGGTTATGATAACTTCCTCGAAAAAATCGGGGTGTTACAATCCCTATGGTTTTTGATTGGGTAAACGACAACTTTTTTGATAACTTAACGAAAATACCCCTCATTTAACGGAATCTTTTAGAGGCCGTTAGAGGGAGGAATTGAATTCATACCTTTTTGCAAACCATGATGGCGATCTTGTAATTTCGAAACTGCATGGACGAAAAGTGTTATTTTTGACAAACCACAGGGACCAAATTTGTTGTTTACTCTTAGGTCGCGTTTGGTTTGCGGGATTGGAATGGATTTGGAGGGATTTGGATTTCAAATCCATTCCAATCCTGCGTTTGGTTTGCAGGAATGGATTTCATTGATCGGGATTGAAATCCGTTGACCATTTAAAAATCCCTTACCTAATGGATTTCAAAATCCTTTGCAATGAGCCTGGATTTGAAATCCAAATCCTGATGGATTTTAAAGCCTGATGGATTTCATATTCTTGTCCAAACACATGAAGGGATTTCAAATCCCCCCAAATCCAAATCCAAATCTCCCCAAATTCAAATCCTTACTTGAAATCCAATCCATTCCAATCTATTCCTGCAAACCAAACGCACCCTAAGTTTTATTTAACATTTTGTCATATTAGTAGAGCTCAACTCTTATAATGTATGTGAAAATGTTTATCAGTTGATTATGAGTTCGTTTTATAAAATTCAAACGTATTAATAAAGTATATGAATGTAATAATAAGTCATACTTGGACAATATAGTAAAATTTGTGTATGGATAAACTTGTGATTGAAATTTTGAAAATCAGGCTAAATTTTGAAACATGTGTGTGTGTGTCAATATGGGTATCAAATTAAACAAAATACCTGTTGTTTGATATAACTTGTTTATTTAAAAAATTAGTTATAAGATAATTTAGATATTTTTAAATTGAGATAAATATGTAGTTTTTCAAAACTTGATCCGTTCATATGGAAAAGGTAATATGAGTTTCTAAAAAACACTTCAAACTTCCATGCTTATTGTTAAAAAAAATGGATGAAATAGGAATATTATAAAAGTTGAAAAAAAATTGTATGCATTATTGATTTGTACATAATGCTTTAATACTTGTATTTTGAAAAATTAAGGGGGTGTTTGGTTAGACGGAATGGTTTTGTGGAATTTAGATTTCGTGGAAAGATTTGGAATTGGAGGGATTTGGATTTGAAATGATTTAGAATATTTGATGTGTTTGGTTTGTAGGATTTAGAATGGAATTGAATTTCATTAAAGGATAAATAATTATAAAATTAATTAAATTACTTTTTTATTAATTGATTACTATAAAAAATGTTCTTAACATATTTTAGAACATTAATACATACAAATATTATGAAATCCCGTGAAATACCAACCATCTTCGTGTACACCTGACAAACGTGTCGTGTCGTGTCGGGTTCACGTCGGGTTCTGTAATACCCAAATCTTTCTTTTTATTTATAAAAAAGGGGGAGTCCTGGAAATATTTGGGTGAACCTAAAAATACCAAGTAGTTAAATAAATACACTAGTTATATATAGCGGTTGTCTCAAAAGAATATATATATATATATACACACACATACGCATACACACACACACACACACACACACACATATATATATATATATATATATATTGAAATAATAATAATATAGGACCAAAGTTGTTGTCACTTGTTATTTAAGGGGTAAATATATAAAGTAGTTAAAATATGAGATCAGAAAGTCCAGGGGGCAAAATGTCATCTTCTTCAAAGATGAGGGGCCTGTCCTGCCAAAAGGACACCCCTGTTTGAGAAAACGACCCAACTGCGGAAAATCACGATTTTGTCGTATTTCTTCAACTAATAAGCCAAAACTATTGGCATATAAATGTAGAGGACCGACTAAAGATCATTTTGGGCTCATATATCTTGTAAAATCGTTGAGTTTTGAGAGAGAAATCCGAGTTTGAAGTCCAAACTCAAAATTTTGGTTTTTCATCGATTGAAGGTTGTGGTTTTGAGAAAACGGACTATAGACAACTAGCTATTCAAGGTGAGTACATTATGAGACTTTTAATGGGATATATACATGATTATTACAAAGTATTCTATCTATGATATTTACAAGATGTGTTTATATGCATATGATAACTTGATTGTATTGAAGTACATAATATTCAAGTATATGATTGATATGAAAGATGTTGATGATGATGAGAAAGATGTTAATGACTTGATATTATTGATATGATATTCAATTATATGTATAATGTGAAAGATGATGATGCATATGTGATTTATGTGGTCATTTGCATGATATATATATTGCATGTCATGGTGAGATTTGCATTAAAGGGTGAGTATTGCAAATAAATGGTATGCAACTAATATGATTCGGCAAGGTTCGTCCACCGTACAGGATGGGTTGGGATCATACCACCTGAACTAAACAAAAATCAAAGAAAGAAACTGATTCATGATTCAAAGAGTTATCTATGGGATGACCCCTTTTTGTTCAAACTAGGGGCTGACCAGATCCTATGGAGGTGTATACCTAAAGAAGAAGTGCCTGCAGTGCTACAACATTGTCATGCTGCAGCATATGGTGGCCACTTTGGTGGCTAAAGAACTGCAGCCAAGGTTCTTCAATCTGGATTTTTTTGGCCTACCCTATTTTAAGATGCAGATGGTTTTGTGAAAAGGTGCAATGAATGTAAAGAGGGTTGGATCCATCTCCCAAAAACATAAAATGCCCCTAAATTGCATTCTTGAAGTGGAACTCTTTGATGTGTGGGGTATTGACTTCATGGGACCATTTCCCATGTCTGGAAATTGCCAATAAATATTGGTAGTTGTAGATTATGTCTCTAAGTGGGTAGAGGTTGCAGCATTCCACACCAATGATGCAAAAACAGTAGTGAAATTCTTGCATAAAAACATTTTCACAAGATTTGGTACTCCCAAAGCTATGATTAGTGATGAGGGTACCCATTTTGTAAATAACATGATGAAAGGAGTTCTTGAGAAGTATAACATAAGCCATAGGGTAGCTACAACATATCACCCTCAAACAAATGGCCTAGTAGAACTCTCAAATAGGGAGATCAAAAGCATTCTAGAGAAAGTGGTGAAACCAACAAGGAAGGATTGGTCCTCTAAGCTTGATGATGCTTTATGGGCCTATAGAACAGCATTCAAAACACCCATTGGAATGTCTCCCTACAAGATAGTCTTTTGAAAAGCTTGTCACTTACCACTTGAACTTGAGCACAAAGCTTTTTGTGCTTTGAAGGAACTAAACATGTGTCTTAATGCTGCAGGAGAAAGAAGAAAGCTACAAATCCATGAACCTGAAGAATTAAGAGATCAATCTTATGAAAATGCCAAGATTTATAAAGACAACCAAAAAATGGCATGATAAGAGGATCTCTCAAAGGGATTTTGTAGCTGGACAAAAGGTGTTACTCTTTAACTTAAGACTCAAATTGTTTCCAGGAAAACTAAGATCCAAGTGGACAGGGCCATTTGTAGTTCACAGAGTCCATCACTATGGGGTTGTTGAACTCATTGACCCCAACAATGGATCCATTTTCAAAGTAAATGGTTAAAGATTAAAATCTTATAATGATGCTATAGCAACCACAGGTACCACATATGTGGTACACCTCTATCAAGCTTAAGAATATGGTTTGGAAGGCTATGATAGCCTTTAAGAATGTACATAGAGTGGTTTAGACTTTAAACTTAGTTGAAAAAGAGCTTTCAAGAATAACAAGATTTCGGGATAAAACTGCAGGTTGCTATAGCATTATATGCTTTGCTGCAACAATCTGCACAGTACCCTAACAGTCTTGTTAGCCGAAAAAAGCCTAGAAAATACTGCAAGATGCTTTATAACTCAACTTTTATGCAGGAAAAAGTATCATTTCTTTTTAGTTCCAAGAAAATGGTATCATTGCATAAAATCCTTTCAAATCTCCTAATTAAATTTTAATTGGTTTTGAAATAAAAGCCTTTTAACCTCCCTCGCCATTCGGTTCCTTCAACCGAAATACCCACGATCATAGCCCTTAACTGGCTTTAATTTCATTATTTTATCATTTCGGAAGAGATAGGGTCGACTAGAACAGTGTTCTACAGGATATCTTATTCTATTTCAAAGGATGGAATCATGAAGAGGGTGAAATCACAAGTAAAGAAAGCAACAAAATATGGGGTGATCATGCCATTTGGAGGAGCACCAGAAAGTAAAAACAAGAGGAGAAAATGGAAGATAAGAACCAAGAATCGAAGGGAAAGGTTGTGGAAATGCCATCTTCGATAACCAAACCTCCATTGAAGAAGCAGAAAACAGGGGAAGGAGAGAAAGCCAAAACCCATGCCACCACAACCCAAACATCCTCCAACTATATTTCCTTTGCATCCTCTAGCCATAAATCATTGAACATTGACATCAACAAGGAGCCATCATCACTTCAAAAATGATCCACCACAAGTACTTTTGGCTTGGTGGTAAGTTTCCTTTGACTCCAAGCCCACAAACCACTGAACATTCAACAAACACCTCTGGAACACCATCCCAAAACACACCCAATCCCAACCAAGCCAATCCCCTTGATGAGGCCGATGATACCATGGCCTCTATCTTGGGAGAAACCAATATTGCACCACCATTGATGCCTACTACCACCACAACCGTGAATGTCACCACTCCAATCCCTCCACAAACACAAAGCCACACAACACTACCTATACCTACTTCAGTGTTGTAAACCCATGGAACTCAACCATCAAGCCCAGAAGCTGTTATGGCTGGACAATCACAGCCTCTGGAGCATGAGGTTGTCACTGCCACTGTAGAGAGGGGAAACAGTAAGCAGGGGTATAGAAGAAAGTAATAAAGGGAAGGGAATCAGAGAAGAAAACAGTGAGAAGGATGAAACTGAAGGGGAAAGTTCTGAGGATGGTGATTCAATGGATGAAGATGTTGTTGTGGGCAGTGCAAAGATTGTTGCAGTAACAGCAGAAAAGAAGATGAAGAAACTTTGGCTGATCTTTTCAAGACACCTAAGAAGAAAGCAAGCAAGGGAAATAAGGTAACCTCACCTGAACCCAGCCAAAACAAGACCAGGAGATTCAATATCTCCTTTGGCACCTTTAGTAGTAGGGAAGCATATGACCAGTATGGTCATATGGCTTCCAAAGAGGCCTTAGCTGATAAGGGGTTTTGCCTTGAATGCTTGAGAGAATTTCTTTTTTTGTATGAGACCATTAAGAGAATGGGTTGGGAGTTGTTTTGTGCAGTACCTTATGGATTCAACCTCTCAATCATCAAGGAATTATATGCTGAGGTTGAATCTTCTAAGAGCCATACAGTCAAAGTTAGGGGTTGTGATGTGTCATATAACCCAGCCACCATTGATAACCTTTTTGGAATAGTTGAACCCACCAACAGTGTGTATAGCATCCTAGTGAACAAAGCCACAATGGAGGATGCAAGGAAGGTTCTTATGACCATAGCCCAGCCTAGAACCACATGGAAGAATAGAATGTATAGGACCATAAACAGTAGGGACTTACTCCTTGTTGTGAATGTGTGGTTCTATTTCATTAGGAACACCCTCTAGCCTACCACTCATGACACAAGTATCACTTTTGAGAGGATGGTCATCCTCTATTTTATTATGAGTAGGAAGAAATTCAGTATGGGAAAAGTGATTAGTAGGAGCATCAAGTTCTGTGTGGAGAAGATAAAGGGAGATCTTTGGCACCCTTCACTCATCCATGCCTTACTCACAAAGGCTAAGGTGAGGTATTTTCCTACTGATGAAATGGTTTCAGGAAAAGTAGTGATAGAGACTCAGATAGTGAAGAGAGTCAAGAAGAATGCAGATAAGGCAATGAGAAGATCTGCCAGTGTTGCAACAAGTGTTGTTGCTGTTGCAACAAGTGCTGCTGGCACTTCTTAATCTGTGAACCACCCACAGTCTGCACCAATGTACCAATGCACCCACCACAGTCAAGGATTAAAACAAACTTATACATCTACTTGGTTAAGGTTCTAGAAAGGAACCAGGACATCCTGATGAAGAAGTTAGAAGATAGAGATGCCATTTGGATGGCAAGGATGGAGAAGCAAAAGAAAGAGATGAAGGAGAAGATCAAGAGCAGTGAGGACAAGATGTTGGCCTGTTTGAAAGAGCAGGATAGGCTTGTGCAAAATATGAGAAGGCTCACTGCCCTCCACCGGAACTACCAGATGAAGAGAGAAGGGGTTACGGAAGCTGAATAGGTTGTTGAGCATCCAGATGAGTATGCTAGCATTGGACCCTACCCACCAAAGTTGATCAATGAAGCAGAGGAGTTCCTACCTGCTGCTGCAGCACCACCTACTCCTAATGAGTAGGGCAGGTCCATTTCTCTACCTTAGCTCCATAGATTTTAGTCTTTATTTTCAGTTTTTAAACACTTGAGTCTGGGAACTTTAATTTTTCTTTTGTAGATAACGAGATTAGTCCTTTACAGTCCATATCCCAAGTAATTTTGTTGTTCAAATGTTTAAGCCAGAGCCATGCACACCACCTGGGAAGCAAACAAACTTTCATACCATGAATTTTGGGAAATGACGTGGGCCATTCTTTCATATGCACTAGTATACATATCCTTTGCTCCCTAAAAGACAAATCATTTTAAAGTTGTCAATGGGGACATTGACCATTTCTAAGTGTGGATAGGAGATCATGAGGACTCATGAGCAAAAAACAAATGCACAAAAACCCATAGGGCAGCAAAATGCTCAATTTGTTTTTAATTTTGAGTCAAAGAATTCAAGTCAAAGGGGAAAAGATAGCATATGCATAACATACATGTTGTTATTACATTACATATACACTTGAAAGACTGGGAGAAAGAAAACCCATGTGCCTAAAAGGTTAAAACCATCAAAAAGCCCTAAGGATTCTGAATTTCTTGGTATGATTAAAGTCTTACAATAGGAAGTGTGTATTTGTCCTATGGTATTGAAATAAAAGAAAAGAATGAACACATAATTATGCATGCCTATGGTTCTGTTTTGGTCTTCAATCTCATTAGTTGAATTTTCATTTCACCCATTAAATTTTTATTTTTTGGAAATTGAGTTATTTTTAGTCGTCATTTTAGTTGCTTAGGGACAAGCAACAGTTTAAGTGTGGAGATGTGATAATTTTATAGAAGTATACACTTTAGCACCCATTTAGGACTTCATTTTACCTTATTTTTCATCTTTCTCAATCCCATCTTGAGTCTTTTTGTCTTATTTTACACTTTTAGGGGTTGTTTGTTTTTAAAAAAAAACTCTTAATGGCTCTTAAGTCTGAATCGTTCAGACCTTTTTACACACCACCTCTTGTTAATCATAACTAAAATAAGACTTCAGACTTTAGACCTCTTAACAAACAAACGACACCTTAGTTTGATTTGAGCTAGGATGTAGAAAATGGTAATGTTCTATGATTATTGGTGAAAACAATGCTAACAAAATGTTGCTACAGCAAACACTGCTACAACACTAATATTGGCAACAACCGACTCAATCCTTGGAATATTTTCTTTTGATGGAGACTTTCGAAGGCATCTTGGAAGTACAAGATGTGGAGGAGGGTGATGGAAGATGCCCTGAAGATGCCTTGATTCCTTAAGCATCTTTACTTTTTAATTATAGTACTTAATATGCCTGGTTAATAACCAATGGACAATTAGCTTTTGTACTTTTAAGCATCTTTTGATTCTCTTAATCTAGTATAAGTAGCAAGTAATGGTTGTAGTTTGGAACAATCCATCCTCAATCCCTTATGCTTAGGCATACATCAGCTGAATCAAAGCTTCTTACAAGCTTTGTATTCTAGTAGTTTTTAATATATTGCAATCTTTTGAAATTGTTCTTACTTTATGTCAGTTGCTACAACAACCTTTACAACATTCATTTACTTTTCTTGCAAGTTTACTTTTCATGTCATTTACTCTAAGTCATTTACATTTATGTCTTTTTTATCTTTATGTCATTTACTTTTGGGCTTTTACATTCAGCCATGCTAGGCTAAAAACCTTAGTGTGGGTTGTAAGGGAAGGTTGTGAGATTAAGCCAAAGTGTTAGTGGATATTTGCTTGTTAATAAGAAATTACTTCACTATTCACAAGTGGTACAAACATTTCATCTGGTAATCTTTGACAAATTGAAACATGTTATTTTACTTAGATGAGTTGGACCTTAAAATTAAGACAATGCAAATGTTTTTACTAGTTGTGTTATAGAGGCTACACAGAGCTGCAACAACCTTATGGGTTGCGAAACTATATGGAAAGAAAGGCAAGATCTATACTAGTTTGGTTCTTGATGCATCACCATGTGCACTTCCAACATATGCATCACCATGTGCAATATTTCCTTGGAGTTCAATCCATTAGTGTTTGTAGAGAGCTATTGTTGCAGCACCCTTGTGATGCTGTAGCAATGTTCACTGCACTCTGTTAGCTGAAATCCAACCTGATCTTACACCCATACTATCTTTTACTTATTGTTACATTTCAGTACTTTAGTTACCAACACTCCAAATATATTGCTTCGTTTTCACTCTTGAAATCTTGTTTTGAGGTTGACTTTGGTTACTCTTCTGGCTTTGAAAATCCCTAAGGTATGATATCTGGTATTACTTACCATTATTACTTGTTTTGGACGATTCTAGTAAGCCATGTATACTTGCATGATTTGCTAGTTGCTATAGCCTTTTGGGGTAATATTCAATCCACACCAACTACCTCGAATAGACGACCTATTCGATCAACTTCAAGGAGCAAGTTACTTTTCGAAGATCGATTTGCGATCAGGTTACCACCAATTGCGAGTTCGGGAAGAGGATGTTGCAAATAGACCTGGAAAAAACTGACACGACACGCTAACCTGACACGAACTCGACACAAAATAAACGGGTTTGGGTAATACATTTCAACCCGTTTAAGTAAACGGGTTGACACGACACGACACGAAAATTAAACGGGTAAGGTCAGGGTCAAAAATTTCAACTCGAAAATGACCCGAATAACCCGTTTATATATATATATATATATATATATATATATATATATTATAAGTTTTGTTTTTAATGTTTTAGATTTTGTTAGAACTTATAATTTTGAACTATAAAATTTGGATTTCTAATGCTTTCATTTGAATTTTGGATTTGTACTTTTCTGTGAATTTTTTATTTTTTATTTTTACTTTTATAAATGTTAAACGGGTTAGGCGAGTCGTGTCGGGTTAGGCGGGTCGGGTTAGGGTTGGGATTTTCTGACCCGTTTATTAAACGGGTTAGGTTCGGGTTAAGCACTCTCAACTCGTTTAACTTTGAACCCGACTCGACACGTTTTCCAGGTCTAGTCGTAAAGACGACATTTAGAACTCGTTATGGCCACTACGAATTCTTAGTCATGCATTTTGGGTTGACAAACGCCCCCACTGTATTCATGGATCTGGTGAATCGAATATGCAAACCCTATTTAGACAAATTCATCATCGCCTTCAATGATGATATTCTCATATACTCTAGAAGCGAAGATGAGCATGCACGTCACTTACGTACAGTGATGGAATTGCTAAGAAATGAGAGGTTGTATGCCAAGTTCTGTAAGTGTGATTTTTGGATCCATGAAATCCAATTTCTCGGACACATGATCCACCAAGAAGGGATCAAGGTTGATCCAAGCAAGGTAGAAGCGGTAATGAATTAGGAAACTCCGAAGTAAGCAACCGAGATAAGGAGTTTCCTAGGACTTGCTGGTTATTACCGAAGATTCATTAAGAACTTATCGAGAATAGCCCTACCTCTAACATCCTTAACAAAAAAGTCAAGCAAGTTTGTATGGGACTAGCGCAAGAAGATGATTTTCAGATCTTAAGAAAAAAATCTTAGTAGCGCTCGGATTTTATCCTTGCCTGAAGGCTCGGAGGACTTCGTGGTATATAGTGATGTATCTCAACAAGGTTTAGGATGTGTACTTATGCAACGAGAAAAAGTCATTATGCATCACGCCAGCTAAAGGATCACGAATAACGTAATCCGACGCATGACTTGGAGTTAGCGTCAATTGTGTTTGCCTTGAAAATATGGCGACACTACTTGTATGGAACTCGGTGTGTGATCTTCTCAGATCATAAAAGATTAAAGTACTTGTTCGACCAAAAAAAGTTAAACATGAGGCAACGAAGGTGGATGGAACTAGTAAAAGATTACGACTGTGAGATTCGTTACCACCCAGAAAAAGCCAACGTGGTGGCCAATGCCTTGAGTCGTAAAGATCATGTAGCTCCCTTTCAGATTAAAGCTATGAGCTTAAGAGCCACCACAAGTTTGGTTGAAAAGCTGTTGGAGGCCCAAAAGAATGGTTTAACTAGGGAGAATCAAAAGACAGCGGATTGTGGGACAAGCACAACACCTAGAAACTGACACTCAAGGGTTGAAATGATTTCGAGGTAGAATATGGGTTCCAAAAGTTAGAGCGAGTAGAGACATGATTTTGGACAAAGCTCATAAGTCAAGATACACGATTCACCCAGAGGCAAACAAAATGTACAAGGATCTGAGAGCCTTTTATTGGTGGTCGGGGATGAAGACAACCATTGGAAATTATGTTGAGCAATGTTTAACTTGCCTGAAGGTTAAAATATAACATCAACGACCATACGGGAAATTGCAATCTACGGAGATCCCAGTTTGGAAATGGGATCACATTACTATGGACTTTGTGGCAAAGCTGCCTAAGACACTACGAAACCATGATGCAATTTGGGTAATAGTGGATCGATTAACAAAATTTGCTCACTTTTTGCCGATTAAGGAAACATACACTTTGGACAAGCTTCCTAAGTTATATATTGACGAGATCGTCTCTCGTCATGAAATACCATTGTCCATCATCTCCGATAGGGATAGTCGATTCACATCCAACTTCTGGAATACTTTTTAGCGAGAGTTAGGGTCGAGGATCTAGCGAGCGAACAATTCAAACTCTTGAAGATATGCTAAGGGCATGTGTTATTGATTTGGGTGGCGACTGGGATAACCACTTACCCTTGATAGAACTTGCTTACAACAACAACTACCATAGTAGCTAGGCCTGTAAACGAACCGAACAAACACGAACAAAGACTTGTTCATGTTCGTTCATTTAACATAACACAAACAAACGAACAAACTCGAACAATAAACGAACAAAAACTTCAATGTTCGTGTTCGTTCATTTAAAAAATAGAAGTGTTCGTGTTCGTTCAATTAAAACACTAAACGAACAGTTAAACAAACTTGAGGTGCACCCATTTTAATCAGGTGCACCCATTTTAATCAGGTGCTCCAAATGAGTCGTCCAAATAAGCTCAAGTCACTGGCTTAGTAAAAAAGTTCAACACTTGCATGCACTATAAATATAGAACCTTACAAGGAAGACTTCCTCTAAATTTTCGATGTGGGATAAGGGATATATATATATATATATATATATATATATATATATGCAAAGAGTATCAGGCTTTAGGATGGTAAAGAGAGCGATGTGGGATGAAATCACCACACCGAGGTCTCAAGCTAACAGAAAAGCGCTAGATGTTGTAGTCCTTGTGGATTTGAATCTCCTCCCACATCGGAAGAGAGAAAATAAAAAAAGCTCAAACATTCATACAAATCCATGGTGGTGGGATCTAATTGAATGTTCATCCTTTATTAATTATTATAATAGAAATAGAATAATAATATAATTAATATTAATTGTTAACTTTTTAAGTATTTAATTGTATCTTATTATCTTCAGTAAACAAACATAAACGAACATTAACGAACGTAAACAAACAGAAATAAACGAACATTAATGAACGTAAACGAACATAAATGAACGAACATTAACGAACGTAAATGAATGAACATTCACGAACGTAAATGAACGAAAAGCCTTGTTCATGTTCGTTCATTTATTAAATAAACGAACATAAACGAACTTCTCGCCTAACGATTCACGAACGGTTCGCTGAACGTTCGGTTCATTTACAGCCATAATAGTAGCATCCAAGCAGCAACATTCGAGGTGTTATACGAGAGAAAGTGCAGGACACTGGTCTGTTGGGAAGAAGTTGGGGAAAAACAGTTAGTTGGGCCTGAGTTGATCAAACAAACATCTGATAAGGTAGTCCAAATTAGACAACGGCTAAAGGTCGCTCAAGATCGGTAAAAGAGTTACGCTGACAAAAGAAGAAAACCAATCGAGTTTCAAAAAGATGAAAAAGTAATGTTAAAGGTATCCCCTTGGAAGGGTTTACTTAGGTTTGAGAAGAAAGGAAAGTTGAGGCCACGTTACAAAAGTCCATTTCGAATTATGAGCCGGGTAGGGGCATTGGCTTATAAACTAGAATTACCCAAAGAGCTTCGAGGGATTCAAAATACATTTCATGTGTCAACCTAAAGAAATGTTTAGCCAAAGAGGATGATGTAGAATCGCTTAATGAGGTAAGCATAAATGAGAAGTTAAGCTTCGTTGAAGAGCCAGAACGACTATCAGATTGAAAAGTTAAGAAGCTAATAAACAAGGAGATTCCGTTGGTGCTAGTACATTGGAAGTTTCACAAGGTCCCCGGAGCAACATGGGAACCTGAAGCTGAGATGATATCTAAATATCCATACTGTTTAATTAGTTTGAAATTCCGAGGACGAAATTTTCTTGTAAGAAGGGAAGAGTTGTAATACCCAAAATGTTTCTTTTTATTTATAAAAAAGGGGGAGTCTTGTAAATATTTGGTGAACCTAAAAATACCAAGTAGTTAAATAAATACTAGTTATATATAGCGGTCGTCTCAAAAGAATATATATATATACTAGTTATGTACCCGCGCCATGTTGCGGTATGCAAAAGTTCCATCAAGATTTTCTCAACTTGAGTTGCCAAATTCAATTTATAAATCCATAACAAATATTGGTGTTGTATTAGCAGCTAGTATAAACATGTAAAGCAAAAAACAAATAGTTTAGATGGAATGTAGATAAAAATAAAGACATTAGTTTTTGTAATTATGCATGCAAGGAACAAATTTTTGAGGTTGTTTACCAGCAAGCCACTACCATTACTATATCAAGTAACATTTTCGGCCATCAAAATAAATTATTTGTAAATGCCTTCAACCCGGTAAGTTTTTACCGCGTACGGTAAAATCTCAATCCTTCCTATGCCTCTTACCGAGTAAGATTACGGTCTTTATCATGTTCACCCGAAAAGATAAGTGACACTAAATGACCCTTTAGAAAGACTACAAGCTTCCCAAACAATCAATTTTTTCACCGTAAGTAAACCGTAAGGTTACAAACATTCAAAACTAATTCAAACAATGTATGCAATTAAACAATTTTGTTTCTAAAAGCGAAATTTATGGAATCACTTTTTTCAGAAAATTAGGCATCCATCCAAAATATGTTTTGACTTTCAAGTACACTTTCAAAAGGCTTAATCCTATATATTAATACAATTTATTAAAAACCAACTCAAATTGAGAAATATACTCTTGTTCAATGCATATATTCTATATTTTGCTCATTATACATACTTATGCCACTTGAAGCTCTAAAAAGTTGAGTTCTTTAGTACACATGGGAGTTGATTCTCAGTATCCTATTCCCAAAACATGATTAAAGAGAAAAAAACGTGATGCATTGATCAACCAGACTCTAGACTTAAAATGGTTACATTACAAATAAACTAACAAACATACAATTGAAGCTTAGCACATGACATACTACTTAGATGATCTTTGATAACTTTAACAATATTAATTTGATCAATTAAAATGAAATTTGTTACAAATGAAGATCAAAACATAAGTTTGTGTGCTTCCCACACACATGTAGGAGAACAAAAGGAAAAATAAGAAGTATATCCACCTACTAATATTAGAGGATCATTTGGCCCCGCCTTCTTACGACTCAATAATCCCAATAGTTCAAAGCACACTATCAACACCAAAATTGCATGCCCAACAAACAACAAATTCATTAACGCCATACCCCTTAATTTGTCTTCATCTAGATCACATTTGAATGCAAATGCACCTGTACAGAACAACAATCAAACTTGCAAAACCCAAGTACCTTTAAAAACAAGCCCAAAAGACAACAAAACATCTGCAAAGTATGTAGATGGCCTAATCAAAAGAAAGAAACATATTGTGATTAGAGACTACCAAAACCAAACAGGTTTTACAGGTCCCACCTAACAAACTGTGATTAGAGACTACTCACCTAACAAACTATATAGATGTCATGTAGAGTGCAGACACCTCATGTTGTCTTAGCCTCTCTACATCTTTACCATCTTTTTTGCAGTATCGAAGCAGAATATTCAAACTAAAAATGAATAAAGGCCAACCAACATAAAGCAAGAGCTACCAAACTAAAACAAAGGGTATCATGTTTAGTTCTTACAGTAAAAAATATTGGTTAAATTGACAAAAAACTGGTCCATATCATGTATTCTTTCTCTCTCATTGGCTATGGAAAGAAGACCTATAAAGTTTTCTTTCCAAGATTATTAAAACTTATTAAGTTGTTGAAATATTGCTTTTTATTCTTGCTTTTTATATGTTGGAATTGTTGATTTCTTTCAAATTCAATGCCAATTTAGTGTCATATATGTTTCAAGATTAGGGTCAGCAATTGAGACCCCATTTTGCATACAAACTGGACATTTAAAACAAAGTGCGTATATTGTTCCATATCTATTTTCAAAACAACTCTTGTGTATTAGACACATATGAGTTGCAGTAATACTAACCTCCCCAACCTGCCATCATCCATTATGTTACTGTCACCATGATCCCAATTTCCAGGGTAATCCTCATGAAACTTATCAAATAAGATCCAAAATCAATAACATTTAGAAATGATTAGGCTACAATCAAAATATTAACAAAGATAAACCAATAAACAACAAATAAAATCCAAGTAAAAGTTATTGTCCCCAAAGCGAACTGATGAGTATATAAATGAGAAAAGAAGGAAACACCTGAAACGAACACGAACTTTCACTTCACATGAATCTTTAGAAGTTCATACTCAAGTACAACTTCCAGTTGATGCTATCAAAGGTTTACCCACACAATGCTATCGAGATTACATCAATGAAATCAATGAAATAGCATCAGATATGGAATAAATTTAAAGAAAAAAAAGTCGAATATATAGCCATTACTTTATCGGCCACCCTTTGCGGTCAATTCTTCGGTTTATTATCCCAAAACTAAAGCAAAGCGATCATAAAGATTATCTGATAAAATTCTAAAGAAATCGTATTTCGAATAAAAATATACCAATAAAATCCTTCAGTCCTCAATGTATGGAATTACAAGATACAATATTTAAATAAAACCTACCACAATCGAACTTCTTTTTAATAGTGATCGAATTATTGGTGTAAGGAACTAAGGATACTTACCTTCCATATATGTTCCATCAGGAAAAAAAAATACAAATTTCATAATCGACAGCAAACTTCAGGTCCTTTAACCTCGGATGCTTTTAGAACAGACATCAGAACAAAAATAAACCAAACCTAAAAAATAAACCATCTTTATTGGTGTCTTCCAAAATTTTGCTTAGAATTAAAAGGATTGTGATTTACAGCAATGGGTAGTTTATTGATATTGAAGCACATTGTGATTAAAATAAATAACTAATAGTGTAAGCAATACCTACTACTTTCTTTTTTAATGTCGACTATGACACTTGCCACTTGATTTTAGTTGTTGATAATCTTCTACAACTCTTATAGTTGTTGATAATCCAGTTGCCAATAATGAAGTATGTAAAAGAACTCATAATAAGATAAAAGCCCATTCTTAACATCTTTGTAATACTTTGAGAATCAAGATGTGAACCTGCATATTTATTGACCATGACACTTGCCAATAATGATCTGTAAAAGAACTCACCATTTAGCACAAACAAAATTGAACAAAACCCACAAGAAACAAAAAGTAAAAACTGGCAAAAACAAAAAGTAAAGAAGACACAATCCAATTGACATTTTGAGAGCTTCAAATGGAAGTTTAATGTGGTTCCAATTGATTGTCAAAAACATAGAAGAGACATACCAATCGAAAAGAAAACTAAACCATTTTGATTCTTACTTAGAACACAGAACCCTAACCCAGATAAGATCCTTCAGAATCATTTAACTCATAGTTCAGAAGACAATTACCTCTTTCATGCTAGCATTCACTGGTCTTCTTCTGCAGAAAATCTGCAATCAAGGTTAATAGTCATCAAGTTGATGGTAAATCCATCAGTTTTCTTTTAATATGCTTTTGTTTTCGAGGAAGCCATTCTAATTTTAAGCTAATACAAACAATAAAATTAATAAGAAAGGAAAATAAATCAAGAAGTAGTGTTGTTGTGCAGGCCATTAACTTCCATAGGCCAAGGTTTATTTCACAATGCAGGCCATTATATGGTATCTATCTGAAAGGTTAACTTTCCATTGAAATCTTCCTGGATTTCAAAATAACCACTGTCAAAAAAAGTTTAACTTTCAAGGAGATGGTCAAAAAAACCATTGTCAAAACTCGATTAAAAAATAACGTAAAAGAAACATAAATGGACGTTGGTAAAAGAAACATGATGAACGTCGGAATCAAAATCGATTTGAATCGATTGTAGCTTATGAAAATTGATTGGTAACCTTTGTAAATCAATAGGCAACTTTTGTAAAACGAATCTGTAGATTGAAAATCCATTCTGTAAAATGGATTGATAAGAGAAACCATAATCAAAATCAATTGAGATGAGCATACATAATCAAAATCGATTGAGATAGAAAACAGAATTCAAAATCGTATACCTGCAAAATCGATTTTGTATATTGAGAACAACATACATAATAAAAATCAAATAAACCCTAAATCAAAGAGGATGAATGGTATACCTGCAAAATTGATTTGTGTCTTTTGTCGAGAGGATGGAAAGGAGGCGAGTAGAAGGATGCAATAACTAATCGATTGAGACGAGCAACCAGAATCAAAATTGATCGAGTGGAAAAAACACAAATCAAAATCGATTGAGATGAGAAAAATAGAAAAAACTTAAATCGAGAGTATGAATGGTATACCTGCAACATCGATTTGTGTCTTTGTCGAGAGATCGAGAGAAGAGTAGAAAGGATTCGATAACCAGAGATCTCCCTGAATCGTTGATATAGAAGCGTCAGTCTTGGAAATAGAGAAGTCTAAAGCGTTGTTTTATGTATTAGCAGAGTCTGAATCGTCGTTTCAGGAAGGACGTGAGCAGAGAACCAGGGTTTCAAAAGAAATCGTATACTTTATCGAACTCAACTGGGTTGAAGATCAACGTAGAAATCAGGGGTTCTAAGGAATCGTGGAGAAGGTAAGGGTCAATTTCTCACTGGTAACGTGTCGTGGGAGGAAGACGACCAAAAAAGTGGTCTTTCCAAAAACTGCAATGGGCTTTCCAAAAACTGCCCAATCGTTTAAAAACTTTAATATAGTAGTAGAGATACGGGAGTGATTGCAAACGTTGGGAGGAGATGTAGAGCGAAGAAGAGGAGATGGAGAGAAATCAGGGATGTGGAGATGGGGAAGAAGAAAAATTAGGAAAAGTGGAGAAGGAGATAAATCAGGGATCGTGCGTGGCTTTCCAAAAACCGCTTTCAGGGATCGTGCGTGGCTTTCCAAAAACCGCTTTTTCCAAAAACCTCTTTTTTCCAATAACTGTAATAAAACTTTAATATAATAGTATAGATATATATTGAAATAATAATAATAAAGGACCAAAGTTGTTGTCACTTGTTAATTAAGGGGTAAATATGTAAAGTAGTTAAAGTAGTGAGGTCAGATGGGGGGTCTGACGTAGATGTTAGAAAGTCCAGGGGGCAAAATGTCATATTCTTCAAAGATGATGGGCATGTCCTGCCAAAAGGACACCCCTGTTTGAAAAAACAACCCAATAGCGGAAAATCGCTATTTTGTTTGATTTCTTCAACTAATATGCCAAAACTATTATCGTATAAATGGAGAGGACCGACTAAGGATCATTTTGAGCTCATATATCTTGTAAAATCATTGAGTTTTGAGAGAGAAATCCGAGTTTGAAGTCCAAACTCAAAACTTTCGGTTTTTCATCGATTGAAAGTTGCGGTTTTGAGAAAACGACCTACTGACCACTAGCTATTCAAGGCGAGTACATTATGCGATTTTTAATGGGATATATACATGATTATTACAAACTATTTTATCCATGATATTAACAAGATATGTTTATATGCATATGATAACTTGATTGTATTGAAGTACATAATATTCAAGTATATGCATGATATGAAAGATGTTGATGATGATGAGAAAGAGGTTAATGACTTGATATTATTGATATGATATTCAATTATATGTATAATATGAAAGATGATGATGCATATGTGATTTATGTGGTCATTTGCATGATATATATATATATATATATATATATATATATATATATATTGCATGCCAATGTGAGATTTGCATTAAAGAGTGGGTATTGCAAATAAATGGTATGCAACTAGTATGATTCGGCAAGGTTGGTCCACCGTACGGGATGGGTTGGACATGAAAGGAGGACTTGCAATTCCAAGGTCTTGAAGTCCTCGTCCATAGAATATGCCACATATGCAAAGAAAAATGATGAGTCGAGGCCACACTTGCAAGATAATAACTAAAACACGTTAAAACACTATTATGTGTGCATGTTATCATGAAACCATATTGTATTCACTAAGCTTTTAGCTTATACTATACATGTATATATCTCAGGTGCGATTGTCATTAGACGATTCGAATGAAGAAAAGATGGGACTATGTTTTGGATCATGCTAGTTAGATATTTTAATTAGCATTGATTATGTTAAAGTGTTTTATCCGCAATTATGTAATGAATTATGTTCAACATATTATATGTTTGAAATTTTAAGTTCATATTCATATTCAAGAATTAAGTTATTAAGAATGACGTTACAACAAAAAAAAAATCGGGTCGTGACAGGTTCAAAGTTAAACGGGTTGAGAGTGCCTAACCCGAACCTGACACGTTTACTAAACGGGTCAGAAAATCACAACCCTAACCCGACATGACCCGCCTAACCCATTTAACATTTATAAAACTAAAAATTAAAAATCGAAAATTCACAAAAAAAAGTGTAAATCCATAATTCAAATGAAAGCATTAGAAATTCATAACTTATAAGTTCTAACCAAATCTAAAACATTAAAAATCCAAATCATTAAGAAAAACTTATTATATATATATATATAAACGGGTTATTCGGGTCATTTTCGAGTTGAAATTTTTTACCCTGACCTTACCCGTTTAATTTTTGGGTCGGGTCGGGTCAACCCGTTTACTTAAACGGGTTGAAATGTATTACCAAAACCTGTTTATTTCGTGTCGAGTTTGTGTCAGGTTAGCGTGTCCTGTCAGTTTTTGCCGGGTCTATCTTCATGGGATATCAAAATCCTATGTTTGTGGGATTTCATTGAAATTCGTGGATTTCAAATCCAGTAAATCTTTCAAACCAAACATGGGATTAGAAATTTAGAATGTAATTCAATTCTAAATCCCTTCAAATCCAATTCAATCTTGCAAATCAAATGGGACATGAAAGAGTTTTTGACAAGTAAAACCTATATACTTTTGAATTTTTTTATATATTTATTTTTAACTAAAACAAAATGTATTCCCAAGTAACTTACAAGTATACAAATAGTTGACTAGTTAGCTCTAACCTAAGTTAATTTCATTTGTATGCTTCTCATTCAAGATATACACTACCAAAATAGTTATTTACATCAAAACCAAATGTTTGAACATTTAGAGGGCGTTTGGTTTGATGAAATTGTTTGGAGGGATTTGGATTTCATGGAAGATTTAGAATTGGAGGAATTTGAATTTGGAAGGATTTGAAATAATTAATGTGTTTGTTTTATAGGATTTGGAATGGAATTGAATTCCATTCTTTATAAATAATTTCTAAAAACAAATTACAAATAATTATAAAAGTAATTAAATTGCCTAAATATTAATTGATTATTGGAAAATAATTTTTTTTACATATTCTAAAACATTATTATATCAAATCTTTCGAAATTCCTTGAAATCCCAACCACCCCCATAGGATTTCAAAATCCTATGTTTGAGGGATTCTAAAGAAATCCTAGGATTAAAAATCTGGACAATCTTGCAAACCAAACACGAGATTGGAATGGACTTGAATCCAAATCCCCCCAAATCCATTCCATTTAGGGCCTGTTTGGTTTGTTGGAATGGATTGAATTTCATATAGGGATTTGGATTCATTTTCTAGGTTGGTTTTCACACAAACCTAGTATTGTGAGTTCATTTCACAACCCTTCCACTTTATATACATGTCTTAAATTCTATTTTATGTCTATATTACATTTCTCCTCATTTGTTGAATTTTGGAAACCTAGGTCAAACTAGGGGTTTGTTGATTTTGGGTAAAATAATATTTTGATGGTGGAACATGATTTTATATATATAAATGATGTTATATTTCTATTTGGAAGAACTTTGATGAAAGTTATGGCATGAGCTAAATTTTATGTTGAAATGATAAATGATGGATTTCACTCCTTAAATGTTTTACATGTGCAAATGTACATGTTATGTTGAGCACATCTTGGTATATTTATTGGAAGTGTCATATATAAGACTATAGTGTAATGGATCCATGGCACTTAGACACCTTTTATGAAATGGGATGATTATTCCCACATTTTGGCTAGACATGGGAATTGTATCACAAGAGGACTCGAACTATAGACCGTGGGCGGTTGAACTCGAGGACCATGTGACCCATGCTATGTAAGTTCTAGCGAATGAGTCTTTCTTAGATCATTGGGAACTCGAACTAAAGACCGTGGGTGGTTAAACTTGATAATCAATGGTGCGATAATAGAAACTCTATAACATTGTAATGTGACCTGCTTTTGTGTTCCGTCAATGTCAATGGTAAACCGATTCTCCCCCGTTACTTTGTAAAACCTTATTTTCTCCCAAGAATCAATGAGGCTTGAACTAATAAGGAACTCTTGTTGATATCATGCTTTAGTATTAAATATTTTTCTAACGCGTTTTACAATTGTTTGAACTCACTAGGCGAAAGCCTAACATTTTCCTTTAAATGACATGTATATTCAGGTTCTTTAAGTGGTGGGGCTTCCAAGGCTTGAGGGGAGCGTACATTTGCCATCTTGGGCATTTTTGAGGTTGATAGCATTGTTAGCAAACGATACTTGGGATTGACATTGTTTTGGTGATGATAGTGACACCCGTC
Source organism: Arctium minus (assembly GCA_954870635.1). Classification (NCBI taxonomy): domain Eukaryota; kingdom Viridiplantae; phylum Streptophyta; class Magnoliopsida; order Asterales; family Asteraceae; genus Arctium; species Arctium minus. The sequence goes on along the minus strand of OX941091.1, from coordinate 71,584,644 downwards.
CTTAATCTAGCTTAGATTAGTTGAGATTCGTAGGTTGTCATTTATCATTCAAATTTGTTTTGTAAAAGCTTTTACAATTTCCCCTTTTTGGGTGATGTTATATATTTTGTAGTGGTATGTTCGGTTAAATCTAGGTTTTAATTTACTCCTATTTTATAGGGGTGTTACAAGTTGGTATCAGAGGAGTGATTTAAGTAAACTAGGTATGAATGTAAGAAGCTTAGACTTAAGTTGAGTTACTAAGTTACGATTGGGTAGAACTTCTGAGATAAGATAGACTTAGAGTCGTCAGAATTGCACTAATTGAGAATTGTAATGGTAGTGATGAGAACTCTTGTGTATGATATGTTCATAATTTCACTTAGTTAATGCTATTATAAATATGTTGTTACGTGAGCATACTTGATTTACTATTGTGATGATGATTGATGAATGTAGCAGTACGTTTCTTTTGTATCTCTCGATAGTATCTCTTACCCTATTTCTCGTATGTGTGATAGTCTTAAATGGCTAAAATACGAAGTAGACCGGCAACCGAAGCGGATGGACAAGAGGCAAGCGTGTCCAATCTGAATCCGTTGGATCGAGCCATGAACGCTATTCCTCCATCTTTACCGCCTGTTAGAAGATGAATATGGTTGAAGGAGACGATGAATATGCTGAAGGTTTGAAACCTCGATATATTGATTGAGAGAAAACGTACAATATGAAAAGTAAATAATGAGTAATCTAACCTAGACTACAAGATACAACATATTTATACATAGACTAAATGGGCTTGGGCCCTATACTAACATAGGCCTGGGCCCTCTACACATAGACATTAACATCCCCCCTCAAACTCAATCGGGAGAAGAATGAGCCAGATGGAGTTTGGAAACTAGATCACGAAACCGTCCTGGTAGATGAGCTTTAGTGAAAATATCAGCCGGTTAATCAAGAGTCAAAATAGGAAGAAGTTGGATCGTCTTACGAGTCACATGTTGATGAACAAAGTGACAGTCAATTTCAATATGCTTTGTGCGCTCATGAAAGACATCATTGTGAGAAATATGAATCGCACTGTTGTTGTCACACCACAATGGAGTTGGGGACTGTTGAGGAGCCCCCATGTCAGAGAGCAGCCAGCGTAACCACACAAGTTCTTGAGTCGTGTCAGCTAGTGCTCGATACTCAGCTTCAGTACTGGATCGAGCTGTGAGAGATTGTTTATTGCTCCGCCAAGATATAAGAGAATCTCCAAGAAAGAAACAGTAGCCGGTAGTGGAGCGACGATCAGTCAAGTCACTGTCCCAATCAGCATCAGAAAAACCTCGCAAATTCAATGATGATGTGGATGGAAAATGAAGACCATGAAACATGGTCCCTTTTAAATATCGAAGAATGCGCAGGACAGCAACGTAGTGATCAAAACAGGGTGCAGACATGAACTGACTGACAGTATGAACAACATAGGCAATGTCAGGTCGACTTACTGCCAGGTAGACAAGTGACCCCACTAACTGGCGATATAAAGTAGGATCACGTCGAGTTACTGTCAGGTAGACAAGAGGAGTGGATGCAGTTTTGTTGTCAGTAATCCCAGCTTTTGACAAAAGATCTGAGGTGTATTTGGCTTGACAAAGATAAATTCCCGATGGATTGGAGAGCACCTCAAGACCAAGAAAATAGTGTAAAGAGCCAAGATCCTTCATCTCAAAACAGGAGCTGAGAGATGTCTTGAGATTAGGTATGCCTGTAGAGTCGCTGCCAGTAATAATCATATCATCCATATACAGAAGAAGTAAGATTGTACCAGCCTCAGTGGTCCAAGTAAACAGTCCTGAATCATAATTGTTGGGTGAGAAGCCCAGAGAGGTGACTGTGGAACTGAATTTCTCAAACCAAGCTCGCGGAGCTTGCTTGAGTCCATAAAGAGCCTTCCGAAGACGACAAACATGACCTTGTGGAAGTCGAACGCCTGGAGGAGGTGTCATGTAGACTTCCTCAGATAAGTCACCGTTCAAAAAGGCATTCTTAACATCCATCTGAAAGAGAGGCCATTGTTTGGTAGCTGCGATGGCGAGAAGACTGCGAACAGAAGTGACTCGATCAACAGGTGCAAAAGTCTCCTCATAATCAATACCGTACTCTTGATTGAAGCCCTTGGCCACAAGACGAGCTTTATACCGATCAATAGAGCCATTAGATTTGGTTTTGATTTTGAACACCCATTTGTAGCCAATGGATGACTTGCCTGTGGAAGAGGAACAGATTCCCATGTCTGAGCTTTGTCAAGTGCCTGAAGTTCCTCATCCATAGCTTTCTGCCAATCAGGGTTAGAGGAGGCTTCCTTGTAGGAAGTAGGTTCGTGATTTGACAGCAGAGTAGCATAAACATGATAATCACGAAGATGATAAGGAACTTGTCTTACCTGATTTGATCATCTAACATTCTGATATTGAGAAGTTCCAAGAGCCAAAGACTCAGCAGGCACCTCAGATGTTGGCTGTGCGGATGGAGCAGATGATTGATGTTGATCAAGAAAACTAGGAGAGGCAGGCTGTGTGAGGGCAAGAGACTCTGAAGGAGAGGCAGACTCATAAGGAGTTGGAGCAACAGGTGGAGGTGATATGATGTCAGATTGGAGTGAGTCCAATGAGACGGAAGCATCAGTGAAAAACGGAGTGGTGAGGTTAGGAGACTCACGAAACATGGATATAGAAGAGAAAGGAACATGTTCCCAGAAGGTAACATGACGAGATATACGAAGACGATGGGAGATAGGATCCCAGCAGCGATAACCCTTGTGCTCAATACCATATCCAAGGAAGCAGCACAGTCTGGAGCGAGGTTCAAGTTTGGTATGTTCATGAGATTGTAGTTGAACAAAACAAGCACTACCCCAAACTTTGAGAAGTTCATAGGCAGGAGTGACCTCATAAAGAACCTCATAAGGAGACTTATTATTAAGGATGGGAGTAGGGTGACGATTGATAGTATAAACTGTAGTGAAAGCAGCTTCACCCCAAAAACGTTCTGGACATTTGCCAGAGATGACAAGAGTGCGAACCGTATCAAGAATATGACGGTGTTTGCGTTCGACACGACCATTTTGAGGAGATGTGCCGGGACAGGAGTATTGAGAGAGAGTCCCCTGAGATTGAAGAAAGGAGAGAAGAGATGACTCTTTGTATTCCATAGTATTGTCAGCTCTAAGAATCTTTATAGATTTTGAGAATTGGGTGTGAATCATCCGGGCAAACATAATATAAATTTTGGGTAGTTTTGAACGATGTTTCATGAGATATATCCATGTGAAACGAGTATGGTCATCAATAAAAATAACAAAATATCGAGCACCCCCCATGGATGGATGAGGTGCTGGTCCCCATACATCAGAATGAATAAGATCAAAAGAAGAAGTAGAACTAAACTCATTCATTTCAAAAGGTAAAGCATGATGTTTACCAAGTTTGCATGATAAACAAGAAATATTATCAGTTGATACACAATTTCCTAAAACTCCTAAGTGAGCTAATGATTTTATTCTGGCTAGAGATAAGTGACCTAGCCGAGCATGCCACAACTCAAAAGAGGAAGTGCTGGACACTGAGGCAACAAGACTTGAAGAAGGTAATGGAAGGCGAAGGTAGACCACTTCAATCATCCGTCCAACTTTACGGTCGAGTCCAAGGATCTGCTTGGTCTTTAGATCCTGTACAACACAACCAGAAGAATGAAATAAAATGATCAAGTTTGATTCAAGAAGCTGCGCAATCGAAACTAAGCTCAGAGATAGTTTCGGAACATTTAGAACATCCGGTAATTGTATATGAGGAGTGGAAACGTTTCCACTAAAGGATACCGGTAGGCCAGTGTTGTCAGCGGTTCTTACTGACGTAAATTGCTGAGGTGGTTTCTTAGAAACGAAACCATCAGGGCAAGGTGTCATATGATTGCAACACCCGGAGCAAAAAGCCATACGTTACCTGTTGCAGCTGAGTGTGGAGAATTCATACCCATAGCACCAGACATGATCTGCTCCATGAGTTCCTGATTGCGACACATCAGTTCCATTAGGTCAGGTGAGGAGGCTGAAGAAACCTCGGTATCAGCAATAGTAGATCCAACAATAGCGTGAGTCCGGTTCTGAGAACCAGTGTGCTTTGAGTTCTTCGGGCAGTCAGACTCATAATGACGCGGATGAGTGATTCCACACCTACGACACTTACGGATAGGACAATCAAGGAGAAGATGAGCAGTAGAATGGCAAAATGCACACTCAGAAATGTTCGTCTTTCCCACAGATTTGGAATGGTTGCTGTTGGTCCATTTGCCTTTTGACTTGGGATGAGACGTGTAGAGAACTCTATCAGTAGTAGGCATCGGTGAACGCATGTGAAGACGAGTTTCTTCACTTATCAATTTTTTTTATATTGCTTCTTCAAGAGTAGGTAATGGTTGCCAATGAAGAATAGAAGCACGAACATTCTCAAACTTATTAGTCAGACCCATCAGAATAGTGATCAAATGTAGCTAGTTGAAGTAGGCGGTGAATTGTTGAGCTGTTTCAAAAAAATATGTGGTACTCCAAGACTTATATGATCTCTGAGAGACTGCATTTCAGAGATATAAGAGTTTATGGATTGATCAGGAAGCTGACGTTTGCTCTGAAAAGTGGTCCACAGTTGATACTGATGAGACAGGCCTGATGACGTGTACCGCTTGGCAAGAAAATCTCAGAGACTTTTGGCGGTAAGATAACCAAGAAACTGTTGGTTGATCTCAGGAGTAGTGGAGGCATTAATAAAGCCCAGAATACGAGCATTATTGATGTCCCACTCATTCATGCGTTTTGCAAAGTCAACAGCTGCTTCTTAAACTGGAACTTTGGATGCACCAGTAACATAGGTGTGAAGGGCATAGGATTTTAGCAAAATTGTCATATGATGATGCCAAATAATGTAGTTGCTACCATTGAAAACAACTGAGATGGGATTTGAGTGACTGAGATTGGTAGCCATGAATTGAGGAATAGATACTGAGAAACAGTATTAATGACTGGTATTAATGACCGGTAGAGTTCGACCGATAATAGTTTTGACCGGTAGGGTGTTTAACCGGTAGGATGATGTTCGACCAGGATGTGGACTGGTATTAACGACCGGTATTAACGACCGGTAGGGTTCGACCGAAAGGTGTGGACCGATAAAGTTTCGACCGGTGGATGTTCGACCGATAGAGTTCGACCGAGAGGTGTTCGACCGATAGGCGTTTGAATGATAGGTTTCGACCGGGAGGTGTTTGACCGATAGGCGTTCGACCGATAGGGTTCGACCGGGAGGTGTTCGACTGGCTAGGGTTTCAGAAAACAAACCAGCGGCGACTTCTAACAAATCGATCGATCTGATCTTAAAGAAACAAATCGATTCAAAGCAAAGAAATCGATTCAAAGGCGATGACTCACAAAGAACCAGCGGCAGCGGCGACAAGAGACGGCAAGAGGCAGAAGTGGCGACGAGAGTCGATTATGGTTCGGATGAACAGTGATGACGATGAACCGTAAAATAATGAACAGTAAACCGATGAACAGTAAAATCGAAGAATAAACCTACAGCTCTAATACCATGTTAGAAGATGAATATGGTTTAAGGAGACGATGAATATGCTGAAGGTTTGAAACCTCGATATATTGATTGAGAGAAAACATACAATATGAAAAGTAAATAATAAGTAATCTAACCTAGACTACAAGATACAACATATTTATACATAGACTAATTGGGCTTGAGCCCTATACTGACATGGGTCTGGGCCCTCTACACATAGACATTAACACCGCCATTGGCCGGCAGAAGGGTAGATCACATCCACAGAGCAACTTTGGCTTTCTCCAACCCCATTATTCAAGAGGTGAATCCTCAGACGAAGTTGATGACTAATGTGATGCAGATGGTTACCTCTGCCATGGAGAATCAGCCAGAGGTTTTCTTGAAGATGTTGGATGACAGGGATGCCAGTCTGCGGAGGCATGAAGACCGTTGCCAAAAATATAAGGGCGGGTTCTGGGGGTACCTGTAACGCCCTAAAAATAGGGGTAAATTTAAATCTGAATAAACGCAACAAATGATGCCTTAAATTAAAAAATAAATCACCTAAAAGGGAAAACTATATTAGCGTTTACAATCTCTATAATTAGACATATGAAGTTGACAACAAACTAATCTAAATTGGTTACCTCTAGATTATGACAGTTGTCGACCAAATCTCCCAAAGAAATCTATTCCTTTATGTATGCCAAAATCCCAAAAGTATAATTCCAAAAGTTATCGCTATCGGCCATCACTCGACTCTCACTTCTTAAAGGCCCCATCGCTAACGGAACCTGTTATACATGTCATTTAAGAAAACAAGTGTTAGGCTTTTACACCTAGTGAGAACAAACATTTTATAATTAAATGAATGCAAAGTTATATAAAAACTTTTCAAGGGGGAATGTAGAAGATTCATCTTTCCAATTAAATAGGGAACATAAGATTTAAGAAAACATCTTGCGACGATGGGGGAGACCCGATTTCCAAGGAAGGTAGCGGAACACAAAAGTAGGCTATTGAACGTGTTAGTGAGCTCATACTAGGATCAATGGCCACAAGCTCGACGACTCGCACTATAGATGTGGACATAGGCCCCCGATGATCCTAATCATACTTATTCACTAGATATGTATTTATGACCAATGGCTAGTAACCGACTCCACATAACCGTACTAAGTTCCCCTCAATGACCCAATACACCAACTAGTTACAACGGGAATCATCCCATAAAATAAGCCGACTCTAATACCTATAGATCCATTTGTAATAGTCTAAGGCTCGTCACATTCACATTGTGACCAACAATAATCAAACATATAGCTTCAATACCAACATGTCCATAATACATGTTTCTTGCATAAACAACATTTTAGAATTGTTATTTTCATATAAAAGATTAGAAGTAACCATTCCCAAAATCAATACACACCTTTCCAAACAAGTGGATTTTCAAGAGTTTATCAACTTAATCTAGCCTTAGCTCTTGATGACCAATCACTCAATCCATAGTTTTCCAAAATCCACATTTAATAAGTAAAGTTCTTCCAATGGAACCAATATCATGAAATATACCCAAATGGGTGAGTCAATTCCCAAATGCAAATAAGCATATAAAATCCTCTTTTATAACACCTACCATAAAACTCTTTCCATTTTATATAAAAATGATAAAACCCTAAAACTTCCCAAAATTGTTCAGGTTACGTCAAAATCCAGCAAACTCAAGAATAAGATTAGGAGAAGTTCAAATAGTTAAAATAACAAGGTTTTGACATGTATAAAGTTTTTAAATAAGTAGCATGAACTCACAATGCTTGGTTTGTTTAGAACTTAAAACCAATGAATCACTAGAGATGGATGAGAAGTTCCTTTAAGCTAATCCTCTTGGTTGGGCTCTAGATTTGATGATTATAGACCACTTGATCTTCAAGGATTGGAGCTTTAAATGGGATAGGGTTTGATGTTGAAGGGAGTAAATTCGTGGGATAGAAAGGGAAAATGGTTGGTGAAAGTGTTAAATGCAAAAGGGGTAGAAAGGTTGAGCATTTAAGCTCCTGCACCTCGACCGCGAGTACGCCAAGCAACTGTGCCAGTAGCACTCTCACAAGGCACACTCACACAAAGTGTACCGCGGGTTGCCCCGCTCCCGCGATTGTGACATGGCGAAAGTGCTACTGTCACTCTCGCGGTCACTCTGACACAGAGTCTACCGAGAGTGGGGTGGCCTATGCGATTGTGCCCCGTGCTATTGTGACTTTCGTTACTTTCGCTGGCCACTCTCGCCTCGACCCTGCTAGACTTCGAATTTCGACTTTTCACGTGCGATTACCTTTAGACTTGAAGTAAACTCTCTAGTACAAGGATAATTTAATTATAATTATCGACTACGAACGATTAACAGATAAATGGGGATATTTAGCTTACCCAAAAATCCGGGTGTTACAGTACTGAAAATGTGATTAAAACCGAGGAACATGTAGTCGCCGATGCTAGGTGAGGTGGAAGAGTTTATTCCTACAAGACCTTTCTTTGTAGCAAGCCACCAGAATTTTCGAGGTCAGATGATCCGATCACTTGTATGAACTGGATCAAAGAGATCGAGCAAGCATTTGGCTATAGTGAATGCGAGGAGAGCCAAAAGGTGAAGTTCGCCTTCCAGATGTTAAGGGGCCCTACTCTTAGATGGTGGAACGTTACTAAGTCCACACCTGATGCTACAATCTTAGCCCAACTGACTTGGGTAATGTTCAAGAAGAAGGTAATGGAAGAATATTATAATAAGCGGGCGATCGACCTCATCGAGGAAGAGTTCCAAGTCCTTAGAAAAGGTAAGAAGACTGTGATAGAATACACTCGTCTCTTCATTGAAAAATTTGATCTTATGAGACACATGGCCCCAAGTGAAAAGGAGAAGATCAAGGCCTACCTTAAAGGCCTACCGACCGATATGATGGCCATGGTCTGTAACTCCAAGGCATCTACTCTCCGTGAAACCATTGAAGAAGATAATCTCATGGAGGATGTGTATGCCCGAAAGAAGGAAGAAGAGGTGGTAGTTGGAGAGAAGAGAAAGTAGGAAGGACATTCTGGATCCTTCAAGCGACCAAGACCGTTCAACAACAACAACAACCGAAGCAACGACCCTAGGAGAGAGGCTAGGTGGTGCCCAAAGTGCAAGAGTAAGCATTTGGGCCCATGCCACTCAAAAATCGAATCTTGTTACAAGTGTGGGAAATTTGGCCATACTCAAAGAGACTGACCGATGAAGGGGCCAATTTGCTTCAAATGTAAGGAGTCGGGCCATTTTCACAATTAGTGCCCAAAACTCAAGTCGGAAGGAAATCCCGGGAAAGAGAGCTCACCGAGGGTGCTAGGGAGAGCCTTTCAGATGACAACTGAGGAGGCGAAGGTATCGACAAATGTGGTGTCGGGTACATTTCTTGTTAACTCAATACCTACGCATGTTCTTTTTGATTCAGGTGCAAGTTATTCCTTCGTGTCGATTTCCTTTTTATCAAGATTGCCTGTGACTGCTAGTACATTAGAAGATGCTCTAGTAGTGGAAATAGCGAATGGTAGTCGAGTCCTTGTTAGTGAAGTCTTTGACAATAGTGTTTTGGAGATCGATGGGAGGAAGTTTCCGATAAAACTCTTTTCAATGTCCATCGGTGGTTTGACTTGATAGTCGGGATTGACTGGTTAGGAGAGAATCGAGCTGAAATTCTATGTTCAAAGAAATTGATCTGAATCCCTTTGACGGGCGATGATGCGGTGCTTGTATACAAGGAGAGAAGGAAATGAGATGTGGTGGTCATTTCTATGATAAAGGCATGCAAGTGCTTGGTGAAGGGGTGTTCTTCTTACTTGGCATACGTAGTGGATGCTAAGTTGGAAAAGGAGAAGCTTGAAGACATCAAAGTCATTTGTGAATTCCCGGATGTATTTCCCAACGACTTTCCTGGATTACCACCCGACCGGCAAGTCGAGTTCTGAATAGACTTAATTCTGTTGGTTGCTCCAATCGCTAGAGCCCCTTACCGATTGGCACCATCTGAAATGTAAGAGATTATGTCTCAATTACAAGATCTCTTAGAAAAATGGATTTGTGAGACCGAGCTCGTCCCCTTGGGGAGCTCCGGTCCTATTCGTGAAGAAGAAGGACAAAATGATGAGAATGTGCATAGATTACCTAGAACTGAACAAGGTGACCGTTAAGAAAAAGTACCCACTCTTAAGAATCGATGATCTATTCGATCAACTTCAAGGGGGTGGGATGCTTCTCAAAGATCGACCTTCGTTCGAGGTACCATTAGGTGAAAGTAAAAGATGAGGATATGGCGAAGACCTCCTTTAGAACACGATGTGGTTATTACGAATTTCTAGTAATGCCATTCAGGTTGACAAACGCACCGACGATATTCATGGATTTGATGAACCGGGTGTGTCGATCGTTCCTCGACAAGTCGGTTATCGTGTTCATCGACGATATACTCGTCTACACCAAGGACGAGACACAACACGAGAAACACCTTCGGGAGGTTTTGGAGGTATTAAGAAGGGAGAAGTTGTACGCAAAACTTTCCAAATACGACTTTTGGAAAGAAGAAGTTCAATTCTTGGGCCATGTGGTCAATCGCGACAGGGTGAAGGTAGATCCGTCCAAGATCAATTCTTGGGCCACGAGCACTATCGCTTGGCAATGTCGCCGTTGAGGTGCAGAACCTCATTAAATCCGAAATTTTGACCCTTTATCATTCATTTCTCAACCAAAACTCTAGAGTTCTCATCCTCTCCCCTCTCTCTTCATTTATAGCGATTCTAGGTCATTGATTGTTCAATCCCTCCTTGCTTTGAATATTTTTCTCCATCAACACTAAGGTTTGGAAGCTAGGGTCAAGTTCCTCCTACCACCATCTTGCCCAAAATTCTAGGTTTTGGGATTTCTAGGTTTTCACACAAACCTAGTATTGTGAGTTCATTTCACATCCCTTCCACTTTATATACATGTCTTAAATGCTATTTTATGCCTCTCTAAAATCTATATTACATTTCTCCTCATTTGGTGAACTTTAGAAACCTAGATCAAACTAGGGTTTTGTTGATTTTGGGTAAAATGATATTTTGATGGTGGAACTTTGTTTTATATATATAAATGATGTTATATTTATATTTGGAAGAACTTTGATGAAAGTTATGGTATGAGCTAAGTTTTATGTTGAAATGATAAATGATGGATTTCACTCCTTAAATGTTTTACGTGTGCAAATGTACATGTTATGTTGAGCACATTTTGGTATATATATTGGAAGTGTAGGAGACTATAGTGTAATGGATCCATAGGCACTTAGACACTTTTATGAAATGGGATGATTATTCCCACATTTTGGCTAGACATGGGAATTGTATCACCGGAGGACTCGAACTATAGACCGTGGGTGGTTGAACTCGATGACCATGTGACCCATGATACGTGACTTCTAGCGAATGAATCTTTCTTAGATAATTGGGAACTCGAGCTAAAGACTGTGGGTAGTTGAACTCGATAATCAATGGTGCAATAATAGAAGCTCTATAACATTGTAATGTGACCTACTTTTGTGTTTCGTCACTGTCAATGGTAAACCGAGTCTCCCCTGTTACTTTGTGAAACCTTATTTTCTCCCAAGAATCAATGAGGCTTGAACTAATAATGAACTCTTGTTGGTATCATGCTTTGGTATTAAATATTTTTCTAACGCGTTTTACAATTGTTTGAACTTACTAGGCGAAAGCCTAACACTTTCCTTTAAATGACATGTATATTCAGGTTCTTTAAGCGGTGGGGCTTCCAAGGCTTTAGGGGAGCGTACATTTGCCATCTTGGGCATTTTTTAGGTTGATAGCTTTGTTAGCAAACGATACTTGTGATTAACACTCTTTTGGTGATGATAGCGACACCCGTCCTTAGTCTAGCTTATATTAGTTGAGATTAGTAGGTCGTCGTTTATCATTCATATTTGTTTTGTAAAAGCTTTTACAATTTCCCCTTTTTAGGTGGTGTTATATATATTTTTTGTAGTGGTGTGTTCGGTTAAATACAAGTTTTAAGTTACTCCTATTTTTAGGGGTGTTACAGTGCCCATTTGGTTCGCAAAACTTAACAGGATTTGATAGGATTTTGAATTGAATTCAATTTCAATCTTGCTTTTGCTTTAAAGAAAAGTTCGGAATTGATATCCGAGAAACTTAGGATCTAGAAATCTCACGAGGCTGGTTGGTATTTCATGGAATTTTATAGAATTTGTTTGTAATAGTATTTTAAAATATCTTAAAAACATTTGTTATATAAATAATTAATTAATAAAAAAGTAATTTAATTACTTTTATAACTATTTATAGTTTATTTTTATAAATTGTTTATAAAAAAATAGAATTTAATTCGATATAAGAGGCAGGTTTGAATTTTTTTTTGGGTGTTGGTTTACCCTCTTGTTTGATTTCTATTAATTTTAAACATATTTACATGAAAACAAAATTATCCACCATGTTCGATCACAATAGACGTGTCCACAAGTCAACACTTTAACTTTCTATTAGTAGTCGATCTATTTTTGTTATTAATTCAATAACATAAAGCAATCCACTTATGGTTTTAAAAGGCTTTAGACACCATATTAAGTCCTAGTAGCAGAGATGCACAAATAGATTTGGCAACAGAGTTGAGGATACCAAGGATTGCAATCTTCATTCCTGTTTGACAACAGAGTCGGCAATATCGAGGATCACAATCCCTATCCTCGTTGGGGAACAAATTTCCTTCCCCATCTCCAGGGGAATGGGGATCCCCACTGGGGAATCGAGATTTTTATTTTATACCTTTATAAATGTCAATTTCATGTTTAAACAGTGTATTATTCTAAACTTTAATTAACCAAATTATATATATATATATATGGATGGAGACGAGTCAACCACCTTTCCATTCAATCTTGACCGTTTAAATTCATCCAACTTTTAATCCATGTCGTTCAAATTCATTTCGATTATTTCGTATAACTGCCCAGCCCCCTCCAACACACCCCTTAATCTTCTCCCCCACGTCCCCCCTGATTTCTCTGCCCCTTGAAACTATGAAAAAAAGGCAAAAAACATAAATTGAAACCGGCAGTCCCTCCCCCTACCGTTTTTGTAGATCCTTCATCTCTAAAATGTAATGAAATCCTGTAAAAAATTAAATAATCTTGAATATCCTTTTGTGATTCTATCGTTTTTTAAAGATAAAAATCACAATATTGAGTGAGAAATGTTGATAATGGCTCATGATTCTCCGTTGTCATCTACGGTGAGGATGGCAGTCTCTTTCTCCTGCGGATTTTGTAACATCGAATTGACGAGTCCGGTGAAGTGGACTTCCATTTCGAATTCTTCACTCAGCGGTGGAGAAATCGGGTGGTTGAGTGGCGGAAGACGAGCTTCCGGCGTTGGCGGCAGCAGTGGTGGTGGTGGGAGGTATCTTTCGATGTCGAAAGATGGAGCTGACGAATACTTTATGTACACCGTTCATATACCGCCAACTCCCGAACACCAGTTCATGTCAAATTCTCAAAATGTAAGTCCGGAGTATGCGAAAAACCACGGAAACCCAAATGAAAGTCGGATCAAAGACACAGTTTTTACAGGCGGATTCAATTCGGAGACACGAGAGCTCATGCTCGTCGGATGAAATCGGTCGAAGAAATGACGGTGGTTAAGTCGAAATTGCTCTCACAAGTGGATGGTTGTGACGAAAAATTAGTTGATAAATCCCCGAAATCTCAGTGCGAATGCGGGTTTAGAATCTGTAAGTTCTCATTTGCTCTATAAATTAAGTTATGCTTTCTTGCTGGTTTCTGCTTTTAGGACTTCCCATTAGTCGTATATTTTGTCACTTTCTTTCTCATAGTTTGATTAATGTTAGTTGGAACATGTACAGGAGAAGTCATGATATAGAGAGAAGCTTTCTCATAAGAATTTCAAGATTTGGGATCTTGGGGTCTGCTCAATGCGTTTGTAGGTTTGCATTCTAACTTTAGTTAGATTTAATGGGTTTAACAGGAGAAACATTTTATCTCCATACCGATCCGTGGAGGTTATTTTTAAACATACATTGTATACCACCTTGAGTGTTGATACCTTTTTATATCCTTATTTCTTCTCTTCTACTCTGCTATGCTAGGCATCTTTGACCACATTTCAAAGAAAACATTCAGGTATAACCTATTCATTTAATTGGTCCGTTGTTTATTTCGCCTGAATTTAGGGACTTCCATATGCTTTAAATGCTACAAAAAAGTAGCTTAAGAGTTTACAGGTGCTTGATTAATCTTTCATCTAATGGTAATGTGTATCTTTGTTGTTGACTATAGGCGTTACGGTATCTAATGGTAAGGTGCTTGATTAATCTTTCATCTAATGGTAAAGCTATCTTTGTTGTTGATTACGTCCCTTATCTAACAAAATAGACGGATTCTAACTTTGATATGAGCTTTAATGTGCCAATTTTAAATTAAGTCAATTTTCTCCATATAGGTTATTGCTGATTTCTTTTCCAATGAAGAAGCTGAAGATGTCAAAGACATGTTCAAACAGATGAACATTGATGATGTTATGGCCTTGTTACACACAAAGAATAAAAATTGGATTGCAAAAATCGAATTCACAGCTTGGGGAGTCCGAAATAGAGTTGCTTCTTGAAGTTGTGAGTCTAACTGCATGTTTTTTCTTCATTTACCTTGCTCGACAATTAGTAAATCATCAACCATTTCAAAAAAGTTGCATTAAATCATCAACTTTACATTTAGCAAATAAGTTGGTATTATTTCATGTTAGATTAATAAGGCCACTTATGTTAATTGAAATATGAATTGTCATCCTCGTGTACTATTACACCTCTCAATCAAATTTGATTTGTATCTAGCAGATCAGAAAAACGTAATGTATCTACGAACGTGAATTGAAAATGGCAACTTTGTAGTCCTCAAGTTGTAGCAAATAATATTTGTTTTACATGAAGTAATAGAATTGAAGTCAAGGGTATGAAAGATTTGTAATCTTATTTTGTTTAAAATTAATTTTGGATTTATTTAATGAATGGTTTAATAAATAATTTTTTATTATTTAACTATTGATATCCGTTTTAGATGCATAGTTCTTCATTAACTGAGAAGTAAGAGAATGTAGTTTCATTTTGTTTAAATATAAGTTTCAGATTTTTCAATAAATAGTTCCATTAGATTTTTATTCTTGGTTTTTCGTTGCATTACAGCGGGTATATGATTGAGAAAAAGTTACCATATATTTATACTATGCAAGTCATAACTTTTAGAAAAACAAGTATGGACGGGCTTGGGCCTAGGGTGGGTACATGATTGAAGCATGGTGATTTTTGATCACATCAACCCCATGACGAGCTAATTTTAATCAACAAGTGATGGTGCAACTTAAGATGGAACTGGGAGATGCTCAACAAGAGTATGCTGGTTTGTTGGCTTAAATGTGACGCAACCAAGTAAGCAAGTATGCTACCTTACCTATTGGTCGAATGTGCCATTAGTAGGGAGACGTTGTAAAACCGCCATCTTCGAATAAAGTGAAGTGGACAAAACTAATTAAAATGGTTGTAAAATTATGTCATAGGTGCTTTATTATATATTTTACTAGCCCTATGGACTAGGGGTGAGCAAAACCCGAACCAACCCGAATTACCCGTCCTACCCAATCCGAAATTCTTCACATATAGCCTATCATCATTGAAACCCGACATCCGAAACCCGATATTTAATGTAGGATTATAGGGTTCGGGTTGGGTTTGCATATGGGCCACCCGAACCCACCCGAATATCTGACTAAACTATATAATGAAATAATCAATATTATATATATATATATATATATATATATGTGTGTGTGTGTGTGTGTGTGATTATATTCAATAATATAAAATTGTAAATGTAATCCTTTCCTATCATGTGGAGTAGTGCTTATCATGTTATTAAAAATTATTCAAACATCAATGCAGGTTATACAAAGAGTTTCCAACTTTCTATACTTTCATATTAGTAAGTTATTATATGATTCATTTCTAATTTTCTATGACTAACAGTCGTGATTCACTAATTTTGTCCATTGGCATTGATTAAACTCCATTCCATATCCAATTTTCCATGGATATGAGACATGCAAATCAGCAAATGCAACGCAGCAGGCAGCAACACTGATCGAGCAGGAATCTAATCCAGGTTTTGTTAGCCGTGTAGGGATATATTTTTTGTATGCTATGATTTTATGAACCAACCCGAATTACCCGTCTGAACCCGTCTTAATTGTATGCTATGATTTTATGAACCAACCCGACAAAACTAACTAAAATAGTTGTAAAATTATGGGATTTGCTTCTTTAAAATATTAGTTATCATGTTGCAATGTCTTAATTGTCTTAGTTGTGTTAGTTAAAGACTGATCACTCAAATAACTGAATCTATATTAAAGTCATGTCGTGTACCCGATCAACGAACGGGTATAACACTAGTTTTAATGGTTTTGTACAAGGGTAGTTCAAAAATAAATATATCAATTACAATACTTAATAACAGATATCATATACATCCACGTTGTTATATCACTAAAAGTTTCTCCGAACAATCAAATTAATACTATAATATATTATAAAAGTTTCTTATCATGGAAGATTTGTTATATTTATGTGTTATATATACTTCTTGGGTTCATCATTTATATTAGAGTAAATTACGTTTTTAGCCCTTGTGATTTGTTGAAAATTACTATTTTTGTCCTTATGGTTTTGAAATTACATTTTCATCCCTATAGTTTATAATTCATTACATTATTTTTTTTTTCATCTCTATGGTTTGCAATTCAACTCTATTTTTTACTACTTTTTCCTTCTCTTAAAAGTAGTATTTTGGCATCAGGGACGAAAATAGAAATGAATTGCAAACCATAGGGGTGAAAACTGAAATTTCAAAATCACAAGAATGAAATTCGTAATTTTTAACAAACCACAGGGACTAAAGATGTAATTTACTCTTTATATTATATTATACATATACATTTATATACTATGTATAAAAACTTACTATTAAATATTTGGGGTCGGGTTTTTTAGAGGTATCCCCGACCCCATCCCCGGTTAACAAATTCGAGGATTCCCTGTCCCTGTCTCGGGTCAACTCGGCAAGTCCCGAGTCAAACCGGGTTCGTGTATCAGGTTCCCCGTGGGGGACGGGGTTTTTTGCCATCCCTATGCACAAAAAAGCTCGAGTACAATCCGGAAAAAAAACTCGGGCCTAGTAAGCTTAAGCCTAGGCCCATGTTAAGTCTTAAAGGCCGACCAGGGCAACTTTTTTTAAGGTCCCACTAAAGTTCGGTCCAAAAAATAAGTCGACCTGGAAAAGTCTGGTTAAACCCGATGGGGTTGAAAGAGGACCCCAAATCTTGGTTAGGTTTGGTCATGAAGAAGCTTAAGTTTTTCATTGGTTTACTAAAAATGGGCTTGGAAGGCCCGATCCTTATGCATCTATATCTTGGAGCTATGTAAGGTGAGGTATGCACCATGCATCTTGAGGTGCATTATGGAACTTTTAAACGCGTTATTTAACTTTCAATTTTTTTACGTTATTATGAACTTTTGATATAGAAAGCATATATGTATGTATCTATGTATATGTGTGTGTATGTGTGTATATATATGATATACACGGTTTTCGTTTTAGGTCACGCCCTGAATAATGTTGTAACTTTGTCGTGACTTTTAAGAGTTGAGGCTTGACTTTGCCGTCAAGGTCGTTCCAATCATTTTGGAGGTCATGTCACACTCATACTAAAGATCATCTGAATTAGTAATAAACAAAATAAAATATAAAACTTCATATCATATTAAAAAAACTTATAAATTAAAACAACAAAAATGCTTAAAATGACAAATGGAGAAAAATATTAAAGAGTCGCATTTTGTTTTTGATTGGAAAATTCTGAAATTAAATAATCGCTTTTAATTTTGAAAGAAATTATATAGATCTTCATTGAGATGAGTTCAAATGTTGGGATATAGAAATCCGTGAACCAAGCACAAGTAAAATTGGGTGTTCAAAAGGTAAGATTTAACATGCTAATAGACGGCCCTGCTTGCCGTCATGTCACGACTCACACCATTTAGAACCTT
This sequence comes from Arctium minus, assembly GCA_954870635.1. NCBI lineage: Eukaryota > Viridiplantae > Streptophyta > Magnoliopsida > Asterales > Asteraceae > Arctium > Arctium minus. Next base: position 71,566,869 of record OX941091.1, on the reverse strand, counting down.
ACTCCTATCTATTTCATCATCTAATCATTACATCATATGATTGTGTACAATTATGGATATTAAATAAGGGGTTGTTCACGTAGAGCTTAATGGGCTCTATGGCTTATTCCCACAGTTCTTTTAGGTTGTTTACTTGCGCTTTATTCGTACAACACATGACTTATTCGCATATATGGTCATGATGTGTTATCCCCATTTAGCCAAAAGAAAAAAAAGACACACCTACCCCTTATTTTTAATAAACACACCTCCTTCCACAAACACGCCTTCTCTCCCAGACTTGTTCAAAACCCTAGCCACTGTGTATCCTGAGACTGACAACCATCTTTCCGTTGACCAGTGACCAGACCAGACCATTGTGACCAGCGACCAGACCAACGACCATCTTTCCGACGATCGTCGTGACCAACGACCATCTCCCTAGTTTGCTCCTCCGTTTGATCTCCTTGATTCCAAGTTTGATTTTTACATATACCAAGGGTTTCTTTTTCTCCAAGTTTGAAGCTTGCAAATTTCGTTTTATCCAATCAAGGGTTAAGATTTTGTTTTCTCCAAGTTTGAGGTTTGCTTATTTCTTCTCTGTTTGTTGATGATATGCTTGACTTGGTAATGCCAGGGATACATTTGATTTTTTTATTGGGGCTTCTACTATAACATATTTCTCTTCTCTTCGATTTTTCGTTTATCCCTTCTCTTTTTTTTCGATTTCTCTTCCATTAGTGTCGAAGTTTATCTTTTAGATGATGATAGATGCACACTATATATTTGATGAATTGATGTTATATGTAAAGTTCAATTAAACAGGGTATAATTCACAATCAATGGTGTAACACCCCGAATTCTGAGAACCCATGTATTGTTTTATCTTTTTTGGAACCTTTTAATTTTAAGGATTTATAAGTATTTTATCGAGCCTTGCGGATTTAAGCATCGTGGATTGAAAATCGTCAAATTTTGGGAAGTTTGGGATTGCTCGCGATTGTGCCCGCGAGAGTGACATGGTCACAATCGCGAAGGGCCCTATCGCCGGAGGCTTTGGACCTACGGTACGTTTCTCGCGATTGTGCCAGCGAGAGTGACTTGGTCACAATCACCAGGGCACTATCGCCCCGTTTGTACCGCAAGGGTGGAGGCACTCGCGACCTTGCCCACGATAGTGACAAATGTCACTATCGCCGGGGCACTATCGTCGGCGGGTGTTTGGGTATAAATTGTTTAAGTCGCGATTTTAGGGCATTTTATCTGATTTTGAAGAGGCAGTAGCGATTTTCCTCTCTAGAATCCTGGTAAGTCGATCTTCCCCCTTCCTTAGCATTTATGTCTCTCAACTACTTCAACCCCTTAATCATTTACGTGTTCTAGGTGGTTGTGAATCATCATAGTGCTAGTGAAGCCACCTCAAGCTCTCAACCCATCTTCTTCTTGTCTAAGTTTTGGGTATTAGGGTTTTAACTTCACCCCTACAAGGTGAGTTCTTACACTTTTATAAAACATTATACATGTCAAATACGAATCTTAAATCCCTAAACATCTCCTTCTATATATTTGAATTTGGATTTTATGCCAAGACTACCTTTTGGAGATTTTTAGGGTTTATAAACATTTTATGGAAATGGAAGTGACAATATCTTGATAATGATCCTACAATTTACTTGACTTGGGAAATGTATTTTAATGGGATAAATTTCGATTATATAAACTTGTGTTTGGAAATAATGAATTTCTAACTGCTGATAAGTTTATATGGTGGGATTTAGCATGTTTTGGATTGAAGCATATGAGGGTTGGTTACATTCATCTAGTGATCTTTTAATAAATAATGGGACTTGGTCATTACGAAAATTACCTCTTCGACAATTTATGTATATTATCAAAAGTTAGAGTACTCGTTTGGCCTTACGGGCGTTATTTGGCATAATTGCTTGCATTGGGAGTCATGACCCCTATTTACTATAGTATTACGATATTGGATAAGGATTTCAATGTAATGACCTTTCGCGGTCGAACCTTTCGCGGTTGAACCTTCTGCGGTTAAAGTTGATTTCCGTGGGCGTAAGTTTAAAGCCACTGAGTCTGACATCCATTTGCGTGTACTTTATTTGTTATTGGTTCTACTGACACATTGAATGACTTACTTTTGTGTTCCGTCGTTCGTGTTAGTAAGTGGGTCTTCCCCGTTAACCCAAGAGGTATCTGCTATATTTCAAGGAGTATTATTGTTGTCATTACCATCACTATTGATGTACAAAGAGAAACTCTTTTATTCACTTTTATGTTCAATTTCTTAAATTGCAAATGTTTGATCTCACTAGGCTTTAGCCTAACAATTTTTCTTAAAATGACATGTATAACAGGTCAGGTTAGCAGTGGGGCTCGTCGGGATTGAGGGGATGGCTCGCGGGCCAAGAGCGGTCTTTTGGGGAAACATATAGTGACCGACATGTTTTGTTAGCGGACATACTTTTGGAGGAATAGCTACACCCGAACTTAATCTATCTTTTCTAAGATAGATTATTAGGTTGTTGAAATTATATTCCTCATTTGTTTAGTCTTGTATATGATGGCATATTATTCCCCGTTTTGGGATGACACATTTTGGGCATGTTAAACAGGTTTTAATTATTTTGGATTGGCCATTTTATAGCCGTCTTATTGGGGAATTTTCGAAATTTTATTGCTCTAAATTTTAGGGTATTACAAGTTGGTATCAGAGCATTAGTTTAAGTGAACTAGGCATGGATGTAGGGTACCTAGACTTAAGCTGTGGATTTAGGCGATGATTTTGTGAGATTGGGTAGAACCCTTAAGATAAGATAGTCTTAGAGTCGACGGAAGCTACACAAGTTAAGAATTATGGTAATGGGAATGAAAATTTTTATGTATTGCATGTTCATAATTTCGCCTAGCTAACGTTATTATGAAGATGTTTTACGTTATTATGCTTGTTTTCCGTTGTTCTGATGATTAATGAATGTGGTAGTACGTTTTCTTGCTTATAACCGTATAGTCTTATCTTATCTATATTCTCGCGTGTATGGCAGACTATGGTTAATACGCGTAATCGGCCGGAGGGGTAGGATACGGCAGCGTCTACGACCGATCAACCAAGAGTAACGAATAACGATTTGCCCCCACCGTTTATAAATGCGTTGGGTGGAGGACCGGAGCATGTACCTCGACGCAACATAGCTGCAACTCATCTGATCATGGAAGAGGTAACTCCGGAAACTAGAATGATGGAGCGGATGATGCAAGCAGTGAATGCAGCTATGGCTCAGCAGCAAGAGGCCTTCCTGAAGCTATTGGATGACAGAGATGCTAACCACCGTAGACCGGAGACGGTGGCGGAGAATGTGATTGTGGCGGGATCCGGAGGTTCGGGACCCCGTGTCCCTACCAATGAGACGGCAGCTCTGACCACAAGACCTGAGGCAAAGTCTTGTACGTTCAAAGCGTTCCTCGGGTGCCGACCGCCAGAGTTTAAAGGATCAGATGACCCGGCCGCTTGTGTGGGCTGGATTAGAGAAATGGAGCAGGCTTTTCATTCTAGTGAATGTGGAGAGAGTCAAAAGGTAATTTTCGGCTCGCGGATGTTGAGAGGGACGGCTCTCACGTGGTGGGATGTGTATTCCGCCTCAATAGAAGCATCTATTCTGGAAAAGCTTTCTTGGGAAACTTTCAAAGAGAAGATGCTAGAGGAGTACTGCAATGAGCGCACAATGGACCGGATCAAAGACGAGTTTCAGAACCTAAAAAAAGGCAGTCTATCCGTGAAGGAGTATACTCGACGGTTCATGGACAAGCTGGGTTTGTTGGGACATCTGGTCCCTATTGAGAAAGAGAAGGTCAAGGCTTACACTAAAGGCCTACCGTCGGAGATGATGAATTTGGTTCGGGTATCCAAGGCCGCTACCCTACGAGCGGCAATTGAAGAAGCACGGTTGGTGGAGGATTCGTATGAGCCGATTAAAGTTGAGAAGATCGGGAGTACCGAGAAGAGAAGATGGGAGGGAAATTCCGCACCCTCCAAGAGACCGAAACCCTTCAGCAATAACTATAGGGGGACCGCCCCTAAGAGGGAAGCTTCATGGTGCCAGAATTGTCGAAGCAAGCACACCGGTCCTTGCAATACGGGATCTGTTCCGTGTTTCAAATGTGGCAAGCCCGGCCACAACTTTCGTGGTTGTCTGATCAAGGGACAAATTTTCTTTGGATGCAAGGAACCTAGACACATTAGAAGCGAATGCCTTAAGGCGAGGACAGGTTCTAGCGGAGGAAAGAAGGTGGACCCTCCGAAGGCGACGGGAAGAGAATTTTAGATGACGACCGAAGAGGCAAAGGCTTCACCGGATGTAGTGTCGGGTACGTTTCTCCTAAACTCCGTACCTACGCATGTGTTGTTCGATTCGGGAACTATTTTCTCATTTGTATCAAGAGCGTTTTGCCCAAAACTATCCATGCCCACTACTAGTTTAGAAGATGCATTAGTGGTAGAGCTAGCGGATGGCAATCAAGTGGTGGTTCAGGATATTCTAAGAAATTGCAAACTTGAAATAAAAGGGAGAGAATTTCCGATTGATCTAATGCCAATGGTCATCGGGGGATTTGACGTTGTAGTCGGGATGGATTGGTTATCGACTAATCATGCTGAGATTCTTTGTGCAAAGAAGTTGATCTGAATTCCAGATTCGGATGGTCATGCGGTGACCGTGTATGGGGAGAGACGAAAGGGTGAAGTTGCAATCATTAGCATGGCAAAGGCACGAAAGTGCTTGGTAAAAGGATGCTCATCCTTTTTGGCATATGTAATAGATGCCAAACTCGAGAAGAAGAAGTTAGAAGATGTCGAAGTGGTAAGGGAGTTTGCCGACGTTTTCCCGGACGACTTGCCTGGTTTACCTCCCGACCGTCAAGTGGAGTTCAAGATTGATTTGACGCCGGGAGCAGTGCCTATAGCCCGATCTCCATACCGATTGGCCCCGTCAGAAATGAAGGAAATGATGAGCCAATTGCAAGATCTGTTAGAGAAGGGGTTCGTAAGACCGAGTTCCTCGCCTTGGGGAGCACCGGTCTTGTTTGTGAAAAAGAAGGATGGTACTATGCGAATGTGTATCGACTATAGAGAGTTGAATAAGGTAACCGTGAAGAACAAATACCCGCTCCCTAGGATTGATGATCTATTCGACCAACTTCAAGGAGCGGGTTGCTTTTCGAAGATCGATTTCCGTTCGGGCTATCATCGAGTGAAAGTCAAAGAGGAAGACATTCCTAAAACCGCTTTTAGGACGCGTTACGGTCATTACGAATTCTTAGTGATGCCCTTCGGTTTGTCGAACGCTCCAGCGGTGTTTATGGACTTAATGAATCGCGTGTGCCGACCCTTTCTAGATAAGTCGGTCATCGTGTTCACTGACGACATTCTTATCTACTCGAAGGATGAGGTCGACCATGCGCGTCACCTTCGGGACGTTTTGGAAATCTTAAGGAAGGAGAAGCTCTATGCCAAGTTTTCCAAGTGCGAGTTTTGGTTGAAGGAAGTGCAATTTTTGGGGCACGTGGTTTCGAAAGATGGAGTGAAGGTGGATCCGGCCAAGGTTGAAGATGATGAATTGGGAACCTCCCAAAAGTCCATCCGAGATTCGAAGTTTTCTAGGATTGGCAGGGTATTACCGAAGGTTCATACAAGACTTCTCCAAGATTGCTTCTTCGTTGACGATGTTAACCAAGAAGAATGTAAAGTTTGTGTGGACCGAAGACCAAGAGAAATCATTTCGGACTTTGCAAAGGAAATTATATGAAGCTCCGATCTTATCCTTGCCGGAAGGATCGGAGGATTTTGTGGTCTTTAGCGATGCATCCAAAATAGGGCTTGGATGTGTACCAATGCAAAGAGGGAAGGTGATCGCGTACGCGTCTAGACAATTGAAAGTGCACGAGAAGAACTACCTCACTCATGACTTAGAGTTGGAAGCGGTAGTGTTCGCGTTAAAATTATGGCGACATTACCTTTACGGCACAAAGTGTACCTTATACACGGATCACAAGAGTCTGAAGTATGTTTTTGATCAGAAAGAACTCAACATGAGGCAACGAAGGTGGTTGGAGCTACTCCAGGATTATGACTGTGAATTACTCTACCACCCGGGTAAAGCAAACGTGGTGGCCGACGCCTTGAGTCGGAAAGAGTATAGCGGAAGACTTCAAGCCAAACTTACAAGAATCGAGTTGGTGTCAAGTCTCATGGAAAAGATTAAAGAGGCGCAAACCGAAGCATTAAAATAAGAAAACCTCAAGGATGAGGTGATGACCAAGCAACGGTTATTGTTGACCGAAGATAGTCGGGGGATCAAATGCTTCAATGGAAGAGTTTGGGTACCCAAGTTTGGTGGTTTCCGAGAACTACTTTTGGAGGACGCGCATAAATCTAAGTATTCTATCCACCCGGGGAAGTACCAAGATGTACCGGGATTTGAAACTACATTTTTGGTGGCCAATTATGAAATTAGACGTAGCTCATTTCGTAGAACGATGCGTGACTTGTTCACAAGTGAAGGCCGAGCATCAACGTCCCTATGGGAGCCTTCAACCTTTAGAAATCCCTGAGTGGAAATGGGATAAGATCACCATGGATTTTGTGACCAAGTTACCGAAGACTGTGAGAGGGAACGATACTATTTGGGTTTTTGTCGATCGTTTGACGAAGAGTGCCCACTTTCTAGCGATGCGGAAAACCTTGACAATGGATAAGTTGGCAAAGTTGTACATAGATGGAATCGTCTCTAGACACGGTATACCCTTGTCAATAGTCTCCGATCGTGATAGCCGGTTTACATCGAGATTTTGGGTAGCTTTACACCAAGAGTTGGGTACACGGGTGAATTTGAGCACGACTTATCACCCACAAACAGACGGACAAAGTGAAAGGACGATTCAAACGCTTGAAGACATGCTTAGATCATGCGTGATCGATTTTGGCGGTAATTGGGATACCCATTTACCTTTGGTGGAATTTGCGTACAACAATAGTTATCACTCTAGTATCGGAATGGCGCCATTTGAAGCTTTGTATGGGCGGAAGTGTAGAACCCCCGTATGTTGGCTAGAGGTGGGGAATGGCGCCATTCCCATGTGTGCTATTTACGGAAGTGCTTAGCGAAAGAAGAAAGCGTCATATCTTTGTCCGAAATTCGAGTGGATGATAATCGATGTATCGAAGAGCCCGAGGCAATTTTGGAAAGGGTAATAAAAAAGCTCCGACATAAAGAGGTAGCAATGGTGAAGGTTCAATGGAAACACTACCGCGGCGCCAATGTGACTTGGGAAGCGGAAGAAGACATGAGGCGTAGATACCCTCATTTGTTTAGTTAGTAGGATTTCGGGGACGAAATCATTCCCAAGTTGGGGAGAATTGTAACACCCCGAATTCTGAGAACCCATGTATTGTTTTATCTTTTTTGGAACCTTTTAATTTTAAGGATTTATAAGTATTTTATCGAACCTTGCGGATTTAAGCATCGTGGGTTGAAAATCGTGACAAATGTCATGGTCACAATCGCGAAGGGCACTATCGCCGGAGGCTTTAGACCTACGGTACGTTTCTCGTGATTGTGCCAGCGAGAGTGACTTGGTCACAATCGTCGGGGCACTATCGCCCCGTTTGTACCGCAAGGGTGGAGGCACTCGCGACCTTGACCGCGATAGTGACAAATGTCACTATCGCCGGGGCACTATCGCCGGCGGATATTTGGGTATAAATTGTTTAAGTCGCGATTTTAGGGCATTTTATCTGATTTTGAAGAGGCAGTAGCGATTTTCCTCTCTAGAAGCCTGGTAAGTCGATCTTCCCCCTTCCTTAGCATTTATGTGTTCTAGGTGGTTGTGAATCATCATAGTGCTAGTGAAGCCACCTCAAGCTCTCAACCCATCTTCTTCTTGTCTAAGTTTTGGGTATTAGGGTTTTAACTACAACCCTACAAGGTGAGTTCTTACACTTTTATAAAACATTATACATGTCAAATACGAATCTTAAATGCCTAAACATCTCCTTTTATATATTTGAATTTGGATTTTATGCCAAGACTACCTTTTGGAGATTTTTAGGGTTTATAAACATTTTATGGAAATGGAAGTGACAATATCTTGATAATGATCCTACAATTTACTTGACTTGGGAAATGTATTTTAATGGGATAAATTTCGATTATATAAACTTGTGTTTAGAAATAATGAATTTCTGGTTAACTGCTGATAAGTTTATATGGTGGGATTTAACATGTTTTGGATTGAAGCATATGAGGGTTGGTTACATTCATCTAGTGATCTTTTAATAAATAATGGGACTTGGTCATTGCGAAAATTACCTCTTCGACAATTTATGTATATTATTAAAAGTTAGAGTACTCGTTTGGCCTTACGGGCGTTATTTGGCATAATTGCTTGCATTGGGAGTCATGACCCCTATTTACTATAGTATTACGATATTGGATGAGGATTTCAATGTAATGTCCTTTCGCGGTCGAACCTTTCGCGGTTAAAGTTGATTTCCGTGGGCGTAAGTTTAAAGCCACTGAGTCTGACATCCATTTGCGTGTACTTTATTTGTTATTGGTTATACTGACACATTGAATAGCTTACTTTTGTGTTTCGTCGTTCGTGTTAGTAAGCGGGTCTCCCCTGTTAACCCAAGAGGTATCTGCTATATTTCAAGGAGTATTATTGTTGTCATTACCATCACTATTGATGTACAAAGAGAAACTCTTTTATTCACTTTTATGTTCAATTTCTTAAATTGCAAATGTTTGATCTCACTAGGCTTTGACCTAACACTTTTTCTTAAAATGACATGTATAACAGGTCAGGCTAGCAGTGGGGCTCGTCGGGATTGAGGGGATGGCTCGGGGGCCAAGAGCGGTCTTTTTGGGAGACATATAGTGACCGACATGTTTTGTTAGCGGACATACTTTTGGAGGAATAGCTACACCCGAACTTAATCTATCTTGTCTAAGCTAGATTATTAGGTTATTGAAATTATATTCCTCATTTGTTTAGTCTTGTATATGATGGCATATTATTCCCCGTTTTCGGATGACACATTTTGGGCATGTTAAACAGGTTTTAATTATTTTGGATTGGCCAATTTATAGTCGTCTTATTGCGGAATTTTCGAAATTTTATTGCTCTAAATTTTAGGGTGTTACAAATGGCAAAACAATCATTTCTATCATTCAAACTGTTGATTTAGGAAGGAAAAAAAAACAACACATATTTATTCAGACAGACAAATTTTTCATACATAACTTAATAGAAAATTTGGTAAACAATTCCTATGATTTTGCCAAATTAATTTCAGGGAAATTATTTTATTTTACAATGTATTTATGTGATAAATGATCAAAAATAACTCATCTCAATATACCACTTTTTAGTATGAGAGTGTCATAACAACATATTGAACATTTTCCACTAGGGTTTAAGTTTTCTGATTAAATATGTTGGTTTGTAATAGTTCATAGTTTAAATACGCTACTTTTATTTTAGTATATGAATCATTGTGATAAAATAAAATGATTTAATAAACAAAAACTATTAATTAAAATAATGTTGATAATTTTATTGGATATATGAATTTTGGTTCGGCTCGTTATGTAAAACAACAAACCAAAAATAATTGATTGATTAAACTTTTAAAGTAAAAGTGTTTTATCCAAAACCATTGACTAGGTGGATTAGATTTTACGATATTGGAATTTTGTACTTCATTTAGAATACAGGTTTGTCACGTTGTTAAGGTGGAATAGAAAAAGTTAAAATATTATTTTACCTAATGTAATTTGTTATTAGTTAGTTTATTTCTATCATAACTGATGATCTTTGAAGATACATAAAACATGTATCATACTTGCAAAAATCAGTATTATAGCCCGAAACTGATTTCCAAACCAAAATTTCTTGCTGTCGATGATGACTTTGACATGGGTCTCTTTTAAACTCTCAACAACACCCCATCACATTTTGTATCACAAATCAATATGTGTCTATTTAAACCCTACATTTTAATATATCGTCCTAAATATTATTTAAATCAATACAATTACGAATCAGAACAGTAACATTAAATGTAGGTTCTTCGAAGTTTAACACTTTCTTATAGCATCTCCAACAAGTTATGCTAAAGTTTTCTGAAATAGAGTAAAAAATAATCAAAATCTCTAAAAAAATTTGCATCCAACTCCAACACCTATTCTATTTTAGCAACTCTAGTATTAATTATCTTATTAAAATATTTAATTTATTTAAGTATATTATTAAAATATTCAATATATAAAAAATTGGGAGAAGAAAAAATTGCTTTTTGGGGATAATGATTAGTTTTGGGAGAAAACTATCTATTTAGAGATCTCTCTAAATTTAGAGATTTTTACAATCTCTCTTCTCTTTATACTATTTTAAAATAGAGGATAGCATAACTGTTAGAGCAACAAAAATATTAAAATTCCAATTTTTTCCATTTTAACATAATTGTTGAAAATGCTATTAATGGCTTAAATTTCAAAATTCATTAGGGAACAAGTATTGTTTTTAAAACAAAATTTGAGCATCTTGTCTTTAAATCCATCTCACCTATCAACATTTTGTCCCTAAATATTTAAATAATTAAATAAAAAAAATACAAGGACAAGAATTCTTAAATAAACATTTGAAAATGATTTTACTAACTTTTTCACAAATAATGATTACGGGTGTTAATGAGTGAGCCGAGTTGCATGTTATTTGAGTTCGGCTCGAAAAAATTGTACTAGGCTCGAGCTCAAACTCGATATTTGTTTATGGGCTTGAATTAGCTCTGTTATTGGCTTGACCTTAATCATTTTTAAAACTTGATTATATGAATTATGAACATGGCTGACTCGAAAAAGTGTATGTTTGGCTCGACTTGGCTCGACATGAAAAACTTAATCGAGCTTTCGGACGAATCGAGTCAAAAATTGGTGTTATGAAACTCGACTCGTTAAGTTAAACAAGTTCTAGTCGGTGTTCAAAATCGACCCGAGCTCGAAAATTATTAAACTCAAGCTCGAGTAGATCGTTAAAAGATCGACTCATCAACATTTCTAGCAATGAATACGTCTAGTTGGCATATTTAATTTTTGTATCGACTGATGAACCTCAAAATCCGATTATTAAAATAGAATTGAAACTTTTAAGAATAATTGTAATTATTTTTGAACACTTTTATAAATAAAACAATTTTATATATTACATTTTCTTCTTTTATGAAACTAATTACTTTTTCATAATAAATTTAATATATAAATTAGAGTAAACTACGATTTTCGTTCTTGTGGTTTGTTGTTTATAACAATTTTTGTCTCTGACTTTAAAAGTTGCTTTTTTGGGACAAAAAAACAATTTTTAAATATTAGGGACGAAAATAGTTATAAACAACAAACCAGAGGGACGAAAATAGTAGTTTACTCTATAAATTATATGTTATATGATTATATCACAACCACATCACTCGTTGTTAGATCACATATCTATTGGATTCAAGATCATCCAAACTAAAGATCGCAATCTGAAGCTAAAGTCGGAAAGTCGACTCTCGATATTAAAGTTTAATGTTTATTTGTAATAAATGTCAAAGTAATTGTTTGTTATTGTTTAGTTTAGTTTGTTAGTTATTAGTTAGCTTTATAATATCTAAGTTAGATTAGATATTATTTGTTTTATTGTTTAATATTGCAACTTGTTGTTGCAAGTGGTTGAGGTTGAGTGTCTAAGAAGCTTGAGATAATATCTGATATCTCTCAACTCTCTGTTAGATTAGATTATAATCGACACACAAGAACACACACAAAAGGTGTAAAAGAGAGAAAAACAGAGAACACAATCTAGAGCTTGAATCGATCAACCTTGTAACATTTGTTATATATCAATACAGGTTGGTAAAACAATCAGACTTACCTCTATTCTTGTGGGCTGAAGTTGTATCGACTGCGTGATATACACAGAATCGCTCCATGATACATCGCAGATTCAAGAAGACTCCTTATGCTTTAATCAACAACCGAACACCAACAATCAAATATTTCCATATATTTGGGTGTAAGTGTTTCGTGCTAAACGATAGGGAGAGTCTCAACAAGTTCAGTGCTAAGGTGGACGAAGGAATCTTCATTGGTTATTCCTCGACATCAACTGCATTCCGTGTTTATCTGAAGAAGTCAAAGACGGTGATTGAAACCATCAACGTCACGTTTGATGAAGAGATAGCTTCCGAACAACACAGTTCAGAACCCGCTATAACATGAATACTAGCTTCTGGGCTAATCAGTCCAGAACCTACGTCTCAACAGAATAAATCAGATGAAACATCAACTTCTACTAACCATTTATCTGATTTAGATTTATTATTTGAATTGTTTTATGATGAATTTCTTGGATCTAATGTAAAGAAATTTGTTATGGTTGACAGGATGGAAGACTTAACGACTACTCATCCAACCAGTTCAGATGTTCCTATTGAATCTAATGCCCCGATTCAACAAGAAGTTCCAATTCAAATGACGACTCCAACAGTTGAAGAAGTTCCATGTGATGAAGAGACAGAAGTAGTTGAACCAGTAGGATGTTCTGTACAGATCCATCCACAGCCGGAACAAGCTGTACCTGCTGAGCCTTCTGAACCTACCACTTCAACTGCAATCATCATTCCTCCTGAACAAGCTGAAGAAGGTACAAGTGGATTTATAGATGATACAATTGACATACATTCATATAATCCACTGCCTCATGAACATAAATGGACCAAAGAGCACCCAATAAGCCAGATCATTGGCGATCCATCAAAACCGGTGCAAACTAGGTCAGCATCCATAAACATGTGCATGCATGACTCTTTTCTGAGCAAGTTCGAGCCAACACGCGTATCAGAGGCACTTGCTGATCCAGAATGGGTGATCTCAATGCAAGAAGAGTTGAATCAGTTCGACGCACTTAAAGTCTGGAGACTCGTACCAAAACCTCAAGGTAAAACAATAATAGGTATGAAATGGGTTTTCAAGATAAAGAAAGACGAAGATGGTACCGTTATCCGAAACAAGGCAAGACTAGTAGCCAAAGGATACAGACAAGAGGAAGGAATCGACTATGACGAGACATATGCTCCTGTGGCGCGATTAGAGGCAATTAGAATGTTTCTAGCCTACGCAGCCCACAAAAACTTCACGGTCTTTCAAATGGACGTGAAGACAGCATTCCTGAATGGAATTCTAAAGGAAGAAGTCTACGTCTCTCAGCCAGAAGGTTTTGTCAATCAAGAGAAGCCGAATCACGTCTACATTCTCGACAAAGCACTCTACGGTCTGAAACAAGCTCCTCGAGCCTGGTATGATGTCCTTTCCAATTTTCTAGTCAAGTCTGGTTTTTCAAAAAGAACGGTGGATACCACTTTGTTTATCAAAAAGGAAAAAGCCGATATGATTTTAATTCAAATCTATGTAGATGATATTATTTTTGGCTCTACAAATCCTAAGTACTGTAAGAATTTTGCAAACCTTATGGTGTCTACATTTCAGATGAATTTGATGGGAGAGATGAATTTCTTTCTCGGTTTACAAGTCAAACAATTTTCATCGGGTATTTTTATCAATCAATCAAAATACATTATGGATATTCTTCGGAAGTTCCAAATGGAAAATTCAAAACCGATTGGTACCCCAATGGCACCAGGTACTAAGATTGGCACCGATCCTTCGGGAAAGGCTGTTGATTTTAGGACTTATCGAGGGATGATAGGTTCTTTAATGTATCTTACTTCTAGTAGGCCAGATATAATGTTTTCAACATGCTTATGTGCACGATATCAGGCCAATCCTAAAGAAATCCATATGTCTGCTGTGAAGCGCATATTTAGGTATCTAAAGGGCACTGCAAATCTTGGTCTGTGGTATCCTAAAGATACTAGTTTTGAACTAACAGCCTACACAGATGCAGATCATGCAGGTTGTATGTTAGACAGGAAGAACACATCAGGACATGTAAAGTTCCTCGGTGATAAACTCGTAAGTTGGGCATCGAAGAAGCAACTTTGTGTTTCAACTTCCACGGCCGAAGCAGAATATGTAGCTGCTGCTAGCTGCTGTTCTCAGGTCTTATGGATGAGAACTCAATTGCGCGACTATGGTTTCCACTTCAACAAAATCCCGATATACTGTGACTCCAAGAGCGCCATCGCAATAACAGCGAATCCTGTTCAACACACAAAGACTAAGCACATAGACGTCAGGTATCATTTTATTAAAGATCATGTTGAAAAAGAAACAATTGAACTTTTCTTTGTAAAAACTGATTATCAACTTGCCGATTTGTTTACCAAACCTTTAGACGAAAAGAGGTTTACCTTTCTTGTCTCTAAGCTTGGTATGCTAAATCTTAAGATTTAATCAGTAGTTACCTATCAAAGTTTTCTAAATTATATACTTTTTCATCATTTCTTCATTCTTAACTTTGTTTGATATCTGCACTTCTCTATTCTGTTCATGAACCAAGGGGGAGTATGAGAAGAAATTGACAAGTGGTCAATATTACTTCGAGGGGGAGCTCATAAAATTTTGCATGTACCTTTTAATGCCAAAATTTTTTGTAATGCAAGAATTTAGGGGGAGCTCTTCAAGACAAAAGGGGAGTACGTATATGACTTCTGATTATTTCTTATCAGAACTCGTATTTTAAAAAGTTTTACTACTTTTTGTTTTTTCAATTTAAGTGAATAAATTTGACTTTGACTTGACATAAGACTTTTGCAGAATTTTTGAGAGATGCTTACAAGTTCATATGTTTATGACTTTAAGCTTAGCTTCATGAGATATAAGATCGCACGTTAAGGTACAATCCTTTATCTTAATCTCATTTATGGTTGATAAGTGGATAACTTTCAATCATAGAAAACATTGTTATCAAATGTTCAAACCACTTCCCGATTCTTAAACCGAATTCATGATTTGGAAGTGTGACTTTAAATGTTTTCAAAGATCAACATTGTGCTTTAACTGAAATAGTTAAATCATTATGAGCATCATATGCATAATAGGAAAACAAGGATTTCTTTGTGCTAGGAATTAACACAACTTCTATGGAATCACCTTAACCAGTGATTTCTACCTAAGAAGTTAATCCTTAGTGATTGAGTGTGAGAAGTTGAAAAGAAATGAGTGTGTCAAACAAAGAAAGAAAGTTTGATTAGAGTGAGCAAAATGTTTATAAGAAAGAGCGTGTGAGAACAGAGTTAAAAGAATATCACAACTCTGCACCAACTTTTTCTGAGCCGGGCAGCCACATTACTAGTGTTTCACAATTCTTTGGTGAACATTATTGAAACAAGCAACTAGCCCATGCCAACTCTTGATCAAACCTCACCAACTACTCATTTTCTTCTCAAATAGAAAGTGTTTCACATTTTTTAAGGGGATGCAGCACATTTGCTATCTGATTTTCATTTGGAAAATCTGGATATTGAAAAGAAGGAAGTCTGCCCCACCTTCGCACTTCAATCATGCACATTGAGTCTGTGTTTAACTTATTGTTGTCTCAGTGGTTTACACAATTTTGAGCCAAATAAGCAATCATCAAGTGCTTAATTCTTTCTATCACAGGCACAAACACACAAGGAATTTGTTTCTTTGTCATAACGTTTATAGAAATTACCTTTGTGGTGTTTCGATGATTAAATGGAAGCCCTGGGGGAGTCAACACCAAACAGCTCCTTTCCAATGTGTATTCGTTACACACAGTGACTTAGTGTTACTGACAGACATAATAACTGATTCATTAGTTGATTCAGGTGTTACACGACTACTTTATCTAGATTTGCAAAGATCTGGATGAATATCTTATGAATTAACGAATCAGAGGCTCTAACTGAAGGACATTTCTTACAAAACGTTTTGATGATGTCGTTACACTTTTCATCAAAAAGGGGGAGAATGACTACACAAGAAATGGCAAAGATCACATGTTTCAAGAATCACGTCCAAGATTGAACTCTTCAAAAGCAAGTATTCTGAAGACATGCTGATTTCAGAGCTAGAGAAAGAGATTGCATCTTCTAAGCTGAACAAGAAGACTGAATTGCTAAAATCTTTTTAGTAACGATCTTGATCCAAAGGGGGAGATTGTTAGATCACATATCTATTGGATTCAAGATCATCCAAACTGAAGATCGCAATCTGAAGCTAAAGCCGGAAAGTCGACTCTCGATATTAAAGTTTAATGTTTATTTGTAATAAATGTCAAAGTAATTGTTTGTTATTGTTTAGTTTAGTTTGTTAGTTATTATTTAGCTTTATAATATCTAAGTTATATTAGATATTATTTGTTTTATTGTTTAATATTGCAACTTGTTGTTGCAAGTGGTTGAGGTTGAGTGTCTAAGAAGCTTGAGATAATATCTGATATCTCTCAACTCTCTGTTAGATTAGATTATAATCGACACACAAGAACACACACAAAAGGTGTAAAAGAGAGAAAAACAGAGAACACAATCTAGAGCTTGAATCGATCAACCTTGTAACCTTTGTTATATATCAATACAGGTTGGTAATCATATTGTGTTGTTTTTATAAGAACTTGATATAGTATTGTGGACCCACACTCGTATTCTTAATTTTGTTATGAAGTCTTTATCGAAAAATCCAAATAAAAAACATTTTATTCAATTCAAAGAGTAGTTCTTCTTTTTCTTTGATTTATTATAAAAATTAATTCAATTAATCTACAATAGCAAAAACTAAACGACACATCCCCTCAATATATTATATATGTTATAATACTCATTTAAAAATAAAAATAAAGATAAAAATAAAAATAAATTGTTTTAACTTGGGTTATTCTTCAAGTATACTTTACTTACATACAAGGCTATACCCTACATGTATACATATACATATACCCTACATATATACATATACATATATAGTAGAGGTGGGTTATGATGAAAGCCTTTGTTTTCCTACAACCCTTACAACTAAATTAGGAGCATCCATTTGATCAACAACGATTACCATTTGATCGGTTGTAACTACCCTTAATTTAAAAAAAAATGGACGGTGGATATGTGGGTTGCATTGGTTGTATAATCTAGAAAGGGTGTATTTGAACGCTGTAACACCCGGGATTTTGGTAAGTATTTCTCTAAGTGTATACATACATATATATATATACATATATATATAGGGGTGGGTTCAAATGAAAACTCATATTTCTTTGTGCACATGAGAACAAATCTTAACCATTGATCAAAATTTAGAAAACTAATCAGTGGTTAATACATAATAAGGTTAATTGGGAAGTGATTAAGGACAAAATTGTAATTTTGAACAACGCCTACCTTCTTTGACTTTTTATTTTTATTTTTAATTAAAAAAAAATTACCCCCTTAAACTTTAAAATAATTTATCTTAAAAATTACTAATACTTTAATCAAACAAATTACATCAAAAAAATGAGAATTTCGTGCTCTTCGATATGACATCCATCTCGATATAGTTTTTTTTAACCGTTTTTTACGTGAAATTTTATATACATGTTATATTCATTATGAATATGCATGCACATCATCGGGTGTCCACATTCAGTATAAATAACAAAGGTGAACGTTCATTCACTATTCATGATGAATAATACCGTATGCAAGATGAATAATATAATATTCAGGATTTTTTCGTTTTAACCGTTTTTACGTGAAATTCTATATATGTGTTATATTCATTATGAATATGCATGCACGTCCTCGGGTGTCCACATTCAATATGAATAACAAAGATGAAACGTTCATTCACTATTCATGATGAATAATATAGTATTCAGGATGAATAATACAATATTCATGATGAATAATACACGAATCCATTATTCATGTATTATTTATCATGAATCGTGTATTATTCACCCTGAATGTTCTATTATTCATCCTGAATGATACATTATTCATGATGAATAATATATGAATGACCCGTGAAGGTATAGACACATGGCGTACTCTCTTTTGTTTCCCAATTCACAACCGAAATTTGGTTTAATTCATTATGAATATGTATGTGCATCCCCGGATGTCCCACGTTCAGTATGAATAACAAATGTGAACGTTTCATTATTTATGATGAATAATATAGTGTAACACCCTAAAAATAGGGATAACAAAAATCCGAAAACGGACATGAGGTATACAAAAATTGTCATAGCAAGAGCCTCCCAAAAATGGGGAATATATATAACTAATCTGTTTAATTACAGTTGTAATTTAACGGACAATAAATAACAACCAACTAATCTAATTTCTACAACTAGAAAAGAGATTACAAAAGGGTTGTCATCTATAAACCCAACGGTTCATTCCAAAGTATAAAATGTCCATGTGCAAAAACCCCAAGCTCTCACCCCAAAGCAACTAAGCCTGCTTAGGACCGGCGCCGCCAGAACCTGAGATACACATCGACACCAACAAGTGTTAGGCCAAAAACCCTAGTGAGTTGAACAATAATAAACAAGCATGAGCAGTTACAATTCTTATCAGCAGTTAACCAGAGTTCAACAATATGTGGAGTCAACAGGGGATACCCGTAGCACCAATCAGTTCCACCCAAGAGACAATGTACCTTAGTGCCACTACCAAAAGTGACACCCAAAGGCCCGGCCCATTCGACAACTACAACCATGGCAATACCCCGAATGGCGGAGGTCTAGGCACATACCCACACGGTGGTGCCCAAGACTACATCCTCCTAGTGTCTACCAACTTGGTTCGTCCAACATAATACATATAGGAGGTCTTGAGGTATATATCTACCAATACATTTCGATACCAACTGTTAGAGCATAAATATGTTGGATACAAGATCAAGAAGACAAAAGTCAAAGTTCAAGAAGTCAAAGCTGAAGAAAGTCAACTCTCAAGTGAATGTCAAAGTCTTTTGTAATAAAAGTCAAAAGTGTATTGTATTTGTATTTTATTTTCTTTGTAATTCTTGTAGGTATAAATACCTTGTATTTTTTCTGTTTTGTAGTAGTGGTTTTAGTTGAGAATCTGAGAATACATTTGAGAGAGAGAAATCTGTAGAGAGAGAAAGTGAGTTCTAGAGAGAGAAAGATTGTAATCGTTTGGATTGAATTTGTGAAAGATTAATCAAACAGGTAATTGATTTGTAAATCTTGTTTGTTGATTTGTTTGTGATTAGGAACTAGAATCTGGGCACACAATTGGTATCAGAGCAGATCCAAAAGTGAAATCAGATCAAGAAACAAGTCGACTATGTGTTCGTTGATGTCAGATCAAGTTTTTGAGTTTTAGATTGATTTAGGAGTGGAAATCGATTAGATTTTGTTCACTATAAGTAATATCAATCGAGTCTGTAAATTTCATTTTGTTAATTGCACTGTAATTTTCTCGAATTTTTTGGATTTTGTTGAGTTTGTAAGTCACGAGTTCTACGCACTGTATTTGAATCAATGTGTATATTTTTGTGTTGTAGATCGAATTTAGTTGTTAGTAATGAGTTTTCTATGATTAGGTGAGTAAATTCTCAAAGTTTGGTGCTGAAATTCAAAGTTTAGATTGATTTTTTAGTGAAACAGATGAAGAACACGCAAGAAATCTGAAGAACGCGCTAGATCTGAGAAGCGTGCAAGTTCTTCGATAGAACGTTCAAGCTGAAGAATCTCATTTTTGGACAAAAACGCGCAAGGCGTTATTAGCGAGTTCTAGAAACTTGTTGGATGAAGTCTGCGAGTTTTGAAAGTTGGATTTTTTTAAGGACCAAAACATGCACGTAGTGGTTAGCGAGTTTTTACCAAAACGCGCTAGTAGTGACTAGCGAGTTTCTCAAACACGCATGCCTCAGCCTGCGTGTTTATCATTGAATAGTGATCTGCGTGTTCAGGCATTAGCGAGTTTCATCGAGAACAGTCTTTTGCGAGTTTCAACGATTAGCGAGTTTCAGCTATCTGCGAGTTTATCAGAACACACAAATCTTTGCGTGCGAGTTTCACAAACACGCAAGCTTTAGTCTGCGAGTTTTTTAGCAATAGTGACTTGCGAGTTCTACAGTGACTTGCGAGTTTTGTCACTTAGTCAAAAATTTTTTTCGAAATTTCTAAGTTTTTTTTCTCTATATTTCAAGATTTTTTCTTGTGATTTCATATTTGGACTAACGATCAGTTCTAGTTTCTTATTGCATATATTTTCAAACAGGTTTAAACAAGATGACTTCCAAAGATGCTCTTTCTATTGGCACTGATGTCAAGCCTCATGTTCTGTTCAAAGGAGAATACGAACTGTGGAAAGACAGATTTCTGGATTTTGTAGACAGACATGCAAACGGGCAAAACATTCTGCTGTCAATTACAGAAGGTCCTATGGTACCAATCACAGTTCAAATACCTGATGATGATTCATCTGATAGTGAAGATGGTACTGAGGAAAGAGAACAGAAGATGAAAACAGTTCAAGTAGAGTATGGTCAATATTCAGAGGAACAGAAAAGCCGATTTAAAGCTGATAAGCAAGCAAGATCCCTTCTTCTTCAAAGTATCCCGAATGACATCTACATCAAGATTGATAGTTACAAGGCAAATGCTAAGAAGATGTGGGATCAATTGCAAAAGATGATGATGGGATCCAAGGTCGGGAATCAGATGAAAGTGGCTAACTGCATCAATAGCTATGAAGAATTCAATGCCAAAGAGAATGAAAGCCTGGAAGACACATATGAACGATTTGTCTTGCTTCTGAATGAACTGACAAAGAACAAAGTAAAAAAGAAGCAGTTGGAGAATAATGTCAAATTCCTGAGTATCCTACAACCTGAATGGAAGAAGCATACGCGTAGGATGAAACAAATGAAGGATCTGAATGACATTCCGTTACATTAGGTTTACGAGACTCTGAGGCAAAATGAAGAAGAAGTGGAAGAGAAAAGAGCTGAGAAAAAGAAGGCAGATAAAGTTCCCGATCCTATTGCATTGGTGGCAGGAGAGAAGAAGAAAGAAAAGAAACAGAAAAAGAAAAAGAAGAAAGTGATTACCAGTTCTGAATCAGAATCAGAATCAGATGGTGATGATGGAGAAAGTCTAAAACAAGCTATGCTTTTACTGACCCGAGCTTTCCAAAAGAAATTCTACAAGAAGCCGGGATCAAATTCACAAAGATATTCTTCATCCAGCTCTAAGAACCATGAGCACCGAGAAAGAGTTGAAGGGGAAAGCGACATGAAGAGAACCGGTATATGGAAAGGAAGCCGGAAGAAAAGAAGAAGTTTATGAATGATTACATCGTTGCTGAAAAGTCAGAAAATGATCCAATTAGATGCTACAATTGTGGCAAGATTGGAAATTTTGCTAAAGAATGTCGAAAGCCAAATGTTCGCAACTCCCAGTACTATCAGAACAAACTGCTATTGGCCAAACAGCAAGAAGCTGGCATAACATTAATGGCGGAAGACGAATTCTGGTTGGATCATTCTGATCAAGAGGATGAAAAAGAGAAAGAAGAAACAGCTCATCTCTGTCTAATGGAAAAAGAGGTCAAGTATGATGAGTCAGATGATGAAGCGACTGATGAGGTAATGAACTTAACTGAAAAAGATTTCATAACCAAAATGGAAGCCATGATGGTTAAGCTTAAAGATCTTCAAGTAAAAATGAAGAAAGAAAAAGACAGAGTTGCTAAAAGAAACAACAAGATCTTTGAGCTTAATAAGTCCGTTATTGGGAAGAAATAATTAATTGATTCTTTACGCAAGTCTGCTTCTGATTCTAAACTTCAAGTAGATTGTTTTGAAAAGAAGATTTCTGAGTTTGAAGTTAAATTTTCGAAGTCTGAGTTTGAGAAGAAAGAATCTGCACTAACCATTCATAAGTTGCAGGTTGAGAACAAGCTTTTGAATAAGAAGGTAAATTGTTTGGAAGCCAAACTCTATGCAAGAGGCCAAACAGATCAAACTATTTTTCTCAATGCACCTAACGAAGAGGTTGATGTTAAGGAAAAATGGGGACTTGGTTTTGAAAACCCCCATTACTTAAAGAAAGCCATCAGAAAACAACCAACACTTTATAATTTTGATTTTCTTGCTTGTGCTGGTAAACATACTCATTTAAAACCCAAATTTGTTACCAAATTACCAGAAGAAGTTGAGGCCAAAGAAACTGAAAATAGAAAGAATATAACGAAAATACAACTACCATTTAACTATGCAAAGTTAAATGATAGTTATCTTTCAGAAACAGCAAAAGTTCTTTCAAACGATTATTTTGCTAGTTATTCTGTTTCTAAGATGAAGGCAAAACCTGCAATTGCAAAGGTTTATGTTCCTCCACTCATTCTTGAAAGCAAAATAGTTGAGCTTGAAAATGTCTTATCTGATGAAAAACTTTTGGTAGATATTGAACAAAGTGTGTTTTCTACAGTTTTAAAGAACACTGTTTTTCACACTAAATCTACAAAGTTTTCTAAAGTTTCAAAGGCATCTCCAACTTCGTCTGATAATTTTGATGACTTATTTGAGTCTGCAAATGACTTTCTTAATTCTGATGATGGGTGCATAGAAGAAATTGATATGTTTGACTTCAATGCTACTCTTCCTGATCATTCTACTTGTCTTATAAATGAAAAAGTGTTACCAAGTGGTTTTAATATTGGTGAATCATCAGCTAAGGTTGGTGAATCAGTTTCTATAACTGCTGATTACTATGATCAAGGTAAGAAACATAAGAAACAGCGATTACAGAAACAGAAATACACTGGTACACAAAAGAAAACTCAATCTCAGAAATCTGCTTTTCCTAATAATTCTAAATCTTATGTTTCAGATTTAAGGAAGAAAAGGTTGAAAGCGAGATTTGAATGGAGACCAAAGAGGAAGAATGATGAGATAGCTGAATCAGTTTCTGATAACTCATGTACTAGATCTGTTAGTAGTGATAATGATGTAGTTGGTCAACTTGCTTCACCTAAACAAAACCTTGTAACTTCTTACAAGCGTTATTCAATAAAGCAATTGATTCAATTATCTCCTATTACTACTAAATCTTTTCATTATCGGATAAATGATTTTGCTTATTCTCATAATTCTACTGATTGGTTTGGATCTTATCATGTTTATTCTTCAAGATCAAATGTTTTTAAAAGTTTTCAACGAAAAGGAGGATCCATATTCAAATGGATACCAAAATCATGTGCTAATCTGTTAGGACCCGTTTTTAAATGGGTACCTAAAATTATTATTTCCCGATTTCTCTTGCAAACCCGGCATATGTGGTACTTGGATAGCGGTTGTTCCAAGCATATAACCGGGCAGAAAGATTTATTATCTAATTATACATAGAAATTCAGCGGCAATGTCAGATTTGGGAATGACCAAGTTTCACCAATCTTAGGATATGGTGATATCATTCAAGACAACATAACGATTAGGAAGGTGAGTTATGTCGAAGCTTTAGGGCACAACTTGTTTAGCATCGGCAAATTCTGCGATAAAGGGTTAGAGGTCAACTTCAAAGCTAAGAGATGTTCGGTTCGTTCTGAAGACGGCACAGAACTCTTCGTTGGCAAGCGAAAGTCAAATCTCTACACCATCAATCTTTCAAAGGTTCAGAATGACAGTCATGTTTGCTTATTATCAAAAGCTTCGATGCAACAAAGTTGGCTTTGGTACCGACGACTATCACATCTGAATTTTCGTTATATCAACAAGCTGGTTAAAGATAAGTTGGTAAAAGGACTTCCTGAACTGAGATATGAGAAAGAACACTTGTTTGATGCATGCGAAAAGGGTAAGATGAAGAGAGCCGCACATAAACCGAAGCCTGAACCAAGCACCAGTTCTCCATTAGAGTTGTTGCATATGGATTTATGCGGTCCAATGAGAACACAAAGCTTAGGAGGAAAGAAATATGTATTGGTTATTGTGGACGATTATTCAAGATACACGTGGGTCAAATTTCTTCGATCAAAAGATGAGACGCCCGAAGTTCTCATTACCTTCTTAAATACGACCCAGGTGAATATGAAGAGACAAGTCAAGCTTCTTCGAACTGACAACGGCACAGAGTTGAAAAACAAAACAGTTGAAGAATATCTCGAATCGGTCGGGATATCACATCAATACTCTGCTGCGCGTACACCTGAACAGAGTGGAGTAGTCGAAAGGCGAAATCGAACTCTAGTCGAGGCCGCTCGTACTATGCTTAGCCAATCGGACTTACCTCTATTTCTGTGGGCAGAAGTTGTGTCAACTACATGTCATACTCAAAATCGATCCATGATACACCGCCGTTTCCAACAGACTCCATATGAGCTGATCAACAACAGAACACCGACAATCAAGTATTTTCATATATTTGGATGTAAGTGTTTCGTGCTTAACGATAGAGAGAATCTGAACAAATTCAGTGCTAAGGCGGACGAAGGCATCTTCATTGGCTACTCTTCCACATCTGCAGCATACCGTGTTTATCTGAAGGAGTCAAAAACAGTCGTAGAGAGTGTCAATGTAACATTCGATGAAGAAATGGCTTCTGAACAACTCAGTTCAAAACCCGTGATTACTGGAGTATTAGCTTCTGGACAGATCAGTCCAGAACCTGTTTCTACAGAGAAAAATTCGGATAACGTTTCTACTTCAGTTTCACATTTATCTGATTTAGTTTTGTTATTTGAATTCTTTTATGATGAGTTTCTAGGATCTAATTTGCCTACAACCGGAAGGAAAATCCGTAATTGGCACTAAATGGGTATTCAAGAATAAAAATGATGAAGATGGTATCGTCATAAGAAACAAAGCTAGACTTGTAGCCAAAGGTTACCGACAAGAGGAAGGCATAGACTACGATGAGACGTATGCTCCAGTAGCGCGTATAGAGGCAATCCGCATGTTTCTAGCCTACACAGCTCATAAGAATTTCACAGTCTATCAGATGGATGTGAAAACAACCTTTCTGAATGGCATTCTTAAGGAGGAAGTATACGTGTCTCAACCAGAAGGGTTCGTCAATCCAGATAAGCCAGATCACGTCTACATTTTGGATAAAGCCCTATATGGTTTGAAACAAGCCCCTCAAGCATGGTATGATGTTCTATCTAAATTCTTGGTCAAGTCAGGTTTTTCCAAAGGTAAAGTTGATACCACTTTGTTTATCAAAAAGGAAAAAGCCGATATCATCCTTATTCAAATATATGTTGATGATATAATATTTGGCTCTACTAATCCTAAATATTGCAAAAACTTTTCTAACCTCATGGTGTCACGTTTTCAAATGAGTATGATGGGAGAGATGAATTTCTTTCTCGGATTACAAGTTAAACAGTTTTCAACGGGGATTTTCATTAACCAATCTAAGTACATTTTGGATATTCTTCGGAAGTTTAAAATGGAAAATTGTAAACCAATTGGAACCCCGATGGCACCAGGTACTAAGATTAGCACTGATCCTTCGGGTAAAAGTGTTGATGTTAGAACTTATAGAGGTATGATAGGATCGTTAATGTATCTTACATCTAGTAGACCAGATATTATGTTTTGAACATGCTTATGTTCTAGATATTAGGCTGCTCCTAAAGAATCCCATTTGGCTGCTGTCAAAAGGATTTTTAGGTATCTTAAGGGGACTGCAGATCTTGGTCTATGGTATCCTAAGGATACTGGTTTTCAATTGACTGCCTATTCAGATGCAGATCATGCAGGTTGCATGTTGGACAGAAAGAGTACTTCAGGTCACATTCAATTTCATGGAGACAAGCTCGTTAGCTGGGCATCAAAGAAACAATTATGCGTTTCCACATCGACTGCTGAAGCAGAGTATGTAGTTGCTGCCAGTTGCTGCTCTCAAGTATTGTGGATGCGAACACAGCTGCGAGACTATGGATTCAAGTTTGATAAAATTCTAATATATTGTGACCCGAAGAGTGCAATCACGATATCTGCTAATCCTGTTCAGCATACGAAAACCAAACGCATTGATGTCAGGTATCATTTCATAAAAGATAATGTAGAAAAAGGAACAATTGAACTTTATTTTGTAAAAACAGATTATCAGCTTGTAGATTTATTTACCAAACCATTAGATGAAAAGAGATTTAATTTTCTTATCTCTAAGCTTGGTATGTTAAATCTGAAGACATAATCAGTTGTTACCTAATAAAGTTAAGTACTGTTATTTTTCATCATTTTTCTTTATTATTATTTCTAAAGGATATCTGCACTTTAACATGATTGCTCATGATCTCAGGGGGAGTAAGAGAAGATTAAAGATGAATCATTATTCTTTTGAGGGGGAGCATAACTAATTTCTGCATTTTGCTTAACTAACAAATTTTTTTTGCGATGCATGATTTTAGGGGGAGCATATAATATCAAAAGGAGTAAGACTATGATTTCTGATTATCTCAGATCAGAACTCGTACAATCAACGTTTTACTGCTTTATGTCATTTTATTTTCGAATAATTTTGTGAATAAAGTTGCTTTGACTAGACTTTGAGACTTATGCAGATTGAGAGAAGATGACACGATCATATCTTTATGACTTCAGCTGACTTCATGAGATCTAAGATTGCACGGAAAGGTTAATTTCTTATCTTAATCTCATATATGGTTGAAAGAAGGACAACTTTCAATCATAGAAAACATGTTCTTAAAATGTTCAAACCACTCCCCGATTCTTAAACAGATTTCATGAATTGGAAGTGTGATTTTAAATGTTTTCATTTTTCATTTTGAGCTTCAATGATTAATAAACCATGTGTTTTCAAAGATAAATACTTGCGTATTGTCTTTTCTACATACTTTCAAGTATTCACACACATCGGTTTAATTTTTGATCAAATTGTTCTTACCATGTCTCATATTTAACCATATTTTCGATGGTAAGACACCCCGCTTGTACTTCAATGTATATTGAGCGTCATTTCATTTCGAAGCGTTTCATTCAAGAATGTCTAAATTTTTGTTTCATATAGACTATACCGTTATTCTTGACCATAAGCCTTAATTGATATATCAATTCATTTCTGATCATTTTCATACAATGTCAGATTTTCAAACAAGTCTTTTGCATTCATATTCATTCATTTCATATACTTGTTTGAAAATGCTTCAATGTCTAAAAATGCTCAAATCTTCATGATTATATTTTATGAGCATACATTCATCTGACATTTGTATATGAGTTTTAACTGATAAAGTTAAATCATTATGAGCAACACGTTCTTTTAGGATCATACATGGGTTCTTTGTGCTAGGAATTAACTGAACTTCTATGGATTCACGTTAACCAGTGATTTCTACCCAAGAAGTTACCCTATAGTGATTGAGTGTGAGGAGTCTAAAAGAAATGAGTGTGGGTGTGATGAGGTAAAATGTAAAGGAGAGTTTGGTTAGTAGTGAGCTTAATGATCAAAAGAAAGAGGGTGTGAGAACAGAGTAAAAGAATATCAAACTCTGCACCAACTACTTTCTGAGTCGGGCAACGACTTTACTAGCGTTTCACAATTCTTTGGTGAACGTTATTGAAACAGGCAACTAGACCATGCCAACTCTTGACTAAACCCCACCAGCTACTCATTTTCTTCTCAAAAAGAAAATGTTTCACATTTTCAAGGGGACGCAACATATAATCTATCTGGTTTTCATTTGGAAAATCTGGATATTGAAAAAGAAGGAAGTCTGCCCCACCTTCGCACTTCAATCATGCACATTGAGTCTGTGTTTATCTACTGTTGTCTCAGTGGTTTACACTATGTTGAGCCTTAAAAAGCGATTATTCGTGCTTAATTCTTTCTACACGTGCATGAACACACAAGGAATTTGTTTTCTTGTCATAACATTCATAGAAATTGCCTTTGTGGTGTTTCGATGATTGGATGGAAGCCCTGGGGGAGTGAACATCATAAAAGCTCCTTTATATTGTGTATCCGTTACACACGGTGACTTTGTGTTACTGACAGGCATTTTAACTGATTCATTTGTTGATTCAGGAGTTACATGTTCTTATTTTGTCTGGATTTGCAAAGATCTAGATGAATACTTGGTTATGGATCACAGAATCAGAGGCTTTTGGACAGATCAGAATGGTCAAAGACATTTCTTGGAAAAGTTTTGATGATATAGATGCTTAAATCATCAAAAAGGGGGAGATGGTATCAAGAAATGATATAGTTTTGGGAGATGCTTTTAAAGAAATATCCAAGTCAGAAGGTTCAAAGTAAAGACTTGAAGAAGATCAAAGTATTTCTGAAGATGTACTGATTTTTGAGGAAATTTTCTTTGAAGATTATTTGCTAAAGCATTCCGAGCTGATTCTGAAGATAATTTCTTTCCAAAGTCTAAAAGTGTTTTATGAAAGTTTTGGGAAGA
This sequence comes from Arctium minus, assembly GCA_954870635.1. Lineage (NCBI taxonomy): Eukaryota > Viridiplantae > Streptophyta > Magnoliopsida > Asterales > Asteraceae > Arctium > Arctium minus. The sequence goes on along the minus strand of OX941091.1, from coordinate 71,538,467 downwards.
TTGTTAATCGTTTGAAGACAGTTTTGGAAAGAATACCGTCAAAGAAAAAGGGGAGATTGTACTGACAAAGCTTAAATGTGAAGACTGAATTGCTAGATTTTTCAATAATGATCTTGAATCCAAAGGGGGAGATTGTTAGAGCATAAATATGTTGGATACAAGATCAAGAAGACAAAAGTCAAAGTTCAAGAAGTCAAAGCTGAAGAAAGTCAACTCTCAAGTGAATGTCAAAGTCTTTTGTAATAAAAGTCAAAAGTGTATTGTATTTTATTTTATTTTCTTTGTAATTCTTGTAGGTATAAATACCTTGTATTTTTTCTGTTTTGTAGTAGTGGTTTTAGTTGAGAATCTGAGAATACATTTGAGAGAGAGAAATCTGTAGAGAGAGAAAGGGAGTTCTAGAGAGAGAAAGATTGTAATCGTTTGGATTGAATTTGTGAAAGATTAATCAAACAGGTAATTGATTTGTAAATCTTGTTTGTTGATTTGTTTGTGATTAGGAACTAGAATCTGGGCACACACCAACCATGGGTACTATGCTACCATCCTATCGCATAAGTCTATCATGAGACCCAAATACCACCAAAATCAATGTTTGGATATTAAATTGCCAAAAGGCATTCCATGTAGAGTTTATCATCTACTATACCACTTATAATCCATATCATGCCAAAATGCCATCAATGTACATTCATGGAGCAAATCCCAAATATTCAACCAATAGAGTAAAGCATGGCAAATACTCATAGAAGATAATCCAACATATTGTACATAATGCTATCATCAAGTATTTGAACACATAAAGGTAACCAACATGAAAATCTCCAAAAGGAACTGATTTAAGAACTCCAAAAATCGCCAAGGGAGAGAGATGTGAGAAAAATATGGAAGAAAATCGGACAAAGAGGGGTTTTGGGGAATGCAGGTCGATCGCGACTTGTGCCGCGACTTGCACCCGCGACATAAGTCGCCCGTGTGCTCAACTGTGAAGACTCTAGTGGATTATGCGGCTTGTGCCGCGACTAAGTCGCGTAACTCACTGCCCAACAAATGCTCGTCCAAAACTTCCAATCCGACACCAAGCAACTAACATAGACAGAAATGGCAATTAAGCATATAATTTCTACTTTGATAAACACATAAACATAAGATTAACAAGGCCTCATACTTACCTGAAATTCCGGATATTACATATAGTATTCAGGATGAATTACACAACATTCATGACGAATAATACATGAATTCATGAATCGTGAATTATTCACACTGAATGTTGTATTATTCATCCTGAATGATACATTATTCATGATGAATAACACATGAATGACTTGTGAAGATGTGGAGACATGACGTGCTCTCTTTTGTTCCCCGATTCACAACAGAATTACTCAATAGGTTCTCGATTCGTCTTAATGGGTGTTGGGTTATGGTGTTGAAGAAACGAGATTGTAACATCCTAAAAACCAGAGTGAATTTGAAACGCGGAAACTGGATAAATAAACATCAACACTTGGTATAAACCTCCCAAAAAAGGGGAAATGTACTTAACCTTTACAACCTGAATACTGATATTGAACTCAACAACAAACTAATCTAAACATAACCTATCTATATTACATCGGTTGTTAATCCAATATCACCAAAAGAATGGGACTTAAATAATTGCCCAACATCAATACTAGTCATCTCAAAAATCCCCGAGACCAAGCTAGTCACTCAAGCCCTTAGCAACCCACCGCTAACGGAAACCTGTTATACACATAATTTGAGAAAAAGTGTTAGGCTTAAAGCCTAGTGAGAACACACAGTTTATAAATTTCAAGAGCTATAAACAATTGTATCATAAGGAAATCTTTTCAATAAGGTTTAATTTTCAAATGAAACCTTTGCCACAACCGGGCCTTATAAATGTAAACTCATCATACGATGACAAAGATAACCAGTTTTTACCAAGGATTGTAGCGTAACACAAAGTAGGTCACAATCCGAGTTATGAGTCGAAACACTTTGAATCCATGGCCACGAACTACAAAGGTCCGTACTATGATGTGAGGGAGGGCCCCTGAGGAAACCAAATCAAAACTCGTTCACTAGGACTACACTATGACCCATAACCGGTCTCACATAACCGTAACAAATGGCCCCCGAGGATCACATGCATCCATAGCTACAATTTAGGGGAAATATGATCCATGGCTAGTAACCGGTCTCACATAACCGTACCAAATGGCCCCCGAGGATCATATACATCCATTTACAAAGAGGGGAAAAGACATCCCAAATATAAGTCGACTCAATACCTAGGGATCCACTAGTAATGGTACAGACTCGTCACAACCACATATGTGACCAACCATAGATAGTCATATGGTATAAAATAACATTTATAAACAAAATGCATTTTCAAGTTTAACTTCTGGTAAGAATGAAAATCATCAAAAATGAACTTTAAACATTCTTTCAAGTAACCCACATAAATGTGCAAGTAAAACATCCTTTTACTTCAAATAAGATGAAACCCATCATTTTAATCGAAAATGATCAAGAACCCTAAAATCTCCCAAAACTCAAGTTATATCAAAATGTAGTAAACTTAGATCTGAAACCATGGAGATATATAGAAGTTCAAAATGTAAGTTTTGACATGTATAAAGTTTAGAAAAAGGTAGTAGGAACTCACCCAATAGGTTTATACGAAAACCCGAAAAACCAGATATCGACCACGACGAAGAGGTGAAGCTTTTAACACCGAACCCTTGCTAGTAACACGAAATCTAGCAACCAAATGAAGCTCTAACGATCAAAGAACGAAAAGAGAGAGAGAGAGAGGATTCAGAGAGAAAGAGAGAGTTTGAGAAAATGGATTCAAAATATCTGAGATATTTGTTGGCTGAAATATCTATAATCGGCCAGGCAACTACGCGGGTTATGCCGCGACTTAAACTCGCGACATAACTCGCCCGTGTCCCTCAAACCCAAAAACATCCAGTGGGTTTCGCGGGTTGTGTCGCGACCTCAAGTCGCGGTGCAACTCGCGTAGCTCCATGAAACCCAAACAAACAGAGGGTTACGCGGGTTGTGCCGTGACCTCAAGTCGCGGTGCAACTCGCGTAATTCACTGTTTGTTTGCCCAAATTCTCCAAAATCAAACTCGAACTCGAAACCGAACGTGGTGCTAACGAGAAAAGCTTAACACAAGAATACAACGATATATAATGGAAATCCAGGGTGTTATAATCCTCCCCAACTTGGGAATGATTTTGTCCCTGAAATCCCAACTATACAAAAAGATGAGGATATCTTCGCTTCATATCCTCTTCAGCTTCCCACGTCACATTTGCTCCCCGGTGATGCTTCCACTGCACCTTGACCAAAGTGACTTCTTTGTGACGCAACTTCTTAGACTTTCTCTCTAAGATGGCGTCAGGTTCTTCTACACAACGGTTACCCTCGTCCACTCTTAACTCTGAGAGGGGAATGACGCTTTCTTCCTCCGCCAAACACTTCCGAAGGTAACAAATATGGAACGTGTTGTAGATTATGCTCAACTCTGGCGGCAGTTCCAATTGGTAGGCTTGTAAACCCACCCGCTTAAGCACTTTGAAATGTCCAAAGAAACGGGGACTCAGCTTCCCACGTTTTCCGAACCTGATAATGCCCTTCCAAGGAGATACCTTAAGCAACACACGGTCGCCCACTTGGAACTCCATCGGCCGCCTCTTCTTATCGGCATAACTCTTCTGCCTATCCTGAGCCGCATTCAACCTTTCACGAATGCATTTGACCTTATCGGTCATCTCTTGCACAATTTCAGGTCCGGCGAATTGCTTCTCTCCTGCTTCAAGCCAACACACGAAAGTTCGGCACTTCCACCCATACAATGCCTCAAAAGGTGCCATCCCAATACTCGAGTGGTAGCTATTGTTGTAAGCAAACTCCACCAAAGGTAGGTGAGAGTCCCAACTACCCCGAAATCGATGACACAAGACCTCAACATGTCTTCCAACGTTTGGACCGTTCTCTCGCTTTGCCCGTCGGTTTGTGGATGATAAGTCGTACTCAACTTAACTCACATACCAAGCTCTTTCTGAAACCCATCCCAAAAGTTCGAAGTGAACCGACTGTCACGATCCGACACGATCGACAAGGGTATTCCATGCCTCGAGACCACTTCATCGATGTAAAGTTTTGCTAACTTGTCCATCGGTAAAGTCTCGCGCATAGCTAAGAAGTGAGCGCTCTAAGTCAATTTATCGACTATTACCCAGATGGTTTCGTGACCTCAAAGAGTTTTAGGCAACTTCATCACGAAGTCCATGGTAATATGTTCCCACTTCCACTCGGGAATCTCTAAGGACTAAAGACTCCTATACGGACGTTGATGTTCGGCCTTAACTTGCGAGCACGTCACACAATGCTCCACATAACGCGCCACATCAAGCTTAATTACTGGCCACCAATAATGCAACTTCAAGTCCCTGTACATCTTTGTACTTCTCGGATGAATGGAATACTTGGACTTGTGAGCATCCTCAAGCAATAGATCACGGTTACCCCCAACTTTGGGCACCCACACACGACCGCTGAACAGTTTTACCCCACGGCTATCTTCCGTTAAGAGCAAACGTTGTTTCGTCATGACTTCCTCCTTGAGGTTTTCTTCCAACAAAGCTTCAACCTGCGATGTCTTGATCTTTTCAACAAGACTAGAAACTAACTCAATTCTCGAATGGGTAGCCCGAATACTTCCGCTATAGTCCTTCCGACTTAACTCATCGGCTACAACGTTAGCCTTACCGGGATGGTAAAGCAATTCACAATCGTAATCCTTGAGCAACTCGAGCCACCGCCTCTGCCTCATGTTCAACTCCTTTTGATCAAATACATACTTTAGACTCTTATGATCCGTGTAGAGCGTACACTTTGTTCCATAAAGATAATGTCGCCAAAGCTTCAAGGCGAACACCACCGCTGCTAACTCCAAATCGTGGGTAGGATAGTTCTTCTCGTGTATCTTAAGTTGCCTCTAGGCATAATGTTGGGTCTGAAATATGCCAAAAATGGTTACTACTTCTGAAGTTAATATTCATCATAGTTACTACTTCTGAAGTTAATATTCATCATGGTTACTACTTCTGTGGTTAATGTTGCCAGTTGTAGTTAATGCTGCTGGAACAAAGTTAATGCTGCTAGAAGAAAATAGTTAATACTTCTAGTTAGTACTTCTGTTATTAATGCTTCTAGTTGATGATTAATGTTGCTCAACAAGATTAGTACTGCTAGTTCAAAGTTAGTACTGCTTGAAGAGATTAATGTTGCTGAGCATGGTTAGTACTGCTAGAGTTAATACTGCTCAGAGTATTAATGCTGCTTATGATTAATACTGCTTATAAGATGGAGATCTGTATGGAAAGGATGACAGCTGGATAAACTGAAGATATTCATGGAAGCTTAGAGATAATGATGGAATATATTCTGGAGATATTGTATAAATTGTAATTATCTTTTATCTTCAGTATATATATTGTATTGTTTAGAATAGTGAGATAACTTTTGATATTATCATTAATTCTAAGTTTTAGTTTTTTTGAGAGAATCAACCTCAAGGCATAGTTCCTAATTCTAGAGAAGTAGAATTCGTCTTGAAAGAGCTTGTTCTTCAAGATTGAGGTTGAGTGTGTAATCTTGTGATTTTAATACAAGTTTGCAAAGTGTTTATCATATACTATTTGTTTACTGTTTCATTGAATATCAAAGTGTTATTCCGCAACTTCTTTGATATTGTTTCTGAGATTTTATTCTTGTTGAGAATTCGATCCTGACAAGTGGTATCAGAGCTAGTATTCTCAGAAACCTACATTCAAAATCACATCATCATGGCTAAAGGTTCAGAGTCTTCAAGCTCAGAGATTCCTACAGAGGTAACATCTAATCTTTGCTCTAAATCCTGTATTGAAACTGTTACAAGGTACAGGGATCACAACCAGACAATGAGTGATGACCTTAAAAGATTAGAGAGAGATATAAAAGACTATGTAAGAATTGTTGAGAGTTTTGAGGAACAGATTAAGAGTTTCCAAGCCAATGAGCTTCAACACTCTTATGACACAAACTACTGGAAGTGGGAGAAAGACTAGTATGAATTTAAGCTTAAACAGAAAGAATAGGAGAATGAGAAGATAAAGAGGGAGTTTGAGAAAGCCAAGCTGGATATTGAGAAATTTTCCAATGCTTCTAAAGCAATGGACTCTTTGCTCCAAACTCAAATCCATGACAAACTCAGAAGAGGAATAGGCTATAACACCACACCACCACCATACAACAACAATTACATCCCTCCTATATCAGACTTGCTAGAGACCAAGAATAGGAAGGAATTGTATGATGAAGCCACTAAGGTAGATCCATTAGACAAAGTGGTGGTTGAAACAGACTCTGAAGAAGAGAACTCTAATGATAAGAGTAAGGAGAACACTGTAGGTGGTGAGATTCCTCTAGAAAATCACATTATCACCAATGAGGGATGTGGAAAGACTTGGGTCAAATCTAAGGACATAGAAAAGACAGAGGGAAAGTCTGGTAAGGTCCACTACAAACAGACAACAGTTGTGAATCCTGTCCCTTGCAAACAGTGTACTTGCAATAAATCTGAGCCCCAAAAACATGATAAAAGGAGGGGAAATCAAAGAAACTGGAATAATCAGTGGGCACAAAAACAAGGGGTTGATCTGAGTAAAATCAATAGACCAAAACCTTGTTTTATCTGTGGAAAGCTTAATCATGTTGCTAAATACTGTTATTACAATCCTATCAACCAAAGAGTTAATTTTCAAAGACAAACTCAAAACTCCTTTGGTTATAGGAAGCAAGGAAGGAATCAAATGGCTAAGAACAGAGCACCTAAAAAGTCTCATGTTCAAAATAAGTTTGCTAAACCAAAGAAACATACTCCAAATAAGCCAAGGAGTAATTTAAAGACAAAGAAAGCAAACAACTTTGTTCAAGTTTGGGTTCCAATTGCAAAGAAACCTGTTAGTACTGCTATCCCAGATAGTACTGCTAACAAGAATAGTGTTGTTAACTTGATTAGTACTGCTAACCAAGTTAGTACTGCTAACAAGGCTAGTGCTGCTTCTAGTAGTAAAGCAGCCAAGCCTATAATCTTGACAAAGTACTCCAGTCATGAGATTCCTAAACAACTCATCCAGACCAAACTGACAGATTATATAAATGAGAAAGGACAACCCAAGACCACTTTGGCTTGGGTTCCCTCAAAGACTAACTGATTTATCAAGTGTGCAGGGCAACCAAAAGCTCAAGAGGAAGAGCATTTGGAATGAAGATAAGGGTTGCTCTTGGCACATAACAAGGAACATGGACTGCCTTCAAATTCTTTAAAAGATTTGATGGAGGACATGTTACTTTTGATCCAGCAGAAGGTAAGAAAAGTGAAAAAGGTATAGTTTCAAAAGATAAAGTAACTTTTGAAAATTTTATGGTATATGGTACTACTAACCATGTGTCTGTAAGTGTTTCAGGTTGCTAATACTGAAACGTAGTTAGTACTTCTAGTTCAGTGAATACTATCAGACTGTGTTAATACTGCTGGTATGTGTTACTACTGCCAGTCTGTGTTAATGCTGCTGATAAGTGTTACTACTGCTAATGTAAGTTTTCTATACCTAAAAATGATCTTCATTGATTTAATGTCAAACCTGGATATCAATCAAAAAGCTTTTATCTGTATCCAAGGTTTGTACAAGAAGTACTTAATAATGAATTGACGGACATACTTCACTTTGATGAGGTATATGTACCTAAACCCCTTAAAGGCAAGGTTTTCTCAAACATGAGAAGATCTGCTAGGGACTCTGAAGGAGTTGACACCCCATTGTTCTCAACAATGATGGTGGTGTCCCAACCACACTGAAGAAGGTATGGCAGCAGGGTCAAGTCCCTCATTAGACATTCCCACTGCTAGCCAAACCCAACCTTCCCACTCTATATCTATCCCACAGTCCCTACTTCATAAGCCAACTTCTCCAATCACCCAAACTTATCAAAGAAAACAGGTAAAGAAGGTTTCTTCCCTTCTTGTACCTTCACCCACTAAGCCTTTAAGCCCTCTATTGGAGCATTCTCCAATAGAGAATATCCAAAGGGAATCCAATAGGGTGTCTCCCAACCCTCAGGAGGTGCTCTCTAAGGAGATGGAAGAGCATATGGGTTGTAAGGCTCACACTACTGACTTTGCACAAAGTGCAGGACAGGACAGTGTGAACATTACTAAGACCTTCCCCATGGCAACTTTAGATGAGAAATTATCTAAAGGTCCCAGGTGCCAAGAAACCAAGGGAGTAGAAGGTGCTTCTGCTAGGCAGAAGATCTCTACTAAAAGATCCAAGGATCCTTCAAGGGTGGTAAACACACCTAAAGGAGGTGAGGACAGTTTAACTACAAAGAATTGATGGATACACTTGGTACAATTAGTCTGAAAGTTCACAATCCAATTATGGAGATAAAAGAGATGAAAAGGTGATCACTTCTTATCACTAGCAGATAGATCATATCAAGAAGTTGGTACTGAAAAAGAAGAAAATTAAAGTTTGTATTGATATGAAATCTTATTTTGAGGGGGAGATAAGTGAAGAAGCTGAAATAAAGCAGAAACTACATCAGAAACAGAAAAGAAGATAACAGCAGAAACTGAATCAAGAAGAACTAGTAATTGCAGAAAGTTTTGAAATTATCATAAAGACCTTATGTTGAAGAACTTAACTTCTCAGTTTTGAAAAGTTAAGTTAGGGGGAGATTGTTGGGTCTGAAATATGCCAAAAATGGTTACTACTTCTGAAGTTAATATTCATCATAGTTACTACTTCTGAAGTTAATATTCATCATGGTTACTACTTCTGTGGTTAATGTTGCCAGTTGTAGTTAATGCTGCTGGAACAAAGTTAATGCTGCTAGAAGAAAACAGTTAATACTTCTAGTTAGTACTTCTGTGGTTAATGTTGCCAGTTGTAGTTAATGCTACTGGAACAAAGTTAATGCTGCTAGAAGAAAACAGTTAATACTTCTAGTTAGTACTTCTGTTATTAATGCTGCTAGTTGATGATTAATGTTGCTCAACAAGATTAGCACTGCTAGTTCAAAGTTAGTACTGCTTGAAGAGATTAATGCTGCTGAGCATGGTTAGTATTGCTAGAGTTAATACTGCTCAGAGTATTAATGCTGCTTATAATTAATACTGCTTATAAGATGGAGATCTGTATGGAAAGGATGACAGCTGGATAAACTGAAGATATTCATGGAAGCTTAGAGATAATGATGGAAGATATTCTGGAGATATTGTATAAATTGTAATTATCTTTTATCTTCAGTATATATATTGTATTGTTTAGAATAGTGAGATAACTTTTGATATTATCATTAATTCTAAGTTTTAGTTTTTTTGAGAGAATCAACCTCAAGGCATAGTTCCTAATTCTAGAGAAGTAGAATTCGTCTTGAAAGAGCTTGTTCTTCAAGATTGAGGTTGAGTGTGTAATCTTGTGATTTTAATACAAGTTTGCAAAGTGTTTATCATATACTATTTGTTTACTGTTTCATTGAATATCAAAGTGTTATTCCGCAACTTCTTTGATATTGTTTCTGATATTTTATTCTTGTTGAGAATTCGATCCTGACACATAAGCGATTACTTTGCCTCTTTGCATCAATACACATCCTAATCCCATCTTCGAAGCGTCGCTATAGACCACGAAGTCTTCTGACCCTTCCGGCAACGACAAGATTAGAGCTTCACATAATTTCTTTTGCAGAATACGGAAAGCCTTCTCTTGCGTTTCGGTCCAATCGAACTTCACATTCTTCCAAGTTAAAACTGTCAAGGAAGAAGCGATCTTCGAAAAGTCTTGAATGAATCTCCGGTAGTACCCTGCCAGACCCAAGAAATTGCGGATCTCAGACGGACTCTTGGGAGGCTCCCAATTCATCATAGCTTCAATCTTGGAGGGATCCACTTTCACCTCGTCCCGAGTGACGACGTGACCCAAGAATTTCACTTCTTCAAGCCAAAAGTCACACTTGTAAAACTTGGCATACAATCTTTCTTTTGTCAACACATCGAGAACTTCACGTAGGTGTTGTTCGTGCTCTAACTCGCTCTTAGAGTACACGAGTATGTCATCAATGAATACGATGACCGACTTGTCGAGGAATGGTCGGCACACCCTATTCATCAAATCCATAAATACCGCTGGTGCGTTCGTTAGGCCAAAAGGCATTACAAGAAACTCATAGTAGCCGTAATGCGTTCTGAAAGTTGTCTTCGGAACGTCTTCTTCTCTTACCTTCACTTGGTGGTAACCCGAACGTAATTCGATCTTGGAAAAACACCCCGCTCCTTGGAGTTGATCGAACAAGTCGTCAATCCTGGGAAGCGGATACTTGTTCTTCACTGTTGCTTTGTTCAGTTTACGATAATCGATGCACATTCTCATTGTGCCATCCTTCTTCTTGACAAACAAGACCGGAGCTCCCCAAGGTGACGAGCTCGGTCTTACGAAACCCTTCTCCAAAAGCTCTTGGAGTTGTGCCATCATCTCTTGCATCTCCGCTGGCGCTAACCGGTAAGGGGCTCTAGCAACAGGAGCTGCTCCCGGTACGAGATCAATCAGAAACTCTACTTGCCGATCGGGTGGTAACCCGGGCAAGTCGTCCGGAAAGACGTCTGGAAACTCGCGCACAATCTTCCCATCTTCGAGCTTTAACTTCTCTAGCTTGGCGTCAATCACGTAGGCTAGGAAAGACGAGCATCCTTTCACCAAACACTTGCGTGCTTTAGTCATGGTGATTATTTCCACATCTCCCTTCCTCCTCTCACCATAAATCACAACAACTTTGCCACTGGGATTAGGAAGTCGAATTAATTTCTTGGAACACACGAACTCGACATGATTGTTCGCTAACCAATCCATGCCGACCACAACATCGAAACCCCCGATTAACATCGGCAATAAATCGATTGGGAAATCTCTCCCTTCGATTCCTAGAATACACTTCTTCAGAACATCGCGGATCAGAACTTGACTACCATCTGCTATCTCAACCACTAACGCATCCTCAAGACTAGTAGTGGGCATAGCAATCTTTTGACAGAACAACTCAGATATAAAAGAGAAACTGGCACCCGTATCAAATAAAACACGAGCAGGTACTGAGTTTATAAGAAATGTACCCGATACCACATCAGCTGCTGCCTTGGCCTCATCGGTCGTCATCTGAAACACTCGACCCGGAACCCTAGGTGGATTCTCTTTCTTCACCGGCGCGCTACCCGACATGAGCTTCGGGCAATCTCTCTTCATGTGCCCCGGTGTCTTGCACTCATAACATACAAGCCCCCTGATCAGACAGTCACGGGTGATGTGATCAGATTTACCACACTTGTAGCAAGATTGAGAAGTGGTGCCACAGTTACCGTGGTGCTTGGTTCTGCACTTCTGGCACCACCTATCTTCTTGATAACTGTTGACACTTCGGTTTCCAACAAAAGGTCGGGTTCTCTTGGGAGGTACTAAAATGCTCTCCCATTTCCTCTTCTCAACAACTGCCACAACCTTCTCCAGTTTACCTCTCGCGTAAACCTCTTCCATAAACTGCGCCTCTTCGATAGTCTCCCGAAGGTTAGAAGCCTTCGATTTTTGGACCATAGTCATCATGTTTGACGGTAGACCCTTCAGATAGGCCTTAATCTTCTCCTTCTCAGTTGAGGCCACATGCCCCACTAACCCTAGCTTCTCCATGAATTGATGGGTATACTCTCTCACCGACAAATTCCCTTTCTCCAGCCTCGAAACTCTGCCTCGATCCGATCCACAGCCCTCTCATTGAAGTATTCTTCCAATAGCTTTACCTTGAATTCACCCCAAGTCATTTGGGCCAAAACAGTAGGAGAGAGGGTGGACTGGATTACATTCCACCACGTCAGTGTCGTATCCCTGAGCAATTGAGTACCGAATCTTACCCTCTGGTCATCACCACACTCGGATGAACCGAAGGCCTGTTCGACCGCTCGGATCCACTTAACACACGCAACCGGATCTTCGGATCCAGAGAACTCTGGTGGTCCGCAACCTAGAAAAGACTTGTAGGAACAACTCTTCCCACTTTTTGGAGCACCGACCACTCTGTGCTCCTCAAATCTGATCCTGTTCCCGGTGCCCCCAGAGCCAACCAACACATTCTCCTCCACAGCCTCATGCCTCCTCAGGCTCGTGTCCCGGTCCTCCAACATTTTCTGAAAAACCTATTGCTGTTTCTCCATGGCCGACATCACCATTTGCATGACACTAGCCATCATATCAGCTTGAGGGTTTGCCACATGAACAACGGGGCTGGTGGATGCCAAGTCTACTCTTGGCCCCAACTCTACTTCCCCAGTAAATATCGGTGGCATGCCTGAAGGAACAACTGCTGACACTTTAACCACAGGATTCAGCTCACGCGAACTAACATCGCGAAGATCTCCGCCGCTCGACGGACGGCCACGTGTGTTCACCATACCTAAATAATGGTTGCCACACAAGCTCGAAAAGAATGAGAGATGATCAACAGAATAACACAAGGAACGTACTACTACATCACCAATTGTCACAGTAACGGAACTTCAAGCGCAATCACGTATAAATATTCTCATAATAACATTAGCTAAGTGAGATTATGAATATACAATACATAAAGGTTCTTAATACCGTCGCCACAACGTTCGATAACTATAATTTTCGTCGACTCTAAGACCAATCCATCTTAGAAGTTCTACCCAAACTCACGAATCCATGCTTAACATACTCAGTCTAAGTCTAGACATCTTACATTCAATCCTAGATCACTTAAAGTAGAGCTCTGATACCAACCTGTAACACCCTAAAAACCAGAGTGAATTTGAAACGCGGAAACTGGACAAATAAACATCAACACTTGGTATAAACCTCCCAAAAAGGGGGAAATGTACTTAACCTTTACAACCTGAATACTGATATTGAACTCAACAACAAACTAATCTAAACATAACCTATCTAGATTACATCGGTTGTTAATCCAATATCACCAAAAGAATGGGACTTAAACAATTGCCCAACATCAATACTAGTCATCTCAAAAATCCCCGAGACCAAGCTAGTCACTCAAGCCCTTAGCAACCCACCGCTAACGGGAACCTGTTATACACATCATTTGAGAAAAAGTGTTAGGCTTAAAGCCTAGTGAGAACATACAATTTATAAATTTCAAGAGAAATAAACAATTGTATCATAAGGAAATCTTTTCAATAAGGTTTAATTTTCAAATGAAACCTTTGCCACAACCGGGCCTTATAAATGTAAACTCATCATATGATGACAAAGATAACCAGTTTTTACCAAGGATTTTAGCGTAACACAAAGTAGGTCACAATCCGAGTTATGAGTCGAAACACTTGGAATCCATGGCCACAAACTACAAAGGTCCGTACTACGATGTGAGGGAGGGCCCCCGAGGAAACCAAATCAAAACTCGTTCACTAGGACTACACTATGACCCATGGCTAGTAACCGGTCTCACATAACCGTACCAAATGGCCCCCAAGGATCACATGCATCCATAGCTACAATTTAAGGGGAAATATGATCCATGGCTAGTAACCGGTCTCACATAACCGTACCAAATGGCCCCCGAGGATCATATACATCTATTTACAAAGAGGGGAAAAGACATCCCAAATATAAGTCGACTCAATACCTAGGGATCCACTAGTAATGGTACAAACTCGTCACAACCACATATGTGACCAACCATAGATAGTCATATGGTATAAAATAACATTTATAAACAAAATGCATTTTCAAGTTTAACTTCTGGTAAGAATGAAAATCATCAAAAATGAACTTTAAACATTCTTTCAAGTAACCCACATAAATGTGCAAGTAAAACATCCTTTTACTTCAAATAAGATGAAACCCATCATTTTAATCGAAAATGATCAGGAACCCTAAAATCTCCCAAAACTCAAGTTATATCAAAATGTAGTAAACTTAGACCTGAAACCATGGAGATATATAGAAGTTCAAAATGTAAGTTTTGACATGTATAAAGTTTAGAAAAAGGTAGTCGGAACTCACCCAATAGGTTTATACGAAAATCCGAAAAACCAGATATCGACCACGACGAAGAGGTGAAGCTTTTAACACCGAACCCTTGCTAGTAACACAAAATCTAGCAACCAAATGAAGCTTTAACGATCGAAGAACGAAAAGAGAGAGAGAGGATTCAGAGAGAAAGAGAGAGTTTGAGAAAATGGATTCAAAATGTCTGAGATATTTGTTGGCTGAAATATCTATAGTCGGGCAGGCAACTATGCGGGTTATGCCGCAACTTAAACTCGCGGCATAACTCGCCCATGTCCCTCAAACCCAAAACATCCAGTGGGTTTCGCGGGTTGTGCCGCGACCTCAAGTCGCGGTGCAACTCGCGTAGCTCCATAAAACCCAAACAAACAGAGGGTTACGCAGGTTGTGCCGCGACCTCAAGTCGCGGTGCGACTCGCGTAATTCACTGTTTGTTTGCCCAAATTCTCCAAAATCAAACTCGAACTCGAAACCGAACGCGGTGCTAACGACAAAAGCTTAACACAAGAATACAACGATATATAATGGAAATCCAGGGTGTTACAGAGATGTCTTACGACATTGAAGAAAGTGTTGAAGAAGGTGATGTCGAGTTACATACTTACAGTGTCGAGGCGTTGTACAAACTTGAATGTATATAAATATTCATAATGAATATAACACATATATAACATTTCACGTAAAAAACGGTTAAAACGACAAAAAAAACTATGTCGAGATGGATGTCATATCAAAGAGCACGAAATTCTCGTTTTTTTGATGTAATTTGTTTGATTAAAATATTAGTAATTTTTAAGATAATTTATTTTAAACTTTAATTGGGTAAAAAAAATTTAATCAAAAAAGAAAATAAAAAGTCAAATATGGTAGGCGTGTGTTTAAATTTTCTTCCATTTTTACCCCTAAGTATTTAAAATTTAAAAACTCTATTTAATATGAGTTGTTGGATCAAAAAAGATCGAGTGGCTAAGATTTGTCCTCACGTGCACAATGAAAAATGAGTTTTCATTTGAACTTTCCTCTCTCTCTCTCTCTCTATATATATATATATATATATATTAGTATATTCCTTTCGTATGTTTGCATAGTTGGCTCAAGATTTTTAGACCCTCAATCACTAGTCTAATATTAAGGACAATTTACCTTTTTACCTTGAGTGTGATGGGACAAAAATCGAATTTTCGGAGGTCTGAGCCACCAGGGCGACAATGCTCGGCGATTGTGACGCATGTCACTATCGCTCGGGGCCAAGTCGCGAGAGCCTTACAGCTCTTGGTATAGTTTGGGCGACAGTGCTCGAGTCACTGTCACATGTCATTATCGCGCAGAATGTACTGTAAAGGCGGGCGATTGTGCCCCACGACTATGCCATGGGCATAGTCGCCGTGTCATAGTCGCGCATAGGGTCCAGGCCTTAAATGGATCGATTCCTGCTCTCTTTCTTCATTAACACCTTCAACCACCTCCCTCATTCTCTCTAAAAATCGGTCCTTGAGCATTTACTTCACTTTGGGAGAGCATTAATAGCTAGATTTGAAGTTTTTGAAGTGGATCTTCATCATCATCAAGTTGGAATTGAAGTCTCCACCTCAAGGGTTCTTCACTCCCACTCCTCACTCTAAGAAAGCCTAAGATTTTCTAGGTTTTGACCTAAAAACCTAATTTATGAGTTAACCTCACATTCTCGACTATTTACTTAATGAAATCATTATATTTACTCATAATCATCTCCATGTCTCTATTTTGGTTCATATGATGGCTTGTTACAAAACCCATGTATAAAGAGATTTTAGGGTTTTGTCTTTCATGGTGAAAAGGACCAAGGTAAGTGCCTATAAGGAGTTATTATGCAATAAATATGTATCCATGATGAATATTTCCCTTCCTATACATATGGATTTCGAAATCTAGGTCAAGTAAGGTTCTTGGGAATTCTTGATGGTTAATGGCGTAAACTTGGAAGTTTACTTGTTGTTTTATTTGTTATTTGTCCCAAGTATTTATGAATGTTTAAAAAGAAATGAATATTAATTATGATCTTATTGTTGGCAATATGGGTCTAATATATGGAAACCTACCATTATGTGTACTTGAGCAACTAACTCTCGAACTTTGGGAGGAAGTGTGAGACTAAAGACCCAGTTTGGGTTGATGTCCATTTAGACTAAAGACCCGGTTTGGGTTTATGTTCATCTAGACTAAAGACTCGGTTTGGGTTGATGTCTACTTAGACTAAAGACCCGGTTTGGGTTGATGTCAATTTAGACTAAAGACCCGGTTTGGGTTGATGTCAAGTTAGACTAAAGATCTAGTTTGGATTGACGTCAATTTAGACTAAAGACCCGGTTTGGGTTGATATCCATCAAGACTAAAGACCCGGTTTGGGTTGATGTTCAATGGGGCTAAAGGTTCAGATAGAGTTGATGCCTATTGTTGAAATAGGTCCCTTCGAGGACCCATGTATTTTATGTGATGCATCAATGTTGAAAGTCATGAAGTTACATGTTGCTTTTCAAGACCTTAATTTCCTATTATTTAATTGATGATCTCACTAGGAGATAAGCCTAACACTTTTCTTGAATTTTCATGTAACCAGGTTCTCTTAGCGGCGGGGTTCGCAAATGTTGAGGGATGAGCGTGTTGGCCATTAGCGACACCTTTTGAGAATTATGTTGATTTGAGACATTTGACGTACAGATTTGGATAGAAGCCTTTTGGAGAATTTGTTGACAATTGTATTAATCTAGACTTAGATAGTTTAGATTAGTGTATTGTCTTTATTAATTCCCAATTATAGAGTTGTAAACGTTATTTACTCTTCCCATTTTGGGTATTGATATTTATAGAAATGTCTACTTTACGACATTTCTCAGGTTTAAATTTACCCCTATTTTTAGGGAGTTACAAACGCCCTCTACACACACACACACACTACACAGACATATATGTAACACCTCGAAATTTCAATACATAATTTGTGAGATTTAGACTTCTAGCCTTCCTTATTTTTGAATCGTAGTTATTTTGCGTTTACCGTTAATCGTATGTCACGCTTGAAGTTTCCAAGCTTGAATGTTAAGATTTAGTTTTGGGAAAGTAAAACTCAGTGACTTACGCGGGTTAAGGCACGGCCTCACGCCGCGGCCAAAACCACGTAACTCACTGTTTGTTTTACATCTCGTAGACACGCGTGGGCTATGCCGCGACCAAAGCCGCGGGAAAACACCTGTAGGTATTATAGACGGGTTTTCCTCTTTTTCCTCATTTACTTCTCATCTACCTCTTTTTCTACTCTCTCAACACCCCTCCCTCTTCAAGAACCGAAATTAGGGTTTCACCAAACCCTATTTACCTCATTTATTGCTAAAAGTTAGGTGCATCATCCAAGGAGTCAAGCTTGAAGCATAAAACCTTCATCTTCATTGTCATCTTCTCCAAGAAATCAAACTAGGGTTTTGGGTTTTCATCAAAAACCCACTTGGTGAGTTCTTACCCCTTTCTTAAACTTTATACATGTCAAAACATAACATTTTGGAACTCCTAAACTTCTCCTTGTTTATATTTATGTTTGAATGACTTTAACCTAAATTTGTATTTGGAGATTTAAGATTTCTATCTTTTTCAACTAAAATGAGGGGTTTCACCTTATGAAGTGTAAAATATATTTTATGTGCATATTTAGGAATGAGAATGCTTGGATTCTACTTGAAATGGTTTATTCAAATAAATGCCTTTGGAAAATAATTATTACCAAGAAGTATATGTTTGATTATAGTTGGTCACAAATGAAATTGTGACAAGTCTAGACTATTACTAGTGGATCCATAGGTATTGAGTCGGCTTTGTTTGGGATATTTTTCCCCTTTGTAGCTAGTTGAGACATTGGGTCCTCGGAGGCATTTTGGTACGGTTATGTGGGACCGGTTACTAGCCATGGGCTGTAAATGTAATCCTAGTGAATGAGTATGACTTGGTTCCTCGGGTGCCCTCCCCCACATCTGAGTACAAAGCGGCTTTATTCGTGGCCATGGTTCCAAGTATTGAGCTCACAACTCGGAAAGTGGCTTACTTTTGTGTTCTACCACGATCCTTGGAATTCGGGTCTCCCCCGTCATCGCAAGATGTATCCATTTGACCGAAAGGTCACTATGTGTTGTTATTTCATATGCAACTCATCTATATGAAAATGATTTATTATCTTTGCAATCTAAAATTATTTCCAAATCTTTATATACAAACTGTACGTTCTTACTAGGCTTTAAGCCTAACACTTTTTCTCAAATAATGTGTATAACAGGTTCCCTTAGCGGTAGGTTGCCGAAGGTTTGAGTGACGAGCGTGGGCTTTTGAGTCACTTTTGAGATGATAGATATTTTGGGAGTATTGGCGTTATAAACAACTTTATTATTTTGGAAATTGGGTTGACAACCAATGTAATCTAGATAGAAATTATTTAGATTAGATCGTTGTTAATTTCCAGATTCATTTACAGGTTTTATAAACGCTCTTACACTTACCCTCTTTGGGTGGTTTACTCCAATTACAAACGTCATATTGCCGAATGTTCAAAATTTTAAATTACCATAAATTTTAGGGTGTTACAAGTTGGTATCAGAGCTCTAGTTTAAGTGAACTAGGCATGAATGTAATATGTCTAGACTTAGACTGAGTATCTTAGGAGATCATTAGTGAGCCTGGGTAGAATTTCTAAGATAGGACGGTCTTAGAAGTCAACGGAAGTGCACTAATTGAAAATTATAACGACAGTAACGAGACTTCTTGTGTAAAATATGTTCATAATTTCACTTAGCTAATGCTATTATGAATATATTGTTACGTGAGCATGCTTGATGTACTATCGTTACGATGATTAATGAATGTATTAGTACGTTTCCTTGTGTTTAATTCGTATAACCTATTCTTACCTCCCTTCTCGTGCGTGTGTGGCAGATTAAGCATGGTTAGTACGCGCAGTAGACCGCGTACACGTGTTGATGGTGGGGTGGCGACCGCTTCAACGGTTGATCAACCGGAGAGGGTTAAGGCCGCTATACGCCCATCTGCCCAACCATTGCTAGGCGGGGGGGCCTGAGATTGGCTTCGTCCAACCCGGTTATTCGGGATGTAACTCCCCAATCCGAGATGATGGTCAGCATGATGTTGTTGATGAATGAAGCCATGGCCAAACAGCAAGAGTTCCTTCTGAAGGTGATCGAGAATCGGGATGTGAGCAACCGGAGAAATGAGACGGTTGCGGAGAATATTGAAGTGATTGGATCCGGTGGTATGGTTCATGTGAACCTAACTGAGGAGCCAATAAATGTTGATGCGGGACAAGGCAAGAGAGCTTACACGTATAAGTCCTTCCTGGGTTGCCGACCAACGGAGTTCTTCGGTCCTGAAGACCATGTTGCGTGCATGAAATGAATTCAAGGGATCGAGCAAGCTTTTGACTCGTCTGAATGCGGAGAGAATCAGAGGGTGAAATTTGGGTCCCAAATGCTCAGGGACACGACTCTCACGTGGTGGAATGTCACCAAGTCCACCCTCTCTCCTACTGTTCTGGCTCAACTAACTTGGGTCGAGTTCAAGAAGAAGATTTTGGAAGAATTCTACAATGAGAGGGCCTTGGACCGTATTGAAGATGAGTTCCGGTCTCTCATGAAGGGAAACTTGACGGTGAGGGAATACACCCATCAATTCATGGAAAAGTTGGGGTTAGTGGGTCATGTAGACCTAACGGAGAAAGAGAAGATAAAGGCCTACCTCAAGGGCCTACCAGCGGATATGATGTCGAGGGTCCGCAATTCGAAAGCCACTAATATTTGTGAGACCATAGAAGAGGCGCAACTCATGGAGGAGGTTTATGCTAGGGACAAGGTGGATAAATATGTTGTGGTGGTGGAGAAACGGAAATGGGAAGGCAATTCCGGACCTCCTAGGAGGAATCGACCTTTCCCTGAAAATCGAAATTTCGACAATCTCCAAGAAGCTAGATGGTGCCAAAAGTGTCGAAGAAAGCACCATGGCAATTGTAGCACCAATCCCCACTCCTGTGCCAAGTGTGGGAAATTGGATCACTCTATCAGGGACTGCCCGATAAGAGGGATTATCTGCTTCGAGTGCAGGACACCGGGGCACGTGAAAAGGGATTGCCCGAAGCTCAAACTGGGTAATGTGCCTGAGAAGATAGATAACCCACCTAGGGTTCCAGGTCGAGCCTTTCAGATGACGGCCGATGAGGCCAAGGCATCCACCGACGTGGTATCGGGTACGTTTCTCCTAAACTCCATACCTGCTCGTGTACTTTTCGATTCGGGTGCCAGTTTCTCTTGTATATCTGATTCGTTTCGTGAAAAGCTTGACATGCCCACTAATAGCCTAGAGAATGCTTTAGTGGTTGAGGTAGCGAATGGTAGTCAAGTGTTAATCCATGATGTCTTGAAGGATTGTACTCTCGGAATTAAAGGGAAGGAATTCCCGATCAACTTGATGCCGATGGTTATTAGTGGTTTTGATATGGTAGTTAGCATGGATTGTTTGGAAACCAATCATGCCGAAATCGTATGCTCCAAGAAGCTAATCCGACTCCCCAATCCTAGTGGTGATGTTGTTGTGATTTATGGCAAGAAGAGGAAGGGTGATGTGGCGATCATCACCATGGCTAAGGCACACAAATGCTTAGTGAAAGGATGCTCATCTTTCCTATCATACGTGATCGACGCCAAGCTCGAGAAGAAGAAGCTTGAAGATATGAAGGTGGTGCGTGAGTTTCCCGACGTCTTACCGGAGGACTTGCCCGGGTTACCACCCGACCGTCAAGTGGAGTTCCGCATTGATCTTGTACTGGGGCGACTCCTATTTCTCGAGCCCCTTACCGGCTAGCGCCATCGGATATGCAAGAGATGATGGCTCAACTCCAGTCTTGTTTGTCAAGAAGAAGGACGACACGATGAGAATGTGCATCGATTACCGTGAATTGAACAAGGCAAAGGTGAAGAACAAATACCCGCTTCCGAGGATCGACGACTTGTTCGATAAACTCCAAGGAACGGGGTGTTTCTCAAAGATCGATTTACGTTCGGGATATCACCAAGTGAAGGTGAGAGGAGAATATGTCCCGAAGACGGTCTTTAGAACGCGTTACGGTCATTAAGAATTTCTCGTGATGCCGTTTGGTTTGACTAACGCAACGACGGTGTTTATGGATTTGATTAATAGAGTGTGTCGACCTTTTCTTGACAAGTCGGTCATTGTATTCATTGATGACATACTTGTGCATTCCAAGAACGAGCCGGAACATGAGCAACACCTTCGTGAAGTTCTGGAAGTGTTGAGAAAAGAGAGGTTACACGCCAAATTTTCCAAGTGCGACATTTGGCTTGAGGAGCTCCAATTCTTGGGTCACGTTATCACTAGAGACGGAATGAAGGTGGACCCCTCCAAGATTGAAGCTATGATGAATTGGGAACCTCCCAAGAGTCCGTTGGAGATCCGAAGTTTCTTGGGTTTGGCGAGCTATTATCGGAGAGTCATCCAAGACTTCTCCAAGATTGCTTCTCCCTTGACGGCTTTGACTCGGAAGAATGTGAAGTTCATTTGGACCAAAGCGCAAGAGAAAGCGTTCCAGACTTTGCAAAAGAAGTTGTGTGAAACTCCAATTTTGTCACTACCCGAGCGATCGGAAGACTTCGTGGTCTATAGCGACGCTTCAAAAATGGGATTGGGTTGCGTATTGATGCAAAGAGGCAAGGTGATTGCCTACACCTCAAGACAACTCAAGATTCACGAGAAGAATTATCCAACCCATGACTTAGAGCTGTGGCAGTGGTGTTCGCCTTGAAACTTTGGCGGCATTACCTTTATGGCACGAAATGTACACTCTACACAGATCATAAGAGTTTAAATATGTCTTTGATCAAAAAGAGTTAAACATGAGACAAAGACGGTGGCTTGAGTTTCTCCAGGATTATGATTGTGGGTTACTTTACCATCCTGGTAAGGCGAACGTGGTGGCCGATGCGTTAAGTCAGAAGGACTATAGTGGAAGTATTCAGGCTACCCTCTCAAGAATTGAGCTAGTGTCAAGCCTCATTGAGAGAATCTGTAACACCCTAAAAATTAGAGTAATATAAAATTCGGAAAAATAGGCAATATGACATTTGTATTTGGTAAGAACCTCCCAACAAGGGGAAAGGTACTTAGCCTTTACAAAACCTGCGAATGGATATGGAATTCAACAACAAATTAATATAAACATAACTATCTAGATTACATCGGTTGTTAACCCAAAATCACCAAAAATGGGACTTAAACAATTGCCCAACATCCAATACTAGTCATCTCAAAAATGCCTCTAAGACCATGCTCGTTACTCATGACCTTGGCAACTCACCGCTAAGGGAACATGTTATACATATCATTTGAGAAAAAGTGTTAGGCTTAAAGCCTAGTGAGAACATACAGTTTATAATTTCAAGAAATATAAACAATTGCATCATAAGGAAATCTTTTCAATAAGGTTTTAGTTTACAATTGAAATCTTTGTCACATAAGGACCATTCGGTCCGAAAATTCATCTTGCGATGACGGGGGATACCCGATTTACCAAGGATTGTAGCGGAACACAAAAGTAGACTACAATCCGAGTTGTGAAATAAATACTTGGAATCCATGGCCACGAACAACGAAGGTCCATACTAAGATGTGAGGGAGGGCCCTCAAGGAAACCAGTCATACTCGTTCACTAGGACTACATTATGACCCATAACTAGTAACCAGTCTCACATAACCGTACCAAATGGCCCCCGATGATCAAATGCATCCATAGCTACAAAAAGGGGAATAGACATACCAATAATATAAGTCGACTCAATACCTAGGGATCCACTAGTAATAGTCTAGACTTGTCACAATTTCATTCGTGACCAACCATAGTTAGTCATATGGTTCAAAATAACATTTATAAACAAAATGCATTTTCAAGTTTAACTTCTGGTAAGAATGAAAATCATAAAAATAAACTTATAAACATTCTTTCAGGTAACCCACATAAATGTGCAAGTAAAACATCCTTTTACTTCAAATAAGATGGAACCCATCATTTTAGTTGAAAATGATCGGGAACCCTAAAATCTCCCAAAACTCAAGTTATGTCAAAATGTAGTAAACTTAGATCCGAAACCATAGAGATATATAGGAGTTCAAAATGAAACCTTTGACATGTATAAAGTTTAGAAAAAGTAGTAGGAACTCACCAAATTGGTTTTAGAAGAAAACCCGAAAAACCAGATATCAACCCCTTTGAGAAGATGAAGCTTTCTATACCGAAACCTCGGATGATGCACTTAATACTAGCAAGATATGGAAGATGGAAGCTAACCAAACAAGAAATAAAAGTAGAAAGAGAGAGAGAGAGAGAGAGAGAGAGAGAGAAAAGAGAGACTTGAGGAGAAAGAGATAAAAACCAAAAGATATTTTTGGTTGAAAACTCACCTAAGTCGGCCAGGGGTTCTCGCGGGTTATGACGCGACCTCAAGTCACGGCATAACTCGCCCGCTTACTTGAAATGGTAATCCAACAGTGAGTTTAGCGGGTTGTGCCGCGGCTTGCAAGTCGCGGTGTAACTCGCGTAGTCCACTGTGGTTTGTTCAAAACCACCAAAATTCAAATACTCAACTTGAAATCAAACGCGGTGCTAACGACAAAAGCTATACACAAGAATACCAAGATTACAATACTAAAATTTGGGGTGTTACAATCCTCCCCAACTTGGGAATGATTTCGTCCCCGAAATCCCGACTACTCGAAAAGATGAGGATATCTTCCCTTCATATCCTCCTCAGCTTCCCACGTCACGTTGGCTCCCCGATGATGCTTCCACTGCACCTTGACCATAGTGACCTCTTTGTGACGCAATTTCCTAGAATTTTTCTCTAAGATAGCGTCAGGTTCTTCTACACAACGGTTACCCTCGTCCACCCTTAACTAGGTGAGAGGGATGACTCTTTCTTCCTCCGCCAAACACTTCTGAAGGTAACAAATATGGAACGTGTTGTGGATTATGCTCAACTCCGGCGGAAGTTCCAATTGGTAGGCTTGCAAACCCACTCGCTTAAGCACTTTGAAAGGTCCGAGGAAACGGGGACTCAGTTTTCCACGTTTTCCGAACCTGATAATGCCCTTCCATGGCGACACCTTCAGCATCACACGGTCGCCCACTTGGAACTCCATCGGTCGCCTCTTCTTATCGGCATAGCTCTTCTGCCGATCCTGGGCCGCTTTCAATCTTTCATGAATGCTTTTGACTTTATCGGCCATCTCTTGCACGATTTCAGGTCCGGCGAATTGCTTCTCACCCGCTTCAAGCCAACACACGAGAGTTCGGCACTTCCGCCCGTACAACACCTCAAACGGTGTCATTCCAATACTCGAGTGGTAGCTATTGTTGTAAGCAAACTCCACCGAAGGTAGGTGAGGGTCCCAACTACCCCCGAAATCGATGACACAAGATCTCAACATGTCTTCCAATGTTTGGATCGTTCTCTCTCTTTGCCCGTCGGTTTGTGGATGGTAAGCCGTACTTAACTTAACTCGCGTACCAAGCTCTTTCTGAAACCCATCCCAAAAGTTCTAAGTGAACCGACTATCGCGATCCGACACGATTGACAAGGGTATTCCATGCCTCAAGACCATTTCATCGATGTAAAGTTTTGCTAATTTGTCCATCGGTAAGGTCTCGCGCATAGCCAAGAAGTGAGCGCTCTTAGTCAATCTATCGACTATTACCCAAATGGTATCGTGACCTCGAAGAGTTTTATGCAACTTCGTCACGAAGTCCATGGTAATATGTTCCCACTTCCACTCGGGAATCTCTAAGGACTGAAGACTCCCATACAGTCGTTGATGTTCGGCTTTAACTTGCGAGCACGTCACACAACGCCCCACGTAACGCACCACATCAAGTTTCATTACTGGCCACCAATAATGCAACTTCAAGTCCCGGTACATCTTTGTACTTCCCGGATGAATGGAATACTTGGACTTGTGAGCATCCTCAAGAAATAGACCACGGTTACCCCCAACTTTGGGCACCCACACACGACCGTTAAACAGTTTTACTCCACGGCTATCTTCCGTTAAGAGTAAATGCTGCTTCACCATGACTTCCTCCTTGAGATTTTCTTCCAATAATGCTTCTACCTGCGATGTCTTGATCTTCTCAAGAAGACTAGACACTAACTCGATTCTCGAAAGTGTAGCCCGAATACTTCCGCTATAGTCCTTCCGACTTAACGCATCGGCTACTACGTTAGCCTTACCGGGATGGTAAAGCAACTCACAATCGTAATCCTTGAGCAACTCGAGCCACCGCCTTTGCCTCATGTTCAACTCCTTTTGATCAAAGACGTACTTCAAACTCTTATGATCTGTGTAGAGCGTACATTTCGTTCCATAAAGATAATGCCGCTAAAGCTTCAAGGCGAACACCACTGCCGCTAACTCCAAATCGTGGGTAGGATAATTCTTCTCTTGGATTTTAAGTTGCCTCGAGGCGTAAGCGATTACCTTGCCTCTTTGCATCAACACACATCCTAATCCCATCTTCGAAGCGTCGCTATAGACCACGAAGTCCTCCGACCCTTCGGGAAACGACAATATTGGAGCTTCGCACAACTTCTTTTGTAGAATTCGGAACGCCTTTTCTTGCATTTCGGTCCAATCGAACTTCACATTCTTCCGAGTTAAAGTCGTCAAGGAAGAAGAGATCTTCGAAAAGTCTTGAATAAATCTCCGGTAGTACCCTGCCAGACCCAAGAAACTTCGGATCTCGGACGGACTCTTGGGAGGCTCCTAATTCATCATGGCTTTAATCTTGAAGGGGTCACTCTCACTCCATCTCGAGTGACAACGTGACCCAATAATTGCACTTCTTTGAGCCAAAAGTCGCATTTGAAAAACTTGGCGTACAATCTTTCTTTCCTCAACACATCGAGAACTTCGCGAAGGTGCTGCTCGTGCTCTAACTCGCTCTTAGAGTACACGAGTATGTCATCAATGAATACGATGACCGAATTGTCGAGGAATGGTCGGCACACCCTATTCATCAAATCCATAAATACCGTTGGTGCGTTCGTTAGGCCAAAAGGCATCACAAGAAACTCGTAATGGTCGTAACGCGTTCTAAAGGTTGTTTTCGGAACGTCTTCTTCTCTCACCTTCACCTGGTGGTAACCCGAACGTAGGTCGATCTTGGAAAAACACCCCGCTCCTTGGAGTTGATCGAACAAGTCGTCTATCCTTGGAAGCGGATACTTGTTCTTCACTGTTGCTTTGTTCAACTCACGATAATCGATGCACATTCTCATTGTGCCATCCTTCTTCTTGACAAACAAGACCGGAGCTCCCCAAGGCGACGAGCTCGGTCTTATGAATCCCTTCTCCAATAGTTCTTGGAGTTGTGCCATCATCTCTTGCATCTCCGATGGCGCCAACCGATAAGGAGCTCTAGCAACGGGAGTTGCTCCCGGCACGAGATCAATCCGAAACTCTACTTGACGATCAGGTGGTAACCCGGGTAATTCGTCCGGAAAGACATCTGGGAACTCATGCACAATCTTCACATCAACAAGCTTTGACTTCTCTAGTTTGGCGTCGATCACGTAGGCTAGGAAAGACGAGCATCCTTTCACCAAGCACTTGCGCGCCTTTGCCATGGTGATTATTGCCACTTCTCCCTTCCTCTTCTCACCATAAATCACAACAACTTCACCATTGGGATTGGAAAGTCGAATTAATTTCTTGGAACATACGATCTCGGCATGATTGTTCGCTAACCAATCCATGTCGACCACAATATCAAAACTTCTGATTAACATCGGCATCAAATCGATCGGGAATTCTCTCCCTTCGATCCCGAGAGTACATTTTCTCAGAACATCGCGGATCATAACTTGACTACCATCTGCTATCTCTACCACTAACGCATTCTCAAGACTAGTAGTGGGCATAGCAATCTTTTGACGGAACAACTCAGATATAAAAGAGAAACTGGCACTCGTATCGAATAAAACACGAGCAGGTAGGGAGTTTAGAAGAAAAGTACCCAATACCACATCAGCGGATGCCTTGGCCTCATCGGTCGTCATCTGAAAAGCTTGGCCCGGAACCCTAGATGGATTCTCTTTCTTCACCGGCGCGCTACCCGACATGAGCTTCGGGCAATCTCTCTTCATGTGCCCCGGTGTCTTGCACTCATAACATACAAGCCCCCTGATCGGACAGTCATGGGTGATGTGATCAGATTTACCACACTTGTAACAAGATTGAGGAGTGGTGCTACAGTTACCGTGGTACTTGGTTCGGCACTTCTGACACCATCTAGCTTCTTGATAACCGCTGAAGCTTCGGTTTCCGACAAAAGGTCGGGTCCTCTTGGGAGGTACTGAGTTGCTCTCCCACTTTCTCTTTTCAACAACTGCCACAGCCTTCTCCGGTTTACCCCTTGCGTAAACCTCTTCCATGAACTGTGCCTCTTCAATCGTCTCCCGAAGGTTAGAAGCCTTCGAGTTTCGGACCATGGTCATTATGTTCGACGGTAGACCTTTCAGATAGGCCTTAATCTTCTCCTTCTCAGTTGAGGCCACATGCCCCACTAACCCCAGCTTTTCCATGAATTGACGGGTATACTCCCTCACCGTCAAATTCCCTTTCTCAAGTGCTCAAAACTCTGCCTTGATCCGATCCATAGTCCTCTCATTGCAGTATTCTTCCAAAATCTTTACCTTGAATTCGCCCCAAGTCAGTTGGGCCAAAACAGTAGGAGAGAGGGTGGACTGGATAACATTCCACCACGTCAGCGCCGTATCCCTGAGCAGTTGAGTACCGAACCTCACCCTCGGGTCATCACCACACTCGGATGAACTGAAGGCCTGTTCGACCGCTCGGATCCACTTAACACACGCAACTGGGTCTTCGGAACCAGAGAACTCTGGTGGTCCGCAACCCAGAAAAGACTTGTAGGAACAACTTTTCCCACTTCTCGGAGCACCTACGACCCTTTGCTCCTTAGATCTGACCCTGTTCCTGGTGCCCCCAGAGCCAACCAACACATTCTTCTCCACTGCCACATGCCTTCTGAGGCTCGTGTCCCGGTCCTCCAACATCTTCTGAAAAGCCTCTTGCTGCTTCTCCATGGCCGACGTCACCATTTGCATGACGCTGGCCATCATATCAGCTTGAGGGTCTGCCACTTGAACAACAGGGTTGGTGGATGCCAAATCCACTCTTGGTCCTAGATCCACTTCCCTAGTAAATATCGGTGGCATGCCAGGAGGAACGACTGCTGACACTCTAACCACCGGGTTAAGCTCGCGCGAACTAACATCACGAAGATCTCCGTCACCTAACGGACGACCACGTGTGTTCATCAAACCTGAGTAATGGTTCCACACAAGCACGAGAAAGAGTAAGAGATAGATCAACAGAATAACACAATGAACGTACTACTATATCACCAATTGTCACAGTAACGGCACTTCAAGCACAATGACGTATAAATATTCTCATAATAACATTAGCTGAGTGAGATTATGAACATACAATACATAAAGGTTCTTGTTACCATCGCCACAACGTTCGATAACT
Source organism: Arctium minus (assembly GCA_954870635.1). Taxonomy (NCBI): domain Eukaryota; kingdom Viridiplantae; phylum Streptophyta; class Magnoliopsida; order Asterales; family Asteraceae; genus Arctium; species Arctium minus. The sequence continues at coordinate 71,509,653 of OX941091.1, read as the reverse complement.
AAAATTTCCGTCGACTCTAAGACCAACCCATCTTAGAAGTTCTACCTAAACTCACGAATCAATGCTTAGCATACTCAGTCTAAGTCTAGACATCTTACATTCATGCCTAGATCACTCAAACTAGAGCTCTGATACCAACTTGTAACACCCTAAAAATTAGGGTAATATAAAATTCGGAAAATAGGCAATATGACATTTGTATTAGTTAAGAACCTCCCAACAAGGGGAAAAGTACTGAGCTTTTACAAAACCTGCGAATGGATATGGAATTCAACAATAAATTAATCTAAACATAACTACCTAGATTACATCGGTTGTTAACCCAAAATCACCAAAAATGGGACTTAAACAATTGCCCAACATCCAATACTTGTCATCTCAAAAATGCCTCTAAGACCATGCTCGTTACTCACGACCTTGGCAACCCACCACTAAGGGAACCTGTTATACATATCATTTGAGAAAAAGTGTTAGGCTTAAAGCCTAGTGAGAACATACAGTTTATAATTTCAAGAAATATAAACAATTGCATCATAAGGAAATCTTTTCAATAAGGTTTTAGTTTACAATTGAAATCTTTGTCACATAAGGACCATTCGGTCCGAAAATTCATCTTGCGATGACGGGGGATACCCGATTTACCAAGGATTGTAGCGGAACACAAAAGTAGACTACAATCCGAGTTGTGAGATAAATACTTGGAATCCATGGCCACGAACAACGAAGGTCCATACTAAGATGTGAGGGAGGGCCCTCAAGGAAACCAGTCATACTCGTTCACTAGGACTACATTATGACCCATAGCTAGTAACCAGTCTCACATAACCGTACCAAATGGCCCCCGAGGATCAAATGCATCCATACCTACAAAATGGGGAATAGACATCCCAATAATATAAGTCGACTCAATACCTAGGGATCCACTAGTAATAGTCTAGACTTGTCACAATTTCATTCATGACCAACCATAGTTAGTCATATGGTTCAAAATAACATTTATAAACAAAATGCATTTTCAAGTTTAACTTCTGGTAAGAATGAAAATCATAAAAATAAACTTATAAACATTCTTTCAGGTAACCCACATAAATGTGCAAGTAAAACATCCTTTTACTTCAAATAAGATGGAACCCATCATTTTAGTTGAAAATGATCGGGAACCCTAAAATCTCCCAAAACTCAAGTTATGTCAAAATGTAGTAAACTTAGATCCGAAACCATGGAGATATATAGGAGTTCAAAATGTAACCTTTGACATGTATAAAGTTTAGAAAAAGTAGTAGGAACTCACCAAATAGGTTTTAGAAGAAAACCCGAAAAACCAGATATCGACCCCTTGGAGAAGATGAAGCTTTCTATACAGAAACCTCGGATGATGCAGTTAATACTAGCAATATATGGCAGATGGAAGCTAACCAAACAAGAAATAAAAGGAGAAAGAGAGAGAGAGAGAGAGAGAGAGAGAGAGAGAGAGAGAGAGAGAGAGAAAAGAGAGACTTGAGGAGAAAGAGATAAAAACCAAAAGATATTTTTGGTTGAAAACTCACCTAAGTCGGCCAGGGGGTCTCGCGGGTTATGCCGCGACCTCAAGTCGCGGCATAACTCGCCCGCTTACTTGAAATGGTAATCCAACAGTGAGTTTAGCGGGTTGTGCCGCGGCTTGCAAGCCGCGGTGTAACTCGCGTAGTCCGCTGTGGTTTGTCCAAAACCACCAAAATTCAAATACTCAACTTGAAACCAAACGCGGTGCTAACGACAAAAGCTGTACACAAGAATACCAAGATTACAATACTAAAATTCGGGGTGTTACAGAATCAAGGCATCTCAAGTAGAGGTCTTGTTAGAGGAGAATCTCTAGGAAGAATTCATGACGAAGCAACGTTTTCTCTTAACGGAAGATTGTCGTGGAGTGAAATTGTTCAACAGTCGAGTGTGGGTACCCAAAGTTGGAGGCAATCGGGAACTTATTCTCGAAGATGCCCATAAGTCCAAGTATTCCATCCATCCGGGGAGTACAAAAATGTATAGGGACTTGAAACTGCACTATTGGTGGCCAATAATGAAACTTCACGTGGCACGTTACGTGGAGCGTTGTGTGACATGCTTGCAAGTGAAAGTCGAGCATCAACGATCGTGTGGGAGCCTTCAATCCTTAGAGATTCCCAAGTGGAAGTGGGAGCATATTACCATGGACTTCGTGACCAAGTTTCCCAAAACTCTTCGAGGTCACGACACCATTTGGGTAATAGTTGATCGGTTGACCAAGAGCGCTCATTTCTTGGCTATGCGCGAGACGTTACCGATGGACAAGTTGGCAAAGCTTTACATTGATGAGGTGGTTTCGAGGCATGGAGTTCCCTTGTCTATCGTGTCGGATCGTGATAGTCGGTTCACTTCGAACTTTTGGTATGGGTTGCAGAAAGATCTTGGAACGCGAGTGAAGTTGAGTACGACTTACCATCCTCAAACCGACGGTCAAAGCGAGAGAACGATCTAAACGCTTGAGGATATGTTGAGGTCTTGCGTTATCGACTTCGGGGGTAGTTGGGACTCTCACTTACCTTTGGTGGAGTTCTCCTATAATAATAGTTACCACTCGAGTATCGGAATGGCACCGTTTGAGGCCTTATACGGGCGGAAGTGCAGAACTCCCGTGTGTTGGATTGAAGCGGGAGAGAAACAATTCGCCGAACCTGAAATTGTGCAAGAGACGACTGATAAAGTTAAAGGCATTCGGGAAAGGTTGAAAGCGGCTCAGGATTGGAAAAAGAGTTATGCCGATAAGAGGAGGCGGCTGATGGAGTTCTAAGTGGGTGACCGTGTGATGCTTAAAGTATCGCCATGGAAGGGCACCATTCGGTTCGGAAAACGTGGGAAGTTGAGTCCCCGTTTCCTTAGACCATTCAAAATGCTCAAACGTGTGAGTTTACAAGCTTACCAACTGGAACTTCCTCCGGAAATGAGCGGGATCCACAATACGTTCCATATTTGTTACCTTCGGAAGTGTTTGGCAGAAGAGGAAAGCGTAATTCCACTTTCCAAGATCAGAGTGGACGAAGGTAACCATTCTGTTGAGGAGCCCGAAGCTATTTTGGAGAAAAATTCAAAGAAGATTTGCCACAAAGAAGTCACTATGGTCAAAGTGCAATAGAAGCATCATCGTGGTGCCAATGTGACGTGGGAAGCAGAGGAGGATATGAAGCAAAGATATCCTCATCTTTTCGAGTAGATGGGATTTCAGGGACGAAATCATTCCCATGTTGGGGAGGATTGTAACACCTCGAACTTTCAATAGATAATTTCCGAGATTTAGACTTCTAGCCTTCCTTATTTTTGAATCATAGTTATTTTGCGTTTACCGTTAATCGTATGTCTCGCGTGAAGTTTCCAAGCTTGAATGTTAACATTTAGCCTCACGCCGCGTCCAAAACCGCGTAACTCACTGTTTGTTTTACATCTCGTAGACACAGGCGGACTATGCCGCGACCTCATGTCACGGCCAAACCCGCGGGATATCACCTGCAGGTATTATAGATGGGTTTTCCCCTTTTTCCTCATTTACTTCTCATCTACCTCTTTTTCTACTCTTTCAAAACCCCTCCCTCTTCAAGAACCGAAATTAGGGTTTCACCAAACCATATTTACCTCATTTATTGATAAAAGTTAGGTGCATCATCCAAGGATTCAAGATTGAAGCATAAAACCATCATCTCCATTGTCATCTTCTCCAAGAAATCAAACTAGGGTTTTGGGTTTTCATCAAAAACCCACTTGGTGAGTTCTTACCCCTTTCTTAAACTTTATACATGTCAAAACATAACATTTTGGACCTCCTAAACTTCTCCTTGTTTATATTTATGTTTGAATGACTTTAACCTAACTTTGTATTTGGAGATTTAGGGTTTCTATCTTTTTCAACTAAAATGAGGGGTTTCGCCTTATGAAGTGTAAAATATATTTTGTGTGCATATTTACGAATGAGAATGCTTGGATTCTACTTGAAATGGTTTATTCAAATAAATGCCTTTGGAAAATAATTATTACCAAGAACTATATGTTTGATTATAGTTGGTCACAAATGAAATTGTGACAAGTCTAGACTATTACTAGTGGATCCATAGGTATTGAGTCGGCTTTGTTTGGGATATTTTTCCCCTTTGTAGCTAGTTGAGACATTGGGTCCTCGGAGGCATTTTGGTACGGTTATGTGGGACCGGTTACTAGCCATGGGCCGTAAATGTAATCCTAGTGAATGAGTATGACTTGGTTCCTCGGGTGCCCTCCCCCACATCTGAGTACGGACCGACGTTGTTCGTGGTCATGGTTCCAAGTATTGAGCTCACAACTCGGAAAGTGGCTTACTTTTTTGTTCCGCCACGATCCTTGGAATTCGGGTCTCCCCGTCATCGCAAGATGTATCCATTTGACCGAAAGGTCACTATGTGTTGTTATTTCATATGCAACTCATCTATATGAAAATGATTTATTATCCTTGCAAACTAAAATTATTTCCAAATCTTTATATACAAACTGTATGTTCTCACTAGACTTTAAGCCTAACACTTTTCTCAAATGATGTGTATAACAGGTTCCTTAGCGGTGGGTTGCCGAAGGTTTGAGTGACGAACGTGGGCTTTTGAGTCACTTTTGAGATGATAGATATTTTGGGAGTATTGGCGTTATAAACAACTTTATTATTTTGGAAATTGGGTTGACAACCAATGTAATCTAGATAGAAATTATTTAGATTAGATCGTTGTTAATTTCCATATTCATTTACAAGTTTTGTAAACGCTCTTACACTTACCCTCTTTGGGTGGTTTACTCCAATTACAAATGTCATATTGCCGAATGTTCAAAATTTTAAATTACCCTAAATTTTAGGATGTTACAATATACAAGGGGCAGTTGCGAATCCGACTTCCAATGCAAAGTGACGCACAAACTAGAGCACATCACGTAGCCGATGCATTCATGAGATATTCTTCATAACTGGTGTAACATTCATCATGAATATTGTAAAAAAATCACGTCCATTAATCCATTATTCATGATGAATGGAATCCTTCTTCTCCTCCTCCTCCTCTCTCTCTCTCTCTCTCTCTTTATATATATATATATATATATATGTGTGTGTGTGTGTGTGTGTATACTTAGAGAAAACGAAATACAAATCCAATAAGTATTATAAATTTACAAATTGGTTTCATATGTTACTTGTGAAAATATGTAGTGTTCATATATTTTTGGTTCATATATGAAACATTCATGATTGTTTTGTGTGGGAGAAAAATATGAAAATATGTTTATATATGACATGCACATGCGCATTAATACACACACAAGAATAATACATATGAAACAATATGGATTCTAACTTAAAATTAAACTTAGTAAATTGTTTGGATTGGTTTTCACGGGTTTATATTTGATTATTGGTCTACATATATGTGTATGTAGATCTTAATATGGATATATATATATATATATATATATGTGTGTGTGTGTGTGTGTGTGTGTGTGTGTGTGTGTGGGTGGGTGGGTGGATGCTCAAACGAGAACACTTCTATTTTAGGAAAACGAGATAACACCCTTATCACATGTGATAATACACATGAGATGACCTACTAATGTGCTGATGACTTGGCCCACGATCTAGGTTGTGTCAAAAGTTGTATGCATCTCTTATTTAGTATCACATGTCATTGATTCTACTATCACATAAAGAACACCTTTATCACATGCGGTAATACACGTGATGTGGTCTAGTATTGTGTGAGCGACTTGGCCCGCAATTTAGATTGCACCAAAGGTCGTTTGCATCTCTGATTTAGTATCACATGTGATTGACTATGATAAAAGGGTGTTCAAATGAGAACACATTCATTTTACGATAAAGCGAGAACACCCTTTTTTTTATAGTGAATCACATGTGATAATAAATAAGACATAAGCGACCTTTGGCACGATAGGGCCAAGTTGCCCGTACATCTCCATTGTATTATCACATGTGAATTTCTATAGTAAAAGAGTGTTTTTGTGTTTTCGTAAAATGAAAGTGTTATCGTTTGAACCACAACATATATGTCACACCCTAAAAATTTGGATGAATTTGAACCTTAAAAAATGGCAATATAACGTTTGTAAAATTATAGGAATTTAAACCTGGAAGTATAACGTGGAATTTGAAATCCATCAAAGAAGTCACCCAAAAAGAGGAAAGTGAATAAACGTTTACAACCTTTAAAAATGGAAAGATAATTAACAACCTAGTAATCTAAACTATTATTAATTTAGATTACGCCCGGGTGTCATCATATTTCCCAAAAGCTTCTATAATTGTGTGTACGTCATATCTTCCAAAAGAACTATTCCCAAAAGGTTTGCCTTCTAAAGACACAACTCTCCTCTCAAGACCGTGACGCCCCACCTCTAAGAGAACCTGACATACACATCAATTCAGAAAAAGTGTTAGGCTTGGAGCCTAGTGAGCAACCAATAAATAAATGATATAATGACAAAGCACAACAATAACTCAGTTAATCCCAACATCATTAAAACATTTATTTAATCTTCAGATGCATGTTAAACTCTTGGGAAGAACGGGGGAGACCTGTTTCGCCATGAGTTGTGACGGAACACAAAAGTAGGCCAAAATACACACGGCATACATCTCTTAGATAGATATTTACCAACATCAACTCTATCCAAGTCTTTAGACTTTGAACATCAACTATATCCAAGTCTTTAGCCCAAAGAATCCCAAGTTCAACCCTATCCAGGTCTTTACCTTGGGATCTCACCGTCTCCGATGACTCATATGTTTCAAAGTATTTTCTAGCCTTTAGCATCAACCCCACGCATACGAGTCATACGAAAAAAAGTTATCATTATAAAATGAACTCAACCTCATATATAAAATCCATTTCACATTTGATTTACATAACTATGTCAAGGCATGCCACAAATATCTCAAAACATAACATGTCATTAGTACAAGGAACTAGCAAGTATTCAAACCCATTTATATTCCTCATAAATCCATTTTCATTCATCATAAATCCATTTTATTATCCCACCCATTTAGGTTCCTAAAATTTACACACACTTCAAGAAATCAATATTTGCAAGTAAATAATCATTTAATATCATCGTACTTCCATATATATCTCAAAAATGTCAAAACCCTAATTTTGACCTAAAAAGTCAAATACTCAAATAAATGTGAAAAGATGTAGGAATGTACAATAATCATAGATGAAAGGTTTTTAGATGTGTATATAGTTTTAAAGAAGTGGGGATGACTCATAACAATGAGTTTTGATAAAAACCCAAAACCCTAGCACTTCTTGAAGAAGACAACAATGGGGATGGTAGGCTTTAGCTCCTAGCTTCCAACACTTAATGGGGACAACAATCCATGCAATAAATGAGGTGATTTGAGACTTGAATGCTCAAAATTGGACTTTATAAGGGTTTTGAGAGTAGAGAGAATTTTTGGAGTTGGGTTTGTTGGAGTATTGAATGAGAAGAATGAAGAGGACAAGCAATAAAAGGTGTTTGGCCCGTCGGCGACCTTGCCCCGTGACTATGACACTAGCACTGTCGTCAGGCATAGTCGCCCGCTAAAGGGACCCCGCGGTACAACTCCCGCGATCATGCCACCGCGACAGTGACCTGGGCACTATCGCCGAGAACTGTCGCCCTATTTGTACCGACACTCAAGCCCCGACCGCGAGTGTGATATCGCGACGGACACTCTCGCCCAACTGGTACCGAAGGCCAAAATTCGGGTTTTTCAGCTTTTCGTTCGATCGGGCAAACTCGTAAGGTGATAATTCATCTCCGAACCCAAATAGGATAATTACGAAACTAATGACGTCACAAAACTTACCGAGATTTCTAGGCGTTACAATATATATATATATATATATATATATATATATATATATATATATATATATAGGGTAGGGTTCCTGTGAGAAGTTGAAGTTAGCATGCGTGATAAGTGGTTATCAATGGTTGAATGAAAAATGGACGCACATTAGGATGAGAATCATCGAGATAAGATGCACCAAGATGCACATGATCAATTCCCTTCTAAGGCGCAATTCATGTGAGGGCATGAGATTAAAAGTGATCAACGGTTCATATCCACTTCTCACGTTAACTTCAACTTCTCATACGACCCTTCACCTATATATATCACCTATATATATATATATATAGTTGGGTTCCGGTAAGAAGTTGAGTTAACGTGAGAAGCATGAGAATGATGCACGTTAGGATGAGATGCACCGAGATATACCAGATCAATTCCCTTATAAAGCGAGATTCATGGGTGAGTTTGAGATTATAAGTGATCAAGGTTAAGATCCACTTTTCATGCTTAGGTGTGCTAATGGGTTAGTTGATCGGGTTGAAGGCATTTGAACAACCTAACCCAACCTAAACCGTACGGATTGGTCGAGTTAGTCAGGTTGATATTTTGGTACATCAAAATATTCTCCTAACCTGTTTTCTCTAGTTTACTCATAATTTCTTTTTCATCATCAAGCATTTGGTACAACTTATCTATACTTTTTAAATCTTAAGTATATCAAATTCGATTTATTTTCTCAATATATATATATATATATATATATATATATAGATAGATAGATAAATATGTTCACAGTTATATAGAGATGGTGAATAGATTAAAAATATATGTATATGAAGAAGGTACGTGATGATGTAATTGTCTAATGTACATATTTATAGAGACTCAACAATCATATTAAATCCAAGAAATAAAAGGATATCGGGTTTATCGGGTTAGGTTCAAATAAAAGTAACCCAATATCAACCCGATACCTACGGTTTAAATATTTTACAATTCGATTAGACATGAGTTGCTTCGGGTTGAGTTATTTCGCATTGGGTTGGGTTGGGTTGATCAGGTTGGTCGGATTAGACGGGTTTTTGAACACCCCTACTCACGTTTCTCACGTTAATTGAATTTCTTGCACAATCTTTCATGCATATATATATATATACATATACATATATATATATATATAAATATAGGGAGAGATTCATTTGAGAAATGCTAAATATATGAGAAATACATAAGTGATCCTAACCTTTCATTCGGTCAAGATCGGCTTTGACTGGTCAAATATTGCGTCTTTGACTGATCAACAATTACAACTTTGACTGGTCAAAAGTTGCGACTATTCCCAAAATAGAAGAACAGTTTCGTAATTTCTACAAATACACGGGACGAGTTTATATATGAACCAGTGTAATTCACATATGAACTCTTTTAACTGATTCATATATGAACCAATTAACTGTAGGTTCATATATGAACCTTTATAATTCATATATGAACTAATTAACTGATTCATATATGTACACATTGTTCATATATGAATTCACAAAGATTCATATATGAACATATAATTCATATGTGAATTATACAAGTTCATATATAAGTTCGTCCCGCGTATTTTACGAAACCACCCCTCTATCTTCTACAGACAACATAAGATTGTGACCAGATAAAGGGCTATGATCATTTTTTTATTTCCTATATTTTTGGCATTTCTCAAATTAAACTAGTCCTATAAATATAAAATGGATAAATAGAAAGGTGAGAAGAATGGTGAAATGATGGAGTGTAATTGATGAAGCAAAGTTTGACCAAAAACAAACTTATTTTGGCATATAAGAAATTAGGGTAACAATTATTAAATTATTACATAGCAATGCATCATTATTATTATTATTATTATTATTATTATTATTATTATTATTATTTTTATTTTTATTTTTATTTTTATTTTCAACAAGTATAATATAAAAGACAAAAGCCCCAAATAATATACCTCCTCTTATATTTTTTTCAACATGAATAAAGACCAACAATGAAGAATCCCCCACTCCCCTCACTTTTATACAACACATTTTAATCTCCTTCCTTCCCTCTCTCAACCTCAACCTCAACCTCAATCCCAATTTATAATTATCTTTGAATTCTCTCTCATCTCAACCAAAAAGAAAAGATTCAATCTTTTTATATAATTACATCAACCAACCAAAAGAAATCGAAATCAAAATCAAAATCAACCACTTAGAAAAAAAAACCTAGATCACGTGGGTATCGCCGGAAAATGTCTGAAGATGACGGCGGCGCCGCCGGTGGTAAGTCGAGAAACTCAGTTTCCTGCGCCGGCGAGTATTTCACACCATACCCAGATCAAGTTCTTGAAAACGTTCTCGAAAACGTTTTGGTTTTCTTGAAATCACGGCGTGACCGTAACGCCGTTTCGCTCGTCTGCAAATCATGGTACCGTGCGGAGGCATACACCAGATCGGATCTGTTCATCGGAAACTGTTACGCGGTTGCTCCAAGCCGGGTGACGGACCGGTTCAAGAGAGTCCGGTCTGTTTCCGTGAAAGGAAAACCCCGGTTCGCGGATTTTAGCTTGCTTCCGGCTGATTGGGGTGCGCACTTTAGACCGTGGGTTTCCGCCATGGCCACTGCTTATCGTGCGCTGGAGAAGATCTATCTGAAACGGATGTCGATCACCGATGATGATCTTGCTGTAATAGCTCACTCGTTTCCGAATTTCAAGGAGCTCGTTTTAGTTTGCTGTGAAGATTTCGGAACCAGTGGGCTTGCGATTATTGTTAGCGAGTGCAGGTAAAAAAAATTCCCCAATTTTTAGGGTTCTTGATTGAATCTAGGGTTTTCAAAATTTCAATCTTCGATAACTTAGATCTGTTAACTCTGATCAAATTCACATACGGATCTGAAATTCTCTCGATTTCGTTCCTAATTTCACCAACAATTTGACCGATTTACATTGCTTACCAATTTGTGCGTTCGAATGAAAATGTGATGAAAATTGATTTGATTAAATGATTATAAATTATGAAATCAGGAATCTTCGTGTTCTTGAGCTGATTGAAGACGATGTTTCAGACGATGAAATCGATTGGATTTCTTGTTTTCCACCAGAGGGTACGACGAATTTGGAATCATTGAGTTTCGACTGCGTTGAATCCCCAATTAATTTCGATGCTTTAGAGAGGCTAGTGGCGAGATCGCCATTGTTAAAGAAGCTTAGATTGAATCGTTACGTTTCAATAGGGCAACTTCACCGGTTAATTTTCCGGTCACCGCAGTTGACTCATTTGGGCACCGGTTCATTTGGTCTGTTAGAGATCAACGGCCAACAACAAGTCGATAATCGGGAACCCGATTACGGTTCTGCTTTCGCCGCCTGCAGATCGATAGTTTGTCTTTCAGGGTTCAGGGATATCTCACCGGAACATCTTCCGGCGATCTATCCGGTCTCGGCTAATCTCACCTCCTTGAATCTTAGCTATGCCAACATTGATGCCGATCAGCTTCGGCCCGTTATTCGCCACTGTCATAAACTACAGGTTTTCTGGGTAAGTTTCTTTACCTTTTCGCTCAATTCGTTACAAAAATCCGTCTAATTTTCGATCTTTTTGCAGGCACTTGATTCAATCTGCGACGAAGGACTTCAGGCGGTGGCGGATTCATGTAAAGATCTTCGTGAGCTTCGTATTTTCCCGATTGATGGTTCCGAAAACATGGAAGGGCCGGTTTCCGAAGTGGGTCTTCTCGCGATTTCCATCGGGTGTCGAAAACTGCAATCGATTCTTTACTTCTGTCAGCAGATGACGAATGCTGTCGTTATCGCCGTGTCGAAAAACTGTCCGGATCTTGTGGTGTTTCGGCTTTGTATAATCGCCCGATACAGACCGGACCGAGTCACCGGTGAACCCATGGATGAGGGTTTTGGAGCGATAGTGAAGAACTGCAAGAAGCTAACTCGGCTAGCCGTTTCAGGTCTGCTAACTGATCAGGCCTTCAGTTACATCGGGCAATACGGTAAACTGGTGCGAACGTTATCTGTGGCTTTTAATGGGGACAGCGATAACGGGCTGAAATACGTGTTGGAAGGGTGCACCAATTTGCAAAAGCTCGAGATCCGTGATAGCCCGTTTGGCGACTCCGCTTTACAGTCGGGTTTGCACCATTTTTACAACATGAGATTCGTTTGGCTTTCGTCGTGCCGAGTGACTCGGCAAGGATGCCTCGAGGTCGCCAGACGGTTGCCGAAACTGGTTGTGGAAGTCTTTCGTAGGGACGAGGAGGAAGGCGGGGAGAGGGGCGATTTTGTCGACACGCTTTATATGTATCGGTCTCTCGATGGACCACGACCCGATGCACCACAGTTTGTCAAGATCCTGTGATTTCCAAAGATCGTAAGTGATCCGTACAGATTCTCAACAGCTGTTGACTTTCATCCGTTGACCCCTCTGGTTTACACTTTTGCTCGCTTTTGGTCCTCCGTTAACTTCCATCCGTTAACTCACCCAATGTAACTCACACGTTTCACCCCAATTGTTTTCTGGCTCGTTCGATGCTTTTCACGCCATAAAGATTCGATCTTTGAGGTGGGTTTGAGATAAAAATGTGATCTTGGTTCGATTCCCAAATGGTTAAATATGGAAAGATTGAGGTTTCTTGAAGGAAAAAGGGGTAGATGATGATGATAGTATTCTTTCATTTGGTAGCAGAGAGGCCTGCTTTCATGCCCTATTCAGATGTTAGTTTTTTAAGGGTTCCAACCTCTGAATGATACATTCATATCTTCTTTTCTTATTACACTTTGTTTTCAAGTCAAAAAGCACTTTGAATAATTTATTGGGTGCTTTCTTGACCAAATCTAGAGTAATGTACAAGTTTTGATGCATGAAGTACAAGTTATTAGAGTGATATCGATTGTTTTTATTTGTCGAAAAGAAATATATAGGGGCCGTTTCATTTCTTTTTGGGGAAAGGAAACGGTCTCTAATGTACAAGTCTTTAATGTATGTATAAAATATAAAAAGGGTCGTTTCCTTTTATCTTAATTTAGGAAACGATCTATAATGTGTATGTGTTTTTAATGCATAGGATATAAAAGGGTTGTTTCGTTTACTTTTTTATGAAATAGAAAGGAAACGATAGTGATGTACAAGTCATTAATGCATATAATATAAAAGAATCGTTTTCTTTCTTTTTTGTTTAGGAAACGACCTGTAATGTACAAGTTTTTAATACTAATAACATACAAGGGTGGTTCCGTTTCCTTTTTCGAAAATTCAAACGAGACGAAAGTGATGTACAAGTTATTAATGCATAAAAGTGCAAATGGTATTAAAGGGCTGTTTGTTTACCTCTTAATGGTTCCATTAAGAGACGATCTCTGAATCGCTAAGAGGTGAATCTTGTTTGGTAAAAAAAAATTCTGCCTCTTAATGGTTCCAAAACCCTCTGAATGATTTTGTATCCTGACCCTCCTTAACTATTCAGAGACCAAATTTCATTCTGAACAATTAAAAAACAACCGTATTTTATTTTGCACTAAATTATAAGAGTCTCTTAGTCATTCTGGCCACTTAAATATTCTGCACCAAACCATTCAACAATTACTAAACAGACCCTAAATTTATAATTATTTATGAGTTAATTAAAGATTTATTTTTGTAAATTAATAAGTAGTATTGGGGTCATTGAATGATGTGTGGAAAGAAATGTACAAGTACAAAACGTTGGTGGTCCCTTGGCACACCTAACCCATATTTCTAATGTGGTGCATTGGGTGGTTGTTCATTGGGCATATTTATAGGTACATTATTGTTTAAAAGGAAAGTGTGGGGTCTAAATAGTCTTTTCAGATGTCACACCACCTGAATTGGCTTTATGGAGCTGCCAAACTTCTAAAGGGCTTTGCCTTTTTCAACCCCAATAAATAATACTCTTTATTTTATTTTTAAATAAAACCAACATTTTTTATTAATGTATATTTCTTTTTGTTTATATGATAATCAATAAAATAGGGTTGGGTTCAAACGAATAAAACCATCGTTTTACGAAAAAACAAGAACACTTGTATAACATGTGTAGGTAGTGGCAAAGGTGGTTTTGCGTCTCAGATTGATATCATATGTATCACATGTGATTACTTGGCAATAGGAATGTAAACGAACCGAGTCGAGTCGAGTCGAGTATTAGGTTATTCGATGTTGACTAGAAAAAATAATACCAGACTCGAGCTCGAATAACTTTTTCAATGGAGGGCTCGAGCTCGAGTATGGTATTATTTTTTCCACTCGACCTCGATGTTCGTTTATGGGTTCAAGGTTGATGATTTATGTATTTTTATTGTATGATTTAGGACCATATGAGTATGTTTGGCTCGAAAAAGTGTATGCTCGAATGACTCGACTCGACTCAAAAATTTTGATGGAGTTTTCGAACGAGTCGAGTCGAACATTGGTGTTATAAAAATCGACTCGTTAAGTTAAACAAGTTTTATTTTGTGTTTAAGATCGACTTGAGCTCGAGAATTATTAAGCTCGAACTCGAGTAGCTCGTTAAAAGCTCGACTTGTTTATATATTCTTGTCTGGCGACACAGGCTTAGGGTGATCCTGGGCCCACCCTGAAAGTCAGAAGCCTCTTTTTTTTTCCCTTTCTCATTTTTATATATAAGCCTAATTTTTTTTAAATAAGGGTATACTCTCCTAACAAAGGCACACCCATATTTTTCTAAAATAGTTCGTAAAATTATTTTTTTATTTTTTGCTATCAATATAGTATTTTTATGTATTTATTTATTTAAATGATAAAATGTATTGAAATTTAATAAAGTTTGTCTTGGATTTCAAAATTTTCTATTAATGAACAAAATTTCTAGATTGTACTAAAATCAATGTACTAACATTACATAATAAAACAAAATTGCCAAGGTTACTTGTTTTACGAGTACAAAATAGAATTTTTTCAAAATATGTTAAATCGATTGAAAAAAATTTATTTGTTGTACTGAATAGGAACTAAACCAAAATTTGTTGTATTTTGATACATTTTCCCCTTATTTAAAACGATCACCCTTGTTAATTTTTATGGCTCTGCCTCTACATGTGATATGGGTGTTCTCGTATTTTCGTAAAATGGTGATGTCCTCTTTTATACCCACCCCATAAAATTAATTATATTTTATAAATATTTGACAAATAATTAATTATTCTAATTAAATTACATGATAAATTAAATATTATGTATATTCTAAAAAAGAGTAAATTTCGTTAAAATATACAATTTTATTATATAATGCACAAAACATCGTAAAATCTTAATGTACAACTTCTATAACTTAAAGTACAAGTCATTTGGATAAGGTAATTGACTTTCATTGGTAAGTCATTTTAACTCTATTCATATGTCTCCAACTTTTCAATAATGAAACAGATGTACAATTATACGTAAGCGTCGGTTATTTCAGAATCTCCAGCAATCAAGAGTACACATTTGGCGTCAAGGGCAAACTGCATGGACTGTAACTCGTTAAGTTACTGTGCTACTGCTTTAAGTTTAACCGTTTTTTAATAATTATTTCAAAAACAATAAAATTTTATTACAAAAGTAAGTAAATAAACATGTACAATTTTTATTACATGAGATTCAACTAGATTTCACTAAGTGAAAACACATGTACTAATAATTAGGAGAGAGATCTTTTATGGTGATGATTTTGCATCTTGTTTGTTGTTATGGAAAAAAAGGGGAGAAGGGGAAGAAAGGGGGGGGGGGGGGGGGGGGGGGTTATCATCAAAGTGGGATATGAGTATGCAAAAATGCTTTGAATGAGTGGTGAGAAACAAAACTTTGCCCCTTTTGCCTTCTTTCAATGCTTATTATACCATTTTTGAGGTGAGAGTGGACCATGCTCTATTCTTTTGACACTTGTGCCAATGAATGATTGACACGTAACCCTTACCCTCCCAAAAGAAATAATTTGGTGAGTGATGTAGTAGAGGGTAAGAAAGTCTTTTTGGTGGGTTTGATTTTAGGATAAAATGTGTAAGTAATTATAAAATAAGTTATCTTCACTTAAAAGAGTTTTTTATCTTTTGAAATATAGGATACCTCCCTTAGCTTTGTTTCTTTCTAATACATGTATTTGTGTGGATATATATATATATCTATATATATATATATATATAGATAGATAGATAGATAGATAGATAGATAAAGAATCGTGTGAGAAGAAGAGTTAAGGTAAGAAAGGATATGTACTTTAAATCACTTTTAATCTCAAACTTACTCATGAATCACGCTTAATATAGGGAATTGATCCAATGCATCTTGTTGCATCTCCTCCTAATTTTCATTCAAGAGTAGAGATCCCTTCTTAACTTTCTCACCATAACTTTCATTTTCATCGGAACTCAATCATATATATATATATATGGGTAGGTTCAAACGAGAAGACAAGAAGTGTGATATCATATATGATACCCAAGCTTAATCATATATGATTAAACCCACGTTACATTGACAATTTATAGACACTAAATCTTATATGATTAAACACACCCGAAGGGATATATGATATTGAGAATTCTCACCTTCTAACAAAATATTTAACTTTTTGCATGATCCTTCCTGTAATAATTGTGGGTTATTTAGTAAAATGGAGAGTCCGGGGGGGGGGGTAGTTTGCAAGAAACCTAAAGTTGAGGGGCTAGTAGTAAATTGAGAATAAAAGGGAATTAAACCCAATTACCCTACCCTATTCTACTATTGGTATTGTTGGCGGCTAAGAAATCTAGAGAGAGAGAGAGAGAGAGAGAGAGAGATACTTGAAGGAAATCGATCGAGAAAAGGGAAGAAGAAGGGAACATCAAAAAGGATTCTTGGAACTTGCTCATTAAGGTAACCGCTAATCCTTCTTTTAATTTTGGTTTTGGTTAGAGGGGTGGCTTTGTCTAGTTGTTTTTAAGGGGAGAGTTTTTCTACTGTGTTCTTGAGGGAGAGTGTGGAATCCTCTTCTTGGTTGATTCTATTAGGATTAGAGGATTGATCTGTTGACCCTTTGTTTTTGAAATCGTTGTTAAGAGTGAAGAGCAATTAATTGTGACTGGTTTCGATTTGAGATCGACCTCGTCGACGCCCCCAAGGGAATCGCCTTCCCTAGGGTTTCGATGTGAACGGAATTGTGAGGGGTGCGGGGACCCGGACTGCGACCGGGGAGTTCCACCCGGAAGCACCCGGGAGTTCCCCCACCCGGGAGCCCTTAGAGCCGGGAGCAATCGGGACCGACCGAGATTACCCGGAAGCCACCCGGGAGTTCTCCATTCGGGGAGCAACCCGGGGGTAGTGAGCCATGACCCCACCTTGGTTGACGCCTACCTCTTTGTCGCGAGTTTAATTTCGGGACGAGGCCCAGTAAATTCTTTTGTAATGTTTTGAGTTGGTCCCAAGGGGTGATCCGGTTAACATTCAGGTCGTGTGAGTAACAGTGCACTTTGATCCTTAACCGTAGGTAATCGTTTTTCGGTTGGACGCGTTTTTTTAGGGAAGTAAGCAAGGAGGCGACAGGTGAGTTTTCTAACTAAAGACTTTTCAGATTTTTATGCCATTAAAAGCTTGTGAAGTTTATTTAAAGCATTACTATACTTGTGTGTAAATTTTATGTGCGAGATTTATTAAACATGAGTTACGCTTTTGTTGATGTCATAATGTATGCATACATTGTTATAGCGAGTATGGCCTAAGCCGGGGGGTGTGTCCCTCCTGTGCTCATACCGGGGTGTGTGTCCCGTTTATGCCAATGGGGGTGTGTCCCATATAAGGCAGTGTGAGCTAGACACGCCGTTACCTCCGCGTAATGGTAGTGTGTGCCAGAAGCATGTTTGTGAATACAGTGTTTTATTTTAAAAGTTGAATTGGTTTATATTTCGATAAATCTTTTATGTGGCTTTGGCGTAAACTGTATTAGAGGGAACTCACTAGACCTTTCGGTCTAACCCTCGCTTTTTTCAAAACTAAAAACCTTTTCAGGAAAGTACCCGGTAGAGGGTTCTAGCAAGGGCGAGAGGAGTTGTAGGCGAGAAGGGTGGCATAGGAGCAGATTGTTGCGAGATCCCAGATTTAGTTAATTTATGTATTAAATCTCAGTAGTGTATTAGGTTGTTTCCGCAAACCTTGTTATGTGAATTGGCGTTTTGGGGCCGTTTGACACTGATTTATGTTAGAATCTTTTATGCGTTATTTTTCCGCGGGTTTGGGTTGTTACAATTGGTATCAGAGCCATAGTTTAAGGGATTTAGGTGACCAGATGGGCCTAAACTTAAACTAGGGAGTAGAGGAACACAACTGAGATATAGGAAGCCATTAAGGTAGATTTTGTTCATCGAGAATCGTGACAATGGTGGTGAGGACTCTCATGTAAGGTAAATTTAGAATTGTATCTGGCCAATTCCATTATGAATTTACAGGTGCATGGGTATACTTGGTTACTATTGTTGAGATGATCGATGGGTGTAGTCTTGGTAGTGAGTCCTATCATTGAACTGATAACGTTGGTTCTCGAGTGTTGTCTGAGCTCTTTGTGGTATTAAGATTAACACCTTTTGGGTTGAGCATTATGCGGGATATAGATAATTCGACTTATAGAAGAACTTCTTGGTTCCAGAAAAGGGAAGAGTGACCGATCGGAGGTAAACTCCTAGTTTCTAATGAGTCTCCATTTTTGGTAGTGTGTTGCGTCGAACTAAGAACGGGTGGTAAGTTGATCATTTACCTATCAGGGTCTGATCAATCCTATGAATTGGGATCTTGAGAACCCCAGCACAAGTATCGAGTAGCAGAGGTGAGGCTTTCGTCTATTTAGTTAATGGAAGGGTAGTTAAGGAAAGGTAGCAGTGTGGTTTGGTATTTTGGGTTAAGGATAAAATACAAAGAGGCTATGGTTCGTTAGCCTATTTGGGTCAAGTGAAGTCGCATGACTTGCAAATCATTAGTCGCAGTGGTAACAATGTAGTTGGGTATGCAAGCATGTTGGGAAGCACCGGTGCTGAAGGGTGTTGCAATTGTGAGGAACCTGATTGGTTGGTCAAAGGTAAGGAGCCTGTGATTAATTGTTGTGAGTATAAGCGGTCGACCTTGCGATAGTGAATAGCCTTCAATGTAAAAGGAGTATCATGTATTGTGTTTCGAACAAGTTGCCTGAGTCTTTCATGTCAGATATATGTGTGTGTGTGTGTGCGCGCCTTGCGAATCATTCGTTTTGAAAATGAGATGACACGTGTAAACGTGTGATTGAATTGAAAAGGAAAAGTTTATCACGTGGTGTGTTAAATTTTGAACTCGGTAACTGGAAGATTATTTTACTTCTTTTATAAATGAGTTAACTTTTTGTGGAAATGATAATATCATTTGATCGCATGGTTTTATGAGTGAGACTGGTACGGACATGTTCGCCATGCCAGCGAGGGTGAGAGTCGACATACTCGTTCAATATAAGTATTTTTTCGTAATTTCATAAATCGCATGAGTAAAGTTTCATTGAAAATATTTTCAATTGTGCCAACATCGATTTTTTTTGGATAAGGCTCATTTCATCGTGAGGTTGAGTGTGAACGATCTTCGAGATCATTGTGCATGGCTATTCAATTATGCCAGTGTAGTGTGGTGTACACACAAGCTTGTTTCATAAGGTGGTATCTGCTAAAAATTTTCAAATGTGTCAAAGGTTTTAAACTATTGTGTTGTCATGCATGAAGGCTATGAACTCTCTAGGTCGTGGGAAATGTTGCAACCAAATATGAGGAAAGGTTTTAAGAATGGAAGTGTGGAGTTCGAGCCATTGATGATTGATTCAGGACCTTGATGTTCCTATTAGGGAATGGCAGAAAATGACGGGAGTCTTGGTCTTTAACGTTAGGAAGGTTCGTATTAGGGTAGCATACACTCTCATCGAGTAGCTGGAGATGTGGTTGTCGGCGGGTGGTTATGTCTAGGGTGGAATTCGATGTCTGCAAGATACTTCTTATAACGATATGTTGTTAGGTAGAGTTGTGGTACTTGATGAAAGATTAACAACAACGAGCCGGAGTTTCGAGATGGTCTTGTAATTAGACTATATATCAAGTGAATATAGTGTCTTCATGTATAAAGTCAACGAGACACAAAATTAGATACGTTGCGATGGAAGAAGTAGGTTCCATTGGTAGTCCTTGTGGACGGAGTCATTGTCGAAGGATCACCATGCCGACTGTCGATATTGAAGTCAATGACTATTTGTTGAGATCGTTGTCAGGACTCTGAAAATTGAAGAAGTGACTATGGTTATTTGCTGAAGTTTCATATGGAAGTAAGGGGTTGTTCGGGAAATATGTGAACCTGGCATGCTGCTGGACCACCTTTTGTGGGCATTACGGAAATGGAAGGTCGCTAGTTTGGACAGGTGAATTCTTATGAGGTTTTGATGGTTCATATAGAAGTGAAGTATTTAGCGCAATTGATCGAGAGCATGTTGGGTGAATTAGATTTTATTTCGAGTATTGGTGTCATGGTTAATAGGAAAGGGGGTGGTAGCTAGGATGTGTGCAAGTTAATCGCAAAGATCTTGCCTGTAGAGTGAAGATGTGGGGTGGTGATGGATGTGTGGATGAGTTAACGACATTTATGCCAAAGTAAGGGTGTAAGTCCTTGCTGTGGTAAGGAGTTTCTTGAGGATAAGTAGAGGGCTCGTGTTGTTGATCTGAATTGAGCATAGGTGGGAATCCTTGTCGGAGATTTCTGACAAGCCTTTTCAAAGGGGACGAGTGTGTTGTTGAGATGTATGGGTGTTTGGTTGGTATGGTGGTATTGCTAAGTGAGAATATAATGTTCGAGTGATAGTGGTGGCTATTTAAAAGAGGAACCATGTGTTCTTGAGTTGCGAAAAGTTGCTCGGTGAATGTATCTTATTCCACTAAGATATTGTTGGAAATGCCGATTTGATTAGTTTTGGGATGTTATGGTAGTAGTTATGTTAACCCGTGGGAATGTTGAAATATCTTTTAGAGGTGAAGGAATTCTAGCGGATAGGACAACCCTGTTTGGAAAGCTAGAGTTGCGCGACGCTTCCAAGCATTGAGTATTGTTTAAGAGGGCTTGGTTGGATGTCTCGAGTAGGAATTGTGGGAAACCGTTGGCAAAGCATAGTAATGTAAATGTTATTTCGTCACATCTTAGATTGTCAGAAAATGGAGTAAGTAATGTCGGATTGGAAGTATTCCATACAAGTGTGAAGAGAGAGAAGATAATATGTCTGAATGATTGAGTAAACGGAGGGTAAGAAGTTTGGCGAATGACTCAGACATGTGGGGGGTATGTTTTCAGATTTTCCAGTAGTGGATTTATGAACTTCTAGTGAGGATGTGAGAAGGAGAAATTGGTGTATGTTATGGTTCTAGTGTTGAAGAAGCTAAATCGTGACGTTAGCCTAATACTTGCAACTATTAGCAAGTTGATTTGTGGAAGCATGTTTGAGGTTTCGAGGAGAAGGTAGAAAAAGATGAATGGATAAAGTGCTAAGGGTGAAGAATCTTTGTATAAGACTTGGTATTGTGTGGAAAAGGTTCCAAGTGAACCTGTCGTCCAGTGTTAAGCTATTTGGAGTAGTTTAGAGGAGCATGGTCACTCCCTGTTGCGCGAGTAAAGGTTGAGTTTATCGCAAATATGATCGGACGATTGTTGAATGCGATGAAAGGTTAAAGTGGGTGTCAGTATAATTCGTCCAGTCGGATCTAGTGGTCTATGAAGGCAATGAAATGTGGATTTTGTCCTTTTTATTTTTATAGGAATGGGTGATGACCTTTGAGGCAATGTATGTATTTTGCGTGCGGGTTGGGTAATACCGTTGGGTTATGGTTAGTGTGATTAGGGAAAGAAAGTGCTTTTGCATTAGACATATGTCGTACTGAGAGAAGTGGTTTTGCAATGGCAGGTTACCGGATGAAGAAACTCATATATGTGAGTCTATTTGGATAACTATGCTTGACTATATGTTGTGTTGGTGAGTTGAGTAGATATTATTTTAGTCAGAAATTCATGTCGTGGGACGAAATGTCTCTGATAAATTCTTCTTTTAGGAAGTGAAAGTGTATGGGAAGACTTTATCGTAACGTGCTTTAATAACCGGTAGTCCAGGTGTGTGGGAAAAGCAGAAAATATCTGATTTAGTTGATGGGAGACGTGGCAAGTATGTTAGACGAATCATTTACAACATAAGAAAGTTGTGGTTTATTGAAGGGTGAATCCGATGGATATGTTTCGACTATAAAGTTGATCATGATGGTTTGGGCGACTGAGTGAAGCTAAGTTGTTTAGAAAAGTATGAGTCTTGGGTTCCAAGTGGGGACGAGGTAATGTTGAAAGTCTTGTCTTGGAAGGTTGTGGATTATTCTGGGAAGAAAGGGAAATTGAAACCAAGGTTCGTTGGACTTTTTTTGCTATCATTGAGCGAGTTGGGGATCTGGCGTTCAAGCTAGATCTACTCGAGGATCTGCGAGAAGTCCACCCTACGTTCCATGTTTCGAATTTGAAGAGTTGTTCGACCGAAGCTGATGTGGTGATACCATTAGACGAAGTGCGTGTGAATGGGGAATCTAGCTTTATTGAGGAACCAGTGGCAATCTTGGACCACAAGGTGAGGAGGTTGAGGAATAGGGAGATTCGACTAGTCAAAGTGTAGTGGCAGTTTCATAAAGGACAAAAGGCTAGTTGAGTAGTTGGTAATTGGAAGCATACATGAGGTCCCAATACCCTAGTTTGTTCAGCGATGGAATTCCGGGGACGGAATTCCTTTGAGGGGGAAATATTTGTAACATCCAGAATTTCAGGTAAGTATAGGGCTTCGTTAATCTTATGGTTATGTGCTAAATGAAGTAGGACATATATGTTAATTGCAATTTTGTTTAAAGTTTGTTATTGGTAATGTTCTGGAAACTGCAAATCAGCCTTGGAAGTCAGTGGCTTGCATGACTTTCAGCGCGGGTTGCAAGCCGCGGCACAAGCCGCGAAACCCTCTGGAGTGCAGGTCTCAGGGAACGCAGGCGACTTATGCCGCAGGCCCTTAGCCGCGGCACAAGTCGCGGGACTACATGCAGGTCCCCAAAACCCCTTTTTGCCCGATTTTAAATCACAAACACACATATACTCGTTTTTTAGAGCGATTTTAGGTTTTTTTTTGCTACTTTCTTCCTCTTGCTACCTCAGATCATTTATTGCAAGTATTGGGAGGTTACATATCATTTATTGAAGCTTCAACTTACTTGGATGACCATTTATTTGGTGTGGTCTCATCAAAGAATCTCAAGACTTCAAGTCTCCATTTCATCCTCTTCTAGGGTTTGCTATTTTCTAGGTGTTTAAGCCAAAACCTAGATTGTGAGTTTACTAAACTTTGTTAAAACAAGATACACATCATAATCTTCTACTTGCCACTATTTTGCATCTTAACTTGAAATGTTCATTTTGAATGTCTAAGTATTTGGGGTTTTCCTTATGTATACATGTTTATAAGTATCTTGCCATGACTAGATCGAATACATAACTTGTTATTGGGATGATTTCTTACTTGAGACACCATTTGGTGGTATTATATCTACATGATGAAAATTGTGGTCACACTAGTCTTATATTGGACTTTATATTGATTGGGATGGTAATATTGTACCCATGGTCGATATTGAGTTATTCTTGGTAATAATGTGCCTTGAGACCTCCTATAAATTATGTTGGACGAACAAAGTCAGTAGACACTAGGAGAATGTAGTCTTGGGTGCCACCGTGATGGTATGTGACTAGACCTCCGCCATTCGGGGTAATGTCATGGTTGTAGTTCTCGGATGTGCCGGGTCTTTTGGATGTCACTCTTAGTAGTTGGCATCAAGGTATATCGACTCTTTGGGTGTAACTTGATTGGTGCTATGGGTCTCCCCTATCGACTCCACATTTAATGAATTTTGGTTAACTGCTGATAAAAATTGTAAATTGGATTTATATGCTATTTCTTGTACAACTCACTAGGCTTTCTGTCCTAACACTTGTTTGGTGTCGATGTGTATCTCAGGTTCTAGTGGTGCTGCTTCTAAGCAGTCCTAGTCGGTCCTTGGTGAGAGCTTGGGGAAGGCGCTTTGGGATGCACTTTTTGTGAAGATACTGATGGGACTCTAGACAACACCCTTTTTGTAATCTCTTTTCTATTTTAGGAATTAGATTAATTGGTTGTTGTTTATTTCCGTTACATTACAACTGTAATTAACATGTTTAAATATTTTCCCCATTTTTTGGAGGCTCTTGTTATGGAAATTTCCGCTTACCTTATGTCCGTTTTATTCGGATTTTTGTTATCCCTATTTTTAGGGTGTTACAAGTTGGTATCAGAGCTTTTGTTTAAGTGAACTAGGTATTGACCTTAGTATACCTATATTTAAGCTTGAAGCATAGAGTTAAGATATCTACCTTCGGGTAAAAGTCTTAGGTGGGGAGAGCGTTAGGACCTACGGAATTACATGAATTAAGAATTGTGATGACTGTGACGATGGATCCTTGTGTATAACACAATCATAATATCACGTAGCTAATGCTATTATGAATGTGTCTTACGTGAGCATGCTTGAATTGCTATTGTTATGATGATTGATTAATGTATTAGTACGTACCATGAGTTCAACTCACTTAGTCTCCTCTCAACCTCTCTTCTCATTCATGCATGGCAGATAGCAATGGTAAACACTCGGAGTAGGTTACCAAATACGCAAGAGGGACGCGTGGAAGTAGAATCTACTGCGAACCAACCTCCTTTGGTCGAGACCTCCGTGGGACCTCCCAGACCCACTATCTTGGGAGGGGGACCCGAACATATCCTACGCGTGAACCTTGTCGATAACAACCCGATCATAGAGGAAGTGACTATGGAGACCAGAATCAGAGATAGTATGATGCAGGCCATGAACTTGGCCATGGCTCAACAACAAGAGTTCTTTATGAAACTTATAGAGGATCGAGATGCCAGTCACCGACAACCTGAGACGATGGAAGAGAATATCGTGATGGGGTCGGGTGGTGGACTGACCGTTGTTTTAACGGAGGAGCAAACCGAGAACGGAAGCAAAGGGAAAGTCAAAGGATACACTTACAAAGCTTTTCTGGGGTGCAATCAGAAGGAGTTTTCAGGTTCCACCAATCCGGTCGTCTGCATGTATTGGCTTAAGGAAGTAGAGATGACCTTTGAATCTAGCGAGTGTGATGTCTCGCAGCGGGTAAGTTCGCTTCTCAACTACTTAGGGGTGAGGCTCTCATCTGGTGGAATCTCACACGGTCCACCCTCACTCCCGAGGTTTTGGCTAAGTTAACTTGGCCGGTGTTCAAACAAAAAATCATGGACAAGTACTGTAGTGAGAGATCGTTAGACAAGATGGAAGAAGAATTTAGAGGGTTGAGAAAGGGGACCCTGTCTATCACCGACTACTCCAAGCTTTTCTTGGAAAAGCTAAACTTGGTGGGACACTTCGTCCCTGATGAGAGGTCCAAGATCAAGGCTTACCAGTATGGGTTGCCGTCCGGGATGAGGATGGCAATAAGGAATGCTAGAGGGTTGACCCTTCAGGATGTAATCGAAGAGTCTTTACTGGTAGAAGACGATCTGATGGCAGAGAAGGATGAGAAAGGTCAATTGGGAGATAAGCGGAAATGGGAAGGGCCATCTGGGTCCGTTCGTTAATCTAAGCCTTTTGTAGGCGGAAGAGTTGGAGACAATCGGCGTGAAGATAGATGGTACCACAAGTGCAAGACCAAGCACTCTGGCCCATGCAACCCAATATCTCAATCGGGTCCTGCCGAGTGTGCCAAGTGAGGCAAGAAGGGTCATGCCATTCGGGAGTGCCCTATCCGAGGGTCGGTATGTTTTGAGTGTAGAGAACCGGGACACATGAAGAAGGATTGCCCAAAGCTTGTGGGTGGAAACCGTGGAAGTTCTTTTGGATCGACGACACGGGTTGAACAACCGCCGAGAGCGCCCAACCGAGCTTTCCAGATGACTACCGAGGAGACAAAGGAGACCGCCGATGTTGTTTTGGGTACGTTCCTAGTAAACTCCTTGCCTGCTCGTGTGTTGTTTGATTCGGGTGCTACGTGTTCTTTTGTGTCGGATATTTTCTATAAGCTATTCGTCACTCCTATTAGTGTTCTCCCCGATGAGTTAGTAGTAGAAGTAGCTAATGGGGATCAAGTGATCATCCGAGATCGTTTTTGTGATTGTACTCTAGAGATCGATGGGAATTCCTTTCGAGTAGACTTGTTACCTATGGCTATAGGAGGTTTCGACGTAGTCATAGGTATGGATTGGTTGTCAAGGCATAAGGCCGACATCTTTTGTTCCAAAAAGATGATCCAAGTGCCTTTGGTGGGAATCGGTGTAGTCACCATTTATGGGGAGAAAGGGAAAATGAGTAATCCTATCATCTCCTCTCTTAAAGCTCGTAAATTCCTAGCGAAAGGTTACCCCTCGTATCTGGCTTATGTGGTGGACGCAAAGTAAGAGAAGAAGTCGGTGGAAGAAGTGAAGATTGTGCAAGACTATCTCGACGTCTTTCCGGAAGATCTACCCGGGCTACCACCGGAGCGTCAAGTGGAGTTTCAAATCGACTTGACTCCGGGAGCGGCCCCAATAGCTCGTGCACCCTACTATTTGGCTCCTACCAAGATGCAAGAGATGATGACGCAACTCCAAACACTCCTAGAGAAAGGATTCATTCGACCGAGCTCGTCGCCTTGGGGAGCACCGGTTTTGTTTGTAAAGAAGAAGGGTGGGTCTATGTGGACGTGTATAGATTATCGAGAGCTCAATAAGGTCACGATGAAGAACAATCATCCCTTACCACGTATTGACGATCTCTTTGATCAACTACAAGGCGCGAGATGCTTTTCAAAGATCGATCTTCGATCCGGTTACCATCAAGTTAGAGTAAAGAAGGAGGATATACCGAATACTGCTTTTCGGACGAGATACGGTCACTACGAGTTTTTGGTGATGCCATTTGCTTGACCAATGCTCCGGCCATATTCACGGATTTGATGAACCGCGTGTGTCGCCCTTTCCTGGACAGATCCGTGATTGTTTTCATCGACGATATCTTGATCTACTCAAGGAATGAGGTCGAACATGAGAAGCATTTGCGAGAAGTGCTTGAAGTTCTCCGAAAAGAGAAGTTGTATGCAAAATTCTCAAAGTGCGAGTTTTGGCTACAAGAAGTGCAGTTTTTGGGCCACGTTGTGTCTAAAGACGGGGTGAAGGTAGACCCGACAAAGATAGAGGCGATGATGAGTTGGGAACCGCCGACGAGTCCGACGGAAATTCGAAGCTTCTTGGGATTGGTCGGCTATTACAGGCGTTTCATTCAAGATTTCTCCAAGATAGCTTCGCCACTCACCTCCCTTACAAGAAAGAATGTCAAGTTTCTTTGGACCGACGCGCAAGATCAAGCCTTTCAGACGCTCAAGAAGAAGTTGTGTGAAGCCCCTATTCTATCCCTACCTTAGGGATCGGACGACTTCGTAGTGTATATCAATGCTTCCAAGATGGGTCTAGGGTGTGTGCTAATGCAACGGGGAAAAGTGATAGCTTATGCGTCGCGACAACTAAAGGACCATGAGAAGAATTACCCGACTCATGACTTGGAATTGGCAGCGGTGGTCTTTGCATTGAACTTATGGCGACATTATTTGTATGGGACGAAATGTACTCTTTTTACCGATCACAAAAGTCTTAAGTACATTTTTGATCAAAAGGAACTCAATATGCGACAAAGAAGGTGGCTTGAGTTACTAAAGGACTATGATTGTGATTTGCTCTACCATCCCGGTAAGGCCAACGTGGTGGCGGATGCGTTGAGTCGAAGGAGTTATGAAGGCAGTGTTAAGTTGTCCCTCACAAGAATCGACGTCGAATCAAGTTTGTTGGAAAACATCAAGACGAGTCAAGTGGAAGCACTCAAAGAAGAAAATCTCAAATCCGAGGTTATGGTGAAACAAAGGGAACATTTAACGGAAGATAGTCGCAGACTTAAACTTTTTGAAGGGCGAATTTGGGTGCCAAAATTTGGTGGAAATCGGAAGTTACTCCTAGAGGAAGCGCATAAGTCGAAATACTCTATTCATCCCGGTAGCACCAAGATGTATAGAGATTTAAAGTTGAACTATTGGTGGCCGGTGATGAAACTAGACGTGGCAAATTACGTAGAAAGGTGTGTCACGTGTCTTCAAGTCAAAGCAGAACATCAAAGACCGTACGGGAGTTTGCAACCGTTGGCCATTCCCGAGTGGAAATGGGACAACATCACCATGGATTTTGTGACAAAACTACCGAAGACCCTGCGAGGTCATGACACCATTTGGGTAATTGTTGACCGGCTAAACAAGAGCGCGCATTTCCTTGCAATGCGAGAAACCTTGCCAATAGAGAAATTGGCCAAGCTTTATATCGATGAGGTGGTGTCGAGGCATGGAGTCCCGCAATCTATCGTGTCGGATCGGGACAGTCGGTTCACATCGAACTTTTGGACTAGTTTACAGAAAGAGTTGAGCACCAGATTAAATCTGAGCACGACATATCATTCTCAAACGGATGGTCAAAACGAGAGAACGATTCAGACGCTCGAGGACATGTTGAGGTTGTGTGTCATAGTTATCGGAGGAAGTTGGGACTCACACTTACCTTTGGTGGAGTTCGCTTATAATAACAATTACCATTCTAGAATTGGAATGGCACCGTTCGAGGCGTTATATGGACGGAAATGTAGAACCCCGGTTTGTTGGCTCGAAGCGGGCGAGAAGCAATTCGCCGGACCGGAAATAGTTCAAGAGACGATGGACAAGGTGAAAGAAATTCGAGAGAGATTAAAGGCGGCTCAAGACCGACATAAAAGTTATGCAGATAAAAAGAAAAGACCGGTCGAATTCCAAGTGGGCGATCGTGTCATATTGAAAGTATCTCCCTAGAAGGGGATTATTCGGTTTGGAAAGCGCGTGAAGCATAGTCCCCATTTCCTTAGACCCTTTGTTATTTTGGAAAGAGTTGGATTACAAGCTTACCGGTTGGACTTGCCATCGGAAATGGATGGAATACACCCTACCTTCCACGTGTGTTACCTTCGGAATTGTCTAGCCGAGGAAGAAAGTGTGATACCCTTGACGGAAATCCGAGTAGATAACAGAAACCGTTGCGTGGAAGAACCGGAAGCGATTTTGGGATCGAAGGTGAAAAAGTTGCGGCATAAGGACGTGGTCATGGTTAAAGTCCAATGGAAGCACCATCGTGGTGCTAACGTCACTTGGGAGTCCGAAGATGATATGAGGAAGTGTTATCCTCAATTGTTCACTTAGGGTGTGATTTCGGGGACGAAATCCGATTTAGGTGGGGAGGATTGTAATATCCGGAATTTCAGGTAAGTATAGGGCTTCGTTAATCTTATGGTCATGTGCTAAATGAAGTAGGACATATATGTTAATTGCTATTTTGTTTAAAGTTTGTTATTGGTAATGTTTTGGAAACTGCAAATCAGCCTTAGAAGTCAGTGGCTTGGGCGACTTGAAGCGCGGGTTGCAAGTCGCGGCATAAGCCACGGAACCCTCTGGAGTGCAGGTCTCAGGGCACGCGAGCGACTTATGCCACGGGCCCTTAGCAGCGGCACAAGTTGCGGGACTACATGCAAGTCCCCAAAACCCCTTTTTGCCCGATTTTAAATCACAAACACACACATACTCGTTTTTTAGAACGATTTTAGGGTTTTTTTTTGCTACTTTCTTCCTCTTGCTACCTCAAATCATTTATTGCAAGTATTAGGAGGTTACATATCATTTATTGAAGCTTCAACTTACTTGGAGGACCATTTATTTGGTGTGGTATCATCAAAGAATCTCAAGACTTCAAGTCTCCATTTCATCCTCTTCTAGGGTTTGATATTTTCTAGGTTTTTAAGCCAAAACCTAGATTGCGAGTTTACTAAACTTTGTTAAAATTAGATACACATCATAATCTTCTACTTGCCACTATTTTGCATTTTAACTTGAAATGTTAATTTTAAATGTCTAAGTATTTGGGGTTTTCCTTATGTATACATGTTTATACGTATCTTGCCATGACTAGATGGAATACATAACTTGTTATTGGGATGATTTCTTACTTGAGACACCATTTGGTGGTATTATATCTACATGATGAAAATTGTGGTCATATTATTCTTATATTGGACTTTATATTGATTGGGATGGTAATATTGTACCCATGGTCAGTATTGAGTTATTCTTGGTAATAATGTGCCTTGAGACCTCTTATAAATTATGTTGGACGAACCAAGTCCGTAGACACTAGGAGGATGTAGTCTTGGCTGCCACCGTGATGGTATGTGCCTAGACCTCTGCCATTCGGGGTAATGCCATGGTTGTAGTCCTCGGATGTGTCGGGCCTTTCGAATGTCACTCTTAGTAGTTAGCATCAAGGTATATCGACTCTTTGGGTGTAACTTGATTGGTGCTATGGGTCTCCCCTATCGACTCCACATTTAATGAACTTTGGTTAACTGCTGATAAAATTGTAAATTGGATTTATATGCTATTTCTTGTACAACTCACTAGGCTTTTTGGTCTAACACTTGTTTGGTATCGATGTGTATCTCAGGTTCTAGTGGCGCTGCTTCTAAGCAGGCCTAGTCGGTCCTTGGTGAGAGCTTGGGGAAGGCGCTTTGGGATGCACTTTTTGTGAAGATACTGATTGGACTCTAGACAACACCCTTTTTGTAATCTCTTTTCTATTTTAGGAATTAGATTAGTTGATTGTTGTTTATTTCCGTTACATTACAACTGTAATTAACAGGTTGAAATATTTTCCCCATTTTTGGAAGGTTCTTGCTATGGCAATTTCCGCATACCATATGTCCATTTTATTCGGATTTTTGTTATCCCTATTTTTAGGGTGTTACAATATTGTAATAATCGTGGGTTATTTAGTAAAATGGAGAGTGCGAGGGGGGGTTGTTTGCAATAAACCTAAAGTTGAGGGGCTAGTAGTAAATTGAGAATAAAAGGGAATTAATCCCAATTACCCTACCATATTCTACTATCGGTATTGTTGGAGGCTAAGAAATCCAGAGAGAGAGAGAGAGAGAGACTTGAAGGAAATCGATCGAGAAAAGGGAAGAAGAACGGAACATCAAAAAGGATTATTGGAACTTGCTCCTTAAGGTAACCGCTAATCCTTCTTTTAATTTTGGTTTTGGTTAGAGGGATGGCTTTGTCTAGTTGTTTTTAAGGGGGGAGTTTTTCTACTGTGTTCTTGAGGGAGAGAGTGGAATCCTCTTACTGGTTGATTCTATTAGGATTAGAGGATTGATTTGTTGACCCTTTGTTTTTGAAATCGTTGTTAAGAGTGAAGAGCAATTAATTGTGACTGGTTTCGATTTGAGATCGACCTCGTTGACGCCCCCAAGGGAATCGCCTTCCCTAGGGTTTCGATGTGAAAGGAATTGTGAGGAGTGCGGGGACCCGGACTGCGACCGGGGAGTTTCACCCGGGAGTTCCCCCACCCGGGAGCCCTTAGAGCCGGGAGCAACCGGGAGACACCCGGAAGCGACCTGAGAGTTGTCTCGACCGGGAGCGACCGGGATTACCCGAAAGCCACCCGGGAGTTTTCCATTCGGGATCGACCGGGGACCGGGAGTCAACCTGGGGGTAGTGAGCCATGACCCCACCTTGGGTGACGCCTACCTCTCTGTCGCGAGTTTAATTTCGGGCCGAGGAACAGTAAATTCTTTTGTAATGTTTTGAGTTAATCACAAGGGGTGATTTGGTTAACATTCAGGTTGTGTGAGTAACAGTGCACTTTGATCCTTAACCGTAGGTAATCGTTTTCCGGTTGGACGCGTTTTTTTTAGGGAAGTAAGCAAGGAGGCGGCAGGTGAGTTTTCTAACTAAAGACTTTTCATATTTTTTATGCCATTAAAAGTTTGTGAAGTTTATTTAAAGCATTATTGTACTTGTGTGTAAATTTTATGTGCGAGATTTATTAAACATGAGTTACGCTTTTGTTGATGTCGTAATGTATGCATACATTGTTATAGCGAGTATGGCCTAAGCCGGGGGGGGGGGGGGTCCCTCCTGTGCTTATACCGGGGTGTGTGTCCCACGTTTATGCCAATGGGGGGTGTGTCCCATATAAGGCAGTGTGAGCCAGACACGTCGTTACCTCCGCGTAATGGTAGTGTGTGCCAAAAGCGTGTTTGTGAGTACGATGTTTTATTTTAAAAGCTGAATTGGTTTATATTTCGATAAATCTTTTATGTGGCTTTGGCGTGAACTGTATTAGAGGGAACTCACTAGACCTTTCGGTCTAACCCTCACTCTTTTCAAAACTAAAAACCTTTTCAGGAAAGTACCCGACAGAGGGTTCTAGCAAGGGCGAGAGGAGTTGTAGGCGGGAAGGGTGGCATAGGAGCAGATTGCTGTGAGATCCCAGATTTAGTTAATTTATGTATTAGGTTGTTTCCGCAAACCTTGTTATGTGAATTGGCGTTTTGGGGTCGTTTGGCACTGATTTATGTTAGAATCGTTTAGCGTTATATTTCCACGGGTTTGGGTTGTTACAATTCCTATATATATATATATATATATATATATATATATATGCATATAATTAGTATTTGACCAATTTATATTCTAATTAATGTAAGAGCTGTTTTACTTTAGGGAAATTAATTAAAATGACCGTATTTGAAACCCGTATTTCCAAAATGCCCTAAATCTCGTTGGGTTTGCCAAAATACCCTTTTTGTCCGGGATTCACTGTTCATCCCCGGGATTTCACTATTCATCCCGGGATTCACTGTTCATCAAAAATGTCATAACCCCGGGATTCACTGTTCATCCCGGCCCTAACCCCGGGATTTCACTGTACATCCCGGCCATAACCCTGGGATCGATCCTTTTTTGGTCCGAATCACCCTAACCCCGGGATGGGTCTCATCCCGGCCCTATATCCCGGAAAAAGGGGTATTTCAGCAAAGTTATCGAGATTTAGGACATTTTGATAATACGGGTTTCAAATACGGTCATTTTAATTAACTTCCCTTTACTTTATGGTAAAATAAAAGGCTATCCATATTAATGTTTCCTCATTGTGTGGTATTGGAACAAGTCCAATGAACCCATCTCTATCTTTTGTCTTTAGAAAACAAGAGTAAAAACAAAATGCAAAGACATTGAAAATGGCCACACAATTAGGGAAGATAAGGCATGTGTTTTGTGGGGTTTTGTTTTATTTCAGTCATACGAATAGATACAGAACGACAAAAATCAAGAATCGAACGTATATATATTTGTTAAACGTGATCAAGATTTGTGTTGATATGCGTTAAAATACAAAAAAATGTATATTTGTTAAAATACCCTGAAAGTTATAGTACTTTGTTTCTGAAAACTTTCATGCTAAAATAACCTTTTTTTTGTGTGTATTATCATTAATAAATGAACAAGTATCGTTAACATTAATGGATCCACGAGTTCCAAAATGGACACACCAAGGGACCGTATACTAAATTCTTACCGGGTAAGCGCTTACCAGCAAGAGATTCACTTTCATCTACCTTATTGTGTAACATCATTGGCCATGAAAATGGATTGTTGGTAAACATTTTAAACCGGTAAGCACTTACCAGGTAAGAGTCATTTCCCACACTTACTGGGTAACCGGTCGTTTACCAAAATGTTTACCGGGTAAGTGCTTACCGGCAAGAACATTACCTCACTAACTTTATTGTATAACATTCTAGACCACCAAAATTGATTGTTGCCTTGTTGGTAATCGTCTTAAACCCGGTAAGCGTTTACCAGGTTAGAGTCATTTTTCTCACTTACCAGGTAAGACTCTAGGTCCTTGTTATGAACCTAACAAGGTAAGATTTTAGGTAGTTTTCATGCTTAATAGGTAAGGACCGTATGGTTGTGATATTCGTAAGCGCTTACTCAAGTAAGTATTTAGTAAACGACCCCTAAGACTCTCGGTCTTTCCCTTGTCTTTTACCGGGTAAGTTTTTTTTTATCTTTTATCAGACAACAAGATTTGATAAAAAAATAATTACGGGTATCTACGTAGACCTGTCACTACTCATTAATTTGATTCACAAAATTTAATATTGGTTGTCGTAAAGGACTAAAACAATGTTTATTTTTTAAACGAATTGTGCTTTGTGCATATTAGATTTTTTTTTTACCGTGTCATAGGTCTATAACCGAAAGGGTTGTTAGAGCATCTCCAATGCATAACCCATTAATGAGTTTTTACTATTTGAAAAAGCTTTTAAAAAGATTTTGATGCATTGGGATGAAAAACTTTTTGTTGGAAAGGTTGGAGTTCTCCAACCTATTGAACCAAAGACTTTTTCTAATTATATTTTCATTTTACATCCTCTCTTAATCATATTTTCATTTTATCTTTTATCATGTTTTGATTATTTAATCTAATTTATTAAATAGAAGTAAAAAAAATAACCCCCTATTTCTCTTTCACTTTTATTAACATACATTTTGTTATTTTTAAATATCGTTTAATGTGTTATTTTAAAATATTTGAATTATGCTTTTAGAAAAATATCACGTGTGTCTTAAAACGATAAATTAAATGTGGGGCTTTTATAAAACATTTTAAATAGATGAGGATAGATTATAATGTAATTGATTAAAAAGCTTTAGAAAGGGTTTTTTGCATTGGAGAAGGTGTTTAATGATAGGTTTTTGTTAAAAAAAAGTTAGTGAAAATCTGATGTGGCAAAGTAAAAAGTCATTGAAAGACTTATGCATTGTGGATGCTCTTAGCCTGTACCAGTTTAGGAAAAAAGGACAATAGTGTTTGACCTAAAGCAGCTTTAACAACAAATTTGTATGTGATGATTTTTGGTATCAAACAAACTATTGTAAATATGTGTCCTGATGTAAAATTTTATTATAAAATAAAAAATTATATAACTACTCAAAAATACAATAAATGGAATTTAAATAAATCATATTTTCAAGCAGGTTGTTACTCGGTCAATCTTTATATATAAAACAAGGACTCACATATATTTCGTATGAGTGAAAAGTACAAAGAAGAGAGGGGAAGCGTGGAATTTGTATATATAATCAGATAAAATTTATGGATGTGAAATGTGGATGGTTATATGATACTTTGAAGCATATATGTAAACCAAAAAAGTTGTATATCTTAAAATTCAAGAAAAGTTGCAAGTATATACATACATATATGTGTACATGTGTGTATAGGGTCAAGTTCAGGGGAAAACCTCAAAGAAACAGAAAACTGAGGAACACCCTGACAGACCCTTAATCTGGACGGCATGCACTTGTGCATACAAGTAATTTGTAACATGCACACGTGCATCATGCACATGTGCATAAAAACAAAAACAAAAAAATAATTTTATTTACTTGTATGCACAAGTGCATACCGTCCAGATCAAGGGCTGCCAGAATGTTCCTTAGTTTTCCATTTTTTTGAAGTTTTCTCTTGAACCTATCAAATAAAAACCATGAAAAGTTTACAAACCATACGAACCAATTTTCACCATCCAGCTAGTCTGGTTTCATAAATATATCGATTGTTTCCTAATATAAATCGTTGTCATAATTAATGAACTCTAATAATCTTCCATAAATATTTAAATCATATTAAATGAAACTCAATCATTTTCATAAATATTTTAATTGATTGGTTTGTATTTGATTTGTCACACACACACACACACACACACACACACACACACATATATATATATATAGTGTTTGGTTCATTTGAGAAATGGTAAATATATGAGAAATAGAGAAGTAATCCTAGTCATTCATATGGTCAAGATCGGATTTGACTAGTCAAATATTGCGGCTTTGACCGGTCAAAAGTTGCGGCTATCCCAAAAATAGAAGGACAATTTCGTAAATTTTACAAAACACACGGGCTGTGTTCATATATGAACATGTATAATTCACATATGAATTATATGTTCATATATGAACCAGTGCAATTCACAACTGAACTCTTTTAACTGATTCATATATGAACCTTTGTGATTCATATATGAATCAGTTGAACTAACTAACAGATTCATATATGAACCTTTGTGATTCATATATGAATCTGTATGAATCACAAAGATTCATATATGAATCAGTTGAACTAATTAACAGATTCATATATGAATCTTTGTGATTCATACAGATTCATATATGAACTCATCCCGTGTATTTTACGAAATTACCCCTCTACCTTCTATAGACCACACAAGGAATTATCCGGTGCTTCTCGGTCAAAGCCGCAAATGTTGACCAGATGAATGGCTAAGATTACTTCTCTATTTCTCATATATTTACCATTTCTCAAATAAATATCTCCCTATATATATATATATATATATAGGGTGGGTAGGGATCCGGTGAGAAGAGAAGTTATGGTGAGAAACATAAGAAGAAATCAAGACCCTTGGATCAATCCTAATTGAAGATTAACATATGAGATGCACTAGATACATCATATCAATTCTTGTGAGTAAGGGTGTACACGGGTTGGGTTGGGCGGTTTGAGACATTTTTACAACCCAACCCAATTATGGCAGTTTGGAAAAATCTTAACCCAAACCAACTCATTCAAAAGTATAACCCAACCCAACCCAACCCGACCCTTGCGGGTTGTGGCGGGTTGGACGGTTTAGTAACATACATAAAATTGTAGAATGAAATACGACATACACTACTAAAAATATACAAACGTTTAGCGAACCAAGAGGTTACTTGGTTAGCACTTAGCAGCGCTAGGGATGTAAATGAACCAAACGTTTAGCGAACCGTTCGGCGGGAAGTTCGTTTATATTCGATTATTTAATAATTGATCGAACATGAACACTTTTTTTGTTCGTTTAGTTAAATGAATGAACATGAACAATGAGCTCGTTTGGTCATTTACGTTCATGAACGTTCGTTCATTTATGTTCTGTTGAGAGAGAGAGAGAGAGAGGTGGGTTCATACGAGAACATTATCTATTTAAGAAAACACGAGAACGACCGACTACATACAAAATGATATATGATTCACCAAAATCATATATGATTAACGCGACTTTGCTCGCGACTTAAGTCGTAGGCAAAGTCACCCGCGTCCAGTTTTTGGGCAGTTAATGCTAAATCATATATGATTTTGTACATGATTTT
Source organism: Arctium minus (assembly GCA_954870635.1). NCBI lineage: Eukaryota > Viridiplantae > Streptophyta > Magnoliopsida > Asterales > Asteraceae > Arctium > Arctium minus. Next base: position 71,472,501 of record OX941091.1, on the reverse strand, counting down.
CTGTTTTCTTGTTTTCTAAAATAGTTAGCGTTCTCGTTTGAACATTCCTCTATATATATTATGATATTAATATGTAAAACCATTAATTAAATTAAATTTTTAGAATTCCTTTTTTATCCTTCCTAAATTTACACGGTTTTCATTTTGTTATGTTATTTAGGAAAGAAATGATGATTAATGGTGGCTTTTTTGTTCATTTGTGTTTGTTCGTATATGTTCATTTATGTTCGTTTGTTTAGCATCTTAACGCAAAAACATAAACGAACACGAACAAACACATTTTCTTAACGAACGAACATGAACACAAAAAATTCCGTTCTTTTACCGTTCGTGTTCATTCATTTATTTGGTTAAGTTTAACGAACGAACACGAACAAGCCCTCGTTCGTTTGTTCGGTTAAGTAAAATGTATTATATATATATATATATGTTAATGCCAAATATCGTCCAAAGGAAGATCTAAGGTCGGCGTGGAGCTTTAACAACTAAAGTAGGCAATCACTCGACAAATCACGCGACAAGGAAAAAAAATAAGATGAACACAGAGATTTGGTGACGCGGAAAACCCCGTCGAGGGTAAAAACCGCGGGCGATAGTGAGGATCGTCAAGTGCACTATGGACGTCAAACAGGGATGTCGTTCTTTAGAAGGAGTGATTACAAGTACAATTGACAATATTACAGTAAAGAAATAATGTAATCGTGCGATTGAGCTAAACATCGTGCAATGTAACACTTCAGTCGAGAGATTATGCTTGAAGTAATGCTCGAAAATTGTATCTTTGTAGTTGCTCTTTAGATAATGATGTATATGTCCCTTGCGTAGCTCTTCGAGTTTGTATATATAGCTTATGTTGCCATAATGAGTATTGATGGTCCAACGGTCTAGATATTGATTGATCTTGATGGCGGTCGTCCGTTATATCCGTTAGTCATTATGTGCATTAAACATGTAATAAGAGATACACAAAGGAAGAACGGTTGTATGTAATAAATGATCAATGATTGTTAGTACCGTAACATAGGTCGTGAGATGTAAACTTATCGAGAGACTCTCATCTAGTCGAGGACGTAAAAAACTCTCGACGGTCGTCGTATGGGACGACGGTGTCTACTGTCGTACGATGTCGCCAGGACCTTATCTTGATACAAGGATGGTCCATAGATTGGAGACGTTTGGTTATCTTCCGTTGGTCGTAACTTGTGAAATTTTACCCAAACAGTTTCCCCCAAAATTCGTAAATTAGGCGACAAGCCGTTTTTTCGAATTTTGTAACCAGGTGGAACACGTGTCGATTTCTTGTAACTGAATCATTTCCTCGAGAATCAAAGCGATTCTGGGGGGAAACGTGCATCCGTTTTTACTACTGTGACGTCATGGAGACGTGGGGCGCGTGGTGTCAAGTATAGGGACAAGTGTCGTCCATCCGTAGAAGAGGATGGAGAGTCGATATAGATGGCATATGGCCGTTGGTCCGTACCACCCTTGATTTGGCATATAAATAAATGCTTTCGGTTAATCCTTTTTTGCTTGCGTTTTTAGAAAAATATTATCGCTTTCCTTTGGATGTTTAGAACCTTCGTTTTTCTTTGCAAGGAATATTCAATGGCGTACGACCCCTTTAGCACTATCAGTGGTGAGGTAGAGATGAGAGAGTTTCGACATACGGCCAAGATTCCGGTCAACGTTCGACTGAGTGCTCCGAATCATTGGAAACCGGAGCAATGTCCGAAGGGGTATTTCGTTCTTTACGAGTATCCCTTCAAGATAGGCTTCTCGTAGCCTTTTTCTCCCTTGTCGAGGGAGTTCTTGACAACCTTTGGGTTGTCTCCGGGGCAAATGATGCCCCAATTCTGGCGAATCGTTCAAGCCGTTGAACGACTGACAGCTAAATGGTCATCGCCATTTACTGTCAATAACTTGCTAGTAGCCTACTCAGTCAAAGCAGAGGTGAACCACAAGTACAATCTCTTTTCGAGTGCGAGGGTTGACCGTGTTCTGGTACAAGCAACGACGGTAAACGATCATGGGTGGAAGACACGGTATGTCTTTGGTTGTGTGGCACCGTCGGATGTTAACGCTCGATGGATCACCAACGGATGGAACACAGCGAGTAAGATTCCATCTTTTTCTTTCTTTGTCGCTTTGTGTTTTTATCGATTTAACGATACCGTTTTTCTTTGTTTTCAGCCATGGACTTTTCGAGGGTCAAGCCGTATTCTGATTCGGCTAGGAAGGTCGAGAGCCTTCTAGATCTCAGCGTTGAGGAGCGGTCGTACTTCCCCATGACATCGAGAGGGGAGGATGAGGATGATGAAGATTATACTGTCGTCGTCGAGTCTCCAGTTCAAGTTGACATAGATGCCGAAGAAGAGGAGGAAGACGACGAAGAAGAGGAGGAAGACGACGAAGAAGAGGGAGAAGATGAGGAAGAGGACGGGGAAGCCGTTCCTGGTAAGTTGTTCCTCTTTGCATTGGTAGGTCGTAAGACCTCTTTTGGGGTCTAGTCGAGCAGACGTCACCCAAATGGGGTTTTTAATGGGTCTAGTCGTTCGACGTCACCATTAGGTTTCTCTTTGTAGGGTCTAGTTGACGTATGTCACCCACTGGTTGTAAAGAACCGTTTTGGGATTCCTAGTCGTGAGACGTTCTTAATCCCTAGGCTTGTTTTAGTAAGGTCTAGTTAAAAACGTCACTTACTGATGTACGTTTGTATTCTTTAGGAAATTCAGTTCCGTCAGTACAAACATCGAGTCCCTCGGGGAGGGAATCGGCAGCCCAGCTGGTTCGACAAGGTCGAGTATTGAAGAGAGGGGCCCCTTCGACTGCGGGGTCGGAGGGTAAGAAGATGAAGACGATCGCGAGGAAACCGTCCCCGAAGACTGACAACCTTGAGGTTGTTGGTTCTAAAGGGGCGATGTCGCCACCGGTTGCGGAGGCCGCACCGGTTTCCTCGGTCCCACCGCTGGTGGTGGAAGCTTCTTCGTCGAAAGATAAGGGGAAGGGTCCTCAGACAGATGAGGATCCGAAGACCATGTCGGTAAATATCAGGCTACCGGTCGATTTTAAGTCGTCCGATGGTTTTGATAGGAAAGAAGTGTTCCCTCATGCGAACAGTTTCTTCTTGCCGACTGTTCGTGAGCGCTACAAGGATCTCGCGATCGAAGACGTGGACGCCAAAGTCGCTGGATTTTCCATCAAGGTAAGAAATTTTGAGTTCTTTTTTGGTTTTGTTGTTTGTTTTATTAACCTATTATATGATTTTCAGGTGTTCCAAGCGTCGCTGGTGATTCACTCACGTCTTAATAACGTGAAGTCTTTAGTCTCCCAATCTATCGAGCGGGAGACGAAGGCTACTGCCAGGGCTAGGGCAGCGGAGGAGGAGAGAGAGCAGATCTACCTTTATCTTCATGAAGCCCTTGTGAAAATGTGGCGCTACAAAATCGCATGAAGGAGGTCCTTGACGAGGCCTCCATTGACCGATCAGAGCTGGACGCAATCAAAATGATCTCGGTTGCGATTGCAAAAGAGGTCGAACTCTTGAGGTTTGAGCGGGACCTGGCCTGTCGACGAGTGGACGAGCTTGAGAAAAAAGATTCATCCATTGAGGCGTTCACTCGTCTTAAAACTCGTGCAGCCATGATTAGGCGTCATGGAAGAGGAGAAGATCCTCTAGTTTTGAGGGAGGGTGACTTTGATTTTTTCTTGAAGTTCTTCGGCAACGAGGAGAATCTTGACTAAGAAGACGAGCATGATCATGAGCTGCTTGAGGAGACTCCTCAAGATGGCGTGAGGTCGTGGCTAAGGAGGGTCAGGAGCAGTAGACTCCTTAGTTAAGTTTAGATTTTTTGGATTTTTTATCGGGCGACCGCTGATGGTCATGCCATGTATTGTAATACCTTTTTTAGGTATTAATGAAAGTCTTTTGAACAGATCGAATTGTCGCAACATCTTATACTTCGTCAAAACAGATAACAAAGTAATTGCATAAGTAACTTACGTCAGACGTAAGGAAAGTAAAGGATAATCAAGATTAATGAAAATCTAAGCAACTCACGTCAAATGTAAGAAAGCAATCGTAAGATAACGAAGATTAAATATGAATCTAAGTAACTCACGTCAAATACGGATGACAAGAAGCTTAGAATGCTTCGAACATAATTAAGCGCTAGTTAAGCTCGCAATTGTGCAAGCATATAAGGAACTTGCGTGTCGACGCAAATCATGAGTATATCGGTTGACGACCTATTTAACGGAGATAAATTCATAAGGAACTTATGATTTATCTTGATATTAATAAGGTTTGGACCTTAAACCCCTTGAATTATATGACATGGTCGTGAAATAACCATAAAGTGTGAATGCAATCGAATGATCGACTGATCCTGCAGTGAAATTGTTAAAACAAGGGGGGTCGTTGGTTTGACCAACGACGCTCCGATGCTTAAGTCAGTAAGGTTTGTAGAAAGATAATCGTAAGCAAAGAGGAAATAGGTTTTAGAAGAAATACCTCTTAAGATGTACCGCATTCCAACTTCGGGGAATGTCACGACCGTCGAGGGTTTGTAGTCGGTAGGATCTCTTTCTGACAACCTCGGTTATTTGATATGGTCCTTCCCACTTGGTGGATAATTTACCTGAGTCAGGGTCTTGTGTGTTTTGAAACGCTCGTCGCAAGACATGATCACCTGTTTGAAAGATTTTGGCCTTGACATTCTTATTGAAATGTCGTTCGACCAATTGCTTCTGCGAAGCCATCCTGATCAAGGCTGACTCTCGCAATTCTTCTAGTGCATCGAGGTCGTAACTTAGATCGACTAAGTTGTGGTCAACCATCGAATGTCGTAAGGTTGGAATTTGGGCCTCGACAGGCAAGACCGCTTCGCAACTGTGGACAAGAGAGAATGAATTTTGTCCTGTAGATGTATGAGGTGTCGTACGATTAGCCCAAAGAACTGTCGGAAGTTCTTCGATCTATTTACCTTTGGCAACCTTTAGTATTTTCTTTATCGAGTTAACGATTGCCTTGTTGCTCGATTCAGCGAATCCATTGGATTGAGGATAGCGGGGTGTCGAGGTCCTAAGTTTGATGTTACGATCTTCACAGAACTGTTGGGTTCTGTCGCTTATGAATTGTGACCCGTTATCACATACGATTTCAGATGGAAATCCAAACCTGCAAATGATGTTAGTTTGGATAAAGAAAATGACTTCCTTGTCCCGGACCTGGGAGTAAGCAGCCGCTTCTATCCATTTTGAGAAATAATCTGTAAGGACTAGAAGGTATACCTTTTTCCCCAGAGCTGGAGGTAACTTGCCGACTATATCCATTCCCCATCGCATGAAGGGCCATGGAGTTAAAGTCGAATGCAAGGGTTCATAGGGTTATTGGGACATACCTGAATGTCGCTAACATGCGTCACAACTTTGGACATACCTTATCGCGTCTTGTCATAAAGTTGGCCAGTAATACCCTTGTCGGGAGAGATTTGCCAAGCTACGACCTCCCGAGTGATTTCCACATTCGTCGTCGTGCATTTCTTTCAAAATGCTTTGGACTTGACTTTTATTGGTGATGCACCGTAAGTTTAGTCCTGTCGACGATCGTCTATAAAGTTGATCTCTAATCATAATGTATTTGGATGCCTTAAATCAAATTTTTCTGGCTTTCATCTTGTCTTTAGGAAGTTGGTCGTTTATTAGAAATTTTCTGATGTCAATCGACCAATTGTCTTCCTCTTCGATCATCTGTATATCTCTTTCTTTGTCAATAGATGATATCGCCAAATGAATTACGGGAATGGTATTAAATGGATGGTTCCCAAGTGTCGACCCAAGGTTGGCAAATGCGCCATCTTGAGTATTTTGATCTCTGGGGATCTGTGAAATAGAAAATTCTTTGAATTCCTCGGATTTGTCTTTGGCTATCTTGAGATATGTTGTCATTCTGGATTCTTTAGCAGCAAAGTCTCCATTCATTTTATTCACGACTAAGAGTGAGTCGCTCTTAACATGAAGCTTTGTTGCTCCCAAGTCGTGAGCCATATTCAATCCTATGATCAAAGCTTCGTATTCAGCTTCATTGTTAGTAGTTTTGAAGTCGCATCGTATGGAGTACACCATCTTCCCCCTTGTGGCAACTTGAGAACGACGCCCAGTCCTACCCCCCAGGCGTTGGATGATCCGTCAACATATAGAGTCCATGTTGGGTTATTGAGAGTTGCCACAATATCTGTCGATGCTTCCAGTTCTGGACTGAAATCTGCGACAAAGTCAACTAATGCCTGCGATTTGATCGCAACCCTTGGTTTGTATTCAATGTCGTAACTACTAAGGTAGATACTCCATTTTGCCAGCCGACCTGTTAACTCCGGTTTTCTCAAGACAGATTGGTCTCTGCGTCGAGAAATGACTTACTTACGAAATATATCGGTCGTTGTTGTTTGTCATCTTCTCGGACGAGGACGACACTTACAACGTTCGGACTAACTGCCAAATATAGTTGGAGGATCTCGTGATCCTTAGGTTTCGATAGTAAAGGTGGGGACGCCATGTATTTTTTGAGCTCTTGGAGTGCGTTTTCATGATCGTCCGTCCATTCGAAACCCCTGTTCTTTTGCAAGACATTGTAAAATAAACCACATTTATCCAAAGATCGAGAAATAAACCTGTTTAGTGCTGCTATACGGCCTGTAAGTTGTTGGACCTCTTTGATATTGCGTGGAGACTTGATATCTAGAATAGCTTTTATTTGATCAGTATTGGCCTCGATCCCTCGTCGGGTGACCATATATCCTAAGAACTTACTCGCGCTTACTCCAAAGGAGCATTTTGTTGGGTTAAGCTTCATATGATATCGTCTAAGTATATCAAACGATTGTCTTAGGTGATCGATATGATCGATCACCTGCTTTGACTTGACGAGTATGTCGTCAATATATACTTCCATCGTGTCTCCGAGACGTTCTTTGAACATCTTGTTGACTAGTCGTTGGTATGTCGATCCTGCATTTTTAAGACCAAAAGGCACGACTTTGTAACAGTAGATCCCTTTGTCTGTCATGAATGTTGTTTTCTCTTGGTTTTCGTGATGCATTAGGATTTGGTTATATCTCGAGTATGCATCCATAAATGTGAGCAGCTCGTGTCCAGCAGTTGCGTCGGCCATGGTGTCGATGTGTGGTAAGGGGAAAGGATCCTTTGGACAGGCCTTGTTGAGATCCGTGAAATCGATACACACTCTCCATTTCCCATTCTTCTTTTGTACGACCACGACGTTGGCCAGGCATTCGGGATATTAGACTTCTCGAATTTTTCCCGTTTTGAGCAAGTTATCAACTTCGTCGTTAATCACTTTGTTGCGTTCTGGGGCGAACTTATGACGCTTGTTCTTAATAGGCTTAAATGAAGGATCGATATTGAGTCGATGTGTGATGACCTTTGGGTCGATGCCGACCATGTCTTCATGCATCCAGGCAAAACAATCGACATATTCATGCAGAAAAGAAATCAATGAACCTTTTAAAGTAGGGTCGAACGACATACCAATGTAGATCACTTTGTGAGGTCTCTTCTGATCCACGACGACTTCTTCCAGTTGATAGTCGTCAGCAGTTTCAAGTTCGACCTGGCTCTATAATTGCTAGATGTTCTGCTTTCTAGGTTTCATAGAAATTTTGTAGCACTCGCGAGCGATCTTCCGTTCGCTTTTGATTTCTTGGACTCCCCAAGTTGTTGGAAACTTTATTGTTTGATGGTACGTTGAGGGTACGAATTTCATGTCGTGTATCCAGGGTCATCCCAGGATGACGTTGTATGCTGATGAATAATCAATGACGTTAAATTTGGTCTGTTTGTTGACTTCTTTGGCAAATACTGGGAGAATGATTTCCCCAATGGTGTTAGCCATGTCTCCATTGAAGCCCACAAGGACCGTCGAGCATTGCACGATCTCCGATTTATCGATTCCCATTGCTTTGATTGTAGCGAGAAAGATAATATTAGTTGAGCTTCCTCCGTCGACCAAGATCCTCTTTGTTGAGCAATTACCGATCGTGAGTTGGATTATCAACCCATCCTGATGCTTCTACCATTGATCACCAAGGTCTTCTTAATCGAAGGTAATGGCCATGGCCTCCAATTCAAGGTCTTGCTTCGGTCGTGATGTCCGCGGCACAGGAGGTTCTCCGGACCCTTGGCTAGCATGTCGTTTTGCTGCTGAAAAAGTTAAGCCACAGACATCGGATCCTCCAGTTATGCAATTAACGACCTTTGTATGCTCGGGTAAGGCGGGTCGTGTGTTTGTTCCCAATAAATCTTGCAGATGTCCCTTGGGGACGAGCCATGCTAATTCTCGTCTCAGAGCGATACAGTCGTCTGTCACATGACCATGATCGTTGTGGAAGTCGCACCATTTAGATTTGTCTTTCCTGGCATCGTCTTTTTCGCTCTTTGATGGACACTTGATGTTAGTCTGAACATGTTTAAGAGCTTCGACGATATCTTTGGATGTCCCTTTAAACCCGTAAGAAGAGATCTTTGGATGTTGGGGGAACTTATTAACTGGAGCAGTCTTCTTCTTGTCGAATCTCATATTCGAGACTTGTTTGGAAGTCTCAACACGAGCAATCGACCTTGCTTTGAAGTCTGGCTTCTTGACACTTAGTTCTTTCTTATCTCCCGAATGCTTACGACGGAAAGCTGCATCATCCTCAACTCGCATGTAGGCTAACGTGCGAGCTCGTACGTCTTCAAAGTTCTCTAGGGGATATTTTGTCAAATCCATGTAGAGATCAGAGCTGTCGTTGAGACCTCGCTTGTATGCCTCGATTGCAGTTCGAACGTCACAGTTTCGTATGCTGATCATCTCAGAGTTAAAACGGTTGAAATAGCTTCGAACTGATTCACCTGTCTTCTGTGTGATGTAGTAAAGACCGTTGGTTTGTTTCTCCATTTTACGACTGCTGGCAAATTGCTGAAAGAATTGGTGGACCAGCACTGCAAAACTGCTGATAGACTTGGGTCGTAAGTTTATCAACCACTGTAGAGCAGCTCCAGTGAGGGTCGCACCGAAACTTTTGCACATGCAAACTTCTTGATACTGGTGAGGTATTGATACAGTCCACATTAGTTGCTTGTATTGTGCAATATGCTCTGTTGGATCGTTGATTCCCGAATATTTTGGTGTGAACGTCGGGGTGTTGTATTTCTTCGGTATGTCGACCAGGGCAATCTCATCGACGAAAGATGACGCTTGAAATCCTGTCTTTGGTTCAACGTCTACTGGCACGACGGATCTAGGTAGCTTAGCGAGCAGTAGTAACATCTTTTCGTTTTGCTCTTCCAACTGTTTTAGAGGTCGTGCGACAGGGTCATCTGGATTAGCACCGCTACTAGGCATGAATCCAGAGTCTTGAGACATAGGACCTGCATTAGGAATAAAGCCATTATTCTGCAACGTGCCCCAATTATCCACATTCAATGGTACATGCATGTAAGGCATGGTCACTGATGGAAGCGATGTCACAGGAGGTGGCATTGATGGGACTGTCGGGATGGAGAAAGTAGCGACTCCAGTATTCACTCCCATACCTTGCGTTGGTCTGGGGTATGGAGGTGGTGGAGGTGGAACACCTGCGAAAGACATGATAAAGAGTGGTTGCCTATATTTGGATTCCTCATCGCTGGATTCCTCATGGCGGAGAGTTCTTCATTAGCCCTGCGATTTTGCTCATCCAGGGTATGAATTCGGTTTCGAGCGACATCAAACTCCATATGCATTTGAGCGATGATATTGGCTTGAGTTCCTTGTGCTGCCATGATCCTGTCAAACGAGAATCCTGCACTAAAACTGTTAGTAGATTGCGCTTTCTGTCGAGGATGTTACTCTAGATGGGGCCCCACGGTGGGCGCCAAACTGTTAATGTCAAAAATCGTCCAAAGGAAGTTCTAAGTTCGGTGTGGAGCTTTAACAACTAAAGTAGGCAATCACTCGACTAATCACGAGACAAGGATAAAAAATAAAATGAACACAGAGATTTGGTGACGCGGAAAACCTCGTCGAGGGTAAAAACCGCGGACGATAGTGAGGATCATCAAGTGCACTATGGACGTCAAACAGGGATGTCGTCCTTTAGAAGGAGTGATTACAAGTACAATTGACAATATTACAGTAAAGAAATAATGTAATCGTGCGATTGAGCTAAACGTCGTGCAATGTAACACTTCAGTCGAGAGATTATGCTTGAAGTAATGCTCGAAAATTGTATCTTTGTAGTTGCTATTTAGATAATGATGTATTTGTCCCTTGCGTTGCTCTTCGAGTTTGTATATATAGCTTATGTTGCCATAATGAGTATTGATGGTCCAACGGTCTAGATATTGATTGATCTTGATGGCGGTCGTCTGTTATATCCATTGGTCATTATGTGCATTAAACCTGTAATAAGAGATCCACAAAGGAAGAATGGTTGTATGTAATAAATGATCAATGATTGTTAGTACCATAACATAGGTCGTGAGATGTAAACTTATCGAGAGACTCTCCTCTAGTCGAGGACGTGAAAAACTCTCGACGGTCGTCGTATGGGACGACGGTGTCTACTGTCGTACGATGTCGTCAGGACCTTATCTTGATACAAGGATGGTCCATAGACTGGAGATGTTTGTTTATCTTCCGTCGGTCGTAACTTGTGAAAATTTACCTAAACAATATATACTTTGGACTATAAATTTGTCTAAATAGACTAGTTTTTTTATTCTTATATTATATATAAATAAAATTTTATAAAAATTATATATTAGTGGCGGGTTGGCGGGTTGAACTATGCATAACCCAATTTCAACCCTCTTAATTTGCGGGTTGACGGGTGGGCGGTTTGGCTGGTTGGCAGGTTGGGTTTAATTGGTTTGTTAGCGGTTTGGGTTGGGCGAGTTTTGTGGGTTGATGGTTTTTTGTACACCCCTGCTTGTGAGAAGCGCAATTCATGGGTGGGGGTGAGATTAAAAATAATCAAAGGTCCAGATCCCTTTTGACGTTTCTTACGCTTCTCACTTTAACTCTTTTTCTCACAAGATCTTTCGTCTATATAGGGTTGGGTTCCGGTGAGAATGAGAGTTATGGTGAGAAGGGTAAGAAGGGATCTCCACCCTTGGATGCACATTAGGATGAGATGCACCAAGATGCACCAGATCAATTCATGTATTAAGCACGATTCATGGGGTGGATTTGAGATTAAAAGTGATCAAGGATCAGATCCCTTCTTACCTTCTCACTTTAACTCTTTTTCTCATACGATCCTTACTTATTTTGAATTTATATCTAAATATAATATATATATATATATATATCCATAGGAACCACCCAAAATCATTGGACGAAGCAAACACGCCTCTTGATCCAACGATGTTGATGGGTATGGTGACATTTTGGTAATTAATGGAAACTTCAATGAAATAGATATTGACAAACATGGAGGTTAACATAACTTAACCTTCGTCAGACAACTTAACACACCTCAAAGTGAGAATGTTAACATAATTTAATATGAAAAATAATGAACCTTAATAGACATTAACATACCATAACAACCCTGAATATTCATGAATATGTGTTAGCATACCTCCACAATCTTAACATATATTAACATGAAAACATTGACACATCTAAACCTGCAATGTTAACACACCTTTACTAATGTTAACACACACTAACCATGAAAATCTTAACACACCTTAACACAAAGTAAGATGTTACTATGTGTTAAGGTGTTTCCTACAGTTCCTATGCATTCTAGAGATCCTACTGAAATCCAACCATACCTTGCGTTGGTCTGGGGTATGGAGGTGGTGGAGGTGGAACACCTGCGAAAGACATGATAAAGAGTGGTTGCCTATATTTGGATTCCTCATCGCTGGATTCCTCATGGTGGAGAGTTCTTCATTAGCCCTGCGATTTTGCTCATCCAGGTTATGAATTCGGTTTCGAGCGACATCAAACTCCATGTGCATTTGAGCGATGATATTGGCTTGAGTTCCTTGTGCTGCCATGATCCTGTCAAACGAGAATCCTGCACTAAAACTGTTAGTAGATTGCGCTTTCTGTCGAGGATGTTACTCTAGATGGGGCCCCACGGTGGGCGCCAAACTGTTAATGTCAAAAATCGTCCAAAGGAAGTTCTAAGTTCGGTGTGGAGCTTTAACAACTAAAGTAGGCAATCACTCGACTAATCACGAGACAAGGATAAAAAATAAAATGAACACAAAGATTTGGTGACGCGGAAAACCCCGTCGAGGGTAAAAACCGCGGACGATACAATTGTCCATCTAGTCTAATGAATATGCGGTTTCATAAATATCTCGGTTGGTTCTAATAAGTGTTAATTATAATTAATGAACTCTAATCATCTTCCATAAATATTCGAATCGCTATATATATATATATGTATGGGAGGGGGTTCCATTGATAATAGGTCAGACCACAGATATTTGAGCCTCTAGTCACACAGTTTATGACCTTTGTATGTTCTGGAGAGGCTGGTCGTGCGTTAGTCTCGGAATCCAATAAATCTTGAAGGTGTCCCTTCGGTACCAGCCAGGCTAATTCTTTTCACAGAGCTATACACTCATTCGTCGTATGTCCATGATCGTTATGAAAGTCGCACCATTTGGACTTGTCTTTCTTAGCATCGTCTTTATCGTTCTTTTTCGGCCACTTGACGATCGACTGTACGTTCATGAGAGATTCGACTAAATCTTTGGACGTTCCCTTGAATCTATAGGAGGAAATCTTAGGATACTAAGGGAATTGGGATGTCAGAACATTGTTCTTTTTCTCTAATCTCACTTTCGAAATTTTGTCTCGACGATTCGACCTTAGGAGTCGCTCGAGCTTTGAAATCAGGCTTCTTGACACTTAACGACCATTTGTTACCCGAATGTTTGCGTTGAAAGGCCACATCATCCTCGACTCGCATGTAGGCCAATGTTGTAGCTCGAAGGTCTTCAAAGCTTTTTGGTGGATACTTTGTCAGATCTGTATACAGGTCCGAACTGTCATCAAGGCCTCGCTTGTAGGCTTCGATTGCGGTCCTGACGTCACAATTGCTTACGTTGATCATTTCTGAAATGAAGCGGTTGAAGTAACTTCGGATAGACTCGTCGGTCTTCTGAGTGATGTAATAGAGATCACTAGTCTGCTTCTCCATCTTGCGACTGCTGGAAAATTGTTGGAAGAATTGGTTGACTAGTTCGACAAAGTTGCTGATGGATTTGGGCTTAAGGTTGATCAACCATTGGAGAGCAGCACCTGTGAGGGTCGCTACAAAGCTTTTGCACATGCACAATTCTTGATACTGGTAGGGGATCGACACAGTCCACATTAGTTGCTTGTACTAGCAATATGTTCTGTTGGATCTGTCACTCCAGAATATTTTGGAGTGAAGGTGGGGATGTTGTATTTCTTTGGGACGTCGACCAAGGTTATCTCGTCGACGAAAGGAGATGCTTGAAATCTAGTACAGGGTTCGAAGTCGACCGGTCTCGAGCTTTGAAATCAGGCTTCTTGACACTTAATGACCTTTTGTTACCCGAATGTTTGCGTAGAAAGGCCATATCATCCTCGACTCGCATGTAGGCCAATGTTGTAGCTCGAAGGTCTTCAAAGCTTTTTGGTGGATACTTCGTCAGATCTGTATACAGGTCCGAACTGTCGTCAAGACCTCGCTTGTAGGCTTCGATTGCGGTCCTGACGTCACAATTGCTTACGTTGATCATTTCTGAAATGAAGTGGTTGAAGTAACTTCGGATAGACTCGTCGGTCTTCTGAGTGATGTAATAGAGATCACTAGTCTGCTTCTCCATCTTGCGACTGCTGGAAAATTGTTGGAAGAATTGGTTGACTAGTTCGACAAAGTTGCTGATGGATTTGGGCTTAAGGTTAATCAACCATTGGAGAGAAACACCTGTGAGGGTCGCTACAAAGCTTTTGCACATGCACAATTCTTGATACTGGTAGGAGATCGACACGGTCCACATTAGTTTCTTGTACTAGCAATATGTTCTGTTGGATCTGTCACTCCAGAATATTTTGGAGTGAAGGTGGGGATGTTGTATTTCTTTGGGACGTCGACCAAGGTTATCTCGTCGACGAAAGGAGATGCTTGAAATCTAGTACAGGGTTCGAAGTCGACCGGTACAGCAGCTCCAGGTAGTTTGGAAAGTTTCATTATGTTCTTCTAATAGTCTCAATCGTCGAGCGACCGGATTGTAACACCCTCAAATTTGGTAAGAGCAACTAATTAAAAATTTCGATATAACATCAAAATAAGGAACAAAACTTCCTTCTACAATTCAAAACTCCGAATACCTCAAGAGTAAAATTCTATAACTAACCTTAAAAAATATAAAATCCAATAATATACAAGGACTAGACCAAATTCGGGTGCTACTTAACCCCAATACAAGTTGCTCTTTACAAAACCAAAAGCGGAAGACTTCACCAAGCTACTTACATCTCGAGCACATAACTAGCACTCTTCTCTTCTCAGTGTCACTAGGATTAATCCCAACCAGAGTCTGTTGCACATGCCGACAAATAAAAAGGTTAGGCTAACGCCAAATGAATTCAAGAGTTTTCAACATGAATAAATACATCGTTGAAAAGAAGGAATGCAATTCAAATCATAATCTTTCAAAATGATATGCTTCGAATATGAAAACGACTCGTTTTCCAATAATATGTATTTTAGGCAAAGGAAACACCAATATAACGTTTTTCAAATCCAAACTATTTTAAGGACTAAGATCCCAATATAAAATGTTCTTTCGTAAATTAAATTCGACACAAAACTCACTCAAAATGAGAATAGAAAGCGGACTCCCAATTTATGAAACGCGAATAAAACTTGATATCCCGAAACACCCAAAACACGGTGGGGCATAATACTCAACCCATAAACCATGGATAAAAACTCATATAAACAAGACGTCACCGAAAACATGGATAATAAAACTCAATACCTAAAACAACACCTTTCGGTGACGGGGGAGACCCGAATTCCATCAAATGTGGCAGACACACAAAGTTAAGCCACTTATCAATGTTCCCGAGCTTCACATAGAGTCATGGATCCCCGTATCTGGCTCACCATGGGAACCACCGCAAGATACACAAATGACCCTTATGTGTCCTAATAAGTGCAAATCAAGATGATAATAAGAATTGATGCTTAATGCTTCATATTCATTGATCTTCAAATCACATATTACAAACTCTTTGAAACGAAAATATTTCTCTCACTAGAATTCTCTCTGATTAAGTTTTACTTGGTGCTATTCTTGGTGCTAGAAGATTATAAGAAAACAAAACCTTTTATACCTACAAGTTTACAAAGACAAACTAACAAAAACTAACACTAGTTGACTTTGACTTTCCTTATTAAGAAATTTTGACTTTGACAATACTTTAAGAGGCTTTGACTTGAGCATTAACTTTCAACTTCATGATCTTGGATCCAACATATTTGAGCACTAACAATCTCCTCCTTTGGATTCAAGATCATCTTAAAAAAGAATAAGCATTGAAACTCCCCCTTTGGATTAACAAAAGCGAATTTAAGCATTCACGAACAATCTTCTCCTTTGTTTGATCAATGACAAATTCAATCTCTTCCTTCATCATCTTCACAAAGATAAACATTTCATCTCCCCTTTCTTTGAATAAATCAATCAAAGTCAATCTCTCCCTTTTCTTCTTTATCTCTCTCTTTATGTCTTGACAAACAATCTTCAGAATTACAGTATTCTCCCCCAAAGTCTGTGAATATGCTCTTCAAGAACTTTAACAATTTCCCCCAAGGTAATAAAACCTTTTTCAGACTTCAAAAAAGAAATTATCTTCAGATTCATCTCACTTTTCTTCACTAAATAATCTTCAAAGAAAATTTCAGCAAATATTCATCAAGCTTTCAGAATTCCTTGAACTTTCTTTATTATTCTGACCGTTCTCCCCATAACTCGAACAATAAATCTTTCAAACTATGTCATTTCTTGATCATCTCATTTCTTGAATATAATTCTCTCACATATTCCAAACATGTAACTTCCTCAAATTCAAACATTTCTTGACCATCTCCCCCTTTTTGATGATGTAGAGCATAGAAATCATCAAAACTGTCTCCAATAAATGTCATGAATCTTTTTCTGACCAATGATCTTTTGAAAACGAGTCACTGAACATCTGTCAATTCATAATGTAGTCATCCGAATCTTTTCAAATTCAGACAAATAAGAATGTAATCCTAAATCAACAAATGAATTAGTTAAGATGTCTGTAAGCAGCACGAAGCTACTTAGTACAACGAATGTACTGTACAAGAAGTTTTATTGATGTTCACTCCCTAGGTCTTCCATTCAATCATCGAATAACACAAGATTATTCTATGAACATTCCGACAGAAAAACGAATTTTCTGTGTGTACGTGCTTATGTATGAAAGAATTTAAACATGAATGTTTAGAAAATAGACTCAAAATGTGTAAACCATTGAGAAAACAATAGTAATACACGGACTCAATTGTGCATGATCGAAGTGCAAAGGTGGGGAAACTTTCCTTCTTGTTCAATACCCACATCTTCCGAATGAAGACGAGATAGATTATGTGTTGCGTCCCCAAGAAAAAAAATGAAACATCTCTTTGTTGAGAAAGAAATGAGTAGATAGTGGGGTTTAAGCAAAAGTTGGCATGGGCTAATTGCCTGTTTCAATGATGTTCACGAAAGAATTTATGAAACAACAGTAATGTGGCTGCCCGGCTCAGAAAAAGATGGTGTAGAGTTCTGATATTCTTTTAACTCTATTCTCATACCCTATTTTCTTTTTAATCATGATGCTCACTTCTAACCAAACTCTCTTTTCAATTTACCGCTCATCACACTAAGGTTGTTCAATCGAATGAACATCCTCACCCACTCTTTGATTTATGATCCCTCACCTCTCGATCACTCAGGATAATTCATGGGTAGGAAACACTGGTTATCGTGAATCCATAGAAGTTCATTAAAGTTCTCACACTAATCCCATGTATTTTGTCCTAAAAGCAAATTGTTGCTCAATTGGTTTAACTTTTTTAGTTAAAGCATAGTACATATGTCAAATGAAAGTATGCTCAAGAAGATAATCATGAAAATTTGAGCATTGTAAACATGGAAGATTTTCTCATAACAAGTATATTGAAAGAATGAAATGAATACAAAAGACTTGTTTGAGAATCTGACAATGTATCAAAATATCAAATAAGAATGATTTATCATTAAAAGCTTAGGTTATGAAAAATTGGATGTTGTCTATATGAAGCAAATATAGACATTCTTGAAAGAAACGTTTTGAATGAATAAATGCTCAACAAACTTTGAATTTCAAACGGGGTGTCTTACCATCGAAAAATATTTTCAATATGAGACATGGTAAGAACATAGTCAACAAAAAGTACAGAACCGATGTGTGTGAATACTTGACAGTATATGGAAAAGATAATACACAAGTATATATATTTAGAAACATACGGTTTGTTAAACATGAAAACTCATAACAAGAAAACATTTAAAATCACACTTAAAAATTCATGAAATCTGTTTAGGAATCGAGAAGTGGTTTGAATGTTTAAGAAAAATGCTTTCATGTCTGAAAGTTGTCCTTCTTACAAACACAATGAGATTAAGATTAGAATATGTCTTAAGCTCATCTTTAATCTCATAAAGTCAGCTCTAAAGTCATGATTGAAATGATCATGTAAGTTCCCTCTCAAAATCTGCATGTAGTCAAAAAGTCGTCAAAGCAACAAAGTCTTATTATTGAAACAAAAACATTTATTGAAAAATTAAAGACATGAAAGCCGTAAAAAGTTTTAAGAACGAGTTCTGATCAGATGTAATCAAAAGTCAATGTCCTTACTCCCCCTAAAAATATGCATCACAAAAATTTGTCAATGTAAAATATATGCAAATCTCTACAACTCCCGTTAGAATGTAGATCATCAAAACTTTGTATCACACTCCCCCCTTAAAACCATGAGCAGAACCTTTCAGTACAGATATCGTTCAGATTAAAAATAAAGGAATGAAAAAAAGTAACAAAAATAAACTGTATTAGGTAACTACAGATTATGTCTTGAGGTTCAACATGCCAAGTTTCGAAACGAGAAAATTAAATCTTTTTTCGTCCAATGGCTTGGTAAACAAATCAGCAAGTTGATAATCTGTGGTTACAAAGTAAAGTTTAATTGTACCTTTTTCAAGATTATCTTTGATAAAGTGATATCTCACGTCAATGTGCTTGGTTTTCGTATGTTGGGCAGGGTTCGCAGATATAGCAATAGCGCTCTTGGAATCACAGTAAACCGGAATTTTGTTGTATTGGAAGCCATAATCTCGGAGTTGTGTTCGCATCCACAACACTTGAGAACAGCAGCTAGCCGCAGCTACGTACTCTACCTCGGCTGTTGAAGTAGATATGCACAGTTGTTTCTTCAAAGTCCAACTCACGAGCTTATCTCCCAAGAATTGTATATGTCCGGAAGTACTCTTCCTGTCTAACATACAACCTGCATGATATGCGTCTGAATACGCTGTTAGCTCAAAACCTGTATCTTTAGGATACCACAAACCAAGATCTGCAGTTCCCTTCAGATATCTAAATATTCGCTTTACAGCTGAAAGATGGGATTCTTTAGGTGAAGCTTGATATCTAGCACATAAGCATGTAGAGAAGATAATATCTGGTCTACTCGCCGTTAAGTACATTAAAGAACCAATCATTCCTCTATAGGTTCTAAGATCAACATCTTTTTCCAGAAAGATCAGCTTCAATCTTAGTTCCTGGTGCCATCGGGGTACCAATTAGAGTACAATTTTCCATTTAAAATTTTCTCAAA
Source organism: Arctium minus (assembly GCA_954870635.1). Classification (NCBI taxonomy): domain Eukaryota; kingdom Viridiplantae; phylum Streptophyta; class Magnoliopsida; order Asterales; family Asteraceae; genus Arctium; species Arctium minus. The sequence continues at coordinate 71,453,572 of OX941091.1, read as the reverse complement.
ATATTAGAAATGTACTTTGCTTGATTAATAAAGATCCCCGTAGAAAGTTGTCTAACTTGTAATCCGAGAAAGAAATTCAGCTCTTCCATCATACTCATTTGAAATCTGGACACCATTAGATTAGAAAAGTTCTTACAATACTTCGGGTTTGTTGAACCAAATATTATATGGTCCACATATATTTGAATTAAAATGAGATCAGCTTTTTTCCTTTTTAATAAAAAGAGTAGTATCGATTTTACCTTTTGAAAATCCAGACTTGACTAAAAACTTTGATTGAACATCGTACTAGGCTCGAGGAGCTTGCTTTAAACCATAGAGAGCTTTATCAAGAATGTAGACATGATCCGGTTTTTCAATATTGACAAACCCTTCTGGTTGTGAGACGTATACCTCCTCTTTCAATATGCCATTTAGAAAGGTAGTCTTCACGTCCATTTGGTAGACAGTGAAGTTTTTGTGTGCAACGTAGGCTAGAAACATTCTGATTGCCTCTATACGTGCAACTGGAGAGTATGTCTCATCATAGTCTATTCCTTCCTCTTGCCGGTATCCTCTAGCAACAAGTCGAGCTTTATTTCTTACCACGATACCATTTTCATCTTTCTTGTTTTTAAATACCCATTTCGTACCTATAATTGTTTTCCCTTCCGGTCGAGGTACGAGTCTCCAGACTTTAAGCGATTCAAATTGATTGAGGTCTTCTTGCATAGCTGTTATCCAATCTGGACCTTTTTGAGCTTCAGATACTCGTGTAGGCTCTATCTTGCTCAGAAAAGAATCAAACATGCACTCGTTAGTAGTTGCAGACCTAGTTTGCACCGACTTTGATGGATCACCAATAATTTGATGAACCGGGTACTCTTTGGTCTACTTATGTATATGAGGGAGTGGATTAGATGTAGACTGGTCATGTTGATCATCTAGATATCCAGTATGTTCTTCATGTTGGGGTTCAGTTGAAGTAACTGGTGCAGAAGTTTCAGTGGATTGGACATTAGATGTCTGTTGGATAGGCATGACAGTACATCCAACTGAATGTGCAACTTCTGGCTCTTCATTATCTCGTTCAACTTCAACTGATTGAGTAGGCGTTTGAACTGGAGTTTCTTCTTGAATCGGGGAATTTGATTCAGTCGATACATCTGATGTGATTGGATGATGATTGCTTGAATCTTCAGATCTGTCAATCACAACAGGTTTAGTTACTTTTGAACCAAGAAACTCATCATAGAAATGTTCAAACAATAAATCTAATTCTGTTAAATGAGATATAGACGTTGATGCTTTATCAGAATTAGAAACTGTAACCGCAGGTTCTGGACTGATCTGTCTAGAAGCTAAAACTCTTGTTATCACGGGTTCTGAACTGATTTGATCAGAAGCCATATCTTCATCAAATGTGACATTTACGCTCTCCACAACTATCTTAGATTTCTTCATGTAAACGTTGTATGCCGCAGATGTTTGAGAATATCCAATGAAAATGCCTTCATCAGCCTTCGGACTGAATTTGTTCAAGTTATCCTTATCATTCAGCACAAAACACCTGCATCTAAAGATGTGAAAATGTTTAATGCTAGGGATTCTATTGTTTATCAAAGCATATGGAGTTTTACCAAACCGGCGATGAATGATTGAACGATTTTGAGTATAACATGCAGTTGAGACAACTTCGGCCCACAAAAATAAAGGTAGATCGGATTGGCTCAACATTGTTCGTGCAACCTCAACAAGAGTCCGATTTCTTCATTCAACTACCCCATTTTGTTCTGGAGTTCTGGCAGCAGAAAACTGATGAGTTATCCCGATGGGTCCCATGGATGGCGCCAAAGTGTTAATGCCAAAAATTACCCAAATGATAACTTAAGGTTGGTGTGGAGCTTTTAACAACTAAAGTAAAGGAACCTTCGATAAATCGTGCGACAGAATAAATAAAGAAAAATACACAAAGCATTTCTGACAATTGGCTTCCGACAGTCCTTTGCAAAATGGCCAACCTTCCCGCAATTATAACACTTTATCAACTCTTCACTCTTTTTTTCAGAACCATAAATTTGGTGACGCGGAAAGCCTCGTCGAGGGTAAAACCACGGACGATAATAGAGGTCGTCAATGCACTATGGATGTCAAAGAGGGACGTCGTCCTTCAAGAGGAGCGATCGAGAGTACAATGTGTTACAATATAAGAAAAAAGTAAACAAGTTGTAAGATTGTCTTGCGTCGTGAAAGAAACTCTGTCGTAAGATTCTCCGAGAGAAAGTTTGATTAGCTTAAATGCCTTGTGAGTGCTCTGAATTACTTCGTGTCATTTAATTTCTTTGTTGTCTTGTATATATAGCTTGGGTTGTCATAAATGAGCTTTAATGTCACTAACGGTCTTCGTTAAATGGTCTTGATGGTGATCTTTCGTTATGACCGTTGTTCATAAATGCTTTATGACCTGAAATAAATGGAGATGGAAAAAGCGTTCGTTGATAGTTAATGAATCATGGTCCCTAGATATCTTGCTAAATAGTCGTAAGATACTTGTCGACATGATATTTTGGTCATAAGTCGTGAGAAGCTTACGACCATCACTGTAAGTGACGACCATAGTCCTTGGTGTATGCGGTTGGCAGGACCTTATCTTAATACAAGATTTGTCTTAAGATTGGAGACGTTTGGTTTTCTGTCGTCGATCGAGACTTATGAATTTTTACCCAAACACCCGCCATACAATTGATAAAAAATTAGCACAAACCAAATCTATTGGGTTGAAGTTGGGTTAGACCAAAAGTAACCCGACCAACCCGATGAAAGTTTTAACAACTTCTCTAAAATTATTTATATTTCTCTTTAATATGTATAAGTTACCAAAAACGACTCGTCAACAACGAGCAACGAAACTCATAAGAGGACATTATTGGAAAGTTATATGTAATGCCTAAATATTCTTGAATGATTTATCGTATTTTAAAGGAAGGTTTCCTTTATTTTTATGTTCCTAATGTTGATTTTACTTTGCTTAAACACAACCCAACCAAACTGAAAGGGTTGGGTTGGGTTGCACTTTGGTTTTGGTTTGGGTTTGGTTAAAATTTTTCAAACCGCCAACATTTGGTTGGGTTGTTCAATTGCCTTCAACGCGATTAACTCAATCCATGAGCACCCCTAATAAGTGATCAAGGGTTCAGATTCACTTCTCATGCTTATCACACGATCATTCACCTATATGTGTGTGCGTATAGTAAATGTTTTTACTTTTTAAAATGGGAAAAAGACAAAAAAAAACCGATAAGCTTCCCCATCCCCAAACCGTCTCGATCCCCATCGGGGACCTTATCGGGGATCCCCGTCGGGTCCCCACGATTTCCCCGATCCCCGTTGGGGAACCCGTCAAGGACAAAAAAATCACCATTCCCTGTTGGTTATACCCGAACCCGAAAAACTCAAATTTCTTAAGCATATTATTAAAGCAACAACTAAGTAGAAATAAATCATAACATAATTAGGACTAAATCGAATTCACAAAAACATGGCCAAAATAGTTCATTTGACCACATACACATAATCAAGCAAAAACTTTCTCAAATTTTCTAAAACATCATCAACCCAATTACAAAAAAATTGTCTTAAATTGCAATCCATAAACAAAAGTTTAGACATAATCCAACTACCATAACAACAAAACTCGTCAACCCAACATTTCACTTTCCTAGGTTTCCTACAAAATAAAATATACGATGTATAAGACTAAATAGATAACTATATCATAATAATTCTCATAGTGATATAGTTACCTCTTCCACGTGGGGGTTTGGGCCTTTTCTAATATTTGGATCAGATAGGTTAAGGTAATAAGGTAAATATTTAGATGGATTTTTAAAAGGCCCAAAATATATAATATAATATATTGAAATTAATATATATATATATATATATATAATATCGAGCCGGGCCGGTGATTATCGTCCCCATCCCCGTCCCCGTTAAATTCCCCGATAAGATCCCCGATCCCCGCCCCGTGCCTGTTAAGGAGTCCCCGAACCTAACCCTGAATTTTTGGTTTTCGATTTTCACAAACGGGTTCGGTTTTTTTGTCATCCCTAGTTATTAACATATGTTTATATTTATAATATAATATATGATATAGAGATTTATTGTCACGCCTCACGCCACTTAATTTCCACTCACTTATTAATATCTAATTATTTTAATCTGGAAAATCAAAATTTAAAACTAATTATTATGACTCAATTGATTTTTTATTTTATTTAAAGTAATATTCAAAATATTAAAAATAAATTTTAGAGTAAATTACATGATTGGTCCCTGTGGTTTACATAAAATTGTACTGTGCATCCCTATTTTAAAATAATTATGGAAAATGTCCCTGTAGTTTACATTTTCACACGCCTTTGGTCCATTTGCCCTAACACCGTTAAAAACATTTGTTAAATAAGTTAACTTAGAGGATATTTTAGTCTTTTTATTACTTTTTAACTTTCTATTACAAACTTATATTTTGATTTAAAAACCCCAAGGACCAAGAATGTAATTTACTCACCATCACCTACCACCACCGTGTAATTTACTCACCATCACCATCATTGTGTAATTTACTCTCTCGGTAAAGCAATTTCTGCCTCCTCCCCTCCTTCCCTTCTCTGACTAAACCACCACCATGTGGACTCCTCTTCTCCTGTAAAACCACCACAACGAACTCTCTTCCTTCTCAACTCCGTCTCAACTCCCCCTTCTCAATGTCTCCGATAATCACCAGACCCACTATGTGGGATGCAAATCCAAACCACTAGACCTACCATACGAGACTAAGGGGCAATCTTCATTCAAATATCTGGTTAAGCAAAGTATATGGAGCATAAAGAAGACCAATATTAGTTTCAATTTTTGTTTGATTTCGATCTAGGTTTTTTTTCCTTTGAATTCAATTTAGGGTTTTTGATTTATTTTGATTTTGTATCACAAAGCTTTTGATTGAACATAAATTTGATTTATATTGACTTTTTACAATGTGTTCTTCGTATTTTTGGTACAAATACATGAAATTTCTGTACAATGTAATTGAAGGAAAGTGGTTCAGGTGTGTTTCCAGGTTCTTGATTTATTTGTGTTTTCTGGTTCTTGAGGAAGTTGGAGTAGTGGGGTGGTTGCCAAACCTGGGCATATTTTTGTTTTGTTTATGATTTTCATTCCGCCTCTAGATTTACAACACCTTCACTGCATTAGTTTTTTTTAACTTGGTTTTAAACTAAATTGATTCTGGAACTATGCTTTAACTTGATTGTGTGCCATGGAGGAGATCGATGTATATGTATATGTATATGTATATATGTGTGTGAATGTTGTGTATATATGTTACTGTATATATATATATATATATATATATATATATATATATATATATATATATATATATAGGGAGAGGTCCATTTGAGAAATGGTAAATATATGAGAAATAGAGAAGTAATCTTAGCCATTCATCTGGTCAACATTTGCGGCTTTGTATGCGAAGTACCGGATAATTCCTTGTGTGGTCTATAGAAGGTAGAGGGGTAATTTCGTAAAATACACGGGATGAGTTTATATATGAATCTGTATGAATCACAAAGATTCATATATGAATCTGTTAATTAGTTCAACTGATTCATATATGAATCTTTGTGATTCATACAGATTCATATATGAATCTTTGTGATTCACAAAGGTTCATATATGAATCTTTGTGATTCATACAAATTCATATATGAATCACAAAGGTTCATATATGAATCTGTTAGTTAGTACAACTGATTCATATATGAATCACAAAGGTTCATATATTAATCAGTTAAAAGAGTTCAGTTGTGAATTGCACTGGTTCATATATGAACATATAGTTCATATGTGAATTATACATGTTCATATATGAACACAGCCCGTGTGTTTTGTAAAATTTACGAAATTGTCCTTCTATTTTTGGGATAACCGCAACTTTTGACCGGTCAAAGCCGCAATATTTGACTAGTCAAATCCGATCTTGACTATATGAATGGCTAGGATTACTTCTCTATTTCTCATATATTTACCATTTCTCAAATGAACCAAACACTATATATATATATATATATATGTTGTGTGTGTATACACACACACACATATATATACAAGATTCTGATGAAGAGTTTATACCCAACAAAAACACACTCAACAATGACAAGCCCAAGAAAGAGGGAACAAAAACGGTTGATTTCTGCAGATTTTTTTAAATTTATTTTGTTGGTTTTGTTCAATGTTCTAAAAAACTCGCCGCACAGCCGTCATGGCGCGCCATGGCACCAAGGCTTGTGTGTCACGCCATGTTAACCCATGGCACGCCATGGCCTAATGCGCGGTTATTGTAATGAGATATTTGATTTTCTTTACGTTTTTAATGTCTTATTTGCAAGTTTTTTATATATACAACCTAATTTAACTTCCCTATTACTATTGACTCACTGAGTAACACTAGAAAACATATGTTTTTATATATAATATTATATATGAAATAGAAATTTGACGCCATAAGTCACGCCTTGAAAACGCCATGGCTTCACCGTGGCTCCTAAGGCTTGAGGCTTGGCTTCCACGCCACGCCTCACGCCATTTAGAACATTGGTTTTGTTTATGTGTTGGTTTTGAAAATGGATGTGGTTTTTATTTGCTCAGTGTCTTGATTTTTGATGCAGAAGAAGACATCCATCAGTAAGGTGAAGAAGGAAATGCTAATACGGTTTTGTGATACATTTTAGTTGTATTTGTGTGTAAGTGTGTATATATTATTAAAAGTGAAAGAGAGAAAGAGGTGGGACCATTAAAAGATTACATTCTTGGTCCCTGTAGTTTTAATAGAAAACTAAAAAAATTATGAAGTGACTGAACTACCCCTTTAATTAACCCACATACCAGATTTTTTTTAACTGTGTTAGGCTATAGGGACCAAAGAAGAGTGAAAATGTATACCACATGGACGTTTTTCATAATTATTTCAAATTTAGGAAACATAGTGCAATTTTATGTAAACCACATACACCAATCATGTAATTTGCTCTAAATTTTAAAAGATACAAAATTAAATATGGGCAACAAGAATTGATAATTGAAGATGGTGGGGCACGTGTACGTTAGGGGTATGGGGGGAAGTCATTTAATGCTTATGATTTATGATATTAAATTCATCAATCATTTATAATTTAATAACACTCCATTTTTTGCTTTAATTAATTTATAAATAAATTTAATTGTTTTATTTATTTCATCAAAAATTATAGATCTTGTTAGACAACATTTTCCTTTACTTATTTTGAATTTATATCTAATAAAACATATACATTTAATAGGGGTTTAATTATTTAAAAACCTATATCTATATCTATACTATATTATAAAAGAGACATAAAAAACTCTTAAAAACAACCCATTAAAAATTATGTACTATTATTTAATGTTAATCTACTTAAAATCTCTTAAAAAACAACTAATGAAGCAATATGTACTACTTTTAAATGCTTTTAACCCTAATTAATAAATTTCATCCTTATCCCCCAAAATCCTTATCTCTAATCCCCAAACCCTAAAATTATGAAATTTGAATTCTGATAAACATAATCAAAACATGATAAACATCTCAATTTAAATATAAAAAATTTAAAATATATAAGATAATTAATGAATTTTAACAAACTACTTAATTTTTTTATATAAAAAACATTATATTATTAAGCCTAAATTAAACAAATTTATTAAAAAAAAAAACATTATCACTCTCTAAAAACCATCCAATATCTATACTATATTATAAAGCATTGATTCAAAACTCTTTAAAACAATCTTTTAAGCATTTGGTACTACCAATTAAAGATAATTTACTTAAATTTCAAGTTTACAACTTGCTATGGAGAAGATGAGGATGAAATCGAAAAGGTCGATCGAGTAGCGCCTTTTTCAAACAATTGTATCAGGTTTTGTCTTCTTTTTCGTTTTTGTTTGACTTGCTTGAGTGTGTATTTGTTATTACCGTCCTTCTTGATTTCTTTGAGGTGTTTGTGTTTGTATCTAAAGAGACCCGTCAATCGGTGGAACTTGAGAGAATCAGTCGAGTGGTCTTATCTCAAATGGCGGTATCATATTTGTCTTATTTTTCCGGTTTCTCGCATATTTGATTTCTTTACTATGAACAACAAATTTTCATTTCTACATATCTGGTTTCCTTCATATGTTTGTTTTTTCTTCATTTTTACATATTTGTTTCTTTGTTTGGATGGTTAACAAAGTTTCTCAACAGTCAACTCATTTACCAACGGAGCTACATGCTCGAGGGCTTTTAATTTTTCATTTACGATAAAATTTTACACCTTACTCACCCGGTGCATTGCACGGGCATGATGCTAGTATTATGATAATTATGAGAACAATTATTATAACATATTATTTTACATGATTTTTTTCCATCTAATGCTATAATTTAATATATTGGTTAATATATATATATATATATATATATATATATATATATTTGTTTTACAATGTGTTTGTTTTATATGTATTTAGTTTACAATATAAAACATTTTAATTGTTTTTTTTGTTTCACAAACACATAAAAAATGTTTACGTTGTGAAACAAATATATATGAAATAGACATATTATGAAACAAATATATATTAACCAATACACTCAATCCAAGACGACATTTGTAGATGAAAAAAATCATGTGAAATTGCAAATGATGCACCAGTTTTTAAGGTAATCACAATTTTATAGATTCTCAAATGAAGGAAAAAAACAATTACTTTTACATATTTACTATTTTGAATGATGAAATAACAATGTGATGAAAAAATATTAATGTTATATTAAATACTGACAATTTATGTTAGAAGTTAAAAGTATATAATAACAGAAGTATAAGTATGTGTTAATAAAATGTAAAAAAGGTTAAAACATAATTCAATTTTACCTGTATTTTTTTAAATTAATCAACTATTTTAAATTGTTCAGATAAGATATTCAACGTTTATGTTACAGTATAGTATTTCGGAAACCCTACCATGAGGACATAAATACCCAAAGAGGTGATCAGTCTTTAGATATCAATCCCATGTGGGTCGAAAAACTTAAACGTAAAAAGAGAGAATCATGTACTGTAACCGACAAAATTCGGAACGAGGTTTCAAATTCATAATAAAATCTCCCCAATAACACAAAGCGAAAATGTAGATTGAAGCGATAAATAATTTAACATGTTATTTCATCAAGTTAGGGGCCGTTTACCAAACTCTTATCGGGTAAGCGTTTACAGGGTGTCGATTACCTTACCGGTAAGTATGACAAAGACCGAGAATCTTACACAACAAGAGGCATAGCAAAGACCAAAAATCTTACCCGCTAAATAAGGAAAAAGACTTTTATTAAACAAACACTTACCGAGTAAAAAACTCTTCATAGCTCAAATTGAAACTCCAAATCTAATATTATTACAAATATAATAAATATTGTCAAATGGAGAATAATTTAAATAAGTTTACCAGATATTTTTAGTTACTAATAAATATTACAACAAATTATCTAGAAATTTAGAGATCTTTACCTAAATAGCCATAATACACTAAAAATTGGTATTTTAGCCATATTTCTACCAATTTTACACAAATGTCACTACATCCGCAATTGCAGACCTAAAAAGACACAAAAAAAAACTGACCTGATCAATTTTCTAAAAAAAATTGCAGACCTAGGTCCGCGATTGCGAACATGGGTGTAATAACCGTGACCAAGAGTAATAAAGATGGGAGTATGGGTGAGTGGTTGCTCAAAGCCTAAAGTGTGGGGGCTAGTTTGTAAATATGGATAAAAAAGGATCTTAACCCTAATACTCTCATTCTCTAATTCATTCACTTATTTTTGGAGGCGGCTAAGATATACCAGGGAGAAGAGTGGGTGACCATCAAGTTTGGGAGAAATTTAAGAAGGAGGTTACCATTGAAGAGGTTCTTGTGATTTGTTCTTTAAGGTAACCATCATCTCCATCCTTGACCTACAATTTCTTGATTTGGATAATTGTTGGGTAAGTTTAGAATCGTTGGGAAATAATCATCTTCTTAATTTGCTTTTGGTTCGGTATGTGTGTGTGTTCTTGGGATTGAGGTTGGGAGGAGTTAACCTTCTAGCTTAGAATCGGAAGGGTAATGGGGGATTCGTTTCAAGAAGGGTCGGGCCCTTCGTTTCACCCCAGAACCCATCAAACTGGAATCGCCCTAAGGATTTTCCCGACCAGGACCAAAACCTCGGGAATCAGGGTGTAGGGAGGGAGCCCCGAGAGTGAGCAACCAGGATAGGGGGAGGTCCCCTAGAGGTGGGGAACCCAGGTCGTACCCGTGAGACGGGGAGCCCGGGGGTAGTAGAGAAACCCGGGAGACGGGAGATACGGGCGGCGCCCGGGAGTTGGGGAGCTCAGGTAGAGTAGCCGGGAGTCGGGAGGCCCAGGCGGGACCCGAGAGTCGGGGAGCCCGTGTAGCGTCACGATGGGGGGGGGGGTGAAGGGAGATTTTAAGCCAGAGACCAAACCAGTGAAAGTTGTTTCTAAGCCTTACCGTAATGTTTACTTGTAATGGTAGGTGTTCGTTCTAAAAGTTAAGGCGACAGTAGGGGAGGTTTCGCGGGAGATTCAGGTGAGTCCTTCTACCCCAAATTTATTGTTGATGATATGTTGAGCTTGTGAGAAGTATTTTAATTTCCAGCTTATTTTATTTTTGCGAGTAAATTAAATGTATGCATACATTGTTAGTGGGATGTCGGCGAAAGTCAGGGTGTGTGTCTCGCCTGAGCTCATGTCAGGGGGGGGGGTCTCTTATATGCCATTGGGGGGGTGTCGCAAATTAAAGGCAATGTGAGCCAGACACGTTGTCACTTCCGCGTGACTTCAGTGTGAGCCACTAGCGTGTTTTATTTGTGTGATGACCGATGTCGTAAAGTTTATTTGCAAATATATTTTTATATTATGGAATAACCGTTTTGGAGGGAACTCACTAGACCTCTCGGGCTAAACCTCGTTTTTCAAAAATCTAAAAACCTTTTTCAGGGACGTGCGAAATAGGCGGATAGGGTAAGGGAAAAGAGAAGCTATGAGTCGGGAGCTTGATCTTGGAGGATGCTACCATAGTAGCCATCCTTAGTTGTTTTCTTTTGATTCTTAGTTGTGTATTAAATTGCTTTTCCGCAAACCTTGGATTTTGAATTGTTGTCTTGGGGCCGTTTTGGCAAAGATTTATATTATGTCATTTATGCTTTATTTCTGGGAGTTTGGGTTGTTATAGTTGATATCAGAGCAATAGTTTAAGAGATCTAGGTGATCGGACGTGCGTAGACTTAAATTGGGAGAGTAGAAACACAACTGAGAAATAGGAAGACTTTAGGGAGCCCTCAACAGGGACAGGAGTAATAGGGTAGTGAGGACTAACATGTATGGTAAATTTGGACTTACATCTGGCCAATGTAATTGCGAATTTACAGGTACATGTATGTGCTTAATTTGCCTTATTACATTGGAACTATTGGTTAAGGGGATGTTTGTTTACCTCTTAATGGTTCCATTAAGAGGCAACCTCTGAATCGCTAAGAGGTAAATCTTGTTTGGCAAAAAAAAAAGGGTTGCCTCTTAATGGTTCCAAAATCCTCTTAATGATTTTGTATCCTGACCCTCCCTTAACCATTAAGAGCCCTGATTTCATTATGAACAATTAGCAAACAACCATATTTCATTTTACACTATATCATAAAAACCTCTTAATCATTCAGACCACTTAATCATTATGTACTAAACCATTCAACAACTGCCAAACAACCCCTAAATGTCTTGTTTGTGTCTTTTTAGTGAGCAAGATGTCAGAGTGATCAATGAGGAGCAGATCTGTGCCGGTTGCTGAAGCAATACTGGTGAACGAGGTAGTGGTGGATGGACCAACAACCCCTCCGAGGCAGGAAGCCGCTCGGGGAAGAGGTCGTGGTCGTGGAAGGGGGAGAGGGAGAACGTCCCGGAGGGCTGTTACTCAACTAGATGAACCCGAAGCGGGAACTAGGGGAAAAAAACGACGTGAGGCGGTCGTCGGGCGAGGAGCGTAGAGATCCCTGCGAATCGTGATTTATCTCAGCAGGATAGTTCGGCTATCGCGAGAGGGAGAGGGCATTTTCGGGGTCGTGGTCGGGGGTGGGTTCAAGCCTTTGTAACTCATGAGGCGTTCGCCACCGAAATGGGAAAACTTCAGGAAACCTTGCAAACTCTATTGGTGCAACATGCAAGGAAGACATCAGGCAGTAGGGAGAAGAACAAAAGTAAGGAAGGCTCAGAGATATCTAGCCCACCAGTGACGGTAGTGGGAATTCACTCGCAATTGACTCCTTTTGTGGCAGCCAAGTCTGTTATGGATAAATGATGCAACTATAAGTCCTTCTCCTCTTGAAAGCCCCCTAGCTTCAATGGGGGATGTGATCCAGTAGTGGTTATGAAGTGGATTTGAGAGATGGAATTAGTATTCGACACCTGTAAGTGTGTTGATGATGATAAAGCAGTGTTTGCTTTGTCTATGCTGTGAGATAATGCAGTTTTCTGGTGGGAAGCCGAGACTGGTGGAGAGGTTTCGAAGGCGGCAAGGGGTATGGCTTGGTAGACCTTCATCACCAAATTCAAACCACAGTTCTGCCCATTAGCATCCGTGAATAAGTTGTAGGAAGTGTTTCTGGGATTAGAACAAGGAGAGATGACAGTTCGCGAGCACACGTCCAAGTTTCTAGAGAAGGCTCTCTTTGTTGAAATCTATGTGCCGAATGAGGAGCGACGCATAGAGAGGTATATCTATGGGCTGAAGAGCAGTATAAGAGAGTTGGCTTCTGCATGAAACCCTACCACCTTTCAAGCGGCCATTAACGCGACTGAGATGACAGAAAAAAAGAAAGTTCGTCAGATGACCGAGAGGGGGTGGCGATAAGAGGAAATTGGAAGGGCCCGCTCATGACCCTAAGAAGGCCAAGAATGCAAGGCCCGAGCAGCGGGTAATACCTAGATTTGGGATAAGCCGTGTGGGGAATGTAATCAGATGCATCGAGGGGAATGTATGATGGACAGAGATGGTTGTTTAAAGTGTGGAAAGATGGGACATATGGATCGGGACTGCCATGGATCGAGGTCATGTTATCTGTGTGGTTCTTCGGAGGAAAGAGAGGAGAAAGGAAAGTAGAACCGGCTTGGGCAAAATCAAGGGCATTCCATATGACAATTGAGGAGGCGGTGGAAACTCTAGATGTGGTGACATGTACTTTCCTTATTGACTCGACATTTGCTAAGGTGTTCTTTGATTCTGGCGCAAACCATTCGTTTGTGTTGTTGAACTTTGTTCGAAAATTGCATGTAGAACCCAAGAAGTTGAGTCATGGGTTTGAGGTTGAGGTAGTGGATGATAGCCGAGTCTTAGTGGGAGAAGTTTATAAGGGGTGCAGGATCGACATTGATGGAAATTTATTCCCGTTGCGGCTATACCTGATGGGTATGGGGGAATTTGATGTCATCATGGGTATGGATTGGGTGGCATCTAATGATGCCAACATAGTGTGTAATAAGAAGTTGATCCGCATGGCCCTACCTTATAAGAAGGAGGCGGTGATCTATGGGGATCGTCGGGATAGGAAGTCGTGTTTAATCTTGATGATTAAAGCTAGGCGGTGCTTAATAAAGGGTGTTTGGGGTTCTTAGCATATGTGCTTGATGCTAAGAAAGAGAAGAGAGCTCTATAGTCGGTGTCAGTAGTAAGCGAATACCCGGAGGTGTTCCAGAGGATTTAACTAACCTTCCCCTGCTCAGCAAGTGGAGTTCAGAATCGACTTGATGCCTCGAGCGACACCTATGGAAGGGCACCCTATCGTTTGGCACCGGACGAGATGAAGGAGATGATGACTCAACTGCAGGAGTTGCTCGACAAGGGTTTCATTCGTCCGAGCTCTTCACCGTGAGGAGCGCTAGTGTTGTTCGTCAAGAAGAAGGATGAGTCTATGCGTATGTGCATAGACTACCGGGAACTTAACAAGGTGACGATCAAGAACAAATATCCGCTCTCGAGGATCGACGACCTTTTTGATCTGCTGCAAGGAGCAAGTTACTTTTCGAAGATAGACTTGAGGTCCGGTTACCATCAGTTGAAGGTAAGAGGGGAAGATGTAGCCAAGACGGCCTTTCGTACGAGGTACAAGCATTATGAGTTCTTAATTATTCCTTTCGGTTTGACTAATGCCCCAACCATATTTATAGATCTGATGAATAGAGTGTGTAGTCCACTATTGGACAAGTGTGTGATCGTATTCATCGATGACATACTAATCTATTCACGGTCGATGAGTAACATCTTCGATCAGTGTTGAAGTTGCTAAAGCGCGAGAAGTTGTATGCCAAATTCTCGAAGTGCGAGTTTTGGCTGAGGGAAGTTCAGTTTTTAGGACACGTCGTGTTGGAGGACGGAATCAAGGTCGACCCAGCTAAAATCGAGGCCATTAAGGGATGGGAAGCGCCAAAATCGCCATCGGAAGTGAGGAGCTTCCTTGGTTTAGCGGGATATTATCGAAAGTTCATTCAGGACTTCTCTCGGATATCTATGCCATTAACTTCCTTAACTAAGAAAAATGTTAAGTTCATGTGGACCAAAGCCCAAGAGGGTGCATCTTTCTATAAATTGAAGGAAAGTTTGAGTAGTACACCAATTTTATCCTTACCCAATGGATCCGAAGGATTCGTGATCTATAGTGATGCTTCAAAGTTGGGTTTAGGGTGTGTGTTGATGCAAGATGGAAAAGTAATTGCATATGCGTCTCGTGAGTTGAAGAATCATGAGAAGAATTACCCAACGCATGATTTGGAGTTAGCAACAGTGGTTTTCGCCTTAAAGATTTTGAGACACTATTTATATGGGGTTATGTGTCAGATTTACACTGACCACAAGAGCCTCCAACATCTATTCAACCAAAAGGAGTTGGATATGTGACAAAGGAGATGGATGGAGTTGTTAAGCGGCTATGACTGCGAAATTCTCTACCATCCGGGTAAAGCAAATGTTGTAGCCGATACTTTGAGTCAAAAGGAGCAGGGAGATTCGACAAAGGTAGTATCTTTTCGAGTCGAAGCAACCTCTAACTTCTTGGATGAAATTAAGAAGCTTCAAGAGGAGGCGCTTGTGGAGGAGAACTTGAAAGGTGAGAGAATTTTCGGGTTAGTAGCTTCGTTAACTGTTGACAGTCACGGTGTTAGATGCTTAGGGGACCACGTGTGGGTCCCTAAGTTGGGGGATCTTCAGAAGAAGGTGTTGGAGGAAGCTCATAAGTCTCGCTACTCAATACACCCGAGAACCAATAAGATGTACCGTGACTTGAAATAGTGCTATTGGTGGCCAAGGCTGAAGAAAGATATCGCTCACTTCGTCGAGCGATGCCTGACGTGCCTAAAGGTCAAAGCAGAACACGAACGACCATATGGAGAACTCCAATCATTAGAAATACCTGTGTGGAAGTCGGATGAGATCGCGATGGATTTTGTCACGGATCTACCCCAATCACTAAAGGGGCATGACGCCATTTGGGTGATTGTGGACCGACTCACGAAATCAGCTCACTTCCTACCGATTAAGGAGACTGATTCTTTGGAAATGCTGGCAAGGTTGTATATAGATGAGATTGTATCCAGGCATGAAGTGTTTTCGTCTATAGTATCGGACCGTGATGGCCGATTCACGTCATTCTTTTAGAGGAGTCTTCAGAGGGAGTTGGGCTCGCAACTCAAGTTGAGTACTGCATATCATCCTCAAATGGATGGCCAGAGTGAGAGGACCATCCAAACGTTGGAAGACATGCTTTCAGAGGGAGTTGGGCTCGTGGGAAGTTCAACAGTCTTTGATAGAGTTCTCCTACAACAACAGTTATCATGTTAGTATCCAGGCGACACCGTTTGAAGCATTATACGGGTGCAAATGTAGAACACCTTTGTGTTGGAACGAGGTGGGAGAAAGGCAATTATCGGGTCAAAAAATCATGCAAGTGACTACTGATAAGGTAAATCAGATAAGGGAGAGGTTGAGAACAACGCAAGACCGTCAGAAAATGTATGAGAATAAGAGGAGGAAACCAATCAAGTTCCAAGGAAGAGACAAGGTAATGCTAAAGGTCTCGCCTTGGAAGGGTGTGATCCATTTCAGAAAGAAAGGGAAATTGAGACCTAGGTTTGTTGGACCCTTTGCTATCATTGAGCGGGTTGGAGAAGTAGCTTACAAGCTAGACCTACCCGAGGATCTGCGAGGAATCTATCCCACTTTTCATGTGTTGAATCTGAAGTAGTGTTTGGCGGAATCTGATGTGCTTGTACCGTTAGATGATGTTCACGTGGATGAGAAGTTGAGTTACGTAGAGGATTCGGTGGCCATCTCGGACCACAAAGTGAAGAAGCTAAGGACTAAGGAGATTCGTCTTATGAAAGTGCAATGGCGATATCAAAAAGGGCAAGAGGCAATATGGGAGGTGGAATCAAACATGAGGTCCCAATATCCGAGTTTATTTGAGGCAAGAATTGTGGGACGTAATTCTTTTGAGGGGAAGATATTGTAATAACCGTGACCAAGAGTAATAAAGATGGGAGTATGGGTGAGTGGTTGCTCAAAAGCCTAAAGTGTGGGGGTTAGTTTGTAAATATGGATAAAAAGAGATTTTAACCCTAATACTCTCATTCTCTAACTCATTCACTCATTTTTGGAGGTGCCTAAGAGATACCAGGGAGAAGAGTGGGTGACCATCAAGTTTGGGAGAAATTTAAGAAGGAGGTTACCATTGAAGAGGTTCTTGTGATTTGTTCTTTAAGGTAACCATCATCTCCATCCTTGACCTACAATTTCTTGATTTAGATAATTGTTGGGTAAGTTTAAAATCGTTGGGAAATAATCATCTTCTTATTTTGCTTTTGGTTCGTTCTGTGTGTGTTCTTGGGATTGAGGTTGGAAGGAGTTAACCCTCTAGCTTAGAATTGGAAGGGTAATGGGGGATTCGTTTCAAGAAGGGTCGGCCCCTTCGTTTCGCCCCAGAACCCATCGAACTGGATTCGCCCTAAGGATTTTCCCAACCAGGAACGAAACCCCAGAAGTCAGGGTCCCGGGAGGGTAAAACCCGGGGAGACCGGGTGGCAATATCCCGGGAGGGAGCCCCGGGAGGCAAGGTCTCGGGAGTGAGCAACCGGGAGATGGGGAGGCCCTCGGGAGACGAGGAACCCGGGGTAGTAGACAAACCCGGGAGATGGGAGACCTGGGCGGGCCCCGGGAGACGGGGAGCCCGGGTAGCGTCACAATGTGGGGTTGTGAAGGGCGATTTTAAGCTAGATACTAAACCAGTGAGAGTTGTTTTTGAGCCTTACCGTCCTGTTTACTTGTAATGATGGGTGTTCATTCTAAAGGTTAAGGCGACAGTAGGGGAGGTTTCGCGGGAGATTCAGGTGAGTCCTTCTACCCCAAATTTATTGTTGATGATATGTTGAGCTTGTGAGAAGTATTTTAAATGCCTGCTTATTTTATTTCTGCGAGTAAATTAAATGTATGCATACATTGTTAGTGGGATGTCGACGAAAGTCGGGGGGGGGGGGGTCCCACCTGCGCTCATACCTGGGGGTGTATCACATATTAGCCAATGGGGGGGTGTCCCAAATTAAAGGCAATGTGAGCTAGACACATTGTCACTTCCATGTGACTTAAGTGTGAGCTTCTAGCGTGTTTTATTTGTATGATGACCGATGTCGTAAAGTTTATCTGCAAATATATTTTTATATTATGGATAACCGCTTTGGTGGGAACTCACTAGACCTCTCGGGCTAACCCTCGTTTTTCAGAAATCTAAAAACCTTTTTTAGGGACCTGTGAATTAGGCGGATCGGGTAAGGGAAAATAGAAGCTATGAGTCAGGAGCTCGATCTTGGAGGATGCTACCTTAGTAGCCAGCCTTAGTTGTTTTCTTTTGATTCTCAGTTGTGTATTAGGTTGCTTTTCCGCAAACCTTGGATTTTGAATTGTTGTCTTGGGGTCCTTTTGGCAAAGATTTATATTATGTCGTTTATGCTTTATTTCTGTGAGTTTGGGTTGTTACAATGGGCCTAGCAATTGCGGATATAATAATATTTTAGTAAAAAGTGGAAAGAAATGGCTAAAAAACCAACTTAAGAGGATAAAATGGCTATTTAAACTAATTTCTCACAAAATTAAGAAACTAATCATATTATTATAAAGACTTTCATTATAAATCAATTTATTAAAAAACATATTATTATATTTTAGTAAACTATAATTATTTTAAAATATATTTAATAAATTAGATTAAATGATATGATATAATATTTATAAAATATAAAATAAATGACTCAACTAGTAGGTGGATGATTCACATAGCATACATACATGAGAGGTTAAAGTAGAAAACAACAAAACAATATGATTGGGTTGTGACACATTTTTGTCCCCTCAAATTAAATTAATTAATTAAAGTTTAAACAAATCCATTATTTAAAATAAGAAAAGTACATATAAAAATGTAGGATTCTCTTAAAACTACTTCTGTAAACCTTAACATAATATTGTAATAATATA
The DNA here is from genome assembly GCA_954870635.1 of Arctium minus. Taxonomy (NCBI): domain Eukaryota; kingdom Viridiplantae; phylum Streptophyta; class Magnoliopsida; order Asterales; family Asteraceae; genus Arctium; species Arctium minus. The sequence continues at coordinate 71,434,906 of OX941091.1, read as the reverse complement.
TATATATATATATATATATATATATATATATATATATATATATATATATATATATATATATACTCGGTATGGTGTCGGTCGTCCTTAGACGATCCTCTGCCCACGAGTCCTATAAAGTGCAATATTATGATTGAATACTAAATGTATGAATGGAGATAGCTGGATTTGGAACCTGTTGTAGGTGCTTATATTATTGTTAACGAAAGACATTGGGTTGTAGGCTTTATCCATTTTTTTGGCGAGTACATACTTGCGTTTAGAAAAGTATCATTGGTTGTGGCCTAAGCATCCTACCTACACGTTAGGGATGAGATCGGGATCGGATCGGGACCGAACCGGTTGGTACCAAATTTTTTTGGGACTAAAAAGTAGGACCGACAACCAAATCGTATGTACCGGTTTGGTTTCGGTTTCGAGATGGGAAAATCAGTACTAGGACCACTTAGGACCGAAAATATGAAAATGTATCAAATGTGTATCAAAACCAATCGCAAACCAAAATACCTTCATAATGTTTCAAATGTGTATCAATATCAATCCCAAACAATCAAAAGTTCAACAATCAAAAGTTCAAAACCAATAAAAAATTCAACAATCTTCGGTATTCCTTTACGTTTTTTATTTTCCATTTTGTTCGTTTAGAAGATGATATTCTTGATTAGGATTAGATAAGGTTAGTTTATTTAGGAGATGATATACATACTTAAGGAATTTAAAAAAAATCATTGTCTCTTAATATCTCGGTTCGGTTTCAGGATTTTTCGGGAAAATCCAGATACCGAATCCCGAATCCCGATTTTGTCGAATACTTGGAACCGAAACCCGAACCTATTACATGGTACCAGTTTGGGTTCGGTACGGTATCGGTTCGGGAAAATGGTCCTCGAGGCTCATCTCTACTACACGTGTTTTTAGTTTCCATCTGAATTTATTTGCCAAAAGAAGTTCAAAAAGTCTTTTTTTTTATCATTCATGTGGTTACTTTTGATCTTGTTACCAGTCAAAAAGTCTGGAATAAATTGTTTTAGCCAGGGTATCACGACTCAAGGTAGCTAATGTTGGATCTAGCGGTTTTATGATGTTCCCATCTGGAGTTACAATAACACGCTCACATAATGATTGTTGAAGTGTTTTCTCATCACACCTGAGAAAAAGCATGTTAAAATGAGACTATGTTCATATGCATGATGAAGAATTAACAAAATACATCATCACAGGTTGAGTTAATCAGGGTCAGACATGAGTAGCTCTGCTGCTGTACGAAGATGGTAGAGTGACTTGTCATATTTTATTTGAGAAGAATCAAATTGCTTTCCCTTGATGAAGTCAACATTTCCAAGATGAAGAATTGCAGCTACGACACAGAATATTGCATCCTACAAAGGTTCTTCTTTTAGAATTTGGTTATCTAATCTTATGTTTTGAGTCATGTATGTGTTTTACCTGCTCCTCCTGATTAATTCTCTCAACATCCTTAGCGTTCCGAGTTTCCAAATACTCTCTTCCATCATCAATGTTTGTTACTTCATAACAATTTGTTTGGTTCGAATAGTGGAATGTCCTTGTGTCTCCTAATTTGAACTTCTTGGCATCCTGAAAATATCATTATTGTATGAAGATTCGTACGCATAAATTGAATAAAATATATGCAATATTCCACTTCACCTCAGGGGGTGCTGCACAGAGCATGTAAAAACAATGGTAGTTCCTCTTTGGGTCAGAGACTTGGCAAACATGTAATCTTTCAAGAAGGTAAGTCCCAACTGCAACCCCAGATATCTTTCCTTGCTTGTCAAATTGAATCTCTACGAATTTACCAAAACGACTGGTACCAACACTTAGTCATGTGAACTTTCCTATAAACCATATTTACTGACATGATAGTTTTGAAGGTATTATCTTGACTTTTCACTTGGAATTGTTGTTCTTCACGGTTTTGGCGTTCCCAAAGGCTTCTAGAACTGGGTTAGACTGATAAGTAACGTCACATTTTGAATTATTCATAAACTAAATAGAATCTATGAAATTTGAGATTATTAATTATTCATTACTCACCTCTAGAACTTGTTGTTCAATTGCTCTTCCTTCGGTACCTGATCTGCCTCCCATGAAAGCAAGGTATCTTATCAACATTTTTGGTGTCTCTGTTTTACCTGCTCCACTCTCCCCACTCACCAAGATGGATTGACTTCCATGTTCGTTGATCATTACCCTGATATCATAAAATTGTCAAAAAGTCACACTTGGGTTTTTTTCAAATATTTGTTGTCATGCAAATTGAAATGTAGTGCAGTGCAACATAGTACGTGTAGGCTATAGCAGTCATCTGCAATGGCAAAAATATATGGGCTTAACTCCCCAACAGGTGCCCCTTTATATTGCTCCATCATGTGGACATCATACAAATATGGTAACCTTCGAAAAGGATTTACTGCTATTAGAATGTTCCCCGTGTAAGTCTGCTCATATCATAATTAATACTTTGTCATTTTTCATCGTTGTAATTTTGCCAGTGAGATTTTAACTGGAGAGGTTGGTGATTTTCAGTTTTACAACAACATATATTTCGTTGAGGGAAAACCGAGTAGCAAGGTTGTAAAACACTCCAGGCTTATCATGAAGATAAGCTAACTTAGGGGTTGTTTACCCAAATGCTTACCCGATAAGCGCTTACCAATAAAACTTGACACACTCACTTGCTTTAACGGGTAAGATTTTAATCATCACAATGGTATCTTATACAACAATTTACCCGGTAAGCACTTACCCGGGTAAGAGTTGTCACTCTCTCTTACCGGGTAAGACTCTTCATCCTTATCGTCGCTCTTATCGAGTAAGATCCTATCCTCTTGTCATGTTCATCCGCTATGGTAAATTCCCCGATAAGCACTTATCGAGTAAGCATTTTGTAAACGGCCCGTTAGTCATGTCATCAACTCTAGCTGCTGGTGCTTCTGTATTTTTCGGATATATATTTGAGATATCTGCTTTTATCTGAAATATGGAACAGTCTCTCTTTACTTATATTCATTATTTGCACAATTATGGATGTTTTTATTCATTTATAAAATGTGAAAAAGATTCCTTACTCTTTAACTGTACAGAGCTTATTTTTGGGACTGCATTGTAATTGTTATGCAGTTAGTAAAAGCCTCTGATATTGCATGCACGATAATTACAAAAGAAAAACATATTCAGTAAATACATCTATATTTATATATTGACTTACATCAACATCTCTTGCTTTCAAGTTCTTCGGCCTAGCCATATTAGGGTTCTCAATCGCAATAACACCTTGGGTTCCATTCTTCCTCTAAAGAAAAAGGGAAAAGAATAAGCTTACATGGACGGCATAATTCCAAAGAAGAAGATTGTGTATATGAGCAACGCTATATCCATAATGACAAATATTGACATCAGACTCTTCCTCAAATGACTCTTCAGATTCTTTTTTAGATCTTTCCTCCTCTTCAACTTCAGCTTCTTCCTGGCAAATCAAGTATTAGTCAACTCCAACAAGAAATTAAAAAAAACTGATGCACATTTCAACAGACTGCTTATTGCTAAATATCAAATAACATAATATAAATATCTTCAGCCTGTTATAGAACAAAACAAAGAACCATTTTGGCTAAGACTACCAAGTTTGAGAAAACAAAAGGGCCTACATCAATCAGAAGATTGCAATCATTATATGTATAAAACTGATACTCAAAAGACTTATGCAAGTGACCCGAAGGGCACCCTTTTCTTGAACATAGTGAGTAGGTACAAGACTCATTTTATTATTGGAATCCAACTCTTTTATAGGTTTTTGTTGTTCACTTGTTTGGGATCAAGTAGAAGGTAAGACTAAAACCATAGTTTCAACTTTCAAGCTTGCAAACCCGCTACACTGCTATAGATAAGACCCTGATTCTAAACATGTCAATTTGGTTAATCAATCAAAAATTAGTAAAAGCATATTAAGCCGAAAAGAACTTTGAATTCACCAAGATTACTAAAATAGGAGCAATAACTATAATAAAAAAAAGAATCACGGAGTTAAAAAGGTATATGCAATAGAAGTAAATATATAAATACCATAGAAACTACCAACTTTACAAAAACCAACAATCGTTCTTGAATTTATGAAAGTGTAAATGCAGATAGAAACCATCTTGGCACCATTCCCTTTTACAAAATAGATCATTCTTGCAAAGTAGTGTTTTTACTTTTTATATTTTACTCATCTAAACCCATATGAAATAACACAAAAACATGCAAGAAAACCAATGGTAATAATGAGAAAAAAGTTAATTGGCAGTGGTGTTTACACACAAAATATTTAGCCATCAGGGTTCTTCCAAGCGGTTTTACCACTCATTGTCATCCGTTTGAGGCTTGAGTCCCATGATATGAAAAATAAGTTGTACATTCCAGTTTTAGTGACGTAAGCCTTTGTAGTCTTCAATTGTGCCATTGAGGATTTTCCACGAAAATAGACATTGACAGTGACAGGCCAGTTAGAATCCCTTGCATAAGGTATCCTAATAACTTCCCCTTGTTTACAACCTTCCAGCTTAGCTAGATCAGAGGTGCAACAAATAGATCTTTGCCCACCATAAGGTGACCCACCAATGTTATCACGATCAACAGCCTCAAAAATTATAACATGTACCAATCCAGTACGACGTTCCGTTTTTGAATGCTTGGCTGCAACTGCTTCACTCCTCCGAAATGTGACGTTCTGAAATTTACAGTTTTGGATTTCCATAATATAAGCTTTTGAGAGGGATAATCAATATGTCTTGAAAACAAATAATCATAACAGCATGAACCACCTTTGGCTTTCACTAAGGTTAAACTCCAGCTTAATGATTTTTAAGCTATTAGTCATTTAAATGAGATGTCTTTCTATATGTGTGATTTGACATCTCCTTCAGACAATTTCAAACATCCCTTATTTGGATTTACCCCATTGGCCCATACATCCACTTACCATTTTAGTTCATAAGCTAGCATACTCCTTATGTTCCAATATATCACACCATTTTGTTTTCTGTGTTCTATAATAGAGACGCTTTCTTGTAAAGAATATTACAAAACTGAGGCTGTGGACCATAAAATACAAGATATTACCTCATTTGATTACTAATCCATCTACACTACAACCACAAATGTTCGAAATCGCTAGTTAGCATTTTTCAAAATACAAAGTTGTCATTAAGAGTCCATTGAACGTGATTATTTGCTTCCAGCGGCGGTCACATGGGGTGGGGAAGAAGTTTCAATACTTATAACTACAACCTCTAATAAAAGTTCTAGTCTTTCAAGCCTACAAAAACGTGTACGATTTGAATTTCCCATCCTCACACCAAAGAAAGAGCATCCCGCTTAACATGGCCAAATTAGTTAATTGTCAGCAAATATCGATTCAGTTTTACAAAACTTCATCATGGTAGATATTAAAATAGTGCTTTATTTTCAAGTAGGTCAACAATCAAAAGAAAATAGAAGACCACAGATCTGGGGGAGATTGTTGGGTCATCTAAGATTTAAAGATAACCTCTCCTTAGTCTTTATTGATGTTTTAACTCTATACTTTGATTTATGGTTCTTTATAATAGCTTAGTTATGGTTAAATAGATCGGTGAGTCGAAGACAAACCAAAATCAACATGAAGGAAGTCTACTATGCGGATTGAGATAAACTTCAAAGTGAACTAAGCTTAGCCTACCGATTCCTATTCGGCAGATCAACCCTATGCCGATTTCCTATTCGGCATATCCTTCTCTTGTTGCCGAATCACCCTTGTTTGGCACATCTCTCATCTGCCGAATTCTCTGTTCGGCATTCCTTGCCACTTCTTAGGCAGTCTCTTCTCTTACCGATTACTTCTTTATCTGTAAGATCATTTATGTCAAACCCTCATGATTTGACATACTTCCTCATTCCCAATGATCTTCTGACAATGGGAATGGAAGCTTCCTTCTTAGAGAAGATATACACTTGAGTTTGAATTTGATTGAGACGTTTATTTTCTAATAGATCTGAAAAAGATTTTCCCAAGAATATTTTATTTAGATATTGTACTTTCATAGTACAAAAGTTAACTTTTGTATTGTGATAAGTCACATCAAATATCTTATAATTTATTGACAATATCTCAACCACCCATGCCTTTATTGTTCCTTGTCCTTTGCACTAATTACATTGGATAGTATATAAAGAATGGAGGTAGCACCTTGCTACTCACGCTTTCAAGGTCAAGATTTCTCCTTTGCAAGATTTCAAACAGGTTGATAACTTTCACTTTTCTTTCTAAGATTTAGTCTTTGTGTTCTTTAAAGTCTTCTTAGTGTTAGATTGTTTTGAGTAGTTCTTAGCTATTCTTTTCCGCAAACAATCTTTATTTCTCTTTGTGTAATTCTTGATATTTCATATCAATAAATAATTAAAATTAAGTAAAATTATGTGTATTGTATTCAACCCCCTTTCTACAATACTTATCTTGCTGTCTTGGGACTAACACAACAAAATCGGTTTTTAGGTGTTCTTTGAGGATAATAATCCAGGTATAATTCCTTATTGACTTTTGTTTGGATATTAGAGTTTTTTTTCACTTTTATCTACTATATTTTTCTAATGTTTTTTTCCAATGGAACCGGGGTTTTTTCTTGGCGGCGGTTTTAAAGTTTTGATGGCAACGACGATGCGATAATCGAATCTTGCAAGTACGTATTACAATCTATGATATATATATAACCTCAACAAACTTCAATATGTTCTTTTTTAATGATTATTTTTATTTTTTTAGGTTTATTTCCGGATATACATTTCTTTTGACTTTTATTAGGATTTTGGAGTTCTTTTTTTTCCTTTCTATTTTCATCTTCTATATTTTTCTAAGTTTTAAATTTTACTAACCCTTTTAATTCTTACTAAAATCAATATTTATTTACATGACACTTGAATATAATAATATATTTATTTCTATTTACATGACACTTGAATATATCGGTATTATATATATATATATATATATATATATATATATTAAAGGAAGAACCACCAACAATTGGGTGACATCTTCTAAACATCCAAATCTCATTTTTTTTTCTCAATTTTTGATTTTTTTAATAATATAATTATTAGCAAACAATTAATTAGTTAGACTATTCATATTCTTCGATTACATCCAAATTTTTTTATTTCACATTAGTCTATTTTTTAATTTGCATAACAATATATGAAATTAGAATACTTAAATATATAAATATATGTTTTTTCAATACTTAATAAATTTATTATATATATATATATAAATGAAATTAGAATGAAAATATAAAATCCGAATATTTAAAAACTCATTATATAAATGAAATTACAATTAATATGTATATTTTTATTTACATGACACTTGAATATAATATATGTATATTTTTATCTTTATAATAATACATTGATTATAATTAATATAAATAAATAAAATGAAGATTAATTTTAATCATGTCAATATAATACATTTTATATCATTTTTATATATAAAAGGCAGAACCACATGTAATGATGTGGCAAATCTATTATATATATTAAAGGAAAAACCATCAACAATGAGGTTGACATCTTCTAAATCTCATTTTTCATTTTTCTCAATTTTTGATTTTTTTAATAATATAACTATTATCAAACAATTAATTAGTTAGACTATTCATAATCTTCGGTTACATCCAAAAAAAATTATTTCACATTACTCTATTTTTTAATTTGCATAACAATAAATAAAATATAATCAATACTTAAGAAACTTATTATATAAATGAAAATATAAAATCAATATATTTAAAAACTTATTATATAAATAAAATTTCAATTAATATGTATATTTTTATTTACATGACACTTGTAGGTAATATATGTATATTTTTATCTTTATAATAATACACTGATTATAATTAATATAAATAAATAAAATGAAGATGACTATTAATCATGTCAATATAATAAATTTTATATCATTTATATATATAACTATATAAGGCATAATTACATGTAATGATGTGAGAAATTGAGAGAACCTGATTGCTTTTAAAAGATTTCTAAATTTTTTGATTTAAAAAAATCATTATTTTTGGTCCCTTTATGAAAACTTTATGCTATATTATGTGTTGAGATTTTTTTTTGTAATTTTACTAACATCATGTAAATCTCCAACATATTCATATTCCCCCTTGCGTATTCATCTTCATCACCCACACCTATCAAATTCCCTCTATCCTATACATCTCTAAATTTCTTCATCTCAATTTATTTCTTTTTTTTTGTTTCTCTTCTATTTTACTTTTGATATTCTTTATTTCTTCGTTGTTGTTTATTTTTTTGTGTGTTTTATTTCTCACATAATTTTATAAATGTTTGTATCGTTATTTAGATTGCATTATAGTTTGTATGTATTGGGTCATAAAGATTTGAAGTTCAATATGTGATTTCTTGGTTGCAATATTATGTAAGAATTTTATATATGTTGGTTTCGTGATTTTGATCACATTATAGTTTTATATATGTTTGCATCGAGATTTTGTTTGCATTATAACTATTATGTATTAGGTGAAGATTTGAAGTCTTCAAGTTCAGTATGTGAAATTTTTACTTATGTTGAGCGCTTTTTGGTTTGCAGACTCTTGGGTTCTTTAACTTTTATGTATTAATTCGTGAAGATTTGAATGTTTGAAGTTTGGGTTGTGGGAGTTTGTCGTTATGATTTAATGCAAGGATATGTTTGTAAGTTCTGTGATTTAGATTGTATTATAATGGTATGTATGTTTGTATCATGATTTTGATTCCCTTATATTTTTAAGTATGTTCGTATCCTAATATTGATCACATGATAATTTTATGTATGTTCATCTTGTGATTTTATAACTTTTTTTTATCCATAAGGTCATGAAGATTTGAAGTCTACAGATTTGGTATGTGATTTTTTACTTATTGTGATATGGTTGGTCCACTCACTATATTGTTTTTAAATTCCAGATGTGTGTTGAGGATGAACTAATTGTACATGTACATCATCCTTCTTGGTCCTTATAAATCGTAATCATCATCATACAAAATTAAGTTTTTGTCGCCCAAACTATGACAATAATAATGACCCTGCCTGTGGTAAATCCAATTTATTTTTAATTGAAGTTCTTCGGTTTTTCACTAACCATCATTAGGTATTGCTTATAACAACCGGTATATCTCTAATATAATGCATATTATTACTTATTATACCTTGAATTATACAATTCCTTTAGATTAGAGGATATTACATTTCATTTCAGTAATTAATAAAATACTCTTATTTTATTTCGTGTTGTTAAATTGTAGTATAAATTTAGTTATATCACTTCTTTTATAGTGATTGCACATCTAATTATTTGGATGACCATATGTTTTGCATAAACCTGCCATAATGCTAAATTGAAAATATTAATTTCGCATACATATGCCACCATAAATTTTGTATTTCCTAACAAAATAAATTTTGTCACCGCGCAACGCGCGGTGTCACACACTAGTTTTGAGAGTGCGAGTGAGGAAGATAAGAGTAGACGCGCTCCTGCGTGACTCACCACGTGCTAGATAAACAACCTCTCATTTCTTATAGTGTATATATATATATATATATATATATATATATATATATATATATATATATATATTCGGACCTTCTTTTGAGAACACTCTAAATTATGAGATCTCTGAGAACTAACGTATCATGTGCTATTTCTTATAATTTATTTTTTATCTGTGGCTAGAATTTATTATAGTGATTTAACATATATTCAATTGACAACGTTTTGTTTCACATATACTCGGTTCACAATGTGTACCTTTTTGGTATATTTGTGAAACAAAAAATACACTTCAAATTTTTTCACATTATGAACAAAATACATATGAAACAAACACATTATAACACAAATATATGTTAATCAATACATTAAATACTTTACTTAGATGGAAAAAGATAACGTGAAACAAAACCTTAAGGTAGCCCATGTATATGTATATGTGTATAGCCTTTTTTTTATAATAGAAAATGATGATATAAGATAAATGTACTACTTTTAATGCAAGAGGTAAAAGTCATTGTCGAACTTTCTCTCTGAATTTGACAATTCATGATTCTCGAAAAGGATATTATCTATTTTTCAAAACCATACGTACGAAATCCAAACATGCATACAATTTTTTTTTTATTATTAAGGTATTTAATATTTTACCTACATCTTATTCAACTCAAAATGGATAAACTTCTCTTAATAGGGGGAACATAACTCACAACAAAGAGCGATAACATCCAAAGTATAATTAAACTTGTTATCTTTACTTTTTTAAACGATAAATAATTCGACGATTGTCACTCCGCCCTTGAAGATTTACGTCATTTACTCATCATACTCTCAAATATGAATACATTTTCGCAACAAAAATATAAAATCTAACATAAAATCAAACTTAGACAATCCAATATAGTAAGGACGTTATATGATTATTTTAATTTTTATTTGTGTTCTGGGAAAGATGATAACAATCAACAAGACTTGTATACAAAAGTCTCATTCCTCCAGTTTCATCCTACTTTGTATCAGTTGTCTGTATATATATTTCATCTTCATTTTTATTAACAGACCCATAAAATCTATGAAGAATGTTTATGAAAAAACGATTCTCGGGTGAAAAAAGTTTTTTGTCTTAAGAAATATGTTAACTGGGATGCAAAATCAGTAAATGTTAATGAAACAACTTTTTGTATGTGTGTGTGTACATCAATGTGCTAATTCATAATGTTCGGGTTTTTTTGGGTTTCTCTGGAAAAAAATACATGCCTTTTGAATTCTATCGTTAGTTGGGGATGTTAGGAGAAGAGAAGAGGAAAGCGAGAGAACTCAAAAAGAATCAGTAAAAATGAGTTATAAAAAACGGAAAACACATTTTTATGATAAAGAAAAAGTTATACATAATTCTCAAATAGTTAAACATTAAAGCATATGGGGTAGTTTAATTTGGTATCTATAAGATACATTAATCATGAGAATAATCAAATCAAAACGTCATATATCGTGTTAATATAACTTTTATTGTTAGGAATTGTTTTACATTATTTTTTTTTCATCAAATAATAAATATTAAGATATTGATTAACATATATTTGTTTCACAATATGAAACTTCTTATTTGTATTTTTTGTTTCACAAACACGTATAAAAGTTCATATTGTGAAACAAATATATGTTGAACTATCAAATTATGAAACAAATATATGTTGTTAATCAATGCCCTAAATCCAAGCGCATATGAAAAATTAACATGTGAAATAGCTCATGATGTAATGGTTCTTAGAGTTCTCATAATTTGTGAGTTCTCAAATTATCAACCCCATTAATCATAAAATATCAATAATTACAATAATTCAGGGACGGACCTATGTATTTCCGAGTGGGCTCCCGTGCACCTCTTCAACTTATTTTCGCAAGTAGAATTTTTTTAGGCATGAAAAATGCACATACTAAACTTTGAGGGTGCTCTGAGATATTAGAAAATATAAGAAATATAAAAAAAATCCGAAAAAAGTACATAGAAATTAGCTACAAAACTATTAAAGTCCCTTGAAATTGAACAAAGAACTTTAAAATCTTTTGAAATCAACAAAAAAAAACTTAAAAGAAATACCTGTAAACGATAGAATTCGGCTAATAACACATCGAATGACTTTGCGGACCTTTAATCCACCCTAAAGGTGCATCCGCTCAACAAAAATTCTGGGAGCGCACGTGTAATAATTAATATTTTGTTTTTACCATATGAAAATTCAAAATTTCAGAAAAAGAAATACTTGGTTTTTTAGTTTGAAAATTAAAATTATTAATTTTAGGCTAGTTTTTCTTTATTGTTGACCACTTGTTCATTTTAATTGGAAGACATAAATATTTTAAATATTTTTTAATGTTATTTTCTTATTTTTTTATGTGTAATAGATAAATTAAAAAACATTTCGTTATGCTTTGTGACCGACAATTTTTGGCAGTTTATGAATAATTTATTTGTTCGGTTTTTTAATCAAAGATAAAATAAAATAAGAACATATTATTAATAGTTTTTGTTATCCTTATATTAATTATTTATAAATAAAAACAATATATTAGTGAGTTAACCCAATCAACCCGTTTTGACCTCTATAAAAATTTGCCGGTTTCGATCCAAACTGGTTACTAAAATCGTCCGACCCAATTGATCTACCACCCATGCTCCATGGCTTTAGGACAGACTTTTCAGATGTGTCAATTTCAACTGATTTACTTTAAAATTGGTTGGTTTTAATTATATTTTGTTCTCAGATGGGCCTTATGTTATAATTTAAAAACTAGCTAAGACCGAAACGGGTCACACGGATCGAAAGTCATCCAAAGTCTACTGAAATCTTTACAATCTTCTAAATTGTTTCATTAAAAAAAGTTATATTAATATTAATAGTATCTTTTCTGTGATCATGTTTAATGCTTTGATTATTTGAAAAAAAAGTTTGTGTAAAAAAGAGTTTATAGCCCTCAACCTACGACCCGACTAATACTGCTCCGTCCCATGAACATCAGATACATAGGGACGCGCTAGGTAGTTGGCTTAAAAGCCAAGTACTGGGGAAAAAAGTTAGTACAAAAAAGGGTTCATATATAACCGTCAACCCACGAGGCACCTAATACTGCTCTGTTCGATGAACATCATGTGAAAGGGGGAAAAATTGATACACAGTGGTCCGCTGTGTAGCTGGCTTAAAAGACAAGTGCCCACAGCGGGTGCAACTCCCAAAGGAATTGCAACTTCCACATCGTGGATACGAGACTCTAACTTTCACCTATTTGTGGAAGTATATCATCCTGAAACCAATTGTGCTTATTGACCCTTTCTGACCAATATTAAAAAATTATCTGTGCTTGATTGTCCGTTTTGCCACCTTTACAATTTTTCACATGATTAGATTGATCTTATCCAAGTTATACAAAATATCTATATGATATAAACCTTAAACTTGTTATATAAATCTGCTCAACGATTCTCTCTTTTTTCAAATGAAAAAGAAATAGACATTTGATAATACTCGATCTATTAAAAATGACATAAATACCATTACTTGTATCGTTCGCAACCTGGTCAATTCAAATGTCGAAATGAAGATAAGAAATTAAGTTTGAGGACTATTTGGTCAAATTGAAAAGATGGATTACTAAAATGACATTAAGTTTTGTCATCTTTTATGATTTTGAGAAATTGTAGGCAACAAAATTTGATAATACATACAAAAAGCACAAACCTAATTCTTGACAAATGGAAGTAAGAATATTTTGAGGATCTCAAAACCATCAATCTCTTAGGCATATTTTTCTTTTAGGTTAGAGGTCAAAAAAGAAAATCTTTTTATGATCGGTTATGACAACAGAATAAAAATATTTTCGATAAAGACCGATGTTCTTCAAATTTATATTATCTGTAACATACGCATAACATTAAGTTGCTCTGTCCCATCTCATGTGTGTTTCGTTGGCGTTTAATGTAACACCTTAAAAATAGGGGTAAATTTAAACTTGAATTGATGTAACCAAAAACATTATATATAAAGATATCACCCAAAGAGGGGAACTATGAATGTAAATTATAAATGACAACTCACTAATTTAGACTACTTCCATCTAGATTAAAACAATTGTCACCAAAATTTCCCAAAAGGAATCTATCCAATTTTGTACGTCAAGCCCCCAAAAGTCTAACTCCAACAGTTGCCACTATCGGCCCAAACGCTCATCCCTCAATACTTGCGAGTCCTGCCAATAACGGAACCTGATATAAATGTCATTTCAGAAAAGTGTTAGGCTTTATGCCTAGTGAGAACAAACATTTAAATAGATAAAATGAAACATAACTCAGCACTAAATGTTTTCCAAAGAATGTGGAGTAATTTGACTTTCATATAAATCATGTAGGGACCGTGCGGTCCAAAAAGGTATCTTACGATGATGGGGGAGACCCGATTCCAAGAATTATAGCGAAACACGAAGGTAAGTTATTTTCCATGTTAGTGAGCTCATACTAGGATCAAGGCCACGAGGTCATTGGCTCGTACTCAGACATAGGGGAGGGCACCCAATGATCCTAATCATACTCATTCGCTAGGATTACATTTATGACCCATGACTAGTATCCGGTCCTACATACCCATACCAAGTTGCCTTCCGAGGGCCCAATGTCTCAACTAGCTACAAACGGGAGTTATCCCAAAATAAGCCGACTCTATACCTATGGATCCAATAGTAATAGTTCTCAAGTTTTCCATACATCACCATGAGAGGATTTCTTGCAAATATTAACACAAGAGATTTAATTCACACTAAGGTCCAACAATGACCATTTCCCATTTTTCAACATAAAATATTCATCAAGTGTTTTTCCCAAAAGGTTATGCAACTTGAAACTAGTCATAGTTTTTACAAACAACAATACCTTTATTTCCTTCTCAAAACCCACTTTCAACAAATAAAATTCTCAATATAGTGAAAATTGTAGATGTGACCAAATAGGCTCATCCCAAGTATTCTATCATAAATATGTATGTAAGACTTCATTTTATATTACATATAATAAAACTCTTCACTATAAGGGTAAAACCCTAAAATCTCCTAAAATACCCAAGTTACGTCAAAATGTTTCAAAACAAGAAATAATAACAAGGAGAAGATTAAGAGTTCAATATATATATATATATATATATATATATAAGTTTTGACATGTATAAAGATTTTAAAAGGGAGTAGGATGAACTCACAATGTTAGGTTTTTTCAAAAACCTAGAGCTTGATGGTGAAGGTGAAGGATCTTTGAGATGTAGAATCCAAATCCTATCTTGAGGTTGACAAACCTTGAAAAAGTTTGGAGATGAAGCCCTACTAGAGACCAAAATCGCCTATGAGAAGGTTTATCAAGATGAGAGCATTTATGGTGAAAATGGTTGGGAGGAAAGTGAAGTTAATGCTCTCAAACGTAGCATCTATAACTCCCTGTCCCCCCCCCGACGGCGACTATGCCATGAGATTGTGCCATGACACTCTCTTCAAGCACAATCGCCTTACCTCTACCGAGCCTCGAGATCTCTCCGCGAGAATGAGTCGCGACAGTGACCTAGGGCATTCTCGTCGGGCACTGTCGCCCAAAGCGTACCGAGAGGAGTTTGATCCCTGCGATAATGCCCTATGGCATAGTCACGAGGCATTGTCGCCCAACACCTCCGAGTCCTGAAAATTTTAACTTTTTGCGCAAGATTTAACGATATTAAACACATCCATTAAAATAAGCTATTTCTTAAAGGATCAATTCTATAAGACTTCAATGGAGGAATTAGAACTATTACTTGCCAAAAACAAAAACACAGGTGTTACAATCCTCCCCAACTTAGGAAAGATTTCGTCCTCGAAATATGAACTATACGAATAAATGAGAATATCTTCGCTTCATGTCCTCCTCAGCTTCCCAAGTTACGTTGGCCCCATGATGGTGCTTCCATTGTATTTTGAGCATGGTGACCTCCTTATGTCGAAGTTTCTTTGACTTTTTTCTCTAAGATAGCATCGGGTTCTTCAATACAACGACTACCCTCATCTACTCTTATTTCCGAGAGGGGAATAACATTATATTCTTCCGCCAAACATCTTTGATGGTAACAAATATGGAAGGTGTTGTGGATCCCATTCATTTCCGGTGGGAGTTCCAATTGATAGGCTTGGAGTCCCACACGTTTTAACACAGTAAGCGACCCAAGGAAATGGGGACTCAGCTTCCCACGCTTTCTGAAACGGATGATACCTTTGCAAGGAGACACCTTTAACACGACCCGGTCTCCCACTTGGAACTCCATTGGTCGTCTCTTCTTGTCGGCATAACTCTTTTGCCAATCTTGAGCTGCCTTCAATCGTTCGTGTATGCCTTTAACCTTGTCCGCCGTATCTTGGACGATTTTCGGGTCGACAAATTGTTTCTCTCCCGCTTCAAACCAACAAACGGGATTTCTACACTTCCGTCCATACAATGCTTCAAACGGAGTCATACCAATACTAGAGTGATAGCTATTGTTGTAGGCAAATTCCACCAAAAGCAAGTGATAGTCCCAACTACCACCAAAGTCGATCACACAGGATCTTAACATATCTTACAACGCTTGGATTGTCCTCTCAGTCTGGCCATCGTTTTGGGGTGGTATGTCGTGCTCAACTTCACTCTCATACCCAATTCTTTCTGTAGGTAATCCCAAAAGTTTGACGTGAAACGACTATCACGGTCCGAGACAATGAACAAAGGTACGCCATTCCTAGAAACCACTTCATCAATGTACAACTTCGCTAACTTGTCTATTGGCAAGGTTTCCCTCATAGCTAGAAAGTGGGCGCTTTTGGTCAACCGATCAACTATTAGCTAAATTGTGTTGTGCTATCTTAAGGTCTTCGGTAGTTTGGTCACGAAGTCCATAGTGATATTCTCCCATTTCCACTCGGGTATCTCTAAGGATTGGAGACTTCCATACGGTCGTTGATGCTCGACTTTCACTTGTAAACAAGTCACACACCGTTCCACTTTGTGTGCCACATCTAGCTTCATAACCAACGACCAATAGTGCAGCTTCAAATCCCTATACATTTTTGTACTTCCCGGATGGATGAATACTTGGATTTATGAGCGTCTTCCAAAATTAGCTCTCGGTTGCCTCCAATCTTGGGCACCCATACACGCCGGTTGAACAACTTCACCCACGACTATCCTCCGTCAGGAGCAAACGTTGTTTTGTTATAACCTCGTCCTAGAGGTTTTCCTCTAACAAGGATTTGACTTGGGACGTCTTAATTCGTTCAATGAGGCTCGACACGAACTCAATTCTCGAAAGGGTGGCCCGAATGCTTCCACTATAATCCTTTTGACTCAAAGCTTAGGCTACTACGTTCGCTTTACTGAGGTGGTAAAACAGTTTGCAATGGTAGTCCTTGAGTAGCTTAAGCCACCTCCTTTACCTCATGTTCATCTTCTTTTGATCAAAAACGTATTTCAAGCTCTTGTGATAGGTATAGAACGTACACTTCGTGCCGTAGAGATAGTGTCGCCATAGCTTCAAAGAAAACACTACCGTTGCTAACTCCAAGTCATGAGTAGGATAGTTCTTTTAATGTACCTTGAGTTTTCTCGATGCGTAGGCGATCACCTATCCCCTTTGCATCAACACGCAACCCAAACCCATTTTTGAAGCGTCTCTATACACCACGAAGTCTTCTGATTCCTCGGGTAGAGATAAAATTGGAGCTTCACAAAGCTTCTTTTGTAATATTCAGAATGCCTTCTCTTGCGCTTCGGTCCAAAAGAACTTCACATTCTTCCGAGTTAAGACCGTCAAGGAAGAAGAAATCTTGAAGAAGTCTTGAATAAATCTTTGGGAGTAACCCACCAAACCCAAGAAGCTTCATATCTCCGACGTACTCTTGGGAGGTTCCCAATTCATCATTGCTTCAATCTTAGAAAGGTCCATTTTCACTTCGTCCTCAGTGACCATGTGGCCCAATAATTGTACCTCTTCCAACCAAAAGTCACATTTGGAGAATTTTGCATACAATCTCTCATTCCTCAATACTTCAAGAACTTGTCGGATGTGTTGCTCGTGATTCGCCTCACTCTTTGAGCACACGAGCATGTCGCCGATGAACACAATTACCGACCTATCAAGGAATGGTCGACACACTATATTCATCAAATCCATGAATACCGCTGGTATGTTAGTTAGTCCAAACGACATTAACAAAAACTCGTAATGTGTAACGCCCGGATTTTCGATAAGTAAAAGTCACTTTGTGGTCTTTTGAGGTTTCTAATTTATGGATTTGTGATTTGGAACATACTGCCTTGGATCCCTATCAGTGTCGAGAGTGTTACGGATGGGAGAAGTCAAATTTCGGGGCTCGGTACAGGCCCAACGACAATGTCATGCGACTATGACAGTGTCAATGTCGCCTGGCATAGTCGCAGCTGAAGGGGCACTCTCGGTACACTTCATGTGACAATGCCATGCGACAATGACATTGTCATAGTCGCATGGCAATGTCGCTAGCCTGCACTAGAGGGTTTTAAACCTGTTTTTCTCAGCTTTCTCTCATTTCTTACTTCCCACAATTCAACATTTCTTTCCTAAATCGACCCCCATCATATTTATCGATTCCTAGCTCATTTTGGGACCATTTCCTTGGATTTTAAAGTGTCCTTCATCATTGAAGCTTGTAATTACAACCTCAAGTGCAAGACCTAAGTGGTGAGTTATCCTAATCCTTTCTAAATCCTTATGCAAGGTTATAAATGTTCCATTCTTAGGTTACAAATTATAACACCCGTGATTTTTGGAGACCCTTAACCAATACTATCGTAATCGTATGACCATTATGATCGAGGTTTAGTAAGGTTTTACTTCCCTTTTGTGGTGGAGCCATCGGGGATCGAATCGAGCACGAAAACGGGAGAAAACCGAGGGAAATGGATTCCCATGGTTTGGTGCGTGGCTTAGAAGTCACGACACAAACCGCGCAAGTCGCTGTGGTCAAAAGGGGAACACGCGAGGGCTTCCCCATGACCTCAAGCCGTAGGAAGGGTCTGGATGTTTAAGAATCAATATTTTTTGGGTTTTCTTCATTTGGTTGCATCTCCTTCATCCTAGGTCCGATTTGGGTGATTCTTGGACCTAGGGTTTTGTTTTTTGAAGCTTTCCAAGATGAATAGAAGAGGATTGGTGATATTGGGTTGATCTAAGGGTTTATGGTCAAGGTAATCTTCTCATCTCTTCATTTAGATACTAGGGTTTAGTGTTTTTATCATCTTCCTTCAATTTTAAAGTGTTTATGTGTTTTACATGAAATTATCAATTGTTGAGTTATTTTGTAACTTTTGATTATTTGAAGTGTTTAGCTTTATAAACTTTGTAAAACACCCACATTTGGGATTTTAGGCATTTTGATAAATAAGTCATGAATTAAGGTGTTCCAATGATTTATACTATAAATAGCTATTTGGTCAAAAAATGCACTTTTAGTGTTTGTCGAGTTTTATGCATCATTCATGAAATGGGGTGTTTTGAAAAAATACGAATGTGTGAGTCCTTTGGTTTTGGGGCATTCCCGACTTTGGGAACATTTTATAAATGGTAAACCTTTTAGTTTTGGGCCGAAGGCCATTTGTGATTTGAGAGACAAAGATTTTTTAGAAAGGACGTAGTTTGGTTTTGTAACCCTATTGGCTCACGTATTTTATCCAATCGTTCATTATGCCTTTTGGGGCTTGGTTTCCACTCAGATGACTCTTTGGGAATAGTTCTAGTAACACTATAAAGAGAGGAGTGCTAGTTGTGTGCTCGAGGAGTGTATAGCTTGGTGAAGTCTTCCACTTTTGTATTGGGAAGAGCAATTTGTAATTGGGTTAAGTAACACCCGACTCCGGTTTAGTCCTTGTATGTAAACTGAGTTATAATTGTTAAAATTAATTATAGAATTTTACCTTGAAGTTTTTGAGTTTTGATTTGTAGTAGGAAGTTTTGTTCCTCACTTGATGTTATATCGAAATTTTAAATTAGTTGCTCTTACCAAATTTGAGGGTGTTACAAGTTGGTATCAGAGCTTAAGTTTGAGAGAATTAGGTGTTGATTTTGGATGCCTAGACTCAAACTAGTTCCCTTTTAAGCGATTGAGAGAGAGGATTGCACCATTAGGCACTTTAAGATAGGATAATTTGATGTTGATGGAGTCGCTAGAAACGGCAAACACGTCGAGGGTAACAAGGATGACCATGTACAGTACGTTCATAATTGCACCTGGCCAGTGTTATGGTGAACCTACTAGTTACCTGTGTATGCTTGGAGTACTTTGATGCGTTGATCGTTGGGTTAGTGCAGAAGTTTCTAAGTGGGTAACTGTTAGAAGAGGTTGATGATTTTAGCATTCGTCACTTGGAGTGGACCGTTTCAGGTTGAAATTATTGGTTGGATTAGAACCATAGACTTATGGGATCGACATTATTCGCGGAGTAATTGGGAGGTGAACTGATGAAATCCTCGAGTATTGCCTTAAGATATGTGAGCATCTAGATGACGATAGTGTGACTGGGAAATTGAGGAGCGTGGTTTCGAGGCGTTGAGTGACGATCAAATTCATACACGAAATTTATTTCTAAAATGAATTGCATCAATTATTTCTCATGTTTCCAAATCATCATGTGGAATTACATTGCGAAATTTTGGAAAGATGTTTAGCACACGTAAGGTTTTAAACCATGATATTAAATATGCATAAAACTACTTGATTACATGAGGTTGCAAACTTTGTGAGATTTTCTTTGTTCTCATTGTGGTCTAACGCTATTTTCGGATATTGTGATGTTTGTATTTTTGACATTGTGTAGAGTCTTGGACAAGTAACTACGACTTATGACCTTAACATTGGATCTCTTCCACATATGTTAAGGCCTTGGACAAAGAGTTGTCTTCCACTATTTCAGTGTTTGAGCTTTCTTAGGAATTATATTCCGTGTGAGTTTTGTTAAGTTTTATGGAGTATTATTTTATGACGTTTGCGACGCATGGGTGAACCTTGAAATGCGTAGACTAAGTTCTTTGTGTGCGTTAGTTTATGGGTTATTGAGAAATTTATTTCATGAGAGTTTTGTTGGTGGATGTCACCTTATGTGCTATTTTGGGAGTTTCAATGTCGTGTGGGTTCACTTTTGAGTTTTATACAAGTATAGCTCATCGTGCACAACTTAGTGGGTGAGTTGATTTAAACTTTTGGTATGAGCAAACTTAAGAAAAACCTAGGGTGGTTCATGTTGAACTGAGGCATTGAGCATTCTTTGATTGTCGATTTTATCATTATTGTTTCACGCAATGCATTATATTGATTTACTCATATGCATGGCATAATAGCCACCATTTTGGGTCAAAGAGCATTATCCGTGCGGCTAAAAGTTGAATTCGATTTAAATTATTTTATGTTTGACCAAATCGCAAGCACTTATCGTTTTACTAAGTTTGAGAAATAAACTTGAGTATGTGGGCCGTGTAGGAAATTTGACTCCATGTCATTTTATGGGTTAAAAGAAAGAATTTTGGGGTTTGAAATCATGAAGTTCCTCTTCCGGAGTAGTGCAATTATTTTTCACACATTGTTTTAGTACATAAAACTATTTTACGTACATAACATGATCTGATGAATACTAGTATCGTAGTGGTCTATTTGAAAATTTTGTTGCGCATCTCCTATTATCGCCATTATTAGCGTGAGTAGTGATCAAATGTTTTCGAAACGTTTCTTATTTGTGTGACGTTGTGACCCCTTTGTACACCTACCGAATAAACGGTAGTGGATTTTATAGCTTGTGTATTTGAAAGTTTTATAAAATGCTAAATAGGCATATTAGCTTGAAAAACCCTTGAACTCATTAGAACCATAGTTTTAAACCCCTCTTTGTGAAAGGACTTGTTAATAAGGGCTAGAGACGTCCTTGGGAATTGAAGCGTCGGATGAAACAACTTGTGGCCAGTTTCGAATTTTGGATTCAGTTTCATAAACTAGTTCACGCAGAAGTATTTGAGGCATTGGATTCATGCTTTTCCGAGTTGATTAAGTGATGATCTTTCCGTTTCGATAAATCCTTGGGTTAGAAGCTTGTGCGGTTGCTTATGTGTGGTTGGTTTTGAATATTGTGACCCAGTATACTAGCATATATTTTACAACACAGATTATGAACACAAGTTTATTAGATCAAATCACATATTACGCTTAATCACAGATCTAACTTCTAGTCATAAATCTCACGCAGTTCACTGTGTATGTGTATACGAATTCTTACCACAATCTCTGAATGTCTAATGTGTGCGTGTCTACTGAATCTAACACAAAGGAAACCTATTTATACTAAGTCAACATTTGTTGACTTTACAACATAATCTCTCCAACAATTACACAATGACAATACAGACCCTCACTTTTAATCTTGAATACAATATTAGTCTAACAATCTCCTCCTTTGGATTCAAGATTAAATTTTTTTTTGACAATAATCTCCAGGTCTTCTTGTCTTCAGAATAATCTTCATCTTCGAATCTTTTTCAGCTTTTACATCTTGAAAACTTTGACACCTTTAACAAACTTTGAAACTTTGATCAAGTTATCTCCTCCTTTTTCTGCTTTTCATAACTTTACTTTCTCTTCAAAATATATTTCTGTCTTGAACTTTGAAACTAAAAAATTTCAAACTTTGTCTTCACCTTTCATTACATTTTATGAAATATGACTTTGAAAATTTGAATTTCCCCCTTTCTTGATACAAACTTTAATCATTTGAACTTGAACTCTGATTTATCTCCCCCTTTTTAATGATTTGTGAGAATCAAAATCATTAAAACTTGTTCAAGGTCAGCTCGGTCTTTGAATGATCTCCCCCAAATAATCAAATAAGCACAGTCTTCATGAACTTCCCGTTATGGTGAAATTTGAACAATTTCTCCCTTTGACAATAAACGATCAATCTCCCTCAGATAGGAAAATTAGCAATCTCCCCAATGAATAATATGAGAGAATCGTTCATCTGATCTGAATGAGCCGTCAATTCATGAATGTATTTATCCGAATATTTTCAAATTCAAACAAATTAAGAGTTGTAACCCTGAATCCACAAATGAAACAATTAGGAATGCCTGTCAGTAGCACAAAGCCACTGTGTACAACGAATGTACAATTTAAGGAGCTGGTTTGATGTTGACTCCCCAGGACTTCTGTTAGATCTGTTTTTATAGTAATCATTGTATTTATTTTCTAGCCTAGACTGTACTCTATGTTCTATCTGTTTTGTAAAGGCTAGGGGTATTTAAGTCCCCTTAGAGCCTTTGTTTTGTAAGAACCTTGACACGCACATTAATCCAAATTCACACTTTGCGCTTCTCTACTTTCTCTCTCTAAAGATTTAGAGATTCTTGGACTTTCAATTGGTATCAAAGCATACTAGATCCTGAGAGGATTGAGATAATTTGTTTTTAGATACTGATTTTGTAGATTAAGCAGAAAATTTGATTGATTTTCTTGATTTTTCAAGAAAATCTCGTTTTTTGATTGATTCATCAAAATTGGTTAGGTTTTTGATTGAATTTGTGCGAATTTGATTTATTTAGTTGCGTTTGTGTTTGTCGATCGTATTTGATTCACATAATTTTCCATAAAAACCATGGTTTGATTCTCAATTTGGTGATTTTGTGATTTTCTGGAAACACGAGTTCACTTTCTGGTTATTTTACGATTTTGAGTTTTTGCAGTTTATGATCGAAATTGTTAGTTGAATTGTGTAAGAAAGTTGTTTTCGTTCATCATTGTGTAAATTTCTTGTTGAAATTTCTTTGTTAGAATCGATCTTACGCGTTTTATTTGTTTTTCTGAAGTTTGCGTTTCATTCATATAAGTTTGCGTGTGATTCATATATGTTTGCGTGTGATTCATATAATCTTGCGCCTCATTCATATATTCATAATGCTTTGCGCCTCATTCATGCATTCATATATCTTGTGATCTAACTCGTGTGTTAGTGAATTTTTCAGGTTTGCGGTTCACGTTGGAAACACAAAGCTTCTAGGTTCTCGGTTCTAGTCAAATACGCAAACCATCAGTTTGCGTTTCACTCTGTATACGCAAAATATACTTCGCGTTTCTCTCTTCAAGTCTTCGTGCATCAAGTTTTCGCTTCTCTTGCAACGCAAAGTCTCTCACCCACAAAGTCTACTCACGCAAAGCTTCATCTTGCGTGTCACTTAGCAAACGCAAAACTCAGTTTGCGTTCCCCTCTGCAAATGCAAAACCTTCTTTGCGCTTCTCATTGCATACGCAAACCTCTAGTTTGGGCGTCTCCCATACTTGGAAATTTTTTCTAAAATTTCTGACTTTTTCACAAGATGTCTTTGCAAGCACAAATCTACAAAAATGACCTCATGATGTCTTTGGGGTCTGATACACGTCCACCAGTACTGATCAATGAGAATGAATTCGAAAAGTGGCAGGATCGGTTTATTAACTTCATAGAAAGACAACCAAATGGGGAGAACATGATGAAATCACTGACTCAGGGTCCTATGGAAACACCAAGGAAAGCTGTTCCAGCTACTGCAACCACTGCTGCTACCACTGTTGAGAAAGCTTTAAGGGAATATGATGCTGATGAGATGTTACGACATCAAGCTGATAGCCAGGCCAAATCAAATCTGATCCTTGCTCTTCCCAACTCCATCAAAAACAGAATCAATTGCTTCAAACAGAATCCTATGCTGATGTGGACTCAACTTGAAAAGATTATGCTTGGTACTGCAATGTCAACTCAGTTGCGTTAGACTAGGTATGTGAACAATTTTGAAAAGTTCAAGGCTAAGGATGGAGAAAGCTTGAAGAATGTATTTGACCGATTTTGGGCTGTCATCAACGATTTATACAAGATTAAAGTTAAGAAGACTGAATTGGAGGCTAATTTGAAATTTATGAATGCTTTACAACCAGAATGGAACAAGTCATGCCACAGAATGAGAAACGATGTCAGAATCTCAACCATGCCAATTCAGGAGTTATACGAAATCTTGATGACTGATGAATCTATGGTAATGGAGAAGAAGGCAAAAATGGATAAGAAGAACAAACCTCTGTCAGTAGATCCCATTGCTCTTATAGCTAGCCAACTGGCTGAGCAAGCTTTGACCGAATCAGCTTATGATGGATCTACAGATGATGATGGCGAAGCACTCGAAAAGGCCATGATACTTTTGACTCAGCACTATCAGAAGAGGTTCAAGCACAGATCTGGTTCAAACAACCTGCGGTTTACTTCTGGTTCTAAAAAGATAGAACTTGGTGCTCCTTCAAAGACATACACTCCAAAGTATGAACCAACTAAGGTGGTTGAACAGAAGAAGGATGACAAAAAGGTGATGAATTGTTTTAACTGTAGGAAGCCTGGACATATGGTTAAGGATTGCAGAGTCAAAGTGGTAAAGGATGCTGCTTTTTACCGAAAGAAGTTGGCTTTAGCTGAAAAGAAGGAAAGTGGAACCATCCTGTTGGCCGAAGAAGAATACTGGTTGGATCATTCGGACAACGAGGCTGAAAATGAAGAAACTGTGGCCATGTGCTTTATAGGTGATGACAAATCTGATGATGAGGAAGAGGATACCTCATCTGATGGTTCTGAGGTAATATCTGACTTTAACTATAATTTATTTTTATCTCAAATGAATGTTTTTATCACTGCTTTGCATGATTTGCGCTCAAAGTTCGTTTATGAAAAGTTTAAAAATCAAGAAAAGTCTGATTTAATCGAAAAACTGCAAATTTCTTTAAAATTTGAAAAGTCAATTTTAATTGACACAAAATAGAAATTTAATAAGCAGTTGGTCGAGTTAGAAAATTCAAATCAGACTTATCGTGATTCATTGACTGAACTGACTTCTTCAAATAAAATTCTTTCTGATAAGATAATTGTTTTAGAAAGGAAATTGTATAAAAAAGAACAGTCTGAGCAAACTATTTACATGAACAAACCAAGGAGTGAAGAAGCTATAAAGGAAAAGTGAGGACGTGGTTTCGAAAATCCGCATTTTTTAAATCATGCTAAAAATGAAGTTCCTACTTTATATGAATATGATCATTTTACTCTTGCAAGATATGCTCCTCAGTTTAAATTCTTTTGGACAACTGAGAAACAAATTTTGGAAGATGAAAATATGAAAAGGATGAAAAATAAGAGGATGGAAATGTCATTTGTTTACACCTCTGAAAATGCAAAGTATTTTCCTGATCAATCTAAGAAATCCAGAAAATTTCAAAATATGTTAAATATCAAATCTTCCAATAAATCTTCATTATCAACAGATTTTGTTGATATTTTTGCTAACACTGATAAGGAAAATGTATCTCCGGTGTCTTATGATACTAAGAAATACATTCCCCCATTAGTGTTAGAAGGTAAGATTGTTGATCTTAGAGATAGATTGGAAGAACAAAATCATCAAACTTGTTTAGAAAACGATTTATTTCTTTTTATAATGAAAACAAGTTTTGAAGATAAAATTTCTTCTGGATTGTCAAAAGATTCTAAGGAAAATTCTAAAGTTTTACAAAATAATGGCCATTTGCGTTCCACGTTGGAAACGCAAATTGATGATTTGCGCATGCAGTTGGATGCGCAAAGCTCAGTTTGCGCCTCCAATGGGAAGCGCAAACCTCCTCCTGTCTTGTGCAATTTTGAAAATATTCACTCCGTGGCTAGTTCTTCAATGTCAAATGCTAAGACTGATTTCTTTGATAAAGTTTCTTCTTCTGATTTAATTATTGATGATTCTTTACTGCTAAATGCTCAATTTTATAAAAAGAAGCGTAAAAGAAGAAGATCAAAGAAGTCAAAGAAACATGATACTGTCTTATCTGAAAATTCTAATGTGTCTGATTTTTCTTCTTCAGATCGGACTGTGAGGAAGTCACCAAGGCAGATTTGGAGGATGAAACAACAAATTTTAGAATCTGAACTGTTAGGAGTTAAATGTGTAGACAATCTTTGTGATACTGATACATTTGCTACATGTAATAAAAACCCAAAATATTCTTTTAAGCAAATGTTTGATATATCAAAGAATATCTCATATGCTTCTTCTAGTTCTGATTCTGATAATTGTGTTTTATCTTCTATTGATAATTGCTTTCATTCTTGCATGAAAAATAAATCTGTGAAAAATAAAAGGCATAAATCTAACAAGGGACCCATAAGCATATGGGTACCTAAAAAGGTGTAGTTTCTGTGTGTGCAGCTTAGTCATTTATGGTATCTGGACTCGGGATGTTCAAAACATATGACTGGAAACAAATCTCTTCTGTCTAATTTTAAAGATAAATGTTGCGGTCGTGTGAAATTTGGCAACTGTGAGACTGCTCCGATTCTTGGTTATGGTGATCTAGTTCAGGGTAACATAACTGTAAAAAGAGTAAGCTACGTGGAGGGTCTAAGTGACAACCTTGAAGTCAGCTTCAAATCCAAAAGAGTTGCTGTGAAGAATGATAATGGCAAGGATCTTCTGGTAGGAAAAAGACACTCAAATTTGTATACCATTGATCTTTCCAAGATCAAAATTCTTTCAGATATCTGCTTGCTTTCTAAAGCTTCAGTTCAAGAAAGTTTGATTTGGCACAGACGTTTAGCTCACCTCAATTTTAAGTATATGGATCGCTTGGTCAAGAATGATTCAGTAAGAGGTCTTCCAGTTCTCTGTTTCCAGAAAGACCATCTATGCCAGGATTGTGAGAAAGGAAAAATGAAGAAAGCTCCTCCCAAACCTAAACCTGAACACTGCACGTCGGCTATTCTTGATCTTTTGCATGTTGACTTGTGTGGTCCGATGAAGACGAAGAGTTTAGGACATAAGAAACATGTTTTGGTGATTGTTGATGATTACTCCAGATATACATGGGTAAAATTTCTGAAGTCAAAAGACGAGACTCCTGAAGTACTCATCAACCTTATCAAGACAACTCAGACAAATAAGCAGAAGCAAGTGAAAGTGGTAAGATCTGACAATGGAACTGAATTCAAAAACAGTATTCTTCAGGCATTCTATGAATCTCAAGGAATACAACAACAATTTTCTGCTGCACGTACTCCGCAACAGAACGACGTTGTTGAAAGAAGAAACAGAACGCTTGTTGAGTCCGCCATATCAATGCTTGCTTATTCAGGTCTACCTTTGTCTTACTGGGCTGAAGCAGTATCAACTGCCTGTCATACACAGAACAGATCAATTTTGCATCGTCGCTTCAATAAAACACCGTATGAACTTATGAACAGGATCAAACCGAACATCAAGTATTTCAAGTCATTCGGGTGTAAATGCTACGTTCTGAATGACAGGGAGAATCTCAACAAGTTTAGTCCAAAGGCAGACGAGGGTGTATTTGTGGGTTATTCTTCAAACTCTGTCGCTTATAGAGTTTTTCTGATCTCTGCAAGAAAGGTCATAGAGAGTGTCAATGTAAAATTTGACGAAGTTGCTGATTTGGTTTCTAGTCACTCAGGCTCAGAACCCGCTTTTACTGGAAATTCAGTTTTTGAACAAATCAGTTCAGAACCTGTTCTTTCACCGGATAACCAGGATTCTTCTACTCCCTCTCCTAATCTTTCTGATCTTGATTTTCTGTTTGAAAATTTTTATGATGATGTGCCTAGATCTAACTCTAAAAATGTTTCTAATGTTTTGAATCAGGAAACTGAGAGATCATCAATTCCAAATTCCGCTGCATCTATATCTTACAATGATGCTGCTCCAGTCTCTCCTGTTCAACAAGAACTGGCACAAGAAGATTTTGTTCAATCAGACAATGTTCAATCAGAAACTGAGCCTATTCATGAAGAACATACTCAAGAAGTGTCTATTCAAGATCAACCTGTTCAAGAGAATCAATTCAGGAAGAAGTACAGAATGATGTTATTCAACAAACTGTTCCCGAATCTGATTCAGAGATTGTTGAGATACCTCCTCCTCAAGTTGAAACTATTTCTATTTCTTCATCTAATGTAGAAGTTTCTGAACCTCCCTCTCTTCATTTAGAAGTAGTTCAAGATGTAATTAATCCTCTCCCTCATACAACAAAATGGACAAGATCTCATCCAATTCATCAAATTATTGGAGATCCTCAAGCCAGTGTTTCTACACGCTCCAAGTCGGCTACTTCCAACGAATGTCTCTTCACTTGCTTCCTAAGCAAGATTGAACCTACAAAAGTTTCTGAAGCGTTGGAGGACCCGGATTGGATTATTGCTATGCAAGAGGAGCTTAATCAATTTGATGCACTGAAAGTGTGGAGACTTGTACCAAGGCCTAAAGGAAAAAGCGTTATTGGCACTAAGTGGAATTTCAAGAACAAAAAGGATAAAGACGGTATCGTCGTGCGGAACAAAGCAAGGTTGGTAGCCAAAGGATATCGACAAGAATAAGGTATTGAGTACGATGAAACATTTGCACCCGTTGCCAGATTGGAAGCTATCCGGATGTTTCTTGCCTTCGCTACTTATCGCAATTTCACAGTATATCAAATGGACGTTAAGACTGTATTTCTCAATGGCAAGCTGAAAGAAGAAGTAGCCAGAGGGATTTGTTGACAAAGATCGTCCAGATTATGTATATTTTCTCGATAAAGCATTATATGGTTTGAAACAAGCTCCACGGGCGTGGTATGACGAGTTGTCAGCTTTCTTGGTCAAATCCGGCTTCACCAAAGGATCTATCGATACTACTCTTTTCATTTATAGATCTAATCTTGATATCTGCTTAGTACAAATATACGTAGATGATATTATTTTCGGTGCGACTAACAAATCTTTGTGTACTTGGTTTTCTGATTTAATGACCATTAGATTTCAGATGAGCATGATGGGAGAAATCAACTTCTTCCTCGGCTTACAAGTGAAGCAGCTTTCTAATGGTATCTTCATCAACCAGTCAAAGTATGTATTTGACATCTTGAAGAAATTCAAGATGGACAAATCTACTTCAATCGGAACACCGATGGCTCATGGTGCTAAACTCGGACTCGATCCAGATGGAAAAGCTGTGGATCAAAAGACATACAGAGGAATGATCGGATCGCTGATGTATCTAACTGCCAGTCGCCCGGACATAATGTTCTCCACGTGCTTATGTGCCCGATTCCAAGCTAAACCAAAAGAATCTCATCTTTTAGCAGTCAAACACATTTTTAGATATATTAAAGGAACTCCTTATTTAGGATTATGGTATCCTAAAAGTTCTGACTATAATTTGATTGCTTATTCAGATGCAGATTTTGGTGGTAATCAATTGGACAGGAAGAGTACTTCTGGTCATCTTCAGTTTTTAGGTGACATACTGATAAGCTGGGTCTCGAAAAAGCAAAACTGCGTTTCAATATCAACAGCCGAAGCTGAATACGTCGCTGCAGCTAGTTGCTGTGCTCAAGTGCTCTGGATGAAAATGCAACTTTGTGATTACGGAATGCTATACAAGACAGTGCCGATATATTGTGACAGCAAGTCTGCAATTGCGATATCAGTCAATCCAGTCCAGCACACCAAGACCAAGCACATTGACATGAGTTATCATTTTATAAAGCATCACGTGGAAGAAGGTACTATTGAATTATATTTTGTACCAACTGAATATCAACTTGCTGATATCTTTACAAAAGCCTTAGATGAAAAACATTTCAATTTTTTTCTTTCAAAATTAGGCATGTTAAATTTAAAAGTTTAAATCTTTACAAATCTTACTCTATAAAATAAAATTGTACAGATTTTCTTTCTTTTGAATAAAACGTATGTCTAGGATCTTTTACAAGTTCTTTGTTTATATTATAGTTTTATATGTTCAAATTTCAAGTCTTACAAAAGTCGAAAAGTCAGCAACATGTTTGTAGCTTTTAATACTGCTTTAAAGATATGTGAATCGGAATTTTTATAGTTTACTTTGCTTAGACTACCTAAATGATCAGAATTATAGATCGGAATTAAAATATGGGCTAAGCATTTAGACGTTGATCTAAGTGATTGAGATGAATAATAAATTCTTTACATACAGAAATCTCTGGGTTTAAAAGTTTGTACCTGTGACCTTTCTGGTTTAGGAAAGTAAGTTCCGTGGGATGCTCGACATCTGGTCCCCTAAGGTCATTTGGTCTGGGAGTGATCGAACAGAAATCATTCTACAAAACCAGATCGAAAGTCATGTTTTACTGGTATGAATGGGTTTAGGATGTGTCGATGTAGCCTTTCTGATCCGGGAAAGTAAGTTCCAAGGGGTGCTTGACACCTAGTCCCCTAAGGCCAACTGGTCTGGGAGTGGCTGACCTAAATCCTGCAATAGGGTTAGATAGAAAGTTACGTTTACGGCATTGTCTTTACTTAATTAACTCTCTGATTAAAAGATGCCAAAGTGCACATCGCTTAAAAGATGCCAAAGAGCATACTCATGTGAAGATGCCAATGTGCACAATGCTAAAAAGATGCCAATGAGCACACATCTCATGATACTTGGTGATATGCTTGAGTTGTGATAAATCTGTAAATTTGTGAAAGTCTTAATTTTTGATGACTTAGTGTCAGTACATGCAAAGTTTTCTATAATAATTTTAGAACTGCATTTTTCTTGAAGCTAATTGAAGTTCACATGCGAGCACACTGAATAGACAAATGGAAGTTTTTGAAACTGAACATGTCTTAACTTGATATGCAATTACACTTGGTCTTGCATCCAACAACATATGCTTGATTTCAACTGATTGATAAATCTGTGAAATTTTACTGAGTAGATTTTAATTTGTTTAGCGTTTAAAATTTTATATGTTCAGTTGTTACAAAATTTATATTCAATATGATCATCTTTCATAGTGATGTCTTTATGTTTGAGTATCTGTATTTTTTTTATATGGTCTGTGCATTTTTCAAGGGGGAGAGCTTATCTGAAAAAGTTATCTGATTTTTTTTTCTGTGTTTGAGGGGGAGTAAGTAAGAAAATTATCTGTGCTGATCAGAAGTTAAACAGGTATGTTTCTCAGATTTTTCTACACATTTGCTATACTAACAGTTAAATTTTTTGTGATTATGTGTAGGGGGAGTAAAAGGATTTCAGGTATATTTTTACAATTTTTTTTTTATTATTTTTTTTATGTTATGTTTTTTATCTTTAGTTTTGTTTTAGTTTTTCTTGGTTTAAATAGTGTTTTTCTATTTCATTTCTTTTTCCCGCTTACTTGTGTTTTTGATTTCTGATTTTTTTTCGGCTCACGTTTTTCTCTCTATCGCATACTCTGTGTTCAAAATCTCAATCTGTGTTCGTGAAATCAAGGTATGTGTTTTCGATTACTTCGCATTCGTTTATCGATCTTAAGTAATGTTTCATTATGCTTATTGTTGATTCAAGTGTTCATAAATTTGATTTTTTGCTTTTCTCGAACTGTTCATCTTCCAAAATCTCAGATTGTGATTTCGTGCGTTTTTACTTAAATCAAGTATTGGGTTTTGCTTAGAACTGATATTCGATCATCAGGTATGCATCCTTTATCTTTAATTTCTTGTATTTTAGCTTTAATTTTGGTTTTTGTGGTTTTCGGCTTGTATTCGCGAAAACTAAGTTTCTGAATAAGGTTGATAGACCCGCAAAGTGAATCTTGCGCGTCTAGCTAGAAACGCAAAGTGAACTTTGCGCGTCTATCTAGAAACGCAAAGTGAACTTTGCGCGTCTAGCTAGAAACGCAAAGTGAACTTTGCGCGTCTAACTAGAAACGCAAAGTCTACTTTGCGCGTCTAACTAGAAACGCAAAGTCTACTTTGCGCGTCTAACTAGAAACGCAAAGTCTACTTTGCGTTTCTAACTAGTTAAGCAATCTTTTTGTTTTTTTGTTTTCTTTGTTTTTTCAAGTGAAGTTTACGTATCAACTAGGACACGCAAAGTCTACTTTGCGTCTCCTCTTTGACACGAAAACTCTCTTTGCGTTTATGTTTCTTGCTTTATTTTTTGGGTTTTTATATCAAGTATGATTGACCCGCAAAGTGTACTTTGCGCAACCAACAGGACACGCAAAGTCTAGTTTGCGTTTCCCGTTGGACACGCAAAGTGAACTTTGCGCATCACACTTGATACGCAAACCTTCCTTTGTGTTTTTGTTTGTTGGTTGTTTTTCTAAGTATAGTTTTCGGACCATTCTAGAAACGCAAACTTACCTTTGCGACTCATGACTGAAACGCAAACTTGGCTTTGCGTTTCACGTTCAACACGCAAACCTTGGTTTGCACTTCTAACTTGGCACGCAAACCATACTTAGAATATATATATTTTTTATTTTTGTCTAATTCTTTTTCATTTTGTTTTCCAGGTCTATTATGTCTTCTAAAACAAATACAGATCCAATGATTCAAGACGAGAATGTCAATCTCGATGATCCATCTGATCGAGTTTCTCATGATACTCCCATGCCGTCTCATCCTTCTGTTGGAGCCGATCTTTCTGCTTCTCGTCGTACACCAAATGATGTGTTCCCAACCATCATGTACATGCCTTACAAGCCGAATAACTATCACGTGGACTTTGACAGAATCAAGATACATCCGGTGATACGAGCAATTCTCAGAGGTCATCCACTTGCCCCTGCTCTTTCTTACTGCGCAGATGTTCCTGAAGTTTATCTACAGCAGGCTTGGCATACAATAACAAAGAATGAAATGGCTCGTCCGCATCACTTTGATCTTCAAATAGATCAATTTGAATCTTTCCTTTCATACAAGCGACTGAGGTTGATACTGGAGCTTCCTGAGCCGAATTCCAGACCAGGTCGTACTACCTATGACAGTTTTCCATCAGAAGAGGAAGTATTTGAGGGAATCAAACAACTTGGATATGTTGGTCAACTAAACAAAGTTACAGACTTTGACAAGTCTAATCTACCTCCAGTATGGTATGCACTGTTCTCAGTTATCATCAGGTGCCTGACATCGAAGCATTCTGGCACAGATAGTGCAAGTTTACTGTATCTTCGTGTTAGACCATAAATCTGTTGGATACAAGATCAAGAAGACTGAAGGTCAAAGTTCAAGAAAGTCAAAGCTGAGAAAGTCAACTCTCATTAAAGTCAAAGTCTATTTGTAATAAAAAGTCGAAGTATTGTATTTGTATTTGTTTTTCCTTGTATTTTAGATGTAGGTATAAATACCTTGTATTTTTCTATTTTCAATAGTAGGAAGCTTATTTTGAGAAATACGATTGAGAGAAAATCTGTAGAGAGAGGAAGAGAGAGTTCTAGAGAGAGAAAGTTCTATTTGAATTGAGAATTGAATTCAAAACATGTAATTGAATTGAATTGTTTGTTTTGATTAATTGTTTGTGATTGGAAACTAGAATTTAGGGAATAACAATTGGTATCAGAGCAGATCGAAATCGAAATCAAATCAAGAAATCAAGAAAAGTTCGTTGTTACTGTTCATCGTCACTGTTCATCGAAGTTCAAATCAAATTTTGAGTTTTAGTACAAATTAGGTGTTGAAATCGATCAGAGTTTGTTCATATAGTATAATCTATCATGTTTGTATGATTTGATTTGTCAATTGTACTGTAATTTTCTTGTAATTTTGGATTTTGTTGAAGTTTTTGTTCACGAGTTCTTAACACTGTAATCGAGTCGATTTGTATAGATTTGTGTTTTAGATCAAAATTAGTTGATTGTATTGTGTTCTCGATGAATATGTGAGTAAATTCTCAAAGTTTGGTGCGAAAATTCAAAGTTTAGATCGAATTTCGGTGAAAAGTGAAGAACACGCATGGATTTCTGAAGAACGCGCTAGATCATTGTTGGGAATTCAGAATTTGCACAAGTATGGTTAATGCTGCTAGCACAACATAGTTAGTACTGCTAGTAGTTAGTACTGCTAGTAGTTAGTACTGCTAAGGGTTACTACTGCCAACTTAATCAATACTGCTGAACATGGTTAATGCTTCTGAACATGGTTAGTACTGCTTATGAGATGAAGACTTCGTATGGCAATGAAGACAACTGTATTGATTGAAGATATTCATGGAAAGTTTGGAGATAACTTTGGAAGATTATACTGAAGATCTTTTATATTTTGTAATTATCTTTTATTTTCAGTATATGTATAGACTTAGTCAGAATAGTTTAGAAAGTAATTTTTTGAGTTTTTGTTTTGATAGAGAGAATTAACCTCAAGGTTTATAATCCTAGTTCTAGAGAAGTAGAATTCGTATTGGTGAGCCTGTTCATCAATATTGAGGTTTTGTTTGAAAACTTGTAGCTTTAATCTTTCAATAAAGTTTACAAGTTGTGATTCATATTCACTGTTTCATTGATATTCTGAATATTAAAGTGTTATTCCGCAAACTCCTTTAATATTGTTTCTGAGTGTTTATTCTTGTTAAGAATTCAGATCCTGACAAGTGGTATCAGAGCAAGTATTCTCAGAAACCTTCATTCATCATGGAAAACACAGTTGAATCAAACAGTACTCTTGTCTCAAAGGTTCCAATGCTCAGATCTAATGAGTTTGACATGTGGAAGATAAGGATCAAGCAATACATTCTCCTCACAGATTACTCTATGTGGGACATCATTGAGAATAGACCATCTGATGAAGGAAAAATTGGTGCAGATGGAAAAAGAACACCACCAAAGACAGATGCAGAAAAGAAGATAAGGCAGACAGAGATGAAAGCCTTAAGCACACTGCTCTTGGCTATTCCCAATGAATATCAACACCAATTCTGCAATTGCACTGATGCACAGATGCTTTGGAATGCTCTAGAGAAAAGATTCTCTGGTACCAAAAGTACCAAGAGAAATCAGAAGGCAATACTGAAGCAATTGTATGAAAATTTTATGTCAACAAAGAATGAGTTCATGACTCAAACTTTTGACAGGTTTGACAAGCTGATTGGTGAACTAGCTACTATGGGAGTAAAGATTGATCAAGATGATGTAAACAGAAAGTTCTTAAGGTCCCTAGGAGATGAATGGACCATGTATACTGTTTCATTCAGACAGAATGAACAATTGGAAGAAAAAGAACTTGATGATCTGTACAATGACCTTAGAGTATTCGAAGCTGAGGTGGAGGCAAAGAAGAAGCCTTCTGGATATGTTCATAATGCTTCACTCCTATCAGCATCAATTGATTCTACTGCTAACTCTGAATCAGTTAATGCTGCTAATGGAGCAAATCAAGAAAAAGGCACTGAATCTGTTTTTGAAGCCTTTCTGTCCAGCCATGGAAACTCTTCTTTAATCAATGATGACTTGGAACAACTTCATCCTGATGCTCTTGAAGAGATGGATATTAAATGGCAGATGGCCATGCTTTCCATGAGAGTAAAGAAATTCATCAAGAGGACTGGGAGGAATAACTTCTCCCAAAGAAGAGAAGATGGAGCAGGATTTGACAAGTCAAAGGTAGAATGCTATAAATGTCATATGAAGGGACACTTTGCCAGGGAATGCAGAAGTGGAGTGCCTCACAATAACCTCCAACAAGCTCAGACTGGTAGCTTCAACCAGAACAGAAACTCTGCTCAAGCCTTTGTTTCTCAACAAGGAATGGGGTTTGACTGGAGTGATCAAGCAGAAGAGGCTACTCAAAATCAAGCTCTCATGGCAGAGGTATCTGATCTCCCAACTGAGGTAAGTTCTAATCTCTGTTCTAAAACTTGCATAGACACTGTTAAAAGGTACAGGGATCACAACCAGAATATGAGTGATGACCTTAAGAGGTTAGCAAAAGATATAAAAGACTATGTGAGAATTGTTGAGAGGTTTGAGGAAAAAATTAAAGGTTTCCAAGCCAATGAACTTCAACACTCATATGACACAAACTACTGGAAGTGGGAAAAAAAGGATCTAGAACTCCAACTGACAAAGTCTAAAGAGGAGAGTGAAAAGTTGAGAGGGGAGCTAGCCAAAGTTAAGCTAGATGTAGAAAAGTTTTCCAATGCTTCTAAAGCAATGGACTCTTTATTACAAACTCAGATTCATGACAAGATGAGAAGAGGAATTGGGTACAATACCACACCACCACCATGCAAAAACAACTACATCCCTCCTACATCAGACTTGCTAGAAACCAAAGATAGGAAGGACTTGCCTGAGGGAGCCACTGAGATAGATCCCTTAGATGAAGTAGTTGTTGAGGACAAAACTGAGAAAGAAGCTGGTAAGGGTAAGGAGAACACTGTGAGTGATGAGATTCCTCTAGAGAATCACAATATTACCAATGAGGGTTGTGGAAAGATTTGGGTAAAATCTAAGGACATAGAGAAGACTGAGGGAAAGTCTAGTAAGGTCCATTACAAGCAGACCACAGTTGTGAATCCTGTTCCTTGCAAACAATGTGCTTGTACTAAATCTGAGCCCCTAAATCATGATAAAAGGAGGGGTAATCAAAGAAACTGGAATAATAAGTGGGCACAAAAACAAGGGATTGATCTGAGTAAAATCAATAGACCAAAACCTTGTTTTATTTGTGGAAAGCTCAATCATATTGCTAAATACTGTTATTTCAATCCTATGAACCAAAGGTTGAATTTTCAAAGATCTGTGCAAAAACCCTTTGGTTATAGGAAGAATGAAAGGAACCATGTGGCTAAGAAATCTGTTAAATATAAAAGCCACATGAAGAAAAAGACTGTTGAGGAGAGTGTCAAGATGTGGTTTCCTAAAAGCACTAAAACTGTTAGTACTGCTACCACAAATAGTTGCTGACAATGATAGTGCTGCTAGAAGCAATACTACTGCTACCAATGTTAGTGCTGCTAAGAGTATTAGTATTGCTAAAACTAACATTGTTAGTGCTTCTTCTAATATTAATGTTGCTAACTCTGTTAGTACTTCTAAGGTTAGTACTGCTTCTAATGTTTGTGCTGCTAAGCCAATCATCTTGACAAAGCACTCTAGTAAAGAGTGCTCTGAGTTTAAAAATCTCATCAAAAAGGAATGTAAATACTTTGATGAGAAAGGGAGACCAAAGACCACTTTGGCTTGGGTTCCCAATCAATACTAATTGTTTTTATCTTATGTGCAGGGCAACCAGCAGCCAAGGGGAAGAGCATCTGGCATGTTGATAGTGGTTGTTCTAGGCACATGACAGAGAACATGTCTTGCCTCAAGAATTTCAAGAAAATTGATGGTGGACATGTTGCCTTTGGAAATACTTCAGATGGAGGTAAGATCAGTGGTAAGGGTGATGTAACCAAAGGTAAAATGACCTTTGAAGATGTATTCTATGTTGAGCAATTAAGGTACAACCTGTTAAGTGTATCACAGGTTTGTGACAAAAAGCATAGTATATTATTTACTGATTCTGAATGCATTATCCTTGCTCCTGGATTCAAGGTAGTTGATGAAAAGATGATACTACTAAGAACTCCCAGAAAGGATAATGTCTATTGCTTAGATATGGAAAACGTTTCAACTGATTCATCCCTAAACTGTCTTGTTTCAACAGCATCTTTGGATGAATCATCACTTTGGCACAGAAGGATGTGTCACATGAACTTTAAAACTATGAATAAACTTGTTAAAAACAACCTTGTAAGAGGTTTACCTTCAAAAGTCTTTTCTTGTGATGATCATTGTGTTGCATGTCTCAAAGGCAAACAACACAAAACTTCTCATAAGTCCAAAGAGTTAAACACTATCTCTAATTCTCTTCAGTTGTTGCATATGGATCTGTTTGGGCCTACAAATGTTATGAGTATAAGTAAGAAATCATACTGCTTAGTTATTGTTGATGATTACTCTAGATTTACCTAGGTATATTTTCTAAGGACTAAGGATGAGACAAGTGGACTGATCAAATCCTTTATTCTAAGAATTGAAAACCAAACAAATCAAAAAGTAAAAGTCATTAGGTCAGACAATGGTACTGAATTTAAAAATCATAACCTAAACACCTTTTGTGAGGAAAAAGGAATTGAGAGGCAATACAGTGCTCCTAGGACTCCACAACAAAATGGTGTTGCTGAGAGAAGGAATAGAACACTGATTGAGGCTGCTAGATCTCTGTTAGCTGATTCAAAACTTCCAATTACTTTCTGGGCTGAAGCAGTTAATACTGCTTGTTATGTCCAAAACATAGTTCTAGTAGTCAAGCCTAAAAACAAGACACCATATGAGCTTTTAAATAAAAGAAAACCATTTATTGGATTTTTCAAACCTTTTGGGTGTTCTTGTACCATTCTCAATACCAAAACTCACTTAGGAAAGTTTGATAGCAAGGCAAATGATGGTTTTATTGTTGGTTACTCATCTCAGAGTAAGGCTTACAGAGTATTTAATTCCTCTTCTAGAATAATTGAGGAAAGTGACAATGTCAAATGCAATGAGAACACACCAAATCCTATTGGTTCAGGTCCTCAGTGGTTGTTTGACATTGATTCACTAACTAACTATTTGGGTGTCAGTAGTGATGATCATGCAGGTTCAGGAAGTGGAGGATCAGGGGATGAACAAGTACAAGTACAAGACATTATTCTTCAGTATGTGATCTTTCCCATACCTACAATGGAACCTGTTGATTTTTGGGAAAAAGAGACTATGACTGAACCAATTCAGAGTGAAGAAGAAAGAAGAGATGAGGAGAATCAAGTGCATGAAGAGCCAGAAGCAGCTGATGAGATCACCTCAGCTGACTTAAATGAGTCCAATTTAGAAGTGGGAATCAATGAAGAACCTAGTCATCAGACTAGAACTCAAAAGAACCATCCTCCAGAGCTGGTCATAGGAGACATCTCTTCTCCTATGATAACAAGGAATCAAAGCAGACTTCAAGAGCTGCAGGATCAGCAACAAACAGTACTCTCTTGCTTCTATCTCAGATTGAGCCTAAGAAGGTTTTTGATGCAATGAAAGACTCCAGTTGGATAGAAGCTATGCAAGAAGAGTTACTGCAGTTCAAATTGCAAGAAGTTTGGGACTTGGTAGACCTTCCAAAAGGTCATAGAGCTATTGGCACCAAATGGATTTTCAGGAATAAAAAGGATGAGAAGGAATTGTGATCAGGAACAAAGCAAGGCTTGTGGCACAAGGGTACACTTAGGAAGAAGGCATAGATTATGAAGAAGTGTTTGCCCCAGTTGCAAGGGTAGAGGCAATTAGGCTATTTCTAGCCTATGCCTCATACATGAAGTTCAAGGTATATCAAATGGATGTGAAGAGTGCCTTTTTATATGGTACAATTGATGAAGAAGTATATGTCTGTCAGCCCCCTGGATTTGAAAATCCATCATATCCGGACAGAGTATACAAACTGAAGAAAGCACTTTATGGTCTACATCAACCCCCAAGAGCATGGTATGATACTCTGTCTACCTATCTCTTAGAAAATGGGTTTGAAAGGGGAATAATTGACAAGACCCTCTTCATTAAAAGGAGTAAGAAGGACATCCTACTTGTTCAGATCTATGTGGATGACATCATCTTTGGATCCACACAAGATCAGATGTGTAGAGACTTTGAAAAGTTGATGCACAAGAGCTTTAAAATGAGTTCAATGGGTGAACTTACCTTCTTCCTTGGGCTTCAAGTGAAACAGCAGAAAGATGGGATCTTTATAAGTCAATCAAAGTATGTGAAAAACATTCTGGATAAGTATGGTTTAACAGACTCAAAGCCAACAAGCACACCTATGGAGACTCATAAACAGATCACTGTTGATCTTGAGGGGGAGGATGTTGATGTCCATCTATATAGATCAATGATTGGATCTCTCATGTATCTCACAGCCTCAAAACCAGACATCATGTTTCCAGTGTGTCTGTGTGCCAGATTCCAAGTCAAGCCAAAACAATCACATCTTCAAGCTGTTAAGAGGATTTTCAGATACTTAAGAGGGCAACCTAGATTAGGTCTTTGGTATCCTTATGAATCCAACTTTGACTTGATTGCATATTCAGACAGTGACTTGGGTGGTGCTAATATGGATAGAAATTCTACTTCAGGTGGATGTCAGCTTTTGGGTGCAAGACTAGTATCTTGGCAGTGTAAGAAACAAACCACAGTGTCCTTATCAACAACAGAAGCTGAGTACATTACTGCTGCAAGTTGTTGCTCTCAGGTTCTATGGATTTAGAATCAAATGTTGGACTATGGGGTAACCTTTCTTCACACTCCAATCTTCATTGACAATAGCAGTGCTATAAGCATTGTTAACAATCCAGTCAAGCACTCGAAAACAAAACACATTGAGATCATGTATCACTTTATTAGAGATTGTAATGAAAAGAAGCTTATTCAAGTTGCTAAAGTTCATACTGAAAACCAGTTTGCTGATCTATTCACTAAAGCTTTTGATGTGGGTAGATTCACCTTCTTGGTCACAAGTGTGGGCATGATCAACTCTGAATGAGCTCATGTTTAAAAAGTGATTGTATACCTGTTATTTGGTTGTTTTTGGTTGTTACTAATCATCTTTCTCAGGAAGTAAATTGCCTTGTTCAGACCAAATCAAGCTTCAATAGTGTAAGTGTAGTTAATGCTGCCAGAGTTCGTTAATACTGCTAGTGGTTAATACTGCTCTCAGTTAATACTGCTAGTTAGTTAATACTGCTCTCAGTTAATACTGCTAGTGGTTAATACTGCTCTCAGTTACTACTGCTAGTGGTTAATACTGCTCTCAGTTAATACTGCTAGTTAGTTAATACTACTCTCAGTTAATACTGCTAGTTCGTTAATACTGCTAGTGGTTAATACTGCTCTCAGTTTCTACTGCTAGTTCGTTAATACTGCTAGTGGTTAATACTGCTCTCAGTTAATACTGCTAGTTAGTTAATACTGCTCTCAGTTAATACTGCTAGTTCGTTAGTACTGCTAGTGGTTAATACTGCTCTCAGTTAATACTGCTAGTTAGTTAATACTGCTCTGAGTTAATACTGCTTATGTCCCGAATTGTATAAATACCCTTTTTGCCCGCCTAAAAGTTCATAACGACTCTTTGATTACTATTCATCTGCTCTCTAACCCTTTTTCTCTCAAGCACCTCGTAAGTTACAGGCAAGAACTCTCAAGCTCAATGGCATCCATGGCGTTCATTGATGAGCACAACGAAATCGCGATGCTTCAAAAGCCGAAGCAGGCTGATGGATTTCACCAGATAGTCAATTTTCTGAAAACAAGCCATATCGCGTATGCCCTTACAGTGTCACCATCCATCTACATTGAGCACCAGAAACAATTATGGGCAAATGCCACCATTGTTACTGAAAATGGTGTGCAAGTTATCAAGACAAGGGTGTGTGACAAACCCTTGACAGTTTCTGAAGAGGTAATTCGCATTAGTCTACGTCTAGACGATGCCTCAGGTATCTCATCTATCTCTAATGATGAACTGTTTTCAACTCTTACTAGAATGGGGTATGGAGGCCCATTGGGTGTTTTCAAGTTCTCAAAAGCTAAATTTTCCCCCCAATGGCGGTTCTTTGTCCATACCCTGATGCACTGTATTTCCAAAAAGACTACTGGATGGAGTGAGTTCAGTAGTACCACTGCTTATGCTTTGGTTTGCTTGGTCACTGCCAGAAAGTACAATTTTTCAAAAATGATTTTCATTGACCTTGTGTCAAACTTGGGAAACAAAAAGAGTTTTTATATGTATCCAAGATTTGTACAGGCAGTTATAACCAATGAATTGACGGATATGCCTCAATTTGATGAGGTATATGTACCTAAAATCCCCAAAGGTAAGGTCTTTTCAAATATGAAGAGATCTCCATTGGACTCGAAAGGAGTTGACACCCCATTGTTCTCTACAATGATGGTGGTGTCCCCCAATCCAGAAGGTATGGCTTCAGGGTCAAGGCCCTCATTAGACCATCCCACTGAAAGCCAATCCCAACCTTCAATCAGTATATCAATCCCACAGTCCCTTCTTCAAAAACCAACTTCACCAATCACCAATACATACATCAGGAAAAAGGTAAAGAAGGCTCCTTCCCTTCTTGTACCTTCACCCACAAAGCCTTTAAGTCCTCTAATGGAGAATTCTCCATTAGAGAATATCTATAAGGAAACCACAGGGGTGTCTCCCAACCCCAAGGAGGTGTTCAATGAGGAGATGTATGAGCATATGGTTGAGCAGGCTGCCACTACTCCTGCTAGCAAAAAGGAGGACAGTGGTAACATTAATAAGACCTCCCCCATGGAAACTTTGAATGAGCAATCATTCAAAGGTCCCAGGTGCCAAGAAACCAAGGGGGTGGAGGGTGCTTCTGCTAGGCAGAAGACTTCCACTACTAAAAGATCCCATGATCCTTCAAAAGGGGGTAACACTCCTGGAGAAGGTGAGGACATATATGACTACAATGAATTGATGGAAACAATAGGCAACATCAATCTGGATGTCATCAAACAAGGCAAAGACATAGAAGAAATGAATATGGTAATTCTGTCTCAACAAGTACAGATTACCAAATTAAAGAAAATGGTGACAAGATTGGTGCAAAAGAAGAGGAGAAGGCAGTTTCTTTTGAAGAAGAGAAAAAATGCTAATGATGCTTTCAACAAGGGGGAGAATTCAGAGGCTGAAGCAGAAAAGGAAAGTACATCTGAGATGGGATTTGATGTTAAGGGGGAGAAAGCTGTAGAAACAGATAAGGTTCAAGCAGCAGTAACAGAACAGGTAGCAGCAGTAACAGGGCTATCTGTTGAAGAATTGGAAATAGGAGAAACTTTGGTAAAAGCAAAGAACGACACTCCTAAGGCTACTCAAAAGGCCAAGGGAGTGGTCATCATTGAAGGAGGACTTGAAAAGAAGAGAAAAGAAAGAAGTGAGCCTGGTTTGAAGGATGCAAAGGGTAAAGCTAAGATGGTTGAATCTGAACAACCTTCAAAGAAGAAGAACCAGGTGGAGTTAGATGAAGAAGTAGCAAAACAACTTCAAGCAGAAATGGAAAAGGAGGAACAACTCCAATATGAAAAAGACAGAGAGCTTGCACTGGAGATGGCCAGAAAGCTCAATGAAGAATATCAAAAGAGCATAAAAACTGCAGCTGAAGTCAAGAAAATACCAGTCAAAAGAATGCCAGTCAAAAAGCAGAAAAGACAACCTTCCAATTAGGAAAGGAGAAAAATGATAAATTTCTTGAAAGGTTCAATTGGTGTCAAAGGAGAAATGTTCACTAATATGGCATACAACCAAGTTGAGGAGCTCTATAAGAAGGAAATGGCAAAGCTCCAAGAGGATTCCTCTCAAAGGGAAGAAGCAGAAAGAAGGATGAAAGAGAGACATGATCTCAACATCCAACAACCATTCCCTGAGAAAACCACACCTTCAAAGGATCAAGATGAAGAAAAGAAGGAAGAACAAGAGAATGTTGGTATGGAAATGAAATATGCCAAGAGAGTAAAGACCATAGCTTCTAAGAAACAGTCCAAGAAGCCAAGGGTTGAAGAAGCTGAAATAGAGGCAAAACCTTCAGTTACGCCTTCAGCAGAATCTGTGCAGAACGCAGAGCAGTCCAATAAGCAATTTGATGAGCAAGTGGGTCTTTATCTGACTGTAATAGAACCAGTTCAGGTTGTTCCCATTTCTGTGAAAGCACCAGAAGTCATCTTTTGGGACATTCTGAGAGACAATAGAAAGGATTACTTCAGGCTTAAAAGAGTTGGTGATGTATTTGAAGTATATTCAACTTGGGGGAAAGTAATCAGAAGTTGCTCCAGAGCTGATCTTGAAGAGATGCATAAGGTGGGAATAAAGCTTTATGAACATGTTTTGAAAGGAACTGAAGAAAGTCTACTCAAGATTTCAATGGAATATCTTTGTATGATGTTTGAACCAGAAAAAGTGGTTTACAGAATCAAGGATCTACATCATGAGTATGGGTTTAAGAAGATTG
Organism: Arctium minus; assembly: GCA_954870635.1. Classification (NCBI taxonomy): domain Eukaryota; kingdom Viridiplantae; phylum Streptophyta; class Magnoliopsida; order Asterales; family Asteraceae; genus Arctium; species Arctium minus. The sequence continues at coordinate 71,390,385 of OX941091.1, read as the reverse complement.
ATAAGTGGATAGTCTTTGAAAACTGTGGTGTATACACGATCACAATTGATAACTGTTATCATGAGTACTACCTAGTGGACAAAGTGTATGATCATAGCAAGGAGAAGATGAATGGGATGCTGAAAGCTAAGCTAGTATGTGCAAAGGAAGCAGAAATGGCCAGAATTGTGGTAAGAAGAACAATTAATCAAAGTCTGGGTATGGATCCGAATTTGGGCAACTAAGTTGTAGTGTTGAAAGCATCTTGAAGACCATAAATGAAGAACTTGACTTCTCTTCTCAAAAGTCAAGTTAGGGGGAGATTGTTGGGAATTCAGAATTTGCACAAGTATGGTTAATGCTGCTAGCACAACATAGTTAGTACTGCTAGTAGTTAGTACTGCTAAAGGTTACTACTGCCAACTTAATCAATACTGCTGAACATGGTTAATGCTTCTGAACATGGTTAGTACTGTTTATGAGATGAAGACTTCGTATGGCAATGAAGACAACTGTATTGATTGAATATATTCATGGAAAGTTTGGAGATAACTTTGGAAGATTATACTGAAGATCTTTTATATTTTGTAATTATCTTTTATTTTCAGTATATGTATAGACTTAGTCAAAATAGTTTAGAAAGTAATTTTTTGAGTTTTTGTTTTGGTAGAGAGAATTAACCTCAAGGTTTATAATCCTAGTTCTAGAGAAGTAGAATTCGTATTGGTGAGTCTGTTCATCAATATTGAGGTTTTGTTTGAAAACTTGTAGCTTTAATCTTTCAATAAAGTTTACAAGTTGTGATTCATATTCACTGTTTCATTGATATTCTGAATATTAAAGTGTTATTCCGCAAACTCCTTTAATATTGTTTCTGAGTGTTTATTCTTGTTAAGAATTCAGATCCTGACAATCTGCAAAATGCGCAAGTTATTCGTTAGAACGCGCAAGCTGAAGGACATCAGTATTGGTCAAAACGCGCAAGGCATTGTTAGCGAGTTCTAGAAACTCGCTGATTGAAGTCTGCGAGTTTGGAGAAGTTGGAAAATTTTCTAAGGATTAGAATGCGCACGTAATGGTTAGCGAGTTCTACAAACGCGCTAATCGAAGGGTGCGCATTTGAGAAGGAACAGTGATCTGCGAGTTCTTTCATCGTGCGAGTTTGGAATTTCAAGAAGAGTTTCTAAGTGGTGGAGCGCGCAAGTATTGACTAGCGAGTTTTAGAAACGCGCATGTCTCAATTAGCGCGCTTCATTATGAATAGTGATCTGCGAGTCTTTCAATCTGCGAGTTTGTTCAAAACGCGCAAGTAGGCACTTGCGAGTTCAGGAAACGCGCACGCTGCTATCTGCGAGTTTTAGCGAGTTCTTTTGATCTGCGAGTTTCACTTTGAATAGTGGTTTGCGAGTTTCAGCGCCTGCGAGTTTTAAGCTTTAACAGTGACTTGCGAGTTTCTGTACTTAGTCTGTAGAGGGGGACATAATTATGATTGTGATCAAAATTCCTAAATTTCAATTTCAAGATTTCTTGTATTTTTGTGATTTCATATTTTGGACTAACGATCAGTTCTAGTTTCTTATTGCATATTTTTCAAAACAGGTACATACAGGATGACTTCCAGAGACGCTCTCTCAATTGGAACTGATGTCAAGCCTCCGGTGCTGTTCAAAGGAGAATATGAACAATGGAGAGATAGATTTTTGGACTTTGTTGATAGACAATCAAATGGAGAGAACATTCTGAAATCTATCACAGAAGGTCCAATGAAGAAACCTACTGAGGAAATTCCTGCTGGTGGTAATGATTCAGATGGAGCTCCGAGAACAAGGAGAGTGGATAAAAATTATGCTAGTTTTTCTGATGAACAGAAGAAAAGGTTTGATGCTGATAAACAACCCAAATCTTTGCTTTTACAAAGCATGACAAATGAGATATATGTGAAAATGGATAGCTACAATGAAACTGCCAAGTTAATGTGGGATCAATTAAGAAAAATGATGTTGGGTTCTAGAGTTGGAAACCAAATGAAGGTAGCTAACTGCATAAACAACTACGAAGAATTTAGAGCAAAAGAAAATGAAAGCTTGGAGGAAACCTATGATAGGTTTGTGCTGCTTCTGAATGAGCTTTCCAAGAACAATGTCAACAAGCAACAGATTGAGAACAATGTAAAGTTTCTCAGCATATTGCAACCTGAATGGAAAGAGCACACGCGAAGGATGAAACAAATGAAGGATTTGAGCGAAATACCACTACATGAAGTCTACGAGACTCTGCGACAGAATGAAGAAGAGGTAGAAGAGAAAAGAGCTGAGAAAAAGAAAGTTGAGAAAGTTGTTGATCCTATAGCATTAGTAGCTGGAGAGAAAGAGAAAGAAAAGATAGAGAAGAAGAATAAGAAGAAGACAGTGGTATTTAGTTCTTAATCAGAGTCTGAATCTGATGGAGATGATGGAGAAAGTCTCAAGCAGGCTATGCTACTGTTAACTCGTGCTTTCCAAAAGAAGTTCTACAAGAAGCCAGGATCCAATTCTCAGAGATATTCTTCATCAATCTCAAAGAACCACGAGCATAGAGAAAGATTGGAAGGAAATAGAATGATTGAGAAAAAGATAGAAGAAAAGAAGAAGTATGTAAATGACTACACAAGTACTAAAAAGAAGACGGCTAATGATCTGATCAAATGCTACAACTGTGGCAAGTTCGGACATTATGCAAAAGAATGTCGGAAGCCAAAGGTTCGCAACTCAGAATATTATCAAAACAAATTGCTCTTGGCCAAACAACAAGAAGATGGCAGGGCATTAATGGCTGAAGATGAATACTGGTTGTATCATTCTGATGAGGAAGAACAAGAAGAGACTGCTCATCTATGCTTGATGGGAAAAGAAGTGAAAGATGATGATTCAGATGATGAGACTGCTGATGAGTTAATGAACTTAATTGAAAATGATTTCATGACCAAAATGGAAGCCATGAGGGTCGAACTTCAAGATCTTCAAAATAAATTGAAAAAGGAAAAAGACAGAGTTGCTAGGAGAAATGAAAAGGTCTTTGAGCTCAACACGTCAGTTATTGAGAACAAAGATTTAATTGATTCTCTACGCAAATCTGCTTCTGTTTTTCAAAATGAAAAAGATTGCTTTGAAAATAAGATTTCTGAATTGCAAAAACAATTGTTTAAGTCTGATTTTGAAAAACAAGAATGTGTTCTAAAATCGTTTAAACTGCAGGTTGAGAACAAGACTTTAGAGAAAAAGGTAAATGGTTTGGAAGCAAAATTGTATCTTAGAGGCCAAACAGATAAAACTATTTTTTTGAATACACCTGATGAAGATGCTGATTTTAAAGAAAAATGGGGATTAGGGTTTGATAATCCTCATTACTTAGAAAAAGCTATCAGAAAACAGCCAGGTCTATATAATGCAAATTATATGTATGCAGCTGGTGAATATCCTCATTTGAAACCCAAATTTATCACCAAAGCATCAAAAGAAGTTGAGGAAAAAGAAGATGAGAAAAGAATGAATTTGAAGAAAATGCAACTACCATTCTGTTATGAAAGACTGAATGATAGTTATCTTTCTAAAACACCAAAATTTCTTTCAACTGATTATTTTGCTAGTTATTCTTTGACTGAGATGGAGGCAAAACCTGTTCAAGCCAAAATTTATGTACCTCCACTTGTCTTAGAGAGCAAAATAATTGAGTTAGAAAATATTTTATCTGATGAAAGAATTTTGAGTGATCTAACACAAAACGTATTTTCTACAGTATTAAAGAACACAGATTTTATTTGCAAATCTAAAGTGTGTTCTACATCTTCAAAAGTACCTCAAACTTCTAAGACTGATTTTGATGATCTATTTGAGTCTGCAAATGATTTTCTAAATTCTGATGAAGGGTGTATCAAGGAAATTGATATGTTTGACTTTACTGCTCAACTTCCAAATCATTCTACTTTTATCATAAATGGAAAAGTTTTACCAAGTATACATGAGAAAGGTGAATCATCAACTAAGGTTGGTGAATCAGTTTCTGGGAATGCTGATTACTATGTTAATGGTAAGAAACATAAGGAACAACATTCACAGAACAAGAATAACACTAGTAAACGCAAGAAAAATCAATCTCAGAAATCTGATTTTCCTAATAAATCTAAATCTTTTGTTTCAGATATAAGTAAGAAAAGGTCGAAAGTGAGAACCGAATGGCGACCAAAAAGGAAGGATGATGAGATAACTGAATCAGTTTCTGATAATTCTTGTACTAGATCTGATAGTAGTGATTCTGATGTAGTTGGTCAACATGCTTCTCATAAACAAAACCTTGTAACTTCTTACAAGCGGTATTAAATAAAGCAATTGATTCAATTATCTCCTATTACTACTAAATCTTATCATTATCGGAGAAATGATTTTGCTTATTCTCATAATTATTCTGATTGGTTTGGATCTTATCATGTTTATTCTTCAAGATCAAATGTTTTTAAAAGTTTTCAACGAAAAGGAGGATCCATATTCAAATGGATACCAAAATCATGTACTAATCTGTTAGGACCCGTTTTTAAATGGGTACCTAAATCTATTGTTTCCTGATTTCTCTTGCAGACCCGGCATATGTGGTACTTGGACAGTGGATGTTCCAAGCATATGACTGGGCAAAAAGCTTTATTGTCTAACTATACAGAGAAATTCAGTGGAAATGTCAGATTTGGAAACGATCAACTTTCACCTATCTTAGGATATGGTGACATCATTCAAGACAACATAACGATAAGTAAGGTCAGTTATGTCGAAGGGTTGGGGCACAACTTATTTAGCATTGGTCAATTCTACGATAAAGGGTTAGAGGTCAACTTCAAATCTAAGAGTTGCTCGGTTCGTACTGAAGATGGCACAGAACTCTTAGGTGGACATCGAAAGACAAACCTCTATACCATCAATCTGTCCAAAGTTCAGATTGACAATCAGGTATGTTTAATGACAAAAGCTTCAATGCAGCAAAGTTGGCTCTGGCACAGACGTTTATCACACCTGAACTTTCGTTATATCAACAAGCTGGTTAGTGGGAAATTGGTAAAAGGACTTCCTGAGTTGAAATACGAGAAAGAACACTTATGTGCTGCATGTGAGAAGGGTAAGATGAAAAGATCTCCGCATAAACCGAAGCCTGAACCAAGCACTAGTTCTCCGTTAGAATTGTTACGTATGGATTTGTGTGGTTCAATGAGAACTCATAGTTTGGGTGGAAAGAAATACGTGTTGGTTATTGTGGATGATTACTCAAGATACACATGGCTCAAATTTCTTCGATCAAAAGATGAGACGCCCGAAGTTCTCATTACTTTCTTAAAGACGACCCAAGTGAATATGCAACGACAAGTCAAGTTTCTTCGAACGGACAACGACACAGAGTTCAAAAACAAGATAGGTGAAGAATATCTCGAATCGGTCGGGATATCACATCAGTACTCTGCTGCTCGTACGCCTGAACAAAATGGAGTAGTCGAAAGGCGAAATCGAACGCTAGTCGAGGCCGCTCGTACTATGCTCAGCCAATCCGATCTACCTCTATTTTTGTGGGCAGAAGCTGTGTCGACTGCATGCCATACTCAAAATCGGTCCATAATACACCGCCGTTTTCAAAAGACTCCATATGAGTTGATCAACAACAGAACACCAACAATCAAGTATTTTCATATATTTGGGTGTAAATGTTTTGTGCTTAACGACAGAGAGAGTCTGAATAAATTTAGTACTAAGGCGGACGAGGGCATCTTCATTAGTTATTCTTCCACATCTGCAGCATACCGTGTTTATCTGAAGGAGTTAAAGACAGTTGTCGAGAGTGTGAATGTAACATTCGATGAAGTGTTGGCTTCTGAACAACTCAGTTCAGAACCCGTGATCACTGGAGTATTAGCTTCTGGGCAGATCAGTCTAGAACCTGCTTCTACAACGAATAATTCGAATAACGCTTCTACATCTATTTCACATTTATCTGATTTAGATTTGTTATTTGAATTATTTTATAATGAGTTTCTAGGATCTAATTTGCCTAAATCTGTTGTGACTGACAGGTCTGAAGACACAAGTTGCAATCATCCAGTCACTTCAGAAGTTATAACTGAACCTGTATCCCCCGTTCAGTCAGAAACTCATGTTCCATTGAATAATCCTACAGTTGAAGATGTACAAGTAAATGCTGAGCCAGAAGTAATTGTTTCAGTTGGATGTGATATATTATCTACTCAACAGCCAGAGTCTGTTGTTCCAACTGATGCTTCTGCACCTGAAACTTCAACTGCAAACCTCCCTCCTATTATTCAAACTGAAAAGCCTGATAGTGGATTTTTAGATGATGATCATGATCAATCTTCATCTACTCCACTCCCTCATGAGCATCGCTGGACCAAAGAGCATCCATTACATCAAGTAATTGGAGATCTCAACAAGCCTGTACAAACTAGGTCAGCGACTCTTAATCAATGTATGCATGACTCATTCCTCAGTAAGATTGAGCCCACGCGAGTATCAGAGGCTCTTGCTGATTTAGACTGGGTATCTTCTATGCAAGAAGAGATCAATCAGTTTGAAGCCCTAAAGGTTTGGAGATTAGTTCCAAAACCAGAAGGTAAAACTGTGATAGGAACTAAATGGGTATTTAAAAACAAGAAGGATGAAGATGGTATCGTCATAAGGAACAAAGCTAGACTTGTTGCCAAAGGTTACCGGCAAGAGGAAGGCATAGACTACGATGAGACGTATGCTCTAGTAGCGCGTATAGAGGCAATCCGCATGTTTCTAGCCTACGCAGCTCATAAGAATTTCACAGTCTTTCAGATGGATGTGAAAACAGCCTTTCTAAATGGCATTCTTAAAGAGGAAGTGTACGTGTCTCAACCAGAAGAGTTCGTCAATCCAAAGAAGCCAGATCACGTCTACATCTTGGACAAAGCCCTGTATGGTTTAAAACAAGCCCCTCGAGCATGGTATGACGTTCTATCCAAATTCTTGGTCAAGTCCGGTTTTTCTAAAGGTAAAAGGAAAAAGCTGATATTATTCTTATTCTGATTTATGTTGATGATATAATATTTGGTTCTACTAATCCTAAATATTGCAAAAACTTTTCTAATCTCATGGTGTCACGTTTTCAAATGAGTATGATGGGAGAGATGAATTTCTTTCTCGGATTACAAGTTAAACAGTTTTCAACGGGGATTTTCATCAACCAATCTAAGTACATTTTGGATATTCTTCGGAAGTTCAATATGGAAAATTGTAAACCAATTGGAACCCCGATGGCACCAGGTACTAAAATTAGCACTGATCCTTCGAGTAAAAGTGTTGATGTTAGAACTTATAGAGGTATGATAGGATCGTTAATGTATCTTACATCTAGTAGACCAGATATTATGTTTTCCACATGTTTATGTTCTAGATATCAGGCTGCTCCCAAAGAATCCCATTTGGCTGCTGTCAAACGGATTTTTAGGTATCTGAAGGGGACTGCAGATCTTGGTCTGTGGTATCCTAAGGATATTGGGTTTCAACTGACTGCCTATTCAGATGCAGATCATGCAGGTTGCATGTTGGACAGAAAGAGTACTTCAGGTCACATTCAATTTCTTGGAGACAAGCTCGTTAGCTGGGCATCAAAGAAACAATTATGCGTTTCCACATCGACTACTGAAGCAGAGTATGTAGCTGCTACCAGTTGCTGCTCTCAAGTCTTGTGGATGCAAACACAGCTACGAGACTATGGATTCAAGTTTGACAAAATTCCAATCTATTGTGACTCGAAGATTGCAATAGCAATATCTGTTAATCCTGTTCAACATACGAAAACCAAACACATTGACGTCAGGTATCATTTTATAAAAGATAATGTCGAAAAAGGAACAATTGAACTTTATTTTGTAAAAACAGATTATCAGCTTGCAGATTTATTTACCAAACCATTAGATGAAAAAAGATTTAATTTTCTTGTCTCTAAGCTTGGTATGTTAAATCTTAAGACATAATCGGTTGTTACCTAATAAAGTTACGTATTGTTATTTTTCATCGTTTTCTTTATCTATATGTCTGAAGGATATCTGCATTTTAATTGTTTGCTCATGATCTCAGGAGGAGTAAAAGAAGAATTTAGATGATCTACATTCATTTGAGGGGGAGCATAACTAATTTCTGCATTTTACTTAAATGACAAAATTTTTGTGATGCATGATTTTAGGGGGAGCATATAATATCAAAAGGAGTAAGACTATGATTTCTGATTATCTCAAATCAGAACTCGTACATTAATCGTTTTATTGCTTTATGTCTTGTACTTTCGAATAAATTTGTGAATAAAGTTGCTTTGACTAGACTTTGAGATTTTTGCAGGATGAGAGAAGCTGACAAGATCATATCTTAATGACTTCAGCTTGACTTCATGAGATTTAAGATTGCGTGAAAAGGTAAATTTCTTATCTTAATCTCAAATATATCTGAAAGAAGGACAACTTTCAGATATAGAAAACATGTTCTGAAATTTTCAAACCACTTCCTGATTCTTAAACAGATTTTATAATTTGGAAGTGTGATTTTAAATGTTTTCATTTTATTTTTGTGCCTAATTGATAAACAAACCGTGTGTTTCCAAAGATAAATACTTGCGTATTGTATTTTCTACATACTTTCAAGTATTCACACAGATCGATTTAATTTTTGATCAAATTGTTCTTACCATGTCTCATATTGAAACATATTTTCGATGGTAAGAAACCCCGCTTGTACTTTAAAGAATTTTAAGCGATATTTCATTTCGAAACGTTATTTCGAGAATGTCTATATTTTTGTTTCATATAGACAATATCCGTTGCTTTTAACCATAAGCCTTGATTGCTATATCATTCATTTCTGATCATTTTCATACAATGTCAGATTTTCAAACAAGCCTTTTGCATTCATGTTCATTCATTCACTATACTTGTTTGAAAATACTTCAATGTTTAAAAATGCTCATATCTTCATGATTATATTCTGAGCATATATACATCTGACTTGTATTTTGAGCTTTAACTGATAAAGTTAAACCATATTGAGCACCATTATGCTTTCATAGGATTACATGGGTTCTTTGTGCTAGGATTTAAATGAACTTCTATGGAATCACGTTAACCAGTGATTTCTACCCAAGAAGTTAATCCATAGAGATTGAGTGTGAGGAGTCAAAAAGAAATGAGTGTGGGTGTGATGAGGTAAAATGTAAATGAGAGTTTGGTTAGAAGTGAGCATAATGATTAAAAGAAAGAGGGTGTGAGAACAGAGTAAAAGAATATTAAACTCTGCACCAACTACTTTCTGAGCCGGGCAGCCACATTACTAGCGTTTTACAACTCTTTGGGGAACGTTATTGAAACAGGCAATTAGCCCATGCCAACTCTTGACTAAACCCCACCAGCTACTCATTTTCTTCTCAAAAAGAAAATGTTTCACATTTTCAAGGGGACGCAACATATAATCTATCTGGTTTTCATTTGGAAAATCTAGATATTGAAAAAGAAGGAAGTATGCCCCACCTTCGCACTTCAATCATGCACATTGAGTCTGTGTTTATCTACTGTTGTCTCAGTGGTTTACACGATGTTGAGCCTTTATAAGCAATTATTCGTGCTTAATTCTTTCTACACTTGCACGAACACACAAAGAATTTGTTTCTTTGTCATAACATTCATAGAAATTGCCTTTGTGGTGTTTTGATGATTGGATGGAAGCCCTGGGGGAGTGAACATCAAAAAGCTCCTTTATATTGTGTATTCGTTACACAGTGACTTCGTGTTACTGATAGGCATTTTAACTGATTCATTTTTTGATTCAGGAGTTACATTCTTATTTTGTCCGGATTTGAAAAGATTTGGATGAATACATTGTTTGGATTGACAGTGAATCAGAGGCTCATGAACAGATCAGATTGGTCAAAGACATTTCTTGGAGAAAAAGAATAAAAGTTTTGATGATATAGATGCTCTAATCATCAAAAAGGGGGAGATGTTTTCAAGAAATGATACAGTTTTGGGAGATGATTTTCAGAAATGTCCAAGTCAGAAGATTCAAAGTAAAGATTTGAAGAAGATCAAAGTATTTCTGAAGATGTGATGATTTTTGAAGAACTTTTCTTTGAAGATTATTTGATAAAGCAATTCGAGCTGATTCTGAAGATAATTTCTTTCCAAAGACTGAGAGTATCTTGTGAATGTTTTGGGGAGATCGTTCATTGTTTGAAGATATTTTTGGAAAGAATACAGTTAAAGAAAAAGGGGAGATTGTACTGACAGAGCTTAAAAGTGAAGACTTAATTGCTAGATCTTTCAATAGTGATCTTGAATCCAAAGGGGGAGATTGTTAGAGCATAAATCTGTTGGATACAAGATCAAGAAGACTGAAGGTCAAAGTTCAAGAAAGTCAAAGCTGAGAAAGTCAACTCTCATTAAAGTCAAAGTCTATTTGTAATAAAAAGTCGAAGTATTGTATTTGTATTTGTTTTTCCTTGTATTTTAGATGTAGGTATAAATACCTTGTATTTTTCTATTTTCAATAGTAGGAAGCTTATTTTGAGAAATACGATTGAGAGAAAATCTGTAGAGAGAGAAAGAGAGAGTTCTAGAGAGAGAAAGTTCTATTTGAATTCAGAATTGAATTCAAAACAGGTAATTGAATTGAATTGTTTGTTTTGATTAATTGTTTGTGATTGGAAACTAGAATCTAAGGAATAACACTTCGATTGTTCCATGCAGTCGTCTATGACTTGCATGTCGACTACACTTTTATCTTTTGGACTGAACTCTCGGAGGTGGTACATGACAAGTTCACCAACAAGAAACGGAAGTTCATTCCGTTTGTTAGATTTCTGAAGCTTATTGTTCGAAGCATGCTCCGCAGCAATCCATCCATTCCTCGCAGGTTATCTTGGCCTCAGGTTCCAGACTCTGAAATGACTTATATTCAGAAGCAGAAGAGGTCTTTCAACTATTCTATGACCATTTCGTATGCTCTTATTGCCAACTACGCTGATGTTACAGATGAGGATGTCATAGAATATTGCATGGAGAATGAGTTTCTGGAAGCTGTACAAGATGAGCCTTCTCATGACAATCAAGCTGCCGAAAAAGATGTTCAAGTTGAAGCAGCTATTCCTGAACAAGATCCTGAAGTTGAAAAAGAGGCTTAAGATGAGCAAGAAGTTGCGGTATTTGTTGAAAAAGAAATAGTTCAAGAGGATGTTGCTTCTCAACAAATTAAGAATGTTCTAACAGCAACTGTTACTGAGTCTCCTATTCATGTTACTTCTGATGATGCTGATGATTGTGATGTTCATGTTAGTGATATTGATGGGGATGATGATGATGAAGATTCTGATCATGATGATGATGATGATAGTGATAAACCAAGTCTTAAGGTTTATGAAAGGAAGGTTAGGACACCGGAAGTGGTTGTTCCAACAGAAGTTCTCTCTGAAGATGATTCTGTTCCTGTTAATCCTTCTGTTGCACATCTTCAAGTAGATGAATTGGATACAACATTTGATCAAGCCTCAGCTCCGGTACAAAGTCAAGCTCCAGCAACTTCGCTTGCGGCTATTCAAGATCCAGCTGTAGAGCTTTCTTCTGATCAAGCTCAGGTTTCTACTGACAAATTCTCTACTTTGAATGATGTTATTCGTTAGTTATCAGAGAAAATGGATGCAGAAAAGGAAGCTCAGATTCTTAAGTTGAATACTTTCTTCAAAGGCAAGATGTCTGAGATTGATACATCTGTCATTCCTCCAGAGATTCCTTTCAGACGACCAACTGGGGTAGTTCTTCGTGAACCTTCTTCTGCTGTTACTTCATCTACTTCTCCGATTGTTACTCTTCCGTTTCCTTCGGTGGTTTCTATGTCTACGGGACTTTCTATGTCTGCTCCTTCTGGTACTTCTACAAGGTATTCTCTTCATGACCTACCTATTTCTGAGTTGACTGATCTTCTATATGCGCGCCTACTGTCTATGTCACCGCCACAACATTAGGATCAAGATCTTCTTTCTTTGCTACGGAACTTCCAACCTACACCGCCTCCAGTTCCTTCTTCTGAATCTGACCGGATTACTGTTTTATCTGATGAGTTCCATGCATTCAGATCAAAAGTTCGATCAAGTTTTGCTGATCTTAAATCTTTTATGACTCAAGCTTTTTCTGATATCTCTAACAAGGTTGATCGTATGGAACAAAGCTCCAGATCTGAGGCCGACCCGTCTCTTAAGCGCCGACATGACCAAGATGATCCTGATCATCAAGGCCATGATGGGGAGATGGCAAAGAGACCGAGAGTTGAAGGATCTTCTGAAGCTAGAGAAGATATTCAAGAAGAAGTGGCTGGTGATAAAGGAAATAGTGATGAATCTGTTCAAGACTGCAACATTCAGGATTTAGTGAATGTTCTGATTGAAAATGCTGATTTGTCTTCCTTGCATAATGAACTGAATATTTCTGAGAGCAATATTAACAATAATATGCAAATTGTTGTTTATTTGGATCCAGATGTTTCTGAAAATGTTCATGAAGTTGAAGAATCTGAAGCTGCAAATGACATGAGGACATTCTTTGCTAACTTCATAGAGATTAATTCTGATGATGATGAAGATGTCAGGATTGAAAAGATATATCAAGTCAATGAAGAAGACTGTGATGACATCGTTATCATATCAGATACAGAAGATGACTCAGTGTTCATGGATGCGAAAGACGAAGAAGAAACAGATTTGTTATATAGTGATCTTCCTGCTCATGATGAGATTCCTGAATCAGCTAAAGACACATCTACTCCTGTTGCTAGTTCAGCTCCAACTACCACTATTCCTTCAAGATCATTTGAAGTTGGTTAGTCGTCAAGAGCAGAAGATGATGTTCCACCTTCTGATCCTGTAATTCCACCATCCATTCTAGAAGAAGGACCAGCTTTATCTAGACATCAAAGACAAAGGAATTTGCAACGTAGATATTTGGCATCAAGGCAAAGATCAGCGTTTCTAGAAGACACTCAGAGAAACATCTTTGTCTCTAGAAGAAGGCTGATTAACATCTATGCAATCCTTGGAGTAGAGAAAGAGTCAGATGCCTATCAATATGAGTACTTGATGTTTATCAAGTGTCAGCGCAAAAGGAATAATACCGTTTATTCTCAACACTTGATTGTTCGAGTTATCAGTGTCACAATCAACAAGTTTGTGAATATCTGGTATCCTGATTTTGAAGTTGAAAGAAGAGACTGCAAGCGGTATAAATTTTCAGAGGCAGACTTCACTGACCTTTCTATAGATGATATTGAATTCTTATATGATCACTTCAGGAGTCTGTATCATAGATCACAGGATATTTCTCAAGCTTTGTTCGTCATTAAAAGATTCATACGACGACAAATCCGATACTTCCGAGTTTTTGATTTCCAGATGGCTGTTGAAAGTTTCCAACCGGTTGTTAATCTTCTCAGGCCCAACCGAAGCTTACCGAACTTAGAGTCTTATTCTCTTCTCACCATTGTTGAAGATCCATATGGAGTTGTGTACAAGAATGGCTCTAATGAAAAATGCTTTCTCAGGATTGAAGAAATTGCTCACTACTCCGATGGAACCTTAAAGGTGATCAAGCTTCAGTTGGAGCAACGTCTGAAGGAGGCTAAAAGAAGGTTTTTGGAAACAAGAGAAAATGCATTCCTGGTTGATAATGATGAAATCCGTCTTATCCAGAAGACTTTAGATTCAATTCAAGAGAGATTGAATCTCCGCTCAACTCTAAGACGACTGGAAGTTTTAGTTGGTTTGAATCGACTTCGTCAAAGATAAGAGCGTCAGTGATTCTCCAAAGTCGCCTGGATGATCTATGCTGTTTTTTTAAGATTGTTTTTGAAGACCACGACGCCAATGATTACTAAGGGGGAGATTGCTAGATCTGTTTTTATAGTAATCATTGTATTTATTTTCTAGCCTAGACTGTACTCTATGTTCTATCTGTTTTGTAAAGGCTAGGGGGATTTAAGTCCCCTTAGAGCATTTGTTTTATAAGAACCTTGACACGCACATTAATCCAAATTCACACTTTGCGCTTCTCTACTTTATCTATCTACTTTCTCTCTCTAAAGATTTAGAGATTCTTGGACTTTCAACTTCCATTCAATCATTGAAAAACACAAGGTATTTTCTATGAATGTTCTATTAGAAAAACACTATTTCTGTATGCTCGTGCTTGTGTTATGGAAGAATTTAGCACAATGATTTTGTTTCATAAGGCTTAAAATATGTAAACCATTGAGACAACAATAGTTATACATAGCCTCAATGTGCATGATGAAGGGTCGAAGGTGGGGCAACTTTCCTTTTTTTTCAATATCAGTATCTTCCAAATGAAGAACCAATAAATTATGTGTTGCTTCCCCAGAAAATGTGAAACATTCTCTTTTTAAGAAAAGAATGAGTAGCTGGTGGGGTGTTTGCAAGAGTTGGCATGGGCTAGATGCCTTTTTCAATGTCGTTCACGAAGAATTGTGAAACAACAATTTATACGGCTGTCCGACTCAAAAAGAAGTTTGGTGCAGAGTTTGATATTCTTTTACTCTGTTCTCTCGCCCTCTTTCTTTTAATCATTTAAGCTCATTTCTAACCAATCTCTCTTTTCATTTTACCTCTTCACACACCAACACTCAAATCTTTTAACCCCTCTACCCTCAATCACTCAGGGAATACTTCCTGGGTAGGTGTTAAGTCTGATTTTATAGTAATCATTGTATTTATAGGGATTGGTCAAACACTGGGTCTAGAGTCATACTGTGTTGTATCTGACCAAGGGTATTTAAGTCCCTTTGGTCTTGGTTTGTTGTAAGAACTTCACGCACATTAATCTGATTACATACTTTGCACTTCAATTGCTCTCTCTCTCTACTTTCTCTCTCTAAAGATTTAGAGATCTTGGACTCTCAATTGGTATCAGAGCCAACTGAATCTTGAGAGGATTGAGAGATTGCATTTTCTGAATCTGAATTGTTGATTGAAATCGAAAATTTGATCGATTTTCTTGAATTTTTCAAGAAAATCTCGTTTTCTTGATTTCTCATCAAATTTGGATGTGTTTGTGATCGTTATTGTTTGAATTTGATCTCTTTAGCTTTGTTTCTGATATTCGATCACGTTTGCTTCATATAGTTTTGCATAAAATTCAGTTTTTAATCTCCAATTTTTTGATTTTGTGTTTTCTGGAAAACACGAGTTCAAGCACTGTTACATTCACGTTTTTGTGTATTAGTGGATTTTAATCAAATTTGTTGTTAAGAATGTATTAAAAAGATGTTTTCGATACTCAGTGTATAAAATTCTTGATTCAATTTCTTAGTTTCGTTCGTTCTTGCGAAAATTCCATGTTTTTTTACATTTTGCGCATGTTCTTCCACTTTGCGCAACATTCATCATCGTTTGCGCATGTTCATCTTTTGAATTGCGTGTTCTACTAATCTTGATCTTGTTTTTCAGGTTTTCGCATCGATCCTCATACGCAAAGCTCAAGTTTGCGTATCAAGTAGCCTCCGAAAAGCTTTCAAAGTCTCATTTTGCGTATCGGCCTGCATACGCAAAGTGAAGTTTGCGCTCCCTCCTTCATACGCAAAGTCTGTCTTGCGTATCCGCCTTCATCCGAAAAGTTCTAGTTTGCGCTTCTGCTTACACACGCAAAGCATTATTTGCACTTCAGTATTCACACGCAAAACACAGTTTGCGTTTTAGTCTTCACACGCAAAGCCGTGTCTTAACACGCAAAGCTCTTCTTCGCACTTCACGTTCAAAACGCAAAGTCTTAGTTTGCATTTCTAGTTGTTAACACAAAGCTCTTGTTTGCGTCCTCTTCCTGACACGCAAAGATCTATTTTGCGCAAGCTCAACACTTAGAATTTTTTCTGAAATATCAGCAATGGATTCCGCCAAGTTTGCTTTCCAACCTAGGTTCTACTCTAATGATCTGATGATGCAATTGGGAACAGATACTCGTCCTCCAGTCTTAATCAACGAAGATGAGTTTACACAGTGGCAAGATAGGTTCATAAATTTCATTCAGCGGCAGACTAATGGAGAGAATATGATGAAATCTTTATCTGAAGGACCATTTGTCAGACCGAAAAATGACATTCCTTTGACTGCTGAAGAAATCAAACGCGAAAAAGCTGATAGAGAAGCAAAGTCCAATTTGATGCTAGCTTTGCCCAACACAATCTACAATCGAATTGATTGTTTCAAACATGATCCAAATATGATGTGGACTCAGTTAGAAAATATCATGCTTGGATCATCAGTTGCTACTCAAATACGCCAAACACGCTTCATGAATAACTTTGAGGAATTTAAGGCAAAGGAAAATGAATCTCTGAAGGTGACTTTTGACCGATTTTGCACTGTGATTAATGATCTAAGAAAGATTAAACTGGAAAAGACTACTCTTGAGACAAATCTGAAATTTCTTAATGCTCTTCAGCAAGAGTGGAATAAATCTTGTCATAGACTGAGGAAAGATGTTCGGATTTCCACAATGCAAATTCAGGAACTTTACGAGATTCTGATTACTGATGAGAGCTTGGTGTTAGAGAAAAAGGCCAAGACGGATAAAAAGAAGAAACAGTAGATCCAGTTGCTCTTCTCACGAAGCAATTATCTGAACAAGCATTGTCTGAAAATGCTTACACCGGGTCAACTGAAGATGATGGCGAAGCTTTACAAAAAGCTATGATCCTTCTCTCTCAGCATTATCAGAATAAGTTCCAACCGAGATCGAGTTCTAATTCTTCTCGCTTCACTTCCGGCTCTACAGTCAAAGTGCCCGAGCCTAAGACTGCATCTTGTTATAACTGTGGAAAGCCGGGCCACTACTCAAAGGAGTGTCGAGCTAAGAAGGTTAGGGACTCCGCTTACTATAGGAAGAAAATGGAACTAGCAGAAAAGAGAGAGAACGGAACTGCTTTGTTGGCCGAGGAAGAATTCTGGCTGGATTATTCCGATGATGAAGCATCAAACGTAGAGATCTCTCAGATATGCTTGATCGGAGATGATCAGTCAGATGATTCTGAAACTGATGAAGATGAGGTATATTCTGAATTTGACTACAAATTTATTACCTCTCAGTTTGATATCATGATAACTGCTTTATCTGATTTGCGCTCAAAGATTTTATCTGAAAAAAATTTAAATTCTGAAAAGTCAGATTTGATTGACAAACTGAAAATTTCTTTGAAAGATGAAAAATCTATTTTAGAAAATACTAAAGACATCTTTCAAAAGAAATTGGATGGTTTGGAAAATTCAAATAAGACTTATCTTGAATCTTTGACGGCTATGACTAATTTAAAAGATGAATTTTCAGATAAAATAAATCAGTTAGAAGAAAAACTTTATCGAAGAAACCAATCTGAACAAACAATTTTTATGAACAAACCAAGGAGTGAAGAGGCTTTAAAACAAAGATGGGGACTTGGTTTTGACAATCCTCATTGTTTAAACAAAGTGATAAATGAAGTTCCTACTTTATATAAATATGATTATCTAACTCTTGCACACTATGCTCCTCAGTTCAAATTTCATTGGACTAGTGAAAAGGAAGTGTTAAATCTCAAAAATGAGAAAAGGATATATAACAAGAAAAATGAAATTCCTTTTGTTTACACAAGTGAAAATGCAAAATATTTTCCTGAAAAATCAAGAAGAGGAAGAAGAGTATTAAATGATATATCTCCTATCAAATCTTCAATGTTTGATGATTTTATTGCTCCTTATGCACCTGATACTGATAAGGAAAATATTTCTCCACTCATTTATGATTCGAAAAATATACTCCTCCGTTAGTATTAGAAGGAAAAATCATAGATCTTGAAGATCAGATAGAAGATCAAAATATTTTGAAGAAAATTGAATCTGATATTTTTCTTTCTTTCATGACGTCAAGTCTTGAAGAAAAATTATTTTCTCAAAAATCGGATTCTATTTCTAGCATTTCTTCCGATTCTAAGGAAAACCAAAAGGAAATTTCTAATTTTAAAATTTTTTCTCAAAATTCTTCAGACTCCGAGGCAAATTCAGATTTATTAATTGATCAGATTGGTTGCTTGGATAAATTTATTTCTTCTGATTTAAATATTAAGTCTAAAATTCTTGATGATTCTTTTACGCTCAATGATCAATATTATAAACCTAAGCGTAAAAGAAGACGGTCAAAGAAGTCGAAGATACGAGACACAACTATTTCTGACTATTCTAATTCTTCCGATTCTATTCTTTCAGATAGGACTTTGAGAGCTCAATCAAAGAAGCAAATCTGGAGAGCGAGGCGGACATCAAATGTTTCTATGACTGTGGAAGATAGATATGTAGACAATTGTTATAAAAGTGATTCATTTGCTTATTGTAATAAAATTTCAAAATACTCTATAAAGCAAATGTTTCAAATTTCCAAAAATGTCTCATATTCGTCTTCTGATTCTAGTTCAGATGATTATGCTTTCTCTTCTGATGATTGTGCATATTTTTCTGATTATCTTTATCGTGCTTCTCATATCAAATCTGCTTATTGTTTCCCCACAAGAACTGCAACTAACAAACACGGGCCCAAATTTAAGTGGGTACCCAAATCTCAATCTGATTTAAAGTTGCAGGCATCACATGTTAAGGGGGAGTAAGAAATATATGGCTTCTGAGTACTTCAGCTCAGGACCCGTACTTCATAGACTACGACTTCTAAACAAATCAGTTTAGAACTCGTTCTTCAATGATTTAAGCTTCTGACTAAATGAGATACTGTGAGTACATCAATTTTATTTCCGCTGCATATATCTCTGTATATGATGTTATTCCAGTTTTTCTCAATGTTTTAAGAATCTGAGCTTGTTTATCTATCTCGTGAATTTGTATAACCCAATTTTTTTTAATATGAGTTACAAATTTATTTTATAAAATGTAAAAGATGAAATAGTTGAATTTTATTTTGTTCTGTCTTAATATCAATTAAAAGTTTAAATCTTTACAAATTTTAGTCTATAAAGTAAAAGTTTTACATTTTTTTCTTTCTTTTGAATAAAATATGTGTCTAGGATAAATTTTCAAGTTCTTTGTTTATATTAAAGTTTTATATGTTCAACTTTCAAGTCTTACAAAAGTCGAAGAGTCAGCAACATGTTTGTAGCTTTTGATACTGCTTTAAAGATATGTGAGTCGGAATTTTTATAGTTTACTTTGCTTATACTACCTAAATGATCAGAATTATAGATCAGAATGAAAATATGGGCTAAGCATTTAGACATTGATCTGAGTGATTGAGATGAATAATAAATTTTTAAAATACAGAATTCTCTGAGTTTAAAAGTTTGTACCTGTGACCTTTCTGGTTTGGGAAAGTAAGTTCTGTGGGATGCTCGTCATCTGGTCCCCTAAGGTCAATTGATCTGGGAGTGATCAAACCCAAATCCTTCTATAGAATCAGATCGAAAGTCATGTTCTAGTAGTATGAATGGGTTTAGGATGTGTCGATGTAGCCTTTCTGATCTGGGAAAGTAAGTTCAAAGGGGTGCTTGACACCTAGTCCCCTAAGGCCAACTGGTCTGGGAGAGGCTGACCCAAATCCTGCAATAGTTACGTTTACGGCATGTTCTTTACTTAATAAAATTTTTGATCAAAAGATGCCAAAGTGCACGCGCTTAAAAGATGCCAAAGAGCACACTCATGTCAAGATGCCAATGTGCACAATGCTAAAAGATGCCAATGAGCACACATCTCATGATACTTGGTGATATGTTTGAGTTGCAATAAATCTATAAATTTATGAATATCTTAATTCTTGATGGCTTAGTGTGAGTACATGCAAAGTTCTCTATAATATTTTTAGAATTGCATTTTCTTGAAGATAATCGAAGATTCGCATGTGAGCACACTGAATAGATTGATGGAAGTTTTTGAAACTGAACATGTTTTAACTTGATATGCAATGAATCTTGTTCTTGTATCCAACAACATATGTTTGATTTCAAATGATTGATAAATCTGTGATATTTTACTAAGTAGACTTTTATTTGTTTAGTGTTTAAAATTTTATATGTTTAGTTGTTTCAAAATTTACATTCAGTATATTTTTCTTTCTACATTAATATTTGATCATTGTGTTCTCATAAATATATTTTAATGGGTTTATGCATTATTCAAGGGGGAGTGAACAAAGAGAATTTTTTTCACAGATTATATCTGTTTTTGAGGGGGAGTATCTGATTTTCTTTATATGAATGCTAACTTGAATTCTCACATCTAGTGCATTTGTGTAGGGGGAGTCAAAGAGCTTAAAAAGGTAACATTTTTCTGAGTTTAAGTCAGCTTTGCGCATTCCGTTGGTCACGCAAACCTTGTTTTGCGTATCCTTTGTGAAACACAAACCTCGTTTTGCGTATCCTTCATGAAACACAAACCTTGGTTTGCGCAACCAATGTGATACGCAAACCTTCCCTGTTTTCTCTGTTTCTTTGATTTTGCAGATCTTAAGTTGTCTCGTCTCCAACATTTGCATGACCAAGTTGATCCTGATCATCAAGGTCATGAGGGGGAGAATTAAGAGATGTTAAGGAGATGATAAAGAGACAAAGATCACAAACGTTTATCTGCTGATCAAGATTCGCTCAAAGATTCTATTCTCTCAGCTACAACTTCTTCTTTTGCTGTTTCTGCTCCGATCACCACAATTCATTCAAGGTCATTTAAAAGAGGTGTGTCGTCTAGAGCTCAAGCTGATGCAAAGAAAACTCAATCTGAAAAATGCTGAGAAGAAATTTTTTCTTTAAAAAGTTAGAAAGCTTCATAAAGTCACTTTGTTGGTCCGTGCTATTATAGAAGATTTTTTTTTGAAGACCAAAGCGCCAATGATTACTAAGGGGGAGATTGTTAAGTCTGATTTTATAGTAATCATTGTATTTATAGGGCTTGGTCAAACACTGTGTCTAGAGTCATACTGTGTTGTATCTGACCAAGGGTATTTTAGTCCCTTTGGTCTTGGTTTGTTGTAAGAACTTCACGCACATTAATCTGATTACATACTTTGCACTTCAATTGCTCTCTATCTACTTTCTCTCTCTAAAGATTTAGAGATCTTGGACTCTCAGTAGGAAACACAGGTTATCGTGAATCCATGGAAGTTCTGTTAAGCTCTCACACTGAATCCCATGTACTTTCCTAAAAACATGTATCTCAATGATTTTCTTGACATTATTAAGAATTAGAATGAAATTTGAGCATTTTAAACATTCAAGATTTCTCGAAACTTTTTGTATGAAAGAATAATCATGAAAGAATAGAAATGTTTTGAGAATCTGACAATGATTAAGATCAGATCAAAATTCATGAAGAATAATATTTTGGGAAATCAAAGACGTAAAATGTTTATATGAACGAAATATAAACATATTTACCATGAAAGCACATATAATGTTGAAATGACGTTTGATTCAAACAATAGTGAATAGCAAACGGGAGTATTACCATAGAAAGATTAAACGTGTGATACATGGTAATAACAAAGTCAAGAAAAATGTACTGAACCAATGTGTGTAAGAATACTTGACAGTATATAGACATGAGAATTACACAAGTATTTGTCATTAGAAACATATGGTCAGATATGCATTTTAGTATCCAAAAATCATTTAAAAACACACTTATCAATTCATGAAAAACATTTTAAGAATGTGAAGTGGTTTGAACATTTGAAGAAACCATTTTTCACAAGTGAAAGTGGTTCATCTTTCAACAAGTGATAGAGTTAAATATATAGAAAGATATACCTGTACTGTATAGTATTTCAACTCCCCCTCAAATGAATATTATCATTTAAGTATCCTTGATAAAAACTCAGATATCCTCCATCTTGATATCTGTAAAAAATTAAAGTTATTAGTAAAATATAACAATGAAAGTATAACCAACAATTATCTCTTCCCCCTAAAAGATATAACAATTAACTCCCTCTCAAATCAAAAACTTCTAGAAAAGATGTTATCTTGAAAGCATCCATCAGAAGAAAAACATTTGAGATCGGGTTCTGAACTGAGTATTCAGAAGCCATGATTACATATTCTCCGGTGAGAATAGTAATATTCATTTTTACCAAAGAAGACCGGGTTCTGATCTGATATAACCAGAAACCAAAGTTCTGAAACATTAAGAAACGAGTCTTGAACTGTTTTATTCAAGAGCCATAGTTCTTTGAAGCATGGGTTCAGAACTGATTTTTTCAGAAGCCTTTGTCACAAGAAATATAACCTGCACAGTAAAAAAAATTTGGTAATCATTATATAAATGATTCCACCTTCGTCAGTATACGATGAAAAATAAACATTGTGTATAGTATTCAAGATATAAGCAATTAAAGCACAAGTAAGATACACTCCCCCTCGAATCATGGTTTGGCATTTAGCATTCCCAATTTACTGATCAGAAAACTGAACCTCTTTTCATCCAACGGCTTGGTGAAAAGGTCAGCCAACTGGTATTCCGTTTGCACGAAATGCATCTCTATGTCGCCCTTTTCCACATGATCCTTAATGAAGTGGTATCGCACATCAATGTGTTTAGTCTTTGAGTGTTGCACCGGATTAGATGTTATAGCTATCGCGCTCTTTGAATCGCAGTAAATAGGAACTCGTTGGTATGAATAGCCAAAATCCTTTAATTGTGTCCGCATCCACAGGACTTGTGAACAGCAGCTTGCAGCGGCTACATATTCAGCCTCAGCGGTAGATGTGGATACACAATTTTGCTTCTTTGACGTTCATCTAACCAACTTGTCACCTAAAAACTGACACGATCCATAGATGCTCTTACGATTCAGCTTACACCCTGCATGGTCAGCATCTGTGTAGGCAGTTAGATCAAAACTCGAACCCTTAGGATACCGAAGGCCTAACTCGGGAGTGCCTTTGAGGTATCTAAGAATTCGTTTCACAGCTACTAGGTGTGATTCCTTCGGTTTAGCTTGATACCTAGCACAGAAGCACGTTCAAACATAATATTCGGTCTACTTGCTGTTAAGTACAATAATGAACCAATTATGTTACGGTACATCTTTTGATCTACTGATTTACCAGATAAATCAACATCTAATAGCGTACCCGTTGCCATTGGTGTTTTCATTACTGAACTTTTAGACATGTTAAACTTGTTCAGGATATCTCTGATGTATTTTGACTGATTAATGAAAATGCCTTCGGGTAACTATTTTACTTGAAGACCAAGAAAGAAAGTGAGTTCACCCATCATCGACATTTCAAATCGAGATTCCATGATTTTTGAAAAGTTTTTACAAAATTTAGGATTTGTAGAACCGAAAATAATGTCATCCACATAAATCTGGATTAGGATCATATCTTCACCTTGTTTCTTCAGAAAGAGAGTAGTATCGATAGTACCTTTCTTAAATCCTGAAGCGAGTAGAAATTGGGTTAACGTTTCATACCAAGCTCTCGGTGCCTGTTTGAGTCCATATAAAGCCTTGTCTAGTACGTAGACATAATCCGGGTGTTTAGGATCAATGAAGCCTTCGGTTTGAGCAACGTAAACTTCTTCATGTAGAATCCCATTCAAGAAAGCAGATTTTACGTCCATCTAATATACCTTAAAATTCTTGTGGGCTGCGTATGAAAGAAATATCCGAATAGCTTCAATCCTTACAACAGGAGCAAATGTCTAATCATAATCAATCCCCTCTTGTTGACAATACCCTTTTGCAACAAGGCGAGCTTTATTTCGAACCACAACTCCTGCTTCATATCTCTTATTTCTGAATACCCACTTTGTACCAATTACTGATTTGCCTTCAGGTAGTGGTATTAGTCGCCAAAACTTGTTCCGCTCAAATTGTAGAAGCTCATCTTGCATGGCTAAAATCCAATCTGGATCGCGCAAGGCTTCTGATGCTTTCTTCGGCTCAAGGGAACTAAGGAAACTCGAATAAAGACAAAAATTTGCAGATGCCGCCCGCGTTTGAACTCCAATGTGCACGTCACCTATTATGTTGTGTAGAGGATGATCTCATGTCCATCTTGTAGTACTCGGAATTGGTTGAACAGAGATCTACATGTTATCTTCATCACATTCATCGTATATGGCAGGTACATTCATATCAACCTCAAATGTACTCGGGACATCTTGTATAGGATTTTCTGAAGCAAGTAATTCTGGGGCCACGGAAGAAGTACTCGGGACTTCTTTTCCAGAAGTTGTATCTGCAGAAACAGATTCAATGTTAGAATCTTCAGAAATGACCGGTGTAGTTGTACCTGATGAGGTTGTTGTTATTTGTTCAGAAGGTCCTGAGATAGCATCAGTTACAATTGGAACATCTGAACTTGATGTGGATGTATTTGATTTGTCAAAATCTGCACAAATATACATGAATGCATCAAAAAATAGTAAATCTAACTCAGATGTTATAGAAAGTGAGTCAAAAGACTTAGTCTGTGATGATTCGGGTTCTATTATGTCTTGAATAGAAGCCTTATGTTTTAGCTTGAGTTATGAATTGCTTTGTTCAGAAGTCAATGTAGATGTTTCATCGAAAGACACATTCATACTCTCCATGATAGTCTTGGTTTTTCTATTGTAGACCCTATAGGCTTTTGACGTCAAGGAATAGCCAATAAAGTAGCCTTCGTCCGCCTTCTTGTCGAATTTACCAAGATTATCACGATCATTGAGGATGTAACACCTACAACCAAAAACACGAAGAAATTTAATATTCGACTTTCTCTTATTTATAAGCTCATATGTTGTTTTCTTATGTCTTTTTATCACAATAGTACGATTCTGAGTAAAGCATGCAGTAGCAACAACTTCAGCCCATAGATACAATGGAAGACCAGAATAAGCTAGCATCGTTCTTGCCGCTTCAACCAGGGTTCGATTTTTCCTTTCGACCACGCCGTTTTGTTGAGGAGTATAGGCAACAGAAAAGTTATGTGATATCCCGACTGATACGAGATAACTTTGAAGAGTAGAATTCTTAAATTCTGTGTCGTTGTCACTTCTCAAAGTCTTTACCGACAATTGAAGTCGAACCTGAATTTTCTTGAGAAAGGCAATGATGAGCTCTGGTGCGTCTGATTTGCTTCGCAGAAATTCCAACCATGTGTATCGTGAGAACTCGTCTATCATAACCAATATATATTTCTACCCATTTATAGACAGAATCCTCATCGGGCCGCAAAGGTCCATATGAATAAGCTCGAGAGGTGTTGAGCAAGAAAATGTTGTTTTTGCTTTATGTGAACTGCGTTTCATCTTTCCCATCTCACAAGCGGGGCAAAGTGAATTCTTCTCAAACTGTAGTTCTGGTAGACCTTTAACTATTCCATGTCTCGCCAACTGATTTATCGCTTGAAAATTTTGGTGAGACAGGCACCGATGCCAAATCCAACTTTCAGCTCTTGAGGCTTTGG
Organism: Arctium minus; assembly: GCA_954870635.1. Lineage (NCBI taxonomy): Eukaryota > Viridiplantae > Streptophyta > Magnoliopsida > Asterales > Asteraceae > Arctium > Arctium minus. The sequence goes on along the minus strand of OX941091.1, from coordinate 71,364,895 downwards.
CAATTAGACAGACAGGTCTAGTTGCAGAAAGTGTTGGAAAATGCACTGCATATAAATTTGCATGTATCTTAGCTTTGAAGATCTCACAACCGTCCTTATCCTCAATTAAACAACTATCAATAGTGAACCGAACTTGAAATTGACTGTCGCAGAATTGACTTGTGTTGAATAGATTATGATCAAGTCCTTCTCCGAACAATACTTTCTTGATTGTTACGATTCCATTTGTTAATGAACCGTGTCCTCGAATGAATCCGGTAAGCTCAAAATTTGCAAAACTCACTGTTCCCGCAGGTTCCTTAACATAGTTATGTATAAGATGATTAAATCCAGTCATGTGGCACGAGCATCCTGAATCTATGTACCACATATGTGAGGCCTACAAAAAGAACAAATTACTTCTTCTTAAGTACCCATATCCAGATGGGTCCTTCTTGGTTAGCCTTTTGCAATTTATTTAAATCATCTACCTTAGCCTTGATTCGCCATTCATAACGAGGCATAGGTATCCACTTCCAAACCATTTTTACATTAAGTTCATTAAACTTCTGTTTTCTAGAAAGATAATCATTCTTAACATGAAAGACTTTCGCATGCTGTGTTGAGGATTTAGAGACAGATTTAGCGCGAGATGCCTTTTTAGAAACTTTAGATTTAGGAGGAATGGTGTGAAGTTTGAAAGAGTTTTCATGACAGTGTTTGCAAATAAAGTTATTACGAGCAAATGTCAATAGCTTTGATTTATCACTATGAGTACAAACATTCATACACTCTTGATATTTCAAATCATTTGAACTTGTACATTTCAAACTAACACTATCAATGACATTACATTTATTTTCAACAACTTTATTTTCACACTTCTTCTTCACCTATTCTCCTTTATCATTTTGCTTTTTCAAATCTGAAACAGGAAATGAAACCTTGTCAGTTTTCTTCTTAAAAGATGATTTTGACTTTGAAGTACCAGAAGCTTCAACTTTTTCAAAGATACTTGGAGGATATTCAAGAGTATCAGTATAAACAACAGAGATTTTAGAAATGATAGTCTCAAACTCTGGGTTTGAATGAACATTCCATTTCTGAGACTCAAACATCTTTTTCTCATTCAAGTTTTGTTTAAACAAATCAACTTTTAAAGCACTTAACTCTATAGAGAGTTCTTTGTTTTCCTCAGAAGACTTATCAAGTTTGAATTTGAGATCACATTTCTCATCTTCTAACTCTTCAATAGTCTTTTGAAGATCTTTGATATGTTTCTCAAAAGTAGATGTTTGATTCAGCTCAGAGTTTGATTCTAACTTCTTCATGATAGGAACAGGATCTGAAGCATTCATCATGTTTGTAAAAATCTCCTCAGTCATTTTCTTTGAAAAATCAGTTTTAATGTTATGATTCATGACATCTATGCACTCATCAGTCTTAATCTCTTTTGGAGATTCAGAAATGATTGATTCAGTTATTGGAACCTGATTCTCATCATCAGTTTCTGATTCATATTCATCATACTGACATTGAGTTTCAGGAATGTCTGTTTTAATGTTGGTTGATTCTGTTGGAGAACATGTAGAAAACAGTTATTGAAATTCAACAAATTCAGGTTTTCTAGTTTTATAACTTTTGTTTAATTCTTAATAAGAAAAACCAACATATTTAAAACTTGAGACTGAATCAGCACAACTTGATATATCATCATCAATCATTTCTTTACCTTTAGAAGAAATGTTAGACATGAGAGTTTCAGCTTTAACAAAAGTATCATGAATGCTCGAGATTTTCTTAGGTGTTGAGCCCAGTTTATCAAAATTATACAAGTTTTGTGGTGCTCTTTTGAAAACATCGTTTTCTTCAAAACCTAAACCCGTTTTAGCATTGTAAAATCGGACATCTTGGAGTTTATTTGTTAATAAATTTAATGTCTGCTCAGTCTGTCCTCTTTTTAAGTTTAAATCCTCTAGCTACTTAATCTTGCAATACGCCTCATTGTGTTCCTGAAAGCAAGCTTCAAACTTGATTTTAAAATCACCTTTTTCAGAATTTAAATTAATGTAACACCCTAAAAATAGGGATAACAAAAATCCGAAAAACGGACATGAGGTATATAAAATTGCCATAGCAAAAGCCTCCCAAAAATGGGGAATTATACAAACCTGTTTAATTACAGTCGTAATTTAACGGACAATAAATAACAACCAACTAATCTAATTTCTATAACTAGAAAAGAGATTACAAAAGGGGTGTCATTTATAAACCCAAATGTTCTTCTACCAAAAGTATGACCAAGAGTTAGTTTCCCCAAGCTCTCACCCAAGCAATTATGCCAGCGTAGAACCGGCGCCGCTAGAACCTGAGATACACATCGACACCAAACAAGTGTTAGGCCAAAAAGCCTAGTGAGTTGAACAAGAAATAGCATAACAAAGCATTTACAATTCTTATCAGCAGTTAACCAATAATACATTAAATGTGGAGTCAACGGGGGATGCCCATAGCACCAATCAAGTTACACCCAAGAGACAATGTACCTTGATGCCAACTACTAAGAGTGACATCCCAAAGGCCCGACACACCCGAGGACTACAACCATGGCATTACCCCGAATGGCGGAGGTCTAGGCACAAACCATCACGGTGGCACCCAAGACTACATCCTCCTAGTGTCTACTGACTTGGTTCGTCCAACATAAAGCATATAGGAGGTTTGTGAGGTATATTTCAATCAAGTATATTTCAATACCAACCATGGGTACAATATCACCATCCTAACCATATAAATCCAACATAGGACCCAAATGTCAATATAATCATTTTGTAGATACAATATCACCAAAAGGATATTCCAAGTAGGAATCATCATAGTATACCAAGACATGTACACATTAATCATGTCAAAATAATCATTGTGTGTATACATAAGGAAAACCCCAAATCCTTGCACAAATAGGGTAAATCATGGCATGCTACTTATAAACATATTTCTCACATATTTCTCACATATTTTCATAAGAACACCATCAAATATTTGAACACATGGATATGAACATTTTGAGCAAATATACCATAATAATAACAAGTAAGAGATTATGATGTGTATCTAGTTTTAACAAAAGTTTAGTTAACTCACAATCTAGGTTTTGAACAAAAACCTAGAAAATATGCCAAACCCTAGAAATGTTGGGGGAAGATGAAGATGATCCTTGAAGTTGAGCTTCTTGGGTGAACCTTTGATTGGGAACCCTTGATCTTGCAATAAATGTAGAAGAGGGTGGTTGAAAAGCTCCTTGAAATCAATGGAGGAAGTTATGAGGGTAGAGAGGGTTTTGAGAGAAATTAGGTTGAGAAGTAAATGAGAAAAGGCCTGAAATCCCCTTTTTAAGTCATCAGGGGTCATGCGCGGGTAGCGACGCGACTTGACCCGCGCGGTCATCCGCGCCGACCTCTGGAAGCTTTTTGCGAACAGTGCTCCGCGCGGCTAATAGCGCGGTTCCTCCCGCGCGGGGCACTATTTTTTCCTGCATCAACTCAACAACCACAAATCAAGGTGTTACAATCCTCCCCACCTAATAAGGATTTCGTCCCCGAAATCACGTCCTACGGAAACAAGTGGGGGTAACGCTTCCTCATATCCTCTTCCGATTCCCAAGTAATGTAGGAACCCGATGGTGTTTCCATTGAACCTTAACCATGACCACCTCCTTGTGCCGCAACTTTTTCACTTTCGATTCTAAAATCGCCTCGGGTTCTTCCGCACAACGATTCCTATTATCTACCCGAATCTCCGTCAAGGGAATCACACTTTCCTCCTCGGCTAGACACTTCCGAAGGTAACACACGTGAAACGTAGGATGTATTTCATCCATTTCCGGTGGTAAATCCAACCGGTAGGCTTGTAAACCAACTTTCTCCAAAATGACGAAGGGTCCAAGGAAATGAGGGCTAAGCTTCCCGCGCTTCCCAAAACGGATAATCCCCTTCCATGGAGATACTTTCAACATCACACGGTCTCCTACTTGAAACTCGACCGGTCTCCTCTTCTTGTCCACATAACTCTTCTGTCGGTCTTGCACCGCCTTTAGTCTCTCTAGAATTTCCTTCACCTTGTCTGCCATCTCTTGAACTGTTTCGGTCCGGAAAATTGCTTCTCGCCAACTTCCAGCCAACAAACCGGGGTTCTACACTCCCATCCATACAATGCCTCGAACGGTGTCATCCTGATAATAGAATGGTAACTGTTGTTGTACGCAAACTCTACCAAAGGTAGATGTGAATCCCAACTTCCTACGAAATCTATCACACACGACCTCAACATATCTTCTAACATCTGGATTTTCCTCTCGCTTTGACCATCTGTTTGAGGGTGATACGCCGTGCTCAAATTCAGTCTAGTGCCCAACTCTTTCTGTAAGCTTGCCCAAAAGTTTGAGGTGAAGCAACTATCCTGATCCGAAACAATGGATTGCGGAACCCCGTGCCTTGACACTACCTCTTCAATATAAAGCTTTGCCAACTTCTCCATTGGCAAAGTCTGCCGCATTGCAAGGAAATGCGCACTCTTGGTTAACCGGTGAACAATTACCCAAATAGTGTCATGTCCGCGCAAGGTCTTCGGTAGTTTCGTCACGAAATCCATGGTGATGTTGTCCCATTTCAACTCGGGAATGGACAACGGTTGCAGACTTTCATACGGTCTTTGATGTTCCGCCTTGACTTGGAGATACGTGACACACCTCTCCACGTAATTGGCCACGTCCAATTTCATCACCGGCCACCAATAATTCAATTTCAAGTCTCTATACATATTGGTGCTACCGGGATGTATAGAATACTTCGATTTGTGCGCTTCTTCAAGAAGTAGGTCGCGGATTCCCCCAACCTTCGGCACCCAAATTCGCCCTTGAAAGAGCTTAAGTCCACGACCGTCTTCCATTAAGAGTTCCCTTTGCTTTACCATGACTTCGGATTTGAGGTTCTCTTCCTTAAGTGCTTCCACTTGACTCATCTTTATGTTTCCCAACAAACTCGATACCACATCGATCCTTGTAAGAGACATCTTGACACCACTATCATGGCTCCTTCGACTCAATGCATCCGCCACCACATTGGCCTTACCGGGATGATAGAGTAGGTCGCAATCGTAATCCTTCAAAAGCTCAAGCCACTTTCTTTGCCGCATGTTGAGTTCCTTTTGATCGAAGATGTACTTAAGACTCTTGTGATCGGTGAAAAGAGTACACTTGGTCCCATACAAGTAGTGTCGCCACAACTTCAACGCGAAAACTACCGCCGCCAATTCCAAGTCATGAGTTGGATAATTCTTCTCATGATCCTTTAGTTGCCGCGACGCATAGGATATTACTTTCCCCCTATGCATTAGTACGCATCCAAGACCCATCTTGGAAGCGTCACTATACACTATAAAGTCTTCCGATCCTTCGGGTAAGGATAAGATCGGAGATTCACACAACTTCTTTTTGAGCGTTTGAAAGGCGTGCTCTTGAGCATTGGACCAAAGAAAGTTGACGTTCTTTCTTGTGAGCGAGGTGAGTGGCGTAGCTATCTTAGAGAGATCTTGAATGCAACGTCGATAATAGCCCGCCAAACCCAAGAAACTTCGAATCTCCGTCGGACTCGTTGGAGGCTCCCAACTCATCATTGCCTCGATCTTTGTCGGGTCCACCTTTACTCCGTGTTTAGACACCACGCGCCCCATGAATTGCACTTCTTGGAGCCAGAATTCGCACTTCGAGAACTTTGCAAACAACTTCTCCTTTCTTAGGACTTCTAACACTTCCCGCAAATGTTTCCCATGCTCGGACTCGTCCTTTGAATATATTAGAATATCGTCGATGAAGACGATCACGGATTTATCCAAGAATGGGCGACACACACAGTTTATCAAGTCCATGAATACGGACGGAGCGTTTGTTAAGCCGAAAGGCATCACCAAGAACTCATAGTGACCGTATCGTGTTCGGAAAGCCATCTTCGGAATGTCTTCCTTCTTCACTCTCACTTGATGGTATCCGGACCGAAGATCAATCTTTGAGAAGCATCCCACACCTTGTAGTTGATCAAAAAGGTCGTCGATGTGAGGTAGGGGATACTTGTTCTTCATCGTGACTTTGTTTAACTCCCGATAGTCGATACACATCCGCATGGATCTATCCTTCTTCTTCACGAACAACACCGGTGCTCCCCATGGTGACGAACTCAGTCGAATGAAACCCTTCTCCAACAACTCTTGCAGTTGCGCCATCATTTCCTTCATTTCCGTCGGGACTAATCGATAGGGAGCATGAGCTATCGGAGCCGCTCCCGGAGTGAGGTCAATTTGGAACTCAACTTGTCGTTCCGACGGTAACCCGGTTAAGTCTTCCGGAAATACATCCGGATAATCTTACACGACCTTCACATCTCCCACCGACTTCTTCCCTTTCTTCGCGTCCACCACATAATCCAGGTACGAAGGGTAACCCTTCGCTAGAAACTTGTGAGCTTTAAGAGAAGATATGATAGGATTACTCCTCTTCCCTTTCTCCCCGTAGATGGTGACCATACCATTTTTCGGTAAAGGCACTTGGATCATCTTCTTAGAGAAAAAGATGTCAGCCTTATGCCTCACCAACCAATCCATTTCTATAACTACATCGAATCCTCCTATAGCCATAGGTAGCAATTCTACTCCAAAAGAATTCCCATCAACCTCTAGAGTGCAATCATAAAAACGGTCTCGGATGATCACTTGATCTCCATTAGCTATTTATACCACTAGCGCATGGGGAAGAACACTAATAGGAGTGACAAACTGCTTACAGAAAATGTCCGATACAAAGGAACACGTAGCCCCCAAATCAAACAAAACACGAGCGGGCAAGGAGATTACTAGAACGTACCCGAAACAACATCATCGCTCTCCTTTGCCTCCTCGGTAGTCATTCAAAAATCTCAGCTCGACGCTCTCAATGGTTGCTCGACCTTAGTCGTCGATCCCACAGAACTTTCACGGTGTCCACCCACCAGCTTTAGGCAATCTCTCTTCATGTGCCCCGGTTCTCGACACTCGAAACACACCGACCCTCGAATAGGGTAATCACGAATTTCATGGCCCTTCTTGCCACACTAGGCACACTCCACAGGGCCCGAGTGAGGTTTTGGGTCGCATGGGCCAGAGTGCTTGGATTTGCACTTATGACACCACCGCCACTCACGACGATCATCACTAACTCTACCGCCCGCGAATGGCTTAGACTGACGAATGGGCCCAGATGGCCCTTCCCACTTCCTCTTCTCACCCACTGCTGTTCTCTCATCCTTCTCTGCTTCAAAATCGTTTTCTATCAGCAAAGACTCCTCGATCACATCCTAAAGGTTCAAACCCCTAGCATTCCTTACTACCATCCTCATCCTTGCCGGTAGCCCTTGCTGATAAGCTTTTATCTTTGATCTCTCATCCAAGACGAGATGTCCTACCAAATTTATCTTTTCCAAGAAGAACTTAGAGTAGTCAGCGACGGATGGAGTCCCTTTCTTCAACCCTCGGAATTCCGCTTCCAGCTTGTCCAAAAACCTTTCACTGCAGTATTTGTCCATAATTTTACGCTTGAAAACCGGCCAAGTCAACTTCGTCAAAACTTCCGGAGTAAAGGCGGACCGTGTGAGGTTCCACCAGATCAGGTCCTCACCCCGAAGTAGTTGGGAAGCGAACTTCACCCTTTGCAAGACATCGCACTCGCTTGACTCAAAAGCCATTTCTACTTCCTTCAGCCAATACATGCACGCTACCGGATTTGCAGAACCTAAAAACTCCTTCGGATTGCACCCAAGAAAAGCTTTGTAGGTGCATCCCTTGACTTTACCCTTGTTCCCCTCATCCTTCGAGTCTTCAACAGACACAACAACCGGTCCACCCGACCCCATAACGATGTTTTCCGCCATCGTCTCAGGTTGTCGGTGACTGGCGTCTCGGTCTTCCAGAAGCATCATGAAGAATTCCTATTGTTGGGTACCGTCATGCTGTCCCTAATCTGGGTCTCCATAGTTACTTCCTCCATGATGGCATTGTTAGCCATGAGGTTCACGCGCGGAATCTGTTCGGGTCCCCCTCCTAAGAGATTGGGCATGGGAGGAACCACGGAGGTATCGACCACATGATGTTGGTCTGCAGTAGACTCCACCTCCACGCGTCTATCCGACGAGCTCGGTAACCTACTCTGAGTGATTACCATTGAAATCTGCCACACATATATGGGAAAAGAGATTGAGAAGAGACTAAGCGAGTTGAACTCATTGTACGTACTAATACCTTCATCAATTATCATAACCATAGTAAACCAAGTATGCTTACGTAACAATGCATTCATAATAGCAGTAGCTAAATGAAATTATGAACGAACCATACACAAGAATTCTTGTCACCATCATCACAATTTTCAATTAAAGTAATTCCGTAAATCCTAACGCTCTCCCCACCTAGGATTTCTATCCCAAGTGGAGAGTGGAACAATAAAGTCTAAAGCTTAAGTCTAGATATGCTAAAACAATACCTAGTTCACTTAAGCTAAAACTCTGATACCAACTTGTAACACCCTAAAACTAGGGATAACAAGAATCGGAAAAACGGACATTAGGTATATAAAATTGCCATAGCAAGAGCCTCCCAAAAATGGGGAATTATACAAACCTGTTTAATTACAGTCGTAATTTAACGGACAATAAATAACAACCAACTAATCTAATTTCTATAACTAGAAAAATATTGCAAAAGGGGTGTCATTTATAAACCCAAATGTTCTTCTACCAAAAGTATGACCAAGAGTTAGTTTCCCCAAGCTCTCACCCAAGCAATTATGCCAGCTTAGAACCGGCGCCGCTAGAACCTGAGATACACATCGACACCAAACAAGTGTTAGGCCAAAAAGCCTAGTGAGTTGAACAAGAAATAGCATAACAAAGCATTTACAATTCTTGTCAGCAGTTAACCAATATTACATTAAATGTGGAGTCAACGGGGGATGCCCATAGCAACAATCAAGTTCCACCCAAAGAGACAATGTACCTTGATGCCAACTACTAAGAGTGACATCCTAAAGTCCCGGCACACCCGAGGACTACAACCATGGCATTACCCCGAATGGCGGAGGTCTAGGCACATACCATCCCAGTGGCACCCAAGACTACATCCTCCTAGTGTCTACTGACTTGGTTCGTCCAACATAGAGCATATAGGAGGTTTGTGAGGTATATTTCAACCAAGTACATTTCAATACCAACCATGGGTACAATATCACCATCCTAACCATATAAATCCAACATAGGACCCAAATGTCAATATAATCATTTTGTAGATACAATATCACCAAAAGGATATTCCAAGTAGGAATCATCATAGTATACCAAGACATGTACACATTAATCATGTCAAAATACTCATTGTGTGTATACATAAGGAAAACCCCAAATACTTGCACAAATAGGGTAAATCATGGCATGCTACTTATAAACATATTTCTCACATATTTTCATAAGAACACCATCAAATATTTGAACACATGGATATGAACATTTTGAGCAAATATACCATAATAATAACAAGTTAAAGATTATGATGTGTATCTAGTTTTAAAAAAAGTTTAGTAAACTCACAATCTAGGTTTTGAACCAAAACCTAGAAAATATGCCAAACCCTAGAAATGTTGGGGAAGATGAAGATGATCCTTGAAGTTGAGCTTCTTGGGTGAACCATTGATTGGGAACCCTTGATCTTGCAATAAATGTAGAAGAGGGTGGTTGAAAAGCTCCTTGAAATCAATGGAGGAAGTTATGAGGGTAGAGAGGGTTTTGAGAGAAATTAGGTTGACAAGTAAATGAGAAAAAGGCTGAAATCCCCTTTTTAAGTCGTCAGGGGTCGCGCGCGGGTCGCGGCGCAACTTGACCCGTGCGGTTATCCGCGCCGACCTCTGGAAGCTTTTGGCGGACAGTGCTCCGCGCGGCTAATGGCGCGGCTCGACCCGTGCGGCCACCCGCGCGGGGCACTGTTTTTCCTTACATTAACTCAACAACCACAAATCAAGGTGTTACAATCCTCCCTACCTAACAAGGATTTCGTCCCCGAAATCACGTCGTACGGAAACAAGTGGGGGTAACGCTTCCTCATATCCTCTTCCGATTCCCAAGTAATGTAGGCACCCCGATGGTGTTTCCATTGAACCTTAACCATGACCACCTCCTTGTGCCGCAACTTTTTCACTTTCGATTCTTAAATCGCCTCGGGTTCTTCCGCACAACGATTCCCATTATCTACCCGAATCTCCGTCAAGGGAATCATGCTTTCCATTTCGGCTAGACACTTCCGTAGGTAACACACATGAAACGTAGGATGTATTTCATCCATTTTCGGTGGTAAATCCAACCGGTAGGCTTGTTAACCAACTTTCTCCAAAATGACGAAGGGTCCAAGGAAATGAGGGCTAAGCTTCCCGCGCTTCCCAAAACGGATAATACCCTTCCATGGAGATACTTTCAACATCACACGGTCGCCTACTTGAAACTCGATCGGTCTCTTGTCCGCATAACTCTTCTGTCGGTCTTGCACCGCCTTTAGTCTCTCTCGAATTTCCTTCACCTTGTATGCCGTCACTTGAACTATTTTCGATCCGGGAAATTGCTTCTCGCCAGCTTCCAGCCAACAAACCGGGGTTCTACACTTCCGTCCATACAATGCCTCGAACGGTGATATCCCGATACTAGAATGGTAACTGTTGTTGTACGCAAACTCTACCAAAGGTAGATGTGAATCCCAACTTCCTACGAAATCTATCACACACGACCTCAACATATATTCTAACATCTGGATCATCCTCTCGCTTTGACCATCCGTTTGAGGGTGATACGTCGTGCTCAAATTCAGTCTAGTGCCCAACTCTTTCTGTAAGCTTGCCCAAAAGTTTGAGGTGAAGCGACTATCCCGATCCGAAACAATGGATTGCGGAACCCCGTGCCTTGACACTACCTCATCAATATAAAGCTTGGCCAACTTCTCCATTGGAAAAGTCTCCCGCATTGCAAGGAAATGCGCACTCTTGGTTAACCGGTCAACAATTACCCAAATAGTGTCATGTTCGCGCAAAGTCTTCGGTAGTTTCGTCACGAAATCCATGGTGATGTTGTCCCATTTCCACTCGGGAATGGACAATGGTTGCAGACTTCCATATGGTCTTTGATGTTCCGCATTGACTTGGAGGCACGTGACACACCTCTCCACGTAATTGGCCACGTCCAATTTCATCACCGGACACCAATAATTCAATTTCAAGTCTCTATACATCTTGGTGCTACCGGGATGTATATAATACTTCGATTTGTGCGCTTCTTCAAGAAGTAGGTCACGGATTCCCCCAACCTTCGGCACCCAAATTCTCCATTTAAAGAGCTTAAGTCTACGACCGTCTTCTATTAAGAGTTCCCTTTGCTTTACTATGACTTCGGATTTGAGGTTCTCCTCCTTAAGTGCTTCCACTTGACTCGTCTTTATGTTTCCCAACAAACTCGATACCACATCAATCCTTGTAAGAGACATTTTGACATCACTATCATGGCTCCTTCAACTCAATGCATCCACTACCACATTGACCTTACCGGGATGATAGAGTAGGTCGCAATCGTAATCCTTCAAAAGCTCAAGCCACCTTCTTTGCCGCATGTTGAGTTCCTTTTGATCGAAGATGTACTTAAGACTCTTGTGATCGGTGAAAATAGTACACTTGGTCCCATACAAGTAGTGTCGCCATAACTTCAACGCGAAAACTACCGCCGCCAATTCCAAGTCATGAGTTGGATAATTCTTCTCATGATCCTTTAGTTGCCGCGACGCATAGGCTATTACCTTCCCCCTTTGCATTAGTACGCATCCAAGACCCATCTTGGAAGCGTCACTATACACTACAAAGTCTTCCGATCCTTCGGGTAAGGATAAGATCGGAGATTCGCACAACTTCTTTTTGAGCGTTTGAAAGGCGTGCTCTTGAGCATTGGACCAAAGAAACTTGACATTATTTCTTGTGAGCGAGGTGAGTGGCGTAGCTATCTTAGAGAGATCTTGAATGAAACGTTGATAATAGCCCGCCAAACCCAAGAAACTTCGAATCTCCGTCGAACTCGTTGGAGGCTCCCAACTCATCATTGCCTCGATCTTTGCCGGGTCCACCTTTACTCTGTCTTTAGACACCACGTGCCCCAAGAATTGCACTTCTTGGAGTCAGAATTCGCACATCGAGAACTTTGCAAACAACTTCTCCTTTCTGAAGACTTCTAACACTTTCCGCAAATGTTTCCTATGCTCGGACTCGTCCTTTGAATATATTAGAATATCGTCGATGAAGAACATCACGGATTTATCCAAGAATGGGTGACACACACGGTTTATCAAGTCCATGAATACGGTCGGAGCGTTTGTTAAGCCGAAAGGCATCACCAAGAACTCATAGTGACCGTATCGTGTTTAGAAAGCCATCTTCGGAATGTCTTCCTTCTTGACTCTCACTTGATGGTATCCGGACCGAAGATCAATCTTTGAGAAGCATCCCACACCTTGTAGTTTATCAAAAAGGTCGTCGATGTGAGGTAGGGGATACTTGTTCTTCACCGTGACTTTGTTTAACTCCCGATAGTCGATCCACATCTGCATGGATCCATCCTTCTTCTTCACGAACAACACCGATGCTCCCCAATGTGACGAACTCGGTCGAATGAAACCCTTCTCCAACAACTCTTGCAGTTGCGCCATCATTTCCTTCATTTCCGTCGGGGCCAATCGATAGGGAGCATGAGCTATCGGAGCTGCTCCCGGATTGAGGTCGATTTGGAACTCCACTTGTCGTTCTGGCGGTAACCCGGGTAAGTCTTCCAGAAAGACATCCGGATAATCTTGCACGACCTTCACATCTCCCACCGACTTCTTCCCTTTCTTCGCGTCCACCACATAAGCCAGGTACGAAGGGTAACCCTTCGCTAGAAACTTGCGAGCTTTAAGAGAAGATATGATAGGATTACTCCTCTTCCCTTTCTCCCCGTAGATGGTGACCACACCATTTTCCGGTAGAGGCACTTGGATCATCTTCTTAGAGAAAAAGATGTCAGCCTTATGCCTCACCAACCAATCCATTCTAGTAACTACATCGAATCCTCCTATAGCCATAGGTAGAAATTCTATTCCAAAAGAATTCCCATCAACCTCTAGAGTGCAATCACAAAAACGGTCTCGGATGATCACTTGATCTCCATTAGCTATTTCTACCACTAGCGCATCGGGAAGAACACTAATAAGAGTGACAAACTGTTTACAGAAAATGTCCGATACAAAGGAACACGTAGCACCCGAATCAAACAAAACACGAGCGGGCAAGGAGTTTACTAGGAACGTACCCGAAACAACATCAGCGGTATCCTTTACCTCCTCGGTAGTCATCCAAAAAGCTTGGCTAGACGCTCTCAACGGTTGCTCGACCCTAGTCGCCGATCCCACAGAACTTCCACGGTGGCCACCCACCAGCTTCGGGCAATCCCTCTTCATGTGCCCCGGTTCTCGACACTCGAAACACACCCACCCTTGAATAGGGCAATCCCGAATTGCATGGCCCTTCTTGCCACACTTGGCACACTCCACAGGGCCCGAGTGAGGTTTTAGGTCGCATGGGCCAGAGTGCTTGGCTTTGCACTTGTGACACCACCGCCACTCACGACGATCATCACTAACTCTTCCGCTCACGAATGGCTTAGACTGACGAATGGGCCCAGATGGACCTTCCCACTTCCTTTTCTCACCCACTGCAGTTCTCTCATCCTTCTCTACATCAAAATCGTCTTCTATCAGCAAAGACTCCACGATCACATCCTGAAGGTTCAAACCCCTAGCATTCCTTACTGCCGTCCTCATCCTTGCCGGTAGCCCTTGCTGATAAGCTTTTATCTTTGATCTCTCATCCGGGACGAGATGTCCTACCAACTTTAGCTTTTCCAAGAAGATCTTGGAGTAGTCAGCGAAGGATAGAGTCCCTTTCTTCAACCCTAGGAATTCCTCTTCCAGCTTGTCCAAAGACCTTTCACTGCAGTATTTGTCCATAATTTTCCGCTTGAAAACCGGCCAAGTCAACTTCGTCAAAACTTCGGCAGTAAGGGCGGACCGTGTAAGGTTCCACCAGATCAGAGCCTCACCCCGAAGTAGTTGGGAAGCGAACTTCACCCGTTGCGAGACATCGCACTCGCTTAACTCAAAAGCCATTTCTACTTCCTTCAGCCAATATATGCACGCTACCGGATTTGCAGAACCTGAAAACTCCTTTGGATTGCACCCAAGAAAAGCTTTGTAGGTGCATCCCTTGACTTTCCTCTTGTTCCCGTCATCCGGCGGGTCTTCAACAGACACAACAACCGGTCCACCCGACCCCATAACGATGTTTTCCGCCATCGTCTCAGGTTGTCGGTGACTGGCGTCTCGGTCTTCTAGAAGCTTCATGAAGAATTCCTATTGTTGGGCCATGGCCGAATTCATGGCTACCATCATGTTGTCCCTAATCCGGGTCTCCATAGTTACTTCCTCCATGATGGCATTGTTATCCGTGAGGTTCACGCGCGGAATCTGTTCAGGTCCCCCTCCCAAGAGATTGGGCATGGGAGGAACCACGGAGGTATCGACCACATGAGGTTGGTCTGCAGTAGACTCCAACTCCACGCGTCTCTCTAGCGAGCTCGGTAACCTACTCCGAGTGTTTACCATTTAAATCTGCCACACATATACGGGAAAAGAGATTGAGAAGAGACTAAGCGAGTTGAACTCATTGTACGTACTAATACCTTCATCAATTATCATAACCATAGTAAACCAAGTATGCTTACGTAACAATGCATTCATAATAGCAATAGCTAAATGAAATTATGAACGAACCATACACAAGAATTCTTGTCACCATCATCACAACTTTCAATTAAGGTAATTCCGTAAATCCTAACGCTCTCCCCACGTAGAATTTCTACCCCAAGTGGACAGTGGAACAATAAAGTCTAAAGCTTAAGTCTAGATATGCTAAAACAATACCTAGTTCACTTAAACTAAAACTCTGATACCAACTTGTAACACCCTAAAAATAGGGATAACAAAAATTCGAAAAACGGACATGAGGTATATAAAATTGCCATAACAAGAGCCTCCCAAAAATGGGGAATTATACAAACTTGTTTAATTACAGTCGTAATTTAATGGACAATAAATAACAACGAACTATTCTAATTTCTATAACTAGAAAAGAGATTACAAAAGGGGTGTCATTTATAAAACCAAATGTTCTTCTACCAAAAGTATGACCAAGAGTTAGTTTCCCCAAGCTCTCACCCAAGCAATTATGCCAGCTTAGAACCGGCGTCGCTATAACCTGAGATACACATCGACACCAAACAAGTGTTAGGCCAAAAAGCCTAGTGAGTTGAACAAGAAATAGCGTAACAAAGCATTTACAATTCTTATCAGCAGTTAACCAATATTACATTAAATGTGGAGTCAACGTGGGATGCCCATAGCACCAATCAAGTTCCACCCAAAGAGACAATGTACCTTGATGCCAACTACAAAGAGTGACATCCTAAAGGCCCGGCACACCCGAGGACTACAACCATGGCATTACCCCGAATGGCGGAGGTCTAGGCACATACCATCACGGTGGCACCCAAGACTACATCCTCCTAGTGTTTAATGACTTGGTTCGTCCAACATAAAGCATATAGGAGGTTTGTGAGGTATATTTCAACCAAGTATATTTCAATACCAACCATGGGTACAATATCACCATCCTAACCATATAAATCCAACATAGGACCCAAATGTCAATATAATCATTTAGTAGATACAATATCACCAAAAGGATATTCCAAGTAGGAATCATCATAGTATACCAAGACATGTACACATTAATCATGTCAAAATACTCATTGTATGTATACATAAGGAAAACCCCAAATACTTGCACAAATAGGGTAAATCATGGCATGCTACTTATAAACATATTTCTCACATATTTTCATAAGAACACCATCAAATATTTGAACACATGGATATGAACATTTTGAGAAAATATACCATAATAATAACAAGTAAGAGATTATGATGCATATCAAGTTTTAACAAAAGTTTAGTAAACTCACAATCTAGGTTTTGAACCAAAACCTAGAAAATATGCCAAACCCTAGAAATGTTGGGGAAGATGAAGATGATCCTTGAACTTGAGCTTCTTGGGTGAACCTTTGATTGGGAGCCCTTGATCTTGCAATAAATGTAGAAAGGGTGATTGAAAAGCTCCTTGAAATCAATGGAGGAAGTTATGAGGGTAGAGAGGGTTTTGAGAAAAATTAGGTTGAGAAGTAAATGAGAAAAGGGCTGAAATCCCCTTTTTAAGTCGTCAGGGGTCGCGCACGGGTCATGGCGCGACTTGACCCGCGCGGTCATCCGCGCCGACCTCTGGAAGCTTTTGGCGGACAGTGCTCCGCGCGACTCGACCTGTGCGGCCACCCACGCGGGGCACTGTTTTTCCCTGCATCAACTCAACAACCACAAATCAAGGTGTTACAATTAACAAGATCTATTTCAAGCTCAACAATCTTGATTTTCAAATCTTCTTTTTGTTTCTTTAAAGCATCCTTTTCAGATTCTTTTTCCTCAACAACAACTTTCAATAATGCATTTTCGTCACGAAAATTCATCATTGATTGTCTTTCATTGTTAAGTTTTACTTTTAAATTCTCAAACTCTTTTTCCATGTTTTGAATATGAGCCATAAGCGATTGAACAAGTTCAGAATTTGAAAGAGTACTTACCTCTGAATCACAATCAGACTGGTCAGAAGATGATTCGGCTTCATCATTGACCTTGGCTATCATACACACTTAAGTGAAATGTGTTGATTCTTCATCTGAGCTTTGGAAGAACCAGTTATCTTCCTCAGCCATAAGATATTTCCCATCTTATACCTTCTTTGCAATCAGTGATTTCTTTGCATAATACTCTGAATTCTTTGTCCGCTTGAACTTGCATTCTTTTGAAAAATGGCCAGGTTTACCACAGTTGTAATACCTGCCGTACTTTGGCTCAACATTCTCTTCTTTCTTTCCTTCTTTCTTCTCATCTCTTTTCTCTTCTCTCTTCTCATCTTTCTTTCCATCCTTCTTCTCAAACCTTGACTTGTACTTGTATGATCTATCTTTCTAATATACCTCATACTTTGACTTTGAATATCTTTTCTTACCAAAACTTCTCTGAAATTGCTTTGTGATGAGGGCAAGATTATCAGCAAATCTTTGAACATCTTCATCAGAGTGTTTCTCAGCTTCAGATGAAGAATCATCAGAACTAGAGTCAGTCAGTTCTGTAAGAAGAGATCTGGATTTCCTTGACTTGTATTTAGATGAGGAACTGGACTTAGTGCTTGATCCTTTCTTTCGTTCAGACAACAAAGCAAGTGAATCTTTGACAATCTTTTTCTCTTCACTAAGTTGCTTTACCTCATCTTCATGTTGAGATAAGGTTGTGAAGATGTCATTCACGTCTTCCTGTGCCATATCTTTTGTCATCTGGATATTGATTGCATAGCTCTTCCACTCAAGATTCAAGTTCTTGATGAACTTGTAATTAATCTCAGATACAGTTTTGTTCATCCCATTCCTCCTCAAGTCATTCAGAATAACATTGAATCGTGTGTAGGTATCCGGAAGAGTCTCTCCTTCCTTTGCATGAAAGCCTTCGTAAGCATTGATGCTTTGATTCAGCTTGGCTTGTATAGATTTCTCAGTACCCTGAAATTGTCTCTCCAATTCATCCCACATGGATTTAGCAGATTTCCTACTATCTACACGGTTGTAGATGTCATTTGGGTTGGCCATGGTGAGATATATAAGTGCCTCTTCATCTATCTTGTGAAGCTCCTTCTCTCTTTCATTGTAGTATTGATAAGGTCTTGGCACATGTTGAACTGGAATTTTTGGAGATGTATCTGTTGCTGCATGTCCAGGTATTGTAACCACTGGCTGAACTGGTCCGTCAATAATAGACTTCATGTAATCTCTGTTCTTGTGATTCAAGAACTGAGTCATTCTCCTCTTCCACTGTGAATATTCTCCGATGGACAAGACCGGAGGTTTCGATTGAGAACCCATTGAGAGTAACTCTTTAGACATGATGAGAGTTTTGATTTATATGCACATAACAAGAAATGTAAGCTAGTAATGATCTTTGAATTCAACAATTTGAGAAACACTTGAAAAATTTTCAGAAAATGAAATTTCTAAAAAAAACTCCAAGTTCAGAATTCGCAAGCAGCTTTAATCAAGAAACAATTCGCAAAACAGAAGTATCAGAATTCATAAATCTCTTTAAAATTCGCAAAAGCAAATTAAAAACCACACAAGTTAGGAATTCGCAGACTAGAGATAACAAAAACTAAACAATTCGCAAATCGCTATCTGCGAAAACTTCACAATTCGCAGGTCTCTCTTCAGCGAATTCTATCCTTGGAAACTTTTGAAAAAACACAATTCGCAACAAGGATTCGCAAAAGGAATTCGTAAGCTACAAGTATACGAATCCTTCACTTAGAAAATTTTTCACAAACATTTCGTACCTCATACGAATTCTTGACTTAGAAAAGATTTAAAAAAAAACTTTGCGGAATCTTCAGAATTCGTAAGGTAGAGTGATGCGAAATCTCACTTTTCGCTTAAGACTCAGAAGCGAATTCTTCAGAATTCGTATTAGACACAACTGCGAATTCTTGACTTAAACTTTTTAAAGAACCACTTTTCGCAAAACAGTCTTTTACGAATTCTTGACTTTTCGTAACAAGGATTTTACGAATTCTGTACTTATAAATTTTGTTAAAGAATTATGCGAATTCTTCAAGATTTCGTAGACTAGAGAGATGAGAATTCTTTACTTAAAGAATTTAAAAATGCAATCTGCGAAATCTATAAATCTAGCGAGTTCTTCATACGAATATCTTGGATCTTGCGAGTTCTTGGTTTCTAAGACTAAAATCTCAATTTTAGTCCAGAAATCGATGCAAATCTCCGAATTCGAATCTGTAACTTCACATAGTCAACCAAGTTAGCACGAATATCAATCCAATTCAATATCTCGATTTAATTCACACTCTAGTACATATCAATTGATCAAACAGTGTTCGACATTCGTTCGAACAAAAACTTTCAAAATCTCAAATTTAACAATAAAAAATGTTTTTCTTTGAAATTCAATCCAATAAAATTGTTCTAAATCATCAATCGATCACTAATCAAACAACAATTTCATCAAAAACTCAATTTTACTCAAAAAAAAATCGACAGACTACGACCTCAAAAATTTGCTCAAATCGATGAATTTTCAGCTCTGATACCAATTGTGACCCAATATACTAGCATATATTTTACAACACAGATTATGAACACAAGTTTATTAGATCAAATCACATATTACCCTTAATCACAGATCTAACTTCTAGTCATAGATCTCACGTAGTTCACTGTGTATGTGTATACAAATTCTTACCACAATCTCTGAATGTCTAATATGTGTGTGTCTACTGAATCTAACACAAAGGAAACTGTTGGGTATGAAATATGCTAAGTCTGGATAGTGCTGCTAAATATTGAAGATTACTACTGCGGAAGACTTTAGTACTGCTACTTGAAGATTACTACTGCTAGTACTTAGTACTGCTTGAAGAGTTAATACTGCAAGTTGGAAGTTACTACTGCAAGCATGGTTAGTACTTCTATTGATAAGAAGATGCTACTGAAGATTAATGTTGCTTATAATGATAAAGATTGATTGGTTGCTTAAAGCGAAGGACAAGGAGATTGAAGATAATTATGGACTGGATGCTGACGATCAACTTTAATTTAATAATTATCTTGTAATCTGTTTTGTATATATAGTCTAGAAGTCTTTTGCTTATGAGATATAGAATATACGTTTTTGTTTTACAGAGAATTAGCCTCAAGATTCTTAGAAATCCTTTCTTTAGAGAAGTATTGAACGTCTGTTGAGCCTGTTCAATAGATTGAGGCTTTGGTTGTAATCATCAAGTTAATTCAATATAACTTGTCATTTGATTTCATATACTGTTCCATTGATTTACTATTAAAGTGTTATTCCGCAACTTCTTTAACAAAGTTTCTGAGTGTTTATTTAAATTCTTGTTTCGAATTTCGATCCTGACAAATGGTATCAGAGCATAGGAACTCAGAAATCTATAATCATCATGGACGGATCAAGCGACAGTGTTCTTGTTTCAAAGGTCCCCATGCTCAAACCTAATGAGTTTGACATGTGGAAAATCAGGATCAGGCAGTATATACTGCTTACAGGCTACTCAATGTGGGACATCATTGAGAATGGTCCCTCCAGTGAAGGAGAGATAGGAGCAGACGGCAAGAGACCTCCACCAAAAGACCGATGGATAACGGAAGATGAGGCAGACTGAGATGAAAGCCTTAAGCACTCTGCTCCTAGCAATACCTAATGAATATCAACACCAGTTTTGCAACTGTGCTGATGCCAAAATACTGTGGAATGCTTTGGAGAAGAGGTTTTCAGGTACCAAAAGCACTAAGAGAAATCAGAAAGCAATTCTCAAGTAACAATACGAAAACTTTATGTCTACAAAGAATGAGTCTATGACTCAAACCTTTGACAGGTTCAACAAGTTTATTGGAGAATTGGCCACTGTTGGTGTCAAGATGGACCAGGATGATGTCAACAGAAAGTTTTTAAGATCTCTTGGTGAAGAATGGGTAATGTATACAGTATCATTCAGGCAGAATGATAATCTGGAGGATAAAGAACTTGATGATCTCTACAATGACCTAAGGGTGTTTGAAGCAGAAGTTGAATCTAAGAAGAAGCCATCTGGATATTCTCACAATGCAACTCTCTTATCATCTACTACCGATTCTTCTGCAAATACAGAATCAGTTACTGCTGCTTATGGCTCAAAACAGGATGATCCCAATGATTCTTTTTTGGAAGCTTTCCTTGCTAGCCATGCTAAATCTTCTCTTATTAATGATGATCTAGAGCAGATCAATGTTGATGACCTTGAAGAGATGGACATCAAGTGGCAAATGGCAATGCTCACCATGAGAATCAAAAGATTCAATTAAAGAACAGGAAGAAACAACTTTGCCATGAGAAGAGAAGATGGTGCTAGATTTGACAAATCCAAGGTGGAGTGCTACAAATGTCACAAATTGGGGCACTTTGCAAGAGAATGCAGAGGAGGAATCTCTCAACAGCATGGGAGCAACAATCAACAATCAAACAACAGGAACTCATCTCAAGCACTTGTCTCACAAGATGGAATAAGCTTTGATTGGAGTGTTCAAGCAGATGAGGCAATCCAGAATCAAGCATTGATGGCTGAGGTTTCAGAGTCTTCAAGCACAGCAATCCCCACAGAGGTAAAATCTAAACTTTGCTCTAAATATTGTCTTGAAACTGTTAAGAAGTACAGGGATCACAATCAGAGCATGTGTGATGATCTTAAAAGGTTGGAGAAACACAGGAGAGAGTCTAGTTTGATCATTGTAAATTTTGAAGAATAGATCAAGGCATATTAGGCCAATAAACTTCAACACTCATATGATCACAACTATTGGAAGTGGGAGAAGAAGGAGTTAGAGATTAAGCTAGAGAAGGCCAGAGAGGAATGTGAGAAAATTAGGAGTGAATTTGAGAAGGCCAAATTAGACATTGAAAATTTTTCCAATGCTTCTAAAGCAATGGACTCTTTACTCAAAACTCAAGTTCATGACAAACTGAAGAGAGTTCTAGGCTACAACAACATCCCTTTACCTTATAATAACAACTATATTCCACCCACCTCAGACCTCTTATAAAAACAAGATAAGAAGGACTTACCTACAGGAGCCACAGAAGTAGATCCTGTTGATCCAAACTCTCTCAGTGATTTGATAACGACCCTCTTCTATACTTAGTGAAAATTACGTTTAAATATGTATTAGTGTTTCACCATCAGCGATCAAACTGAGTCTGTTCAGCTATCGCTGATAGTCTTTCTTATAAACATTTCTATGTATTAGTGTTTCACTATCAGCGATCAGACTGAGTCTGTTCAGTTATCACTGATAGTTTCTGATGTAAATAGTAAACGTAATCCCTGAAGACAAGCCTCGCGTCAACAGATGTTCATAGCTGAATCGAAGACGAAGCTGCTGAACAAAGACAAGTCTACTAGTGACCTGATGCGGATATCAGTGAAGCAAAGACAAATCTACTTCTACGCGAAGGAACATGAGGAAAAGCTTCAGCGATCGCTGAACTCTTGATATCTCTGAAGAAAGAGATACTCAGCGATCGAATGATCACTTAGCTTATGCCTCAAGTTTCCTTTTGTCTCACCTTGCAAAACTTAGTACGATATGTCAGAACGGACATGTCTCTGCCACAATTCGTACAACACCTCTGTCAACTACACTGTTCATTGTCCGGCCGAAAGCCAGACTCCCAAAGCCAATCAGTGAATGCCACGTGTAAAGTGCCCTGCCATGCATTTAATGCAGTAGGTATAAATAGAAAGATCACCCCTTCATCTGAAGTGTGCTTAATCCTTGAACCCCGAAATAGAAACCTTTGTTTTCTATATCTCTTAATCCCCCATTCTCTGAATTTCTTGTGCAACCATCTTAGTGTTTCTTAAGTTTGTTTAGATTGAGTCTGTCTTAATCTTATTCCGCAACAAACTTGTAAATTGTATTTGATTTATCAATAAACAATTTATTAAACCTTAATTCTTGTGTTTGTATTCAACCCCCCCCCCCCTTCTACAAACTTGTTAAGCACCTTAGGGACCAACAGATCCACTAGACACAGTAGTGGTTGAGGTAGAGTCTGAAGAAGAGAACACTGAGGATAAGAATAAGGAAAACCAGAAAGAAATTCCCCTAGAAAACCATATTCTTACAAATGAAAGGGAGGGTAAACCATTTGTCAAGAGTGAGAAAGTGGAGAAGTCTAAGATTAGGGAAGAGACTGTTAAGAGTGAGAGAGAATTAGCCTCAAGATTCTTAGAAATCCTTTCTTTAGAGAAGTATTGAACGTCTGTTGAGCCTGTTCAATAGATTGAGGCTTTGGTTGTAATCATCAAGTTAATTCAATATAACTTGTGATTTGATTTCATATATTGTTCCATTGATTTACTGTTAAAGTGTTATTCCACAACTTCTTTAACAAAGTTTCTGAGTGTTTATTGAAATTCTTGTTTCGAATTTCGATCCTGACAAGTGGTATCAAAGCCTTTTCAAAGACAAACACAAAATGCAGTTGGTTATAGGAAGCAATCAAGAAATCACATTGCTTCTAATATGAGAACAGTACCAATGAAAACTGGGACTGCAAAATCTCATATTCAGAATAAGTTTGCAAAAGCAAAAGAAAACACTCCAAGCAAATCAAGGAGTAACTCAAAGACTAGGAAGGCAAACAACATTGTCAAAATTTGGGTTCCAAAAAGCACTAAACCTGTTAGTACTGCTACCTTAAATAGTACTGCTAACAAAAATAGTGCTGTTGATAGCAATACTACTGCTGAAAAAGTTAGTACTGTTAATAAAGTTAGTACTGCTAATGAAGTTAGTGCTGCTGTCCAAGTTAATACTGCTAACAATGTTAGTACTGCTGACCAACTTAGTACTGCTAACAGGGTTAGTACTGCAGACCAAGTTAGTACTGCTGACCAAGTTAGTACTGCTACCTTAAATAGTACTGCTACCAGTATTAATACTGCAAAGCCTATGATTATGACAAAGTATTCCAGCCATGAGATTCCCAATTCTGATCATCTCATCAAGACTAAGCTTACTGATTATGAGTATGTTGATGAGAAAGGGCAACCCAAGACCATTTTGGCTTGGGTTCCCTCAAGAAACTAATTGTTTTATCTTATGTGCAGGGCAACCAACAGCTCAAGAGGAAGAGCATTTGGCATGTAGATAGTGGTTGCTCTAGGCACATGACAGGTAACATGGACTGCCTTCAAAATTTCAAAAAGTCTGATAGAGGACGTGTTGCTTTTGGTGACAATCCAGAAGGAGGTAAGATCAGTGGTAAAGGTATGGTATCAAAAGGTAAGATGACTTTTGATGATGTTTACTATGTTGAGAAATTGAGAGACAACCTGTTAAGTGTGTCACAGGTTTGTGACAAGAAACATAGTATATTATTTAATGATATTGAATGTATTATCCTTGCTCCAGGATTCAAGGTAGTTGATGAAAATATGATACTACTTAGAACTCCTAGAAAGGATAATGTTTATTGTTTGGACCTAGAAAGTGTTTCATCTGATTCATCACTAAACTGTCTGTTTTCAAAAGCTTCTTTAAATGAATCATCTCTTTGGCACAGAAGGATGTGTCACATGAGTTTTAAAACTATGAACAAACTTGTGAAAAACAACCTTGTAAGAGGTTTGCCTCAAAAAGTGTTTTCATGTGATGATCATTGTATTGCATGTCTTAAAGGCAAACAGTACAAAACTTCTCATAAGTCCAAAGAAATAAACACAATCTCTTCACCCCTCCAGCTATTGCATATGGATCTTTTTGGTCCTTCAAATGTGATGAGTATTGGTAAGAAATCCTATTGCTTAGTCATTGTTGATGACTTCTCTAGATTTACTTGGGTATATTTTATAAGGACTAAGGATGAGACAAGTGGACTGATCAAATCTTTTGTTCTTAGGATTGAAAACGAAACAAATCTAAGAGTCAAAGTCATCAGGTCTGATAATGAACTGAGTTTAAAAACAGTGACTTAAACAGCTTTTGTGAGACTAAAGGTATTGAGAGACAATTCAGTGCTCCTAGGACTCCTCAACAAAATGGTGTTGCTGAGAGGAGAAATAGGACATTGATTGAGGCTGCTAGATCTCTGTTGGCAGATTCAAAGTTACCTATTACCTTTTGGGCAGAAGCAGTTAATACTGCTTGCTATGTCCAAAACAGAGTTCTAGTAGTCAAATCCCAAGGAAAGACACCGTATGAACTTTTCAAAAAGAAGAAACCTTTTATTGGATTTTTCAAACCTTTTGGGTGTCCTTGCACAATTCTCAACACCAAATCTCACTTAGGCAAGTTTGAAAGCAAAGCTGAGGATGGATTTCTTATTGGATACTCCTTTCAAAGCAAGGCATACAGAGTATTCAACAACTCTTCCAGGATTATTGAGGAAAGTGACAATGTCAAATGCAATGAGAACACACCAAATCAGATTGGTACAGGTCCTGACTGGTTGTTTGACATTGATTCACTAACTAACTCTTTGGGTTTTAGTAATGAGCAAATTGCAGGAACAAACTTAGAAAAGTTACCAGAACAGAGACAAGAGTTTGTGCTGTTCCCTACACCTACAGTTGATCCTGCTGAATTCTGTCAACGAGAAAAGAAAGATGATTCAGAAACAGATGATTCTGAACCAGAACAGGATGAAGATGATAAAGGTGATGAAGAAGATATAGGTGAAAAGGAGGATGCTCATCCTTCAGGTTCAGGAACTACAGGTCCTGAAATGCCCAAATTGTCAGAAGATGATACTGATGAAGAAAACTCTCAGTATTTGGTGGGAACACTCCTGAAAAGGATGACTCTAATCTTGATGCAAATCTTAATGAGGAGGTTGCCCATCAAAAAAGAACTCAGAAGAATCATCCTCCTCAGTTGGTGATTGGTGATATCAATTCTCCCATAATCACAAGGCATCAAAGTAAGCTAGGAGGATTGAAAGACTTACAGTCATGGTTGTTGTCCTATTTTCTATCCCAGATTGAACCCAAGAAGGCATATGAGGCAATGAAAGACCCAAGCTAGATAGAAGCAATGCAAGAGGAGATGTTGCTGTTTGTGCTGCAAAATGTGTGGGATTTGGTTGACCTTCCAAAAGGACACAGGGCAATAGGAACTAAATGGATTTTCAGGAATAAGAAAGATGAGAGAGGGATAGTGATAAAGAATAAGGCCAGACTTGTGGCACAAGGGTACACATAAGTAGAAGGGATAGACTATGAAGAAGTATTTGCACCAGTAGCCAGAATTGAGGCAATTAGGCTGTTTCTAGCCTATGCTTCTTTCATGAAGTTCAAAGTATATCAGATGGATGTTAAGAGTGCATTCCTATATGGGAAAATTGAAGAAGAAGTGTATGTTTGTCAGCCTCCAGGGTTTGAGAATCCTAACTTTCCTGACAGAGTATACAAATTAAAGAAGGCACTTTATGGGCTACATCAAGCACCAAGAGCATGGTATGACACACTGTCTACCTATCTCTTGGAAAATGGTTTTGAAAGGGGCATCATTGACAAGACCCTTTTCATTCAGAGAAAGAAGAAGGACATCCTGCTTGTACAAATCTATGTGGATTACATCATCTTTGGATCCACAAAAGATCATATGTGCAAGGAGTTTGAGGAGTTGATGTACAAAAGATTCAAGATGAGCTCTATGGGTGAACTCACATTCTTCCTTGGGCTACAGGTTAAACAGAAGATAGATGGTATTTTCATAAGTCAATCCAAGTATGTGCAGGATATACTTACAAAGTTTGGATTTTCAGAAGCAAAGCCTGCAAGCACACCTATGGAAACACACAAACAGATTACTGTAGATCTTGAGGGGGAGGATATGGATGTTCATCATTATAGATCTATGATAGGCTCCATCATGTATCTAACAGCTTCAAGACCAGACATTATGTTTGTTGTATGTGTGTGTGCAAGATTTCAAGTTAGGCCTAAGCAATCTCACTTTCAAGCAGTCAAAAGGATCTTCAGATATCTCAAAGGACAACCTAGGTTGGGTCTTTGGTATTCTCATGACTCACCATTTGATCTAATTGCATATTCAGATAGTGATTTGGGTGGTGCAAACTTGGATAGAAAGTCTACATCAGGAGGATGTCAGTTTTTGGGCGCAAGGCTAGTTTCATGGCAGTGTAAAAAGCAAACCACAGTGTCCACCTCTACGACAGAAGCAGAGTATATAGCTGCTGCAAGCTGCTGCTCACAAGTGCTATGGATCCAGAATCAGATGTTGGACTATGGTATTACTTTTCTTCACACTCCCATCTTCATTGACAACAGTGCTATAAGCATTGTTCATAATCCAGTAAAGCACTCAAAAACCAAGCATATAGAAATCAGGTACCATTTTATCAGAGAATGCAATGAAAAGAAGTTAATTCAGGTTTTGAAAGTACACCAGTAACCAATTTGCTGATCTATTCACCAAAGCTTTTGATGTGGGTAGATTCACATTCTTGGTCACAAGTGTGGGCATGATAAACACCGAATAAGCCTATTTTCATTTGCTTCATGTACCAGTTCTGTATAGATTCTTCCATGTTTACTTTCTCATATTTCATTCTGCATGGTGCTGCTAACTATTTGTGTTTAAGTGTTTCAGATTGCTTTGATGATTAAATACTTGGTACTTCTAGTTAAGTTAATACTGCTCTCACTATTACTCCTGCTGACAGTTCCAACATGGCTAAGTATGGTTACTACAGCTAGGTGGTTAATACTGCCAGTGCAAGGTTATTACTGCTTGCCTTATTTCTACTGCTTGTAAGTGTTAATACTGCTCGTATGTGTTAATACTGCTAGTAAGTGTTAATACCGTTGGTATATGTTTCTACTGCTATGTGTTACTACTGCCAGAAAGTGTTAATACTGCTAGTCTGTGTTAAAACTGCTAGTAAGTGTTAATACTGCAGGTATGTGTTTCTACTGATATTCGTTACTACTGCTTATATGGGTTAATATCGCGGGTTTGTGTTAATCCTGCTAGGGTACTTAGTACTGCTTTTAACTGAATTCCTTACCCTATAAATACCCTCTCTGACCGCTAAAACCCAAACGGCTCTTTGAATTTCCAGCGAGTTTTCATCCTCTCTCTCTCTCTTTAGAATTCTTGATTACCAGTGTGTAAACCCTAGTGTTTATTCAAACTCAAGAACGATGGCAGGACTGGATTTTGTTGACGATCACAATGAGCTTGCAATGTTGTAAAACCCCAAACAAGCTGAGGGTTTTCATGAGATTGTGGATTTCCTAAAATCCTCACACATCGCCTATGCGTTAACTGTCAATCCCACCATCTATGTGGAACATCTGCGACAATTCTGGACCAATGCCTCTAGTTAGACTATTAATGGCAATCAGGTCATCCAATCCAGAGTTTGTGATAAACCTATCACAATCATAGAAGCCTGCATTCGCACTCATCTACGTCTAGATGATGCCTCAGGTATTACTACTCTTTCAAAGGAAGATCTCTTCCAAGAAATAGGTAGAATGGGGTATGAATGTCCTACTGAGGTTTACAAGTTTTTCAAAATCAAATTTTCACCTAAGTGGAGATTCTTTGTTCATACTCTTCAACATTTTCTATCTCGCAAAACAACTGGATGGAGTGAGTTTAGCAGTACAATAGCTTATGCTCTTGTATGCCTAGCTACCTCCAGAAAGTTCAATTTTTCTCAAATGATTTTCAATGATTTGATGTCAAACTTGGATACCAAAACCAAAACCAAAAGATTCTATATGTATCCAAGGTTTGTGCAAGAGGTACTAAATAAGGAATTGGCGGATTTACCCTCTTTTGAAGAGGTGTATGTACCTAAACCTCCCAAAGGGAAGGTGTTTTCTAACATGAGAAGGCCTAGTAAGGACTTTTATGGAAAAGACACCCCATGGTGAGGCATCAGGGTCACAACCCATATCTGACCAACCCACTGATGACCTACCCACACCACTCATTTCAAATGATCCTCCTCAGCTCCCTGTTGTTAAGCCAATTCCCCCCATCACTCAGAAATATGCAAGGAAAAAGGTACAGAAGGTTCCTTCCCTTCATGTACCTACACCCCAAAAGCCTACAAGCCCTCTGATAGAGCATTCTCCATCAGAGAATATCCAAAGGGAATCCATAGGGGTGTCTCCCAACCCCAAGAAGGTGCTCTCTAAGGAGAAGGATGAGCATGTGGGAAGTAAGGCTCACACTACTGAATCTGCACAAGGTGTGGATCAGGAAATTGTGAACATCACTAAGACCTTCCCCACGACAACTTTGGATGAGAAATCATCTAAGGGACCCAGGTGCCAAGAAACCAAGGGGGTAGTAGGTGCTTCTGCTAGGCAGAAGGCCTCTACTAAAAGATCCAAGGATCCTTCAAAGGTGGTCAACACACCTAAGGAGGTGAGGACAAATATAACTATGATGAATTGATGGAAACAATTGGTAATGTCAACCTGGATGTACTCAAACAGGGTTCAGAGATAAAGGAGTTGAAAAAGGTGATCATTTCTCAACAAAGCCAGATAGACAAACTCAAGAAGCTGGTGTTGAAATTAGTGCACAAAAAGAAGAGAAACCAGTTTATCTTAAAGAAAAGGAGAAGTGGTCATGATGCTTCCAAAAAGGGGGAGAATCAAGAAGCTGAATGTGAGAAGGAAAGATCAGTTGGCATGGAATTTCAGTTTGAGGGGGAGATTAGTGGTGAAACTGAAAAGTAGACTGAAGCAGAAACAGTGGAAGCAGCAGAAACAGAGAAAGCAGCAGAAACTGTGGAAGCAACAGTAACTAATGAACCAGAAGTAGAAACTACCAAAGCAGTAGAATCAGAAGCAGCAGAAACTAGAATGTCAAGAGAAGAATTAGAGATTGCAGAGACTCTGATGAAGGCAAAGAATGATACTCCTAAGGCCACTCAAAAGGCTAAAGGAGTGGTGATAAAAGAAGGAGGCTTAGAGAAGAAAAAGAAAGAGGTCAGTATGTCAGAGGTCAAGAAGAAAGGGAAAGAGAAGATGATTGAGCCTGTAAAGAAGCAGAAGCAAATAGATTTGGATGTTGAATTGTCAAAAGAGTTAAATGTACAGTTTGAGAAGGAACTTGAAAAGGAGAATGAAATTCAAAAAGCCAAAGACAGAAAGATTGCATTAGATTTGGGAAAAAGGCTCAATGAAGAATATCAGAAGAGCTTGAAACTGGCTGCAAAGAGGGTTACAATGAAAGCTTCAAAGAAAAGACAACCTTCAAAGACCTTTCTAGCTACTCAAGAAAGAAGAAAAATGATAAACTTTCTTAAAGGATCCATTGGAGTTCCTGAAGGGATGTTTACCAAAATGTGTTTTGGCAGAATAGAAGAATTATACAAGAAAGAGATAGCCAAGCTTCAAGGAGACTTCAGTCAGAGGGTTGAATTTGAAAGAAGGATGAAAGAAAGACATGATCTGAATATTCAACAGCCTTTTCCTGACAGTGAAGAAGGCACTCCTACAAAAGAAAAGATAGAAGTCAAGAAGAAAGAGACTTTAGCTCAAAAGATTGGAGCTATTAAAAGAATGAAGTCAATTGCTTCAAAGAAACAGGCAAAAAGGCCAAGGACTGAGAAAGGTGAGAAAGAGCAGAAAAGTGAAAGAATGGAAGCCGAATCATCAAGACCTACTGCTGCACCTCCTGTAGAGCAGCAGAAACAAGTTGAGCAGGTTGAAAATCAAGAGAAGAGTCAAGAGCAATCAAGTAAACAATCATCAGAACAACCAAGACAACCTGAGCAGTTTGATTTATATATGACAGTGACAGATGAAGAACCTCTGAAAGTTGATCCTATCTCAGTGAATGCTCCAGAAATCATTCATTAGGATACTCTGTTGGATAAAAGAACAGAATACTTCAGAATAAAGAGAATGGGTGACAAGTATGAGGTATATTCAACTTGGGGTAAGATAATCATAAGTTGTACCAGAGATGATTTAGAAGAAATGTACAAGGTTGGACTAAAACTGTATGGTGACTTGTTGAAAGGAGCAGGCATGAGCCTAACAAAGATGGCTATGGAATATTTGTGCATGATGTTTGACCCTGTTAAGGTTGAACATCTTATCAAAGATGTGCATCACGAATATGGATTTAAAAGTATTGATCATTGGATGCTTTTTGAAAGATGTGGAGTCTATGTCATAACCATTGATAAAAGCTTTCATGAGTACTACTTGGTTGATAAGGTGTATGATCACAGCAAGGCAAAGTTGCAAGGGATGCTGAAAGCAAAGTTGGTCTGCAATAAAGGTTTAGAGATGGCAGTGATTGTGATTAAAAGAACCATCAATCAAAGTATGGGATTGAATCCTGATCTAGGAATCTGAGCAGTTATTTTGAAAGCATCATGAAGACCGTATTTTGAAGAACTTAACTTCTTGTTTACAAAAGTTAAGTTAGGGGGAGATTGTTGGGTATGAAATATGCTAAGTCTGGATAGTGCTGCTAAGTATTGAAGATTACTACTGCTGAAGACTTTAGTACTGCTACTTGAAGATTACTACTGCTAGAAGTATTACTACTGCTTGAAGGATTACTACTGCTAGTAGTTAGTATTGCTTGAAGAGTTAATACTGCAAGTTGGAAATTACTACTGCAAGCATGGTTAGTACTGCTATTGATAAGAAGATGATATTGAAGATTAATGTTGCTTATAATGATAAAGATGGATTGGTTGCTTAAAGCGAAAGACAAGGAGATTGAAGATAATTATGGACTGGATGTTGACGATCAACTTTAATTTAATAATTATCTTGTAATCTGTTTTGTATATATAGTCTAGAAGTCTTTTGCTTATGAGATATAGAATATACGTTTTTGTTTTAGAGAGAATTAGCCTTAAGATTCTTAGAAATCCTTTCTTTAGAGAAGTATTGAACGTCTGTTGAGCCTGTTCAACAGATTGAGGCTTTGGTTGTAATCATCAAGTTAATTCAATATAACTTGTGATTTGATTTCATATACTGTTCCATTGGTTTACTATTACAGTGTTATTCTGCAACTTCTTTAACAAAGTTTCTGAGTGTTTATTTAAATTCTTGTTTCGAATTTCGATCCTGACAGAAAACTATTTATACTAAGTCAACATTTGTTGACTTTACAACATAATCCCTCCAACAATTACACAATGACAATAGAGACCCTCACTTTTAATCTTGAATATAATATTAGTCTAACAAATATGTGGGTTAATGGTACGACAACATTATATGTGTCCATCGTGTACCACCTTAATGGGTATTTGTGAATAATGATGATGTTATAGTTGGCTAGTAAGGCTGTTTGATTTGGGGAATTATTTCCATGAGTAGGTGTCAACTTTGAATTAACATTGCTAATTGGGAATGGAATTTTTGGTAGTATATCGACATTGCAGATAGTTGTTTTGAAGATAGGTGTTAACATTCGTTTTTTAGGACAATAACCGTTGGAGTGATTCAGTGAACTTTCAATGAATCATGTACGGTTGCGATTTAAGTGTTAACTTTAAGGAATTTAGACGTTGGCAATTAGGGGATCGATCATCGGTATTCCGGTAAGTGGCAAGGCTTTCGCTGATTTGTCGACCGACGCGTAAATGCATTATGGGAGTTGTGTGACCTTGGAGTTTGGGGATAATTGTCTATCTGTAAAATGTGATGGTACGTTTTGGGTGAAACGCCAGACCAATGCGTTGTCTAAGGGAAGTTAGAGAACCCTTATAGATGTTGTGCTTGTGTCAGCTTGAGGAACAAAATTGTCGTTGTGTTGAATCGGACCAAACTAGTGTTAATAATTTCGTCAAAGAAAGGAAGATAAATCCTTCAAGGTATTATTTTTTTGGAGAAATTTGTGTGAACGTCGAGGTGGACCTTAAGTAGAAATTGAATGTTGAGAAGACCTTGACTTGTCGAATTCAGAAGTATTTAAGAGTAAAGTCCACTTTGGGTACCTTTGGGGGAAACGGTTGGTCAAGGTCGTAATTACACTTGAGGTATTACGTACAACCTAAGGTTGGAAGGCAACCGGGATTTTTATGATAGGAAATTGATCAAATAAGGACTCGATGTTCATCCCGCCATCAATATAATATATCGAACGTTGAGGTTGGGTTGGTGGCAGCTCGTTATGAGAAATTCAGTGACAACCTTAAATGGGACGTAATCGGTTTCGTATGTGAGGCAATGTATTGTTGAAGGGTCCCTTTTGGATAGAGGACTAATCAATCTTGTAAATATGACGTTGGGGATTTCGTCGGTGCCGGATTTCGAGGACGAAATCTATTTAAGGTTGGGAGGATTGTAACACCCGTGATTTTTGGAGACCCTTAACTCATACTATCGTAACCGTATGACCATTATGATTGAGGTTTAGTAAGGTTTACTTCCTTTTTTGTAGTAGAGCCATCGAGGATCGAATCGGGCACGAAAACGGGAGAAAACCGGGGGAAATGGATTCCTGTGGTTTGGTGTGTGGCTTAGAAGTAGCGACAAAAACCGCACAAGTCGTTGTGGTCAAAAGGGGAACACGCGCAGGCTTCCCCGCGGCCTCAAGCTGTGGGCCAAGCTACGGGAAGGGTCTGGACGTTTAAGAATCGAGGTTTTTGGGGTTTTCTTCATTTGGTTGCATCTCCCTCATCCTAGGTCTGATTTGGGTGATTCTTGGACCTAGGGTTTCGTTTTTTTAAGCTTTTCAAGATGAAATAGAAGAGGATTAGTGATCTTGGGTTGATTTAAGGGTTTATGGTCAAGGTAATATTCTCACCTCTTCATTTAAATACTAGGGTTTTGTGTTTTTATCATCTTCCTTACACTCTTCAATTTTGGTATGATTTTGGTAGCTTTGAGGTAAGGGAAACCT
Organism: Arctium minus; assembly: GCA_954870635.1. Taxonomy (NCBI): domain Eukaryota; kingdom Viridiplantae; phylum Streptophyta; class Magnoliopsida; order Asterales; family Asteraceae; genus Arctium; species Arctium minus. The sequence goes on along the minus strand of OX941091.1, from coordinate 71,331,134 downwards.
TGTGGGAGTGTTGGATATAACATTTATAAGAGATTCCATGAAGATTCCAAGTCTCTATCAAAGGAGACTCACATTTGGAGGTAAAACCTAGATTTAACCTAAATCTAACAAGGTGAGTTCAAGTTGATTTGTGAAAACGTTGTACATGCCAAAATGTCCATTTTAAAGTGTTTATGTGTTTTACATGAAATTATCAATTATTGAATTATTTGGTAACTTTAGATTATTTGAAGTGTTTAGCTTTATAAACTTTGTAAAACACCCACTCTTGGGATTTTGGGCATTTTAATAAATAAGTCATGAATTAAGGTGTTCCAATGATTTATTGAATAAATAGATATTTAGTCAAAAATGCACTTTTAGTGTTTGTCGGGTTTTATGCATCATTCATAAAATGGGATGTTTTGAAAAGTACGAATGTGTGAGTCCTTTGGTTTTGGGGCATTCCCGACTTTAGGAACATTTTAGAAATGGTAAACCTTTTAGTTTTGGGCCGAAGGACAATTGTGATTTGAGAGACAAAGATTTTTTTAGAAAGGACGTATTTTGGTTTTGTAACCCTATTGGCTCACGTATTTTAGCCAATCGTTCATTATGCCTTTTGAGGCTTGGTTTACACTGTTGGTGATTTTAGTGAAATCATCGGTCATTTTGTGTAATTGGATTCACAAAGATAATAATGGGGTTTGTAGCTAAGCTATAACACGAGTTAGGAGGTGTGGAGTGCACACTCGTGTAAGATAACTATGACCCGGGATTGTTAGGAAAGTAAATTGGTGTTTGTGAGACGAAACAGTGACTCACGTGGGTTGTGCTGCGGGTTAACCGTGCGGCTACCCGCGTGGTGCACTGTTTCATGTGGGAGACAGTGGCTCACGCAGGTTGTGCCGCGGGTTAAACCTGCGCTGCTACCCGCGTGGTGCACTGGATTTGGGACGAACAGAGGCTCACGTGGGTTGTGTCGCGGGTTAACCCGCGCGGCTACCCGCGTAATGCACTGTTGCTGGTGCGGTTTGTAACCCCCAATCCATCTCTTTTGTAACTCCCAATTTGATTTATAACCTACACCAATTGATCAATTAACAATCAATTCCATTAAATGGATGATTATTATCATTAATATTATGGCATCGGTTACATTCTCTTGGTGTTTAAATAGTGTCGATTTCTGCCAGAATCGATGCGGTGAATTTGAGATTATCCTCGAGTGTATTTCGTGATACCCAGGCAGAATAGGGTCGAAATAACACTTAAGTAAAGCGAGCTTTCACGCGATCTCACATTCTATCCAAGTTCCGATCATCTCTCATCTCTCTCTACCCACCGATTTTCTGCAACCCACAAATCCCCCAACAATCATAAGTGTTATTTTCGTGAGAGAGATGAGTGATCAATCGGTGAGAGACATGACGACCAAATTCACGAAACTGGAGAAGTTCGAAGGCGTCGACTTTCGACGATGACAAAAGAAGATGCACATCTTATTGACCACGTTGAAGGGCGTGTACGTATTGAGCACGCCGATGCCTGAAGTGATGGAGGACGAGACGTTGAAGATGACCCGGCGTCGTGGCAAATGGGAGAACGATGACTACATATGTCGCGGTCACATCTTGAACGGTATGTGTGACTCCCTCTTCGATATTTATCAAAATGTTGAATCCGCTAAAGAACTGTGGGAATCTCTTGTGTCTAAATATATGGCGGAGGATGCTTCTCATAAGAAGTTCCTCGTAAGTAATTTTAATAATTACAAAATGGTGGATTCAAGGCCTGTGATGGAGCAATACAATGAGCTCCTTCGCATTCTAGGCCAATATGCTCAACATGATATGAAGATGGACGAATCCATCTCCGTATCGAGTATAATTGATAAATTGCCTACCTCTTGAAAAGACTTCAAACATATGTTGAAACACAAGAAGGAAGAGTTGTCTCTTGTACAACTCGGTAGTCACTTGCGCATAGAGGAATCTCTTCGGGCGCAAGAGACTGAGAAACCTAAGATGAAAGAGGTTTCTGCACCTTCTGTGAACATGGTGGAAGAGGGAAGATCCAACAATTTCAAGGGAAAACGTAAGTTCAATGAAGCCAAGAAAGGTCCCAACAAAAAGATTAAATTAACCTGTTGGACTTGTGGGATGACCGGCCATCTCAAGCGGGATTGTCGAGTTATCAAGAATAAGAATGGAGCAAGCTCAAGTGGTGGTGGGCAAAGATCCAACGATCAACACCCACGGCAAGGTCAGTTTATTGACTTTGGTGTTAATTCAAATTTGAATTATGTACCACTAATATCCGAATCATTTTATGTGCAGGATGATAATGATGCTTGGTGGATTGACACGGGTGCATCGAATCATGTGTGCAAGGATCGACGTTGGTTCCCCTCTTTGGAACCGGTTGAAGACGGATCTGTGCTACACATGGGGAACGAGTCAAATGCTCCCATTCTTGGACATGGCTTAGTTAGACTAGAATTTAGCTCTAATAAAATTATTGAACTTGTTGACGTTTTGTTTGTACCACAAATTCGAAAGAGTTTGGTTTCCGGTAGTACCTTAAATAAGTTAGGATATAGGCAAGTTTTTGAGTCCGGAAAGTTTACCTTGTCTAAAGGTGGCTCTTTTGTAGGATTCGGTTATTTGAATAATGACATGTTCATGTTAAGTTTAAATAATAATAATTTTGTTTCGAATTCTATTTATATTGCAAATGAAGTTCTTGTTGATTCTAGTTTATGGCATGCTAGACTAGGTCATGTTAATTTTAAAAGAATGGTTGAAATGTCAAAAGACGGTCTTATTCCGGCTTTTGACGTTAAAATCGGAAAATGTAAAATTTGCATGTTGACGAAGATCACTAGACAACCGTTTCCCAATGTTAAAAGGGATTCGTCGGTGCTTGAATTAATTCATAGTGATCTTTGTGATTTGCATTCAACTCTGTCTTTTGGTAATAAAAAGTACGTCGTTACTTTTATTGACGACGCTTCACGGTTTTGTTATATTTATTTATTGCACTCAAAAGATGAAGCGTTGGATAAATTTAAAATTTATAAAACGGAAGTTGAATTGAAAATGAACGGTTTAATTAAATGTTTACGCACCGATCGTGGTGGGGAATTTTACGACCCCATGTTTTTCCAAACCGTAGGAATAATTCATGAAACTACGGCGCCTTATACACCTTAACAAAATGGTGTGGCGGAACGGAAAAATAGAGTTCTCAAAGAAATGGTGAACTCTATGTTATCCTACTCGGGGTTGAGTGATGGATTTTGGGGTGAAGCCATGTTAACGGCTTGTTATTTATTAAATCGAGTTCCCAATAAAAGGAACAAGATTACCCCATATGAACTTTGGTTCAAGAAAAGGCCTAACTTGAATTATATTCGAGTTTGGGGTTGTCGAGCGGTTGTTCGACTACCCGAACCCAAAAGGAAAACCTTGGGTGAAAAGGGTATTGATTGCATCTTTGTTGGATATGTCGAGCATTCCAAGGCATATAGGTTCTATGTTATTGAACCTAATGATTCTATAGAGATTCACACCATTATAGAATCGAGAGATGCATTATTTGATGAGACTAGATTCTCTTCAATACATAGGCCGAAGGATCTTGTTCCAAATACTAGTGAGGTTGAAGAACAAGCAATTGTTCCAACCGAATCTCCGATGCTTCGAAGGAGCAAAAGAGGAAGGATTGAAAAATCCTTTGGTCCCGATTTCCAAGTATACTTGGTAGAAGGATCAAGAGATGAAATTGGATCACAATTCTCTTACTGTTATAGTATTGAGGAAGATCCAAAATCATTTGATGAGGCTATGAATTCTCAAGATATTGCTTTCTGGAAAGAAACAATAAATGATGAGATGGATTCCATCATGGGGAATAATACTTGGGTATTATCGGACTTGCCACCGGGTTGAAAACCGTTGGGTTGCAAGTGGATCTTCAAAAGGAAGATGAAAGCCGATGGATCAATCGACAAGTTCAATGCTCGATTGGTAATCCAAGGCTTTAGGCAACGGGAAGGCATCAAATATTTTGATACCTATGCCTCGGTTGCAAGGATCTCCATGATTAGATTGTTGATAGCCTTAGGAGCTATCCACAATTTAGTGATTCACCAAATAGATGTCAAAACGGCATTCTTAAATGGTGACTTGGAAGAAGAAGTTTACATGAAACAACCGGAAGGTTTTATTATGCCCGGGATGGAGCATAAGGTGTGTAAACATGTAAAATCTGTAACGCCCTAAAATTCAGAGTAAATTAAAACCTGGAAAACCTGGCAACATGACATTCGTATTGATATAAACCTCCCATAAAGGGGATCAGTCTTTAAGACTTTACAAAACCTGTACAGATATAAGGTTTATCAACAAACTAATCTAGACACCTATATCAAGATTACATCAGTTGACAATCCATAATTCACCAAAAGAATGGGACTTAACAAATGCCCAGTTACAATACTAGTCATCTCAAAATGCCTCGAGACCAAACCCGACTCTCAAAACCCCGACAACCCACCGCTAAGGGAAACCTGTTATACACATCATTTGAGAAAAAGTGTTAGGCTTAAAGCCTAGTGAGAACATACAGTTCATAAATCTCAAGAGATATAATCCAATGCATCAAAGTAAATCTTTCCAAAGGTTTAGTTATGCAAAATACAATTCTTTGATAAAATACGGACAACCGGTCCAAAACACATCTTCCGATGACGGGGATTACCCGATTTACCAAGGATTATAGTGGAACATAAAGTAAGCCACAAATTCGAGTTATGAGCTAAATACATGGAACCATGGCCACGAACACTTCAGTCCGTACTACGATGTGAGGGAGGCCCCCAAGGAACCAGTCATACTCTTTCGTTAGACTACATTTGACCCATGGCTAGTAACCGGTCTCACATAACCGTACCAAGTGCCCCCGAAGATCAAATGTATCTAACTACAACAGAAGGGGTACAAACATCCCAACAATAAGTCGACTCGATACCTAGGGATCCACTAGTATAGTCATGACTCATCACAATATTTCATGTGGCCATTTTAAAGCTAGATAAACAACTTTCAATACATCTATATTTCAAAATTCCATTTTCCAGACCAACTGCTGGTAAGAAAGATAATCATAAAACCAGTTTATATACTGAAAGTCCAAGATCTCTAAATCTTTAGAGAGAGAAAGTAGAGAGAGAAAGTAGGAGCGCCAAATGTAATCAGATATATTCAAAGTAAGTGTCAAAGTTACAAGAACAAAGGACTAAGGGGACTTAAATACCCCTAGCCTTAACAAAACAGATTACATCATTAAGAACAGTCTAGACTAGAAAATAAATACAATGATTACTATAAAAACAGATCTAACAATCTCCCCCTTAGTAATCATTGGTGTCGTGGTCTTCAAAAATAATCTATTGAATTAGCATTGACCGACTAAGCGACTTTGGAGAATCATTGATGCTCTTCTCTTTGACGAAGTCTATTCAAACCAACTAAAAATTCCAGTCGTCTTAGAGTTGAGCGGAGATTCAATCTCTCATGAATTGAATTCAGAGTCCTCTTGAGAAGTCGAATCTCATCATTATCAACCAGAAAAGCTTTACTTCTTGTTTCCAAAAATCTTCTTTGAGCTTCTTTCAGACGTTGTTCCAACTGAAGCTTAATCACCTTCAAAGTTCCATCTGAGTAATGAGCAATTTCTTCAAATCTGAGAAAACATTTCTGATTTGAGCCATTCTTGTAGACAACTCCGTATGGATCTTGAACTACGGTGAATAAAAGATAAGAATCTAAGTCTGGCAAGCTTCGATTGGGCCTTAGAAGATTTACAACAGGTTGAAAGCTTTCAACGGCCATCAGGAAATCAAAAACTCTGAAGAATCGGATTTGCCGTCGAATAAATCTTTTGATAGCAAACAGAGCTTGAGAAACATCTTGAGTTCTATGATAAAGATTTCTGAAATGATCATATAGAAACTCAATATCATCCATAGAAAGATCAGAAAAATCTGCCTCTGAGAAGGTATATCGATTGCAATCTCTTCTTTCCACTACGAATTCTGGATACCAGATATTAACTAGCTTGTTTATTGTGACGCTGATAACTCGGACAATCAGATGTGGAGAAGAAACGCTATCGTTTCTACGGTGTTGGCACTTGATTAGCATCAAGTATTCATACTGATATGCCTCTTCCTCCTTTTCAACACCAAGGATAGCATAAATGTTGATCGACCTTCTTCTAGAAACAAAAATATTTCTCTGAGTGTACTCTAGAAAAGCAGTTCTCAGTCTTGATGCCATATACAGATGTTGAAGATTTCTTTGCCTCTGCTGTCTGGACAAGGCTGGTCCTTCTTCTTGAATATTCGGGGGAACCGCAGGTTCAGAAGAAAGATCATCAGCTTGTGCTCTAGACAACTGACCTACTTCAAATGTACCTGTAGGAGTAGAGGTAGTCGGAGCAGAACTATCAAAAGGAGTAGAAATAACTGGAGCAGATTCAGGAACTTGAGAAGCTTCAGAAATAGTTTCAGGAACCTCATCTTGAGAAGGAAGATCTCTATACAACATGTCTGCTTCTTCTTCATCCTTAGCATCCATAAACATAGAATCATCTTCAGTATCAGAAATAATGATTATGTCATCACAATCCTCTTCTTTAATTTGGAAGATCTTCTCAAATCTGACATCATCATCATCATCTGAATTTATCTCTATGAAGTTTGCAAAATATGACCTCATGTCATTTGCAGCTTCTGAATCCTCTAAATCAATTGGCTGTTGAGCAAAGTCAGGATCAACATACACAACAATTTGCATGGTATTTTCAATATTTTGTTCAGAAAAGTTCATAACATTTGACATGGATGATAAATCAATATTTTCAAGCATAACATCCACTAGATCTTGAACACTGCAATCCTGGACATTATCAGTGCTCTTTCCTTTGTCAGATGCCTCTTCTCGTGTCTGATCTTCTCTTGCTGACAACCCTTCCACTCTTTGTCTCTTACTCATCTCCCCCTCATGACCTTGATGATCTGGATCATCCTGGTCATGTCTTCATTTCAGAGACGAACCGGCTTCAGATCTGCAACTTTGTTCATGAAGATTAAGCCTGGTAGATAAATCAGAGAAGGCTTGAGACATAAAAGATTTGAGATCAGAAAAACTTGTACGAACTTCAGATCTAAAAGCATGGAACTCGTCAGATAGCACAGAAATCCTGTCGGAATCAGAAGTGGAAACTGGAGGCGGATTATGTTGGAAGTTCCGTAAAAGAGAGATCAGATCTTGATCTTGATGTTCAAGTGGCGACATAGAGAGAAGTCGAGCGTAAAGCAAATCTGTCAACTCTGAAATTGGAAGATTGGAGACTGGAGTTCTTGAAGTCGAGACATGAGGACGTGTAGAAGTAGATACACCAGCAGACTGCAAAAACGGTGGAGGTTGAGGAATAGACATGATTGCAGGAGCAGATGATTGAACAACAGTAGACGGGTCTCTAATAACCACCCCAGATGGGCGTCTGAAAGGAATTACTTCAGGGATTGAGGATGTATCAATCTCTGGCATCTTACCTTTTAAGAAAGCACGTAATTTCTGAATTTCCGAATTCTTGTGCTCTTCAAACTGCTCATTCATCTGTCGAATCACATCATTTAGAGTAGTAAATTTCGCTGTTGAATCTCGTACCTCGACTGAATAAGTCTCGACACTGGAAGAAGGCTCGAGAGAAGACGGAGAAACAACAGTATCTAGAACCCGATGATGAGTTGAAACATTAGCAAATGCTAAATGAAGTTCATCGACATATATATCAGCAACTCTCGGATTGATAGGAACAGATTCGGCTTCAGAAATAATATCCTCTTGAACAATCACTTCCGGAGGGTCTTCCTTTCATAAACTTGAAGACTCGGTTGATCAGCATTATCACTATCATCACCATCAGAATCAATTTCATCCTCATCTTTATCACTAGCAAGAACAACACCATCATTAGCATCTCTATCTCTATCATCAGCAAATGCATCAGCAGCAGAAGAATAAGTATCATGAACATCAGGTTCAGTAGCAATAGCAGCAAGAACATCACCAATTTGATGAGTAGCAGCTGCTTGAATCTCTTGATTGGCAATAGATACTTCAACTTCATGTTAAACATGTGACGGTTCTGCTTGGTCATCACGAATCGGCTCTTACTGATCGGCTTCCAAGAATTCATTCTCCATACAGTACTGAATAACATCGTCATCTGTCATGTCAGCATACTGTGCGATGAGCACATACGGAATAGTCATCGAGAAGTTGAACGATTGCTTCTGTTTCTGAATATATGTCATTTCAGAATCAGGGATCTGAGGCCAATTCAAGCGACGAGGAATGGCTGAATTACTTCTTAGCATGCTGCGAACAATTAGCTTCATGTATCTGGCAAAAGGAATAAATTTTCTCTTCTTGTTTGTCTTCTTGTCTTGTACTCTCTCTGATAACTCAGTCCAGAAGATGTAGGTATAGTCGACATGCAAGTCATAGACAACTGCATGGAATAACCTCAGATAGTGTAGACTTGCATTGTCAGTGCCAGAATGCTTTGAAGTCAAGCACCTGTTGAGAACTGAGAACAATGCATACCAGACGGGAGGAAGATTTGACTTATCAAAATCGCTGACCCAATTCAGAGTTCCTCGATATCCCAGATTTCTGATGCCTTCAAGAACATTTTCTTCAGAGGGAAACTGATCGTAAGAAGTGCGCCCTGGTCGAGAGTTCGGTTCTGGAAGTTCTAAAATAAGCCGCAGACGCTTGTATGATAGGAACGAATCAAATTGATCAATCTGTAAATCGAATCGGTGAGGTAGAACTAGCTCATTCTTTGTAATGGTATGCCACGCCTGCTGCAGATAAACTTCAGGAACATCTGCGCAGTAAGAGAGAGCAGGGGCGAGTGGATGACCTTTGAGGATTGAGCGTATCACCGGATGAATCTTGATTCGGTTAAAATCCATATAGTAGTTGTTTGGCTTATACGGTATATACATGATTGTTGGAAAAACATCATTTGAAGAACGTCCTGATGCAGATAAATTCGCTCCAACAGAAGGAACAGACGGCATAGGCGTCTCATGAGAAGCCCGATCAAAAGGATCATCGAGAATAATATTCTCATCCTGAATTACTGGATCAGTGTTGGATTGAGAAGCCATTGAATGACCTGGAAAACATAAATGAAGAAAAATAAGACAAAAAAGAAAAACACAAAGATGAAAAATTTTCAAAGTATGGTTTGCGTGACAAGAAGGAAACGCAAAGAAGGTTTACGTAATGAACTAGAAACGCAAAGAGAAGTTTGCATGACAAACTTGAAACGCAAACTGAGGTTTGCGTAACCAGTACATAACGCAAAGCAGACTTTGCATGAGAACCTTGTGAAGAAAACTATACTTGGAAGAAGAAGAAAAATTCAGAAACAAAGTTTGTGTGACACGAAGGTAACACAAAGATAACTTTGCGCGACCCAAAGGAAACGCAAAGTGAGCTTTGTGTGACCATCGTGTGGCGCAAACTAAACTTGGACAAAATAAGAACATACAACACATGAAAAGAAGGTTTGAGTTTCAAGTTGATCACGCAAAGTAAACTTTGCGTGTCTCGTTGGAAACGCAAAGTAAGCTTTGCGTGACCTACTTGTTACGTAAACTATACTTCAAACAAAAACACACACAACAAACGAGATTTGCGTCTCTAAAAAAAATAACTCAAAGTCAGGTTTGCGTGAGAAACACATAACGCAAACTTAGGTTTGCGTGACCAACAGGTAACGCAAACATAGGTTTGCGTGACCTATGAAAAACGCAAAGAAGACTTGTATTTATCTCAGAAAAAAATGCCAAACCCTAGAAAACAACGATTTGCGTGAGTTCATCATTTGAGGTTCAGAAAATCAATTTGAACGATGTTGAACTAAAAAATATTGATCGAATAACAGAAAGTAATGATTAAAAACTTATTTCGATCAAGTTAATACTGAGTAGAATCAATATTTGAACTCAAAATATTGAAAATTCGAAATACCTCAAAGATGAACAAACGCAATTAAAAACACAAAATCAAAATAACAAAACAACAATTTAAAGTATGAAAACACATACCAGATTGTCGAAATATGCAACTAAGACAAACCCAACACACGATTTGAGTTAAAAGGCTCGATCTGATGTAGAAGATGATGAACAGTGAAAGAAAAGGCACAGTAAGAAATACGAAATGAAACCAAAATCAAATATGAAAAATGTTATACTAAAACATAAACACTAATCATAACTACAAATCAAAATAAAGGTAGAACACATACCTGATTCGAAGAACAACTCTGAAAACAACAAGTTGAAATCACAGAGAGATAGAATATGAACAGTCGAATGTATTTCAAATGAAAAAGAGAGCGAGAAAAAGGAAAGGGGAACAGTACTTGAGTATTTATACTAAAAAAAAATAACACAAAAAAAAGTACTTCTAAAAAAAATACTTCATAAAAAAAATAACAGTAAACTTATCTGTCAAGCTCTTTTACTCCCCCTACACAAATGCACAAAATTTATCAAATCAGATCAGCAATTGCACAAAAATATCAGAAATACTTACCTGAATAGAATCTGATCAGTTCGTGAAGTAATTTTATCATCTAGATTCACTCCCCCTCAAAGACAGACTGTTGTTCAAAATGGTAGAAAATTGTTCTCTCCCCCTCGAAAAAATGCACAGACCATTTGAAAAATATACAAATACACAAACATTAAAACATCAGTGTAAAAAGAAAAATAATATTGAATATAAATTTTGAAACAACTGAACATATACAATTTTAAACACTAAACAAATTAAAGTCTACTCAGTAAAATATCACAGATTTATCAAACAGTTGAAATCAAGCGTATGTTGTTAAATACAATAACAAGTTTCATTGCATATCAAGTTAAAACATGTTCAATTTCAAAAACTTCCAGCTATCTATTCAGTGTGCTCGCATGTGAACTTCGATTAGCTTCAAGAAAAATGCAATTCTAAAAATCTTATAGAGAACTTTGCATGTACTGACACTAAGTCATCAAAAATTAAGACTTTCACAAATTTACAGGTTTATCGCAACTCAAACATATCACCAAGTATCATGAGATGTGTGCTCATTGGCATCTTTTTAGCAGTGTGCACATTGGCATCTTCACATGAATGTGTTTCTTTGGCATCTTTTAAGCGATGTGCACTTTGGCATCTTTTAATCAAAGAGTTCATTAAGTAAAGAACATGCCGTAAACGTAACTTTCTATCTGACCCTATTGCAGGATTTGGGTCAGCCGCTCCCAGACCAGTTGGCCTTAGGGGACTAGGTGTCAAGCACCCCTTGGAACTTACTTTCCCGGTTCAGAAAGGCAACATCGACATATCCTAAACCCATTCATACCAGTAGAACATGACTTTCGAACTGGTTCTATAGAAGGATTTGGGTTCGATCACTCCCAGACCAATTGACCTTAGGGGACCAGATGACAAGCATCCCACGGAACTTACTTTCCCAATCCAGAAAGGTCACAGGTACAAACTTTTAAACTCAAAGATTTCTGTATTTTAAGAATTTATTATTCATCTCAATCACTCAGATCAACGTCTAAATGCTTAGCCCATATTTTCATTCCGATCTATAATTCTGATCATTTAGGTAATCTAAGCAAAGTAAACTATAAAAATTCCGACTCACATATCTATAAAGCAGTATCAAAAGCTACAAACACGTTGCTGACTTTTCGACTTTTGTATGACTTGAAAGTTGAACATATAAAACTTTAATATAAACAAAGAACTTGAAAAATATCCTATACATACATTTTATTCAAAAGAAAGAAAATCTGTAAAATTTTACTTTATAGAATAAAATTTGTAAGGATTTAAACTTTTAAATTCCACATGCCTAATTTTGAAAGCAAAAAATTGAAACGTTTTTCATCTAAGGCTTTTGTAAAGATATCAGCAAGTTGATATTCAGTTGATACAAAATATAATTCAATAGTACCTTCTTCCACATGATGCTTTATGAAATGGTACCGCATATCTATGTGTTTGGTCTTGGTGTGCTGGACCGGATTGACTGATATTGCGATCGCGGATTTGCTGTCACAATAGATTGGCAATGTCTTGTATAGCATCCCGTAATCGCGAAGTTACGTTTTCATCCAAAGCACTTGAGCACAGCAACTAGCTGCAGCGACGTATTCAGCTTCGGCTGTAGATATAGACACGTAGTTTTGCTTTTTCGACGCCCAACTTATCAATCTGTCACCCAAAAATTGAAGGTGGCCTGAAGTAATTTTCCGGTCCAATTGATTACCGCCAAAATCTGCATCAGAATAAGCAATCAACTTATAGTCAGAACTCTTCGGATACCATAAACCTAAATAAGGAGTTCCTTTAATATATCTAAAAATGCGTTTGACTGCTAAAAGATGAGATTCTTTAGGCTTTGCTTGGAATTTGGCGCACAGGCATGTAGAAAACATTATGTCCGGGCGACTGGAAGTTAGATACATCAGCGATCCGATCATCCCTCTATATGTTTTTTGATCCACAGCTTTTCCATCTGGATCAAGTCCAATTTTGGCACCGTAAGCCATCAGCGTGCCGATTGAAGTAGATTTGTCCATCTTGAATTTCTTCAAAATGTTAAATACATACTTTGACTGATTGATGAAGATTCCATCTGGAAGCTGTTTCACTTGTAAACCGAGGAAGAAATTGATTTCTCCCATCATGCTCATCTGAAATCTAGAAGTCATAAGATCAGAAAACCAAGTACATAGGAATTGTTAGTCGCACCAAAAATAATATCATCTACATATATTTGTACTAAGCAAATATCCAATTTAGATCTATATATGAAAAGAGTAGTATCAATGGTTCCTTTGGTGAAGCCGGATTTGATCAAGAAGGCTGACAGCTCATCATACCATGCGCGCGGTGCTTGTTTTAGGCCGTAAAGCGCTTTATCGAGAAAATAGACATGATCTGGATGATCTTTATCAACAAACCCCTCTGGCTGAGAAACGTAGACTTCTTCTTTCAATTTCCCATTCAGAAACGCTGTCTTCACATCCATCTGATATACGGTGAAGTTCCGATAAGCAGCGAACGCCAAAAACATACGAATAGCTTCAAGACGAGCTACCGGCGTGAATGTATCGTCGTAGTCAATACCTTCTTGTTGTCTGTATCCTTTGGCTACCAGTCTTGCTTTGTTGCGAATCACGATACCATCTTTGTCTTTCTTATTCTTGAATATCCACTTGGTACCAATTATGCTCTTTCCTTTCGACCTTGGTACAAGTCTCCAAACTTTAAGTGCGTCAAATTGATTGAGCTCCTATTGCATATCTAAAATCCAATCTGGATCCTCCAACACTTCAGAAACTTTTGTTGGTTCAATCTTGCTTAAGAAGCAAGTGAAAAGACATTCGTTGGAAGTAGCCGTCCTGGAACGTGTAGACACACTGGCTTGAGGATCTCCAATAATTTGATGAATTGGAAGAGATCTTGTCCATTTTGTGGTGTGAGGGAGAGGATCAATAATGACTTGTACCACTTCTAATTGTTGAGAGGGAAGTTCAGGAGCTTCTAATTCACTTGAAGAGATGGAAACAGTTTCAACTGGAGGAGGAGGTAGCTCAACAATATTTGGATCAGATTCTGGAAGAGTTGATTTAATAACATCATTTTGTTCTTCTTCCTGAACTGATTCCTCTTGAACAGATTGTTCATGTACAGATTCTTCTTGAATATGTTCTTCATGAATAGGCTCAGCTTCTGATTGTGTCTGATCAACAGGAGGAACTGGAACAGCATCAGGTTCAGAGATAGATGCAGCGGAATTGGGAGTAGATGTGCTCTCAGTTTTCTGATTCAAAATATTTGAGACATTTTCAGAGTTAGATCTAGGTACATCATCATAAAAAATTTCAAAGAGAAAATCTAAATCAGAAAGATTAAGAATAGAAGAAGAATAATCCTGATTTGTCTGTTGAAGTGCAGGTTCTGAACTGAATTGTTCAGAAACTGAATTGTCAGTAAAAGCGGGTTCTGAGCCGGAGTGACTAGAAACCAAATCAGCAGCTTCGTCAAATTTTACATTTACACTCTCTATCACCTTTCTTGCTGAGATTAGAAAGACTCTGTAAGCTGCAGAATTAGAAAAATAGCCCAGAAATACACCCTCATCTGCCTTTGGACTAAACTTGTTGAGATTATCTCTGTCATTCAGAACATAGCATTTACACCCGAATGACTTGAAATAATTGACATTCGGTTTGATACCGTTCATAAGTTCATACGGTGTTTTGTTGAATCAACGATGCAGAATTGATCGATTCTGAATATGACAGGCATTAGATACGGCTTCAGCCCAATGAGACAAAGGAAGCCCTGAATAAGCAAGCATTGATCTGGCGGCCTCAACAAGCGTTCTGTTTCTTCTTTCAACAACCCCATTCTGTTGTGGAGTACGGGCAGCAGAAAATTGTTGTTGTATACCTTGAGAATCATAGAAATCCTGGAGAGTATTGTTCTTGAATTCAGTGCCATTATCTGATCTTACCACTTTGACTTGCTTTTGCTTATTTGTCTGGATTGTCTTGATGAGATAGATGAGAACTTCAGGAGTCTCGTCTTTTGACTTGAAAAATTTTACCCATGTATACCTTGAGTAGTCATCAACAATCACCAAAACATATCTCTTCTTACCTATACTCTTTGTCTTCATCGGACCGCATAAATCAACATGCAGTATGTCAAGAATAGCCGAAGTGCATGGTTCAGACTTTGGCTTATGAGATGCTTTCTTCATCTTTCCTTTCTCACAATCCTGGCAGAGATGGTCTTTCTGGAAACGAAGAACTGGAAGACCTCTCACTGAATCATGCTTGACAAGGCGACCCATATACTTAAAGTTGAGGTGAGCTAAACGTCTGTGCCAAATCCAACTTTCTTGAATAGAAGCTTTAGAAAGCAAGCATATATCTGAAGGGATACAAATTTGAGCGTCTTTTTCCCACCAGAAGATCCTTGCCACTATCGTTCTTCACTGCAACTCTTTTGGATTTGAAGTTGACTTCAAGCTCTTTGTCACAGAATTGCCCGATGCTAAATAAGTTGTGACTTAGGCCTTCGACGTAGCTTACTCTTTTGACAATTATATTACCTTGAACAAGATCACCATAACCAAGAATTGGAGCAGTCTCACAGTTTCCAAACTTAACACGACCGCAACATTTTTCTTTAAAAGTGGACAATAATGATTTGTTGTCAGTCATGTGTTTGGAGCACCCCGAATCCAGATACCATAAATGACTAGGCTGCACATACAGAAACTACACAGATTTAGGTACCGATATGCTTATGGGTCCCTTCTTGTTAGATTTGTGTCTTTTACCTTTTGAAAATTTATTTTTATAAATCTCATGAAAGCAATCATCAATAGAGGAATAATCATAATCGTTAGAATCAAAACTAGAAGAAGATGAGACATGCTTTGCAATGTGAATCATTTGCGGAATTGAATATTTTGTATTTTTATTACAAAAAGCAAATGTATCATTGTCACAAAGATTCAGTACACAAGTATCTTCTAACAATTCAGACTCTATAGATTTCTGCTTTATCCTCCATATCAGCTTTTGTGATCTCTTCACAGTCCGATCTGAAATAGAAGAATCAGAACAATTAGAATTTTCAGACAAGACACTATCATGTTTCCTTGACTTCTTTGACCTTCTTCTTTTATGCTTTGTTTTTGTTTTATAAAACTGATCGTTTATCGTTAAAGAATCATCAACAATTGAATTAGAAAAAGAAACTTTATTCAAGAAATCAGACTGAGCATTCGATATTGAAGAACTAGCCTTGGAGTGAGAATTTTCAAAAAAACACAGGTCAGGAGGAAGTTTGCGCGACCCTTTGGTGGCGCAAACTGAGCTTTGCGCGACCAACGTTTGGTGCAAAGTGTCGGTTTGCGTTACCAACGGGTGACGCAAATGCACACTGTTTTTACTAACTTGAGTATTTTCCTTAGAATTGATAGAAAATCCAGATGAAATTTTGTCTTCAAAACTTGTTTTCATTATAAAAAGAAATAAATCGTTTTCTAAATCAGTTTGAAGACTTTGTTCTTCCAATTTATCTTCAAGTTCAACTATCTTACCTTCTAACACTAATGAGGGAATGTATCTCTTAGTATCATAAGACACCGGAGATGCATTTTCCTTATTAGAGTTAGCAAATATATCAACAAATTCAGTTGGTAATGAAGATTTATTGGAAAATTTGACATTTAAAACATTTTGAGATTTTCTGAATTTATTTGATTGGTCAGGAAAATACTTGGCATTTTCAGAAGTGTAAACAAATGGCATTTCCCTCCTCTTGTTTTTCATTCTTTTCTCATTTTCATCTTCTAAATTTTGCTTTTCAGTTGTCCAAAAGAATTTAAACTGAGGAGCATATCGTGCAAGACCAAGATGATCATACTTATATAAAGTAGGAACTTCTATTTTAGCATGATTTAAAAAATGCGGATTTTCAAAACCAAGTCCCCACTTTTCCTTTATAGCCTCTTCACTCCTTGGTTTGTTCATGTAAATGGTTTGCTCAGATTGTTCTTGTTGGATCAAATAATTGTATTCAAGATTAAAGTTAAAGTTCAGGGTTTAAACTGCAATTGTGTCAAAGTTAAATTAGAGGGTCTAAACTGTATTTACATGATAGTTACAGTTCAGGGTTTAAATTGTAATAGTTTAATAGTTATTAGCTATTGGGCCCAAGCCCATTAAGCATTAGGAAGCCCATATGGCCTAGGTATTTAAAGTTTTGTTTAGTTTAGTTTTAGGTTAACTCTGATAATTTTCTAAATAGGTAGCCGTAAGTTTTCTCTGTATTCAAAGGGTATCAAGAACACTCAAGGGTTTCATTGTTTATTCAAGGGATTGGTATGTTAGTCTGATTTATACATCTCTTGATTATTATTGTGTTACTTGATTACTTGATTGATTGTTAATCAACTAGATAAATCTGGGATAACAAGTGGTATCAGAGCCAAAAGAATCAATTTTTTTTTGATTTTACTGTTCATCGAAAATCATTGTTCATCGAAAATCACTATTCATCGAAAGTTACTGTTTTTCTGATTTCGTGAATTTATGTGCTTTTATGGTTAAAGTTGATCTGATTAGATATGTTTGATGCTTCTGAATGTTATCTGATTGCTTAATTGCTTTCAAATTCATTAAGTGATTGAATTTTTGGGTTTGTGTTTTTCTGGGTTCGTATGGTAGTCGATCACTGTGGTCTCAAAATTGAATCTTAAAAGTCGATTTCAATCTTTAAGGTTGTTTGGGTTGTGTTCGATATATGTTTTAGGGTATGAAAATCTAATTTTTGCATTCAATTTTCGTGATTTGTGTGTTACTGGGTTGATTTTTCTAGGTTGTTCATCGTTCTGGGTAAACTAAGAACGTCCCGGTCGAACGCATAATATCGGTCAAATCAGGACACCGGTCAAATAGTCCGATCGCCCGGTATACTCACAGACCACCTCGTCGATACCTTGTCCGGTCGAATCAATACCGATCGAATCAATACCGGTCGAAGTGTTTACCGGTCTTACAACCTCCCGGTCGAAGACTTTTATCGGTCGAATATGTTTATCGGTCTTCACTATACCGGTCAACTATATTCCCGGTCGAACAAAGTACCGGTACAAGCAACTTACCGGTCGAACTCTCTATATCGGTCTTAGTCGTTTACCGGTCGAGCATAAGACCGATTGTTACATCTTACCGGTCAAACAAGGTACCGGTCTAAGCAAAACCCCGGTCGACTCAATACCGGTCGAAGCACACCCCGGTGCTAAGTCTGCGAAGGGGGACAAAAGTTTTGTGCTTGATCAAAATTTTCCTAATTTCATTATTCAGTATTATTTCTTTGTGTTTTATACTGTGCAAATTATTCACTTAATTATTTTTTGGAAATTTATTTTTCTGAAAATTTTTTAGTGTGGTTTTTATCTTGATTCTAACGATCTCATCTAGTTAGTTGTCTTGGTACAGATAAGTTTAATTACTAACCGTACAGCTAAGATGTCGAACCATCTTCTCTCGATGGGCTCTCAGTCCAAACCGCCTATCCTTATGGCTGATGAATATCAGCAATGGAAGAAGAGAATGGTCCAGTTTCTGAATCATAAAAACAGAGACTACATGGAATCAATCATCAATGGTCCGGTAAATCCGATGATCAAAGTTAATGGCCAAGCAGCAACTGACACCTCTCCATAAATCCAAGACAGATATGTTCCTAAACCTTATCAGTACTTTACTGAAAAGCAGAAGGAACAGTACAAGACAGATGAAGAGGCTCTTATCTATCTGACCATGGCAATCCCGAACGACATCTACAACCGTGTAGACAGTTGGAACTCTGCAAAGGAAATCTGGGATGAACTATCCAGACAGTTTGAAGGAAGTTAAGCCTCTATCCAAGCTAAGCAGAATATATGCATAAATGCATACGAAGGGTTTCATGCAAAAGAAGGAGAGACGCTGCTAGAGACCTACAACAGATATAACATCATTCTCAATGACCTGCAGAGGAACAACATCTCTAAGTCTGCTTCGGAGATTAATTATAAGTTCATCAAGAACTTAAATCTAGAATGGAAGAACTTTGCCATCAACCTTCAGATGTCAAAGAACATGGCTCAGGAAAACGTCACTGATATTTTCTCTACTCTTTCTCAGCATGAGGATGAGGTGATAACCATCAATCTTGAGTCCAATAAACTGAAGGATTCTGTGGCTCTCATAGCTGGCAAAAGTTCTGTATCTTCCGCAAGATCAAAGAAAAAGGTGACAAAAGCTCTAGTTACTGAAGTTACCGACTCTGACTCTGCTTCAAGTGATGAAGAACTGGAGATTGATTCTGATCCAGATATTCAGAAGTTCTCTGAGGACTTGGCTCTTATTACTCGAAGATTCAAGAAGACCTTTGGCAAGAAGAAGTTTTATTCAAAGCCTAAGTACGAAGGTCACAAGAAAGAGAACGCTGAATTAAGATACAAGCCAAGGCAAGGACGGCGAGAGGAAAGACGAGAAGAGAGAAAAGAAGACAGAAGAGAAGATAAGAGAGAAGAAAAGAAAGAAGACAGAGCTGATGAACCAGGAAGATGCTACAATTGCGGCAAATTTGGGCATTTCTCAAGAGACTGCAGATTCAAGAAGATCAAGAACTCAGACTATTATGCGCGAAAGTCACTTATTGCCAAGAAAGCTGAAGAAGGAAAGGTGCTAATGGCTTAAGAAGAGAATTGGTTGTTCCAAAGTTCTGATGTTGAGGAGCAAGCACACTTCACCCAAGTTTCCTACATGGCAAAGCTGGACGGTGACGATGAAGATTCTGAAGCGTATTCTGAAGACGCAAACTCTGAGGTAAGTGATAATTATGAGCTTATTGAATCTATTATGGCCCAAATACATAGCATGAAAGATGAATTTGCTTTATTGAAAGGCTAACTTAGCTCTGCACAACAATCAATATTGAGTTTTCGTGATGAAAACGCTTTGCTGAAAGTTGTTGTGGAAGAAAAAGAAAAGGAAAAAGACGGTTTAAAAGCTGAAAAGGATTCTTTGAAAAGCAAAATATCTGATTTAGAAAAGGATCTTGTGAATATCAATGCTGAAAAAGGTGAGTTCAAAATTAAATTTGAAGTCTGTTTTCAAGAAAGAAATGAAGCTTATACAAAGATTAAGCAATTGGAGGATATTAACATGAAACGAGGTCAGACTGAGCAGACGCTAAATATGTTGACCAATAAACTCCAGGATGAAAGGTTTTATAAACTGAAACCAGGTTTGGGTGTGCAAACTAATGATGTTTTGAAAAAGGCACCAGAGCATTTATATAACTTCGATAAATTTGGCTCCGCAATCAGACCCATTCCAAACATTCGTGCTACTTTTGTTGAAGCTAGTGCTTCTAAACCTTTTACTGAGACCAAAGGTCAAGAAGAAATGGGAGAAAACAAGTCTTGTGCCACTGATTCTCAAAATGCTTTTAAATCAGTTGGTTTTAAATACAATGATTTGAACAAAAGCTATGCAACTCGAAAGATTGAATTTACTGAGTTTGAATCATTGTTTACCACTTCTACTAAAAAATCAGTCAGCAATGACACTGTTCCATCTGAGACTGAATGCAAATACGATGAGTATGAATCGGATGTTGATCCATCTACTATACCATCAGTCTCAAATCCCATTACTCCTAAACCTTTACTCGTTGAAGAGGTTGAAGAAGAAACTGTAAACACGAATGAATCTTGTTTGAAAAATGATAAAACGGAGTTTATTGAGTCCATGACTGAAGAATTATTTTCTGAAATGATGAATGCTTCAGACTCTGATCCTGTTTCTATTCTAAAGGAGTCGAATTCTGTGAGTGATCATACATCTGACTTGATGAAGCAAATTGATCTGTTGCAACAGTCTCTTGATGAGGTTGAAGATGAAAACTTTGATCTCAAGTTTAAACTTGAAAAATCTTTGAAAGAAAATCAAGAGCTTTACACAGAAATCAATGATTTGAAAATTACTCTATTTAAAAATGCTTCAAATGATAAACAGATGTTCAACGATCCAAGCTGGAAGGTAAGAACAAATCCAGAATTTGATGCTCCTACAAAACCTTCAGTTGTTTACTCTGACTGTCCTGAATATCCACCGAGCATCTTTGAGAAGGGTGAAACTTCAACTAATTCTAGAAAAGAATCACCTCCTAAGCATGAGACTAATGTGATTCCTATTTCTATTTCAGATATAAGAGGAAATGGAGTTGGGAAGAGTAAGAAGAATAAAGATCTTAGTTTGAATAAAAAGAATAGTTTGAATTCTAGTAGTTGTCCTACAGACAGTGTTATTTTGAACAGTACTTCTTTTGATAAACATGAATGTAAGATTTGTTCCGATAAATCTAAATTTATGAATTTTGCTCGAAATAATCTTTATTGCAAACACTGTTGGGATAATTCATTCAAATACTACTCCCCTCCTAAGTCCAAAAAGAATAAAAGAAAAGCTAAGCTGAACTCTAAGTCTAATTCTAATTCTGATTCTTCTACACAACCCAAAGTGTATCGAGCTAAGGTTGCCAATCCTACTTCTAAAAAGCACTTTCAGGAACTGAATGTTAAGATGGTTTGGAAATGGGTTCCAAAACCGCGTTATGAATGGAGAGTGAAAGTCAAACCAGATGATATTCCTGAGTTGCTTGATGCTAACCGCGAAGGACCCATCCTGATATGGGTACCTAAGCAAAACTAATTGTCTCTTTTGCAGGCCTGTCGATTGTGGGTAATAGATTCCGGATGTTCACGCCACATGACAGAATTCAAGCACCTCTTGCATAACTATGTGGAGGAGCCTGCCGGAGCAGTTAGATTTGCCAATTCTGAAGCCGAAGGCCACGTCAGAGGATATGGAATGCTCGATAACGGTGTTGTGAAGATTCAAAAAGTGTTATATGTTGAAGGACTTGATCACAACCTGTTCATTACCAGTCACTTCTGTGACATGAAATATCAAGTCCGTTTCACAACCACTCATTGCTATCTAGAGGATCCCGATGGTTACGAAGTCTTCAAAGCTGAGCGTCATGGAAATCTATACTATGTAGATTTTCCTACACTGTCTGCCACACGTCCAGTATGCCTACTAGCCAAAGCTTCCAAAGAACAATCGTGGACGTGGCATCGACGCTTGTCTCATCAAAATTTCAGATCTATAGTGAAGCTACAGAGACAAGGTCTGGTCAAAGGTATACCAGAAATGAGGTTCGAAACAGACTCACTATGTCCCGCATGTGAGTTGGGCAAAATGAAGCGAAGATCCTTCAAGTCTAAAGCTGAATCATCGACCTCATCTGCACTGGAACTTCTTCATATGGACCTTTGTGGTCCAATGCGCACAACATCTATCAACGGAAAGAAATATGTGTTGGTAATGATAGATGACTACTCAAGGTATACATGGCTCGAGTTTCTTCGCAACAAGTCAGATGCGCCAGAGTTGATTATCGCTTTCATCAAGCGCATTCAAGTACGACTTCAACTGCCAGTTAGAACCATTCATAGTGATAATGGCACGGAGTTCAAGAATGACACCCTGAAGAGTTATCTTACTTCCGTAGGTATATCACATAATTTCTCCGCCGCCTACACTCCGCAGCAAAATGGCATTGTTGAACGGTAGAACCACACTCTAGTCGAAGCAGGTTGGACTATGCTTGCTTACTCAGATCTACCCATGTACCTTTGGGCTGAGGCAGTTGCTATAGCATGTTTTACACAGAACCGTACCATTGTGGTCAAGCGCTTTAATAAGACAGCATATGAGTTGATCAACAATCGTACACCTAACATCAAGTTCCTTCGTGTATTTGGTTGCAGGTGTTACATTCTAAAAGAGCGTCAAGGATTATCAAAGTTTGATAAGAAAGCGGATGAAGGATATCTCGTTGGATACTCTCTGACATCCAAAGCTTATCGAATTTACATTATTCAAACCAAGACGGTTGTTGAGAGAATGAATGTCTCCTTTGATGAGAATTCTACAAGGACTTCTGGACACAACAGTTCAGAACTCGGTCTTAACGACAAAGCTTCTATTCAATCAAGAATAGAACCAGCACCTAAAGGATTTACTTCTTCTAACTCTAACTCTGCTTCATCTGAGTTAGATTTATTGTTTATTGATGCCTTTGATGATATATGTGCAGATTTTGAAAAAGGCATATCCACATCAATAACAAGTGGTACAAGCTCGGAGGTCCCTACTATTTCTGAAGACATGTCTGGACCTTCCGAAGAAGTCACTGACACTTCATCTCCATCAGGTACGAGTACAAAGTTAGTTTCTGACTCTACTAATGCTGAATCTGTCTCTACAGATAGTTCTTCTAGAAACGAAGTCCCGAGCACTTCAATTGTTAGTCCAGAAGCTTCAGTATCAGAAACACCAGTACAAGATGTCCCGAGTACATCTATGGAGCAACCTGCCGTGCATGATGAAAACGATGCGTCGAATACGCAACAAACAGTTGAAGCTCTACCAAGCACACATCGTTGGACTAAGGATCATCCCCTGACCAATGTGATAGGTGACGTACAATCTGGTGTCACGACAAGATCTGCAACAGCCAACTTCTGCATGTTTTCAAGCTTCCTTAGTTCCCTAGAACCAAAGAAAGCGTCTGAAGCTCTACGTGATCCCTTCTGGATTTCTGCTATGCAAGACGAGCTTCTACAATTCGAAAGGAACAAGGTATGGCGCTTGATCCCACTACCTAAAGGTAAATCTGTTATTGGAACAAAGTGGGTGTTCAGAAATAAGAAAGACGAAGCTAGAGTAGTCGTGAGAAACAAAGCTCGACTGGTCGCCAAAGGGTATTGTCAACAAGAGGGCATTGACTATGATGAAACATTCGCCCCGGTTGCAAGGATCGAAGCCATCAGAATCTTTCTAGCATATGCAGCGCACAAAAACTTTACTGTCTATCAAATGGACGTAAAGTCGGCTTTTCTAAACGGCGTTTTGCATGAGGAGGTGTACGTGTCTCAACCTTAAGGTTTCGTTGATCCTCATCACCCTGATCATGTCTATGTTTTATACAAAGCGCTTTATGGTCTTAAACAAGCACCGCGAGCCTGGTATGAAACTCTCACTAAATTTCTACTTGCTTCTGGTTTCAAGAAAGGTACTGTTGATACAACCTTATTTCTTAAAAGGCAAGGTGAGGACTTGATTTTCATTCAGATTTATGTTGACGACATAGTTTTTGGGTCGACAAATTAGAAATTTTGTAAGAACTTTTCAAAAATAATGGAAACAAAGTTTGAGATGTCGATGATGGGTGAATTGAATTTCTTTCTTGGTCTACAAGTAAAGCAATTACCCGACGGCATATTTATTAATCAAGCTAAATATATAAAAGATATTTTGAAAAAGTTCAATATGTCAGATAGTTCAGTCATGAAAACACCAATGGCTACTGGTACACTCTTAGACGCAGATCCCTCTGGGAAACCTGTTGATCAAAAGGTGTATCGTAGCATGATTGGTTCTTTACTTTATCTGACTTCCAGTCGCCCGAATATAATGTTTGCCACATGTTTTTGTGCGAGATATCAGTCTAATCCTAAAGAATCGCACTTATCTGCTGTTAAGCGAATCCTTAGATATCTCAAAGGTTCTCCTAATCTAGGCCTTTGGTATCCAAAGGATTCTCGTTTTGAACTAACTGCCTTCACAGATGTTGATCATGCAGGATGTAAGCTAGACCGAAAGAGTACCTCTGGATCATGTCAATTCATAGGTGACAAACTTGTGAGTTGGACTTCAAAGAAACAAAACTGTGTTTCAACATCTACTGCCGAGGCTGAGTATGTAGCTGCTGCTAGCTGTTGTTCTCAAGTCCTCTGGATGACGACACAGTTAAGGGACTTTGGCTACAACTACAAGCGTGTTCCTATTTATTGTGATTCCAAGAGCGCAATATCTATAACTGCTAATCCGGTACAGCATTCGAAGACCAAGCATATCGACGTACGCTATCATTTCATCAAGGATCATGTAGAAAAAGGTAATATTGAAATGCACTTTGTTCAAACTGACTTCCAGTTAGCTGACCTTTTCACCAAGCCATTGGATGAAAAGCGTTTTCAATTTCTCATCAGCAAACTTGGAATGTTGAACATGTCTTAAACCTTACTTATGATTCTAGGGGGAGTATTCCAAGTTTTGATCTTGTGTGTTATTTTCCAACTGTTGTTAACGAGAGAGGAATCATTTTCATAAATTATTACCATTATTTCTTTTATTTATGCAGGTTTGGTCAAGTAACAATGGCTTCTAATCACATCGGATTAGAACCCGCACTTCAGTGCCTTATTTTTTTCTGTTTTTTCTTAAGCTTTAAAAAAAAAATCTTTCAGTTAAGGGGGAGAATATCTGTGATATTAACAGATTTTTGGATACTTAAATGCTTATCTGACCGTGTGTTCTTCAAAGATAAATACTTGTGTTTTATCTTGTCAATATACTTTGTCTAGTATTCAAACACATAACGGTTCGGAACATTCTATTTGACTTTGTTATTACCATGTATCAAAAGTGAAATATTTCTATGGTAATACTCACGTTATTTGTATTCACTGTTGATTGAATCAAACGTCATTTCATGTGCTTTCATTGAAAAATATGTTTACATATTGTTCATATAAACAACATTCGTTTTTGATTCTCCAAAATCTTATTCTTCATGACAAAATGATATGAGATTAATTGTCAAACTCTTTTAGTTTGAGGGGGAGAATTGCATCGTCATACATAACTGTTTTGACATCTCCGAAAGTCTTATTTCTCATGTAACAAGTGGTATTTGTGCTTACATGTACAATAGCCTGTTGAACAGCATGTTTTTTTAGGATCATACATGAGATTCAGTGTGAGAACTTAACAGAACTTCCATGGATTCACGATAACCAGTGTTTCCTACCCAGGAAGTATTCCCTGAGTGATTGAGGGGAGAGGGGTCAAAAGATTTGAGTGTTGGTGTGTGAAAAGAGGTAAAATGGAAAAGAGAGATTGGTTAGACGTAAGCATTAAAAGAAAGAGGGTGAGAGAACAGAGTAAAAGAATATTAAACTCTGCACCAAACTTCTTTCTGAGCCGGGCAGCCACATAATCTGATTGGTTCACATTCTTTGGTGACCATCATTGAAAAAGGCAACTAGCCCATGCCATCTCTTGCATACAACCCCACCAGCTACTCATTCTTTTCTCAAAAAGAGAATGTTTCACATTTTCTGGGGACGCAGCATATACGCTATTGGTTCTTCATTTGGAAGATACTAATATTGAAAAAGAAGGAAAGTTGCCCCACCTCCGAACCCTTTCTCATGCACATTGAGTCTTTGTACAATTTTTTGTTGTCTCAACAAGTTTACATACTTTGAGCCTATATTGAAAAAGCAATCATCTATGCTTAATTTTTTTTCTAACACATGCACGAGCACACAGAAATTTGTTTTCTGTCAGAACGTTCATAGATAACCATGTGTTATTCGATGATTGAATGGAAGACCTGGGGAGTCTACATCAAACCAGCTCCTTATATAGTAACTTTGTGTTACTCAGTGACTTTGTGTCATTGACAGGCATTCTAACTGAGTCATTTGTTGATTCAGGGTTACACTTATTAAACTGTTTGAATTTGAAAAGATTCGAATGGTTACTACTTTCTATTTTAATCTGAAAATATTGAAATAATCACTCTTTCCATCTGGGAAGACTGCTCTTATTTCCATACAGGGCTCGTTACATGAAGACTGTGCTTACGTGATCATACACAATGGGGGAGATTGTCTTGAAAAGGGGGATATTGTTTTGCAAAGTTTTGATGATGATGATTCTCACCACTCATCAAAAAGGAGGAGAAGATACAAAAAGGGAGAATATATTAAGGGGAGAAAATAATCTGAAGACTGTTGAATATAATCTGAAGTTTTTCAGATTATATTCTCCCCCTTAATATATTCTCCCTTTTTGTATCTTCTCCCCCTTTTTGATGAGTGGTGAGAATATAATCTGAAGACTGCTGAATATAATCTGAAGTTTTTCAAGAAAAGAGAAGAAAAGTGAAGACCCGAAGACAATTGCAAAATTTTTTGAAAAGGGGGAGATTGTTTTGGTATGTTTTGATGATGATGCTTCTCACCATTCATCAAAAAGGGGGAGAAGATACAAAAAGGGAGAATACTCAAAGAGGGAGAATATAATTTGAAGACTGCTGAAGATTATCAAAGTTTTAAAGTTTTGATGTTTTGAAGACTGCTGAAGATTATCAAAGTTTTGAAGACTGCTGAAGATTATCAAAGTTTTGAAGTTTTGAAGTTTTGAAGCTATCAACGTCATATATGAAGAAAAGTGAAGACCCGAAGACAATTGCAAAAAAAAATTCATCTTGAATCCAAAGGGGGAGATTGTTGGATCAAATAATTGTATTCAAGATTAAAGTTAAAGTTCAGGGTTTAAACTGCAATTGTGTCAAAGTTAAATTAGAGGGTCTAAACTGTATTTACTTGATAGTTACAGTTCAGGGTTTAAATTGTAATAGTTTAATAGTTATTAGCTATTGGGCCCAAGCCCATTAAGCATTAGGAAGCCCATATGGCCTAGATATTTAAAGTTTTGTTTAGTTTAGTTTTAGGTTAACTCTGATAATTTTCTAAATAGGTAGCCGTAAGTTTTCTCTGTATTCAAAGGGTATCAAGAACACTCAAGGGTTTCATTGTTTATTCAAGGGATTGGTATGTTACTCTGATTTATATATCTCTTGATTATTATTGTGTTACTTGATTACTTGATTGATTGTTAATCAACTAGATAAATCTGGGATAACAGTTCTCTCTTATATAATTTCCTTTCTAGAACAATTATTTTATCAGATAAACTTTTGTTTAAATCAGTCAATTTAGTCAAAGAATCACGATAAGTCTGATTTGATAATTCTAGGTCATTCAAATTCTTTTGAAATTTCTCTTTTGTAGCATTTAAAATGATCTTTTCATCTTTCAGAGAAATTTTCAATTTTTCAATCAAAACAGACTTTTCTTGATTATCAAGCTTTTCAGAAATGAACTTAGAACGAAAATCATGTAAAGCATTGACAATAACAATCAATTGAGAAGAAATGAAATTGACATGAAACTCAGAAATTACCTCAGAATCATTAGTAGAAGTATCATCTTCTTCATCATCACTTTTGTCATCCTCGATGAAGCACATAGCAGTTGTCTCCTCATTTTCAGCTTCATTGTCTGAATGATCCAACCAATACTCCTCCTCAGCCAATAGAATAGTTCCATTTTCTCTCTTCTCAGCCAGTTCCAACTTCTTCCGATAAAAAGCTGAATCCTTAACCACCTTTACCCGATAATCTTTGGCTATATTACCCGGTTTCCCACAGTTGTAGCAGTTCATAACCTTCTTGTCATCCTTTTTCGGTTCTACTACTTTTGCAGGCTCAAACTTTGGGACGTAAGGCTTTGATGAAGCACCAGATTCAATCTTCTTAGAGCCAGAGGTGAAACGGAGATTGTTGGATCCTGTTCTTCGCTGAAACTTTTTCTGATAGTGTTGTGAAAAAAGAATCATGGCTTTCTCTAAGGCTTCACCATCATCTTCAGTAGAACCATCATACGCCTCATCTGTCAATGCTTGCTCGGCCAGTTGACTTGCAAGGAGTACAATTGGATCAACAGTCTTAGGCTTATTCTTTTTATCAAGATTAGCCTTCTTTTCTATCACCATTGTCTCATCTGACATCAGAATTTCGTACAATTCCTGAATTGGCATAGTAGATATTCGAACATCAGTTCTCATCCTATGGCATGACTTATTCCATTCTGGTTGTAGTGCATTCAGAAACTTCAAGTTAGCCTCCAATTTAGTCTTTGTAACTTTGATCTTGTACAGATCATTGATGACAGCCCAAAATCGGTCAAATACACTCTTCAAGCTTTCCCCGTCCTTAGCCTTGAACTCTTCGAAATTATTCATATACCTTGTTTGGCGCAACTGAGTTGACATAGCCGTACCAAGCATAATCTTTTCCAGTTGAGTCCACATCAGCATAGGATTCTGTTTGAAGCAATCAATTCTGTTGTATATCGAATTGGGTAGAGCAAGAATCAGATTTGAGTTGGCCTGGCTATCAGCTTGATATCGTAACAACTCATCAGCATCATATTCCCTCAATGCTTTCTCAACATTTGTAGCAGCAGTGGTTGCAGTAGCTGGAATAACTTTCATTGGCCTCTCCATAGAACCCTGAGTCAGTGATTTCATCATGTTCTCCCCATTCGGTTGTCTTTCAATGAAGTTAATAAATCGGTCCTGCCACTGTTCAAACTCATTCTCATTAATCAATACTGGAGGGCGTGTGTCAGATCCCAATGACATCATGAGATCATTCTTGTAAATTTGTGCTTGCAGAGACATTTTGAACACAAACTTGATCTGAAAAGTTCCAACACTTAAAGATACAAACTGGCGCAAACTTGAGGTTTGCGTGATACGATGGTGGCGCAAAGTGGACTTTGCGCGAGCTGAAGGAAACGCAAGATGAGCTTTGCGTTATACGCTGAAGACGCAAACTTTGCAAACTGAAGTTTTGAAGCGCAAACTGAAGTTCTCGCTACCAAGGTGAAACGCAAAGTAAACTTTGCGTGACTAGAGTAAGACGCAAAGAATACTTCTCGAGAACAAAATGAAGCGCAAAGTAAACTTTGCGTGAGCTATGTGTG
Source organism: Arctium minus (assembly GCA_954870635.1). Lineage (NCBI taxonomy): Eukaryota > Viridiplantae > Streptophyta > Magnoliopsida > Asterales > Asteraceae > Arctium > Arctium minus. The sequence goes on along the minus strand of OX941091.1, from coordinate 71,301,656 downwards.
GTGCAAAGGGTACTTCTCGCTATTCACTGGAGACGCAAAGTGATCAGAACTGAATTTGTTGCGAACTTAGAAGAATTCCTTGGATGAGTATGACGCAAAGCAGATGAGTCTAGCACAAACCTGTGATGAACTAGCGCAAAGTTTAGATCTCGCGCAAAGTTCAAAAATTCAAGAAAATTTCCACAAAAACGATTATATTCATGAATTTAATGCAACAAATACACACAAGATTGATTGAAAACACTTTTCTAACACTTTCCAGATAACAAAATCGATTAAACACCACAAAATTGAGATTTTCAAAAATCAACAGATCGTGAAAACTCGTTTTTCAGAAAAACTGAATTTCTCAACATCAACCTTCAAATTGTGAAATTCTTGAAAAATGATGTGAATATAATCTGATCTATTATCAAAAACGAATTCAGACAACCAAAATTCAAACAAATTGATTCACAAAACAAATCGAATTTGATGAAAAAGCAAAAAACGAGATTTTCTTGAAAAATTCAAGAAAATCGATCATATTTCTTGCTTTAATCCACAAATTCAGTATCAAAAATGAATTCTCTCTGATCTCTCAAGATTCAGATTGCTCTGATACCAATTGAAAGTCCAAGATCTCTAAATCTTTAGAGAGAGAAAGTAGAGAGAGAAAGTAGGAGCGCCAAATGTAATCAGATATATTCAAAGTAAGTGTCAAAGTTACAAGAACAAAGGACTAAGGGGACTTAAATACCCCTAGCCTTAACAAAACAGATTACATCATTAAGAACAGTCTAGACTAGAAAATAAATACAATGATTACTATAAAAACAGATCTAGCATATACATTCTTTCAATAAGCCACAATCATGGGCAAGTAAAACCCCATTTTACTTCTAATAAGGCGGAACCCGTAATTTTAGTCAAAACTGATCGGGAACCCCGAAAATCACCAAAAACTTCATTTATATCAAAATGTAGAGAACATGAAATCATACCGTAGAAATACTTCGGATTTCGCAAATAAGAGTGTCGGTCCTTTAACAATACTACTACTATCAAGTTTTATAGAAACAACAACACAATAACGATTACCAACCTGTATTGAATATATCAAACGATTACAAGGTTGATCGATTAAGTTCTTGATGTGTTCTCTATGTTTTTCTCTCTTTTACACCTTGATGTGTGTTTTTGTATGTGTGAATTGTGATCTGATCTTTTTGAGAGATGTTAGAGATACACTTAATCTAACCAAGTGTGTTAGACACACTTCCTACAACTTGCAATATAAAATTATAAACCTACCTAATATCTAATCTAATAATATACATAATATCTAAGTTTAGATATTATGTAAACTAACTAAATACTAGAAACTAACCAAGTTAGCTTTATCTAACTATTACAATGTTATAACTTAGATATTAAATCTAAGTAAACTAATACAATTACATTGACATTTATTACAAACGACATAGACTTTAATATTGAGAGTCGACGTTTCGGCTTTAGCTTCAGGTTGCGATCTTCAGATTGGATGATCTTGAATCCAATGAGACTGTGTCTTAACAATCTCCCCCTTTGGATCAAGATCATTACGAAAATGATGTATCAATTTGATCTTCTCTTTCAGCTCAGAAGATGCAATCTCTTTCTCTAGCTCTAAAATCAGCATGTCTTTTTCCAACAATCTCCTCCTTTTGAAGAGTGGACGTGATTCTTGAAACATGTGATCTTTGCCATTTCTTGTGTAGTCATTCTCCCCCTTTTTGATGTTAAATGCAACGACTTCATCAAAATTATTTGTAAGAAATGTCTATCTTGCAGTTAGAGCCCCTGATCCGTCAATTCAAAAGATATTCATCTAGATCTTTTCAAATCCAGACAAAATAGTCGTGTAACACCTGAATCAACTAATGAATCAGTTAACATGCCTGTCGGTAACACTAAGTCACTGTGTGTAACGAATACACATTGGAAAGGAGCTGTTTGATGTTGACTCCCCCAGGGCTTCCATTTAATCATCGAAACACCACAAAGGTTATTTCTATAAACGTTATGACAAAGAAACTAATTCCTTGTGTGTTCGTGCTTGTGTTAGAAAGAATTAAGCACTTGATGATTGCTTTTAGGCTTAAAATTGTGTAAACCACTGAGACAACAGTAAGTTAAACACAGACTCAATGTGCATGATTGAAGTGCGAAGGTGGGGCAGACTTCCTTCTTTTCAATATCCAGATTTTCCAAATGAAAATCAGATAGCAAATGTGCTGCATCCCCTTTGAAAATGTGAAACATTTTCTTGTTGAGAAGAAAATGAGTAGATGGTGAGGTTTGATCAAGAGTTGGCATGGGTTAGTTGCCTGTTTCAATAATGATCACCAAAGAATTGTGAATCACTAGAATGGTGGCTACCCAGCTCAGAAAAAGTTGGTGCAGAGTTGTGATATTCTTTTAAATCTGTTCTCACATGCTCTTTCTTTTAAACATTTGGCTTTCTCTAATCACACTCATTTCTTTTCTATTTGCACACTCAATCACTAAGGATTAACTTCTTGGATAGAAATCACTGGTTAAGGTGATTCCATTGAAGTTGTGTTAATTCCTAGCACAATGATTCTTTGTTTTCCTGTGATGCATGTGATGCTCAGATTGGTTTAACTATGTCAGTTAAAGCACAATTTAGATCATGAAAACATTTAAGATACACTCCCAAAATATAAAATCTGTTGAAAAATAGGAAGTGGTTTGAACATTAAAAACAATGTTTTCTATGAGTGAAAGTTGTCCTTCTTTCAACCATATATGAGATTAAGATAAAGGATTATACCTTAACGTTTGATCTTACATCTCATGAAGCTAAGCTTAAAGTCATAAAGATATGAACTTGTAAGCTTCTCTCAAAAATTCTGCAAAAGTCTAATGTCAAGTCAAAGTAAAATTTATTCACTTAAATTGAAAAGACAAAAAGCAGTAAAACTTTTAAAGTACGAGTTCTGATCATAAATAATCAGAAGTCATATCCGTACTCTCTTTTTGACTTGAAGAGCTGCCCCTAAAATCTTGCATTACGAAAGAAATTTGACATTAAAAAGTACATGCACAAATTTTATGAGCTCCACCTTGAAGTAATATTGACCAGATGTCAATTTCTTCTCATTCTCCCCCTTGGATCATGAACATTTGATAGAAGTGCAGATATCAATCAGAGTTAAGAATGAAGAAATGATGAAAAAGTATACAATTTAGAAAACTTTGATAGGTAACTACTGATTAAATCTTAAGATTTAGCATACCAAGCTTAGAGATAAGGAAGTTAAACCTCTTTTCGTCTAAAGGTTTGGTGAACAAATCGGCATGCTGATAATCAGTTTTTACAAAGAAAAGTTCAATTGTTCCTTTTTCAACATGATCTTTAATAAAATGATACCTGACATATATGTGCTTGGTCTTTGTGTGTTGAACAGGATTCGCTGATATTACGATGGCGCTCTTGGAGTCACAGTATATCGGGATTTTGTTGAAGTGGAAATCGTAGTCGCGTAATTGAGTTCGCATCCATAGGACCTGAGAACAGCAACTAGCAGCAGCTACATATTCTGCTTCGGCCGTGGAGGTTGAAACACAAAGTTGCTTCTTCGATGCCAACTAACTAGTTTATCACCGAGGAACTGTACATGTCCTGACGTGCTCTTCCTGTCTAACATACAACCTGCATGATCTGCATCTGTGTAGGCTGTTAGTTCAAAACTAGTATCTTTAGGATACCACAGACCAAGATCTGCAGTGCCCTTCAGATACTTAAAAATGCGCTTCACAGCAGACAAATGGATTTCTTTAGGATTGGCCTGATATCTTGCACATAAGCATGTTGAAAACATTATATATGGCCTACTCGACGTAAGATACATTAAAGAACCTATCATCCCTCGATAAGTCCTAACATCAACAGCCTTTCCCGAAGGATCGGTGCCAATCTTAGTACCTGGTGCCATTGGGGTACCAATCGGTTTTGAATTTTCCATTTGGAATTTCTGAAGAATATCCCTAATGTATTTTGATTGATTGATAAAAATACCCGATGAAAATTGTTTTACTTGTAAACTGAGAAAGAAATTCATCTCTTCCATCAAATTCATCTGAAATCTAGACACCATAAGGTTTGCAAAATTCTTACAGTACTTTGGATTTGTAGAACCAAAGATAATATCATCTACATAGATTTGAATTAAAATGATATCGCCTTTTTCCTCTTTGATAAACAAAGTGGTATCCACCGTACCTTTTGAAAACCCAGACTTGACTAGAAAAGTGGAAAGGACATCATACCAGGCTCGAGGTGCTTGTTTCAGACCGTAGAGTGCTTTGTCGAGAATGTAAACATGATTCGGCTTCTCTTTATTGACAAAACCTTCTGGCTGAGAGACGTAGACTTCCTCCTTCAGAATTCCATTGAGGAATGTTGTCTTCACGTCCATTTGAAAGACTGTGAAGTTCTTGTGGGCTGCGTAGGCTTTCTAATTGCCTCTAATCGCGCCACAGGAGCATATGTTTCTTCATAGTCTATTCCTTCCTCTTGTCTGTATCCTTTGGTTACTAGTCTTGCCTTGTTTCGGATAACGGTACCATCTTCGTCTTTCTTTATCTTGAAAACCCATTTCGTACCTATAATGGTTTTACCTTTAGACTTTGGTACGAGTCTCCAGACTTGAAGTGCATCGAACTGATTTAGCTCTTCTTGCATAGAGATCACCCATTCTGGATCAGCAAGTGCTTCCGATACGCGTGTTGGCTCGAACTTGCTCAGAAAGGAGTCATGCATGCACATATTCAATGATGCTGACCTAGTTTGCACTGGTTTTGATGGATCGCCAATAATCTGGCTTAGCGGGTGCTCTTTGGTCCATTTATGTTCATGAGGCAGTGGATTAGATGATTGTATGTCTGTTGTGTCATCTACGAATCCACTTGTACCTTCTTCTGTTTGTGCAGGAGGATTGATGATTTCAGTTGAAGTGGCAGGTTCAGAAGGCTCAACAGGTACAGCTTGATCTGGCTGTAGATTGATCTGTACAGAATCTCCTACTGTTTCAGCTACTTCTGTCTCTTTATCAATTGTCACTTCTTCAACTGTTGGAGTCGGCATTTGAATTGTAATTTCTTGTTGAATCGGGGCGTTTGATTCAATAGGAACATCTGAACTGGTTGGATGAGTAGTTGTTGAGTCTTCCATCCTGTCAACCATAACAGATTTCTTTACATTTGATCCAAGAAATTCATCATAAAATAATTCAAATAATAAGTCTAAATCAGATAAATGGTTAGTTGAAGTTGAAGCTTCGTCTGATTTATTCTGTTGAGACGCAGGTTCTGGACTGAGTTGCCCAGAAGCTAGTACTCCGGTTATAACGGGTTCTGAACGTTGTTGTTCGGAAACCATTTCTTCATCAAAGGTGACATTGATGCTTTCAATCACCGTCTTTGACTTCTTCAGATAGACACGATATGCAGTTGATGTCGAGGAATAACCAATAAAGATTCCTTCGTCCGCCTTAGCACTGAACTTATTGAGATTCTCCCTATCGTTTAGCACGAAACACTTACATCCAAATATATGGAAATATTTGATTGTCGGTGTTCGGTTGTTGATTAACGCATAAGGAGTCTTCTTGAACCTTCGATGTACCATGGATCGATTATGTGTGTAGCACGCGGTCGAAACAGCTTCTGCCCACAAAAATAGAGGTAAGTCCGAATGACTTAGCATAGTACGAGCAGCCTCGACTAGCGTTCGATTTCTTCTTTCAACCACTCCATTTTGTTGAGTCGTTCGAGCAGCAGAGTATTGATGTGAAATCCCGAAAGATTCGAGATATTCTTCAACTTTGTTGTTCTTGAACTCTGTGTCGTTGTCTGTTCTTAGAAACTTGACCGGTTTCTGCAGATTCACCTGGGTCGTCTTTAGGAATGTAATGAGAACATCAGGTGTCTCATCCTTTGAACGTAGAAACTTGACCCATGTGTATTGCGAGTAATCGTCCACGATCACGAGTATGTACTTCTTTCCGCCTAGACTTTGAGTTCGCACCGGACCGCATAAGTCCATATGCAATAACTCTAACGGAGCATTGGTACTTGGTTCAGGCTTCGGTTTATGAGGTGCCCTCTTCATCTTGCCCTTTTCACAGGCTGCACAAAGATGTTCTCTTTCATATTTCAGCTCTGGAAGTCCTTTGACGAGCTTTCCACTGACCAGATTGTTGATGTACCGAAAGTTGGGGTGAGAAAGACGTCGATGCCATAACCAACTTTGTTGCATCGAAGCTTTCGATAGTAGACACACTTGCTTGTCAGCCTGGACATTTGACAGATTGATTGTGTAGAGGTCTGATTCTCGAGTACCGACCAAGAGTTCTTCGCCTTCTTCATTGCGAACTAAACATCTCTTGGCTTTGAAGTTGACCTCTAACTCTTTGTCACAGAACTGGCCTATACTGAACAAGTTGTGTCGTAAGCCTTCAACATAGCTTACCTTCTTGATAGTGACATTGTTCTGTTGTACATCACCGTATCCCATAATTGGAGAAAACTGGTCGTTGCCAAATGTTACTGTTCCACAAAATTTGTCTTTGAAATTGGACAGTATCTCTTTTTGCCCTGTCATGTGCTTGGAACATCCGCTGTCCAAGAACCATGTATGACTAGTCTGCATAAGAGAAATTGCAACTTTAGATATTTATACGACAACTTTGGAATTTTCACTTTGATTATCGAAGTGCGGGTCTTGAACTGATTTGTTCAAAAGCCTATTTTGACTTTGATGTTCGGGTTTTGAACTGCATTATCCAAAAACCTATTTTGACATTGAAGAACGAGTCTTGATTTGTACATAACCAGAAGTCGCATCTCTTTAAGCTTTGTGTGCCTGCAACACAGATTTAGCCTTAGGTACCCATTGGAATTTGGGTCCTGCTGTGTTAGCACAAGATTTTGGTAACCATTTCAAATTGGTTCCTCTTTTCTTTTGAAATGTATGAGAAGAATTAATATGAGATGAATGCACATGGTAATTTCCAAACCAATCTCCAGAATCTTGACAAGTAATAGAAACATGTTTATTATAGATGGAGGACTTTCCAGCAGATAAAGATAACTGAAATAATTGCTTCATTGTATATTGTTTACGAGAAACAACAAGTTTTGGATTCAGAACAGAAATTTCAGCAATCACAACATCTTTAGTAAGCGAAGTCTTATTACAATTAACACTACTAGACGATAAAACGGCCTTGTCAAGCTTCCGTTTTGGTTGCCATTGAGAATGGGCTTCAGGTCTTGACTTGCTCATATCTGAAACATGTAAAACTGGTGAGTTAGACCTTTGAGCAACAACTGAATGCTTCTTCTTAGAATTACCAGTAGTGGTTGGTTTCTGTGAATGCTGAGATATTTTCTTACCTTTTGCACTCTTAGCGTTCACAGAGACTGATTTATCAACGAAAGTTTTCGTTGATTTTGCACTGAACACAGGCAAACTGGTTTTTCTTGAAGTTTTCTTAACAAAAGATGCATGGTTAGGAAGTTTCGCATTAAAATCAATTTGTTCAAAACAACCATCTAAACCACCGTCAGAATTAAGAAAATTAAACTCTTCGTTTGATGAACCAAACATGTCATTAGAAGTAAAAGCCTTTGTAAAAACAACATTTTTCATAACAGTTGAAAAAACCTTTTGTTGAATCTCAATCATAAGTCTTTCATCTGATAAAGAGGTCTCGAGTTCAGAAATTTTACTTTCTAACACGAGAGAAGGGACATAAATTTTACCTATAACAGGCTTCGCCTCCATCTCTTTTTCATAATAACTTTGAAAGTAGTCAGTTGAAAGAGATTTCTTCTCATCATTTGGAAAGTCATAACTATTATTCAACTTCGCATAATAAAATGGAGCGTGAACTTTAGTTGACTTCATCCGTTTTTCAAATTCATTGGCTTCATCCTCTTCTGATAGTTTAGTATTAAAAACTTTAAATGAGGCGATTCGGTGAGAAACAAGCATAAAGGTATAGTCATAAAGTGCGGGCACTTCTCTTATACCCTTTTTAAGACATTGAGGTTTCACATAACCGATTCCCCAATTTTCTTTATTCTTTTTCGGTTTGTTAAGATGAATGGTTTGCTCACTTTGACCTAATGAGTATAGCTTCTTTTCCAAATCATCTAATTTAGCAATTAAGGTCTTGTTTTCTTTAATACATAAAGAATGCATATCAGTAAGCTTATAAAAAATCAATCTCACTTTTTGTCAATTTAGACTTGAGCTCACTATTCTCTTTTAGAATTATAGTCTGTTCTTTTGCGTTGGTGTCAGCGTTTGTATGTAAAACCTCAACTAATACTTTCTTCTCAACAAGTTCATCGCTAAGTTTTTGTATCAATTGGTTTTTATTAATAATAACACCATTTTCTCGCTTAAGATTAGATTCTAACTCTTCTTGTTTTAAAACCATAGGATGCATTTTATTCATTAAATCTTTATACGATAAATCACATACCTCCTCTTCTTCATTTTCTGAATCAGCTTCAGTATCTGATTCGATTTTGCCCATCAAGCACATATTGACGGCTTCATCCTTTTCTTCTTCATCTTCTTTTTCATCTGAGTGATCCAGCCAGTATTCATCTTCAGCCATCAGCACCTTGCCTGCCTCCTGTTTCTTTGCAAGAAGCATCTTGTTCTTGTAGAAGTCGGAGTTTCTAACCTTTGATATTCGACAATTCTTGGCAAAGTGACCGGTTTTGCCACAGTTGTAGCACATGGGTGGTCCTGGCTGACTTGATCCTTCAGCTTTGTACTTCCTTTCTTCCGGTTTCTTATCTTCCAATCTGTTTCCTTCTGTCTGATATCTTCTCTCATCAGATTTCTTCTCCTCTTGTCTCTTCCCTTCAAATCTTTTCCCTTCATACCTATTTCCTTCATATCTGCTTCCTTCAACTCTTTCCTTGTAAGCATAGTTATTGGGTCCATAAGAGTACCTCTGACTATTTGACGTTGGATTCCTGTAGAACTTTTTCTGAAATGCATTTGTTAGAAACTGCATTGCTTGCTGCATTTGTTCACTTTCATCCGAGTCAGAGACAACATCAGCTTCAGCTTCTTTTGATTCATACACAATCGTCTTGTTCTTCTTCTTCTTCACAACAAGAGCGACTGTATCTTCAACTGTCTTTCCTTTCTGTCTTTTTTCAGCTAGAATTTCATCCACCTCATCTTCATTTTGTCGAGGGTTTCATACACCTCGTGAAGTGGAATCTCATTCAGGTCTTTTATCTGCCGCATCTGTCTGGCAAAACTTTTCCATTCTGGTTGTAGAATACTCAGGAATTTGATATTCAGCTCGATTTGAGATTTGTTGACCTTGTTCTTGCTCAATTCGTTTAGCAATGTCACAAACCTATCATATGTTCCTTCTAGAGTTTCTCCAGTTCTGCCTTTGAATTCTTCAAAACTGTGCAGGCAGTTAGAGATTTTTAGTTGGTTCCCAATCTTTGAACCCAACATCATTTTCTCTAGTTAATCCCACATTTGTTTGGCTGAGGCTTTGTAGCTATCAATCTTTACATAGATTTCATTTGTAATCCCTTGTAGAATGTATGACTTGGCTAACCTATACTGTGTTTCCATTAGGCCTTCTTCTAGGGATTGTATAATGAAATTACCCAAATCCTGTCTTTCAATGAAGTTTAGAAACCTATCCTTCCACTGTTCGTATTCCCCTCGAAAGAGAACTGGTGGCTTGGTGTCGGTTCCTATTGCGAGAGCTTCTTTGGATGTCATCCTGTATTGAATAAGAGAAAACTTGACAGAGATGATCGTTAATCCAAATAAAATTTGATCACACAAGAAATCTTGTCCCCCTAGGCATACTTAGCACGGGGGTCCCGCTAAGTATGGATTGGAGCAGAGAGGTTTGAGGGTCTAGTGGGAAGCACACACTGAGGTATGCGGGTCTAATGGGAAGCGCACACTGAGGTATGCGGGTCTAATGGGAAGCGCACACTGAGGTGTGCGGGTCTAGTTGGACGCGCACAATGGAGTTGTGCGGGTCTGGTTAGGAGCGCACAATTGAGGTGTACGGGTCTAGTTGGACGCGCACAATGGAGTTGTGCGTTTCAAGAGGGAACCGCACAATTGAGATATGCGATTCAAATGGGACACGCAAGGTTGACTTGTTCTTTTTAAGAGATGAACTCGATGTCTTGAGGTATGCGTGTCGGAGGTATGCGTGTGCTTTGGAACCCGAGAAGTAAGGAATGCGTTTCCTTTGGGACGTGCACAATAGAATATGCGTTTCCTTTGAGACGCGCACAGTAAGGTATGCGGGTTATTCTTCCTCTGTTGTGCGGGTGTTCGTCCTGTACTTCTGAAAAATCGACTGAATCTTGTTCCTGAAACGATTTAGCAATACCAAACTCTACCAATATGTCTAGAATCACTTCTAGAACTGAATGTAAGTACTCGATCTCACTAAAACACTCTTTTTAGAATTTAATCTGATCGCACAGTGACTTACCCACTTCGACTGTTTTTCACTCAAAATCCACAAATTGGAACTCGATTTAAGCTTAAAAGTGAAATTAAATAGCAACAACTCGATCTAGCATGTAGTACGATCACACTCTGATCGATTCTAACACCTAAAACAGTTTAAATCACAAACTCAAATTTTCTTGAAGAACACAGAGACGTTTTTCTTTTATAAAACTTGTTTTGATCTTAATCAGGCTCTGATACCAATTGTCGGTCCTTTAACAATACTACTACTATCAAGTTTTATAGAAACAACAACACAATAACGATTACCAACCTGTATTGAATATATCAAACGATTACAAGGTTGATCGATTAAGTTCTTGATGTGTTCTCTATGTTTTTCTCTCTTTTACACCTTGATGTGTGTTTTTGTATGTGTGAATTGTGATCTAATCTTTTTAGAGAGAGAGATACACTTAGATAATATCTAGAATAGATATTATCTAAATCTAATCAACCTAACAACTTGTAAGAACAAGTTGTATTATAAAACTAATATAACTACATAATATCTAACAAATAGATATTATGTCTAACTAAGTTAATATATAACTAACTAAGTTAACTAGAACAATAAACAAACAATTACATTGAATTACATTGACATTTATTACAAATAGACATAGACTTTTATATCGAGAGTCGACGTTCCGGCTTTAGCTTCAGATTGCGATCTTCAGTTTGGATGATCTTGAATCCAATGAGACTGTGTCTTAACAGCATCCAAATTACCTGCGAGCAGCAACTGGCGGCTGCTACATACTCTGCCTCGGCGGTAGAGGTTGAAACGCAGTTTTGTTTCTTCGATGCCCAGCTGACAAGTCGATCACCCAAGAACTGGACATGTCCCGTTGTGCTTTTCCGATCCAGCATATTTCCAGCATGGTCAGCGTCTGAATAAGCTGTCAACTCAAAACCTGTCTCTTTCGGGTACCACAAACCAAGATCAGCAGTACCTTTTAAATAACAAAATATGCGTTTAACTGCAACTAAATGAGACTCTTTGGGTTTTGACTGAAATCTTGCACACAAGAATATCGAAAACATAATGTTTGGCCTGCTAGCCGTCAAGTACATCAGGGAACCAATCATGCCTCTATAGGTCTTAGCATCCACATCCTTTCCGTCAGGATCAGAGTGTAGCTTTATACTAGTAGACATGGGCATCTTCATGGGTGAAGAATTTTCCATCTGGTATTTCCGAAGAATATCCGAGATGTATTTAGATTGATTAATGAAAATTCCTGTGGCTAATTGTTTAACTTGAAGACCCAGGAAAAAATTCATTTGACCTATCATACTCATTTGAAAATGTTTGCTCATGAGGGCTGAGAAGTTTTGACAGTACTTGGGGTTTGTTGAGCCAAAGATTATGTCGTCGACATAGATCTGTACAAGAATGATATCACGCTTTTCCCTTTTAATAAATAGGGTGGTGTCGATCTTACCTTTGGAAAATCCAGACTTAATTAAGAATGAAGATAGTGCATCATACCAGGCTCGTGGTGCTTGGTTTAGACCATACAAGGCCTTGTCAAGAAAATAGACGTGATGAGGTTTGTATGTACTCACGAAGCCTTCGGGTTGTGATACATAGACTTCTTCCTTGAGAACGCCATTCATAAAAGCAGATTTCACATTCATTTGAAATACAATAAAGTTCTTGTGAGCGGCATAGGCAAGGAACATTCGAATCGCTTTAATTCGAGCAACCGGTACGAAAGTCTCATCATAATCGATTCCTTCCTGCTGGCGATATCCTTTGGCTACCAGACGCGCTTTGTTCCGGACTATGATTCCATCTTCGTCCTTCTTGTTCTTGAAGATCCATTTCGTCCCAATCACCGTCTTATTCTTTGGCCTGGGAACGAGTCGCCATACCTTGAGACTCTCAAATTGATTGAGTTCCTCTTGCATAGCTATCACCCAGTCTGGATCATTCAATGCTTCGGAGACGGTGGAGGGTTCTATACGGCTAAGGAACGAAGAAAAGAGGCAGTCACTCACGGTAGCGAATCGTGTCTGAACAGGTGTATTGGGGTTGCCGACGATCTGATGTAGGGGATGAACTCGTATCCACTTGGTGGTGTATGGAAGAGGTTGATATGTTTGTTGGGAGGTATCAGAATCTACATAACCACCTGGGGGTAGATCCTGAACTGCTTCGAGTGATGACGACCTATGAGGTGGAAGCTCCTGAGCTGGAGTCGGGCGAGTAGCAGAGGACGACTCAGCGGGTGATGTACCTATGACAGTATCCGGGATTGCCGAAGAGGGAACTTCGTGAACACCTTCAGCAGGGGTCGGTTCAGGAGCTCCTACTATTGCCGGTGCTTCAGTAGGAACGTGAGAGGTTGGAGGGGGATCACACGAGCTTGGTGATTCAGAAGCAATGACGATATTGGGGGAAGAATCAGTCGAGGTTGATGCACTTGTGTCGGATGGACCAGTGACCGGTGTCACCTCCTGGCTTGATCCGTATTCCTGTTACATGGTATAGCATTAGACTTAGGATTAAAGTATGCATCATAAAAATGCTCAAAAAGTAAATCCAAATCTGAAAGATGGGCTTCTGACTTAGACGCTTGATCTAGATTTACTGGAGATTATGTAGATCCTGGACTTAGTTGTCCAGAAATCAACACACCAGTTAAAGCGGGTTTTGAACTGAGGTGTTCATAAGCCATATCAGCAGTCTCGTCAAAAGTCACATTCACACTCTCAACAACGGTCTTTGTCCGTTTGTTGTAGACTCTGTAAGCTTGGGCTTGCGATGAATAGCCGATGAACACTCCTTCATCCGCTTTTGGGCTGAATTTGCCGAGATCGTCCTTGTCATTCAGTACGAAGCACGTGCACCCGAATGAATGGAAATACTTGATGTTCGGGATGCGATTGTTGATGATCTCGTATGGCGTCTTGTTGAACCGCTTGTTGATGATAGAACAGTTTTGAGTGTAGCATTCGGTAGCAACGGCCTCTGCCCATAAGTAAAGCGGGAGCTTGGACTGTGATAACATCGTACGCACGGCTTCGACGAAAGTTCGATTATGACGCTCTACTACCCCGTTTTGCTGAGGAGTACGAGCAGCTGAGAAGGTGTGGGTGATGCCCACTGAAGTCAGGTAACCGGTGAGCACTTGATTCTTGAACTTTGTACCGTTATCCGTCCTGATGGTTTGAACTAATTGATTGAGATTTACTTGAACGCTCTTCAGATGAGAGATGATCAGTTCGTGGGTTTCATCCTTTGAACGAAGGAATTTAACCCACGTGTAGCGAGAAAAGTCATCGACCATAACTAGGACATACTTCTTGTGATTGATACTCTGAATGCGCATAGGTCCACACAAATCCATATGGATGAGTTCAAGGGACCGAGAAGTATTTGGAGCGGCTTTAGGCTTGTGAGAAGCCTTCTTCATCTTACCCATTTCGCAGGCGGCACACAGGTGATCTTTTTCGAACTTGAGATCTGGCATGCCCTTCACGTTTCCACCGAGCACCAACTTGTTGATGTTCTCGAAGTTCAGGTGCGAGAGTCTACGATGCCATAACCAATTTTGTTCGGTTGAGGCTTTGGACATCAAACAAACTTCCTTGTTTGCTTTCAGAGACGAGAGGTCAATCGTGTAGAGATTTGTGCGACGCGTTCCAGCAAGTAATTCTTTTCCATCTTCAGTCCGGACGCTGCACCGTTTGGCTTTAAAGGTGACCTCTAGATTCTTATCGTAGAATTGACCAATGCTGAACAAGTTGTGACCAAGACCTTCGATGTAGGACACTTCTTGATGGTGAGGTTATCCTTAACAATATTTCCGTATCCCAAAATTGGAGAATAATGATCATTCCCAAAACGTACATTTCCACAAAACTTCTCGGTGAAGTTCGTGAGAAGCTCCTTTCTTTCGGTCATGTGTTTGGAGCAACCTGAATCTAAATACCACACATGACCGCCCTGCAAAACAAGTTAAGGCTTTTTAGGTACCCATTCATAAATGGGTCCTTTGGGGTTAGAAGTAACACCCGACTGGGAGACCTGTTTGGACTTGGGTCTGTTTCTACGACGAGGAGCATCCAACTTTGAACGATAATTAGAAACATGATAAGAACCAAACCAATCAGATACAAATCTACGGTTAAGAAAATCATTCAATCCACAGTAAGAGCAACAAACACAATCATGAGACAGTTGAAGTAATTGATGAATGGAATAAACTTTTAAAGAAAACAAACCATTACGTTCAACCAAAGGTTTAAAATTAAAAACATCATGATTGTTATTGTTTTTCCTAGAATTCAAAACTGGATTAGGTGATTCCGTCTTCTCCGTGCTCTCCTTAGACTTCTTAGCTACCTACTCGTATTTGACTTCTTTCCTTCGACCAAAAGTATCTGAAATACCGTTAAACCCATAGTCAGAAGATTTAAATTTTGATGATTGTTTCTTGTTAGAGCGACCGGTCTTTTTCTTCTTCTGTGAATGTCTTTTGGATTTACAATTAGAAGAATTGTTCACAGAAGTGTTTTGTGGGGTGGATTTGGAACATTCACCCTTGTAAGATTGTACCGGAGGCTCACAAGTTGAATTTAGAAAATCAACGTGACTTGGAAGTAAAGGATTAAAATCAAATTGGTCAAGATGACTGTTTGGACACACCTCAGAATTCAGAAAGGCTGAAAATTCCATGTCCTCATCAGAAGGAGTCTTATCACTTGAAGGATTGAGGAGACTGGAAGGATTTATGCTTTGAAGCGGATCATTAGCGGAAGCATTTTGAAAATCAGAAGGATGATCTGTTTCGAAAGATTGAGGCTCTTTTCCTTTGTTTGAAGAATTTGGTGACGAGTCACCCAAAAAGGCTTTACTGGAAGAAGTGTCTGAAGGGGGGGGGGTAGGAATTTTCTGACAGATTAATTTTCTCAACTTGGAGAATTTCAGGCTTAGCTTGAAGCCCAGTTTTGTGAAGCCGCTCTTTCATCAGATCTGCTGCCAAAGCAGCCAGTTGTGAATTAAGTTTATTTATCTCTGTCTGAAGATATTCCTTTTCCTCCCTTGACCCAGTTTCCTTTTTATCGGAATTGAGACACTCAAGTTTGGATAATAACTCTTGTTTTTCCTTTTGAAAAATGATCCTCTCCTGTGCAAATGACTCTTCTAGCTGAACAAATTTCTTTTCTAAAATCAGAGGTGGAACATAGATTTTGTAGTCCATTGATTCCTCCTCAGTTTCAACCGTTTTTGAATCAAGTTCAGCTTGAGAATAGCTTCGAAAATAGTCATTTGACAGAAAACAGGGGTTTTCGGTGTTGTATGACGCATTCAATGAGTCATAAACAAAAGGAAGTTGCATCGTGGTAGTGTTTTTCCTTCTCAAAATTTCCTGTTCCTGATCCTCATCAACAAGCGGTTTGGTCCAATTGATTTTGTACTCTGGGTAGGTTTTGTCTATTCCAAAAAATTCGAACGCATATAACGTGAGAACTTTGGTCAATGCCTTTTTCAGATAATGTGGGTTATCATAACCGAGACCCGTCTCTGAATATTTGAATTCTTTGGGTGCATTTAGATGCATCGTTTGTTTAGATTGGCCAATTTTGTAAAGTTTCAGTTCGAGATCCTTTAACTGGGTAGATAACCTTTGATTTTCATTTTTATAAGCCACACTTTTAGTCACAATATCAAATTTCTCATTTTCTGACATACGAAGCTTGTAAGTAAGATCATCTACTTTGGTCTTTAACTCTTTTGATTCTTTTGAAAAAACTCACACTCTTCCTTTAGATTTGAAATTATGCACAGGTTTCCAGCAATTTCTATGCTTTGTTTTTCAAGACTTTCAGACTGTGAAGTCACACGATTTTTCAGAGAGAAGATGAGTTGCTCATTTTTTTTATGGTTTGCTTGCAGGAGTCTAATTTGTGCACAGTGATTTGCATCTGATTAATTAAGGCTTTTTGGTAAGGAGCACATACCTGACATGGGGAATCACGATCATCATCGTCAGTATCGGACTGTGTTGAGTGTTTGCCCATGAAACACAAGTGTGCTTCTGCATCATCTTCTTCTTCATCAGATACATTCAGCCAGTGGTCATCTTCTGCCATGAGGGCCTTACCTGCTTCCTTTTCTTTGGCCAATAACATCTTCGCTTTGTAGTATTCTGAGTTGCGCACAACAGGCTTTCGACATTCTTTGGCAAAGTGACCTAACCGACCACAGTTATAACATTTGATCGGCAACTCTTTTGCTTTCTCATCATGCCTTTTCTCAGTCTTCTTTCCTTCATCAATGCGTCTCTTCCCTTCATACTTCTCCTTATGATCACGTCGATTGAGAGGAGTAGTGGAATATCTTTGCTTGTTTGATGAAGACTTGTTGAAGAACTTCCTTTTCTGGAACGCTTGAGATAAGAACATCACTGCTTCTTTAATCTGAGTGTATTCTGGATCCGAGTCACTGTCAGGGTCTTCGGATTCAGAATCACTTTTCACTGGTTCCTTTTCAGGCATCCAACTGACAGATCGGCCTCTTTTATCTGAGACAAGTGCTAACGGATCAACCACATGCTTTTCATATGCCTTTTGATTTCCCATCAACTCAAGAACTTCCTCTTCATCCTGGAGAAGCATTTCATATAGTTCGTTCAGGGGAATTTTCTCTAGGGTTTGAGTACGACGAATATGAGAGACGAACGTCCTCCACTCTGGCTGAAGGTTGTTCATAAACTTGATGTTGTTATCGGTGTTGGTCTTCATGATGTGGCTTTTATGCAGATCGTTCAGAAGTAGGTTGAACCGTTCATATGTTTCCGTGAGCGTCTCACCTTTTCTTGCTTTGAAGTTGTCATATCTGGAGATGCAGCTGGTGATCTTTAACTGAGTGCTTATTCGACTGCCCATCATCATTTTCTCAATCTGGTCCACATTCCTTTCGCAGTAGCCTTGTAGCTGTCGATGCAGACATATATGTCGTTGGAAAGGCTTTGTAGAATATAGGACTTCAAATGCTTTTCGGCGTCATGCCGACTCCTTTCTTGTGGAGTAAACTCACTGAGAGATTTATGAACAGAACGATCTTGTCGACCTTGGGTTTGGTCTCCAGACAGAACTTTCATCGGCCAGGGTTGTGGCCCCTCTTCTAGACACATCATTATTTCATCATAGTCGGGTTTTGCCTCGATAAAATTCATGAATCGATCGTGCCATTGTGGGTATTCTCCCCGATAGAGTACCGGAGGTTTTTGATCTGAACCAATGGCTAGAGCATCCCTTGAATTCATCTTTAATCTTTAATCTTTAATAATGCACTGTAGAGATCGTGAGACAAACTATTTGATCCAAAAAAAAACTAGAAGGACCCGGTCGAGCAAGGCCCCGGTCCAGCAAGGCACCGGTTAGCAAGGTCCCGGTCAAGCAACAAGGCCTCGGTCGAAGGCAATGGTCCGGTCTAAGGGACACCCCGGTCAACCAGAGTCCGGGAGAGGGAACACCGGTCGACACCAACCCGGTCAAGGATAAACAGCGATAGCGATAACAGATAATCAAATTACGATTAAACAGATTAAACAAACCAAATCAATTCTTAAATCACACAAATTTGAAAAACTATAACTCAGATTTGATGATTTTCAGAAAATCAATATGCAAAAACAACCTAGAATATACCAGAAATCGATTAAGCATGAAAATCAATATACCAGAAATCGACCGAACTCAAACTTGATAAACCGAGAAATCGACCGAACTCAAAATTGATGAACCCAGAAACCGATCGCACTCAATCGACTTCCCAGAACAATTTCAACCCAGAAATCGATTATGCATATATTATCCTTAACTCAAAAAAAAATCAATGGGCAGATAAGAAAATCTATATGTAGATGAAAGCAAATCGACCGAACTCAACAAGATTGAATATACTGAACTAAGAAACTTGATTAAGTGCCTAAGAACCTCAATCTAGAAAAAATATCGAAATAGCAGGTCTCAATATACGATCGAACTCAAAGAAAAATCGACATTCAGATATAGCAGGCTTAACTCAGATAATCGATTAAACCCAGGTAGATGTTTAACAGATATCGATACGACCAAACATGAACAATAATAGCGATTTAAAGGGTTTTAGACAAACCTTTTTGGATAAAAATTCCTGTCTCTTAGCTCTGATATCAATTGTAGATCCCAGATACAGTGCAATCAATAGCAATAGTAATCAATGAAGAATAATAAATAAACCACAACTGCTAGTCATATGATTGATAAACAATAAAGGTTTAGGTTTACAGAGAGAATTTCTGATCAGGGAATGTAAACCTTACGACTAGCTATCTATGAATGATTTCTTCTAAATCTAAATTTCAATAATCAACACAATATATATATGAGCCGTATAAGGCCTCATGGGCTTTAGGCCCATTAACAATTCAACAATCAATTAATTACAATTTACCCCCTGAACTTCTATTTAACCAACAAACTACCCTAACAGGTAGGCATCATCCAATTATGTTCAACATAACTCTTAGATGTTGTGGGATCCTATTCAATATATCATATATTGAAATTGACATGTTTAATCCCACTTCAACGCCTTGAAAATACTCATAAATGTCCAAGCAACTGTCTATGATATTCTCAAGTAAACAAACCATACTAAGGTTTCGTGATCCCACCTAAATACTGGACTTAGGGTTTACAGGGATCAGTCGTCCAAAATACGACTATTTAAGTGAATGACTAAGCAACTGTCCACTTAAATCTCAATATTTTGGCTCCTTGTCTAACACTACATTCAACTGGCATGATTGGCTAAGCACTTACCACACCGGAATCCTGTATGCTCGACAAGTACCTTAAACGGGTGGCGTTACGTTTACATTTTGTAAAAGGTTTAATTTTAGAAAACATTCTAATTCCTTTTAAAACATTTGATTTTATCTCTAAAACATTGTTTTAAAACTTTATCTTATTAAATCGGTTTGATTTTGATAAACATATCAATTTTAAAATATCATATTTTATTTACCGATTTAAAATTTGTTTTGCGTTTGATTTTATTTTAAAACGTTTGCAGTTATTATAACCATAATAAAACAATAAATAAAAGCAAACACAAAATAAACAATCACAATAATATATGGATTTCCCCCTAATGTGGTGTTGTGAGCCAACACAACAACCACGGTCAATTCTAAGGACGTCTTCAGGCTCCCACTGGTCTCGCCATCTTGGTGAACTCCAGGGACTCCGTCTCGACCTCTTGGAACTCCGTCTTCGTTTGATTTACAAAATAGAAATATAACATATCCTAATCTATTTACAATTGCCCCTATCTAGGGAAATTTAAAATTACAACCATTGCAATTAATACATTTTAATTTTCCAAATACAAAAATAAATCAACCACGGGTCTTCGGGGCAAACCATATATTATCTCATTTTAAACATAAAATGAATACAAATTTGGCCAAATTTTAGTTAACATAATTAAAAGGACAAAAAAATGAAACAAATTATTATATGGCAAGTTAAAATTAATTGACTTATTTCAATTGCAGGTTAACAAACCATGACCCAAAACCCTTTTGGGCTTAAGCCCAGTACGAAAAACTTGGGTAACAAACCTAAAATAATGCTTGGGCCTACTAGCCCAGACCCAACTCTCAAAATAGGGTATCGACCCAAAAACTAAAATAGGATAACAACCCAAAAACATGGCTCCAAGCCAACGGTGACCGAAAATTGAAACCCAGCCGATAACATTAAGAATCTCGATCGATAGCCACCGTATTAAAAGAAAACAATTTTCCTTTTAAAATAATAGGCCCAAAAAGCCTTTGGCCAAGACATGATCCAACAAATTTAGGGCAAACTCGACCCACAAATTTTAAGACTAAAAAAAAACAACAAATTTGGGCCTTTGACCCAAACCTTGGCCGACCACTTAGAGCATAATCCTAACACCCGAACGACCACCTTGGTGGCCGGCGCAAACTGAAGTTCACGGCCAAAAACATTTTGGCCTAAACTCTAATCATGGAGCGGCCATGAGTGTCGAGCCCGAAAAACTTCCTTACGACGACCGAGTGACATAATGCCTTGAAAAACTTGATCGGCAACAGTCGAACCAAACAATAATTTTTTTTAACCAAAAGGGAGATATGGCAACGGCTTAGGGCTGTAGCCCCAACCGCCCAAGACATCACCAAATCGTTGCCAAAAGACATCAATAACGGGCACTAGGTCGTGGCTAAGACCGCATAGGAGAACTTCTAAATGCCATGGACCTGCCGCATAGCCTACTAGCAACACCAACAGCAAAAATGACCCATCACTACCAGCTACCATATTGTTGGAACAACAGGCCAGCGACGGAAACTGGCTGTAACACCCTAAAATTTGGAAAGAGCGATTAATTAAAAACTTTCAACAATACCTTAAAGGGGAATAAAATCCCTCACTAATAATCCATAATTGAAATACAATTTCTAGATTGAACCATCAACCAAATTAAAGTCTTACATAAAGACTAATTAAAAGTGTGTGTTACTATAACCCAACAACAATCGCTATCTCCAAATATAAATGCGGGAGACTTCAACAAGCTAATCACCTCTTCGAGCACACAACAAGCACTCATCGCTTCTCAGTGTCGCTAGAACTAATCCCGAAATGGAACCTGATGCACATGCCGACAAATAAAAAGGTTAGGCCTAACGCCTAGTGAGCTCAAGAGTTTTCAACATATATAAAATACATACTGATGAAGGAAAGAAGTCATTTAAATCATGAATTTCTGAGATGATTTGCTTTAAATATGAGAACACTAACTTTCCAATAATGCACGTTTTAAAGACAAATACCCCGACATAAAAATTCATTCACAAGGTAAACTCAACCCAAGACTCACTCGAAGCATTAAGTAGAAATTGAACTCCCACTTTATAAATACGTAGATACAACTTATTTCCCGAAACACCCAAACACGGGTGGAACATATTACCCAACTCATAAGAATCATGGATAAAACTTGTACATATAAAATGTCACCGAAGACATGGATTCCAAAAATACAATAACCAAATAACACCTTTCGATGACGGGGAAGACCCGTTTCCATTGAACGTGGCGGAAACATAAAAGTATGCCACATATCCATGTTATACGCGTGTTTTCAAGGTGGAAACCACTGACATCAACTCTATCCAAGTCTTTAGTCACGGTAGACATCAACCCTATCCAGGTCTCTAGTCATTTGAACATCAACTCTATCCAAGTCTTTAGTTCGGCACAACGGTGGGTTCAACTCTATCCAAGTCTTTAGCCCCCAAAGAATCACCAAGTTCAACCCTATCCAGGTCTTTACCTTGAGATCGTCCTCAAGGTGGACAATCAATGACATCAAATCTATCCAAGTCTTTAGTCATCATAGGCATCAACCGTATTCATGGATCTTTAGCCGTTGGAACATCAACCCTATCCATGGATCTTTAGTTCCAAGGAATCACCAAGTTCAACCCTATTCATGGATATTTACCTTGGGACCTCACCATTCTTGACACACGTGTTCATTTGGAAACTTACATCGTATCACCAATGTCTATTTCCAAATTACAACTCGGGGACCTCATCCCACATTAACATGATAACCCGATCTCTATGCCTATGGATCCAATGCATTACGGTCAAAATGCTACATGACTCAAAAGAATGACAACGCACTCAAAGCATGAAACTTCCAAATAAGGTGCAATTAAGTATACCATATAGCCAAGGCTCCTTAACGAGCTACCAGGGTTGAATAAATGTTTCAAAGACTCATCCAAGGGTAATCCAAGCCCCAAAAGGCATAATAAACGATTGACGAAAATATGTGAGTCAGTACGGTTACACAAAACCAAAATGCATCTTTTCCCAAAATCTTTGACTCTCGGGATTCAATCGGCCTTCGGCCCAAAACCAAAAAGTTCACAATTTCCAACATGTTCCCGAGGTAGGGAATGACCAAAACCAAAGGACTCACGCAATCGTAGTTTCAAACATCTCATTTCATGAATAATGCATAAAACCCAACAATCACTAAAAGTGCATTTTTGACTGATATCTATTTATGCAATAAATCATCAAGACACCTTCATTTATGACACATTTATCAAAATGCCCAAAAATCCCAAAGATATGGATTATCCAAGTTTATAAGGTTAACCATTTCCAAATAACCAAAACTTATCAGCAGTTAACAATTTAATATAGAACACAAACACTTTAAAGTAACATTTTGGCATGTACATCGTTTTCACAAATCAACTTGAACTCACCTCGCTAGATTTAGACTAAATCTAGATTTTACCCCAAACGAGCTTCCTTGAAGAATTCCGAGTCCACACGCAACAATTTTCCCCAAAAACCCAGATATACAAATTCCACCCATAAATATACATATTCCACCATAAATAACCACATTCAACCATATAGAAGCATTCCCCAAACATTACACATCAAAATCTCCATTTTGGTCTAAACCCAAATTTCGACCTAGATTTCTCCAAAACCATCAAACCCGAAATTGATAAACCACACACTAGGATAATCATCAATGGAGCATTTATAACTTATGTTAAGGTTTAGAAAGGGAAGGGATACACTTACCACTTAGGTTTTGATGAAAACCTAGAAAACCCAAAAATAAGCTTGAGGTTGAAGATGAAGATGGAGATGGTGAATCCTTGACCATAACTTTCAATCCTACCACTTGATGATGTTTCACCTCCACAAAATCCAAGGATTTGAGCCAAAATAAGTTAGGGTTTGAAGGGGAAAGAAGGAAATCGGTTTGGGAGAGAGTAGAAGAAGTTTGGATGAAGAGAAATGAGAAAATAGGTTGAAATTCCGAACTTAACAACCTCTGGACATTTTGGGAGACATTGCCCATGCGACATTTCCCAGGGCAATGTCGCTGGTCATAGTCGCAGGTTCTCCCAGTTTTCTTCTCGTTCACTGTTTCGGCCGTAACTTCTTCGTTATAGCTCCGTTTTTGCTCCGGAAAGGACCGTTGGACTCGTAATTGAATTCTTTATCAATCAAGACTATAAAATCTAGGATTCAAGTCCAAGATCATATATCTTATTTTTCCCTTTAAAGCTACCGATTTCTGTATCAACTTGAAATGATGTCTTTTCGAAATTCAGGGTGTTACAATCCTCCCAACCTTGAAAGAGATTTCGTCCTCGAAATCTGGCACCAACCAAGCACCCAATATCTCCCTTGGAGAGGTCAATTGATTCCCTATCCAAAAGGAATACCTTCACGAAACCTTACCTCATATACGAACCCGATTATATCCCAGTTGAGGTTGTCGCTATGTTCCTTATAACGAGGCATCGCCAACTCAACCTCAACTTTCCATATAACTCACTCAAATTGGGATGAACGTTGAGTTTTGGCTTAATCACATTCTTAACATTAAATCTCGGTTGCTTCCCAACCTTATGTTGCTCATATTACCTCAAGAGTAACTTACGACCTTATTCAGTCATTCCCACCAAGAATACCCCCAAAGCAAACCTTTCCCTTAGATACCTCTAAATATGACGCATCAAGGTCTCCTCAATAATCGATTTGTAGGTCTATCTCGACATTCTCACCAAATGTCTCCAATAAATCTTACCACCAAAGAGTTATCTTCCTTCGATGAAACTTCCTAACGACTAGTTTGGTCTGATCCAATGCAACCTTAAATACGTTCCTCAAAGCTGGCACAATCATGATGTCTGCAAGGGCTCCCAAAATTCTATAGATCCCTGCATTGGCCTGATATTTCCCCCAGAACGTACCAACACACTCTAGAGATATTCGCTTAACCCAAACTTCAAGGTTACACAACTCCCGCTATGCACTCAAGCATTGATTGCCAAATCAGCGAAGGTCATGACAATTATCGAAACACCAATGATTGATTCTTACTTATCAACATCCAATTTCCTTAAGGTTACCGCTTGTCCTGCAGACACACCAGATCTGACGGAAGTACACTGAGGCACACCAACAGTCATTATCCTCAAAATCAAGCGCCAACTCCTAACCTCGAGATGGCCATTCTGCAAATGTGGGTATATTACCAAATATTTCATTCCCGATTAGTCGTGTCGATTCGAAGTTGACACCTACTCTTGGAAATAATCACCCAAATCAACATCCTTACCAGTCAACCATAACATCATCATTAATCACGAATACCCAGCAAGATAGTACACCACCGATACATAGCATGTCGTCGTACCAATGGCCCACAAATTCAAAACCAACCATACCCAAACAACCGAACACGATTTTAGCCTGAAGGTTTATCGAAGCATAAGGATCATCACTTAATTAACTGGGAAGAGTACAAGTCTAACGCCTCCAATTCTTCTACGTGAACTAGATCACAAAGCTGATATTTATAGTTTCAAAACTGACCATAAGTCAGACCCTCCAACACTTCAAATTCTGAGGATTCCCTCAGTCCTTAAGCACAACCTCAAACAAGGGGCTTACATCTATAGTTCTAATGAGTTCAAGGTTTTTAAACTACCATGCCAATTTAACTTTTATAAAACCTCTACATGTAAAAACTTTATAAAGATTAATCATACAATAAAGTATGCTACCTCTTACTCGGTAGGTGTACATAGTGGTCACAACGGTCACATGCGTAAAACTATTTCAGAAGATATTTGATCGATAATCAAGGAAATATTGACACCAACGGAAGATATTTTAATAACCCTTTTTCAAAGGAACCGCTACGTTTCCAACATGTATAAATTCGTGTCACATATGAGAAATAGCTTTATGTACTGAAACAATGTATAACAAACGTTTGTACAAAACGGCAGGCGGGGATATTTACTAAATCAAATCCCAAGAGTTCACATTTAACCATGCAATGTCATGAAATAAAATTCCCCAAAGCTTAGTAGAGACATATACATGCAATTTGATCAAACGTAGAAGTAATTTAGTTTGATTCCAAACTTTAGGCCGTACAAATAAAATGCTTGCAAAACCCAAAACAACATGTTCATGATATTCAACTCACAAAGATTCCGCAACAAAACTTGCATGCGGTAGCTATTCCGCAAAATGAGTAAGGTGATACGTGCATGCACTTTGTTTAAAACATAAAATAATTTATGTCAGTTTCAAGTTCTAATCAAGTCAACAGTATGCTTTCTTTGCTTTAAAAAAATATTGGCTAAGCGCCATGACAGAAATTCCTAAATAAAGCATACACGCGTACCATACGCAACCAACCGCCCGCACAGAACTCATGGGGGAATAATACAATGGGACGCCATTAAAGCCACCATGACAAACCCGCAAACTTCATGAAATAAAATTCTCAATGAAACTCACTCAAAATAATGGGAGATAACTTTTCGTCCGAAACCTTAACATATGTGGAGGAGATCCAATGTTAAAGTCACAAACCGCAGTTATTTGTCCAAGACCCAAAACAACATCAAAATACGCACATCGCAATGTCCGAAATAGCGTTGAACATCAATGAGAATAAAGAAAGTCTCAACAAAGTTTGCAACCATATGCAATAAAATAACTTTATGCATGTTTAATATCTTGGTCCAAAAACCTGTGTGTGCAAAACATTTCAAGATTTCATAATGAAATCCACATGGTGATTTGGAAACATGAGAAATAATCGATGCAATTTATTTCAGAAATACATTTCGTGCATGAATTTGTCGGCACTCAACACCTCGAAACCACGCCCCTCGATTTCTTAGTTACACCATCGTCATCCAGATGCTCAACATCTTAAGGCAAGGATCACGGACTTCATAGGTTCACCTCACGATTTCTCCTTGAAATAATATTGGTTCCAACAGTCTAGGGTTCTAATCCAACCAATCAATCCGACCCGAAACGGTCCACTTAATGCAATCACCATGCTTACCGTCACTCCAAGTGACGAATACTAAAATCATCAACTCCTTCTAATGGCTACCCATATGGAAATTGCTTCATTACCCCAACGGTGATCATACCAAGGCAGTTCAAGCATACACACGTAACTCGTAGGTTCACCATAACACTGGCCAGGTGCTATTATGAACGTATTGTACATGATCATCCTTGCCATTTTCGGCATGATTCCCGTTCCTAGTGACTCCAACCACCTCGAATCATCCAATCTTAAAGTGCCTAAATGTGCAATCTCACATTCAATTACTTAAAATTACGCTAGTTTGAGTCTAGGCATCCAAAATCAATACCTAATTCTCTCAAACTTAAGCTCTGATACCAACTTGTAACACCCTCAAATTTGGAAAGAGCGATTAATTAAAAACTTTCAACAATACCTTAAAGGGGAATAAAATCCCTTACTAATAGTCCATAATTGAAATACAATTTCTAGATTGAACCATCAACCAAATTAAAGTCTTACATAAAGACTAATTAAAAGTGTGTGTTACTATAACCCAACAACAATCGCTATCTCCAAATATAAATGCGGAAGTCTTCAACAAGCTAATCACCTCTTCGAGCACACAACAAGCACTCAGCGCTTCTCAGTGTCGCTAGAACTAATCCCGAAATGGAACCTGATGCACATGCCGACAAATAAAAAGGTTAGGCCTAACGTCTAGTGAGCTCAAGAGTTTTCAACATATATAAAATACATATTGATGAAGGAAATAAGTCATTTAAATCATGAATTTATGGTCTTAGGCATCAAAGCAAGGGGGAACGAGAGCAATCAGTCAACAACAAGGATGAGGGCCTGCCCTCACTCAGTTCACCAGCCAATTTTCCATTTTTTATTATGAAATCAGAAGGAGGCGATACTAGTTATCCCTTATCTCATTTCCCTCCGAAAGATTTGCTTTAAATATGAGAACACTAACTTTCCAATAATGCACGTTTTAAACACAAATACCCCGACATAAAAATTCATTCTCAAGGTAAACTCAACCCAAGACTCACTCGAAGCATTAAGTAGAAATTGAACTCCCACTTTATAAATACGTAGATACAACTTATTTCCCGAAACACCCAAACACGGGTGGAACATATTACCCAACTCATAAGAATCATGGATAAAACCTGTACATATAAAATGTCACCGAAGACATGGATTCCAAAAATACAATAACCAAATAACACCTTTTGGTCACAGGGAAGACCCGTTTCCATTGAACGTGGCGGAAACACAAAAGTATGCCACATATTCATGTTATACGCGTGTTTTCAAGGTGGAAACCACTGACATCAACTCTATCCAAGTCTTTAGTCACGGTAGACATCAACCCTATCCAGGTCTCTAGTCATTTGAACATCAACTCTATCCAAGTCTTTAGTTCGGCACAACGGTGGGTTCAACTCTATCCAAATCCTTAGCCCCCAAAGAATCACCAAGTTCAACCCTATCTAGGTCTTTACCTTGAGATCGTCCTCAAGGTGGACAATCAATGACATCAAATCTATCCAAGTCTTTAATCATCATAGGCATCAACCCTATTCATGGATCTTTAGACGTTGGAACATCAAACCTATCCATGGATCTTTATTTCCAAGGAATCACCAAGTTCAACCCTATTCATGGATCTTTACCTTGGGACCTCACCATTCTTGACACACGTGTTCATTTGGAAACTTACATCGTATCACCAATGTCTATTTCCAAATTACAACTCGGGGACCTCATCCCATATTAACATGATAACCCGACCTCTATGCCTATGGATCCAATGCATTACGGTCAAAATGCTACATGACTCAAAAGAATGACAACGCACTCAAAGCATGAAATTTCCAAATAAGGTGCAATTAAGTATACCATATGGCCAAGGCTCTTTAACGAGCTACCAGGGTTGAATAAATGTTTCAAAGACTCATCCGAGGGTAATCCAAGCTCCAAAAGGCATAATAAACGATTGACGAAATTACGTGAGTCAGTACGGTTACACAAAACCAAAATACATCTTTCCCAAAATCTTTGACTCTCGGGATTCAATCGGCCTTCGGCCCAAAACCAAAAAGTTCACAATTTCCAACATGTTCCCGAGGCCGGGAATGACCAAAACCAAAGGAATCATGCAATAATAGTTTTAAACATCTCATTTCATGAATAATGCATAAAACCCAACAATCACTAAAAGTGCATTTTTGACCGATATCTATTTATGCAATAAATCATCAAGACACCTTCATTTATGACACATTTATCAAAATGCCCAAAAATCCCAAAGATATGGATTATCCAAGTTTATAAGGTTAACCATTTCCAAATAACCAAAACTTAACAGCAGTTAACAATTTAATATAGAACACAAACACTTTAAAGTAACATTTTGGCATGTACATCGTTTTCACAAATCAACTTGAACTCACCTCGCTAGATTTAGACTAAATCTAGATTTTACCCCAAACGAGCTTCCTTGAAGAATTCCGAGTCCACACGCAACAATTTTCCCCAAAAACCTAGATATACAAATTCCACCCATAAATATACATATTCCACCATAAATAACCACATTCAACCATATAGAAGCATTCCCCAAACATTACACATCAAAATCTCCATTTTGGTCCAAACCTAAATTTCGACCTATATTTCTCCAAAACCATCAAACCCGAAATTGATAAACCACACACTAGGATAATCATCAATGGAGCATTTATAACTTATGTTAAGGTTTAGAAAGGGAAGGGATACACTTACCACTTAGGTTTTGATGAAAACCTAGAAAACCCAAAAATAAGCTTGAGGTTGAAGATGAAGATGGAGATGGTGAATCCTTGACCATAGCTTTCAATCCTACCACTTGATGATGTTTCACCTCCACAAAATCCAAGGATTTGAGCCAAAATAAGTTAGGGTTTGAAGGGGAAAGAAGGAAATCGGTTTGGGATAGAGTAGAAGAAGTTTGGATGAAGAGAAATGAGAAAATAGGCTGAAATCCCGAACTTAACAACCTATGGACATTTTGGGAGACATTGCCCATGCGACATTGCCCAGGGCAATGTCGTCGCTGGTCATAGTCGCAGGTTCTGCCAGTTTTCTTCTCGTTCACTGTTTCGGCCGTAACTTCTTCGTTATAGCTCCGTTTTTGCTCCGGAAAGGACCATTGGACTCGTAATTGAATTCTTTATCCATCAAGACTAAAAAATCTAGGATTCAAGTCCAAGATCATATATCTTATTTTTCCCTTTAAAGCTACTAATTTCTGTATCAACTTGAAATGATGTCTTTTCGAAATTCGGGGTGTTACACTGGCAAAGTCCAATGACGACCGACGAGGGAAGAAAACCCGTCGCATGAAAACAATAGTGGTTTAACAGAAGCTTGAAAGAACGAAGCAACCCACCCGAGAGGTGCGAATTGGTTGTTAAAGACGCGGAAAGCCGGTGACAAAAACATCCCCCATGGTCTTGGTTGTGGTCCAGGGCGGCGGTAAACCAAGCCAGCCTGTCGTAGTCCCATGAAACCAGCATCCACAGTCTTGGTCGTGGTCTGGATAAATCTAAACGGTGGCAATGCTATCTGGTGGCATTTGTCGACTATGAAGAGAAAAATTAAGGACAAGAGGCGGCAGCAGCCACAGTTTTTCTGGCCGACTCTAAATGAGAGTAAGAAGCCGCTTGCGGTTGGAAACAGATAGAGGGAGAGACAATTACGGTTTTTCAAACCCTTTTGTATTAGTTAACTCTTATGGTCAAACATCCCTTTTTTTTAACTTTTAATTAAAAGAGTTTAAAACCCTTTTAAGGCTTTGGTTTCAAAAGGCTTTTAACACGAGGCCCAACTAGAATTCTAAATCCAATTTAGAAATTTAGATTTCAATTAAATTTGCCATATAATATTTTGTTCCCTTTTAATTAAATGTCATCAAAGTTGCTCTGATATCACTATTGGGTTTTAATAAATTTGTAATCGTTATACGCAGCGGAAATTAAAGGCAATTTTGGTTACAAATATTAAATATATAGTAAACTTTTTTAAACAATTAAAACCCAATCGGATCCAATGATGCATTTAATTAAAATAAACCACACCATAGGGGGTTTAGAATATGTACCCTTTGTAGATCTGTCGGGGTTACAATTGAAGCACAAAGAAACCAAAGTAGGTTTCCTCTATTGGAAGTCCACACACGAACACGTTTCCCACCTCCACCGGGTGCTAGCCCAATAACTCTAGATCTATATGTGTTTTACAGAAAAGAAAATGTTTCTTTTCTGTATTTCTCTGATAGACTATTCTAATTCAATCGTATGAAAAATGGTTTAGCCTAACGCCCTATTTATACCAAAAGAATTATAGTTAGACTATAATTCAAATAAGGTTTAATAATTATCTGTAATATTTAAATTTAAATTCAAATATATATATATATATATATATATATATATAATTATCATTTAAACTTTAAATATAATTATATATATAATTACAGATAACACCACCACGTAATTAACATAATTACGTTTTCACCCTGTAATTATCATAATTACAATTTAACACATATTTTCATAATTATCCTTAAAAAAATAATTATTTCCTCAATCAACTTGATTTAATCCGGGTTTTTAAAGATGGAAACAAACATATTCTTTGTGTGCGACCCTATAGGTTTACATACTCCTTAGCAGTATCCCTGTGTGACACGTTTCGTGGGCATATAATAACTTACAGATTCATATATGAACCTTTGTGATTCATATATGAACCTTTGTGATTCATATATGAACCAGTTAACTGATTCACATATGAACTAATTAACCGTAGGTTCATATGTGAATCAATTGAACTAATTAACAAATTCACATATGAACCTTTGTGATTCACATATGAATTAATTAACTAATTCTAATATGAACGTATAGTTCATATGTGAATCACACAGGTTCATATATGAACTCATCCTGCATATTTTACGAAACTACCCCTCTATCTTCTGTAGACCACACAAGGAATTATCCGGTGCTTAACAGTCAAAGCCGTAAATGTTGATCAGATGAAGGGCTATGATCATTTCTCTATTTCTCACACACTTAACATTTCTCATTTGAACCTCTCCCTATATATATATATATATATATATATATATGATTAAGTTAATTTGAGAAATGGTAAAAATATGAGATATAAAGAAATGATTATAACCCTTTATCTGGTCAACATTTGTGGCTTTGACCGTGAAGCACCGGATAATTCCTTGTGTGGTTTGTAGAAGATAGAGGAGTAGTTTCATAAAATATGCGAGACGAGTTCATATATGAACCTCTATGATTCACATATGAATTATATGTTCATATATGAACCAGTGTAATTTACATATGAACTATTTTAATTGATTCGTATTTGTAATTCATATATCAACTATATGAACCTACAGTTAATATATGTGAATCACAAAGATTAGTTCATATGTGAATCACAAAGATTTATATATGAATTTGTTAATTAATTCAACTGATTCACATATGAACCTACAGTTAATATAGTTCATATGTGAATCATACAGGTTCATATATGAACTCGTCCCATGTATTTATAAAAATTACGAAACTGTCCTTCTATTTTTGGAATAGCCGCAACTTTTGACCAGTCAAAGCCGTAATTGTTGACCAGTCAAAGCCGATCTTGACCGAATTAAAGACTATGATTACTTCTCTATTTCTCATATGTTTAACATTTCTCAAATGAACCTCTCTCTCTCTCTCTCTCTATATATATATATATATATATATATATATATATAGGAAGGTTATTTTGCAATCGTCATAAAGGTTACAACTCTTGCAACCTAGATCATAACCGTCCATCTAATCTGATTGGTTTTTTAATTATTAATTTCTTTTAAATTATTGCAAGTGGGTTGTAAATGAACTAACTATGGAAGTTTAATGATTATCGTGCTGTTTCTTGTTTAATCTATATCCCTTTCTTTATATGTTGGTAAATTATCTTCTAGTTTTTTTTTTATAATAATTTTTATTTTCTATCAACAATCGGAACCAAATATTGGAAATTACAAGTATCTTTAGTTT
The DNA here is from genome assembly GCA_954870635.1 of Arctium minus. NCBI lineage: Eukaryota > Viridiplantae > Streptophyta > Magnoliopsida > Asterales > Asteraceae > Arctium > Arctium minus. Next base: position 71,269,012 of record OX941091.1, on the reverse strand, counting down.
GAGCCAAGAGAGATCCATGAATGATTCATGCAATGGAAATTGAAAGCACGATGAACAAGGAAGTCGATGAAGATGATGCTTTGATGAAACGAGGTCGAACGTAAACGAAGTCGACCGTGATTCACAACGAGGAGAAAAAAATTGATGAATACATTTTATCTTTGTGCTCGGTGCCGAATAATTATAATGAAGGTCTATTAACGTTTGATTCACCCAGGCCCGATCCTGACAAATTTTGGGCCCTGGACGAGATATAAAACAGGACCCTCGATAAGTACGAAAAAAAATATTTAATATATCGTTTTGTATCATAAAAAATAACATTGAATTCAAGAAATACGAATAATTTATATAAACCATTTTTTCGAGAATTCGTAGATACAAAATCAATCAATAATTATTTATAAATTAATATGATCTACCATATCATTTTTCCATAGTATCATTAATTTGTTCCTACGTCAAAAACATCCTTATGATATATATTTAATATATAGATTGACATTATTTGCGGTGTGACTATTCAGAGTATAACTCTATGTAAATCAATAAAAATCAGTTGTGTTCCTATCTTGCCTTATCCTAATGTTTTTCTATCACCATTTTAAACTTTTAGAGTTAAAACAATTATTTTTTGAATCATCAATCTTAGAATCAAAAACTCATGTTGGTTATAGTTTGAGATATGAGAGTACTTAAAATTCATGCACTCAATATTAGATTATTAGGTAATAAATAGTCAATAATGTTTGAAAAACAATGTATAGATATAAGTTGGATCGTTTAATATAATTGGTTATTTTTTTACACAAAGTAGGAGTTCTCCTGGTTAATATCAAGAAATTTACCATATTCTTAAGGAAATATAGAATTCATATGGATTGAATAATCAAGGAGTCAGTGAGAGATGAATGATGAATAATATATCAAGGTTTTCTAGGTAAGTAATTTTAGACTTTGGTACTAGATATAAAAAAACCTTAAAGAAACTATAATCAATACTGTAAAATGAACAATCAATTAACTTTTCACATATTTTTTTTTTCATTTCAAGTGTAATTAGTTAATACATGTTTTATATAATCCGAAATTCTTTGAGTCATATTAGATACTAAAAAAATTGTCTCTTTTGTTAACTAATTTTTTTATAGTTAAAAAAAATTGGGCCCCTATTTCTCGTTGGGCCATGGGCGTACGCCCGACCCGCCCTCCTCCAGGGACGGCCCTGGACTCACCACATGGTATCTCTAAAGAGAATGTGGTTGAAGGTTCGCAATGTAACCGAATATGTTGGTTAGAGGGTTTCATTAACCCCAATGATTCCACTGTTGATGAAGGTAATTTTTTTTATTGTATTTTGTAAAATTTGTATTTAATGAGGTTGATTGGAGGTTAATTTAACGTTGTCGGTTTATGTGGGTTTTATGGGTTATGGTTCATTTGTTTGTATTTAAAAATGTGACTTAATTTAGATAATGTTTTGGTTTTTGTTCATGGAAGTATTGGTTCATATGACAATTTAGTTTTTTTTATTTTTATAGTTATGTGACAAATTGTATTATGTGTAGTATCTTTATCATGAATACGTATCTCTGCATGAATGTTGTTTATTCAATGTTGGTTGCATATACATATATATATATATATATAGGGTCAGGTTCACGTGAGACCAAGCTGTTTCCGTGAGACCGCGTGAGACCAAGCCTTAAAACATGAAACTTCACACCGAAACACTGTGAAGGTAAAAAACATTCGAACTTTCATAATGTAATCACAATATGAAGATAAAAAAACCTAAACCAAGTTTAAAAAAAATCAAACTTTCACAGATAAAAGACTGTGAAGGTATATCCGAACCTTCACAGTGAAGACGTTGTGAAGGTAAAAAAAAGAACATTCACAGCGAAAAACACCGTGAACGTAACATTTGCGGTGGTTTCCCTATGAAAAGTTCGATTTTTTTTACATTTACAGTTTTTTGGTGTGAATTTCATACTTTAAAGCTTGGTCTCACGGAAACTGTTTGGTCTCACGCGAACTTAAGTCTATATATATATATATATATATATATATATATATATATATATATATATATATATATATATATATATAATTATAGGGGTGGGTTCAAATGAAAACTCATTTTTTATTATGCACATGAGGACAAATCTTAACCATTGATCAAAACTTAGAAAACTAATCAATGATTAAAACATAATAAGATTAATTGAGAAGTGATTAAGAACAAAATTGGAAATTTGAATCAACGTCTACTTTGTTTGACTTTTTATTTTTATTTTTATTTTTAATATATGAATGACCCGTGAAAGTGTAGACACATGGCGCATTTTCTTTTGTTTCCCAATTCACAACCGAAATTTGGTTTAATTCATTATATATATGTATGCGCATCCCCGGATGTCCCACATTCAGTATGAATAACAAATGTGAACGTTCATTCATTATTCATGATGAATAATACAGTATTAAGGATGAATTACACAACATTCAAGATGAATAATACACGAATTCATGAATCGTGTATTATTCACCCTGAATGTTGTATTATTCAACATTATTCATGATGAATAATATATGAATGACCCGTGAAGGTGTGGAGACGTGACGCACTCTCTTTTGTTCCCCGGTTCACAATCGAATTATTCGATAGGTTCTCGATTTGTCTCGATGGGTGTTGGGTTACGGTGCTTAAGAACGCAACCTTACGACGTTGAAGAAAGTGTTGAAGAAGGTGATGTCGAGTTACATACTTACGGTGTCGAGGTGTTGTACATACTTGAACGTACATAAATATTTATAATGAATATAACACATATATAACATTTCATGTAAAAACAAAAAAAAACTATATCGAGATGAATGTCATATCGAAGAGCACGAAATTCTCCTTTTTTTTGATGTAATTTGTTTGATTAAAATATTAGTAATTTTTAAGATAATTTATTTTGAACTTTAAGTGGGTAAAAGTTTTTAATTAAAAAAGAAAATAAAAAGTCAAATATGGTAGATGTGAGTTTAAATTATCTTCCATTTTTATCCCTAAGCATCTTAAAATTAAAAAATCTATATAATATGAGTTGTTGGATCAATAGAGATGAAGTGACTAAGATTTGTCCTCACGTGCACAATGAAAATTGAGTTTCATTTAAACTTTCTTCTATAATTATATATATATATATATATATATATATATATGAGAAATAGAGAAGTCATCTTGACCATTGGTTAAAACAATGAACGGTCATGATCTGATGGGGAAAAATCGCACTAGGGGATAATTGCAGACACACGATAAGTAACATGGTACGGTTAAGGGGTAAATTTGTAATTTTCACAACTAGATGAATATAGGCGGCAAAAAGAATTATTACACTCTAAAACACTCATTACACTAAATCATCGAAAACCGTCGATGATTTTTTGATCATCGCTTCAGAAATCACTCACAATACACATATTCATCACACAAAATCATCGCAAATCGTTCGAAGTTGCTTACGAACATCAGGAAATGGCAAGAACTCGAAAGGATTCAAAGAATCGCCATGAACAACATTATGAAAATCCAGAAAAACCGGAAATCCAAAACGAAGAAGATGAAACGTTGAAGACGATGATGAAAGAAGGTAATGTAGAGATCATATGTATTTTTTTGTAAAATCATTGTGTGGCCCAAGAATTACTAGCATAAACACATACAGATTTACACAAAACACTTTTGTTTATTTAATCACACAAATTGACAATTTGATTCAATAACAGTGCGATGAACTCGTGAACTCGAAAAACAACAAAACTTCAAAATTGATGATCAATTCAAATGCAATTCAAAAAATAAATGATACAGAATCGATCGATTTCACTATATGATCATAACCTGATCAATTACAACTCAAAATTTTCACTAAAATTCAAAATCGATTCGGACTTCGATGAACAGTTACGATGAACAGTGTCGACTCAAAAATTTCTTGATTTTGAAATGGATTTGGCTCTGATACCAATTGTGGCCCAAGAATTACTAGCATAAACACATACAGATTTACACAAAACACTTTTGTTTATTTAATCACACAAATTACATCAAGCCATATACTTATTTGTGATAATCCTTTCAAGACAAAGTGTTTGTGTGTGTTCTCACGGTGTGCAACTATGTGTTCTATCTTCTCTCTCAATCACTATCACGTCTACCTACTTTTCTTTCAACCACTACAACCACTATTACGTCTACCTTCTTACAAACTAACACAATGACTTGTTTATATATAGGTCAACATGACCAAGCAATGTCAAACCTTCTAAGCTCATTTACAACACACACACAAACAACAAATACAATAATGAACCACATTTAATCTTGAATACAATTTCAGTCTAACACATTGAATAATCAACATAAAACACTGTTATATTCAATGAATCTATGTTTAGACAAATAATGAAAGCATTTAACAGTATTTTAGGGTTTAAACAGGCATTGAAAAAATATTAATGTACATTTCTCTTCATTTTTTATTACAGTGAAGAGCTCAAAGGTTCCAAAGCTAAAAATAAAGAGAAAGACAACAAGCCAAAAAAACAAAAGGTATATTCGTTCATATCTGAAATCGTGACATAGATTTGTTGTTCATGTATGAATGTTGAAGATATAGCAGTTTATAAATGAATATATGTACTATTTTACTGTTCATTTATATTTTACGAAATACTAGGGTTTTTTAGCGAAAAGTTTAATGAGTTTGTGTTGTACATAAAATAGTTCATTAATGAATCTGTAATATTTTAATGTGTTTGAGTTGTAAATACGATAGTTCATGTGTTTGTTTTAAATATACATACGATAGTTCATAGATGAATTTTTCAAATATTTTGTTGTTCATATATGAATAATCACATATTTAGAGTTTGTTGTTCATTTATGTTTTTTAGGCTAAAATTTAAATGTGTTTTCAGTAGTAGATATGAATAGTTCATATATGAATGTGTGTAATATTACGTTGTTCATACATGAATTAGCACATATCTATGAAAAGTTTCATGTCTTCATATATGAATGTGTGTAATATTACGTTGTTCATACATGAATTAGCACATATCTACGAAAAGTTTCATGTCTTCATATATGAATGTGTGTAATATTACTTTGTTCATACATGAATTAGCACATATCTACAAAAAGCTTCATGTCTTCATATATATATATATATATATATATATATATATATATATATATATATATATATATATATATATATATTACGTTGTTCATACATGAATTAGCACATATCTACGAAAAGTTTCATGTCTTCATATATGAATGTGTGTAATATTACGTTGTTCATACATGAATTAGCACATATCTACGAAAAGTTTCATGTCTTCATATATGAATGTGCGTAATATTACGTTGTTCATACATGAATTAACACATATCTACAAAAAGTTTCATGTCTTCATAAATTGACTATGATAATTACAAATACAAATTGTTTATACAGGAAACAACCCAATAATACCAAAGATCAAACTTATAATCAGAAAGGAAGAGAATCCCGAAGATAGTTCAAAACAAATTGTCTTGTGTATGTAAACAATAAAAAATAATATCAATTTCAAAATTATATTGAAAATTTGTTTCATTAATTATATTAACAAGTGTATATGAACAGTTAAGGAACCAGATACAAAGAGAAGAAAAAAAGATACTGATGGATCGAAAGGAAATAATCTGTCAAAGGCAAAAACTTCCAAAGTCATTGATGAAAATGACGATTTTGAGACTCCTGTTCCAAAGATAAAAAGAGCAAAGAAAGAAGGAAAGAAGTCACAACAACAACATAAATTTCCAGTCATTAAAGTTCGAACATCACCAAAACCCCTCTATGAAGCAATTAGAGCTTTAAGTGAAGACCAGAAAAAATGTATCAAAAACATGGGTTTCAGAGATCTTTTAGAAAAGAAGGTAGATGGAATACCCTCAAAGTTGGGCTTTTACGTTGTGGACAGTTTCGACAATGAAACAATGGAGATTCATGTTGGGAAGGAAAGTTTGAAGGTTACAGAACAATCAATTCAAGATATGCTCAGTGTTCCTATAGGAGAAAAAAACATAATCGATTGTAAGTACTTGGATGATGACAGTCAGTTGTTAGTTAATTGGAGATCCCAATTTTCTAAGGAAATCATACGTCCAACAGACATCAAACAAATAATCATCGACAATGATGAAGCTGACTTCAATTTTAAGTTAAACTTCATTACCCTATTCTGCAACACTATGGGAGAGGGTAACAAAAGTGGAACTTACAATCTTTCGGTGACAAATTTTATCCAACCAGACACAGATGTATCAAAGATTAATTGGTGTGCATACATATATGATTGTTTGATAAGGAGTAAGACTGGATGGATACGAGACTCCGAGATGAGCTTTTATGTCGGATCGATTACATATTTGAATGTAAGTTTACTATAACATTTATGAATTAAATATATATCTTACAATAATGTATTGATTATTTTAATTGATTCTTATTTGCAGCTAATGTATGTCGACAACTTTGCTTGTGAAGCTGTGAATGTTGGAAGAGACAAACCTATTATAAAAAGATGGAATGTTGAAAGACTAAGAAGAAGAGAGGGTTATGAAGTTGAGAAAGGTGCATTTGGATTTGGTCCCCGAAAATAACTATCTACATTGATAGTCATAATTTTTCAATTTTATAACACTCAAGGTCTCTCGAATTAACGACATCAATTAATAACTGTTAAAAGAGGTAAACCATTGTTTGGACAAACTACATGGACCCAAAATATAATTCACTCTAAAGTTAATTATGATTTAGATATTCTATTTTAAAAAATATTTATTAAAAATATTTTTATTCACAAATTTATTTACAAAAATTATTCACATGTATAATAATCAAGAAAAATTTATTAAAAAATTTTATTAACATATTTATTTAAAAAATAGCTTTATTCATTATTTTAAAAACTATTCACATATTATTTAAAAAATTATTGCGCACTTATTTTAAAAAATATACACATATAATAATCAATTTTTTTTGTTAACTGTACTTATAATATTTTTAATAAATATTTTCTTTAAATAAAATATGTAAATTACAATTAATTTTAGAGAGAATTACACTTTTGGTCCATGTAGTTTGCCAAATAATGATTTGTTCCTTCTAATGGTTGATAACTGATGGTGTTAACTTAAGAGATCTAGAGTGTTATAAAATTGAAAAGTTAGGGACTATCGGTGTTAGATAGTTTGTTTTAGGGATTGTTGGGTCATTGACCAACATCTTCCTAAATCGAAACGTGGTGCTGACTGCTACGCTATATGGAAATAAAGTTGCACCTTCTCCATCAGCAATTGCTTTTGGCGTAGTGGTAAACGCTTGATCCTAACAAGTGGTATCAGAGCAGGTAGGGGTGTAAATGATGCGAGTCGAGCTCGAGTATCATAATACTCGACTCGACTCGTTAGATATCGAGTCGAGCTCGAGTTCGAGTCGAGCCTATTCGAGTCGAGTGTTGACCGAGTTTTGACCGAGTCGAGTGTTGACCGAGTCGATCTCGAGTAGCTCGCGAGTTGTCTCGTCTCATTTACACCCCTACATAGGCTCAAGCCATTTAACAAAGGCAAAAGATGTAAAACAAGGGAGGAGAAAGGTCTATATATAGTGGAGTTCAAAGCATTGGGTTCAATATCCCGCCAATGTGGGATGAATTAGACACACCATCAAGAGTTTACCCATGTCTTTTACACCATCATTTTCCCAAAAAAAAAATCAAAAAACTTGAGTTTATTATTATTATTATTATCATTATTATCAATTAAATTAAAATAATATTACTAATTATTATTATTATTTTGCTTATCGAGTATCTCACGAGCTTATCGAGTCGAGTATCAGGTCGCTCGACTCGACTCGTTAGTATATCGAGTCGAGCTCGAGTTCGAGTCGAGCCTATTCGAGTCGAGTGTTGATCGAGTTTTGACTGAGTCGATCTCGAGTAGCTCGCGAGTTGTCTCGTCTCATTTACACCCCTAAGAGCAGGTCACGGGTTTGAATCCCATGGAGTGCATTTAAATGCCAAAGGCATGCTGTGCAGCCATTGACTTCTAGAGAAGATCTTATTAGTGCTGGCAGATGCTGGGGGAGGGGATTGTTGGGTCATTGACCAACATCTTCCTAAATCGAAACGTGGCGCTGACTGCTATGCTATATGGAAATAAAGGTGCGCCTTCTTCATCAGCAATTGCTTTTGGCGTAGTGGTAAGCGCTTGATCCTAACAGGGATCAAATCCACAATTTAAGTAAAACCACAGGGACCACCAGTGTAATCCCTTCTTAAAATTTTTACATGAGTAAATTGCAAATTTGGTCCCTGTGGTTTATTGTTTTTCTTACATTTGGTCCCTATAAAATTTTTATTGCAAGAAACTCCCTATGGTATGCAAAAGTGCTCGGATTTGGTCCCTGTGACTAACGCCCGTTAGTTTGCAGGTGTTAAATCCCCTCATGTGCCTTGCACATGAGGGTATATGGGTCATTTTACTCCACAAGGACCAAAATTGCAATTTACTCTTTTTATATTCCTAACAAAATCCATGTGCTTTAATCTTTTTGCATGTTAAAATCATTTTAACAATTGTAGGGGTGTTAAAAAAAACCGGAAAACCGAGAAACCGAGCCGAACAGTTTGATCCGAAACCGAAAAAACCGGAAACCGGAAAAACCAAAAACCGGGTATTCACGGGTCGGTTTCGATTTTAAATTGTAGGTATCCGTGAGTAACCGATCTGAACTAGTATATATAGATTACTTAATAATATTATATTTAATATCAACTATTTAATATTTAAATAAACATCAACTAAATAGTGGATATTTTTAAACAATGAAACTTATTTCAATCTTTTTTTTCTTGGATTATTTTTATGTATTTGTTATGTAATTGGTAAAAAATTTCTATTTTGGTATTATTTATATAGTGCAAATAATATTTTTCTATAAATTCGGGTAACCGTGAACCGAACCGCGGGTAACCGACTAATTTCGGTTTGGTTTGGTTCGGTTCGATTCGGTTTGATTCAACCTGCGGTTCGGTATCGGTTCGGGTAACCAGGTATCCGCCTCATGCGGTTTGATTCACATTTTTCTTACTAACCGAGCCGAACTGAACCGTAGACACCCCTAAATAATTGTACGGTAATTTATATAAGAAAATCTATAAAAAATTCTAGTTCAATAAGATATAAGTCTAGTTATAATAAATTTTTACAGGTAATTTCATATATCGTTTTAATATGCGCTACATTTTTCTATAATATATATGTTATGTTTTATATTAATATTCAAAAAACGCATGTGTTTAATTTATTTTTATTGAATAATTTATTTTTTTATCAAAAATGAAATTTAGTAAAAGCGAAAAAATAAATTATTTTATTATAATTTTGGTCGATAAAACTTAAATATAAATTATTAACTAAATAAAATTTTGATGTTTCATTAAATAAGTTATTTTTTAATTAAGTGATAATTATTTATTAATTATATAATATAAATACTATGTTTTTTAAAAATAGTATAATATAAAAGAGTAAATTGCAATTTTGGTCCTTGTGGAGTAAAATGATCCATATACCCTCATGTGCAAGGCACATGAGGGGATTTAACACCTGCAAACTAACGGGCGTTAGTCACAGGGATCAAATCCGAGCACTTTTGCATACCACAAGGAGTTTCTTGCAATAAAAATTTTGTAGGAACCAAATGTGAGAAAAACAATAAACCACAGGGACCAAATTTGCAATTTACTCTTTTTACATTCATATAAATTAAAGTAACTTACATATTTGGTCCTTGTGGTTTATGTATTTTAACACTCTGGGTCCCTAATTTGAAATATTTATGGATTACATCCTTGTGGTTTGCAATTATAACACATTGGACCCTTATCACTAACTCCGTTAGATTTTTCTATTAAATAGTTTAACTAAGAGGACATTTTGGTCATTTTAATTAAACCTGACAAAAACTAACACGACATGCTAACCCGACATGAAATAAACGGGTTTGGGTAATACATTTCAACCCGTTTAAGTAACGGATTGACACGACACGACACGAAAATTAAATGGGTATGGTCAGAGTCAAAAAATTCAACTCGAAAATGACCTGAATAACCCGTTTATACACACACATATATATATATATATATATATATATATATATATTTATTTATAAGTTTTCTTTTGAATACTTTGGATTTTAATGTTTTATATTTGATTAAAACTTATAAGTTTAAACTATAAAATTTGGATGTATAATACTTTTATTTGAATTTTGGATTTAAACTTTTTTGTGAATTTTCAATTTCTAGTTTTATAAATGTTAAACGGGTCGTGTCGGGTTAGGGTTAAGATTTTATGATCCGTTTATTAAACGGGTCGGGTTAGGATTAGACACTCTCAACCCGTTTAACTTTGAACCCGACACGAACCCAATACAACACGACACGTTTGTCAGGTCTAATTTTAATCATAGGGACCAAACATGTAATTTACTCTCTCTCTATATATTGTATATTCATATACATATATATGAGTAAATTACATTTTTGGTCCTTATGGTTTTCACTTACTATCAAGTTTGGTTTCTCTTTTATACTAATTACAGTTTTAGTTATTATGGTTACCATTTTGTTTCAATTTTGGTCACTCTGAATAACTTTGGTTAAAACAGTTGGTTAACTTTTTTGTTTTTTTTCCCTTTTTTGTTTTATTAGACCATAGAGTAAATTATTTGTTTACTCCCTCTAGTTTATGTTTTTTTCAATTTGTTTTCCTACCATTTCATTCATTTTATACCTCTTACTATATTAATTAATTAATGATAATTTTAACTAAAAATACATTAAATATGTGTATTTTATTTTGTAAATTATGCCTTTATTTTTTTTCAGTACCTCTAAAATGAGTGAAAATATTGAATATTTTTTTAATTTTTGATGTAATTTATTCGATATTTCTTTGCAAATTTGTCTACATAAATTTAATCCAAAAATTCATTTTCTATTTTAAGTTGGGTTAAAAAGTGTATCGTTTTTTCTTATATATGTATGATAAAAATCAAAATTTATTTATGTCCATTAAAAAATGTATCATTTTTAGGTATTTCATTTAATTAAATGTTTTTTAAATGTTTATAATAAAAAACTTTATAATATGATTATTAATAGTTTACTTATAATTATCGTAATAAAAAAAATAAATAACCAATTAAGAACCACATATTTTCATTATTAAAACTATATTTTATGTTACTAAAGATTAAATATGTGAAAACGTGTGGTTGTTAATTAGTTGTTTATTTTTTCATTATGATAAATTGAAGTTGATATTTAAAAAAAAAAATTATTGTTATAATACAAAGTTTTCTATTTGATACATATTTATAAAATATTTAATTAGATGAAGTAATGGTACATTTATTTTTATTAATGGACATATATTAATTTTGATTTTCATCTTATATAAACAAAAGAAAAAGATATATTTTTAGAACCCAACTAAAAATACAAAATATTTTTTTGGATTAGTGTATACGGGTTTGCATATATGTACATACATACATACATATATATATATATATATATATATATATATATATATATATATATATATATAATTTAAAAATATTCAATACTTTATTTTAAAGGTGTAACTTACAAGATAAAAATACATATTTTAATATACTTTTAGTTAAAATTATTATTAATTAATTAATATAATAAAAAGTATAAAATGAAAAATAAATTGGTAGGAAAGACAAAAATGGAAAAAGACAAACCACAAGTACTAGAATCATAATTTAGTTTATGGTCTAATAAAACAAAAAAGGGAACAAGACAAAAAAGTTAACCAATCTTTTTAACTAGAGTTTGTCATAAGGACCATAAGTGAAACAAAATGGCAACCATGGTGACCAAAATTGTAATTAGTTTAGAAGAGGGACCAAAGTTGATAGTAAGTGACAACCATAAGGACAAAAAACGTAATTTACTCTCTCTCTCTCTCTCTCTCTCTCTCTCTATATATATATATATATATATATATATATATATATATATATATATATATATATATATATATATATAGGGAGAGGTTCATTTGAGAAATGGTAAATATATGAGAAATAGAGAAGTAATCTTAGCCATTCATCTGGTCAACATTTGCGGCTTTGACCGCGAAGCACCGGATAATTTCTTATGTGGTCTATAGAAGGTAGAGGGGTAATTTCGTAAAATACACGGGATGAGTTCATATATGAATCGGTTAATTAGTTCAACTGATTCATATATGAATCTTTGTGATTCATACAGATTCATATATGAATCACAAAGGTTCATATATGAATCTGTTAGTTAGTTCAACTGATTCATATATGAATCACAAAGGTTCATATATGAATCAGTTAAAAGAGTTCAGTTGTGAATTGCACTGGTTCATATATGAACATATAGTTCATATGTGAATTATACATGTTCATATATGAACACAGCCCGTGTGTTTTGTAAAATTTACGAAATTGTCCTTCTATTTTTGGGATAGCCGCAACTTTTGACCAGTCAAAGCCGCAACTTTTGACCGGTCAAAGCCGTAATATTTGACTAGTCAAATCCGATCTTGACCATATGAATGGCTAGGATTACTTCTCTGTTTCTCATATATTTACCATTTCTCAAATGAACCAAACACTATATATATATATATATATATATATATATATATATATATATATTAATATATGTAACGACCCAACCAGAACAAAAACCAATAATTAATTCATCATATATTCTATGCAAAAACGACCCCAAGCTTACAATTAAATTCAAGATTTGCGACTGCAACCTATGCATAACTGAGATATTAATAAGAAGAATCTAAGATGACAGTCTTCTATCTCTTCCCGCTACATCTTCTCTTTGCCCTTATCCCTTTTTCCTCATTCACGCTTGCCTGAAAAGATTTTTAGTTTTTGAAAGAGCGAGGGTTAGACCGAAGGTCTATTGAGTCCCCTTTAACAGATAAGCAACAAAATAACTTTCTAGAAATTCAAATCAACAGATTTATAATCACATAAGGATAAATCACGCTACTGACCACACTACCGTCGAGGACGGTGTGTTTAACTCGCACTGCCTTAATTTTGGGACACACCCCCAATGGCATAAATGGGACACAGTCCCCGATACGAGTAGGCAGGCCACACTCCCCGACTTAGGTCACAATCTCCACACATAATGTATGCATACATTTAAATTTCAACGATTTATAACACACTTAATTAATTTCATAATAATCATGCCATCGTAAATAAATCAAAGTTTAAAGTTAAACTTCACATGCTTTCGTTAACAAAAAGGCTCAGTTCAGAAAAACTCACCTGGTGTCCTTAGCTTAATTCCGGCGTCTACTCTTACGGTTCGAACCGAAACCTATAAAGGAAACATTGATCGGTGAACTCTCTAAACCTTCTAATTTATAAAAGGTTGACCTTAACATCGAAATCTCAACGTCACTTATTCTCTAAGTAACTTAACCCACTAGAATACCAACTTGAAACAAGGTACCTGGCAATAAAATGAAATTGGGTCGGTCATCTACTTATCAAAGCCTAACAACTAAATTAAACTTTAACCTCAAATTTGGGCTTTGGCCCACAAGAACATAACCCGGGGACCGGGGTCAAAAGGTTGTCTGGACCCAAACCGACCGGTGTCTCCCCTTCGACCGGTGTCAACTTCTTCGACCGGGGCCTGACCAAATGGTCGCCCGGTGCCTCAATTCTCGACCGGGGCCAACGCAATCCGGTGACCGAAGTCACTCGGGCAGATTTTCGAACGAAACCCCAGAGACTCGATATACAGATATCACGAATCACAGATTAAACCCAAAAATCAATAACAATCTAACCCACTAACCCGTAATTAGATGCAGAAACTCGATTCCAACAAACATTCCATTAACCACATAGATATTTCTATGACGATTTCCAATTATCTCAAACCTAGAAAACTCCAACTTCAGGGAACTATCAATGGATGCAAAACCCAACTAAAAGATTTTGAAAACAATTGCTAAACTCTTAATAGTAGAGAGAATAAGACTAACATTTACCTTAGAAGATTGAAGAACCCAAATCTCTGCCTCTTTTGCTTCCTTTCGATCGAACCACTGTGTTGGTCCCGGAGGTGCTTAACAAGTTTGTAGAAAGGGGGGGGGGGTGAATACAAACAAAAAAATTAAAGTTTAATAAATTGTTTATTGATAAATCAAACACAATTTACAAGTTTGTTGCGGAATAAGATTAAGACAGACTCAATCTAAACAAACTTAAGAAACACATAGATGGTTGCACAAGAATATAGAGAATGGGGGGTTTTAGAAGTATAGAAAACAAAGGTTTCTATCTTGGTTCAAGAATAGAGCACGCTCTCAGATGGAGAGGTGATCTTTCTATTTATACCCTATGCATTAAATGCATGGCAAGGTACTTTACACGTGTCATTCAGTGATTGGCTTTGATAGTCTGACTTTTGGGAGACATGCTTTCGGCCGTATCATGAACAGTGTAGTTGACAGAGTTGTTGTACGATTTGTGGCAGAGATATGTCCGTTCTGACACATCGTACTGGTTGTGCAAGGTAAGACAAAAGGAAACTTGAGGCATAAGCTTTGTGATCGATTGATCACTGAATATCTCTTTCTTCAGAGATATAAAGAGGTTCAGCTATCGCTGAAGCTTTTCCTCATGTTCCTTCGCGTATAAGTAGAGTTGTCTTTGCTTCACTGATATCCGCATCAGGTCACTAGTAGACTTCTCTTTGTTTAGTGGCTTCGTCTTCGATTCAGCTATGAACATATGTTGACGCGAGACTTGTCTTCAGGGATTACGTTACTGTTTACATCAGAACTATCAGCGATAACTGAACAGACTCAGTTTGATCACTGATAGTGAAACACTAATACATAGAAATGTTTATAAGAGATACTATCAGCGATAACTGAACAGACTCAGTCTGATCGCTGATAGTGAAACACTAATACATATTAAACGTAATTTTCACTAAGTATAAAAGAGGGTCGTTATCAAATCACTGAGAGAGCTTGGATCAACAATCTTCCCCTATTTGATAATGACAAAGTAACTGAAGAAAATTACTTTATGGATCAAAATAAAGGAATAAATAGGACTCATAATATACATGTCCCAATTACTATTTTGAGGGATCTTTTACAGTGCTGATAGAGTTAAGTACATCACTGAAATTTTCATTAATTCAGAGAAAGAATTACAAGATATGAAAATTACAAGTACAAGTGAAGGAGTTAGTGTATGTTTTGGGAAGAGAGAAGATAAAGGCTAGAAATAGATAAAGAGGGTTTGTAGAAAGAAACAGGGACAAGTGAGAGGCATACCTGAGAAGGATTCTCCTCAGATAGTGAAACAGTCTTCAGGTTTCCCTCAGCAACCACACTTTTGGATTTGCTTTGGGAAGGGGTTCCTGAGGATGTTCCATGACTCCCCCCTGCTGTGACAACTTCTTTCGAAGTTATCACTGAAGATGTGATGGCTGCTGAAGAACACCATAAAGACTGATCTTCTTCATCGTCATCATCATCATCATCTTCTTGATGAGGTTGCTCTTCCTCTTGATCTTCAAGATTAAGATCTTCTTCATCTTCATCCTCTTCTTCTTCTTCGACAAAGTCATTGAAAGAAGAAGGGATTTGGTCAACAACCTTCTCCCCCTCAACATGAGAGGGAGGATCTTCAAGTTGAACCTCAGCAGCTTCAGCTTCCCCTTCTTTAATTTCTTCAGCTGATTTCTCCCCCTCTTTGTCATTATCAGCCAGGGAGAGATTTTCGGTAGGAGAGGAAGGTTGTGCAGAGGCTAACTTTCGGAATTCAGCCTCCAGGCTATCCAGCCGTCCTTCAATCACCGGGAGATCTGAAGTAGCTTGATGAATGAATTCAATAGCTACGTTCAGTGAGGTGCGATCATCCGATGTGAAGGAAGGTGATGGAGTCGGAGCTGGTGCATTCAGCTTGTCGAGGACTTGCTGAAGAAGAGATGTGCAAGAATCAACCTTTGACGATAGAGCGTCAAACTTTCGCTGAGAGTTCTCCTTTACTTTGACAAGCTCTGCTTGAAAAGCAGAGATGTGAAAGGCTCCAGCTTTGGTTTGGGAGGCAACTGTCAACGTCTTCAGTTTAGTACCAGCGATATTGACTACGCTGGTGGTGGTGTTGACGACAGCTGTGAGAGAAACCACCTTTTCAACTAAACTGTTGACATTCGTGTCAACAGTTGCCAAACTAGGACCTGAAAGAAAAGTTAGTTGTTGAGTAACAGGTTTAGATGGGGATAAGGAAGATTTATTGGTGGGTTTAGGTATACCTGATCGATCAAACATGTTGAAAAATTGCATGTCTCTTTCAAGAAGTTGAGGATCAGGTCCTATAAATGCAGCATGAGGTTGCTGCAAGAGAGAAGGTTCAGAGACCAATGAAATAGAGGGATTAGAGATGGGGATAGAAGAAGATGGGAGTTTGTAAGGTACCTCAGTTGATTGAAGAACTGAGATATCAGGTTGTGTCACTATTGTTGTGACAGCGACTGAGATCGCTGGCACGGTTGATGTTATTACTGCTGCAGACGTGGAGGAGAGGACCACGAAATCATCCAAGGAAGTTTGTCGAGAAACATCCTCAGGCCTTGAACTAGTGGCGCTTGTCTCCTTAGTCACTTTGGCCTTCTTTGAAGGACCAAAGGAACTAGCATATGGTCGTTTGGAAGAGGTGGAAGCGGCAGGGGTAGCAGAAGAAGGAACCTCTTGCGTGGCCGCTGAAGTAGAAGAAGTGTGGAGAGAGAGTCGAGAGCGAAGGTTAGAGATACTTACCTCGTTTGCCAGCGGTTTGACCTCCAGTGAACGCTGACCCACTTTGGCGAAGGAGGCATCAGCAGTAGTGGGGTAAGTGTTGGCGTAGAGGAACTTCATATATGCACAGATAAACCGTACATATGGGATCTTGGGATCCCTCTCCGTCTTCTCTATCTTTGACCTTTGGTCGTCAAAGATAGCGGTGGCAAAGTCGAAATTTTTGCTAGCGATGACCGAGTAGGCCATCTGGAGCTGTACCTTGCTGGCCTGATCAAGAGAACCACTTTTCCCACTTATGCATTGAATGACGTGAGAAAAGATGATGTTCAGCTGAGAAGGCATGTTCGCCTTCTTAATGAGAGTCAGCTTCTTGTTGGGGATAGTGGAGCGGGGCTTGTTGTCCCAGCAGTACTCCATATCATCCAAAAACCGGATGAGTTCAGCGTCAGTAGGTAGAGCTTCAAAGCCACTCTTAGGTTTGTCAGGAAACCTGAGAGCCTTCCTTAAGCTGAAATCGGTCATCATTACTTTGCTAAGGTCAGTGCAGAAGGAAATTGCAGGGACCTGATCACCTTTCTTGTTGGTGATGGTCGTTTCTTCAGCTGTGAACCAAAACTGTTGAAGGAGAGTTTTGGAGGGTTTTAGATCAACAGTGAGAGCATAAGCAATGCAGGATTGCTTCAGGAATTTGGCAGCATCCACCAGGTGTGGGTATTTGATTCCATCGAAGTCGAGGCGTCCAAGATGGTTGTTCTTGGGGACTTCAGATTCAGTGATGGCGAACTTGACGTTCTTGGAGGAAACAAGTGCTGACTGTGCCATTGCTGAATAAGGAAAGAAAAATAGAGAATAGAAGGAAAGGATTAGAGGCTAAAAATAAATAAGTTTTTACCAGTTTCTATTTGAGGAAAGAAACGTATAAAAACAAAAATATTTGAAGATTCATACATTGTTCTTAATGAAAAGATGAAGAATAGTAAGAAAACCAAAGGTTTTTAGAAGAATAAAATAAAAAAAAATGATTTTATAGGATAAAAATCTTATAGAAAACCCATAACGAAGAGAAATGGTGTTTTGTTAACAAGATTTAAATAGAAAGAAGATCAAAGTAACCTGGTAATCTTGAATGAGGAAGATGCAGATGCTTGAAATTTCTTGAGAGAGTTTCTTGCTCAGAAAGGATTTTTAGAAAGCGTAAAAGATAAGAATGAAAAGAAACATTCCTTTTATATGTAGAGAGTAGGAGAGAGAAAGAGGCGGGAATACAAATGTTCTTCATGACATGGACACGTCCCACGAAGTTGATTGGATAGAAGGGCAACGGACGAACGTGTAAGAAAAAGGCATGTCGTGGATTGTCGTTTCAAATGACGTCATAGGAGAGAGAAAAACGTTTCATTTCCCCTTTTTGAAATTATCTCTGAAGAAAAGTTAGAGATAGGTTTTCCTTTGAAAGAATCCCTGATGAAAATTCAGAGATTGATTTTTGTATATTAGAAGGATCACTGAAGAGAAAACTCAGTGATAGATTTTGTTTTTCAATTTTGCCACGTTCAAATTTTTCAGAGATAAGAAAAGATGAGAGAGTGTCATACCAAGCACGAGGGGCTTGTTTGAGACCATAGAGAGCCTTATCCAATTTATAAACATAATTTGGATACTTAGGGTCATAGAACCCTGGAGGTTGTTCTACATAGACTTCTTCATTCAGCTTTCCATTTAGGAATGCTGATTTTACATCCATTTGATAAACAATGAAGTCTTTGTAAACTGCATAAGCTAAGAATAGTCGAATTGCTTCGAGCCTAGCCACAGGGGCAAAGGTTTCATCATAGTCTATGCCTTCCTCTTGTCTGTATCCCTGAGCAACAAGTCGAGCCTTGTTGCGGGTTACAGTCCTATGTTCATCTAACTTGTTTCTAAACACCCATTTGGTGCCTATAACAATTTTGTCAGATGGTCTAGGAACAAGATTCCAAACTTTGTTACGAGTAAACTCAGTCAGCTCTTCTTGCATAGCGCTGACCCAGTTTGGATCTCTGAGGGCATCATCAACTTTCTTTGGTTCTATTGAAGAAATAAAGATGACAAAGAGACAGATATTACTTGAACTTTGTCGTGTCTGAATACCTGCATCGGGATCACCAAGAATTTGATCTATGGGGTGATTTTTGGTCCATCGCTGAGCGTGAGCATGATCGCTTACTTCAGAGATTGAATCAACAATTAGAATGTTCACTGATGATGATGCTTGAGGCTCATCAGCTATCAAGTGTTGAGTGTCAGATATAATATTGTTTTCTGAGAGGTGTTCAGATGAAGATGGTTCTGAGGGAAGAAGTGTGTTTAGAGGCTCTGCTGAGATCCATGAGTTGGATTCAGCGTTAGGAGGTATGATGTTTGGATCATCATTAGCAACTATAGGATCTGAATGCTGATGGTTTGAGAAGAAAGGTTCTATTTCTCTGTTGTGAGAGAACATCCAAGCATTTAACTCTTCATTGTCAGCGATTGGTTTAGAGTTCGCTGAGCGAGTTTCATCAAAGGTGACATGAATTGTTTCTTCCACAGATTGTCGTCTCTTGTTGAACACTCTGTAGGCTTTGGAGATGGAGGAATATCCAAGAAATATTCCATCATCTGCTTTTGGGTCGAACTTTCCAAGCTGATCTTTGTTGTTTAAGATAAAGCACTGACAACCAAAGATATGAAGAAAACTGATAGATGGTTTTCTTCCAAGAAAAAGTTCATAAGCTGTCTTTCCAAATCGCTTTACGATCAACAATCTGTTTTGAGTAAAACAAGCAGTGTTAACAGCTTCAGCCCAAAATTGAGTAGGGAGGTGAGAATCGCTGAGCATTGATCTAGCAGCTTCAATGATCGTTCGGTTTCTTCTTTCAGCGACTCCGTTTTGCTGAGGTGTTCTTACTGAGGAGAAATTATGAGAAATTCCCTTGTTCTCAAAGAAATTGTTCAGAGAACTATATTTGAATTCAGTTCCATGATCACTTCTTATAGAGCGAACAGTAAGATTATTCAGCACTTCCATCTTTTTAACAAAAGATATTAGTTCTTCTGGAGTATCACTCTTGCAGCGAAGAAAGATAACCTAGGTGTAGCGAGAGTATTCATCTACAATGACAAGCGTGTATTTCTTTCCAGCTATTGATTGGATGTTGACAGGACCAAACAGATCCATATGTAAGAGCTGAAGAGGACTTGTCACTGAGGAAACTTGTTTAGACTTGAAACTAGCTTTTGTCTGTTTTCCTTTTTCACATGCCGAACAGAGAGATTCTTTAGCATATGAGTGTTGCGGAAGACCAGAAACCAGTTCCTTAGAAGAGAGAGAATTCAGGGTTTTGAAATTTAGATGAGAAAGCCTTTTGTGCCATAGCCAGTTGACATCAGAAGAGGCTTTAGAAAGAAAACATAAGTTTTCAGTGGTAGTAGAGTCCATATCTATTACATAGACATTTTCTCTGCGATAACCACTGAGAGCAAGTTTTCCTTTCTCATTCACCACTGAACATGCTTTCTTAGAAAAGCGAACTTCGTAGTCTTTGTCACATAGCTGACTGATGCTTAGAAGGTTATGCTTCAGTCCATCTACATAAGCGACTCTTCTGAAGGTAGTTGTCCTATTGCTGAGGACACCAAACCCTCGGGTATAGCCTTTTCCATTTCCACCAAAGGTCACAGAGGGACCTTTCTCTTCCTTGTATTCAGTAAGCAGGTCTTTTTGTCCAGTCATATGACGAGAACATCCACTATCGAGATACCAGATGCCCTTTGATCCCTGCACACATAAGGAAGATTAAGTGTTGTTTGGTACCCACTTTTCAATGGGTCCTTTTGGGTTAGTGGAGATGGAAGGTTCAACAATCTTCACAGCAGATGAAGATTTAGCTTCAGTGGTAATCTTCACTTTGGTTAATTTCTTAACCTTAGTGGCATTCTTCACCTTGGTTGATTTTTTAGCTTTGGTGATCTTCTCAGCCTTAGAGGCATTTATCTTCACTTTAGCTGTTTTATCAGCTTTGGTGGCAGTTGGATATTTGCTTGCAATATGGTCAGTAAAACCACAGTGAGCATTTTCTATATTTGAAAGTGGTTTTAGGACCAGAAGTAGAAGGTTTTGAGAATTTAAGATGAGAGGGGCCATGTCCAAGAATGCTTTTCTCATGAGATCTGGAAGGAATTTTTATTTCTTCAGATCTCTTAGGCTTAAGGTCAATCTTTAGCTTTGGAGGACAAATATCAAAGATTTCTATCACAGAGCTAGAAGATTGATTTGCTAAAGGTTTAGAAGGAACCTTCAGCTTTGCTTTCCTGGTAGCCTTTTGAGGATGAAGAATGGATTTTCCTTTATCCGCAGACTTAGAGCCTTTGGATATTTCTTCAGGGATGGTTTTAGAAAAAGAAGGATAAAATTGATTATAAGAAGTGTCAGAGATAGAAGTGACAAACGTTCCAAACTTAAGCATGGAACTTTCTTCTTTAGGCTCATCTTATGGTGTCCAAAAACCAAGACCAGTTCTATCACTTTCAGGAGTTTGAGCATTTATTATCTCAGAGATCTTTGTTGATAATTTGCACCATTTTTCAACATGAGCCTTTTCTGCTTTTAGAGCAGCGATGACTTGTTCGCGTTCAATGCTGATGATTTCATTTATAATGACTTGATCTTTCAACTTTTCTTCTAAAAGATTCAATTCTTTGATCTTTTCATGACATTTCTCTAACTGTTCAGCGAAGTCAACATTTTTGTTCTCAGCTAGAGTTTTGTTGTTTAGAGCATTATAAAGATCAATAGTCAGCACATCAACAACGCGACTTCTCTCAGCTTCAGGTAGAGAGGGATTAGTAGAGATAGATACCTGAGATGATATATAGCTCATAGAAGTTTCAGCTGGTTCTTCCACTTCTTCTTTAATCTCAGCCATAAGGCAGAGATTAGCGACTTCTTCTTCATCAGAACTTGATTCTTCTGATTCAGCCCAGTCATGTTCTTCAGCAATGAGACCTTTACCTTTTCGCTTGTAGCTTTTCAGCTTTTGATATTTCTCTTTCAGCTTTAGGTACTTGTCATCGCTGGATCTTCTTGAGGTAGAAGGTTTGAAGACTTTCTTTGACCTGCACTCACTTGCAAAGTGTCCAATCTTTTCACAGTTATAGCAAGTAGCAGAAGCCTTATCAACAGGGGTTGATTTTGGCTTGTCAGTAAGAGAGAGAGGCTTATTTCTTTTGAAATTGCTCTTTCTTGCAAATCTCTTAAAAGAGTTTGTCAAGAGTGCTAAGGAGTCATCAAACTCTGAAAGATCAGGGTTTGATAGATCCTCAAATTCAGAATCTAACTCAGTGATAGTGAGAGTAGATCGCTGAGATGTAATTATTTCTGAAGAGACTAAAGCAACATGAGTGCTTTTGGAGTCTTTAGAATCTTTTATAAGATTCTTCTTCAGAAGGTTTGATTGCTCATAGTTAAGCAATATTCCATATAAGGTGCTGATTGAAAGAGAATTTAAGTCTTTTGTCAGCTTAAGACATATTGAATAACTGTCCCAGCTTTCAGGAAGACATTCTAGGAATTTGGTCAAGACCTCAGAATTAGAATAGGTCCTACCAACAGTTCTTAGATCTATGATTAAGCAGTTAAATCACTGATGAACATCAGAGAGATTTTCATTCTTACCTGCGATGAAACTTTCATACTGTCTTACCAAGTTAATCTTTCGAGTCTCTTGGATTTCAGTGGTGCCTTCGTATTGAACACAAATGGTTTCCCACATTTCTTTAGAAGTTTTAAGATGCATGATGGAATGGAAAATTTCATCAGGCAGAGTCATTGAGATAATGGTTTTTGCCCTTGCATCTATACCAACCTTCTTTTTGTCTTCATCACTTCACTGTCTTATCTCCTTAACTACATAGCGTTCAGGGACAGCAGGAGTGGTGGCAGTAGTAGGAACTGCAGTTCTAATTCTGACAGGTTCATAGGGTCCATTTTCTATATACTCAGGTATAGTAGGATCTGCACCTTCAAGAAATAGCATCATTCGATTTTTCCATAGAGAAAAGTTATCTCTGCTAAATGGAGGAGGTTTAGAAAGTGAACCATTATCATAGTAGTTAATGTTTGTGTTAAGTGCCATTTGAGAATAGCAAAGAAGAGAATAAAGCAAGATCTTGTTTATCAGATTAAACAGTCTGTTCTGATACCACTTGTTGGTCCCAGAGGTGCTTAACAAGTTTGTAGAGGGGGGGGGGGTTGAATACAAACACAGAAATTAAAGTTTAATAAATTGTTTATTGATAAATCAAACACAATTTACAAGTTTGTTGCGGAATAAGATTAAGACAGACTCAATCTAAACAAACTTAAGAAACACAAAGATGGTTGCACAAGAATATAGAGAATGGGGGGGGGGGTTTAGAAGTATAGAAAACAAAGGTTTCTATCTTGGTTCAAGAATAGAGCACGCTCTCAGATGGAGAGGTGATCTTTCTATTTATACCCTATGCATTAAATGCATGGCAAGGTACTTTACACGTGTCATTCAGTGATTGGCTTTGATAGTCTGACTTTTGGGAGACATGCTTTCGGCCGTATCATGAACAGTGTAGTTGACAGAGTTGTTGTACGATTTGTGGCAGAGATATGTCCGTTCTGACACATCGTACTGGTTGTGCAAGGTAAGACAAAAGGAAACTTGAGGCATAAGCTTTGTGATCGATTGATCACTGAATATCTCTTTCTTCAGAGATATAAAGAGGTTCAGCTATCGCTGAAGCTTTTCCTCATGTTCCTTCGCATATAAGTAGAGTTGTCTTTGCTTCACTGATATCCGCATCAGGTCACTAGTAGACTTCTCTTTGTTTAGTGGCTTCGTCTTCGATTCAGCTATGAACATATGTTGACGCGAGACTTGTCTTCAGGGATTACGTTACTGTTTACATCAGAACTATCAGCGATAACTGAACAGACTCAGTTTGATCACTGATAGTGAAACACTAATACATAGAAATGTTTATAAGAGATACTATCAGCGATAACTGAACAGACTCAGTCTGATCGCTGATAGTGAAACACTAATACATATTAAACGTAATTTTCACTAAGTATAAAAGAGGGTCGTTATCAAATCACTGAGAGAGCTTGGATCAACACACTGCACTCTCTCTCCCTTTCCAAAATTATCAGCCGCCAACCAATACACTAACTTCTAGGGTTAAATCCCTCTTTTCCAACATTTCACTCTAGACCCCCTTACTATGGGCCTTTCTACTCCCTTACCCAAACTTTTAAATTCTTTACTTTTTTTTTAACCCGGTTATTACAATATATATGTTTAATGAGGGATAATCATTTGCAAACTTTTTAAATCATGTAAACTTACAAACCCATCTAGACTATCCAAATTTTTGATCAACGGTTGAGGATTTTTCAGATTTAGTTTTATTAAAAATATAGGGAAAGGGTAGTTTGGGAATAATTTTAACTATTTTAAATTCAATACATATTAATTAATTTGAATTCATCTAAATATGGTTACATAATCTCCTTAATTTTCTCAATCATTACCTAATCTCTCTCTCTCTCTTACTCGAAAATCCGGCCACCATTTCTCTTTCTCTCTCGAAAATCCGACCACCAATTCTCTCTTTCTCTCTCGAAAATCCGACCACCATGATGAACAAGAAAGTGAACCCGTCTCTCTCTCTGAAAAATTCCGGCTACCATGATGAAGAAGAAAGTGAGCCCGAAAGGGATGCGAAACTCCGACGAATCCTTCTAAACTCCGGTGGGTTTTCTGCATTTTCATAAATGGGTTCATATGTTTTTCTCATATGAAACGTGAAATTTTCAAAATAATCATATATATTTATAATTTCATATATTTTCACAAAACTGTTTTCATATTTTTTTCATAAATGGTTTTATATAATTTTTCTCTCATTTAAATAATCGGATTTTTAAGTTTCATATATTTTCTCCTATATGAATATTCAGATTTTTTCGATGTAATCATATATTTTCGAAGTTTCATATGTTTTTTCTCATATGTATCGTGAAAATGTCGAAGTTTCTTATGTTCTATCTCATATGAAACTCGCCGGAAATAGGGGAGGTCGCCGGAGTAGAAGGAGGTCGCTGTCTGAAGTGGATGGTGGTGGTGGAGAGAGAGAGAGAGAGAGAGAGAATTAAGAAAGTTGTTTTTTTCCTAAAAATACGAAATTTGTAAAAAGACAAAAATACCCTTGGGTTGCATAGTTTGTACTAATAAAAAGTTTCCATTTGAAGGAGCCTCTATCTATAATCTGTTATATATTATAAAGCACGGATAAAAAACTCTTAAATACAAATTCTTAAGTACAAGGTACCATCATTTTATGCAAAATTTTAAAAATCTCTTAATTTACAAGTATCAAAGCACAAGATACATATTACTACTGCAGGTTTCTAACACCCACCAATTTGGTATGTACAAGACATTTCTTTTATGCAGACCTTTCCATGTATCATCATTTAATTAATATATTATATTACTATAAATTTGTTTTATTTATATTATTAAATATGTAATTGGTTATTTTTTATAGATGTCATTAAAAAATATATAAAATAATTAATTTTTTTATATAAAAAACATTATATTATTAAGCCTAAATTAAACAAACTTATAAAAAAAACATTATCATTTTCTCAAAATCATCAAAAATCGTACTGTAAATCGACAAAAAAACAAAAAATAAAATGAAACATTAAAATCGTGATGTATCTCGCTGCATTGCGCGGGTACGCTTCTAGTGTTTAATAATATATATATATATATATATATATATATATATATATATATATATATATATATATATATATATATATAAGGGTTAAATCAAGTGAGAAACACAAAAATGTTGAGAATTATAAGAACCAATCTCAACCACA
This sequence comes from Arctium minus, assembly GCA_954870635.1. NCBI lineage: Eukaryota > Viridiplantae > Streptophyta > Magnoliopsida > Asterales > Asteraceae > Arctium > Arctium minus. The sequence continues at coordinate 71,243,063 of OX941091.1, read as the reverse complement.
ATCAAGATTAATCAATGGTGAGAGTTGTGAGATAACATTTTGCATATGTGGGGTCATTTACATACAAACATAACTTTTAAAATGACATAAAAGTAAATCTCTTCACTTTTTATCTCTTATAAAAATTATATAGGGGGTGTTTGGGATTGCTTATTTAAAACAACTTATGCTTATTTTGAAAAGTGTTTTTCAACTTATGCGGTGTCAAACCGGAGTTCTTAAAAAAGTGTTTGAATTAACTTATTGTGGTACCAAAACATAATAAGCTAATAAATTGTTGTTTAAAGGTGTTTGGGATTGCTTATACATATAAAATAACCTAAAAAATCATAAGCACTTTTCAAATAAGCTAATAAGTTAAAACAAAATGACTTATGAAAAAGTGTTTATCTCCTGTTTGACACCGCTATAAGCACTTTCATTTTTTCTCCATCTAAACACTAGAAAGTGCTTATCTCCGACGCCAAACCACAATAAGCTAAAAAACACTTTAAATAAGGAATCCCAAACACCCCCATAGATGAAATTAAACACCACCTCCTTTTAAATCAAAATTATATTAATTACAATAAAAATTTTAATCAAAAATTTTATATAAAAATCAAACATTTTATTTTCTTTAATTTGACACGAGTATCATTATACTTTTTTTTACATTTTCTTTAATAATTGCAAAGTTTACATGAAACAATAAAAATGATTTAACTCGTATGTTGTTCCACAAGTTGTTTCACTTTGTGAAACAACATTTTAGTATTTCACATCACATTTAACGTCATTTTGGTTTCTTTTCACATTGTGAACATCAGTACATTGTTTCACCAAGTGAAACTACACTACGTTATTTCACATTAACAACATTGTGTTGTTTCACAATATGGAACAACACTTTAGTGTTTCACATCACATTTTCACGTCAACTTTTGTTTTGTTTTCAAATTGTGAAACTACAATTTATTGTTTCACTTTAGCGACATTATATTATTTCACAATATGAAAGAACGCTACATTGTTTCACCATGTGAAACAACAGTACATTGTTTCACCATGTGAAACAACACTACATTGTTTCACATTAACAACATCGTGTTGTTTCACAATATGAACCAGCACTTTAGTGTTTCACATCATATTTCACGTTAACTTTTGTTTTGTTTTCATTTGTGAAACAACACTACATTGTTTCACCTTGTGAAACACATATATACTGTTTCACTTTAGCGACATTATATTATTTCACAATATCAAATAACATTACATTGTTTCACAATGTGAAACAACATTACATTGTTTCACATTAGCAACATTGTGTTGTTTTACAATATGAAACAACACTTTAGTGTTTCACATCATATTTCACGTCAACGTTTGTTTCAAAATCGTGAAACAAAACTACATTGTTTTCACCTTGTGAAACAACATTTTATTGTTTCATTTTAGCGACATTATCTTGTTTTACAATATGAAAGAACACTTTAGTGTTTCACTTTCTCATCACATTTTACATAAACTATGTTTTGTTTTCATAATCTCAAACAACACTAAATTGTGTGAATTAAAACTTTGGTGTTTCACATTGTACTATTTATTGTGTGAATTAAAACTTTAGTGTTTGCAGAATTCAAATGTGATTTTTAATTACAATATCATTATATTTACTCTATTTTCTTTTCCTATATGATGTTTTTATTATATAAATAGTCAAAAATATTTTGTAAAGATGTATGTTTTTATATACATTACCATTAGATAATGTATATGTGAGAAAGTAAGCATGTAAAAATTTAAATTAGTAATACAATGAACTAATGAGATATAAAATATTATTATCAATTAATGAAAATTAAAATATCTTATTATTATATATAAATTACATCGTATAAGATTGAATAAAAATAAAATAATAATTGATTCTAAATTTTGATATCTATAAAAAAGGGAAATAGAAAATAATCAATAAAATGAAAAATTACCATCGTGTCCTTCCTTAACTATATATGAAACATTAATTAAGGTTGTTAGATTAATGTGATTAGATGGTTGAGATTGGTTCTTAAGGTTCTCAACTTTTTTGTGGTTCTCATTCGTAACACCCCGAAAATTACGAGTTTCATGAAATGATTAATGGTTGTTTAAGGTGCGATTTTGTTTTAGAATTAGTCGTTAATTTATGGTAATACATTGACTCGAACCTGTGTGTTTGGAATGTTGAATGTCATTACGAGTCTAGATACTGTGTTTTCCATTGTTATGGTGGTTAATGAATGTAGTAGTACCTTTCCTTGTCTATAATCCTTATAATCTATTCCTCACCTATATTTTCGCATATGTGTGGCAGACAATGGTAAACACTCGAAGTCGACCGGATGGCCAAGATGCAACGACATCCACGACCGACCACCCTAGAGTGACAACGACGAACTTGCCCCCACCGTTGCAAAATGTGTTGGGTGGAGGGGTGGAGCAAGTACCCCGACACAACATAGCCTCGTCCAAACCAATAATGGAAGAAGTAACTCCGGAATTAAGAATGATGGATCAGATGATGTAAGCTATGAACGCGGCGATGGCCCAACAACAGGAAATGTTTTTTAAGCTACTTGAGGACCGAGATACTAACAACCGTAGGAACAAAACCGTTGCAGAAAATGTTCTTGTGGCGGGATCCGGGGGTATCGGACATGAAATTCCCACTGATGGGACCGCGACCCCTGAAGCAAGGCAAGTGACGAGAACTTGTACTTTCAAGGCCTTCCTAGGTTACCGACCACCGGAATTCAAGGGCTCGAACAATCCGTTGGCATGTATGAACTGGATTCGGGAAATGGAACACGCTTTTAGGTCGAGTGAATGCGGTGAAAGCCAGAAAGCGACATTCGGGTCTCAGATGCTCAGAGCGACGACCCTCACATGGTGGAACGTTTACTCCACTTCCGTAGAGGCCACGGTATTGGCTAAACTGAGCTGGCCAACTTTTAAGAAGAAATTGATGGAAGAGTTTTGTAATGAGCAAGCCATGGACCGTATAGAAGAAGAATTCCGGACTTTGAAGAAGGGAAATTTGTCAGTAAAAGATTACAATCGTCAGTTTATGGATAAGCTGGGTTTGGTGGGACATCTAGTCCCAACTGAAAGAGAGAAGATCAAGGCCTACATCAAGGGGTTGTCGACCGAAATGATGAATATAGTGCGGGTGTCTAAGGCCTCTACTCTTCGAGAGGCAATTGAAGAGGCACAATTAGTGGATGATCCCAATGGTTCAAACAAGATGGAAAGAAGTGGAGTAGTCGAGAAAAGAATATGGGAGGGAAGTTCCGCACCCTCCAAAAGACTGAGGCCATTCAACAACAATCAACGGGGGACCGATCCGAGACGTGAGGTCCCATGGTGCTCCAAATGTCGGAGCAAACATTTTGGTATTTGTAACTCGAGGTCTGAACCCTGTTTCAAATGTGGCAAGCCTGGTCACAACTACAGAGATTGTCCGATCAAAGGGCGAATTTGTTTTGGATGCAAGGAACTGGGTCATATTAGAAGCGAGTGCCCGAAGTTGAAGACTGGAATTAGCGGGGGAAAAAAGTGGACCCTCCAAGAGCTACAAGGAGAGATTTTCAGATGACTACTGAGGAGGCGAAGGCTTCGACGGATGTGGTATCGGGTACGTTTCTCCTAAACTCTGTACCTACACGCATATTATTTGATTCGGGCGCAAGTTTTTCGTTTGTGTCGAGTTCCTTTTGTCAAAAGTTATCCTTACCCACTACTAGTCTAGAGGATGCCTTAGTAGTAGAGCTAGCGGACGGAGACCAAGTGGTGATTCAGGATGTCCTTAGAGGATGCAAGTTGAAAATCGAAGGGAAGGAATTCCCAGTTGATTTAATGCCAATGGTCATCGGAGGATTTGATGTTGTTGGGATGGATTGGTTAGCAAATAACCATGTTGAGATTCTTTGTGCGAAGAAGTTGATTCGAATTCCAATTTCAGGAGATGAGTCAGTGACCGTGTACGGCGAAAGGTGGAAGGGCGAAGTGGCAATCATCAGCATGGTGAAGGCACATAAGTGTTTATCGAAAGGATGCTCATCCTTTTTGGCATACGTAATAGATGCCAAACTCGAGAAGAAAAAGCATGAAGATGTGGAGGTGGTAAAGGAATTCCTCGACGTATTCTCGGACAACTTGCCTAGTTTACCACCTGATCGTCAAGTAGAATTCAAGATTGATTTAGCGCCTGGAGCAGTTCCGATAGCTAGATCTCCATATCGTTTGGCCCCGTCTGAGATGAAGGAGATGATGGGACAATTGCAAGATCTTCTCGAAAAGGGATTCGTGAGACTGAGCTCGTCATCATGAGGAACGCTGGTCTTATTCGTGAAAAAGAAGGACGACACTATGCGGATGTGCATAGATTATAGGGAGTTGAATAAGGTGATAGTGAAGAATAAATACCTACTCCCAAGGATTGATGACTTGTTTGACCAACTCCAAGGAGCGGGATGTTTCTCGAAGATCAATCTACGTTCGGGCTACCATCAAGTGAAAGTCAAGGAGGACGCCATTCCCAAGACCGCGTTTAGGATGTGCTACGGACATTACGAATTCTTGGTGATGCCCTTTGGCTTGACGAACGCCCCAACGATGTTCATGGACCTAATGAACTGCGTATGTTGACCATTTTTGGACAAGTCGGTTATTGTGTTTATTGATGACATCCTGATTTACTCCAAGGATGAATTTTATCATGTACATCACCTTCGTGATGTGTTGGAGGTCTTGAGGAAGGAGAAGCTTTATGAAAAATTCTCCAAGTGTGAATTTTGGTTGAAGGAAGTGCAGTTCTTGGGGCACGTAGTCTCGAAAGATGGTGTGAAGGTGGATCCCGCGAAGATAGAAGCCATGATGAACTGGGAACCTCCTAAAAGTCCCTCCGAGATCCGAAGCTTTTTGGACTAGCGGGTTACTACCGAAGATTCATTCAAGATTTCTCCAAGATTGCTTCTTCATTGACAACTTTGACTAGGAAGAATGTGAAGTTCGTATGGAACGAATCTCAAGAGAAGGCTTTCCGGACATTGCAAAAGAAGCTTTGTGAAGCTCCGATCTTATCCTTGCCGGAAGGATCGGAGGATTTTGTAGTTTATAGCGATGCATTCAAGATGGGTCTTGGGTGTGTGCTCATGCAAAGAGGAAAGGTGATTGCCTACGCGTCAAGGCAACTAAAAGTGCATGAGAAGAATTACCCCACTCATGACTTAGAGTTAGCGGCGGTGGTGTTTGCGTTGAAATTATGGCGAAATTATCTCTATGGAAGGAAGTATACCTTGTACACGGATCACAAGAGATTGAAGTATGTCTTCGATCAAAAAGAGTTAAATATGAGGCAAAGAAGATGGTTGGAACTACTCAAAGACTATAACTGTGAGTTATTTTACCACCCGGGTAAAGCAAACGTGGTAGCCGATGCTTTAAGTCGGAAAGAATATAGTGGTAGACTTCGAGCCAAACTTACAAGAATTGAGTTAGTGTCAAGCCTCATGGAAAAGATTAAAGCGTCCTAAACTGAGGCCTTGTTGGAGGAAAACCTCAAAGATGAAGTGATGACCAAGCAATAACTACTCTTGATAGATGATAGCCGAGGGATTAAGTGTTTCAATAGACGCGTTTGGGTACCAAAGATTGGGGGAAACCGAGAACTACTTTTGGAAGACGCGCACAAATCCAAATAATCCATCCATCGGGAAGCACCAAGATGTATAGAGACTTGAAATTGCACTATTGGTGGCCAGTTATGAAGTTAGATGTGGCACACTACGTAGAACAGTGTGTGACTTGTTAGCAAGTAAAGGCCGAGCACCAATGACATTATGGGAGCCTGCAATCGTTGGAAATACCCGAGTGGAAATGGGACAAGATTACCATGGACTTCGTGACCAAGATACCAAAGACTTTGAGGGGTAATGACACCATTTGGGTGATTGTCAACCGTTTGACGAAGAGTGCTCATTTTCTAGCGATGCGGGAAACCTTGCCCATTGATAAGTTGGCAAAACTCTACATTGATGAAGTTGTTTCTAGGCATGGCATACCCCTATAGTCTCCGATCGTGATAGTCGGTTTACTTCAAGATTTTGGGGAGCGTTACATCAAGAATTGGGTACCCTGGTGAACTTGAGTATGGATTACCATCCACGGACATACGGACAAAGTTAAAGGACAATTCAAACCTTAGAGGACATGCTTAGATCTTGTGTGATCGATTTCGGTGGCAATTGGGATACCCATTTACCCTTGGTGGAGTTTGCCTAAAACAACAGTTACCACTCTAGATTTGGGATGGCACCATTCGAAGCCTTGTATGGGAGGAAATGTAGAACCCCCGTGTGTTGGCTAGAAGCGGGCGAGAAACAATTCGCCGGGCAGGAAATTGTGCAAGAAACGACCGACAAGGTTAAAGCTATTCGAGAACATTTGAAGACGGCACAAGATCGACAGAAAAGCTATGCCGATAAGAAGAGACGACCGGTAGAATTTCAAGTGGGAGACCGTGTAATGTTGAAGGTGTCCCCGTAGAAAGGACTGATACGGTTTGGAAAACGTGGGAAGTTGAGTCCCCGTATTCTTGGGCCATTCACCATTGTTGAGTGAGTTAGACTACAAGACTACAAGCTAGACTTTCCACCAGAAATGGACGGAATCCACCCTACGTTCCATGTATGCTACTTGCAGAAGTGTTTAGCGGAAGAAGAAAGTGTTATACCGTTGTCGGAAATCCGAGTAGACGACAACCGTTGCATTGAAGAACCCGAAGCCATTCTAGAGAGGGAGACCAAAAGACTTCTTCACAAAGAAGTCATGATGGTCAAGGTTCAATGGAAGCACCATCGCGGTGCCAATATGACTTGGGAGGCGGAGGAAGACATGAAGCGTCGTTACCCTCAATTGTTCGTTTAGCTAGGATTTCGGTGACGAAATCATTCCCAAGTTGGGGAGGATTGTAACACCCCGAAAATTACGAGTTTCATGAAATGATTAATAGTTGTTTAAGGTGCGATTTTTTTTAGAATTAGTCGTTAATTTATGGTAATCCATTGACTCGAACCTGTGCGTTTGGAATGTTGAATGTCATTATGAGTCTCGGTACTGTGCTTGCGAGAGTGCCAACGATTTTGACAAAGTGTCACTATCGCTGGGCACAATCGCCGGATAATGGAAGACCCCGCGATACAGTTTCGGTGATAGTGTCAGGCGATAGTGCCAGACGATAGTGCCCTGGTCACTATCGCGGTGTGACAACCACGGGGGTTGTACCGAGAGTTTGGGGGTTTTTCGGGCGATAATTCCCGCGATAGTGACAGATGTCACTATCACTTGTCACTATCCCCGGCGGAGGATTTGGGTATAAAATGAGAAGGTCGCGATTTTTTAGTCTTGTATATGATCTTGGGAGTATGCTAGGTCGTTTCTCTGCAGTTTCAAGGTAAGATTTTCCACCCAATCTTCCTCCCTCATTAATGCTCTTAGCTACCACCTTCCTTGATCATTTATGATCCTTTCCTACGTAATTATAAGCTTTAATTGGAAGAGTTCAAGCCTAGCTAATCTCAAGTCATCACCCTTTTCATTATAGGGTTTGGGTTTTCTCTTTGAAAACTACCAAGGTGAGTTTCCTTTCTATTTTCACAAACTTTATATATGTTAACTACGATTTTAACCTTATAAACATCTCCACTTTGTATTCTCTTGATTTGGGTGAGTTTCACCAAAAACGTAACTTTGGAGATTTTAGGGTTTATATGGATGAGTATGATTTTGAAACTTAAGAACTTATATCTTAAACTATTTGGAGACTTGTACATGAGAAATATGTTTTCCTTTAGTTTCATGTTTAAATCCTTGGAATCAAAATTAGGGTTTTTGAGATTTTAATGTGTGTTTATTGAATGAGGACAAAATTTTGGATTTAAAGTAGGGAAATGCTATTCAAAGTATTACCTTGGAACCTCTGGAAATTATGTGAGATATTATATGGAACTTTGTTTTGATTAGCCCATTGGTTGACATATTAATTGTTGGGGCATTTGATTGGCCTTATTGGTATTGTATGGCATACTTGGTTGCATTTGGGCGTCATGACCCCATAACCTATTTGTATCATTTTGACCGATGATGGAATGTTAGTTTTCCACATCAAGACACGATTAGGCATCGGATAGGGTATAAGCTCTATGTGCTAATATACGATATTGGATGATGATCTCAACGTAAGGACCCTATGTGGTTGAAGTTGACCTTCCCCGGGTGTACGTTTAAAGCTACCGAACCTAACATCCTTTGCGTGTATTTTATTATGTGTATTGGCTTTACTAACTCGTCAAGTGGCTTACTTTTGTGTTTTGTCACTTGTGTTAGTAAGCGGGTCTCCCACGTTAACCCAAGAGGAACTTGCATTATGGTAAAGATTACATATTATAAATTCTTCGACTTTACTTCCTTATTTCCGTTTAAACTTATTAATTGTCAACTTAAATGTTCGATCTCACTAGGCTTTAGCCTAACACTTTTTCTTAAAATAACATGTATAACATGTCATTTTAGCGGTGGGACTCCCCGGGCTTGAGTGGAGAGAGATCGACGGATAGTAACATTTTTGGAGGTTATAGAGACGTACACCCGACATAGTCATGGCGTATTTTTGGGAAGAAAAGTGTCAACACCCGAATTTAATCTAGATTTAGTCTTGTCTAGATTAGTAGGTTGTTGAGTTAAACTTTGATTTATTTTTGGGTTGTAAATGCCATACTTTGTTTCCGTTTCGGGATGGCATATTTTAGTTGATCTGTCATTATCCTATTATCCAGGTTTTCTCTATTTATTGCCGTCATATTGCCAAATTTTCGAATTTTAAATTCCTCTAAAATTTAGGGTGTTACATCATTTGATTACCGTCATATATATATATATATATATATATATATATATATGTATGTATATAATTAATAATATTTTATGTATATATTTTATATTCGGACAAAATGCATGAAATATCAACCTATTTTCACAAATTTTCTTATTAAAAATTGCACTTTCATTTTTTATTATCACAACATACTTTCAAATTAATTTTTATCAAGACATCGTACTTTAAAAATTTTACCATCATAATAATAAGTAACATTTTGATTTAAATTAAGATGACATGACATATTGCCAGGTTTCCATACCATGTCATCGTTCACATTTAACATATTGTTGACGTGATATTTGTTATTACAAGATTATACTTTCAAAAATTTTAACTTTACAGATTATTTAAAAAGTATATTAAATTAGTTAAAAATCTAAGTTATTCATTACTAATATGATAATATTAAGAAAATTTGCAAATCACAATTTATTTTGCTAACATTTAAAAAAAATAAAAATGTACTTTTGAAGAGAAGGAAATAAATATTGTTATGTTTTTTTTACAAATAAAGTGTTTATCTTGAAAACAATACATCTTATTTACTTTTAAACAATGTGTTGATATATTATTTAATAAATTAATTAAAAATTTTCTAAATTATTCATTGATATAACAATATTAAGATGTGTAAAACACATTTTATATCGCTAACATTTTAAAAAGTTGTTAAAACGTACGTGCTTCTTTGAAAAAAATAATCATATTAAAAATATGTTACTCTAAAATATTTAATTTGCGTATAATTTCATGCATTATTAACTATAACTAGCATCATGCCCGTGCGATGCATCGGGTGAGTAAGGTGTAAAATTTTATCGTAAATGAAAAATTAAAAGCCCTCGAGCATGTAACTCCGTTGGTAAATGGGTTGACTGTTGAGAAACTTTGTTAACCATCCAAACAAAGAAATAGATATGTAGAAATGAAGGAAAGACAAACATATGAAGGAAACCAGTAACAAATACACACTCAAGCAAGTCAAACAAAAACAAAAAAAAAGACAAAACCTGATACAGAAACACCTCAAAGAAATCAAGAAGGACGGTAATAACAAATACACACTCAAGCAAGTCAAACAAAAACGAAAAAGAAGACAAAACCTGATACAATTGTTTGAAAAAAGGCGCTTGTAACATCCCCCGTCCCCGTGGTCCGGAACGGTTGATGTCACATACGAGACTTAACATAAATACATATCTAAATTCAGAGCTATTAATAAACTCTAAACATATATTACAATCCAAACTATCATACCTCAAAAGATTTTATAAACTTAGAAAGATAAAACAAAGTGATTCTAAGAACTCCAAAATAACACGCTCGATCTCAAGTCCCGTCCCCGTAAACTTCACTTCGAACCTGCCGTGTTAGAAAACAAAAACACGGCTGAGCACAAGGCTCAGTGAATGGATTATAATATAAATTCGTAAATAATAATAAAAACATCGATAATGAAGCGGAAGACTTAAAAATTTAATTCGAAGAAAGTTCTTGAGACTGAAGTTCATAGTTCATTTAAATCAAAAGAAACGTTCGGTAATATAATCAAAAGCAATAATCTCAAGAACAGTTCACACTTTAGCTTCAAAATGTAATATAAATAAAGTCCGTCAATTCCAGTCGTGTTCGTGGGGTGATCAGCCACACGAACTGGGTCGGCATGCGGGCACACACAACGAGTCCCCCGTGAATTTAACCACGGTCACATATTCTGTGGGTAAAGTTCTAGAATCGATTCATCCGCCATGGAGCCAACAAAGTTAGCCAAGTCCCCCCAGAGTGGGTTCACGTAAGCCACATAGGCTTAACTCTGGTGGACCGTCATCTGCAGGACGCTATGACAACAAAGCCGCCATAGAAGGCATCCCAAATAATGTGCCCATTTATTGGGTTCTTATAAAATCAATGAAAACTAAACATATGCCACTTACCCAAATGGCGATCACAGAAATTATAATCTATATACTTCACATTTTTCATAAACAATCTCATACGAGACACATTTTAATAAAACATCAAAATGTTCAAACAATTGATTCAATAAAACCAAAACCAATGTGTATGTGTGTGTACAATTTCGTATTTGTTGATCACGTTCGGTTGATCAATCACAAGGTGGTGAACCACCTTTAGGAAGGGTCAACTACAACAAATAGTTGCCCACGATTCAAAAGAAATGAAATCCATACCTTAACCAAATTGAGACGTAACACGCGAGACTGAAGACGAACTTTAACCCGTTCGATTTCCTATTTAAACCATAAATTTCTATTACTTACATAACATAAAACTCAAAGCTTAATTATCCTAAGCTTAATAATAAAATTATATTCTCTTAAACATTAAACCGATCACTTGGTGTGCGGTTAAACATCTAGTTATAAATATCACCATTTTGATTCTAAACTTTACCCGTTTGTAATTTTGACAAAAACAAACATTCCTATACATGTAAATGATTATAACTTTACAATATATATTCATAATCTACCAACCAACTTCAACTACCCTAACTTACCAACTTAAATAACATAACAAGAAATTTATACCTCTAAGAAGGGTTCGAAGAGTGGATTCCGAATATACGGTTGAATGTTTGATTACTTCAACGGATTGATAGATATTGTAGAGAGAAGTTTAAAAAAATTAGAGAGAGAGAGACGAGAGAAAGAGACTATGGCGGTGGGAGATTGTAGTTTACTTCTCTTTTGATTTTTAACTTTATATATATATATATATATATATATATATATATATATAATATTTACTTATTTTTTTATAATTTTTAGAAGTTTGGATGAATGACGGATTTTATCCCTCAACTATCTTTGGTTACCATTTTTAATTACGGTTCAATTCAGGTAAGAATAATTATACGTTTTTTTTTTTTTTTTTTTTTAAAACCGAGTCTTACAATTATTCCCCCCTTAAAAGAGATTTCGTCCCCGAAATCGAATTTAGACAAGAAACTTACATTGATTTAGGAACTCGGGGTACTCCCGTCGCATGTGCTCCTCAGTTTCCCATGTCGCCTCACGTTCAGAATGATTTTTCCATAGAACTTTTACGAAAGGAATCACTCTCTTTCGTGTACCTCTCTCATCACGATCAATAATCGCTTCAGGTTCCTCGCGATAAGAAAGATCAGGTTCTATACGTTCCAAGGGATATTCAATGACGTGTAAGGGATGATAGTTGTACCCTCGAAGTGAAGATACATGGAACACATTATGTATTTGGGATAATTGCGGCGGTAGGGCTAACCGGTAAGCCACAACGCCAACCCTTTCCAGAATTTCGAAGGGACCAATATATCTCGGGCTCAACTTTCCTTTTAGACCGAAACGTCTGATACCGCGAGTTGGGGAAACTTTCAAGAAAACTTTATCTCCCGGTTGGAACTCGATAGGTCGTCGTCGCTTGTCGGCGTAGCTCTTTTGACGAGCCTGAGCCTCTTTCATCATTTGACGCGCAATTTCGACCTTCTCGGTAGTAACTTGTACCAATTCTGGGCCTTCAAGAATACGTTCTCCAACTTCATTCCAACAAGTCGGTGTTCGACATTTTCGGCCATAAAGTGCTTCATACGGGGCCATGTCGATACTTGACTGCCAACTATTATTATAGGAGAACTCTATTAAGTACAAATAACTATCCCAACTTCCATGCCATTCCATCGCACATGCTCGGAGCATATCCTCCAGTGTTTGAATCGTACGTTCAGATTGCCCATCAGTTTGCGGATGAAAGGCTGTACTAAAATTCAAACGTGTGCCCCAAGCTTTATGTAAACCTTCCCAAAATCGAGATGTAAAACGTGGGTCTCGATCGGAGGTAATTGATACAGGAGTGCCATGGAGACGTACAATCTCACGTTGGAATACTTCTGTCAATTTATCAATTGACCATGTTTGTCGGATAGGAAGAAAATGAGCCGATTTTGTCAGTCGATCAACCACTACCCAAATTGCATCGTGTTTCAAGGTCGTGCGGGGTAGTCCGACTACAAAATCCATAGTTACGTGTTCCCATTTCCATACCGGGATGTTCAGCGATTGGAGAAGACCACCTGGACGTTGATGTTCACTTTTAACTTGTTGACAAGTGAGACAACGAGCTACAAAATCGGTGATATCTCGTTTCATTCCAACCCACCAGTAATGGGTCTGTAAGTCGCGATACATTTTTGTTGTACCCGGGTGAACAGAAAACATAGATTTGTGAGATTCGGTCATAATCTGATCTTTAAGCTCCGAGTTATTCGGAACACAAAGACGATCCCGAAACCACAACACGTGATCATCATCGATCCTGAATTCCGAACTAACATTCTCTTTTGCTTGCTGGAAGTTCACCCACAATTCAACGTCGTCTTGTTGGGCTTCTTTTATCCGAGAAATTAGAGTCGGTTCTACCATCAGATTCGATAGAATTTCTGTTTGTGAACTCGGATAGATTTCTAGTCCGAACCGTTCAATCTCCAAAGCTAACTCTGTAGGAACAAGTAACGAGGAAACTTGTCCCACAACTTTACGACTTAAAGCGTCGGCGACTACATTAGCCTTACCCGGATGATACTGTATATGAACATCGTAATCCTTTAGAAGTTCGAGCCACCTCCGTTGACGCATATTTAACTCTTTTTGAGTAAATATATATTTAAGGCTCTTGTGGTCGGTGAAAACTTCACATGTTTCACCGTACAAATAATGACGCCAAATTTTAAGTGCGAAGATAACCGCAGCCAATTCGAGATCGTGAGTCGGATAATTGACCTCATAAGGCTTTAATTGACGTGATGCATATGCGATCACTCTACCGTTTTGCATAAGAACACAACCGAGACCTATCTTTGAAGCATCACTGTAAACTTGAAAACCTCCGGTGCCAGACGGTAATACAAGAACAGGTGCGGTAACCAATCGATGCTTCAATTCCTCGAAACTAGATTCTTGTTCGGAACCCCAATTGAATTTGACTCCTTTTCGGAGTAATCGGGTTAACGGTAGAGATATTTTAGAAAATCCTTCAACGAATCGTCTATAATAACCGGCCAGACCCAGAAAACCACGAACTTCAGATACGTTCGTAGGTCGAGGCCATTTAGTGACAATTTCAATTTTCGTTGGATCGACTTTGACACCTTCTGCAGAAATTACGTGTCCGAGAAAAGATACTTGATCAAGCCAAAATTCACACTTAGAACGTTTTGCGTATAACTTTTTCGTTCGAAGAGTTTCCAAAACGATGTGAAGATGTTGATCATGTTTCTCTCTTGACTTTGAATATATCAATATGTCATCAATAAACACGATAACAAAGTCGTCGAGATAATCTTTGAAAACCCGATTCATAAGATCCATAAAGACCGCTGGAGCATTAGTTAGCCCGAAAGGCATTACTAAGAATTCGTAGTGCCCATAGCGAGTTCTGAATGCGGTTTTCGGAATATCACAATCTTGGATACGAAGTTGATGGTACCCGGACCGAAGATCAATTTTGGAAAAGTATCGTGCCCCTTGTAATTGATCGAACAGATCGTCGATTATCGGCAATGGATACTTGTTACGGATCGTTACTTTATTAAGCTCCCGGTAATCAATACAAAGACGCATCGTACCGTCTTTCTTTTTAACAAAGAGAACCGGAGCTCCCCAGGGTGAAACGCTGGGTCGAATGAAACCTTTCTTTAATAAATCATCGAGTTGAGTTTTGAGTTCCTTCATTTCAGTTGGATCCATTCGGTAGGGAGCCTTAGAAATAGGAGAAGCTCCCGGAACTAGATCGATGGTAAATTCGACTTCCCGAACTGGTGGTATACCCGGTAAATCGTCGGGAAACACATCAAGATATTCGGAAACAACAGGTACGGGTGCAGATGTAGGGATTATCTGTTCGGGATCTTGTAACGAGGCCAGAAAACCTTCATTACTTTGCCAAGTATACTGGTGCACCGTAATAGAAGTTAAAGCGCTAACATCTTCTTTTGGAGTACCTCCTTGGAAGATTGCCTCTGGTTTGTCAACATCTCCAAATAATATTTGCTTGGCGTTACAGTCTATAGTTGCATGGTGGTGTGACAACCAGTCCATACCCAATATTAATTGAAAGTGGGACATATGCATTGGAAGTAGAGTGACCTCCCGTATGCGATCTCCAACAATTAACGGACAATTTGAAAATCGAGTTAACACACAGATTGAACCACCCATTGGGGTAGATATTACGACTGGACATTCGGTGGTTTGTTCATAAGGTTTTAACCGGGATTCTAATTGTACAGAAACAACAGAGTGTGTTGCTCCGGTATCAAACAAGGCATAAACAGATAAATCATTTAAGTTAACATGGCCTGAAATCATACCCGCTTGAGATTTGTCGCCAGGTAATGCAAAGACTCGCCCACTAGTAGTTGCTTGTTTTCCTTTTCCTTTTCCAGCTTTAGGACAATCTCTGGCCATATGCCCTTGTTCTTGACAATTAAAACACGAACCGGTCATCTTTAGACACGGACCCGGCCGATGTCGAAGATTGCACTTATCACAAATATTAATTGGACTCGAAACATTTTGACTCCCTCTGTTAGAAAACACTGGAAGTTGTGGCGTGAATTGACTTAAACTTTTATGTGGGTTAATGTTCGACTTTGACTTTACAAAACGAGGGTTGCTTTGGAAAGATCCAGGTCCACGTTTCTTATTGTCAACGCGTGAAGTTAACTGTTGTTGTTGTGACCGATCAATATTCTTCGCTGCGTCGGCCACTTCAGTAACGGTATTAAAAGGAAGATTCAAGAGACTATCCTTATACTTCGAGTTAAGTGTCCATTTAAACTTATTGGCTTGTTGCGCTTGTGTGCCTGCGGTATTTCCTGCAAAACGAGAAAACTTAAGAAAACGAGCCATGTAGTCGGCAACGGTTTCTTCCTCGCCTTGTTGGATCGTTGAATAGTCTTGCACATAAGCATCGCGATCTGCCGCCATAAAATACTGATTGAAGAAAAATTCTTTGAAGTTATCCCAAGATAAGTTCTTAACAGATGGGTCAGTTTGAACGCAAGCTTCCCACCAATTGTTCGCTTTTTTCTCAAACTTGTAAGTAGCCAAGCGGACCCTGTACTGATCTGGAATATCTAAGACATTAAAAATCTTTTCGATGTGCCGAATCCAGTGTTCAGCATCTACTGAATCTACGGCCATTGAGAAAGATTGAGGTTTCTGTTTATTAAACCTCTCTAGCCATGTATGCATTTCTCCCGTTGGATTACCCGAACTTGATCCGGGATTTCCAATATTTGATGTAGGACCAGAATTTGGATTTGGATTTGTATTCGGATTTGGAGGAAGATTTTGTGCCGTCTGTCGCATAGCCTGGATGGCTTGTTCAAGATATGCAGGCATCATACTTGACATGGTTTGACGGACCACATCAGCAATATTAGGTTCACTAGTACCGCCCACTGGGTTAGGAATTGGGTTACCCTCATATTGAGATCTAGACTTGCGCGGGCGACCACGTCTCGACATTCTAATACAAAACAACATCAAGATCAGAATTCAAAACAGTTACGGATTGAAAATCAATAAATATAATTAAATTCTA
This sequence comes from Arctium minus, assembly GCA_954870635.1. NCBI lineage: Eukaryota > Viridiplantae > Streptophyta > Magnoliopsida > Asterales > Asteraceae > Arctium > Arctium minus. Next base: position 71,226,496 of record OX941091.1, on the reverse strand, counting down.
GTATACCCATTCTAATGTCTACCCAATTCTCACAGGTCAAACTTATTTAATCTACAAGTCGTAACCTATGCTCTGATACCATATTTGTAACATCCCCCGTCCCCGTGGTCCGGAACGGTTGATGTCACATACGAGACTTAACATAAATACATATCTAAATTCAGAGCTATTAATAAACTCTAAACATATATTACAATCCAAACTATCATACCTCAAAAGATTTTATAAACTTAGAAAGATAAAACAAAGTGATTCTAAGAACTCCAAAATAACACGCTCGATCTCAAGTCCCGTCCCCGTAAACTTCACTTCGAACCTGCCGTGTTAGAAAACAAAAACACGGCTGAGCACAAGGCTCAGTGAATGGATTATAATATAAATTCGTAAATAATAATAAAAACATCGATAATGAAGCGGAAGACTTAAAAATTTAATTCGAAGAAAGTTCTTGAGACTGAAGTTCATAGTTCATTTAAATCAAAAGAAACGTTCGGTAATATAATCAAAAGCAATAATCTCAAGAACAGTTCACACTTTAGCTTCAAAATGTAATATAAATAAAGTCCGTCAATTCCAGTCGTGTTCGTGGGGTGATCAGCCACACGAACTGGGTCGGCATGCGGGCACACACAACGAGTCCCCCGTGAATTTAACCACGGTCACATATTCTGTGGGTAAAGTTCTAGAATCGATTCATCCGCCATGGAGCCAACAAAGTTAGCCAAGTCCCCCCAGAGTGGGTTCACGTAAGCCACATAGGCTTAACTCTGGTGGACCGTCATCTGCAGGACGCTATGACAACAAAGCCGCCATAGAAGGCATCCCAAATAATGTGCCCATTTATTGGGTTCTTATAAAATCAATGAAAACTAAACATATGCCACTTACCCAAATGGCGATCACAGAAATTATAATCTATATACTTCACATTTTTCATAAACAATCTCATACGAGACACATTTTAATAAAACATCAAAATGTTCAAACAATTGATTCAATAAAACCAAAACCAATGTGTATGTGTGTGTACAATTTCGTATTTGTTGATCACGTTCGGTTGATCAATCACAAGGTGGTGAACCACCTTTAGGAAGGGTCAACTACAACAAATAGTTGCCCACGATTCAAAAGAAATGAAATCCATACCTTAACCAAATTGAGACGTAACACGCGAGACTGAAGACGAACTTTAACCCGTTCGATTTCCTATTTAAACCATAAATTTCTATTACTTACATAACATAAAACTCAAAGCTTAATTATCCTAAGCTTAATAATAAAATTATATTCTCTTAAACATTAAACCGATCACTTGGTGTGCGGTTAAACATCTAGTTATAAATATCACCATTTTGATTCTAAACTTTACCCGTTTGTAATTTTGACAAAAACAAACATTCCTATACATGTAAATGATTATAACTTTACAATATATATTCATAATCTACCAACCAACTTCAACTACCCTAACTTACCAACTTAAATAACATAACAAGAAATTTATACCTCTAAGAAGGGTTCGAAGAGTGGATTCCGAATATACGGTTGAATGTTTGATTACTTCAACGGATTGATAGATATTGTAGAGAGAAGTTTAAAAAAATTAGAGAGAGAGAGACGAGAGAAAGAGACTATGGCGGTGGGAGATTGTAGTTTACTTCTCTTTTGATTTTTAACTTTATATATATATATATATATATATATATATATATATATATATAATATTTACTTATTTTTTTATAATTTTTAGAAGTTTGGATGAATGACGGATTTTATCCCTCAACTATCTTTGGTTACCATTTTTAATTACGGTTCAATTCAGGTAAGAATAATTATACGTTTTTTTTTTTTTTTTTTTTTAAAACCGAGTCTTACAGCGCTACTCGATCGATCTTTTCGATTTCATCCTCATCTTCTCCATTCAAAATTCATGTTTAAATAAGGATATAAATAGGGGGAAGATGGCGTGTTTAGAGATAGAGATACATGAAAATGATGATAACAATGGTTTTGAATTTTGATTTGAACGGGTTGGAGGGATTTAGGGATAGGAAGGAAGTTGAACTGGTTTAAGGATAAGGTTGAACGTGTTTAAGGATATGCATTGATAGTGTGCTTTAGTAAGTGGTACCATAGGCAATAGCAAGTTGTAAACTTGAAATTTAAGTAAATTAGTATAGATATTGGATGGTTTTTAGAGAGTTTTTAAAGAGTTTTGAATCAATATTTTATAATATAGTATAGATATTGGATGATTTTTAGAGAATGATAATGTTTTTTTTTAAATTTGTTTAATTTAGGCTTAATAATATACTCCCTCCGTCCCAAAATAAATGTCCACAATTGACTTGACACATAGTTTTAGGCATACATAATTATTACATATTTTTGTTACTAAATGACATCTTTACCCTTATTTAATTTTCCTCTCTCTTCACAACTCTTATATATTTGTGCATTAATTAAGGATAAATATGACAATTTAGTTATCTACTTTTTGAAAGTGAACACTTATTTTGGGACAAACATAAATAGAAATGTAGACACTTATTTTGGGACGGAGGGAGTAATATTTTATATATAAAAAAAATAAGTAGTTTGTTAAAATTCATTAATTATCTTATATATTTTAAATTTTTTATATTTAAATTGAGATGTTTATCCTGTTTTGATTATGTTTATCACAATTCAAATTTCATAATTTTAGGGTTTGGTGATTAGAGATAAGGATTTTGGGGGATAAGGATGTAATTTATTAATTAGGGTTAAAAGCATTTAAAAGTAGTACATATTGCTTCATTAGTTGTTTTTAAGAGATTTTAAGTAGATTAACATTAAATAATAGTACATAATGCTTAATGGGTTGTTTTTAAGAGATTTTTATGTCTCTTTTATAATATAGTATAGATATATATTATTAATTATTAAATGTATATTATAAATATATATAATATTAATAAACATATATATATATATATATGAATATACAATACATAGAGAGTAAATTACATGTTTGGTCCTTACGATTAAAATGACCAAAATGTCCTTTTAGTTAAACTATTTAACAGAAAAATCTAACGAAGTTAATGACAAGGGACCTAATGCGTTATAAATTGCAAACCACATGGATGTAAGCGATATATATATAGGGACTAAATCAAATGAAAACCACAAATATGTTACAAACATGTGAGAACCAATATAAAAATATTTTTTCACATGATATATTTTCACCAAATGCTTGGATTTAATATATTTCTTCCCATATATTTGTTTCATAATATGATAGTTTTACATGTATTTGTTTCACCACATGAATATTTTTTACATGTATTTTTCATTTAACTAGGTGAATCAAATTTTATTTTTCACGTGTAATCTTTTCACAAGGTGAACAAAAACATATATGAAACAATATCTTAAATCATAGGTTTTGATGAAAAAAAATCATGTAAAAAATATTTTTATATCGATTCTCAAGGGTTTGTAACATATTTTTGGTTTTCATTTGATTATCGGCCTATATATATATATATAATATATATATAGGGGCAGGTTCAAACGAGAAAGTAGTCAATTTGCGAGAAGGCGAGAAGGAATATGAGCCACATAATCTATTAATTAAAAAATACTATAAATAAAAAATAAAAATAATTTTAGTAATTAAGATAATTATCATTTAAAAATTAGGATAATTACCATTTTGAATTGGATAAATCCTTAAAAATCTAATTATATCTTTTAAATTTATTTATTTTTAATTTCAATAAATTCATAATTTTTTTATCAAATTTTATATATATTTTTTTCTAGATACATTTTTGATAAAAAAAATCATAATTTTCGTAAAATATCACATGTGATATCCACAATGAATTCATTATATTTTTCACAATTTTTTCTCTATTTTTTTAATCACATTTGATTAACTACATTTCACATATAATCCACTATGTGAATTTTTGTACATATCATATATGATAATATACGTCTGAATGCAAACAATGCATAATCACATGTGATAACATTTTTACATCACCAAAAGATCAATAAATATAAATATGCGCAATCATATATAATTAACTAAAATATCTACAAATATCACATGTGATAATATGATATGTGATTAACTTCATTTAACATATAATCCATTATGTGAATTTTTGTACATATCACATATGATAATATACGCATGTAAGTGATGCACAATCACATGTGATACTATTTACATCACCAAAAGATCAATAAATATAAATATATGTAATCATATATGTTTAATTAAAATATCTACAATTATCACATGTGATAATATGATATGTGATATGTACAAAAAATCATATAATGGATCATATGTGATACGTAATAGATCATTTGTTAAACGAATCTAATCACATGTTATTCAAAATGTAAACGTAGATCCAAAAAAAATGGTAAAAAAGATAATGAATTAATTGTAGATATCACATTTGATATTGATGAAACTTGTGAATTTTATTTATCAAAAGTGTATCTTAAAAAAAATGATAAAAAACTTGATAAAATAATTTTGAATAAAATAAAAATAAATAAATCTCAAAGATATTACGAGATTTTTTAAGGATTTATCCAATTTAAAATAGTAATTATCCATCCTAATTTTTAAAATTATTTTCCATTTTCTATTTATGATATTTTTAATTAATAAAATATGTGGCCCATATTCCTTCTCGCCTTCTCGCAAATTAGTTTACTTCTCGCATGATCCTCCCCCCCCCCCTCTCTCTCTCTCTCTCTTTCTCTCTCTATATATATATATATATATAGGGGGTCCTTCATGGGAGAACTGGCTATTTTGTGGTAACCGTGAGATCCAATCTCAACCACAAATCATACGATAAATTTGGAAATTAATAAATTTGGTAATTTGGTAATTTTTGATTTAAAATTATAATTAAAGGGTATTTTAGGTATTTAAAAAATCTTCTCTCTCCTCTCTCTCTCTCTCTCTGACGTCCGGTGAATGTGGTGAACGTTATTCCGGCAAAATACAATATGTTACACATTGTGATACAAATACATTGTGATGTTCACTGTGTACAAAATACAATATGATAATCACCGTGATACAAAATAAACTGTGATACCCATTGTGATAAAAATATACTATGATATCCACCATGATACAAAATGCAATACATAAAGACCCAATGTGATATAAAATACAATGTGATACCCAAAATAAATCCAATACCTAATGTGATACCCACTATGATACCACTGTGATACCCATTATGATACCTTTGTGATACCCAAAAGAAATTTGTTTTTGACAGATGAAGGAACTTGAATCAAAGAAATTGTATAATACATACACCACCGTTGATACCACTGTGATACAATTGTGATACATACAGTCGAGATATGTTTCTCCCTAACCTTCATCATCCACATAAACCTATAAACCACCGATGACATTTTTGTTTCTCCCCTAACCTTCATTAGTCGCATAAACCCATAAACCATCGACGCCCTTTCTGTTTCTCCCTTAACATTCACTATCATCGGCGATCGTGAACACCCGAGATCTATGAACCATCGATTGGACACCCAGATCTGTGAACCATCGATTGGACACCCAGATCTGGGAACCATCGGCGACCGTGAACACACAGATCTTGATTGGACTCTTTCGTTCATCACCGATGTTGTTCATCGGGAAAGAAGAATAACACCAATCCCTAATCCAGGTTCAAAAGCGTCGGAGAAATTCCAGAACCTAACCCCGGACTCCTTGTGATACATTGTGAACACCAGGGACTCCGGCAATGTAACATCCCCCGTCCCCGTGGTCCGGAACGGGTGATGTCACATACGAGACTTAACATAATTACACTACTAAATCAGAGCTACTAATAAACTCCAAACATATATTACAATCCAAAATTTTACACTTCAAAAAGTGTTTATAAACTTAGAACGTTTATATAATAATGCGATTCTAAGAACTCCAAAATTTCACGCTCGATCTCAAGTCCCGTCCCCGTAAACGTCACTTCGTACCTGCCGTGTCAAAAAACAAAAATACGGCTGAGCACAGGGCTCAGTGAATGGATTATAATATAAGTTCGTAAATAATAATGAAAACATCAATAACGAAGCGGAAGACTTAAAAATTCAATTCGAAGAAAGTTCTTGAGACTGAAGTTCATAGTTCATTTAAATCAAAAGAAACGTTCGGTAATATAATCAAAAGCAATAATCTCAAGAACAGTTCACACTTTAAATTCAAAATGTAATATAAATAAAGTCCGTCAATTCCAGTCGTTGTGTTCGTGGGGTGGCCAAACCACACGAACTGGGTCGGCATGCGGGCACACACAACGGATCCCCCGTGAATTTAACCACGGTCACATATTCTGTGGGTAAAATCTAGAATCGATTCATCCGCCCTGGAGCCAACAAAGTCAGCCAAGTCCTCCCAGAGTGGGTTCACGTAAGCCACATAGGCTTAACTCTGGTGGACCGTCATCTGCAGGACGCTATGACAACAAAGCCGCCATAGAAGGCATCCCAAATATATGTGCCCATTTATTGGGTTCTTCTAAAATCAATGAAAACTAAACATATGCCACTTACCCAAATGGCGATCACATAAATTATAATCTATATACTTCACATTTTTCATAAACAATCTCATACGAGACACATTTTAATAAAACATCAAAATGTTCAAACAATTGATTCAATAAACCAAATCAATGTGTATGTGTGTGTGTATAATTCCCCATTTGTTTATCACGTTCGATTGATCAATCACAAGGTGGTGAACCACCTTTAGGAAGGGTCAACTACAACAAATAGTTGCCCACGATTCAAAAGAATTGAAATCCATACCTTAACCAAGTTGAGACGTATCACTCGATCAACCGAGACTCACGACGAACTTTAACTCATCCAATTGCCTATTTAAACCATAAATTACTATTACTCGCATAACATAAAACTCAAAGATTATTATCCTAAGCTTAATCATGAAATTATATTCTCTTAGCCATTAAACCGAACATTTGGTGTGCGGTTAAACATCTAGATACAAATATAACCGTTTTGATTCTAAACTTTTAACCGTTTGTAATTTTGACAAACCTAAGCATTTCTAAACATATATTTGATCATAACTTTGCAATAACATGTCATAATCTACCAACCAACTTCAACTACCCAAACCTACCAACTTAAATAACTTAAGAAGAATTTTATACCTCTAAGAAGGGTTCGTCGCGTAGATTCCAAATATGTAATTTTTACCTTGATTTCTTCAATATTTTGACTTCAAATTTTAGAGAGAAGTAGAAATATAGAGAGAGAGAAAAAAGAGAGAATATGGCGGTGATGGTATGAACCGTGAAGATGACTATGGATGTCTTAATATTTTTAAGGTTAAAGTTATGTTTTGTATATATGTATATATTTTACTTTATATATATATGTATATATATATAAAATTTCTACGTAATATATATATTGCAAATTTTTAATATATATATGTTATATATATGTAATATATACATAATATATATATATAACGACTTTAGGTTAATGACAATTTTAACCCTTAACTATCTTTGGTTACCATTTTTTTACGATTCAATTCGGGTAAGAATAATTATACGTTTTAAAAACGGAGTCTTACAATTATTCCCCCCCTTAAAAAGAGATTTCGTCCCCGAAATCAAACTTAGACAGAAAACTTACATCGATTAAGGAACTCGGGGTACTCCCGTCGCATGTGCTCCTCGGTTTCCCATGTCGTCTCACGTTCAGAATGATTTTTCCATAGAACTTTTACGAAAGGAATCACTCTCTTCCGTGTACCTCTCTCATCACGATCAATAATCGCTTCAGGTTCCTCGCGATAAGAAAGATCAGGTTCTATACGTTCCAAGGGATATTCAATGACGTGTAAGGGATGATAGTTGTACCCTCGAAGTGAAGATACATGGAACACATTATGTATTTGGGATAATTGCGGCGGTAGGGCTAACCGGTAAGCCACAACGCCAACCCTTTCCAGAATTTCGAAGGGACCAATATATCTCGGGCTCAACTTTCCTTTTAGACCGAAACGTCTGATACCGCGAGTTGGGGAAACTTTCAAGAAAACTTTATCTCCCGGTTGGAACTCGATAGGTCGTCGTCGCTTGTCGGCGTAGCTCTTTTGACGAGCCTGAGCCTCTTTCATCATTTGACGCGCAATTTCAACCTTCTCGGTAGTAACTTGTACCAGTTCTGGGCCTTCAAAAATACGTTCTCCAACTTCATTCCAACAAGTCGGTGTTCGACATTTTCGGCCATAAAGTGCTTCATACGGGGCCATGCCGATACTTGACTGCCAACTATTATTATAGGAGAACTCTATTAGGTACAAATAACTATCCCAACTTCCATGCCATTCCATCGCACATGCTCGGAGCATATCCTCCAGTGTTTGAATCGTACGTTCAGATTGCCCATCAGTTTGCGGATGAAAGGCTGTACTAAAATTCAAACGTGTGCCCCAAGCTTTATGTAAACCTTCCCAAAATCGAGATGTAAAACGTGGGTCTCGATCGGAGGTAATTGATACAGGAGTGCCATGGAGACGTACAATCTCACGTTGGAATACTTCTATCAATTTATCAATTGACCATGTTTGTCGGATAGGAAGAAAATGAGCCGATTTTGTCAGTCGATCAACCACTACCCAAATTGCATCGTGTTTCAAGGTCGTGCGGGGTAGTCCGACTACAAAATCCATAGTTACGTGTTCCCATTTCCATACCGGGATGTTCAGCGATTGGAGAAGACCACCCGGACGTTGATGTTCACTTTTAACTTGTTGACAAGTGAGACAACGAGCTACAAAATCGGTGATATCTCGTTTCATTCCAACCCACCAGTAATGGGTCTGTAAGTCGCGATACATTTTTGTTGTACCCGGGTGAACAGAAAACATAGATTTGTGAGATTCGGTCATAATCTGATCTGTAAGCTCCGAGTTATTCGGAACACAAAGACGATCCCGAAACCACAACACGTGATCATCATCGATCCTGAATTCCGAACTAACATTCTCTTTTGCTTGCTGGAAGTTCGCCCACAATTCAACGTCGTCTTGTTGGGCTTCTTTTATCCGAGAAATTAGAGTCGGTTCTACCATCAGATTCGATAGAATTTCTGTTTATGAACTCGGATAGATTTCCAGTCCGAACCGTTCAATCTCCAAAGCTAACTCTGTAGGAACAAGTAACGAGGAAACCTGTCCCACAACTTTACGACTTAAAGCGTCGGCGACTACATTAGCCTTACCCGGATGATACTGTATATGAACATCGTAATCCTTTAGAAGTTCGAGCCACCTCCGTTGACGCATATTTAACTCTTTTTGAGTAAATATATATTTAAGGCTCTTGTGGTCGGTGAAAACTTCACATGTTTCACCGTACAAATAATGACGCCAAATTTTAAGTGCGAAGATAACCGCAGCCAATTCGAGATCGTGAGTCGGATAATTGACCTCATAAGGCTTTAATTGACGTGATGCATATGCGATCACTCTACCGTTTTGCATAAGAACACAACCGAGACCTATCTTTGAAGCATCACTGTAAACTTGAAAACCTCTGGTGCCAGACGTTAATACAAGAACAGGTGCGGTAACCAATCGATGCTTCAATTCCTCGAAACTAGATTCTTGTTCGGAACCCCAATTGAATTTGACTCCTTTTCGGAGTAATCGGGTTAACGGTAGAGATATTTTAGAAAATCCTTCAACGAATCGTCTATAATAACCGGCCAGACCCAGAAAACCACGAACTTCAGATACGTTCGTAGGTCGAGGCCATTTAGTGACAGTTTCAATTTTCGTTGGATCGACTTTGACACCTTCCGCAGAAATTACGTGTCCGAGAAAAGATACTTGATCAAGCCAAAATTCACACTTAGAACGTTTTGCGTATAACTTTTTCGTTCGAAGAGTTTCCAAAACGATGTGAAGATGTTGATCATGTTTCTCTCTTGACTTTGAGTATATCAATATGTCATCAATAAACACGATAACAAAGTCGTCGAGATAATCTTTGAAAACCCGATTCATAAGATCCATAAAGACCGCTGGAGCATTAGTTAGCCCGAAAGGCATTACTAAGAATTCGTAGTGCCCATAGCGAGTTCTGAATGCGGTTTTCGGAATATCACAATCTCGGATACGAAGTTGATGGTACCCGGACCGAAGATCAATTTTGGAAAAGTATCGTGCCCTTTGTAATTGATCGAACAGATCGTCAATTCTCGGCAACGGATACTTGTTACGGATCGTTACTTTATTAAGCTCCCGGTAATCAATACAAAGACGCATCGTACCGTCTTTCTTTTTGACAAAGAGAACCGGAGCTCCCCAGGGTGAAACGCTGGGTCGAATGAAACCTTTCTTTAATAAATCATCGAGTTGAGTTTTGAGTTCCTTCATTTCAGTTAGAGCCATTCGGTAGGGAGCCTTAGAAATAGGAGAAGCTCCCGGAACTAGATCGATGGTAAATTCGACTTCCCGAACTGGTGGTATACCCGGTAAATCGTCGGGAAACACATCAAGATATTCGGAAACAACAGGTACGGGTGCAGATGTAGGGATTATCTGTTCGGGATCTTGTAACGAGGCCAGAAAACCTTCATTACTTTGCCAAGTATACTGGTGCACCGTAATAGAAGTTAAAGCGCTAACATCTTCTTTTGGAGTACCTCCTTGGAAGATTGCCTCTGGTTTGTCAACATCTCCAAATAATATTTGTTTGGCGTTACAGTCTATAGTTGCATGGTGGTGTGACAACCAGTCCATACCCAATATTAATTGAAAGTGGGACATATGCATTGGAAGTAGAGTGACCTCCCGTATGCGATTTCCAACAATTAACGGACAATTTGAAAATCGAGTTAACACACAGATTGAACCACCCATTGGGGTAGATATTACGACTGGACATTCGGTGGTTTGTTCATAAGGTTTTAACCGGGATTCTAATTGTTCAGAAACAACAGAGTGTGTTGCTCCGGTATCAAACAAGGCATAAACAGATAAATCATTTAAGTTAACATGGCCTGAAATCATACCCACTTGAGATTTGTCGCCAGGTAATGCAAAGACTCGCCCACTAGTAGTTGCTTGTTTTCCTTTTCCTTTTCCAGCTTTAGGACAATCTCTGGCCATATGCCCTTGTTCTTGACAATTAAAACACGAACCGGTCATCTTTAGACACGGACCCGGTCGATGTCGAAGATTGCACTTATCACAAATATTAATTGGACTCGAAACATTTTGACTCCCCCTGTTAGAAAACACTGGAAGTTGTGGCGTGAATTGACTTGAACTTTTATGTGGGTTAATGTTCGAATTTGACTTTACAAAACGAGGGTTGCCTTGGAAAGATCCAGGTCCACGTTTCTTATTGTCAAAGCGTGAAGTTAACTGTTGTTGTTGTGACCGATCAATATTCTTCGCTGCGTCGGCCACTTCAGTAACGGTATTAAAAGGAAGATTCAAGAGACTATCCTTATACTTCGAGTTAAGTGTCCATTTAAACTTATTGGCTTGTTGCGCTTGTGTGCCTGCGGTATTTCCTGCAAAACGATAAAACTTAAGAAAACGAGCCATGTAGTCGGCAACGGTTTCTTCCTCGCCTTGTTGGATCGTTGAATAGTCTTGCACATAAGCATCGCGATCTGCCGCCGTAAAATACTGATTGAAGAAAAATTCTTTGAAGTTATCCCAAGATAAGTTCTTAACAGATGGGTCAGTTTGAACGCAAGCTTCCCACCAATTGTTCGCTTCTTTCTCAAACTTGTAAGTAGCCAAGCGGACCCTGTACTGATCTGGAATATCTAAGACATTAAAAGTCTTTTCGATGTGCCGAATCCAGTGTTCAGCATCTACTGAATCTACGGCCATTGAGAAAGATTGAGGTTTCTGTTTATTAAACCTCTCTAGCCATGTATGCATTTCTCCCGTTGGATTACCCGAACTTGATCCGGGATTTCCAATATTTGATGTAGGACCAGAATTTGGATTTGGATTTATATTCGGATTTGGAAGAAGATTTTGTGTCGTCTGTCGCATAGCCTGGATGGATTGTTCAAGATATGCAGGCATCATACTTGACATGGTCTGACGGACCACATCAGCAATATTAGGTTCACTAGTACCGCCCACTGGGTTGGGAATTGGGTTACCCTCATGTTAAGATCTGGACTTGCGCAGGCGACCACGTCTCGACATTCTAATACAGAACAACATCAAGATCAGAATTCAAAACAATTACGGATTGAAAATCAGTAAATATAATTAAATTCTAGTATACCCATTCTAATGTCTACCCAATTCTCACAGGTCAAACTTATTTAATCTACAAGTCGTAACCTATGCTCTGATACCATATTTGTAACATCCCCCGTCCCCGTGGTCCGGAACGGGTGATGTCACATACGAGACTTAACATAATTACACTACTAAATCAGAGCTACTAATAAACTCCAAACATATATTACAATCCAAAATTTTACACTTCAAAAAGTGTGTATAAACTTAGAACGTTTATATAATAATGCGATTCTAAGAACTCCAAAATTTCACGCTCGATCTCAAGTCCCGTCCCCGTAAACGTCACTTCGTACCTGCCGTGTCAAAAAACAAAAATACGGCTGAGCACAGGGCTCAGTGAATGGATTATAATATAAGTTCGTAAATAATAATGAAAACATCAATAACGAAGCGGAAGACTTAAAAATTCAATTCGAAGAAAGTTCTTGAGACTGAAGTTCATAGTTCATTTAAATCAAAAGAAACGTTCGGTAATATAATCAAAAGCAATAATCTCAAGAACAGTTCACACTTTAACTTCAAAATGTAATATAAATAAAGTCCGTCAATTCCAGTCGTTGTGTTCGTGGGGTGGCCAAACCACACGAACTGGGTCGGCATGCGGGCACACACAACGGATCCCCCGTGAATTTAACCACGGTCACATATTCTGTGGGTAAAATCTAGAATCGATTCATCCGCCCTGGAGCCAACAAAGTCAGCCAAGTCCTCCCAGAGTGGGTTCACGTAAGCCACATAGGCTTAACTCTGGTGGACCGTCATCTGCAGGACGCTATGACAACAAAGCCGCCATAGAAGGCATCCCAAATAATGTGCCCATTTATTGGGTTCTTCTAAAATCAATGAAAACTAAACATATGCCACTTACCCAAATGGCGATCACATAAATTATAATCTATATACTTCACATTTTTCATAAACAATCTCATACGAGACACATTTTAATAAAACATCAAAATGTTCAAACAATTGATTCAATAAACCAAATCAATGTGTATGTGTGTGTATAATTCCCCATTTGTTGATCACGTTCGATTGATCAATCACAAGGTGGTGAACCACCTTTAGGAAGGGTCAACTACAACAAATAGTTGCCCACGATTCAAAAGAATTGAAATCCATACCTTAACCAAGTTGAGACGTATCACTCGATCAACCGAGACTCACGACGAACTTTAACTCATCCAATTGCCTATTTAAACCATAAATTACTATTACTCGCATAACATAAAACTCAAAGATTATTATCCTAAGCTTAATCATGAAATTATATTCTCTTAGCCATTAAACCGAACATTTGGTGTGCGGTTAAACATCTAGATACAAATATAACCGTTTTGATTCTAAACTTTTAACCGTTTGTAATTTTGACAAACCTAAGCATTTCTAAACATATATTTGATCATAACTTTGCAATAACATGTCATAATCTACCAACCAACTTCAACTACCCAAACCTACCAACTTAAATAACTTAAGAAGAATTTTATACCTCTAAGAAGGGTTCGTCGCGTAGATTCCAAATATGTAATTTTTACCTTGATTTCTTCAATATTTTGACTTCAAATTTTAGAGAGAAGTAGAAATATAGAGAGAGAGAAAAAAGAGAGAATATGGCGGTGATGGTATGAACCGTGAAGATGACTATGGATGTCTTAATATTTTTAAGGTTAAAGTTATGTTTATATATATGTATATATTTTACTTTATATATATATGTATATATATATAAAATTTCTACGTAATATATATTGCAAATTTTTAATATATATATGTTATATATATGTAATATATACATAATATATATATATATAACGACTTTAGGTTAATGACAGTTTTAACCCTTAACTATCTTTGGTTACCATTTTTTTACGATTCAATTCGGGTAAGAATAATTATACGTTTTAAAAACGGAGTCTTACAGGCAGTAGCGGCGGTTACACTGAGGTCGAGAGGGAGGCAGTGGAGGGGAATATATTCACGGAGAAGAGGGGCTGGTGGAGAAGGGAAGATGGTCGGAATGACTTTGTCAGCGGGAGATGTTGCAGTGGAGCTTCAGGGCATGGCGACACATTCTTGAAGAAATTTTTTTAGGGTTTATGTGTATGGAAGAGAGAGAGAGAGAGAGAGAGAGAGATAGGAGCCGTATAAGGGAAAGAATGGAGAGATTTTAGGATTAATTCATTTAATTAGATATAGAAAACAAAGTTACCAAAATACCCTTTTGTATTTATTTAAAATTAATATTAATTATCTTAAATGTGTGGCTCATATTGGATCTCACAGTTACCACAAAATAACCAGTTCTCATTTGATTATGCCCCTATATATATATATATATATATATATATATATATATATATATATATATATATATATATATATATATATATATATATTTCAAATTAGGACCCAAAGTGTTAAAACACATAAACCACAAGGACCAAATATGTAATTCACTCTATAAATTAACTAGAGTGAATTGTGGATTTGGTCCCTATGGTTTTGTGATTTCTTTGACCATGGTGCTCATTCTATGTTTATTGTGGATTTGGTCCCTGTGGTATGCAATATATTGTGGCTAGGGTCCCTAAACACTAACATCATTAACTTTGAAGGGTTAAAGATATCATGTGTCTTGCACACTATGGGTATAATAGTTATTTTATTTTTCACTTTCAATTTATTCTATACACATTTAAAACATATAATACTAAATTGTGGATTTGGTCGCTATGCATCATTATCATCTTTAAAACACATTTATCATCTCTCTTAATTTTTTTTTCATCCAATCTTCATTGTCAAAGTACAAGAAAAACTAATTTGTTAAAGTGCAAAAAAAAAAAATTTACTTGCATTTAAAAATAACAATTGTTTGAACCCAACACTACATTCTAAAAAAGACAACCTATCAAAATAACAATTGTTTGAAACCAATATTACATCCCCAAAAAGACAACCCATCAAAATGACAATTGTTTTATATCAACATTTATGTAGTAGTTGTTGGCAACGTTTTATTTATTTTCTTGACGACATCTAAGTGACTTGAGTATGAAGTACATTAATTCTTCTCATAAAATACATAGACCATTTGGAAATGTGATATAATCATCTTCATTTTGGAGATCCAAACTTCATATAGTGCATTACATATTAAAATTCTAATTGAAAGGGTATGGATCCCCAGCAAGTGTCAAGTGACTTGGTGTGTAATTCAAGTATGACTATTTAGAGCATCTTAAACCACAACACCAAATTTAACATCAAAAATACCAAATTTGGTGGGTCCATCAACACCAAAAAAACCCCAACTCTAATCACACTCTAAAAAAACATCAAATATATATTAAATGTATATATAATTTACTTAATATAAATATGTTAATTTTAAAAACAAATTATTAATGTTAAAATGTTAATTTTGGTATAAATAAATTTTGATAGGCGATTTAACGGCCGGTTGGAGATGCTCTTATGACACTATTGTCTTCCCTTCAACCTCCTATGTCATAATATATTTGTGTTTACAGATGTCAACTGACATGCATATAAGCCTTTTCCCACATCATGGTTTCCAAATAGTCTATGCATTTTATGAAAATGATTAATGTGTTTCATACTCAAGTCACTTAGATGTCGTCAAGAAAATAAACAAAACCGTTGCCAACAATTACTACATAAATATTGATATAAACAATTGTCATTTTGATTGGTTGTCTTTTTGGGGATGTAATATTGGTTTCAAACAATTGTTATTTTGATAAGTTGTCTTTTTTAAGATGTAGTGTTGGGTTCAAACAATTGTTATTTTTAAATGCAAGTATTTTTTTTTTTTGCACTTTAACAAGTTAGTTTTTCTTGTACTTTGACAATGAAGATTGGATGAAAAAAAATTAAGAGAGATGATAAATGTGCTTTAAAGATGATGAGTGATGCATAGGGACCAAATCCACAATTTAGTATTGTTTGTTTTAAATGTGTATAAAATAAATTGAAAGGGAAAAGTAAAATGACTATTATACCCATAGTGTGCAAGGCACATGATGCCTTTAACCCTTTAAAGTTAATAATGTTAGTGTTTAGGGACCCTAGCCACAATATCTTGCATACCACAGGGACTATATCCACAATAAACATAGAATGAGGACCATGGTCAAAGAAATTATAAAATCACAAGGACCAAATCCACAATTCACTCAATTAACTATTTATATAAAAAGTTTGTGATCAGATGTTTAAAATAGAATCGGAAAAGTTTTACAACATCGTTTTAACGGTGATCCTGTGACATGTGTTAATCCAAGAATCTGTGAGTGATGTGATTAACTAAGTTTGTAAAAGTATAAAATCTACAGTTAAAAAAATAAATTGAAAAAATTTGGGAAAACCGTGTTGTAAAAAATATGCATGAGTCACACCTTATACAAAAGCTATCGACATTATCGTAATGGCGGAGACGCATTTTACGCCATGGCGCACTATGACACACGACATAACACGTCTTTTTGAACACGGGATCAGGGTCGTCCCTGGAGGAGGGCGGGTCAGGCGTACGCCCAGGGCCCAACGAGAAATAGGGGCCCAATTTTTTTTAACTATAAAAAAATTAGTTAACAAAAGAGACAATTTTTTTAATATCTAATAGGACTCAAAGAATTTCGTATTATATAAGGATCCAAAGTCCAAACATGTATTAACTAATTACACTTGAAATGAAAAAAAATATGTGAAATATTAATTGATTGTTCATTTTACAGTATTGATTATAGTTTCTTTAAGGTTTTTTTATATCTAGTACCAAAGTCTAAAATTACTTACCTAGAAAACCTTGATATATTATCCATCATTCATCTCTCACTGACTCTTTTGATTATTCAATCCATATGAATTCTATATTTCCTTAAGAATATGGTAAATTTCTTGATATTAACCAGGAGAACTCCTACTTTGTGTAAAAAAATTACCAATTATATTAAACGATCCAACTTATATCTATACATTGTTTTTCAAACATTATTGACTATTTATTACCTAATAATCTAATATTGAGTGCATGAATCTTAAGTACTCTCATATCTCAATCTATAACCAACATGAGTTTTTGATTCTAAGATTGATGATTCAAAAAAGGATTGTTTTAACCCTAAAAGTTTAAAATGGTGATAGAAAAACATTAGGATGAGGCGAGATAGGAACACAACTGATTTATATTGATTTACATAGAGTTGTACTCTGAATAGTCACACCGCAAATAATGTCAATCTATATATTAAATATATATCATAAGAATGTTTTTGACGTAGGAACAAATTAATGATGCTATGGAAAAATGATATGGTAGATCATATTAATTTATAAATAATTATTGATTGATTTTGTATCTAGGAATTCTCGGAAAAATGGTTTATATAAATTATTCGTATTTCTTGAATTCAATGTTATTTCTTATGATACAAAGCGATATATTAAATACTTTTTTCGTACTTATCGAGGGCCCTGTTTTATATCTCGCCCAGGGCCCAAATTTTGTCAGGATCGGGCCTGCACGGGGCTTAACCATAATAGCCTTAAATATTATCAAGTCAAAAGATGTTATACTATGATCACATGAGAAACATTTATGGCACACATACAACATTTCATGTAGTGTTCTCATGGTGGGTCTATCTGGTACACAAATTCACCAACTTTTACCCATACAGAAAAAACCATATCATGCACATGAGAGTCCCTATATGCCAGTCTCAATTGTAATACTTTGACCAGGGATGTTTTGAGAATCTTATAATAAGGTTATCATGTTCATATATTAACTTATAATATAAATGGCATAAATAGACAATGTATTTTATGAATCATAACTCATTATTTACAATCATTCAAATTACTTTTGGGCACATCACTAACATTTTCATCAGAACAAGCACACATGGCATGTATATTCTTTGGGTGAAAATTTACATCAACAACCG
The DNA here is from genome assembly GCA_954870635.1 of Arctium minus. Taxonomy (NCBI): domain Eukaryota; kingdom Viridiplantae; phylum Streptophyta; class Magnoliopsida; order Asterales; family Asteraceae; genus Arctium; species Arctium minus. Next base: position 71,208,130 of record OX941091.1, on the reverse strand, counting down.
TTGAGGATAAATCTTTACGACAAGGATATCCTCAACGAGGATAATATCTCCGACATACGATCGACAATAACCACGACCATCGACTATACTAGTTAACCCCAACAACCGTTATTTCTTCTATTTATTGCAAGTCCTATTTGTAATCGAAGATTTTTGACCAAAATTCGTTTCATCAATGCATCAAATGTAATTGACGACCAATATTCAATTACGTCATCAAGACATGACCGTTACAATCATTATGGAAATTGAGGACAATGTTTACACACATAACCTATATAAAAAACTCCAGGACATTCGAAGGGACACACTGAAATATATCTATCATTCTACTCTTAAATCACTCTAGAAGAACTCTCTACCGACAAAATTATTGTTCTAAGTTTATTTACATTATCTCATATTAACTATGTTATGTAATAACAATCATTGCAATTAAGGACAACGTCCATATTTGTCGTCAATAGTGCATCGACCATATCCACGATCGTCCGCGCTTTTTCACCCTCGATTGGGTTTTCCGCGTCACCAAAGTATCTGTGTCATTTTTTGTTATTATCTCGAAGGTTTAATCTGTAGTTAATAGCTTCACGATCCAAACCTCAAATTTCATTTTGTAATTTTTGGCATAAACATTTATTTGGTTGAGTCAAGTGTTAAATGTAACACCCCTGTTTTTGGCAAGTAATAATTCTAATTCCTCCAATGAAGCCTTCTAGAATTGATCCTTTAATGAGATATAACTTATTTGAATGGATGTGTTTAATATAATTAAATCTTGCGCACAAAGTCAAAATTTTCAGGACTCGGGGGTGTTGGGCGACAATGCCCGACGACTATGCCATAGAGCATTATCGCAAGGAAAAGTCGCGGGGATCAAACCCCTCTCGGTACGCTTTGGACGACAGTGCCCGGCGAGAAGGCCCTAGGTCATTGTCGCGACTCATTCTCGCAGAGAGATCTCGAGGCTCGGTAGAGGTGAGGCGATTGTGCCTGGCGAGAGTGCCATGGCACAATCGCATGGCATAGTCGCCGTCGGGGGGCAGGGGTTATAAATGCTACGTTTGAGAGCATTAACTTCACTCTCCTCCCAACCATTTTCACCATAAATGCTCTCATCTTGATAAACCTTCTCATAGGCGATTTTGGTCTCTAGTAGGGCTTCATCTCCACACTTTTTCAAGGTTTGTCAACCTCAAGATAGGATTTGGATTCTACATCTCAAATATCCTTCACCTTCACCATCAAACACTAGGTTTTTGGGTATTTCTAGGTTTTTGAAAAAACCTAACATTGTGAGTTCATCCTACTCCCTTTTAAAAACTTTATACATGTCAAAACTTATATATATTGAACTCATAATCTCCTCCTTGTTATAATTTCTTGTTTTGAAACATTTTGACGTAACTTGGGTATTTTAGGAGATTTTAGGGTTTTACCATTATAGTGAAGAGTTTTATTATATGTAGTATAAAATGAAGTTTTACATACATATTTATGATAGAATACTTGGGATGAGCCTATTTGGTCACATCTACAATTTTCACTATATTGGGAATTTTATTTGGTGAAAGTGGGTTTTGAGAAGGAAATAAAGGTATTGTTGTTTGTAAAAACTATGACTAGTTTCAAGTTGCATAACCTTTGGGGAAAATCACTTGATGAATATTTTATGTTGAAAAATGGGAAATGGTCATTGTTGGACCTTATTGTGAATTCAATCTCTTGTGTTAATATTTGCAAGAAATCCTCTCATGGTGATGTTTGGTAAACTTGAGAACTATATGTGTGATTATAGTTATGTCACAAATGTAATTGTGACTAGCCTTAGAATATTACTATTGGATCCATAGGTATAGAGTCGGCTTATTTTGGGATAACTCCCGTTTGTAGCTAGTTTGAGACATTGGGCCCTCGGATGGCAACTTGGTACGGTTATGTGGGACCGGATACTAGCCATGGACCATAAATGTAATCCTAGCGAACGAGTATGATTAGGATCATTGTGTACCCTCCTCCATGTATGAGTACGAGCCAATGAGCTCGTGGCCTTGATCCTAGTATGAGCTCACTAACATGGAAAATAGCTTACCTTCGTGTTTCGCTATAATTCTTGGAAATCGAGTCTCCTCCATCATCGCAAGATGCATTTTGGGACCGCACGGTCCCTACATGATTTATATGAAAGTCAAATTACTCCACATTCTTTGGAAAACATTTTATTGTTGAGTTATGTTTCATTTTATCTTTTTAAATGTTTGTTCTCACTAGACATTTATATTAGTTTCCATTATCAGCGGGGCTCACAAAGATTGAGGAATAAGCGTTTGGGCCGAGAGTGGCACTTTTGGAGTTAGACTTTTGGAAGCTTGGCGTACAGAATATGATATATTCCTTTTGGGAAATTTTGGTGACAATTGTTTTAATCTAGATAGAAGTAGTCTATATTAGTGAGTTTTCATTTATAATTTCCATTCATAGTTTTATAAACGCTAACATTTGTTCCCTTCTTTGGGTGATTTCTTTATATATAATGTTTTTTGTTATGCCAATTCAGGTTTAAATTTACCCCTATTTTTAGGGTGTTACAAGTTGGTGTGTGTCCCACAATCAGTGCTAAACAAGATGACAATATCAATTCAATCAATTTCCATTTCTATTTCAAACTCAAGAATCGATTACACAGAAGCTCTCAAGATATTTCTCTCTATACAATATCACGCACAATACTCTTCTCTCAAAACTCTCACAATACATCTTGTCATATCCCTATTTAGAAACACTCACACCACTAAAAACACTTACAACACATAACTTGACTTTGACTTTATTACAAAGACTTTGACTTTCTGCTTGAAGGGCTTTAACTTGAGCTTTTGACTTTGATTTTCAGTCTTCAGTCTTCATGATCTTGTATCCAACATATTTGTGCACTAACAATCTCCCCCTTTGGATCAAGGTCATCTTCAAAAAGATATGCATTGAAATCTCCCCCTTTGATTGATTTTTAACAAATTTAATTTCCCCCTTTTATGCTTAAAAACAGTCTTCAATCTTTCTGTAATCTCCCCAAAGTCTGTGAGTATGATCTTCAAAATCGTAAACAATCTCCCCCAAGATAATAGAATCTTTTTCAGACATCAGAAAGAAATTATCTTCAGAATTAGCTCGCTTTTCTTTAGCAAATCAAGCTTCAAAGAAAATTTCAGTAATTTCCCACAAATATTCTGAAACACTTGAACTTTTTCTTTCAATTCCAAACAATTTTCCCATATCTTGCATTCTTTGACACATTCTTTCAACAAATATTCTTCAAATCGTCTTTCTTGAAATGAGTTCTCCTTTAAATTCCCACATTTCTTTAACTTCTCCTCCATAACTGTTACAAACTCTTATTCAACAAACATTTCTTGAACAAATCTTCTCCCCCTTTTTTATGATTGTAGCACAGAAATCATCAAAACTTCTTCAAGAAATGTCATAAGACTTTTCTGACCATTGATCCTTATCACAGAGCCTCTGACCATCCTCCGATTCATAAGATATTTATCCGAATCTTTTCAAATTCAGACAAATTAGAGTGTAACACCTGAATCAACAAATGAATCAGTTAGAAATGCCTGTCAGAAGCACAAAGCCACTGTGTAACAAATACACATTGGAAAGGAGCGTTTTGATGTTCACTCCCCCAAGTCTTCCATTCAATCATCGAATAACACAAGGTTAAACTATGAACGTTTAGACCAAAAAACGAATTCTCTGTGTGTTCGTGCTTGTGTATGAAAGAATTAAGCATGATGATTGCTTTTAATAGGCTCAAAATGTGTAAACCATTGAGACAACAACAGTATTACACGGACTCAATTATGCATGATCGAAGTGCGAATGTGGGGCAGACTTCTTTCTGTTTCAATATCCAGATTTTCCAAATGAAAATCAGATAGATTATATGTTGCATCCCCAAGAAAAATTGAAACATCTTCTTTTTAAGAAAAAGATGAGTAGCTGGTGGGGTTTTAAACAAGAGTTGGCATGGGCTAGTTGCCTGTTTCAATGATGTTCACGAAGAATTGTGAAACAACAGTAATGTGGTTGCCCGACTCAGAAAAAGTTGGTGCAGAGTTTGATATTCTTTTACTCTGATCTCTCACCCTCTTTCTTTTTAACATTGAAGCTCACTTCTAACCAAACTCTCTTGTCATTTTACCTCATCACACATACCCACACTCAGATATTTTGACTCCTCGCCTCTCGATCACTTAAGGATAACTTCTTGGGTAGGAAACACTGGTTAACGTGGATCCATAGAAGTTATGTTAAATCCTCACACAATGAACCCATGTTGTCCTATAAGCAAAGCGTTGCGCAAATGGTTTAACTTTTTAGTTAAAGCACATAATGAAATACATGTCAGATAAATGTATGCTCATGAAGATAATCATGAAGATTTGAGAATTTTTATCATGAAAGATTTTCTCAAAAACAAGTATATTGAAATGAATAAAATGAATAAAAACTTCTTGTTTGAGAATCTGACAATGTATGAAAAGATCAAATATGAATGATTTATCGATCAAGGCTTAAGTCATGAAAAATTGGATATTGTCTATAAGAACAATTATAGACATTCTTGAAAGAAACATTTTGAACAAAATTAACGCTCAAATAGCAAATAATTTCAAACGGGATGTCTTACCATCGAAATTTGGTTTCAATAGGAGACATGGTAAGAACTTGGTCAATAAAGACTAAACCGGTGTGTGTGAATACTTGAAAGTATATGGAAAAGATATTACACAAGTATTTATCTTTGGAAAAACACGGCTAGTTAATCATTAAAGCACATGTAAATTGAAAACATTTAAAATCACACTTCTAAATTCATGAAATCATTTTGAGAACCGAGAAGTGGTTTGAACATTTAAGAACATGTTTTCATATCTGAAAGTCGTCCTTCTTTCAGACATGTATGAGATTAAGTTTAGAATGATCCTTACGCTCAACTTAAATCTCATGAAGTCAGCTCGAAAGTCATGATTGATGTGATCATGTAAGCTCCCCTTCAAAATCTGCATTCAGTCACAAAGTCGTCAAAGTACCAAGTCTTCTTCACAAAATTTATCGAAAGGCAATGACATTAAAAGCAATAAACGTGTTAAGAACGAGTTCTGATCAAATGTAATCAGAAATCAATGTCCTTACTCCGCATGAAAATTTGCATCATATGATATATCAGTGAAAATATATGCAAAATTCTTTAATTTCCCCTATAAAGTAGATCATCTTTACATTGTCTCACACTCCCCTTGAAATCATGAACAAACCTTTCAGTACAGATATCTTCCAGATTAAAAGTAAAGAAATGAAGAAAAATAACAAAACTAAACTATACTAGGTAACAACAGATTAAGTCTTGAGATTTAACATGCCAAGTTTTGAAATGAGAAAATTAAATCTCTTTTCATCAAATGGCTTGGTAAATAAATCTGCAAGTTGATAATCTGTGTTTACAAAGTAAAGTTCGATTGTATCTTTTTCAACATTGTCTTTGATAAAATGATATCTCACGTCGATGTGCTTGGTTTTCGTATGTTGAACAGGGTTTGCAGATATTGCAATGGCACTCTTTGAATCGTAGTAAATCGGGATTTTGTCGTACTTGAAACCATAATCTCAAAGTTGTGTCCGCATCCGCAACACTTGAGAACAACAGCTAGTCGCAGCTACATACCCTGCCTTAGCTGTTGAAGTAGATACACATAATTGTTTCTTCGAAGCCCAACTCACGAGTTTATCGCCTAAGAATTGAATGTGTACCAAAGTACTCTTCCTGACAAGTATACAACCTGCATAATCTGCGTCTGAAAATGCTGTGAGCCTAAAAATTCGGATACCACAGACCAAGATCTGCAGTGCCTTTCAGATACCTAAAAATTCGCTTAACTTCAGACATATGAGATTCTTTAGGTGAAGTCTGATATCTAACACATAAGCATGTAGAAAACATTATATCCGGCCGACTAGATGTCAAGTACATTAAGGAACCAATCATACCTCTGTAGGTTCTAACATCGACAACTTTTCCAGAAAGATCAACTCCAATCTTAGTTCCAGGTGCCATCGGAGTACCAATTGGAGTACAATTTTCCATTTTAAATTTTCCGAGAATATCATAAATGTACTTTGATTGATTAATAAAAATCCCCGTAGAAAATTGTTTGACTTGTAATTCGAGAAAGAAATACATCTCTCCCATCATACTCTTCTGAAATCTGGACACCATGAGGTTTGAAAAATTCTTATAGTACTTTGGGTTAGTTAAACCAAATATGATGTCATCCACATATATTTGAATTAAGATGATATCAGATTTCTCCTTTTTAATGAAAAGAGTAGTATCGATTTTACCTTTTGAGAAGCCCGACTTGACTAAGAATTTAGATAGAACATCGTACCAGGCACGAGGGGATTGCTTCAGACCGTAAAGAGCTTTGTCCAGAATATATACATGATCTGGTTTATCTGGATTGACAAAACCTTCATGCTGAGAGATGTAGACTTCCTCCTTTAAGATGTCGTTCAGAAAGGCAGTCTTCACATCCATTTGATAGACCGTGGAGTTCTTGTGTGCGACGTAGTCTAAAAACATTCTAATTGCCTCTATGCGCGCAACTGGAGCATAAGCCTCATCATAATCAATGTCTTCCTCTTTCCTATATCCTTTATCCACTAGTCTTGCTTTGTTCCTTATGACGATACCATCTTCATCTTTCTTGTTTTTGAAAACCTATTTCGTACCAATGATTGATTTACATTCAGGTCGTGGCACGAGTCTTCAGACTCTAAGCCCTTCAAATTGATTAAGCTCTTCTTGAATTGCGATTACCCAATCTGAATCAGCTAGAGCTTCAGATACTCGTGTAGGCTCTATCTTACTCAGAAAGGAATCATGCATGCACTGGTTCAATATAGCAGACCTAGTTTGCACCGGGTTGGACGGATCTCCAATGATTTGATGTATTGGGTGATCTTTGGTCCAATTGTGTTCATGAGAGAGTGGATTAGATGTCGATTGATCATGATCTTCATCTAAAAATCCACTATTATCTTCTTGTTCTTCAGGTAGGGGTTTAGTTGAAGTAGGCGGTGCAGAAGCTTCAGTTCGTTGGACATTGGATGTCTGTTGAGTAGACGTTGTGGTACACCCAACTGATTGAGTTACTTCTGGCTCTTCATTAACATGTACAACTTCAACTGATGGAGTAGGCGTTTGAAGTTGAATTTCTTGCTGAATTGGGGAATTTGATTCAGTTGATATATCTGAAGTAGTTGGATGATTGTTCATCGAATCTTCCGATCTGTCAACCACAACAAGTTTAGTCACTCTAGTACCAAGAAATTCATCATAGAAAAATTCAAACAGTAAATCTAAATCAGATAAATGTGATGTAGATGATGATGCTTTATCAGATTTAGTATTACTAATCATAGGTTATGGACTGATTTGCCCATAAGCTAAAACTCCAGTAAGAATGGGTTCTGAACTGCTTTGATCAGAAGCCATCTCTTCATCGAATGTTACATTGACGCTCTCGACTACAATTTTCGATTTCTTCAGGTAAACTCTGTAAGCTGTAGACGTCTGAGAATATCCGATGAAAATGCCTTCATCAGCTTTCGGACTGAACTTGTTCAAGTTCTCTTTATCATTCAGTACGAAACATCTGCATCCAAAAATATGAAATTGTTTAATGCTAGGTATTCGATTATTAATTAAAGCATACGGTGTTTTACCGAATCGGCGATGAATAATGGACCAATTTTGTGTATAACATGCAGTAGACACAACTTCAGCCCACAGAAATAGAGGTAGATCTGATTGACTCAACATAGTATGAGCGACCTCGACTAGAGTTCTATTTCGTCTCTCTACAACTCCATTCTGTTCAGGTGTTCTGGCAACAGAAAATTGATGTGTTATCCCGACCGATTCGAGATAATCTTCAACAATTTTGTTCTTAAATTCTGTGCCATTGTCTGTTCGAAGAAGCTTTACTGTATTCTGCAGATTCACTTGAGTAGTCTTTAGAAATGAGATGATGACATCGGGCGTCTCATCTTTTGATCTTAGAAATTTGACCCAAGTGTATCTAGAGTAATCGTCCATAATCACTAATACATATTTCTTGTCGTTAATGCTTTGAGTTCGCATCGGACCGCAGAGATCCATATGCAGTAATTCCAAAGTAGAACTTGTACTCGGTTCAAGCTTAGGCTTATGAGCGACTCTTTTCATCTTGCTATTCTCGCACGCTGCACACAGATGTTCTTTTACATATTTAAGCTCTGGAAGTCCTTTCACTAAATTTCCAGTGACCAACTTGTTGATGTACCGAAAGTTCAGGTGAGATAGCCGTCTATGCCATAACCAACTTTGTTGCATAGAAGCTTTTGAAAGTAGACATACCTCATGATCAGTCTTGACTTTTGACAAATTAATCATGTAGAGGTTTGACTTTCTTGTCCCGACCAAGAGTTCTTTTCCGTCTTCAGTTCTAACACAACATCTCTTGGCCTTGAAATTTACCTCTAAGTCCTTGTCACAAAACTGACCAATGCTGAATAGGTTATGTCCTAGTCCTTCTACATAGCTCACCTTCTTGATCGTTACATTATCTTGTACAACATCACCATATCCAAGAATCGGTGAAAACTGGTCATTTTCGAATCGAACGTTCCCGCAGTATTTCTCTGTATAGTTAGATAAAATATCTTTCTGCCCGGTCATATGCTTTGAGCAACCAGAATCCAAGTACCACATATGACGGGTCTGCACAAGAGAAATCATGAAACAATTGGTTTAGGTACCCATTTAAAGATAGGTCCTACAGTGTTAGCACATGATTTTGGAATCCATATGAATTTGAATCCTCTTTGATTTTGAACAACTTTTGAAACATGAGAATGATATACAAGATGTAGATCCCAGTACAGTGCAATCACGGACAATAATATCAATGAAGAGCAGTTCATGAATCACAACCTCTAGTCATATGATTAATATTCAAGAAAGGTTTAGGTTTACAGAGAGAATAGAATTATAAATGAGATCTAAACTTTTCTAACCTGAAATATGAAAATCAACAGGCCTTATATATGGCGCGCACAAGGCCTAAAATGGGCTTTGGGCCCATTAACAAATAACAATCAATTAATTACAAATCAACCCTTATAAATGCTTTATACAACTTTCAACACACAAGACTTTCAGTCCTAACAATCTCCCCCTAAAGTTGAATAAGGCATTTATCTTCTTGAAATCTTCATGCCTTGATCTTCATTCCCTCGTGAATATTTGAAGAACTTTGGTGGGGCATGTCTTCATGTCTTTCCAAACTCCCCCTTGAATAAAGCTCTTGGTCTTCATAGTTTCAACTTTGTAACCAGATTCAATGTACAGTAGCCTCGACTGAATGCACTATCAAGCAGCTTTCAACTGTAGAAACTCGACACATCGGATCAGCACATAAGAAAGATAATGTGCGAGTTACGTGACATTCCACAGTGCATCTTCAGTTTAAAACAAAGAATCTGTCTTTGAACTGCGAGTTGAATAGACTTTCATCTCAAGAACTTGTTTCAATTAGCGCGTAGGAGGAACAATCTTGTAGCAGACACCACATGATACGGGATAGAAGACAAATCAAGCAAGAAACTATGCATATTTAGAGATGGAAAAAGAAGCAGAGCAGAAAAAGTCCGCCGAAATGTATAAACTGTAGGCTATGACAATAAAATCTTTTCTACTTAGTTGCAATCTTTGAATCCAAAGGCTTTTCACCCTCAGATTTAAGATTTGACTTTGAAATTGAACTTTGTAAATCTCTCCCCCATTTTGATGATTGTGAACATCATGATCATCAAAACTCTTCAATTTCAACACATTCTTTGATCTCCTCCTTTGTGATGAACTAACAATCTCCCCTTTATGATAATTTGACATTCTCCGCCCTTTGATCTGAGTATCCGTCAATTCATGAAATGTATATATCCGAATCTTTTCAAATTCAGATATAATAGGAATTGTAAACCTGAATCAACAAATGATACAGTTAGTATGCCTGTAAGGAGCACAGAGCCACTTTGTACAACAGATGTACTTTGGAAAGGAGATTTTGTGATATTCACTCCCCAGGGCTTCCATTCAATCATCGAAAAACCACAAAGGAATTTTCTATGAATGTTATGACAAGAAAACACATTCCTTGTGTGTACGTGCAAGTGTAGAATGATTGAAGCTACTTAGCTTTCTCAGGCTAAAAAATGTTTAAACTGTTGAGACAACAACAAATATTACACGGACTCAATGTGCATGAAAGAGGTGCGAAGGTGGAGCAACTTTCCTTCTTTTTCAATATCTAAATCTTCCGATTGAAGACTAGATAGCAGATATGTTGCGCCCCCAAAGAAAATTAAACATTTCTTTGTTAAGAAAGAAACGAGTGGTTGGTGGGGTAAAAACAAGAGTTGGCATGGGCTCACTGCCTGTTTCAATGATGTTCACCAAAGAATGTGAACCAATTAGTTGATGTGGCTGCCCGACTCTGATACCAATTGTAGATCCCAGTACAGTGCAATCACGAACAATAATATCAATGAAGAACAGTTAATGAATCACAACCTCTAGTCATATGATTAATATTCAAGAAAGGTTTAGGTTTACAGAGAGAATAGAATTATGAATGAGATCTAAACTTTTCTAACCTGAAATATGAAAATCAACACGCCTTATATATGGCGCGCACAAGGCCTAATGGGCTTTGGGCCCATTAACAAATAACAATCAATTAATTACAAATCAACCCTTATAAATGCTTTATACAACTTTCAACACACAGAACTTTCAGTCCTAACACAAGATATGAACCAAACCAATCATCAGAACATTGCTGAGACACAAAACCATTTCTACGATAAGTAGAAGATCTATTAGTAGACGGAGATAATCGGAATAATTGCTTTATTGAATAACGCTTGTAAGAAGTTACAAGTTTTGGTTTATGAAAAGCAACATTGCCAACTACGTCAGTTTTACTATTAGTCGTTCTATTACAATGAGAATCAGAACATGATTTTGTAGTCTCGTCAACTATCTTCTTTGGTCGCCATTCCGATCTCACTCCAGAATTTCTCTTATTCACATCTGAAACATATGAACTTTTCAAGTTAGAACTGTGAGATTTGAAAACTTGCTTGTTCTTTGATTTACCAGTGGTTGTCCGTTTATGTGAATGCCTAGATTTCTTCTTCTTACCTTTGACGTTGTTGGTATTCACAGAGACTGGTTTATCAACTTTCGTTGATGTTTCACCTTTTTCAAACACATTGGGTAAAAGGAAGAGTTTAACTGAAACACGCACGAAAGAAACGTACCGCTACATCTACCAATTGTCATAACATTAGCAAACCAATTACACTCATGTAAAATATCCTCGTAATCACATTAGCTAAGTGAGATTATGAGCATATAACACATAAGGGTTCCTATTACCATCATCACAACGCTTGATTAACATAACCTCCGTCGACTCTAAGACTAACCCATCTTAGAAGTTCTACCCAATCTCACAATCAGTGCCTATCAAACTCAGTCTAAGTCTAGACATCTTACATTCATGCCTAGTTCGCTTAAACTAGAGCTCTGATACCAACTTGTGACACTCTAAAATTCAGAGTAAAATAAAACCTGGAAATATGGCAACAAGACATCCGAATTGATATAAACTTCCCATAAAGGGGATCAGTCCTTAAGACTATACACAATCTAAACGGATATAGAATTCATCAACAAACTAATCTAAACATAACTGTGTAGACTACATCACTTGACGAACCAAAGTTCACTAAAAGATGGGACTTAAACAATGCCCAACGCCAAAATAATAGACATCTCAAAATGCCTTGAGTCCACACTCGACTCTCAAAGACCCTGTGCAACCCACCGCTAAGGGAAACCTGTTATACACATCATTTGAGAAAAAGTGTTAGGCTTAAAGCCTAGTGAGAACATACAGTTTATAATTTCAAGAGATATAAACTTTTGTATCAAAGGGAATCTTTTCAAATAAGCATTTCCAAGTTAACTGTTGATAAGAATGAAATCCATTAAAAAGAGACCATAAACCTTCTTTCCAGAACCTCACAATTTAATGCACAAGTAGTTCTTTTATAAACTTCCCGAAATATAAACATCAGTATCATAAGGAAATCTTTTCATAAAGGTTTAATTTATAAAAGATAACATTTCGCCACAACCGGGCCTTTTCGGTCCAAAACTCATCATACGATGACAAAAGAACCATTTTACCAGGGATTGTGGTGTAACACAAAGTAGACCACCAATCCGAGTTATGAGCTAAACAATTGGAATCCGAGGATACGAACACATAAGTCCGTGCTACAACGTGAGATCTAGCCCCAAGCAAAACCAATGTATACTCCTTCACTAGGATCACTATGAACCATGGCTAGTATCCAGCCTCACATAACCGTACCAAGTTGCCCCCGAGGATCATATGCATCAATAGCTACAAAATGGGGAATGTGACATCCCAACAATTTAGTCGACTCATAACCTAGGGATCCACTAGTAATGGTACAGACTCGTCACAACAACATATGTGACCAACCATAAATAAACATATGGTATAAACACATTTTATAAACAAAATGTCATTTCCAGTTCAACTTCTGATAAGAATGAAAATCATTAAAAATGAGTTCTTAAACATTCTTTTCACATATCCACATAATGTGCAAGTAAAACATCATTTTACTTCAATAAGGCGGAAACAGTCATTTTAGTCAAAACTGATCGGGAACCCCGAAAATCACCAAAAACTTCATTTATATCAAAATATAGAGAACATGAAATCATACCGTAGAAATACTTCGGATTTCGCAAATAAGAGTTTTGACATGTATAAAGTTTGTAAAATGGTAGTTGGAACTCACCAGTAGGTTTTTAGAATAAAACCCGGGAAACCAGATAACGATCACGACGAAGAGGTGAAGCTTAAAACACTGACCTCTTGCTAGAAACACCGAAAACTAGCAACCAAAAGCTATCTCGAAGATCGAAAGAAGAAATGAAGAAAAGAAAGAGAGAGAGAGAGAGAAACTGATATTAAGAGATATTTGAAAATATCTCTCAATATAGATATTTAAGCTAGCCTCGAAAAAGTAAGGTCGTGCGCCCTCAAAGAAGGAAATGCGCACGACCCGTGTGCAAGCCCACTGTCTCGCCACTGTTTCATACGCACGACCCGTGCGTTTTCTCTGAAGGAGGGCGCACGACCCGTGCGCCCTGTAGACAGACGCAGAGACCTCCTTTTCCTCTAAACAACCTCGCAAAACGGCCAAACGAAATTCGGGGTGTTACATGTGGATTCTCGTAACCAAGACCCCATCACTCACTACTCTCCTTTGGTTTGTTCAGGTGAACGATTTTTTCAGTTTAACCTAAAGTATAAAGTTTTTCTTCCAAAACATTCACTTTATCAGTTAAAGATTTGTTTTCTTTCTTTAATGATGAACACTTTTTCGCAACCTCTTTAACCTCAAATTCACATAGTTTGTATTTTGAAGTAGTTTCAGACAATTGATTATGAATTATAGTCTTTTATTTAGCGCTGGTATCAATATTTTTGTGTAAAGCATCAATCAATACGTTCTTCTCAGCAATATCATTGTTGAGTTTCAGTATTGATTGATTTTTCTCCTTGATGATACATTTCTCGTGTTTAAGCTTAGACTGTAATTCCTGGAGTTCAATCATCATGGCTTGCATTTGGTTAAGGAAATCTGATTAAGACATATCACATACCTCTTCAGTATCTTCACCATCAGAATCTACTTCTGCTTCAGTATCATTCTTACCCATGAAGCACATGTGAGCCTTTTCTTCCTTTTCTTCCTCATCTTCAGAGTGATCAATCCAGTACTCATCTTCGACCATTAGTGCTTTTCCAGAGTCCTGTTGCTTGGCCAAAAGCATCTTGTTCTTATAATACTCATAATTGCGTACCTTCGGTTTTCGGTAATCCTTGGCATAATGGCCAACTTTCCCGCAGTTGTAGCATTTAACTGGCTCAGACCTGTACTTCTTTTCCTCCGACCTTTTATCTTCAAATCTCTTGCTTTCAACTCTCTCTTTGTGCTAGTAGTTTCTTGAACCAGATGAGTATCGTTGACTGTTCGACCCCGGTTTCTTATAGAATTTCTTCTGAAAAGCTTTTGTCAAAAGTAGCATGGCCTGTTTTAGGTTTTCACAGTCATCAGAATCAGAATCTTCCTCACTTTCAACTTCATCGGACTCAGAAACTATAACCTTCTTCTTCATGCTCACATATCTCTTTTCTTTCTTCTTTACCACCAAAGCAACCGGATCAGTAACCACTTTCTCAACTTTCTTTTTCTCATCTTTAATTTCTTCTACCTCTTCCTCGTTTTGCTTTAATGTCTCAAACACCTCATGAATTGGTATTTCATTCAAATCCTTCATCTGCTTCATTTGTCATATGAACCTCTTCCACTCGGGTTGTAGAATACTCAGGAATTTGACATTCAACTCTATCTGAGACTTCATGACTTTATTCTTGCTTAGCTCGTTCAACAGAGTCACAAACCTGTCATAGGTAGCCTCAAGAGATTCACCCTCCTTTGTCTTGAATTCTTCGTAATTGTGCAAGCAGTTTGATACTTTCAGTTGGTTACCGATATTTGATCCGAACATCATCTTCTCAAGATGATCCCACATCTCTTTGCCCGTGGCATTGTAGCTATCAATCTTTACGTATATCTCGTTCGGAATCCCTTGTAAAATAAACGACCTTGCCAGTCTATCAGCTTTAATTCTTTTCCTTTGTTCATCAGTGTATTCTTCAAGTGGCAATGGGTACTCCTTGTTGACTACTTCCTCACCATTTTCTCCTTTAGTAGACAGAATATTTGTAGGAGGTTTCATCACTCCTTCTTTTAATGAGATTCTGATGTAATCTCCCAAATCGTTCCGGTTGATAAAATCTAGGAACCTATCCTTTCACTGTTCGTATTCGCCCTTAAACAGAACTGGTGGCTTTACGTCAGTACCAATAGCTAGAGCCTCTCTGGAAGTCATCTTTAACAAGCACTGAGATAAACTGATCTTCAGAAATTCAGAAACAAACTGGACTTCAAAAGGTCAAACTTGGTCAACGCACTAAAAACTCAGAAAAATTCTAAGTATAAAACTCGTAGATCAAAGCTTCGCGCAAAACGTGTTATGCGCGTTTCTGTTTCGTGCACAACACAGGATAAGAGTTCTTAGTTCTCGCACAAAGAGATGTGCGAGTTATGGGTTCACGCACGCTGAACCTTGCGCGTTTCTCCTTCGCACAAACCACTTCTAGCGACTTTTCTAAGATGTCACTTCGCGCAATGCGTCTGCGTGTTTAACACTTAGAAATTTTTTCGAATTTTCACTTCACACAAACAAACACTTCTCGCAGATACTACTTCGCGCACGATGAAGATGATGAACAGTACAAACTCGCACAATGTGTCTTGCGCGTTTCTACTTCTCACACGTCACAACTTGCGAGTTCTTCATTCTTTTCCGAGTTTCTATGTCGTGCGTGTTCTTTAGCCTCTGCGTGTTCTTGCCTTTGCATGTTCTTTGGATCTTGCGTGTTCTTCCTTAGTTCGTTCAAAACTAACTTTTTCACACTTAAATCGATCCAAACTTTCACTAATCGATCTGAAACGTCGCATACATCTTCTAATTCACCTTACGAACAAATTACAATAGAGGAATTTTAAACTAATACATCAAACTTACAAATTCGATCTAATTACAGTGCGTTTCTTAATCTCGAACTGAAAAACGAAGAAGATCCAAAATTCACACTGAACAAGTATGAATTTGGCTAAGCAAATCAAACAATAAAAGTTCTCGACACCAATTCAGATCTAAAACAAACAATTACAAGATCAAAACAATACAAAATCGTAACAATCCAATCTGAACAGGCTACTTGCGAGTTCTTGAAAAGTCGACTAAAAAATCTTTGAATTAAACCGTGTTTCTGAAAATCTGTATGCTCTGATACCAATTGTGTGTCCCACAATTAGTGCTAAACAAGATGACAATATCAATTCAATCAATTTCCATTTCTATTTCAAACTTAGGAATCGATTACACAGAAGCTCTCAAGATATTTCTCTCTCTACAATTTCACACACAATACTCTTCTCTCAAAACTCTCACAATACATCTTGTCATATCCCTATTTAGAAACACTCACACCACTAAAAACACTTACAACATATAACTTGACTTTGACTTTATTACAAAGACTTTGACTTTCTGCTTGAAAGGCTTTGACTTGAGCTTTTGACTTTGACTTTCAGTCTTCAGTCTTCAGTCTTTATGATCTTGTATCCAACATATTTGTGCACTAACAGTTGGTATGAGAGCAATAGTTTAAGTAAACTAGGTATGAATGTAAGATGCCTAGACTTAAGCTGAAATACTAAGTCATAATTTATGATATTGGGTAGAACTCCTAAGATAAGATAGTCTTAGAGTCGATGGAATTGTACTAATTGAGAATTGTAATGTTGGAGACGAGAATTCTTGTGTATGATATGTTCATAATTTCACTTAGCTAATGCTATTATGAATATGTTGCTACGTGGCATGCTTGACTTACTATTGTTATGATGATTGATGAATGTAATAGTACGTTTATTCGCGTTTAACTCTTGTAAACTATTTCTTACCTCCATTCTTGTATGTGTGGCAGACTAAGATGGTAAGCATGCGAGGTAGACCACATACCCTTGTAGATGGACATGAGGTGACCGCTTCAAAAACAACCAACTAGAGAGGGTTAAGACCACGGTAATTCCGCCTGTGCCGTCATTGTTGGGCGGAGGGCCCGAAATTATACCGAGGGTTGATCTGGCTTCGTCCAACCCGGTCATCCGTGAAGTGTCCCCTCAAATGGAGATGATGACTAGCATGATGCTGATGATGAATGAAGCTATGGCCAAACAACAAGAGTTCCTCATGAAAATGATCAAAGATAGGGATGTTAGCAACCATAGAAATGAGGCGGTTGCCAAGAACGTGGTGGTGGTGGATCTGTGGGTACCGGAAATGTGATCCCTACCAAGGATCCAGTGTTGAATGACGTGAGGAAAGGTAGAAGGGCTTGCTACTACAAATCCTTCTTATGCAACAAGCCACCGGAGTTTGTCAGATCAGATGATCCAGTTGCTTAATTGAACTGGATCCGAGAGATTGAACAAGCCTTTAATGCTAGCGAGTGTGATGAAGTTCAGAAAGTAAGATTTGGCTCCTAAATGTTTCTGGGACCCGCACTCATTTGGTGGAATGTCACCAAGTCCACCCTTACGGCTACTGTTCTGGCACAGTTGACTTGGACCGTGTTCAAGAAGAAAGTCATGGACAAATATTGCAATGAACGGGCTTTGGATCGCATCGAGGAAGAGTTTTGAACTCTAAGGAAAGGGAGTATGTCAGTGAGAAATTACACCCGACGATTCATGGAGAAACTGGATTTGGTGGGGGCATGTGGCCCCGAATGAGAAAGAGAAGGTTAAATCCTCCCTCAAGGGCCTACCGATGGACATGATGGCGATGGTCCGCAACTCCAAGGCCTCTACCCTCTGTGAAACAATGGAGGAGGCACATATTATGGAATATGTTTATGTGTGTCCCTGTGATTAACGATTCAATCAAGTAAATAATTAAGCAATACGATTATGCAAACCTGATATTGATTTATCAATCGAATCGAATGATTACAAGTGTTGATGAAGAAATCGATCAATCTCTCTCTCTCTCTGTTTTTCTCTCTCGTCGCTGCTCTCTCTCTCAAAATCTCTCTGTGTACGGCGCACAACCCCAACTGCTAAACAAAAACCCTAAAATACAAATAAATACCATAAACGTATTTTAAAACAAAAGGGCTGAAACGAAAATACAGAAACAACCTTTGACTATTTATTATAAAGGACCCTAGACTATTTGTTGAGAGTCAACTTTATCAGCTTTGACTTCAGATTTCCATCTTCAGATATTGATGATCTTGAATCCAATAAAACTGTGCTCTAACAATCTCCCCCTTTGGATCAAGATCATTACTAAAAGAATTTAGCAATTCAATCTTCTCTTTTAAGCTCAGAAGTTGCAATCTCCCTCTTTGTCTTCAGAAAGTCGCAATCTCCCCAATGGATGAGAATAAAATCGCTTGGAAAGAAATTATCTCCAGTTTCAGTTTGGAATGCTTTAGCAAATCATCTTCAAAGAAACTTTTTTCAATTCAGCATATCTTCAGAAATTCTTTCAAAAACTTGTATTCTCCCAATTTCTTGGTTGACGAGGCTTCTCCCCCTTTTTGATGAAAAGAGCAAGGAGTTCATCAAAACTTTTCGTCAAGAAATGTCTGACCACTGATCTTGCAAATGGAACCTACGATTATCCGTCAATTCATAAAGATGTGCATCCAGATCTTTGCAAATCCAGACAAAATAGATAGGTAACACCTGAATCAACAAATGAACCAGTTAAAATTGCCTGCCAGTAACACGAAGTCACTGTTTGTAACGAATACACAATATAAAGGAGCTTTTATGATGTTCACTCCCCCAGGGCTTCCATTCAATCATCGAAACACCACAAAGGCAATTTCTATGAACGTTATGACAAAGAAACAAATTCTTTGTGTGTTCGTGCAAGTGATAGAAAGAATTAAGCATATGATGATTGCTTATAAGGCTCAAAATGTGCAAACCACTGAAACAACAGTTAGTTAAACACATACTCAATGTGCATTAGTGAAGTGTGAAGGTGGAGCAGACTTCTTTCTTTTCAATATCCAGATTTTCCAAATAAAAATCAGATAGCATATGTGTTGCGTCCCCAGAAAAATAAAAAACATTTTCTTGTTGAAAAGAAAATGAGTAGCTGGTGGGGTAATGGCAAGAGTTGGCATGGGCTAGTTGCCTGTTTCAATAATGTTAACTAAAGAAATGTGAAGCATTAGAAATGTGAAGCATTAGAAATGTGGCTGCCCGACTCAGAAAATAGTTGGTCAGAGTTTGATATTCTTTTACTCTGATCTCTCACCCTCTTTCTTTTAATCTTTAAGCTCACAGCTAACCAAACTCTCTTTTACATTTTCTCTCATCACACATCCCACACTCATTTCTTTGAATCCTCACACTCCATCACTATGGGTTTACTTCTTGGGTAGGAGACACTGGTTAACGTGAATCCATAGAAGTTCATTTAAGTCCTAGCATACTGATCCCATGTTATCCTATAAAGCATATGATGCTCAGATGGTTTAACTTTATCAGTTAAAGCTCAAAGATGAAGCAAAAACCATTTAAAAACACACTTCCAATTCAAGAAATCTGAATGAGAATCGGGAAGTGGTTTGAACATTTAAGAACATGTTTTCTTATGCTTGAAAGTTGTCCTTCTTTCAACCATAGATGAGATGAAGATAAAGAATTATACCTTTTGCGAGAAGTCTTACATCTCATGAAGTCAAGCTTAAAGTCATAAAGATATGATCTTGTAAGCATTTCTCAAACTGCAAAAGTCTTAAGGTCTAGTCAAAGTAACTTTATTCACTGAAATTAAAATGACATAAAGCATTAAAACAATTAAAGTACGAGTTCTGATCAGAAATAATCAGAAGTCATAGCCATACTCCTTTGACTTGTACGCTCCCCCTAAAATCATGCATCACTAACAAGTTACTAGTTACCACAATGCATAGATTAAATATGCTCCCCTTCAAAATAACATTGACCATCTATGAGGTAAGTCTCACACTCCCCCTAAGATCATGAACAAACTATTAAAGAGCATATATCTTGCAGAAATAATGATAAAGAAATGAGGAAAAGACACAATAAGAAACTTTAATAGGTAACCACCGATTAGGTCTTAAGATTTAGCATACCAAGCCTAGAGACAAGAAAATTGAATCTCTTTTCGTCTAAGGGTTTGGTAAACAAATTTGCAAGCTGATAATCAGTTTTTACAAAGTAAAGTTCAATTGTTCCTTTTTCTACATTATCTTTTATAAAGTGATACCTGACATCTATGTGTTTGGTCTTAGTATGCTGAACAAGATTAGCTGAAATCGCGATAGCGCTCTTCGAATCACAATAGATCGGGATTCTATTGAAATGAAACCCATAGTCTCACAGTTGTGTTCTCATCCACAAGACCTGAGAACAGCAGCTAGCAGCAGCTACATATTCTGCTTCGGTCGTTGATGTGGAAACACATAATTGCTTCTTCGATGCCCAACTAACGAGTTTATCACCGAGGAATTGTATATGACCCGAGGTACTTTTCCTGTCTAACATGCAACTAGCATGATATGCGTCTGAATAAGTTGTTAGTTCAAAGCTTGTATCTTTAGGATACCACAGACCAAGATCTGCAGTCCCCTTCAGATACCTGAAAATCCGCTTAACAGCAGACAAATGGGACTCTTTAGGATTGGCCTGATATCTAGTGCATAAGCATGTAGAAAACATTATATCCGACCTACTGGAAGTAAGATACATTAAAGAACCTATCATCCCTCTATAAGTTCTAACATCAACAGCCTTTCCCGAAAGATCGGTGCCAATCTTAGTACCAGGTGTCATCGGGGTACCAATCGGTTTACAATTTTCCATTTTGAACTTTCGAAGAATATCAAGAATGTATTTAGATTGATTGATAAAAATCCCTGTTGAAAATTGTTTGACTTGCAATCCGAGAAAGAAATTCATCTCTCCCATCATGCTCATCTGAAAACGTGACACCATGAGGTTTGCAAAATTCTTACAGTACTTAGGATTTGTAGAGCCAAAAATAATATCATCCACATATATTTGAATAAGAATGATATCGCCTTTATCCTTTTTAATGAAAAGAGTGGTATCGACCGTACCTTTTGTAAAACCTGACTTGACCAAGAACTAAGATAAGATATCATACCAGGCGTGAGGGGCTTGTTTCAGTCCATAAAGAGCTTTATCCAAGATGTAAACGTGATTAGGATTATCTGGATTCACAAACCCTTCTAGCTGCGAGACGTGGACTTCCTCCTTGAGTACACCATTTAGAAAAGTTGTCTTCACGTCCATTTGATAGACGGTGAAGTTCTTGTGGGCTGCGTAGGCTAAGAACATCCGAATTGCCTCTATACGCGCCACTGGAGCATAAGTCTCATCATAGTCTATCCCTTCCTCTTGCCTATATCCCTTGGCAACAAGTCGTGTTTTATTTCTGATAACGGTACCATCTTCATCTTTCTTGTTTTTGAACACCCATTTCGTACCAATGATGGTTTTACCTTCAGGTTTGGGTACGAGTCTCTAGACTTTAAGTACTTCAAACTGATTCAGCTCATCTTGCATCGCAGTTACCCAATCTGAATCGGCAAGGGCCTCAGATATGCGAGTAGGCTCGATCTTGCTCAGAAAAGATTCATGTATACATAGATTTGATGTTGCAGACCTAGTTTGCACCAGTTTTGAAGGATCTCCAATGATTTGATGTATTGGGTGCTCTTTGGTCCACTTATGTTCATGAGGGAGTGGATTAGATGTAGATTGATCATGTTCAGCATCTAGGAATCCACTGTTATCTCCTTCAGATGGTTCAAAATGAATGGGAGTTTCAGTTGAAATAGTAGTTGCAGAAGTTGCAGTAGGTACAACTTGATCAGTCTGTTGATCAGTCCTTACAGTACATCCTACTGAGTCAGCTACTTCTGTCTCGTCGGTGTTGGTCACAACTTCAACTGTCGGAGAAGGCATTTGAACTGGAACTTATTGCCGAATCGGGGAGTTGGATTCAGTAGAGATATCGGAAGTGGTTGGATGAGTAGTCATCGAGTTTTCCATCCTGTCAACCACAACAGATTTAGGCACATTAGATTCAAGAAATTCATCATAAATAGTTCAAATAATTAATCCAAATCAGATAATTTAGAAGTAGACGATGAAGCGTCATCTGATTTGTTCTCTTGATGTGCAGGTCCTGGACTGGTTGGCGCAGAAGCTAGTACTCCGGTTATTACGGGTTCTGAACTGACGTGCTCAGAAGCCATTTCCTCATTTAATGTAACGTTGACGCTCTTGATCACAGTCTTCGACTTCTTCAAGTAAACACGATATGCAGTAGATGTAGAGGAATAACCAACGAAGATGCCCTCATCTGCCTTAGCAATGGACTTGTTCAGATTCTCTCTGTCGTTTAGAACATAACACTTACACCCAAATATATGAAAATATTTGATTGTAGTTGTACGGTTGTTGATTAACGCATACGAAGTTTTCTGAAATCTGCGGTGTATCATGGAGCGATTCTGAGTGTGACACGCAGTCGATACAGCTTCAACCCACAAAAATAGAGGTAATTCAGATTGGCTGAGCATAGTTCGAGCTGCCTCAACAAGTGTACGATTTCACCTTTCGATGACTCCATTCTGTTGAGGCGTACGTGCAACAGAGTATTGATGTGATATCCCGACCGATTCGAAATATTCTTCAACTATTTTGTTCTTGAACTCTGTGCCGTTGTCAGTTCTTAAAATCTAGACTTGTTTCTGCAGATTGAGTTGGGTCGTCTTCAGAAATGTAATGAGAACTTCGGGCGTCTCCTCTTTAGACCGTAGAAACTTGACCCAAGTGTATCGCGTATAGTCGTCCACGATAACTAGCACGTACTTCTTTCCGCCTAAGCTTTGCGATCGCATAGGACCGTATAAATCCATATGAAACAACTCTAATGGAGAGCTGGTACTTGGTTCAGGCTTTGGTTTGTGTGGAGCTCTCTTTATCTTTCCCTTTTCACACGCTGCACACAAGTGTTCTTTTTCATACTTCAGCTCAGGAAGTCATTTCACTAGCTTTCTACTGACCAGTTTGTTGATGTACCGAAAGTTGAGGTGAGAGAGTCGTCGATGCCATAACCAGCTTTGTTGCATCGAGGCCTTTGATAATAGACATACCTGGCTGTCAGCCTGGACCTTTGACAAATTGATGGTGTAGAGGTTTGACTTTCGAGTGCCGACCAAGAGTTCTTTCCCGTCTTCAGTACGTACCGAACATGTCTTGGCCTTGAAATTCACCTCTAAGTCTTTGTCGCAGAACTGGCCAATACTGAATAGGTTGTGCCCTAAGCCTTCAACATAGCTCACCTTCTTAATCGTGACATTTTTGTGTACAACATCACCATATCCCAGAATTGGTGAAAACTGATCATTTCCAAAACGAACTGTGTCGCAGTATTTGTCTGTATAATTAGACAACATACTCTTCTGCCCGGTCATATGCTTGGAACACCCGCTATCCAAATACCACATATGATGGGTCTGCACAAAACAAATAAGGAAATAAGAGGTTTAGGTACCCATTTATAAATGGGTCCTACAGTGTCAGTACATGATTTTGGCACCCATTTAAGATTGGGCTCACTTTGTCTTTGAAAACCATAAGCATGATAAGAAGAACGATAATGATAAGAGGAAACATTATATGAGCCATACCAAATATCAGAATATTTACGAGAAGCATAATCATATCCACCAAAATTTGAAAACCTTTTATTAGATGGAGCTAACTTGAATAATTGCTTTATAGAATATTTCTTGCGAGAATCAACAAGATTAGATTTAAAAGTAGCAACATTCACAATTAATTCATCTTTACTAGAAGTCTTTTTATTCAAATTAAAACTAGAACTAGATTTAGCTTTCTCGTCTATCTTCTGTTTCGGTATCCATGCTGACTTAACTCCAAGCCTTTGCTTTCTCACATCTGAAACATTTGAAACTTTAGAGTTAGAATGGTGAGAATCAGAAGAATGCTTCTTCTTTGGCTTACCCGTGGTGACCGGTTTCTGTGAATGCTGAGATTTTCTTTTCTTACCTTTTGCATTCTTCGATTTCACAGAAATTGATTTATCAACTTTCGTTGATATTTCACCCTTTTCAAACACACTGGGTAGACCGAAAGAATTAACAACACAAGATGAATGATCAGGAAGTTTGGTAGTAAAGTCAAACTGAGCAACACATTCATCAAAAACACCATCAGAGTTTAAGAAATTAAGTTCATTATCAAGTAAACCAGATCTATTATCAGATTTTAAAGCCTTGGAGAATTTAGAAAACTCAGTATTTTTGAACACTGTAGAAAATACAATTTGTTCTAAGTCCACCAAAATTCTTTCGTCTGTAAGAGTACTCTCGAGTTCAGAAATTTTACTTTTCAAAACTAGGGGAGGGACGTAAAGCTTACCTTCGATGGGCTTAGTCTCCATTTCTTTTACATATCAAAATAGTCATTTGAAAGAAATTTTGATTTATCAGAACTATAACTATTATTCAACCTCTCATAACGAAACGGAAGTTGGACTTTAGTTGTGTTCTTTCTTTTAGCATATTCCTTGGCTTTATCCTCTTCAGACAGTTTAGTCCAGAAAACTTGACGTTTAGGGTATTGAGGTGCCAGTTTCATAAATCCAAAGTCATAAAGAGCAGGCACTTTAGATATACCCTTTTTGAGACATTGTGGGTTCTCGTAACCGAGTCCCCAATTCTCTTTATCCTCTTTGGGTTTGATTAGATGAATGTTTTGTTCAGACTGACCCATAGTATATAATTTCTCTTCCAAAGCATTCACCTTTTCAATTAGAGATTTCTTTTCTTTTGAAGTCGAAGAGTACATTTTAGAAAGCTCTTTAGACTTAAACTCACACTCTCTATATTTTGAGACAGTTTCAGATAACTCTTTATGAATTATAGTCTTCTCTTTCGCGCTGGTGTCTATGTTTTTGTGCAAAGTTTAAATTAATACATTTTTCTCAGCAATATCATTGCTAAGTTTCTGTATAGATTTATTTTTCTCAATTATGACACCTCTCTCACGCTTAAGTTTAGACTATAATTCTTGGAGTGTACACATCATGGCATGCATTTGATTCAGAAAATCAGATTCAGTTAAGTCACATACCTCTTCATAATCTCCATCATCAGAATCAGCTTCAGCTTCTGGCTGCTGCTTACCCATCAAGCACAGGTGTGATGTCTCGTCCTTCTCTCCTTCAGATTCTTGGTCTGAATGGTCGAGCCAGTATTCATCCTCGACCATTAATGCTTTTCCATCCTCCTGTTGCTTGGCTAGTAGCATCTTATTCTTGTAGTAGTCGGAGTTCCGGACTTTAGATTTTCGGCAGTCCTTAGCAAAGTGACCGAGTCTGCCACAGTTGTAGCACTTTATCGGTTCTTCCTGCTTGGGCTCTTCGGCTCTATCCTTCTTCTTTTCTTCTGGTCCTTTTTCTTCAACTTTCTCCTTGTGATTGTAGTTATTCGGACCAGACGAGTACCTCTGACTGTTAGAGCTAGGCTTTTTATAGAACTTCTTTTGGAAGGCCTTGGTTAGCATTAGCATAGCTTCCTTCAGTTGTTGACAATCGTCAGAGTCGGACTTCGCCTCACTATCAGCCTCTTATGATTCAAATGCTATCATCTTCTTCTTCTTAGACTTCTTCTTGACCACAAGTGCAACTGGATCAGCAACTGCTTTGTCAGCCTTCTTCATCTCATCCTTGATCTCATGCACCTCTTCCTCATTCTGTCTGAGGATTTCATAAACTTCATGAAGTGGAATGTCGTTCATATCCTTCAATTGCCTCATCTGTCTGGTGAATCTCTTCCACTCAGGCTGAAGGTTGCTGAGAAACTTCACATTCAACTCAACTTGAGATTTGCTGATCTTGTTCTTGCTTAGCTCATTCATCAATGTGACAAATCTGTCATAGGTGGCTTCTAGTGATTCTCCAGCTTTAGCCTTGAATTCTTCATAGTTGTTCAAGCAGTTGGATACTTTGAGTTGGTTGCCGACTTTAGATCCGATCATCATCTTCTCCAACTGATCCCACATTTGCTTGCCGGTAGCGTTGTAGCTATCAATCTTGACATAAATTTCATTCGGTATGCCTTGGAGAATAAATGATCTTGCCAGTTTGTCACCCTTGTGTCTCTTTTTCTGCTCATCCGAGTATTCATCAATCGG
This sequence comes from Arctium minus, assembly GCA_954870635.1. Lineage (NCBI taxonomy): Eukaryota > Viridiplantae > Streptophyta > Magnoliopsida > Asterales > Asteraceae > Arctium > Arctium minus. The sequence continues at coordinate 71,181,967 of OX941091.1, read as the reverse complement.
TAATTTATACTTTTTCTCTTCTTCTTCACCATTTTCTCCAGCTACAGTGAGAACCTTGGTTGGAGGCGTCATGATTCCTTCTTTTAGAGATTTCCTGATGTAATCTCCCAGATCATGTCGATCGATGAAATCCAAGAATCTGTCCTTCCATTGCTCGTACTCCCCTTGAAGAGTACTGGTGGCTTCACATCTGTTCCGATAGCAAGAGCTTCCCGAGATGACATCCTTACTGATATTGATTTATTAGATAAGAACTGATAAGAAACTTGAAATGATCGTTAGCCCAGATAAAATCAAGTAAATACAGATTAATAATGAAAAATTAGAATTTGGAGCAAAAAGGCATTAATGCGCCAAAAGGCAGTGGCGCAAAAGAGGTTTTGCGCTTATAGTGACTGGCGCAAATTTCAGGTTTGCGTGAGACGGAGCTGGCGCAAAAGTCAGATTGCGCGAGACGTTGATGGCGCAAAAGTCAGTTTGCACGAGAAGCAGGTCGCGCAAAAGTGAGTTTCGCGTGACACGTGGGTGGCGCAAAAGAGGGTTTGTGCGACACGTTGATGGCGCAAAATAGAGTACTTGACCGGTGCCTTGAGCGACCAGTGTATTGCTTCGACTGGTAGAGAGTCGACCGGTATTTCGACCGAGGTCCGTGACCGATATGGATTGAATGTTGTCCGGGCGACCGGTATCAAGAGTTGACCGGGGTGGTGTCGACCGGTGTGGTTTATTCGACCGGTATGTATTCGACCGGGACGGTGAAATCGACCGAGATGAACCGGGATGTCCCGACCGGTATGGACCGGTGAAGTGTGTGGCGTAAAGTAAAGATTTGCGCGATTAAGGTCGACCGGTATTCTGTCGACTTGAATATCGACCGGTATGTTCTTGAAGCTATCGACCGGTATGTTCTTGAAGCTATCGACCCATAAATCAAAAATCAACCTAGAAACCAATCGAAAACTCGAATTACACTACAAAACTTTGCCAATTCGATCACCTAAACAACTAGAACTGAATGCAATCAAGTAATTTAAAAAACAAGCACTTTTATTAAGACTCGATTAAAGGAGCAGTGTCTAAACTCGTTAAAGACCAAACACACCAGAAATCATCAAATAAGCAAACTAAATCTATGCAATACTCAAAACAATCAATACCCAGTCAAGATAATAGGCAAATCGGTCACAATCCAAATAAAATTTACTCGATTAACAATCACACAATAATAAAAATTGAATCTTGACAGATGTGAACAGTACCAAAAAAAAACTTTTTGAATTCAATCTGTTAGGCTCTGATACCAATTGTGTGTCCTTGTGATTAACGATTCAATCAAGTAAATAATTAAGCAATACGATTATGCAAACCTGATATTGATTTATCAATCGAATCGAATGATTACAAGTGTTGATGAAGAAATCGATCAATCTCTCTCTCTCTCAAAATCTCTCTGTGTACGGCGCACAACCCCAACTGCTAAACAAAAACCCTAAAATACAAATAAATACCATAAACCTATTTTAAAACAAAAGGACTAAAACAAAAATACAGAAACAACCTTTGACTATTTATTACAAAGGACCCTATACTATTTGTTGAGAGTCAACTTTATCAGCTTTGACTTCATATTTCCATCTTCAGATATTGATGATCTTGAATCCAATAAAACTGTGCTCTAACAGTTTATACCCGGGGGAAAAGAAGAGAGGCGCCGGGGGAAAATAAGAGAGGCGCCGGGGGAAAAGAAGAGAGGCGGCGGTGGGAGAGAAAAGAAAATGGGAAAGCAATCCTAGGACTCAGGTCATGACCATTCATTAGGGGAAGAAACTTTGATAATCTCCGAGAGGCGAGGTCGTGCCCAAAGTGCCGAAGTAAGCACCATGGAACTTGTAACTCCAACCCCACCTCTTGCGCTAAGTGTGAGAAGACTGACCATCCCATGAGGGATTGCCCGATGAAATGGATTGTTTGTTATGAATGCTAGGCATCGGGGAACTTCAGAAAGGATTGCCCAAAGTGGAAGATGGGGCTCCAGAGAAGAAAGAGAACCATCTGAGGGTTCTAGGTAGAGCTTTCCAGATGACAATCGAGGAGGCCAAGGCATCGACCAATGTGGTATTGGGTACGTTTCTCCTATACTCCGTACCTGTGCGCATGTTATTTGATTCGGGTGCCAGTTTCTCTTTCATATCTGATTCGTTTTGCCAAAAGCTTACTTTGCCCACTAGTAGTTTAGAAGATGCTTTAGTGGTAGAAATAGCGAACAGTGGTCAAGTGTTAATTCGTGATGTCCTGAAGGGTTGTACTCATGAGATCGAAGGGAAATAGTTTCTGATTAATTTAATGTCTATGGTGATTGTCGGGTTCGACGTGGGAGTCAGAATGAATTGGCTAGCGGACAATCAAACCGATATCGTGTGTTCCAAGAAATTGATCTGACTCCCCATTTTGAGTAGTGACATGTTGGTTATCTATGGAGAGAGGAGAAAAGGTGATGTAGATGTTATCACCATGGCTAAGGCACGTAAATGCTTAGTGAAGCGGTGTTCATCCTTTTTGGCATATGTGATTGATTCCAAACTCGAGAAGAAGAAGCTTGAGGATGTGAGGTGGTGCACGAGTTTCCCGATGTATTTCCGGATGACTTGCCCGGTTTACCACCCGACCGCCAAGTAGAATTCCGAATTGACCTTGTTCCGGGGGACTCCAATCGCTAGAGCTCCTTACCAGTTAGCTCCATCCGAGATGCAAGAGATCATGACGCAACTACAAGACCTTCTCGAGAAAGGGTTCGTGAGACCCAACTCATCGCCTTAGGAAGCTCTGGTCTTATTTGTAAAGAAGAAAGATGGAACGATGAGGATGTGTATCGATTATAGAGAACTAAACAAGGCGACCATGAAAAACAAGTATCCGTTTCGAAGAATCGACAACTTGTTTGACCAACTCCAAGGAGCGGGTTGTTTCTCGAAGACCGACCTACGTTCAGGATATCACCAAGTGAGGATGACAGAAGACACCATCCCAAAGACGACTTTTCGGATATGTTATGGCCATTATGTAACACCCTCATATTTATAATGAGCAACTAATTAAAATATTCAACAATACATCACATGAAGGATAAAAATCCCTTTCTACAAATCAATACTTGAAATACCTCAAATATAATTTTAGATTTAACCTCAACAAATAACTACCCAAATCTTATATAAAGACTAAATAAAGGTCGGGTGTTACTAAACCCATAAACGATTGCTATCTCCAAATGTGCAAAAGGCATCACTCAATAGATACATCCTTCTAAAGCATCTAAATAGCATTCAACACTTCACGGTGCTGCATGAGACATTCCCCAACTAGGACTTGATGCACATATCGACAAATAAAAAGGGTTAGGCTTAACACCTAGTGAGTTCAAGAGTTTTCAACATGAACAAATATTTCGTTGAAAAGGAAAGAATGCAACTTAAATCACAATATTTCAAAATGATTTACCTTAAATATGAAAACGACTCATTTTCCAATAACATGTTTTAATGACGAACGCCCCAATACGAAACATTCTTTATAAGGTGATGCAACCTAAAAATCACTCAAAATGTGAATAGAAAACGGACTCCCTAAAAACACGGATAACACTTTATATCCCGAAACACTCAAAACACAGGTGGGGCATAACACTCAACTCATAAATCACGGAAAACAATCCATATAAATATAATATGTCGCCGAAAACGTGGAACTAAAATTCAATACTCACGCGACCATAAAATGGAATGAAATCCAAATGTTAAAGCATGGACAATTAAATATCCAAAATACTACTGGCCGAAAACGGTGGAGACCCGTATCCATTGAGAGTGGAGGAACACAAAAGTATGTCACTCATACAACGCTAATCGTATGACACTTCACGACATAAGAGCCCAAGTGTCCCTGTGACTCTTTTCAAGCTACACCAAAAGAGATAGCTGACCTTGATGATCATTACCATGAATACCACCCCGAAGGCTCGACACACCTAAGGACTACCTCCAAGGCATTACCTTCAAGCGATAGAGGCCTAAACGCCTTTCAACACAATAGCACAACCGGACTCAGCCCTCCTAATGTACACTTGAAAAGTTCAGGTCATAAAACATGGGTCCCAGAGTCTAACCCCACAATACCCAATTGACCATCAAATAAAGACTGACTTACGTGCTTATGGATCCAATACTGTAACATCCCGACTTTCGAAAGGTATCACTTCAAGTTAATACAGAAACCGATATATCAAGGAAAAATAAGATATTTAATTTTGGACTTGGATCCTGAATTTTATAGTTTAGATAGATGAAGGATTCAATTACGAGTCCAACGGTTCTTTCCGGAGCAAAAACGGAGCTATAACGAAGAAGTTACGGCTAAAACAGTGAACGAGAAGGAGGCTGGTTGGCTGCGACTATGACCAGCGACATTGCCCAGGGCAATGTCGCCTGGCAATGTCGCCCAAACACTCCAGGGGGCTGTTAAGTCGCGAAAATAAGCTATTTTTTCATTTATTCACACCCAAACTTCCCCTATCTTCTCCCAAATCGTTTTCTCTCTTCTCCCTTCAAACCCTAACTCACTTTTGTCGCAAATCTTTGGATTTTGTGGAGGTGAAACATCATCAAGTGGTAGGATTGAAAGCTATGGTAAAGGATTCACCATCTCCATCTTCATCTTCATCCTCAAGATCATTTTGGGTTTTCTAGGTTTTCATCAAAACCTAAGTGGTAAGTGTATCCCTTCCATTTCTAAACCTTTACATAAGTTATAAATGCTCCATTGATGGTTATCCTAGTGTGTGGTTTATCAATTTCGGGTTTGATGGTTTTAGAGAAATCTAGTTCGAAATTTGGGTTGGGATCAAAATGGATATTTTGATGTGTAATGTTTGGGAAATGTTTCTATATGGTTGAATGTGGTTATTTACGGTTGGAAATGTATGGATATAGGTTTTGGAGACTTTTGGCTTGGAGGATTCAAGTTTCTTCAAAGGAGCTCTAAGTGGGTAAAATCTAGATTTAGCCTAAATCTAGCAAGGTGAGTTCAAGTTGATTTGTGAAAACGGTGTACATGCCAAAATGTTTATTTTAAAGCGTTTTACATGAAATTGTTAACTACTGATAAGTTTTGTTAACCGCTGATAAGTTTTGTTAACTGCTGATAAGTTTTGTTAACTGCTGTTAAGTTTTGTTAACTGCTGATAAGTTGAGTATTTTAAAGGTGTTTAACTTTATAAACTCATTTAGCACACATCTTTGGGATTTTGGGCATTTTGGATAATTAAATCATATATTTTGGAATCTTAATGATTTATTTTATAGAAGTAGATTTTGAGAATAAATGTATTTCATTTTGTGTTTTGGAGAAATGCATGGTTTTGTGTTATGGGACGTTTTGAGAGGTAAATGTTATAAACTCATTTGGAAAATGATTTGTCCCAATCTAAACTACGTTTGAATTAATTATATGTTTTGGAGTATAGGTTTACATAAGTACGGGTTGTTTATGTTTGATTCCAAATTATGATTTTCAATGTTGAGTCTTTGGATTTGTTTGAGCTTATGGCTCGACTTGGATTTTGTTGGGTTTCGAGGACACTTGTCCGCTTTTAATAGTTCAATGTTGAGCGTTTGGTTATGATTTGCATTTACTGCATCTTAGTTGAGAATTACATGTTTTGGATGCATTAGTTCATTCACTTTGAGTCATGTAATGGTTTAGTTAGTGCAATGGATCCATAGGCACGGTGTTCCTATGTCCCCGCTTTGGACATTTGGTTCACCATTTGGCACGGAATAGGCATCGGGTCACCATGATAAGTAAGGTGTGGACCTATACGGTCGGGCAGCGTCTCATGGGCAGTAAGGTGTAATTCCCTTGTGCTAGAGTTCCCCGCTTTGGAACTCTCAAGAATAGACCTAGAGGGGTTGACTTGATGTTTTCGAGTGATAGACTCAGAGGAGTTGAACTCGGTGGGCGTTTTATGTGTAACCCACATGTTTTGATTTCTTACATAATTATGTGACCTACTTTGCGTTCCGTCACGTACAATGTAATCGGGTCTTTCCCGTCACCAATAGGTGGGGTTTTGGTTATGGAGTATTACAATCCATGTTTTCGGATATATTTGGATATGGGTATTTATCTATGTTTTAAGGTTTGGGTTATTGAAACTCATTCAAGTTATTGGAATGTTTTGGAAGTTGGAGTTATCTACGTTTTTAGTGTTTGACTATTATAATGCTATTTATGTTTTACGTGCACTTTGGGTTTTGGCTTTATTTAAAGAGGCGTGCGTTTTATGATTTTAATCCCGAAAGGGTGAATGATGAAAGGAGATGGTATTAAGATTTAAAGGATTTCATTTTTGGTTGCTTTCAAATTAAAGGTATTGCATTTTGTAAATCTTAATTTTTAAATAACATTCCTAAAGTTATTGCTTTATTTATCTCTAACGAAAACTCTTGAGCTCACTAGGCGTTAAGCCTAACCTTTTTATTTGTCGGCATGTGCATCAGGTTCCAGTTGGGTTTTGGTTCTAGCGGTGCTTTGAAGATTTGAGCTATAGACTTGCACGAGAGTAAGTAGATTGATGAAGTCTTCCGCAGTTGGAGATAGTGACTATTATTGGGTTTTAGTAGCACCCGTCATTATTATAGACTGTATGTAGAGAATAAATGTGTTTATTGAGGTGAGCTATGTTGAAGGCTTACGACACAACTTGTTCAGTATAGGCCAGTTCTGTGACAAAGAGTTAGAGGTCAAATTCAAAGCCAAGAGATGTTCAGTTCGCAATGAAGAAGGCGAAGAACTCTTGGTCGGTACTCGAGAATCAGACCTCTACACAATCAATCTGTCAAATGTCCAGGCTGACAAGCAAGTGTGTCTACTATCGAAAGCTTCGATGCAACAAAGTTGGTTATGGCATCGACGTCTTTCTCACCTCAACTTTCGGTACATCAACAATCTGGTCAGAGCTGAAATACGAAAGAGGACATCTATGTGCAGCCTGTGAAAAGGGCAAGATGAAGAGGGAACCTCATAAACCGAAGCCTGAACCAAGTACCAATGCTCCGTTAGAGTTATTGCATATGGACTTATGCGGTCCGGTGCGAACTCAAACTCTAGGCGGAAAGAAGTACATACTCGTGATCGTGGACGATTACTCGCGATACACATGGGTCAAGTTTCTACGTTCAAAGGATGAGACACCTGATGTTCTCATTACATTCCTAAAGACGACCCAGGTGAATCTGCAGAAACCGGTCAAGTTTCTAAGAACAGACAACGGCACAGAGTTCAAGAACAACAAAGTTGAAGAATATCTCGAATTTGTCGGGATTTCACATCAATACTCTGCTGCTCGAACGCCTCAACAAAATGGAGTGGTTGAAAGAAGAAATCGAACGCTAGTCGAGGTTGCTCGTACTATGCTAAGTCATTCGGACTTACCTCTATTTTTGTGGGCAGAAGCTGTTTCGACCGCGTGCTACACACAGAATCGATCCATGGTACATCGAAGGTTCAAGAAGAATCCTTATGCGTTAATCAACAACCGAACACCGACAATCAAATATTTCCATATATTTGGATGTAAGTGTTTCGTGCTAAACGATAGGGAGAATCTCAATAAGTTCAGTGCTAAGGCGGACGAAGGAATCTTTATTGGTTATTCCTCGACATCAACTGCATATCGTGTCTATCTGAAGAAGTCAAAGACGGTGATTGAAAGCATCAATGTCACCTTTGATGAAGAAATGGCTTCCGAACAACAACGTTCAGAACCCGTTATAACCGGAGTACTAGCTTCTGGGCAACTCAGTCCAGAACTTGCGTCTCAACAGAATAAATCAGACGAAGCTTCAACTTCAACTAACCATTTATCTGATTTAGACTTATTATTTGAATTGTTTTATGATGAATTTCTTGGATCAAATGTAAAGAAATCTGTTATGGTTGACAGGATGGAAGACTCAACAACTACTCATCCAACCAGTTCAGATGTTCCTATTGAATCAAACGCCCCAATTCAATAAGAAATTACAATTCAAATGCCGACTCCAACAGTTGAAGAAGTGACAATTGATAAAGACACAGAAGTAGCTGAAACAGTAGGAGATTCTGTACAGATTTATCTACAGCCAGATCAAGTTGTACCTGCTGAGCCTTCTGAACCTGCCACTTCAACTGAAATCATCAATCCTCCTACACAAACAGAAGAAGGTACAAGTGGATTCGTAGATGACACAACAGACATACAATCATCTAATCCACTACCTCATGAACATAAATGGACCAAAGAGCACCCGCTAAGCCAGATTATTGGCGATCCATCAAAACCAGTGCAAACTAGGTCAGCATCATTGAATATGTGCATGCATGACTCCTTTCTGAGCAAGTTCGAGCCAACACGCGTATCGGAAGCACTTGCTGATCCAGAATGGGTGATCTCTATGCAAGAAGAGCTAAATCAGTTCGATGCACTTCAAGTCTGGAGACTCGTACCAAAGCCTAAAGGTAAAACCATTATAGGTACGAAATGGGTTTTCAAGATAAAGAAAAACGAAGATGGTACCGTTATCCGAAACAAGGTAAGACTAGTAGCCAAAGGATACAGACAAGAGGAAGGAATAGACTATGACGAAACATATGCTCCTATGGCGCGATTAGAGGCAATTAGAATGTTTCTAGCCTACGCAACCCACAAGAACTTCACAGTCTTTCAAATGGACGTGAAGACAGCATTCCTCAATGGAATTCTGAAGGAGGAAGTCTACGTCTCTCAGCCAGAAGGTTTTGTCAATAAAGAGAATCCGAATCATGTTTACATTCTCGACAAAGCACTCTACGGTCTGAAACAAGCACCTCGAGCCTGGTATGATGTCCTTTCCACTTTTCTAGTCAAGTCTGGGTTTTCAAAAGGTACGGTGGATACCACTTAGTTTATCAAAAAGGAAAAAGGCGATATCATCTTAATTCAAATCTATGTAGATGATATTATCTTTGGTTCTACAAATCCGAAGTACTGTAAGAATTTTGCAAACCTTATGGTGTCTAGATTTCAAATGAATTTGATGGGAGAGATGAATTTCTTTCTCGGTTTACAAGTAAAACAATTTTCATCGGGTATTTTTATCAATCAATCAAAATACATTAGGGATATTCTTCGGAAGTTCCAAATGGAAAATTCAAAACCGATTGGTACCCCAATGGCACCAGGTACTAAGATTGGCATCGATCCTTCGGGAAAGGCTGTTGATGTTAGGACTTATCAAGGGATGATAGGTTCTTTAATGTATCTTACGTCGAGTAGGCCAGATATAATGTTTTCAACATGCTTATGTGCAAGATATCAGGCCAATCCTAAAGAAATCCATTTGTCTGCTGTGAAGCGCATTTTTAGGTATCTAAAGGGCACTGCAGATCTTGGTTTGTGGTATCCTAAAGATACTAGTTTTGAACTAACAGCCTACACAGATGCAGATCATGCAGGTTGTATGTTAGACAGGAAGAGCACGTCGGGACATGTACAGTTCCTCGGTGACAAACTAGTAAGTTGGGCATCGAAGAAGCAACTTTATGTTTCAACGTCCACGGCCGAAGCAGAATATGTACCTGCTGCTAGCTGCTGTTCTCAAGTCCTATGGATGCGAACTCAATTACGCGACTACGGATTCCACTTCAACAAGATCCCGATATACTGTGACTCCAAGAGCGCCATCGCAATATCAGTGAATCCTGTTCAACACACCAAGACAAAGCACATAGATGTCAGGTATCATTTTATTAAAGATCATGTTGAAAAAGGAACAATTGAACTTTTCTTTGTAAAAACTGATTATCAACTTGCCGATTTGTTCACCAAACCCTTAGACGAAAAGAGGTTCAACTTTCTTATCTCTAAGCTTGGTATGCTAAATCTTAAAATCTAATCAGTAGTTACCTATAAAAGTTTTCATATTTCCTAACTCGGATTGATATCTGCACTTCTATCAAATGTTCATGATCCAAGGGGGAGAATGAGAAGAAATTGACATCTGGTCAATATTACTTCAAGGGGGAGCTCATAAAATTTGTGCATGTACTTTTTAATGTCAAATTTCTTTTGTAATGCAAGATTTTAGGGGGAGCTCTTCAAGTCAAAAAGGGAGTACGGATATGACTTCTGATTATTTCTGATCAGAACTCGTACTTTAAAAGTTTTACTGCTTTTTGTCTTTTCAATTTAAGTGAATAAATTTTACTTTGACTTGACATTAGACTTTTGCAGAATTTTTGAGAGAAGCTTATAAGTTCATATCTTTATGACTTTAAGTTTAGCTTCATGAGATGTAAGATCAAACGTTAAGGTATAATCCTTTATCTTAATCTCATATATGGTTGAAAGAAGGACAACTTTCAATCATAGAAAACATTGTTTTTAATGTTCAAACCACTTCCTGATTTTTCAACAGATTTTATATTTTGGGAGTGTATTTTAAATGTTTTCATGATCTAAGTTGTGCTTTAACTGAAATAGTTAAACCAATCTGAGCATCACGTGCATCATAGGAAAACAAAGAATCATTGTGCTAGGACTTAACACAACTTCTATGGAATCACCTTAACCAGTGATTTCTACCCACGAAGTTAATCCTTAGTGATTGAGTGTGCAAAGCGAAAAGAAATGAGTGTGATTAGAGAAAGCTAAATGTTAAAAAGAAAGAGCGTATGAGAACAGAGTTAAAAGAATATCACAACTCTGCACCAACTTTTTCTGAGCCGGGTAGCCACATTACTAGTGTTTCACAATTCTTTGGTGAACATTATTGAAACAGGCAACTAACCCATGCCAACTCTTGATCAAACCTCACTATCTACTCATTTTCTTCTCAACAAGAAAGTGTTTCACATTTTCAAAGGGGATGCAGCACATATGCTATCTGATTTTCATTCGGAAAATTTGGATATTGAAAAGAAGGAAGTCTATCCCACCTTCGCACTTCAATCATGCACATTGAGTCTGTGTTTAACTTACTGTTGTCTCAGTGGTTTACATAATTTTTGAGCCTATAAGCAATCATCCGTGCTTAATTCTTTCTAACACAAGCACGAACACACAAGGAATTAGTTTCTTTGTCATAACGTTTATAGAAATAACCTTTGTGGTGTTTCGATGATTAAATGGAAGCCCTGGGGGAGTCAACATCAAACAGCTCCTTTCCAATGTGTATTTGTTACACACAGTGACTTAGTGTTACTGACAGGCATGTTAACTGATTCATTAGTTGATTCAGGTGTTACACGACTACTTTGTCTGGATTTGAAAAGATCTGGATGAATATCTTTTGAATTGACGGATCAGGGGCTCAAACCGCAAGATAGACATTTCTTACAAATAATTTTGATGAAGTCCTTGCACTTAACATCAAAAAGGGGGAGAATGACTACACAAGAAATGGCAAAGATCACATGTTTCAAGAATCACGTCCACTCTTCAAAAGGAGGAGATTGTTAGAAAAAGACATGTTGATTTAAGAGCTAAAGAAAGAGATTGCATCTTCTGAGCTGAACAAGAAGACTGAATTGCTAAAATCATTTTCGTAATGATCTTGATCCAAAGGGGGAGATTGTTAAGACACAGTCTCATTGGATTCAAGATCATCCAAACTGAAGATCGCAATCTGAAGCTAAAGCCGGAACGTCGACTCTCGATATAAAAGTCTATGTCTATTTGTAATAAATGTCAATGTAATTCAATGTAATTGTTTGTTTATTGTTCTAGTTAACTTAGTTAGTTATATATTAACTTAGTTAGACATAATATCTATTTGTTAGATATTATGTAGTTATATTAGTTTTATAATACAACTTGTTCTTACAAGTTGTTAGGTTGATTAGATTTAGATAATATCTATTCTAGATATTATCTAAGTGTATCTCTCTCTCTAAAAAGATCAGATCACAATTCACACATACAAAAACACACATCAAGGTGTAAAAGAGAGAAAAACATAGAGAACACATCAAGAACTTAACCGATCAACCTTGTAATCGTTTGATATATTCAATACAGGTTGGTAATCGTTATTGTGTTGTTGTTTCTATAAAACTTGATAGTAGTAGTATTGTTAAAGGACCGACAGATGCGCACTCAGCCAAAAGACTATGGATTCCACTACCCTAAGATCCCCATTTACTGCGACTCGAAGAGCGCAATTGCTATATCAAGCAATCCCGTCCAACACACAAAGACGAAACACATAGACGTGCGCTATCACTTCATAAAAGATCATGTGGAAAGAGGTACAATCGAACTCTACTTTGTTAATACAGAACATCAGATAGCATACCTGTTTACCAAAGCCTTGGACGAAAAACATTTTCAATATCTAGTGTCCAAGCTAGGTATACTGAATCTGAAAGTTTGACCCTTCCACAGACCTATACGAGTCTCATTCAATGACGAATGACTGTGACTTAATACTCCAGGGATCTGTCTTTGGATGCTCATGTCCACACTCATTGGTTTTTGCATGTTACTCGTTAAGTTCTGTGCGAGTTTCAAACTTTTGTATTCATAAATTAGATTTCGTTCGTTTTATTTTTCTCATGTGTTTCCTTGTTCTTCGTGGTGTTTCATTTTTTTGTTAGTCTATTAGTTCGGTTACTTAAAGCATCTGTCGTTCGTGGTGCATTTCTCGAGTTGTTCATGTGTTAAGGGGGAGCCTAATCGCTTGGAACTCGGTAAGTTTTTATCGCTCGCATATTGAGGGGGAGAAGGTAAGTTCTCGTGAAGTTCGTTTCTCATTTTATTGTAATTGGTTTCTCATTTTGAGGGGGAGCCGAAGTAATTTTTTTTTTTCAGTTCTTAGTTTTTTAATTTAATTTTTTTTCTAAGTCTTAGTTTTTAATTTTCCTTTTGTTCAAATCTTAGTTTTTACTTATTTAAATTTCTTTTATTATTAAAAAAATCTGTTAAGTTAATGTGGTTAAGGTTGAACCGGGAGAAACCGGACCCGGCCCAACCGGTATCCGGCCCACACCATACCCCAACCCAACCGGGGCCGCCCTAAGACCTCGACCCAGGGATTAAAGACCCTGGGCTCTCCTCTTTTTCTTTATCAATCTATCTATCTCTCTCGCCCCCCCCCCCCCGGTATCTCTCTCTTTTTCGCTCTCGCTCTCATCTCTCGCACCATCACTCTCTCTCTCACGCCCTCGATCGACAACAGGTATGTATCTCGAACTCACTCATCTCTCTTGCTTTTTCGATCTCACTCAGGTTTACATCGACCCCGGTCGATGTTCAACGCCCCCCGGTCAATGTGACCTCCGGTCGTTCTGACCTCGGTCGACCGATGCCACCCTCATCTCGACACATCGTCGATTAGGGTTTCAAGCGGCTTTCGCCGCCGCCGACCTCCGGCTAAGGTTCATCGACTCACCACCGTTGCCCCATCCTCGACTCAATGTCGATTAAGGGGTTTCCACATTCGATTTGGTAACTGTTAACGGTGTTCTTGGTAATCGATGCTTCATCGATTTGTTTAGTTGTTGTTTTTACTATCAATCGATGGTAAGTCTATCGCTAATTTTTTTAATGATTCTTTGGGATTGATAATCTTCGATTGATAGTTATATGGATTTAGTATGCTGGTATCTTCTTAATTTGAATACCCATTGAACTCGTTTTGCTAGATGATTATGATCTTGTTTGATTGTTCTTGGTTTAACAGTGTGAGTGATATTAGTTTTTACTGATCTGTGTACTGATCTGAGTATTGGGTTAATTTGGGTCCCGGTGTTCATGACTTCGGTCCTCGGGTGTGTTACAGTTGAAATCGTTTAGTTGATCATTGGTTTCAATTTTCTTTTCTTTGCATTCTTGATCGATGCTTCTTTTGGTAGTTAATCGATTTGGTTGATATCTGGGAATGTTCCCAGGTTTGTTTGGGATGACACCGATCACCGGGTTGGTTCTGACCCCGGTCCCCGGATTGTTAGTGACTCCGGTCCCCGCGGCTTGGGAGACACCGGTCCCCGGCTTGGGGAGACACCGGTCCCCGGGGCGTGCTTATCACGTTAGACACCGGTCCCCGGATTGGGTTGGTGTGAGACCCCGGTCCCCTGTATACACCGGTCCCCGGGGTGTGTCTGTGTCTATGTGTCTATCTTTGGCATTTTTGTGATTAGTTAAACCTTGATTTGGATTTGGTGTGAGTTTGATTTTCATATATGGCTTATGGTTTCTAACTTGATCTGGGTTGGTGGTGACTGGGTTTGGTCTTGACACCGGTCCCCGGGGTGTTTATCTCCCAGGGTATTATTTTTTTTGGTTATTCATGAGAGCTCTTCAAAGAATTAAGTTATGTGGTTAACTTTGCTCATTTGTGATCAATTCAACTGCTGCTAAGGTCTGGTTTGTTGGTTTCTTTCACGGCCGAGTATCCCATGTGTGTTTTTCAACCCATTGACCGAATAATTCCAACGAGATCTTGTTCTAAATGTCCCTGCGTACTAATATGTTATATCTTCACAGGTACCATGGCACAAAATCCGGAAATCGATCTGATAGCCAATGCCGCCCTGATTCATCCGAATCAGTTCCTTTCTCTCACTCCGAACAACTTCTATCTCGATGTCACTCAACCTCAGTGCCAATATCAGGTCATGATCGAGATCCTTAGCGGCCACCCTCTCTCCTACGCTCTCACGGAGACTGTTGATGTTCCTCAACTATATCTGCATCAATTCTGGCAATCCCTTACTCATGTTGAGGTCGACGATGGCTTCCATCTGGAGGGCAGAATTGATACAACATCAGTTCTACTTACTCGTGAGCTTTTCCGCCAGTTTCTTCGCCTACCAAACGCCAACTCCTTTGCAGGCAGAAACAACTTTGATATGATCGTCTCCGACACCACTATGTGTACAGACATTCAGTCACTGGGTTATAGAGTGCCTCTCCATTACCCATCCACCTTCAACCGAAGGAACTTGACCAACATCTGGTATATTCTATTCACATATCTCAATCGATGCCTATCTGCCATTACTAAGGGCATCGATCAGACGAGTATCAACCTTCTACGCCTCTTCCATGTCGTTGCCTTCCACCGACATAGGAATTATGCTGAAATTTTATGGTACGAGCTAGGACAAAAGGTCCGAGGCAACGCTACCAAACGACGGAACTTCATCCCGTACATACATTTTCTTCAGATCTTTATCCGGAACTACATGGAGCTCTATCCGACCATAGCTCGTCGATCTTCACATCCGGTATGTCCTCATTATCCAACCCATCGTATTCCATCTCGCACTGAACTAGAAAATCTAGTCGCCCGACGTATTCCTGATGGGTTATTGGCCTATGCAAGTCCAACGGCGCTGAGTGTGATAGAGTATAGGCGCACACACAACATTCCTGCTCCTATGGTCCATCCAGCACCGGAAGGACCTCCCCAGGGAGCGCGACCTGAACGACGTGAGGGTCCACGCATGAGAGGTGGTAGAGTCCGGAGAGTTGGGGCTCCCGGACAGGGTGTGTTGAGAGAAGATATTGTGAGGGGTTCTAGAGCGGGCAGCGCCGTTAGACGAAGCGAGGCCAGTACTTCTCGCCGATCGCCTACCCCATCACAGACAGCTTCTCAGACGTCGGAAGAGGACACCACGACAGAAAACGCACAGATTCAGTCCTCTTCCGCCACCGAAACTGAGGAGGCAACCGATCAAACCGGCACCCAATCTGAATCTGCCACAGAGTCATAGAAATCAAGTGATGAGTCATCTGACTCTGATGGTGACGATGACCAGCCTTCACTTAGAGAGATAAGGAGAGCGGAGGGATCTATAGTCGAAAATGAAGATGTGATGAGAGAGAAGGAAAGGAAGAGTAAACATAATTTTGAACGAACATGAGTGATGAGGCAACCACCTCCGGTTGACCTCCCCTTAACCTCATCTAGCCAGGTAGCCACATCTACTACCCAGTCTCATGTGTTGAGACAGGGTATTGATCTACCCAACCCCTTTTGACATATACTACAGTTCATCCTGATCTTCCACGGTTAGATTTTCCCAGACGATCTCCTCCAGCATCACCAGTTTCAGGAACCGATCGTACTCAGCCAGTTCATCCGCTAAAATGGGAAAGAGTTAGAATAAATGTTCCATTTCTTGAAAAAAGTCAGAAGCAACTCTTTGCTCATTGGATTCGTCTGTATGATGAGGTTGTAGTACATGGTCTTCAGTCAATGACAAACAGGAAGAAGCAACGCGAGCTTATGTTCGTGTATAAACATTTCAGAGATGGCTTCAACAAGACAAAGCTCAGAATTAGTTCTGTCGATCAGATTTACTCTTGCAACTTCATGAGCATAAAGTATTCCTTCTTTGTGGTGACAAGAGAAGATGGTAGGCAGTGGCATTTTTCTGAAGCTAACTTTGCAAGTCTCGAGTTACAAGATCTTCTTTTCCGGCTCCGAGACCAGAAGACCAGAACTATTCGACCTGGGGAAGTTACAGACGCACTTGAAACTGTCAACAGATATATGAAGTGTGCTATGAAACTTGCCTTTGTTGAAGATTTTCAGATTGGGTTGGAAAGCAATCAAGCGAAGATTAATCTGCTCAAACCTGATCTTAGTCTTCCATCGGATGCCCAGAACGTACCGGCTTTCACTGTATTAAAATTTCCAGAACTCGGCATGACGTATGTGAACGATAAAGGTGACATGCATTTTATCAGATTCAATAAGATTGCTCGATTCTGTGATGGTACATTATTACTGCTTAGAGACAAGATGAAGCGCTCAATTGATCAAGATGACAAAGGGATTCAGCTCTTGGATCCGAACTACAAAAGTCTTGTTCTCCAAGCACTGGGTCTGATCAAAGAACGGCTGGAGTATAGAACTTCAATGCGACATTTCGAGATCAGTTTCGGATTTCGAAAAACTTATGTTCCTAACTGGCATGATTATGAATTTCAATTTAAAAAGGGAGATTGTTAGGGTAGTTTGTTGGTTAAATAGAAGTTCAGGGGGTAAATTGTAATTAATTGATTGTTGAATTGTTAATGGGCCTAAAGCCCATGAGGCCTTATACGGCTCATATATATATATATATATATATATATATATATATATATATATATATATATATATTATGTTGATTATTGAAATTTAGATTTAGAAGAAATCATTCATAGATAGCTAGTCGTAAGGTTTACATTCTCTTATCAGAAATTCTCTCTGTAAACCTAAACCTTTATTGTTTATCAATCATATGACTAGCAGTTGTGGTTTATTTATTATTCTTCATTGATTACTATTGCTATTGATTTCACTGTATTTTGGATCTACACTACCTAAATAGCCTAATTCCATAGACAGTTGTTTGGCCATTTATGGAAATAGGTGAAATATGGATCTTAGCTCAAATTAAATGATTTTTGAAAGGTTAATCCATTTATTTGAGATATTAAAGTTACTAAAATTAAATCATGTTTTGTAGATGTCTACCTCAGATTCAAACTCAAACAACTTATCCCAATTCACACTACGGTCAATCCTAGATAAGAAAAAATTGGACGGAACGAACTTCATCGAATGGTGTCGCTTCCTAAGGGCAGTACTTAGGCATGAAAAGAAGTTCTATGTCCTTGAAAAAAACCCTCCAAATGCTCATACCATAAATGTTCCAACTGAAGTCAAAACTGCTTATGATAAGTACCAAAATGACTCTCTGATTGTTGGTTGCCTAATGTTAGCCACCATGACTCCCGAATTATTACGGGATCATGAAAACATGACTGCTTGGGATATGATATCTTCACTAAAGTCGATGTTTCGGTTACAAATAAAGCGAGAGAGATTTGATACAATTAAAGCATTGAGTGTCTGTAAAATGCTTGAGTGTTCGTCAATTAGTACCCATATTTTGAAAATGAAAGGATACTTTGACCAACTAACCCGTCTTGGTTTCCTAATGGGTCAAGAGCTGGAAATCGATATGGTTCTCAACTCTCTACCCAAAACATATAAGCAGTTCGTAAAGGACTATAATATGAAAGGTTTGAATAAAACTCTCACAGGGCTTCACAACATACTTAAAACTACTGAGAGGGATATGAAATCCAAGTTGGGTTCAACCAAACCAAAACAGGCTTTGATGATCAAACCTGACAATAGGATAATAAAAAAAAGGTAGATAACCAAGGGTAAAACACATGTTGGAAGATCCAGCATAGATAAGGGTAAAGGAGAAATTCCTGAGGTAGCAGTATGGTATAATTGTTTTCACCATGGGCACCAAATGAGAACTTGTCCAGCCCAATTGGCAGAAATCAAGAAGCAGAAAGCTACCAGAGCCGGGCCTTCAAGTATGTTTACCATTTGATTTAATTCACTTCTGACTAAGTGTTACATATTGAGTATGATACTCATATTGGTACTACTTTTCAGGAAATAAGAAGTGAAGAGAAGATGAAATCAGACCAAATGGAGTTAAGTTAGTTGTTGTTGCTCAAAGGGACATATAATATGAACTTTCTAGATGGTCTTACATTAACACTTAGCAAGTGTCTTCATGTACCTAGTGCTACTAGGAATTTAGTTTCATTTTCTCAATTACAACGAACCGAATTTATGTTTTCAGAAATAAATTTTCGTTTTATCTTAATAAATGTTTTATGAAATTAATAGTTGTAATTATAAATCAATATAACGAATTAAGCAGGGCTTAAATCTGATCTATTTGTGACATTTAAACAAGAAACACATAGCCAAACTCCAGGAGGACGGAGAGTTGGAATCATATGATGATTCATATGATACATGTGTATCTTGTTAGTAAAGATGACAAAAGAGCCTTACTAAAGGTAAACCTTTACGGGCTACAAGAACTATTAGGAGTTAACCATACTGATGTATGTGAGCCTTATAGTTATGTCACAAGATATGATCATCACTACTTCGTTACATCCTACTGGTATGTTTACCTAATAGAACAAACATAAAAGCTTTGAGATTTTCAAAGAGTTTTAGAAAGAAGTAGTGAGTATACTTGGCAAAAGATAAAGATGCTTCGGTCAGATCGAGGTTATGGATATCTAACCCAATAGATCATCTTAGAGATTTTTGGGATTGTATCCCAGTTGACTCCTCCTGGAACACCGAATTACAACGGTGTATCCAAGAGGAGAAATAGAACCTTGCAAAATATGGTTCACTCTATGATGAGTCTCACCACTCTGCCTAAACGTTTTCGGGGTTATGCCCTAGAAACAGTTGCCTAAATACTAGTTTATGTAACAACTAACAAGGATCAATAAAACCCACTCTTAATATAAATTGGGAAAAACCCAAAGTTATCATATTTGAGAATATAGGGTTATAATGCTTAAGCTAAGCATAAAGCTTCTGGAAAGCATGATTTAAAGGTCTGAAAAGTACATATTTATGTGATATCCAATTGGATATTATTTCTACAGGTCTAGCGAGAACAAAAGTTTTGTTAACGCACCCTGGTGTGTTCTTAAGAAAATATTTTCTATCATGAGTCACAATGGGGACACAGTAGATCTTGAATAAATTCAAGAACCACAAAGATGGGACGATGGTTGACACTGACATTCAACAATATGTTGAAGATAATAAACGAGATACAAAACAATCCGAAGATCGGATCACTGATAAATGGCAAGATGCCATAAAAACTGATGTTAAAATTGCATTCCTTAAAAGGGAATTTTAAGCGAGGACGTATAAAAGTTTTAAAACATCAAACCTAAAAGTGAAAGTTGCAAAAGTTCATTTATGGACTAGGAAATCATCTCGTAATTGAAATCTTGTATATACAAGAAGGCCAGTGGAAGCATAATAGTATTCTAGATCCTATATGATTATCGGAAATGACATCCTCAATACTTGAAGGTGTAAAACCTGGTTAAGTAAGTATTTCGCGATAAAGGATCTAGAAGAGACAAAATCCTTGGTATAAAGATCTATCATGATAGATCGAAGTGCTTAATTAGATTAAGCAAAAGTACATACATTGACAAGATCTTGAAACACTTCAAGATGAAGGATTCCAAGAAAGAAAACTTGCCAATAGTACATAGTGTACATCTGAGCAAAACTCAGAGTCCTAGCTCCAAAGAGGACATGAACCATATGAAGGGTGCTCCCTATGCTTCAGCCAACGGTTAAATCGTGTACACCATGTTAATGTACTAAGACCGGACGTCTCGTATGCCCTGAGCATGACGAGCATATATTAATCAGACCCAAGTGATGCTCACTATATAACAGTGAAGAACATTCTGAAGTATCTAAGAGGAACTAAATATATGTTCTTATTGTACAACGGTTAGGAAAGAGACATGTGTGTTTAAGGATACATAGATGCTCGTTTCCAAACCAACCGTAATGACTTAAATTATAATAGGGATATATGTATTGAACGGAGGTATAATGAGCTATAAGAGCTTACATGCAAATATACTTGTCAAGCCTATGTCTCAAAATAAACATGATGTTCATGTTACAGGCTTGAGGATTTTTATATTGAATAACAATTTTAGTAAACCTTAAACTTTCTAGAACATTAAAACAGTTATGTTTTTATTTGATTTGGCATACTGGTATGAGTATATACATTAAACATTTATGTGTTCTTTATTAGCATGTTTAAGTATCCTTAAATAAATATGATGATCATATTATTTAGAATTGTCCTTGATCGGTTATTACTAGGGGACTAGTAATAAATCAAGATCATTGTGAAGTCTGGTCATAGTCCAAGTTGGAAGTGCACTAGGTGCAACCAGAGTCACATGCGTTTGTCGGTGCACAAGGCGTTGGACAAGACCCACGGTCAGGATCACCTCATAGATCGGCATCATAAGGTGAGTCCTGAAATAGTAAACACTCTTTATCCTCATACCTGAGATGTGCATTGGGATCTAATGCACAAGGAGTGTTATACTTTGATATATTCTAACGTTACCCTTGACCGGGTAATCATAAGGGTTATGTTAGGTATAACATGAATTGTGTAATTAGTCGTGTACATGCAATATGGGATTTGCTCCTCTCAAGATGAGAGAGATATTTTTGGGCCCCTCGATTACATAGTTTGATTTACATGCATGAACAAGTGGATTAGTTGGACTATGGCACTTGTATAATCAAATATGTTGGGATCGATAAACATATTCTTGAACTATAAAGGATGAGATAGATATATGCCTTAAGTTCAAAACAAAATATCGTGAAGCAAAAGGATAATGAATGATTCTACTATATGATTGATTGAATCAATCAAATTGCTCAAAGGTAAAAGCACATTTACATAGCCTTGAGGGCGGTGACGTATTGCTAGACGCTTACCATCGTCTGTGTTACTGTGTATCGTGTGCAAGTGGGAGAATGTAAGTTATTATATGCCTACGACACGTGTCACACAGGGATACTGCTAAGGAGTATGTAAACCTGTAGGGTCGCACACAAAGAATACGTTTGTTTACATCTTTAGAAACCCGGATTAAATCAAGTTGAGGAAATAATTATTTTTTTAAGGATAATTATGAAAATATGTGTTAAACTGTAATTATGATAATTACAGGGTGAAAACGTAATTATGTTAATTATGTGGTGGTGTTATCTGTAATTATATATATAATTATATTTAAAGTTTAATTGATAATTATATATATTTGAATTTAAATTTAAATATTACAGATAATTATTAAACCTTATTTAAACCTTATTTGAATTATAGTCTAACTATAATTCTTTTGGTATAAATAGGGTGTTAGGCTAAACCATTTTTCATACGATTGAATTAGAATAGCCTATCAGAGAAATACATAAAATAATTTTTTTCTTTTCTGTAAAACACATATAGATCTAGGGTTATTGGGTTAGCACCCGGTGGAGGCGGAAAACGTGTTCGTGTGTGGACTTCCAATAGAGGAAACCTACTTTGGTTTCTTGGTGCTTCAATTGTAACCCCGACAGATCTACAAAAGGTACATATTCTAAACCCCCTATGGTGTGGTTTATTTTAATTAAATGCATCATTGGATCCGATTGGGTTTTAATTGCTTAGAAAAGTTTACTATATATTTAATATTTGTAACCAAAATTGCCTTTAATTTCTGTTGCGTATAACGGTTACAAATTTATTAAAACCCAACAGAATCAATTAAAAAGAGTTCGGATGTGAATTACATGAGTTCACATATGAACATATAGTTCCATATGTGAATCACACAGGTTCATATATGAGCTCATCCCGTGTATTTGTAAAAGTTACGAAACTGTTCTTCTATTTTTGGAATAGCCACAACTTTTGACCAGTCAAAGCCACAATTTCTTGACCAGTCAAATCCGATCTTGACCATATGAATGGCTAGGATCTCTATTTCTCATGCACTCAACATTTCTCATTTGAACCTATGCCTATATTATATATGTATGTGTGTATATATATATATATATTATATATATGATATACAAGTTTGTTGTCTTATGTCACGCATTATAAAACGTCGCATCCTCATCGTGGCGTGTAAGGCTTAAGGTTTGACCTCGTCGTCACGCACTCACGCCACACCTCACGCCATTTTAAACCTTGGTTAAGTCATACATTTTCATACTAGCTCTAATCACCTTGTAACCGAGTAATAGAATAGTCACTGAGTGTGTGATAATGCCACGAGATAAGACTTGCATTATAAGAGATAAGATTTGTCCCTCTTGCATGATAGAAAGGGTCGGCCCTAGTTATAGGCCAGAGGGGCATTGCCCAGGGCAGCACATAACCTATAGGCATCATATTTTCAAGCCCAAGAGTGAACCTGATTCATTTTTGGGCCTAAAAGATATTACCATGATCTCATATCTCATATTTGTCGGTTGTTGCGCGTTTATATAACCTAATAACCCAACTGCCCAAGTCTGAATCTCGGCCTGCTTCAAGAATGGAACGAAACAATCGACGATTACACTTGGATGAACAGACAACTCGCTCTTGGCTCTCGACTCAAAATTCTAATTCTCGCTCTCAGCATCTCACTCTTGCTCTCCGCCCTTCTGTTTCTGCCTAATAGTCGAAGTGTGATTCTTTGCCCTTCGTGTTTTTGCCTTTGATTTCTTGGTTTCTGCCTTTAATTCTCTGCCATGGGTATCGATTCACTGTTGTGGTAAAGTACTAAACTTTGTTTTGATTTCTAATATTTAATGTTTTATATTAGGTTTATGAATTATTTCATGATTTGTTTTATCTTTTTATCTTTTTATCTTTTTATCTTTATACACTTTACTACTTTAGTTTAATCTTGATTAATGATTAGGCCATTAGGGTTATTTATTTAGTTTAGATTAGTTTTATGTTTAAATTGTTTTTTTTGTGTTGATATTTTTTATTATTGTTAATGATTGCAGAAACAAAGTTTATTCAACAAGTTTCGCATTTTCACGACGACTAAATCAGGTGTTATCTTTCTATTCTCTATAACTTTATATCGTATCACTTGTTTCATATATATCCTTGATCACAACCCTCGGGTGCTCAAAATAGGAAAAGAAAAGAAAAAAGAAAAGAAATTGTTCAATCTATGTGAGGTTCTTTAAATAAGTTTATTGTTAAACAACCAAATACTTGTGATCATAAAGATAACATAGTTGATGAAAATGCTTTTGATGCAAATGCTTGTGATGATATTGGTTTGAATATATTTGATCTAAGAGTTTGGGATATGTTAAATTCAAAAATGAAATACTTGATTGTCGAAAAAGGACCTATTTGATTTGGCGTATGGATGAGTTGTCTGGCTTGCCTAGGTTCCAAACCCCTTAAATTGTTTTTCATTTGCATAATAAAGGGCATTTTTTTGTTTTTCACCATGGGCATCTGAAACCTTAAGACCGACCCTGATGATAGAAATATTGCTCTAGGCCCTTGAGGGAATGTGATTGAAGAAATGCATGCATGCTCAGATAGACAATATATGATATCAAGAAAACAAAGATTGAAATTAATGAGAACGACGTAAAGCATGTCTTGTGCTCAAATATGGGCATTTCGGACAAAGGAATATATTCATACATTGTGATTGTAACAAAAAATAATGATTGGTGTCTGAATAAGTTAATCATTGTCATTTGAGAATGATGATGTGTTGTTAGATATCGCTCTTCGTTTATAATAATAAATATGATTTATAGTTATTGCAACATGCATCGCATATTCAAATGACCAATTAAATAAGGAAAATTAAAAATTTAATAGTTTAATTACTAAAATTATAAAAGTTATAATTTAATTAGAGTAAATTATGATTAATAAAATAGATAACTAAGACACATATTATTTAATTATTCGATTAAATTATTTAATTATTTGAATGTGAAATTTCAGTTAACCCCGACATATCTAATTTCCAGCATGATCAACAAGATTGTTTTTTCTGAATATAATATTATACAACAAAACTTATGCCTAATGTTCATCATTGGTAAACCTTGAACTCTTGACCTACAGATAAGTTGTAATCCAAGTAATGTTGGATCGATGTCCCTTTGTTTATGATCAACAAGTTCGAAGTATTGTTAAGCAGTTGTCTCAAAAACAAAGATGAGTTGGTTATTACTTAAATTTACCCGATTTGCAATTGAATACATTGTTTTACACAAACTTCTAGAAAATAAAACCATACTTTCATTTGGGGGTAGACCTAACAACCGAAACCTCAAAAATCGAACAAAAAACTTAAAAATATCTCAAAAATAATCAAAAACCTTTAAAAGTTCCTCGAAATGGTGGAATTCGACTAAAAACACAATGAACGACTTTGCAGGTCTTTGATCTACCTTAAGTGTGCACCCGCTAGACAAAAATTCTGGATCTTCCACTGATTTTCGCTCCTTAGTCAACTTAGAGCCGAATTCTAGACCAATCATATATGCTTTCCCTACAAAATATCATGTAAACATATAACTGGTTGAAAATACTACTTTTTAGGTAACGAACTGACCATGATGGTGATTCCTAAGCACTTTTCTACCCTCGAGCAATATGTACTTGATTATTTCAACAAAATCGGGGTGTTTTAAATGTGAACCAATTGTTAGATTTGATCAAGATTTCAACAAGTTGTTTAAAAGACCTTTTTGGGGGTTGGCCTCTCTTTTCATGAATGGGCATGAAGCATTGCAAGTGACTTGTGACAAAAGTGGCCAATGAGCAATTATTCCACACTAAGTGTAAAAGAACGTCAATGTGACCCAACTTGGTGATGTGTCACACAACCATGAATTGGGATTTACTCACAAAATCACCAAATCTCCATTACCTTAATCTCATGGTCTAATCAAATCTATAATTAAAAAAAGTCAACCTCAGTCTACACTACGAAAAATGTACCATAACCTAATCCCCTTTTGAATCGAATCATAGTATTGAAAATGTAAAAAAAAAAAAGAGTATAATATAAATAGGGATTTTTGACCTCTTTCTCATACAAGTTGAGTACCGTTAAAGGTCCATGCGACTTTAGATTAGTTGGTAAGGAGGTGGACATCCTTCAACAATGAATATGAGGCCTAGGATTCAATTCTAGGTACCACCCACCTGTGTCCGAGTAAATTGCACAATAACAATACTTGTGGGACCAGTACAGTGAGGGGCAATGTCATATCCTTTTTTGCATAATTGAATACTCCCTTCTTCCCAAATTAAGTGTCTACATTTCTATTTTAGTTTGCCAAAAATAAGTGTCCACTTTCCCATTTTACTCTTAATTATAAGATGGAGAGAGTTTCTTTCTCTATTATTTAAGGGTAAAAGTGTCATTTCCTTATTTAAAAAATGTAATAATTATACATTTCTAAAACTACGTACCATTTTTATTATGGACATTTCTTCTGGGACGGAGGGAGTAATATTTAAAGATAACTACCACCCACAAACCATTTGTAAATGTATTGTACATTTCAATCAATTGGGCATCTAAACCACATCTCAAACGTATCCAAGAAATATCAATGGATTTGACAGTAATAATCATTTGGGAATGTACAAGTTCATATATTGATTATATTCTACAAACTAAAAGGCTTAAAGTTGTAGGTACCCCTCACCTTTTATTCATTGGGTCTCAAGACCCAATAAACAGCTTCATCCACTTCAAAGATATCATCAAGTTCTGCAAAACCATTGATGGGTCAAAGACTTGTGTATATGCATTGCATCATAGAAACAAGATGACATCATTTTCGATTTATGTTACCAACAAACCATCGTCTTACAAAAACGCCACAGATACTATAGTTCGCAACAATAATTGATTTTGATGAATTGTGTAATTGTAAGTGCAAAAGAACCACGGTGTTCGGCATTTTTTGCTCAAAATAATGCTCGTTCTTGCAAATCATAGTGTTCTTCTTTGCATTTTCACAAGAACGGTAGTTGTAAGCAACAAATAGCCAAATACGAGGGTTCTAACGGTTGATAACTCAAAAAAGACAAGATGAGAGGATGAGGTTGGGGAGACAATCTTGCATGCCATTTTTTGACAGTGTTTTCCACAAAAATTGGCTTTTTGCACAATAGTTGTGATTGTAAACCGATAATGTCGTTGGACTTTGGCTCCAAGCCAAAAGAATAGCATATTTTGTCGTTATTGAGGGTATTTTTAAATATTTTAATTAATAATTGCACACTTCAAATTTAATGTGTTGAGTCAAACGTTGCATTCGGGTTTTAAGGTATAACCGTAAGTAAGCTAATGGAAACTATTTCAAACGTTTTGGTTAACTATCCACGTTTTCGGTCTTTATTTGTTTTTCGTCCTCCATAATTAAGAAAATCTAAGTTGTTAACCCTTAAATCTTACAAAAATTCTAATTACTTTCTAGCAACTAGTTACATAAAATAGACCTAAACACCAAAATCATACACCTAGCAACCATTTAAGAACTAATTTCTATATTAAGTTAATTTTTTAGAGTTTTCCATATATTTCTTCGGTTCGTTTTGTTTCATTCTGGTGTTTTTGGTAAAGAAATGAAGAAGAGTCTTTCCCCCAACCCTTGATGTTGAATGAGTGTGTTGTCCCCCTTTGAAACAAAAGTATGGAGACATTATTCAGGTTCAAGTGGTCAAAAGAAGTTTAAAAAGAAATGTGCAGCAGGATGTTTTCCTCATGGGTGGACCCTATTTTGGTCAGAATCAACCTCCCCACTCATGTTCTTTCTACATGCACATAATATATTGGATATAAAGGGTTCATCCATAACATAAACCTCCAAATCCTTTGGGCATTTTCCCACCTACTTGACAAGAAATAAAGCAAACCCTTCTCCATCACACAAATTAAAAAGGGTTTTCAAAAAAAGTCAAGAAACTCAAGCTTGATCTTCAGGTTCACCAATTATTAATGTTGTTTGTTCTGATTCTTGAATCAAACCAAACCAAACGAACCCAGTATATAAATGGTACTAAAAGAAGACCCCGAGTTACTTGGTTCTCTTTTAATCGGATAAGGGGTTGTTCGGTTGCTTTTCCATTAAGTCATGTATGGATAAAGTTGTCTGTGTGGATTAATCTATCTGTATAGATTGGAAAGATCTTTGTTTTGGATGGTTTTTCATAGATGGAAAGAGTGTTTTTAATTGGGAGGGACAGATTTGGAAAGAAAAAAAAACTTAGCTTTCTGCATAAGCTTACTGAATAAGCCACTTCTATATCATTAAGCCACTACCAAACTGTCATTTATAGTTGACTGAATAAGTTGCGAGTCTCATTAAGCTCATTAAGTTGCTAACAAACAGTCCCCAAGTATAACATACTATCACATTCTCACATCGCTCCAAATAAACTTCAAATATACGCAACTGTTCTTATCTAGATTGTCCTAAACTCGAGATTTCTCACTATTCCATGACTAAATTCAAGGTAAATCAGCAATCAAGTTCTAGGTGCGTCATCATGTAGTTATTTGTATCAATCTAGTATGCACTTTTTATGTAATTTTTTAAATTATTTAAGATGGTTGTCATAAAACAGTTTAAAGGAGTCCAGCCACAATAAATATCTGGTTGATGCAGAGCACATGCAAGATATATGCAGAAAAGGAATGAAACGACGACGAGTAAGTAAGAAAAAATGGCATACTTTCAGTATTTCATAATGAAGATGAAGAGAATGCTAGTCAGGGAGCCAGTCGTTTGATTCTCCACACGTTTGTGCCATCGACCTCCTGAGGAGAATAGCATAACCTGAAACCAAAAAGAAAAAATAGTTGCATTATTAAGTGATGATTACACCCACATGAGTAGGGGTCCACCAACTAGACAAGCTAGATTGTGACAGCTTGGGAATCAGCTTGTCATGATGCTTGGAAATCCCGAGCTGAGTCTGCTCATTTGACTACCCAAGCCGAGCTTCAACCTGGTATGGCTTTGACTTGGAAGCCTGGCAATTAAGTCATCGAGGCCTATACAAGCCTCGTTCTAATGTATATTTTTAGCCCACTAATCGCCTTTGACACTTTTACTAGCAACTTTTTAGAGATGGTCCATTTATGTTTTCTTAAAGAGCTTTTTTGACTTGATACAAGCCTGTATGGATCCATACGATGATTGGAACCAAGGCTACACAAGTCAAGCCTAGTGACACCACCCTTTTCCTTTCTTAGCCACAACTAGCGGTGTTAAGGATTCGAGCTTTCAACGAGCTACTCAAGCTCGAGCTCATTTATATATCGAGCTCGAGTCATCTCGAACACAAAATAGAACTCCTTTAACTTAAAGAGTCGAGTTTCATAACACCAATCTTCGACTCGGCTCGTTTAAAATTTTCAAGTCGAGCTGGGCAATTCGAGCATACACTGTTTCGAGCCAAACATGTTTATATATCATACAATTAAAAGATAAAAGTTATCGATCTCAAAGCCAATAAACGAGTTAATCGATTTCGAGTTCGAGCCCATAAATGAGCTTATAAAGCTTGAATTTTTGGGATAATGTATAACTCAAATTTGTTAAATGAGTATCGAGCTCGAACATTCAAAAAATTAATTCGAGCTCAAGTCTACTCTAAAAAAGTTATTCAAGCTCGAGTCGAGCCTGAGCCTAGTATTATTTTTCTCAAGTCGAGCTCAAATAGCCTACTACTCAACTTGGCTCGTTTACACCCCTAGCCGCAAGACACTAGTTGCTCCATGAATTTTCTAGAATCATGTGATGCCTTATAGTACCTTGGAAATTTTTCTCTTGAAATTAAATTGTTAAAGAGTCCCACATCGGCTATGGACTTGGACCCTTTCTTCTCTATATATGATGGAACCACCTTTCTCACCTTTCTCTTCCGAAGGGCTCTTTTGTAAAGAAATATATTGAGGTTCCATATGTTCTCACATGGTATCAAAGCCAAACATCTACCACTCCAGGACCCAGACACTTTGGGGGAATCTGTACTCGTCAAGCCCCCTCTATATCCTTTGGGACAATCTATGCCCATCTAGCATCCTTTGGATGGGGCATGTTGGAGTGAAGAATCCCACTAGACTTGGACCCTTTCTCCTCTATATATAACGGAACCTCCCTTCTCTCCTCAACGGCTCTTTTAGAGAGTAACCTAATGAGGTTCATGTATTCTCACATTTCAATAGTATATATAGAGAAATGTAATCTTGGCTATTGATGTAATTTGATCTCAACGGAAATGTGCAAAACAACCAACGCACTGGACCGGTTAGGTAAATTAGTCTTGGATTGGGCCTACTCTGTCCTGGTTAAGAGGTTGGACCAAATCCTAGTTAGAATCGACCTAGACCAATTCCTAGTAGGGTCTATGAGGGTAGGATATATGTGGACCTTTCCTCTACCCTTAGGAGTAGAGAGCTTCGACGGGGCCTACTCAAGCCTAGTTATGAGGTTGGACCAATTCCTAGCTAGAACCGAGCGACCAATTCCTAGTTGGGACCAAGCTTGGACCTCGACCAATTCCTAGTAGGGTCTATGGGAGTAGGATGTATGCGGACCTTTCCTCTACCCCAAGGAGTAGAGAGGTTGTTTTTGTGAAGACCCCCGACTTGCAAAAAAGTTTTGGAACGTCTTGAGAGGCCGAAACTTTGTCGAAAAAAAATAGAAAATTTTGTAAAGCCATAGTGTGTGCAAATAAGCATCAAGAAAACGAAGAATAGCAATGCAAGGCATGCAAAGGTGAGGAAAAAAAAAAGAATAGAACATGGTAGGGGGATAAATTCAGTGAAGAAAGTACCTAAAACTAAATAGCCCAGTTACAACCTCCATTTATCCTCTATCCTAGGACACACCTAACTTATAAGTTGACAATGTAGCCCTCCCCCCAACGCACCCTCTACCTCTCTATCCTTTTGGGGTACCCTTTGCTCCCCAACGTTGACTTCTAGCCCCTCCAACTCGGTATTCATCTCTCCCTTTGTTTTGCTACCAATACTAATGTCGTCAGTAAATAACGAGAGTTCTAAAATGTGGGCCATGGTGTGATATGGCATAAGACGCATCTATGTCGTTACAATAAGGCCTATAGTGTTTGTGTAGGGCGTGGCTCATGCCATGGCATGTTGTGGCAAGTGTTTTTTACAAGGCGCTACTTTTTCCAAAAAAATGTTTTTTAGTTTCTCCTAAATATTTTTAGCGTGTGTTTTACACGCTGTTTAAAAAGGCGCGCCATGTTGTGCACCATGGCGTGATATGGCGTAAGACGCGTCTCCGCCATTACGAAATGGCACATAACATTTCTGTAAGGCGTGACTCATGCTATGGCGCCTTAAGGCACGTCGTGGCGCACGTTTTTTGTAAGACGTGATTTTTTTTTAAATATTTTTTTGAAATTTTTAATTTTTCTATCTATTGTGTTTTTACATTTATATCTTTAGATTTAACATTTTTATAGATTTATCTAATCACATCACTCACAGTTTCACGAGGTCATAAACGTTATGGACTCACGATTAAAACGAGGTTGTAAAATTATCTTTCTAAGTTTTATTTTAAATATTCAATCAAAAACTATTTTTATACTAGTAATTTATATGATTTTTCTTCTTTCAATAAGAATGTACATTCTTTAGTATCATTTTTTATTAGAATAATATATATAAAACATATACGTATATATATATATAATTTTGAATATGACATAAATTTGCCGCCTTATGTCACGTCTTGAAAAACACCGCGTCCTCGTCGTGGCGTGTAAGGCTTAAGGCTTGACCTCGCCGCCACGCCACGCCTCACGCCATTTTAAACCTTGATTTTACACTTTAACTTCAGATTTTACACTTTTATAGATTTACCTAATCACATCGCTCACAATTTCACGAATTCACACACGTCATGGACTGGCAATTAAAATGAAGTTGTAAAATTACTCTTCTAAGTTCTATCTCGAAAGTTTAATCACAGACTATTAATATAATACTAATATACATATATATATATGCTTTTTCTTCTAATATGAATGTAATTTTTTTAATATCATTATCTCATTGAATAATATATGGAAAACGTATATGTATATATAATTCTATGTATGACATACAAATTTGACGTCTTATGTCATGCCTTGAAAAATGTTGTGTTCTCGCAGTGGCGTATAAGGCTTGACCTTGCCGCCACGCCACGTCTCACACCATTTAGAACCTTGCAGATAACATACCATAGGACATTCCCCTCGATCATGCAGAAAATCTCATCCCCTGGTGCGGCTCTATTTCCAACAAGAAATATTCTGCCCAACCCACTGGTCTTGACACAAGTCCTTGTTAGCACATACATACCTTTATTTTCCTTGACATGTCATCTCTCCAAAAAAGCTTTTTTAAGTTCAAAATAGGCTTTTTTAGCACACAACTCCTTACATCATCTCTCCAAAAAAGCTTTTTTAAGTTCAAAATAGGCTTGGGCCAAATTGGAATCATTGGGATGGGCTTGAGCCAAAATGAAACCCCTTAACCTTTATTTTCTTTCTTCGTTTATTCCTTCCTGAACTTCTTCTTCAGCCAAATCAACATCGTTACTGTCATTTTAATCCCCAACCCCAATCCTTTCTACATTCTCTAATTTTGTTCTCCATAAGCTATAGAAGCCACTGGATCGGTCTTCCTCTCCTCTTTCACATTCAAACCACCATAAGCTCCATGCCTTATAGTGATTAGCTTCTGGTGAGAAAGAGAAATAATAGTGTCATCATCACTTCTTGATTATTGCAATCCTTATTTCCTTCCTCCTTCAACGTCACTGGATATCAGCAGACCTTTCTCCTCATCTGATCTCAGGAACGTTACCGTTCTCGAAATGGATTCAACCTGCCTCTTGGTTAACATTTCAAGTTGTTTCTTCACTGTTTGCATACCTTTCTTCAAGGAACCAACTTCCATCTGAATTGCTCTTATGCTTCCTTCCATTTCCTCCACACACGACGCCACCATTCTCATCATCTCAGCGATTTCACTCCTTTGATAACAATTGGTACGAACCTCGTATATAGTACGAGTTTAGTGAATAAAAATTGAATATTTATAGTTACCTTTCAAAGGTCTAACTGATAGAGGCATACTTTGTTTATGTTTATCCCATAAGAAGTGAAGTTGGTGAGTCGTATCATAACCAACTATCTCCTGCGGTGCTTACAATAGGGTTATCCAACTTTCGAGATGTTGGCCTCTCTCCCAAGGCTCTTGCCCAAATGGAAGTTACAAAACTAATGCCCCTAATACCTAATGCTCCCTTATTTATAATAGCAACAACCAACTTATTACAACCCCTGCTTTACCTACTTGTACTACTCATGCATTAGCCACTTGAACTCCCCATACTACAGCCTTCTATATTGACTAGTTGACTTCCATGGTATAACAACTACCTAGCTCCGCTTAAAGCTTTTAAAAACAAAAAATATTTCCAATAATCACATATAAGGCCAGGTCAACTTAGATGAATAGTCCTTTTCATGTCAAACATCATTATATTATAACATGAGAACCTCGGGCTTCATACTTGACTTTTCATTACTAAAGAAACCATTGTTCTTGCAAAATTGTAGAAAAAAGTTGCACTTTGCAAGAGCGATTTTGGACAAAATGTCCAAGTACAAAGATTTGACCAAAAATGTAGTGTTCTACTCTTTTTTCAAGAACAATGGTTACTTTGCAATAGACAATGTACAGAAACCATCCTCTCTCAAACATGATTTAGATTGTGTGAAACCCTCTTATCACTATTAGATAAAATTTTGCAAGAAGAAATGATAAAAGAAGACTACCTATCATGTAATCGAGATGGTTGTCCTTGCCAAAACTCAAAAAATTCAGGTTTAAGCCTGTAACCACCCCAATGTTTTGGTTTTGGGATAGGAGCTCTGCGGAAAACAAATTATATACCGGTTAAACATCAGGAAGAAGTCTTAGAACAGCTATAACTTAAATATATGTATCACTAACCCATCAGAGAATTTTGCTTCCAAATATTTATAGTCTTGATGGAGAAAATCACGTCCTGGAATTACAGTGCTCTGAAAAATGCAAGACTGTAAGTCACCTGTGCAGAAGGGAGGAGCGAGTAACATCAAGTGATGGAGAACCCAAAAAAACGGAAGAAAAACCTGTATGCTAGCTATTGCGCCAATCTGACTTCCTCTAGGGCGACTATGGAAGTAATGCTCAGATTCTTCTTCAGAAACCTTCTGCACAGAACCTTCGATTCGCACCTGGCAATCAAAGAATGTAACTGATGAAAGGGCTTCTCATCTAATATGGGAAGATCTATGTACTTCAAGTTAATCAAGCTTCAATGTCAGAAACTAACTAAGAAGACATTTCATGAAGCAATTTGATACAGTTAGGATCCTTGACTAAACAGAAAAGTGAGTTTGATAGTCTTCATAATTGAGTACCGAAGTGAAGAGTTCAATGGTAGTTGATCTACCCGTTTGAGCCTTTAGATGAGTTGGTGACCCAAAGGTAGCAAAATGCCCTGTTTTAGCAAGATCATAATTCAATCCTCTCACTTGCATTTGTCGCTGCAAGTATGTTACAACTTTTAAGTGCAAAATGCACTGTCTTTAGTTATTGCACTTCAATGCAAACAGCAAACATATGTTGCAGATTGTTCAAAGCAGATAAGGTGCCACCTAGACATCGGGTCTGGCCAATCCGCTTTGATTTCAATCTAAGCTGGATATTAAGTGTAGGGGATGATAGAGTCAAATGAGCTACTCAAGTTTTTCAACAACTTATATGTACGCAACTCGTCATTGGCGAATTCGTAGGTTCAATATGGGTGACTTATTCGTCAACTTTTCCACCATAGGCCCAAATCAGAGACAAATAACAAGACATGAACTCAACAAGCCCCATTAACATTCGGTGAATACCCAAAGTCTCAGGTAACAAGCCCAATTCTTTCAACTGTTGTATTTGGGGCCTTTGAATGCAAGGGTGCTCTTTCCAGCTTCTGAAGTCTCCAAGCTCAATTCTTCTCAGTCTCAGTTGGAAACATTCAACAGAATTTATTTTACCTTCCAAAAAAGGATAAAGAAAAAAAAAACATGGAAATGGAAATGGATATATTGGAGCTGAGCATCAGCAAAGATGAAAGGTTTATATAGACATCAAGGGTTAAGTTTCGAGTTACTAGTTTCTCGAATCACCGTATGTGAATTTTCATTACAAACTAACCACCATTCTTGTGGAAATGTCAAAAACAACTATAGTTTGCAAGAATGGCTGGATTTGGACAGATTTTTTAAAAGAACCTTCCTCCTTCACACTTTTTGTCGTTCTTTTTTGCACTTCTGCAAGAAGGATGGTTTGTTTGCAACAAAAAGCCAAGTACAGGTTCAGAAACTCAATTGACTTGTTAAATTTCTCTAGAATCTCATTTGGCAAAGAAAAGCTTTTGATTGATAATCTTCCCACAACATCATAATCATAAGAGGTCACATGCTTCAGTTTCGCCCCTTTCACCATTCAGAAAAGGAGGTTGTTATCCTTGGGGAACTTTTTTACTATGCAAGAAGACTTAAGTTGGCAAGCATACGGCTATCTTTAAGAATAAAATCGCAGAGCATGTTCTTTATACAAATGTGGTACCATAAAAAAAATGCCAGGCTCACCTGGCGGTTCAACCCATCCCAATAAAATAGAAGTGATGCATTTGGATTCTCTGCTAAATCCTTAGCTTTTCGGCTTGCATAATTTGTGTACCTGAATATGCATTATAGTGAACATGACTAAATCTAGAAAGAAACTGTATACCGTTCTAATAAGCATTTGATGCTTGTATAACCACAGATCACTAACCAGACAAAACCATCTTTGTCGAATCCTTTCAGCAACACCATTCGTGATGAACTGCATCAACGACAAAACAATGTCACTTTCCAGATGCTATAGCAGACATGCAAATGCTTTTTTTTGCAAATTTCCTTAACATTTCAAATAAAGGATAGTCCTTCGCTCCATGAAAATTGCAACAATAACTTTCCAGCATGTCCTTTCTTGGAAAGATTCCAAGTCAAATTACCCACTTGCCGATCATCATCACACTAAAGCGGTGGTATCGGTTAGGGTCGACAACATTTCTTTATTTGTACTTACTAAAGGGCATTTTAAATATTTGACAAATAGTAAAACATTTTACTTAAACTACGTCCAAAGTGAAAATTTTCTATCGATGTCTCTAACTCTTGTCTAAACGTTCAGTATTCCGCACCGGTATGGTTCTGAAATCTACTTTCGGGGTGATGGCAATATGCCTCGTAAAAATTTTAACATGGAAACCAGAAGATAATGGGTGTCTACCCTCCAGTCATAAATCATAACCCCATTTGACTAGGCAAGCAAGTTAAGAAAACAAATTCAACCAACATAATTCGGTAGAATGTAAAAACATGTTTCCCTTCGTGTTCTAAATCACTGGAACCACACTTTATTTGCATTAAATCTTCTTGATTTCAAGAAAAACAATATGTGCATATGGGTACTTATCTTCTAAAAGATGACAATTAAAAGTGGAGCATTCTTTGTTAGTTACTTCATTATGATTACTATGAATGCTATGGCATCCTAGTTCTAAATTGATTATAAGTGGAGCACACGAGATCATATACTACATAATAAGTTTTTTTTGGAAAAGGTGCTACATAATAAGTTGTATCTTCATGATGTGGGTATGCATGACCACTAGCCTCAACTTCCACCTCCTGTGTAGCTGACCAAGGCTTACACCGTCACATGTCATTCACGTGGCACAGACGTTGCAAATGGGTCGTTGGCTTGGGAAAAATACATATACCATGTTAGACCTATTGCTAAAAACCAACTGGTTATAAGTGATGTAATGCAAGATCATATATTATTATTGCATAAGTTGTATTCCCTCTTATATTTCAGGCACTAGTCTCAAAGTACAAAAAGTATATTAGAGGACCAAAAAGACTTTTTTGGGTCCTATTCATGCCACCATTTTAGAATTTTGGATCCCAAACAAAGTGGGTGTGTTGAGTCATCTCACAATGACTTGACCCCTTTAGGGTCATGTTCATTTACGTATTATTCGTGACAGATGTAT
The DNA here is from genome assembly GCA_954870635.1 of Arctium minus. Classification (NCBI taxonomy): domain Eukaryota; kingdom Viridiplantae; phylum Streptophyta; class Magnoliopsida; order Asterales; family Asteraceae; genus Arctium; species Arctium minus. Next base: position 71,145,320 of record OX941091.1, on the reverse strand, counting down.
CCAACACACTCAACGAGAAAACCATATTATGATTCAGGACTTAATACTTGATAAGGTTGTCCCTAACTACCTACTTTTCCGATGGGGATGCAATTCATACATTAATAATACAATGAAAAAAATCCAGCAAGTCAGTAACCAAAAGTACAGTCAGAGATGACATGATAATGATTTGCAATGGTATCCTACAGAATTTATGAGTTCTATTGGATTTGCTATCTCGACTTATCATGAAAATAAAAGGAGATATCTCATCAGATGCAGATACTTATGGTAGAAGCTATCTCGTTAGATGCAGATACTTACGGTTTGCCATCTATGCCAGCAGTGCACAACGCCATCGCATTTGGCTCCTTCAAGCCAGTAGCCAATGCATCATCGAACCATTTCTGGAACTGTGGGAAAACAAAGTCTCACATCAGGATACACAATTCAACCATTTAAATGTTAGGCCAGTCCAAATACTGATAGGCATATTGACGCCTTATATGTAATTGGGCTATAAGACTTTTCAGAATTCGGATAAGGATGATGCTAGATCAAGGAACCAATTGGCCGATCTTTTCTGTATTCATAATGGGTCAATAAGCGACTCAGTTAACAGTATACGATCACAACAAAAATAAAACGTTTTGTTAGTCATGTTTTTGCTTTTGCACCAAAAATAACAAATGAGGTCACCAAAATGGCCCGAGCAAAACTTGGCAGATTGGTGTCATTGATGCAAGGAACAAAGTCCATTGTGGCCCAATCAGACAATGCAAAATTACAATTTAAACATATGGCCATAAAATCCTAAATGACAGCCTAAACGCATCCGGCAAAGCAACAAGAAGATTCAGCTCTAACATGTTCGAAGGCATGTTGGTCATACCTGAACAAAGGGGTCAAGGTCCACCTGCTCCTCCCTGAGCTCAGGAGAGATATAATTCTCTCTCATTGATGATATGTCAACTTGTGGAGCCTTTCCGATTCGAACACACATAGAAGTTCCAGGATATGGTGGAAGGTGAAGCTTAAACTTATCTACAATAGATGGAGGAACAAACCTCCCACCTAAAAAATGATGGGAACCAGAAAACTTCTTGGCACACAGCTTAGGAGCAGTTAAAGAAACCTGAAATACACAATAATATCACTTACAACCTGAAATAAACGAGAATTCCACTGATAAATGTTGCATCAAGGATAAATATATCAATAGGTTAAGGTCAGCTAGTATTTTTTTTTTAGTATTTGCTCCAATAGTGAGATTTCTATGAGAACATACCAACATGTCAGGTTTGATTCCGTCACCCCTCATATCTCCCTCTTCCACATGCCACCCAGATGGGATATCTATAGAGGCAATGACAGGAGGTTTCTGATTTATTTCTTTATAATTTTGAAGATTGACTAACCGTTGAATCAAATCATCAAACGGTGGCCTTGGTGTACCTGAAAGATGATATAGATGTACAGAAAATTATGAATATTGCAACGTTAAATGAGGTTACGTGATATCAAAATCCATAATCCAACTATTTTATTTCTTGTTAAGAATGCACTTTATGACAAGAATGAAGTTAATTGATGTAAAAGATCATGTTTGTCCATCTCAATAGCAAGCAGTTTATACCAAACTAGTTGGGCTAGTCTTTCCTTTGCACTTTTGCAAAGAGACGGTTTATTTGAATGTGCAACCTAGGATCTTCCATTCAACGCCAAAGGGATTTACAATCACAGAAGACTATCAATGCTTGATGGCACTTCATCTATCTTACTCTGGTAGTATGACCAACATCCTCATCAACTTCTCGTTCCTTCTATAAGACTATAACATTGACAACAAAAACCATAAAACCAGTTTCTTAAGAGCTTTTTTGTTCAAACATGTCTGACACATTTGTTGATGATTTGTGTCATCAAGCATTTTAGTGTAGTTGTGATTTACATGAGATCGATGGGATTTATTGGTTAAGCTATAATATGAGTTAAGAGGTGCGAAGTGCATGCTCGTATAAGCTACCGTGGACCTAAGATCGCCATAAAGCAGGGGTCAAGGGGACCACGTCCCCCTTGCGGTGGCAGGGTTCCAAGGGGCAGAGCCCCTTGGTGGTGGTCCTGCTGATCGATCAGCGGGCATGTAACCTTCTAACTTCAATTCGGAATGTGGGACTTAGATTCAGAAGGCAAGTCGCCTTCTGAGCTTCAGTGCAGTAATCGTTATTGATCTTGTTCGTTGGTAGTTATTTGATATATGTTCTTATCTTTAAATAACCACTTAACCATCTAAATTTACTGGCGAGTAACCATCTGTTTAAGGGGATTTTCATCTCATTTTAACATATGAGAAATATAACAGTATCCGTGTGTTTTGCTCTCGATTTTGCCTTCAAGTACAGAGTGTATTTGGATTATCCCAGAGTAAATTTTGTGATAGCCATAGGCTGAAGTAGGGACGTAATATTACTTTATTGATAGTGATTCCGTTCACGATCCATTTATGATCCAAGTTCTATTCATTGATATCTAATCCCTAAACCCATATATCATCTTCATCTTTTCTACCAATGCCACTTAGCACTTACGTGAATGAAAAGCCAAACAGGAACTAAATGCACTTCCTCACAAGAAGTATGAATGAGAAGTAAAGAGTTGCATTAGGGTACAAGAAGAAGATTTTACCATGGAATGAAAAGCCAAACATGGCATCAACTAGGATGTTGAAGTCCTCCGACAAGTTCATAGGCAGATCATCCACTGACAGGAAAGGAATACCCAATGATTCTAGCTGCAAATATACCAAATAAGCATTCCGGACAAAACAAATAAATGTGTATTTCATAGTTCAGGTTCCAGCTCTACCTGAGTCACCAGACCTGTATAAAGAGGCTTTGCGGTACGCTTCGGATAGCAAACAAATGGTTTATATCCAAAGTGATACAAATGACGAGCAACTACAAGACCGTCCCCACCATTGTTCCCTGGGCCGCATATGGTCAATACACGGTTATGCTCCTTTGCATTGTAGACCTGTCAGAAATTTAATCACGACAGAGAAGCATAAATCAAATTAGCATAATCTGCCTCTAAAGCATCAAGTGGTATTTTCGGGGAAGAAAAGTAAGAGAAATTTATATTATGGATATGTACAACAAGCTTCACAAATGATTGGCATGTAAAGCATTAATGCCTGATTAAAGAGATAAATTACAACACTAAATATTATCATCTGCAAGTTAAGAAAAGTAATCATGGGATTATGCACCTAGAGCCAACAACTTTATCAGTGTTAGAACAATACAGTTTATAACTTCAGTCTACTATTAAGCTTTTGAATTCATAGACATAGCCGGGTCCGCTTTGCTTATTTTTATTGAAGGCATAAGGGATTGTGGTAAGCGCGAACTAAAAGGCAATGCATGTGTTTTTTCAGGCAAAGTGTGTAATCTTCCATTCTTTGCCCCTTATTCTGTAATGTCGTCTGTTCTGGGTTCATTTTCATCAAACAACATTTTCTACCCTCGTAGCCAAGGTAAGAAACAAATAATGTGAGCTTCTGATTATAAAAATCTCCCTCTTGATGAATAAACTGGCCAAAGGCTCTTATGTGACAACATAGCAACTGACCTGGGCAATCGATGTAGCAACGCTCAAACCAGCCAATTCCTGCATATATCATATATCAAAACAAAGAGATTGATAAAAGTACATTGGTAACCATATCTTATGCTGACCATTGTACGGCTAACCCTTTGTGATCGGAAAGTCATTGTGGTTAACCATTATTGCACCCTTAAAAGGTGCATTTGGTACACTTGGACAGGACAAAACAGGGATCATTGTTCCATGTTTTTGCAGGACTTTTATGTTGAAAAGACAAAGAACAAGATGGAACAAAGTGGAACAGGCTTGTTCCACCTCCAACCCATGAAACAAGAACCTCCAACCCATGAAACAAGTGGAACAGACTTATATTTTCCTAATATAACCTCAAAATAAAACATAATTCTCTTCTAAAACATCAAATACGGCTCTCTTTATATTTTATTCATTTTTAAATTTTATTTATTGTAATTTATGTTTGACGAATAAATTCTAATGATAAATTTTGTTATAAAAAATATTTATTTTATTATAATTTAATAAACTACATAAATTAATCAAAACATATAATCCACTCGTTAGGGGGAATTGGTCATTTTATCTGTTCTATCAGTGCAGTTCTGTCCTACCAAATGCTGAATAGCTTTCCTGTCTGTCTGGATACCAAATGCTTGTTACCAGATGGTCCACAGTAACAAACCATACAACGACTTTCTTCTCCAACCATCGCAATTCGCAAAGCCAAAAAGCCATGGTGCAGGGGATTGCCCTTTTATGGTTTACGATGTTACTTTTTAACAAAATGAAATTCCGAATAGTAAATTCAGTAAAACTACTAACCATAAGCTGGTCGACGCTAAAGCCAAGAGAACCCATAAGGATCTCATCAACCTCAGCAGCTTCTCGCTGATTCAAATACGAAATTGAGTCGGGATTGTGAACCACTTTGGTGTTGTTATCCATCAATTCACCTCTATTCACCCTGGAAGAACAATATCCCCGAAACTTGTACCTCAAAATCGAACCCAAAAAACCCTAAAATCACCATATTCCAACGTGAAACAAACTACTCATATTGCTGGTACACATAATGAGTAATCTACATGCAATTTGAAAACAGATAGATAACAAGAAGCTTGTTTTACCTTGGAAGATCGATGAAGGGGGGAAGAAGAAGATATGGCGAGCGTAGGAGTATAAGTAGAAGTTGGAGGGAGTGAGAGTAAATGGGTGATGAAAGAAGAAGAGTAGGTCAATATCATGGTCTTGGTTTTGCCCAACAATGGCACCATTTTTAATGGGTGGATACTTGTTCCAAGCTTCTAAACATGGTGAAATGTTTACTAACATACCCAAAGTGTGGTGTGGCATCTTTCTTCATCATGGATTTTTTCTTTTTCTTTTTCTTTTTTCATAAAGGATCCATTAATTTTGGTTATTAATTTAGGATACAAAATAATTAGTACAATACTAGTTGGGTGTCCGTACAAACGGCGGGATGCATCTGTCTTATGAAGTCGAGAGTTTGAACCTTCAATTAATCTTACTTTATTCGTCATCCTCGGATTTATCTTATGACTTTATATAATTTCGAATCATAAAATCGGTTGATGCATAAATTGAAGGCTAGATCCAAACCCAACCATGATGTCTCGCCATCAATTTCTTTGTATATTTACGATGTTTATGTGCACATGTTTTTGCCAAATAAGTCAAATATTGTTTACCATCATCATCTATATACCATCGATTTGATTATTCATCTCTATGAAATAAGGTCCAATTCAACTACATAGTTCAAGCCATTGCCCCACTATCTTGAAATTTATATAATATAACTGCAAAACATGGTTCCCTCATCTTGAGCGAAATACATTCAACATCTTGTCGTTTTCAGTTTTAAGCCATGTCTATATTAGTCTCTTTCTGATTTCAAGTATTACAAATAATATGAAAATAAAAGAAAATATATTTCAACTTTTTTCTCCCTCAACTACAATAACAAACTTAGAGAAAAATTGAATGAAAAAAAAATAATAATCTACGTGAAGTCCATTATTATTGACAAAAGATTGAAACTTGCGATCTATTGTGCGCTCCTACGATTATAACACCAGGAGCCGCCACATTGGTTATAGTCCCAGCCTTCCAGGATTGGGTCCATCTGTAGAAAACACCACGGTGATACCTTTCTTCACGACATGGAAGGACGCGATGGATTGTGCATCCTCGAAGTAGTATATAGGGTACCCTCCAAGAGAGATGGGTATTACATCAACACTGATATCCCTCAACTTTTAGAGTTATTTATCACTCTTTTAACTCATTTGTAACTTTTTTCGTACACATTTGAGCTTTTCTTATTTCTTTGGTCTAAAAGGTTCCAAGGTTTTCAAAATAACTGAAGAGATCAAAAAGTCACACTTTTGGGTGCCATTGTTGTCACAGTGTCACCAAAATTTTCTACAGATTTTTTATTGCAATTTTGGTGAAAGGAGAAGTTTGCTTAATTGGATTCATCCTTGGAGCTTTCATGAAAGAGGAAGTCTAAGAAAAGATGAGAAGACAATTCCATGAAAAAGGCTAAAGCATGAGAGGTCTCCATCACCCTCTCATGTCTAAAGGTTTCTTCCTTTTCCCCCCTTTTCTTCCTCTATATAAAGGGAGCTTGGGTTGAGACTTCAGATCATCCAACAATATGAACTTTGAGCTTAGTTGAGTATTGTAGTTTTTACATTTCATTTAGTTCTTTGTAATCTTTATTTCTTGCAAGTTTACTTTTTGTCCACCACTGTGGTTAACTTGTGGCCACAGTGGTACGTTTACGTTTAATGCAATTTCAGTTTACGTCTTTCTTTTTCTTCATTATGTCTTCTATTTTTATGAGTAGCTAACCCCCCCCCCCCTCCATTTGGGTGCGGGTGTAAGCCAAACCTGAGAGGTTAAAATGTAACACTTGGGTGTTACCGCATTTGGCTAACTTATCGGTTTGGTCATCCAAGTTGAAGCTTAATCTCAACGAGGACAAGCCGATCACTTGTGCGTGTTAATATTAGATCTTAGACATCGATAGGGGTGGATCCGAATACGTCTTGGGTGATGCAAGGAGGTTTGAGAAAATCTTCAATAATCACACAAAGATATGGATTTTTGCATAATCAAACTAAGGTCTAGATGTCAGCAACAACGAAATGCACAAAACAAAATATTAGTATAAAACATCATAGTATGACTACACAACCGGTGCGCCAAGAGTATAAATCAACAGTGCGCTAAATAGGGTGCTACAAAATATACTATCACAAAACCCAAAAGTGACATCACACGATATTAAAACTCCAAAATGACTCTCTTGGTTGCGAAAAGACATGGGATACATCCCTCGACAATACTCACATGAGACAAAATATTCAATAAAAAGTCATAAATTAACACACACAATGATTCACGTATACACATTTCAAAGTTTCTTTCATGTGTCGCAACACGTCGTAAACAATAATACTACATAAAACAAGTCGTTGACCACAAGGGTTGTGGTATACTGCCATGGGGGATGTGGTGGAATATCCCATTTGCCTAGGGTTCGAATCCAGGTGTACACAACAATTGTGACCACTGAGGTTTAATCAAGGTTGATGTCTTACATTTAATAATTTGCTAAGGGATTAGTCTAGGCATAGCCTAGACACCCTTCCAAAAAAAAACTCGACAAAACCCGCATGGAATAAGATTCCCAATAAAACTCGGGCACCAAAACGTGGAAGTAACTTTTTCCTTTAAAACCTTAACATATATGGAGGAGATCCAATGTTAAAGTCATAAGTCGCAACTACTTGTCCAAGACCCTAAATGACATCAAAATACGGACATCACCATATCCGAAAATAGTGTTGGACAACAACGAGAATAAAGAAAGTCTCAACAAAGTTTGCAACCACATGCAATAAAATAATTTTATGCATGTTTAAAATCTTGCGTGTGCTAAACATTTTTCCAAGATTTCGTAATATAATCCACATGATGATTTGGAAACACGAGAAATAATTGATGCAATTTACTTTAGAAAATAAATTTTGTGCATGAATTTGATCGGCACTAAACGTCTCGAACCCACTGTAACACCCGTAAAAATTTGCTTACACCTTGTGGATGTATGTATATACTATGTATATTTATTCTCGAGTCAACTGCTGACGTTGTTCTCACTTGTGTGAAGTTGCCAAGCTTTAGTACATGAGGTTTGGAATTAGAGTGTAAATAACAGCGACTTGCGCGGGCTCCCGCGCGGCTTGGAAACCACGGCCAGAGCCACAAAACTTGTTGGAGTCCGGGGGTCGAGGGCACACGCGGCCTACGGCGCGACTCCTTAGCCGCGGCCAAAACCGCGAGAAATGCCTGCAGATCAAAATACGGGATTTTCCCCTTTTCTCCCATTCTCTCAATTTGGAACTTCTTGAGGTGCGATTTTGGAGGATCAAAAAGGTAGGGTTTCACTCTCTCCTCATTCATTGCTACCTAATGGGTACCTTACTTGCATTTATGTGTTTGATTTAGGTGGTGGTTGTGATTAAGAACTTAGTGCTTGAAGTGTTAAAGTCTCCTACTATATTCTTCTCTCAAGTTTCATCTAGGGTTTGTTCATATTCCTATCAAGGTGAGTTTTCTACCCTTTGTTCTTACATAAATACTAGGGTTTATGTGTTACAACTCTCATTTATGTCTCCTAACCACATATTGAGTTTTGTTGAATTTTGACCTAAACATGGGTTTGGGAATACTGGGGTTTTGGAACCTAAACAAGAATGTTTGGAAAATGTGTTTAAACTATGAATAATGGTATTCTATGATTCTCTACATGCTTGGGGAACCTACCCTTGTTCTATAGGATGTTGGTAACCCAAAGTGAAATTAGGGTTTTAATGAGATTCAAGTATTGGGTTAGTTGTTGATAAACTTGTGATTTGAAATGGGATTTATAATATTATGTGATTGATTTGTGGGAATGAAATCTCCTCAAGGTGGGGAGTCAAGACTTCATGTTGATAAACTTAAACATGTGATTTGGTTTTAACACTTATGTATATGATCAATGATGAATGGATTAAAACGCTTTGTATTTGGTCTTAGTGCAATGGATCCATAGGTGTAACACCGTACTTTTGGCACTTCATAGACCTTGTTGCAAGTCTATTTGTTAGTTTTGAGAATCTTAATCTCATTAAATCCTTATGCATGTTAGATAGGAGAACCGTGCTTTGGCTTTAAATTTCAGTTATGTTCTTGGAGTGGGAAACAAGGACTTACGTGGGCTCTAAGCCGCGGCCAAAGCCGCAGGACTCTCTGTTTATTTTCAAACTCAAAAGCACGCGCGGGTTACTCCGCGGGCTCTAAGCCGCTGTAACACCCGGAAAATTAAGGTAAGTGTTTATAAATTTTAAAATGTTCTCATTACTTTTGAATGCTGGGATTTTTTATTATGGTTGGAGGATTGTTGGTATGTCATATTATGCTTTTATACCTTGAGTTCCTTATGTGTTTAGCGTATCGAAATCGTCAAAAACGACAAGTCTGGGGGTTGGGCGATTGTGGCCAGCGACTATGACAATGGTCATAGTCGCGTGGCAAGGTCGCGGGTGGTCTCGGTACACCTCCGGCGAGAATGTCAAGCGAGAGTGACAGGGGCACTATCGCCCTGTCACAATCGCGGTGTAACACCGTAAAAATTGGGGTAATTTAAAACTTTAAAATTTTCGGCAATATGACGGCTGTAAATTGATAAAACCTGTTGTACAAAACCCGCCAAGGTATCCCAATGTATCAACCCAAAAGGGGATATAGTATAATGTGTACAAACTCATTAAATGAAGCATAAAGTTACGACAACCTAAATAATCTAGATTTCCCTATCAGATTACAATCGGGTGTCGCTATACTCCCAAAAATGGTGACTATTCATCAAATATACCGGTCTCTAGATCTCCCAAAATGACCGCTCTCGATCGCACGATCGACCACTCAATCCCGTAGGTTCCCGCCACTAGAGTTTCCTGTCATACATGACAACCAAAGAGACAAGTGTTAGGCTAAGGCCTAGTGATAACGCATAAATTCAGTTTAGTTGATAAATTATAGCCTCATTATAATAACACCGTATTTACACGACGGTCTATCAACTTGCTTCACCTGTCATTAGAAGGGAAACACAATGTAATATTATCAACGCGTTTATAATTACTCTCAAGTCATTTAACTTGGTTAGCATCAACCCAAACGAGATCTTTAGCTATTTGAGCACTCAACCCAAACCGGGTCTTTAGCATATACCCAACATCAACTCTAACCGAGTGTTTAGTCTATTTACGACCTCAACCCAAACCGGGTCTTTAGTCTATTTATGACCTCAACCCAAACCGGGTCTTTAGTCTATTTATGACCTCAACCTAAACCGGGTCTTTAGTCTATTCATGACCTCAACCCAAACCGGGTCTTTAGTCTATTCATGACCTCAACCCAAACCGGGCCCGTTGCTCTCCGCGACTATGCCCTGCGATATTGACAAATGTCATAGTCGTCGGGCACTGTCGCCTGGTGCGTGAGTTGCTCGAAAAACTCCTTTTTCCACTCCAAACCAATCAGATAACGATGAAATTAAACTGACCAATAACCAAGACTCAAAAGATTCGCATGCACTACGAGCCAAAGTTGATCTTTTAATGTCTCACAATAGGGAGAATACATACGGAATTTGGGGTGTTACAATCCTCTCCAACTTGGAAAAGATTTCGTCCCCGAAATCCATACTATACAAACATATGAGGATATCTACGCATCATGTCCTCTTCCGACTCCCATGTTACGTTCGTGCCTCGGTGATCTCTCCATTGCACCTTGACCATCACGACCTCCTTATGACGAAGTCTCTTAGTTTCCCTCTCCAAAATAGTTTCGGGTTCCTCAACACAGCGGTTGTCCTCCACACGAATTTCGGATAGCGGTATGACGCTCTCTTCCTCCGCCAAACACTTTCACAAGTAAAATACATGGAATGTAGGGTGGATTCCATCCATCTCGGGCGGTAAGTCCAACTTATAAGCTTGTTGTCCTATACGTTCAAGAATAGTGAATGGACCGAGGAAACGGGGACTTAGCTTCCCACGTTTCCCAAAACGGATCAAACCCTTCCAAGGAGATACTTTCAACATTACTCGATCTCCCACTTGGAACTCCACCGACCTTCTCTTCTTGTCGGCGTAACTTTTCTGACGGTCCTGCGCCGCTTTCAACCGTTCTCCAATTGATTTAACCTTGTCGGCCGTTTCCTGAACGATTTCTGGGTCGGCAAACTGCTTCTCCCCCGCCTCTAGCCAACATACAGGGGTTCTACACTTCCGTCCGTACAAAGCTTCAAAAGGTGTCATCCCAAGACTAGAGTGGTAACTGTTGTTGTACGCAAATTCCACCAAAGGTAGATGGGTATCCCAACTACCGCCAAAATCGATCACACATGATATAAGCATGTCCTCAAGCGTTTGAATGGTCCTTTCACTTTGTCCGTCCGTTTTTGGGTGATAATTCGTGCTTAAATTTACCCGTGTGCCAAACTCTTGGTGTAACGCTCCCCAAAATCTCGACGTGAACCGACTATCACGATCGTAAACTATCGACAAAGGTATACCGTGCCTAGAGACTACCTCGACTATATAGAGCTTTGCCAGCTTATCCATCAGCAAGGTTTCCCGCATCGCTAGAAAGTGAGCACTCTTGGTCAAACGGTCAACGATAACCCAAATAGTGTCGTTCCCTCTCAAGGTCTTCGGTAGTGTGGTCACGAAGTCCATGGTAATCTTGTCCCATTTCCACTCGGGTATTTCAAGCGATTGAAGGCTTCCATAGGGTCGTTGATGCTCGGCCTTCACTTGTGAACAAGTTACACATCATTCTACAAAATGAGCTACATCCAATTTCATAATCGGCCACCAATAATGCAATTTCAAATCCCGATACATCTTGGTGCTTCCCGGGTGAATAGAATACTTGGATTTATGCGCGTCCTCCAAAAGGAGCTCCCGGCAACCACCAAGCTTTGGTACCCAAACTCGCCCATTGAAGCATTTGATCCATCGACTATCTTCGGTCAATAGTAACCATTGCTTGGTCATCACTTCTTCTTTGAGGTTTTCTTCCTTTAAGGCTTTGGCTTGCGTCTCTTTAATCTTTTCCATAAGACTTGACACCAACTCGATTCTTGTAAGTTTGGCTTGAAGTCTCCCGCTATACTCTTTCCGACTCAAGGCGTCGGCTACCACGTTTGCTTTACTCGGATGATAGAGTAATTCACAGTCGTAATCTTTGAGTAGTTCTAACCACCTTCATTGCCTCATGTTGAGTTCCTTCTGATCAAAAACGTACTTCAGGCTCTTGTGATCCGTGTACAAGGTACACTTTGTGCCGTAAAGGTAATGTCGCCATAACTTTAATGCGAACACCACTGCCGCCAGCTCCAAATCATGAGTGGGGTAGTTCTTCTCATGCACTTTCAATTGTCTAGATGCGTATGCGATCACCTTCCCCCTTTGCATTAGTACGCATCCAAGCCCCATTTTGGATGCATTGCTATAGACCACAAAATCCTTCGATCCTTCTGGCAAGGATAAGATCGGAGCTTCACATAATTTCCTTTGCAAAGTCCGAAATGCTTTCTCTTGATCTTCGGTCCACACAAACTTTACATTCTTCTTGGTCAACATTGTCAACGAAGAAGCAATCTTGGAGAAATCTTGTATGAATCTTTGATAATACCCCGCCAAGCCTAGAAAACTTTGAATCTCGGAGGGGCTTTTGGGAGGTTCCCAATTTGTCATAGCTTCAATCTTGGCCGGATCCACCTTCACTCCATCTTTCGAAACTACGTGCCCCAAGAACTGCACTTTCTTCAACCAGAACTCGCACTCGGAAAACTTTGCATAGAGCTTCTCCTTCCTTAAGATTTCCAAAACATCTCGAAGGTGACGCCCATGCTCGGCCTCATCCCTCGAGTAGACAAGGATGTCGTCGATGAACACAATGACCGACTTGTCAAGAAACGGTCGGCACACGCGATTCATCAAATCCATGAACACCGCTGAAGCATTCGTCAAACCGAATGGCATCACTAGAAACTCATAGTGGCCATAACACGTCCTAAAAGCAGTTTTAGGAATGTCTTCTTCCTTGAATTTCACTTGATGATAACCCGAACGGAGATCGATCTTTGAAAATCAACCCGCTCCTTGCAGTTGGTCGAATAGATCATCGATCCTAGGAAGTGGGTATTTGTTCTTCACGGTCACCTTGTTCAACTCCCTATAGTCGATGCACATCCGCATGGTACCGTCCTTCTTCTTCACAAATAAGACCGGTGCTCCCCAAGGTGAGGAACTCGGTCTTACGAACCCCTTCTCTAAAAGGTCTTGCAATTGGATCATCATTTCCTTCATCTCTGATGGGGCCAAATGGTATGGAGCTCGGGCTATAGGATCCGCTCCCGGTGTTAGGTCGATCTTGAACTCCACTTGACGGTCGGGTGGTAAGCCAGGCAAGTCGTCCGGGAATACGTCGGGAAACTCCCTTACCACCCCAACATCTTCTAGCTTCTTCTTCTCGAGTTTAGCATCTACCACATATGCCAAAAAGGATGGACATCATTTCGCTAGGCACCTTCGCGCCTTTACCAAGTTAATGATTGCTATATCACCTTTTCGTTTCTCGCCGTACACGGTTATAGTCTCACCATTCAAGGTTGGAATTCGAATTAGTTTCTTCGCACAAAGGATTTCGGCATGGTTATCCGCTAACCAATCCATTCCGATTACAACATCGAATCCCCCGATGATCATCGACATTAGATTGACCAAAAATTCTTTTCCTTCAATCTCTAATTTACAACCTTTCAGAACGTCTCGAACCACCACTTGGTCATCGTCCGCTAATTCTACCACTATAGCATTTTCTAAACTACTAGTGGGCACAGATAACTTTTGACAAAATGAAATCGATACGAACGAAAAGCTCGCACCGGAATCAAACAATATACGTGTAGGTACGGAGTTTAGAAGAAACGTACCCGACACTACATCAGTCGAAGCCCTCGCTTCTTCGGTAGACATTTGAAACGATCTTCCCGTCGCTCTCGGAGGTTCCGTCTTCTTCGTTTCCTTTCCCCCAGTCTTCAACTTCGGACACTCACTCCGAATATGACCTGGTTCCTTGCACTCAAAGCATGTAATCCCTCAGACCGGGCAATCACGACGATCATGGCCCGCCTTTCCACATTTGAAACAATTTGACCCTCCCGAATTGCACGGACCAACATGTTTTCTCCGACACTTAGAGCACCATCTAGCTTCGCGTCCCGATTCGCCCCCACGGTAGTTGTTGTTGAAAGGCTTTGTCCTTCTTGGAGGTGTGGAATTTCCTTCCCACCTCCTTTTCTCAACTGGTCCACTCCTCTCTAATTTGTTTGGACCATAGGAGTCTTCCACCAACTGAGCCTCTTCGATAGCTTCACGGAGGGTGGAGGCTTTAGACACTCGAACAAGATTCTTCATCTCACTCGGTAACCCTTTGGTGTAGGCCTTGATCTTTTCCTTCTCGGTCGGGATTTTCCCCTTTTCTCCCATTCTCTCAATTTGGAACTTCTTGAGGTGCGATTTTGGAGGATCAAAAAGGTAGGGTTTCACTCTCTCCTCATTCATTGCTACCTAATTGGTACCTTACTTGCATTTATGTGTTTGATTTAGGTGGGTGGTTGTGATTAAGAACTTAGTGCTTGAAGTGTTAAAGTCTCCTACTATATTCTTCTCTCAAGTTTCATCTAGGGTTTGTTCATATTCCTATCAAGGTGAGTTTTCTACCCTTTGTTCTTACATAAATACTAGGGTTTATGTGTTACAACTCTCATTTATGTCTCCTAACCACATATTGAGTTTTGTTGAATTTTGACCTAAACATGGGTTTGGGAATACTGGGGTTTTGGAACCTAAACAAGAATGTTTGGAAAATGTGTTTAAACTATGAATAATGGTATTCTATGATTCTCTATATGCTTGGGGAACCTACCCTTGTTCTATAGGATGTTGGTAACCCAAAGTGAAATTAGGGTTTTAATGAGATTCAAGTATTGGGTTAGTTGTTGATAAACTTGTGATTTGAAATGGGATTTATACTATTATGTGATTGATTTGTGGGAATGAAATCTCCTCAAGGTGGGGAGTCAAGACTTCATGTTGATAAACTTAAACATGTGATTTGGTTTTAACACTTATGTATATGATCAATGATGAATGGGTTAAAACGCTTTGTATTTGGTCTTAGTGCAATGGATCCATAGGTGTAACACCGTACTTTTGGCACTTCATAGACCTTGTTGCAAGTCTATTTGTTAGTTTTGAGAATCTTAATCTCATTAAATCCTTATGCATGTTAGATAGGAGAACCGTGCTTTGGCTTTAAATTTCAGTTATGTTCTTGGAGTGGGAAACAAGGACTTACGTGGGCTACGTCGTGGGCTCTAAGCCGCGGGACTCTCTGTTTATTTTCAAACTCAAAAGCACGCGCGGGTTACTCCGCGGGCTCTAAGCTGCTGTAACACCCGGAAAATTAAGGTAAGTGTTTATAAATTTTAAAATGTTCTCATTACTTTTGAATGTTGGGATTTTTTATTATGGTTGGAGGATTGTTGGTATGTCATATTATGCTTTTATACCTTGAGTTCCTTATGTGTTTAGCGTATCGAAATCGTCGAAAACGACAAGTCTGGGGGTTGGGCGATTGTGGCCAGCGACTATGACAATGGTCATAATCGCGTGGCAAGGTCGCGGGTCGGGGGTGGTCTCGGTACACCTCCGGCGAGAATGTCAAGTGTAACACCGTAAAAATTGGGGTAATTTAAAACTTTAAAATTTTCGGCAATATGACGGCTGTAAATTGATAAAACCTGTTGTACAAAACCCGCAAAGGTATCCTAAGGTATCAACCCAAAAGGGGATATAGTATAATGTGTACAAACTCATTAAATGAAGCATAAAGTTACGACAACCTAAATAATCTAGATTTCCCTATCAGATTACAATCGGGTGTCGCTATACTCCCAAAAATGGTGACTATTCATCAAATATACCGGTCTCTAGATCTCCCAAAATGACCGCTCTCGATCGCACGATCGACCACTCAATCCCGTAGGTTCCCGCCAATAGAGTTTCTTGTCATACATGACAACCAAAGAGACAAGTGTTAGGCTAAGGCCTAGTGAGAACGCATAAATACAGTTTAGTTGATAAATTATAGCCTCATTACAATAACACCGTATTTACACGACGGTCTATCAACTTGCTTCACCTGTCATTAGAAGGGAAACACAATGTAATATTATCAACGCGTTTATAATTACTCTCAAGTCATTTAACTTGGTTAGCATCAACCCAAACGAGATCTTTAGCTATTTGAGCACTCAACCCAAACCGGGTCTTTAGCATATACATAACATCAACTCTAACCGAGTCTTTAGTCTATTTACGATCTCAACCCAAACTGGGTCTTTAGTCTATTTATGACCTCAATCCAAACCGGGTCTTTAGTCTATTCATGACCTCAACCCAAATCGGGTCTTTAGTCTATTAATGACCTCAACCCAAACCGGGTCTTTAGTCTATTTATGACCTCAACCCAAATCGGGTCTTTAGTCTATTTATGAA
Source organism: Arctium minus (assembly GCA_954870635.1). Taxonomy (NCBI): domain Eukaryota; kingdom Viridiplantae; phylum Streptophyta; class Magnoliopsida; order Asterales; family Asteraceae; genus Arctium; species Arctium minus. Next base: position 71,128,998 of record OX941091.1, on the reverse strand, counting down.
CGGCAACTCAAGTCAAGACTTAAAATCAACATCAAGTCCCAAATACAACCAAACATACAACTTATTACTCTTCCATGGCTCTTGCTACATGTCTTGGCCAAATAGTATGTTTAATACTCTCCATTTGAAATTTTACCCATAAATGGGGTTTTAGGTTATCTCCACATGAACAAGTACACAATTAACCAAAATGCACATAAATACTAGCACAATATTAGACATGTATGAGAATGGAAGAGTTAAGAACCAATCACCTTGGTGACCCCTCACAAGAAAGTCAAAACCCTAGGTGAGGAAATGGAGAAATAGAAGCTTGAAGGATAGTAGCAAATGGTATACTTCTCAACAATCAACCCTAGAGGAGCATTAAATCCCCATTAATGCACCAAATAGAATCATAAATGAAGAGGGTAGAACTAGGGTTTGGACTTACCAAAAATCGCAGCTAGAAACCCTCCAATCTGCTCCCCAAATCAACAATAAGCTGAGAATTCCCGAAATCTGGCTTTTATACCCAAATCCCCCGTCGGCGACTATGACACGGCAACCATGCCCATGTCATAGTCGCGAGGCATTATCGCCCGCGTTGGGGCACGCTCGGTACACTCCCCGCGATTGTAACCAGGCGATAGTGACCATGTCATAGTCGCCGGGCACTATCGCCGAACTTGTACCGAGGGCCCGTTGCTCTCCGCGACTATGCCCTGTGATATTGACAAATGTCATAGTCGTCGGGCACTGTCGCCTGGTGCGTGAGTTGCTCGAAAAACTCCTTTTTCCACTCCAAACCAATCAGATAACGATGAAATTAAACTGACCAATAACCAAGACTCAAAAGATTCGCATGCACTACGAGCCAAAGTTAATCTTATAATGACGCACAATAGGGAGAGTACATACGAAATTTGGGGTGTTACATGCGGGATGTGTATCGTGAGTCCTTTAGAGGCCACAACTATACCCCGCGACAGTGCCATGGGCAATGTCGTCGGGCACTGTCGCCGACGGGCTCTGAGGGTTTAAAACTCAGCTCTTGACCATTTTGACTTCATTTTCTCAACACACTCGTTTTGAAGCCAATTTGGAGGACCCTTAGAAGGATATTCAGCCACCTTTTCCCCTCTTTACATTTATTGAAACCCTAGTTTGTCAAGGAACATTTATTGTGGATCGATAGAGGTTAGTAGAGCATTCAAGAGGAGTATTGAAGGGTTCAAAACTAAGTCTTCATCTTCCCACCTCTCATCCAGGTTTTCTAGGGTTTTGTGTAAAACCCTATATAGTGAGTTTTTCTTTACTAAAACCTTTTAAATGAGATACATATCTTGAATGCTTACTTGTATTTACTTCATATGCATGTATAAATATGATCACCTGATAAGTTTGACCTAACTGTTATATTTGAGATTATGGGAGTTTTGGCTATGTGTTCATCATGAGGACTATGTGAAAATATTAATTACATTGATGGGTCATGATTGTGTAATATTATGGGATTAGCGATTATCATTATGGGAATCGCGTGTTTTAGGGTTTTGGACCTAAAATGGGATTGGAACTATGTGAGGTCTTATACATGTATCTTGTCTTATATATATATATATATATATTGGATGAACCGTGAGTATGTGCCAGGAGGATGTAGTTTGAGGTGTCACCCTAACGGTATGCACCTAAACCTCTGCCATTGGAGTAATGCCTGAGAGATAGTCTTCAAGTGTGTCGGGCCTTGGGATGTTGGTCATGTGAGTGAACATCAAGGTACATTGACTTGAGGTAAAACTCATTGGTGTGATGGGTCTCCCCCATTGATTCCCTTATGGCCTTGTGGACTAAATTGTTATAAATGTTCTTAACATATCTTTTGAATATTATGCCATGTTCTTGTGCAACTCACTAGGCTCGTTTGGCCTAACACTTGTTGGTTTGATGTGTATCTCAGGTTCTAGCGGCGCGACCGACAAGAAGGTCTAGATGACTTAGATGCGAGCTTGGGGACATTTTTGGGACGCCAATTATAGAAAGCTTATTTTTAGATTGGAAAACAACTTGTATTAATCTTGTTCCTAGATAGGATTTAGATTAAAGGGTTGTTTTCCCTCACATTGTTATTCATTACAAACTTGTAATCTTAACAGACGTTTATTGTCTCCCTTTTTGGGAGGAGCTCATGCTTTGGCATATTTTTGATTACCATGTTTCTCTTTTATGGAAATTTTTGTTTATCCTAAATTTTGGGGTGTTACAGCCGCGGCTTTACCCTTTGCAGACCTTATAGACGAGTTTTCATCCTTTTTTCCTCATTTACTCTTCTCCATCTCTCAAGATTCAAGGGGGCTAGCTTGGATAGTGAAGATCTTCACTCTCTTCTCACCATACTTGGTTTTCTAGGTTTTATCATCAAAAACCTAATTTGTGAGTTCATTCACTTTTATAAACTTTATACATGCTAAAATGTGGATTTTCACCATCTAAAGATCTCCATCATTAATTGTTGCATTTCATGAATTTTGTACCTAAACCTAACTTTTGGAGTTTTAGGGTTTTTTGGTAAAACTATGGTTTTTGGATTTATGAACTTTTAAAGTTGAACTGCTGATAAGTTTGTACATGGGAACTTGTTTTACTATAACCTTGGTTTAAACACTTGGGATCCAAAACTAGGGTTTCGAAATATCAAAGTGAACCGAATGGATGGGAACTTGAAGCATTAGACTTAAAGTGTGGGAATATGATTCAAATGGCGACTTGGAACCTCTTGGTAAAATTATGTGAGTAATTATGTGGAAAACTTTCACTTGTAAATGTTTTAGTTGATATAATCACATGTCGAATCACCGGTAAGCTTATTAGCTTTATGTGACATATTTGGTTGCATTGGGAGTCATGACCCCATATTTGTTGTTGCATTTTGTCCGACGTTGGGACATTAGTTTCTCATGTCGAGGCACGTTGAGGCATCATATTGGGTTATAAGTCCCACGTGCTAAGTATTACGATATTGGATGAGGATCTCAACGTAAGGACCCTATGTGGTTGAAGTTGACTTTCTGTGGGTGTACGTTTAAAGCCATCGAGCCTGACATCCCTTGCGTGTACTTTTATGTGTATTGGCTTTACTAACTTGTCAAGTGGCTTACTTTTGTGTTCCGTCACTTGTGTTAGTAAGCGGGTATCCCCCGTTAACCCAAGAGGTATTTGTTACATTAAGAGTTGCATCAATATTATCACAATTTCACTTTTTGTACTTACGCTTACCTTTGATCCTTTTTAAATGCAAATGTTTGATCTCACTAGGCTTTATCCTAACATTTTTTCTTAAAATGGCATGTTTAACAGGTCATTCTAATTGTGGGACGCGTCGGGAATGAGTGAGCGACCTTGGGGTCGGGAACGGTCTTTTAGGAGATATATTGACCAATACAGTGTTTATAGTGGATACACATTTTGGAAGGATAGCGACAACCGATCTTAATCTTTCTTGACTTAAGTTAGATTATTAGGTTGTCGAACTTTATTCTTCATTTGGTTGTTTGTAATGTCATAACTTTATTCCCCGTTCCGGGATTGTAATACCTGTGTAAGACCCGGTTTTAAAAACATATAATTATTTCTTACCCGAATTAAATCGTAATTAAAAATAACAACTAATGATAGTTGAGGGGTTAAAACCGTTATATATCCAAACTCTTAATAATTATAATTATATATATATTTAGTAAAAAAAAAAAATAAGAAATAAGAAGTAAACTACACTTCATCGTCCCTATACTCTCTCTCTCTAAAAATTTCATACTCAATTTCTCTCTAAATTTCTATCAAATTCGTGAAGCAAATCAACGAAAGAATAACATATTCGGAATCTACTCGTCGAGCCCGTCCTAGAGGTATAAATTTCTTCTTAAGTTATTTAAGTTGGTAAGTTAGGGTAGTTGTAGTTGGTAGGTAGATTATGATTATATAGTGTAAAGTTATAAGCATTTACATGTATAGGAATGCTTGTTTTTGTCAAAATTATAATCGGGTAAAGTTTAGAATCAAAATGGTGAATTTTTGATTTGATTATGATTTTGTGTTAGAAGTATTAATTTGGGAAATTGGTTAGTTTTTGGTACCAAAAATGGGTAAAGGAAGGAACCATTGAAATGGTTATGAGCTCCTTGAAGTAATGCCCACAAGGTGTTTGTTGAAATGTCTTAAAGAAAAATTCAGTTTCTGTTGAGTATTTAGCTTGCTGTCCAGATATTGAAAAATTCGTATAAAATCAACCGTAAGTCGAAATAAGCTGAAATTTTGCAGTTAGAAAGTTCTTTCTGTCCTTTACAACTTTGCAGTTTATACTGAAACCAAATTATGAAGCTAAGCAGCTCCAAACAGTGAATTTCCAGAGCTGGTCCTGTGAAAAACGGGATCTGCACACTGTTTTTATATACTTCGTATCTAATTGGTCGTTGCTCCAATCGGGGTGAATCCAAAACGTGGTGGATCATAAGAGATGAATGTACAACTTTGTTTTAGACATGATCATCTAGTTTGGCCCTTTAGTAAGGTATTTAAGCCAAAAACAGAGGTGTAACAGGGTTGTCCTGTGCAGTCCCGTTTGGCTTGTTTGATTAATTTCACAACCATGCTAACCTCTAGTTTTGTCTTATGAACCTACTAGGATTTATTAGAACTCATATTTAAGTTGTTTAGAGGATTAAAAAGGGTGTTAGACTTGCTTTTTCATGGGTTTAGTAGGTAAACATTCTAAGCGCATTGTGATGTTATAGGCCCTTCTTTTTGTTGAAACTCGATCAACCGCGTGGATAAATATTTTCTCGAGACCCTTATATTCAAAGGTACGGATTTCTCTACTTCATTTTATACGAGGATAATCCCTTGATAAGATTATCCATTCCATGATTAAATCATGACACTATAAAAGTAAGTGCATGTATTTCGAATCCGAAATTCCTTTATTTTGTCGAAATACGATATTCCTTTGTTCAACAACATTCCTATGATTTTGTGCCTACTTTATGAATCACTTTGGAAAAACGATACTTTGAAAGTATTCATGTTCATTCAACTATTATTCTTATGTGAGGTTTAAAAAGTCATTTTAGACTTTAGTTGAACGATTTTGATAGTGAACATTTTCCTTCAACAATATTTTGAACCATAAAGGTCGTTTGATAGATTTCATGGTGGTTATTTTCTTTTAACTCTCATGATTTTTTTCACTTGATGTTATAATTTTGTATGACACAGTGGTCGGGGCATAGATCATTGTGACGCTCTGTGGTGCTCGTAAACCACAGCGTCCCCATACTGGTGCTCTATAGTGTGAGCTTTACCTAGGCATGGGTGGGGGCGTATGGACTGGTCCTAGGATATGCGCATTATGATACGCATTTGTTGCGTACGGAAATGGATGTGTGTGCCCGCACTTCATCCCACAACCCATGTGGACTGATCCTCCCGTGGAATTTATGACACATTGAAGGTTTCATCCGTTGGATCCTCTTTGTGATTATGAACTGGGAAACCGGTCTTGTAATTTATTTTTATACGATGCTTTACCACATTTTTGTTTAAAAGTATTTTATAACTCATATGTTGACTTATTCTTTGACTTCTGTTATGTCAAACTATTATGATTGTTTCCGCTACAAATTGATTTTGTTTCCGTTATTATTCTTTATATTTGTATTTTAATCCGTTCATTGAGCAAATTGTGCTCAGCCGTGTTTTTGTTTTCTGACACGGCAGGTTCAGTAGAATAGATTCGGGGAAATTCTGGGAACTGATCGAGTAGACCTGAAGTTCCAACCGGTGGATCTTTTGATAGTGTAATTTTTGTTCAGGTGTTTTACGCTCTATATTTTAGCTGGTTATGTTCAAGTTTTGAAGGGTAAATTTATCTTTTGGGTTATGTTTAAATTGCTTGATACCGACCCTAATGCTTAATTAGTTTATATTTGGGTTTCGGGTCAAAAGTGTGACACACACCCTGTCCTCAGCCACGCGGGACTGGGGGTGTTACAGGGATGATACTTTGGGATTGATTTGACAGGTTATTGATTACTCAGGTTTACCCATTTTATAGCCGTCATATTGCCGAATTTTCGTTTTTTTTATTTCTCTAAAATTTAGGGTGTTACAATAGGCACGGTGTTCCAATGTTCCGTTTTAGATATTAAGTTCACCACTTTGGCACGGAATAGGCATCGGGTCACCATGGTAAGTAAGGTGTGGACCTATATGGTCGGGCAGTGTCCCATAGGCAGTAAGATGTAATTCCCTTGTGCTTAAGTTCCCGTTTTGGAACTCTCAAGAATATACCTAGAGGGGTTGACTTGATGTTTTCGAGCAATAGACTTAGAGGAGTTGAGCTCATTATGTGATTGGTGTTATTTGTACCATATTATGATCACTAATGGTTTATTTGATTTAGCTCATGGTTATATCCACCGTACGACTTCAAATGGGTTTAGTACTTTTATTTCAATTGACTTGTTCTCACTAGGCTTTAGCCTAATGTTTGTTCTTTGGTTGTCATGTTCGACGGGTCATCTTAGTGGTGGGGCTCGTCGGGAGTGAGTGAACGACATTAGGATTGTGAGTGGTCTTTTTGGAGATATAGTGACCAATATACTTGATTTTGAAGATATACATTTTTGGAAGGATAGTGACACCCGACCATAATCTACCTTAATAAAGTTAGATTATTAGGTTGTTGAATTATATTCCTCATTTGATTGGGTTGTAATTGTCATACTTTATTTTCCTGTTCTGGGTTGATACACTTTGGTCTTGAATGTCACTACCGTAATATACATATCTGATTGTTCCTCCATTTTAGGGTGTACAAGTTTCCTCTATTTATAGACGTCATATTGCCGAATTTTAAATTTTAAATTTACCCTAAATTTTGGATGTTACACCCACGCTCCTCAATTTCCCAGTCACACTATCGTCATCCGGATGCTAAAACATCTTAAGGCAATAATCAAAATTTTCATCGGTTTACCTTACAATTTCTCCTCGAATAAGGTCGATTCTATAAGTCCATGGTTCTAATCCAACCAATAATTTCGACCCAAAACGGTCCACTAATGCAATCATCATGCTTACTGTCTGTAACACCCGAATTTTCGCTTAGTAAGTTTCCGTTCATCTTTAGTCATCTCTTCATCTTCCGTCTATCTTTTTGGGTGAAATAAGTTGTACTTTCGAACCTTAAATCGACCCATGCGAGAATCTCGAGTTTTGACCCTTTTTTCGGGCTCGGTACGTGTGGCGCGAGAGTGACTCGCGATAGTGACATGTGTCACTATCGCGTGGCACAATCGTCGGGAGAGTACCACCCACGATACAATCTCCGCGAGAGTGCCCTCGCGATAGTGACAATGTCACTATCGCGTGGCAAGGTCGCCGTCGGGGTCTGTTTGGTTAAAAATGCGGATTTTAGCCCATTTCTCACTTCTAACTCGCCCATTTCATTTATCTCTCTCTCTCTCTCTCTCTCTCTCTCTCTCAACCACTCCCCTCCCAAGAACCGAACCCTCACCCTAAGAGTCAGATTTTGGAGCCTCTAAGGTGCTTTCTCGTGTGTTGTAAAGAGATTCTTCACAATCAAAGTGGGGATTTAGAAGCAAGGGTGTGAAACTCTTCATTTCATCCAATTTCAAGAAATTCCAAGTTTTTCTAGGGTTTCATCAACCTATCTCCATCTTTTGAAGATCTTGAGTTTGATGTCATGGTAGTAACCCTAAAGGTTTATTGTTGGTGGATGCAAGTAGTGGATAAGGTAATCTTCTCTTTTCTTCATTTTTGGAAATTAGGGTTTTCATATAAGTTGGGATATTTGGGTAAAAATGTTTGGGAAATGATTCTAATAGATTGAATATGGATATTTATGGTTGGCACTTGTGGATCTAGGTTTTTGGAAGATTTGCTTGTGGATTCGAATTTATTCAAGAAGGCTCAAGTTGGGGTAAAATCTAGATTTAGCCTAAATCTAGCAAGGTGAGTTCAAGTTGATTTGTGAAAACGTTGTACATGCCAAAATGTTCGTTTTAAAGTGTTTGTGTTTTACATTAAATTGTTAACTGCTGATAAGTTTTGGTTATTTGAAAATGGTTAACTTTATAAACTTATATAACCCACATTTTTGGGATTTTTGGGATTTTTGGGCATTTTGATAATTGTGTCATAAATGAAGGTGTCTTGATGATTTATTGCATAAATAGATTTTGGTCAAAAATGCACTTTTAGTGTGTGTTGGGTTTTATGCATTATTCATGAAATGGGATGTTTGAAAATACGAATGTGTGAGTCCTTTGGTTTTGGTCATTCCCGATCTTGGGAACATTTTGGAAATTGTAAACCTTTTGGTTTTGGGCCGAAGGCCAATTGTAATATGAGAGTCAAAGATTTTGGGAAAAGACGTATTTTGGTTTGTGTGACCTTACTGACTCGCGTATTTTAGTCAATCGTTCATTATGCCTTTTTGGGGCTTGGATTATCCTCAGATGAGTGTTTGGAACATTTGTTCAATCTTGATAGCTCGTTAAGGAGCCTTGGTCGTATGGTGTACTTAGTTGCACCTTATTTGGGAATTACATGTTTTGAGTGGGTTGTCATTCTTTTGAGTCATGTAACGTTTTGACCGTAATGCATTGGATCCATAGGCATAGAGGTCGGTTTATCATGTAAAATGTGGGATGAGGTCCCCGAGTTGTAATTTGGAAATAGGCATTGGTGATACGATGTAAGTTTCCAAATGAACAAGCATGTCAAGGATGGTGAGGTCCCAAGGTAAAGATCCATGAATATGGTTGAACTTGGTGATTCTTTGGAACTAAAGATCCATGAATAGGGTTGATGTTCCAACGACTAAAGATCCATGAATAGGGTTGATGCCTATGATGACTAAAGATCCATGAATAGGCTTAATGTCTACCTTGACTAAAGATCCATGAATAGGGTTGATGTCAATGGTTGCCCATCCTTGAAGTTATGCTTATAACATATATACGTGGCTTATCTTTATGTGCCGCCACATTCGATGGAATCGGATCTTCCCCGTCACCGAAAGGTGTTATTTTAGGTATTGTATTTTGGTATCCATGTTTTCGGTGACATTTTATATGTATGGGTTTTATCCATGATTTTTATGAGTTGGGTAATATGTTCCACCCGTGTTTGGGTGTTTCGGGAAATAAGTTTTATCTACGTTTTTATAAATTGGGAGTTCAATTTCTATTTAATGCTTTGAGTGAGTTTTGGGTTGAATTTACTCTACGAAAAAATATTTTATGTTGGGGTATTCGTCTTTAAAATGTGCATATTTGGAAAATGAGTCGTCTCATATTAAAGCTAATCATTTTGGAAAATTATGGTTTAAATGATAATCCTTATTGTTAACATCAAGTATTCATATATGTTGAAAACTCTTGAACTCACTAGGCGTTAGTCTAACCTTTTATTTGTCGGCATGTGCATCAGGTTTCGGATGAGGGGGCAGGGTTCTAGCATTTATGTTAAGTAATGAGTGCTAGATAGTCGTGCAAGAGTGAGTGGCTTGGTGAAGTCTTCCGCATTAGTCTTGAGAAGAGCAGCTTATAGTTGGGATTAAGTAACACCCGACTTGGTCTGGTCTTTGTATAAGACTGGAGTTTATATTAGTTGAGGTTATATAGAGAATTTTATTTTGAAGACTTATCTTTTACTTGATGTAATAACAAAATTTTAATTAGTTGCTCTTACCAAATTTGAGGTTGTTACACTGTCACTCCAAGTGACGAATGTTAAAATCATCAACCTCTTCTAACGGCTACCCACTTAGAAACATTTGCACTACCTTAACGGTCGTCACATCAAAGTAGTCCAGGTATACACATGTAACTTGTAGGTTCACTATAACACTGGCCAGGTGCAATTATGAACATGATCATCCTTGCTACCCTCGACGTGATTCCCGTTTCTAGTGACTCTGTCAACCTCAAGCATCCTATCTTAGAGCGCCTATTGGTGAAATTTTCTCTCTCATTCACCTAAAAGAACGCTAGTTTGAGTCTAGGTATCCAAAATCCACACCTAAATCTCTCAAACTTAAGCTCTGATACCAACTTGTAACACCCTCAAATTTGGAAAGAGCAACTAATTTAAAATTTCAATAATACCTCAAAGAAGGATAAAATCTCTTATGACAAGCTCACACTTGAAATACGAATTTAGAGTTAACCGCCAACAAAATCAATAAAATTGTACACAAAGACTAATTTAAAAGTCGGGTGTTACTAAACCCATCAAATATTGTTATCTCCAAATGTGCGGAAGACTTCGCCCGAGCTATTCTCTCTCGTGGATAAAACTAGCACTCATCTCTCCACGAAGTTGCTAGTACCAATCCTCGACCGGAATCTGATGCACATGCCGACAAATAAAAAGGTTAGGCTTAACGCCTAGTGAGTTCAAGAGTTTTCCTCATGGACATATAAAGCAATAAACTTTATGAATGTTATTTAAATCGCGATTTCCAAAAATGAAATGCATTAAGTATGAAAGCAACATCTTTTTCAACACTCACCATTTTCGTGATTAAGACCCCGATACAAAACATTCCTTCAAATATAAGTTTGAAACCCAAAACCCACCCAAGACATAACTGAAAGTTTTAATATTCAAATGCTAAAAACATGGATAACTCTATTATTCAAAATATCCAAAAACATGGATAAGGTTCAATACCCAAAACCACAAATCATGGACAACAACCCATACTCAAACATCACCGAAAACATGGATAATAAAACTCATTGCCCAAAACAATACTTTTGGTGACGGGGAGACCCGATTACATTGCACGTGACGAAACACAAAAGTAGGTCACATAATCATGTAGTAAAACCAAAACACATGGATTATACTCATAAGACATATCGAGCTCAACCCCTTTATATCTATTGCCCGTGGAGATTTAAATTCAACCCCTCTAGGTCTATACTTTGAGATGTCCAAATCCACACCAAACATACAAGCACGTTGGGATTACACCTTACTGCTCATGGTACAATGCCCGACCCTACTGGTCCACGTCTTACTTACCATAAGACTTGATGCCTATTCTGTGCTACTCCAAGAAAACATACAAACACATTGGGATTACATATTACTGCTCATGGGACAATGCCCGACCCTACGAGTCCACATCTTACTTACCATAAAACTCGATGCCTATTCCGTGATACTATAAGAAAACATACAAGCACATTGGGATTACACCTTATTGCTCATGGGACAATGCCCGACCCTTCTGATCCACATCTTACTTACCATGAGACCCTATGCCGATTCCATGCTACAATGAGGGAAACTAACATCCCATCATTGAACGTAAAGACTCAACTCCCTATGGATCCATTGCATTATAGTAAAAAATATTACATGACTCCAAACAAATGAACTAGTGCATTTAAAACATGTAATTATCAAATAAGGTGCAGTAAATGCAAATCATAACCAAATGCTCTACATTGAGCTATCAAAACCGGACAATCGTCCCCACGACCCAACAAGGTCCAAACCGAGCCATAGGCTCCACTAATCAAAAGACCATTTGTTATAAGTCATGAAGTGCAATAAAAAATAAATAGCCCATGTTTATGCAAACACATTCCTCAAGATATGATTAACCCAAAACTCATCATTGATTGGAACTTGTAACACCCTCAAAACTGGAAATAACAACTAATTTAAAATTTTCTAAATACATCAATAATTGATTCATTTGCAATCACAATCTAAGATTTAACCTCAATACACACAATCATTCTATACATAAAGTCTATGATACGGACGGGTGCTACTAAAACCAAATAGAAGTCACTATCTCCAAATTGCGGAAGACTTCACCAAATACTTACACTCGCGAAAGACTAAGCACATCTCTTCATAGAATTGCTAGAACCAACCCCCACCTGGAACCTGATGCACATGCCGACAAATAAAAAGGTTAGGCTTAACGCCTAGTGAGCCCAAGAGTTTTCAACATATATAAATTAATCGTTTAAAAAGAAAGAATGCGGTTAAAATCATAATCTTTCAATTTGTTATGTCTTACATATGAAAACTACTCATTTTCCCATGATATAAATTTTAGACAAAGAACACCAATTTACGTTTTCCAAATCAACTACTTCAAGGATGAAGAAACCAACATAAACCGCCCATTTATAAATCAGGTTTAACACAAAACTCACTCGAAACATGAATAGAGATTGAAATCTCCATTTATGACAATACGGTTAAAACTTTATATCCCGAAACACCCAAAACACGGGTGGGGCATAATACTTAACCCATAAATCAAGGATAAAATCCAAATATACACAACGCCACCGAAAACTTGGGATAATAAAACTCAATACCCAAAAACAACACCTTTCGGTGACGGAGGATACCCGAATTCCATCGAAAGTGGCGGGCACACAAAGTTAAGCCACTTATCAATGTTCTCGAGCTTCACATAAGACCATGGTTCCCCGTATACGGCTTCTCTGAGCTACCACCGCAAGACACCACTAATCCTAGTGTCTACTCGACCTCTAATGAGTGTCACAACCAAAGCCACAAGTCCCCGTATCCTGCTCATCTGAGCTACCACCGCAAGACTTAGCTCCGTATACGGCTCTGCAGAGCACCACCACAAGCTTACATAATCAACCACATGACTTGGGGACCACTCACTAGAATTCAAACGCGAACACTAAATTCCACGATGAGTAACCAGACTGGACGACAATCGGCATCGAGTTCAACCACCCACGATCTCTACCTCGAGCCCTTCAATAAAGGTTATGCGATTATCGAGTTCAACCACCCACGATCTATACCTCGAGCTCCTGCTAGCCATAAATAATGTCCAGTCCCAAAACGGGGATAAATTCCCCACTAACCAACTGACTCATATGCCTATGGATCCAATGCATTACAGTCTAAAACGTTACATGACTCAAAAGAATGAACTAACACATTCAAAACATGTAACTCCCAAATAAGATGCAACTAAGTACATCATACGTCCAAGGCTCCTTAACGAGCAACCAAAACTGAACAAATGTTCCAAAGACTCCACCGAGTACAAATCAAGCCCCAAGAGGCTTAATGGACGTTTGGCTCAACACGAGAGCCAAAATGGTTACACAAACCAAAATACACATTTTCCCAAAATCTTTGATTCTCAAATTACCGTTGGCCTTCGGCCCAAACCCAAAAGGTTTTCCATTTCTAAAATGTTCTCCAACGTCGGAAATGACCCAAAACCAAAGAACTCACACATTCGTACATTTCCAAATATTTTATTTCATGAATGATGCATAAAAACCCGACAAACACTTAAAAGTATATTTTTGACCAAGTACTCATTTATGCAATAAATCATCAAAACACCTTCCTTTGTGACACATTTATCCAAATGTCCATAAATCCCAAAATGTGTGCTTTATAGGTTTATAAAGTTAAATATATCCAAATAACCAACTTATCAGCAGTTAACAATTTAATGTAAACACAAACACTTTAAAATAAACATTTTGGCATGTACACCGTTTTCACAAATCAACTTGAACTCATCTTGCTAGATTTAGGCTAAATCTATATTTTTCCCCCAACTAGAACTCCTTTGAAGAACACTTGGATTTTCAAGACAAAACTTCCAAAAACCTAAATCCATACATATTCAACCATAAATAAACATAATCAACCACAAAGAATCGTTTCCCAAACCATATACATGAATACCTCAACTAATACCGAAACCCTAACTTCAATAACTGAAGAGAATAGAAGATTACCTTAACCCAAGCTTGAATCCACCAACCAAAACACTTCTAGATCACTAAAATGGTTACAAACCTCCAATCTATGAAAGGAATCACAAAGGATGGCTGAAACCCTAGAAAACTTTGGTGAAGAAGATGAAGGGGGAGGGATGAGGAGCTTACCACCACAAAATACTCTTGTATACTCCAATAAACTTCCAATCTCTTGCTATATCCTTGAAGAACTCTCAAAAACGAAACCGTAGCAATTTGAATCACCCAAATCGGAGTTGGGATGAAGGAGATATGAAGGAATGAAGTTTGGTGGCTGAAAATCGGTTTTAAGCTCGTCCAGGGGGTTTCGCGACTTGTACCACGACCTTAAGTCGCGGCATAAGTCGCCCGCTTCCCCTGATTTTCTTATCGTTCACTGTTTTGGCCATAACTTCTTCGTTATAGCTCCGATTTTGCTCCGGAAAGAACCGTTGGACTCGTAATTGAATCCTTCATCCATCTAGACTATAAAATCCAGGATTCAAGTCCAAAATATTTTATCTTATTTTTTCTTAATATAACGGTTTCGGTATTAACTCGAAATGATACCTTTCGAAAATCAGGGTGTTACAAAACAAATGATTTTCCAAGTGAACTCTTATGTTTTATATTTCCAAAATCCCTCATAACACGATAATGTGCATTTCACAAACGGTTTATAAAATCATATCACCAAAAAATCATAAATCATCGAATATAATTTATTTGTACAAATAGTCGCCAAATAAACACATTTATGATAATTACCCGCCAAAATATCCAACGTCCAAATATAGACATTCCATGAGATTTATCAACCCAAATTTACAAAATATGAAAACTTTGTCAAATACTCAACATATTAATAATCACCATGTAAACACATTTTCACTTCAAAATACACATTTTGGCATGTACATAGTTTTCACAAAGCAATTTGAACTCACCTTGAATCAAGATTTTTCCTCGACTTGAGCTCCTTTGAAAAAGTTTGAATCCTTAAGCCAAATCTTCCAAAAACCTAGATCCACAAGTTTCTAACCATAAATATTCATATTCAACCGTCTAGAATCGTTCCCTAAACATCTTATATCAAAATCTCCATTTTGGCCAAAAACCCTAATTTGACCTAACTTCCCCAAAATCATCCAAACCAAATTTTGAGAAATATAAACACTAGAGAGTCATCAATGGAGAATTTATAACTCATAATAAGGTTTATAAGCTAGGAGGATGAACTCACCACTTAGGTTTTGGTGAAAACCTAGAAAATCCCAAATTCCTTGAAGATGGAGGTGATGATGATAAACTCTTGACCTTTGCTTCCAATCCACCACCAAATACTATTGAATCTTCCCAAAACTAACAATCTAATCTTGAAAAACTCTCAAAAACGAAACCATAGCAGAGTAGAAATGAGCAAGATATGAAGAAATGAAGAATGAGGCTGAAAATCCTACTTTTAACAAGTCTGGTACACATGTGCTACATTGCCATGCGACTTTGCCATGGCATTGTCGCATGACATATTTGAACAAGGTGTCTAGAAGGCTCCCCCTTGGCTGCTACTTTGCCAGTGCGACTATGACACTGTCATAGTCGCCGGACATTGTAGTTGGACCCCGTACCAAGCCCCGAAACTTGACTTTTTTGTGCCAACACTCCCGAAACTCTTAGGGACCTTAAGTAATGCTTTTCCAACATAAATCCCACCATTTACAAGTTGTAAAAATGTCTGGGTGACCTTTACTTATCGAAAATTACGAGTGTTACATTTACGCGACTTATAACTTTCTCCCGTGTAGCTTCTTCATTGTCCAACGCTCATAACGATACAACATAGCCAGTCTGATGGCTAACCTACTAAATTTCCCATTCGGTATTGACAAAATTTTCTTATTGCAATTGGCACAAACCTCCCATGGTCTTTATGTGATATGTCACGTTATCCTCATGGTGTATATGTACTTGAAGCTATCATTTTGAAGTTTTGACTCTAAGGGGTCGTTTATCCAAACGCTTACCCGGTAAGAGTCAACACTCTAACTTACTTCATCAGGTAAGATTGTAATCCATCAAAACGGTATCGTATGCAACAATTTATTTGGTAAACGCTTACCGGGTAAGAGTTGTCACCCTCACATACTGGGTCAGACTCTCCATCCTTATCATTGCTCTTACTCAGTAATATTCTTGGCCCTTGACATGTTCATCCAATAAGGTAAATGACTAGGTAAGCACTTAATTTACCGGGTAAGCGTTTAGTAAATGGCCTATAAATCACATTGATTATACTCCTAGTCAAACCTGATTACATTCCACTACAATTCCCTCATATTCTAATTTATTTGACGTATTACACTCCTTACAAAGATATTATGCAAACCAAACGTCACCTTAGTGTTCGAATGTTATGAATTTTACCAATTTTTAGTTAAAAATTACGAGTTTAATTTTTATAAAACAATTGATAAACATATTTAGATACATGATCCTTATTGTACCCTGCTAATACGATAAGATATTGTTTTTTTAACAGGGGTAGACTCAGTATGGTACTAAGTATATTTTCCCCAATATCGTGTACCGACCAATTATAACTAGTATGCAAAATCGTATACGTGTATTAACCAACTGTACTTTGTACCAACTTAACTTGTACCACTTTATTTTTTCTCTTGGTATTGGTTTTGTACCAACTTCAAGTTACATTTACAAAAATTTACTATTTGTTGAAATTTTGAGTTTTCGTGTCAAACATGTAGCATTTAAGATACTGCGAAACCATAGTTCTGTTCATTGTCGATCTCCATACCTTTACTGCTTCAGATACTACGAAACCATAGTTCTGTCGTGTTAATCGTTCTTTTTCCTATTCTTCTAGAAGTAACATATGATTTGCAGTGTTGTTACTGATTTACTGCTTGATTATTACGGTATGGCTAAATTATTGATCATAATACTCAATTATTATCTGACATACATCTAGCTAGGAAGATGATCATAATAGTTCTTTAACTTTGGATTTGATTTTAGGATGCAACCAACCAACCATAGTTTCCTTTGGATTCAAATGTGATTTTGACTTTCTAGATCCAAAATCAGTATTCTTGTATTTTTGGAGACTTGAACATAGTTTATAAATACAATTATCAGTTTGCCATGATAAATCTATCATGAACATTAAAATCAATACTTTTATCCTATGTTAGAGAAAGAGAATGTGAATAAGAGAATGCACGTCAGTTTCACATATTTTCCCCATAAAAGCAATTGTGGTAATCGTGAAGGTAAACTTTGGTGGTTTTTGAAGATTGTCCCACTGTTGCGTCACCCTCACTTAATTGATTGATCACGTCGCTAATATCCATAAGTAATCTCAGACTCTCACTAACATGACTACGACCTTATTTTTTGTAATAGGGGTGGACTCGGTACAGTACTAAGTATTTTTTCCCAATATCGTGTACCAACCAATTATAATTGATATGAAAAATCGTATACTATATACCAACCAATTGTACTTGGTACATCTTTTTTTAATAGTTGGCACTGATTTTGTACCCGCTTCAAGTTACATCATGAAAACTTGTCATTTGTTGAAATTTTGAGTTTTCGGATAACAGATATGATGTTTAAAGGGTTTTAGTTATCTCTACTATTATATGAAAATTCTATTACCGTTATTGAAAAAAATCAGTTTTTGGAATTCAGTTTTTGGAAACCCAGCTTTGTAGGTCTTCTTCCCCCCACGTCCTGCACGACCATCTCCTCCACGTCTACACCAATTTCTCACAAACCCCTCTCCCTCTATTTCTCCCCAAACTGATAAGGTATTCGAGGAGACGGAGGCAATGGCGATGTCTACTTCCTCCCAATCACTCCCTCAACACAGGTCGCATCTCCTCTTTTCCCTCTCTTAAGCTTCTGCAACTCAGGACCACCATCACAAGATCTCCCTCCGTAGCTCCACCATTCTCACTTCATTTTCACACTTTCTCAAACCCTAATCATCTCAATCAATCATACTATCTTCCATGTGTTCGCTCTGAAACCCTAGACACTGTTACTGTGGGTTTTAGGGGTTTAATAAACCTCGGTTGCTTTTTTCCGATTGAAAATGGCAAATTCATACTCTTCTTCGGTTACTGCCTCTCAGGTATCTTTTTTTTTTAATTTTATTCTAATTTATGAATATCGAAGTGATGAAGTGTTGATCTATTTGGTATTGTTCGTGTGTTTTTGAAGGTTTTGAAGATTTGACATCGATAAAAGATTAAGATTGGTGATCTTTTGCTTGTTTTGTGTTGTGTAATTAGGTTAATAAAAAATACTGAAATTTTGTTTAATTATTAACCATTTAATATATCTGTTAATGATTTTGTAGAAAAGTTTGTGATGTGTGTTTTAGCCCTGATAGAAATTTGATCACTGTGTATTAAATTTGAATTAATATTAAACTTAAAGGTTTATATCACTGATAGAAACTTGATCATTGTGGTTTAATATGCAGATACGAAGCATATTTGTGGGATAAACTTTCTTGGAACGTAACACAGAAGAAGAAAGGATATCAAGGCAACCCCATTTCCGTCAATCTCTCTTTTTTTAATTGATTTGAACTTTATTTCATATGTTGATGAATGTTAAAGTTTATTACACTCTTGTTTTGACTAACTTTTTCCTTCATTTGGGTTTATACTTGTAGGGTTTGAATGTATGAATTGTAGGGTTTATCTTGCAGGTCTATGTTTTTGTTGTGCTTGGAATCATCATCTTAGGTGCTGCTCTTGGATATTGGCTGGTGCGGAGATATGTTATTTCTGAAGATGGAGAAGTTGACGTTGGTGTAGCTCAATTTATCAAATGGTCCATTTGTATTGTTGCAGTCACATGTATATTCTTGGTGGGTTGTTTTATTCATTAATTAATTACATATTTGCAAAGATAGTTTGTGGTTCAAAGAATTCCTATCTGATGCATAGGTTCTTCTATTTGTTTCCTTAGCTTGTTAATCGGAATCACTATAATCATCAGATTACAATTTTTTGTTTTATTCGGTTGGGTTTTCATAGTTTAATTTATTATTTACCTACATCAGGTAAATAATACACATTTATAATCTTAATTAGTTTGTGTTGGTATCATGAATCAAAATGTTAACATTATCGCTTCAATTCTAAAATTTTATATGTGCGTACACTTGTAGAAACATGCATCTAATGAGAACTCCAATGTCTCACAATACTGCAGCTTCGGAACTTTAAGTTATCCATGTTAAAATTTGAGGTGGTTTTAAATTCTTACATGTGATATCTCTTGAATTTATTTGGCCAATAGATGACCAAAATCATAAAGGGGCAATGGGATTTTCTTTAATTGTTTACATTGACATTTTCTTAGCAGTTGAAGTATAGATTATGAAAGTGTTTTTGTTCAAAGTTTACTTAAACACGTGTATTCTTTTTGCAGGTTGTAAATGAGAACGATTTTCGTAGGCCTTCTAAGTCATACAACTCGAACACGGACAAGCATACCAAATCATCTGGATCTTCTAAAAGTGGTGAGTTGATTTGCTTTTAGTTCTCAAGATGGATTCACTCTATCTTTACCAATTTACCCATTCTCAATTATATACAAAATGAAAATCATAACATATTGAGAGATTTACGTGTATGCAGCTCCTGATTACCATCATTTGGTTTGACAAGTTAACTCCATTTAATAAGGTTGTTGAACATGGTTTGGGACATCTACCATTTACAGAAATGCATGTGATAATTCCAACAGGTAACCTTGAATATATTCCCTCTTTCGTCTTGGTTTATTATTTATCTACCACGATGATATCATTTAGATACGTCAAATGTATTTTTAATCTCTGTTAGTTATAGGTTCAATGGACAAAAATGGTCCCCAAGTGAAGTTTAGAATATGATTTTTCTTTACAGATGGTGATATAGTGAACCTTTTGTTACCCAATGAAATGCTTATCTCTACTATCTTATAAAAATTCTAATACGGTTTTTTGTAAAAAACGGTTTCTTTGAAAGCCCACAATTGAGGCCCACATCGTCTCCCTTATTAATTTTTTTGTAGTTGAAAGATGGAGAGGGATTTCATGGGTTTGAATTCTAAAGATTCAGTGGTGGTGGTCAAAGAAGAAGCTAAAGAATCAGGTGCATTTTTATGGGTTTTTTTCTGCAATATTTTGACTTGATTGGAATTCTTGTTTGTTTCTGGGAGTGGGTTTTCTTTTTTAACTGAAGTCAATTATGTTGCTTTTTCGAACTTTTAGATTCTATAATTTTGTTGTGAATTCTACTTTATTTGATTGTTTTTGGGATTAAATCGGTTGATTTTTATGTGGGTATTTGTGGAAATTTATTGCATGTGTTGTTCTAAGTTGGTTTGAAGTTGCTTCATATGAAAGCTTTTGTTAAAAAGTAGAATTGAACACTTTACCTAATTAGAACTGCCCTCTTTTTATTAAAAAAATAATTCTAAAAGAAAAACATGGAGTTTGAATTGATACGTATGTCATGATCTTTAGAACTGGATATTTTTAGTAATTATGGGTAAAGTTTTTGTATTTAGTTCTTAATTAAACTCAAGATGCAGTTTTAATGGGTTCCAATTAGGTTTTATTTTGTAATTTGGGTTTAATTTGTAGTTTTTTCAATCTAATTTAGGTATTTCATTGATGTGTAGTGTTTACAAAGAGCTTTGTGGTTCACTGGCCTCTGCCAGGTGAAGATCTTTTCCTTTTCATCGTTTAATGTCTTATTAAGGTTGCTAATGAAAATTATTAATGATTTAAACTAATTGTGTTGATGTTATCTTCTGTAGATGGTTATGATGGCTCTAAAAATCGCCTATCTGGTGAAAATCAGGTTTGTTTATTAGCAAATTTTGTAATTGATTCATGGGTTTCTATGTAATTTGTTTAGTGAAACAATCTTTTTTCGGTTAGGGTTATATGATCATATTCAATGAGTTTCTTAAAATGATTTCTTGGAAATTACCAAATAAGTGATGCAAGATCTTGGGGTGTAATTTGGAATTGTTTTCTATTTGACTAATAGACTTCAAGAATCTTTGTACTTGACTATTAGTTCTTAAGAAACCAAAATATTTACGGAAAAGCAAAGAAAGCACTCAACTTGGCAGAAAATAACAAATAGAACATTCGAATTGCGAGCGGGTTGTTGTTTTTGCTATTTTTAGCCAAACGGGGTGTTTCTTTCGATATTCTTTATAAAACCCGAGTGCTCATTTTTGCATTTTGCCAACTATCTTGGTTGATTGGAACGAATGCTAATACTTGTTTATTTTTCGATTCTTTTTTGGGTATTCAAAAGTAAGCAACTGATGTATTGATTGTTTTTATGATGCGTTTTTACTATATAGAAAAGCGTTGGTCTTAACAGGCAAGGTGGTACTCATTTTTCAATGGCTGCTTATCCCATGCAACAGTGTGCGTTTCCATTGCAACTTCACAACGATACTAAGCAAGCGGTCCCTATTGCCATGAGCCCTTTTTTCAAGGCTCAGTTGGTGGTGCTCCCATTAAGCAACATACAATTCTTCCGTCTACCGGTTCCTTTGTTGCTGGAACCACCGAACCATGGTATGTTTCAAATGAGTTATTATCCGGTAGTTGTTTAAAAGATGTGAATTAGGAGGCATTTGTGGTGAAAATTCACATGTGAATGGCATCTTATTTGTTCTGTTCTTGAATTGAAGGTATAATACAAAGGCTTCTTGTGCACCTGCTCAACTGACCATCTTTTACGGGGGCATGGTGAACGTGTAATGATATATCCCCCGAAAAGGTTTGCAATCTGCCAATCTTTCGTGTCACCAGTTCGGAAATCTTGTTGAAAAAAGCTCAAATCTTGATATCTTTTGTACAGGCTCAAGCTATCATGTTCTTGGCTGGAAACGGATCCTCTGTAAGCACGCCTCAGCCGGGGGTTCAAGCTCAGGCACCCGTTCCAAGAACACGAGCAGGAGACACGGTTTACGTGAGCCAACCAATCAACACGTAACCCTGCTCAACACTCTCGAGTCCAATGTCTGTGTCTTCACACCTGTTGGTCAATCGACCAGCGTACCAACTAACAAAGATGGAACTGCTAAAAAGGTGGGAGGCTTAGTAACCCCAATTAGCAAATCTCATACTCCGCGAGTTATCAATTCACTCGAGCAAGTGATGCAATCAGGTAGTTAGCGATCTTAGAAAAAGTTAATAACTCTCGAGGTTATTTATAGTAACATGTTTTTACTTGAAAATATGAATCTCTCGCACATTTAAGTTTGTAATTTTTGGAAGTTGAAAGTGAAATTTTTGTATGCAGCTGTTCCTCAGGCACGCAAAGCATCCTTGGCTCGGTTTCTTGAGAAGCGCAAGGAAAGGTATAATCTAATTTTTTTTGTACCCTTTGTTGTTTTTTATTTTGTAGGTTGGTTTATAATGATACGAACGAGTTGTTTATAAATGTTTGGTTTGGTTTGATTATACCGAGTGATGGCTTCGGCTCCTTACAGCGTGAGCAAGAGCAGTTCGGAATGCAGTGCGAATCCTGGAGCAAGCTGCAGTGCAAATGTTGTTAGCAGCAGCTAGAAAGAGAATAGGTTTAATGAATCCTATGTAACAATGTTAAAAAAAGTGGTGTAAGTTATATTAATTAGGTTGTTCTCTAAATTCAATTAAGACCCGATTTGGGGTGTTTTGTAAAACCACATTGATCGATATATAGTGATCGAAGACTTCTCTGTAACGTCTTATTATTATTGTAAGGCGGAGATGAAATGTTTTGAAGTGGTGTTCGATGTTTTATGTTCATTGCTCTTTTTACAAAGTTAGGATTGTTTTAGCGGTCGTAATGTTTGTATGGATGTTCATAGGAGTCATAACTTGTGGATACTCTTGAATCTTGGCATCAATTCCTTGTTTAGAATCTTGATTGCCAATGATTTCAGGTACTAAATAAGAACTAAACCAAAATTTATTATATTTTGATTTGCTTCGACGACTTCCTTTACGACAACATTACCAAAAAAATCCCCAACAAATATACTTCTTATTCTACTCTTTTCACCCTCGGTGCCGAAGTTTTTACGATAGCCGTTCAAGTTCTCAGTGCCTATCGATATTATCTTCGTTGTCAACCATGTCACATTAACTATTTTATAGGACACTTTTACTATAAACCTATCTTTTTATAAGATACTTGCTTTTATAAGACAATTTTTAAAGTAGTGTACTATAAAATAGATAATACGACATTTTTTTAATATAAAAGATGTCCTAAAAATCTTGTTACAACGCTCAAAGGTGTCCTATAAACTTATTACAACGCTTTTAGATAAGACGTTTTATTTTTTGGTTCTATAAATTAAGAGTAGGGCTAATGGTGTGCAGAGTCTGCCTATTTAGTGGGTTAGGCTCCCTTATCTTCAAGATTTTCCGGTGTTCCCTATATATAATCATATATATCTTTTTTCTCCTTTTAAGACCTATGAAGTTTTCTTTTAATAATACTATTTCCAAATTAATCATGAAAACTAACAGATAACTCAAAAATTGTTGTCCAACATCTTGTTGGGGGGCGTTTACTAAAAGATTACCCGAACACTTACCAAGGTAAGCATTTATCAATTCATATTACCTTACCGGATAAATACTGTAAGAACCAAGAATCTTACCCTGTATAAGCTAAGTCAAGGACCGAGAGTTTTACTCGGTAAATGAGGGAGAAAACTTTTACCACGGTTATCACTTACCGGAAAAATTATTGCATACGATACCGTTTTGATGAACTAAAATTTTACCCGGTAAGTAAGTGATAGCTTTAAGTAACCACTTGCCCGGGTAAGCATTTGGTAAATGATCCCTTATTCTTGTTGTATATAATAATTATGTAGGGAATGAAAATGAAAATAATTGACAATGAAAATGAAAATGAAAATGAAAATGAGAATGAATTTTTGTTTCCCTGGTTACTAGAAATGAAAATTAGGGCTTATGCGGGAATGAACCATTATCTATACTATATTATAAAAACGACATAAAAAACTCTTAATTACAACATTTTAAGCATAAGGTATAATTAATTAAAGTCAATTACTTAATTTACAATTTCTTAATGCTTTGGTACAACCTTTCCAAACACAGTATCTCACATAATCATCTATTTGTGGAATTGATACTCATTTATTACTATAAATATTTGTTTTTTTGGTGGAGGATTTTATAAAATAGATTTTATATTAGCATAATCTATTTTAAATGTAGATTTTACATTTAAATCTATATTAATGAAATGTAATATAAAATATTTTTTCTTCCGTATTTTTTTATATTACATCTCATAATGATTTTTCCATATTTTATTTTATAAAATCTTTTTACATAAAATAAACTCTTTTTTCTTCCGTATTTTTTTTGCTAATATAAAATATATTTTATTTTATAAAATCTACACGTATTTTATATTAGCATAATATAAAATCTACACGTATTTTTTTTGCTAATATAAAATCTACACGTATTTTTTTTCACGAGCATTAAAAGAAGAAAAAAGAAGATTGATATGAATTAAAAATAAAAAATAACGAGATACACTAATAAATTATCGTATTCTTTAAAATAAAAATATTCCGCAATACTTTCCAAATTAACCAAGTGTAAAGAAAATAAAACAGAAACGATGTAGATATAAAAATATTCTTCCATATTTTTAATATATTTACATTTAAATGTAAAATCGAAAATGAAAATAAAAGATTTTAAAATATTCTCTACATTCACTATAAATATATATAGCTTCTCTATGTATCATTCGAGTACAAGAAGAAGACGAACGGTCGGGTGTCAATGGCGGAACCTGCAACTGAACAAAAGGTATTCCACTATATTTTTGTTTATTTGAAAAATTACTTTTTTATATTTTATTTTATTTACTGAGGATTTGTTTACATTTTTCAAAACCCACAATCATATTTTTCGAAGTAGGGAATAAGATATATGTAGATATCTTTATTTTTATCGACTAATACTATGAGGTCTTGAAGTCTATAGTCAGATAAATTTTCAAGTGGTACTGAGTGAATTTGAACTATACCAGTTGAGTTGCCGGTTACAAAAGATATAAATTATTTATCATATTTGATGTGGGTTGAATGTTGTTAATTAATCTACAGATTTATACGTTCAAAGTGATTGTCAAGTGTTGTCGAGGAGGTTTCAGAAAAATTGAAAAATCTGTAAAAACGTATGTTCATATTTATAATTATTTCAATAATAGTGATATGTTGTGATACATGTCGTTTGAGTTTTAAATAATATAATACAAAACTATTACCAATATTATTGCACAAACTCATAACAACAAACGATTAAGAATATATGCAAGTTAACCACTTATGAAAATACATTCGTTTTTCACATTGTATTTCATTAACTGTTAACAGATAAATTACGTTTCATTTTAACTCGGTTCAATATTCCAACAAAAAATTTATCCTCCCGTGCAATGCACGGGCCCAACAGTAGTTGTTTGGGTAAAAATTTCAATAGTACATTGTCGTACGATTAACACTGGACAACAGGTAAGGAATTCCAACAGTCAGAACCTACTATGTCGCACGACTAAATAGATAACATACGCCCTTTCTTCAAGTGACCTCAATCAAATTATCAGAACCTATCCGCAGTCTCGGTCGTACGGCATAATTTCAGTTACTAATCTACAATATACATTATACCATGTTTTAATGCAGGATTCAAGGATATTTATGACCAAAGATCATAACGGAAGCCTTCATCAATAGCAACGGACATAACAGACGCTATCATCAATGTCAAAACGGTCATCCCATTAATGTGTAAGATACGCATTAAAGGCGTCCTAACGGAAAAATGCACTATAAATACGAAGAGGAAATCTCACTCGGGGACATTTGATTCTCATACCTTAGAAGCTTACAGATTATACTCTCAAGCTTGCTCAGTCTCTCTCGAAATTCACAAAGCCTACTATTATTTGTTACGCGACGCATGACCGAAGTCTAATTATCCACGACGCACGACCAACTTTACTTTATTGTGTTGTTTTACATTACATTTCACTTGTAACACTTGTTAACAAGGACGACGTCCCTGGTTGACGTCCATAGTGCACGACGACTCACACTCGTCCGCGGTTTTTACCCATTTTAGGGGTTTTCCGCGTCACCAATTCCCTTGTCTCGTTTATTTCATTTTTATTATTGTCGTACGATTATTAAAGCTAATTTTTTTGGATGGATCAAGCTCCACATTTACCTTAAATTTTCCTTGGGAGATTTTTGGCATAAACAGTTTGGCGCCATCCGTGGGACCCCATCCAAAGAAAATCTTCGATAATTTTACGACGTATTAACGTTTTCCTTCGAGTGTCCTCTTTTTTGTAATTACTCACGATAATGGCATTCCAAGGAACCCAAGATCATGTTGTGGCCCAGATGAAGAACCCAATATCATGTTGTAGCCCAGATGAACATGGAGCTGACTTTTGCTCGTGTTGACGCCCTAACAGCCCAGGCTCGACAAGCGGCTGAAACCATCGAGCATCTAAGAAACCAGAATGGAAACAATGTGATGAAGACTACGAATGCTTATGCCAGTGCTTGGAACGTGCCCCCTCCATTGCTTAATTATCCTCCCTGAAAGAAATAAAGTTATCAACGACGAAGTTGATAATTTGCTTAAAACAGGAAAGATACGAGAAGTCAAGTATCCAAATTGGCTCGCTAACGTTGTTGTCGTCCAAAAGAAAAATGGTAAATGGAGAGTGTGCATTGATTTCACAGACCTTAACAAGGTCTGACCAAAAGATCCATTTCCATTGCCACACATCGATTCTATGGTCGACGCTACAGCTGGACACGGATTACTCACTTTTATGGACGCATATTCTGGATATAACCAGATATTGATGCATTCCGACGATCAAGAAAAAACGGCTTTCATGACAGATAAATGTATTTATTATTACAAGGTAATGCCTTTTGGTCTTAAGAATGCAGGTTCGACGTATCAACGACTAGTAAATATGATGTTTAAAGAGCATTTGGGCGACACTATGGAGGTATACATCGACGACATGCTTGTCAAATCGAAACATACGGACGATCATATAGGACATTTGAAGCAATCGTTCGACATTTTGCGTGAATACAAAATGAAGTTGAATCCGACAAAATATTCTTTTGGAGTTCGAGCTGGCAAATTTCTCGGTTATATGGTTACACGACGAGGAATCGAAGCTAATCCAGACCAAATTAAAGCAATTATCGAACTAAAATCACCCAGAAATTTTAAAGAAGTCCAACGTTTAACAGGACGTGTAGCAGCGTTGAACAGGTTCATCTCTCGGTCGTCCGACAGATGTCACTTATTCTACAACGTCTTGCGAAAAAATAAAGGATTCGAGTGGACTGATAAGCACGAGGAGGCGTTGCAACAACTCAAGAAATACATGACATCATCTCCCTTCCTCTCTAAACCTGAGAAAGGTGAAACTCTTCAACTCTACCTGACCGTCAGCATTAATTCGGTAAGTGCAGTCCTTATACGAGAAATCGACGGACGACAATTGCCAGTCTACTATGTAAGTAAAACTCTACTAGACGCTGAAACTAGGTACTCGTCTATAGAAAAACTCTTGTTTTCGTTAGTCATGGCCGCTAAGAAGCTACGACATTATTTTGAATCACATCCTATAAATGTGGTAACTAACTTTCCATTAAAGTTTGTGTTAAGAAAACCTGAACTAACAGGATGATTAGCTAAATGGAGCATCTACCTCAGCAATTATGATATGGATTTCAAGCCCAAGACGACGATCAAATCACAGGTCTTGGCATATTTTGTTACAGATTTCAGTCCAGAACTAGAAGAAGCGACGACGTCCAACGAGTTAATTGTGGCGACTTTGCACGACACTCCTTGGACGCTCGACGTCGATGGTTCGTCGAACATACGAGGAACAGGCCTGGGTGTCGTCCTACAGTCTCCACAAGGGGGCAAAATAGTGTACTCCATACGGTGCGATTTCAAGGCAACAAATAATGAGGCAGAATATGAAGCACTGATTGCAGGAATGAAAATTGCTCATGATTTGGGGGCAACATGTCTACATGTCCGGAGCGACTCGTCTCTAGTTGTTAACCAAGTTAATGGAGAATTTGCAGCAAAAGATTCAAGGATGATTGCTTATTATAAAATAGTAAAAGAAGAAGCAAAGAAGTTCAGTCGCTTCATAGTCGAACAGGTACCAAGAGATCAGAACACTCAAGCTGACGCATTAGCCAATTTGGGATCATCACTTAATCAAACGACATTCAACAATATCCCAATAGTTCACCTTGCAACACCATCCATCAAAGACGATGGTAATATTTTGGTCGCACCAATTGAGGAAGAAAACTCTTGGTCGGACGATATTAAAAATTATCCGGAGAACGATCAACTGCCTGATGACAAAATGGAAGCATGAAAGGTTAGATTTAAAGCATCAATGTATGTTATGATCAGAGGACAATTATATCGAAGATCTTCGACTGGTCTGAATCTGCGATGTATCACCAACAAGACGCAAGTCCATAAAATCCTACAAGATATGCACGACGGTGAATGTGGAAATCACTCAGGAAGTCGCAGTCTAGCCAACCGGATATCATGACAAGGTTACTATTGGCCGACATTAAGGCAAAATGCGATCAGGTATGTACAGTCGTGAGACGCATTTAAAAAACACGCAGGTTTGGAATTCCATCTGAAATAACGTGCGACAACGGGACACAATTCATCAGTGATCGAACGCAAAGATTTTGTGAAGAAAGGAACATCAAATTAGTAACATCGACGCCTCGATATCCACAATCGAATGGTTTAGCCGAGTCAAGTAATAAAACTATCATTAATTCAATCAAGAAAAGACTCAAAGCTGCCAAGGGGAAGTGGGTGGAAGAATTGCCTTCCGTTCTATGGGCTAATCGTACGACACCTCGTACGTCCACAGGACAAACTCTTTTTTCCTTAGTCTATGGATGTGAAGTTGTGTTACCTATTGAGGTACGACTACCGACTTCAAGACATACGTCCGTTGAACATAACTTGGCTGACCTAAGTTATGACCTCGACGCTCTAGAAGAGCTTAGAGAAGTTGCACACATTCGCATAGCGGCACAGAAACAAGTGGTCGAGCAACATTTCAACAAAAATGTCCAAATCAAAAATTTTCAAGAAGGTGATTACGTTCTACGTCGAGTATTTCAAAATACTCAAGAGGTCAATGCAGGTAAGCTTTCCACTAAGTGGGAAGGTCCTTATCAAATCTCTAGCATCGTGGGGAAAGGAGCCTATAAAATCCAAACCCTTGACGGTCGAGATATCCCACGAAGCTGGAATGCAGTTCATTTAAAGAGGTATTTCTTTTAAATTTCATATTTATTTCCTTCGATTATTTCTTAAGAAAGATTACTGACTTAAGCATCGGAGGGTCGTTGGTCAAACCAACGACCACCCCACTAATGTTGTTTTTCGCAGGGACGCACGACTTAGTTAAAACCTTTATGTCGAGTAATACTCACACGATCGCAAGTATACGGTCAGTCGTAATCATTGATAAAAGTTAAATTTTGCATTTGACGTTCGATATTTAGATTGCATTTGGTCGATCGTGGATCTCAATCGATTTCATTATAGCATGTTAATGAATGATGGTTTGGTCGAACGTATGATATACTGTGTTTATATTTTAAAATTACTCGACGTGTGATAAGAGATAGGTTTGACAAAGAAAAGCAAGTAACAAACATCGATGTACAAAAGAGACTTTGTCATTAGAAGAGAAAATTACACAGTTAAGGGACGACCACAGACGGCCAACCCCTAGATAATAGATCCAAAAAGCTAAGAAGAAGGAACGTCAGACTGTTCCTGAACGACATCAGTCTCTGCTGCTGCCGCCTCTTCTCCATCGTCACTTCCCTCTAACTCATCATCTTCGTCAAGGTCCCTTTCAGTCCCCACGGTGTCAAGGTAGGTCTTGAGTTCCTCAACGGCCGACGCCATAGGATTTTTCCCAGTCAGATGACGCCTCATCAAGGCAGCCCGTGCCGTGAAGCGAGAGAAGGATTCGATTTGCCTATTCTCATTCTCCAGGTCCTTGACGTCGCCTTCTAGCTCCTCGACCCTCTTCTTGAGGGACGCGACTTCATCAGCAGAAGTAGCAGCAGCAGTGACGACCCTGATCTTCTCGACCTCCAATGCGGTCGACGACGCCTCAAGTTCAAGGATATGATCCCTAAGCTTAACCTTCTCACGATCCGAAATCTCTAGTAGACTTCGGGTATCGGAGAGCTCAGACTTAAGGCCCTCGACCTTTGCCTTCTCGGACTCGACCGCCTTCAGGGCAATCATCTCCCTCTCAAGAGCCTTGTCAGTCCTTTTCTTGACCTCAGGGAAGGACGTCCTGAGACCTTCCATCTGAGCGAAGAAGCTCAAACAGGCCTGGAAAGCCTGCACGACATCAAAGAAAGGGTTAATAAAAAGAAATAAAATGAAGGGAGTAAGAAATAAGTAAAACGTACCATGAAAGAGAGACCAGCGGCGTGTGCCCCCGTATCCTCAACTCGAGACTCCTTATATCGGTCGTAGAAGGTCGGGAGGATGAATTTTTCTAAATGTGCAAAAATGACGTCCCTTTCAAGGACGTCATTAACCATAAAATCAGATGGGAGAGTGACTTTGAATGTCGTCTCTCCCACTTTCTCCTTATTCTTCTCCTCACCCTTAGAAAAGGAAGAAGGTGCATGAAAGGGTTTGTCAACGCCCGACATCCCCGACATTGGGACATCCTTCGTCACCTGAATCGAGCCTCCAAGTTCGACCCCAGCGGCGGTTCCTTTCGACGGTGTCGTCCCTGCAAGGAACGACATAGCAGCGTCACCCGTCTTCTTAGGTGAGGATCGAGGTTTTCCTCGGACGCGTTTGATATCTACCCCCGTAGAAGGGGCAGATATCTTCCTGGATTTTTCTCTGCCTTGACGAGCAAGCTCCAATTGTTCGGCTCGTTTAAGGGCAGACGACTTCGCAGCTGCGTCTTCTGAATGAAGAGATCAAGTTAAAAAAGAAATGACGTGCGATGTAAAGGTACAAAATACTGTCAAGCGACTTACCGGTCATCTCTTCTTCTCTCTCTTCCTCCCTCTCTTCTTCTTGATGAGAACCCTCGACGGACGTCGCTTCGGCTACGAAAACGACCTCGTCCTCCTCGTCGTTCGACCTAACAGCAAACGAACGATCGACAATACTCCTTTCCAAGATCCTCTGAATCTTGTTGAGAGAATCTCTGTTTGGTTTCACTTTAGTAAAGTCAATTGCTGCCAGACAAATAGATACATTATTAGTATATATTAAAAACACACGACAAAAACTCACGACAAAAACAGTTAGCCTACCCGATTCGTTCCATCCGGACGATAACCATTGGCTTTCTTCGTCACTCACAGACGCCACTTGGAGGAAAACGTACTGACGTTTCCAACCACGGTCGTTCACCGCGGTATTATGTACCAGTACGTTATCTCCCTTCGATCGAGGGAATAGGCTGTACCGGTGATAATTATCCGGTCGAACGTTATAAGCAGTCAGGAGGTCGTTCACATTGAACGGAACCTCCCAATCGGCCGTAAGACGCCCGATAACCTGGACAATTCGCCAGAACTGAGGCATTAACTGTCCAGGCGTCAAGTCGAACGCATCTAAAAACGCCCCGACCAAAGGGCTAAATGGCCAAGTAAAACCTATCTTGAAGGGATACTCGTATAAAACAAAGTACCCCTTCGGAACCTCATCCGACTTTAAATCTTCCGGAGTCATCAGATTGATTCCATCTGGAATCCTAGCCAATTTTTGAAAATAATCTAGGTTTTCTTCTTCCCTATACATACTTACAGGTTCAGTCAACATCTGAAAATCTGGGATATTCAGGGTCGCACACCAGTAACTAAGTATGTCCCAAGCTTTCCTAGGCTTCTTGGCTATAGACTTCCTACGCATATAATCGACACAGAAGGAAAACAGGAAATCGTACCTTAAATAGAACTAAAACTTCGAATTTAGAATGGAAAGGATTCTGACCACTCGAAAAGTGAATCTCGCCGGAGGTATGTGATCTCTAGAAAGGTAAGCGTAAAAAAGGAAATGATTAAAGACAATCCTTATTTATACTGAAAAATGGGAAGTGAATCGCCAAAAAATCAAATCGTCAGTTGACGAATCGACATGTATCGCCCGTGTCAGGCAACCTTTCGAGTACATCCAATGAATACGTGACATCTGTCCAATATTAGCTGTCTAAACCGTCTATTTTGCAGGAAAATGACGTCATTACTTAGTTGAAAACAAAATCGATTCAGTTCCATGCGAACTACCCACGTTCTTTATGACACGTGTCTTGATTTTTAAATTTAAATTTCAAAAAGTTGCCGCTTGAATTTTAAATTTGGGGGCAAACTGTTTGGGTAAAAATTTCAATAGTACATTGTCGTACGATTAACACTGGACAACAGGTAAGGAATTCCAACAGTCAGAACCTACTATGTCGCACGACCAAATAGATAACAGACGCCCTTTCTTCAAGTGACCTCAATCAAATTATCAGAACCTATCCGCAGTCTCGGTCGTACGACATAATTTCAGTTACTAATCTACAATATACATTATACCATGTTTTAATGCAGGATTCAAGGATATTTATGACCAAAGATCATAACGGAAGCCTTCATCAATAGCAACGGACATAACATACGCTATCATCAATGTCAAAACGGTCATCCCATTAATGTGAAAGATACGCATTAAAGGCGTCCTAACGGAAAAATGCACTATAAATACAAAGAGGAAATCTCACTCGGGGACATCTGATTCTCATACCTTAGAAGCTTACAGATTATACTCTTAAGCTTGCTCAGTCTCTCTCGAAATTCACAAAGCCTACTACTATTTGTTACGCGGCGCACGACCGAAGTCTAATTATCCACGACGCACGACCAACTTTACTTTATTGTATTGTTTTACATTACATTTCACTTGTAACACTTGTTAACAAGGACGACGTCCCTGGTTGACGTCCATAGTGCACGACGACTCACACTCGTCCGCGGTTTTTACCCATTTTAGGGGTTTTCCGCGTCACCAATTCCCTTGTCTCGTTTATTTCATTTTTATTATTGTCGTACGATTATTAAAACTACTTTCTTTGGTTGGATCAAGCTCCACATTTACCTTAAATTTTCCTTGGGAGATTTTTGGCATAAACACTAGTATTATATAAAATCAAACAATATCTTTTATTCTCAATTCAAATTATTGCCAAATACCTCTAACCAAACACGGTCATTAAACTTCAAGATATCATAACATTTAGGATTTCAAAGAAAATCCATAAAACATCCTTCTTAGCTTCAAGTGCATACTCTTGTGAGATCTAACAAAGTATGTGACTGATCAAGTTTGCGGCTTCATCAAGATCTCATCGTGAATCCTCCGTCAAAGCAAGTAATGGCTTACCTAAATTATGAATACACTTTAAAACCACTTTCGAGTTCTCGATTTTAGATTCGATATGTACGCGCCGCATCGCGCGCGGGTATATGGCTAGTATGGAATAAAAATTACAAATGTTCAAATCTTTATATATATAAAAGCAAAAAACAAGAGAAATGACATGGCACAATGTGGATTGAAAATTCTAAAATATTGGATTATGGTTAAGTTTGAACATCCCACATTGATAGAATAATGAAATGTTGGAACATGAAGTTGATTATAAAAAGAGAAGAATGCCAACTTTTTTTGAAATGACCTATGATTTGTTTTAATCCATTTTGGATTAAAGAGTTTATTTTTAGTTACAAATTTGTTGATGTTGAATATATATTATATTAAGAAAAAACGAAGATAAATGACACGGTACAATGTGGATTGAAAATTCTAAAATATTGGATTGTGGTTAACTTTGGTTATCCTACATTGATAGAAAGATGAAATGTTGGAACATGAATATGATTATAAAAGGAAAAGGATGCCAACTTTTTTTTACATGATTTATAATTTGTTTTAATCCATTTTGGATTAAAGAGTTGATTTTTAGTTACAAATTTGTTGGTGTTGATAGATATTGTATTACAACTAATAAGATACACTTATTTCATTTAATTTGTTTATTTTTATATCTTTTTGTCTTTGTATACATAAAATGAAAAACAAGAGAAAATGACATGTCATGATGTGGATTAAGAAATCTAATATATATATATATAAATAAAATTACCCAAGAGAAATGACACGCCTCAAATAAGAACCATCAATATATATATATATATATATAGGGGTGTTCAAATGCAACTCTTTTTAATGGTGCAACCCAGGGCCTGTCCTGACATTTTGGAGGCCCTGTGCAAAAACCAAAATATGAACCTATAATTTTTTCCCGGTTATATTATTCATTAAATTCAAAATAAATTATTTTATGAAATATGTGTGGGAGTATAAATAATCATAAACAAGATTCTAATAAAAATATAATTGATCAATATATCATTAAATTAATGATCAATAACCTCACTTATAAGGTTTTAGAGTCTTATATGATTAATTTGCTGGTAGCAATAAAAAGTTAATTAGTAAGAAAACTAAAAGTAATCACATAATACGTATAATGTATAATATATAGTTTATTAACAACGAATACTAAAAGCTATTCATTCTTCATTAATAATTTGACACTATTATGTACGTTTTCCGAAAAAAAAACAATAAGCATTTTTATTTTCTAAATATAGATCTTCTAACAATTTTAGAAGCAAAATCATCTAATTATACTTTTATAATCAAGATTTACAAGAAACTCATTTTCGATATATATCAAAAGCAAAACATTTAATCTCTTTTGGAACATAGTGGATTGCTAATAAGATCTCAAACGTTGTGAAAAAATATGAAGAGAAATGTAAAAATAATCAATAATGATCAAGCATTTTTTTTAAAGTTCATTAAATAATCAAACAAAGTTTGGAGAAGAAATGATTGAAAAATAAAATAAATATAGAATAGTACTAAAAATTTGCTCATAGACTGAAATTTGTACTTTGAAAGTGGAAGAATCTGACTACAATCATTTACAAATATATGGCAACAACAACAAAATAATTCCGAATAAATAAATTGGGCACTTTAGCCTTCTAAAGAATAATGTAGAGAATGAAACCTAATATGAATACGAGATTTTAGTCGATTGATAAGGTTTTAATTAGAAAATTTCTATCAATAATAAAGAAAACAAATAATAAATTGTATATATAAAAACAAATAAATAAAAAGAAAGAGACAAGGAATACATGATTGAAGAAGCCTGTAAAATGGAAAATTAAAATAAATGAACAACTTGATATTCTGGATTAAATCAATAAATAAATAATTAAAAATTAAGTAATCATCAAAAAATCATATAATTAAATAATCTTAAGGATAAGAAATTATAATATAATAATTTTTTTAATAAATTTAAAAATAAAGGGATCACATAACTTCAGTATAGTTAAGAAATTGTTAACAAATTTATAGAAAACTCCTTTAAAAAATTGACATTTAATTTGTGTATTGCAGGAGTCAAACTAGGGAACCTCCTTAGGGAAATGGAACGCGCTAGCCAACTGAGCCACATAGCTATTTGTTTATTTTAATGGATTACCAGTTTTATATATCAACATATACACATAAAAAAGAATTTAAAAATCAGAGGCCCCCGACGGTGGGGGGCCCCTGTGCGGCGTCACCGTACGGAACACCCCAAGGAACGACCCTGGTGCAACCACATGCAACCCACCTATCTACCACTCATTTTGTTTTCATCTTTTTAATTAAAAAATATGAAAATAAAATGAGTGGTAGATAGGTGGGTTGCACCATTAAAAATGTTGCACAATAACTCACCTCTATCTCTCTCTCTCTCTCTCTATATATATATATACTATATTATAAAAACGGTATAAAAAACTTTTAATTACAACATTTTAAGCAAAAGTTACAACTAATTAAAGCCAATTACTTAATTTACAATTTCTTAATGCTTTGGTACAACCTTTCCAAGCACAGTATCTCACATAATCATCTATTTTTGGAATGGATACTCATTTATTAATATAACTATTTGTTTTTTTAGTGGAAAATTTTATAAAATAGATTTTATATTAGCATAATCTATTTTAAATGTAGATTTTACATTTAAATCTATATTAATGAGATGTAATATAAAATCTTTTTTCTTCCGTATTTTTTTATATTACATCTCAGAATGATTTTTCCATATTTTATTTTATAAAATCTTTTTCCATATTTTATTTTATAAAATCTTTTTACATAATGAGATGTAATATAAACTCTTTTTTCTTCCGTATTTTTTTTGTTAATATAAAATCTACACGTATTTTATATTAGCATAATATAAAATCTACACGTATTTTTTTTGATAATATAAAATCTACACGTATTTTTTTTTTCACGAGCATTAAAAGAAGAAAAAAGAAGGTTGATATGAATTAAAATTTTCGTATTCTTTAAAATAAAAATATTCCGCAATATTTTCCAAATTAACCAAGTGTAAAGAAAATTAAATAGAAACGATGTAGATATAAAAATATTTTTCCATATTTTTAATATATTTACATTTAAATGTAAAATCGAAAATGAAAATAAAAGATTTTAAAATATTCTCTACATTCACTATAAATATATATAGCTTCTCTATGTATCATCCGAGTACAAGAAGAAGACGAACGGTCAGGTGTCAATGGCGGAACCTGCAACTGAACAAAAGATATCCCACTATATTTTTGTTTCTTTGAAAAACTAATTTTTTATATTTTATTTTATTTACTGAGGATTTGTTTATATTTTTCAAAACCCACAATCATATTTTTCGAAGTAGGGGAATAAGATATATATACATATATTTATTTTTATCGATTAATACTATGAGGTCTTGAAGTCAATAGTCAGATAAATATGTTGTGAGACATTTCGTTTGAGTTTTAAATAATATAATACAAAACTATTACCAATATTATTGCACAAACTCATAACAACAAACGATTAAGAATATATGCAAGTTAACCACTTATGAAAATACATTCGTTTTTTACATTGTATTTCATTAACTGTTAACAAAGAAATTACGTTTCATTTTAACTCGGTTCAATATTCCAACAAAAAATTTATCCTCCCGTGCAATGTACGGGCCCAACACTAAATGACATGGCACAATGTGGATTGAAAATTCTAAAATATTGGATTATGGTTAACTTTGAACATCCCACATTGATAGAATAATGAAATGTTGGAACATGAAGTTGATTATAAAAAGAGAAGAATGCCAATTTTTTTTGAAATGACCTATGATTTGTTTTAGTCGACCTCTTTCGCTAAAAATCAAATTTTATAAAATATTAATATTTATGTGACTTTATTTATATAAAAAGAACAACCATAAATAATGAGATGACATTGTGAGATTTCAGTATTCTAAAATATTGCATTGTATTGTAGTTCAATTATCCCACCTTGATGCGAGGTGCAATATTGGAGAATGAAGATGACTGTAAGAAACAAGGGTTGATTTTGATAATCAAAATTTTAGTTGGATAAATATGTTTTAGCTCACGATTGGAATCCCATAATAAATTAGCAAGAAGGTAGGATTTGGAAGAGAGGGTTGATATTGGCTGTCAACTCTCATTTTCCAAAAAAAATTATATATATATATATACAAATTAACAACTCATTGAAACACATTAATTATTTTATATTGTGTTCAATTAACTGTTAAGTGAGGAATTATGTTTTATATATCTTATCTCGATACATATATTTCCTGAAATAATTATCGCCACAACTGATGATGTGGCCTAACCAAGTTTGAGTATTATTAAACGTTAAATTATGGTTTGGTTAAATTATCCCACATTACTATGAAGATGATAAAATTTAAAAATAGATGGTTATATATGAGTAGAAGTTGGCTTGAAAATTTTAAAAATAGGTTTGACTAAATATATTGGCCAACAATAATTTTTCAAAAAATCTATACATCTACTTTAGGCCTTAAGTTTAAAACTTAATGTCAACATGTTTGTTAAAGTGTTTTTATTATATGTCATCTTATATATAAACTCAAGAGCATTAAACGAACTTTTGGAACGAATCAAGTTGGATATCATATCAGCGCATTACAAATTTGAGTCATTAAAATAATAAGCAACATTTTTTAAGTTCAAACTTCAAAATTATCAAACTCAAATTTGAGCCCGACGGTGATTCCTCAAAACTTTCGTAACAACAATAATGATATGGGTGTATGACATGTTGTTTCATTCTAAATAACATAACAAAAAAGTTAATGTCAATACGTGTTAAACTATTCGTAACAATAAAAGGTTATCAATACGTGAAAATAAACCACTTATGTAAATACATTATTCATTTTAAATTGTATCTCATTAATTATTAAGCAAGAAATTATGTTATATTTTAACTCGGTCAAGTACTTCTTTAAAAAATTTAACGCTACCGTGCAACGCACGGGGTTACCACTAGTAAAATAGTGAAAATTATAGGCGATGTCATTATACTATGGTGGTAGAAAACTTCCAATACTGTGTACATATGTTTGGTCGTTTGGTTTGATACAAAATTGAGACCGTAATTGCATTAAATTTACATCATCTTTATTAAAAAAACATTTTAAATATTTAATTAATCCCATTGATCCCATCGATCTTCTTCATCCATCATCGATCGATCCCAAAACCCTATCTTCTTCTTTGCAATCGATCCTAAACCCAAATCTTCTGCAATCAATCGATTTTCTGCGATCAATCGACCAAGATCTGCTTGGATCTTCGGCACTTCTCTCAATCGATCTCAATCTCTCAACAAGGTACTGCTCTAAACTTCATAAATGGAGACGATATCTGCTATACTTTAGTTTACTCTTTTGCTATTTGTTTGCTTTTTGTTTAATGAATGTTTGCTTTTTAATGAAATCGATTATTGATGCTTTCATTCATAAAATGATAAAAAGTTTGTTCCCTCTCTCAAACCCACCATGACTTGGAGCTTTCGCTTTATTTAGAATCAATGGTTTCAAATTCAATCGTCTGTTTTTGTGCTAAATTTCTGGACACCAAATATGCACGTAAGGTGTTTGATGAAATGTCTAGAAAAGATTGTATATCGTGGAACTCCATACTCGGATTCAGACATTTATCACCTCTTATCAATCAAAAGTGAAATCAGACTTCAGATAATCTTAAAAAACAAACAGCACCTATATGCACATGTGATTCAGTGATTGTGAAACTGTGAGAAAAGGTTGTTAAAGTTTTATCTTTTTCAGTTTTAGTTGGGTGTTAAATGTGAATCTTGATGACGGAATTTTTGTTTAGGATAAGATACACATACACTATTATTTTGGACAAGCAAAACAATATTTTAGCATGTGAGCCACTCACCTATTCTCCAGATTGGATATCAAATCCATGTTGATGATCAAATTGAAGGCCTTTAAATTCATTGATGCAAAGCCCTTGGAAGTTGGAATGCCCTGAAGTAATTAGAGATGGTCTTTAGACAAAATAAAGGAATATTGTAGCTTTAGCAAACTAAAGCATTGAAGAGTTTTGTTAGAAATAAACTTTAATACAGTAACTTAAGTATTTAACAATTGTAAATATCTGCTGTCATCCAGCCCACTCCTGCTTTCCAACTCTTATAGAGTAACCACATACTTTTCGGAGGTTGATAACGAAGACACCATAGATACGATTTAGAAAACGAAAACTCGTTGAGGTCACTGTCGAATATGTGAAGGTCGATTTTCCACTGTTACAGAGTAGTTACATGTTTTTTCGGATTGATCCTTCATCAGTATAATATTTTGTTTTTGCCTATTTAAGAAAATTAATATTTATTTTATTAATGTATTTACATAATTAGATTTAAGGCTCCCTCTAGGCGTAAATTCTGTAAATGTCAAAGTGCAATTTCACAACTATTGAATTGATTTTTGGTTTAGTCACCTAAGTTTCTCTGTATTCTCAATTAGTAATATTTTTTCAGAGCTTGTAGATAATTGAATTGAAAATTTGATCAATCTTCTTTATCACAGAAAAGGAGGAAAGTAGGTTATTACTATAAGATCTTAAGGAGGCAGAAAGAAGAGCGAATAGGATGTTGCTGGCTGTGCTGATTGCCAACTCTGAGGGCAATATCCTCGTTGAACGGTACCTTGAAAACCTCTCTACACTATACACTCTACATCTAAAGCAAACTGCAAAATTTATGTTGCTAACAGTTATGTTAAGAAGGGATTGTGTTTGCAAGGGTTTTAAATTTGTACTTCCTGATAAAGGACCCTATTGCTCCAAACAGAAAAAATGAAGGAGACATTTGATCTTTCGGGGGTGTAGATCAAGGGTCTCAACATCAAAAATTTGAATGAGCTCATGAAATATTTATTCATCTTCCCACCATGGTCCCCAAAGTAGCATCACTTAAATGTAGTCCATAAATGATAATGCACATGCAACACACTTTTTTATCCTAGCTAGTCGAGTCAGCTAAAAATGAATCCCAAAGGTATTAGAGACATTACAAAGGCTTTGTTGGGTCTAAATTAGTTAGTGGAGGAGGGCAGTTTCTAGGTTATGAAAGCAGGGCTTGACACTGTAATAGTTATGCTTATTTTCATATCTCAAAGAAATTGAGCGAGTGAGCATCAATGGAGAGTTAGCCTATCTCTTGAATACAGGCCATTATCTTTGTTTGTTTGTTTCATAGTTGGTCATTTCGATAATAATTTATTCATTTGCCCATTAAAATTGTCTGCACTCCTATCAGATTTTTAGAGGATGTGTAGTAATTATCTTTGTGTAAAATGTGATAAGAATACTCTTCCATTGAAATTCATTGGATAAGCGGAAAAGGATGTAGTTGTTTTTAAAAAATCCAAAAGCTATTAGGTCATTTATTTTTGGCAACTTAGAAGCCAAAAACTTGTTCAATTTTGTAAGGAATAATCTATGTCTGATCAACACAGAACCACTGTTGATCTATTTGTTTAATATTCTCCCAAGCACTGAATGTTTACAATAAAAAAAAGAGTTTCCAGCACCTTCGAGACGTCCGGTGATCTCCCAAAAAGGCCAAAGCCAAATCAAAACAAAAAGATACCCCGCCTGACAACCCACTACCACTAAATAGTGCACTCCCATGATAGATAAAGCAAAATTACCAAACTACCCTTTACTATAATTATTTACTAGAAGCTGACTTTAGTTCCTCCTCCTACGAACATACGTGAAACGAACAAAAGGGTGACCAATACCCCGTCCCAAAAGCGCCACCTTGTCCTCAAGGTGGAATTCGGGAAATTGGTTATCGATTGCTGAAAAATCTTCCCATGATGCCTCAAACTCTTCCATATCTTTCCACTTGATTAGAACTTCCGTACCCACCGGTGTGCCATCCTTATTCTGACGAACATCTAAAATCGCTTCAGGTTCGACTACCACTTCCATTTCATCAGTTAATTGAGACGGTAGTGTTGGGGAGGAAGAACAACTACCCACTGCTTTACGCAACTGAGAAACGCGAAACACTGGATGGATGGTTGTAGTTGTTGGTAATGCCAACCTGTAGGCTACTGCTCCGATATTACTTCATACGGGCCATAGTACCTTGCTGCCAGTTTCTGGTTTGAGCCAGTGACCAGGGACTTTCGACGATAGGGACGTAGTTTTAAGAATACTCTGTCACCTACATCAAAGTTCTCCTTCTGCCCCAAATCGGCTCTTTGCTTCATCCGATGTTGAGCTTTTATCAAATGCATACGAGCAGCGACCAACATGTCTTCTCTCTCCAACCACATTTGGTCCACGGTGTTGAATGTTGTGGACTGTTTTTTGTATCTTAACAACATGGTCGGGTCTCGACCATAGAGTATCTTAAACGGTGAGCACTTTAAGGACGTATGATATGCTGTATTGTACCATAGTTCAGCCCAAGACAACCATTTTGCCCATTGTTTTGGTTTTTCACTCGTTACACATCGCAAATACTGCTCGAGACATCGGTTAACCACTTTTGTCTGTCCGTCAGTTTCAGGGTGATAAGCGGTGCTGTACTTCAATTGAGTCCCTTGCAACCGAAAGATTTCCTTCCAGAATTGACTCAGAAAGATCGTATCTCGATCAGAAATAATGGAGGATGGGACCCATGTAAGCGCACCACTTCTTTGATGAAGACTTGTGCAACAGTTAAAGCTGTATACGGGTGTTTCAAACCGATGAAATGTGCATACTTGCTAAATCGGTCCACAACTACCAATACAGTAGTCATCCCATTAGACTTGGGCAATCCTTCTATGAAATCCATGGTAATTTCATCAAAAACTATTATTGGTAAGGGGATCGGATGGAGTAATCCAGCCGGTGATCCTGTCAGAGTTTTGTTGCGTTGACACGTCTCACAATGTTTAACCAAGTTCACGATGTCCTTTCGCATCCCCACCCAAAACAATTCTGATGCAATCCTTTGATACGTACGATCCTCGCCTGAATGACCTCGAACTGGTGTCTCATGGAATTCTCTAAAAATCAAAGGAATCAGAGATGATGTGCGAGGAATTACTAACCGATCTTTATACATCAACAAATTGTGGTGCACGGAAAACCCACGATGGTGATCAGGATTGGAAAGAACTTCCTCTCGTAGCTTCTGTAACCACACATCTGCAGCCATTTCTGCCCTCAACACCTCCCATTGACGCCCATGTGGACCACCCATCACATTACATTCCCCATTCTCCATACATCGCGATAGTGCATTTGCTGCTCTATTACTGCATCCAGACTTATAGTTTATCTCAAAGTCATATCCCAACAACTTGCTCACCCACTTTTGATACTCCGGTTCAATCACCCGTTGTTCGAGCAGGAACTTCAAACTTTGTTGATCGCTCATGACTAAGAATTTCCGACCTAACAGATATGGCCTCCACTTCTTGATTGCGAACACGATTGCCATTAGTTCTTTCTCATATACAGACTTTAATCGGGCGTGCTTTCCCAGAACTTGACTATAGTAGGCAATAGGTTGCTCGTTTTGCATAAGGACAACACCAAGACCGAAACCTGATGCATCTGTTTCGATCACAAAAGGTTTGCTGAAATCAGGAAGTCCCAATGTTGGGTGCCCCAGATAAGGCTTTTTTAAGTTCGTGGAACGCTTTTTCACTCGGTCATTCCGCTCGAATCTGTCTTTTTTAAGTAAGTCAGTAAGTGGTGCTGCTATACCTCCATAACCAGCTACAAACTTACGGTAATATCCCGTAAGTCCCAAAAACCCTCGTAATGCGGTCACCGATCGGGGTTGTGGCCATTCCTCCATTGCTTTCACCTTGTCCGAATCCATTTCAACTCCACCTTTTGATATAATGTGTCCCAAATAAGCGATGCGAGACTGCCCGAATTCACATTTTCTTAAATTTGCAAATAGCTTGTGTTGTGTTAACAACTCAAACACCTGCTGCAGATGTCCTTTGTGTTCCTCCATGTACTTACTATACACAAGAATGTCATCAAAGAAAACCAACACAAATTTACGTAAAAATGGTTTTGAATACCTCATTCATTAGACTCTGGAATGTGGAAGGAGCATTTACCAAACCGAAAGGCATTACGAGAAATTCGTAGTGCCCCTCATGCGTACGGAAGGCCGTTTTTCTCACATCCTCCTTCATACGTATCTCATGATATCCAGACTTAAGGTCCAACCTTGAGAACACGATTGCCCCAAACAATTCATCAAGCAATTCATCGATTACCGGAATTGGGAATTTATCAGTGATGGTACACTTGTTTAGAGATCTGTAATCGACACAAAATCGCCAACTTCCATCTTTCTTTTTCACGAGTAACACGGGGCTGGAGAACGGGCTCCAGCTATTCTGGATTCCTGCCTCTAGCATCTCTTTGATTAGTTTCTCTATCTCATCTTTTTGAAAATGAGCATATCAGTAGGGCTTCACACTGATCGGGGTAGTACCATCCTTCAACACAATGGCATGCTCCTTCCCACGTTCCGGTGGTAACCCTTTCGACATACAAAACACGCCTGCATTCTTTGTGAGCAGTTCTTGCAAGTCTTCAACCACATTACTGCCCTCAACCTTTTTTGTGTCTATCGAACCCAATTCCACCAATACGCCATAGCCCTCTTGTTTGATTGCTTTTCCAATCGCTTTTAGTGACACGAGGCTACGACCTAAGGCAGGGTTACCTCTCAATGTTATTGAACTTGCCCCCATATTAAACTTCATGATCTGAGTTCTCCAGTTGGTGTGAGTGGTTCCTAATGTCGCCAACCATTGAATACCAAGGATTATATCAGAGTTCCCCAACTCAATTGGCAAGAATTCTTCCACCACCTCAATGCCTTGGATTCCCACTCGTATTCCACGACAAACCCCTTCCCCTTTCACCGTAGCCCCTGTACCCATGGCGATAGTATACTCATCAGTGTCTTCTACCTTCAGGTTTAGATTCTGCACTAACACTTTGGATATAAAATTGTGGGTTGCCCCACTGTCAATAAGAACTATCACCCTCTGGCCCTCAATTAGCCCTTCCATTTTCATGGTTTTTGGGTTTGTAAGTCCCACAATGGAATTTAAATGTACTTGTACCGGTTTACCAGTTTCTCGAGACTCCAGTTTCTCGAGACTCCAGTTCCTTCTCACAGTGCTCTACCGGTTCATCCTCTGCCTCTTCCTCAT
This sequence comes from Arctium minus, assembly GCA_954870635.1. Taxonomy (NCBI): domain Eukaryota; kingdom Viridiplantae; phylum Streptophyta; class Magnoliopsida; order Asterales; family Asteraceae; genus Arctium; species Arctium minus. The sequence goes on along the minus strand of OX941091.1, from coordinate 71,084,204 downwards.
CTTGAATAACCAAAACGTTCATCTCTTTTTTTTTTACACCGATGTCCTGGTGCGTATTTCTCGTCACACTTGTAACAGATCCCTTTGGCCCGCCTCTGTTGAAGCTCTGCATCGGATAACTTCCTATACTCCCCCCCTTGATTTCCCATTGTTATTGTTGCCTTACTTCCCTCTCCTGTGGGGGTTTTTGCTTCTATCGATCCACCCCCTGATTTTTTTAAACCCCATACAGATTTCCCTTTATTTACCACCCTGTTTTTCTCTTCAATTCTTAAAGCCAAATCCATGGCTTCATTCAGATTCACCGGGGACAGCAACCTCAATTCAACCTTTGTACTCGACTCCAACCCGTTTATAAATTGACTCATGAACACTTCTTCGGAGACACCTTCTAATGGGGCAGCCAACGTGACGTACTGCCTCTTATACTCTTCCACCGTACCTTCCTGTCTCAGAGCCAAAAATTGCTCACATAAGGACCCAGTCGTGGTCGATCTAAATTGTTTTAGCAACAACAATCTCATCTCTTCCCACCTAGTGATAGGTCTTCTACGATTTTCCCACTGAAACCACCTGAGAGCATCACCTTCGAAAGAAATTATAGAAACCTCTACTTTCTCGGTGTTTGATAATCGATTGATTGCAAAGTACCTCTCCGCTCGCAATATCCACCCGTCAGGGTCCTTACCATCGAAAATAGGAATCTCTAGTTTTCGTCCTTTGATGGCATGGAATTGACTCACTTCAACACCTCCCCCACGTTTCCCGGTCAATTGATCATCCTTCCCCACTGTTTCATCCACATCTGATCCCATTTGCGTTGTTTCTTTTTCATCCTTCTCCATCTGTTTCTTGACGAGCAAATCGAGTTGTCGCAAGGCAGTGTGTAAATCCTCTTTCAACGAAGCCACATCAGATTGAACAACGCCCACCACTCCTTCCAAATCGTCCATTCTCGATGTCATACTGCACGTCATCTTTCCCTGAAACGAACGGGCTCTGATACCAAATTGATCAACACAGAACCACTGTTGATCTATTTGTTTAATATTCTCCCAAGCACTGAAAGTTTACAATAAAAAAAGAGTTTCCAGCACCTTCGAGACGGCCGGTGATCTCCCAAAAAGGCCAAAGCCAAATCAAAACAAAAAGATACCCCGCCTGACAGCCCACTACCACTAAAAGTGCACTCCCATGATAGATAAAGCAAAATTACCAAACTACCCTTTACTATAATTATTTACTAGAAGCTGACTTTTGTTCCTCCTCCTACGATCATACGTGAAACGAACAGGAGGGTGACCAATGTCACTGTATTGTAGACTCCGATAAAAAACGTAACTCCAATTATAGATTGCATATACTATTTCAGATTTTGGAGCTTTGAACCAGTCTATATGATCTCACACTATTGAAGCAATTGACCCATTTATATGTTTATGTATCACATATGCATGTCTAATACTTGCAGTTTCAATGGTGTTCCGGGTGAGGAACGGCTGCATTGGCGATCTTTCTTAGTCAAACTTGGAGCAGATAACCTTAAAGGTGTCAAGAATGAAGAACTTCTTGTTGCATGCCACAAGTATGCCATGACTCCTTGTTTTCCTAACATTGATGATACTGTTTTTCTTCTTATGTAATCGAATATGACAATTTGCTTATTATATTGTTGTATTGTTTCAATTTGAGGTATGTACGAGACAACCAGGAGTGCCTTTCTCCATCTGATTTCGACCTAGTAGTCAGTTCCTTGCTACAGTGTGGGCATGCTTATTGCATGACATGGGATTAGCCTTCCACTTCTAGGCATGATGCTAATTTGCAAAACTAACTTCAAATGGAGTATTTTTGGTAGTTGTTTTTTATGACTTTAAGTAATGGTCTGAACTTGCATTAGTTGTCCAGCCCAGTAGTTGTTTGCTTTAATCAAACAATCTTATAAATTACCGTGACTTCTATTTTCTTTTTTCAATGTGTATATTCTCCCCTCTTCTACTTGTCTCCATTTTTGACAAAAAAATATCTTGGTTAACTTACAGTTTCAAATCTGTTATGCTTGTGCAACTACAGTATTATGTAACTGGGGCTGCACTATGCAACAATATTGTGTTGCTTGACATGATGCAAATGAGTTTTTGATTTAAATTGTCACGGTGCACAATTTCTATAATTTAAGATTAACCAAGATGTAATTTCAGCCTTCCCCTTGTATGTACTCATATCTCATGCATAAAGCAATAAAGTCGAGAAACCAAAAAACTAAGAATCACTTCTTGGACTGTTAGTTTTGAAATGATATGCTTCTGTGTGTAGATAGTCCATGCCAATTCATCATTATAGTGCAAAGCCTCGCTAAATGAGTCTGCCAAGTAGAAATATTTTAGTAGAGCATTTATTTACAAATTGAGCATCTGAACAAGACTTACAATTTTACTATTTGGAGATCCACCACTATCGAATACTTCTAATATGCCTGACGTCACGTCATTTCCACTAAAACGCCTAAGCATGAAATAGTTACGCCATCCTTGCCCCCAAGTACCGAGCTGACCTTATTCCACATCTTGTAATTAGATAATCTCCTTATAGCATCCTTCAATGGGTAAGTAGCATCACTGAATTGAACATTGTAGAACTTTATATGAACTCAAAGTTAGTTTGAAAGTGTCAGAGGGTATATATCTAGTCCTCCTCACTAATGGACTATTAGTTGAAATATGACTAGTCCCCACATGCTTATTGGAGTGATGATTGTGGAATAGTGGTTTCAAAATGAAAGCACCATTTATGTTGATCCTGTCGATTTTCTGTTTCACAACTGTGCACTGCCTTAGAAGGAACTTGTGAAGTAGGTAGTATCGAGATCAACAGCAAGGCGTATATAGAAAATTTCTTGTGAACTGAACTTGCTCTATTCATAAATTGAATGATAAGGTGGTTTGTTATATGGGATGACTTGTATTTTTGTTCTTTCATGTTTACCAAATATAGTATGTGTTGGTTCAATGTTTGATCCGTCATTACTTGTTCAGGTCTGTATATATCGTCTACACTGTGCTTGGACATGTCAGCATCTATCTTGTTGGTAAAGATGAGTATGATGAACTTGCTTGTAAGCACTTCTTGATTTTCTTTACTCCAACGATCCCATGAAAATTGGAACACTTTCTTTTTTATTCCCATGAGAGTTGCATTGTTCTCTTTTAGAAGGATTCCAAATTAACATTACGTATTTTCCCATAATTTTTATTACAAATACGATAGTTCATAAGATTCCTTTATTTGTTAAGGTTATTTTAGATATTTCAAAAGGCCGTCAACATTTTACTTAAACTATCTGTCAAGTCATACATTACAATTTCCATGGAATATAGTATCAATATTGTCTCTCCTTTCCCATCCCCATGATGAGAATAAGGCTTCACAATTTTTGTTATAAAAGTATTTATTCAATCTTCTTGTTGTTAATATTGCCTTCTTTTTTCTGAAGTGTCAGAAGCAATATTTGTTGTTACCTCGGCCATAAAGGATGTATGCGGGAAGCCTCCAACAGAGCGCCTTTTCTTGGACAAGTATGGTAGGATATGCTTGTGCCTTGATGAGATCGTATGGAAGGTGACCTCCCCACCTTTAGCTTATATTCTTCAACTCACTCTGAAATTTTGTGTACAATAACCAAATTAAATATACTTTGGAATAGTGAACATATTTGGACCTCTATATTTCACACAGTCCCACTTGACCAACTTCCGTTTAGTCCTGAAACAGTATTACTTGGTATACCTTTTACCCCTCCATCCTAAAACAAATGCAACTATTGACTAGGCACATAGGTAAAGTGTTCAACTACTCGACTCTTGGTCATATATCTAACACTCCCACCAATAGTGACAACAAAGATCCTATAAACCAACCTTGAGGGCCAGCTCAACTGGCAAATAAAGGCTAGGCCTTGGGGATCCTCCCCATAGGTCGCCAGTTTGAGTGTCCTCAGGGCCATTGGAATTTTTCCTGGTTGTTATCTTCAGTCCCCATGGAATTAGTCGAGGTGCGCACAAACTGGCCAAGACCCTCACGGTTGCCAAAAAAGGATCTTATAAACCTGAATGAGTGCTATCTATGTTTTGTAATGATTATTAACTGACAAAAAGTAATTTTGACTTGAATTTTTGGTTAAAGGAATTCATTGCATTTGTTTTGGGATGATGGGAGTAGGTAGCGACACATTGTATTTTGTTTAGCCCCGTCAATATATGTCCTCCAGATTAAATATTGGTTATTTATGATCTCTTCCCATTTGTGACCCTGCCTCCAGCTGGTTTGATTGGTTTGATTAAATATATGTCCTACTGGGGTTCGTTTGGTTTGGTTTGGTTTGGTTTGATCTACAAACCAGGGCTGCACCAATGTACAAATTGCATAATTTCGTAATTGTATTACATATCCATTTGTCTGTCCATTCTCCACTTCCACAATGTAGGTATGATTTCTATACTGCAAGGACCAAGCATAATTGGTCATATGATACCTACAAAAACGATGATGATAAATGGGAAAAACAAATGGATAAAAACTTGAGTCTTGCATAGACAGTGGTAATGCTTATTCGCTCGTTTTGCCCTTCATTTTGTGGGTCCATTGTATTATCTAGATATAGATAGAGCAAAATGGGCAAAACGATTTTGATGAAAAATTGTCTTTGCATTAACGGTGATAGTACGCAACATTTCTTTTGCCGAATCGCCTTTTTCCATCATGTTGCTCTCATTCTGGTCATATAAGCATAAAATGGCGATATGGGTAGCACACAAATGAAAGTTAGACGAAAGTGGCAAAATGAATGGTTTAGAAAGCGATTGCGTAACGATATTCTCTCGTTTCACCCTCCGTTCTAATTCTGTGGGTCCCACTTATATGATCTAAAGAATAAAAGATGACATGGAGCCCACAATAATGAAGAACAAATGTAGGAAATTGGGCAAAATGATTGGATTCTCCGAACTTGTTTTACGAATGCCATCAACTGATTATTATGCAGGGGTTGTTGGAGAACACAGATAAGGATAGAATCAAAAGGCTGATAAGGTTGAAGCCTCCAACGGAGTTCTGATCCCGTGTCCAGAAAGCGCAAGGTTCCTACAACGTCCCTAAGCTTCTCATTATTATCTCTCATAAAAAAGGCGATGCTCCCGTCCTTCATTTTGTTTTCTCATGGTAGGTATGCCATTTCCTTTTGCCTCTAAATGCCATTTTTAGCCTGTATGACTATGGATTTGTGTTTGTTATGGCATTACATTAGGGTTTTTTCATAGTTTGTCTAAACTTGTGATTCGAAACGCCATGCTGACTAGGCATCCTCCCCCCCCCCCCCCCCCCTAGGCACTAATCCTGCTGCTAACTGAGGCTTTTGGTGGTTGAGGTGCTATTGCTTGTTATATCTGGCTTTTAAATTTTTAACTTATCTCCCTTTCACACTTTTTACTAGCCGGGGGTTTTCACGTCATTGGATAGATGTCTCACGTTTGAGTACAACTTACCTCCCGGTTATGATAGGTCCTTGGCCCAAAATGTGTAATTGATATGGGTTGGTATAACGCAACTGGTCTTTTGATGACCGATTCCTTATTAGTCCTTTAAAAATTGTATTTGATCGGTTATATCGATAAACAAGATACCATATAACCGATGCGGCATACATCTTTATATCATTTTCAGAGAGATAGAACACATAATATGTTACATGTAGATTCCAAATATATCAAACAAACAAACAAACAAAACGAAAACGTGAGGGCCAAAAGTACAAGTCAACTAAGCAAACTCAAATCAAGTCCATTCAAATCCATATGCATTATCTATCTATACTACTATATAAAAATTATAAACAATAACATTTATCACCCTTACAATTACTTATTTAATTTACTTTATATCCCTTACTTTTTCATTTTTCATTTTACACCATTATCATATTAACACAAATAATCGTATATTATGAACAAAAATGCAATGAAAAAATACATTCATTTTTCTACAAATTATACGATTATAATTGTCTCGTCAATACCTTCAAAACGAGCCCAATATTGAATATTTTTTAATTTAACCGTACTATTAAATATCACGAATATCTATGAATTAAATTGTTTTATATCCATACATTTTGTTTTTTTCATCGTTAGCACATTAAAAATACATAATCGTAAAATATATTAAAAATACATTTCATTCTTATTGTAAATTACATTACTATAATCTCTACTATATTATAAAAATTTTAATACAGTTTTTTACAAACCTTTGAAAGCCAAAATTTTCTTCCCTGTGTTCCACTTTCTAATTCAATTAAATGTTACGTTTATCACCCCTATAATTAGTTATTTAATTTATTTTATATCGTTTGTTTTCTTATTTTTCATTTTATACCCTTATCATGTTAACATAAATAATCATATACGAACAAGCCTAATATTGAATATTTTTTTATTTAACCGTACTGTTAAATATCATGAATATCTACAAATAAGATTGTTGTATATCCTTACACTTTATTTTATTTTCACCTTTAGCATATTAAAAATACGTAAACCAACTAAAATATATTAAAAACATGTTTCATCAATTCATTTTATTTTGAAAAGGTTACATTGTAACACACATAACAAATTATTGAAATAGTTCACATAAAGCACCAACTAGCGAATTCCGTATAGCGAAGTAATATTTGTTATCCTTGATTTGATTATATTATAAGCATGAAATTATTGGAATTTACGTCTATCTTCAACTGCCCCTTTTGTCCTTTATTTAACTTTTTAAATAAATTTGGAAGATAAAAATAAACTTTTACACTTATCGTATTGCGCGGGCATATAACTATATATATAAAAAATTGTAAAACTTGATAAATTGTTTTATATAATTTTTTTTTTGATAAAACTGTTTCATATATTTGCGTATTTTATGTGAAAATGAAAAGGTTTCATGAGATTGAGAAAATGCATGAAACAATTTCATCAGAATGAGAAAATACATGAAGCAATTTTATTTTTACATAAAAAACGCAAATATATGAAACAATTTCATCAACAAAAGAATTATATAAACATAATTTCATCAAATTAAACAATTTCATGAACTAATTTCATTAACTTAACCAATGAAATCGATGGTTTACACGGTTTGCAAAATTAGAGTGATTTCCATTTGATCTCTTCCATATATATATATATATATATATATATATATATATATATATATATATTACATATATAAGGGTGGGTTCAAATGAAAACACATATTTCATTGTGCACATGAGGACAAATCTTAACCATTGATCAAAACTTAGAAAACTAATCAATGGTTAATACATAATAAGGTTAATTGGGAAGTGATTAAGGACAAAATTGTAATTTTAAATTAACGTCTACCTTCTTTGACTTTTTATTTTTAATTAAAAAAAACTTTACCCCCTTAAACTTTAAAATAATTTATCTTAAAAATTAATAATATTTGAATCAAACAAATTACATAAAAAAACGGGAATTTCGTGCTCTTCGATATCACATTCATCTCGATATAGTTTTTTTCTTCGTTTTAACCGTTTTTACGTGAAATTCTATATACGTGTTATATTCATTATGAATATGCATGCACGTCTTTGGGTGTCCACATTCAGTATGAATAACAAAGGTGAACGTTCATTCACTATTCATGATGAATAATACCGTATGCAGGATGAATAATACGATATTCAGGATTTTTTCGTTTTAACCGTTTTTTACGTGAAATTCTATATATGTGTTATATTCATTATGAATATGCATGCACGTCCTCGGGTGTCCACATTCAATATGAATAACAAAGGTGAACGTTCATTCACTATTCATGATGAATAATACAATATTTAGGATGAATAATACAATATTCAGGATGAATAATACACGAATCCATGATTCATGTATTATTTATCATGAATCGTGTATTATTCACCCTGAATGTTCTATTATTCATCTTGAATGATACATTATTCATGATGAATAATATATGAATGACCCGTGAAGGTGTAGACACATGGCACACTCTTTTTTTTTCTCAATTCACAACCGAAATTTGGTTTAATTCATTATGAATATGTATGCGCATTCCCGGATGTCCCACATTCAGTATGAATAACAAATGTGAACGTTCATTCATTATTCATGATGAATAATATAGTATTGGATGAATTACACAACATTCATGACGAATAATACACGGATTCATGAATCGTGAATTATTCACCCTGAATGTTGTATTATTCATCCTGAATGATACATTATTCATTATGAATAACACATGAATGACCTGTGAAGATGTGGAGACGTGACACGCTTTCTTTTGTTCCCCGATTCACAACAGAATTACTCGATAGGTTCTTGATTCGTCTTGATGGGTGTTGGGTTACGGTGCTGAAGAAATGTGATGCCTTACGACGTTGAAGAAAATGATGTCGAGTTACATACTTACGGTGTCGAGGCGTTGTACAAACTTGAACGTACATAAATATTTATAATGAATATAACACATATATAACATTTCACGTAAAAAACGGTTAAAACGACAAAAAAACTATATCGAGATGAATGTCATATCGAAGAGCACGAAATTCTCGTTTTTTTGATGTAATTTGTTTGCTTAAAATATTAGTAATTTTTAAGATAATTTATTTTAAACTTTAATTGGGTAAAAAAGTTTTAATTAAAAAAGAAAATAAAATGTCAAATATGGTAGGCGTGTGTTTAAATTTTCTTCCATTTTTACCCCTAAACATTTTAAAATTAAAAACTCTATTTAATATGAGTTGTTGGATCAAAAGAGATCGAGTGGCTGAGATTTGTCCTCACGTGCACAATGAGTTTTCATTTGAACTTTCCTCTACATATATATATATATATATATATATATATATATATATATATATATATATATATATATATATCTACTATATTATAAAGATTCTAAAACGGTTATTTGTACAAAGTGTTTCTTGCACAATGTTACATTTACCACCCTTACACTTATTTAATTTACTTTATATTTCTTGTTTTTTCATTTTTCATTTTATACCATTATCATATTAACACATATAATCGTATATGAACAAAAATCCAATGAAAAAATACGTTTCTTTTTTTACAAATTATACCATTATAATCGTCTCGTCAATACCTTCAAAACGAACCCAATATTGAATATTTTTTAATTTAACCGTACTATTAAATATCATGAATATTTACGAATTAATTTGTTTTCAATCCATACGTTTTATTTTTTTCCATCGTTAGCACATTAAAAATACATAATCGTAAAATACGTTTCATTCATATTATAAATTATATCATTATAATTTTTTCCGTCAATAATTGTAATATAAACTAATTATTGAATATCTTTATGGGTTTAGGGTTTCATAAATTGTGATTCTTAGGTCATGGTTGATTGTTGATGAGATGTTTATAAGGAAGTAACATTAATTGTTCGTTTCTTTACTTACATTCCGCGGGTATATGCCTAGTTTTAAAAAAGTAATTTTAGTTTAAAAAATCAAAAAAATTCAAAATGGGTATTTACCAATATTTCATTTCAATTACAAAGCTATATTTTATGAACCAATTGACAGTTTGCAATTTCTTTAGCAGATTCAATTTCAATGTCTATCAACCAAAAAAGTGGTGAAATTTCTTTGACATATTTGATTTCATTCAAACATTGAGACCAAATGCTACGTAAAAGAGAAGTGCTAGAATGTCTTGTTATGGATCAAAGTGCTTTTGAAATCGCTTGGGGAATTGTTTGATCTTCGGAAGGTTAGTTGAATAATTCCGAATTTATTCGTCTTGCGATTGGGACAATCGGATAAAAATGTTACATACGTATGGACAATAATACACCACAACAAAAGTATAAAAAAAACAAAACATCTTTCTATTAGTCTCATTGTTTTAGGCTTTAGCAATAGACTTGATCTTACTCAACTCTTATCAAACTAATAATAGACATTATTTTAAAACAAACTAAAATAGTAATGTGGACACTTATTAAATAAAGCAACTATAAGAATAAAATAGCAAGAATTTTAACCCCGAATAAAATCAACACTAATTAAAAATACTGGGTGTTGGCTTAAATTTTATAAAGAATAACATTCTGTTTTACAACTTTTTATATCTGATGTCGACAACAAATTTTGCGCAACAATTATTTAAATCTAGCGTACAATAATAGCTCATGTTTCACAAGTTCTAAGCTAGATAACTACCATCGAAAACTTATGTAACGATTGTCGATATCTTTTCTTCGGTTCAGCTTTTTTAAATGCAACAATTACAAGAAAAATCTTAACCAACTGTTTCTACATCTTCGTTCTCGGAAACAATCCGTTGAATCCTATCAAGAAATTTCATCATAGTCTCCAACCCTTTTTCATCTGTAAAATAGCAGATGTGAAAATTTTAGTCATTTATGGTTTTAAAATGTGGGTTATCCTGCCCGAAAATGAGGTCTCAAGGGTGTGGGAGTTGCAAACATGTCCCCTACCACAGGAGAGTAAAACAAAGGGTTTTGTAAATAGAACCAAAAACTGTGTGCGAAAAAGAAAGCTTTTCCAAAAAGTCTAAACAACTTAAAAAAAAAGGAGAAGTGGAAAAAGGAAAGAAGATCTAGAGAAAAGCTAATGAATTTGAAAAAAAAAAAAAAAAAAAAAAAAAAAAAAAAAAAAAGACTATGTTTGGCAAACTAATTTTTTTTTTGGAAAGGGTGTCCTAGGGTCCAGACTAATCCCTTGGCAAATTATGACTGTAAGACATCAGTCCTGATTAAACCTCAGTGGCCACAATTGTTGTGTATGCCTGGATTCGAACCCTGGGCAAATGAGATATTCCACCACATGCCCCAGGACCTTAACTAGTAAACCACAACCCTTGTGGTTTTGGCAAACTAACTTATAAGTCAGTTGTTGGCTGATTTTTGGCTAATAAGTTAGATGTTAACCAATAAATTAGCAGATAAACTAGTCATGTTTGGAAGAAAAGAAACTAGTTGATAAGGTAGATAACAATATAAAATGATCTAAAAGAACATGTTGAAAAATTAATTAGAAAAATATAAAGGGTATAATTAGTAAATTTATTAAAAAGCTTTTGACGGAACAGAGTTAATAAAATGGATGAGAACAAATGTGGAATGGTAAAAGGTTTACCAAGTCTTGGAATTGTATGTCCTTTAGGATGATGAATGATTACAGGATCTTCAACTGATTTCAAGAGTTCAATCCCATGTGGCTTCAAGAAATCTTCTTCCCCTGCAAAATTTAACATAAACATATATAGTCTTATAAACCCTAACTCTTGTTTTTTTTTTAAAATAAAATATATAATATCAAATAACACTCACATACACTTCCCACCTTTGATGAGATTGGAACCCTTAACTTATAGGAAGGTTGAGATACCGCTAGGCCAAAGGCCCTTTGGTGCCCTAACTTTTGTTAGTATGATTGCGCTAGCCTAGATAATAATACTCAAGGGTCGGGCATCATCTAGATGGACTATATGTTCAGAGTTCCTCCTAGATCTTGTAAATGCACAATGGCGTTTCTGAGCTTCGATATCACTCATGATGATTTTTTTTTTGTTTTGGAAACCACCGGACTAGTTTGCGCACACTTTGACTAATCTCATTGGGACTTGAAGATAACAGTCAGGAAAATCATGAGTGAGCCTAAAAAGACTCAAACTGACTAACTATAGGGGATAAGCTCCCAAAACCTATTATTTATTTGTTAGTTGAGTTGATCTTCGTTATTCTCATTTGAGATGTTTGGTGCATAAACAATAGGCTTGGGTGTCCCTAGCCCGGATAATACTCAAAATCCCTACCCAAGTAGGCTGGATATTAGTAATCGATCTTGGACTTTTTTAACACAATAACTTTGGATGACGTTAGCTCAGATAGATACTCAAGAAGGAGGATGTTGTCATCAAAGTTTAGAGGTCCAAATTACAATTTATGGAAGTTGTGTGGTTTGAACGTCAACATCAAATGTTTCGACATCAGAAAAAAGGACACCAAGAATACGTACTAAAATATAAATTTGTACATTTAATTTTCTTTGAATATAAATTGCAAAGAAATTTGTGATTTAGCAAATTAAAGATGTAGAAATATGAAAGTGAAAGATGAATGGTGCTACAAAGGTTCATCAATTATTATGCCCTCATGGGGGTTAGTTGAATTTTGTGGACAACAAACATTGTCTATATGTTGAAATAACATCCACATATTTGACAAGTTATTAAATATTTAAATTATAACATTTATTAAACATTTGAATCTTCAAATAAAACCTATGGTCGTTAAGATATTATCATATATGTTTTTTCTATAATATAAATCATTATTGTTGTTTTTTGAAATTGAATAATATCATTAAACACATAAAAAGTTAAATTTAAAACTAGTTTTCATCCATTTTAATAAAATCATTTATCCAAAATAACATATTTTTAACTTTTGTCGATTGATGATACATTTTAAATTTTAATTATTGTATGGTACATAATTTGATAATTAAAATCTGTTGTAATAACTATATTTTAAAAAATAGACGAAAAATCTGCTTCTAAAGTGGAAGAATAAAGCATGTTGCTATTTAAGAAAATATATACATTGTGAGAAATAGGGGAATCGTTCTAAAATACGTTAATGTTATATGTATTTAACCCTTAAAAATATTCATATCCTAAATGAATGTAAACGATTAATGTTATACATATAATAAGAAATGTTAATCGCTAGTTAAAGATCTAGAATACCCATAAATAAATAATTATAATTTATATCTATATCTATATTATATTATAAAGATGGTATAAAAAACTCTTAAAAACAAGTCTTAAAGCTTAATGTACCGCTATTTAATGCTAATTACTTAAAAAACAACCATAAAAGTTGTATGTACTACATTTAATGCTATTAATTAATTTTCAATCATTATCTCTAACCATTTTAACTCCCCTAAAATCATTTCCCACTTTAACTCCCCTAAAATAACTCTCACCATATTTTAGATATAAAAAATCTAAAATATAATTAAAAAATCTTACAGAATATTTTAGAAAAAAAATTATATTATTAAACCAAAATAAATTACATTATATTATTAAGTCTAAATTAAACAAATTTATATAAAAAAATCATTATCACTCTCTCACAACCATCCAAAATCGTAATGTAAATCGACAAAAAACAGAAAATAAAATGAAACATTAAAATCGTAATGTATCTAGCTGCATTCCGCGAGTACACTTCTAGTATATTATAAAAACGACATAAAAAACTCTTAATTACAATATTTTAAGCACAAGGTACAACTAATTAAAGTCAATTACTTAATTTACAATTTCTTAATGCTTTGGTACAACCTTTCCAAACACAATATCTCACATAATCATTTATTTCTGGAATGGATACTCATTTATTAATATAAATATTTGTTTTTTTGGTATCATCTATTTCTGGAATGGATACTCATTTATTAATATAAATATTTGTATATTTTATTTTATAAAATCTTTTTACATAATGAGATGTAATATAAACTCTTTTTTCTTCCGTATTTATTTTTGTTAATATAAAATCTATTTTATTTTATAAAATCTACACGTATTTTATATTAGCATAATATAAAATCTACACGTATTTTTTTTTCACGAGCATTAAAAGAAGAAAAAAGAAGGTTGATATGATAATAGTGATATGTTGTGAGACATGTCGTTTGAGTTTTAAATAATATAATACAAAACTATTACCAATATTATTGCACAAACTCATAACAACAAACGATTAAGAATATATGCAAGTTAACCACTTATGAAAATACATTCGTTTTTCACATTGTATTTCACTAACTGTTAACAGAGAAATTACGTTTCATTTTAATTCGGTTAAATATTCCAACAAAAAATTTATCCTCCCGTGCAATGCACGGGCCCAACACTAGTAATTTATAAAATAGAAAAAAAAAATGCAAAATGAAATTGATAGTGTGTCAAAATTTCAGTATTCATTAAATTACAACCCAAGTTTATGTATTTATTTAACAATTCTTACAATATAAATATAACATTTTTCACAGGTTTTCTTGATTTTTTTAATTTTGAACATTTCTGGCATTTGTTTCATAAAGTCAAAGACCCTAATTAAATTAGGTGTCAAATTTTGCATCAGATATTAGTAACAAATTATCATTAAACAACGTGAAGAAAAAAAATATACTCCTTGGGTAAAATGTTCATGGGATGTTTATTTTAAGACAAATTTAATAACTAAGGATGTGTTCTAACAAGAACACCATACTTTTATAAAACATATATTATATGTAATATTGTAGTCCATCACATGTAATACTAAATCATGACCTAGGTCAGTACTACCAAGACATTTGATATGGGTGTTCTTATATTTTTGTAAAATGACGATTTGAATCCACCCCTTAATAACAAATTTTTTATTTAGTGACTCTTTAATTAATTAATATATTAAAATGCATGTTTTAAATATGTGTAGTTCTTTTTATAAAAGGTTAGGTAAGGTTAGACCAGCAGCAGGAATTAAAAAGAGGGAAAAGAAGGGTACCTAGAAAATGGAGAGATGGACATTGGATGGGAACCGAATATGCCTTCTCAGCCAGCGATTCATTTCTTAACTTTGCTCCTGAGACTATCATTATAAATTTAATCTTTGGTACCTTCGTCAATGCAATTCCCTGTAATTTATAAATAAGCTCATTACAACATGCTCAAAAATGGTTGGATACTTGTATATACAAATATAGAGAGGTTTAATTTAATTAAAGACAACTTTAAAATAATATAAACCACTAGGTATCACATGTGGTAAAGTTGTTCTGTGTTTTCGGTTTGAACCTCTATAAAATGAAAAAACTAAGACCGGTTAACAAAGTTAATACTATTTACTTGGTTAACAAATGATTGAGCCCCCCTCTCTCTCTCTCTCTCTCTCTCTATATATATATATATATATATATGGACATATTCCAAATAAAAATAATAAATATTTTTAAAGGCAGAATACAAACCAAATGAAACATTTATTTTGAAGCAATCCAAAAGCTTGTATTCATTTGTAAAGAGTAATAAACATCTACCATAAGTATAACTTTTTCTTATTCCTCCATTAAACAACACTCATGTTCTTTGCATGATATATTTTTAAACATATATTGACATTGGATTTATCAAATTCAACGTATTAGTAATGAATAGAGTAAACATACCTTAGCTTGCAGTCCAGGCAAGGCAGCTGACAAAATTGCACCCTAAATCAATATTCACCAAAATTCAATTCAATTCACATTCATCGAATTCAATTTGAAAACAAAAAATAGAATCAAATCGTCATGAACCTGTGCAGAATCCAAGCAATCCATCGAATAAAATTTGAAATAAAAAACAGAATCAAATCATCACGAACCTGTGAGAATCCAAGCAATCCGTCGATTGGTGCATGCTTAATCATTAATTCTTCAATGTATTCAAGAGATTTATCAAAATTCTCATACTCCATAAAATCCTGCAATTAATTTGCAGAAAAAAAAACTTCAAAAACCTCTAAAATCCCTTAGAAAAAGAAGTAAATCGAACACGAAGAATTAAAGAGATAAATCTAACCTTACTGAATTGGAACCATTCGTAATAAGGCGGATCAAAAATCCCTTCGACCTCGGATTTTCCATTACACGGAAACGGCGCATCGGGGAAGAACAACTCGACCTTTTCAAGCACAGATTCCGGCCATTTCTTCGATTGAGTTCTGAAGATTTCGCCGCTGGTTCGGAATCCATGGAGGCAAAGGATCCTCGGTTTTCTCGTCACAACAGTATCGGAACCTTCGCTTCCCATGGTTTGATTGCGTTTGTGATTCTGATTGTGATTGTGACTGTGAATGATTCCGGAGGGATGGGAGGTTTTGTGAGGATGATTGTGGTTATTAATGGCGGAAGAATTAGGAGTGGCGTGTTCGAATTTGATTCGAGATTTGGGAATCGGAATCACGTTCCAAACGGGGATGGTGGTTACGGGGGTGCACCATTTCATACCGTGAGGTCTCACCTTTCACACCTATTTGCGTCTTTTTTGGGCTTTTTGAGTTGGACCAACATAATTTTATCAAGGGACTGTTTACCTACATCTTATTAACTCTTAACCCAAAAAAACCTCTTACCCCATTAAGAGATGGGGTTGTTACTTATCCACTTATCAAGGCATATACCCGCGCGATGCAGCGAAATGTGAGTAAATAATGAACAATTAATGTTATTTCCTTATAGACATGTCATCAACAATAAACCATGACCTAAGAATCACAACTTATGAAACACTAAACCCTAAACCCATAAAGATATTCAATAATTAGTTTATATTACAATTATTGACGAAAAAAATTATAATGATATAATTTATAATAAAAATGAAAGGTATTTTACGATTATGTATTTTTAATGCGCTAACGGTGGAAAAAAAATAAAACGTATGGATAGAAAACAAATTAATTCGTTGATATTCATGATATTTAATAGTACGGTTAAATTAAAAAAAAAATTCAATATTGGGTTCGTTTTAAAGGTATTGACGAGATGATTATTATGGTATAATTTGTAGAAAAATGAACGTATTTTTTTTCATTGCATTTTTGTTCATATACGATTATTTGTGTTAATATGATAATGGTGTAAAATGAAAAATGAAAAAACAAGGGATATAAATTAAATTAAATAAGTAAGTGTAAGGTGGTAAATGTAACATTGTAAGGGTGATAAATGTTATTGTACAAAAGATTGTACAATAACCGTTTTTGAATTTTTATTTATACTATTATATAGACATATACTCGCACACAATGCGGCGTGAAAAATCGTACAATCGAAGGAACAATTGGCAAAGGTATGTATCCACTCACAAAACATCTCGAAATCAAAATGACAACAACGTTTTCATTTTAAGTTTGTATTTTTCGTTCTTATCGATACTTTAGTCTATTAATCACATGTCATGTCTACTTGTTTTGGTGGTCATGAAGATGCATGAGACACTATCCGTATAGAGTTAATGGATGAACTAACTGAGTATTAAAAGGAGATTACCCAATGCCCACACTTATATACCATTGAACACGTCATGCACTTCCAGATGTAATGTCGTGGATTATCTCATACAAACGTAGATTAGATGTGAATGAAGAATATATAAAGCGTACTCGTACTCGTGAATATGTTGATTTAAATGAATTATTAAAGTTGGAATCTGTTGGAATAAAAAAATACGCAATATATTTATTATGTTTATTATCTTGATGTTAAAACTTACGTTCGATGTAATGCATTTTCTCTTTTAAAAAAATCGATTAACCAAGGTATAATATATGACATATAATAATATAATAAAATCAAAAAATATTCAATATTGAGCTCATTTCGAAGGTATCGACGACGATTATAATGGTGTAACTTGTTAAAATTAAAAATTATTTTTTAACGTATTTTAATTAATATATGCTTATATATGTTAATATAATGAAAATGTAAAATGTAAAACTAAAAGGTATAAAGTAAATCTATCAAAAAAGTTCAGGGACAAAAACTGTAACTATGAATTAAAAATAAAATAAGATGTAATGCGAGAAAGAATTGGAAATCCATTAAAATTAAATCTTACATTTACCACCCTTATAATTAATTATTTAATTTACTTTATATCCCTTATTTTTTCATTTTTTATTTTACACCCTTATCATGTTAACACAAATAATCGTATATGGAAAAAAATGCAATAAAAAATATGTTTCTTTTTTTACAAATTATACCATTATAATCGTCTCGTCAATACCTTCAAAATGAGCCCAATATTGAATATTTTTTAATTTAACCGTACTATTAAAAACTATGAATATCTGTGAATTAGTTTGTTTTCTATCCATACGTTTTTATTTTTTTTCACTGTTATTATATTAAAAATACATAATTGTAGATCAACTAAAATATATTAAAAGTATGTTTCATTAGTATTATAAATTCTAATATCATAATTTTTTGGTCAATAATTTTAATATAAACTAATTATTGAATATTTTTATTGGTATTATAAATATGTAACATTATATATATATTATCTATATCTATACTATTATATTAAAATTGTAATCGGTTATTTTCAAAATTCAATGTTACATTTAACATATTTACAATTAGTTATTTAATTTACTTTATATTCCTTACTTTTTTCATTTTTCATCTTACACATTTGTTATATTAACACAAATAATGGTATATGAACAAAATGCAATGAAAAAATATGTTTCTTTTTTTACAAATTATACCATTATAATCGTCTCGTCAATATCTTAAAAACGAGCCCAATATTGAATATTTTTTTAATGTAACCGTACTATTAAATATCATGAATATCTATGAACTAATTTGTTTTCTATACATACGTTTTTTTCCACCTTTAGCACATTAAAAATATATAATCGTAGATCAACTAAAATATATTAAAAATACATTTCATTATTATTATAAACTAGACATATACCCGCACACGATGTGGTGCGAAAAATCGTGAAATCGAAGTAACAATTGACAAAGGTATGTATCCGCTCGCGAAACATCTCGAAATCAAAATGACAACAACGTTTCATTTTAAGTTTGTATTTCTTCGTCCTTATCGATATTTTAGTCTATGATTCACATATAAGTGCACCAAACGAAAAACGAAATGAAAACTAATATATTTAGTCTATGATTCATAGACTAAAGTATCGATAAGAACGAAGAATACAAACTTAAAATGAAAACGTTGTTGTCATTTTGATTTCGAGATGTTTTGTGAGCGGATACACACCTTTGCCAATTGTTTCTTCGATTGCACGATTTTTCACGTCGCATCGTGTGCGAATATATGTCTATATAATAGTATAGATAAAAATTCTAAAACGGTTATTGTACAATCTTTTGTACAATAACATTTACCACCCTTACACTGTTACATTTACCACCTTACACTTACTTATTTAATTTACTTTATATCCCTTGTTTTTTCATTTTTCATTTTACACCATTATCATATTAACACAAATAATCGTATATGAACAAAAATACAATGAAAAAAATACGTTCATTTTTCTATAAATTATACCATAATAATCGTCTCGTCAATACCTTCAAAACGGGTCCAATATTGAATGTTTTTTAATTTAACCGTACTATTAAATATCATGATTCATCTACGAATTAATTTGTTTTCTATCCATACATTTTATTTTTTTTCCACCGTTAGCACATTAAAAATACATAATCGTAAAATACCTTTCATTCTTATTATAAATTATATCATTATAATTTTTTTCTTCAATAATTGTAATATAAACTAATTATCGAATATCTTTATGGGTTTAGGGTTTAGTGTTTCATAAGTTGTGATTCTTAGGTCATGGTTTATTGTTGATGACATGTCTATAAGAAAGTAGCATTAATTGTTCGTTCTTTACTCACATTCCGCTGCATCGCACGGGTATATGCCTAGTTAAAATTCTAAAAGGGTTCTTGAAAAAGAAAACGGTTTTTGGAAAATTAAATATTACATTTACCACCCTTACAATTAATTATTTAATTTATTTTATATCCCTTGTTTTTTCATTTTTTATTTTACAATCTTATCATTTTAACACAAATAATCGTATATAAACAAAAATGCAATGAAAAAATACGTTTCTTTTTTTACAAAGTATTCCATTATAATCGTCTCGTCAATACCTTCAAAACGAGCTCAATATTGAATATTTTTTAATTTAACCGTAATATTAAATATCATGAATATCTACGAATTAAATTATTTTATATAAAAATTCTAAAACGGTTATTGTACAATCTTTTGTACAATAACATTTACCACCTTACAATTACTTATTTAATTTACTTTATATCCCTTATTTTTTCATTTTACACCATTATCATATTAACACAAATAATCATATATGAACAAAAATGCAATGAAAAAATACGTTTCTTTTTTTTACAAATTATACCATTATAATCGTCTCGTCAATACCTTCAAAATGAGCCAAATATTGAATATTTTTTAAATTTAACCGTACTATAAAATGGTTATTTTCAAAATTCAATGTTACATTTACAACTCTTATAATTAATTATTTAATTTATTTTATATCCCTTGTTTTTTCATTTTTCATTTTACACCTTTATAATGTTAACACAAATAATCGTATATGAACAAAAATGCAATGAAAAAATATGTTTCTTTTTTTACAAATTATACCATCATAATCTTCTCGTCAATACCTTCAAAACGAGCCTAATATTGAATATTATTTTAATTTGACCGTACTATAAAATATAATGAACATCTATGAATTAATTTGCTTTCTATCCATATGTTTTATTTTTTTTCAGCGTTATCATATTAAAAATACATAATCGTAGACAACTAAAATATATTAAAAATACGTTTCATTATTATTATTATAAATTATATTATTATAATTTTTCCGTCAATAATTTTAATATAAACTAATTATTGAAAACTTTTATGTGTACCATAAATGTGTAACATTATATATCTATACTATTATATTAAAATTGTAAAACGGTTATTTTCAAGATTCAATATTAAATTTAACACCTTTACAATTAGTTATTTAATTTAATTTATATACCTTGCCTTTTCATTTTTTATTCCCGCCATTATCATGTAAACACAAATAATCGTATATAAACAAAATGCAATAAAAAAATACGTTTGTTTTCATTTTTAGCATATTAAAAGCACATAATCATAGACCAACTAAAATATTTAAAAAAACGCGTTTCATTTTTTTTTATAAATTACACCACTATTATTTGTTCGTCAATATTTTCAATTAAGTTTATTTTTGAATATTTATTGATTTAGTACTATTATAAAATAGAATAAAGACGTATCAATTTTACTATATATATATATATATATATATATATATATATATATATATATATATATATATATATATAGAAGATAGCATACCGATAGATATTTGTAACGATTATTGTAAAAAAAAACGAGGTATACAAATCTATACAAATCTATATTAGATTTTTTTATTGAATTAATTAAAAAATTATAATCAGATAAATTATAAAGGTATACAACTTACATCAATATAAACAAAAATAAAACAAAAATGAAATATGATTGAAAATACATAAAAAATTAATTCAGAGTCAATGCATGATTCACATATAATTGCACCAAACGACTCAAACACCGTGTTTTCATTACCAAAGTATCGATAAGGACGAATAATACAAACTTAAAACAAAACGTTGTTGTCATTTTGATTTCGAGATGTTTCGCGAGCGGATGCATACCTTTGTCAATTGTTCCTTCGATTTCACGATTTTTCGCGCCACATCGTGCGTGGGTATATGCCTATACTATATAATTAAAATTCTAAAACGGTTCTTGAAAAAAGTCGGTTCTTGAAAAACGGTTTTTGGAAAGCCATTAAAATTAAATGTTACATTTACCACACTTACAATTAATTATTTAATTTACTTTATATCCCTTGTTTTTTCATTTTTCATTTTACACCCTTATCATGTTAACATAAATAATCGTATATGAACAAAAATGCAATGAAAAAATAAGTTTTTTTTTACAAATTATACCATTGTAATCGTCTCGTCAATATCTTCAAAACGAGCCAAACATTGAATATTTTTTAATTTAACCGTACTATTAAATATCATGAATATCTACGAATTAAATTGTTTTATATAAAAATTCTAAAACGGTTATTGTACAATCTTTTGTATAATAACATTTACCACCCTTATAATTACTTATTTAATTTACTTTATATTCCTGAAAATTCTAAAACGGTTATTGTACAATAACATTTACCACTTTTTCAATGTTACATTTAACCTCATTTACAATTAATTATTTAATTTACTTTATATTTCTTGTTTTTCATTTTTCATTTTTCATTTTACACCATTATCATGTTAACACAAATAATCGTATATGAACAAAAATGCAATGAAAAACTATGTTTCTTTTTTTACAAATTATATCATTATAATCGTCTCGTCAATACATTCAAAACGAGCCCAATATTGAATATTTTTTTAATTTAACCGTACTTTTAAATATCATGAATATCTACGAATTAAATTGTTTTATATAAAATTTCTAAAACGGTTATTGTACAGTATTTTGTACAATAACATTTGCCACCCTTAAATGTTAAATTTACCACCCTTACAATTACTTATTTAATTTACTTTATATCCCTAAAAATTCTAAAACGGTTATTATACAATCTTTTGTACAATAACATTTACCACCCTTACAATGTTACATTTACCACCTTACAATTAATTATTTAATTTACTTTATATCCCTTGTTTTTTCATTTTTCATTTTACACCATTATCATATTAACACAAATAATCATATATGAACAAAAATGCAATGAAAAAATACATTTTTTTTACAAATTATACCATTATAATCGTCTCGTCAAAACCTTCAAAACGAGTCCAATATTGAATAATTTTTAATTTAACCATACTATTAAAAACTATGAATATCTATGAATTAGTTTGTTTTCTATCCATACGTTTTTTTTCTTCCACCGTTAACATATTAAAAATACATATTTGTGGATCAACTAAAATATATTAAAGTATGTTTCATTAGTATTATAAATTCTAATATTATAATATTTTCGTCAATAATTTTAATATAAACTAATTATTGAATATTTGTATGGATAACATAAATGTGTAACATTATATATATATATATATATATACTATCTATATCTATAATATTATATTAAAATTGTAAAACGGTTATTTTCAAAATTCAATGTAACATTTAACATATTTACAATTAGTTATTTAATTTATTTTATATCTCTTACTTTTTCATTTTTCAATTTACACCTTTGTTATATCTATATCTATACTATATTATAAAGCACGGATAAAAAACTCTTAAATACAAATTATTAGGCATAAGGTACCATCATTTTATGCAAAATTTTAAAAATCTCTTAATTTACAAGTATCAAAGCACAAAATACATATTACTACTGCAGACTTCTAACACCCACCAATTTGGTATGTGCAGGGTTTTCCTTTTATGCAGACTTTTCCATGTATCACTATTAATTAATATATTATATTATTATAATTTTGTTTTAATTATATTATTAAATATGTAATTGGTTATTTTTTTCTAGATGTCATTAAAATATAATTAAGATAATCATTGAATTCTAAAAAATACTTAATTTTTTATATAAAAAACATTATATTTTAAGCCTAAATTAAACATATTTATAAAAAAAAACATTATCACTTTTTAAAAATCATCCAAAATCGTACTGTAAATCGACAAAAAAACAAAAAATAAAATGAAACATTAAAATCGTGATGTATCTCGCTGCATTGCGCGAGTACGCTTCTAGTTAACACAAATAATGGTATATGAACAAAATGCAATGAAAAAAAATATGTTTCTTTTTTTACAAATTATACCATTATAATCGCCTCGTCAATATCTTCAAAACGAGCCAAATATTGAATATTTTTTAATGTAACCGTACTATTAAATATCATGAATATCTATGAATTAATTTGTTTTCTATCCATACGTTTTTTTTTCACCTTTAGCATATTAAAAATACATAATCGCAGATCAACTAAAATATATTAAAAATACATTTCATTATTATTATAAACTAGGCATATACCCGAGCACGATGTGGCGCGAAAAATCGTGAAATTGAAGGAACAATTGACAAAGGTATGTATCCGCTCGTGAAACATCTCGAAATCAAAATGACAACAACGTTTCATTTTAAGTTTGTATTTCTTCGTCCTTATCGATACTTTAGTCTATGATTCACATATAAGTGCACCAAACGACTCAAGCACCGTGTTTTCATAGACTAAAGTATCGATAAGAACGAAGAATACAATCTTAAAATGAAAACGTTGTTGTCATTTTGATTTCGAGATATTTCTCGAGCGGATACATACTTTTGTCAATTGTTCCTTCGATTGCACGATTTTTCGCGCCACATCGTGTGCGGGTATATGCCTAGTTTAAAAAATGCTTCTTACTGATCCATTTGTAGTCAGCAACAAACCCCACTTTTATCGCAGTCAGAGTATCACGTCCTTGATTTTTTCCAATTTTATCCTCTTCTTCCCTATTTCTATCATCTTCTCCACAACTTCAAAGTCATCCCCATTCAAGAACCTCCTACTCATCACTCTCGGTCTACAGTAATCAAGTCAGTTGTAGTTCTCGCCTCTCACCCAGACGATTTTCATCATCTTCGTTGCTTTGCAATAACTTCTTTTTTTGGGTTAAAAGACATTGAAATGGGCAAGATTTAACTTCTATGCACCCTTAACCCTATAATAAAAAGATGAATCTTCATAATTTTTGTACAATTAACTTTCTTGTTGGCCAGTAATTTTCTTGGATATACAAAAATTGCAACATCCTCTGCTGCATTAATTCTATATAAACTAGAACATTTTTAAATGCAGTTACAACACTAGCAACATGTGCTTGTTTTTACTGAAGAATCTGCATTATTTGAGAGTTAGTAATGGTATTATTTGTGTCACCTGCCCTCTCTTATTAGTCTCTACATTGAAACTATATTTCATATTTTAGTTCCTTTCCCAAAGCCATTCACTTTTGGAAATCTTCATGTTAATCATTTGGATTAGATATGTAAATTTTAACAAAAATCTATGTACACGTACACTTATGAATTTATAGTTTCTGCTGGTTCTTAGGCTATGTTTGGCAACAGTGGCGGATCCAGAAACTTATATGGTTGGGGGCACACTTAAGGGTGTCGAAAAATGCATTTTTTTAACTTATGTCAATATAATTATTGTCTAGAACTAAATATAGGGGTTATTGTTTCATGCAATTTACTTTACTTGAATACAATATGAAGTTTGATATGTTTAAAATACATGATATGTTGCTTAATTTTTCTAGATATGACAAACTTTGGTGAATCTTCCCAATCAAAAAAACCTAGAGTTAATTGGAAGAAAGAAAACGTGGTGAAAATATTTATCGAATATTGTCTGCATGAGATCTCCGTAAATGGACGAGAAGGGGTAGCCTTAAGGCGGTTTCCTGGAAGAATGTAGCAGATTCGTTACAAAAGAATCATAATTTTATTGTTGAACAACGACAAATGAAAAATCATTATGATTACCTTAAAGGGAAGTATGGAGCATTGTCAAAGTTAAGAAACAAAACGGGTAACGTTTATGATGCTTCGAAAAACATGTTTAATTTGTCAGAAGAGGAATGACAGATGGAAATGAAGGTCACATTTTATCTTTTTCTATTTTGAATATTCTTAAATTCTTCTTATCTATATACTTATAAAAAAATTATAAACAACAAAACAAATTTGTTGAGAAGTTGCGGACTGCACCTCTTCACTATCCTGAACTTTGTATTAAATTATTTGATGGGCGTTGCTTCCACCGGTGTTGGAACTTAGGGACCGACTGCCACCGTTCCAAACCCTTCTAGCGTGACTCCTGAAATTGTTGAAGATTATGACACACAAGACTATTATGATTTAACTCAAGAACCACTTCCTTCAGAAGAAGACGTTCCCTTTCGTCCCCAACCTCAAAGGAAAAAACAAAGAGGAAAACAAAATTCAGTAAATGAGAATGATTTAGCAAAGGTTGTGACACATGTTAAAGAGATCTTGAACAAACCGGGGGAGGATGAGATGGATCTTTGCATTGATAAGATGGAAACACTTGTCTGGGAGCAATCTCCAATGTATGATATAGTACTTTACATATTCGTCCAAAGCACGGACTATAGGAAGATTTGGTTATGTTTGAACAATGAGAGATGTGAGGGGTGGGTTAGATTTACAGGTGGTAAACTCGGTTTATTTTAGTTAGAAGTGATGTTTGGTTTTGTTTTGAACAATGTTTTTCGATGATCTTTTTTAGGATGTTTTTCTTTAGATGGTACTATGATTGATTTCACATGAATAAATGGTTATTTCAATTTGATGGGATGTGTGTTTTAAGTTGATGTTTGTTTATTTTTTGTATTGGTTGTTTAAGCTTGATGTTTTATCTATGATATATTTGAAGCATAAGATGATGTTCTTTTGTGTTTTATATTTGCAAGGTCATACATGAATCAAAACGAAATCATTCTAATTGTAGTTATTATATATTGGTATTTACGAAGAAGAGTTTCAACAAGAATAGAAAGGGTGAGAGATAACACTTCAGTTTTGACTGGACATGCGTATACACAAGAATTATTAAGTGGATCCAATACGCAATGTCATGAATTAATGTGTTTATCTCGTGATGCCTTTATAATGCTATGCAACCATTTTAAACAAAAAAACTGGTTGCAATCAAGTAGGCATATAAGCGTTGAAGAGAAGATGGCGATGTTTTTGACAATTGTTGCTCACAATGAACGCTTTAGAATGGTTAAACGTAGATTTCAACACTCCACGAGAACTATCCATAATTGTTTTCATGAAGTATTGGGAGGAATGATGGAATTCGCGAGTGAGGTCGTAGGGCCAACATCCTTTGATGGAACAACAAATACATCAGAGAGATTTAGGCACCTCAAATGTAACACCCGTAATTTTCGGTAAATAAATGTCACCCAGACGTTTATGTGACTTGTAAACAGTGGGGTTTTGTTGGGAAAGGCATTGGTTAAAGTTCCTAAGAGTATCGAGGGCCTTGGAGTTGAAAGAGTCGAGTTTTGGGGCTCGGTACAAGCCCAACGACTATGCCAAACGACTATGATAGTGTCACTGTCGCCTGGCAATGTCGCAGGTGGGAGAGTACCTACGGTACAACCCAAACGACTATGCCCTGTGACATTGACATGGTCATAGTCGCATGGGCAATGTCGCCCACGGGTACCAGAGCCTTAAATGTGCGATCATTCAGCCAATCTTCTCATCCATTTCTACCCTATTCCATTTCTCTCCCAAAACGTTTCCCTTTCTCCCCACATAAACCCTAATCGATTTTGGAGGTTTTTCCATGAAGTTTAGATCATGCTAGTGATTTCACCTTTTGTTGGAAGATGAAGTTCTCAACTCCAAACCTAGAGATTTTTGGGTTTTCTAGGTTTTCACTAAAACCTAAGTGGTAAGTTCATCCTCTCCATTTCTAAACCATATTAGATGATATAAATGCTCCATTGATGATTTCCTAAGCATTATGTTCCTCCAATTTCGGTTTGGAAGATTTTGGAGGAGTTAGGTCAAAATTAGGGTTTTGGGCATAAGTTGAGATCTCTATGCAAAATGTTTGGGAAATGATTCTATATGGTTGGATATGTTTATTTATGGTTGAAATTTATGGATCTAGGTTTTGGAGGTTTTGGCTTGAGGATCCAAGTTTCTTCAAGAAAGCTCAAAGTGGGGTAAAATCTAGATTTAGCCTAAATCTAACAAGGTGAGTTCAAGTTGATTTGTGAAAACGGTGTACATACCAAAATGTTATTTTTAATGTGTTTTGCGTCTTACATGAAATTGTTAACTGCTGATAAGTTTGGTTATTTTGAAAGTGTTTAACTTTATAAACTTATATAGCACACACCTTTGCGATTTTTGGGCATTTGATAAATAAGTCATGAAATAAAGTGTTTAAATGATTTATTGCATAAATGGATTTTTGGTCACAAAAGCATTCTTAGTGTGTGTCGGGTTTTATGCATCACTTATGAAATGGGACGTTTTGAAAGTATGAGTGTGTGAGTCTTTTCTGACCTTGGAAACATTTTAGAAATAATAATCCTTTGGGTTTTGGGCCGAAGGCCAATGGTAATTTGAGAATCAAAGTTTTGGGAAAGATGTATTTTGGTTTATGTAACCCTATTGGCTTACGTATTTTAGCCAAACGTTCATTATGCCTTTTGGGGCTTGGTTTACACTCAAATGAGTCTTTGGAACATTTGTTCAGTTTTGGTAGCTCGTTAAGGAGCCTCGGACGTATGGTGTACTTAGTTGCACCTTATTTGAGAGTTACATGTTTTGAGTGCGTTAGTTCATTCTTTTGAGTCATGTAACTGTTTTAGACTGTAATGCATTGGATCCATAGACATAATAGTCAGTTTGAGTGGGATAAATATCCCCGTATTGTAACTTGAAATAGGCATGGGGTCTTCTGACCAATTATTGCAATTTTCTTGTGAAAGAGCTTAACTGGGATGTTTGGGAATTCCAAGGTATAGACCCAGAGGGGTTGAACTTGATGAGTGCATGAAAATTCCAAGGTACAGACCTAGAGGGATTGAACTTGATGATTATCCAAGCAATAGACACAGAGGTGTTGAGCTTGTTGGTTTGTTATCTATAGACCCGGAAAGGTTGATGTTAACGAGTATTTTATCCCTAAGTGAAGATCATATAACATTCATAAGTGGCCTAACTTTGTGTGCCCTCCATATTCGATGGAATTCGGGTCTCCCCCGTCACTGAAAGATGTTGTTTTGGGTATTGAATTTTATTATCCAAGTTTTCGATGACGTTTTGTATATATGGATCTTATCCATGATTTCTGGGTTGAGTATTATACCCCACCCGTGTTTTGGGTGTTTCGGGATATAAAGTTTTATCCACGTTTCATAAATTGGGAGTCCGCTTTCTCTTCTCCTTTTGAGTGAGTTATGTGTTGAAATTAATTTATGAAGGAACGTTGTTATTTTGGAGTCTTAGTTCTTAAACCGTTTGGTTTGGAAAAATGTTTATTATGGTGTCACATTCGTTTAAAATGCATATTATTGGAAAACGAGTCGTTTTCACTTCTGAAGCATATCATTTTAAAAGATTATGATTTCAAATGTATTCTCACCTTTTAAACGATTACTTTTTATATGTTGAAAACTCTTGATGTAACATCCGTAATTTCAGGTATGTTGAGGCCTTGTTGATCTTACATTTATGTGTTTATCAAAGTAGGAATTATATGCTTAATTTCCATTTCCGTTTATGGTAATTGTTTGGTGTCAGTTTGGAAATTTTGGACCAGCCTTTGTTGAGCAGTAAGTTACGCGACTTAGGTCGCGGGTGGAAGTCGCGGCACAAGCCGTGTAATCCATTGGAGTTTACACATGTGAGGAATCTCCCGACTTACGCCGCGGGTGGAAGTCGCGGCACAAGCCACGTAACCCACTGGATCCCTCACCTTTGAGCACACGGGCGACTTATGCCGCGGGTGCAAGTCGCGGCACAAGTCGCGATCGACCTGCAGGTCCCTAAAACCTTTTTTTCACTCGGTTCAAAATCACAAAACACATACACACTGAGTTGAGGAGCGATTTTCTAGGGTTTGGGAGCCATTTTCTTCCTCTTGCTATCAAGAGCATTTATTGCAAGTCTTGGGAGGTAAAACATCATTGATTGTGTTCCTTCTACATCAAGATCTCAAGAGTTCAAGTCTACCTCTTCTCCTCCAAGTCTCAACCTTAACTTCTAGGGTTTTCATCTTTTCTAGGTTTTGGTCAAAAACCTAGATTGTGAGTTTACTAATCTTTTGTTAAAACTAGATACACATCATTATCTACTACTTGTTAATATTCATGTATTCTCAAATGCTCATGTTTATTGTCCAAGTATTTGGGGGTTTTTCCCACAGGTTTATGTATATGAAAGTTACCATGATTTATATGTGTATATCTTGGTATGTTGATGATTCCTACTTGGAATGCCGTTTAGCGACTTTACCTTCTCGTGATGGATTTGGTTGATATTTGGGTTAAGTGTTAAAATTGCATGATTAGGATGGTGATGTTTTGTTCATGGTTGATATCCGAATATGTTGGGTTAAAACACATCTTGAGACCTCCTATTTGCATAATGTGGACGAACCAAGTCTGTGATTCACTATAGGAATGTAGGTGGGTGACATTTGGGGAATTTCCTGAGTGGTAGTCCCCTATGTGCCTAGACCTCTGCCGTCGGGGAATTTCCTAAGTGGTAGTCCTCGATGCGTGTCGGGCCTTTGGGTTGCCACTGTGATTGGCTTCAAGGTGCATTGCCTCTTTGGGTGAACCGGATTGGAGATATGGGTCGCTCCCGTTGACTCCACATCTACGTGATCAAATGATTAACTTCTGATAAGGACTGTAACTGTTTCTGGCATATTTTTACTTGTGCAACTCACTAGGCTTTTTGGCTTAACACTTGTTTGGTGTCGATGTGTATCTCAGGTGTTAGCGGCGTTGCTCCTAGGCAAGTTTAGATGCTTTGGGCGAGAGCTTGGGGATTTTGGCGCTTGAACTACTTCTGGAAGATTTGGGTTTATAGATGACACCCCTTTTGTAATCTCTTTTCTAGATTTAGAAATTAGATTAGTTGGTTGTTATTTATTTACCCGTTAAATTACAAATTGTGATTAAATAGGTTATTTGTATATTTCCCCATTTTTGGGAGGCTCTTGCTATGACAATTTTTATACCACTTCTCCTCTTTTGGAAAGTTTTTGTTATCCCTATTTTTAGGGTGTTACACTTGAGCTCACTAGGTGTTAAGCCTAACCTTTTTATTTGTTGGCATGTGCATCAGGTTCCAGTTGGGGGTTTGGTTCTAGCAGTACTACGAAGAGTTGAGAGCCTTAGCCTTACACAAGTGTAAGTAGTTGGTGAAGTCTTCCGCGTTTGGAGATAGTGACTGTATTTGGGTTTTAGTAGCACCCGTCCTTATTATAGTCTGTATGTATGGAATGGAATGTATGTATTGAGGTTAAATCTTAAATTCTGATTGTAGATGAATCAATTGTCGATGTATTTAGAAAATTTTAAATTAGTTGCTATTTTCAGAATTGGGGGTGTTACAAGTTGGTATCAGAGCTTAAGTTTGAGAGAATTAGGTATTGATCTTTGATGCCTAGACTCAAACTAGCGTTCTTATAAGTGATTGTAAGTGAAGTTGCACATTAGGAACCTTAAGATAAGATATTTTGGAGTTGATTGAGTCGCTAGAAACGGGAAACTTGTCGAGGGTCGCAAGGATGAGCATGTACGGTACGTTCATAATGGCACATGTCCAGTGTTATGGTGAACCTACATGCTACATGTGTATACTTGAACTACCTTGGCATGATTACCGTTGGGGTAGTGAGAAAGTTTCTAAGCGAGTGATCTAAGGAAGGGTTGATGTTTATAGCAATGTCACTTTGGAGTGATAGTTAAGTGCGACGAATGCATTAAGTTGATCATCTTGAGTCAGAATTATTGGTTGTATTAGAACTATTAGTTTGATAGACCGATTCTGTTTCGAGGAAAATTGTAAGTTAACCAAATTAGTAGGGTTGTGGCTCTAAGGTGTTTGATGCATCCGGATGACAATAGTATGACGGAAAATGGAGGAGTGTAGTCCTAAGATGCTGAGTGCCGACCCAACTCATGCACAAAATTTATTTTTATATAAGTTTGCATAAATTGTTTCTCATGTTTTCAAAGTATAAAGCGAGTTATGTTACGAAGTCTTGGTAAAGCATTTTGTACTCATCAGACCGTGAGCTTAAACATGCATGATTGTTGCACGTGGTTGCAAATATCTTATTGAAAACCTTTTTATCCCCGTTTTGTGTCTAACACTATTTTTGGATATTATAAAGATCCGTGTTTTAATGTCCTTTGGTGTATTGGACGTAACTGTAGAATTTTTAGCCTTGACATTGGATCTCCTCCACGTATGTTAAGGTTTTAAAGGAAGAGTTGTTCCTATGTTCTTGAGTCGGAGTTCTCTTGGGAATTTTAGTTTGTACGAGTCGTGTTGAATTTTATGAAATATTGTTTTGCGATGTTTTGGGCACACGAGTGTACTCCGAAGTGCGTGGATTTTAATTTTAGTGCGTGTAAACTTACGAGCTTATTGGACGTCGAGTCTCATGAAAGTTTTGTTGAAATGGGTCACTTTATCGTACGTGGTAGTTTTAGAATTTTAACGTTTTTAGACATGTTGTCGTTTTATGCTTTTATGCTAGGAAATGAAAATTTTGACACCGCTTGATTTTAGCATTAATGAGTTTTATGAAAATTCAGTTGGGTTTCATGGTGTCTTATCTTACGACATTTTGCGTCGCGTAGAAGAATTTTGGAACGTGTATACATGCATTATTGTGTGCGTTAATTTATAAGTTTGATTAATAAAGGTCATCCCACGTGTTGTATTTGGATTAAATTATACTGTTGGTGTGAGTAAACCTATAAAAGATTTATTTTATTTCAGATAGAACTTTTGTTCCGAACATATTTCAGTCATTGATTTTACTGTTAGAAATTTTCCGCAATGCACTAAATGAGTATCAGTTGCATGTCGTTGTAGTTACTATTTTGGACAGGTGCGTTTTACCTGTGCGGCCCAAAGTTAAACTTGATTTGATATTTATGTACATCCCTATCATTTTACCGAGTTTTGGGGAATAAACTGATGCATATGGGACTTGTTGAAAATTTTATGCCACAACATTTTTGGTTAAAGAGGAAAATTTTAAAGTTAAAATTTGTTGGGAACTGAAAGAATTGCACAAGTATGGTTAATGCTGCTAGCACAACCTGGTTACTACTTCTGAAGTTACTACTGCTGATACAGGTTAATGCTGCTAACCAAGATTAATACTGCTAGAAGAAGTTACTACTGCTGAGCATAGTTAGTACTGCTAGTAGTTAGTACTGCTGAACTTAATACTGCTAAAAGTATTAATGTTGTTGAAGACTTAATACTGCTTATGAGATGAAGACTTCATATGGCAAGGATGACAGCTGTATTGATTGAAGATCATGGAAGGCTTGGAGATAAATATGGAAGATTATACTGAAGATCTTTTATTATTTGTAATTATCTTTTATCTTCAGTATAAGTATAGAATAGTTTGTAACTTTAGAATATAGAATTATTCTGAGTTTTTTAGTTTTCTTAGAGAGAATCAACCTCAAGGTTTATAATCCTAGTTCTAGAGAAGTAGAATTCGTATTGGTGAGCCTGTTCATCAATATTGAGGTTGTGTGTGAAATCTTGTAGCTTTATAACCATTCAATAAAGTTTACAAGTTGTTATTATGATTCACTGTTTCATTGATCTTTGAATATTAAAGTGTTATTCCGCAAACTCCTTTAATATTGTTTCTGAGTGTTTATTCTTGTTAAGAATTTAGATCCTGACAAGTGGTATCAGAGCTAGTATTCTCAGAAATCTTATTCATCATGGAAAACACAGTTGAATCAAACAGTACTCTTGTCTCAAAGGTTCCAATGCTCAGATCCAATGAATTTGACATGTGGAAGATTAGAATCAAGAAATACATTCTCCTCACAGATTACTCCATGTGGGACATCATTGAGAATGACCCATCTGATGCAGGAAAGATTGGTGCAGATGGAAAAAGGACCCCACCAAAGACAGATGCAGAAAGGAAGACAAGACAGCCAGAGATGAAAGCCTTGAGCACACTGCTCTTGGCTATTCCCAATGAATATCAACACCAATTCAGCAATTGCACTGATGCACAGATGCTCTGGAATGCTCTAGAAAAGAGATTCTCTGGTACCAAAAGTACCAAGAGAAATCAGAAGGCAATATTGAAGCAACAATACGAAAACTTTATGTCAACTAAGAATGAGTCCATGACTCAAACTTTTGACAGGTTTAACAAGCTGATTGGTGAACTAGCTACTATGGGAGTACAAATTGATCAAGATGATGTAAACAGAAAGTTCTTAAGGTCCCTTGGAGATGAATGGACCATGTACACTGTTTCGTTCAGACAGAATGAACAATTGGAAGAAAAAGAACTTGATGATCTGTACAATGACCTTAGAGTATTTGAAGCTGAGGTGGAGGCAAAGAAGAAACCTTCTGGATATATTCATAATGCTGCACTTCTATCAGCATCAATTGATTCTAATGCTAACCCTGAATCAGTTAATGCTGCTAATGGAGCAAATCAAGAAAAAGGCACTGAATCTGTGTTTGAAGCCTTTCTTTCCAGCCATGGAAATTCCTCTTTAATTAATGATGACTTAGAACAACTTCATCCTGATGATCTTGAAGAGATGGATATTAAATGGCAGATGACCATGCTTTCCATGAGGGTGAAGAAGTTCATAAAGAGGACTGGGAGGAACAACTTCTCCCAAAGAAGAGAAGATGGAGCAGGCTTTGATAAATCAAAGGTGGAGTGCTATAAATGTCATATGAAGGGACACTTTGCCAGGGAATGCAGAAGTGGAGTGTATCACAACAACAACCACCAACAAGCTCAGTCTGGAAGCTTCAATCACAACAGAAACTCTGCTCAAGCC
The DNA here is from genome assembly GCA_954870635.1 of Arctium minus. NCBI lineage: Eukaryota > Viridiplantae > Streptophyta > Magnoliopsida > Asterales > Asteraceae > Arctium > Arctium minus. The sequence goes on along the minus strand of OX941091.1, from coordinate 71,049,717 downwards.
CTTGTTTCTCAACAAGGAATGGGGTTTGACTGGAGTGATGAAGCAGAAGAGGCTATCCAAAATCAAGCTCTTATGGCAGAAGTATCTGATCTCCCAACTGAGGTAAGTTATACTCTCTGTTCTAAAATTTGCATAGACACTGTTAAAAGGTACAAAGATCACAATCAGAACATGAGTGATGACCTTAAGAGGTTAGCAAAAGATATAAAAGACTATGTGAGAATTGTTGAGAGGTTTGAGGAACAAATTAAAGGTTTTCAAGCCAATGAACTCCAACACTCATATGATACCAATTACTGGAAGTGGGAGAAAAAGGATCTAGAACTCCAACTGACCAAATCTAAAGAGGAGAGTGAAAAGTTGAGAGAGGAGCTAACCAAGGTTAAGCTTGACGTGGAAAAGTTTTCCAATGCTTCTAAAGCAATGGACTCTTTACTACAAACTCAGATTCATGACAAATTGAGAAGAGGAATTGGGTACAATACCACACCACCACCATACAACAACAACTACATTCCTCCTACATCAGATTTGCTAGAAACCAAAGATAGGAAGGACTTGCCTGAGGGAGCCACTGAGATAGATCCCTTAGATGAGGTAGTTGTTGAGGACAAGACTGAGAAAGAGGTTGGTAAGAGTAAGGAGAACAATGTGAGTGGTGAGATTCCCCTAGAGAATCACATCATTACCAATGAAGGGTGTGGAAAGATTTGGGTCAAATCAAAGGACATAGAGAAGACAGAGGGAAAGTCTGGTAAGGTCCATTACAAACAGACCACAGTTGTGAATCCTGTTCCTTGCAAACAGTGTGCATGCAAGAAATCTGAGCCCCTAAAACATGATAAAAAGAGGGGAAATCAAAGAAACTGGAATAATCAGTGGGCACAAAAACAAGGGGTTGATCTGAGTAAAATCAATTGACCAAAACCTTGTTTTATCTGTGGAAAATTGAATCATCTTGCCAAATACTGTTATTTCAATCATATAAACCAAAGGATGAATTTTCAAAGATCTATGCAAAAACCCTTGGGTTATAGGAAGAAGGAAAGGAACCATGTGGCTAAGAAATCTGTTAAAACTAAAAGCCACATGAAGAAAAAGACTGTTAAAGAAAGTGTCAATATGTGGGTTCCTAAATGCACTAAAACGGTTAGTACTGCTACCCCAAATAGTACTGCTGACAATGATAGTGCTGCTAGAAGCAATACTACTGCTACCAATGTTAGTGCTGCCAAGAGTATTAGTACTGCTAAAACTAACATGGTTAGTACTTCTTCAAATGTTGATACTGCTAACTCTGTTAGTGCTTCTAACAAGGTTAGTACTGCTAAACCTGTTAGTGCTGCTAACTCTGTTAGTACTTCTAAAGTTAGTACTGCTCCTAGTGTTTGTGCTGCTAGACCAATCATATTGACAAAATACTCCAATAAAGAGTGCTCTGTGTTTAAAAATCTCATCAAAAAGGAATGTAAGTACTTTGATGAGAAATGGAGACCCAAGACCACTTTGGCTTGGGTTCCCAATCAATACTAACTGTTTAATCTTATGTGCAGGGCAACCAGTAGCTCAAGGGGAAGAGCATCTGGCATGTTGATAGTGGTTGCTCTAGGCACATGACAGGGAACATGTCATGCCTCAAGAATTTCAAGAAAATTGATGGTGGGCATGTTGCCTTTGGTAATACTCCAGATGGAGGTAAGATCAGTGGTAAGGGAGATGTAACCAAAGGTAAAATGACCTTTGAAGATGTATTCTATGTTGAGCAGTATTCAGGAAGTTATTACCTTGCTCAGAGTACCTCAAGCTTCAAAAAGTGTAAGTATAGTTAATGCTGCCAGTGCAGTTTTAATACTGCCAGTGCAAAGTTAATACTGCTAGTTAGTTAATACTGCTAGTGGTTAATACTGCTCTCAGTTAATACTGCTAGTTAGTTAATACTGCTAGTTAGTTAATACTGCTAGTGGTTAATACTGCTCTCAGTTAATACTGCTAGTTAGTTAATACTGCTAGTGGTTAATACTGCTCTCAGTTAATACTGCTAGTTAGTTAATACTGCTAGTGGTTAATACTGCTCTCAGTTAATACTGCTAGTTAGTTAATACTGCTTATGTCCCGAATCGTATAAATACCCTTTTTGCCCGCCTAAAAGTTCATAACGACTCTTTGATTTATATTCATCTGCTCTCTAACCCTTTTCTCTCAAGCACCAAGTGTTTCAGTCCAGAATACTCAAGCTCGATGGCAGCTATGGCGTTCATTGATGAACATAATGAGATTGCAATGCTACAGAAGCCTAAACAAGCTGCTGGATTCCATCAAATTGTGGATTTTCTCAAGTCAGCCACATTGCCCATGCTCTTACAGTGTCGCCAACAATCTACATAGAGCATCAAAGACAATTTTGGGCAAATGCCACTGTAGTCACAGAAAATGGTGTGCAGATAATCAAGACAAGGGTGTGTGACAAACCCTTGTCAGTTTCTGAAGAGGTGATTCGCATCTGTCTACGTCTAGACGATGCTGCAGGTATTACTTCTATTCCTAATGAGGACTTGTTCTCAAATCTTTCAAGAATGGGGTATGGAGGCCAATTAGGTGGTTTCAAATTCTCAAAAGCTAAATTTTATACCCAATGGCGTTTTCTTGTTCATACCTTTATGCATTGCATTTCTAAAAAGACTACTGGATGGAGTGAGTTCAGCAGTACCATTGCTTATGCTTTGGTCTGCTTGGCCACTGCCAGAAAGTACAATTTTTCAAGAATGATTTTCAATGACCTTGTGTCAAACTTGGGAAACAAAAAGAGTTTTTATATGTACCCAATATTTGTCCAGGTAGTTATAACCAATGAATTGACGGATATGCCTCACTTTGATGAGGTATATGTACCAAAAATCCCCAAAGGTAAGGTCTTTTCAAATATGAAGAGATCTCCATTGGACTCGGAAGGATTTGACACCCCATTGTTCTCTACAATTATGGTGGTGTCCCACAATGAAGAAGATATGGCTTCAGGGTCAAGGCCCTCATTAGACCATCCCACTGAAAGCCAATCCCAACCTTCAATCACCATATCAATCCCACAGTCCCATGTTCAAAAACCAACTTCACCAATCACCAATACATACATCAGGAAAAAGGTAAAGAAGGCTCCTTCCCTTCTTGTACCTTCACCCACAGAGCCTTTAAGCCCTCTAATAGAGAATTCTCCATTAGAGAATATCTATAGGGAAACCGCAGGGGTGTCTCCCAACCTCAAGAAGGTGCTCACTGAGGAGATGAATGAGCATACGGGTGCAAAGGCTGCCACCACTCCTGCTAGCACAGAGGAGGTCAGTGGTAACATCAATAAGACCTTCCCCATGGGTGAGCAATCATCCAAAGGTCCCAGGTGCCAAGAAACCAAGGGGGTAGCAGGTGCTTCTGCTAGGCAGAAGACCAATACTACAAAAAGATCCCATGATCCTTCAAAAGGGGGTCACACTCCTGGAGAAGGTGAGGACATATATGACTATAATGAATTGATGGAAACAATGGGCAACATCAATATGGATGTAATCAAGCAGGGAAAAGACATAGAAGAAATGAAACTGGTAATTCTGTCTCAACAAGTACAGATTACCAAACTGAAGAACATGGTGAAAAGATTGGTACAGAAAAAGAGACGAAAGCAATTTGTGTTAAAGAGGAGGAAAAGTGATAAAGATGCTTCCAACAAGGGGGAGAATCAACAGGGTGAAACAGAAAAGGAAAGTACAGCTGAGAGGGGATTTGATTTTGAGGGGAAGAAAGAAGCTAAAACAGTTAATGCTGCTGAGACAATTGAAGCAACAGTAACAGAGCTATCCATGGAGGAATTGGAAATAGCATAAACTTTGGTAAAAGCCAAGAATGACACTCCTAAGGCTACTCAAAAGGCCAAGGGAGTGGTCATCAATGAAGGAGGCCTTCCAAAGAAAAGAAAAGAAACATGTGAGGCAGGTTTGAAGGATGCAAAGGGAAAAGCAAAGATGGTAGAACCTGACCAACCCTTAAAGAAGAAGAAGAATCATATTGAGTTGGATGAAGAAGTGGCAAAGCAACTTCAGGCAGAAATGGAAAGGGAGGAACAACTCCAATCTGCAAAGGATAGAGAACTTGCTCTGGACATGGCTAAAAAGCTAAATGAAGAATATCAAAAGAGCATGCAAACTGCAGCAGAGGCCAAGAAATTACCAGTCAAAAGAATGCCAGTTAAAAGAATGCAGAAAAGACAACCCTCTAAGACCTTTTTGGCCAATCAGGAAAGGAGAAAAATGATAAATTTCCTGAAAGGTTCAATTGGTGTCAAAGGAGAGATGTTCACCAACATGGCATACAGCAAGGTTGAGGAGTTGTATAAGAAAGAAATGGCTAAGCTTCAAGGGGACTCCTCACAAAGGGAAGAGGCTGAAAGAAGGATGAAGGAGAGATATGATCTCAACATTCAATAACCATTCCCTGAGGAAGTCACACCTACAAAATAAAAGAAGGAAGAGCCAGATAATGTTGGTATAGAAGCTAAATCTGCAAAGAGGGTGAAGACCATAGCTTCAAAGAAACTGTCCAAGAAGCAAAGGGTTGAAGAAGCTGAAATAGAGGCAGAACCTTCAGTTCCACCTTCAGCAGAATCTGTGCAGAACCCAGAGCAGTCCAATAAGCAATCTGATGAGCATGTGGGTCTGTACATGACTATAATAGAACCAGTTCAGGCTGTTCCAATTTCTATGAAGGCTCCAGAGATCATCTTCTGGGATATCTTAAGGGAAAGCAGAAAGGATTACTTCAGGATGAAAAGAGTTGGTGATATATTTGAAGTATATGCCACTTGGGGAAAAGTAATAAGAAGTTGTTCAAGAGCAGATCTAGAAGAAATGCACAAAGTAGGCATGAAGCTTTATGAACATGTTTTATAGGAACTGAAGAAAGCCTACTCAAGATTGCAATGAAATATCTTTGTATGATGTTTGAACCAGAAAAGGTGGTTTACAGAATCAAGGATCTACATCATGAGTATGGGTTTAAGAAGATTGAAAAGTGGATACTCTTTGAAAACTGTGGTGTATACATGATTACTATAGATAACTGTTATCATGAATACTACCTAGTGGACAAAGTATATGATCATAGCAAGGAAAAGCTGAATGGGATGCTGAAAGCAAAGTTAGTGTGTTCAAAGGAATCAGAAATGGCCAGAATTGTGGTTAGAAGAACAATCAATTAAAGTCTGGTTCTGGATCCGAATTTGGGCAACTAAGCTGGAGTGTTGAAAGCATCTTGAAGACTAAAATTGAAGAACTTGACTTCTCTTTCTAAAAGTCAAGTTAGGGGGAGATTGTTGGGAACTGAAAGAATTGCACAAGTATGGTTAATGCTGCTAGCACAACCTGGTTACTACTTATGAAGTTACTACTGCTGATACAGGTTAATGCTGCTAACCAAGATTAATACTGCTAGAAGAAGTTACTACTGCTGAGCATAGTTAGTACTGCTAGTAGTTAGTACTGCTGAACTTAATACTGCTAAAAGTATTAATGCTGCTGAAGACTTAATACTGCTTATGAGATGATGACTTCATATGGCAAGGATGACAGCTGTATTGATTGAAGATCATGGAAGGCTTGGAGATAAATATGGAAGATTATACTGAAGATCTTTTATTATTTGTAATTATCTTTTATCTTCAGTATAAGTATAGAATAGTTTGTAACTTTAGAATAGAGAATTATTCTGAGTTTTTTAGTTTTCTTAGAGAGAATCAACCTCAAGGTTTATAATCCTAGTTCTAGAGAAGTAGAATTCGTATTGGTGAGCCTGTTCATCAATATTGAGGTTGTGTGTGAAATCTTGTAGCTTTATAACCATTCAATAAAGTTTACAAGTTGTTATTATGATTCACTGTTTCATTGATCTTTGAATATTAAAGTGTTATTCCGCAAACTCCTTTAATATTGTTTCTGAGTGTTTATTCTTGTTAAGAATTCAGATCCTGACAAAATTGTGAAGTTCTCTTTTGGAGTTGTACAAACATTTATTACACGTATTGGGGTGCAGGAATTTGTTTTTATGTTTATAGTGTAAATTTTTTGGAAATGGTTTTATATGTGCAGCGTCGGTGATCAATTTTCAACCTATCGAGTGATCGGTAGTGGATTTTACCGCACGATCAATTGTTATAAAGCTTATGTATTTGAAAGTTTTATAAAAGTTTAAATTGGCATATTAGTTGAAAACCTTGAACTCATTAGACCTATAGATTTAAACCCCTGTCGTGAAAGGAGTTGTAATTAAGGAACTAAGGAGTCATTGGGATTTGAAGCGTCAGATGATCCGACTTGTGGTCAACCTTGAATTTAGGTTTCAACTCTTGAATTGGTTCACGTTAGAATAGTTGAGGTAATAGATTCATGCATTCCCCGCTATCTTAGGAGTGACCTCTATGCTTCGGTAAACCTGCGGGAAAATGTCTTGAGTGATTATCGGCGCCTGGTTGGGTTCGATCTAATGGGTTACTTGTCTATTGGAAATTATGGTGTATGTTGATGGTGTATCGTATTAGTGGGTTCCGTGATTAAAGGAAGTATGGTGGTCCGTTTGTTGGGAATGTAAGATCGGGAATAATAGCCTTCTGTTAGGTGTCAACCTTAAAGCGACAATACCTCCGGAATGAAATATCAGACGGGATGCCTACGTTTTCGTTATCACTGTTGGGTTTTAGGCGTCGACTTGTTTTCTTGAAGTCCATGAATCTGGGAATGTTTGGAGGTACCCCGTTGGGTGTTGGGAATGTTGCCCTCTCTGAGGTGGAACTTAGCAGAAGGTTAGATGTTGTTGATTAAGCATCAATGTGTATAAGTTTTCCGGTGTGATAAAGGTCTTACTAAGGGAATGTTTTGAGATTGGGGTTGGAACGGAGTTGAGGGATAGCCGGATCTGTGTTAACCGGTTACCTGAAGGACGCATTGGTGCGCCTTGGAAGGACAACTTTATCAATATTAAGAATGGATCAGTAGGAATATGAGGATTCATGGGAGCTTGGCGTCGATCTTTGTCTTTGGGTTCAGAATAATGTGGATTTGAGGTGAATTGGCCGGTGGGATGTAGAGATCACAAGCTACCCATGAGGTAGTACGTGTCACCCAAGGTTGGGAGACAACTACAGTCGCACGGTTAAAAGCTACATTAGTAAGATGACTGTTCGTTCAGACATAAGTGTGATGTGACCAAGGGGACATTCATTGGGAGGATCAACATAAAATTATGGTGGTATTCCTGGCAAGCGGAGTAGAGGCAATCTATCCTACGGGCAACACTTCAGAGAGATCTAGATTTCGAGGACGAAATCTCCTTTAAGGTTGGGAGAATTGTAACACCCGTAATTTTCGGTAAATAAATGTCACCCGGACGTTTATGTGACTTGTAAATAGTGGGGTTTTGTTGGGAAAGGCATTGGTTAAAGTTCCTAAGAGTATCGAGGGCCTTAGAGTTGAAAGAGTCAAGTTTTAGGGCTCAGTACAAGCCCGATGACTATGCCAAACGACTATGACAGTGTCACTGTCGCCTGGCAATGTCGCAGGCGGGAGAGTACCTACGGTACAAGCCAAGCAACTATGCCCTGTGACATTGACATGGTCAAAGTCGCATGGGCAATGTCGCCCACGGGTACCAGAGCCTTAAATGTGCGATCATTCAGCTAATCTTCTCATTTTTCCATTTCTACCCTATTCCATTTATCTCCCAAAACGTTTCCCTTTCTCCCCACATAAACCCTAATAGATTTTGGAGGCTTTTCCATGAAGTTTAGAGTGTTCCTTCCCTACCTCATGCAAGTGATTTCACCTTTTGTTGGAAGATGAAGTTCTCATCTCCAAACCTAGAGATTTTTGGGTTTTCTAGGTTTTCACCAAAACTTAAGTGGTAAGTTCATCCTCTCCATTTCTAAACCATATTAGATGATATAAATGCTCCATTGATGATTTCCTAAGTATTATGTTCCTCTAATTTCGGTTTGGAAGATTTTGGAGGAGTTAGGTCAAAATTAGGGTTTTGGGCATAAGTTGAGATCTCTATGCAAAATGTTTAGGAAATGATTCTATATGGTTGGATATGTTTATTTATGGTTGAAATTTATGGATCTATGTTTTGGAGGTTTTGGCTTGAGGATCCAAGTTTCTTCAAGAAAGCTAAAAGTGGGGTAAAATCTAGATTTAGCCTAAATTTAACAAGGTGAGTTCAAGTTGATTTGTGAAAATGGTGTACATGCCAAAATGTTATTTTAAAGTGTTTTGCGTCTTACATGAAATTGTTAACTGCTGATAAGTTTGGTTATTTTGAAAGTGTTTAACTTTATAAACTTATATAGCACACACCTTTGGGATTTTTGGGCATTTGATAAATAAGTCATGAAATAAACTGTTTAAATGATTTATTGCATAAATAGATTTTTGGTCACAAAAGCATTCTTAGTGTGTGTCGGGTTTTATGCATCACTCATGAAATGGGACGTTTAGAAAGTATGAGTGTGTGAGTCTTTTCCGACCTTGGAAACATTTTAGAAATAATAATCCTTTGGGTTTTGGGCCGAATGCCAAAGGTAATTTGAGAATCAAAGTTTTGGGAAAGATGTATTTTGGTTTATGTAACCCTATTGGCTCACGTATTTTAGCCAAACGTTCATTATGCCTTTTGGGGCTTGGTTTACACTCAAATGAGTCTTTGGAACATTTGTTCAGTTTTGGTAGCTCGTTAAGGAGCTTCGGACGTATGGTGTACTTAGTTGCACCTTATTTGAGAGTTACATGTTTTGAGTGCGTTAGTTCATTCTTTTGAGTCATGTAACGTTTTAGACTGTAATGCATTGGATCCATAGGCATAAGAGTCAGTTTGAGTGGGATAAATATCCCCGTATTGTAACTTGAAATAGGCATGGGGTCTTCTAACCAATTATTGCAATTTTCTTGTGAACAAGCTTAATTGGGATGTTTGGGAATTCCAAGGTATAAACCCAGAGGGGTTGAACTTGATGAGTGCACGAAAATTCCAAGGTACAGATCTAGAGGGTGAACTTGATGATTATCCAAGCAATAGACACACCGAATTTCGAAAAGCATCACTTCAAGTTAATATATAAATCGATAGATTTAAAGGGAAAAATAAGATATATGATTTTGGACTTGAATCCTAGATTTTATAGTCTTGATGGATAAATGATTCAATTACGAGTCCAACGGTTCTTTCCGGAGCAAAAACGGAGCTATAACGAAGAAGTTACGACCAAAACAGTGAACGAGAAGAAAACCGGGTGAACAGTGCACTACGCGACTTATGCCGCGACTATGCTGCGACTTATAGAAACGGACGACTTATGCCGCGACTTATGGTCGCGGCATAACCGGCGAAACCCCCTGGTCGAGCTTAAAACCCGATTTTCAGCCACCAAACTTCATTTCTTCATAACTTCTTCATTCCAACTCCGATTTCAGCGATTCAAGTTGCATCGGGTTCGTTTTTGAGAGCTATTCAAGGATATAGCAAGATATTTGAAGTATATTGGAAGATCCAAGGGTATTTTATGGTGGTAAGTTCCTCATCTTTCTCAATGTTAAGCTAGGGTTAGATGGTTTCACCCTTTTTCCTTTCATCCTTCAACTTAGGTGTGATTTTGGTGACTTGTATGTTGAAGGAACCTTGTTGATGTGTTGGATCTAAGGTCTAGAGAAGTTTCTTGGAGTTTCAAGCCTTCATCTTCAGAGAATCAAGTTTTGGGGGTAAAATCTAGATTTAGCCTAAATCTAGCAAGGTGAGTTCAAGTTGATTTGTGAAAACGTTGTACATGCCAAAATGTCTATTTTAAAGCATTTATGTGGTTTACATGAAATTATCAACTATCGGATTTTGGTAATTTTTGATTATTGAAATGTTTAGCTTATTAAACTTGTAAATCACCCATAGTTGGGATTTTTGGGCATTTCGATAAATGTGTCATAAATGAATGGGTTTTGATGATTTATTGCATAAATGGGTATTTGGCCGAAAATACACTTTTAAGTGTTTGTCGGATTTATGCATCATTCATGCAAGGGGATGTTTTATAAAGTACTACTTGCACATTTATGTGGGGTACGCGAAAGAATGTATATAGTCTCATTTTATAATTTTCATTCTTATCAGCAGTTAAACTTGGAAATGCATATTTAAAAATAAAATGAGTCTGAGGACGTTTGTCCGGTTTAATAGCCCGGGGTGGAAGCTTTTTGTACAATTGACCGGTTGACTAGCCCGGGGTGGAAGCTTTTAGTACAATGTCGTTTATTACGTGTCATTTGAGAGTTACATGTTTTGAGTGCGTTGGTCATTCAATTGGAGTCATGTAATGTTTTAGACTGTAATGCAGTGGATCCATAGGCATATGAGTCGGTCTTTATTATGTAAAAAGAAAATGGGCTATTATTTATATATTGGCCAGAATTAGTGTTGGGATCTCGAGGATAATACGGTGAGGGCTCGTGGAGTCCAATACCCGGACCTGCTTCCGCGAGTTAATTTCTGTGTCTGTTTTTATGGGATAGTTATTTCCCATTTGTAGCTAGTCGAGACATTGGGTCCTCGGGGGCTTTTGGTACGGTTATGTGGGACCGGTTACTAGCCATGGACCGTAAATGTAATACTAACGAATGAGCATGATTAGGATCCTCGAGCCCCCCCCACCCCCACATCTTAGTACGAGTCGGCGTGCTCGTGGCCATGGGTCCTAGTATGGTGAGCTCAATAACTTGGAATGTGGCCTACTTTTGTGTTCCACCACTAGCCTTGGAATTCGGGATTCCCCGTCACCGGGAGGTGTTGTTTTGGAGTATTTAGTTTTATCCTTGTTTTCGGTGAAGTTTTGAGTTGGGTCTTCCTCCATATACTCTAATTTTGGGGACTTGAGTCTACCATATTTTGGTCGTCCATTTTATAAAGTTTCATTCAAAGTCCAATATTTGAGTATTTACCATTATTCATGTTTTGAATAAGTGTTGAGTTGCATTACCTCATGAAAGAAAGCTTTGGCGTTGAGGCGTCCATTTATAAAATGTGTATAATTGGAAAACGGGTCCTTCTCATATTTAAAGCCATCCATTTTAAAGGATCATGATTTAAGTTGCATTATTTCCGTTTAATGGTTTTTATAATCATGATATAAAACTCTTGAACTCACTAGGCGTTAGCCTAACCTTTTTATTTGTCGGCATGTGCAACAGGTTCCGGTTGAGAATAGTTCTAGTGAGACTGTGAAGAGATGAGTGCTAGTGGTGTGCTCGAAAAGGTGATTAGCTTGTTGAAGTCTTCCGCACTTATGTTGGAGATAGCGATTGGTATTGGGTTATAGTAACACCCGACTTTAGTTAGTCTTTATGTAAGACTTTATTTACTCGTTGATGGTTCAATCCAGAAGTGTATTTCATTTACGGATTTGTAGTAAGAGATTTTATCCCTCTTTGAGGTGTTATTGAAAGTTTTAATTTAGTCGCTCTTTCCAATTTTGAGGGTGTTACAAGTTGGTATCAGAGCTTAAGTTTGAGAGAATTAGGTATTGATTTTTGGATGCCTAGACTCAAACTAGCGTACTTTTAAGTGATTGAAAGAGAGATTGCACCAATAGGCACTATAAGATTTGATGTTTTGAGGATAATGGAGTCACTAGGAGCGAGAATCACGTCGAGAGTAACAAGGATGATCATGTATAGTACGTTCATAATTGCACCTGGCAGTGTTATGGTGAACCTACGAGCTACATGTGTATACTTGGACTACTTTGATGTGACGACCGTTGGGGTAGTGAAGAAGTTCTAAGTGAGTAGCTGTTATGAGAGGTTGATGACTTTAGTATTTGTCACTTGGAGTGACGGTAAGCATGGTGATCACTTTAAGTGGATGATAACTTCGTTATCTGACGAATTTTTATCCTCCAAATTATAAGTTTACGGCTCGTGTTGAAGCAATAATTGGTATTTTGGACTAATATTTTACGCAAGTGTTGTGTAGCATACAAGATGTCAGATGGAAGGAAAAATGCTTACTTATACTCCATTTTGACATCCCGGTTGAAGACGACATCGAACCAAGTGAACGAGTGAAGAAAAAAACGAAAATCATAACCTTGGCTATTGTGCCAGGCGATTGTGACATGTGTCACTATCGTTGGCATAATCGCCCAAGATGTACCGCGGGCATGTTGAGCCTGGTGATTGTGCCAGGCACTATCGCGGTCGTGGTCTGAGGGTATAAAAAGCTGCAGAAAGTTAATGTTTAGGGTTATCTCGGGATTGTTGGAGGCTAGACCCTAGAAGAGCTGTTCTAAACCGTTTTCAGAGCTGAAAGAAGACCTTGCATTGATTGGGAAGGTGGAAACACATTTGGAGCTCAAAATTGGTAGTGTGTATCAATCATTGAGGGAGTTTTATCATTACACTTGTATTTTGTTGAGAAACAATGTATTTGGGTGTTGTCATCTTCTTCTCTATGGTTGTATTTGCTACTAGTAACATGAACTAAACATTTTGAGGTTGGGGGAAGGATGGATTTTGGTTTTATACCATTAGATATATGATTATTGCATTTTATTGAGTTAATACACTTGTTGGTTGAAGTTTGTCTATCTTGTTCTTATTGTTTATGAGATTGGCCATCTTATTCATCTTTTTGGTTGTATTTCCTCTTGAGAAATTGGTTTTATAACTTGATAAAAGTTAGACAAACCTAGGGTGAGATATTGGATAGAGATATACCAAGTAAACCCTAGTTTGTGTTTGTGATTCTTATGCTTAATGAGTTGAATGTTTTTGTGTAATGGTTGAGAGACTTCAATATATATTGCATGATACATTCTTGCTATTGCTCGAGAGAGAGTAGTGAGTATATTTGGAATTGCTAAATTTAACCTTGTGTATTGAGTCATTGAATGTGTGTTGTTTATATGTTGGTGTAATCCAAATGAAATCCGACCCCTATCCTTTCCCTAGTCATATAAGTATTCTCTTTGTGGTGCTTGAATCAGTTGTTGAATAGTATTCTCGTGCTTGCTTTCATTGTCTCTTGATAAGTAGTTAATTAATCATTCTCAAACCAATTTTATCCGCAGTTCAGTTAGTAGTTGTGGTAGCCTTTGTGGTACTTAAACTCGTAGTTCCTTGGATCGATACTCGTACTTAGTACGTATTACTTGATTGACACCGTACACTTGCGGTATATTTGGAGGGTTGCATAAACCATCTATCAGTGGACCATCTCTGGTCGGATTGATTGGTTGGATTAAAACCATAGGATTTTAGAATCAACATTATTCGAGGGGAATTGTAAGGTGAACCTATGGAACCCTTGAATTATTGTCCTAAGATGATTGAGTATCTGGATGACAATAGTGTGCCAGGAAATTGAGGATCTTTGGTCTAGAGAAATCGAGGAGCGTGGTTTCGAGGCGTTGAGTGCCGATCAAATCCATGCACGAAATTTATTTTTGAAATAAATTGCATCGATTATTTCTCATGTTTCCAAAAATCACCATGTGGGTCATATCACGAAATTTTGAAATATTTAGCACACACAAGTTTTAGACCATGATCTTAAATATGCATAAAGTTATTTCATTTCATGTGGTTGCAAGTTTTGTTGAGACTTTGTTTATTCTCATTTCTGCCTAACGCTATTTTTGATTATTGTGATGTTCGTATTTTGACGTTGCGTAAAGTCTTGGACAAGTAACTACGACTTATGACCTTAACATTAGATCTCCTCCACATATGTTAAGGCCTTGGACGAATAGTTGTCTTCCACTATTTTAGTGTTTAAGTTTTTTTGGGAATTATATTTCGTGTGAGTTTCGTTAATTTTTATGGAGTATTGTTTTACTCGCATGCATGACATAATAGTCACTATTTTGGGCCAAGGAGCGTTTTATCCGAACGACTAGAGTCGAAGTAGATTTAAGTTATTTTATGTTTGGTCAAATCGCAAGCACTTCTCGTTTTACTAGGTTTGAGAAATAAACTGGTGTATGTGGATTGTATAGGAGTTTTGACTCCACGTCATTTTATGGTTAAATGAGAAATTTTGGAATTTGATTTCGCAAATTTCTCCTTCCGGAGCTTATACAAACATTTGTTGCACTCCGCTTAGTGCGGGAAATTATTTTACGTACATAACATAAAGTGATGCATATTCGGACCATAACGGTCCATTTAAAAAGGTTGTTGCGCATATTTTATTATTAATGTTATTAGCGCAAGTAGTGATCAAATGATTTCGAAATATTTTCTTATCCGTGTGACGTTGTGTCCACTTTGTACACCTACCGAGTAAAACGGTAGTGGATTTTTACTCGCATGTTTTATTGTTATAAAGTTTAGAACTTGGAAGTTTTATAAAATGTTAAATTGGCATGTTATCTTGAAAAACCCTTGAACTCATTAGAACCATAACTTTAAACCCTCTTTGTGGAAGGACTTGTTAATAAGGACTAGAGATGTCCTTGGGATTTGAAGCGTTGGATGAGTCGACTGGTGACCATTTTCAAATCTTGGATTCGGTTTCATGAACTGGTTCACGCAGAAGTATTTGATGTGTTAGATTTATGTTTTCTAGTTAATTAAGTAATGACATTTCCGTCTCGATGAATCCTTGGGTTAAAATCGTGTACAGTTGCTTTTGGTTGGTTTTGAAGTTGGGGGTTGATGGTACAACAACATGTTATGTGTCTGTGGTGTACCACCTTTTGGTATTTGTGGTTATTGGTGATGATGTGAGTGGCTAATAGGGACGAATGGTTTGTATGATTATCTCATAAAGTAGGTGTCAACGTGGAATCGGCATTGCTATTTGGGGATGGAATAGTTGGTAGTATGTCCTCATTGCATATAGTTGTTTTAAGGATAGGAGTCGATATTCGATTTGGAGGACTTGGAGTGGATGTCGGAGCAGACCTTAAGTGAAAATCGATTATTGAGGAGACCTTGATCTGTCACAGCTAGAAATATCGTCCTTATAGTAACAGCGGGTGATCGACTCAGAAATTATATGTACGGATCCCTTATTGTTCGGTTAAGTCACTTTGGTTGTGAATATCCAGAACCGAAAGGAGTTTAGTCAACTGTAATTAGTTTGATTGATGCAAACGTCATTATGGTTTTGGAAGGCAAGCGAGGGTGTAGCGCTGTTCGCTGGGAGTTGATTAGAAATATTTAAAGGTAAAAAGTTCGCTTTGGACACCTTGGTGGAATCGGTTGGTTATCATCGCAAGTCACTCTGGAAGTAGTAAGTGCAACCTAAGGTTGGGAGGCAACCAAGACCTTAATATTAGTAAAATGATTTGATAAGGACTCGATGTCCTTTCCATCATCAGTAAAGTATATTGAAACTTGAAAATCTAGTTCTGATGGCTCGTTATGAAAAATCTAGTGGCAGCCTCAACCGGGATGTAATCGGGTTCGTATGCGAGGTAAAGTTTCGGGAAGGAATTCCTTTTGGATAGGGAATCCATTGATATCGCTATATGCGATGATGGACGTTTGATCGGTGTCAGATTTCGAGGACGAAATCTCTTTTAAGCTTGGGAGGATTGTAACACCCCGAATTTCGAAAAGCATCACTTCAAGTTAATACAGAAATCTGTAGCTTTAAAGGAAAATAAGATATATGATTTTGGACTTGAATCCTATATTTTATAGTCTTGATGGATAAATGATTCAATTACGAGTCCAACGGTGCTTTCCGGAGCAAAAACGGAGCTATAAGGAAGAAGTTACGGCTAAAACAGTGAACGAGAAGAAAACCGGGTGAACAGTGCACTACACGACTTATGCCGTGACTATGCCGCGACTTAGGGAAACGGGCGACTTATTCCGCGACTTATGGTCGCGGTATAACCCGCGAAACCCCCTGGTCGAGCTTAAAACCCGATTTTCAGCCACCAAACTTCATTTCTTCATATCTTCTTCATCCTAACTCCGATTTCAGTGATTCAAGTTGCCTCGGGTTCGTTTTTGAGATCTATTCAAGGATATAGCAAGAGATTTGAAGTCTATTGGAAGATCCAAGGGTATTTTGTGGTGGTAAGTTCCTCATCTCTCTCAATGTTAAACTAGGGTTAGATGGTTTCACCCTTTTTCCTTTCATCCTTCAACTTAGGTGTGATTTTGGTGACTTGTATGTTGAAGGAACCTTGTTGATGTGTTGGATCTAAGATCTAGAGAAGTTTCTTGGAGTTTCAAGCCTTCATCTTCGGAGATTCAAGTTTTGGGGGTAAAATCTAGATTTAGCCTAAATCTAGCAAGGTGAGTTCAAGTTGATTTGTGAAAACGTTGTACATGCCAAAATGTCTATTTTAAAGCATTTATGTGGTTTACATGAAATTATCAACTATCGGATTTTGGTAACTTTTGATTATTGAAATGTTTAGCTTATTAAACTTTTAAATCACCCATAGTTGGGATTTTTGGGCATTTCGATAAATGTGTCATAAATGAATGGGTTTTGATGATTTATTGCATAAATGGGTATTTGGTCGAAAATACACTTTTAAGTGTTTGTCGGATTTATGCATCATTCATGAAAGGGGATGTTTTATAAAGTACTACTTGCACATTTATGTGGGGTACACGAAAGAATGTATATAGTCTCATTTTATAATTTTCATTCTTATCAGCAGTTAAACTTGGAAATGCATATTTGAAAATAAAATGAGTCTGAGGACGTTTGTTCGGTTTAATAGCCCGGGGTGGAAGCTTTTTGTACAATTGACCGGTTGACTAGCCCGGGGTGGAAACTTTTTGTACAATTGACCGGTTGACTAGCCCGGGGTAGAAGCTTTTAGTACAATGGCGTTTATTACGTGCCATTTGAGAGTTACATGTTTTGAGTGCGTTGGTCATTCAATTGGAGTCATGTAATGTTTTAGACTGTAATGCAGTGGATCCATAGGCATATGAGTCGGTCTTTATTATGTAAAAAGAAAATGGGCTATTATTTATATATTGGCCAGAATTAGTCTTGGGATCTCGAGGGTAATACGGTGAGGGCTCGTGAAGTCCAATATCCGGACCTGCATCCGTGAGTTAATTTATGTGCTTGTTTTTATGGGATAGTTATTTTCCATTTGTAGCTAGTCAAGACATTGGGTCCTCGGGGGCCTTTGGTACGATTATGTGGGACTGGTTACTAGCCATGGACTGTAAATGTAATCCTAGAGAATGAGAATGATTAGGATCCTCGAGACCCCCCCCCACATCTTAGTATGAGTCGGCGTGCTAGTGGCCATTGGTCCTAGTATGGTGAGCTCAATAACTTGGAATGTGACCTACTTTTGTGTTCCGCCACTAGCCTTGGAATTCGGGATTCCCCCGTCACCGGGAGGTGTTGTTTTGGAGTATTTAGTTTTATCCTTGTTTTCGGTGAAGTTTTGAGTTGGGTCTTCCTCCATATACTCTAATTTTGGGGACTTGAGTCTACCATATTTTGGTCGTCCGTTTTATAAAGTTTCATTCAAAGTCCAATATTTGAGTATTTACCATTACTCATGTTTTGAATAAGTGTTGAGTTGCATTACCTCATGAAAGAAAGCTTTGGCGTTGAGGCGTCCATTTATAAAATGTGTATAATTGAGGGTCCTTCTCATATTTAAAGCCATCCATTTTAAAGGATCATGATTTAAGTTGCATTATTTGCGTTTAATGGTTTTTATAATCATGATATAAAACTCTTGAACTCACTAGGCGTTAGCCTAACCTTTTTATTTGTCGGCATGTGCAACAGGTTCCGGTTGGGAATAGTTCTAGTGAGACTGTGAAGAGATGAGTGCTAGTGGTGTGCTCGAAAAGGTGATTAGCTTGTTGAAGTCTTCCGCACTTATGTTGGAGATAGCGATTGGTATTGGGTTATAGTAACACCCGACTTTAGTTAGTCTTTATGTAAGACTTTATTTACTCGTTGATGGTTCAATCCAGAAATGTATTTCATTTACGGATTTGTAGTAAGAGATTTTATCCCTCTTTGAGATGTTATTGAAAGTTTTAATTTAGTCGCTTTTTCCAATTTTGAGGGTGTTACAGTTTGTTAGCTATAGACCCGGAAAGGTTGATGTTAACGAGTATTTTATCCCTAAGTGAAGCTCATATAACATTGATAAGTGGCCTAACTTTGTGTGCCCGCCATATTCGATGGAATTCGGGTCTCCCCCGTCACCGAAATGTGTTGTTTTGGGTATTGAATTTTATTATCCATGTTTTCGGTGACGTTTTTTATATATGGATCTTATCCATGATTTATGGGTTGAGTATTATACCCCACCCGTGTTTTGGGTGTTTCAGGATATAAAGTTTTATCCACGTTTCATAAGTTGGGAGTCCGCTTTCTCTTCTCCTTTTGAGTGAGTTATGTGATTAAATTAATTTATGAAGGAACGTTGATATTTTGGAGTCTTAGTTCTTAAACCGTTTGGTTTGGAAAAACGTTTATTATGGTGCCACATTCGTCTAAAATGCATATTATTGGAAAACGAGTCGTTTTCACTTCTGAAGCATATCATTTTGAAAGATTATGATTTCAAATGTATTCTCCCCTTTTAAACAATTCATTTTTATATGTTGAAAACTCTTGAGCTCACCAGGCGTTAAGCCTAACCTTATTATTTGTCGGCATGTGCATCAGGTTCCAGTTGGGGGTTTGGTTCTAGCAGTACTACGAAGAGTTGAGAGCCTTAGCCTTACACAAGTGTAAGTAGTTGGTGAAGTCTTCCGCATTTGGAGATAGTGACTGTGTTTGGGTTTCAGTAGCACCCGTCCTTATTATAGTCTGTATGTATGGAATGGAATGTGTGTATTGAGGTTAAATCTTAAATTATGATTGTAGATGAATCAATTGTCGATGTATTTAGAAAATTTTAAATTAGTTGCTATTTCCAAAATTGAGAGTGTTACATCAAAGAAATATTTCCGGTATGATTTATGTTATTGATTTGATGACTCCTAAATATTTTGATATTTTTTACAAGTTTCTTATTGCTTTTTCTGTTTTTCACAGGGGGCTATAGGTGCGTTAGATGGAACCCTGATACATGCAGTTGTGCCCAGTGATCAACAAGCAAGGTATAGAGGAAGAGGAAGGGGGAATGCTACCAAAACGTTTTAGCAATTTGCGATTTTAATATGATATTCACGTTTGTTTGGGCTGGATGGGAAGGCATTGCACATGATTCTAGAGTTTTGAGAGAGGTTGCATTTAACCCAACTTCGGGATTTTCGTTTTCTTCATCAAGTAAGTATCATTTATCTTAACATTAAAATGTTATTATTTTTCTATATTGCTTAAGCTTTTGATATAATTGCAGATAAATACTATCTTTGCGATGTCGCATATACTTGCACCCGGGGATTTATGACACCATATCGCAATACAAGGTATTGGTTAGCAGATTTTCGACGTCGGCGTGCATTAACTAAAGAAGAAATGTTCAATCATGTTCATGCACAACTTATAAATGTTATTGAGCGTGCATACGGTGTCTTGAAAGCAAGATTTCCAATCCTGAAGCAAACGACTCCTTATCCTTTTTCGATACAGAAAGACGTGGTGATTGCTTATTTCGCGATTCATAACTTTATAAGGAAATGCAATATCCAAGATCGATTATTTATGGAATATGATGAGAACACCATATTTACACCTACTGAAGAACAACATGAAGGAAGCAGTGGAATAGAAGTGGATGAAATGGAGTGGAGTTCTCAAGACAATGAATATATGACTAATTTGCGTGATCAGATTGCAAATCAATTATTGTCCAATGTTTAAAATATGATTTGAACACAGATTATTATGTTGAAGTTCAATTTATTTTCTTTTTTAAATATATTTCAATTAAGAAATTTGTATTTTTTTGTCATTCAACAATTATTCATACATAATATTAGGTAAATAGTTGCATTATTTTTAACAATTTATCATATATAGGGTTATAATGGTCATTTTTTGCCGGTCAGCACCAAATCCAAAATACTTGGTAAACAGTAGTTTCTAGACAACACTTATTCCAGACAGAGACGCTTATTCTAGTCATACATCTTGTTCCAAACAACGCTTACCAACTATTGTTGGTAAACAACCCCTAAGAGTGAAGTACATTTTTGGTCTCTTATTTATATCCGTTTTTTGATTTTGATCCCTTAGGGACGTTTGGTTCACATAATGAAATTTGATGGAATTAGAATTCATCGAAGGAATTTGAATGGAATTTGATCACGCGTTTGGTTGGTAGGAATTCAATTCCTTCACTTAAGGCAAGGAATGATGAATTCCTTAAATTGTGAAATTCAATGAAATTGGAAGGATTCTATCGCTTTCATTATGTGAACCAAACGCGGGCTTGGAATTTGGTCAATGGAATTGGTCATTCCAATTCCATGAACCAACCAGCCCCTAAAATTCATAAAGTATATGAGTTTTTTGTATTTTATATTTTGGAGTCCAAACTAGCTGTTTTTTTTTTATTTTAATAATGGTTTTATTTAACTTTGTTATATATAATAGAGTAAATTATGTTTTTCTTCTATATGTTTAGAAATTATGGTTTTTGTTTATATGGTTTGTAACTCATTGTTATTTTGATTTGTAATGTATTGTTGTTTCGGTTCCCGTGGCTTATAGTTCTTTACTATTTTAGTCTCTGATATTTAAAAGTTAGAAATTAATCTAAGGACGAAAATAGTAATAAGTTTCAAACCACAGGGACGAAAATTGTACTTTTTAGACCACATGACGAAAATAGAAATTATTAACAAACCACAGGGACGGAAATTATAATTTACTCTATATAATATTATTTTATCTATACTATATAATGAAAAACTAAAACTATTATTGTATAAACTTTTGTACAATTACATTTACCACCTTACAATGTTACATTTATCATCCTTACAATTACTTATTTAATTTACTTTATATCTCTTATTTTTTCATTTTTCATTTTACACCATTATCATATTAACACAAATAATCATATATTAACAAAAATGCAATGAAAAAATACGTTCATTTTTCTACAAATTATACCATTATAATCGTCTCGTCAATACCTACAAAACGAGCCCAATATTGAATATTTTTTAATTTAACCGTACTATTAAATATCATGAATATCTACGAAATAATTTGTTTTCTATCCATACGTTTTATTTTTTTTCCACCGTTAGCACGTTAAAAATACATAATCGTAAAATACGTTTCATTCTTATTATAAATTATATCATTATAATTTTTTCGTCAATAATTGTAATATAAACTAATTATTGAATATCTTTATGGGTTTAGGGTTTAGTGTTTCATAAGTTGTGATTCTTAGGTCATGGTTGATTGTTGATGACATGTATATAAGGAAGTAGCATTAATTGTTTGTTCTTTACTTACATTCCGCTGTATCGCCCGGGTATATGCCTAGTTTATGTTAAATGAAAATAAAAAAGGGTAAAAAGACTAATGAGATCGTTTGGTTCGCAAAATGAAATTTGATGGAATTGGAATCCATCGAAGAAATTTGACTTTGAAGGAATTGGAATGAAATTTGATGAAATTTGACCACGCGTTTGGTTGGTAGGAATTAGATGTAATTCAATTCTTTCACTTTAGGCAAGGAATGATGAATTCCTTGATTTGTGGAATTCAAAAGGATTCCACCATGATCAATATGTGAACTAAACAAAGGAATTGTAATTTGTTCAAAGGAATTATTCATTTCAATTCCTTCAAAATCCATGAACCAAGCACCCCCTAAATTTCCTATCACATAAGAGGCACATGATGCATTTGATGGAGCTCTTTTGATTTTGTTAAGTGTAAGGACTAGTTTGGGCAACAAAACACGAAATATGGACCACTAATGTACTTTATGAGTTTTAGGGACCAAAAACATAAATTTGTGTGGGTTTTAAAATGAAGAAATAAAGATTTTAGAGGTTTCGGACAAATTTTTTGCTTCAATTGATTCTCCAAAATAAAGAAAGAATGAGAGAGCTGATGAAAATCTTCAAATTAAAGAACACTCCAAAAATTATTACTTAGAAAAAAGAAAATGATTTTTTATTCTTTCTACAAATGAAAATCCTTGAAATTAAATGTTTAGAAAAGAGAACTAATATTTTATAAATTATATTGAATATTTGATAATATAAATAACATTGTAATCTCCAAAATGGAGAAGCGATTGAAGATGAATCTATTTTTTTTTTATTTTAAGTTTTTATTCTCCATTTTGAAGAATCTGTTGTTGGAGAAGCGCAAAATTTGAAAAGGAAAGATATATAATATATAAGAGGATGACATTAAACTTTGTACAATAGTTCCATCATCTTACAAAAATTCTAATACGGTCTACGGTTTCTTGTAAGCCTTTGAAAGCCAAGTTTTGCGCTCCATTTCCTCCCACGTTTCCTCTCCCTGATTTTGCTCCATACCCTCACCTGATCGAAGGTAACCTCAACCCTAAACACTTTCCTCTCAATCACAATACCAGTCTACGAGAAACTCTCAATTTTGGGATGAATTCGGGCCTGTGGATACTCGTCGATTGCAGTTCACTCTTAATCTCTCCGATTGCAGTTCACTGATCATCGTCGCCGGAGAAATACGATGATGTCGGGCGATGATGATTTGGAACGCTTGCGAGTTTGTTGCTTTTGACATTTTAAACTTATATGGCATCGTTAAACCCATGTCACTGTCATCAATCATGGTTGTTAACCTACTGTTCTATGCGTTTATGTTTTTGCAACATCTGGTTCATCTTCCGGTAGGTTTTACCCCTAAATATCCGGTTCATCAATCACACCTACTGTATTATGTTGTTTATGTTAGTCTCTATATATGCAGAAATGTGTATGTTCTAGTTCTTAAGTCATAGAAAATTACTTATTTATAGAGGCATGAATCAGAAGGTATTCTTGATAGTTTTCGTAATCGCTTTTTAGGCTTCTCTCACCCGGACCTCACTTCTAACGGGGGGATATACTGGTTTAATTTGGGAGAAATTGTGTTCATGGAACATATTTTAGTATACTCTAACCATAGATATATTTGAGCTTTATCTTCTTTTGATTATGTGGGACCAGTTTATTTATATAAGCAAATTTGTATGGGCTATTACTACCTCTGTCCCACAATAAATATATCTACCATTTCTGTTTTAGTTTGTCCTAAAATAAGTAAAACTTTCCGATTGTACCCTTGATTATAAGATGGGAAAATTCATTATTCCTTATATTATTAAGAGTAAATTGTCATTTTGAAAATTAAAATGTGTAATAAATAGCTATTACATATTTCTAAAGTTGTCTGTGGACATTTATTTTAGAAGAGAGGGAGTATTATACGGTGGTAACAGAACTCGGCATCTTATTTACAAGTCATATGTGGGTTCTCAATGTTTGATGTTCATAACGAATGAGGCTACAAAAGCTACAAGCGTGCTATAACAGCCGAATATCAAACTAAATTTTAATACATGTATTTATTATAAGCGTATATGTTAGAATAATTTAACACCCATCAGGCTACGTCGTGCGAGAAGTAGTGCTTTCATAATGCGATCGATTATGAAATTTTCTTGTAATAATATAGTGTCTACTGCTTTATTATTGTATTTGATTATGCAATATGTGTGTTCTGTTTTCTACTTGATCCAAATTGTTTTGATGATTTAATTTCTGGCAGCCCTTTGCTTTGCCCTTCCAGTGATGCAATTGCATACTGAGTTATGGTGCTGTCTTATATGGGGTCTTTCATGGCCGAAATTTAGGCCAAATACGTATCGCTTTCATGCAATTCTCAAAAACCCAAACTTTTATGAAAATGAAAGATTTTGAAAGTATGTTGCACAAAATAGGCATTGAATTCACTTTACCTAAAACCTTGACAAATCAAATGGTATTCCTTTTATTTGTTAGATTGCTATGAAGGAGCTTAGACAGCGGAAGATCCCCTTTACCATTCGTCGATACCTGCCTGATGGAAGGTAAGATCTTTCACATCACATCATTAGCTTTTTTTAATGATTGAAGGTCTACCCTTTCTTAAGAAGTTATTGTTTTTCAGTTACGAGGACTGGGAAGTTGATGAAATAATCGTGGAGGATTCTTGGAAGCGACAGGTCGGTGGCGACTAGTTTCTTTGACCACGCTCACCGATCGGAACACTGAATGTTGTCAAGTATATGGATATCTTGATACAAATGATGGATTTGAATTGTTCAACTTCTTGATGATTTGAATTGCTATAATTTGCAGCAACCTATGAAGATGATTGTTTCGTCATGTTATTTGTTTTTTTCTTATGAAAACCCTCTGCCACCTCCATTGTCAATTAAATTTTAGAAACCCAATTGAATCTTTGTTAAAATAAAATGGTCATGTTTTGAAGAACTCCGCTTAAACAGTAGAAAACCCACCTTTTATAACATTTTGATCTATTTTTTTCAAAACAGAAAATGTAGAAATGCTAACTATTAATGTTTTTGATGTATTGAATAGAACAAAATAGGTGATTTTTATGTTGCTAAATGAAACAAAGATCGGTAAGTTACTTGTGTCAAATTAAAATTCTAAAATCTTCCACAATTCGTTCACCTGTAGACATAAGATCAATCTATATATAAACTTAATCCTTGCACTTTGAAACAAAAAAACCAATGTATGTATGATATTCTTAATGCAATACAAAAGGTTTAAGAGAAGAAGAGAGAATAGCAAGGCATATATGTTCATCTATTTTCCTCGGTCACTTCACTTGTGCAACACACTCTTTTTTGGCAGTTTTGTTTTTCTTTGGGTATGTTTCTGCAAATCACACACGCATAGCATGGAAGAGTTTAGTCATCATCAAAAGCTAAATAAAAGATTTTGAATGTAAACGGGAAGGCAGAGAAAGGAGCCGCTTACCTTTTGTTTCTCCAAGGCCTCCACATCCGTTCTCTCTTTCCAGTTGCTCTTGCGTAGTTTGATCGGCCGATTACCCACATATTTTCCTATAATCAGTCACACAAACACAACACTTAATCATTTGACAACTAGTTAAATGTTAATGAGCAAAGATGTTGGTAGTTACCGTTCATTTCTTTAAGAGCAGCAGCAAGATCGGTTGGGTTAGAAAAACTAACAAATCCATAGCCTTTTGTCTTGCCTGTTCGCTTATCTCGGACAACCTGACAATCAATGAGAGTTTCCATTTATTTAGTTGCTAAATATTAAGCAACATACTTTTCAACAACAAATAAATCAGTTAGCGGGTTCATAAACTGCCTTAGTTGACGATATGTAAGGACATAGTTTTAAAGCCTGTAAGAGAGTACTTGAGCACTTGTGTAACATCCTCACATATGATATATAGTTCTTTTTTCATTTCCAAAGGGATAACCCTTGTTATGTAAACCAAACAAGATAGACCCCAATTATCCAAGCAGAAAAAAACGTTCACATGGCTTGCTGGCATAAAAATATCCTAGTGTGCCAGGTTGTGGAGGGTTGAGAGTAAATCTTCCAAAAGCTGAACCAACTCCATGGACAGATTGTCAGATGGATGATATGATACCCCAAATCCCTTCAAAACAAGCATTGAGAAAGACCAAATGATGGATGATGTAATTCGGAAATAAGCATGGAGAAGAATTAACAGACAAAGTATATGAAAACTGGAACTCATAGGGCAAGATTAAATACAAAATACTTGAGAGATGGACGATTCTTAAGAAGTGTCCACATGGATTAAAAAAACAAAAATTGGGGACTAAATGTCACCTCTTAAGAAGAGCTTGAGATTGAAGACATAATCCTGATGAGATTTCCGATTGTCATAAGTGCAAGACAATTGTGTTATATTCTTGATTCGGTTTTTATATTTTCCACACAGCAGCCACCTTTGCACTTTAATCATTTTGATCTTGTCAATAACATATGCAAGGACCCCTTTTTCATGGTAGGCGGCTCTTGGTTCAAAAGATAGCCCCACCATATCACTCACTGGCCACACCATTGTCAAATCATCATTACACCAACCTCATTGCCATGTTTCCATTGTTTATACCTGTCATTGTCATGAGGTTAACTCACTCCATTGCTGTTTTCCTAGAGTCTTCAAAGGGACAGGGTTGCTGGGACTCTTGAGGTTTATTGACAAAAAACAATAGGAACTGTTGTTGGCCTTTTTTGTTCTATCATTTTGTCAAAGAGTCGACATCGAGGTGCCAAACGACTCCGTCGATAAGAGTTCTTAAAACTCTTAACTATTGGCACTGGTCTAGCCGGGGGAACTACTCACAGGTTTTCGTACGACCCCAGGAGAAGATTCCAGGGCAGAGCCAGAAAATTCATCCAGAGTGAGCCTAAACACAGCTAAGAGGATTCAAAATTTCAATTCTGGGAAGACGGTTCTAAAGATATGTTTTCTTAATCAAGTATTATCCATAGACAATAGCTGTTAAAAAGAGTTGGAAAACATGAATGAGCTAAACAACATAACATAACTATGTCTATATTTACACAAACAAGCACAAAATGTGTCTACAAATTATATAAACAAGAAAAAAACCCTTTGAAAATACATGTAATTTATTGGAAAAACTTTGTTTATTGAATAGAACAAGATGTATCTAATTTAGAACCTTTAGAAAATTTGTTGAACCTGTGCATTTTAAAGGGTAGGAAAAGAAGAATTTGGCAAGAACTTGGAGAATTAATGCACTTTGACATGAAGAACAGCGAAAAGTGACTCGGTTGATAATGAGGTTTGATAGTCACAGAAGATAATGGGTGATTAGAATCTTCATTTTTTTCACTTGAATGATTTATGAAGGGATTGATTACTTGCATGGGTGTACCCCTACACTCCAACTCAAAGCATGATATAGCATCATCCTCAAGTACAACAATAACCCAGGCGCACCAAACTGTACAGTGGGCTAAAATAAAATAAAAAACAGATTTTGAGGGGGAGCCCATGCCCACCCTGCTTACATGGTGGCTCTGCCATTGTTTGTCATTGCAATCCTGGGTTTTTAGGGTGGTTACCAGACATGAGGTGATGAAACACAACCATGGCAGTGGTAGACAACAAGGACCTGAATTTAACTCGAGAAGTAAATTTTGTAGGGTACATTAATCAGTATTGGGCAGTTTCGTGTCTACCAACCGGTTATGGAGTATGTTTACTGTGTTGGGCCAAGTGTCACTATTGATCAATGGTTGAGCTTTAGACATGTTGACTAATATTATTTTTTCAGTTTCTTGGATTTGCTATTTCAATTTTAAATGTAAGGGACTATTGACATGTCACCAATTTCAGGAGCTTCCTTTGCTTTACATGTTCTCTCATTGCATCAGTGAAAAGAAACATGATGTTAAATGGTATCCCCTAGGCCCTTCTACACAGCATCATGCTAAAATTGCTATATGTTCTTGTATTCCTGTTGGAGACATTCAGCAAGTAAAAGTACACTCCAATAATTCAATTAAATCTTTTATATATGCCTCAATTCCTGACAACCTTTTATCCATTAGTAACATAATTAAATATATGAACGGCGCAGTTACATTCTTCCATACATTTTGCATCTTTCAAACAGACTTCTTACAAGATTGTGCACTAGCTATTTCTAGACTACTGCAAATCTGAGTTACAATAGTATTCAGGATGCCACAATCAAATGAGTCATCCTTCTCAAAAGGTTTCAAAAAAAATACAATCAATAGTCAAAATCTTTCTCTGGTTTACATTCTAAGCTGTGTCAAATGAGTTAACACATACAAGTTTCTTAACTGGCTAGGAGTGAGTCCACATCTAGGGACGTTTTCTAACTTCTTATCTGTTAGGGCCTGGCCTGGCCAAGTATGTTGGTTGTTTGGAGTATTTTGCTACTTTTATTCCTCCTTTTTTTCTAGTGTTACATAACATAACATATTTTATATCTTTTTGGTTGATGTTTATGCTTTATATTAAAACTAGTTTAGCACTTCTGTTCAAACCCGTTATAATGTGGACTTAGGATTTCACTATGTTATATCAATATGGCTGATATATACAATTGAATTGTTAAAAAATCAAAGATAAACATTTGTTAGATTTATCAAAACCATCCCTTATCTGTTTTGGGACTTGGGAGGATGCATGTTACTAATTGGTGGTATGTGTTCTATTGAATTTAAAAAGGAAAACACCTTATCAATTATCATGTCTTTTTTCAAATAAGTTGCCTTTTTAACATTGATCCATTTTTAATTTTATTTTGTAGCATGTACAATTCTTCATCCTAGTTTGACCAAACTTCATTGTTATGAGATATCAGCTTGGTGGGTACTCTATGTCTTAAATAAAAGGAGATGACTATGTTATGAGAATATTTCCTTACACTTGATTTCATTTCTCTAGAGTTAAGTTTCTTCTTTTATGTTAATTCTAAAACAGTCTAGTCTTGATTTTCATGTAATCGAGTATCATCTTGGTTGAGACTTGCCCTTCAGACATTATACAATCCCTGACACTATTAATTTTGCTGCCGACTCTAGTTAGGCTTAATAAGCATTAAAGTTGGATCTGTTGATCTTCATTAAATGATATGTTGGCTGCAAGTGAGTGATTATTGTGAAGCATTGGATCTCTCACTCAACTAAAAGCGAGATTGGTAGCTAAAGGCTGCTCTTAAATGTATGACATAGATTATGGTTAGATATTTAGCCTGGTGACTAAGATGGCAATCGTGATTGATCATGTCACTACTCATAATTTACTGAAAAAGGTGGATAACAAAGACGAGGCGAAGGACTCAGCTGTAAATAACGTGAACACATTCAAAGCCACGTGCCACATCCAGTGAAAACCAATATGAAAGACAGTCCTGCCTTTAGGCTGAGATACATCAAATCATGAAAAATGGTACACTAGAGAAACATAGTACATAATGATGCTTTAGTTAAAGAAATTGACCTTAGCCATGTTGAACGTAGGAAATCGTGAGAAAGCTTTTGAAAGAACATCATCATTAACCTCATTCCCGAGATCCCCACAAAATAGACGATAATCATCTGCAAAACATCACTACAATCATCAAGAAGAAGACATTGCTATCAGCAAACTACGAGGCAAAAAAAAATCATCATGAAAATGCAAACACTAGCAACGGTAATATGTCCTTCAAAGCTATAAAAATTATATGGGCAACCGCAGCAAAACATGGTCATCCATCTATATTTATGATGATCAGATGACTCACCACCACCCAATGTATCAACGACAAGATGCAACCCATATAAGATAATTCCAACACATTAAAGACTTAATTTTAGTTTCTCCTTTTCTAAGCATATAACTACTATGACTGCATTTTTTTTTGTTAGTTGGAAACTAATCACTATTCCTCACATTCTATACTATTTGTCATGTATATATTTCCACATTTATGAAGTGGCGATGCAGGCTTACCAACTTTTTCCTTATCGTATCCACTTTAAACTAGCTAGTTCCATATTAAACACTCTTCTACACTCGTCTCCTGTTTCACCATTAATGGTCACCATTTCTCCATTTCCAATAGAACATTCCTTTTTATAGGCAGGAGAGGAGAAAAAAACAACCAACACTTGGTGTGCTTCCAAGCTTATCAAAATATGTGCATGTTAAAAGAAAAGGTTCAACAAGCCCCTAACCAAAAGACTAAGAAACGAGAATTAATAGCATGGCATGAAGGTGAAAAAAGAAAAAGAAGAGAAAACCCAGAACTAATTAGACAAGGAGAGTACAACTTTAGCTGGCAATTCTGTTGGTGAATTGGAAGACAATTGTCAATCCACCTTTAATGTTGGAAATCACTTCATAAGTATTCCATTCTTTAATAACACATTAATCTAGTTGTATTCCCAAAACCACACTGATAGCCAATAGATAGCATATCTAATTAGCTTATGCCACTCGGGACCAATTCGACATGCTAATAATCTGAAAACAAGTAATATATGCATCATTCTAATTCTGAGGGCAGAAAACTCAGAAACAACAACATGATCCTACAAACAAAGAGGTTAACCACTTGCAAAATCCTCTTAGCTTCCCTTCAACCAACCTTGAATTACTAGCAGGATCATCCCCTAATCCCTTCTCTGAGCCTTCACATTATTATTCCTAATCATAGGACTTACATGGGCTCCTCTATTCTCCTATGCAATATCCAACATGGATGATGATACACTGCATGATATATTCTTCAACCGAACGTCTTCTTTCTAAATAGCACAAAAAATGATAGAAATATTTTCCTAAAAACTGAATATAATCAAGTGTGTGTGACCACTCCAAACTTTTGATCCTGATGGTAACATACATAACAATAGATTCCAAATCCACGTCAGACCTATGTTTATAACCTTTAATCTCTTTACTTCTGAATTTTGATGTTCGAACACACTTTGTCATAGAAATTAAAATCTGAAACAAACAAATCTCTTTAGATATTTGGAGTTGTCTGCTTCAAATATTTGAAATTTCTCTATAAATTAACTTATTTGTTAAATGGATGCAAAAACATACAACTTTGAGGTCTACATTGCTTGGTTTTAACCGATATTATTGTAAAGCAAGACGTGTTCCTCTTAAATGCTTACTCTGGAAGTTTTTATTTTTCCTGACATTGGTGAATAAAAAAAATAGTTTCCAAAAATTGATAAAATTCTAAGTGTTCATTTTTAAAGTTAAATTGAAAGATAATTATCTAACTGCAACAGTTATATCTATTTTAGTAATAACTACAGCACAATGCCACATTAAATAGTCAAGAAGCATTCTCTATTAAGTTTGTTAAATTGATACAAATCAATTCACAGTAAACAATATTAGTGCAATAATCTATTTTCCAGTACTCTAGATGGGCGATTGCAGAGACTGATACACAAACAGAACATGCATAAATAATTTATTATTATATACGTACTTTATATGTTACAATAACACAAAAGGAAAAAACACTAAGGACAACATTGGGGATAGAGATGTTGCAATTGGGAATACAAGGCATCAGTTCTTTTTTATTGCAATTAGGCGCACAAGGTATCAATATTCATTTTGATTTATCAACAAAATCAGTTGTCGCAGAGGTGTATGGTGTTCGGATTCAAAGTCGAGACCTCACATATGAATCCCCCCCCCCCAGACACACCTTACCCCAGGACAATTCAGTGGGGACAAACCTAATCCGTTAAAGAACACTTATTTCGTGATCCATACATGGGATATGTAAGATACATGGAGACAAACCATTCCACATTCCATTCAATAATGCTCTCATCATCTGGTATATACCTTCAAATCTCAATGACATGTTAGTGTCTTTAGTCGCAGTTTACATTTTCATAGACAATATGTTTTGTGGCCTAGTTCTACATGTATCTCCTTTTTTGCCATAAGTGATAAGCTCCCATAAAGTGGATTTATTTCATAGATGATGAGTTTGCATAATATAGCTAGCTATTTCTTTAAGAACACTTCCCTTGATAGGTGTGTTAGTACCCAAACATTCAAGGGATATAGATTAGAGTTTCTGTGTTCTGATAAAGACAATATACATGATTACACGAATAGATAACTAAGAAAATATGAACAAATCTTGTTGACAGATAAATAAAATAAGTGCTAGTGTAACTAAACCATACTTTCTGGCCACTCTGCCAAAGTTGGATCCTCCCAAGCTAGACCAGCTGCTTTACGAGGTATTGCTTTCTTTTTTACCTCTGCTTTATGCTCTACTTCACTGCTTGCAAGCGCAGCCTTCACACTTTCTAGAGCTTCAGGTGTAATCGTCTGTGCATCCCTTTGAAATAACTGTTGTGCCTATTCACCCAAAAAAACACATTTTCTTTTAGTTTTCAATGGGGTAAATCACAAAATGTTAGATCACAAGTTCTCTATTACTTTGAAGTTACAGGACAAAATGAATGTTTTCTACTAAAATCAATCAACATAATTTACTCAAAAGATGGTGTTGTCATAATAAGTTATTGCTCCTGTCCAGATTGTCAAAGTTCATTTGCATTCGCTCATACCAATTACTATCCTTGATCCAAAAGAAATAGATAGCAAAAAAGTAAAAGAGTACACAACATCCCTTTGAGAGTCGGTTGGTCTATTCCATCTTAAAGATCGTCATCAGTATTAACAATTGCGTCTTAGGGCTTATGTTTCACATGTCTGCCCCTATGTACTATACATATAGTCACTTTTTCCAATAACAATGTATTGCTTTTCGGTCCTTGCATGTTACAAGGTATCAAAGGCCACAACCGAGAAAACAAGGATGCGAATTGCACACCCTGTCATCCACTGTCACTGGTCGTATTATTGCCGCCATTACCTACAGTCACTGGTATTTGGTCGCAACAAGTGAAGGTTGTTGGTGACTGGTATTTTGTCCTACAGCTTTTGCATGTCTTGGTGCATCAGAACATCACACTGACAAACTGAGCCTATGCGAAGTGCCAATTCCTGTTTGTCAGTTTCTGCTCATGATTCTATCACAATAACTACGTCATTGATTCTGTTTGGCACATCATTGATTCTGTTGATGATTTCCTGCATTTGATTCTATAGAATATTGATTGTCAATTTCAACGAGTTTGATTGGCTTTTATGTTGAGTACTTTTGACTGTGACTTGCAGGTTCCACCTCCTTACTGAGCTTCCTTTTTTACTTTTTTTTACTTAGGCTATCATCCATATTTTTATTATCATAGCCAGTTTGATTGGCCTTTAAGTCTTATGTTTTTCTGATAGAGTGTCACCATATCTTTGTCGAATCCTTTGGTAGTAACCTGCTATACACTGAACGAACTAGGGTTAAGATTGGGTCAATTTCATTAGCAAACACTCAATGGCTTTCGAGAGGCCATTATCTCTCCCAGAGCTCTCGCTCAATTTACAATTTGAGAAATGAACAGAATGAAAACAAACAAACGCTCCCCCCAACAGACTAAAAGGACTCCCGCCAAACAAACAGGGCAAAATACCCAAACTACCCCTTATTGCCCCTTATTCAACTAGAAGCATAAAAGAAAGACAACATTCATACACTATTTATCTTTCCTACGATATGTGTACCGTATTGGAAGTTTAGCATAACCTAATCTACCTGTATGTCACACACGCAT
This sequence comes from Arctium minus, assembly GCA_954870635.1. Taxonomy (NCBI): domain Eukaryota; kingdom Viridiplantae; phylum Streptophyta; class Magnoliopsida; order Asterales; family Asteraceae; genus Arctium; species Arctium minus. Next base: position 71,016,499 of record OX941091.1, on the reverse strand, counting down.
GCACACACACAGATATATACCAGGCATACTCTCATGTTCTGCTCCACCACAGTGATTGACCTTTGTTGAGAACTACAAATGCTTCAAGCAACTCATAGATGAGCTTAAAGTGTGTTACATTTATGATCTACATGTTCTAAGGCAGCTTTAGACTGTGATCTTAAGTGACAGTCTGGAACTGCTGCTATTTTCTACACGGGCACCTTTTTGTGTGAGAAGTTTACTAGCAGGTCGCAAGAGTAGTCATGGGTGTTTGCAACTGTAAAATAGGTAAAAGCTCAGGCTCTAAGAGAAGGAAGCCTCCCGTGGGAGCGATTATGGCTGTGGACATGGTAGAAGTTCCTGTGGATCTTGGCGGATCAGGAGATTCCCCATGTTGCTTGTTATTTTGTTATCTTCAGTCGCACTAAATCACACTATTTGATATATTGTTCATCTTCTCGTGCCCAGCTAAGTGCAGAGGATCTCATCATAATCCATACTGTTCTTCCGGCGACAAGACTATCCCTTCCTTGCTACTGTAGCACACGGTTGCTTCTATTACTTGTATGTAAATATATGCTAATTCCTAGATTATTGACCCAGGTACTTCTAAAGCATATGACTGAGATAAGAATATTCCATCCATGATATCCCCATTTACACATTCCCCTATCAAGATCGCTAATGGCTCCATTGTTGTTCAAGGCATTAGCCTAGTAAAATATATACTCAGACTTGAATCTTTCATATCTCCTATATATAACTACTTCTACATATAGTATTTTGTCTATTAGTAAAATCAATAAAAACTCGAACCATTCGGTCACTTTCTCTTTTTCTAATGTACTTGAGTCTTTTAGAACCCCATAAGTTCTTATCCATACATATCATTAGCGTCATAGTTTGGATTGGCTTGAAGAATCCATCTTCCTTTATTGCATAAAAAGGGTGGATGAAAGAACTTCTTGTGAGAGTTCTTAGATTGGTTGATGGTGAGAAGAAGCCGGCCATGAGATACATATATGAAGCCATGGATAGGGCAAAAGAAGCAATTGCACGTTCTTTTAATGACATAGAGGACAAATATAAGGATGTATTTGCCATTGTTGACAAGAGATGGGAGTGTCAACTCCATCAACCATTGAATGCGGCCGGGAATTATTTGAATCCGGAACTATTCTATTCAAATAGCAATATTGAAGATGATGCGGAGGTAATCAAGGTTACTTAAAAGCATCTAAACATTAGTGCCAAGTCTTGAAGACCAAAATAAAATTGTGGAACAGTTGGCAACATATAGAAATGCAGAAGGTATATTTGGAATGCTTATTTGAATACGACAAAGAGGCACAAAGTCACCCAGTAAATTTCTACTACTTACGATTAAATATTTTTTAGTTTACATATATTAGATGTAATCATTTTTTTTTATTTCATCAACCTTTGTTTGCAACCGAGTAGTGGGGTTCTTTCGGTAATCAAAGTCCTCAACTGAAATTTCTTGCTATCAAGGTCCTACATGTAGTGCAACCGATTGTGAGCGTAACTGGAGCATATTTAGCTTTGTAAGTAACAAAATTGGCATAATAGTTATTATAATTTATAAATATGTTTAACTCTTGATTTGTATATTTTGTAGCTTCATAACAAAAAGGAGAAATAGACTTGAACAAGCTAGGCTCAACAATTTGGTGTACGTCAAATATAATAGAGCATTGAAGCGTCAATACGATCATCATGATGTCATTGATCCCATTTCTTTAAATGACACTGATGAGAGTAATGAGTGGTTGATTGGAAGAATGTATATGAGGATGAAAAAGAAGAAGACTATGTGCTTGAAGATGACTCATTGACATGAGGTGATGTTGCTAGAGCTTCGAGAGCTTATGAGCGTAACTATAATGTTCGGAACAACTATAATGTTCGGAACAAGGAAGTGAACGCTAGCGGAAGGGGAAAGGGAAAGGCTACTTCTAGTTCAAGACATCAACTCATTGACGAAGAAGATGACATTGAGTTATTAGGGAAGAGCGACACTAAAGAAGAATATATTGGGGAATATAAATCCGATGAGGACATTGAAGAATACACACTTGATGATGATGAGGAGGATTGGTTATCGACCTATTAGTGAAGACATTATTGAGAGATGTTTGATATTACTATTTTTTGGAACTTGAAATTGAACTATGTTTTACATAATGGTACTTGAGTTGATATTACTACTTTTTATATAATGGTATTTGAGTTGGAAATTGAACTATGTTTTAAAAATCGTTTGAGGCGAGGCGGCCCAAAAAAGCACTTGAGGCGGCGCCGGCAGTTTGTAAAGCTATGAAGCGGCGATTAATACAGAGGCTTACGCCTCTCTTATATGCTACAACTTATGTAATAAAAAGCTAATAACTCTAGCATTATCTATTCTCAAGTCAAAAAGTAGTCAAAAAGTGTGGCTCCTCTTTTGTCTCTCAAAATTTATATATTTACTAGTCAAATAGTTACATATATTAATATTACATATATTTACCAGTCAAATAGTTACATATATTAATATTATATATATTTACCGGTCAAAAACTACGGCTTCTTTTTAATATTAGTTACACTTTAAGATTTTATGCGTATATGTTGTAATCGGTTGCATTTGAAGCTTGAACATGCTGCAAAAGCTTGTACCTGCTGCATTCAAAGATGTAAATAGCAGTTCTCTTTTAGCTTGTTATTAAAAGTTAAAAAATTAAAACTTCTAACATTAATTACATATATTGATATATTTTAGAATTTTGAGATTTTATTAACAACATTATGTTATTAAATGTTATTATTAGATATGAATTATATTATATAATTACTTTTACTTTCCACCTTGAGGCTTACGCCTCAGACCGCCTCGAGGCTTACACCTCATGTACCTAAGGGAAAACACCTCGAGGCTCGTTTCCATTTTTTAAAACCTTGGTATTACAATATATATATATATATATTATTTTATACGATGCGCCCCACATTCATAAGGCCCTCGCTAGGCCCCCGGCCCCCTTTGCACCTAAGTGCGCCTTGCGCCTTTAACAACTTTGGAAAGAAGTACATATAGCATGCATAGCCCCATTGGTTCATCCTAGAGATTGTGTCTACATTATCTTGGGGCCTTGTCAATTTAGTAAACATACTCATGTTATTTCCTTGTAACACCGAGTTGAGAGCTTTCAGTACTTGTTAACACTTTCATTTAGATTCTAGGGGGCATTCCTACAGAGTCAATTAAGGGGTTTGTTATTTTGTTACCTTTGTAGCTGAACTTTTTGAAATCACTTGAATCTTCTATTACAATTTCGTCTAGAGTTACTTTCTTGCATCTTTATTGGTTATTCCACAACATAAAAAGAATATAGGTCTTATGGTTCAAGCCTACAAGGATACATTGTTTCAACGAATGTCAAATACTTGAGTCAAGTCATGTTTCCTTGTGCAGTTACATCAAACTCATCTTTTGTTTCTCGTCATTCTAGAATTGGTGCCTTCATATGGCTCCCTCGATAAAAAACATATTGATACTAGTCCTACTCTTGTCAAAGTTGTTCTTGATTCTGTAGAGCCCTTGGCTCCGCCAAGATTCTCTGTCCTACATATGCTTATCCTAGGCGTATGATGCTCCAATATTTCATTGCAACGTCAAAGGGTCACCAACCTTAGGTTTGTGACACTAAGGATGAGTTTGGTTTGCAGGATTGGAATGGAATGGATTGGATTTCGAGTAAGGATTTGGATTTGGAGGGATTTGGATTTAGGGGGATTTTGAAATCCCAGCCCATTGCAAAGGAATTCCAAATCCATCAAGTAAATGATTTTAAATAAGTCAAAGGATTTCAAATCCGGCCAACAAATTCCATTCCTGCAAACCAAACAAAGGATTGGAATGGATTTGAAATCCAAATCCATTCCAATCCAGCAAACCAAACGTGCCCCTATTTAGATCATTTTATTTCTCATTATATATTTCATGTTAATTTATCCCCTTAACTTAATGGCTTCATTTATCCCCTTATCATTTTGGATTTACATCTATTCTAGATATTTATTTTGCTTTCATAAATAGGTTCCAAGTTATGGCTCGTCATCATGGAAAAAGGAAACATTTGTTATTGGGACTTGCAATGTTTATCTTCCCAACAAATAGCTTTGTAATCGTAATCTAATTTCAATAAATTTTATGTTGGGTATAAGTGGGAACACACATTTCTTGATACTTCTGTAACTTGTCTCGAAGCAAGGTTATGATCTGGTGTAGGAATTGTTGTAACACTGGTCGTTAACAATTGAAACCTAAAAATCTTCCGATGCATATTCATATAATAATGTAACGATTACTGGGACTCTCTTTAGCTTTGTAGTCAAATGATTTTTACGTGCATTATGATTGCTCAAGCTGCCACTAATCAATGGACATGTCACTAGCAATCTAGAACTCATTTCTTGATGTTGTTCTTGTGAAAAGGTTTATAAAGATGAGCCTCCTGGTTTTATGGTTCAAGATTATTAATGTGTTTCTCAATAGCTTCCCATGCATCAGAGAAGTTTGGAATTCGTAGTTCAAATGGCAACCCGGTATTCTTTCCAGGCGTATATTTCAACACAAACACCCTCATTTTGATCAACTATCAAGATCTTATATGTTAGTACATCCATCATCAAAGCAACTTGTGTGCAGAGGTTACAAATACACACAAAAATACCAATCAGTTTAGGCGAAAAAGCTACTTCCCCAGGTTATGGAAAAAAATATGCAAAAAACATTTTGGCAACAACATTAAAACTATCTTGGCTAATGCAACAAAAGAGGTTTCAATATTCTTTTAATGAAAATGTTAAAGAATGAAAGGCAGTTTTCTTAAATGCTTCGAATTGGTCTTCAACACATGTGTCAAATAGCAAGGTCGTAGTTTGGTGGGCAAACCTAAGTACAATTTCTTGCAAACATAACATCAGCATCATTCTACGTTCGTAATTTGAAACAGTTATCCATTTTCTTCCAAGACATGATAGTCCAAAATCACTTATTAACATTTTAGAGTACAGAAGAATAAAACACATAATAATTTATACTTAACTGAAATAAATTATTAGGATTTACAGAAATTACCTGCTGGAATTGAGGAAAGTAAACTCCAGGGACAGAAGTAGACGGAGCAGGATAGACGGATGGTGGAGCAGGATATTGAACCACCGCAGGCGGAGGAGGAGCAGCCGCAGGATAGCTTTGAGGTTGTTGAAGGTGGAAGGGCATCGGAAAATAGGAACCATTGTTGTTGGAATAAGTGAATTGGGAAGAAGAAGATGCAGATGAATTCGGTGGCGTCGACATCTTCCCTTCACCAAATGGAACTCAGACTTCAGTTGTGAATTGGACTGAAATTTTTTTAGGGTTCTTGTTTGTTGATATAGAGGGTTTCGAATCAACTGGAGGAAGATTTTCGAGTCAAATAAGTCCGGATCTAGTTCCTAATTGGGAGTATTGGAACTATAGGGTGCCTAATTGAAAATAATATAACTATAGGGTTCAAATTGCAAGTAATGAAACTAGAGGGTTCCTAATTGCAGATAATGGGACTATAGGGTTCACAATTTAAGATTACGGAACTATATGATGCCTAATCGCAAATAATGGAACTATATGGTGCCTAATTGGGATTCAGGATCGGTCCTAACATTTTGGAGGCCCTCTGCAAAATATGTCCCTTATTTTTTTAAATTCTACTATTTAGTAAATTATTTTTACTAAATTTTTTTTTGAACGGCAAAAACAGCAACTTTATACCAACCCAAACCACAACGAAACAAAGTTCACACCACCGAAAAAACCAAAACAGAAAACAACACAGCAACAAGCAAAGCAAAAGCAAAAACCAAAAGGGTGTTAGCCTAGTGGTAAGGCATGTGGACTAGCTAGTAGCGGTCTCATGTTCGAACCCTGGGGGACGCATCCTGGAGGTACGGGGGCTTCGACCCCGGGCTGCATGCTTTAGCAGTCGGGCTTCGGCCCATATTGCCAGGGATTAGTCTGGGCCCAATGTGGTCTGGGATACCCTCTCCAAAAAAAAAACAAGCAAAGCAAAAACAGGAAACAAACGAAATTGCAAGTGCTAAAAACAAAGAAGGCAGGACGAGAAAGAGAGAACGACAAAACTTGCAAGACACAAACCGCTCCGTCCACAACCACCCACGACCCCCCTCCTCAGACCGGTCGTCAAGAAGCTCCGCAACCGCAACCGAAACACCACGACCCCCCTTACGTGATACTTGGATCAACGAGCCACTCTGTCCATCCCATCAACGAATTTTTGGATCTTCTATTCACCCACTCAAAAATTTTTCCTTGAAACTCAAAGAAGAGATCTATTAGTTTGTCTTAATCCTTTTTGTAAACAATTTTATTTCTATGCGACCAAATTAGATATAGGGTTGCCATTTCACCCCGTTCCAAAGAGTTAAACCTTTTGCGTTCGACCCGTTGAGATTTCCTTCATGCATAAGTTCTTGAATTTCACCAATATCTACCAAATTTCTTTTCCACCAATTTCCTATTAGGAGACACAAGTTTTTTACTTCCGCACATCCAACAAAAGCATGGTCCAAAGTTTTGGCCATTTCACCATAACGCGTACATAAAACCGTATCCAAATCAATCCCCATCCTATCCAACACCATACGACAAGGTATCCGACCTAAACAAAGTTTCCAAATAAAAATACATACCTTCTTGGGGATTAGTTTTGACCAATTTGTTTGTACGACGTTTCCGCTTGTAGCCTCTCCTACCTCTTCGACGAGCTCTCTTACCCTTTTTATGTTATACTCCTTTGAATCATCTAGAAGTCATTCCACCTTGTCTTCTTGATTTTTTTTCGGCGCCACTCCCTCGAGCCGGTTTGTAAACTCTTCCTACTCTCCAACTTCCCTCCCTTGTGGTGTTCTTCTCCACCTCCATTCCCATCTCCATTGACCATCTAACCATTCCCATCTATCAATAATTTTTGCGTCTTTGTCCGTTTCCAATGTATAGAGCCTTGGGAACTCCTCTTGAAGCGTGCCGAATCTAGTCCATCTATCCGTCCAAACTTTTGTCTTCGCTCCATCCCCGACCTTTTTTTCGAAAGACTTCATGAATCCGAGACCTTTGCTATCCAATACCGCACCAATCCGAATTATATTTGCCCAAGTTATACCTGCACCAACAAAACCACAAGGATTTCCCCAAAGCCCTCCTTCCCCCCGTAGAGGCTTTTAATAATTTGGACCCCAAAAGCATTTTTTTCCTTTAGAAAACGCCACCACCATTTCCCCAATAAACCCCAATTCATCGATTGTAAGCTCCCAATTTTAAGACCCCCTTTCCTAAAGTCTTTAATTGTATTTACCCACTTCACCCAAACTAAACCTTTTTTCGCACTCTCATCGACCCCCCCCACCCCAAAAGAACCTACATCTCGCTCTTTCCATCTCTTTTACCACTCCTCTCGGGGCTCGAAACAAGGATAAATAATACAACGATAAGCTACCCAAAACCGATTTGACCAAAGTTAACCTACCTCCAAACGAAACAAGTCTTGATTTCCACGATGCAAGCCTCCTTTTTATCTTGTCGATCGCTGGCTTCCAATGATCCAATCGATTCATTAAAATGCCTATCAGGAGCCCAAGGTATGAAAACGATACTGAGCCGCTTCCGCAACCCACGCTTCTTGCCCATGTGTGAACCTCCTCTTCTGGAACGCCCAAACCGAAAATCTTGCATTTACTAACATTTATTTTCAATCCTGACATCTTTTGAAAACAATTTAAAATTTTCAAAAGATTTTTAACATTTAAGAGGCTCCACTTACCAAAGAACACCACATCGTCCGCATATTGAAGATGTGAGACCGACACCTCATTCTTCCCCACTTTGATTCCCTCTTAGAGACCCTTTTTCTCCGCTTCTAAAACTAAAATATGAAGACTTTCCGCCACAATTAGAAAGAGAAAAGGAGCTAAAGGGTCCCTTGTCTCAATCCTTTTTTCGTTATAAACTCTTTAGTCGGGGCCCCATTTATTAACACTGACATAGACGCGGAATGGAGGCAAACTTCTATCCACTTCACCCATTTTTGACTGAACCCCATCTTACCCAAACTATTAATTAAGAAATCCCAATCTATGTTGTCATAAGCCTTCTCGAAGTCCACTTTTAAAATCAAACCACTTTTCTTCTTTTTCCGAACATGATCGATCACCTCGTTTGCTATCAAAACACCATCAAGGATGTAACGACCTTTGATAAAGGCACTTTGAGTACCACTAATAGGCTTTCCCATCACCGACTTATGTCTATCCGCCAAAAGTTTAGCAACCGTTTTGTAAAAACTCCAATTAGGCTAATAGGCCTAAAATCTCCAAGATTTAACGGGGAATCAACTTTCGGGATCAAGGTAAGAAAGGAGGGATTTCACCCCCAACTTATCTCACCTTTTTCCCAAAACCATCTAATTGCTTTAATTAAATCATCTTTCACCATGAACCAAAACTTTTTTAAAAACCCAAACGTGAACCCATCCGGACCCGGGGATTTGTTACTCCCGCAACTCTTTACCGCACACCAAATTTCATCATCCTCGAAAGGTCTTTCCAAGTAGGTCGCGCCCTCTAACGGTATTTTAGGATATTTTTCAACTCGTAACCGAGGTCCTCCTATCAATTGGGAGGAGAATTTACTTTTAAAGAACTCGAAGGCGTGTTCTTTGACTTTAATCGGATCATCCGTCCAACCCGACTTGGTATTCAAACCTCTAATCAAATTTTTTCTTTCTCTATATTTAATCGCCGCATGGAACAACTTAGAATTTTCATCACCCTCCGCAATCCATGTCACTTTAGTTTTTTGTTTATCCATCTCGATCTTCTTAGCTTCAAGATCTAACCACTTACTTCTAGCTTGGACCCAACGAATTCTTTCCGCTTCCTTCCACTCGGTCTCTTTCGCCTCTCTTTCCTTCTTAAGTGCCTCATCCTTCGCTATATCTACTTCCGTCTCTAAGTTCCCGAACCTTTTCTTTACCCAAACCTTGAGATCCCCTTTTACATTCTTCAACTTATCCCAAAAAATGCAATCCGACCGAATTGAATGAACTTTTTTGTTCCAAGCATTTGTCACCACTTCCTCGATGCCATCTTCTCTCAATCAAGAGTCAAAAAACTTAAATGGCTTGGGCCCGAAATTAGTTCTATCCTAGTGTAACATAATTGGGAGATGATCCGACCATTTTCTTTCAAGCGACTTTACTCCCAAACTCTTCCACAAGTTGACAAAATCATTTGTTATCAAGAAACGATCTAGTCTACTAAATTTTAAACCGTCGTCACTAATTCTAGTGAGTCTCCTTCCACTCATCGGATTCTCCAAGAGATTGCTTCTTAAAATAAAATCATTGAACTTCGCCGCATCCCTAGGATTCGTGATCGAGTTTATTCTCTCGTGATCCCCTCTAACTCCGTTAAAGTCCCCGAACACACACCACTTTACTTCCTTTTTATCAACAAGTTTCTCTAATATTTTCCAAACTTCCACTTTGTCTTTAACTTCTCTTGGACCGTAGACATTTACCATCCCGACTAAACCATTTATCCTATCCCATTTTCCTACCACCGCAAGAAACGAAACATCCTCTATTACATATCCGCACCTAAATATTTTTTTATCCCACAATATGAGCAAACCCCCAGAGTTACCGTTTGCCTCAATCTGAGCAAAGTCGACGTCGTCACCCCCCCCCCCCCCAAAGATTTCCAATGTGCATAGAAGTACATTTCTTCAACTTGGTTTCTTGAATCCCTATCAAACATGGCCTTTCTTTTTTACACAAATCTCTAATCCACCCCTTTTTTGTACCCGACCCTAAGCATCTTATATTCATTGAAATTAATCGCATTATAAACTATCGTAATTTCGAACCATACCTGCTGCGATACACTCATGATTTTTGGAGTTGTGATCCGTCGATCCATCCTTCCCTTGATCGACCTAATCCATCCCAAGCAATTCGCCGAATTCTTTCAGACCCTCCAACGTTTCTTTACTCTCCAATTCATTAGAGATTGTAGCTAGGTTTACAGAAGACGACAACTCTCTAAACTTCTTTTTCACGGTTTTTTCTCCCATGCCTCCTTGAGAACCTTTTATTGTACCACTTTTCCTATTACTCTGTATCGCCAACTGTTTGATAAAATGGAAACTCACCTTTCCCCTTCTGAAGTTAACACTTTCGAATTTCTTACCTCTTGATTTGGCACCGACCATCTTCAAACTGTCCACTGTAGCTGCCGAATGACTGTCTTCTTGATCCAATTTTCTAACTTCGTCGCCATCATTTTCTCCTGAGAAACGCTCATCAACTGGGCCTGCAACTATCTCTGTAGGACCTTCCCCAAAACTACCACTAGGTCCTAATTTATCTCTAGATGGGCTCTTACACTCCTGCCCAATTACAAGTTTCGACATATGATCTAGAATTGGATTATTTAAGCCCAATTCCCTTTTATGGTCCATCCCACTATTTTTTGTCAAGACTGCATTACCTATTTCTCAGCTGAATTTCCAAGACAATTGGGAGCTGCACCCTCATCATTAAATCTAGGGATATTCACCCCACTCCCTAAGTCAGTAGACTTTCGCCTCCCTCTCCTACCTCAGTTGACTTTCCAAACCCGTCGTCCACTTCCCCTTTCAGTCTGTCGTCACAATTGTCACCCTCCGCCGCCAAATTCCGACAGAATTCTTGCTTCCCTTAGTCATCAAACCAGCTCTCCTCCACCCCATCGTTACTGTCACTTTTTCCCCTTCCTCTGTCCATAATGACGGTGTAGAAGATTCGTATTCGACTCCTCCTTCATTCTCCGATATCCTTCCAACTACCTCATCTCTCTCCAAAACCTCCATGAGACTACTCTCCTCCTCCTCGATCTTAATACTGTAGAATACAACCCCTACCTTGATACTTTTGATTACACTAATCGAATGCTTGAATGACGAACTAATTAGGACTTTCCCCCCATGATAAATTCTCACTTTCATCCAGAAGGCAATTAAACGTCTTTAGAGCCCTCCCCCATTTTGAAGCTATTGTCGTGAACACCTCCTCTTTCCACCCATGCAACGACAATCCTGCGATTTTTAACCAAATCAACCTTTCCGATTGATTGTAGCCTTCCGTCCATGGCCGGAGATCATTTACCCAAAAGTGCAAGCCATGTACCTTATTTCTAAGGACCCCGTTCATCGAATCTTCAATTCAAACTTTAGAAGCACTTGCCTACCGCCCAGAAATTTCAGCTCCCTCACTTCGATCACCTTTTCTTTGCTTAGAATCTTTATAGCCCCTAAGTGATCCAAAGATTTTACCTCCCCAACGAGGCAATTACGGAGGTAGGCTCTCGATTCTTCATCGGGTTTCCATTCACCTAGAACTTCCTCCTCCACGGGTTTGGAAATAGCCTCCGAACCTGTTGCTTGTTTACCCTTTAACACTGCTGCATACAACTGCCCTCGTACATGCCTATGTCCACCTGCTTCTTTGTGGATCAAATCTTCAGCCTGTCTCCCTGTAACTTTTTTCCTAACGACCTCCTTTCCTTCTCTGCTCTTTCTTCATTCATTGGTTGACTCTTTTCTGCCGAGAAGACTCTAATCTTATATGATCCAACCCAAATGTTGTTTAACCTTCTCTCCAGGTCCGAGATCCCGATATCCCTCCTAAAACGAACAAAACGAAATCGTTTACTGCATCCCAGCCTTCTTCTTGCCATGTAGATATCTGTAACAACGCCATAGTTCTTGAAAATCCTCCAAAGACCGCCAACTTCCATAGCATCCGGGAAATTGAAAAACATAAACGAGACTTGATTCGAATATTGGTAAGACTTAGATCAAAGGATCGAGCTGCTACTGTTGTGATGCTTCTCCCATAAACAAGCCCCCTCTCCCCCACTCACCCTCACTCTCCCCCTCTCTCCAACACTCTCTCTCTCTCTCTCTCTCTAACTTTCTCACTCATCTCTAATTTGGTCATGACATAAGTGTCTATTTTTTTTACTAAATTATGACATCTGTTTGATAATAAATCGATTAATAACTCATTTGACTTTGAACAAACTGTTCATCTTTTTTCTTTTTTTAACCTTTGAAATATCGTATTCAAAATTTTGATTGGAGGAATCATATTGTATATATAATTAAACGATTATTCTCGATAATTACAAAAACACATATCAATAATAACGTTTTATTAAAAAATAATTTTAAATTCTATTAAATAATCAAAGAAAATTATAGAAGAATCTTTAAAAATAAAAAATAAACACCAAATAACCAAAGTTAATGAATCTAATTTTGTACATAATTTTTTTTTAAATAGAAGAGTCAAAAGGACACGCTTCTTGTTGGTGACAATGGCAGATGGAATTGAAGAACAAAATAAAAGAATAAGTTAAGAATTAAGACTTTAGGTTTCGTTGAAAAATAAATTATATAAAGGACTTATAAAAAACAATGATATAATTTGATTATCAGATTAATAAAAAAATTAGGAAACAAAAAAATAATTTAAAAACAAAATAATATACTTAAGTCATTTATAATTTTTTTTAGGAAAATTGCATTAAACAAAAACAAACTTTAACCTAATTCCTACTTTGGAGAACCAACTTTCAAAATTAGCATTTCAGGGATCAAACTTTCTGTTTATTTAAGAGTCTTGTTTACCTATTAAGCATCTCGCGAGCACCACAACCCGAATATCCTTGATAATCTGAACTTCAATCTTTCGAACATTCTGGAATAATCTTCGATTCCTCTCTCTCCCCAAATAAAATAAACCGTGGCCGAAAGAGACAACTTTTGCATGGTATTCAACACACGAGCATTTCCAAGTAAATAACTACTCAAAATACTATCCCAAGATTCCGTAAAACCAAGTAACCCCGCTTCCCTCTTAACCCCACGCCAAACCGCCAACGAGAAATCACATTCGAAGAACAGATGGTTGTGAGAGTCTGGACAATTTCCACAAAAAGGACACATAAAATCCGGTGGCTTATGCTTCCATAAGCCAATTCTATATTGAGTTGGGAGCCTTTTATCCAAATACAAACAACATGTTTTGGGATACACCCTTTAAACCACACCATCTTCGCCCAAGTAACCAATGAATAAGTTGCTTCCAAGGATTTCCAAGACTCTTTGACCGAGAACTCTATCAAGTCATTAAAAATGCTCCTCCAAGCCATAATATTCCTATTCACATTCACACTAGGCACTGGAATAGAAGAGAGGGTCGGAAGGTGCTCAATCCAGTCAGGTGGCCAAACTTCTCCAACATGATCAAGAACCATACCGTACCGAAGAGAAGGGATTGAATCCAAATGCATGAATACGGCAGTAAGTAAAGTGGGAAGATAATGGTCCATAAGATAACCAAGTATCTTCCCATGCATTTGTATTTCCCATTTCCAATCTTAACAACGAAGATCCGTCGAAAGTATGGTCGTAAGTCAAGAATTTTTTGCAACACCCAAGACCAAATGGGCTTAGGCCGAATTGTACAGAAAGAAGAAGTTTGGACATAATGCTCCCACACCCATCGCACCCACAATGAGTTCCTACGACATAGTAGATCCCATACATTTTTTACCACAAGAGCTCGATTCCACACCGCAAACCTTTTGAAACCAAGCCCTCCACTATCAACCGGACGACAAACCTTATCCCAAGCTATCCGACACTTACCCCTTGCGCTGTCACCTTGGGCCCACAGAAAGTTCCTGAACAAAGCTTCCAACTCGTGAATCACCCCCGAAGGAAATACAAACACCGCCATCCAGTAAAGCTGAAGCAATTGGAGAACAAACATCACAAGCTGTTTCCTACCACCAAATGAAAGCATTTTGGACTTCCAATTATGGATGCGTAACTTCACTTTATCCACTAGAGGTCCAAAATAAGCCACTTTAAATCTAACCAGGGATAAAGGCACCCCTAAGTAACGAATAGGAAAAACACTTGCATGAAACGGAAGAAAATTTAGGATGGAAAGTCTTGTTTCCTCTGGGACATGGCCAAAAAACACTTCACTTTTATCAAGACTTGGTGCTAATCCCGACCGCAATTTAAACAAGTCCAACGCCCTTTTGATCACCTCAACCGATTGGATATCACCACTTGAAAAACGAAGAGATCATCTGCAAAGCATAAATAAGTAATCTGTAGCTCATGACAACCAAGATGGTATTGAAAGGAGACTGCTTCCTCAATGCATTGCTTAAGGAGCATCGACAATCCCTCCATTATAAGAGTGAACAAATATGGCGAGATAGGATCACCTTGCTGGATCCCATGTGTCCCCTTAAAAAATCCCACCTAGCCTCCATTTATCGCAACAAAAAAAAGAAGAAGTATACAACATTTCCCGAACCCATTTAACAAACACAGGATGCAAGCCAAACCCTTGCAACATGTTAAGCACGTATCGCCAATCAATAGTATCATATGCTTTATGAATATCGATCTTGAAAGCACACCGGGGACGACCCACCTCAAGTTGGTACTTCGACACTAACTCATGTGCCATAAGGAAATTGTCAGAAATCCTTCTGCCTGGTATAAATGCCGACTGGGTAGAGCTGACCAACTGATCCAAATAAGGCTTCATGTGGTTCGATATTAGCTTACTAATATACTTATATAAAACCGAGCAACAAGAGATTGGTCGAAAATTGGAGACTTTCGATGCATTCGGAACCTTTGGGATCAAACAAAGGAGGATGTGGTTCTACTCCTTAGTTAGCCGTCTAGAATAGAAAAAAATGTGGATAACTACCTGTACGTCATTCCCCACCACACTCCACACAACCTTATAAAATTTCGAAGAAAACCCATCTGACCCCAGGGCTTTGTCATTGCCAATTTGGTGCAAGACATGGTATATTAGTTAGTATTGACCTGAGCCATATCATCATTAGTAAGTCATCAGATAAACCAGACCTTTAAATAAACGAAAACTTTGATCCAAACCGTAAAATGAAGATTTTAAAAGTTGGTTCCCCAAAATAGGAATTAGGTCAAAGTTGGTTCCATTTTGATGCAATTTTCCCAAAAAAATGGATATAAGTACTTTGTAAGTTAAAAAAAAGCACATCACTAGAATTGAACCAAGGTCAAATGACACACTACGTTTAACTGCGGAGGGTCCAACCACTACACTGCACATATTTTATATGAATTATTGTATTTATCAATCTATATATTAATATTATTACAAATAAAATAATAAAAGAATATTCTGAAGCCCCCGACAATAGGAGGTCCCGTACGGTCTCACCACCGGCGCACCCTCGGGCCGATCCTGTTGGGAATATTAGGACTCTTAGGGCCCGTTTGGTTTGTAGGAATGGAGTGGAATGTATTGGATTTCATATAGGGATTTGGATTTGGCGTGATTGGATTTGAGAGGATTTTGATTCCTTTTATGTGTTTGGTTTGTAGGATTGGAATGGATTTGAATTCCATTATTTATCAAAAAATAATTAAAAAAATAATGAAAAAAATATAAAAGTAATTAAATTACCTTTTATTTAACTGAATATTAGAAAACAAGTGTTTTTAATATATTTTTAAACATTATTATATACAAATACTATGAGATCCCTTGAAATCCTAGCCATTCCCTTGGGATTCAAAATCCTATGTTGGAGGGATTTCAAAGAAATCATAGGATTTCAAAGAAATCATAGGATTTCAAATCCGGACAATCCTGCAAACCAAACACATGATTGGAATGGATTTGAAATCCAAATCCCTCCAATTCCAATCCTTCCGGCAAACCAAACGCACCCTTAAGGTACCCATAAGGTGCCTAATTGAGAAATCGAAACTATAGGGCTGCTTAATTGGAAAATCAGAACTATAGGGTGCATAATTGAGAAATCAAAACTATAGGAGAACTTGAAACTATAGGGTCCCTAATGCTACAAGATGATGAGCCCTCATAAATTATAGTAAATTGCACTCTTGGTTATGTGGTTTACATTAAATTAGTGTGATGCCACGCGTTGTGTGGTTGCAATAATTTTTCAAAGAAAGTACTTGATCGAAGTTAAAATAAAACATAATTACTCAGTTAACAATTAATGAAATACAATCTAAACAACAACTGTATTTCTACAAATGGCCAATTTGCATATATTGATAATCATTTGTTGTTATGAATAGTTTGAGATGCATCGGCAATAATTTTTGTTGTTATGTTATTTAAAACTCAAAATATCACACAACCATATATGACTATTGTTGTTACGAAGAGTTTGAAGATTTTTCTTTTTTCCAAAAACAGACCGACTAAAATTAGCCAACCCTATGAGTTGTCATAAAAAAAAACCATCCTCTCCTTTTGTGAGTATATACTCATATCTTTCATACTATTTTTCATCTTTTCATTGATGTGGATAACCAAACTCACAATATTTTGAAGATTTAAGAAATATTTCCTGCTCACGATGTCACCTCATTACCTATTGTTACATATATTGATTACTTGTGAGTTGCTACAAATACCTCTAGGTTCCTCTTTTGGAAATTAAATGATGGTTGTTAAAAATTATATTTAACCAACTCAAACATTTCAAAATTCAACTCATCATATCCTCCTTGATATATACTCACTAAAATTGTCAAACTTTCTTCTCTCTATCAATGTGAGATGATCAAATACTTCCTCTTAAATATATAAAAAGATTGATAATTGATATTGATTTTTAAACAAAGTTTTTTTTTGGAAATATATGATGACTAAAAATTATATTTAACCAACCCAAAGTTTTCAAATTTCCATCATCATCACCTCCTTGATATATACTCAATAAAATTTGGGAAACCTTCTTCTCATTATTCCAATCTTTCAACTTCTCATCAATGTGGATATCTAAACCTTAACCACAATTCATTTTTATTTTTATATAATAAGATTTGCAAAAAAAAAAAGGATCATCTAAAAATCCTATGAGTCAAACCCTGTGAGTTAACATGATGACATCTCATTCTTCTTTCTTATGCATACCTCTTTATTCCAATCTTTTAACCTCTCACCAATGTAGGATTTCCAAAACTCAACCACGGTTCATCATTTTAGAATACTCAATTCTCATGATGTTACCTCAGTACCTCTTGAGAATACCTCAATTCACCAATGTAGGATTTCTAGTGTTCAGCACCGTGCATTGCGCGGTGATGATAATTTTTTTTATAGATTATTGTTAATGCCAAAAAATGGTCCAAAGGATGACTTAAGGTCAATCTGAAGCTTTTAACAACTAAAGTAAGGATCAAACTACAAATCGTGTGATGACAGATAAATAAAGACAATGACACGGAAATTTAGTGATGTGGAAAACCCCGTCGAGGGTAAAAACCACGGACGACAGCAGAGATCGTCAATCCACTATGGACATAAAATAGGGACGTCGTCCTTTAGAAGGCGCGGTCGAAAGTACAATTGACAATATTACAAGTAAATAATGAACAGATCGTAAGATCGTGTAATCAGTTGTGAAGTGGAGCACTTCGTCGAGAGTTCTCGTGTGAGAGAAAATAGCTTGAATGCTCTGCTAGTGCTTGAGTATTGCCTATCTCAGATGTTCTCTTTTGAGCTCGGCATAGCTCGTTTATATAGTTTTGGATGTCATAAATGAGTCATAAATGATCAAACGGTCTTCACATTTAATGGTCTTGATGGTGCTCGTCCGTTGTGACCGTTATCCATAAATGTGCATTAACCTGAAATAAATAGACATAGAGGAAACGTTCGTTGAGAATTAATGAAAAATAATCGTTACATATCTTATGAAGGTTATAAGATGTTTTAAATGTCGATGGATTTTGGTCGTAAGGAACTTGCAACCATCGCCGGAAGTGGCGACCATAGTCTTTGATGTATGTGGTCTTTAGGACTTTATGTTAATACAAAAGTTGTCTTAAGATTGGAGATGTTTGGTTTTCTTGCGTCGGTCGAGACTTGTGAAATGTTTGGTTTTCTTGCGTCGGTCGAGACTTGTGAAATTTTACCCAAACAGTTTGCCCCCAAATATCAAAATTTAGGCGACAAGTCGACTTTTCGAATTTTCATAACTGGATTTGACACGTGTCGACCAATGTAATTGAATCGGTTTCTTGAGAACCGAATCGTTGCGTGGGGAAGCATAAAGCCAACGGTCATGACGTCATGCCGACGTGGGACACGTGGTGTCATGCATAAGGATAGGTGTCGTTCATCCGATGAGGAGTACGAAGAGTCGATGATAGGTGTCGACCATCGGTCGGCTCGACCTGACATCAAATCTCGTATAAATAATGATCTTTGACAGATCCTTTCCATTTTATGCTTTCGGTATTTTTTAAAGAGAGAGAGAGAGAACTTCATATCTTTGCCAAAACTTGCAAGAAGACCGATAATCTTTGCCAAATCGATCGAGGTTAGAGCCCTACTTAAGGTACGATTTTCAGAACCCAGTTTTTGCGTCTAAAATCTTTAGCTCAAAAGCCTAGGAAGAACTGGGAGGCATTTACGTTTTACCAAGCCACAACTTCTGTCCCTGATTTCGCAATGGCTTTAGACCTCATTAGTGCTATCAACAAAGAGGATGACGTCGAGGCGTTTCGGCTCTTGGCCGAAATACCTAACGATGTGAAGCTTTACCCTCCGGCTCAGTTGAGGTCGGAGCAATGCTCGAACGGGTATTTCGTTTTATACGAATATTCGTTCAAGATAGGGTTCACGTGGCCCTATTCTTTGTTGTCGAGGTCGTTTCTCACGACCTTCGACCTGTCGCTGGGGCAAATGATGCCCCAATTTTGGCGGATTATTCAAGTCATTGAACGATTTGATGGCTTAATGGGCGTCACCCTACACAATTAATGACCTCCTCCTGGCCTACACGGTCAAGGCAGATGCGAACCATCGTTACAGCCTCTGCTCTCGATACAGAGGGTCTAGGACTTTGGTTCAGGCGACTGCGGTCAATGACCGAAAATGGAAGACACGACACGTCTTTGGCCAGTTGTCGTTACTTAGTGACGACGATCAATGGCTCATTGGTGGGTGGAACACCCAAGGTAAGACTTAGAGTCGTTATTTGTTTTTTATTCGTTAGTTTGTATATATATCTAGCGATCTTTGTGCTTTTGCTTGTCCAGCGATCGACTTCACGAAAGTCGCACCTTTGACAGATTCGGCTGCGAAGGTTGAGAGGTTCCTTGAATACAACATCGAGGATCGCTCTTTTTTCACCCAGATTCCCGTCGACGAGGACGAGGACGACGAGGTGGTGTTCGTCGGGACTTCGAAGGCTCCGACAACTGAAGAAAAAGAGGAGTACGACGAAGAGAGTAGGGAAGAATCAATGATAGGTAAGTGTAAAAATCCACCGCATAGTCGTTGGTTTTCCTTTGTCGTAAATTTGTTTATCGTAAAGTCTAGTCATTTTAGACGTTGTTAATGCCAAAAATTACCCAAGGATAACTTAAGGTCAGTGCGGAGCTTTTAACAACTAAAGTAAGGATCAAGCGACAAATCGTGCGACGAAAGATAAATAAAAGATAAGACACCGAAATTTGGTGACGCGTAAAATCCCGTCGAGGGTAAAAATCGCGGACGATAGCAGAGATTGTTAATTTACTATGGATGTCAAACAGGGACGTCATCCTTTAGAAGGAGCAATTGATAGTACAATTGACGATAATACACTAAATATCAAACAAATCGTAAGATCGTTGAATGTGTTGTGAAGTAGAGCACTTTGTCGAGAGTTCTTGCTTGAGAGAAAATAGCTCGAGTGTCTTGCTAATGCTTGAATATTGCGTATCTCAGATGTCGCTTTTGAGCTCAGCATAACTCGTATATATAGCTTTCGTAGTCATAAATGAGCCTTAAATGATCCAACAGTCTTCACATTCAATGGTCTTGATGGTGCTTGTCCGTTGTGACCGTTTTGTCCATAATTGCGCATTAACCTGAAATAAAGAGTCATAAATAGAAAAGGTTTGTTGATAATAAATGAGCAACGCTCCTCAAATATCCTACGAAGGTTGTAAGATATTCGACGATAAGGGACTTTTGGTCGTAAATCGTGAGAAACTTACGACCATCGCCATAAGTGGCGAGCAGAGTCATCGGTGTATGTGGTCTTCAGGACCTTATCTTAATACAATAGTTGTCTTAAGATTGGAAACGTTTAGTTTTCTTGCGTCGGTCGTGACTTGTAAAATTTTACCCAAATATGTTTGCCCCCAAAATTCAAAATTTAGGCGGCAAGTTGACTTTTCGAATTTTTGTAACTGGATTTGACACGTGTCAATCAATGTAACCGAATCGGTTTCTTGAAAACCGAAGCGATTGCTTGGGGAACCATAAAGCCGAATAGCGGCCGTGACGTCATGGCGACGTGGGGCACATGTGGTGTCCTGGGACACCTGTCATCAATCCGTAGTGTGTGTCCTTGTTTCAAGATTCAAATCACAATTAATCAAAACAAACAATATGATTCAAACTACCTGTTTCAATTCAATTCTCAATTCAAAGTGTTTACAACTTTCTCTCTCTACAAATCTCTTTCTCTCTCTAAAACTCTCTCTGACAGATACATATATTCCTTCTAGTTATCTATCTATTAAACAGCAAATGAAAGACTATTTATACCCACAATCTAAAACAAGGAAAACAAAAACAAATACAAGTGACATTGACTTTTATTACAAAGAACTTTGATTTTCCATGAGAGTTTGACTTTCCAGCTTTGACTTCTTGTAGTTTGACCTCTAGTCTTCATGATCTTGTATCCAACATATTTCTGCTCTAACAATCTCCCCCTTTGGATTCAAGATCATCTTTGAAAGTTTTAGCAGTTTAGTCTTCTCTTCAAGCTCAAAAAGTACAATCTCCTCCTTTGCAACAAATTTCTTCTAAAGACACAAACATTGCAATCTTCTCTTCCTTTGACTGTATTCTTCCCAAGTCTGTCTTTGAACAAAATTAACAATCTCCCCTAAATATGGTAGAAACGATCTTCAATAATCTCTCTAAAATTACTACAAAAACTCTTTCAGACTTTGGAAAGAAATTATCTTCAGAATTAGCTCGGATATCTTTAGCAATTAATCTTCAAAGAGAAATTTCAGAAAATCAGCACATATTCAGAAATCTTCAACTTTGCCTGTACAATCTTTCAAACTTTCAAACTTTGAACTTTATCTTCTTCAACTCTTTAACTTTGAAATTTTTGAACCTGACATTTCTGTAATTCATCTCCCCCTTTTTGATGAAACGAGCATCGATATCATCAAAACTTTCTTCAAGAAATGTCTTTGAAATTCTTTTCGGACCACTGATCTATCATACAAAGCCTCTGATTCTTTGCCAATTCGAACAATGTATTCATCCAGATCTTTGCAAATCTAGACAAAATAGGAATGTAACACCTGAATCAACAAATGAATCAGTTAATATGCCTGTCAGTAACACGAAGTCACTGTGTGTAACGAATACACATAGGAAAGGAGCTTTTTGATGTTCACTCTCCCAGGGCTTCCATCCAATCATCGAAACACCACAAAGGAAACTTCTATGAATGTTATGACAAGAAAACAAATTCCTTGTGTGTTCGTGCAAGTGTTGAAAGAATTAAGCACAAGATGATTGCTTTTATAAAGGCTCAAAATTGTGTAAACCACTGAGACAACAGTAGATAAACACAGACTCAATGTGCATGATTGAAGTGCGAAGGTGGGGCAGACTTCCTTCTTTTTCAATATCCAGATTTTTCAAATGAAAATCAGATAGATTATGTGCTGCGTCCCCAAAAAATATGAAACATTTTCTTTTTAAGAAGAAAATGAGTGGCTGGTGGGGTTTGAAACAAGAGTTGGCATGGGCTATTTGCCTATTTCAATAATGTTCACCAAAGAATTGTGAAACATTAGTAATGTGGTTGCCCGACTCAGAAAGTAGTTGGTGCAGAGTTTGATATTCTTTTACTCTGATATCACACCCTCTTTCTTTTTAATCATTTAAGCTCACTGCTAACCAAACTCTCTTTTCCATTTTACCTCAACGCACAACCCACACTCATTTCTTTTTCGACTCCTCACACTCAATCACTATGGATTAACTTCTTGGGTAGGAGACACTGGTAATCGTGAATCCATAGAAGTTCATTTAAGTCCTAGCACAAAGAAACCGTATTGTCCTTGAAAGCATATGTTGCTCAATATGGTTTAACTTGAACAATTAAAGCGCAAATACAAGTCAGATGTATATATGCTCAGAATATAATCATGAAGATATGGGCATTTTTAAACATGGAAGAATTTTCAAACAAGTAAATTGAATGAATGAACATGAATGCAAGAGACTTGTTTGAAAATCTGACATTGTATGGAAATGATCAGAAATAAAATGATATATCAATCAAGGCTTATGGTCAAGAAATGAAATGGATATTGTCTATATGAACCAAAAATATAGACATTCTTGAAAGAACGTTTCAAAATGAATTAACACTCAAAATTCATTGAAGTGCAAGCGGGGTGTCTTACCATCGAAAATATGTTTCAAATTTGAGACATGGTAAGAACATTTTGAACAAAAAAAAAATCAAACCGGTGTGTGTGGATACTTGAAAGTATATAGAAAAGACAATACACAAGTATTTATTTTTGGAAACACACGGTTTGTAATCATGTAAGCACAAGTAAATCTTGAAAACATTTAAAATCACACTTCCAATTCATGAAATCTGTTTAAGAATCGGGAAGTGGTTTGAACATTTAAGAACATGTTTTCTATGATTGAAAGTTGTCATTCTTTCAACCATATATGAGATTAAGATAAGAAATTTAACCTTTGTCGTTCAGTCTTAAATCTCATGAAATCAAGCTTAAAGTCATAAAAAATAGAGTGAATTGTGGATTTGGTCCCTTTGGTTTTGTGATTTCTTTGACTATGGTCCTCATTCTATGTTTATTGTGGATTTGGTCGTTGTGGTATTTAATTTGTTTTGGCCATGGTCCTTCTGACTAACATCTCCGTTAACTTCGTTAAATCAAGGACCATTTTCACCATTTGCCATTTTTTTGTCCTTTTATGATAAGAAAAAAACAATACTTTTATACACACACATATAATGATTATAAAAATAAATAAAATAGAATATTATTGTATGATTTGATTGTTTAACTTTTTTAAAAGATTAAGTTATATTAATACGATTTAATTTTATTATTAAATTATAGCATAAATAATGGAAATACTTTAATTTATAAAATTACTGGATATTTGTTGACTTTTATATATTTGGCTAATATAAAATTTGTCAAAGATTATATTTCAAACAAGGGGTGGGTGAGGCCAATTACACGCCTACCTATTATTTTTCTCCTCTTATACATTTACATCAAATTTTATTTTTTACATTTTCAATATAATTTGATTTGATTCGAACATTTAAAAAAAAAAAGGGAGGAAGAAGGTGCATATAACATTTGTGATAACATTACCCTTATAAAAAAGATTGAAGAGAAATGACTATAGCATGTACTACGACGGTGAGAAAATGTGTAAGTTGTCGTTATCGGTTCAATAATTATAAACATTCAATCGATCGATGGAATGAATAGAATTCTCTAGCATTTGTGACAACTATGGTTTATTTTATATTTACAAAAAATGTACAATGATAAATATATCATTTGATTTAATTTTATATTTTAAAAAATAAATTCAGCCTAATAAAGAAAAAGAAAATATCACCTGTAGCTTTTGTCCTTGTCAAATAGGAAAACTGAATTGAAAATAAACTAACTTTGAACTTGAACTTCCGAACTAAATTTCGAAGAATAGTATTTCTCAAAAGAAGGCATGAAAAAGAATTGAAATTCCTTACTACAATGCAAGGAATTTAAATTCCACTATATGCGGAATTGGACTCCCGAACTAAATTTCGAAGAATGAACTAAGCGCATATATGTAATTTGGTCAATTTCCAAATCTTTAAGATCTCACCGGATTCCAACCAACCAAATACTACGATAAAGTTCGCTACATATTGAATCCCAATACAAGATCTCCATCCTAAACAACCTGAGTTTTTCATCATCCCCCCATCATCAGAGACGAACCGAGAAATTTTTTCATACAGTAGCACCATATAATATAGATTTTTTTTTTATAAAAAGCACGGTTTTAATCGATGTGTCTTCATCTTTTTACCGACGTTCAATATTGATTGATGCGTTTTTAGCCTAATTCCATGATTTCGAGAGATTTTTAAAGTTTTTTGCTTGATTTCGAGGTATTTTTAAGTTTTTGTTATCGATTTCCATTATTTATGCTATATTTATGCTATTAAATCGTATTAATAAAATTAAATTGTATTAATATAGTTAATCTTTTAAGAAAGTTAAACAATCAAATCATACAATAATATTCTATTTTATTTATTTTGATATCGTTATATGTGTGTGTATAAAAGTATTTTTTTTTCTTATCATAAAAGGACAAAAAAATGACAAATGGCGAAAATGGTCCTTGATTTAACGAAGTTAACGGAGATGTTAGTCAGAAGGACCATGACCAAAACAAATTGAATACCACAAGGACCAAATCCACAATAAACATAGAATGAGGACCATGGTCAAAGAAATCACAAAACCACAGGGACCAAATCCACAATTCACTCTAAAAAATATGATCTTGTAAGCATCCTCTCAATCTGCAAAAGTCTCAAAGTCATGTCAAAGCAACTTTATTCACAAATTTATTGAAAAATAAAAGACATAAAGCAATAAAACATTGAAAGTACAAGTTCTGATCTGAAGTAATCAGAAGTCATATCGTTACTCCTTTTGTTATACTCATAGACTCCCCCTAAAATCATGCATCACAAAAATTTAACATTAAAGTAAATGCAACAAGTCTATAAACTCCCTTTCAGAATAATGATGATCAACTTAGAATCTTGTCTCACTCCCCCTGAGATCATGAACAACATGTTAAAGTGCAGATATCCTTTCAGAAATAGTTATAAAGAAATGATGAAAAATTACAATAAAAGAAACTTTAATAGGTAATTACTGATTAGATCTTGAGATTTAGCATACCAAGCTTAGACACAAGAAAACTGAATCTCTTTTCATCTAAAGGTTTGGTAAACAAATCTGCAAGTTGATAATCAGTTTTTACAAAGTAAAGTTCTATTGTACCTTTTTCTACATTATCTTTAATAAAATGATACCTAACATCAATGTACTTTGTTTTAGTGTTTTGCACAGGATTAGCTGATATGGCGATAGCACTCTTCGAGTCACAATAGATCGGTATTTTATCAAACTTGAATCCATAGTCTCGAAGTTGTGTCCTCATCCACAAGACCTGAGAGCAGCAACTTGCAGCAGCTACATACTCTACTTCTGTAGTCGAAGTGGAAACACAAAGTTGTTTCTTTGACGCCCAGCTAACGAGCTTGTCTCCAAGGAATTGAATATGACCTAAAGTGCTCTTCCTGTCCAACATGCACCCTGCATGATCTGCGTCTGAATAAGCAGTTAGTTCAAACCCTGTATCCTTAGGATACCATAGACCAAGATCTGTAGTCCCCTTCAGATATCTAAAAATCCGTTTGACAGCAGCCA
Source organism: Arctium minus (assembly GCA_954870635.1). Taxonomy (NCBI): domain Eukaryota; kingdom Viridiplantae; phylum Streptophyta; class Magnoliopsida; order Asterales; family Asteraceae; genus Arctium; species Arctium minus. The sequence goes on along the minus strand of OX941091.1, from coordinate 70,990,755 downwards.
AATGAGATTCTTTAGGATCAGCCTGATATCTAGCACACAAGCATGTTGAAAACATTATATCTGGACTACTTGAAGTAAGATACATTAAAGAACCTATCATGCCTCTATAAGTACTAACATCAACAACTTTTCCCGAAGGATCAGTGCCAATCTTAGTACCTGGTGCCATTGGGGTTCCAATAGGTTTGCAATTTTCCATTTTGAATTTCCGAAGAATATAAAAAATGTACTTAGATTGATTAATGAAAATCCCCGTTGAAAACTGTTTGACTTGTAATCCGAGAAATAAATTCATCTCTCCCATCATACTCATCTGAAAACGTGACACCATAAGGCTTGAAAAATTCTTACAGTATTTAGGATTAGTTGAGCCAAATATAATATCATCGACATATATCTGAATAAGAATGATATCGGATTTTTCCTTTTTGATAAACAAAGTGGTATCGACTTTACCTTTCGAAAAGCCTGACTTGACCAAGAATTTTGATAATACCTAATACCAGGCTCGAGGCGCTTGTTTTAACCCATAAAGTGCTTTATCCAAGATGTAGACATGATCTGGTTTATCTAGATTCATAAAGCCTTCTTGTTGTGAAATGTAGACTTCCTCCTTAAGTATGCCATTCAGAAAGGCAGTCTTCACGTACATTTGATAGACAGTGAAGTTCTTGTGAGCTATATAGGCTAGAAACATACGAATTGCCTCTATACACGCTACTGGAGCATACGTCTTGTCATAGTCTATGCCTTCCTCTTGCCTATATCCCTTGGCAACAAGTCTTGCTTTGTTCCTTATAACAATACCATCTTCGTCCTTTTTATTCTTGAACACCCATTTAGTGCCGATAACGGTTTTTCCTTCTGGTTTTGGCACTAGTCTCCATACCTTCAGGGCTTCAAACTGGTTTAACTCTTCTTACATAACAGACACCCAATCCGAATCAGCTAGAGCTTCTGATACTCTAGTAGGCTCTATCTTGCTGAGGAATGAGTCATGCATACATTGATTCAAAGTTGCTGACCTAGTTTGCACCGGTTTGTTGAGATCTCCAATTACTTGATGAAGAGGGTGCTCTTTGGTCCAGCGATGTTCATGAGGGAGTGGAGTAGATGAAGATTGATCATGATTATCATCTAAGAATCCATTATCAACTTCTTCATTTTGTACATCATGAGGGATGGATTCAGTTGAAGTAATTGGTGCAGAAGCTTCAGTAGGTACAACTTGTTCAGTCTGTTGATTTATCCTTACAGCACATCCTACTGACTCAGCAACTTCTGGCTCATCATTAGTAGATACAACTGCAACTATTGGAGTAGGCATTTGAACTAGAATAACTTGCTGAATCGGGGAATTTGATTCAGTAAAACTTCTGAAGTGATTGGATGATTAGCCGTTGAATCTTCCATCCTGTCAATCACAACAGGTTTATGCACATTAGACCCAATATATTAATCATAAAACAATTCAAATAAAATATCTAAATCAGATAAATGAGTAGTAGACGTTGATGCTTCATCTGATTTGTTCTTTTCAGATACAGGTTCTGAACTAAGTTGTCCAGAAGCTAACACTCCGGTTACCACGGGTTCTGAACTGACTTGTTCAGAAGCCATTTCCTCATCAAATGTGACGTTTACGCTCTCGATAACAGTCTTTGACTTCTTCAAATATACTCGATATGCAGTAGATGTAGAAGAATATCCAATGAAGATGCCCCCATCTTCCTTAGCACTGAACTTGTTGAGATTCTCTCTGTCGTTTAGCACAAAACACTTACAACCAAAAATATGAAAATATTTGATGGTTGGTGTTCGGTTGTTGATCAACGCATACAGAGTCTTTTGAAATCTGCGGTGTATCATGGAACGGTTTTGAGTGTAGCATGCAGTCGAAATAGCTTCTGCCCACAAAAACAGAGGTAAGTCTGATTGGATGAGCATAGTGCGAGCGGCCTCGACTAGCGTTCGATTTCGCCTTTCGACTACTCCATTCTGTTCAGGCGTACGAGCAACAGGGTATTGATGTGATATCCCGACCGATTCGAGATACTCTTCAACAGTTCTGTTTTTGAACTCTGTGCCATTATCAGTTCTGAGAAGCTGGACTGGTTTCTGCATATTCACCTGGGTAGTCTTCAGAAATGTAATGAGTACTTCGGGCGTCTCATCTTTTGAACGTAGAAATTCGACCCATGTGTATCGCGAACAATCGTCCATGATAACAATAACATATTTCTTTCCGCCTAAGCTTTGCGTTCGCATCGGACCACAAAGATCCATATGTAACAACTCTAATGGAGAATTAGTATTAGGTTCAGGCTTCGGTTTATGTGGAGCTCTCTTCATCTTTCCTTTTTCACACGCTGCACACAAGTGTTCCTTTTCATATCTCACCTCAGGAAGTCCATTCACCAATCTGCCTTTGACCAATTTGTTGATGTAACGAAAATTCAGGTGTGACAGCTGTCGATGCCAAAGCCAACTTTGCTGCATCGAGGCTTTTGTCAGTAAGCAAACCTGATTGTTAGTCTGGACCTTTGAGAGATTGATGGTGTAGAGGTTTGACTTGCGAGTACCAACTAAGAGTTCTTTTCCGTCTTCAGTTCGCACCGAGCAACTCTTAGCTTTGAAATTTACCTCTAACCCTTTGTCGCAGAACTGACCAATACTGAATAGGTTGCTCCCTAATCCTTCGACATAGCTCACCTTTGTTATCGTTACTTTGTCGTGTACCACATCACCATAGCCCAAAATTGGTGAAAATTGATCATTGCCGAATCTTACATTTCCACTGAATTTCTCTGTATAATTAGACAATAAAGCTTTCTGCCCGGTCATATGCTTGGAACAACCGCTATCCAAGTACCACATATGCCGGGTCTGCAAGAGAAATCAGGAAACAACAGATTTAGGTACCCATTTAAAAACGGGTCCTAACAGATTAGCACAAGATTTTGGTATCCATTTGAATATGGATCCTCTTTTCCTTTGAAAACTTTTGAAAACATTTGATTTAGAAGAATAAACATGATAAGATCCAAACCAATCATTAGAATAATGATGACAAGCAAAATCATTCCACCGATAAGTATAAGATTGAGTAGTAGGATGAGATAATTGGAACAATTGCTTTATTGAATATCGCTTGTAAGGAATTACAAGGTTTTGTTTATTGAAAGCAACTTTACCAATTACATCATTAACACTACTATCAGATCTATCAGTAACTACATCAGGAATTGATTCCGCCTTCTCATCAGTCTTCTTTTTAGGTCGCCATTCAGTTCTCTCTTCAGACATTTTCTTTCTTATATCTGAAACAAAGAATTTAGATTTATTAGGAAAATCAGATTTCTGAGATTGATTTTTCTTGTGTTTACCATTGTTGATCCGTTTCTGTGAGCGCTGTTTCTTATGTTTCTTACCTTTAGCATAGTAATCAGCATTCACAGAAACTGATTCACCAACCTTAGTTGATGATTCACCTTTTTCATAAACACTTGGTAAAACTTGACCATTAACAACGAAAGTAGAATGATATGGAAGATTAGCATTGAAATCAAACATATCAATCTCATTCACACACCCTTCATCAGAATTTAAGAAATCATTTGCAGACTCAAATAAATCATCAAAATTACATTCAGAAGTATGCGGTGCTTTAGAGGATGTAGAACACTCTTTAGATTCAATTTTAAAAACTGTGTTCTTTATAACTGTTGAAAATACAACTTTTTCAATGTCAGCCAATAATCTTTCATCAGATAAAGTATTTTCAAGCTCGATTATTTTGCTTTCTAAAATGAGTGGAGGAACATAAATTTTAGCTTCAACAGGTTTTGCCTCCAACTCCTTTGACGAATAACTTTCAAAATAATCATTTGAAAGACATTTTGGCTGATCTGAAATTTAACTATCATTCAGCTTTTGATAGCAAAATGGTAGTTGCATTTTCTTTAAGTTCTTTCTTTTCTCATCCTCTTTAGCTTCTACTTCATCAGGTGATTTGGTAATAAATTTGGGATTAAAATGAGGATATTTTCCAGCCACAAAAAGATAATCAAAATTATACAAAGCTGGTTATTTTCTGATAGCTTTCTTTAGATAGTGTGGGTTTTCGTAACCGAGACCCCACTTCTCTCTAACGTCAACTTCCTCATTCGGGGTGTTAAGAAAAATAGTTTGATCTGTTTGACCTCTTGTATAAAGTTTGGCTTCCAAACCATTTACCTTCTTTGTTAAGTTCTTGTTTTCAACCTACAATTTATAAGCATTTAGAACATATTCTTGCTTTTTAGAAACAGACTTAGACAATTTAGATTCAAAATTAGAAATCTTATTTTCAAAACAATCTTTTTCAAGTTTAAAATCAGAAACAGATTTGCGAAGAGAATCAATCAAATCTTTGTTCCCAACAACTTGCTTGTTAAGATCAAAGATCTTTTGATTTTTCTTTTCAACTCTGTTCTTTTCCTTTTTCAGTTTCTTTTGAAGATCTTAAAGTTCGACCATCATAGCTTCCATTTTAACCATAAAATCAGATTTAGAAAGATTAAGTACCTCATCAGCAGTTTCTTCATCCGAATCATCATACTTCACTGTGTCGCCCATCAAACACATGTGAGCTGATTCTTCTTTTACCTCTTCATCTGAATGATCTAGCCAAAACTCGTCTTCCGCCAACAATGCCTTGCCAGCTTCCTGTTGTTTGGCCAAGAGCATTTTGTTCTTGTAGTATTCTGAGTTCCGAACCTTCGGCTTCCGACAATATTTGGCATAATGACCGACTTTGCCACAGTTGTAGCACTTTATCAGATCATATGTCTTCTTTTCAACACCAGCATAGTCATTCAGATATTTCTTCTTCTCTTCCGGCTTTCTCTCCACATACCGGTTCTCCTCATATCTTCTACCTTCAACCTTTTCCCGATGTTCATGATTCTTTGAACTTGATGAAGAATACCTCTGTGTGTTTGAACCCGGTTTCTTATAGAATTTCTTCTGGAATGCTCGGGTCAGGAGAAGCATAGCTTGTTTGAGGTTTTCTCCATCATCACTATCTGAAGCAGACTCAGAATCAGAACTGGGAATTACAACTTTCTTCTTCTTTTTCTTCTCTTTCTTTTCTTTCTCCTTCTCTCCAGCTACCAAGGCTATTGGGTCAGATACTTTTTCGGCTTTCTTCTTTTCAGCTCTTTTCTCTTCCACCTCTTCCTCATTCTGACGTAAAGTCTCGTAGACTTCATGAAGAGGTATGTCGCTCAAGTCCTTCATCTACTTCATCCGACGAGTATGTTTCTTCCATTCCGGTTGCAGAATGCTTAGGAACTTGACATTGTTTTCTATCTGCTTCTTCTTCACTTTGTTCTTTGAGAGTTCATTCAGAAGAAGCACAAACCTCTCATAGGTTTCCTCTAGGCTCTCATTTTCTTTTGCATTAAACTCTTCGTAGCTATTTATGCAGTTAGCCACCTTCATTTGATTGCCTACTTTGGAACCCATCATCATCTTTTGTAACTGATCCCACATTTTCTTTGCATTCGCCTTGTAGCTATCTATCTTGATATATATATCATTCGGAATACTCTGGAGTAGAAGAGATCTTGCTTGCTTGTCTGCTTTAAACCGGCTTTTCTGCTCCTCAGAATATTGTGCAAAATCCATCGGAACAGTTCTCATCCTTTGCACTCTGTCCTCGTCACCATCCTCACTGTCTGAGGATTCATCATCAAGTAGTTGAACAGTAGGAGGTATCATGGGTCCTTCTGTAATTGAAAGCAGAATGTTTTCCCCATTTGCATGCCGATCAACAAAATCCAGAAATCGATCTTTCCATTGTTCGTATTCCCCCTTGAATAGAACAGGAGGCTTTACGTCCGTACCGATAGAAAGAGCATATTTGGAAGTCATCCTGTTTCAAAATATAAACAATAAGAAACTTGAAATTGACCGTTAGTCCACTAGAAATCACAAAGATACAAAAAAATCTTGAAATAAGAATTCAGGAACTTTGATCACAATCAGAACTATGTGATTTGAACTGATCGTTCAAGAAGTGCAGATCAAATTTGAAATAACTGGCAAAAATTGACTAAGTACAGAAACTCGCAGATCACTAAAGAAGGCTTGAAACTCGCAGACGCCTAAACACTCAGATAACTATTCACTGAGAAACCCGCAAGTTGAATCGTGCGCGTTTGGAGAATCCGCAGATGCCTACTTGCATGTTTCAAGAACTCGCAAGGTAAACTCGCAGACTGAAACTCGAAGATGCTCAAACTCGCAGACTGAAGAATAAACACGCAAACTTCAATTTGCGCGTTTCTAGAACTCGCAAATAGCACTTTGCGCTTTTCCGACCAAAATCAAGATCTTTCAGATTGCGCGTTCTTCCGATTAATCTTGCGCGTTTTGTAGATCTTGCGTGTTCTTGGGTTTCTTTGCGCGTTCTTGGCCTGATCAATCAAAAATCAAGTAATTCTTGATTTCTGATTCTGAAACTTGCACAATTTCTTCACGAAGCAATACTAAGCACTATTACAACACTGAAATACAAATACAATTGAAAAATTACAATGATTAAGTGCAATACAGTGTTCGACTATCAAGTTTCAAGAAAACAACATTTTGATCAAATTGATCAATCTAGAAGTGAAATTAGTCTAAGTGATCTGAATGAGATTTGATCCTAGTGATAATACACACACAATCAAATCAAATTCTTGATTTAATTGTGCAAAAACAAGAAAATCAGAGATCAAACAGTAACTTTCAGTCGACTAATTTTTTTTTCAAGAAATCTTCAAATTGATCTGAATCTGCTCCTTGTTTGCTCTGATACCAATTGTGTGTCCCTGTTTCAAGATTCAAATCACAATTAATCAAAACAAACAATATGATTCAAACTATCTGTTTCAATTCAATTTTCAATTCAAAGTGTTTACAACTTTCTCTCTCTACAAATCTCTTTCTCTCTCTAAAACTCTCTCTGACAGATACGTATATTCCTTCTAGTTATCTATCTATTAAACAGCAAATGAAAGACTATTTATACCCACAATCTAAAACAAGGAAAACAAAAACAAATACAAGTGACTTTGACTTTTATTACAAAAAACTTTGACTTTCCATGAGAGTTTGACTTTCCAGCTTTGACTTCTTGTAGTTTGACCTCTAGTCTTAATGATCTTGTATCCAACATATTTCTACTCTAACACGTAGGTAGCACATGAAGATACGATGGACAAGTGTAGCCCATCGGTTGATTCGACCTGACACCAAATCTCATATAAATAGCGATCTTCGCCGAATCCTTTCCTTTTTACGCATTCGTATCTCTTAGAGAGAGAGATATCCCATATTTTCGCCATAGAACCTGCAAAAATCCTTGCCAAAAATTAAGTTTGAGGTTAGAGCTCCATATAAGGTATGATCTCTATAACCTTGTTTATGCGTCTAAAGTCTTTAACCCAGAAACCTAGGAAAAACTGGGAGGTTTTTAGGTTTTTCCAAGCCACAGCCTCTGTCTTGGATTTTGTGATGGCACTCAATCCTGTTAGCACCATTAATGTAGAGGAGGATGTCGAGACCTTCCAACTCTTGGACGGAATTCCTGTGGTTGTGAGGCTCAATCCTCCGGCTCTCCTGAGGCCGGAGCAATGCCCGAACGGGTATTTCGTCTTATAAGAGTATCCGTTCAAAATAGGGTTCACCTGGCCCTATTCGCCATTGTCAAGATCGTTTCTAACGATCTTCGACTTGTCATCGGGGCAGATGATGCCCCAATTCTGGCGGATCGTTCAAGTCATTGAACGACTGAAGACTGATTAGGCGTCACCCTTCACTGTTAATGACCTCCTCTTGGCCTATACGGTCAAGGTGGAGGCGAACCACCGTTATAGCCTCTTTTCTCGATATAGATTGGTTAGGACCCTGGTTCAGGCGACCGCGGTCAACGACCATAAATGGAAGACACGGTACGTCTTCGGTCGCTTGTCGTCACTTGGTGACGATGATCAGTTGCTCACCAGTGGGTGGAACACCCAAGGCAAGATTTGATTTTTGTTTTTGTCATTTAATTTTTAACACTAATCGCTAGTTTTTTTTTGTGTCTAACAATCTCTTTGTGTTTGTTTTTTCAGCGATCGACTTCACTGGAGTCGCACCTTCTGCATACTCGACTGTGAAGGTTGAGAGGTTCCTCGAATACAACGTCAAGGATCGTTCCTTCTTCACTCGGTCGCTAGTGGACGAGGATGAGGATGACGAAGTGACCTTCGTCGGGACTTTCGCGGCCCCTCCCGCTGAAGAAGAAGAAGAAGAGAAGTTACGAGGAAGATGTCGTGAGAAAACAAATGACGGGCAAGTGTAGAACTTCACCGCTTTTATCGTAAGTTCGTTTTTGTCGTAAGGTCTAGTCATTTTATATGTCACTTACTTGTCATGAAATTGTTTTTCGTAAGGTCTAGTCATTTAGACATCATTTACTTGTCGTAAAATAAAGTCTAGTCGTGTAGACGTCACTTACTTGTATCGTAAGATCTAGTCGACTAACGTCACTTACTTGTATTTTGCAGGAGATTCGACTCCTAAACCGACGACTGGCCTCTCGAAGAGAGAGGCGCTGGACCAACTCGCTTGTAAAGGGCGAGAAATGAAGAGAAAGGCTCCCCCGACATCTTGGTCGGGGGTCAAAAAGACCAAGACGGTTCCGAGGGTACCGTCTTCAAAGAGCGTCGACCCTGAGGTCGTCGTTACGGAGGTGGCATCGTGGATGCCACGCCGGTGTCTTCGGCCCCACAACCAGGGGTGGGGACCTCTTCGTCGCAAGACAAGGGGAATTGTCCTCAGGTCGAGGAGGACCCGAACCTGATGTCGGTCGACTTTAAGTTGCCGACTGGCTTTATGTCGACCGAAAACTTGGATAAGAAGGAGATGTTCCCGCATCTGAACTTCCTGCCGACGTTCCTTGATCGCTTTAGGGCATCACGGTCGAGGATATGGGAGCCAGCGTCACTGGACTCTCCTTTATGGTAAGTAATCCTAAGTTACTTCTTCTTTTTTTGGCTGTTTTAGTTTCGATCATGCGATCTAACTATTACTGTGCTTTTGCAGGCTTTCCAAGCGTCCTTGGCCCTCAAATCACGTCTTGACGACGTGAGGAGGTTGGTCCCCAAGGCCTTGGACCGAGAGAAAAAGGTTGTGGCCAAAGCCTGGGAGGCGGAGGCCAAAAGGGAGGAGTACTCCATTTGTCTCGACAACGCCCGCAACAAGCTAGAGAGTCGTCAGACACAAGAAGGAGGAACTCCAAGGGTGTTTGAAGGAGGCCCTTGACCGAGCTTCCGCGGCGGAGGCAGAGATGGAAGCGACCAAGGCAGTCTCGGCTGTGAATGTAAAAGAAGCCGAGACCCTTAGGTCAGAGTTGGGCGCAACAAAAGAGCAGGTCACGGCTCTAGAGGAGAAGGCGGCGTCCATCGATGCGTTCACTCGACTCAGGGTTCGTGCGGCCATCATGCGACGCCACTTGATGGGGAAGAACCCTATGGCAGTGGCCGAGGAAGAAGTGACGTTCTTCCTCCAATTTGTTGGGGTTGAGAGAGATCTCGACTCCGAAGACGAACAAGAGGTCGAGGCTAAGGGTGGCGCCTAGAGAGGTGGAGATGCTGAAGGCGCGACCCAGTAGCAATAACAACAGCAGGATCAGTCGGCTCCTTAGTATAGTTTTTGTAATTTTTCTTTTTTTGTCTTTTCAGTCGGACGACCGTTGGTGGTCGTGCCTACCTCTGTAATCCCTTTGAATATCAATATATGGAATCTTTTGACAAATGGCTTGTCGTTATTTCAATCATCATAACAATCAATCCATACACAAAATTTGCATAAGTAATTTAGGACAACCATAGACTACGAGAGATAATGGAAAATATTTTCTAGGTAACTCACGACATCAAACATGTTTGAACATAAGCCAATGAACTTGAGACTGGGCAAATAAATGACTTTATTAAGGAACTTGCGACTGGCACAAGTAATAAACCTTTCGATCAATTAAATCATAGAACTTGCGATCAGGGCAAGTAATAAACCTGTCGAATGATTAGATCAAACTTAGGTCAAGAGAAATTGCATACAGGGCAAGTAAGATATATTAACCCAAAATAGGATTAAGGAACTTGCAAGACTACTTCACAACCGTAGACCAAGGAGAAAGGGGTCTGTCCTGTAGACCTACGAGGCATCGTATGGCTGGCCCAAAGAACTGTCAGAAGTTCTTCGACCCATTTGCCTTTAGCTGCTTTGAGTCTTTTCCTTATAGAATTGATGATCGATTTGTTTCTTGACTCAGCAAGTCCGTCCGATTGAGGATAACGAGGGGTCGAAGTTGTAAGTTTGATGTTACGATCTTCACAGAACTGTCGAGTCCTGTTGCTTATAAATTGTGACCCGTTATCGCATATGTTTGGGTAAAATTTCACAAGTCACGACCGACGTAAGAAAACCAAACGTCTCTAGTCTAGAGACCATTCTTGTATTAAGATAAGGTCCTGACGATCACACACACCGAGGACCATAGTCGTCACCTATGACAACGGTTCGTAAGTTTCTCTCGACCGCTTCCAGGAAGTCACTCGACGACTCCTATCTAGCGACCACTGTAACGTAACTAATGATTATGTCATTTATTATCCACGACCGTTTTCTTTTATGGTTCTTTATTATAGGTATCAAAGCGCATAATGGCCAACGGATATAACATACGAACATCATCAAGATCAATCATTATCAAGACCGTTGGACATTCAATGCTCATTTATGACGACCAAAAGCTATATATACAAGGCTTGAAGAATCATTCGAGACAACACCAATCAACCAGAACTCCTCTGCAACACTCAAGAACATTCAACTTGTTTTCTCTTAAGCAAGAACTCTCGACAAATCGCTCCTATCACACGACGAATAGTTGCAAGCTTACGGTTTACTTATTTCTGTCTGTATTATTGTCATTTGTACTTTCGATCACTCCCTCTAAAGGATGACGTCCCAGTTTGACGTCCATAGTGCACTTGACGATCTCTGCTATCGTCCGCGGTTTTTACTCTCGATGGGGTTTTCCGCGTCACCAAATTCTTTGTCTTTTATTTGCTTTTATTTACTGTCGTACGATTTATCGATCTATCGCTTACTTTAGTTGTTAAAGATCCACACCGACCTTAGATCTTCTTTTGGACGATTTTTGGCATTAATAGTTTGGCGCCCACCGTGGGGCCCCAACTAGAGTAAACTCCTCGACAAAAAGTGCGGCTTACTAACAGTTTTAGTGCAACTATTTTGACTAGCAGGATCATGGACGCTCTGGGAACTCAAGCCCACATCATTGCTCAAATGCGTATGGAACTTGATGCTGCTCGCAGTCGCATTAACGATCTGGATGAGCAGAATCGCAGAGCAGCTGAAGAACTTTCAATAACGAGGAATCAAAACGTGGGAAACAAATTTGGGCCTCAGTATGGTCTAAGACCACCTTTTTACATGCCTTTTGCAGGTTTTCAACCTCCATTACCTCCATACCCTAGGCTGACTCAAGGTACTGGAGCAGCCACAGGAGTCGCCACTTTCTCTATCCCGACGATTTAAACGATGCCACCACCAACGGCAACATTTCCATCGATGTTCATGCCTCCCATGCACGCACCAATCAAATATGATGATGAAGAGACATCGCATCGCAACGGGTTTTTTTCCAAATACAGGTGTCACATCTCAAGACTCTGGATTTGTGCCAGTTTCGCTCCCGACGAGCAATGGTTTCAATCTGGACGATCCTGTCGCACGACGACTGAAACAATTAGAAGAATAGGATGAGAAGATGCTGTCGCTACTCGTAAAGCTTCCAGGGGCTACTGTGCCTGTGGACATTGAACCAAGGACCGGATTTCAAGCATCACCTTTTGTCGACGAAATCTCCATGGTCATCGTCCCAAAAAAGTACAACATCCCGACGTTCACTCCGAAGTACTCCAGAATTAGCGATCCGACCAAGAATATCGCACAGTATAAACAGTTGATGTGGATTGTGTCGATACCTCATAAGTATCAGGAGGCCTGTATGTGTAAAAGCTTTGGTGCTACTCTCACGGGTGCTGCACTTCAATGGTTCATTAACTTGCGACCCAAGTCTATCGGCAGTTTCGCTGAGCTAGTTAACCAATTCTTTCAACAGTTTACTAGCAGTCGTAAGATGGAAAAGCAGACTAGCGACCTCTATTACATCACTCAGAAGACAGGCGAGTTAGTTCGGAACTACTTCAATCGTTTCAATTCTGAGATGATCAGCGTACGAAATTGTGACGACCAGACTGCGATCGAGGCTTACAAGCGAGGTCTCGATGACAATTCAGACCTATATATGGATCTGACAAAGTATCCACCGGAAAACTTCGAAGACGTTCGAGCTCGGACACTAGCCTACATGCAGATCGAAGACGACGCGACCTTCCGTCGGAAGCACTTCAAGATAAGAAAGCATTGAGCGTCAAGAAGCCAGACTTCAAGGCTAGACCGATCTCCAAGGTCGAGACGTCCAAACAAATCTCGAATGTAAGATTTGATAAAAGGAAGAATGCACCGACGAATAAGTTCCCCCAATATCTTAATATTTCATCTTACGGATTCAATGGAACATCTAAAGAGGTGGTCGAAGCACTAAAGAACATCCAGACCAATGTCAAATGGCCTCTAAAAAGTGAAAGAGATGACACCAAGAAAGACAAATCCAAATGGTGCAACTTTCATAACAACCATGGCCACGGAACAGACGATTACATCGCCTTAAGACGAGAATTGGCTTGGCTCGTACCAAAAGTCCACCTGCAAGACTTGCTAGGCGAAAATGTTCGGCCTGCTTCACCAGAACATTCAAAATTCATTAATTGCGTGACTGGAGGTTCCGATATATGTAGATTAATTTACTCGGAAACCAAGCAACACGCTAGTCGAGGACCGGAAGAACTTCCCGTCTCACGATCGTCGCGACCAAAACATGAACTGGAGCTGGAGGCTATGCCTATAAGCTTCGATCAAGAAGATCTCAACGAATAATGGAAAAAACATCACAATGGCTTAATCAATTCAGCTTGCAATCGGGAACTGCTTGACTAAAAGAATCCTGGTCGACGGAGGAAGTTCTGCCAATATCATTTTCCTTAGCACGATTAACGTTATGGGAATTGACAAGTCAGAAATTGTGCGACATTCGATGGTCCTTGTGGGCTTCAATGGAGACATGGCTAACACCATCGGGGAAATTACTCTCCCAGTATTCGCTAAAGGGGTCAACAAGCAGACCAAATTCAACGTCATAGACTACTCATCAGCATACAATATTATCCTAGGGTGACCTTGGATTAATGATATGAAAGCTGTTTCGTCGACATATCATCAGACGATCAAGTTCCTTACGCCCCGGGGTGTTCAAGAAGTTAAAAGCGAGCAAAATATGGCACGAGATTGCTACAAAGTTACGACGAAACCTTGAAAGTAGAGTATCTAGCAATTACAGAACCAGGTTGATCCTGACATCATTGACGACTATCGACTGGAAGAAGTTGTATTGGATAAGGATAAACCTGACAGGGTCATTTTCATAGGCACGTCTCTCGAGCCTTCCTTAAAAGAATCACTGATTTCTTTTTTGTAGAATAATGCCGACTGTTTTGCCTGGACACACGAGGATATGGTTGGCATCGGCCCTGAGGTCATCTCACATCAACTCAATGTCAATACGTCATTCAATCCAGTCAAACAAAAGCGACGCAAATTCGCTCCTGAGCGAAACGAAGTAATCAACGAAGAAGTCGACAATCTACTCAAGACTGGGAAAATTCGGGAAGTAAAATATCCCGAATGGTTAACAAATATCGTGGTCGTACAGAAGAAGAACAGGAAGTGGATAGTATGTATCGGTTTCACCAATCTCAACAAGGCTTTTCCTAAAGACCCGTTCCCATTACCTCACATTGATGCTATGGTCGACGCAATTGCCGGACATGAACTCTTAACGTTCATGGACGCATATTCGGGATACAATAAAATCCTAATGCATCACGACGACCAAGGGAAGACGGCGTTCATGGTAGACAAAGGGATTTACTGTTATAAGGTCATGCCTTTCGGTCTCAAGAATGCATGATCAGCATACTAGCGACTGGTCAACAGGATGTTCAAAGAGCGTCTTGGCGACACAATGGAAGTATACATCGACGATATGTTAGTGAAATCAAAACAAGTGATCGATCATATCGATCATCTAAAACAATCATTCGACATTCTCAAGAAGTATCATATGAAGCTCAATCCAACGAAATGCTCCTTCGGAGTAAGTGCAGGGAAATTTCTGGGGTACATGGTCACCCGTCGTGGGATTGAGGCCAATCCCGACCAAATAAAGGCAATCATGGACATTAAGTCCCTGCGTAACCTTTAAGAGGTCCAACGACTTACTGGACAAATTGTGGTATTAAACAGGTTTATTTCTCGATCTTCAGATAAATGCCACCTATTTTATAATGTTTTGAGAAAAAATAGGGGCTTTGAATTGACGAGCGACCATGAAAATGCTCTCCAAAAACTTAAGGAGTCATGGCGTCGCCACCTTTACAGTCGAAGCTCGAAGACTACGAGGTCCTCCAGATTTATCTAGCAGTTGTTAGCCCCAATTCAGTAAAGTAAAAGTATTGAAAATATCCCAAGTCTTCCTCTGAAGACAATCAGAGACTGCTGCCAAGAAAGCCAAGTCTACCTCTGAAGTCAGTTCAGAGATAGACTCTTCAGCCGAGAAGAGATCAGAGATAGCTTCATCAGAGGTCTATGTCAGAGCTCTGAAGACACTCTCTCTGAAGATCAAGCTGAAGAATTCTACAAGTGTTGACAGAAGAACAGATGACACGTCATTAGTGATAAGATTTACTTTTTAGAGTAGGTCACTGTTCAAGCATGTCTTGAGCTTACCTTTTAGGTAAGACACTGTTCAAGCATGCTTCTTATGTCAGGATAGTACACTGTTCACTTTATGGTCCTATAAATAGGACCATCACTCCATTGACAAAAGTGTGCTTTTAAAATATCTTGTATCTGATTCATCTTTAATATATTGGAAAGTATTCTAAAGAAGATCTATTACGATTTATACATCTTATTTGAACTATGATATTGAATCTGATTTGATATTTAAACTATATTGCTTCCGCTGTTCTTCTTCTTCTTCTTCTTCTTTTTTTTATTATTGTTTATATCATTGTTATAAGATTAAATCTGGGATCCAACAATGGGTATCAGAGCTTCCTTTGTTTTCTAAACAAAGAAAGATCATATCTGCATACTCGGATAGATTTATATCTTACTGATTCAAGCTTTCAAAATCTGTGCATGTTCATATAAACCTTGGTTTATTTAAAAGAACTCCATATGCTCTAGGTTTGAAAGTAACTCACAATTTTACTTGTTGATAAAAGATCTTCTTAGAAAAGCATGAACACTTCAAATTTTCATCTTTTCTTCACAATGGCAAATTCCAGTATAAGTGCCATTTATACAGCTGGATCATTAACCAAACCTCCTACACTTCTAAGGGATGAATATCCCCAATGGAAAATAAGAATGGTAAATTTTTTGGAAGGTATGGACAGGGATATTTTAAGATCAGTGAATGATGGACTTCACCAACCAATGGTGTTGGTACCAAGAGTTCCAACAACAACAGATACTGCTGAAATACCTGCATACTATGAAAAGAAAACTTCAAATTTCACTAATGAAGAAACTAAAATGGTGGAAAATGACTCCAAAGCTGTTAGATTACTAATTATGGCCATTCCCAATGATATCTTTCAAGAACTTGATTCTTGTGTAACTGCAAAAGAGATATGGGATCAGTTGTTAAACCAACTTGAAGGTGGCCTACAAACTCAGAAAAACAGAAGAAATATTTGCATTAATGAGTACCATGACTTTCATGCACTACCTGAAGAAACCTTGCACCAAACATACTCAAGATTCAACATTCTCATCAATAAATGAAAAAAGTTTGGAGTTATGAGGACAAAAGAAGAAAACAATGTTCTTTTCCTTAAAAGCTTAAATCAAGAATGGTCACAACTGTCCATGTCAATACAGGCCAATCAAAATCTTGAATCTTGGTCATTGACAGATATTTTTGGCACTCTTGTTGCTCAGGAAAAAGAAGTTGTTAAACAAAAATCAAAAACCTCTTTAGGTGGACCACTTGCCCTCATTTCAAAACAAAAATGTGAGTCAAAAGAAAGTCACAATGAAGAAACAAAGAACTCTAGAGAGAAGTCAAAAAGAAAATCCAAAAAGGCCATGATATCTGAAGAAATTGATCATTCAGACTCAGACTCAGATGAAGACATTAACGCTTTTGCCAAATCTCTTGCCTTGATTACTCATCAATTCAACAAGAAGTTTGTCAAGAAAGTTTTTGAAGGGAGGAAAGATAATGAAGAAAGAAGAGAAAATCCAGAAAGAAGATTTCAGAAAGCTGATTATCAACAAGAGCCCAAATCCACTCTGCATAATGATCAAAAGGGAGTTCATTTCATTAATCATGAAGCTGCTCAACAATCAAGAACTCATCAACCATTTCAACCAAAGTATCCTCAATCTCAGAGGTACTTCCAGCCCCAACCACAAGTTCAGAAGACAGAAACAGTTGCTGCTCTTCCACCAAACCAGAATGATGTAAGATGTTTCAAATGTGAAAAACTAGGCCATTTTTCTGCAAACTGCAGAGGTAGACTTATCAAAGATCAAGACTACTACAAAAACAAGTATAAATACAATGTCAGAGAAAAGGTACTTGTTGTAGAAATGGAAGACTGGTTGTCAGACTCTACAAGTGATGGAGAAGAAGAGCCTACCAACCTCTGTGGTATGGCTATTGCAGATGGTGATCAGACTGACGGATCATCAGAGGACTGCTCTGCAAAGGTAAATTCTTCATCCACCTCTGAAAGTGAACTAGAAATGGATGTTCTTAAATTAACAGATGAGTTTCAGAGTTTAAAGCAAAAGCTCTTTGAAGAAAAAGAAAAGAGAAAGCAAATGACAAAAGATCTAAGCTTTTATAAAAGAGAAAAGGATCTTCTTGAGTCAGAAAAGAAAGATTTTTTTGTTGAAAAATCTGAACTTAAAAAAGCTCAGAGACAAAAGGAAAAATCTTTTTCTGAGAAATTCAAAGAACTTGAAAATGTTTTAAAGGCAAAAGAAGAAGAAGAAGTGAGAAAATCTGAGTATGTAAGGCTCAATTTTGTTGCCTTAACTATTTTCTTTCAAAAGGAAAGAGAAATATTACATCAATCTCTGGAAAGAAAGGAACTTCATATTAAGAGTTATCTATATGCACAATATGTGCACATTAAAATCAATTCTCAGATGGATACTCAAGGACTGGGATTCAATGAATTGGATCCATTAACTGGATTGAAGAAAACTTCACTTTCTTACACTTTCTGTATTGGAAAGGTCTAGAAGTTTGACTTTTCATCTCTGAACAATTCTAACATTTTCAAAAGGACAAAAACCTCAAAGGGATAAAAAATCAGAGCTCTAAATTTTAAAAATACCTCATACTCTGAAGTAAAAACAGTTTCGAAACCTATCTTGAAGATAGAAAAAGAAATTTCAGAGGTTAAGTTTACAAATTCTCAAAGCAATGATCCCAAAGAAATCTTTAGATTTGACTCATTCATCACTAAAGAACCAGAGGTCTCTGAAGCTAGTACCTCCGAAATAAAACCTCAGAGTTTACTAAATCCAGAGGCACCTCTGTACTCTCTTGAAACAGATGAATGCATCAAAACTACCTTTGAAGATGACATTAGAAGAATTTAAAAAGAAAATGTCATATCTGATTTTATCAAATAATCATGCAAGAAAAGGATAATCAAAGTCTCCAAACTAAAAAGTTATGTGAAAACTTCAGAGATAGTCATCTCTGACAAGGTTAAGAAAGACTTTCTTGATTATGATTATGAATTTGACACAGAGGTAGATGAACATCCCTGTTCCTACTCCAAAAGAAAAACCCAGAATTCCAATATGTCCTGATTTTATAGACATGTGTCTACAAGCAAAAACCTCTCTGGAGTTAGAAAAAGAGTTGAAGGAAAAAGCCAAGAATAAAACTAACACTTCTCAATTCTACACCTATAAACCTATCAAATTCACTCCTGAACAAAAAGGCAAATGGCATGAAATTAACCATTCTGATCCTGTTTGTGCAGTGAGCAAGAAATAGAAGAAGATGTTTTGGGCCAAGAAAAGGCAAATTGAAAAGAAGGCCAATCTCCAAACAAAAAAGTCAGAAGTAGTTAGGAATACTTATAATATTCCTAGTTTTAAGAAGTTTCAAAAGAAACATGTACCAAATGTTTTAAATGAAATGAAAAAATTTGCTCCTTCTTCATCTTGCTCTGTTAATTGTAATTGCATTCAACTCATGATTAAACTGAAAAATCATTTCAGAGGTTCTCATTGTTTTCTGAATCAGTCTCTGAATAAAACTTCAGAGACAAAGCCTCAGAAGAAAAAGAAAAGCAACTCTGGCAAAGCATCAAAAGATGGAATGCCATATGTTCATAAAAATCCTCAAAAGCCTAACAAGAAAGGACCCATAATGAGATAGGTACCTAAGAAACTCTAATCTGTCTTGCAGAAACAATATATGACCATATGGTATCTAGATTCTGGATGTTCAAGGCATATGACTGGAGATAAAAAGTTATTATCCTCTTTCAAAGCAAAATCTGGAGGAGCAGTAACTTTTGGAGATAATATGCAAGGTCAGATTAAAGGTTATGGTGAATTAACAAGAGGTAATGTATCTGTTTCAAAAGTTGCTTATGTTGATGGACTAAAGCACAACTTAATTAGCATAAGTCAACTGTGTGACCATGGTTTTGATGTGAAATTTCAAGAAAAACATTGTTCACTTCTTCACTCAAAAACAGGTCAAGAAATGCTGAGAGCAGACAGAAAGGGTAACTTATATAGAATGAATTTTACCAAGCAAATCAACACTGGCTCAGAGAAACTTTGTTTACCATCTATGACCAATGAAGATGTCTGGCTCTAGCACAAAAAGTTCTCTCATTTGAACTTTTCAGCACTAGATAAGTTAGTCAAACTTAATCTGGTTAAAGGATTACCATCTCTGAAGTTCAACAAAGATCATCTTTGTTCTGCTTGTGAAATGGGAAAAATGAAAAGATCTTCCCATAAAACCAAAAGTGATAATAATTGTCCTAGACCTATGCATATGCTTCATGTGGACCTTTGTAGCCCTATCTTTGTGCAGAGTCTATTAGGTAAAAAGTATATTCTTGTTTTGATTGATGAATACTCTAGATATACTTGGATAGAATTCATCAGAGCCAAGTCTGATGTACATGATATTTTAATAAGGTTGTTAAAAAGATTGCAGGTTCTGTTCAACAACAAAGTTCAGAAGGTGAGAAGTGATAATGGGACAGAATTCAGAAATGCCAAAATCAACTCCTATCTATCAGAGGAAGGCATAACTCCCAACTTCTCTACAGCAAGAAACCCTCAACAAAATGGTGTTGTTGAGAGGAAGAATAGAACACTTGTTGAAGCTGCAAGAACAATGCTTGCAGGATCTAATCTTCCAACCAACTTTTGTGCAGAAGCAGTGGCTACAACCTGTTTTACTCAAAACAGAGCCACTATTGTCAAAAGATTCAAGAAAACTTCATATGAACTCATCAACTACATAAAACCTAATGTTAAATATTTTCATGTTTTTGGGTTCATATGTTATATCTTAAATGACAGAGAATCTCTTGGAAAATTTGACAAGAAGGCAGATGAAGGCAAATTCATTGGTTATTCATTAGCCTCAAAAGCCTTAAGAGTGTTCAATCTAAGAACAAGAACAATCCAGGAGAGTATCAATGTCTCTTTTGATGATACCAAAAGCCTTGACAACAGAGATGTCAATTCAACAACTAAAAATATCTCTGAATCTTCAAAGTTAAAGGAATCTGAACTGAACAAAATCTTTGAAGATTTCTTTGATGATGATGATAACTCTGAATTTATATTCAGAGATGTCCACAGAGATGTTTCAGAGGAACCACATATTACAGGTACAACACTTTCTGGTCTCTCTGATGTCAGTCCCTCTGCTTCTTTAAATACAGAACCAAATAAGGAATCAAGACAAATTGAAAAACAAGTATCTTCAGAAGCAGAAGATGAACAAGAGACTTCTGAAGAAACTTCAGAAACATCTGTTGAAGAGACTCAAGAGCCTGCTTCACCATCTCTGGAACAAACTTCAGAGCCTCTGAAGAGCACAACAGAGATGTCCCCAACTATCATCTCTGAAGCTCAAACACCACCTCACATTCATGCTCCAATAACAAGATGGACAAGAGATCATCCCCATGATCAAATCATAGGATCTTTTTCAGAAGGAATCAAGACAAGATCAGCTACTATCAATGAATGTCTTTTTGTAAATTTCTTAAGCAAAATTGAACCTAAAAAGGTAAATGAAGCTCTTGAAGATCCTGATTGGATTAATGCCATGCAGGATGCGCTTCAAGAATTTGAGAGAAATAAAGTCTGGAACCTAGTTCCCCATCCTAAAGGAAAATTTTCTATTGGAACTAAGTGGGTTTTCAGAAACAAAAAGGATGAAAATGGCATTATAATCAGAAACAAAGCTAGATTGGTTGCTAAGGGATATTGCCAAGAAAAAGGCATTGATTATGATGAAACCTTTGCACCTGTGGCAAGGCTAGAAGCAATCAGAATATTCTTAGCATATGCTGCACACAAAGGGTTCAAAGTATATCAAATGGATGTTAAATCTGCATTTCTTAATGGAAAAATTAATGAAGAAGTATATGTCCAGCAACCACATGGATTTGAAAATACAGAGTTTCCAAACCATGTTTATCACCTTGATAAAGCTCTGTATGGGCTTAAACAAGCTCCCAGAGCATGGTATACAATTCTATCCTCCTTTCTGATTGATAATGGTTTTGACTAAGGAACAATTGATACCACACTGTTCATCAAGAGATATAAGAATGAAATGCTTCTAGTACAGATATATGTTGATGACATTATCTTTGGCTCTACAAATCAAAAGTATTGTGATAAGTTTTCAGAGTTGATGAAGAGTGAATTTGAGATGAGTCTTATGGGAGAATTAAAATTTTTTTTAGGTCTACAAGTAAAACAAACATCAGAGGGAAACTTTATAAATCAATCCAAGTATGTCTCTGATATTTTGAAAAAGTACAAACTCAATGATTCAACTTTCATGAAAACACCTATTATCACATGAGTCAAACTTGACTCTGATCCTTTAGGAAAATCTGTGGATGTTAAAACCTTTAGAGGCATGATAGGTTCACTTCTGTACTTAACTGCAAGTAGGACTAACATAATGTTTGCAACATGTGTCTGTGCTAGATATCAAGCAAATCCAAAGGAATCTCACTTATCTGCAGTAAAGAGAGTGTTTAGATATCTCAGAGGCACACCTTCACTGGGTCTCTGGTATCCAAAACTCTCTGGTTTTGAGCTAACAACATACACTGATGCAGATCATGCAAGATGCAAATTAGACAGAAAGAACACCTCTAGATGTTGTCAACTCTTGGGAAACAAGATAGTCAGTTGGTCATCAAAGAAGCAAAACTGTGTCTCAACTTCTACTGCAGAAGCAGAATATGTTGCTGCTGATAGTTGTTGTTCACAAGTCATTTGGATGAAAACTCAACTCAGAGACTATGGCCTGCAATTCAATAGAATTCCCATTCTATGTGACTCCAAAAGTGCTATTGCCATCTCTACCAATCCAGTGCAACATTAAAAAACAAAGCATATTGATGTCAAGTATCATTTCCTAAAAGATCATGTTGAAAAGGGAACACTTGAGATGTATTTTGTACCCACTGATCTCCAACTTGCTGACATTTTCACAAAAGCTTTAAATGAACGTAGGTTCAATTTCTTAGTTAGCAAGATGGCCATGCTGAATATGTCTACTTAATTTCATCAAAATCAGAGCTCTCTGAGTTGTTCTCTTCAGAGCTCTGACATTCAAAAGTAGCATATTTCAAGTATTGGGGTCTCTGATATTTCCTTCAGAACCCCTTACATTACTAAAAGCATGTTTTCATGATTCTAATGCATAATTCAAGGGGGTCTGCGGGGAATAAAAGTTAAGAGAAGACTATCTTTCGTCAAGGGGGAGTAAGAGAAATACAAGGAATCTAAACATCAGAACTTCTGAATCTTTCTATTTGTTTAGCAATCTCTTATATCATTTGGCATGAAACCTCAGAATCTCTGAACTCTTTCTACACTTATGATATCTTAGATTACTTCACACTTAAAAAATGTTCATTTAGAAAATAAGGTGAAAGGTTTGTCTAGTCAACAAAAAAAACTATTAAATTCAAATATTCACAACTGGTACCCATTCCTATTTTCTTGGCAACTAAACACTTATGTGCAACAATTACCAAGAACACGTGTCACCACAGGTATGAGAGAAACGCATAACGACCTCAACCCAAAAGGTCAAATCACTGCCGTTTCACCTTTTTAACACTCGAGTGTTATTTTCCACATTTGGGTATAAAATCAATTTTATATCCGGATGTTCATTTTTCACACGCACAACAACTCTCGAGCATATTTTTCTCTCTAAAGAACTTCATCTTCTTCACCTTCACCTTTCCAACGGCTAAACTTGCAACTACCACTGAATGGTGTAAACTGATTCCAAATCAGGGGAATCCTCTCGCATTTATCGATTTCCAATCAAGGACAATAACCACATGGTCAAACTTAATTCACCAAAGTTTGAAGAGGGATATCACTTAATCTGTGAGTTTCTTGCTAACTGCGAACTCACCCATGCCCTTACTACCACAACAACTGATACACCACTCACATTCGTCCAAGAATGGTTCTCCTCAAACCACTACAATGATGCTCATAAAGGAATTGTTGGGGAGTTTGAAGTTTTTCAAGTGGTCAAATGCTAGGTTATCATCACACCAACTGTTCTTCGCGATGTAATCTACCTACTGAAGACTGAAGAACTCGAAATCCAATGTTTCGAGCAAAGACCCTCTTCTGAAACCCTCATCCTATTCTTAAGGTTTCTAGGTTATAACACTGAAATTACTCGCCTGAGTAAATTTCGAAGACAACATCTACCCCCAATCTGGAACTTCATGTTTTCGGTTCTAAACCGAATCCTCACCTGTAAACTTGGAAGCATGGACCAAACCACTCCTGAAATCCTCACCATTATGTATGCCCTGTTCTTTAGCCGAAACATTGATATGGCAGGCATCTTGTTTGATCAAATTTTAACTACAGTAGAAAAGAAGAACAAATGCATAGCCAAGGATCCTGAGCAACTACAATCCTCCACCACAGTACCCTCAATTTCTTTTCCTCGATTCCTTGCACTATTCATCAAGGCTGCCATCGACAGACTTCATATACTTACCTATGACGATCAGAGCAAAACCCCTTTCTACATCATGAATAGCTTCAAGCCAACGATTCTTCCAGAAGGATATACCGGGGCGAAAAGAATTCCTCAACTGATGCTGAAACTATACCTGGCAAAAACTGACACGACACGCTAACCCGACACGAACTTGACACGAAATAAGAGGGTTTGGGTAATACATTTCAACCCGTTTAAGTAAACGGGTTGACACGACACGACACAAAAGTTAAACGGGTAAGGTCAGGGTCAAAATTTTCAACTCGAAAATGACCCGAATAACCCGTTTATATATATATATATAGATAGATATTATAAGTTTTATTTTTAATGTTTTGGATTTTTAAATGTTTTAGATTTGGTTAGAACTTATAAGTTTGAACTATAAAATTTGGATTTTCTAATGCTTTCATTTAAAATTTTTGATTTGTACTTTTTTGTGAATTTTCAATTTTTAGTTTTATAAATGTTAAATGGGTTAGGCGGGTTGTGTCGGGTTAGGCGGGTCGGGTTAGGGTTGGGATTTTCAGACCCGTTTATTAAACGGCCTGGGTTAGGGTTAGACATTCTCAACCCGTTTAACTTTGATCCCGACACGAACCCGGCACGACACGACACGTTTGCCAGGTCTAGCTGAAACAGTTAAATACTAACTCTGTTGCCCTAGCTTCTTACCTCCGTGTTGCCCAAGGACTAGAACCAGTTCTGGGAACCCCAACACATTTAGGTCCTACACTAGAAAGGGAGAGTCAGAGTGAATCTGCTTCAGAGGGATCAGAGGACCCTGAAGTTCAGAGCACTCCAAGGGGTGAACCAGAGGGTACTCCTTTAAGAGAAACCGAAGAAGAGCGAAATGACAGAGCATCTGAAGAGGCTGTCAAAGAGGGAGTTGAGGAGAGTTCTTCAGAGTCTAGTAAAGAGAGTAGCTCTACTAGCTCTGAGGAAAGTGAGACACAATCTTCAGAGACTAGTTCTGAGGATTCAGATGGGGAGTGAGTCCCCTAAGGACAGAGAGAACCCAGAGAGTTCTACCCCATCCGCTGAAAAAGATGCCCCAAGGCACATTTATTTTAGTAGTCCATCGCCCATTCCTAGTGCTTCCACATCTACTAGCCAGCAAGATCCAGATGCTAAGGCTATTGAATCAGAGGTGCACACCTCGAACCCTAACCTGAAAACCTCTTCAGAGGTACTTCCTTCCACCTCTGAAGTATACGAGCCAGAGGAAACCCAACTTCTGAACAAGTCCTCCCAAAAGGACTTGGTCATTGATATAAGTACTCAATTGCCTTGGAGTACGTCAAAAATCCCCACACATGATGATCCCTCTATGGCATATCCCCATCCCTCTCCTAGACCTCTGAAATCTTTTAGGATTTCATGTAGCACCTGTCCAACTCAGGGACATTGGTTAGACCTACAAGAACAAGGATTGACATATCTGGATCACCAGGTGTTGTCCCACATTCATTTCCAATCCTTTGATTCTGATAAGGAGGAATTGGATCTGCATAGAACACTCAGAGACGATTCTCCAGAACGTCAAGGATAGAGTGGAAGTTCTTCCAGAGACAACCTCAAACCATCTCTGAAAGAAGGCTCCTCTGAACTCAAGGAAAAATTGGCAACATTTGTTGTTGCCAAGTTACCCATATTTGATCTTCTCACTAAGTCAGAGTTCGAAAGATTTAGTGAAGAGATAAAAGGCTCCATGAAAGAGCATAGACTTCAAAGTATTGACGACTCAGATACCTCTTCCCTTGTCTCTGAAAATGAAAAACTAAAGGCAGAGGTCTCCACTCTGAAGATCCAACTCCTCAAATCTACCAATAGGATTCAGGGGTTGGAAAGACAGATACGGGAGTAGAGCACTATATCCTCACTAGAGATTGTTGCACTCAAAGCACATGTTGCCGACCTCAAAACCCAATCTTCCAGCACTGCATCTCTTTCAGACCTTCAGAGGGAAGTGCAAAATTTGAAAGAATCCATCACTGCATCCACTACCCAATCCACGTCAAATACAGAGAAGCTGGTGTCTGAAGTTTAGAATCTTAGAATAGAGATAGTGGCCAAACAATCGTTATCACTTTCTTCAGATCAAATGTCTTCTATCTCTTAACTAATCAAGTCAACTATTAGTACCTCACCACCACATCCAACACCAGCTTTAGAGCTCCCACCTCCACCTCTCAGAACTGCTGAAGATGTTGTCACCAAGAGTGATCTAGCATCATTTAAAGAAGGGATTATGAGCCGCATACTGACCTGCTCCTCCAAAATCTCCATGGTTGCACAGAAAAAGGTTCAGGCTATACTTGATGTGTCAGGATCGAATTCTTAACAAGGATTATAAATACTCAGAAACAATATCAAAGAAGTTTGCGGAATAACACTTTGATATGTAATGAAACAGTAAACAAACAGTAAATCTGATGAATAACTTGCAAACTTGTATTGAATGATTGAAGTTACAAGATTACACACACAACCTCAATCTTGAAGAACAGACTCTTTCAAGACGAATTCTACTTCTCTAGAATTAGGAACTATGCCTTGAGGTTGATTCTCTCTAAAACAAAAACTCAGAATTAAAGTTCTATCTAACTATTCTAAGCAATTATATATATACTGAATAATAAAAGATAATTACAAAACTTAAAAAGATCTTCAAGATAATCTTCATAATTATCTTCAAGCTTTCCATGTATATCTTCAGACGCGGTCTCTTCAATATTATCTTCTGTTTATCTCAGAAGCAGTATTAATTACCTTGGAAGTATTAACTGAATCTTGGCAGCATTAACTACTAAGCAGGACTAACCTCTAGCAGTACTAACTAGCTAAGCAGTACTAACTTTGTTCAAGCAGCACTAACTTTGACTAGCAGTATTAATTCTACTAGAAGTAGTAATACCTAGCAGTATTAATCTTTGAAATCCTCTGGCAGCACTAACTCTGAACTGGCAACATTAATGACTTAGTCACATCTTTAGTTCCCAACAATCTCCCCCTAACTTGACTTTTAGAAGAGAAGTCAAGTTCTTCAGATGCTTCCAAAACCATCAGTGATTCAAATTCCAGTGTTTGCATCTAACCCCAAACTCTGATTTATTGTTCTTTGGATCAAATACTTAGCCATTTCTGAATTTTCAACACATCCAAGCTTCTTCTTCAACATTGAATGAAGTTTCAATCTGCTATGGTTATATACTTTATCCACTAGGAAGTATTCTATGTGATTTCTATCCAAAGTCATAGAATATACTCCACTAGTTTCATATAAAGTCCAACTGGTAACTGCTTGAAAAACATTCCTTATTATCTCCTCCACTTCATCAGATTTGAACATCATACACAGATACTCCATCACCAGTTTTGTAATTGAAATCCCTGGAGCTTTTAACTTATCTGTGTACAACTACATCCCTATATCAAACATTTCTTCAATATCTGATCTTGAGCATGTTCTGACAATTTTAGCCCAAGTACTGTAGACTTCATATTTTTCATCTTTCCTCTTCAGCCTAATGTACTCTTTTCCATCTACCTCTAGTACATCCCAGTGAATGACTTCAGGAGGTTTAACTCCTACTGGTTCTGCTGAAATTGGTTCAGGCACTTTGTCCATCACAACCATGTACATCTTTACATCCTCAGTGCTCAACTGCTCTTTCTTTTCTGATGGTTCAGGTGCCTCTTATTCTCCAGCAACCTTTTTCTCTTCTTCTATTCTGGGCTTCTTTACAGTTTTCTTTATTCTAGCCATCATCTTAGTTCTTTTCAGAATCCTTTGACTTTGCCCTAGAGTAGCTTCCTTCTTCTTTTCTACCTTTTCTTTTGTAGGAGTTCCCTCTTCACTTTCAGGGAAGGGTTGATTGATATTCACATCATGTATCTCCTTGGATTTCTTTTCAAATTCCACTCTATCCTTTTCATTACTCTTCAGCTTTCCCATTTCTTTCTCATAGAGATCCTTGATTTGATCAAAAGTCATCTTCACAAATATTTCTTTCTTTACACCAATTGCACTCCTCAAGAAAGTTATCATCTTGTTTCTTTCCTGAGTTGCCAGGTAAGTTTGTGAAGGTCTTCTCTTCTTTGCACTTGATCTGGCCATCATAGCCTTTCTCATGCTTATAGCTCTTTGCTTTGCTTTTTCTGTTTCCAGCCCTTTCTGAAAAGCTTCATTTAGTTCATTTGCAAGTGCTCTGGCTATTTCTCTGTCTTTCTCAACCTGCTCTTTTTCTGCTTGATCTATCTCTTCTTGCAGTTTCTTAGCTAATGCTTCATCTGACTCAACCATCTTTTGCTTTTTGGATGGTTGATCAGATTCTATCATCTTTTCTTTTCCCTTTTTCTTTGCATCTGCAGCCATTTCTTTCTTTTCTGTTTTCTTTGCTCCCCCTTCATTTATGACCACTCCCTTTGCTTTGGGAGTGTCATTCTTTGCTTTGACAAGCATTTCTGCTACTTCAATCTCTGCTGGTGTTAACCCTGTTACTGCTGCTTTTGAAGTTTCAGCAACACTAACAGTTTCTGCTGCTGGGGTTGTTACTGCTGCTGGGGTTGTTACTGTTGCTGGTGTTGTTACTGCTTCTTTAGCAGTTTCTGCTGCTAGTACACCTTCAGCTTTTTCTTCATCAAACTCTCCTTGTACTTCAACAAACTCCCATTCAATCTGTTGATCTGACTTTTCTGAGCTTGAACTCTCCCCCTTTTTGGAAGCATTGTCAGTTTCCTTTTTGGTTGCCCCCTTTCTCCTCCTTAGAACAAATTTACTTCTTCTTTTCTTGGCTATGAGCTTTCCCACCAGTTGCTTGAGTTTGGAAATCTGCTGTTGTTGGGAGATGACCACTTTCTGCAAGGCTTTGATTTCTTTTCCTTGATTAACCACATCAACATTGATGTTGGCTATTGTTTCCATCAATTCTAAGTAAGTATAGCTGTCCTCACCTTCTTTGGGTGTTTTGCCCACCCTTGAAGGATCATTGGAATCTTTTTCCATCAATCCATCAGTTTCAGATCTGTCCTCACCCTTTTTGGATGTTTTGCCCATCCTTGAGGGATCCTTGGATCTTGTAGTAGTGGCCTTCTACCTAGCAGAAGCACCAACTACCCCCTTGGTTTCTTGGCACTGGGGTCCTTTGGTTGATTTCTCAGCCAAAGTTGCCATGGGGAAGGTCTTAGAGATTTTACCACTATCCTTCTCTGTGCTAGCAGAAGTAGTGGCAGCCTTCTCACCCATATGTTCCTCCATCTCCTTAGAGAGCACCTCCTCAGGGTTGGGAGACACCCTATGGGATTCCCTTTGGATATTCTCTATTGGAGAATGCTCCAATAGAGGGCTTAAAGATGCAGTGGGTGATGGTACAAGAAGAGAAGGAGCCTTCTTTACCTGTTTCCTTGTATAGGTTTGGGTAATAGGAGAAGTGGGTTTATGAAGTAGGGACTGTGGGATAGATATAGAGTGGGAAGGTTGGGATTGGCTAGCAGTGGGATGGTCTGAGGAGGGCCTTGACCCTGCTGCCATACCTTCATCAGTGTGGGACACCACCATCATTGTAGAGAACAATGAGGTGTCAACTCCTTCCGAGTCCCTAGCAGATCTTCTCATATTTGAGAAAACCTTGCCTTTAGGGGGTTTAGGTACATAGACCCCATCAAAGTGAGGTATATCCGTCAATTCATTTGTGATAACTGCCTGTATAAACCTGGGATACATGAAGAAACTCTTCTTATTGTCCAGGTTTGAGACAAGATCATTGAAGATCATCAGAGAAAAATTATATTTTCTAGCAGTAGATAAACAAACCAAAGCATATGCAATGGGACTGCTAAATTGGCTCCAGCCAGTGGTTTTCTTGGAAATACAGTGCATCAGGGTATGAACAAAGAACCTCCATTGGGGTGAAAATTGTGCTTTAAAAAACTTGAAAATCCCCAATTGGCCTTCATACCCCATTCTGGTGAGGTTTGAAAACAAATCCTCATTTGGAATAGAAGATATACCTGAAGCATCGTCTAGACGTAGACAGATGCGAATGGTCTCCTTAGTAACTGTCAAGGGTTTGTCATAAACCCTTGTTTTGATGCACGACACTCCATTTTCAGAGCTAGTAGTGGCATTGTCCCAGAACTGCCTTTGATGCTCTATGTAGATGGTAGGAGACACAGTGAGAGCATGAGCGATGTGGCTGGACTTCAGAAAGTCGACTATCTGGTGAAAACCTTCAGCTTGTTTTGGCTTTTGAAGTATGGCGATCTCGTTGTGCTCATCGATAAATGCCATTGAAGCCATCTGTATGCAAGGATTCTTGACTATAGAGCACTGGATACTTGAGAAACAAGAGTGAGAGAGAAGATGAACAGTAGACAAAGAGTCGTTATGATCTTTTAGGCGGGGAAAGGGTATTTATAGCTTTTGGATTGGAAGCAGTATTAACCTTAAAAAGATACTGAAAACAGTATTAACAGTGAGCAGTATTAACTACTAGCAGTATTAACTGAGAGCAGTATTAACTACTTAGCAGTATTAACTAACTAGCAGTATTAACTGAGAGCAGTATTAACCACTAGCAGTATTAACGAACTAGCAGTATTAACTGAGAGCAGTATTAACTGAGAGCAGTATTAACCACTAGCAGTATTAACTAACTAGCAGTATTAACTGAGAGCAGTATTAACCACTAGCAGTATTAACTAACTAGCAGTATTAACTGAGCACTGGCAGTAGTAACACTGTACTGGCAATACTAAAACTATACTGGCAGTGTTAACCATACTTACACTTTTAAGCTTGTGATAAACTGAGTACTGCTATACATTTCCTGAGAAAGAAAGTTAGTAACACCAAGAATAACCAATATACAGGTATTGAACCACATTTTAAGTAGGATCTTATTCAGAGTTGATCATTCCCACACTTGTTACCAAGAAAGTGAATCTACCCACATCAAAGGCTTTGGTGAATAGATCAGCAAACTGGTTATGAGTATGAACTTTTACAACTTGAATAAGCTTCTTTTCATTGCAGTCTCTTATAAAGTGATACCTGATCTCAACATGCTTTGTCTTTGAGTGCTTGACAGGATTATTAACAATGCTAATAGCACTGCTATTATCAATAAAGATTGGAGTGTGTAGAAATGTTACCCCATAGTCCAACATTTGATTCTGAATCCATAAGACTTGAGAACAGCAACTTGAAGCTGCTATGTACTCTGCTTCTGTTGTAGATGTGGACACTGTGGTTTGTTTCTTGCACTGCCATGAAACTAGTCTTGCACCCAAAAACTGACATCCTCCAGAAGTAGATTTTCTGTCCAAGTTTGCTCCACCTAAGTCACTGTCTGAGTACGCAAGTAGGTCAAATGATGAGTCATAAGGATACCAAAGTCCCAATCTAGGTTGCCCTTTGAGATATCTGAATATCCTCTTAACAGCTTGATAGTGTGATTGCTTTGGCCTAACTTGAAATCTTGCACACACACAGACTGGAAACATTATATCTGGCCTAGAGGCTGTAAGATACATGAGAGAGCCAATCATGGATCTATAGTGATGAACATCCATATTCTCCCCCTCAAGATCTGCTGTTATCTGCTTGTGTGTCTCCATAGGTGTGCTGGCAGGCTTTGAGTCTGAGAGACCAAACTTGTTTAGAATGTCCTGCACATACTTGGATTGACAAATAAAAATACCATCTGACTTCTGTTGGACTTGGAGTCCAAGGAAGAAAGTAAGTTCCCCCATGGAACTCATTTTGAACCTTTGATGCATGAGATCCTCAAACTCCTTGCACATATTGTCTCCTGCTCTGATACCACTTGTCAGGATCGAATTCTTAACAAGGATTATAAATACTCAGAAACAATATCAAAGAAGTTTGCGGAATAACACTTTGATATGTAATGAAACAGAAAACAAACAGTAAATCTGATGAATAACTTGCAAACTTGTATTGAATGATTGAAGTTACAAGATTACACACACAACCTCAATCTTGAAGAACAGACTCTTTCAAGACGAATTCTACTTCTCTAGAATTAGGAACTATGCCTTGAGGTTGATTCTCTCTAAAACAAAAACTCAGAATTAAAGTTCTATCTAACTATTCTAAGCAATTATATATATACTGAATAATAAAAGATAATTACAAAACTTAAAAAGATCTTCAAGATAATCTTCATAATTATCTTCAAGCTTTCCATGTATATCTTCAGACGCGGTCTCTTCAATATTATCTTCTGTTTATTTCAGAAGCAGTATTAATTACCTTGGAAATATTAACTGAATCTTGACAGCATTAACTACTAAGCAGCACTAACCTCTAGCAGTACTAACTAGCTAAGCAACACTAACTTTGACTAGCAGTATTAATTCTACTATAAGTAGTAATACCTAGCAGTATTAATCTTTGAAATCCTCTGGCAGCACTAACTCTGAACTGGCAGCATTAATGACTTAGTCACATCTTCAGTTCCCAACATGATGTCTATAAGTTTCATGCTGAAGATCAGGTCTCTGATATTCTTCAAGCTGCTTCAGAGGTAATTGAATCAATCAAGAAAGCTGCGATCGACATCAAAGACAAAGGTTTCGTTGAGCCAGAATCCCCAAAGTATAGAAGGAAGAGAGTCATTATTGACAACACTTGTAGTGGGGAAGCAAAGAGGCCAAGGTTTGATGATTTAGAGGACTCTGATGATGATGGAGCCTCTGATTATCAAAAGGGGGAGATGCAAGGGACAACACAAGGACAATCATCTGAAGCTGCGAAAGCCAGTGGCTCTGCTCCATCTCCTTCCAACAACAAAGATAAAGGAGTACAAGAGAGGCACTCCACCTCTACTGAAGACAATCAAACAATCTCAAAGTCTCTAATCCTTATTGTATTTCTAGCACCATCAATTTCAGATGCTCCTATAATCCAGGTAGTAAATGCTACTCCAGAAACTATAGGTGCTCTGGATGAAGAAGAAGGATATGAGCAATTAATTGACTTCTCCAGCTCTGAAGACGCATTCTCATCACCTGAGAGGCCAACTATAGTCATGAGAGATGCATTTGAGTCACAGTCTGAAGACAAAGCCGCTAATATGGAAAAAGGAAAAGAAGATGAGATAGTTGATGTTGAAGAGTATGTCTACAAGAATGCTCAGGCTCATCTTCCTTCTACATCAGAGATAGAACACAGAATTGAAGACACTGTAAAATATAAAATCTAATCTCCTCTGCCATCAGTGAAACCCCACCTCAATCCCCTCAAATCCAAAGGAAGGAACCAGAGATAGCTCCACAACTATCTGCTGAAGAACCCCCCATGGTTGTTGATGAATAGGACCCTCCAGAGGTACCTGTTCAGAAGACAAACATTGGCATTCCGACACTCTCAAAGTTCACTCAACCTCCAACATTTCTTGCCTCTGAGCCAGAGACTTCGATAGAGGACCATTTCAGATATCTCTACTACGAGTTCAATGTAGAAGATACTCAAGTTCTTCCTCTGAATCCAAGTATCAGAGAAAACGTAGTTTCAGTTTCTAGCAATTAATCAATACACAGATTATCAAGAAAACACTTTTTATTGATCACATAACCTACAACAATCCATATCCCTATTTTGTGCAATGTAACAGTAAGATCTGTGTGTGTATGTGTTTTATGGTGTAATCTTACTCTGATATGCGTGTGTGTTCTATGACAAAACTCACTAAGACCTTGCTATTTATATGGTCAACATGACCTTAGCAATATGGTCAACACTCAACCACTATTACAATAAACACACACACACACACACACTTTACACAATTTACATTTCAGACCCTCCTTTTAATCTTGAATACAGTTTAGCTCTAACAATCTCCCCCTTTGGATTCAAGATTAAATTTTTTTTGACACGAATCTTAAGGTCTTCTTTTCTCAGAAAATCTTCATCAAATAATCTTTCACCGCTTTGACATCTTCAAATCTTTGACATTTTGATCAAACTTTGATAGCGCTTTCAGATTAATCTCCTTCTTTGGATTCCTTGATTACTCTTGACAGTATTCACCTTTGATTACAATAATGCAATAAGCTCTTCAGAAGCATCATCAGCTTGAATTTCTTTAATCATTGCCTTGACAAACTTTTCTTCCTTTAATCACTTCTTGCGTGACTTTGCTTTCTCATTCTTGTATTCTCCCCCTTTTTTAACAATTTGCTTGACTTTCGCTTTAAAACGGATCTGACTTTGAAATCTTGAACTCTTTCCCCCTTTTTGATGAATTTTGAGAATCAGAATCATCAAAACATTACAAGGCCAGTTCTATCTTTGAAGTATCTCCCCCAAATAACAATTTAAGCGCAGGCTTCATGAAAAAACTCTCCCAAATAAGAAAATAGACAATCTCCCCCAATCTGATCTGATAAAATGATTCTGCCGTCAATTCATAAAAGTATTCATCCGAATCTTTTCAAATTCAGAAAAATTATGAGTGGTAACCCTGAATCAACAGATGAATTAGTTATAAGGCCTGTAAGTAACACATAGTTACTGAGTACAACGAATGTACTTTATAAGGAGCTTGGGTGATGTTCACTCCCCAAGACTTCCATTCAATCATCGAAAAACACAAGGTTAATCTATGAACGTTCTGACAGAAAAACAAATTTTCTGTGTGCATGTGCTTGTGTATGAAAGAATTAAGCACAATGATTGCTTTTAATAAGGCTCAAAATTATGTAAACCATTGAGACAACTATAGTATTATATAGACTCAATGTGCATGATCAAGGGTCGAAGGTGGGGCAACTTTCCTTCTTTTTCAATATCAATATCTTCCAAATGAAGATCTGATAGAATATGTGTTGCTTCCCCATAAAAATATGAAACATTCTTTTGTTGAAAAAATAATGAGTAGCTGGTGGGGTTTTAATGCAATAGTTGGCATGCGCTAGTTGCCTATTTCAATGAAGGTCACGAAGAAGTGTGAACCAACAGATTATGCGGATGCCCGACTCAGAAAAAGTTTGGTGCAGAGTTTGATATTCTTTTACTCTGATTTTTTACCCTCTTTCTTTTAAACATTTGAGCTCACTTCTAACCAATCTCTCTTTTCCATTTTACCTCAACACACACCCACTCTCAATCTTTTGACCCCTCTCCCCTCAATCACTCATAGGATTACTTCCGGGGTAGGAAACACAGGTTAACGTGAATCCATGGAAGTCTTTTAAGCACTCACACTGAATCCCATGTATTTATCCTAAAAGAATGTGTTGCTCAACAATTATCTTGATAATTAGGCACAATATATCATTATCGGAAAATGTATGCTCATGACTAATAAGAATGAAATTTGAGCATTTTGAACATTTAAGATCACTCAAAACTTTGAACATTTAAGATCATTCAATTACATTGTTTTGAGAATCTGACAATGATAAAACCAGATCAAATATCATGAAGAAAAATGAAATGGGGTATCAAAGAACGAATGTTTGTTTATATGAACAAGATATAAACAATGTTACAATGAAAGCACATTTCAAGTAGAAATGACGTCTGATCTCAAACAAATTAGAATGGCAAATGGGAGTATTACCATCGAAAGATTTATCTTTTAAGACATGGTAATAACAAAGTCAATAAAAATGTACTGATCCGATGTGTGTAAGACTACTTGATAGTATATGGACAAGATAATACACAAGTATTTATCTTTGAGAAACACACGGTCAGATAAACGTTAAAGTACTTGATATGAAAAACATTTAAAATCACACTTCGAAATTCATAAAACATTTTGAAAACGCGAAGTGGTTTGAACATTTAAGAAAATAATTTTCACTAGCGAAAGTTGTTCGTCTTTCAACAAGTGATAGAGTTTAAGAGTTTAGAAATATATACCTTTAGCGTAGAAATTCTTAACTCCCCTTAAAATGAATATTATCTTTTCAACATCCTTGACAAAAACATCAAATACTCCCCCTAAGTACCTGTAAAAAGTCAATTCATTAGAAAAACATGACAGTTAAAATTTTAATGAACTTTTATCTTCTCCCCCTAAAAGATATGACAGTGAAAATTTTATAAACTCCTCCTCAAAGTAAAAACTTCTTTATAAAGATGTTATCTATTAAGCATCCTTTAGAAGAAAAAAAACTTTTGAGAATGGGTTCTGAACTGAGTTATACAGAAGCTATCGTCACATATTCTTCGGTGAGAATAGTAACTCCCCATCTTTATCATTGAAGATCTGGTCTTGAACTGCTTTGTTCAAAAGCCAATCATCTTGACATTGAAGATCGGGTCTTGATCTGTTGTAATCAAAAACCATTTTTCGTTGAAGTACGAGTTCTGAACTGTTGTATTCAGAAGTCTATTTTGATCTTTTAGATACGGGTCCTAAACTGTAATGTTTAGAAGCCATTGTTCTTTCTCCCCTTAGTCTTTAGGTGCCTACAACATAGATTTAGCTTTTGGTACCCACTCGTATTTGGGTCCTGATTTGTTAGTTGCAGTTTTATTAGGAGAAATGTAGTAAGAACCATACCAGTTATTCACATAATTTTTGCTAACAAAATCATTTGCACCACAGTAAGAACAATTAATTTTCTTTTGTGCTAACCCGATCAATTGATTAACAGTATAAATAAGATCAGGTTTGCCAAAAGTTCTACATTTAGGAGCATTGTTCTTCTTTGCAATCGATGTATGCACAAATGATTTCTGATCCTTCTTCTCATCTTTAGATCCTTTTACTCTATAAATCCACTTTTCTTTTTCTTTCTCATCTTTCCTTCTCCAAAACATTTTATGCTGAGACTTGTTCTTCTTAATGTTACCTGAACCATCAATAGATTTGTCATAGAAAAGGTTAGAAGGACGAATACGATCTTTATGTTTAGAAGTATGATTATAATTTGCATCAAACAAAGGATTATTAGAAACATTTGTAAAAATTGAACTTGTAGCTGATTTAAATGAACATTCTGATGCAGCTGGATCATCTCTTGGTGATTGAATAATTGGTTCTAGCGTCTTTTTCTCAGTCAATTTCACATTGAACATAATCTCTTCAAGTTCTTTGATCTTGATTGACAAACTGTTTCTTTCCTTTGAAAGTAGATCAAACTTCTTGTGCAATTCAGACTTCGTCTTCTTTTCCTTTAGAATAGTTGATGATAGTTCAGATAGTTTTCCTGTCAGCTTCTTAATCTCATCCTCAAACACTCTTCTTTCTTCCTCAAAGTCTTTCTCTACAACCTTTCTTTGTTCAGATATTTCTTTGAAGACTTCAACATTCTTCTGTTCAGCTATCTTCTTCTCTTTCTCAAACTTGTCTCTCTCCATGATGATAACTTTTTCAAAATCTGACACTTGTTGAGAAAGTTTGGAACATTTGAGTTCAATGGATTTCTTTTCTTCAAATGACTTTCTTGAAAAGTCAGAAAATTTCTGGATAAATACTTTTCTTTCTCTCTCAAACTCTTCTCTTTCTTTCTTTGACTTCTTTTCATCTTGAGAGATCTGTTCTTTCAGTTCAGTAATCTTCTTTTGAAGCTCAGTATTATCTCTTTCCAAATCCTTTCTTTTCTTTTCAATCTTCTTTATCGCCTCTTGAGCTATTGAGTTGTTCATCTCTTTTGTGGCTTTTTCTTTCAATATATTTATTTCAACCTCAAGACTAAACACTCTGTCTCTTAACTTGTCTCTTTCAGAGAAGATTTGTGAATTTATCTTTTTCAACCCGTCACACGTCTCTCCAGCAATGTTTGCACGTCTTCTAAGATCATCAAGCTCTTTTTGCATCAACTCCTTCTTTGACCATGTAGAATTTGCATTTAGTCCTTCAAACTTCTTTAGCTTGGTTTGAAGATTAGAAATCTCTTTTTCTTTTGATTCAATGATCCCTGCAAAATTGATTTTGGAGTTAGCAACATAATATGAGCAAATAAAATCTTTTTCTAAAACTTTAGAATTATCTTTCAATTTAATGATCTGAGCCTGAAGAGATGAATTCTGAATTTTCAGATTCTTATTTTCAGCTTCAAGGGCTGGAATCTCTGGCACATAAGCGATAGCACAATCTCTTTTTGTCAAGACAATATTTCCCTTTTCGTCAGTCTATGGTATCTTGATATCTAAAAAATATAAGCTTGAAATGATCGTTAACAAAAATCAGAAACTTTAATCACACTCAAAAATATGTTCCCCTACGCAGGCTTAGCACGAGGGTCCCGCTACCCGGTTAGCGGGTGGGGTCAAGGGGCAGAGCCCCTAGAGAAATTTATTTTGACAATTAAATCTCATATTGCAGCTTGTATGAAATTCTCACACAACACACAAAATTCGTACAACATACAGAAACCATAATTCGCACAACCTTAGGAATTCGCACACAACAAAATTTGTATGGAAGGGATAAGAATTCTTCACTTTTCGCATGTAACTATATGCGAATTCTGAGCTTTTCGCATGTAGTTATGTACGAATTCAGCCCATTTCGCATAAGGAAGGATACAAATTCTTCACTTTTCGCATAAGATATATCACTGTGATGTGAATTCCTCCCTTAGAATCTTTTTCAGACTTGAACAATTCGTATCGATACGAATTCCTCCCTTAGAAAAAATTTCAGACTCAGATGCGAATTCCAAGCTTTTTGTATAACCCTTTGTGCGAAATCTTCACTTTTCATACAACTCTGTTATGCGAATTCTGTCCTTAGAGCATTTAATCATTGAATCATGCGAATTCTTCAACGTGCGAGTTCTTTGTGCGAGTTCTTCATAAATCATACGAATTCTGTAGATCTTGCGAGTTCTTCCTTAGTTCGACATCCAGATGACTAAGATGGTCAAAAATTGATTCAAAACGTATCCAATCACCACCAAAATTTGAGGAAATGTTCACGATAACTATTTGAACAAATACTTAGTACATGATCTTTCACAAAAACAACTTGAATGAAGAAATCGATCTGATCACAGTACTCTGAACTTCTCGAACCAACCTTTGACAAATTCACAAAATTGAATATGAATTACAAGGAAATTTCTAGTATGATCTAAACAAAAAACATTCTAAACATCAAATCGCACTCAGTACAAGCAATAATTCGACCAAAACAACTCAAAATCTCAAAATTCGATCTAAACACAGACTACGTGCGAGTTCTTCAATTTCTGAGTGAAAAATCAATCCATTTCTGAATTTTTGTTAGGGGGAGAATGTTAGAACATAAATGTTCTATTTAGAAGTTTTGTAAAGTAATCTTTGTAATTTGTGTTTGGGCCTTGTACTTTGGGTTTGGGCTTAAATTGTAAACAACGGTATTGGGGTATATATAGGGATATGTTTGTATGTGTTTTGTAAGTAAGTCATCAAAATGTAGTCGTACGAGTTCTTGTTTTTCTAGAGAGAGAAAGATTGTAACTCCCTTTAGACTTTGTGAATAAACAAACAGTTTCCTCCCAATTCTCTTGTTAATCCTTTTCTAATAAATCAAACCTTGATCACTGGAACTAACAGAAAACATGGAAGATTATGAGCAGAGATTTATCCGATATAAGGCCAGTCCAAGAGCAAGTGTTCTCTCAAAATTCCATATCACAGAGATAAACAAAGTCTCTGAAAAGACATTTGCCTACAACAAAATCACCTACAGACATTTTGAGGTGATTCGCTCTGATGGGAAGGTTTATGAGTTTAATGAAAATGATCTCGTAAATCTAAACCCTTATGATCTGCCTCATCTCTACGCCTACTGCTCAGAAAAATATGAACGAGGAAGGGCATTCAGAATGGGTCTATACGAAGCCAGGCGTGCTATGGAAACTTATGTCAAACTAAGGGCCAAACTTGATTTTTAGATTTCTCTAAAATTGGGAGAAGCAAGACTTGGAGTTACTAAACCAGTGGAGACAATTGCAGATCTGAACAAACATAAGACTGGTTCAATAATCGCTGAGCTTCTGGGATTTGTCTACAGAGTCAATCTTATCAAGAAGATCTTCCTGGCTTCAGAGGTGACCAAATATTCAGATGGGACTTTGAGAGGCATATTAAGAATGATACATGTGAAGGAAGAACGACACAAAGCTGACCTATTGGCGAAACTAGACTTGGAAATTAGCTCATTGATTAACTTCAGAGAGCTCATTATGAAGTTCCATAGGATCTGCTCTAGTGATAGGTGTTAGTTCTC
Source organism: Arctium minus (assembly GCA_954870635.1). Lineage (NCBI taxonomy): Eukaryota > Viridiplantae > Streptophyta > Magnoliopsida > Asterales > Asteraceae > Arctium > Arctium minus. Next base: position 70,950,960 of record OX941091.1, on the reverse strand, counting down.
TTCTTTTATTTATTTTCTTGTTATTTTCTCTGCTCGTAATTTCTATCATTTGAGAAGTAACATTTAAAGAGGATGACATTCTCCTCTTCGCTTTCTAGATTAATTTTTTGTCTCTACTATTGTGGCAATTTTTTATTTTCAATACTTAGGGGGAGATTGTTAGCCCCAATTCAGTAAAGTAAAAGTATTGAAAATATCCCAAGTCTTCCTCTGAAGACAATCAGAGACTGCTGCCAAGAAAGCCAAGTCTACCTCTGAAGTCAGTTCAGAGATAGACTCTTCAGCCGAGAAGAGATCAGAGATAGCTTCATCGGAGGTCTATGTCAGATCTCTGAAGATACTCTCTCTGAAGATCAAGCTGAAGAATTCTACAAGTGTTGACAGAAGAACATATGACACGTCATTAGTGATAAGATTTACTTTTTAGAGTAGGTCACTGTTCAAGCACATCTTGAGCTTACCTTTTAGGTAAGACACTGTTCAAGCATGCTTCTTATGTTAGGATAGTTGTTCACTTTATGGTCCTATAAATAGGACCATCACTCCGTTGACAAAAATGTGCTTTTAAAATATCTTGTATCTGATTTATCTTTAATATATTAGAAAGTATTCTAAAGATGATCTATTATGATTTATACATCCTATTTGAACTGTGATATTGAATCTGCTTTGATATTTAAACTATATTGCTTCCGCTGTTCTTTTTATTATTATTATTATTATTATTATTATTATTATTATTATTATTATTATTATTATTATTATTATTATTATTATTATTGTTTATATCATTGTTATAAGATTAAATCTGGGATCCAACAGCAGTCAACACGACCGCTGTAAGATTAAATCCGAGAGGATGAAAAGCAACAACTTTTCATATATTACATAAGTAAGTCACTTCTCGACGCCGAAACCAGGTATTCCTCTATGGAAAAACTCTTGCTGGCTCTAATTATAGCGGCAAAAAAGTTACGTCATAATTTCGAGTCACATCCTATAACTGTCGTGACTAACTTTCCTCTTAAGTCTGTCTTGAGGAAACCCGATTTGACAGGTCGATTGGAAAAATGGAGTATCTACCTTAGTAGTTACGACATTGAATATAAACCCAGGACCGCCATCAAATCGTAAACATTGGCCAAATTCGTCGCCGATTTCAGCTCATAATTGGATATACCGACGGAACCTGTGGCCACTCTCGACGACGAAACCTGGACATTACAAGTCGACAGATCATCCAATGCCCAGGGGGCAGGTCTTGGTGTCATCCTCAAGTCGCCACAGGGGGGAAAGATAGTGTACTCCATACGATGCGACTTTAGAGCTACGAACAATGAAGCTGAATACGAAGCTTTGATCATAAGAATGAATATGGCTCATGAACTGGGGACAACAAGACTTCACGTCAAAAGCGATTCCCTCTTAGTCGTGAATCAAATGAATGGGGAATTTGCAGCTAAAGATTCTAAAATGACGACTTATCTCAAAAAAGCCAAAGCCAAATCTGAGGAATTTCAGGATTTTTCTATTTCACAGATCCCGAGGGATCAGAATACCCAAGATGACGCATTGGCTAATCTCGGATCGACACTCGAACAATCCCCATTCAGCGTCGTTCCAATAATCCATCTGGCGACGCCATCCATTGGAAGCGAAAACGACGTCCAAGCAATAGAAGAGGAAGACAACTGGTCGAGTGACATCAGAAGATTCTTAATGAAGGACCAACTTCCCAAAGACAAAATGGAAGCCCGAAAAATCAGATTTAAGGCATCCAAATACCTTGTGATCAGAGGAAAACTTTACAGACGATCGTCGTCAGGACTAAATTTACGATGTGTGACCAATAAAAACCAAGTCCAAAGTATTTTGCAAGAAATGCATATGGAGAGTACGGTAATCACTCAGGTAGTCGTAGCTTGGCAAATCGTATCTCTCGACAAGGAGACTATTGGCCAACCTTACGACATGATGCAATAAGGTCCGTCCAAAGCTGCGACGCATGTCAACGACATTCAGGTATGTCACACAAACCTTCTGAACCCTTGCACTCGACTTTAACTCTATGGCCCTTCATGCGGTGGGGACGCCTCTGGCTAGACCCCACGAGAAGCAAAACGACTAGTAAGGTAACATCAGTAAGGTAACATCCTACGACTAACGATCTACACTGTAACAGTGGAACTTACCCAGATTGGCCTCGCCATCCTCTTCCTCTTCTTTGTCATCCTCCTCCTCACCGACAGAGGCTTCAACGACGACTACCTCGTCAACCTCATCTTCATCCACTAGCGACCAGGGGAAGAACGACCACTCCTCGACACTATATTCAAGAAATCTCTCGATCTTAGTGGTCGAGTCAGAAAAAAGGAATGAATCCAGTAAAGTCGATCGCTAAACAAACAAAGAAAAAATATTGTTAGATCTCAAAAAAGAAAAATGTTGAACGATCCAAAGTAAAAAGAACTCTGAAAAACTTACCCACGGAGTTCCACCCCGTAGTGAGCCACCGAGCGTCATCACTGGCTGACGATACGCAACCAAAGACGTATCTCGTCTTCCATTTTTGGTCATTGAACACAGTCTCTTGAACCAGGACACGATCTCCTCTATACCTAGAAAATAGGCTATACCTATGATTCATCTCTGCCTTAACCAAATAGGCTAGCAGGAGATCATTAACGGTAAAGGGCACCGCCCATTTTCTAGACAATCGTTCAATGACCTGAACGATCCACCAAAACTGGGGCATCATTTGACCTAGAGACAAGCGTCCAGTCCGGTTACAAAAATTTGAAATGTCGACTTGCCACCTAATTTTTGAATTTTGGGGGCAAACTGTTTGGGTAAAATTTCACAAGTCACGATCGACGTAAGAAAACCAAACATCTCTAGTCTAGAGACCATTCTTGTATTAAGATAAGATACTAACAATCACACACACCGAGGACCATAGTCGTCACCTATGACGACGGTCGTAAGTCTCTCTCGACCGCTTCCAGGAAGTCACTCGACGACTCTTATCTAGCGACCTCTGTAACGTAACCAATGATTATGTAATTTATTATCCACGATCGTTCTCTTTTATGGTTCTTTATTACAGGCATCAAAGCGCATAATGGCCAACAGATATAACGGACGAACATCATCATGATCAATCATTATCAAGACGATTCGACATTCAATGCTCATTTATGACGACCAAAAGCTATATATACAAGGCTTGAACCATCATTAAAGAAAACACCAATCAACCAGAACTCCTTTGCAACACTCAAAAGCATTCAACTTGTTTTCTCCTAAGCAAGAACTCTCAACAAATCGCTCCAATCGCACGACGAATAGTTGCAAGCTTAATATTTACATATTTCCGTCTGTATTATGATCACTCCTTCTAAAGGACGACATCTCTGTTTGACGTCCAATATGCACTTGACGATCTCTTCTATCGTCCGTGGTTTTTACCCTCGACGGGATTTTCCGCGTCACCAAATTATTTATCTCTTATTTTCTTTTATTTCCTGTTGTACGATTTGTCGATCGATCACTTACTTTAGTTGTTAAAGCTCCACACCGACCTTAGATCTTCCTTTGGACGATTTTTGGCATTAACAACATACGATTTCAAATGGCACATCGAACATGCAAATAATGTTAGTCTGGGTAAAAGAGACAACTTCTTTATCCCAAACTTGGGAGAAGGCAGCTGCTTCGATCCATTTAGAAAAATAATCTGTAAGGACGAGGAGAAATACCTTTTGCCCGGGGGTAGGGGGTAATTTGCCGACAATGTCCATTCCCCATCTCATGAAGGGCAATGGGATCAAAGTCGAATGCAAAGGCTCAGAGGGTCTATGAGACATACCTGAGTGTCACTGACATGCGTCGTAACTTTGGACGTATCTTATGGCATACTGTCGTAAGGTTGGCTAATAGTAACCTTGTCGAGAGATTCTATTTGCCAAACTGTGACCACCTGAGTGGTTGCCGCATTCTTCGTCATGCATTTCTTGTAGAATGCTTTGGATTTGATTTTTTGCTAACGACGCATCGTAAGTGTAGTCCTATTGATGATCATCGATAAATCTTTCCTGCGATCAAGGTGCATCTGGATGCCTTGAATCTGATCTTTTGGGCTTCCATTCTGTCTTCAGGAAGTTGGTCGTTCATAATGAAGTTTTTGATGTCGCTTGACCAATCATCTTCCTCATCTACCACATGGGTGTGATCTTCACTTTCGATAGATGACGTCGCCAAGTGGATTATTGGAACGACGTCAAATGAGGACTGGCCAAGTGCTGACCTAAGGATATCTAGTGCGTCAGCCTGGGTATTTTGGTTCCTCGGGATCTGTGTGATGGGGAAGGGTTGAAAAACTTTGGATTTTGTCCTAGCCACTTTGAGGTAGGTTGTCATCTTGGAATCCTTAGCTGTAAACTCCCCATTCATTTGATTTACGACCAAAATGGAATCGCTTTTGATGTGAAGTCCTGTTGCCCCCAGGTCGTGAGCCATATTCATCCCTGTGATTAAAGCTTCATATTCAGCTTCATTATTTGTAGCTTTGAAATCGCATCTTATGGAGTACACCATCTTGCCCTCCTGTGGCGACTTGAGGACGACACTAAGACCTGCCCCTCTGGAATTTGATGATCCCATCGACATATAGAGTCCAGAGTATATTGTCGAGAGTTGCCACAGGTTCCATTTGTATTCCCAGTTTTGGACTGAAATCGGCGATAAAATCTGCCAAAGCTTGCGACTTGATAACTGTTATTGGCTTGAAATAAATGTCGTAAGTACTAAGGTAGATACTCCATTTTGCTAATCGGTCTGTCAACTCAGGTTTTCTTAAGACAGACTTAAGAGGAAAGTTAGTCACGACAGTTATAGGATGTGATTCAAAATAATGTCGTAATTTTTTGGCAGCTGTTACTAGCGGCAATAGCAATTTTTCCATAGAGGAGTACCTGGTTTCGACATCTAATAGTGATTTACTTACATAGTAAATCGGGAGTTGTTGTTTCTCGTCCTCTCGAGTTAAGACGACACTTATAGTGTTTGAGCTGATCTCGAGTTAAGACGATACTTACAATGTTTGAGCTGAAAGCTAGATAGAGCTGCAGGACTTCATGATCCTTAGGTTTTGACAGTAGGGGTGGCGATGCCATGTATTCCTTTAGCTTTTGAAGCGCGTTTTCATGATCATTCGTCCACTCGAAGCCCCTGTTTTTTCTCAAGACATTGTAAAACAAATGACCCTTATCTTAGGATCGTGAGATAAACCTGTTTAATGCCGCGACTCGTCCAGTAAGTCGTTGGACTTCTTTGAAGTTTCGAGGGGACTTGATGTCGACGATTGCCTTGATTTGTTAAGGATTGGCTTCAATCCCACGACGTGTGACCATATATCCCAAGAATTTTCCTGCACTTACTCCGAAGGAGCATTTTCTCGAGCTTAGCTTCATACAACTCCCTGAGGATGTTGAATGATTGTTTCAAGTGGTCAATATGATCGGTCTCTTGTTTCGACTGTAATAGTCCCAATTCAACAAATTAAACAAGAAATTCAATCACAAATCTCATAAATTTCATTGAAATTAAGCTTTATCTCTACAATGTGTTATTTCTCTTTCTACATGATATGGAGCGTATGAATCTTTCTCATTCTACTTTCTCTCTCAAATGAATTGTATAATAAACGTGATCAGGTTTCACAAAATAATTTGCATGAAAAACTTTGTTCTTTTTAACATTTGGCTTGGGAACAAACGACTTTGAAACATTCTTCTTAGTTGAAGAACCTTTTACTGTCCATTCCATCTTGACAGGCTTATAGATAGAAATATTACCTTTGCCATCAATAGATTTATCATAGAAAAGGTTAGTAGTACGAATCTGATCATTATGATTGGTTGACCTTTGTGCAGAAACAATTGTATGATGTGAACTTGAAGCTGTCTTGAAAATGATTCCTTCAAGTTCTATGATCTTAGTGGACAAACTATTTCTTTCTGCAGTAAGTAGATCAATCTTCTTCTGTAATTCAGACTTTGCATTCTTGTCTTTCAAAGATGTTGTTGACAATTCATATAGTTTCTTTGATAACTTCTTTATCTCTGTTTAAAACATCATCCTTTCATTCTCAAACTCCTTCTCTACACTCTTTCGTTTGTCGGATATTTCTTTGAAGAACCCAATATGCTTCTGTTCAGACATCTTCTTTTCTTTCTCAAACTTATCTCTTTCAAGAATTACAACTTTCTCAAAATCTGATACCTGTTTTGAAAGTTTTACACATTTGAGTTCAACCGCTTTCTTCTTCTCGAAGGACTTCCTTGAAAATTCAGAAAATTTCTATGCGAACATTTTTCTTTCATTTTCAAATAGCATATTTTCTTTCTAAAACTCTTCTTTATCTTGAACAATCTGCTTTTCCAAACCTGAAATCTTCTTTTTCAGATCAACATTTTCATTTTCCAAACCCTTGGTTTTCTCTTCAGTCATCTTGATAGTATCTTGAATTGATTTCTCAACTTCCAACTTTTTATCATCTTTCAAGGCTTCAAGAACTGCTATTTTGCTTTCAAGTTCTTTAATCTTCTCTAAATATTCACCATTGAAGGTTGAGTATAGACCAGTTTTGACTACATTTTCCAGTTTAGCATTCCTGTCGTGGAACCATTCAATTTGTTTATCTAAAGAGCGAATTGATTTTTGAGCATTGCTATTTTCAAAGTGATCCTGAAGAATAGCTTTTTGAGTACGTAACCGTATATTGCTCTGTTGCTTTTGTGCTACTTTTACTTCAAGGTCTGCAATCCTTTCTTTTATTGTAGCATTTTCTTCTTTTAAAGACATTGTTACCTAAAATCAAGAAATGAGATTAACAGAAAAACAAAAAAATATGAATGGATAATACACAGTCTGAATCAAAAACCAAAACACAAGGGATGTGATTTCCAAAAACTAGATCACAAAAGTGTCAAATCCAGATCCTATATGAATTTCCAATTCCGGTGACCAAGGGAATTAAAATAAAATTCCTGTATGGTAGACTTCAAAATCTAGATCACAAGCAAGTCAAAACAAATCTGGTGTCCAAGGTGTTTAAAGTCCGGTATTAAAGGTCAAAATCTGGTACACACTCTCATAGTTTCGAAAAACCAGTATATGTGTCAAAAACCGATAACCAATGTAATTTCCAAGTCAAAATTCGGTGGATAAGAGAATTCCATTCACAATCTGGTAGCCAAGGTCTTCTCAAAAACCCGTTACACAAGGGGAATAAAATCCGGTACCGCTCCAAAAGAAACCCGGTCCTCAAGCTCCTCAAATTCGGTACTAGGTTTACAAACCCGATACACACGCTTGTCTCTCAAAACCCGGTTCTCAATGACTTTAAATAACTGGTACACATAGGAAATGTACACAAATCCAGTACCTAAATTCCTTACACCCGGTATGCACGACTTACAAGCCAAAAACCCGGTTACTATGTATACAATACCCGGTATGAGATCTATCAAAACCTGGTGTACATGCTAACATCTATAACTCGGTTCCAAAACAAGCCAAAACCCGGTATGGGTGGCCTAAATCCGGTGTAAGCGGGATTTAAAAGGAAATCCAGTAACAAGGTAATTCCAAGTCCGGTTAACACTCTATTCCTACATAAACCCGATACATATACTTCTCAAAAACCGGCTTCCATGGGCTTCCAAAACCGGATCACATGGAAATTCTCATACAAACCCGGTTCAAACAAAAATTTGGTAAACACTCCATTTTCCTGGTACGAGACTTCAGCAGATCTCGCTCCAGAAAAACACAAATTCTTCAATTTGATCAAAATTAACAACAAATTGTTGATTGCTTTATGTTTCTAACCACAAATCAAACAATCTTTTGCAATCTAATCGGATCAAAACACTCTAATTTGCATGAATTTTAGAAAAAGTTGAAGAACACAGTGTCAATCTTGCAATCTTGAGATCTGATCAATTTTCTCCAAAAAGTCTTCAAAATATGATCGTATCAAATTGAAAAATGATTCGATTCTGCTCTGATACCAATTGATAGTCCCAAATTCAACAAATCAAACAAGAAATTCAATCACAAATCTCATGAATTTCATTGAAATTAAGCTTTCTCTCTCTACAATGTGTTCTTTCTCTCTCTACATGATATGGAGCGTATGAATCTCTCTCACTCTACTTTCTCTCTCTAAAATGATGGAAAATGACAAAGCTTGCTTTCTTAAAAAATACAAAGGCTAGAACCTATTTATACAAACATGATTACAAAGGAAACTAACTAAACAACACTTTGACAAATAAGCTCTTTGACTTTGACATTCTCACTTTAACCTTTGACTTTCAATCTTAAAGCTTTAGCAATCTTTAATCTTCAACAAATAATGCTCGTTTCATGATCTCGGATATAACAATATTTGCTCCAACATACTTGACCAACTTGTCGTCGATGTAAACTTCGATTGTGTCACCTAGATGTTCTTTGAACAACATGTTGACTAATCACTGGTACGTTGAACCTGGATTTTTGAGACCAAAAGGCATAACTTTGTAACAATATATATATATATATATATATACCTTTGTCCGTCATGAAGGCGGTTTTCTCTTGATCATCACGATGCATCAAGATCTGATTGTAGCTTGAATATGCGTCCATGAATGTCAGAAGTTCATGGCTTGCTATCGCGTCAACCATAGCGTCGATATGATGTAAGGGGAAGGGGTCCTTTGGACAGGATCTGTTAAGGTTAGTGAAGTCTATACAGACTCTCCACTTTCCATTTTTCTTTTGTATGACCACGACATTAGCTATCCAATCGGGATATTTGACTTCTCAGATCTTTCCTGTCTTGAGCAAGTTATCAACTTCGTCGTTGATTACTTTGTTGCATTCTGGAGCGAACTTACATCATTTCTGTTTAATAGGTTTAAACGAAGGATCGGCGTTGAGATGATGTGAGATGACCTCATGGTCGATACCGATCATATCTTCGTGCGTCCAAGCGAAGCTGTCGGCTTGTTCCTGCAAAAAAAGATATTAGTAGCTCTTTTATAGCAGGGTTGAGAGACGCACTAATGATGACGACTCTGTCAGGCTTGTCCTGATCTAGGATGACTTCCTCTAGACGATAGTCGTCAACAGTTTCAGGGTCAGCCTGGCTCTGTAATTGCTAGATGTTCTGCTTTCTAGGCTTCATTGTGACTTTGTAGCACTCGCGTGCGATCTTTTGCTCGCTTTTGATCTCCTGGATTCCCCAAGGAGTTGGAAATTTGATCGTTTGATGATACGTCGAAGGAACGACTTTCATGTCATGGATCCAAGGGCGTCTGTTGGTCCCGAAGGTGCTTAACAAGTTTGTAGAAGGGGGGGGGGGTTGAATACAAACACATAATTTAAAGTTTAATAAATTGTTTATTGATAAATCAAACACAATTTACAAGTCTGTTGCGGAATAAGATTAAGTAAAACTCAATCTAAACAAACTTAAGAAAACACTAAGATGGTTGCACAAGAATATAAAGAATTAGAGATTAGAGAGTATAGAAAACAAGGGTTTCTATATTTTAGAAAGATGAAGGCTAGAGGTGAGCACTTCTTCCAGATGGAGAGGTAATCTTTCTATTTATACCCTATGCATTAAATGCATGGCAGGGCACTTTACACGTGTCTTTCTTTGATTGGCAGAGAGAGTCTGACTTTGGGAGACATGCTTTCGGCCGCATCATGAACAATGTAGTTGACAGAGTTGTTGTACGAATTATGGCAGATGTATGCCCGTTCTGACACATCGTACTGGGTGTGCAGGGAAAGACAAAAGAGACTTGAGGCATAAGCTAAGTGATCATCGATCGCTGAATATCTCTTCCTTCAGAGATACAAAGAAGTTCAGCTATCGCTGAAGCTTTTCCTCAGGCTTCACTGATATCCGCATCAGGTCACTAGTTGACTTGTCTTTGTTCAACAGCTTCGTCTTCGATTCAACTATGAACATCTGTTGACGCGAAACTTGTCTTCAGGGATTATGTTTACATCAGAAAACATCAGCAATAACTGAACAGACTCAGTCAGATCGCTGATAGTGAAACACTAATTCATATAAATGTTTATAAGAAAGATCATTAGTGATAACTGAACAGACTCAGTCTGATCGCTGATGGTGAAACACTAATACATATTAATAAATGTAATTTTCACTAAGTATAGAAGAGGGTCTTTATCAAATCACTGAGAGAGTTTGGATCAACAATCTCCCCCTATTTGATAATGACAAAGTAACTGAAGAAAATTACTTTATAATTCAAAATGAGGAATAATCAGGACTCATAACATACATGTCCCAATTACTATTTTGAGGGATCTTTTACAGTACTGATAGGGTTAAGTACTTCACTGAAATTTTCATTAATTCAAAGAAGGAATTACAAGATATGAAAATATAAAGTACAAGTGAAGAACTAACTACTGTAAGTCTAACTAATAGATTACAAGAATTAAGAAACTAATCTATCAGCTATCTAGAGAAGACTTTGGAGGATTGATCATATAGTCAGGTATTTCTTCTCGTCTTTGCCTTCGATCTGAAGATTCTTGACTAATGATTGTCTTAATCGGTTCAGCTAAAGGAGAGAAGTCACACCATAAGCATAAGAGATCCTTGAGATGACTAAGAGGACAGATAGGGATTTCAGAGACTCTCTGGAATCTGAGTTGTTCCTCATCATCTCTAAAGAAGATTCCAAAAGGATCTTTAAGTACTTGCCCAACAAGATATGGTCCACCAGGAGGCAGGGATAGGTCTAGAACTGAGAGACCAGGAGGAGGACCAAACAAAGCTTCTTTTGAGAATTTGATGGAGGTGTCGTTTCTGATAGCAGCGACATTCTCAGATGAGGAGGAGACATACTTTCTTTGGAGTTTCCTTGGCTTAGAAGGAAGAGCAGATGGTACCTTTAACATAGCAGTGAATCTGTTGATGAGGGCTTCTAGGATGCCTTCGACATAGCCTCTGTAGGTTGATTTGGATTTCTTCAGCGCATATTTGAACTCTAGCCATTCCATGTAGCCAAAACTTTCAAGCTTTGAAACAAGCATAGCCTTTGAGCTTCCATCCTCTCTGATTATCTCCATGGTGACAGAAATTCGGTCCTTCTTCTTTCTGCCAGAGATGACAACAACTGTTATCTTTAATGGGTCAGAGCGATAGTTGACTTTATGCTTACACCATTCGACAGAGTTATCGCTGACCGCTTGTTCTTTTGAGCGCTCCTCTTCAATTTCTTTCAGTAGAGCAGCCTGAAATTCCACTGGATTCTTCTTTAGATTCTTGTCTTTTACTTGAGAAGACTGAACCTTGAGAGCTAGAGAAGCATCTCTTTGACATTCGGAGATCAGTTTCTCAGCTCTGACAGATTCTTTAATTTCAGCTTCAGTCAGGAAGTCTAGCTCTGTAGAAGGATTTTGAAGAAGGACCTTCAGCCGTTGATTCTCTAGAGGAGAGATCATCCTTGTTCTTCTATTCAGCTCTTCCTCTGACCAGTGAGATGGTCTAGAGGGCCTTCTTGGATGGTGCAGGGCTTCTTCCTCTTCTTCTTGCTCATCAATCTCATTTAAGGAGATTGGGATTATTGATTCATTAGCTATGGAAGCTGGGATTATTTGAAGTTCCTTTCCCTTAAGCAGGGGAGAGAACTGTCTGTTCATAAATAGATAAAAAGAGTTAGTGTTTGTTGGGAAGAAGAAAGATAAAGGCTAGAAAGAAACAGGGGTTGGGAATTTATAGAATGATATGAGGACAAGTGAGAGGCATACCTGAGAAGGATTCTCCCCCTCAGATAGTGAAACATTTGTCAGGCTTCCCTCTGCATTTTCTTCAACATCTTTCTCCCCCTCCTTGTCATTATCACTGAGGGAGAGGTCATCAGTGCGAGAGGTAGTTTTTGTAGTGGTCAATGAACGAACTTCAGCCTCCAAACGATCTAGACGGCCTTCGATCACATGGATATCTGAAGTAGCTTGATGAATAAATTCAACAACGACATTCAGAGAGGTTCAGTCTGCGTCCGTGAAAGAAGGTGGGAGCGTCAGAGCTGGTGCATTCAACTTATACAGAACCTGCTGTAGTAGGGATGTGCAGGAATCGATCTTGCGAGATAAGTCCTGGACATCCTTACTGAGAGTACCAATACGTCCCTGAAGGATTTGAGTTTGTTGGTGATTGACGACTAAGTCCTCCTTGACTTTGACAAGCTCTCCCTAAAGAGTTGAGACTTGGGAGGCTCCAAATTTTGAGGAGCAAGCAGCCGTTAGTTTCTTCAGCTCTTCACCAGCGTTATTGACAGCGCTGGTGGTTTCGTTGATGGAGGTGGTGAGAGAATCCACCTTGACACCCAAACTGTTGACATGAGAGTCAACAATTGCCATATTAGGACCTGAAAGAAAAGTTAGCTTTTGAGAAACAGGCTTATATGGAGAGATGGGAGTTTTATTTATGGGTTTAGGTATACCTGATGGTTCAAACATATTGAAAAATTGCATATCTCTTTCAAAGGTTTGAGCATCAGGTCCTATAAATGCAAGTTGAGGTTGCTGCATGAGAGATGGAGGGTTAGAGACCAAAGATATGGGAGTAGTAGTAATGGGGATAGAAGAAGTTGGGATTTGGGCAGTTACCTCAGTTGTTTGTTGAACTGAGATGGTTGGTGGCGTCACTGATGTTGTGGCAGTGACCGAAATTACTGGCACAATTGTTGTGGTGACAGTTGAAGATGTGGAGGAGAGACCCACAAAACCATCCAAGGTAGTTTGTTGAGAAACTACCTCAGGTCTTGAGCTAGGGGCGATAGTCTCCTTAGTCATTTTGGCCTTCTTTGAAGGACCAGAAAGACTAGCTGATGGTCTTTTGGAAGCGGTTTTAGCGGCAGGGTTAGCTGGAGAAGGAACCTCCGGTGCGGCCGCTGAAGAAGAAGAAGAGTAGAGAGAAAGACGAGTGCGTAGAGTTGAGATACTTACCTCGTTGGCGACCGGCTTAACCTCCAACGATCGCTGACCCACTTTCGCGAAAGAACCATCTTGAGTAGTGGGGTAAGTGTTAGGGTAGAGAAACTTCAGGTATGTATAGATGAACCGTACATAGGGAATCTTGGGATCCCTCTCCGTCTTCTCTATCTTTGACTTGAGATTGTCAAAGATAGCAGTAGCGTAGTCAAAGTTCTTGCCAGCGATCACAGAGTAAGCCATTTGGAGCTGAACTTTGCTCGCCTGATCCAGTGAGCCACTCTTCCCACTCATACATTAAATGATGTGTGAGAAGATGTAGTTCAGTTGAGAAGGCATGTTTGCCTTCTTACTGATGGTCAGGCGCTTGTTGGGGATGGTTGAGCGAGGCTTGTTGTCCCACCAGTATTCCATATCATCCAGAAACTGGAAGAGTTCAGCATCAGTGCGGAGGGCATTGAATCCACCCTTGGGTTTGTCAGGGAATCGGAGTGACTTCCTCAGACTGTATGCAGTCATCATGCCCGGTCCTAAATCAGTGCAGAAGGAGAGAGCAGGGACCAGTTCACCCTTCTTGTTGGTGATGGTGGTTTCATCAGCAGTGAACCAAAACTGTTGTAGAAGAGTTTTGGATGGTTTAGGATCCACAGTGATCGCGTAAGCAATACATGATTGCTTCAGGAACTGAGCTGCTTCCACCAAGTGTGGGTATTTCACAGCATCGAAGTCCAAGCGTGCAAGGTGATTGTTCTTGGGAAGTTCAGATTCAGTGAGAGAAAACTTGGCGGTCTTGGAAGCAATGAGAGTTGATTGTGCCATTTCTGAATATGGAAAGAAGGAGAAAAGATAGATAGAAAGGTTTAGAGTCAAATTTTTTTTTTACCAGTTTCTGTTTTCAGAAAGAAACATAGGAAAAATTTAAATTATTTTGAGAATAAACAATGTTCTTGAAGAAGAAAGAACATGAAGAAAACCAAAGGTTTGAATCAATAAAATCAAAAAAATGATTTTAATGTTTAAGAAATCTTGTGAAAAACCCATAATGATGGAACATATTTAGGATTTTGTAACAAAATTTACGAAGAAAAGATGAATAAAGTAACCTTTTTGATCTTGAAGTGAAGAAGATGCAAATGCTTGAAGGAGATGTTTGCTGGAAATGCCTTGAGAGAGAATGCTTGCTTGAAAAGATTTCCAGAAAGCGTAAAGAAGTAAAAATGAAAAGGCATTCCTTTTATACTTAGAGAGAGAGAGAGAGAGAGAGAGGCGGGAAAACAAATGCTCATCATGACATGGACACGTTGTACGAAGTTGATTGGATAGAAGGGCAACGAGCGAACGTGTCAGAGAAAAAGGCATGTCGTGGATTGTCGGTTCAAATGACGTCATAGGAGAGAGAAAAACGTTTCATTTGTCCTTTTTTGAAATTATCTCTGAAGAAAAGTCAGAGATAGGTTTTCATTTTGAAAGAATCACTGATAAAAAATTCATAGATTGATTTGTCTTTTCAAAAGAATCAGTGATGAAAAATGTCAGTGATAGATTTTGTTTATCAAAAAGCTTTTAATCATTTGAAGAAAGAAAATGATTAAAGTTTTTATTTTTGAAAAACCAACTTACTGAATGAAAATTCAGTGATTGAGAGAGAAAACATACCCGAGATTCAGAAATTTATTTAGAGATTAAATGATAAAGGGGAACTTAGATTCACTGACTTAATGCATGAACAATGAAGAGTCACTCTTCAATATTTAGCATTCCAAGCTCACTGATGAGAAAGTTGAACCTTGTCTCATCAAGAGGTTTGGTGAACAAATCAGCTAGCTGATAGTAAGTGGGGATAAAGTGAAGTTCAATATCACCATTCATCACACGATCTCTGATAAAATGATATCTGATCTCTATGTGTTTCGTCTTTGAATGTAGCACTAGATTATTTGCTATAGCGACAACACTATAGCGATAGCACTAGTGCTGTCGCAATAGATTGGAATCTTTGATAGCTGAAGGTCATAGTCTAATAGTTGATTTCTCATCCATAAGACCTGAGCGCAACAACTCCCAGCGGCTACATATTCAGCTTCAGCTGTGGAAGTGGACACTGAATTTTGCTTTTTGCTTGTCCAACTTACCAGCTTTCCTCCTAGGAGTTGACATCCACCAGTAGTACTTTTTCTATCGAGTTTACATCCGGAAAAATCACTATCAGAATATCCAATTAGATCGAACCCTGAGTCTTTGGGATACCAAAGACTGAGGTTAGGAGTTCCTTTCAGATATCTGAAAATTCGCTTGACAGCGATCAGATGGGATTCCTTGGGCTCAGATTGATAGCGTGCACATAAACAGGTAGAGTACATGATGTCAAGTCGGCTCGCTGTAAGATACAGCAGGGATCCTATCATTCCTCTATAGGCAGTGACATTCACATGTTTTCCAGATGGATCCTTGTTTAGTGTCAGAGGAGGTGCCATAGGAGTTTTCATCGCTGAAGTTTGTGTTAGATCAAACTTCTTCAGCATATCTTTAACATACTTACCTTGGCTGATAAAAGTACCTTTTTCAGATTGTTTAATCTGAAGACCAAGAAAATACGTTAGCTCACCCATCATACTCATTTTGTATTCTTTCTTCATTCTTTCAGCGAAGCGAGTACATAGGGATGGGTTAGTAGAACCAAATATTATGTCATCGACATATATTTGTACAAGAATAATATGACCTTTTATCTTTCTGAAAAATAGGGTATTATCAATTTTACCACGTTCAAAATTTTCAGAGATAAGAAAAGATGAGAGAGTATCATACCAAGCATGAGGGGCTTGTTTTAGACCATAGAGAGCCTTATCCAATTTTTAAACATAATTTGGATGCTTAGGGTCATAGAACCCTGGAGGTTGTTCTACATAGACTTCTTTATTTAGCTTTCCATTTAGGAACACTGATTTTTGATAATCCCAAAATCAACTAAATCTTTAGAGAGAGAAATTAGAGAGAGAGAGTTTGAAGCGCAAGATATGAATTCTATAGAATGTGCGTGAGGTTCCTTACAAACACCAAAGCCACAAGGGACTTAAATACCCAGGCCAATACAGAACAGATAAGCTCTCTAAACACAGTATTAGACCAAGCCTATAAATACAATGATTACTATAAAATTTGACTAACAATCTCCCCCTTAGTAATCATTGGCGCTGTGGTCTTCAAAAACATCTTCTAAATCAGCACAGACCAACTAAGTGACTTAGTAAAGCTTCTTTCTTGACTAAAATTTTTTTCTTCTCAGCATCTTTCAATCTATGTTGCCTTTGCTGTCTTGACAAGACTGGACCAGTATGCAATAAACTTGAAAAAACAATCAGTTCATCAGCTTGTGCTCTATACGATACACCTTTTTCAAATGTACTTGAATGAACTGTGGTGATCGGAGCTTTAACAACAAAGGAATTAGTAGCTGAGAGAATATAGAATCTTGAGCGAATCTTGATCAGCAGATAAACGTTTGAACTCTTTGTCTCTTTAACTTCTCCTTAACTTCTCCCCATCATGACCTTGATGATCTTGATCAACTTGGTCATGTAAATATTGGAGATGAAACAGCTTTAGATCTGCAAAATCAGAATAAACGGAGAAAAGGGAAAGTTTGCGCGACACGTTGGTGGCGCAAAGATTGTTTTGCGCTATCATAAGGTGGCACAAAGTTAGTTTTGCGCGACCAACTGTTGGCGCAAAGCTGACTTAAACTCAGAAAGAAATTTTTTTTACCTGTTAAGCACTTTGACTCCCCTACACAAATGCACTAAATATGACAATTCAAGTTAGCATTCATATAGAGAATCAGATACTCCCCCTCGAAAACAGATATGATATTTCAGAAAATTCTCCTTATTTACTCCCCCTTGAATAATGACATACCCAATTACAAATATATGAGAACACAAGAATGGAAACATCAATGTAGAAAGAAAATTATATTGAATATGTATTTTGAAACAACTAAACTTATAAAATTTTAAACACTAAACAAATTAATTTCTATTCAGTAAAATATCACAGATTTATCAATCAGTTGAAATCAAGTGTGTGTTGTTGGATACAGATACAAGTTTCATTGCATATCAAGTTAAAACATGTTCAGTTTCAAAAACTTTCATCAATCTATTCAGTGTGCTAGCATGCAAACTTCGATTAGCTTCAAGAAAATGCAATTCTAAAAATATAATAGAGAACTTTGCATGTACTCACACTAAGCCATCAAAATTTAAGATTTTCACAAATTTATAGGTTTATCGCAACTCAAACATATCACCAAGTATCATGAGATGTGTGCTCATTGGCATCTTTTAGCATTGTGCACATTGGCATCTTCACATGAGTGTGCTCTTTGGCATCTTTTTAAGCTTGTGCACTTTGGCATCTTTTTAATCAAAAGGTTTGGTAAGTAAAGAACATGCCGTAAACGTAACTTTCTAAACCCATTCGATCACTCCCAGACCAGTTGGCCTTAGGGGACTAGGTGTCAAGCACCCCTTGGAACTTACTCTCCCAGATCAGAAAGGCTACATCGACACATCCTAAACCCATTCATACCAGTAGAACATGACTTTCGATCTGGTTCTATAGAAGGATTTGAGTTCGATCACTCCCAGACCAATTGACCTTAGGGGACCAGATGACAAGCATCCCACGGAACTTACTTTCCCAAACCAGAAAGGTCACAGGTACAAGCTTTTAAACTTAGAGATTTCTGAATTATATATATATATATATAATTCATCTCAATCACCCAGTTTTACATCTAAGTGCTTAGCTCATATTTTCATTACAATCCATAATTATGACTTTTAAGGATTTCTAAGCATTGTAAACTATACATATTCCGAATAACACAACTTTAAAGCAGTATCAAAAGTTTCAAACATGTTGCTGACCTTTCGATTTTTGTAAGACTTGAAAGTTGAACATATAAAACTTTAATATAAACAAAGCAACTTGAAAATTTATCCTAGACACACATTTTATTCAAAAGAAAGAAAAACTGTAAAACTTTTACTTTATAGAATAAAATTTGTAAAGATTTAAATATTTAAATTCAATATGCCAAGTGTTGAAAGCATAAAAAGAAAACAATTTTCATGAAAGGCTTTTGTAAAAATATTGGCAAATTGATATTTAGTCGAAACAAAATAAAATTCAATAATATTATCTTCCACAAAATGTATAATGAATTTGTGTCTCAAATGAAAGATTTGGTTGTACAAATTCACGTTTTGGATGAACTTGCTCAGATTCTTTGAAAAAACACATGAGAAAACTGAAATAACATCATATTCAGAGATATATGCAGCGGAATTAAGTAGATATACTCAAAGTTTCTCATTAGTCCAGAAGCTATAAGCATTGAAGAACGAGTCCTAAACTGACATGTTTAGAAGTCGAAGTCCATTGAAGTACGGGTTCTAAGCTGATGTACTTAGAAGCCAATTTTCTCTTACTCCCCCTTGACATTAGATGCCTGCAACTTAGAATCAATCTGTGATTTTGGTACCCACTTGTATTTGGGTCCATGAAAGTTAATTGCAGTTCTTGTGGGAAAATATTTGTTAGATTTATCATTGAAAGCACGAGAAAAATTATCAGAATAATGAACATAAGAATCAGTAGAAGAGAAAGCATAATCATCTGAACTAGAATCAGAAGAAGAATATGAGACATATTTTGAAATTCGAATCATTTGCTTTATAGAGTATTTTGAAATTTTATTACAAGAAGCAAATGAATCACTTTTATAATGTTTGTCTACATATCTATCCTCATCAGTCGTAGAATCATCTGATGTCCGCTTGACTCTCCATATCTGCTTTGTATGAGTGCTCAAAGTCCTATCTGAAATATTTGAATCAAAAGAATTAGTATTTTCAGAAATAACAGTATCTTGTTTCTTTGACTTCTTTGACCTTCTTCTTTTACGTTTTGATTTATAATAATCATCATTTAGCGTAAAAGATTCATCAAGAATTTTCGATTTAATATTTGAATCAGAAGAAGAAATTTTACCTAAGAGACCGAACTGATCAACCAATAACTCTGAACTTACCACAGAGTCAGAAAAATTTTGAGAAAAGATTTCAGATTTTAGAAATTCCTTTTTGTTTACTTGAAAATCAGAAGAAAGGTCAGAAATAGAATCTTGTTTTGGAGAAAATAATTTTTCTTCAAGACTTGATGTCATGAAAGAAATAAATACAACTGATTCAATTTGTTTTTGAATATTTTGATCTTCCATTTTATCTTCAAGGTCAATGATTTTGCCTTCTAATAATAATGGAGGAGTATATCTCTTAGAATCATAAAAGATTGGAGAGATATTTTCCTTATCAGATTTAGTGGCATATATATCAACATAATCATCAGACACTGAAGACTTAATAGGAGATATTTCATTTAAACTTTTTCGGCCTTTCTTTGATTTGTCAGGAAAATATTTGGCATTTTCGCTCGTGTATACAAAAGAAATTTCCTTTTTCTTATTATTCATCATTTTCTCATTTTCGATTTCTAACACTTGCTTTTCGTTCATCCAATCAATTTTAAATTGTGGAGCATATTTAGCAAGAGTTAGATAATCGTATTTATATAAAGTCGGGGATTTTTCTATCGCATTGTTTAAACAATGAGGGTTTTCAAAACCAAGTCCCCATTTTTCTTTTATAGACTATTAACTCCGTGGTTTGTTCAAATAAATAGTTTGTTCAGATTGATTTCTTCGATATAATTTTTCTTCTAACTCATTTATTTTATTTGAAAAATTATCTTTTAATTTGGTCATTTCAGTCAAAGAATCAAGATAAGTTATATTTGATTTTTCTAAATCATCTAATTTCTTTTGAAAGATGTCTTTTGTATGAGCCAAAATAGATTTTTCATCTTTCAAAGAAATTTGTAATTTATCAATCAAATTTGACTTTTCTGAATTTAAATTCTTTTCAGATAATAACTTCAAGCGTAAATCATGTAAAGTAGTTATAATAATGTTCATTTGTGAAGAAATGAATTTGAAATCAGAAACAGAAGGTACCTCATCATCATCAGTGTCATCATCATCACTTTGATCATCTCCAATAAAGAACATATGAGCATTCTCGATATTATCAGCTTCATCATCAGAGTGATCTAGCCAAAACTCTTCTTCAGCTAGTAGAACTGTTCCATTCTCTCTCTTTTCATCCAGTTCCAATTTCTTTCGATAATATGCCGAATCCCGAACCTTCTTCACTCGACACTCTTTAGCAATGTGACCCGACTTTCCACAATTGAAGCATGCATCATGTTTCTTAGCCTCGAGCACTTGAACATTCTTGGACCCAGAAGTGAAGCGATTATTGTTGGAACTCGAACGAGGTTGGAACTTCTTCTGATAATGTTGAGAGAGAAGTATCATAGCTTTATGAAGAGCTTCGCCATTGTCATCAGTAGTCCCGTCGTAAGCATTATCAGACAATGCTTGATCAGCAGTTGGCTCGTTAGAAGTGCAACTGGGTCCACTGATTTCTTATTGTTCTTATCAAGTTTAGCCTTCTTCTCTGTGACTATGCATTCATCTATAAGCAAAATCTCGTACATCTCTTGGATTTGCATAGAAGATATCCGAACATCATTCCTCAAGCGATGACAAGATTTGTTCCATTCCGGTTGAAGTGCATTGAGGAACTTCAGATTTGTTTCCAGCTCAGTCTTTTCTACTTTTATCTTTCTCAGATCATTAATCACTGCACATAATCTGTCATAAGTACTTTTCAGTAACTCCCCATCTTTGGCTTTAAATTCTTCAAAGTTGTTCATGTAGCATGTATGCCGAAGTTGAGTTGCAACTGAAGATCCAAGCATAATCTTCTCTAGTTGTGCCCACATTAGCTTAGGATTGTTTTTGAAGAAAGCAATCCTGTTGTAGATAGAATTTGGCAAAGCTAGCATCAGATTAGCCTTTATATCACGATCAACTTGATATTGCACCAACTCATCGGGTGTATACTCTTTGGTAGGCTTTAATAATCCATTAGCCAAAGTGGGTTGTACAAAAGATCCTTCAGATAAAATCTTCATCATGTCATCTCCATTCTTTTGACGTTCGATGAAATTCAGAAACCGATCTTGCCACTGAGTAAATTCGTTTTCATCAACTAGAACCGGAGGACGAGTTTCGGTGCCCAAAGACATCATGAGATCACTCTTGTAGAACTGAGCTTGAAACGCAAACTTTTCAGAATCCATAGATGAAAAACTTCAGAAAATGCTAAGTCTTGAAAACAAAGAAGCTGGCGCAAGCTATGATTCGCGCTAACAGTGGATGACGCAAACTTTCTTTTGCGTGAGAATAAGCTGGCGCAAACTTGAATTTGCGCGAAGTGTTGATGGCGCAAAAGATCACTTGCACACTCTAGAATGAACTTCTCGTGAGATAAGGATGGCGCAAACTTAGATTTGCGTGATGTACTGGTGACGCAAAGTAGACTTTGCGTGAGACTTAGAAAACGCAATACTTGTTTTGCGTGAAGCTTTGGTGGCGTAAATTATGATTTGCGCGAAGTATTGTTAGCGAGAACCACTCTTTGCGTAATAAGATGATGACGCAAAACTGATTTGCGTGACTAGTTACTGGCGAAAAACTTTATCTTCAGTAATTGAATCCCTGAAAAACTTGATGAATTCACGCAAAGTATGGATGAACTCACGCAAAACTCGAAGAACTCGCGCAAAATATGGATCTGGCGCAAAACGATGAGAAAATTCAGAATTCTTCCAAAAATCGATTATAACACAAAATTTGATGAAATTTTCTTGCACAGAAATGTTCGAAAACAGATTTCTAACAACTTCCAAACAACCAACTCGATCAAAAACCACAAATTGAAGATTTATGAATTGAACAGTACGTGAAAAACATTTTTCCAGAAACTTGAAAAAAACACAAAATTGAAGATCAAAATCGGAATTTCTTGCAAATCGATGTGAATCAAAAATATTCTTCTTGTAAAATCGGATCCAACAAACCAAAATTCAAAGAAATTCGATCAAAAACTAGTCTGAATTTGATGAAAAATCAAAGAATGAGATTTTCTTGAAAAAATCAAGAAAATCGATCAAATTTTCTGATTCAACACAAATTCAGAATTCGAAAAACATTTCTCTCAATTCTCTCAGATTTAGAACAGCTCTGATACCAATTGATAATCCCAAAATCAACTAAATCTTTAGAGAGAGAAATTAGAGAGAGAGAGAGAGAGTTTGAAGCGCAAGATATGAATTCTATAGAATGTACGTGAGGTTGCTTACAAACACCAAAGCCACAAGGGACTTAAATAACCAGGCCAATACAGAACATATAAGCTCTCTAAACACAGTATTAGACCAAGCCTATAAATACAATGATTACTATAAAATCTGACTAACAATTTTACATCCATTTGATATACAATGAAGTCTTTGTAAACTGCATAAGCTAAGAAGAGTCAAATTGCTTCAAGCCTAGCCACAGGGGCAAAGGTTTCATCATAGTCTATGCCTTCCTCTTGTCTGTATCCCTGAGCAACAAGTCGAGCCTTGTTGCGGGTTACAGTTCCATGTTCATCTAACTTGTTTCTAAACACCCATTTGGTGCCTATAACAGTTTTATCAGATGGTCTAGGAACGAGATTCCAAACTTTGTTGCGAGTGAACTAAATCAGCTCTTCTTGCATAGCGCTGACCCAATTTGGATCTCTGAGGGCATCATCAGTCTTCTTTGGCTTTATTAAAGAAATAAAGTTGACAAAGAGGCAGATATTACCTGAACTTCGTCGTGTCTGAATACTTGCATCGGGATCACCAAGAATTTGATCTATGGGGTGATCTCTGGTCCATCGCTCAGCAGGAGCATGATCGTACATTTCAGAGGTTGGATCAATAATAGGAATGTTCATTGATGAAGAAGCCTGAGGTTCATCAGCTAATAATTGTTGAGTGTCAGACGGACAATTATTTTCTGAGAGGTTTTCAGACGAAGATAGATCTGATGGAGGAAGTGTGTTTAGAGGTTCAGCTGAAACCCATGAGGTGGATTCGGCGTTAGGAGGTATGATGTTTGGATCATCATCAGCAACTGGAGGATCTGTGTGTTGATGGTTCGAGAAGAAGTGTTCTGTTTCTCTGTAGTGAGAAAACATCCAAGTATTTAATTCTTCATTGTCAGCGATTGGTTTAGAGTTTGCTGAGCCAGTTTCATCAAAGGTGACATGAATTGTTTCTTCCACAAATTGTCTTCTTTTGTTGAAAACTCTGTAGGCTTTGGAGATTGAGGAATATCCAAGAAATATTCCATCGTCAGCTTTTGGATCGAAGTTTCCAAGTAGATCTTTGTTGTTTAAGATAAAGCATTGACAACCAAAGATATGAAGAAAACTGATAGATGGTTTTCTTCCATGAAATAATTCATAAGCTGTCTTTCCAAATCTCTTTACTATCAACAACCTGTTTTTAGTAAAACATGCAGTGTTTACAGCTTCAGCCCAAAATTGGGTAGGGAGGTGAGAATCGCTGAGCATTAATCTAGCAGCTTCAATGATTGTTCTGCTTCTTCTTTCAGCAACTCCGCTTTGCTGAGGTGTTCTTACTGAAGAGAAATTGTGAGAAATTCCCTTGTTCACAAAGAAATTGTTTAGAGAACTGTTTTTGAATTCAGTTCCATGATCACTTCTTATTGAACGAACAGTGAGATTATTCAACACTTCCATCTTTTTAACAAAAGATATCAGTTCTTTTGGAGTGTCACTCTTGCAGCGAAGAAAGATAACCCAGGTGTAGCGAGAGTATTCATCTACAATGACAAGTGTATATTTCTTTCCAGCTATTGATTGGATGTTGACAGGGCCAAACAAATCCATATGCAAGAGTTGAAGAGGACTTGTCACTGAGGAAACTTGTTTAGACTTGAAACTAGCTTTTGTCTGTTTTCCTTTTTCACATGCTGAGGAGAGAGATTCTTTAGCATATGAGTGCTGAGGAAGACCAGAAACCAGTTCCTTAGATGAGAGAGAATTCAGGGTTTTGAAGTTTAGATGAGAGAGCCTTTTGTGCCAAAGCCAGTTGACATCAGAAGAGGCTTTAGAAAGAAAACATATGTTTTCAGTGGTAGTAGAGTCCATATCTATTACATAGACATTTTCTTTATGATAACCACTGAGAGCAAGTTTTCCTTTCTTATTTACCACTGAACATGATTTCTTGGTAAAGCGAACTTCATAGTCTTTGTCACATAGTTGACTGATGCTCAAAAGATTGTGCTTCAGTCCATCTACATAAGCGACTCTTCTGAAGGTAGTTGTCCCATTGCTGAGGATACTAAACCCTCGGGTATATCCTTTTCCATTTCCACCAAAGGTCATAGAGAGACCTTTCTCTTCCTTGTATTCAGTGAGTAAGTCTTTTTGTCCTGTCATATGACGAGAGCATCCACTATCAAGATACCAGATGCCCTTTGATCTCTGCAAACATAAGGAAGATTAAGCTTTGTTTGGTACCCACTTTTCAATGGGTCCTTTAGGGTTAGTGGAGATGGAAGGTTCATCAATCTTCACAGCAGATGAAGATTTAGCTTAAGTGGTAACCTTCACCTTGGTTAATTTCTTAACCTTAGTGGTATTCTTCACCTTGGTCGATTTTTCAGCTTTGGTGACCTTCTCAGCCTTGGAGGCATTCATCTTCACTTTAGCTATTTTATCAGCTTTATTGGCAGTTAGACATTTGCTAGCAATATGGTCAGTAAATCCACATTGATAGCATTTTCTATATTTGAATGTGGTTTTGGGACCATGAGTATAGGGTTTTGAGAATTTAAGATGAGTAGGGCCAGCTCCAAGAATGCCTTTAGCATGAGATCTGGGAGGAATTTTCATTTCTACAGATCTTTTAGGATTAAGATCAATCTTCAGCTTTGGGGAACAGAGATCAAAAATTTCTATCATAGAGCTAGAAGATTGTTTTTCTGAAAGTTTAGAAGGAACTTTCAGCTTTGCGTTCTTGGTAGCCTTCTGAGGATGGAGAATGGATTTTCCTTTATCTGCAGGCTTAGAGATTTTAGATATTTCCTCAGGGATGGGATTAGAAGAAGATGATGAAGAACATTGATCTTGAGAAGTGTCAGGGATAGAAGAGACAAACGTTCCAAACTTAAGCATGGAACTGTCTTCTTTAGGTTCATCCCGTGGTTTCCAAAAACCAAGACCAGTTCTATCATTGGCAGGGATCTGAGCACTTATAATCTCAGTGATCTTTGTTGAGGATTTGCACCATCCTTCAATAGTAGCCTTCTCTGCTTTTAGAGCAGCAATGGCTTGTTCGCGTTCAATGCTGATGATTTCATTAACATGACTTGATCTTTCTAAATTTCCTCTAAAAGAGTCAGTTCTCTGATATTTTCATGTCATTTCTCTAGTTGTTCAGTTAAATCAATGTTTTTGTTCTCAGCTAGAGTTTTGCCGTTTAAAGCATTGTAAAGATCAATCGTCAGCACATCAACAGCGCGACTTCTCTCTGCTTCAGGTAGAAAGGGATTAGTAGAGATAGATACCTGAGATGATATATATCTCATAGAAGTTTCACTTGGTTCTTCCACTTCTTCTTTAATCTCAGACATGAGGTAGAGATTAGTGACTTCTTCTTCATCAGAACTTGATTCTTCTGATTCAGGCCAGTCGTGTTCTTCAACGATGAGACCTTTACCTTTTCGCTTGTAGTTTTTCAACTTTTGATATTTTTCTTTAAGCTATAGGTATTTATCATCGCTGGATCTTCTCGAGGTAGAAGGTTTGAAAACTTTCTTTGACCTACACTCACTTGCAAAGTGTCCAATCTTTTCACAGTTAAAGCAAGTAGCAGTAGCCTTATCAATAGGGGTTGATTTTGGCTTGTCAGTAAGAGATAGTGGCTTATTTCTTCGGAAATTGCTCTTTCTTGCAAATCTCTTAAAAGAGTTTGTCAAGAGTGCTAAGGACTCATCAAACTCTGAAAGATCAGTATCTGATAGATCCTCAGAATCAGAATCTAACTCAGTGATAGTGAGAGTAGATCGCTGAGATGGAATTATCTCTGAAGAGACTAAAGCAACAGGAGTGCTTTTGGAGTCTTTAGAATCTTTTATAAGATTCTTATTCACGAGATTTGATTGCTCATAGTTGAGCAATATTCCATACAAGGTGCTGAGAGAAAGAGAATTTAAGTCTTTTGTCAGCTTGAGACATATTGAATAACTGTCCCAGCATTCAGGAAGACATTCTAAGAATTTTATTAGGATCTCAGAATTAGAATAGGTCCTACCAACAGTTGTTAGATCAATGATTAAGCAGTTAAACCGCTGATGAACATCAGAGAGATATTCATTCTTACCAGCGATAAAACTTTCATACTGTCTTACCAAGTTAATCTTTCGAGTCTCTTGGATTTCAGTGGTGCCTTCATATTGAACACATATGGTTTCCCACATTTCTTTAGAAGTTTTAAGATGCATGATGGAATGGAAAACTTCATCAGGCAGAGCCATAGAGATAATGGTTTTTGCCCTTGCATATATACCAACATTCTTTTTGTCTTCATCACTCCATTGTCTCATTTCCTTAACAACATAGCATTCAGGGATAGCAGGAGTGGTGGTAGTAGCTGGAATGACAACTATGATTTGTACAGGTTCATAGGGTCCATTTTCTACGTACTCAGGTATAGTGGGATCTGCACCTTCAAGAAATAGTATCATTCGATTCTTCCAGAGAGAAAAGTTATCTCTGCTAAATCCAGGAGGTTTAGAAAGTGAACCATTATCATAGTAGTTTGTGTTTGTGTTAAGTGCCATTTTAGAATAGCAAGGAAGAGAATAAAGCAAGATCTTGTTTATTAGATTAAACAGTCTGCTCTGATACCACTTGTTGGTCCCGAAGGTGCTTAACAAGTTTGTAGAAGGGGGGGGGGTTGAATACAAACACATATTTTAAAGTTTAATAAATTGTTTATTGATAAATCAAACACAATTTACAAGTCTGTTGCGGAATAAGATTAAGTAAAACTCAATCTAAACAAACTTAAGAAAACACTAAGATGGTTGCACAAGAATATAGAGAATTGGAGATTAGAGAGTATAGAAAACAAGTGTTTCTATATTTTAGAAAGATGAAGGCTATAGGTGAGCACTTCTTCCAAATGGAGAGGTAATCTTTCTATTTATACCCTATGCATTAAATGCATGGCAGGGCACTTTACACGTGTCTTTCTTTGATTGGCAGAGAGAGTCTGACTTTGGGAGACATGCTTTGCTTTCGGCTGCATCATGAACATTGTAGTTAACAGAGTTGTTGTATGAATTATGGCAGAGGTATGTCCGTTCTGACACATCGTACTGGGTGTGCAGGGAAAGACAAAAGAGACTTGAGGCATAAGCTAAGTGATCATCGATCGCTGAATATCTCTTCCTTCAGAGATACAAAGAAGTTCAACTATCGCTGAAGCTTTTCCTCAGGTTTCTTCGCGTATGAGTAGAGTCTTCTTTGCTTCACTGATATCCGCATCAGGTCACTAGTAGACTTGCCTTGTTCAACAGCTTCGTCTTCGATTCAGCTATGAACATCTGTTGACGCAAAACTTGTCTTCAGGGATTACGTTTACATCAGAAAACATCAGCGATAACTGAACAAACTCAGTCAGATCGCTGATAGTGAAACACTAATACATATGAATGTTTATAAGAAAGATCATCAGTGATAACTGAACAGACTCAGTCTGATCGCTGATGCTGAAACACTAATACATATTAATAAACGTAATTTTTCAATAAGTATAAAAGAGGGTCTTTATCAAATCACTGAGAGAGTTTGGATCAACAACGTCCCATAATGACGTTGTAAGCAAACGAACAATGGATGGCGTTGAAATTAGTTTGCTTGTTGATCCCTTTGGCATACCCTGGAAGAGTAATTTCCCCGGTAGTGTTGGCCATGTCACCATTTAAGCCCACGAGGACTGTTAAACGTCATACGGTTTCAGCTTTATCTATTCCCATAGCTTTGGTTGTGCTAAGGAAGATAATGTTAGCAGAACTTCCTCCGTCGATCAGGATTCTCTTGGTCGAACAATTCCCAATCATGAGTTGTATGATCAACCCATCGTGATGTTTCTGCCATGCGTCGTTAAGATTGTCTTGATCGAACGTGATGGGCATCGCTTCCAATTCCAACTCGTGTTTTGGTCTTGACGATCGTAAATTAGATTTTCCACAAGACCTCGACTAGTGTACCTCTTGGCTGCAGAATAGGTCAATCCACATATGTTTGATCTTTCAATTCCAACTCGTGTTTTGGTCTTGACGATCGTGAATTAGATGTTCCTTAAGACCTCGGCTAGCGTGCCTCTTGGCTGCAGAATAGGTCAGTCCACATATGTTTGATCTTTCAGTTACACAATTTACGATCTTTGTATGTTTTGGTGAGGCTGGTCATGCGTTAGTACCCAGCAGATCTTGCAGATGACCTTTTGGCACTATCCAAGCTAGTTCCCATCGTAGAGCTATGAAAACGTCCGTCGTATGCCCATGATCGCTGTGAAAGTCCCACCATTTAGACATTTCTTTCTTGGCATCATCTTTCTCGCTTTTCGGTGGCCATTTGATGTTCGTCTATATGTTTTTCAAAGCTTTGACCACTACTTTGGATGTTCCCTTGAATCCGTAAGATGAGATCATAGGATACTGAGGAAACTTTGTCGTCGAGACATTTTTCTTCTTGTCGAACCTTATGTTCAAAATTTGCTTGGATGTCTCGACCTTGGGGTTTGACTTGGTCTTGAAGTCTAGCTTCTTGACGCTCAATGATCTTTTGTCGCTGGAATGCTTGTGTCGAAAGGCCATATCATCCTCGACCCGCATATCAGCTAACATTCTAGCTCAAATGTCCTCAAATTTTTCGGGCGAGTATTTTGTCAGATCCGTATACAAGTCTGAACTGTCGTCGAGACCTCGCTTGTAAGCCTCGATCGCAGTTCTGATGTCGCAATTACACACGTTAATCATCTCTGAATTGAAACGATTGAAGTAGATTTGGACCGACTCACCAACTTTCTAGGTGACATAATAGAGATCACTAGTTTGCTTTTCCATCTTGCGACTGCTAGCAAACTATTGAAAAAACTGATTAACCAATTCTAAGAAGCTGTCGATAGACTTAGATCTGAGGTTGATCAACCATTGGAGAGCAATGCCGGTGAGAGTCGCACCAAAACTCTTGCACATGCACACTTCTTGGTACTGGTGAGGTATCGACACAGTCCACATTAACTGTTTGTATTGTGCGATATGCTCTGTCGGATCTGTCACTCCAAAATACTTTAGGGTGAACGTCGAGATGTTGTACTTCTTAGGAAAGTCAACCAGGGAAATCTCATAGATAAAATGGGATGCCTGAAACTCGGTACGTGGCTCTACGTCGACAGGTACGACAACTCGAGGAAGTTTGGAGAGTAGTGACAACATCCTCTCGTTCTGGTCTTCCAACAATTTCAACCGTCGGGCAACTGGATCGTCAAGATTAATTCCGTTGGTCGTCAAAGGTGGTGCTGGAATGAACCCTGAATCTTGAGACGTTATACCGGCCGTCATGAATAATCCATTGAGATGCGAAGACTCTGCAACTTCACCGTTGATCGGTACATCCATCTGAGGGATAGGCATCGTTGGAAAAACTGTCGACTACATTGGCAGCGTTGGGATTGACATTGTCCGAGCGACATAAGTTGCGCCACCTATACCCTGCGTCGACCTAGGATATGGAGGCAGTGGAGGTTGGAAACCTGCAAAAGACATGTTAAAAGGTGGTCTTGGACCAATTTCAGATCCAAGCTGGTTTCCTATGTTCTGATTTCTCACTAGTGAAATTTCTTCGTCTTCCTTGCGATTTTGTTCGTCTAGTATGTTGATACGATTGTGGGCAACATCAAGTTCCATGCGCATTTGAGAAATAACATTGGTGTGAGCTCCTTGTCCTGACATGGTCCTGTTAATCAAAGAAACTTCATTTGAGCAATAACATTGGTGTAAAATTTTATCCAAACAGAAGTCACTTACTTGTTTGTAAAATCGTAAGGTCTAGTCGTTTAGACATCAGTTACTTGTTTGTAAAATTGTAAGGTCTAGTCGTTTACACGTCACTTACTTGTTTGTAAAATCGTAAGGTCTAGTCATTTAGATGTCACTTGTTTTTTTATCGTAAGATCTAGTCAACTGACATCACTTGTATTTTTTTGCAGGAGGTTCAACCCCAACAAAACCGGTGATCGGCCTCTCAAAGAAAGAGGCGCTGGCCCAGCTCGCCTACAAAGGGAGAGAAATGAAAAGAAAGGATCCCCCGCCGACAGGGTCAGGGGTCAAAAAGACCAAGACGGTTCCGAGGGAACCGCCTTCAAAGGGTGATGACTCTGGAGTCATCACTGCGGAGAAGGTGATGCCACCACCGATCGTGGAAGCCATGCCAGTTTCCAAGGCTCCACCGTTGGGGGTGGAGGCTCAGGCTCCCTCATCGCAAGACAAGGGAAAGGGTCCTCAGGTCGAGGAGGACTTGAGCCAAATGTCGGTCAACTTTAAGTTGACGGCCGAATTCATGTCGACTGGTAACTTGAGTAGGAAGAAAATGTTCTTGCACTTGAACAATTTCCTTTTGCCGACCTACTGTGATTGTTTCAAGGACGTCACGGTAGTTAACGTGGGAGCCAACATCACGGGGCTCTCTTTCATGGTAAGAAACTTTTGTCGTTACTTTTCTTTATGCTTTGATTTTGGTCGTATGAGCTCACCATTTATCTTGTCGCGCCATTTTGCAGGCATTCTAGGCGTCGCTCATCCTTCACTCATGTCTTGACGACGTGAGGAAATTGGTCCCGAAATCCTTGGAACGAGAGAAAAAGGCTCTTGAAAGAGAGAAGAAGGCTTTCGAAAAAGCTAAGGAGGCAGAAGCCAAGAAGGAAGAGTACTCCGTCCGTCTCAACGACACCCTCAACAACCTAGAGGTCATTGGACACGAGAAGGAGGAACTGCAAAGGTGTCTGAAGGAAGCTCTCGAACAAGCTTCCATGGTGGAGGCGGAGCTGGATGCGACTAAGGCAATCTCGGCTATGAATGCAAAAGAAGTCGAGACCCATAAGTCGGAACTGGGCGCGGCTAAGGAGCAGATTACGACCCTTGAGGAAAAAGTGGCGTCATCGAGACGTTCATTAGACTCAAGGTATGTGCGGCCTTAATGAGGCGCCACCTCAGGGGGATGAATCCTATGGCTTCGGCAGAAGGCGAGTTGGCCTTCTTTTTGGAATCTGTCGGGGTCGAGAGAGATCTCTATTTCAACGATGAGATGAAGTCAGGGATGACGCCCCCCAGGGTGGCGATGCTAGAGTTGCGTCCAAGCAAGAGCAGGAGCAAGCAACCCCTTAGCTTTTGTAATATATTTTTTGTTTCATTTTTAATCGGGCGATCGTTGGTGGTCATGCTTGTTTTTGTAATCCTTTTGAATGTTAATACAAGGATATTTTGACAAATGACTTGCTGTCGCCTTAACTTGTCGTAACAACCAATCAAAACGTATAATATGCATAAGTCATTCACGACAACCATTGACGACAAGAGATAATAGAAAACAATGAAAATTTTCAAAGTAACTCATGGCATAAAAATGATTGATTATAAGGTAAAAAACTTGCGATTGGGAAACTAAATAACTTATTAAGGAACTTGCGACTAGCGTAAATAATAAACACGTCGAACAATTGAATCACGAAGCTTGCGACCAGGGAAAACAATAAACCTGTCGAATGATTAGATCAAATATAGGTCGAGGGACTTGCAAATAGGGCAAATAAAAAAGATCAACACAAAGTGGAGTTAAGGAACTTGCGAAAAAGGCAAGGTTTTTTAAGGATAGATTATAGATCGTGCGACCTAGTCGTGATATGATCGTATAACCATAAGAATGTTCGACCGATCCTGCGATGAAACAACATTAGCCAACGACTCTCCGATGCTTAAGTCAGTAATCGTTATGAATGGATAATTGTATGGGAAAAGACATGATTTAAAAGAAATACTTCTTTAAATGTACCGCGTTCCAACTTCGTGGGATATCCTGATCGTTGAGAGTTTGTAGCCGATAGGTGTTAATGCCAAAAATTACCCAAGGATAACTTAAGGTCGGTGTGGAGATTTTAGCAACTAAAGTGAAGAATCTATCGATAAATTGTACGACAAGAATAAATAAAGATAAGACACGAGAAACTTGGTGACGCGGAAAACCCCATCGAGGGTAAAAACCGTGGACGATAACAGAGATCGTCAAGTGCACTATGGACATTAAACAGGGACGTCGTCGTTTAGAAGGAGTGATGGAGAATACAATTAACGATACAAGTAAAAGTAAAAAAATCGTAAGATTATGTTGTTCGTCGTGAAGTGAAGCACTTCGTCAAGAGTTCTTGCTTGAGAGAAAATAACTTGAGCGCTTTGTGTATGCTTGAACAATGCGTATCTCAGATGATGGCCCTGAGCTCAACATGGTTTGTATATTTATATCTTGGGTCGCCATAAATGTGCATTTAATATCCCAACGGTCTGCGTATTGAATGATCTTGATGATGCTTTTCCGTTATGACCGTTGTCCATAAATGTGTATAAACCTGTAATAAAGAATCACAATAGAAACTGTTGAAGCAAATATTGTTGTATCAGAGATCATCAATAGAGAAAGTCAAAGTCAAAGGAGCTTAAAATGAAGAAAAGTCAAAAGTCTGTACTTTTGTAATAGTCAAAGTGTTGTTTAGTTTCCTTGTTAATGTTGTAGGTATAAATACTTGTTTGTTCTTTGTATTTTGTAAGAGCTTATCATTTCAATATTTTAGTGAGAGAAAGTTAGAAAGAGAGAGAGATTATACGCTCCTATCATGTAGAGAGAGAAAGTTGTAAGTTCTTGAATTTCAATCAATGAAAAAGAGATTTGTGGCTTGAATTTGTGTTATAGATTGTGAAATTGGGACTAAGAATTGGTATCAAAGCTGAATCAAATCATAATTTGATTTAATATGACCAATTTTTGAAGAATTTTGGTGAAAATCGCTAGTTCTGAAAAGTTTTTAATCCGCGACTGTGTTCTTCAAGATCTCATTGATTTCATCTAATCTCTCTTGATTTGATCCATTTATTTGCAAAAAATGGATTGATTCGTTGTTAGAAATGTTTTGAATTCGTCAATTGTGTGTTAATTTCAAGAAAACTTGGAGGAATTTGGATCAAATCTAAATTTTTGAAATTTTTTTATCGCAACTGTGTTCTTCATGATTTCCATAAAATTGGAGCGATTAAGTGTGATTGGATCGGTTGAAATCGCAAAGAATTGATTGTTTTGTGTTTATAATCATCTCTCGATCGTCAATCTACAAGTTTTAGATCAACTATTGGTTTATGTGGTTTCTGGATCGGGAATAAATTCGTTTACCGGGAAGAATATTGATCCAGGTTTGAATGTGATGGCATCCGGATTTGGAGTTTGACAACGCCTCATTCGGATATGTTGTGTAATCCGAGACTTGAACACATTGATAACTAGGTTTGATTGAAGCAGCCTTCGAGTTTGACCAGGTTTACAGTTTGACCGAGCTTAAAATTGACCCGGTTTCCTTTTTAATATGGGACTGTTTTGTGTTGATCCGGGTTTACTAACCACATCCGGGACTTAATAGCCTTTGTCTACTGGGAGGTGTAACCAGGAATTACAATGATTCGGGACTCCCTTGACCATCAGGCTATTTGAAGTACGCAGTGCGCCACTCGAGTTTTTAAACCCATGACATCTGGAATTTGACTTACTGCCACATCCGGATTTATTTGGTCACACTTCTTTCCTGGGACTTTAAGTCTTTGTGAACCGGGACGTGTACAACACTCCATCTGGCAGTTGGCAGTCCATGAGGTCCGGGTTTGAGATCATCCGGGACTTGAATCTTTGTGTCCCGTGTTTATTTTTAATTGACTCAAGCGACCGTGGACTGGATTTGAACTATATTGAATCAATATTTTTTTATTAGGCTACATACTAACCGAATTTTTAGGCCTAAGTTTCCAAATTTTTGTCAAATAGCCTTGTTTACAAATCATCGTATGTACCTGATTTTTGTAAGTGCAAAACATCTCTACCGAATTTGAAGTCATTGGAACCGAATTTCTTACTTTGTACTCTGGTTTTGAGACTTGGATCTGAATATCTTGTCTACCAGATATCTTTCCCAGGACTTTGTCTTTGTGAACAAGGACGTGTACAACACTCCATCTGGCAGTTGGCAGCCCATGAGGTCTGGGTTTGAGATCATCCGGGACTTGAATCCTTGTGTCCCGGGTTTATTTTTAATTGACTCAAGCGACCGTGGACTGGATTTGAACTACATTGAATCAATATTTTTTATTAGGCTGCATACTAACCGAATTTTTAGGCTTAAGTTTCCAAATTTTTGTCAAATAGCCTTGTTTACAAATCACCGTATGTACCTGATTTTTGTATGTGCAAAACATCTCTACCGAATTTGAAGTCATTGGAACCGAATTTCTTACTTTGTACTCTGGTTTTGAGACTTGGATCTGAATATCTTGTCTACCAGATTTGAGACTTTTGGTACCGGATTTCATTTGAAAATTGTTGCCATTTAAGTACTTATTGTTTCCAAGCGTTTGCGACAAGTTGGTTTACGTGGGTTGCGACAAGTATATTTCAGAGTGACAATGTCTATAGATTTTGAAGCTGAAATTAGTACTCTCAAAGCAGACAATGCAAGACTTAATACATTAGTTGATTATTACTCAAAGAGGTCTAAGAAATATTCTACTGCAAAGAAATTGCTCATTGAAGAGGTCAGTAAGTTAAAGAAAATAAATATAGATCTCTAGAAGCAGATTTCTGTTTTTCAGCAAGTAAAAGATTGCAAGAGGAAAGAAGAAAAAGTACATATTTTGAAAGGTGAGAAACCAGTTCAAGAATGAGGAGACAGTACAGGGTTTGGAAAGTGAAAATACTGAATTGAAAAAGAAGATTTTAGAATTGGAAGCTCAGATTGTCAGAAACAAGCGAAAAAATATGAAGAAGAATGAGAAGACAAATGGTTTAGAAAGTGCAATTGCTGAGCTACAAAAGAAGATTTCAGAATTGGAAAATCAAATTGCTCAGAATACAGAAAAGTTTAAGAAAGACAAAGCAGAGTTTGAAAAAGAAAAGATGAGATTTGTGAATGAAAAACAAATGTTTGCACAAAAATTTTCTGAGTTTTCAAGAAAGACTTTTGAAGAGAAGAAAGTTGTTGAGCTTAAGTGTGCAAAGCTTTCAAAACAAGTATCAGACTTTGAGAAAGTTATAATTATGGAAAGAGACAAGTTTGAGAAAGAAAAGAAGATGTCTGAGCAGAAGCATGTTGGATTCTTCAAAGAAATATCAGATAAACGAAAGAGTGTGGAAAAAGATTTTGAGGAAGAAAGAAAAGTGTTTGAGACAAAGATTAAGCAGCTTACAAAGAAATTATTTGAACTATTAACTACAACAATGAAATAAAATAATGCGAAGTCTGAATTACAGAGAAAGATCGATCTCATTTCAAACGAAAGAAACATTTTGTCTACAAAGATAACAGAACTTGAAGAGATCATCTTCAAGGTGAATTTGATTGAGCAAAAGACTCCAGATTCAATTGTTCAATCACCTAGAGATGATTTAGCTGATTTAGAATGTTTATTCAAGACAACTTCAAGTTCATATCAACCAAATGTTTCTTCAAAGAGGTCACAATCAATTCTAAAGATCAGATTCGTACTACTAACCTTTTCTATGATAAATCTATTGATGGTTCAGGCAATATTAGAATGAAAAATGTTAAAGAAAAGATGGTTTGGAGAGTCAAAGGTTCTACTGATGAAAATAATGTTCAGAACTCATTTGTGCAAACATCAAATGCCAAGAAGAACAATATCCATAAAGGTAAATCTTTTGTTAAACCTGATCTTGTTTATTCTATAAATCACTTAATCAGGTTAGCACAAAAGAAAATCTCTTGTTCTTACTGTGGTGCAAATGATTTTGTTCACAAAGATTATGTTCATAATTGGTATGAATCATATCATATTACTTCCCATAGAACTGCAACTAACAGATATGGACCCAAGTTATAGTGGGTACCAAAACCGAAAGCTACCCCATCTGTGTTGCAGGTACCTCAAGTATAGGGGGAGTAAGAACATTCGCTTTTGAATACTATAGTTCAGAACCCGTACTTCAAAGAAGAGAATATTAATGACTTCTGAGTAAATCAGCTCAGGACTCGATCTTCAATGACTAAGCTAAGATGATCATCAGTCAATAGGGGAGTACAATATTTTCCTACTAACAAATTTTCTGATTTTTCAGATGCATTTCAAGTAAAGTTTCAGGGGGAGTACAAAAGATGAGATGTTGACTTCTGATTACTTTAGATCAGAACTCGTATTTGAATGTTTTACTTTGACTAAGACTTTAATATTTTTGACGACTTTTTGACTTTAAGCAGATCTTGAGGGAGAGCTTACAAGATTTTATTCAATTAGTCATGATTTGAGGCTGAGTTATGAGATTTAAGCTGAATGTAAGATTTTTCAAACACTTTGAGATTGTTAATTTGTTTGAAAGAAGGACACTTTCAAACATGAAAACATGTTTCTTAAACGTTCAAACCACTTCTCTATTCTCAAAGAGATTTCATGAATTTAGAAGTGTGATTTTAAATATTTTCATACATGAGCGTAATTGATTAACTGACCGTGTGTTTCCAAAGATTAGTACTTGTGTATTATATTTTCCATATATTGTCAAGTATTCATACACACTGGTTCAGCCTTTCTTGTTGATTTTGTTATTACCATGTCTCAAAATGAAAGAATTTTTGATGGCAATACACCCCGTTTGCATTTCAATGTTTGTTGAGCATCTTATTCATTCAAAACATAAGCGATTCTTTCAAGATTGTTTATATTTGTTCATATAGACAAATTCCAATTCTTTTATGACCTTAAACTTTCATGCTTATCATTTATATTTGATCTTTTTGATACATTGTCAGTTCTCAAACAAATCCTTTGAATTCATTTCATTCATTCAATATTCTTATTGCGAGAAATCTTCAAAGTTCAAAATGATCAAATAATCATGATATTTTTGCGGAGCATACATTCACTGACAGAGTGATTCATATTATGAGATTCTTCATTGTTCAAGTTAAACTATTGAACACCACTATATTTTAGGAAAACATTTCATGGGATCAATGTGTGAGCTTAAAGAACTATGGATTCACATTAACTAGTGTTTCCTACCCAAGAAGTTATCATTGAGTGATTGAGGGGCGAGGGGTCATACATCAAAGAATGAGGGAGGAAGCTCATACGGTTTAATAACCTCGTTGCAATGAGTGGTAAAATGGAAAAGAGAGTTTGGTTAGAAGTGAGCAATATTATAAACAAAAAGAGGGTGTGAGAACAGAGTTAAAAGAATATGAGAACTCTAAACCAACTACTGTCTGAGCCGGACAACCACATTACTGATTATTTCACAATTCTTTCGTGAACATCATTGAAACAGACAGTGAGTCCATGCCAACTCTTGCTTTAACCTTACCAGCAACTCATTTCTTTCTCAACAAAGAAATGTTTCATATTTTCATGGGGATGCAGCACATATGCTATCTGATCTTCACTCGGAAGATTTGGATATTGAAAAGAATAAAGTTTGCCCCACCTTCGACCTTCAATCATGCACATTAAGTCGTGGAAAACTTGTTGTTGTCTCAACAGTTTACACAATTTGAGCCTGAATAGCACAAAATGCTTTAATTCTTTCATACATAAGCACTTACACACATAAAATTTGTTTTTCTGTCGGAACATTCATAGAATTATCTTGTGTTTTTTCGATGATTGGATGGAAGTCCTAGAGAGTGAACATCAAAGTGAACATCAATAAAACTCTTTGTACAGTACATTCGTTGTATTAAGTGGCTTCGTGCTACTTACAGGCATGTTAATTGATTCATTTGATGATTCAGGCTTACCATTCCATTATGAATTTGAAAACATTCGGAATCATTATGAATTGACGAATGTTACGTATATCAGTTGGAAAGATCAGATGGTCATTTATTATAATGCTTTTTCATGCAATGTTTTGATGATGCTGATGCTCGTAATCATCAAAAAAGGGGAGAAAATCAAGAATGAAAAAACAACGTCTAAGAAGATATCAATAAATGGTTTATGTGGGAGAAGATATAGAATGGCAAAGCAATTTTTGAGCGTAACAAGAGAAAGTTAAAGTAGTTGTGGAGAAAGAAAGACAGTTCAGAGTGCATTGATTCAAAGAATTCTGCAAGTTTGTTGAAGATTACATAAATTTCCTTTGAAGACTATTTGAAAAAGAAAAGTGAGCTAAAGCTGAAGATAATTTCGTTTCTAAAGACGATATCAGTTAAGTAATGGGGAGATTGTTGTTGAAGATGTTTAAGACATTTTGACTCCAAAGGAGGTGAATGAATTTTTTGAATTCACTAAAGATTATCTGAAAAGAGGAGATTGTTACAGACTTTGGGGGAGATTGTTAAAATCTGAAGACATTCCAAAGAAGGGGGAAGTTGTTCGTTAAAGCTGAAATTCTTTTCAAGAATGATATCGACTACTTGAGTAGAGCAAGTTAATACAAAGGGGGAGATTATCAATTTATCTTTTGAAGAATGATCTCGAATCCAAAGGGGGAGATTGTTGAAGCAAATATTTTTGTATCCGAGATCATCAATAGAGAAAGTCAAAGTCAAAGGAGCTTAAAAATGAAGAAAAGTCAAATTCTTTACTTTTGTAATAGTCAAAGTGTTGTTTAGTTTCCTTGTTAATGTTGTAGGTATAAATACTTGCTTGTTCTTTGTATTTTGTAAGAGCTTATCATTTAAATATTTTAGTGAGAGAAAGTTAGAGAGAGATAGATTATACGCTCCTATCATGTAAGGAGAGAAAAATTTGTGAGTTCTTGAATTTCAATCAATGAAAATGAGATTTGTGGCTAGAATTTGTGTTTTAGATTGTGAAATTGGGACTAAGAGAAACGTACATTTGATAATAAACAAGACATAATCGTTAGTTACGTTATGAAAGTCGTAAGTCGTTTAGTCGTCAAGAGATTTCATGGTCGTGAGTTGTAAAAAACTTGCGACCATTGCCATAAGTGGCGACCATAGTTTTTACTGCATGTGGTCTTCAGGACCCTATCTTAAAACAAGAGTTGTCTTAATATTGGAGACGTTTAGTGTTCTCGCGTCGGTCGAAACTTGAGAATTTTACCCAAACAGTTTTCCCCAAAATTCGAAATTTAGGCGGCAAGTCAACTTTTCGAATTTTTGTAACTGGATTTGACATGTGTCGATCAATGTAACTGAATTGGTTCCTCGAATACCGAAGCGATTACATGGGGAAGTGTATAGTTGAATAACGACCATGACATCATGGCAACATGAGGCACGTGTTGCTAGGCATAGGGACAGGTGTCGTCCATCCGACGGTAGCATGTGAAAAGACGATGACAGGTGTCAACCATCGGTCGACTCGAACTGACACCAAATCCCATATAAATAGAGATCTCGGCTCAATCCTTTCCTTTTTATGCGATCGAGTTTTTTAGAGAGAGAAAGCTTCCTGAATCCTTTCCATAACCTACAAAAAACCACAATCCTTGCCATAACCTGCAAAAAACCACAAAGGTACGATCTCTTTAAACTCGTATACGCTTTAAGTCGATAACTAGAAAGCCTAGGAAGAACTAGGAGGCATTTACGTTGTACCAAGCCATAACTTCGGTTCCTGTTTTTGTAATGGCCTTAGACCCCATTAGTACCCTCACTGAGGAGGATGATATTGAGGCTTTTCGGCTTTTGGCCAAAATACCTGGTGCCGTTCACCTTTACCCTCCGACTTGCTTTGAGGATGGAGCAATGTCCGAACGAGTATTTCGTATTCTATGAATATCCATTCAAAATAGGGTTTACATGGCCCTATTCTCCACTGTCAAGATCGTTTTGACGATTTTTGACTTGTCTCCGGGACAGATGATGCCCCAGTTCTGGAGAATCGTTAAAGTCATTGAACGATTGACAACTGAATGGGTGTCGCCCTTCACTGTCAACGACCTTTTCTTGACCTACACGGTCAAGGCGGAGGTGAACCATCGATACAACCTCTTCTCGCTATATTGAGGGGATCGTACATTGGTCCAGGCAACTGTGGTGAACGACCGCAAATGGAAGACGCGATACGTCTTCGATCATGTATCGCCACTTAGTGACGACGATCAGTGGCTCACAAATGGGTGGAACACCGAAGGTAAGACCGTGAGTCTTTTATTTAGACATTAGTTTCTAGCTTTGGTTGCTAGTTTTCTGTATCTAACGATTTCATTCTTTTTGTCTTTTCCAGCGATCGACTTCTCGTCGTTTGCACCTTCTCCGGATTCAATAGAGAAGGTCGAGATGTTCCTCGAGTATAGTGTTAGGATCAAAAGCTTACCACTACGCCAAAAGCAATTGCTGATGAAAAAGGCGCAACTTTATTTCCTTATAGCGTAGCAACAGTGCCACGTTTTGATTTAGGAAGATGCTGGTCAATGACCCAATAATCCCCCCCAGCATCTTCCAGCACTAACAAGATCTTCGCTAGAAGTCAATGGTTGCACAACATGCCTTTGGAATTTAAATGCACTCCATGGGATTAGAACCCGTGACCTGCTCTGATACCACATGTTAGGATCAAGCGCTTACCACTACTCCAAAAGCAATTGCTGATGGTGAAGGCGCAACTTTATTTCCTTATAGCGTAGTAGCCAGCGCTACGTTTCGATTTAGGAAGATGTTAGTCAATGACCCAACATATAGCATCGAGGATCACCCGTTCTTCACCCGACCCCTTGTCGACAAGGACGAGGACGTGGTGTGCGTCGGGACTTCGGCTTCCTAGACCACTAAAGAAGAAAAGGAGGAATATGACGAAGAGTCTTGGGAAGAACCGATGACAGGTAAGTTTTCCCTTTTTCATAGATAGTCGTAAGGTCTAGTTCTTGATACATCACTTATTGTAAGATCGTAAGGTCTAGTCATGAGACGTCACTTACGTCGAAAATCATAAGATCTAGTCGTTAGACGTCATTTACTAGGAGAGTCGTAATATCTAGTTGTTTGACGTCACTTACGTAGAGAGTCGTAAGATCTAGTCGTTAGACGTCATTTACTAGGAGAGTCGTAAGATCTAGTCGTTAGACGTCACTTACGTAGAGAGTCATAAGATCTAGTCATTAGACATCACTTACTTATGTTTTTCTTTTTTGTTTTCAGGAGGATCGATCCCAGCAAAGCTAGCGAACGACCTCTCAAAAAGGGAGGTGTTGGCCCAACTCGCCTACAAAGGGAGAGAGATAAAGAGAAAGGCTCCCCCGATAGCAAGGTCGGGGGTTAAAAACCCAAAGGCGGTTCCGAGGGAACCGTCTTCAAAGAGCAGTGACCCTAAGGTCACTGTATCGGAGAAGGCGATGCCGCCACCGGTCGTGGAAGCCACGTCGGTTTCTTCGGCTCCACCATCGGGGGTGGAGGCTCAGAATCCCTTGTCTAAAGACAAGGGAAAGGGTCCTCGAGTCGAGGAGGACCTGAGCCAAATGTTAGTGAACTTAACTTTACCGACCGACTTCATGTCGTCCGGTAAGTTAAGTAGGAAGGCACTGTTCCAACATCTGGGTATTTTCCTTCTACCGACTTTCGTGATCGATACAAAGACGTGTCAGTCGAAGACTTGGGAGCCCACGTTTCGGGGCTCTTCTTCATGGTAAGCAAGTTTTTGTATTTACTTTTATATGTTGTAATTGTGATCGTACGATCTAATATTTATAAGTCGTACGACCTGATGTCTTTGTCATGTGTTTTGCAGGCACTCGAGGCGTCGCTGGTCCTCAACTCACGTCTTGATGACGTGAAGAGGTTAGTCCCCACAGCTCACGCAAGGGAGAAGGAGGCTGTGGCCAAGGCCAAGGAGGCGGAGGCTAAGCGAGAGGAGTACTCCGTGTGACTCGATGATGCCCTCAACAACTTGGTGGTTGCGGGTCACGAGAAGGCATATCTCCAGGGGAGACTGAAGGAATCCCTTAAGCGTGCGTCCTGGTAGAGGCGGAGTTAGACGTGACCAGGGTGGTCTCGGTTGCGACTGAAAAAGAAGCCGAGGCCCTCAGGTCGGGGTTGGGTGCGACCGTGGAGAGTTATACGCTCTTCACGTCCTCTGTCGATGTTTTTTGCTCCATCAGCAGCCTGCGAAACACTGTCGAAATTTGAATTGATTAGCTTGTCTTTGTACCTGTAGTTTAATGACTACTTGAATTTATCAATATGGTAGGTTGCGGTACCCGCGGTAACTCCTGCAAATCGAGCCAATCTGAGAAATCGAGCCAATCTGAGAAATCGAGCCAAATAGTCGGCAAGAGATTCATCGTCACGTTGTTGGATGTTAGAATACTCACGTACATACAGATCTTTATCAGTTGGAGAAAAATACTGATTTTAGAAAAGCTCCTTGAATTGTTCCCAAGAGAAGTCTCGAACACTGGGGTTAGATTGTACACAAGAATCCCACCAGTTGTGGGTGTCATTTTCGAATTTGTATGTTGCAAGTCTAAGTTTGAACTGATCAGGACAGTCAAGTGCATTAAAGATTTTCTCTATATGCCTGATCCAATTTTCTACTTCTACTGCCTCAGTTGCAGATGTAAAAACATGAGGTTTCTGCTTATTGAAACGTTCCAGCCACACATGAGCTTCCGTAGTTGGGTTATGTGAACTGGATCCTGGATTTGCATTACTAGGACCAGTTTGTAACGTTGGCCTGGGAGATTGATGAGAATCATGAGCAGCCTTGCGCATAGCCTCCACTGCCTGCACAATAAAATCAGGCATCATACCTGACATAGCTTGGTGGACTGCCACTGTGATACTCGCGTCCACTCGATCAGGATCTGGTTGACTACCTGATTCGGATCTCACTTTTCGGGGTCTACCACGTCTTGACATACTATAGGAACAAAGATATGGATTAAGAATTGAATATCAAATAGATAGGAAAGCAACAATTAGGAATAGAAATAATCAACCTAGGCAAATCCTACACTACCTATTCCTATTCCTACCCATTCCTCACAGGTCAAGTGTATAACGGACTACAAGACAAAACCTAGGCTCTGATACCATAACTGTAACGACCCCCGTTCTGAGTGATTTAGGACAGTTTCTGTTACACACATATATAAAAAAAACAATAATCCAAAGAACAAATCAATAAAATTAGGTACAATGAAAATAAATTAACCATTGAAATCAACTTGGTTGAAAATTTATACATTCAATGAATCTATAAACCGAAATCATGATGATCTGAAATATAACTCGAAAACAACTATAAATCCAAAACAACGGAAGTCAACATCAAAGTCTCAAATCATATAAGTTCTTATTTCCGTGTAACAAGGACACGTTGTCCGATGGTCGACCAAACCATCCGGACTGTTGGAATTTAGGGGTACGGGCACACACCGCCTAAGTCCCACCGTGGATTTAACCACAGCCTCAAGTTCTGGAGCTAAATCTAGGATCGATCCATACGACCTTGGGTAGCCTGTTCTGTAAAGATCGGGTACAAAGTACCATTCGTTGAAGACGCCATAGTCTTTGTAGCCACTAAGGTAGCATCCTAGACAAAGGTGCCCCCAAGTCCGGTGTTTGGAAAACAAAGTCCAAATCATGAAATTCAATTTCATTAAATCAAAGCATAACCTAAAAAGAGTTTCTAATTTCTCAACATATTTTGATTTCAGAAATTCACATAAAAGTTCATGTAATGAGCAATTGGATTAAGACATATAAACTCATATCCGATAGAAGTTCGTTATCCGGCAAAATTCATAATAGGAATCACAAACGAATAAAAAAGCATGTCATATAATCAAAACACAACAACTAAAAATAAAACTGATCAAGAGTTGAAAACAATATTCCGGATAACCAATTCACATACCCACTTTTGTGGATATTTGGATTCATATTGAATCTTGTGGATGAAATGACCAAATCAATTGGTCATTCCCATATCAAAAAATATTGAATCCGTATCTGAGATGTTCCCTTTCCTACCTCTATAGTCTCCTGCAAATCCAACACTAATTCTTTGAATTTTCGGTAACGGAATTCACAATTCTAAGCCCACACAAGACACAAGAGTCCTAAGATTACCTACAAACCTCCCAACGTGCTAACAATATCCTTATGACACTTTAAACATGGTAAACATAAATTTATATGCCATTTAGAACACTAGATTTTATTTTCAAAGAACATATTCTGGAAATTTTATCAGTGAGTTATCAGCTTTCTGATACCTCAAGTTTCTGACTTTTCCTCCTACTTAGAGGCCAATACAGTAGTTATCATCAAAATGAAAGTTGTTATATGATCTCTTAGGAATCTAGTAGTTTTGGATTCATCATATTTGGATAATAAATAGATTTTCTATGAATTTTACAAAAACAACATGTTGATCCCGAGTACAGTGTGACCAGTCTCAAAAACACACTGTTTTGGGCCATTTAAAGTCAGAATTTGATCTTGGGGTAAACTACAAAGTTGTTTTAGACACTCTAACCATTCCAACTATGTATCATAAACCTCATTGGGATCAACCATTTATTTTATACGAATTTTTGAACATACAGGACAGAAACTGTTAACACATGCAACTTCTATTTAAACATTTCATCAAACACATGG
The DNA here is from genome assembly GCA_954870635.1 of Arctium minus. Lineage (NCBI taxonomy): Eukaryota > Viridiplantae > Streptophyta > Magnoliopsida > Asterales > Asteraceae > Arctium > Arctium minus. The sequence goes on along the minus strand of OX941091.1, from coordinate 70,905,984 downwards.
AGGACACAGCTACAATTTAGAGCTCAAAGCTATATCCATGGTTCCAAATACCAATCCTTGAACATTTTGAACCAATTTAACAGAGACTAATCAATGATTAAACATAAAACTTCATGCAAAACTTAATTTCAAGATTAAAGACCCAAAATCAAAACATAACTTCAATTTGTGAAGGATTTTAGCTAAACTAAGAGAATCCAACCACTTTTAACAACCTAATTTTACTAAAACAAAGAGAATACACATATTTAGTATGTGTTCTAACATAAAAACCAAAAATTGAAGGTATCAAATGATTACCTTAGTGTTTTGTTCTCCAAAACTTCAAAATTACACTTTATCTTCTTCCAATCTTCTAAAAATTTGTTGATTTCTCCCTTTCTCTCTCTAGTTCTCTCTTCATCTCTCTCTCTCTCTACACGATTCAACTTGAAGAACAAATAACATTTGATTTTTTTTATTATTATAAATACAAGGTTTAAACATTGTTTAATTTGGTCCCCTCAACTTTTAGAAATTCCAAAATCTATCCTAGTCATACAATTTCTTAAACCTCAAGTTTAATATAAGTTTTGATTTGCTAGCTTTGTTCCCTCAACAAGATCATACTTAATCTAGAGTCTAAGGTACAACTTAATAATGCATATAGTACAACTTAATCAAGCATACATATGTATAATTCGAGCGACGAATTTTTGGGGTATTTTATTCAGCCTGTCGTAATAACCAATCAAAACGTATAATATGCATAAGTCATTCAAGACAACCATTGACAACGAGAGATAATAGAAAACAATGAAAATTTTCTAAGTAACTCACGAAAACATGATCAATCGTAAGATAATAAACTTGCGACTGGGCTAGTAAATAACTTATTAAGGAACTTGCGACCGACACAAATAATATGTCAAACAATCATGGAACTTGCGACTAAGGCAAGTAGTAAACCTGTAGAATGATTAGATCAAACTTAGGTTGAAAGACTTGCATACAGGGCAAGTGATAAGTATCAAACCAACAAATGAGTTAAGGAACTTGCTACCAATGGCAAGGTTTTTAGTGATAGATTATAGATCGTGGGACCCAGTCGCGATATGATCTTATAACCAAAAGCAAAGTCGAATGTTCGACCGATCCTGTGATAAAACAACATTAGAGGGGGTCGTTAGTTAGGCAAATGACTCTCCGATGCTTAAGTCAGTAATTGTTATGAAGAGTTAATCATAAAAAAAGACAGAATTAAAAGAAACACTTCTTTAAATGTACCGCATTCCAACTTCGTGGGATATCCTGATTGTCGAGGGTTTTGTAGCCGATAGGTGCCTTTTCCAACGACTTCAATTATACGATATAGACCTTCCCACTTAGTGGATAACTTACCTGCGTTCGGCTCTTGAGTGTTTTGGAACACTCGTCGCAAGGCGTAGTCCCCTTCTTGGAAGATTTTGGCCTTGACATTCTTGTTAAAATGTCGTTCGACCGATTGTCTTAGAGATGCCATCTTGATCAATGTAGACTCCCTCAATTCTTCCAATGCGTCGAGGTCATAACTTAGGTTGACTAAGTTGTGATCGACTGATATGTGTAGTGAAGTTGGTAATTATGCCTCGACAGGCAAGACCGCTCACAACCGTAGACTTGAGAGAAAGGGGTCTGTCCATTGGACGTACAAGGCGTCGTACGATTAGCCCAAAGAACTGTCGATAGTTCTTCGACCCATTTGCCTTTAGCTGCTTTGAGTCTTTTCCTTAAAGAATTGATGATCGCTTTGTTGCTCGACTCAACAAGTCCGTTCGATTGGGGATAACTAGGGGTCGAAGTCGGAATTTTGATATTATGATCTTCGCAGAACTGTCGAGTCCTGTCGCTTATGAATTGAGACCCGTTATCGCACACGATTTCGAAGGGTACTCCGAACCTACAAATAATGTTAGTCTGGATAAAAGAGACGACTTCTTTATCCCTGACTTGGGAGAAGGCAACTTCTTCCATCCATTTAGAAAAATAATCTGTAAAGACTAGGAGAAATACATTTTGCCCGGGGCAGGGGGTAGCTTGCTGACAATGTCTATTCCCCTTCGCATAAAGGTCCAAGGGATATAGGTCGAATGCAAAGGTTTAGAGGGTATGTGAGACATACCTGAGTGTTGCTGACACGCGTTGCAACTTTAGACATACTTTATGGCGTCTTGTCGTAAAGTTGGCCAGTAGTAGCCTTGTTGAGAGATTCTATTTGCTAGACAACGACCACCTGAATGGTTGCCGCATTCTCCATCGTGCATTTCATGTAGAATACTCTGAACTTGATTTTTACCGATGACATTCGTTTAAGTTTTCCTGCGATCAAGGTGTATCTGGATGCCTTGCATCTAATCTTTCGGGCCTCCATTCTCTCTTCGGGAAGTGGTCGTTCATGAGATAATTTTTTATGTCACTCGACCAATCTTCTTCCTTTTCTACCACATGAGTGTGGTCTTCTCTTTCGATAGATGACGTCGCCAAGTGAATTATTGGAATAACGTCAAGAGAGGATTGACCGAGTGACGACCCAAGGTTGGCTAGTGCATCGGCCTGGGTGTTTTGGTCCCTCAGTAACTGTGTGATGGAGAAAGTTTGAAAAGCTTCGGATTTTGCTCAAGCCACTTTGAGGTAGGCTATCATCTTGGAATCCTTAGCCGCAAACTCTCCATTCATTTGGTTTATGACCAAGAGGGAATCGCTTTTGACGTGAAGTCCCCTTGCCCCCAGATCATGATCCATATTCATTACTGCGATTAAAGCTTCATACTCGGCTTTGTAGTTTGTGGCTTTAAAGTCGCATCGTACTATCTTGCCCCCCTGTGGCAACTTGAGGACGACACCAAGGCCTGCCACCCTGGAATTTGATGATCCATCAACGTATAACGTCCAGGGTATGTCGTCGAGAGTTGCCATAGGTTCCATCTGTACTTCCAGTTCAGTACTGAAATCTGTGACAAAGTCTGAAAAAAATCGCGTCTTGATGGTTGTTCTTGGCTTGAAATCAATGTCGTAATTGCTGAGGTAGATACTCCATTTTGCTAATTGACCTGTCAACTCAGGTTTTCTTAAGACAGACTTAGAGGAAAGTTAGTCACGACAGTTATAGAATGTGATTCAAAGTAATGTTGTAACTTCTTTGCATCTGTTACCAGTGACAATAACAATTTTTCCATGGAGCAATACCTGGTTTCGGCATCTAACAGTGATTTACTTACATAGTAAATTGAGAGTTGTTGTTTATCGTCCTCTAGAGTTAAGACGACACTTACAACATTTGCACTGATAGCGAGATACAGCTGTAGGACTTCATGTTCCTTTGGTTTCGACATTAGGGGTGGTGACGTCATGTATTCTTTCTACTGTTAAAGTGCTTTCTCATGGACGTCCGTCCATTGGAAGCCCCTGCTTTTTCTCAAGACATTGTAAAATAAATGGCATTTATCTGAAGATCGTGAGATAAACCTGTTTAAAGGTACGACTCATCTAGTAAGTCACTGTACTTCTTTGAAATTGCAAAGAGACTTCATATCCATGATCGCCTTAATCTGATCGGGATTGGCTTCAATCCCACGATGAGTGACCATGTATCCCAAAAAATTTCCCGCACTTACTCCAAACGAGCATTTTGTCGGGTTTAACTTCATATGATATTCTCTGAGGATATCGAATGACTGTTTCAAGTGATCGATATGATCGATCGCTTGTTTTTACTTGACCAACATCTCATCGATGTAAACTTCCATTGTATCGCCTAGATGTTCTTTGAACATCAAGTTGACTAATCGCTGGTACGTCGAACCTGCATTCTTTAGACCAAAAGGCATAACTTTGTAACAATAGATACCTTTGTCTGTCATAAATGCAGTTTTCTATTGATCGTCATGATGCATCAGGATTTGAATATAGCCTGAATAAGCGTCCATAAAATGTGAGAAGTTCGTGACCAGCTATCGCATCAACCATGGCGTTGATATGAGGCAAGGGGAATGGATCCTTAGGACATACTTTGTTGAGATCGGTGAATTCTATGCAGACTCTCCACTTTCCGTTTTTCTTTTGTACGACCACGAAATTAGCCAGCCAGTCGGGATATTTAACTTCTCAGATCTTTCCTGTCTCGAGCAAGTTATCAAGTTCTTTGTTGATTACTTTTTCACGTTCTAGAGCAAACTTACGTCGCTTCTGTTTAATAGGTTTAAACGAAGGATCTACGTTGAGACGATATGAAATGACCTCGGGGTGGAGACCGACCATGTCTTCGTGCGTCCAAGCGAAGCAGTCGACATGTTCCTGCAGGGTCGAAAGACGCACCGATGAAGACCACTCTTCCATACTTGTCCTGAATTAGGACGACTTCCTCTAGACGATAGTCATCGACAGTTTCGGGGTCGGCCTGGTTATCTAATTGCTAGATGTTCTGCTTTCTAGGCTTCATCGTGACTTTGTAACATTCACGTACGATCTTCTGCTCAGTCTTAATCTCCTAGACACCCCAAGGTGTTGGAAACTTGATCGTCTGATGATACGTCGAGGGGACAACCTTCATATCGTGAATCCAGGGTCGCCCTAGAATGACGTTATAAGCGGATGAGCAGTCGATGACATTGAACTTGGTTTACTTGTTAATCCCCTTGGCGTACACTGGTAGAGTAATCTCCTCGATAGTGTTCCCTATGTTAGCATTAAAACCCACCATAACTATTGAACGTCGTATGATTTCTACTTTATCGATTCCCATAGCCTTGATCGTGCGAAGGAAAACGATGTTTGCAGAACTTCCTCCATCGATCAAGATTCTCTTAGTCGAGCAATTCCCGATTGTGAGTTGTATGATCAACCTGTCATGATGCTTCTGCCATGGATCGTTGAGATCCCCTTGATCAAACTTTATGGGCATTGCCTCCAAATCCAACTCGTGCTTTGGTCACGACGATCGTGAGATTGGAAGTTCTTCATGACCTCGACTAGCGTGCCTTTTGGCTGCGGAATAGGTTAGTCCACAGATGTCTGACCCTCTGGTCAGAAAATTTACGACCTTTGTGTGCTCTAGTGAAGTTGGTCATGCGTAATACCCAATAGGTCATGCAAATGACCTTTTGGCACTAACCAGGCTAGTTCCCATCGTAGGGCTATGAAATCGTCTGTCGTGTGCCTATGCTCGCCATGAAAGTCGTACCATTTAGACTTGTACTTCTTGGCATCATCTTTCTCGCTTTTCAAAGGCCACTTTACGTTCGTCTTCACATTCGTCAGGGCTTCGAACACTTCTTTGGATGTTCCCTTGAATCTGTAAGAAGAGATATTAGGATATTGAGGAAACTTTGTTTTTGCAACATTCTTCTTCTTGTCGAACCTTACATTTGAAACTTTCTTGGATGGCTTAACCTTAGGAGTTGACCTGGTCTTGATGTCCAACTTCTTGATTCTTAATGGACTCTTGTCGCTAGAATGTTTGCGTTAAAAGGCTATATCGTCTTCAACACGCATATAAGCCAACGTCCTAGCTCAAACATCTTCAACGTTTTCTCGCGGGTATTTTGTCAGATCCATGTACAAATCTGAACTATCGTCGAGACCTCGCTTGTAGGCGTCGATTGCGGTCTTGACATCGCAGTTACGTATGTTGATCATCTCAGAATTGAAACAGTTGAAGTAACTTCAGACTGATTCTCCAGGCTTCTGAGTGATATAATAGAGATCGCTAGTTATCTTTTCCATCTTACGACTGCTAGCAAATTATTGAAAAAATTGGTTGACCAATTCTACAAAACTGCCAATGGACTTAGGTCTGAGGTTGATCAACCACTGGAGAGCAACACTTGTGAGGGTCGCACCGAAACTCTTGCACATGCGGACTTCTTGATACTGATGAGGTATCGACACAATCCACATTAGTTGCTTGTACTGTGTGATATGTTCCGTTGGACCAGTCACTCAAGAATATTTTAGCTTAAACGTCAGAATATTGTATTTTTTCGGGAACGTCAACCATGGCGATCTCGTCGATGAAAGGTAATGCTTGGAACCCAGTCCGTGGTTCGACATCGACAGTTACAACAACTCCTGGAAGCTTGGAAAGTAATGACAACATCCTCTCGTTATGATCTTCCAACAATTTCAACCGTCGAGCGACTAGATCTTCGAGATTAACTCCATTAGTCGTCTGGGGCAGTGCTAGGATGAATCCTGAGATGTGATGCCAACTGTCGTGAAGAATCCATTTCAATGTGACGAGTCAGCAACCTCACCGTTGATCGGTGCATGCATATGGGGGATGGACATCACAGGAAATACTATCGTTGGGATCGACAACGTCGGGAGCGTTGGAATAGAAAAGGTTGTGACACCTGTACCCTGTGTTGGCCTTCGGTACGGAGGCAACGGAGGTTGAAAACCTGTAAAAGACATGTTAAAAGGTGGCCTTGGACCGAACTAAGCTCCAATCTGATTTCAAGTGTTTTTATTCCTTAAAGACGCAAGTTCTTCAGTTGTTTTTCAATTCTTCCCATCTAATGCATTGATGCGATTACAGGCAGCTTCGAGTTCCATGCACATTTGAGCAATAACGTGGTTTTGAGTTCCTTGACCTGACATGATCATGTTAATCAAAGAAATCGTTAGTAGGCTGCACACTTTGTCGAATATTTACTCTATCTGGGGCCCCATGGTGGGCGCTAAACTGTTAATGCCAAAAATTACCCAAGGATAACTAAAGGTCGGTGTGGATCTTTTAACAAGTAAAGAGAGGAATCTATCGACAAATCGCATGACAAGAATAAATATAGATAAGACACGAGAAATTTGGTGATGCGGAAAACCTCATCGAGGGTAAAAACCGCGGACGATAGCAGAGATCGTCAAGTGCACTATGGATGTCAAACAGGGACGTCGTCCTTTAGAAGGAGCGATCGAGAATACAATTAACAATATTACAAGTAAAAGTAAACAAATCGTAAAATTATGTTGGTCGTCGTGAAGTGAAGCGCTTCGTTGAGAGTTCTTTTTTTTCTTTTTGAAAGGAAACATCCAGGCAATATTATAAAGGACAGGAAAAGGAAATTGTTAGGACATTATTGTCTTCAAGATTTAAATGTAAAAGTATTTATAAAGTCATTGTAATTGGAAAGTCAAAGAAAGTCAAAAGTCAAATTGTTTAGTTGGAAAGTCAAAAGTCAAATTGTGTAGTTAGAAAGTCAAAGTAGTTTACTTTGTTTTGCTAATGTCTTTGTAATTAGATTAGATATATTAGTGTTTGCTTAGGCTATGTTTAGCAAACTAGCTGATAAGCTAGCTGGTGGCTGATAAGCTAGCTGGTGGCTGATAAGCTAGCTAGTAGCTGATTGATAGCGGAAAATCGTATAGGTCCACAACGTGGCCACTATGTTGCCACAGTGGCCGTGCAAGTACACACCAGACACTATGATCGCTATTAAGTAATAAAGTGGTAGAGTACCAAAATCGTTTCCACATGGACTAGTCAACTAAGAATCAGAGAACTTTCACGAACTTCTAGTGCTTGTTTGAGTTTGAGAACAATATCAATATTTGTGAGATTTAAGTAAGCTAAACAACGATTAAGGTGATTAACAAGATAAAATATAGGATGTGGGTACAAGCATTAACTAAGATAGATGTAGTAACAATATGGTCAGAAACAAAATGACACACAATATCTTTGAAAACCCCTTTCTCTCGAAAGTGAGTTTCCTCGGAACGTGGCCACGTTGCACCTACAAAGTTGCCACTTTCGCCGACTCAAGACTTGCCGACATAACCATGTAAACCTCTAAGGATTTCTGTTCCACCAGTATGGATATAGAAGCCCACATGTCTTTGTGACACCTATATCGACCGACATTTTGAACCTTAGTTAAAGTCATGCAAAAACCTGTATCTTTACGTGGTTATAAAAGACTTTCTCAAATCTTTTTTGCATCACTCAAGCCGTATTTCGGATCCGCCGCTCTCGAGGTCTAAGATCTAATATTAACATTAACAAGTGATCGGCTTGTTCGCGTTGAGTTGAAGTCCCGACTCGAGCAACCAAGTCTAAGAGTTAGCAATGATGGCAACACCCAAGTGTTGCCTACTAGTCTTAGCCTTGGCTCATACCCACACCCAAAAAGGTGTTTAGTTCATAATAAAAATAAAAGACATGAGAGAATAAGGAGAATACATGAACATAAATTGCATAAATAAAACTTAAAGGCTGTCACCAAAGTGGCTACAACGTGGTGACAAAGTGGCGACAGCTGTTACAAAGAAATTAAACTACAAAAATTAAATACAACTACACTACAAGCTTTAAAGAGAGAACGTAAATTAAATGCCAAGCTCCAGCTTTAAGATGAAATGCTCCTGGAAGTGATGCTCTTCAAGTGGTGCCCCAAGCCTCAATTTACAATGGAAATGAAGAAAAAGTGTGAATTGACAACTCCACAAAAGTAGCTTTAAGGAGGAGTATTGAAGCTTCCTTTGACCTTCACCTTTTGTCATTTTCCCCTGATTATTCTTGTGAAAGATCAACTTCCTCTTTCATTTGCTTCAAAAGGCAACCTTCCAAAAATGGCCAAGACTTATCCACAATTTTCAGCCCACGTCGCCACGTGGTGACAAGGTGGCCACGTTCTGCACAAAAAGTTAGTAAAACCGAAATTTTGCATCCTTGAGACTTCATCACCATGTTTGAATAATTTAGACCAAATGAAAGAGGTAAAGGGCAAAATGGGTAAGAATGTGGTAAAATGAATACGAAAATAAAGGCAATAACTCTCAAGATTTGAGAGTTATCACACCCCCAAACTTGAGTAATTACTTGTCCTCAAGTAAAAAGAAAAGAAATGAAATAAAAAGGAACTCGAAAAATGACCACAAAGGGTTGACTAGACCTTCTTTTGAATGGAAAACTCATACCAAATATTTTGACGATATTTGATTTGAATGAAGCATTCTCGTTCAAAAAGGTACCACCTTCTTTCATGCATCCCATAAATTTGACTTTAATCAATAGGGCTTGTTTTGGGCTTGTGTATTTGGGTTTTCGATTTAATTTCTCGATATGACCCCCAAACTTGTCTTTTTGCACGACTCTAACTCTCTTTGGTTTTTTGACAAATTATTCTTTGTATTGTCTTTATCACTTGATTTTCAACTGATCCCATTTCGGATTTTTATATTTCATTTTTGCTCTTGCTGCCAAAGTGGTGACAGAGTGGACACTTTGGCTTTGGGTCTTCAGGAAAAAAAATGTTTCTGGTTTTGCAAAAGTCCCCACCCCCCTAATAGAAACCTTCAATGTGCATATTGAAAAATGCAAGACATATTGATTTTTAGAAGTGGCTAAGTTGGGTTTCAAATGGAAAAGTGTTTGGGCTTAAAAATGACGAAAAACGGCCTAAATCACTTTAAAGTCCAAAAAATTCATGGTGACAATCTAGGAAGCGTACCTGCAAGAGAGGAGTGAATAGGAATGAGCAAAAGATACAACAATCATCAAAATATAGGTCATCCAAGATTAGAGCAATATGTTCCACAAAGTGCAACCATCCACAAAATACGAGGAAAAACACAACAAAAACCACAAAAACCCAGAAGAGACAACAAAACAAGAGTTCAAAACATATGTGATGATGAATCAAGGGTGCTCACGGTTCACTGACCTGAGTAGATAGACCAGCTTCGTGCGTGGCAGTGATGGCGAGTAGTATCATCGGCGTCTTTTGTGGTCAAAGGAGGGGTTACGTTCGTGTGGGTTTCTTCAACAAGAACAGTCATCTCCGGCGGGGCGATGGTCTCGACATCCACCGCAGGTAGTGGTTCAACGATGGTATCGGTGGGTTCGACTATGGTGGTGGTGGAGCTTTCAGCGGCGGCGAACCGGCGGGTTCGCATGCTATTTGGGATAGGGTTTGTGGCTTTTTGCTTAAGTCGAGCCATGGGGGAGAGACACAGGTGATCGGTGGTGGGTTAGGATGATGGCCGACAAATTGTAGAGGGAGATGAGAGGTTAGGGAGAACTGATGATGGTTTTGAAAAGTGATGGGACAAAAGGTTTTGACAAGAAGTTTACTTTTTTAGAAAACCAAAGTTTTAAAAAAAACTCCTCTTAACCGCTGGATCTGCAAGCCTTTTCTGAAAATTACCTCCATCTACACGAGAAAGAAATAAAAAACTATTAAAGTACAAGGTAATTAAAAAAACAAAGGTCAAAGAGGGACCGGACAAAACTGATAATTTAGAGAGATGCATGGGGAGACTAGTGGACAAAATGGAGTTTTTCCATCCATGCATAAATTTTTTGAAAACAGATCTGAAAATTAAATTTCAAAGACTCTTTTAACAACTCAGTCCCCAACGTGGCAACAAAGTGGCCACTTTGCACAACTCCGAAAATTTCCAAGTTTTTTTTTGCCAACAAAAATTGAAAGCTGTAATACTAAAAAGGACAGGAAAAAACCATTTTATTAAAAGGCTATTTCTAGCCTTCTCGATACTCAACAAAAGTTTTTAGAGGGTAACGACACACCATTAGACAAAAAAATGTTTTTTCTTATGTTTATGGTGGCTCAATCGTACATCTTTCAAACATGGTTTCCCTCTATTGGTGGTTGGATTTTCTTTGGACTCTCAAACTGAAGCTCATTTTCGCTTTCTTCTCCAAACTTTACACCACACATTTCAATATCTACACCTAGGTCCTCACTCAACAAATTTATGGCCGAACAATTTTCCAATTCATAATGGAACTTAAGGGACTTGAAAACATTAAATGTCACTTGTTGGTCATTTACCCTCATAGTTAACTCACCCTTTTGGACGTCGATCAAAGTTCTACCCGTGGCAAGAAATGGTCGTCCTAAAATGATGGGGACGTTTTTATCAGCTTCATAGTCTAAAACTAAAAAGTCGGCCGGGAAAATGAATTTGTCAACTTGGACCAAAATATCCTCAATCTTACCCTTGGGATGTGCCAAACATCTATCCGCTAATTGCAAGGTCACGGTGGTGGGTCGAACTTCTCCTATTCCTAACTTCTTGAAGATGGACAACATCATGAGATTTATGCTTGCTCCTAAGTCACACAAGGCATGACCAACTTCCTTACCTCCTATCGAACAAGGGATGGTGAAACTACCCGGGTCCTTTAGCTTAGGTGGAATTTTGCAAGTGAGGAGGGCACTACTCTCTTTTGTCAAAGCTATCGTTTCAAATTCACTCAACCTTTTCTTTTTGTTAAGGATGTCTTTCAAAAATTTAACATAGCTTGGCATTTTGCTCGAGAGCTTCTACCAAAGGTATGTTAATATGAAGTTGTTTAAAAATGTCCAAAAACTTTTTGAAATGATTATCGACATTTTTATTCTTCATTCTACCGGGAAAAGGGAGGTCTCTTAAGTCTAGATCTGGTTGGCTAGGACTTGTCTTTTTGTGCCGTGAAGTGGGAATTGTCTCACCACTGTGGCGAGACTATGCTGTTGGAAAAATAGAAGGTGAAGGACTTGTTGTGTTTTGTTCTGGAAGTGGGCACTTTCCAGCCACGTTGTGTAGAAAAAGTGATGGAAAATTTGCTTTGTCAAATGGATGTTTGGTCTCATCTTGCAATATCAATTAAGACTTCATCGTTGGGTTTAGAAGCGCTTGTCTCACTTCTTAAAGTTACGACCTTAATGTGCTCCTTGTGATTACCCTTAGGGGTTTCGGTGTCACTAGGTAAGGTACCCATTTATCTTCCTTTCAAATCGGCGACAAATTGCACCAATTGAGTTTCAAAACCTCTCAAGGTTGCATTGGTTTGGTTTATAAAACCTTTGAGTAAAGATTCAAACGAACTATTACTCTTCGATGCATTTTGTTGTCTCGGTACATAAGGTTGTGAGGATTGCCCACTTTGGTACGTATGAGACGATCCTTGTTGAAATCCTGGGGGATTTGGTGGTCGGTTTGGAACTTGATGAACCCTAGGGGTTGAAGTCCTTGATTTCCCGACCATGAGAAGCTTGTGTGATTTCTCCAATTTGGGTTGTAAGTTGGAGAAAATGGGCTATTCCTACAATGGTTCCCTACATAATTTACCGAAGCAGGATTACCGGGACAACATTCAAAAGCATGATTCTCACCACAAAACACACAAGATTCATTTATGGCTTGGACTTGGTTCTTTTCTCCATTTAAATTCAAATTATTTTTTACCAAGTTAGTTAAAGCTACAATTTGTGCGTTTAAGGCGGTGATGGCATCAATTTCATGAACACCCGATGCATTTTTAGGAGCGTGAGCACGTGGGTTTGACCAATCGGTGTTATTGTTGGCCACTTTCTCCAAAATGTCATATCCTTCGTTATAAGTTTTAGAGGTGAAAGCGCCACCGACCGTAGCATCAAGAATAATTTTAGCGGAATTAGAAAGACCATTATAAAATGTCTCTAATTGGATGCAATGAGGGATTCCATGATGAGGACACTTTCTAATTAAGCCCTTGAATCTCTCCCATGCATCCGAAACTGCTTCATCCTCCTCTTGTCGAAACATCAAAAATTTCATTTCTAAACTTCACATTTCTAGTTGGAGGAAAATATTTTTTTAGAAATTTTTTGGCTAAACTTGTCCAACTATCAATGGCGTGAGGAGGTTGATAATTTAACCAAGCTTTGGCTCTATCTCTTAATGTGTAAAAGAAGAGCGTAAGCCGTAAGGCTTCTACCGTAACACCTTGAATGCGAAAATGATCCGTCATTTCTAAAAATGATTTTAAATGTGAGTGCGGATCTTCCGACGGTAACCCTCCAAATTGACCCATTTCTTGGATCATTTGAAACATTATCGGTTTTAATTCAAGAGTTTGTGCCGCAATGTTGGGCCTAAGAATACCTTATTTTAATTGATCAAATTTGGGTGTTGCATAGTCCCGTATTCCCCTTTCTTTGTCGTCGACAATTTTTATGGTTGTTTCATTAGGTGGTGGTGGAGGGTTTCCACCATTTCTAGCCATGTTTTGATTTTGCTGACCTCTTCTACCTCTTCTTCGTCTTTTAACGGTTCTTTCAATTTCGGGGTCAAGAGGTACAAGTTCACCGTGTTGTAGCCTTGGCATACAACACGGAAAATACTAAAAATAAAAGAAACAGGCAACTAAGGCTCAAATGAAAGTCAATATCTTAGGATTTAAAATCGCGCTAGTCCCCGGCAACGGCGCCAAAAACTTGATAGCGGAAAATCGTATAGGTCCACAACGTGGCCACTATGTTGCCACAGTGGCGGTGCAAGTGCACACCGGACACTATGATCGCTATTAAGTAATAAAGTGGTAGAGTACCAAGATCGTTTCCACAGGGACTAGTCAACTAAGAATCAGAGAACTTTTATGAACTTCTAGTGCCTGTTTGAGTTTGAGAATAATATCAATATTTGTGAGATTTAAGTAAGCTAAACAACGATTAAGGTGATTAACAAGATAAAAGATAGGATGTGGGTACCCACAAGCGTTAACTAAGACAGGTGTAGTAACAATATGGTCAGAAACAAAATGACACACAATATCTTTGAAAACCCCTTTCTCTCGAAAGTGAGTTCCTCGGAACGTGGCCACGTTGCACCCACAAAGTTGCCACTTTCGCCGAATCAACTAAGTAAACCTCTAAGGATTTTAGTTCCACCATTATGGATATAGAAGCCAAAATATCTTTGTGACACCTATATCGACCAACATTTAGAACCTTAGTTAAAGTCATGCAAAAACTTGTATATCTACGTGGTTATTGTTTATACCAAAAATCTCCCAAGGAAAATTTAAGGTAGACGTGAAGCTTGATCCAACCAAAGAAAGTAACAACGATAATCGTACGACTGTAATAAAAATAAAGTAAAATGAGACGAAAAATTGGTGACGCGGAAAACCCCTGAAATGGGTAAAAACCGCGGACGAGTGTGAGTCGTCGTGCACTATGGACGTCAATCAGGGACGTCGTCCTTTATAACAGATGCTACAAGTATAATACAATGTGAAACAATACAATAAAATAAATTCTGTCATGCGTCGTGTGTAATTAGACTTTGGTCGTGCGTCACGCAAGAAACGGCAATAGGCTTTATGAACTTTGAAAGAAAATAAGCGAGCTTGAGAACGTAATCTGTGAACTTGTAAATTCTGAGGATTAGATGTCCCAAATATGAGGTTTTATCTTCATATTTATAATCTATGTTTCCATTGGCATGTCTTGAATGCGTATCTTGCTCATTAATAACATGACCGTTTGATATTGATGATAGCGTCCGTTATGTCCGTTGTTATTGATGATGGCTTCCGTTATAATCTTTGATCATAAATGTCTTTGAATCCTGAATTAAACATGATATAACGTATGTCGTAGGTTAGTAACTGAAATCAGGTCGTACGACAGAATTTGTCAGATGGGTTATTAGTCATTTAGTCTAGGTCGTCCAAAGGAAGGGCGTCGATTATCGCTGGTCGTACGACGATGGATTGTTGGAATTTCTACCCAAACAGTTTGCCCCCAAATTTAAAATTCAAGCGGCAATTTCTTGAAATTTAAATTTAAAATCGGGACACGTGTCATAAAAGAATGCGGGTAGTTCTTATGGAACCGAATCGGTTTGTTTCCAACTGAATAATGACGTCATCTCCTGCAGGATAAACGGTTAGACAACTAATAATGGACAGGTGTCATGCATTCAATGGATGTATTCGAAAAGGTTGCCTGACATGGACGACACGTGTCAACTGGCAATTTGATTTTTTGACGATTCGTTTTCCGATTTTCAGTATAAATAGGGATTGTCCTTTTTTTATGCTTACCTTTTTTAGATATCATATACCTCCAGCGAGATACACTTTCCGAGCGATCAGAATCCTTTCCGTTCTAAGTTCGAGGTTTAGAGTTCTACTTAAGGTACGACTTCCCGTTTTCCCTCTGTGTCGATTATATGCGTAAGAAGTCCATAGCTAGAAAGCCTAGGAAAGCTTGGGACATCCTTAGTTACTGGTGTGCGACCCTGAATATCCCAGATTTTCAAATGTCGATCGAACCCGTGAGTGTGTATAGGGAAGAGGAAAACTTAGATTACTTTAAAAATTTGTCCAGGATTCCAGATGAAATCAATCTGATGACGCCGGAAGACTTAAGGCCAGACGAGGTTCCGAAGGGGTACTGCGTTCTGTACGAATATCCCTTCAAGATAGGATTTACTTGGCCATTTAGTCCTTTAGCCAGGGCGTTTTTGTATGCATTCGATTTGACGCCTGGACAGTTAACGCCTTAATTCTGGAGAATTGTCCAGGTTATCGAGCGTCTCATGGCCAATTGGGAGGTTCCATTCAACTTGAATGACCTCCTGACTGCTTACAGCGTTCGACCGGATAATTATCACCGGTATAGTCTATTCCCTCGAACGAAGGGAGACAATGTACTGGTACACAATACTGCGGTGAACGACCGTGGTTGGAAACGCCAGTACGTTTTCATCGAAGTGGTGTCTGTGAACGACGAGGAAAACCAATGGTTGTCGTCCGGATGGAATGAATCGGGTAGGTTTACCGCTCTGTCGTGCGTTTATATATCTTTTTATTTTTTATAACATCCATTCTGATGGTTTCTTTTTCTGTTTAACAACAATCGACTTCACTAAGGTGTAGTCAAATAGGGATTCCCGCGACAAGATTCAGAGGATCTTGGAAAGGAATATCGTTGATCGTTCGTTTCTTGCTCGGTCGAACGACGAAGAAGACGAAGTCGTTTTTGTAAACGAAGCGACGTTCGTCGAGGGTTCTTGTCGAGAAGAAGAGAGGAAAGAAGAGGAAGAAGAGAGAGAAGACGAGAAGGAAGAAGAAAGAGAAGAAGAGATGTCTGGTATGTCGATCGACAATGTTTTCATTTTTGTATCGTATGTCATTTCTTTTCTAACTTGCTTATTTTATCCAGGGGATGTAGCCGCAAAATCGTCCGCCCTTAGACGAGCCGAACAACTGGAGCTTGCCCGCCAAGGTAGGGAAAAAACGAAGAAGAGATCTGCCCCTTCGGGGGTAGATACAAGGCGCGTCCGAGGCAAACCTCGGGTTTCGCCCAAGAAGACGGGTGATGCTACTCTGTCGTCTCTTGCAGGGACGACACCATCGAAGGGAACCGTTGCTGGGGTCGAGCTCGGAAGCTCGACCAAGGTGACGAAGGACACCCCAACGTTAGGGGTGTCGGGCGTTGATAGGCCCTTCCTTGCATCTTCTTCCTCCTCTAAGAATGAGGATAAGAATAAGGAGAAAGTGGGAGAAACGATGTTTAAAGTCACTCTTCCATCTGACTTCATGGTCAATGACGTCCTTGATAGGGACATCATTTTTCCACACCTTGGGAAATTCCTCCTTCTGACCTTCTATGAACGATACAAGGAGTCTCGGGTCGAGGACATTGGGGTACACGCCGCTGGTCTCTCTTTTATGGGAAGTCTTACTTATCTTTTATTTTCTTTGTTACATGAAAGAAGGTGGTACCTTTTTGAACGAGAATGCTTCATTCAAATCAAATATCGTCAAAATATTTGGTATGAGTTTTCCATTCAAAAGAAGGTCTAGTCAACCCTTTGTGGTCATTTTTCGAGTTCCTTTTTATTTCATACCAAATAAAAACCCTTTGACGTCGAGAAAAGGGTCGATGAGGCTCTTAAAAGGGAGAAGGTCGCCCTGGAGACGGTCGAGGCTGAAAAGGCAAAGGTCGAGGGCCTCAAGACTGAGCTCATCGATGCCCGAAGTCTACTAGAGATTTCGGATCGTGAGAAGGTTAAGCTCAGGGATCGCCTCCTTGAGCTTGAGGCGTCGTCGACCAAACTGGAGGTCGAGAAGATCAAAGTCGTCACTACTGCTGCTGCTGCTTCTGTTAACGAAGTCGCGTCCCTCCAGAAGAGGGTCGAGGAGCTGGAGGGCGACATCAAGGACCTTGAGGAGGAAAATAGGCAAATCGAGGCTTTCTCTCGTTTCACGGCCCGAGCCGCTTTGATGAGGCGTCATCTGAATGGGAAGAATCCCATGGTGTCGGCCGCTGAGGAGTTCAAAACATACCTCGACACCGTGGGGACCGAAAGGGACCTTGATGAAGAGGATGAATTAGAGGGGAGCGACGGCGGAGAAGAGGCAGCGGCAGCAGAGACTATACTAGCTGATGTCGTTCAGGAACAATCTGACGTTCCTCCTTCTTAGCTTAGTTTCTTTTGAATTTAATATTAGGGGTCGGCCGTCTGTGGTCGTCCCTTGTCCTTATAATTTTCTTAAATATCTAATGGAAAAGTTTCTTTTGTCCGTCGATGCTTGGTACTTGCTTTTCTTTTTCAAACTTATATCTTATCGTACGTCGAGTAATTTAAAAGGATCACGGTATATCATACGTTTGACCAAACCATCACTCATTAATCGAGCTAAAATGAAATCTACGATCGACCAAGTGCAATTTGTATTAATGGTTCTTGGATCTAAATATCGAAACATCAAGTGCAAGAATTAACCTTTGTCAACAATTATGACCGATCGTACACGTGCGATCGTGTGAGTATTACCTGACATAAAGGTTTTAACTAAGTCGTGCGTCCCTACGAAAAACAACGTTAATGGGGTGGTCGTTGGTTTGACCAATGACCCTCCGATGCTTAAGTCAGTAATCTTCCTTAAGAAATAATCAAAGGAAATGAACTCGGAATTTAAAAGAAATACCTTTTTAAATGAATTGCATTCCAACTTCGTGGGATATCTCGACTGTCGAGGGTTTGGATTTTATAGGCTCCCTTACCCACGACTCCAGAGATTTGGTAAGGGCCTTCCCATTTAGTGGAAAGTTTACCTGCATTGAGCTCTTGAGTGTTTTGAAACACTCGACGTAGGACGTAGTCGCCTTCTTGGAAAACCTTGATTTGGACATTTTTGTTAAAATATCGCTCGACCGCTTGTTTCTGTGACTCCATGTGGATGTGTGCTTCTTCTCTAAGTTCCTCTAAGGCGTCAAGGTCATAGCTCAGGTCGACCAAGTTATGCTCAACGTACGTATGTCTCGAAGTCGGTAGTCGTACCTCAACAGGTAACACAGCTTCGCATCCATAGACTAAGGAAAAGGGAGTTTGTCCTGTGGACGTACGTGGTGTCGTACGATTAGCCCATAGAACGGAAGGTAATTCTTCTACCCACTTTCCTTTAGCAGCTTTGAGTCTTTTCTTGATCGAATTGATGATAGTTTTATTACTTGACTCGGCTAAGCCATTCGACTGTGGATATCGAGGTGTCGATGCCACAAACTTGATGTTCCTTTCTTCACAAAATCTTCGCGTCCGATCACTGATGAATTGTGTTCCATTGTCGCATGTTATTTCGGATGGAATTCCAAACCTGCAAATGATGTTAGTTTGGATAAAAGAAACAACTTCTTCGTCCCGAACCTGGGAGAAAGTCGCTGCTTCTATCCACTTAGAGAAATAATCTGTTAAAACTAGAAGGAATACCTTTTGCCCAGGGGCAGGTGGTAGTTTCCCAACGATGTCCATTCCCCATTTCATAAAGGGCCATGGGATCAAAGTCAAGTGCAAGGGTTCAGACGGTTTATGAGACATACCTGCGTGTCGCTGACATGCATCACACGACTGTACATACCTGATCGCATCTTGCCTTAATGTTGGCCAATAGTAACCTTGTCGTGATATCCTGTTGGCTAGACTGCGACTTCCTGAGTGATTTCCGTATTCACCATCGTGCATGTCTTGTAGGATTTTCTAGACTTGCGTCTTGTCATAATACATCGTAGATTCAAACCAGTCGAAGATCTTCGATATAATTGTCCTCTGATCATGATGTACCTTGATGCTCTAAATCTGACCTTTCTTGCTTCCATTTTGTCATCAGGTAATTGATCGTTCTCTAGATAAATTTTAATGTCGTCTGACCAAGAGGTTTCTTCCTCAATTGGTGCGACCAAAGTATTACCGTCGTCTTTGATGGATGGTGTTGCAAGGTGGACTATTGGGATACTGTCGAATTTCGTTTGATTAAGTGCTGACCCCAAATTGGCTAGTGCATCAGCTTGAGTATTCTGATCTCATGGTATCTGCTCGATTACGAAGCGACTGAACTTCTTTACTTTTTCTTTCACTATTTTATAATAGGCAATCATCCTCGAATCTTTTGCTGAGAACTCTCCATTGATTTGATTAACAACTAGGGATGAGTCACTTCGGACATGCAGATGTGTTTCCCCCAAATCATGAGCAATTTTGATTCCCGCAATCAGTGCTTCGTTCTCTGCCTCATTATTTGTTGCCTTGAAGTCGCACCGTATGGAGTACACTATCTTACCCCCTTGTGGGGACTGTAGGACGACACCCAAACCTGTTCCTCGTATGTTCGACGAACCATCGACATCGAGCGTCCAGATGGTGTCGTGCACAGTCGCCACAATTAACTCGTTGGACGTCGTTGCTTCTTCTAGTTCTGGACTGAAATCTGTAACAAAATCTGCCAAGACCTGTGATTTGATCGCCGTTTTAGGTTTAAAATCCAGATCATAACTACTAAGGTAGATACTCCATTTAGCTAGTCGTCCTGTTAGTTCGGGTTTTCTTAACACAGACTTCAATGGAAAGTTAGTTACAACAGTTATAGGATGCGATTCGAAATAATGTCGTAACTTCTTAGCAGCCATAACTAACGAAAGCAAGAGTTTTTCCATAGACGAATACCTGGTTTCAGCGTCTAATAGAGTTTTACTTACATAGTAGATCGGCAATTGTCGTCCGTCGGTTTCTCGTGTAAGGACTGCACTCACCGAATTAGCACTGACGGCTAGATATAGTTGAAGAATTTCACCTTTCTCGGGTTTGGAGAGGAAGGGAGGTGATGTCATGTATTTCTTGAGTTGCTGTAACGCCTCCTCATGCTTATCAGTCCATTCGAATCCTTTGTTTTTTCGCAGGACGTTGTAGAATAGGTGACACCTGTCGGACGACCGAGAGATGAATCTGTTTAATGCTGCTACACGTCCTGTTAGGCGTTGGACTTCTTTAAAATTTCTGGGCGATTTTAGCTCGATAATTGTTTTGATTTGATCTGGGTTAGCTATGATTCCTCGTCGTGTGACCATGTAACCAAGGAATTTGCCAGCTCGAACTCCAAAAGAACACTTTGTCGGATTTAACTTCATTTTGTATTCACGCAAAATGTCGAACAACTGCTTCAAATGTTTTATATGATCGTCCGTATGTTTCGATTTGACGAGCATGTCGTCAATGTATACCTCCATAGTGTCGCCCAAATGTTCTTTGTACATCATATTCACTAACCGCTGGTACGTCGAACCTGCATTCTTAAGACCAAAAGGCATTACTTTATAACAATAAATACCTGTATCTGTCATGAAGGCCGTTTTTTCCTGATCATCGGAATGCATCAATATCTGGTTATATCCAGAATATGCGTCCATGAAGGTGAGCAATTTGTGTCCAGCTGTAGCGTCAACCATAGAATCGATGTGTGGCAACGGAAATGGATCTTTTGGACAGGCCTTGTTAAGGTCTGTGAAATCAATGCACACTCTCCATTTGCCATTTTTCTTTTAGACGACAACAACGTTGGCAAGCCAATCTGGATATTTGACTTCTCGTATTTTTCCTATTTTAAGTAAATTATCAACTTCGTCGTTGATAACTCTATTTCTTTCAGGAGCAAATTTTCGTCTTTTCTGCTGAATGGGTTTGAATGATGGATCGACGTTGAGTTTATGGGAAATAATACTCGGATCGATACCCACCATGTCTTCGTGCGTCCATGCGAAGCAGTCATAGTGGTCCTGCAAAAAAGAAATTAGTCTCTTTTTAAAGGATGGATCGAGTGTCGAACCTATATAGACCATCTGATCAGGATTATCCTGGTTTAGGACGACAACTTCCAAGCGATAATCGTCATCAGTCCCAGGAATGTCCTGGCTCTGTAATTGCTATATTGTCTGCTTCGGGGGCTTCAAGGAAACTTTATAACATTCCCTAGCGACTTTTCTTTCGCCTTTTATCTTCTGAACTCCCCATTGCGTGGGGAATTTCAAGGTTTGATGGTATGTCGAGGGTACGACTTTCATATCGTGGATCCATGGCCGCCCAAGGATGACGTTATAAGCCGATGAACAGTCGACGACGTTGAACTTCGTATGCTTGTTGATTCCTTTTGCATATATTGGTAATGTGATTTCCCCCATGGTATTTGTCACTCCTCCGTTAAATCCAACGAGTGTAGTCGAGCGTCGGGTAATCTCGGATTTGTTGATCCCCATAGCTTTCACTGCATAAAAAAAGATAATGTTAGCGGAACTACCTCCGTCGATGAGTATCCTCTTTGTCAGGAAATTTCCAATGCACAATTGGATAATTAGTCCGTCATGATGTTTCTGGTGTACGTCGTCGAGATCTGCTTGGTCGAACGTCAAGGGCATAGCTTCTAATTCTGCATCCTCCTTGGGTCTTACTTCCTTTGGAATTGGTCGGTCATCAGGACCGCGACTAGCATGTCTCTTAGCAGCTGAATATGTGGTCCCACAAACATCAGAACCTCCAGTGATACAATTAATCACCTTGGCATGCTCTGGGGATGTGAGACGCACATTCTTCTTTCCCGTCAATTCTTGCAAATAACCTTTCGAGTTAAGCCAAGACAGTTCTTTCTTCAGGGCGATGCAATCATCTGTTACATGACCGAAGTGATTATGAAAATCGCACCATTTTGTTTTGTCTTTCTTATCACTGTCTTTATCACTTTTCTTTGGCCATCAAATATTTTGCTGGAGATGTTTCAGGGACGCGACGACGTCCTTGGCTGATCCAGGGAAGCCATAAGATGATACCTTAGGATACTGGATAGATTTGGAAGTCGTCGGCCCTTTCTTTTCAAATCTGACATTCGAAATCTGTCTGACAGGCTCTGATCGACCGGTTGGTTTCGGTTTGAAGTCTGGCTTTTTAACACCTAATCCTTTCTTGTCGATTGAGTGTTTATTTCTGAAAGCGAGGTCATCCTCGACCCTAATATGAGCGAGTGTCCTTGCTCGTACATCTTCAAAGGTTTCTGGAGGATATTTCGTAAGGTCGAGATACAACCCTGAACTATCGTCCAAACCCCGTTTGTATGCTTCAATGGCTGTTTTTACGTCGCAATTTCGGATACCGATCATCCCCGCGTTAAATCGGTTAAAATAGTCCCGTATGGACTCTCCATTTTTCTATACGACATAGTAAAGGTCGCTCGTCTGTTTTTCCATTTTCCGGCTGCTGGCGAATTGTTGGGAAAATTGGTTCACTAACTCTGCAAAAGACCCAATGGTTTTGGGTTTGAGATTGATCAACCATTGTAACACTGCTCCAGTCAAGGTTGCTCCAAAACTCTTGCACATGCAGACTTCTTGAAACTGACGCGGTATCGAAATAGTCCACATAAGCTGTTTGTATTGGGCGACGTGTTCTATCGGATTAGTGACACCTGAATATTTTGGGGTGAAGGTCGGGATGCTATAGTTCTTTGGGACGTCTACCAATGCGATCTCATCGACGAACGACGATGCCTGAAATCCTGTACGTGGCTCGACATCTGTTGATCCAAACTCTCTCAGTGATTTGATAACGACCCTCTTTTATACTTAGTGAAAATTACGTTATTATATTTATTAATGTTTCATCATCAGCGATCAGACTGAGTCTGTTCAGTTATCGCTGATGACCTTTCTGTAAACATTAATATGTATGTGTTTCACTTTCAGCGATCAAACTGAGTCTGTTCAGTCATCACTGATCGTTTCCTATGTAAAACAGTTAACGTAATCCCTGAAGACAAGTCTCGCGTCAACATAGTTCATAGCTGAATCGAAGACGAAGCCACTGAACAATAGATAAGTCTACTAGTGACCTGATGCGGATATCAGCGAAGACCAGACGAATCTACTTACGCGAAGAAGCCTGAGGAAAAGCTTCAGCGATAGCTGAACTTCTCTATCTTTGAAAGAAAAGATACTCAGCGATCAACGATCACAAAGCTTATGCCTCAAGTTTTCTTTTGTCTTACCTTGCACAACCAGTACAATATGTCAGAACGGACAAGTCTCTGCCACAAATCGTACACCAACTCTGTCAACTACACTGTTCATAAAGCGGCCAAAAGCATGTCTCCAAAAGTAAGACTACCAAAGCCAATCTATGAATGCCACGTGTAAAGTACCCTGCCATGCATTTAATGCATAGGGTATAAATAGGAAGCTCACTCCTTCATCTAAAGGTGTGCTCAATCCTTGAACTCCAAAATAGAAACCCTTGTTTTCTATCTCTCTAAAAATCCTCCATTCTCTGAATTTCTTGTGCAACCATCTTAGTGTTTCTTAAGTTTGTTTAGATTGAGTCTGTCTTAATCTTATTCCGCAACAAACTTGTAAATTGTATTTTGATTTATCAATAAACAATTTATTAAACTTTAATTTCTGTGTTTGTATTCAACCCCCCCCCCCTTCTACAAACTTGTTAAGCACCTTCGGGACCAACAAGTGGTATCAGAGCAGTTTGTTTAATCTAATAAACAAGATCTTGCTGTATACTCTTCCTTGCTATTCTAAAATGGCACTAAACACAAACACAAACTACTATGATAATGGTTCACTTTCTAAACCTCCTCGATTTAGCAGAGATAACTTTTCTCTATGGAAAAATCGAATGATGCTATTTCTTGAAGGTGCGGATCCTACTATACCTGAATATATAGAAAACGGACCCTATGAACCTGTTAGAATTATAGCTGCGGTTCCCGCTACTGCCACCACTGAAGCTGTCCCTGAACGATATGTCGTTAAGGAAATAAGACAGTGGAGTGATGAAGATAAAAAGAAGGTAGGCATAGATGCAAGAGCAAAGACCATTATATCAATGGCTCTGCCTGATGAAGTTTTCCATTCCATCATGCATCTAAAAACTTCTAAAGAAATGTGGGAAACCATATGTGTTCAATATGAGGGCACCACTGAAATCCAAGAGACCCGAAAGATTAACTTGGTAAGACGGTATGAAAGTTTTATCGCTGGTAAGAATGAATCTCTTTCTGACATTCATCAGCGGTTTAACTGCCTGATCATTGACCTAAGAACTGTTGGAAGGACCTATTCTAATTCTGAAGTCCTAACAAAATTCTTGGAAAGTCTTCCTGAAAGCTGGGACAGTTATTCAATATGTCTTAAGCTGACAAAGGACTTACATACTCTCTCTCTAAGCACTCTGTATGGAATATTGCTCAACTATGAGCAATCTAATCTCCTGAAGAAGAATCTTGTAAAAGATTCTAAAGACTCCAAAAGCACTGCTGTTGCTTTAGTCTCATCAGAGATAATTCCATCCCAGCGATCTACTCTCACCATCACTGAGTTAGATTCTGAATCTGAGGATTTATCAGACCCTGATCTTTCAGAGTTTAATGAGTCCTTAGCACTCTTGACAAACTCTTTTAAGAGATTTGCAAGAAAGAGTAACTTCCGAAGAAGTAAACCTCTCTCTCTTACTGAAAAGCCAAAATCAACTCCGGTTGATAAGGCTACAGCCACTTGCTATAACTGCGAAAAAATTGGACATTTTGCTAGTGAGTGCAGGTCTAAAAAGGTCTTCAAACCTTCTACCTCAAGAAGATCCAGTGATGACAAATACCATAAGCTGAAGAACAAATATCAAAAGCTGAAAAGCTATCAGCAAAAAGGTAAAGGTCTCTTCGCTGAAGAACATGACTGGGCTGAATCAGAAGAATCATCTTATGATGAAGAAGAAGTCGCTAATCTTTGCCTCATGGCTGAGATTAAAGAAGAAGTAGAAGAACCATCTGAACCTTCTATGAGCTACATATCATCTCAGGTATCTATCTCAACAAATCCCTCTCTGCCTGAAGCTGAGAGAAGTCGCGCTGTTGATGTGCTGACGATTGACCTTTATAATGCTCTAAACGACAAAACTCAAGCTGAAAATAAAAATGTTTATTTAACACAAGAGCTAGAGAAATGTCATGAAAATATCAGTGAACTAAATCTTTTAGAAGAAAAGCTAAAAGATCAAGTCATTATAAATGAAATCATCAGCATTGAACGCGAACAAGCCATCGCTGCTCTAAAAGCAGAAAAGGCTCATGTTGAAAAATGGTGCAAATCATCAACAAAGATCTCTGAGATAATAAATGCTCAAACTCCTGAAAGTGATAAAACTGGTCTTGGTTTTTGGACACCACAGGATGATCCTAAAGAAGAAAGTTCCTCGCTTAAGTTTGGAACTTTTGTCACATCTTTCTTTGACACTTCTTATAATCAATTCTATCCCTGTTCTTCTTCTAATCCCATCCCTGAGGAGATATCTGCAAGATCTAAGCCTGCAGATAAAGGAAAGTCTATTCTCCCTCAGAAGGCTTCCAAGAAAACCAAACTGAAAGTTCCCTCCAAACCTTCAGTGGATAAACCTTCTAGCTCAGTGACAGAAATCTTTGATATCTGTCCTCCAAAGCTGAAGGTTGATCTAAAGCCCGTGAAATCTGAAGAAATAAAAATTCCTCCCAGATCTCGTGCTAAAGGCATTCTTGGAGCTGGACCTGCTCATCTTAAGTTTTCAAAACCTTTTGGTTATAAATCCACCATCAGATATAGAAAATGTTATCACTGTGGATTCACTGACCATATTGCGAGCAAGTGTCCAAATACCACTGAAGCTGATAAAACAGGCAAAGTGAAGAAAAATGCCTCTAAGGCAAATAAAGTCACCAAAGTGAAAAATACCACTAAGGTTAAGAAATTAACCAAAGTGAAGATTACCACTGAAGCTGAATCTTCGTCAGCAGTGAAGACTGCTGAATCTTCCTTATCCACTAACTTTGAAGGACCCATTGAAAAGTGGGTACCAAACAAAGCTTAATCTTCCTTATGTATGCAGGGATCAAAGGGCATCTGGTATCTCGATAGCGGATGTTCTCGTCATATGACTGGACAAAGAGACCTGCTCACTGAATACAAGGAAGAGAAAGGTCCCTCTGTGACCTTTGGTGGAAATGGAAAAGGATTTACCCGTAGGTTTGGTGTCCTCAGCAATGGGACAACTACCTTTCGAAGAGTCGCTTATGTAGATGGACTGAAGCACAATCTTCTAAGCATCAGTCAGCTATGTGACAAAGACTACGAAGTTCGCTTTTCTAAGAAAGCATGTTCAGTGGTAGATGAAAAAGGAAAACTTGCTCTCAGTGGTTATAGAAGAGAAAATGTCTATGTAATAGATATGGACTCTACTATCACTGATAACTTATGTTTTCTCTCTAAGGCCTCTTCTGATGTCAACTGGCTATGGCATAAAAGGCTTTCTCATCTAAACTTCAAAACCCTGAATTCTCTCTCATCTAAGGAACTGGTTTCTGGTCTTCCTCAGCACTCATATGCTAAAGAATCTCTCTGCTCAGCATGTGAAAAAGGAAAACAAACAAGAGCTAGTTTCAAGTCGAAACAAGTTTCCTCAGTAACAAGTCCTCTTCAGCTCTTGCATATGGATCTATTTGGCCCTGTCAATATCCAATCAATAGCTGGAAAGAAATATACGCTTGTCATTGTAGATGAATATTCTCGCTACACCTGGGTTATTTTTCTTCGCTGTAAGAATGATACTCCAGAAGAACTAATATCTTTTGTCAAAAAGATGGAAGTGCTGAATAATCTTACTGTTCGATCAATAAGGAGTGATCATGGAACTGAATTCAAAAATAGTTCCCTGAACCATTTCTTTGAGAACAAGGGAATCTCTCACAACTTCTCTTCAGTAAGAACACCTCAGCAAAATGGAGTCGCTGAAAGAAGAAACAGAACGATCATAGAAGCTGCTAGATCAATGCTCAACGATTCTCACCTCCCTACTCAATTTTGGGCAGAAGCTGTAAACACTGCATGTTTTACTCAAAACAGATCGCTGATAATAAAGCGATTTGGGAAGACAGCTTATGAACTCTTTCTTGGAAGGAAGCCTTCTATCAGCTTTCTTCATATCTTTGGTTGTCAGTGCTTTATCTTAAACAACAAAGATCAACTTGGAAAGTTCGACCCAAAAGCCGATGATGGAATATTTTTAGGATATTCCTCCATCTCCAAAGCCTACAGAGTTTTCAACAAAAGAAGACAAACCGTAGAAGAAACCATTCATGTCATGTTTGATGAAACGCGCTCAGCGAACTCTAAACCAATCGCTGACAATGAAGAACTGAATACTTGGATGATCTCTCACTATAGAGGAACTGAACCTTTCTTCTCAAACCATCAGCACACTGAAACTCCAGTTGCTGATGAAGAACCAAGCATCATACCTCCCACCGCTGAATCCAACTCATGGATTTCAGCTGAACCTCTAAACACACTTCTACCATCAAATCCATCTATGTCTGAAAACCCTTCTGAAAGCATTGGTGTATCTAATGTTCAACAATTACTAGCTGATGAACCTCAAGCATCTTCATCAGCGACTGCTCCTATTGTTGATCCTATCGCTGAAATAAGCAATCTTGCTCCTGCTCAGCGATGGACCAGAGATCACCCCATAGATCAAATTCTTGGTAATCCAGATGCAGGTATTCAGACACGACGAAGCTCAGGTAATATCTGTCTCTTTGTAAACTTTCTCTCCTTAATAGAACCAAAGAAGACTGATGATGCCCTCAGAGATCCAAACTGGGTCAGCGCTATGCAAGAAGAGCTGACTGAATTCTCTCGAAACAAAGTTTGGAATCTCGTTCCTAGACCATCTGATAAAACTGTAATAGGCACCAAATAGGTGTTTAGAAACAAGTTAGATGAACATGGAACTGTAACCCGCAACAAGGCTCGACTTGTTGCTTAGGGATACAGACAAGAGGAAGGCATAGACTATGATGAAACCTTTGCCCCTGTGGCCAGGCTCGAAGCAATTCGACTATTCTTAGCTTATGCAGTCTATAAAGACTTCATCGTTTATCAAATGGACGTAAAATCAGCTTTTCTGAATGGAAAGCTGAATGAAGAAGTTTATGTAGAACAACCACCAGGGTTCTATGACCCTAAGCATCCAAATTATGTTTATAAATTGGATAAGGCTCTCTATGGTCTAAAACAAGCCCCTCGTGCTTGGTATGACACTCTCTCATCTTTTCTTATCTCTGAAAATTTTGAACGTGGCAAGATTGATAACACGTTATTTTTCAGGAAGATAAAAGGTCATATAATTCTTGTACAAATATATGTCGATGACATAATATTTGGTTCTACTAACCCATCTCTATGTACTCGCTTCGCTGAAAGAATGAAGAAAGAATATAAAATGAGTATGATGGGTGAGCTGACATATTTTCTTGGTCTTCAGATTAAACAATCTGACAAAGGTACTTTTATCTGCCAAGGTAAGTATGTTAAAGATATGCTAAAGAAGTTTGATCTCACACAAACTTCAGCGATGAAAACTCCTATGGCACCACCGCTGACACTTAACAAGGATCCATCTGAAAACCTGTTAATGTCACTGCCTATAGAGGAATGATAGGCTCATTGCTGTATCTTACAGCAAGCCGACCTGACATCATGTACTCTACTTGTTTATGTGCACGCTATCAATCTGAACCCAAGGAATCCCATCTGATCGCTGTAAAGCGAATTTTCAGATATCTGAAAGGAACTCCTAACCTCGGTCTTTGGTATCCCAAAGACTCAGGGTTCGATCTAACTGGTTATTCTGATAGTGATTTTGCAGGCTGTAAACTTGACAGAAAAAGTACCACTGGTGGATGTCAACTCTTGGGAGGAAAGCTGGTAAGATGGACAAGCAAGAAGCAAAATTATGTGTCCACTTCCACAGCTGAAGCTGAATACGTAGCCGCTGGAAGCTGTTGTTCACAAATCTTATGGATGAGAAATCAACTATTAGATTATGACCTTCAGCTGTCAAAGATTCCTATCTATTGCGACAGCACTAGTGCTATCGCTATAGCAAATAATCCAGTGCTACATTCAAAGACAAAACACATAGAGATCAGATATCACTTTATCAGAGATCATGTGATGAATGGTGATATTGAACTTCACTTTATCCCTACTGACTTTCAGCTTGCTGATATATTCACCAAACCTCTTGATGAGACAAGGTTCAACTTTCTCATCAGTGAGCTTGGAATGCTGAACCTCGAAGAATAATTCTTCAGAGTTCATGTATTGTGTCAGTAATCAAAAGATCCCCTCTCATCATTCTCTCTGATAAACATTCTGACTCTCAGGTATGTTCTCTCTCCCTCAAAGATGTTTTTCTTCAAAATATAAACTTTAATCACTGAACCTTCTTCAAATGATTAAAAGCTTTTTGAAAAATACATTAATCACTGATATTTCCAGTCAGTGATCCTTTAAAAGGAAAATCTATCCCTATCTTTACAATCAGGGATACTTTTAAAAAGGAAAATCTATCGCTGATTTTTCTTCAGTGATCATTTCAACGGACAAATGAACAGTCTCTCTCCTCTATGACGTCATTTGAACCGACAATCCACGACATGCCTTTTCTGACACGTTCGTCCGTTGCCCTCCTATCCAATCAACTTCGTGGAACGTGTCAATGTCATGATGATTTCTTTTCTCGCTTCATTCTCTCTCTTCTCTCTCTTCGTAAAAAAGGACTTCTTCTCTCCTTTATACGGTTTACGCTTTCAAAACTTTCAAAGCAAGAAACATTCTCTCAAGAACACTCAAGCAAGTAAACCCAGAATATTGAATCTGCAACTCTTTTTCTTCAAGATACACAGGTTTATTTCATGTTTATATGCTTTGTTCATATGATTTTTATTCTTTTAAAATCCTACTCGCTTTCTATGGATTTTATAAAACGTTTTTTTGTAAAAACTAAAGATCATTCCTTCTGATTTTATGTTTTTAAATAAAAACCTTTTGGTTTTAAAGTGTTCTTCATTGTTTCTACCCAGAACACTATTTTTCTCCTAAAAATAACTTGATAATTTTCCAGTTTCCCTTCTTCTATGGAAACTGGTAATCATATTATTTTTAATCTAAATCATTTCTTCTATTATGCCTTTTTCCATAACAGAAATGACACAGTCTTCAATCGTTGCTTCCAAGCATGTACGATTCGCTCTCACTGAAGTTGAGATTACTAAATGTAATCATTTGGCCAGACTCGACTTCAAAGCTGACAAATACCCACATCTGGTGGAAGCTGCTGAATTCCTCAAGCAGTCATGCATAGCTTACGCGATCACTGTGGATCCTAAGCCCTCCAAGACTCTACTTCAGCAGTTCTGGTTCACTGCTGATGCAACTGAACTTACCAACAGGAAAGGCGAACGAGTCCCTGCTATCTCGTTCAGCACGGAATTAGGGCCAGGGAGCATGACCGCTCTTAGCCTCAGGAAATCTTTAAGATTCCCTGACAAACCAAAGAGTGGGTTCGACGCACTCCCCACTGATGATGAGCTGATATCCTTCCTAGACGCAATGGGCTATTGTTGGGAAAACAAACCAAGATCTTCTATTCCTAACAAGAAGCTCACCAAGATCCTAAAAGCTCAGATGCCATCACAACTGAACTTTATCTTCTCGCACATAATTCAGTGCATGAGTGGGAAGAGTGGTTCGCTGGATCAAGCCAACAAAACACAACTGCAGATGGCCTACTCCGTTATCGCTGGTCAAAACTTTGACTACGCCACAGCCATCTTTGAAGATCTGAGGTCGAGATTAGAGAAGCCTGAACGAGATCCCAAGATCTCATACGTACGTTTCATATGTACGTATATCAAGTTCCTCTATCCCAACACCTATCCCACCAAAGATGATGGCACCTTTGCCAGGGTTGGTCAACGATCACTGGAGGTCAAGCCACTCGCCGACGAGGTAAGTATCTCTCTCCTTCGCTCTCGTCTCTCTCTCCATTCTACTTTATATTCAGCGACCACGCAGACGGTTCCTTCGTCTGCTATCCCTGTCGCTACCACTACTTCTAAACGACCATCAGCTAGTCCGATTGGTCCTTCCAAAAAGGCCAAAAAGACTAAGGAAAGTACACCTTCTAGTACTATACCTGAGGGAGCTTCTCAACAAGCTACCTTAGATGCTTTTGTGGGTCTTTCCTCCACAACTTCAGCAGTCACTCATACTGCCGTGTCAGCGATCTCACTCGCTGTCACATCATCAGTAACCCCACCTACTATCTCATTCCCTGAGATTAACCCCATCCCTACTTCTATCCCCAAAACTCTTCCCTTCTCTCCTCGCTTGGTCTCTGAACCCGCCACCTCTTCTTTCCCTATAGGACCTGAGCATCAAACTTTTGAGGAATCTATGCAGTTCTACAAAATGTTTGATACGTCAGGTACACCTATACTCCTAAACACTTCTCTCCCCCCCTCTCCAAATAAGCCCATATCTGAACTAACATTATTTTCAGGTCCTAGCTTGGAGACTGTTGACACGCATGTCAACAGTCTAGGAGAAAAGGTGGATGCACTCACCAACACCATCAATGAAACCACCAACGCCGTCAATCAGGCTGGTGAGGAGCTGAAGAAGTTGACCGCCACTTGCTCATCTAAAGCTGAGAACTCTCAACTTTCAGCTGTTGAAGAACAAGTCGTCCAACTCAGAGAGTCCTCTCGACTCTTTCAAGGGCGATTTGAGTCCCTTACCGCTGAAGTTCAGGGTCTCTCTTCAAAGGTGGACCTCTGCACGTCCCTTCTTCAGCAAATTCTACAGAAAGTGAATGCACCAGCTCCAACGCTGCCTCCCTCCTTCACTGAAGATGATCGTACCAACCTCAACATCGCTGTGGAATTCATTCATGATGCCACATGCGACATACCTGCGGTTGAAGACCGGGTTAAGCGTCTGGAGGCTGACGTTTAAGTGCTAAAAGCTTCAACAGCTACTCCAGCAGCTGAACAATCCCCTACCGCTGATAATGACAAAGTGGGGGAGAAAACTGAAGAAACTTCTATTGCTGCTGGGGAAGCTAAGACTCAAAAGGAACCTCCCTCTCAATCTGAGGGGGAGAAGGCAAAAGAATCCTCATCAATTCACTCCATTCTCTTTGAAGAGGATGAGGAAGAAGACGATGAAGAGGAAGATGATCTAGATCTTGATGATCAAGAAAAGGATCAGCCCTCCGATGACGACGACGACGATGAAGAACAATCTATGTGGTTCTCTAAGCCGAACGTCGTATCAGGGACAACTTCGCAAGAGGTTGTCAAAACAGGGGTGAGAGGTGATACATCTTCAAGTGTTCCTTCGCAAAGCAAAGACAAGCAACCAATCGCTGAAGAATGCTTGAGGACTGGATCACAATCTGAGGGGGAGCATCCTTCTCAGGTATGTCTTTCAATTGTACCACTCTTCTACTCTTTCCAAACCCCTATTCCTTTCTAGCCTTTATCTCTCTCGTTCTAAAAAAAAAAAAAAAAAAATACACTTATCCCTTCTTTCCTTCTTTTTCTAACCAGACAGTTCTCACCCCTGCTTAAGGGTTCTGAACTACAAATAATTCCAGCTGCTATCGCTGAAGAAATAATCCCAATCTCTATCGCTGAGATTGATGAAGAAGAAGAAGATTCCCTGGTCCATCCAGGAAGGCCCTCTCGACCATCTCATTGGTCAGAGGAAGTGGTGAAGAAAAGAGTTGAAATGATCGCTCAACTAGAAAGTCAACGGCTGAAAATCCCTCTTCAAACATCCACAGAGCTCGACTTCCTCACTAAAGCTGAAAGAGAAGAATCTGCCAAAGCTGAGAAGCTGATCGCTGAATGCAAACGAGATGCCCAACTCGCTTTAAAGATTCAATCCTCTCAAGTTAGGGACAAAAAGCTGAAAAGCAAACCTGTGGAAGTTCAAGCAGCACTACTGAAAGAAATTGAAGAGGAACGCTTCAAAGAACAAGAGATCAACGATAAGTCTATCGAATGGTGCAAACAAAAGATGGATTATCGTTCTGATCTTCTTCCAATATCAGCCGTGACTATCTCTGGTCGCAAGAAGAAAGATCAACTCTCAGTGACCATGGAGATTACCAGAGAGGATGGAACCCAAAAAGCAATGTACGTATCAAAACTTGAAAGCTTCGGATTTACGGAATGGTTAGAGTTCTGGGATGTGCTGAAGAAATCCAAATCTACATACAGAGGCTACGTTGAAGGACTCCTTGAAGCCCTCATAAATAGAGTCGTTTCTGTACTAAAGCTGCCATCTCCTCTTCCTCCCAAATCTTTGAAACTCAAGAGAAAAATTGGGTCCTCCTCCTCTGAAGATGTCGCCATCATCAGGAATGAAACTTCTATCAAATTTTCAAGAGATGCACTGTTTGGTCCTCCTCCTGATCTTTCAGTTCTGGACTTATCTCTGCCTCCTGGTGGTCCCTTCCAAGCTGGTCAAGTAATCGACAAGCCTTATGGAATATTCTTCAGAGATGATGATGAGGAACTCAGATTTCAAAGAATCTCTGAGATTCCTATCTGTCCTCTGAATCATCTCAAGGATCTCTTATGATTATGGTGTGACTTCTTCCCTGCTGCTGAAAAAATTAAAGAAATTATCAGTCAAGAATCTTTGGAACGAAGACAGAAAGGAGAAGAAATACCTGAGTATATGATCAATCCTCCTAAATCTTCTTATAGCTGATAGATTAGTTTCCTTCTCTGTAATCTGTTAGTTATACTTACAGTAGTTAGTTAGTCACTTGTACTTATGATTTTCATATCTTGTAATTCTATCCCTGAATTAAATGAAAATTGCAGTGATGTACTTAACCCTATCAGTACTGTAAAAGATCCCTCAAAATAGTAATTGGGACATGCATTCTATGAGTCCTTTTTATTCCTATATTTTGAATCAAAAAGTAATTTTCTTTTGTTACTTTGTCATTATCAAATAGGGGGAGATTGTTGATCCAAACTCTCTCAGTGATTTGATAACGACCCTCTTTTATACTTAGTGAAAATTACGTTATTATATTTATTAATGTTTCATCATCAGCGATCAGACTGAGTCTGTTCAGTTATCGCTGATGACCTTTCTGTAAACATTAATATGTATGTGTTTCACTTTCAGCGATCAAACTGAGTCTGTTCAGTCATCACTGATCGTTTCCTATGTAAAACAGTTAACGTAATCCCTGAAGACAAGTCTCGCGTCAACATAATTCATAGCTGAATCGAAGACGAAGCCACTGAACAATAGATAAGTCTACTAGTGACCTGATGCGGATATCAGCGAAGACCAGACGAATCTACTTACGCGAAGAAGCCTGAGGAAAAGCTTCAGCGATAGCTGAACTTCTCTATCTTTGAAAGAAAAGATACTCAGCGATCAACGATCACAAAGCTTATGCCTCAAGTTTTCTTTTGTCTTACCTTGCACAACCAGTACAATATGTCAGAACGGACAAGTCTCTGCCACAAATCGTACACCAACTCTGTCAACTACACTGTTCATAAAGCGGCCAAAAGCATGTCTCCAAAAGTAAGACTACCAAAGCCAATCTATGAATGCCACGTGTAAAGTACCCTGCCATGCATTTAATGCATAGGGTATAAATAGGAAGCTCACTCCTTCATCTAAAGGTGTGCTCAATCCTTGAACT
Source organism: Arctium minus (assembly GCA_954870635.1). Classification (NCBI taxonomy): domain Eukaryota; kingdom Viridiplantae; phylum Streptophyta; class Magnoliopsida; order Asterales; family Asteraceae; genus Arctium; species Arctium minus. The sequence continues at coordinate 70,871,307 of OX941091.1, read as the reverse complement.
CCAAAATAGAAACCCTTGTTTTCTATCTCTCTAAAAATCCCCCATTCTCTGAATTTCTTGTGCAACCATCTTAGTGTTTCTTAAGTTTGTTTAGATTGAGTCTGTCTTAATCTTATTCCGTAACAAACTTGTAAATTGTATTTTGATTTATCAATAAACAATTTATTAAACTTTAATTTATGTGTTTGTATTCAACCCCCCCCCCCCCCTTCTACAAACTTGTTAAGCACCTTCGGGACCAACAACATCAACTGGGACTGCTGCCCCTGACAATTTAGCCAGCATCGACAAGACACGCTCATTCTGGTCTTCCAGAAGCTTCAATCGTTGCGCAACGGGATCTATCGGGATACCCCCTGGGATACCCCCTGGGACACCCAATGGAACATAACCTGATCTGTTGAAGCTAGTCTGTTGCGAGGAATCAGAGGCATATCCGTTGAATGGCATAGAGGCCATAGGCATGGTTGGGATTACGAAGGTCGTAGGATTAATTGGTGGTGGACAAGGATAATTAGGTATAAGCATTCGTAGTCCCCGTCACATTGTTTCCATTCTGGTTTCTTAGATGCTCGATGGTTTCAGCCGCTTGTCGAGCCTGAGCTGTTAGGGCGTCAATACGGGCACAGGCAGCAGTCAGCTCCATGTTCATCTGGGCCACAACATGATCTTGAGTTCCTTGGAATGCCATTGTCCTGAGTGAATATAAAATAGAAACACTTGAAGGAAAACGTTAGTACGTCGTAAGATTATCGAAGATTTTCTTTGGATGGGACCCCAAGGTGGGTGCCAAACTGTTTATGCCAAAAATCTCCCAAGGAAAATTTAAGGTAGACGTTAAGCTTGATCCAACCAAAGAAAGTAACAACGATAATCGTACGACTGTAATAAAAATAAAGTAAAATGAGGCGAAAAATTGGTGACGCGGAAAACTCCTGAAATGGGTAAAAACCGCGGACGAGTGTGAGTCGTCGTGCACTATGGACGTCGTCCTTTATAACAGATGCTACAAGTATAATACAATGTGAAACAATACAATAAAATAAAGTCGGTCGTGCGTCGTGTGTAATTAGACTTTGGTCGTGCGTCGCGCAACAAACGGCAATAGGCTTTATGAACTTTGAAAGAAAATAAGCGAGCTTGAGAACGTAATCTGTGAACTTGTAAATTCTGAGGATTAGATATCCCAAATATGAGGTTCTATCTTCATATTTATAATCTATGTTTCCATTGGCATGTCTTGAATGCGTATCTTGCTCATTAATAACATGACCGTTTGATATTGATGATAGCGTCCGTTATGTCCGTTGTTATTGATGATGACTTCCATTATAATCTTTGATCATAAATGTCTTTGAATCTTGCATTAAACATGATATAACGTATGTCGTAGGTTAGTAACTGAAATCAGGTCGTACGACAGAATTTGTCAGATGGGTTATTAGTCATTTAGTCTAGGTCGTCCAAAGGAAGGGCGTCGATTATCGTTGGTCGTACGACGATGGATTGTTGGAATTTCTACCCAAACAGTTATAAAAGACTTTCTCAAATCTTTTTTGCATCACTCAAGCCGTATTTCGGATCCGCACCTCTCGAGGTCTCAGATCTAATATTAATACTAACAAGTGATCGGCTTGTCCGCGTTGAGTTGAAGTCCCGACTCGAGCAACCAAGTCTAAGAGTTAGCAATGATGGCAACACCCAAATGTTGCCTACTAGTCTTAGCTTTGGCTCATACCACACCCAAAAGGGTGTTTAGTTCATAATAAAAATAAAAGACACGAGAGAATAAGGAGAATACATGAACATAAATTGCATAAATAAAACTTAAAGGTTGTCGCCAAAGTGGCTACAACATGGTGACAAAGTGGTGACAACTGTTACAAATAAATTAAACTACAAAAATTAAATGCAACTACACTACAAGCTTTAAAGAGAGAATGTAAATTAAATGCCAAGCTCCAGGTTTAAGATGAAATGCTCCTGGAAGTGATGCCCTTCAAGTAGTGCCCCAAGCCTCAATTTATAATGCCAATGAAGAAAAAGTGTGAATTGACAACTCCACAAAAGTAGCTTTAAGGAAGAGTATTGTAGCTTCCTTTGACCTTCACCTTTTGTCATTTTCCCCTGATTATTCTTGTGAAAGATCAGCTTCCTCTTTCATTTGCTTCAAAAGGCAACCTTCCAAAAATGGCCAAGACTTATCCACAATTTTCAGCCCACGTCGCCACGTGGTTACAAGGTGGCCACATTCTGCACAAAAAGTTAGTAAAACCGAAATTTTGCAACCTTGAGACTTCATCACCATGTTTGAATAATTTAGACCAAATGAAAGAGGTAAAGGGCAAAATGGGTAACAATGTGGTAAAATAAATATGAAAAGAGAGGCAATAACTATCAAGATTTGAGAGTTATCACTGATGAAAAAGTCACATTTGGCAAAAACTAGCTTATAATATGTAAAACTACCAAAAAGGACATCTAGCAAAAATAATCAATTAAAATATTTAATAATGTAATTAAAATAAATTTATAGTAATATAATATATTAATTAATACAAATAAGGTAGTAAATAATGTAATATGTTAATTAAAAAATTGGAAATTTATTATTATATATATTGTAAATTTTGAATTTTACACCAAATTTAAAATATATATATATAGTGTTTGGTTCATTTGAGAAATGGTAAATATATGAGAAATAGAGAAGTAATCCTAGCCATTCATATGGTCAAGATCGGATTTGACTAGTCAAATATTGAGGCTTTGACCGGTCAAAAGTTGCGGCTTTGACTGGTCAAAAGTTGCGGCTATCCCAAAAATAGAAGGACAATTTCGTAAATTTTACAAAACACACGGGCTGTGTTCATATATGAACATGTATAATTCACATATGAACTATATGTTCATATATGAACCAGTGCAATTCACAACTGAACTTTTTTAACTGATTCATATATGAACCTTTGTGATTCATATATGAATTAGTTGAACTAACTAACATATTCATATATGAACCTTTGTGATTCATAGATGAATTTGTATGAATCACAGAGATTCATATATGAACCTTTGTGAATCACAAAGATTCATATATGAATCTGTATGAATCACAAAGATTCATATATGAATCAGTTGAACTAATTAACAGATTCATATATGAACTCATCCCGTGTATTTTATGAAATTACCCCTCTACCTTCTATAGACCACACAAGAAATTATTCGGTGCTTCGCGGTCAAAGCCGCAAATGTTGACCAGATGAATGGTTAAGATTACTTCTCTATTTCTCATATATTTACCATTTCTCAAATGAACCTCTCCACACATATATATATATATATACACACACACATTAACTTATGATTTAAAAAAAACGTTACATATAATATGGAAAAAATAATCAAATAATAATAAAAAAATAATAATAATTGATAACTAAAATATATTGATCAATATTAGAAAAATTGATATAATTACCGGTAATTCTAAATACATTTATATACCCAAGATCCTTCAAAATGTTGACAAGAAAACCCTATGAACGACTCTACTGGCCTTGACGGGGTAAATCAACCATGAAGTTGGCACTCGACTATGGACTTAGAAAATAGAATTATGAAGTATAAATAATATATCCATGTAAATTTGTAGTTGTAAAAATAACAAGTATGTTTTAACACAAAATCTTAATTTAGCCTATCATTTAGGCTGATAGAATGATACAATAATAGAAATATAGAATGAAGAAGAACAACAAGAATACTTACAAAATATCTTCAAGAACCTGAGCCAAATGCTTTTATTATCCCTAAAAGATGCATACAAACTGGAAATTTATAGAGAAAGAGAAAAGCTAAAAAGATGTGTGCCTAAACCAAGGAAAGAGAGCTCTTTAAAAAGGAAAATAAGGAACAAGAGGACAAACTAAAAAAAAGAAAATAAAAACCAAGCAAATAAACAACTTTTTTAAAAGGAAACAGGAAGATTCCCTCATAAACGCATATAATGCAGAAAGTAAAAATATTTGTCGGTCATGATTGCAACAGAGAAAATTCTCTCACCGCTGGCAGTCTCAATTATTTGATGTTATCTTTCAGTGAGTCTTTCAAAGTTTGTAGAGCATCGTCTAGGGAAAAACCAATTTAGTCTTCGTCAAAATCTTGAGCTTCCTGAGTTATCTGGTCAGATGCCATGGAGATATCGGATTTAGAGTGTAATCCTCCTATGTTTTCATACAAGTCTTTCTTCATTTCTGCAATGTACAAATCAATTATTTGTGCTTTTGAATGAGTCTCGACATACTTCTGAGAAATCTTCTGGAAAGGACTGAGTTCAAGAGTATCCTTCTTCTCTTCATCTTTCTGTTGCTTATAGAACTCGACCTTTTTGACGATTTTAATAATCAACTCATCCCCATATGGTTTCTTTATGTCTGGATCTTCTCGAGATAATTTATCCCAAAACTTTGTGAGACTTTTTCTCTTCAGACAAGGTGCCATAATCTCTGTATAGCCGAAAATTGGCTTCCATTTCCAAATCCAGGGAATACCAAATTCAATAAAGAACCAGCAAGTATTCTAACCCTCAATAATATATTGGGTTTTGCAGTTATGAACTTTTGGTGAGCAAGAAACCCATTGTTTTAAATAAAGTTTAAAATCATCCGGAAGAATGTCTCCCGTAGTGCCAAACATTTTCCACCAATTGAAAAAACAGTTTGGGACTGGTGAGTGAAAACAGTTTTCACAGATTTTCAAGAACCAAGAATGTTTCTTGTTTTCATTCTCATATAAAAGAATCTTTTCAAAACTTCAGATATAATCCAAGTAATTGAATTTAAAATTACACTTATGAAGTGGAGAAAACCATTCTCTTTCAGCTAATGGAGATATACCCCATTCTTCAAAAGATATAATTTTTTTGATAATGAATTTTGAGAAATTATAAATTTATGTCCTATTCGAAGGAGAAAAATGAGTTGTTTCTACAGAATTTGTAGAAATTAAAAGACCCTCATATAATTGTCTTTGTTTTAAAGATCCATGGATATAATAGGTCTTATTAAGATATCTTTCCAAAATTATTTATGGATTATTTTTCCACTGACTATTTTTTTCTTCAATAAGGAGTATAACTTCTTTAAATTCAGTTTCATAAAACTGGGAGTCAGAATTATCTTCCTTGCTAATATTAGCATATAAAGAAGCTTTAATTTTTTCTTTTTCCTTAATATAATTTAGATATTCTTTCTGAAGAGGATGATCTTCAGGGAGAGAAGTACCTATAAGTTTTTTTAATGGATCACTAGGATTAGCTATGTTTTGAGCTAATAACTTCTTTTTTCCCATCTGGATTTCATAATTTGTGGTGGAATTTCCACTTCTTCCTTTTCCCCTATAAGAAGGATCAGAACCCCTTCCTCTGGCTGAGGAGGAGCTACCTCTTCCTCTATAAGATGAGTAGCTACTTTGAGTGGAGCTCATTCTTGTAATCTTGAAAGATATTTACGAGTTAAAAAACCAGGCAAATGATTTTCTGTACCTCTTTTGTAAACAATGGTAAAATCAAAAGGGGCTAAATGAGCTTGCCATCTAGCAAACATTTTTTTTTAGAAACATCATGTTAAAAATATTTTTGGAACATATATTTAGAAGACATGCAATCCGTTTTTATAATAAATTTTTTGTTATAAAGATCATCTTGGAATTTTAGGACGCATTTACAATGGCAAATAGTTCTTTTGCTATAGTAGCATAATATTTTTGAGGATCATTCCATTTTCCAGAATGGAATCTTACAAGAATTTCTTGTTTTGTTTGGGGGTCAATTTGTTTTAAAAGACCCCCAAATCCTTTTTCTGAATATTCTTTTCTAACAAATCCTAGCCTTGGTTGGAATATTCTTTACTAAAAAATATTCCTCACAGGGAAGTGAAACATGTTTCTTTCTATCCTAAAAAGCATTTGGATGATCATTACAGATTTCAAGAGAAAATTTTGTTAGTGTTATAATCAATTTTTTATTTAAGTTTGGGGTTTGAAATCTTTTCTTCAATAGTGAAGAAGCTTAACTCTTGTTTTAAAGAGAATAGTTTAAAATTCTTTCTTTCAATTTTTTTTGAAGTTCATTTAAAAACTTTTTTACAGGATTATTTGTAAAATCAAACCTTAGAGTTTTTCCTTTAAAAAACCATGTTCATCCTTTTCTTTTTTCAAATTGTTGTAAAGGATATATGGCGTATATGAAAGGAAGGCCAAGAATAAGTTAGCTAGAAATATCTTTTGCTAATAAAAAACTCATAGGAATACAATTTCTATCTTTACATATATAAGCCATAGGAAGCTTATATTTGATATTAAGAGATCCTCCTCCAACATGGGAGAGAGAATAAGAAGTTTTTTGAAAATATGTAGTAGGAATCAAACCTTCCTGAATAACATTTAAATCAGCTCTGCTGTCAATAATGGCAATAAACTCTTTTTGAAAAGTTCCCTTTATAAGAAGATTGATTTTAGTATACCATTTTTGAGAAACAGCCATATTTAATATAGAGAGATGGTTATTTTCTGAGTTATGGGCTTCATCATGAATTTCATCATCACTTTGATCAATAGGTTTATCTGTAAGTTTTAGATAAATAACATAAACATTTTGATGTAAAATGGTATCAGAACCATGTTTTTTTGTATTTGTAAATTAACAATCTATGTTTTCATACAAGTCTTTTTAGAAAAGGTTAGGTTAACGCCTAGTGAGTTAAAGAGTTTTACATGAGTATATATCTTTAAAATGATGAACTTCGCTTAAAGTCATGACCTTTAAATTGATGTACTTTAAAACGTAGAAAATAACCCTTATCCAATGTTATGCACTTTCAAAGATGGACACCTCATTTCAAACATGTTTTATAAATTGATGCAACATAAACTAACTCGAAACATGAATACGAAATGACTCCCTTTTAAGAAACGCGGATAAAACGTTATATCCCAAAACACCCAAACACGGGTGGGGCAAAATACTCAACCCATGATTCATCATCAAACCACTTATACGGTACGTTCGAAAACATGGACACTAGGTCCCATACTCACGCGACCTTAAACGAAAGAACTCTGACTACCAACACAAGGGGTTGACATAATTCATTCAAACCTTAATATACGAGGAGGGAGGTCCAATATTAAGGTCCTCATTCATTGTCGACCATATAGAGCAAATGATAACAAAGTAAAACATCTTTATATTTAAAATACTGATAGCCGACAACGGGGGAGACCCGTATCCGTTGAGAGTGGAGGAAACACAAAAGTATACCACCCATGCAATGTTAATCGCATGACACCTCACGACATCACAGCCAGGTGTCCCTAGGACTTCTTTACAAGCCCACCCCAAGTAAAGTTGACCTTGATGAACATCCCGAAGGACTCCACCCCAAAGGCCCGACACACTAAAAGATTACCTCTCAGGCATTACTTCAAGCGACGGAGGTCCTAGCGCCTATTTTGCCTGTAGCGCTACCAGACTCAACCCCTCCCAATGCTTACTTGTAAAGTTTCCGGTCATAAAACATGGGTACTGAAGGTCACCCGCAATACCCAATCGACCATCCGAAACAGACTGACTTACGTGCCTATGGCTCCAATGGAACACAGTCTAACATTACATGCCTAACCCGAAATGACCAACGCACTCGAACATCTAACCAACACCAAAATGCATCAAGGCATATTAGTACGTACATCATGATGGGGCTACTTGAGCCATTCAAAACCGGACAAGTGTCCTCAAGACTTCTTTAAAACGACATCGGGCCAAAATACTCAAAACCTCTTTTTGACCAAAGATTAACGCTTTTCAAATCATAATCGTACTCGACCTATACCATGGAATCACACACTCCAAAATACTTGAATGGACTCCAACACAGTTTAAGTTGGGGAAAAAAGGTTTTCAAAATAGATTTATACTCTTTATCCTTTCAAAACGTCCCACAACACAAAATTAAACCTTTTACCCAAACAACTCCAAAAATGCCCTGTTAACCAAATAGTCTCATTTATGCAATAAGTTACCAAACACCCCCATTTATGACTCATTTATCAAAATGCCAAAAAATCCCCAATATGGGTGTTTTACAAGGTCTATAAAACTAAACTTCTCAATTAACCAAAACTCATCAAGTAAATCCACAAATGATAATTTCAATGTTAAACACATAAATACTTTAAAATAAACATTTTGGCATGTACAACGTTTTCACAAATCATCTTGAACTCACATTGCTAGATTTAGGCTAAATCTAGATTTTACCCCACTTTGAGCTCCTTTGAAGAAACTTGAATCTTTAAGGTCAAAACTTCCAAAACCTAGATTCAAACATTTTCAACTGTAAATAACCATATTCAACCATATAGAAACATTCCCCAAACATTTTACATCAAAACCTCCATTTTGGTCAAAACCCTATTTTTGACCTAAATCTTCCAAAATCTTACAAACCGAAATTGAATGAATCAAACACTAGGAAACCATCAATGGAGCATTTATATCACCTAATATGGTTTAGAAATGGAGAGGATAAACTTACCACTTAGGTTTTGGTGAAAACCTAGAAAACCCAAAATCTCTAGGTTTGGAGATGACAATTTGATCTTCCATCTAAAGGTGAAATCATTAGCATGAGGTAGGGAAGGAACACTCTAATCTTCATGGAAAAGCCTCCAAAATCGATTAGGGTTTGTGTGGGAAGAAAGGGAAACGTTTTGGGAGAGAAATGGAATGGGGTAGAAATGGGAAATGAGAAGATTGGCTGAAAGATCGCACCTTTAAGGGTTTGGTACCCGTGGGCGACATTGCCCATGCGACTATGACCATGTCTATGTCGCGGGGCATTGTCGCACAAGGTGTACCGAGAGTGGTCCTCCTCCTGCGACTTTGCCAGGCGACAGTGACACTGTCATAGTCGCTGGCATGTACCGAGCCCCGAAACACGACTTTTTCAACGCCAACACTCCCGATACTCCAGGGGACCTTAAACAATGCATTACCCAACAAAACCCCACTGTTTACAAGTCACATAAATGTACGGGTGACATTTACTTACCGAAAATTACGACTGTTACAATCCTCCCAACCTTAAAAAGAGATTTCGTCCTCGAAATCTAGATTTCAATGAAGCGTTACCCATAGGATCGATTGTCCCTAATCCATTTTCCAAAACCACTACCATAGCCCTTATGCTGATACTTATGACAACAGCCCACCCCCTTGGGCACATTACACTTATATCCAAGAGAACACTTAACTCACTAAAGTAGTCTTTACCCACAAGACTACAATTGTCTCCCACCCTTGGGTGACACTTCTTACCTCAAGAGTAGTTTGTGACCTTAACTTCTCATTGAACAATACACCTCCGCTCAACATACTTCTAAACCCAAACCAAAGTTCAACATCAACCTCCAAGGAATCCTCTAAAGTCTTAATACTCTGTTCTTAATATTGATAAGGTCGTCCTCCCGAGGTGTACCATTACGCTCTCCATGTAGCTGGTTAATGCAGATCCGGCTATCACTCAACTCCGATCTACTTCCAACCTCAAATATTCCATCATAAGATATTTACCATGTCAGGAAAGCTTATACACATCGATACTTAATTACCAATATCTAATCTTCCTTTAAATTCTACCACTAAGAGGTCAACTTTTCTCATGATCTAATCGGGATACTTCCAAACATTCTAAGATTCATTGACTTCACGAAACGAGTCGACACCTAATACCAAAATGGTGACATCGAAAACGTGGGCATCCCGCCCAATACTTCATTCCAGAAGTATTGTCGCATTAAGGTTGACACCTAATAGAGGACTAGTGTTCCCAAATCTTACGTCCCTAACGAACGGACCACCGTAATTCCTTTGCTCCCGAAAACTCACAAAGATGGTTCACCGGCAATAAGTAGCACGACGTCAAACGACCATGCAACCCATCAAGTCGGACCAAACCAGACACAAATACTCACACAAGGCCTTACCTCGTAGGATTACCGACACGTAAAGATCACCTCTTAGTTAACTAGAAAAACATGAATCTATTAACTCGATTATTCGTGCATGCACAGATTCATAACTAAAACCCAACAATCAAGGCTGACCATAAGTCGGATCATCTGACGCGTCAAATCCCAAGGACTCCTTAGTTCCTTAATTACAACTCCTTTCACAACAGGGGTTTAAATCTATAGGCCTAATGAGTTCAAGGTTTTCAACTAATATGCCAATTTAAACTTTTATAAAACTTTCAAATACATAAGCTTTATAACAATTAGTCGTGCGGTAGAATCCACTACCGATCACTCGATATGTGGAAAATTGATCACCGACGCTACACATATAAAATCATTTCCAAAATTCGTTTGATCAACATTTACGTAAATAAAAACGGTAACAAAAGATGTGTAAACATGAAAATAAATTCCTGCACCACAACACGCGTAATAACGTTTGTACAACTCCAAAAGAGAACTTCACAAATTTTAACTTTAAAATTTTCCTCTTTAACCAAAAACGTTGTGGCATAAAATTTTCAACAAACCCTATATGCATCATTTTATTCCCCAAAGCTCGGTAGAACGATGAGAAAGCAAATAAATTTCAAATCAAGTTTAAAACTTTGAGCCGCACAGATGAACACATTTGACCAAAACAGTAACTACAACGACATGAATACCGCTAATTCGTTTAATGCATTGCGGAAAATTTCTAACAGTAAAATCAATAACTGAAATAACATAAATCCTTTATATGCTTACTCACACTAATAGTATAACTTAATCCAAATACAAATAGTATATAATGATTGACATTTGTATAAAGCCCAAAGATAACTCTCACAATAATGAAACTTTCCCAAAACAACATGTGAGATGACATCTATTAACAAAACTCATCAATTAACGCACGCAAATGCATATGTACATGTTCCCAAAATTTATTTACGCGACGCAAAATGTCGTAAGATAAGACACTATGAACCCAACTGAATTTTCATAAAACTCATTAGTGCTAAAATCATGCGGTATCAAAATTTCTGTTTCCCAACAAATAAGTATAAGAAGACGATAAGTCTAAAAATGTCAAAATTCTAAAAAGCACAACATAAGATAACGTGACCATTTTCAACAAAACTTTAATGAGACACAATGCCCAACAAACTCGTAAATTTACACGCAATAAAATTAAACCCACGCATTTCAAAGTACACTCACGCGTCCAAAAGGTTGCAAAGCTATACTCCATAAAATTAAACACGACTCATACAAACCAAAAATTTTCAGAAAAATTCTGACTCAAGAACAGGGGGGCAACTCTTCCTTTAAAACCCGAACATACGTGGAGGAGATCCAATGTCAAGGCTAAAAATTCCACAGTTACTTGCCCAATATCCCAAATGACATTAAAACACGGATCTCACAATATCCGAAAATGGTGTTAGACAATGAAACGGGGATGAAGAGATTTTTGATAACAAATTGTAACCATGTGCAATAAAACAATTTCATGTATGTTTAAACTCACGGTCTAAAATCCAGCACGTGACAAATATTTTTCAAATGTTCCATAATATAACTCACTTTATGATTCAGGAAATATGAGAAATAATCGATGCGATTTATTTTTAGAAACGAATTTCGTGCATAAAATTGGTCGACACTGGCATCCCGAAATCACGCTCCTCAGTTCATACTATTGTCATCCGGATGCATCAAACATCTTAGAACACCAATCCCACTAATTTGGTTAACTTACAATTTCTCCTCGAAATAGGTTCGGTCTAACAAACTTACAGTTCTAATCCAACCAATAATTCTGACTCAAGATGATCAACTCAATGCGTTCCTCGCACTTAACTATCACTCCAAAGTGACATTGCTATAAACATCAACCCTTCCTTAGATCACTCGCTTAGAAACTTTCTCACTACCCCAACGGTCATCATACCAAGGTAGTTCAAGTATACATATGTAGAGTGTAGATGTTGATCCAAACTCTCTCAGTGATTTGATAACGATCCTTTTCTATACTTAGTGAAAATTATGTTTAATATGTATTAGTGTTTCACTATCAGCGATCAGACTGAGTCTGTTCAGTTATCACTGATAGTCCTTGTAAACATTTTTATGTATTAGTGTTTCACTATCAGCAATCAAACTGAGTCTGTTCAGTTATCGCTGATAGTTCTGATGTAAACAGTAACGTAATCCGTGAAGACAAGTCTCGCGTCAACAGATGTTCATAGCTGAATCGAAGACGAAGCTGCTGAACAAAGAGAAGTCTACTAGTGACCTGATGCGGATATCAGTGAAGCAAAGACAACTCTACTTATACGCGAAGGAACATGAGTAAAGCTTCAGCGATCGCTGAACTCTTGATGTCTCTGCCTAAAGAGATATTCAGCGATTGAATGATCACAAAGCTTATACCTCAAGTTTCCTTTTGTCTCACCTTGCACAACATAGTACGATATGTCAGAACGGACATGTCTCTGCCACAATTCGTACAACAACTCTATCAACTACACTGTTCATGATCCGGCCGAAAGCATGTCTCCAAAAGTCAGACTCCCAAAGCCAATCAGTGAATGCCACGTGTAAAGTGCCCTGCCATGCATTTAATGCAAAGGGTATAAATAGGAAGATCACCCCTTCATCTGAAGGGTGTGCTCAATCCTTGAACCCCAAATAGAAACCCTTGTTTTCTATATTCCTTAAATCCCCCATTCTCTGAAAGTCTTGTGCAATCATCTTAGTGTTTCTTAAGTTTTTTTAGATTGAGTCTTACTTAATCTTTCTCCGCAACAAACTTGTAAATTGTGTTTGATTTATCAATAAACAATTTATTAAACTTTAGTTTATGTGTTTGTATTCAACCCCCCCCCCCCTTCTACAAACTTGTTAAGCACCTTCGGGACCAACAAGTGGTATCAGAGCGGTTTGTTTAATCTAATAAACAAGATCTTGCTTTATTCTCTTCTTTGCTATTCTAAATGGCACTTAACACAAACACAAACTACTATGATAATGGATCACTTTCTAAACCTCCTCGATTTAGCAGAGATAACTTTTCTCTATGGAAAAATCGAATGATGCTATTTCTTGAAGGTGCTGATCCTACTATACATGAATATATAGAAAATGGACCCTATGAACCTGTTAGAATTATAGTAGCAGTTCCCGCTACTGCCACCACTGAAGCTGTCCCTGAACGCTATGTCGTTAAGGAAATAAGACAGTGGAGTGATGAAGACAAAAAGAAGGTAGGTATAGATGCAAGAGCAAAGACCATTATATCAATGGCTCTGCCTGATGAAGTTTTCCATTCCATCATGCATCTGAAAACTTCTAAAGAAATGTGGGAAACCATATGTGTTCAATATGAGGGCACCACTGAAATCCAAGAGACTCGAAAGATTAACTTGGTAAGACAGTATGAAAGTTTCATCGTTGGTAAGAATGAATCTCTTTTTGACGTTCATCAACGGTTTAACTGCTTAATCATTGATCTAAGAACAGTTGGTAGGACCTATTCTAATTCTGAGGTCTTAAGAAAATTCTTAGAATGTCTTCCTGAAAGTTGGGACAGTTATTCAATATGTCTTAAGTTGACAAAAGACTTAAATTCTCTCTCTCTCTAAGCACTCTGTATGGAATATTGCTCAACTATGAGCAATCGAATCTCCTGAAAAAGAATCTTGTAAAAGATTCTAAAGACTCTAAAAGCACTCCTGTTGCTTTAGTCTCTTCAGAGATAATTCCATCTCAGCGATCTACTCTCACCATCACTGAGTTAGATTCTGAATCTGAGGATCTATCAGACCCTGATCTTTCAGATTTTGATGAGTCCTTAGCACTCTTGACAAACTCTTTTAAGAGATTTGCAAGAAAGAGCAACTTCCGAAGAAGTAAGCCTCTCTCTCTTACTGAAAAGCCAAAATCAACGCCTGTTGATAAGGCTACTGCCACTTGCTATAACTGTGAAAAGATTGGACACTTTGCTAGTGAGTGCAGGTCGAAAAAGGTCTTCAAACCTTCTACCTCAAGAAGATCCAGTGATGACAAATACCTAAAGCTGAAGAACAAATATCAAAAGCTGAAAAACTATAAGCGAAAAGGTAAAGGTCTCATCGCTGAAGAACATGACTGGGCTGAATCAGAAGAATCAAGTTCTGATGAAGAAGAAGTCGCTAATCTCTGCCTTATGGCTGAGATTAAAGAAGAAGCAGAAGAACCATCTGAACGTTCTATGATGTACATATCATCTTAGGTATCTATCTCTACAAATCCCTCTCTGCCTGAAGCTGAGAGAAGTCGCGCTGTTGATGTGCTGACGATTGACCTTTATAATGCTCTAAACGACAAAACTCAAGCTGAGAATAAAAATGTTCATTTAAATCAAGAGCTAAAGAAATGTCATGAAAAGATCAGAGAACAAAATCTTTTAGAAGAAAAGTTGAAAGATCAAGTCATTATAAATGAAATCATCAGCATTGAACGCGAACAAGCCATCGCTGCTCTAAAAGCAGAAAAAGCTCATGTTGAAAAATGGTGCAAATCATCAACAAAGATCTCTGAGATAATAAATGCTCAAACTCTTGAAAGTGATAAAACTGGTCTTGGCTTTTGGACACCACAGGATGAGCCTAAAGAAGGAAGTTCCATGCTTTAGTTTGGAACGTTTGTCACTCCTATCTCTGACACTTCTTATGATCAATTTTATCCTTCTTCTTCTAATTCTATCCCTGAGGAAAAATCCAAAGACACTAAGTCTGCGGATAAAGGAAAATCTATTCTTCTTCCTCAGAAGGCTACCAGGAAAGCAAAGCTGAAGGTTACTTCTAAACCTTCAGCAAATCAATCCTCTAGCTCTGTGATAGAAATCTTTGATCTCTGTCCTCCAAAGCTAAAGATTGATCTTAAATCCACGAGATCTGAAGAAATGAAAATTCCTCCCAGATCTCATGAGAAAAGTCTTCTTGGACCTGGACCTACTCATCTTAAACTTGCAAAACCTTCTACGTCTGGTACTAAAACCATTTTCAAATACAGAAAATGTTATCACTGTGGTTTTACTGACCATATTGCAAGCAAATGTCTGACTGCCACCAAAGATGATAAAACAGCTAAAGTGAAAATAAATGCCTCTAAGGCTGAGAAAGTCACCAAAGTTGAAAAATCAACCAAGGTGAAGAATACCACTAAGGTTAAGAAATTAACCAAAGTGAAGATTACCACTGAAGCTGAATCTTCATCTGCTATGAAGACTGCTGAACTTTCCATATCCACTAACTCTAAAGGACCCATTGAAAAATGGGTACCAAACAATGCTTAATCTTCCTTATGTGTGCAGGGATCAAAGGGCATCTGGTATCTCGATAGTGGATGTTCTCGTCATATGACTGGACAAAAAGACCTGCTCACTGAATACAAGGAAAAGAAAGGTCCCTCTGTGACCTTCGGTGGAAATGGAAAAGGATATACCCGAGGGTTTGGTGTCCTCAGCAATGGGACAACAACCTTTCGAAGAGTCGCTTATGTAGATTGACTGAAGCACAACCTTCTGAGCATCAGTCAGCTATGTGACAAAGACTACGAAGTTCACTTTTCTAAGAAAGCATGTTCAGTGGTGGATGAGAAAGGAAAACTTGCTCTCAGTGGTTATCGCAGAGAAAATGTCTATGTAATAGATATGGACTCTACTACCACTGAAAACTTATGTTTTCTCTCTAAGGCCTCTTCTGATGTCAACTGGCTATGGCATAAAAGGCTCTCTCATCTAAACTTCAAAACCCTGAATTCTCTCTCATCTAAGGAACTAGTTTCTGGTCTTCCTCAGCACTCATATGATAAAGAATCTCTCTGCTCAGCATGTGAAAAAGGAAAACAAACAAAAGCTAGTTTCAAGTCTAAACAAGTTTCCTCAGTGACAAGTCCTCTTCAGCTCTTGCATATGGATCTGTTTGGCCCTGTCAACATCAAATCAATAGCTGGAAAGAAATATACGCTTGTCATTATAGATGAATTATCTCGCTATACCTAGGTTAGATTTCTTCGCTGTAAGAGTGATACTCCAGAAGAACTAATATCTTTTGTTAAAAAGATGGAAGTGCTGAATAATCTTACTGTTCGTTCAATAAGAAGTGATCATGGAACTGAATTCAAAAACAGTTCCCTGAACAATTTCTTTGAGAACAAGGGAATTTCTCATAACTTCTCTTCAGTAAGAACACCTCAGCAAAACGGAGTCGCTGAAAGAAGAAACAAAACGATCATTGAAGCTGCTAGATCAATGCTCAGTGATTTTCATCTCCCTACTCAATTTTGGGCAGAAGCTGTAAACACTGCATGTTTTACTCAAAACAGATCGCTGATAGTAAAGCGATTTAGGAAGACAACTTATGAACTTTTTCATGGAAGGAAGCCTTCTATCAGCTTTCTTCATATCTTTGGTTGTCAGTGTTATATCTTAAACAACAAAGATCAACTTGGAAAGTTCGACCCAAAAGCTGATGATGGAATATTTCTAGGATATTTCTCCATCTCCAAAGCCTACAGAGTTTTCAACAAAAGAAGACAATATGTGGAAGAAACAATTCATGTCACATTCGATGAAACTCGCTCAACGAACTCTAAACCAATCACTGACAATGAAGAGTTAAATGCTTGGATGCTTTCTCACTACAAAGAAACATAACCTTTCTTCTCAAACCATCAGCATTCAGATCCTCCAGCCGTTGATGATGATCCAAACATGATACATCCTAACGCTGAATCCACCTCATGGGTTTCAGCTGAACCTCTTAACACACTACTACCATCAGATCTACCTTCGTCTGAAAACCTCTCTGATAACAACAGCATGTCCAGTACTCAACAGTTAATTGCTGATGAACCTCAAACGTCCTCATCAGTAATCATTCCAATTGTTAATCCAACCTCTGAGTTAAGCAATCATGCTCCTGCTCAGCGATGGACCAAAGATCACCCAATAGATCAAATTCTTGGTGATCTCGATGCAGGTATTCAGACACGATGAAGCTCAGGTAATATCTG
Organism: Arctium minus; assembly: GCA_954870635.1. Classification (NCBI taxonomy): domain Eukaryota; kingdom Viridiplantae; phylum Streptophyta; class Magnoliopsida; order Asterales; family Asteraceae; genus Arctium; species Arctium minus. The sequence goes on along the minus strand of OX941091.1, from coordinate 70,854,183 downwards.
TCTTTTTGTCAACTTTCTTTCTTTAATAGAACCAAAGAAGACTGATGATGCCCTCAGAGATCCAAACTGGGTCAGCGCTATGCAATAAGAGCTGACTGAGTTTACCCGTAACAAAGTTTGGAATCTCGTTCCTAGGCCATCTGATAAAACTGTTATAGGCACCAAATGGGTGTTTAGAAACAAGTTAGATGAACATGGAACTGTAACCCGCAACAAGGCTCGACTTGTTGCTCAGGGATACAGACAAGAGGAAGGCATAGACTATGATGAAACTTTTGCCCCTGTGGCTAGGCTCGAAGCAATTCGACTATTCTTAGCCTATGCAGTCTATAAAGACTTCATCGTCTATCAAATGGATGTAAAATCAGCGTTCCTAAAGGGAAAGTTGAATGAAGAAGTCTATGTAGAAAAACCTCCAGGGTTCTATGACCCTAAGTATCCAAATTATGTTTATAAATTGGATAAGGCTCTCTATGGTCTAAAACAAGCCCCTCGTGCTTGGTATGACACTCTCTCATCATTTCTTATCTCTGAAAATTTTGAACGTGGCAAGATTGATAATACGTTATTTGTCAGAAAGATAAAAGGTCATATAATTCTTGTACAAATATATGTCGATGACATAATATTTGGGTCTACTAACCCATCTCTATGTACTCGCTTCGCTGAAAGAATGAAGAAAGAATATAAAATGAGTATGATGGGTGAGCTGACATATTTTCTTGGTCTTCAGATTAAACAATCTGATAAAGGTACTTTTATCAGCCAAGGTAAGTATGTTAAAGATATGCTGAAGAAGTTTGATCTTACACAAACTTCATCGATGAAAACTCCTATGGCATCACCCCTGACACTTAACAAAGATCCTTCTGGAAAACTTGTTAATGTCACTGCCTATAGAGGAATGATAGGCTCCCTGCTGTATCTTACAGCGAGCCGACCTGACATTATGTACTCTACTTGTTTATGTGCACGCTATCAATCTGAACCCAAGGAATCCCATCTGGTCGTTGTTAAGCGAATTTTCAGATATCTGAAGGGAACTCCTAACCTCGGTCTTTGGTATCCCAAAGACTCAGGGTTCGATCTAACTGGTTATTCTGATAGTGGTTTTGCAGGCTTTAAACTTGACAGAAAGAGTACCACTGGTGGATGTCAACTCCTGGGAGGAAAGCTGGTAAGCTGGACAAGAGAGAAGCAAAATTCAGTGTCCACTTCCACAGCTGAAGCTGAATACGTAGCCGCTGGAACCTGTTGTTCTCAGATCTTGTGGACGAGAAATCAACTATTAGACTATCACCTTCATCTGTCAAAGATTCCTATCTATTGTGACAGCACTAGTGCTATCGCTATAGCAAATAATCCAGTGCTACATTCAAAGACGAAACACATAGAGATCAGATATCACTTTATCAGAGATCATGTGATGAATGGTGATATTGAACTTCACTTTATCCCTACTGACTTTCAGCTTGTTGATTTATTCACCAAACCTCTTGATGAGACAAGGTTCAACTTTCTCATCAGTGAGCTTGGAATGCTGAATCTCGAAGAATAATTCTTCAACGTTCATGCATTGTGTCAGTAATCATAAGTTCCCCTTTTATCATTCTCTCTGATAAACATTCTGACTCTCAGGTATGTTCTCTCAATCCCTACAACTGAATCTTCAGTCAGTTAAAATGTTTTCAAAATATAAACTTTAATCACTGAACCTTCTTCAAATGATTAAAAGCTTTTTAAAAAATACATTCATCACTGATATTTCTTATCAGTGATCCTTAAAAAGAAAATATATCCCTGACTTTTCTTCAGCGATAATTTCAGAACAGACAAATGAACAGTCTCTTTTCTATTACGTCATTTGAACCGACAATCCACGACATGCCTTTTTCTGACACGTTCGTCCGTTGCCCTTCCATCCAATCAACTTCGTGGGACGTGTCCATGTCATGATGAGCATTTATTTTCCCGCCTCTCACACTCTCTCTCCTCTCTCACACGTATAAAAGGAATGTTTTTCCATTCTTATCACTTTACGCTTTCTGGAAATACTTTCAAAGCAAGAATACTCTCTCAAGCATTCTAGCATTCTCAAGCATGTGCATCATCCTCTTCAAAGATCAACAGGTTATTCTTGATCTTGTTCTTATTCTTATCTTAAATATTTTTACATATAACTCAATTTATGGTCTGTCATTATGGGTTTATAAGATTCTTATCACATAAAATCATTTTTTTTTATTTTATTCTTTAAAAACCATTTTATTTTGATTTTCTTCATTCAAAATCTTTGGTTTTTCTTCCTGTTCTTATATCTTGTTCTAAGATAAACTTTTTAATCTGCAAATATGTTGATTTTCTATGTTTCTTTCCTCAAATAGAAACTAAAAAATCTTCTTTATTTTTAGACTAAAACCTTTCTTCTACTCTTTTATCTACTCATACTCAGAATGGCTCAATCTGCACTTGTCGCCTCTAAGAACGTCAAGTTCGCCATCACTGACTCGGAGCTTCCGAAGAACAATCATCTCGCTCGCCTCGATTTTGACGGTGTTAAGTACCCACATCTGAAGGAAGCCGCAATGTTTCTAAAGCAATCCTGCATTGCTTACGCTATCACTATGGATCCCACACCCTCTAAAGCTCTTCTCCAGCAATTCTGGTTTACCTCTGAAGAAGCCTCTATCACCAACCAAAAGACTGATCTGGTCCCTGCCATTTCCTTTAGCACCGAACTTGGATCAGGGATGATGACTGCCTTAGGGCTGAGGAAAGCTCTACGTTTTCCTGACAAACCCAGGAATGGATTCGATGCCTTGCCAACTGATGCTGAACTCATCCAATTCCTGGATGCCATGGAATACGCTTGGAACCCAAGCCAAGGACGACGATTCCCAACAAGAAGCTAACTCTTCTGAAAAAGGCACTGATGCCTTCTCAGCTTAACTACATATTCTCTCACATCATTCAGTGTATGAGTGGAAAGAGTGGGTCACTGGACCAAGCCAGCAAGATTCAGGTTCAGATGGCTTATTCAGTGATAGCTGGAAGAAACTTCGACTACGCATCAACTATCTTTGACTATCTAAAGTCAAAGATAGAGAAGACCGAAAGGGATCCCAAGGTCCCCTACGTACGCTTCATCTGCGCGTACCTGAAGTTCCTCTACCCTGCTACTTACCTAACTAACTCGGATGCTTCTTTTCTAAAAGTGGGTCAACGCTCCCTGGAGGTCAAGACGCTCCCCAACGAGGTAAGTATCTCTGAACTTCGCTCCCGTCTCTCTCTCCTTACTTCTTCGTCTTCAGCGGCCACGCAAGAGGTTCCTTCTTCTACTATCCCTGCCGCTACCCCTTCCAAACCTTAAACACTTCTCTCAACTCACCATATAAGCCTGTTTCTCAAACACTAACTTATATTTCAGGTCCTAGTTTGGCGACTGTTGACACCAATGTCAACAATCTGAGTGCAAAGGTGGAATCTCTGACTGCCTCTCTCAACAACACCACCAATGCTGTTCAATCAGCTGGTGAAGCTCTGAAGACGCTGACAGCCAACTGCGCCTCCAAAGCTGACGTCTCTGAAATCGCTACTCTCCAAGAAGCGATTGTCAAAGTCAGGGAAGACTCACAGCAACAGTTTGCAGCCCTGGCTACAAAGATTGATTCCTGTGAAGTTCTTCTTCAGCAAATCCTGACTCACCTGAAGGCACCAGCTCTGGCTCCTACTCCCTCATTCATAGAGAACGATCGTACATCGCTGAACATTGCCGTGGAGTTCATTCATCAGGCTACGTCAGATCTTCCTGCGTTTGAAGGTCGTCTGGACTGTTTGGAGGCTGAAGTTTAGGTGTTGGCCGCTGCAAAAGCTTCATCTCCGACCATAGATCTCTCCCTCAATGATAATGACAAAGAGGAGGAGAAGGCAGCTGAATAAAATACGGAGTTTGAAGTTGCTGCTGAGGTCCAACAGAAGGAAACTCCCTCTCAGGTTGAGGGGTAGATAGCTGCTGAAAAATCCCCACTTTCTCTCGAAGATTTAATCGATGATGAAGAAGAAGAGGACGATGAAGATGAAGCCCTTGATCTTGAAGATCAAGAGGAAGAACCTCATCAAGATGATGACGATGACGATGAAGAAGATCAATCTCTATGGTGTTCTTCAACCGTCACCTCATCAGCGATAGCTTCGAAAGAAGTTATCAAAACAGGGGGAGTCAAGAGACACCTTCAGAAACCCCTTCCCAAAGCAAAGGTGCAACTGCTGAGGGAACCCTGAAGATGATTTCACTACCTGAGGAGAATCCTTCTCAGGTATGCCTTACTCTCGTTCCCTTATCCTTCTATAAAAATCCAACCCCTGTTTCTTTCTAGCCTTTATCTCTCTTCTTCCCTAAAAATAAATCTAACCTTTTTCTTTTTCTGACCAGATAGTTATCTCCCCTGCTTAAGGGTAAAGAACTCCAAATAATCCCAGTTGCTGAAGCTGATGACCAAATAATCCCAGTCTCTGTAAGAGAGATTGATGAAAAGGATGAAGAAGAAGAAGAGTCCCTGCAACATCATGGAAGGCCCTCTAGACCATCTAATTGGTCAGAGGAAGAGAGAAAGAAAAGAACGGAGATTATCTCTCATCTGGAGAGTCAACGACGAAAGATCCCCTCTCAATCATCAGATCTGGAGTTCCTGGCTGAAGCTGAAATTGAAGAATCCTTCAGGGCTGAGAAGTTGATTGCTGACTGTCAAAGAGATGCCTCTCTGGCTCTCAAAATTCAGTCTTCTCAAGTCAAAGACAAGAAGCTGAAAAGCAAACTAGTGGAAGTCCATGCAGCTCTTTTGAAAGAAATTGAAGAGGAACGCTACAAAGAAAAAGCGGTCAGCGATAATTCTGTCGATTGGTGCAAGCACAAAATTGACTATCGCTCTGACCCAATGAAGATCGTAGTTGTTGCTATCTCTGGGAGAAAGAAGAAGGATAAACTTTCTGTCACCATGGAGATTACCAGAGAGGATGGAAGCTGCAAGGCTATGTTCATTTCAAAGCTAGAAGACTTCGGCTACATGGAGTGGCTTGAGTTCAAAGATGCGCTGAAGAAATCAAAGTCAACATACAGAGGCTATATTGAAAGGGTAAATGATGCCCTCATCAACAGAGTCGCTGCTATACTAAAGGTGCCATCTACTCTTCCTCCAAAGTCCAAGCAAATCAAAAAAAAGCCTGTCTCCTCCTCATCTGATAATGTCGCAGTGATCAGAAATGAAACCTCCATCAAATTCTCAAGAGAAGCTCTGTTCGGTCCTCCTCCTGATCTTTCAGTTCTGGATCTATCTCTGCCTCTTGGCGGACCATATGTTGCGGGACAAGTACTTGAAGAACCTTTTGGAATCTTTTTCAGAGATGACAAGGAACAACTCAGATTTCAAAGGGTCTCTGAAATCCCTATCTGTCCCCTCGCTCTTCTCAAGGATCTCATGTGCCTATGGTGTACTCTATCTCCTGCTGCTGAGCCAATCATAGCAATGATCTGCAAAGAATCTTTAGAGCGAAGGAAAAAAGGAGAAGAAATACCTGAGTATTTGATAAATCCTCCTAAACCCTCTTTAGATAGCTGATAGATTAGTTTTCTTTCTTGTAATCTATTAGTTTAACTTATAGTAGTTAGTACATCACTTGTACTTGTAATTTTCATACCTTGTAATTCCTTTCTTGGATTAATGAGAATTTCAGTGAAGTACTTAGCTCTATCAGTGCTGTAAAGATCCCTCAAAATAGTAATTGGGACATGTATGTTATGAGTCCTGATTATTCCATCATTTTGAATTATAAAGTAATTTTATTCAGTTACTTTGTCATTATCAAATAGGGGGAGATTGTTGATCCAAACTCTCTCAGTGATTTGATAACGATCCTTTTCTATACTTAGTGAAAATTACGTTTAATATGTATTAGTGTTTCACTATCAGCGATCAGACTGAGTCTGTTCAGTTATCACTGATATTCCTTGTAAACATTTTTATGTATTAGTGTTTCACTATCAGCAATCAAACTGAGTCTGTTCAGTTATCGCTTATAGTTCTGATGTAAACAGTAACGTAATCCTTGAAGACAAGTCTCGCGTCAACAGATGTTCATAGATGAATCGAAGACGAAGCTGCTGAACAAAGAGAAGTCTACTACTGACCTGATGCGGATATCAATGAAGCAAAGATAACTCTACTTATACGCGAAGGAACATGAGTAAAGTTTCAGCGATCGCTGAACTCTTGATGTCTCTGCTAAAGAGATATTCAACGATTGAATGATCATAAAGCTTATACCTCAAGTTTCCTTTTGTCTCACCTTGCACAACATAGTACGATATGTCAGAACGGACATGTCTCTGCCACAATTCGTACAACAACTCTGTCAACTACACTGTTCATGATCCGGCCGAAAGCATGTCTCCAAAAGTCAGACTCCCAAAGCCAATCAGTGAATGCCACGTGTAAAGTGCCCTGCCATGCATTTAATGCATAGGGTATAAATAGGAAGATCACCCCTTCATCTGAAGGGTGTGCTCAATCCTTGAACCCCAAATAGAAACCCTTGTTTTCTATATTCCTTAAATCCCCCATTCTCTGAATGTCTTGTACAATCATCTTAGTGTTTCTTAAGTTTGTTTAGATTGAGTCTTACTTAATCTTTCTCCGCAACAAACTTGTAAATTGTGTTTGATTTATCAATAAACAATTTATTAAACTTTAATTTCTGTGTTTGTATTCAACCCCCCCCCCCCTTCTACAAACTTGTTAAGCACCTTCGGGACCAACAGTAGATTCACCATAACACTGACCAGGTGCCATTATGAACATACCTTATATAACCATCCTTGCGACCCTCGGCAAGTTTATCGTTTCTAGCGACTCGATCAACCTCAAAATATCTTATCTTAAGGTACCTAATGCGCAACTTCACTTACAATCACTTATAAAAACGCTAGTTTGAGTCTAGGCATCCAAAATCAACACCTAATTCTCTCAAACTTATGCTCTGATACCAACTTGTTACACCCTCAAATATGGAGAGATCAACTAATTTAAAATTTTCTAAATACATCGACAAATGATTCATCTACAATCATAATTTAAAATTTAACCCCAAATACACACATTCCATCCCATACATTCAGCTATAATAAAGGCGGGTGCTACTAAAACCCAATAACAGTCACTATCCCCAAACTGCGGAAGACTTCACCAACTACTTACACTTGAGCACACGTCTAGAACCAATCCCTAAACGAACCTGTTGCACATGCCGACAAATAAAAAGGTTAGGCTAACGCCTAGTGAGTTCAAGAGTTTTACATGAGTAAATATCTTTAAAATGATGAACTTCGCTTAAAGTCATGACCTTTCAATTTGGTAGTGTATTTTATTGTATCCAAGATTTAATGAGAAAAGTCAAGTCAACATAAGTCAACAAGGTCAAAGTCTAGTTAAGTCAATATGAGATTGTCTTGTATAGCTTTGTGGTTAAGCTTGTGTTTAGTTCCTTGGTATAAATAGCCTTGTTGTTTGTAATCTTGTAACTCTAAGCATTGTACATATATTGTTAGATCTATGACATAAGAAACTTTCTCTCTCTACTCTCTCTCTAGAAATATACTTTGATTGTTATATTCTTGATTGAATTGCTTGATTGATTGGGATCATACATTTTCAATTGGTATCAGAGCGAGACCAAACAATTTCAGATTGATTGGATTACTAAATTTGGATTAATTTTGAATTTTTGATTTCACGAACTCGTTTCTTGAAAATTCACTGTTTGATCAATTTTTTCTTAAAAAAATTGTTTTTAGATCAAGAAAATGGATTCATTGCATTCGATTTAGGTTTTTAAATGTTTTTTGTATTGATTGTATCAAGAAATTCGAACTAAATTGATATAAATTTGTGAAATCTTGAATTTCTTGTAAAATGTTCTTCGAACACTGATTGAATCGAATTGGTTTGATTTGTTGTTTTTAATTTGAGATTGATATTGGAAATGTATTCTACATGTTTAATCGATCAAATCTGTGCATTATCAAGTTTCTTTTTGCAGGTTTGAATCGATTTGGATCAATTTCGTGAACAAGTGTCAAAAACGCGCAAGTTCATCGCAAGAACGCGCTAACAGAGGCGTGCGAGTTTCAGAAACACGCAAGACAAAGCTTGCGAGTTTGGTTAAAAGCGCAAAGTGAGGCATGCGAGTTTCTCAGAAACACGCTAGAAGTGACTTGCGAGTTTCTCAGAACACGCTAGAAGTGACTTGCGAGTTTCAGAAACGCGCTAGAAGAGGCTTACGAGTTTGAAATCCTTAAAAAAAATTCTAAGTGTTAAAACGCGCTAACAATACCTTGCGAGTTTTGAGTTTTGCGCTAACAGTGTCAAGCGAGTTTCTGGTTTTGCGCTACCAATGCTTTGCGAGTTTCATACTTTCGCGCTACCAACGTCTAGCGAGTTCTAGTTTCGTGCTACCAGTATCTAGCGAGTTCTAGTTTCGTGCTAATAACTACTAGCGCGTTTCTCAGTGAATAGTGCTTAGCGAGTTTTAGTGATCTGCGAGTTCCAGAGATAGAACTTTTTTTTGAAATTAATTTTTTTTTGTGATCCAAGTTTGACTTTTAGTCAACTGTTCTGATTTGTTTGGGAACGATCATATCAATTAAGCTCATTTTTCTTTCAAGATGCCAAAGACAGATGAGAGGGGAAATACAGTACTTTCAGCTAGAGATATGGCTGTATTGTACATGCCTGAGATAGCTGTTCTAGAAGCAGAAAGAGACAAACTGAAAAATCAGAATTCAAAGCTTCAAAAGCAGATTCAGGAGTTGAAATTAAATTTATCAAATTCTGATAAAACTCCTGTTTGTGCAAAATGTACTGATATTGCTAAATCTGATTTTGTAGGTATTATCAGAGAGAAAGAGAAAGAGATCAGAGAGAAAGAGAAAGAAATTAAAGAGAAAGAGAAAATGATTTCTTTAATAGAAAACAATGTTCAAGCATGTGAAAAAGAAATCAAACTCAAAGAGAAAAAGATTGCGAACCTTCAAAGCCATCTGAAGACAACTGAACAAACATCATTTGCACTACAAGCTGAATCAGTTGAGCTTCAACTCAAGTTTAAGGCTTTTGAAGACAAGATATCTGCCTTGGAAATACAAAATGTTGAATTGTTAAAACGTATCCAAGCAGATAAAGAAAAATCAAAACTGGAGACATCTTCAATTCAACAGATGTCTGATTTTTCAAAGAAAACACTCCAAGAGAACAAGGATCTTGAGCTGAGATGTTCAAAACTTTCTAAGCAAGTGTCAGAATTCGAAAAGATAATAATCACTAAAAGAGACACTTTTGCGAAAGAAACACAAGTTCTAGAAGCTAAAATAACTTAACTTCCCACACAGATTTCTACTTTACAAGACTTGCTCGAAAAAGAAAGACAAATTTTCAAAGAAAACAAAAAGTCTTATGAGCTTGAAAAGAAAAACGCGGAAAAGAGAAATACTGGGATTTTCAAGGATATTTCAGAGAAGACCAAGAACTTGGAAAACGATTTTGAGCTTGAACGTTTAAATTTTGAATCTGAAATATCTAAGCTCACATCCAAAATAACTGTTCTATCATCAGATGTGCACAAAGAACAAATGGCTAAATCTGATTTGAAACAAAAGTTTGACACATTAAATTCTGAAAGAAACAATCTATCTAAAAAGATAAAAGACTTGGAAGTTGCAAATAGTGAACTATCAGAAAAGATTTCAGCTGATGTGATTGATCAATCACCTGTTGATAATTTAACAGAATCAGTCTGTTATTTCAAAACAGCTTAAAGCTCTATTCATGATAAAAATGTTTTTAAACAGAACTGTGTCAAATCTACAATTGTCAACTCAAATCAGATTCGATCATCAAATCTGTTTTATGACAAATCTGTTGATGGTTCAACAAACTTTTATATTAAATCTCTTGGAAAGCAATCTAAAAAAAGTCAGATGGTCTGGAGAGTTAAAGATTCTCCTGATGAGAAGAAGAAGGACAAATCATCTGCATCCACATCTAAAGCCAAAAGGAACAGTGTGCATAAAGGTAACTCTTTTGGTAATCCTGATATGTTTTATTCTACTAACCATTTAATTAGGGTTGCTCAAAAGAAGATTTGTTGTTCTTACTGTGGAGAAAATGACTTTGTAAGTAAGAATTTTGTCAATTACTGGTATGGTTCATATTATGTAAACCCCACAAGAACTGCAACTAACACTTCAGGACCCAAATACCAGTGGGTACCAAAAGCTAAATCTATGTTGCAGGCACCCAAAGTTTAAGGGGGAGCATAGAACATAGGCTTTTGAACACAACAGTTCAAAACCCGGACCTTAAAGTCAAAGAGTTATGGCTTTTGAACAAAACAGTTCAAAACCCGAACTTTAATGTAAAAGACTGTGGCTTCTGATCACATGACAGATCAGGACCCGTTCTTCAATGTTCAGATAAGGATATTTTGCAAATATCCAGGGGGAGCTTATCTGACCTAAATCATTTTGTCATGATTTGAAGGGGAGCTCAAAGGTAAATATCTTCTGATCTAGATCTTTGATTATTTGGAAGAAGAAAACTTTCAAGCATGAAAAACAGTTACTTAAATGTTCAAACCACTTCTCTATTCTCAAAAGATTCTATGAATTTATAAGTGTGATTTTAAATGTTTTTCATAATTGAGCTTCAATGTTTAACTGACCGTGTGTTTCCAAAGATTAATACTCGCGTATTATCTTGTCTATATACTGTAAAGTATTCACACACATCGGTTCAGTACTTCATTTTAATCTGTTATTACCATGTCTCTAAACGAACCTATTTTTCGATGGTAATACTCCTGTTTGCTTTCAAATATTGTTGAGCATCAATCATCATTTCCAAATTTGCGCGTTCATTGCAAAATTGTTTATATTCGTTCATATAAACAAAATATTCAATTCTTTGATACCCTAACCATTTTATTTGATCTGATTGATACATTGTCAGATTCTCAAAACAATTTTCTTGATTTCATTTCATTCATTCAATATCTTTGTTTTGAGAGATCTTCAAAGTTCAAATGCTCAAATTTCATTCATATTTTTAAAATGAGCATACATTCTGACACTATTATCATTTTTGTGCTTATCTATTCAAGTTAAATTGTTGAGCAACCATTCTTTTTAGGACTTACATGGGATTCGTGTGTGAGCTTAAACTGAACTTCCATGGATTCACGTTAACCAGTGTTTCCTACCCAGGATGTTATCCTAGAGTGATTGAGGGGTGAGGGGTCATAAATCAAAAAGTGGGGGAGATAACTCATCTGGTTGAGTTTTTCTCATTGTGCTGAGCGGAAAAATGTAAATGAGAGTTTGGTTAGAAGTGAGAAAAATGTTAAAAAGAAAGAGTGTGTGAGAATAGAGTTAAAAGAATATCAGAACTCTGCACCAACCACTTTCTGAGCCGGGCAGCCACATCTTCTGATTGGTTCACATTCTTTGGTGACCGTCATTGAAACAGGCAGTGAGCCCATGCCAACTCTTGTAATTACCCCACCAGCCACTCGTTTCATTCTTAACAAAGAAATGTTTCATTTTCTTTGGGGACGCAGCATATCTGCTATCTGATCTTCACTCGGAAGATTTAGATATTGAAAAAGAAGGAAAGTTGCCCCACCTTCGCACCTATTTCATGCACATTGAGTCTGTGTAATACTTGTTGTTGTCTCAACAGTTACACAATTTGAGCCTTATGAAACACAGTCATTGTGCTAAATTCTTTCATACACAAGCACGAGCACACAGAAAATTTGTTTTTCTGTCAGAACATTCATAGATAAACCTTGTGTTTTTCAATGATTGAATGGAAGTCCTGGGGAGTCATCATCAAAACAGCTCCTTAAATTGTACATTCGTTGTACACAGTAACTCCGTGTTACTGACAGACACTCCTAACTGTTTCATTTGTTGAATCAGGGTTACCAAGTTCATTATATCTGAATTTGAAAAGATTCGGGTATATACAGTTCATGATTCAGATACTCAGATCAAAGGATGGAAAATGTCAAATTATCATAAAGAAGGAGATTGTTACGTTGAATACAAAGGGGGATGATCAAAGAGAATGTTGAAATTGAAGATGTTTTGATGATTATGACGCTCACAATCATCAAAAAGGGGGAGATATTTACAAAGATCAATTTCAAAGACAAAAGACTTTCTGGTGAAAATAGTGAAGATAATTCTGAAAGACCAAGCCAGATGAAAGTTTTTAAAAGATTCTGAAGAGAGATAATTCAAAGACAAATTCAGATGATTAGTGAAAGTTTGTTTTTCTTAAGACAGTCAAGAGATCACAGTGATGGAGATACATACAAGTTTTCAAAGATTCCTCGAAGTTCTAAAGATTTTCAAAGGTTTCAAAGCTTTATTGAAGACTTATTGATATTCCAAAGATACAAAGTATAAAAGACTTTTCAAGATTCTTCAAAGACTAAAAGACTGAAGATTGTAAAAGTCTCAAAGTCCAAGACTGTCAGAGACAAAAGTTGAAGAATTAAGCGCTGAAGACAAGTGTCAATTTTTTTTTTAAATCTTGAATACAGAGGGGGAGATTGTTAGTGTATTTTATTGTATCCAAGATTTAATGATAAAAGTCAAGTCAAGATAAGACAACAAGGTCAAAGTCTGGTTAAGTCAATATGAGATTGTCTTGTATTGCTTTGTGGTTAAGCTTGTGTTTAGTTCCTTGGTATAAATAGCTTTGTTGTTTGTAATCTTATAACTCTAAGCATTGTACATATATTGTTAGACCTATGACATAAGAAACTTTCTCTCTCTACTCTCTCTCTAGAAATATACTTTGATTATTACATTCTTGATTGAATTGCTTGATTGATTGGGATCATACATTTTTACAATTGATGTACTTTAAAACGTAGAAAATAACCCTTATCCAATGTTATGCACTTTCAAAGATGGACACCTCATTTCAAACATGTTTTATAAATTGATGCAACATAAACTAACTCGAAACATGAATATGAAATGACTCCCTTTTAAGAAACGCGGATAAAACGTTATATCCCAAAACACCCAAACACGGGTGGGGCAAAATACTCAACCCATGATTCATCATCAAACCATTTATACCGTACGTTCGAAAACATGGACACTAGGTCCCATACTCACGCGACCATAAACGAAATAAATCTGACTACCAACATAAGGGATTGACATAATTCATTCAAACCTTAATATACGAGGAGGGAGGTCCAATATTAAGGTCCTCATTCATTGTCGACCATATAGAGCAAATGATAATAAAGTAAAACATCTTTATATTTAAAATATTGATAGCCGACAACGGGGGAGACCCGTATCCGTTGAGAGTGGAGGAAACACAAAAGTATACCACACATGCAATGTTAATCGCATGACACCTCACGACATCACAGCCAAGTGTCCCTACGACTTCTTTTCAAGCCCACCCCAAGTAAAGTTGACCTTGATGAACATCCCGAAGGACTCCACCCCAAAGGCCCGACACACTTAAAGACTACCTCTCAGGCATTACTTCAAGCGACGGAGGTCCTAGCGCCTACTTTTCCTGTAGCGCTACCAGACTCAACCCCTCCCAATGCTTACTTGTAAAGTTTCCGGTCATAAAACATGGGTACTGAAGGTCACCCACAATACCCAATCGACCATCTAAAACAGACTAACTTACGTGCCTATGGATGCAATGCAACACAGTCTAACACTACATGCCTAACACGAAATGACCAACGCACTCGAACATCTAACCAACACCAAAATGCAACAAGGCATATTAGTACGTACGTCATGATGGGGCTACTTGAGCCATTCAAAACCGGACAAGTGTCCTCAAGACTCCTTTAAAACGACATCGGGCCAAAATACTCAAAACCTCTTTTTGACTAAAGATTAACGCTTTTCAAATCATAATCGTACTCGACCCATACCATGGAATCACACACTCCAAAATACTTGAATGGACTCCAACACAGTTTAAGTTGGGGAAAAAAGGTTTTCAAAATAGATTTATAATCTTTATCCTTTCAAAACGTCCCACAACACAAAATTAAACATTTTACCCAAACAGCTCTAAAAATGCCCTGTTAACCAAATAGTCTCATTTATGCAATAAGTTACCAAACACCCCCATTTATGACTCATTTATCAAAATGCCCAAAAATCCCCAATATGGGTGTTTTACAAGGTCTATAAAACTAAACTTCTCAATTAACCAAAACTCATCAAGTAACTCCACAAATGATAATTTCAATGTTAAAAACATAAATACTTTAAAATAAACATTTTGGCATGTACAACGTTTTCACAAATCAACTTGAACTCAACTTGCTAGATTTAGGCTAAATCTAGATTTTACCCCACTTTGAGCTAATTTGAAGAAAATTGAATCTTTAAGGTTGAAACTTCCAAAACCTAGATTCAAACATTTTCAACCGTAAATAACCATATTCAACCATATAGAAACATTCCCCAAATATTTTACATCAAAACCTCCATTTTGGTCAAAACCCTATTTTTGACCCAAATCTTCCAAAATTTTACAAACCGAAATTGAAGGAATCAAACACTAGGAAACCATCAATGGAGCATTTATATCACCTAATATGGTTTAGATATGGAGAGGATAAACTTACCACTTAGTTTTTGGTGAAAACCTAGAAAACCCAAAATCTCTAGGTTTGGAGATGAGAACTTGATCTTTTATCAAAAGGTGAAATCATTAGCATGAGGTAGGGAAGGAACACTCTAATCTTCATGGAAAAGCCTCCAAAATCGATTAGGGTTTGTGTGGGAAGAAAGGGAAACGTTTTGGGAGAGAAATGGAATGGGGTAGAAATGGGAAATGAGAAGATTGGCTGAAACATTGCCCATGCGACTATGACCATGTCAATATCGCGGGGCATTGTCTCACAAGGTGTACCAAGAGTGGTCCTCCTCCTGCGACTTTTCCAGGCGACAGTGACACTGTCATAGTCGCTTGGCATAGTCGTCGGCATATACCGAGCCCCGAAACACGACTTTTTCAATGCCAACACTCCTGATACTCTAGGGGACCTTAAACAATGCATTACCCAACAAAACCCCACTATTTACAAGTCACAGAAATGTCCGGGTGACATTTACTTACGAAAATTACGGGTGTTACATTATGACTACTGAGTCTTCTATCCCTTTACATAATGATGAAATGATTATTAGATTGTTAAACAAATCTGATATCGCTCTTTTTACAAGGACTCTTAAATTCTTACATATAGGGCTTGTCCAAATTGCTTTTAGACCATTAACCCTTGAAGGGTTACCAGAAATTTTTCTTACAGCTTTGCATGATGGTCGAAATATGAATTGGAAACAATCCCTTTTGGGAATTATCCAATCAAGCCTGGCCCAAGGACAAGTCTATTTTGATGTTTATCCTAATCTGTGTTTATCAAGCCCGTAGAGACGTTCATAGGGTTTTCTTGTCAACATTTTGAAGGTGTTAAATTGTGACTTTTAGACTTAGTAATAGATCTTGGGTATATAAATGGTATCAGAGCCATGTTTTTTTGTATTTGTAAATTAACAATCTATGTTTTAATACAAGTCCTTTTACAAAAAAAATTATATATTAATCTTTTCAGAATGAGAAATGATATTGTTCAAAAGAGTACTACTGAGGAATATGATATTCCTCATAACTTGATTTATTAAACAAATGGACTATTCCAAAAGTAGAACCCAGATTCATTTACAAATTAGGAACCTTTGAAAAATAGGTTCAAAACGATAGTTAAGACTACTGAGTCTTCTATCCCTTTACATAATGACGAAATGATTATTAGATTGTTAAACAAATCTGATATCGCTCCTTTTATAAGGACTCATAAATTCTTAAATATAGGCCTTGTCCAAATTGATTTTAGACCATTAACCCTTGA
Organism: Arctium minus; assembly: GCA_954870635.1. Taxonomy (NCBI): domain Eukaryota; kingdom Viridiplantae; phylum Streptophyta; class Magnoliopsida; order Asterales; family Asteraceae; genus Arctium; species Arctium minus. The sequence goes on along the minus strand of OX941091.1, from coordinate 70,838,154 downwards.
AGGGTTACCAGAAAGTTTTCTTGCAGCTTTGCATGATGGTCGAAATATGAATTGGAAACAATTCCTTATGGGAATTATCCAATCAAGCCTGGCCCAAGGACCAGTCTATTTTGATGTTTATCCTAATCTATGTTTATCTTTACCAGATATCAATTTACTTGATGCCTTAACTTTAAATGTTAAGACAAATGGTTATAATTACACTCTTGGAACAGAAGTCATATGTATTTGTTATCGTATATATTACAAACCTCTATACACTTTAAACCCTATGTGTAAAAAGGAATATAAAGAGAAAAATGAAACTATTTTAATAGAAACGAATTTCAGTAGGTCTAGTATTACTACTCGAAGACCTATAAAATGGGAAGAAATTGTTTTCCCAGACAACTAGACAATTACTCAGGATATTCATAGAAATCTTGTGGTACAAAGTGATTTGAGAGATGTTATACAGTCTAATGAAGGAATTGTTCAAATACAATTCAATGAAAATCAGAGAAAATTATTTTCTTTAATTTTTCGAAATCAAGATCTACAAGATCTCATTTCTCCCCTCTAGATTATATAGTTGACCAACAATCTGCAAGAGCTTCTACCTCTTATATAAGAGAAGACATAAAAGAAGATGAAAGATCTCAAAACTCTTTAGACCTAGTTAAAGAAGTAAGCATTCACAGAAATGGTATTGTTAATGAAATCAATATACACAAGATAAGAGAAATTGACACAATGTCAAATTTAAATTTTGTTTAATATGTCAGAAAAATTTTGTAGATCTCAGATACAGTGCAATCACGATATAATAATCAATAAACAATAGATATTCAATCACAACTGCTGGTCATATGATTAGATTTATCAGTAAAGGGTTTAAGGTTTACAGAGAGAATATCTGATACGACTAAGTAAACCTAGAATGACCAACCTTAACCTAAACTAGGTTTAGGAACCTATATATATGAACGTGTAAGGCTAATGGGCTTTGAGGCCCATTTACAAAATAACTTTCAAATAATTACAATTCAAACCCTGTAAATGCGTTATACAACTTTCAACGCACTAGGACTTTCAGTCCTAACAATCTCCCCCTAAAGTTGAATAAGGCATTTATCATCTTCAAATCTTCAAGCTTGATCTTTTTTCTCTCTTGAATCTTTGAAGAACTTTGGTGTTGCATGTCTTCATGTCTTTCCAAACTCCACCTTGAATAAAGCTCTTGGTCTTCAAAGTTTCAACTTTGTAACCAGATTCAATGTACAATAGCCTCAACTGAACGCACTATTGAGCAAATTTCAACTGTAGAAACTCAACACATCGGATCAACACATAAGAAAGATAATGTGCGAGTTACGTGACATTCCACAGTGCAACTTCAGTTTAAAACCAAAGAATATGTCTTCGAACCACGAGTTGAATTGACTTTCAGCTTACGAACTTGTTTCAATCAGCTCATAGGAGGAACAAACTTGTAGTAAACACCATTTGATAAGGGATAGAAGAAATGCAATCTTGAAATCCAATGGCTTTTCAACCTCAGATTTAAGAAATTCTGTTACTCCCCCTCATATTTTGCTAACTCCCCCTCAACATGATAATCTGTGTCTTTGAATTGTATGTCGTTCTCCCCCTCATGATGATTAGGAGAATCTTGAGCATCATGTAACTTCAAAGACTAACCAGATGAGTAGAAAAAGTTCAGATAAAGTGATTCAGTAACCAAGGGTAACAACTAACATAGAAACACAATAGTAACTTTTATCACAACAATTAAAACTAATTGTGTGGCCTATTTTCAGAGTTAGCAATGGGGTTTCTCTGATAGAACTTCCAGTTATCACTAAAGTAAAGTATTTAAAAATTACTTCTCAAACTGTTTCGGCAATATCACAAAGATATGCGATTGGAATAACAAAGATTCGTGCGTGTGTGAAAGAAGTATAAATCCTATCGATTAGGCTCAAAGATTGATTCAACCTGGGACGCATGTTAGAAATCAATAGACACAGTGAGATGAATATGAAGTTCGGAGATCGGAGATGATGTCTTCCTTTTTCAATATCTAAGACCTCCGAGTGAGGAATAGATAGATTATGTGCTAAATCTCCGTGCATATATGAAACAAGTATCTTTTGAGAGATACATGAGTGGTTGGGTGGGGTGACACGAGTTAATGACACTGGGTCCATGTCTGTTTCAATATCCATCTCCAAAGAACGAGAATGAATAATTATGTGGTAACCCGGATAACTGACTCGGTTTGATAAGGACCAATAATTCTTTTAAGTCCTGTCACATCCTCACCACCCTTTTTTTTCACTCCTAACTCATCTATCAATCTAGACCCCTCACTAATATCTATGAATTTGATGTGTTTCTTGGGTGAGTCCTTCCGGTTCTGGATTGACCATATAAACTTTATGAGCCCTAACACTCCTTTAACTCATCAAGATAGAACATTGAAGTAAAATTTCTGATTTGAGAGAATCAGAAGTGAAAAGCATTGTGGGGAGAGGTAGAGAGTTCGCAAGGGGTGGGGAGAGGTGGGGAGTTCGCAAGAGGTGGGGAGTCGCAAGGGGTGGGGAGAGGTAGGAAGAGGTGGTGAGAGGTAGGGAGTTAGCAAGGGGTGGGGAGAGGTAGGGAGAGGTAGGGAGTTGGTAGTAAGTTGGCAAGGGGTAGGGAGAGGTAGGGAGTTGCAAGGAGTGGGGAGAGGTAGGGAGTAGGCAAGGGGCCCGGGAGAGGTACGGAGTTGGCAAGGGGCCCGGGAGACACAGACCTGGGAGGAGACTGGAACCGGGAGAAGGCAAAAAGCCCGGGGAAACTAGGTACCGGGACCCAAGTACCGGGACCGGGAAAAACTAAATACCGGGAGGAAGGGGACCGGGAAACTAGACCCGGGCGTTTCAAAAATCTGGGTTTTTCTTCTTGTTCTTCGATAAAGTCAGTGACAATACCCAGATCTTGACGAACCAAACCTTTTAAATCAATGAATTTGCTTATCAACCTCAAACCCAGACTTAATTCAACAAAATAACTACTAAAAACTCAAACTGAACCTTCAATTTTGATGAACAATGAAGAACACTCCGTAAAAACCAAAGGTCTGGGTTTAGTCGATCTGCTTCGATAAAAGCGGCGGTTAACTCAGAAATCGACACAAAATGCTTTTCCAAATCAAAATTAATTAAAAATTTAACTTAATAACCACAAACACACACTTAATTTGCCAAAATAACAACTAAGAACACAAACTTAAACCTTTGATTTTGATGAACAGCAAGGCTCCGAAAAGCAAATCAGAGGTCGATAAAAAAATAGGATTTTAGACAAACCTTTTGATCGCATCGAATTAAAATTAATTCGATCCTGCTCTGATACCAATTGTAGATCCCAGATACAGTGCATCACGATATAATAATCAATAAACAATAGATATTCAATCACAACTGTTGGTCATATGATTAGATTTATCAGTAAAGGGTTTAAGGTTTACAGAGAGAATATCTGATACGACTAAGTAAACCTATGAATGACCAACCTTAACCTAAACTAGGTTTAGGAACCTATATATATGAACGTGTAAGGCTAATGGGCTTTGAGGCACATTAACAAAATAACTTTCAAATAATTACAATTCAAACCCTATAAAAGTGTTATACAACTTTCAACGCACTAGGACTTTCAGTCCTAACAAATTTGATTTCTCAAAAGGCTCTGCAGCCAGAAAAATAATTGCTACTGATTTTGAAACAAATCCAAATTGGATTCTTTTTAAAAAATGGTACTTTAAAAGTTTTACTGATGCTGAAATAAAAATTTTAGCCAACAATTTCTATGAGTTTTGTGAAAAAGAAAACAAAATTTTATCGTATATTCCTTGGTTTATAAATAATTATATTAAAAACCATATTGATGTCATAGAAAGGAATTATAAAATCATGAATACAAGAGCAATTCAGAATACTGTTTATCCACCGCAAGCTGCTTTTTCAACAGAAAAAATAATGTTACTATAACATATTCTGCTTTTTCAAAACTTATAAATGATAAAGTTTTACATGTAACAGTTCAACATATAAATGAACTTTTAGAAAAACAAAATTACACAAACTTGTACCTTATCATTTTAGGGGAAGAATTAAATTCCCTAAAAGAAAGTATGAATGATATTCTAAACAAACTTTCTATTATTCAAGTAACAAAAGAAGGAAGAGAACATGAAATTAAGTTTTCAAAAAATTATATTTTTGCCTCACCCTCTATTCAGCCTCCTCCTGATATAAAGGGTTTTAAAATCAAAAATTCGACCTCATACAAGTGTTATAAGAAAAGTTTAAAAAACTCTCTATTTCAAAATATTCTATCTCTACTTTAGAAAAAAATTTATCTTCTGACTCTGAGGAAGATCATGATAACAAGTTTCCAGAAAATTCTGTTAATAAAATGAAATGGGCTGATAAACCTACCTCTAATAAATATTATTACCATCGTCCTACTCCAATGGATGTTCTTCATGAAGAACAAAAGTATATTTTTACAAATAGTTATAATGGAAAATGTATTTATGAATGGAATCTTGATGGTTTTACTAACAAACATATTTACAATATGACACATCGTATGTTAATGTATTCTACTGTTTGCAAAAATAGTGGAAATACGGATAAAAATATTGCAAAAATGATTGCAACTGATTTTACTGACCAACTCTAAGGATTGTGGGATAATTATATTACCACATCCTAAAAAGAAGAAATTTTTACCTTAGTAAAAATTGAACCCCATACTAGTGGAACAGCTGAAAATGTAGTTTACCCTCTTATCATGACCATTATAGAGCATTTTATAGGAATATTTTCTGATAATAGTGAAAATATTAGAACGCTTCTAATGAATATTAGATGTAAAACTCTAACCAGATTTCGTTGGTATAAAGACACCTTTCTTTCTCGAATATTTGAGATCAAAGATTGTAACAATGTTTATTGGAAAGCTATATTTATTGATGGCTTACCCAATCTTTTTGCTGAACGAATAAAAAAGACACTTAGAAAAGATAACTCAGTCATAGATTATGACTCTTTTACTTATGGTATGCTTATAAATGTATGTATTTCTGAAGGACTTTCTTTATGTAATGAGTTAGACTTAAAAAACCAAATTAAAAAACAACAGTCTCTTGAAAAAAGACAGTTAGGTGATTTCTGTGATCAATTTGGAATGGATATGCCTTCTCATAAAAAGAAGAAAAAAATTTCTCGAGATCGAGAACAAAAAGATTTTTTTCGTAGAAAAATTTTTAGAAAAAGGAAAAGACATGTCGATAAAGAATTTAAAAATCCTGATAAAAAAGTTTTTAAACGTTTTTCATAAAACAATAATGTTAATTCTATAGTTTGTCATAAATGTGACAAAGTAGGCCATTACGCCTCAAATTGTTGGACAAAGAGAAAGATTAACAACTTAGATATTGATCAAACTGTAAAAGATTATTTGTCTAAACTCTTTCTCCTTTTAGATTCGATAGTGAAAAAGGTTTCTTAGATAATAATTCTTCTACGAGTTCTTATGAAGATTCAGATCAGGATCACCTTATGTCAAACTTTTCTATTAAAGATTGTAATGCTTGTTCTTATGGCAAACCTTGTAAAAAGAAAAAAATTCCAAGAAGATAAGTTTAATAAACTTACTTCAGATTCCACTTCTTATTTTAAAGAAGGTGATGAGTTTTATACGCTTGCTTCTCAATTTTAAGATTTGAATATAAACGTTTTATCAGATGACAATATTTTAAAAATCTTAAAAAAAATAAAAGATCCTATTCTTCGTGATGAAAATAATGATAATTTAGAAGAGCTTGATCAAAAACCCTCTTCTTCTTATAATTCAAATCTTCAGGATTATTTTATGAGAGAAGTTAATAGACTTCTAGCTGAAAAACATTCAAATTGTAAGACCCCGTTTAAAAAAAACGTAAATTTATTCTTACCCGAATTGAACCATAAATAAAAAATGACAACCAAAGATAGTTGGGGATTTAAACCCGTCAATTAAGTAAACTCATTATAATTATTAAAAGAAAAAGTAAATATATTTTATATATATATAAAAAAAATTAATCAAACTTTGAACTAAACTACAACACCATAGTCTCCACATATCTACACCGCCATCACCTTCATTTTATTTCAAGAAATCGTCCATCTTCATCCATCATTCTCTCTCTCTAAAATCTCCAACTTCTCTCTAAGTTTCTATCCATTTTGTGAAGCGAATCAACTAAACAATTATATATTCGGAATCTACTCTTCGAATCCTTCTTAAAGGTATAAATTTCTTCTTATGTTATTTAAGTTGGTAAGTTAGGGTAGTTGAAGTTGGTTGGTAGATTATGACATGTTATTGTAAAGTTATAGTCAAATGTATGTTTAGGAATGTTTGATTTTGTCAAAATTACAAACGGGTAAAGTTTAGATTTAAAATGGTGATATTTGTATCTAGATGTTTAACCGCACACCAAGTGATCGGTTTAATGTCTAAGAGAATATAATTCCGTGATTAAGCTTAAGATGATAGCCTTTGAGTTTTATGTTATGCGAGTAATAGTAATTTATGGTTTAAATAGGCAATCGAACGAGTTAAAGTTCGTCGTGAGTCTCGGTTGATCGCGTGTTACGTCTCAATTTGGTTAAGGTATGGATTTCATTTCTTTTGAATCGTGGGCAACTATTTGTTGTAGTTGACCCTTCCGAAAGGTGGTTCACCACCTTGTGATTGATCAACCGAACGTGATCAACAAATGTGAAATTTTACACACTCATACACATTGATTTTGGTTTATTGAATCAGTTGTTTGAACATTTTGATGTTTTATTAAAATGTGGCTCGTATGAGATTGTTTATGAAAAATATGAAGTATATAGATTATAATTTCTGTGATCGCCATTTGGGTAAGTGGCACATGTTTTGTTTTCATTGATTTTCGAATAACCCAATCAATGGGCACATTATTTGGGATGCCTTCTATGGCGGCTTTGTTGTCATAGCGTCCTGTAGATGACGGTCCACCAGAGTTAAGCCTATGTGGCTTACGTGAACCCACTCTGGGGGGACTTGGTTGACTTTGTTGGCTCCAGGGCGGATGAATCGATTCTAGAACTTTACCCACAGAATATGTGATCGTGGTTAAATTCACGGGGGACTCGTTGTGTGTGCCCGCATGCCGACCCAGTTCGTGTGGCTGATCACCCCACGAACACGACTGGAATTGACGGACTTTATTTATATAAGTTTTGAAGTTAAAGTGTGAAATGTTCTTGAGATTATTGCTTTTGATTATATTACCAAACGTTTCTCTTGATTTAAATGAACTATGAACTTCAGTCTCAAAGAACTTTCTTCGAATCGAATTTTTATGTCTTCCGCTTCGTTATCGATGTTTTCATTATTATTTACGAATTTATATTATAATCCATTCACTGAGCCCTGTTCTCAGCCGTGTTTTTGTTTTCTGACACGGCAGGTTCGAAGTGACGTTTACGGGGACGGGACTTGAGATCGAACGTGAAATTTTGGAGTTCTTAGACTCACATTATTATATAAACGTTCTAAGTTTATAAACACTTTTTGAAGTGTAAGATTTTGGATTGTAATATATGTTTGGAGTTTATTAGTAGCTCTGATTTAGTTGTGTAATTATGTTAAGTCCCGTTCGTGACATCACCTGTTCCGGACCACGGGGACGGGGGATGTTACACAAATGAACACACTATATCTTTTAAAGATTTAGAAAAAGAAATTGAAAATCTTAAAACAGAGGTAAAACTTCTTAAACATGATAATACCATTTTACATCAAAATCTTGATTTATTTATCTAAAACTTAAAGATAAACCTATTGATCAAAGTGATGATGAAATTCATGATGAAGCCCATAACTCAGAAAATAACCATCTCTCTATATTAAATATGGTTATTTCTCAAAAATGGTATACTAAAATCACTCTTCTTATAGAGGGAACTTTTCAAAAAGAGTTTATTGTCATGATTGACAGCGGAGCTGATTTAAATGTTATTCATGAAGGTTTGATTCCTACTAGATATTTTCAAAAAACTTCTCATTCTCTCTCCCATGCTGGAGGAGGGTCTCTTAATATTAAATATAAGCTTCCTAAGGCTTATATTTGTAAAGATAGAAATTGTGTTCCTATGAGTTTTTTATTAGCAAAAGATATTTCTAGCCAACTTATTCTTGGCCTTCCTTTCATATATGCCATATATCCTTTACAACAAATTGATAAAAAAGGATTAACATGGTTTTTTAAAGGAAAAACTCTAATGTTTGATTTTATAAATAAACCAGTAAAAAAAAATTAAATGAACTTCAAGAAAAAATTGAAAGAAAGAATTTTCAACTATGCTCTTTAAAACAAGAGTTAAGCTTCTACACCATTAAAGAAAAACTTTCAAACCCCAAACTTAAACAAAAAATTGATTATATCACTAACAAATTTTCTCTTGAAATATGTAATGATCATCCAAATGCTTTTTGAGATAGAAAGAAACATGTTGTCTCACTTCCCTATGAGGAATATTTTTTAGAAATGAATATTCCAACCAAGGCTAGACCATGTCAAATGAATGTCGAGTACATAGATCTTTGCAAAAAAGAAATAACTTCTTTGTTAGAGAAAGGTCTTACTAAACCTTCAAAATCTTCATGGTCTTGTACGACTTTTTATGTTAATAAACATTCTGAACAAGAAAGAGGGGTTCCTCCTCTTGTGATTAATTTACAAACCCCTAAACAAAGTCTTAATATGGATTAGACATCCGATCCCAAATAAAAAAAACTTACTTGACAGATTATTCCAAGCCTTAATATTCTCAAAATTTGATTTAAAATCTAGATATTGGCAAATCCAAATTAAAGAAGCAGATAGGTATAAAACTGCTTTTAATGTCCATATAGGACATTATGAATGGACGGTCATGCCTTTTGGATTAAAAAATGCTCCGTCTGAATTTCAACAAATTATGAACGATATTTTTTATCCATATAGTAACTTCATAATTATCTATATAGATGATATTTTGGTTTTCTCAATGGATATAGAAATCCATTTTAGACAACTTGATCTCTTTAAAAAAATAGTTATACAAAATGGTTTAGGGGCTGTTTGGCAGTTGCTGAATGGTTTGGTGCAGAATGATTAAGTGATCAGAATGATTAAGAGGCTCTTATAATATAGTGCGAAATGAAATATGATTGTTTGCTAATTGTTCAGTATGAAATCAGGGCTCTGAATGGTTAAGACTGGGTCAAGATACTAAATCATTCAGAGGGTTATGGAATCATTAAGAGGCAGACTTTTTTTTTGCCAAACAAGATTTACCTCTTAATGATCAGAGGTTGCCTCTTAATGGAACCATTAAAAGGTAAACAAACAACCCCTTAGTCATTTCTAAACCAAAAATGTCTCTTTTCCAAACTAAGGTCAGGTTTTTAGGTCACAATATTGAGAAAGGATTCATTCCTATCCAATGATGTATGGAATTTAGTTCTAAATTCCCTGATCAAATTTTTGATAGAACTCAATTACAAAGATTTCTAGGTAGCCAAAATTTTATTTCGGATTATATAGAAAACCTAATTAATAATACTTCTATTCTTTATGATAGACTCAAAAAGAAGAGTGGTCCTTGGACCGAAGATCATACTCGGGTTGTTAAGAATATAAAAAATAAGGTTAAAAATCTCCCTTGCTTAATGCTAGCAAATCCTCTTTGGCAAAAGATCATTGAAATCGATGTTTCAGAAATAGGATTTGGGGGTATTTTAAAACAAATTGACCCCCAAACAAAACAAGAAATTCTTGTAAGATTGCATTATGGAAAATGGAATGATGCTCAAAAAAATTATGCTACTATAGCAAAAGAACTATTTGCCATTGTAAAATGCGTCCTAAAATTCCAAGATGATATTTATAACAAAAAATTTATTATAAAAACTGATTGCATTGTTTACAAATTTATTATAAATTCCTTAGATGGCAAGCTCATTTAGCCCCTTTTGATTTTACCATTGTTTTACAAAAAAGGTACAGAAAATCATCTGCCTGATTTTTTAACTCGTGAATATCTTTCATGGCAACATGAATGAGCTCCACTCAAAGTAACTACTCCTCTTATGGTGGAAGAGGTAGATCCTCCTCAGCCAGAGGAAGGGGTTCTGATCCTTCTTATAGGGGAAGAGGAAGAAGTGGAAATTCCACCACAAATTATGAAATCCAGATGGGAAAAAAGAAGTTAATAGCTCAAAACATAGCTAATCCTAGTGATCCATTAAAAAACCTTATAGGTACTTCTCTCCCTTAAGATCATCCTCTTCAGAAAGAATATCTAAATTATATTAAGGAAAAAGAAAAAATTGAAGCTTCTTCATATGCTAATATTAGCAAGGAAGATAATTCTGACTTCCAGTTTTATGAAACTGGATTTAAAGAAGTTATAAATAATTCTGATTTCCAGTTTTATGAAACTAGATTTAAAGAAGTTATACTTCTTATTAAAGAAAAAGATAGTTAGTGGAAAAATAATCCAGAAATAATTTTGGAATGATATATTAATAAGACCTGTTATATCCATGGATCTTTAAAATAAAGACAATTCTATGAGGGTCTTTTAATTTCTACAAATTATGTAGAAATAACTGATTTTTCTCTTTCGAATAGGACATAAATTTATAATTTCTCAAAATTCATTATCAAAAAGATTATATCTTTTGAAGAATGGGGTATATCTCCATTAGCTGAAAGAGAATGGTTTTCTCCACTTCATAAGTGTAATTATAAATTCAATTACTGGGATTATATCTCAAGTTTCGAAAATTTTCTTTTATATGAGAATGAAAACAAGAAACATTCTTGGTTCTTGAAAATATGTGAAAATGTTTTCACTCACTAGTCCCAAACTGGTTTTTCAATTGGTGGAAAATGTTTGGCACTACGGGAGACATTCAAGAACCTAAGCCAAATGATTTTATTATCCCCAAAAGATGCATCCAAACTGTTTACAAACTGGAAATTTAGAGAGAAAGAAAAAAGCTAAAAAGATGCGTGCCTAAACCAAGGAAAGAGAGCTCCTTAAAAAGAAAAATAGGAAAAAAGAGGACAAACTAAAAAAAAGAAAATAAAAACCAAGCAAAAAAACAACTTTTTTAAAAGTAAACAGGGAGATTCCCTGATAAACGCATATAATTTAGAAAGTAAAAGTATTTGTCGGTCATGATTACAACAGAGAAGATTCTCTCACTGCTGGCAGTTTTAAATATTTGATGTTATCTTTCAGTGAGTCTTCCAAAGTTTGTAAAGTATCGTCTAGGGAAAAACCAATTTGGTCTTCGTCAGGATCTTGAGCTTCCTGAGTTATCTGGTAGATGCCATGGAGATATCAGATTTAGATTATGATCCTCCTATGTTTTTATACAAGTCTTTCTTCATTCTACAATGTACAGATCAATTATCTCTACTTTTGAATGAGTCTCAACATATTTCTGAGAAATCTTCTAGAAATGACTGAGTTCAAGAGTATCCTTCTTCTCTTCATGTTTCTGTTGCTTATAGAACTCAACCTTTTTGATGATTTTAATCATCAACTCATCCCCATATGGTGTCTTTGTGTCTGGATCTTCTCGAGATAATTTATCCCAAAACTTTGTGAGACTTTTTCTCTTCAGGCAAGATGCCATAATCTCTGTATAGCCGAAAATTGGCTTCCATTTCCAAATCTAGGGAATACCAAATTCAATAAAGAACTAGCAAGTATTTTTACCCTTAATAATATATTGGGTTTTGCAGTTACGAACTTTTGGTGAGCAAGAAACCCATTGTTTTAAATAAAGTTTTAAATCATCCAAAGTTCATACGGTGAAATAATAAGATAGTTCATATACTTAGCATTTAAGTAAATCCCACCCATCATAGTTCAAAAATATATTCTATGGAAAGTAGTAAACTTAATAAACATTTCTAATAGAGAGAAATTTCAGTTTATAAAAGATTTAGAATAAGGGAACTCACCTGTTTGGATGAACGTCAACCCACACGAACAACTACTCCCCGACAAATCGAACTCCTATATTTCATGATATTAAGTCCATTATAATTTATTCTACTCTCTAATACTTTCATCACTCACTGCTCTATCAAAGGAACTAAAAGAAATTGGGCTAATGGCACAGGGCGGTTCCGGTCGCGAATGTACCGGGTAGCCCCGATCGACCCACCCCCAGGTAGCCCCGGTTAAATACCCACCGGGTGACCCCGGTCGATTACATCCCGGGTGACCCCGATCAAATACCCACCGGGTGACCCCGGTCGAATACATCCCGGTTGACCCCGGTCAACTCTATCCCGGGCGATCCCGGTGCCCGATTCGCCCTTAGCACTCCGATTGACGACGATGATTCTTCGTAGACAAACCCTAACAAAATAAACAATCGGTTTTCATCCCACAGTCTAATCTTAAACCAATTAGTTTAACACATACCCAGATTCAATATCGAGTAGCGTCCTTAATCCATTTTATTCACGCCCCAACCCCAACCCACACTCGATCCCATCCCAGGATTCAAATCGTTTAAATCCTTCCAGACTTAAATCGATAAAAAGAAGACAATGATTCTAATTCGATACTTACCTTCTGAAGATGAATCCCAATGAATACGGTTTATGCACTCTGAACTTCTAAACTTCTACGGCTTCAATCGATCCTCTCCCTTTCTCCTTTGAGCCGCCACACACACCCACACACCAGGATATTGTTTCTCCCAAATGAATAGCCACTTAGGGTTTTAGGCCCCTAAATGAACATATTTTCACTATGCCCCCCTTCACTTCCCTATTTTTCCACAATTACTCTGAATCTCTTATAAGTAACCAAAAAATTTAAACTTTGACGGGTATTAAAATTCTATATTTCTATTTTTGTATCATTCTATCAACCTAAATGATAGGCTAAATTAAGATTTTGTGTTAAAACATACTTGTTATTTTTACAACTACAGATATACATGGATATATTATTTATACTTCATAGTTCTATTTTCTAAGTCTATAGTCGAGTGCCAACTTCATGGTTAATTTACCCCCTCAAGGCCAATAGAGTCGTTCAAGGGTTTTATTGTCAACATTTTGAATATGTTAAATGGTGACTTTTGGACTTAGGGGGTGTTGTTATCGCACATATCTATTGGATTCAAGATCATCAAATCTGAATTTCGCAATCTAAAGCTAAAGCTAGAAAGTTGACACTTAATATTAGTCTAAAGTCAGTTTGTAATAAAATGTCAAAGTTAGTTTTAGTATTTTATTATTATTCCTAAATATCTAAGTTATTAGATATTTTAGGATAGTATTTAGAATTAGATATTATGTTAGTTAGTGTGTTGAGAAAGAAAAAAAACAATCAGATTACAACACACACACACTCACGTTTACTGTTCATCAGAGAGAAAAACACAAAGAGCTTCAAAAGAGAAATCTGTCAATCTTGTAATCGTGGTTTGTTAATCAAACAGGTTGGTAAATCATATTTGTGTTGTTATTGATAAGAACTTGATTATATTGGGGACCGTCAATTGGTATCAGAGCCTAAACCAAATTCAAATCAAGTTTTAAAATCATCGACTATGTGTTCTTCATTTCAAAATCATTTTTGAGTTTGAGTGTGTTTTTGGAGTTGAAATTGATCAGGTTGTGATCGATTTGTAGTCTAGATCGATTGGGAATGGTTTAATTTCATTATAGAGCATCAAACGATTCAATTTTTGTGATTTTGTTGCAAAACAGTTCACGAGTTCATCTCACTGTTCCATCGATTGGATTTTCAAAAAGTGCTTATTTTTGAAATCAAAAGCTTAAAATATGTTCAAGAAGAGTTAGTGGTCAATCTGTTAAATTTTGGGACTGCTAATCGAAGTCTAGATAGGTTTATTCTGGATTATAGTCGATTTTCGAAGCTGCAAGGACGAATTCGCACAAAGTTCAAGTTTGCGCCAGTTCATAGCAAGGTTTGCGCCAGATGCAAAAGAAGTACTTCAAAGTTCCTCTCGCAAAGTTACTTTTGCGCTATCAGTTAATCGCGCAAAGTTACTTTTGCGCTATCAGTTACTCGCGAAAAGTTCAGGTTTACGCCATCACCATATCGCGCAAATCTCCATCTTCAAATTTTGCGCCATCAGCTTATCGCGCAAAGTTCAAGTTTGCGCCACTAACGTCTAGAACAAAACTCCATCTTCCAGACTAACTAAAGTTTGCGCTACCTTCACTTCGCACAAAGTTCTGTTTCGCACGACCCTCATCTCGCGTAAATTGTCTTTTGCGCCACCTACACCTCGCGCAAAACTCTTGTGCGCTACCTCCCTTTAGCGCAAAGTGTGCCTTTTGCGCCAGTACCATACTTAGTCTTTTTCAATCAGGATGACATCAAGAGAAGCTCTAGCTATCGGAACTGACACAAAGCCACCAGTACTCTTTAGGGGATAGTATGTGCAGTGGAAAGATCGGTTCATGGAGTTCATTGAAAGACATGATTTGGGAGTATTCATCGGGAAATCTATAGAAGAAGGAATTATGGCACCTGTTATGAAGACTCGTATGGAGGGTACTCAGGAGATAGATTATCCACTTAGGTATGATGAGCTCGATGGTGATAACCTAAAGAGAGAAACAGGTGATAGATTAGCAAAGTCTTACATTCTTCAAGGGATTCCTAATGAAATTTATGTGAAGATAGACAACTACAAAGCTTCAGGCAAAGAGATGTGGGATTAGCTAGAGAAGATGATGCTAGGTTCAAAAGTTGGAAACCAGCTGAAGATATCCAGCTGCCTAAACAACTATGAAGAATTCAAAGGAAGAGTTGGAGAGTCACTAGCAGTAACATATGACAGATTCGTGACCTTGCTGAATGAATTAAGCAAGAACAAGGTCAACAAATCGCAAATAGAGCTGAATGTCAAATTCCTAAGCATTCTCCAGCCTGAATGGAAGAGGTTTGCCAGACAAATGAAGCAAATCAAGGATCTAAACGAGATTCCACTTCATGAGGTGTATGAAACCCTCAAACAGAATGAAGAAGAGGTGGATGAAATCATGGATGAAAAGAAACAGGCTGAAAAGACAAGTGCTGACTCAATTGCTCTTGTTGTGAAAAAGAAGAAGAACAAGATGATTGTGTCTGAATCAGAAGAAATTGAAAGTGAAGCAAACTCTGACTCGGATGACTGTGAAAAACTGAAGCGGGCAATGCTTATGCTGACTAAGGCTTTTCAAAGATAGTTCTACAAAAAGCCAAGCTCAAACAGTCAGAGGTTTTCTTCTGGTCCAAGCAACTATGTTCACAAAGAGAGGATTGAAGGTAAGAGAGTAGAGGAAAGGAGGCCGGAAGAGAGAAGGTATAAATCTGTAGAGACTAGTCAGTCAGAACCTCCTAAGTGCTACAACTGTGGCAAAATAGGTCACTTTGCCAAAGACTGCCGAAGACCCAAAGTCAGAAACTCAGACTACTACAAAAACAAAATGCTTCTAGCCAAGCAACAAGATGCTGGAAAGGCATTGATGGCATAAGATGAGTAATGGCTAGATCATTCAGACCAGGAAGATGAGAATGAAGAGAAGGACGAGATAGCACACATGTGCTTAATGGGCAAGCAGGAAACAGAAGCTGAAACTGATTCCGATGATGAAGAAAATGAGGTATGTGATTTAACTCAATAAGATTTTTTAAATCAAATGCATGCCATGTTGACTAAACTCTAAGAGTTAGAGTCGAAGCTTAAGCGAGAAAAGGGTATTATCAATGACAAAAACCAATCAATACATAAACTTAACGAGGATATTGCTGAGAAGAAAGTATTGATTGAGACAATGCATAAAAACTTTGATAACTGCGCTAAAGAAAAGACTATAATTCTCAAATAGATAACTGAAACAAATTCTAAATTGAGAAAGAGAGTTTGATTTCAAAGAGCTTACGAAAATGTATTCTTCGTGTTCCAAAGAAAACAAATCTTTACTTGCAAAATTAAATGCTTTGGAAGGGAAGTTATACTCACTGGGTCAAACTGAACAAACCATTCATCTAAACAAACCCAAAGAGAATAGAGACAATTGGGGACTGGTTATGAGAATCCTCATTACCTTAAAAACGGTATATCTGAAGTGCCTGCACTTTATGATTTTACATTCTTAAGACTCTCTCAACGATACCCTGACCTTAAAGTTTTCTGGATTGGACTGTCTAAAGAGGATGAAGCCAAGGAAACCGAAAAACGAAAGATCAAATCCAAATTTCAACTTTCATTTCTTTATGGGAAGTTGAATCAAAGTTATGATTCTGTTCAATCAAAATCTCTTTCAAATGATTTCTTTGAGAGTTGTTCTGTAAAAGAAATGGAGGCGAAGCCTATTAAAGGTAAACTTTACATCCCTCCTCTCATTTTTGAGGAATCTTTAGCAGATGAAAGACTTTTGATTGAAGTTGTACAAAATGTGATTTCAACTGTGCTTAAGTATTCTGTTCTTTCTAAATCAACCAAGGCTTCAAAATCTAGAGATATGTTTGGTCTACTTAATGAAGGGTATGATTTTTTAAACTCTGATGGTGTTTTAGATGATTGTTTTGATCAATTTGATTTTAGTGCCAAACTTCCTAATCATTCGCCATTTGTTGTGAATTCCTTTGGATTATCTAGTAAGTGTGTGAAAGGTAAATCATCAACGAAAGTTGATGAAACAGTTTCTGTGAAATCTAAGAATGCTAAAGGTAAGAAGAATAAATCTCAGCATTCACAGAAACCGATCACTACTGGTAAGACAAAGAAGAAGCATTCGTTTGTTGCTCAACGGTCTAACTCAAAAGTTTCAAATGTTTCAAATATGAGTAAGAAAAGGCTAGGAGTTAAATCTCAATGGAAACCAAAACAAGAGATTGACGAGACTGTTCTTTATAGTGTTGATTGTAATAAGACTACGACTAGTAAAGATGTTTTGATTGCTGATGTTGCTATTTTGAAACCAAAACTTGTCGTTTCTCGCAAGAAATACTCTATGAAGCAATTATTCCAGTTATCTTTATCTGCTAGAAAGTCTTCATATTATGATAAACATGTTTCTACTTCTTGTCAAGATTCTGATGATTGGTTTGGCACATATCACGTTCACTCTTATAATTCAAAATTTTCATTTGATTCTCAAAATCAAAGAGGACCTAAATTTCAATGGGTACCAAAATCATGTACTAACACTGTAGGACCCATTTACAAATGGGTACCTAAATCTCTTGTTTCGTAATTTCACTTGTGCAGACCCGTCATATGTGGTACTTGGATAGCGGGTGTTCCAAGCATATGACAGGGCAGAAAGGGATGTTGTCCAATTATACAGATAAATATTGCGGGACAGTTCGATTTGGAAATGATCAGTTTTCACCTATTCTGGGATATGGTGATATGGTACACGAAAACGTCATTATTAAGAAGGTGAGCTATGTTGAAGGCTTAGGACACAACCTTTTCAGTATATGCCAGTTCTGTGACAAAGGCTTAGGCCAAGAAGTGTTCTGTTCGCACTGAAGATGGCAAGGAACTCTTGGTAGGCACTCGAAAGTCCGACCTCTACACAATTAATTTGTCAAACGTCCAGACTGACAAGCAGGTGTGTCTACTCTCTAAAACCTCGATGCAGCAAAGCTGGCTATGGCATCGACGACTCTCTCACCTCAACTTTAGGTACATAAACAAGCTGGTTAGTGAAAACTAGTTAAAGGACTTCCAGAGCTGAAGTATGAAAAAGAACATCTGTTTGCAGCATGTGAAAAGGGAAAGATGAAAAGAGCTCCACATAAACCAAAGCCTGAACCAAGTACAAGCTCTCCGTTAGAGTTGTTGCATATGGACTTATGCGGTCCGATGCGAACGCAAAGTCTAGGCAGAAAAAAGTACATACTAGTTATCGTGGACGATTACTCGCGATACACTTGGGTAAAATTTCTACGTTCAAAAGATGAGACACCTGATGTTCTCATTACATTCCTGAAGACGACCCAGGTAAATCTGTAGAAACCGGTCAAGCTTCTAAGAACAGACAACGACACAGAGTTCAAGAACAAAACAGTTCAAGAATATCTCGAATCGGTTGGGATATCACATCAATACTCTGCTGCTCGTATGCCTCAACATAATGGAGTGGTCGAAAGAAGAAATCGTACGCTAGTCGAGGCTGCTCGTACTATGCTAAGTCAATCTGACTTACCTCTATCTCTGTGGGCTGAAGTTGTATCGACTGCGTGCTACACTCAGAATCGATCCATGATACACTGCAGATTCAAGAAGACTCCTTATGCGTTAATCAACAACCGAACACCGACAATCAAATATTTCCATATATTTGGGTGTAAGTGTTATGTTCTAAACGATAGAGAGAGTCTGAACAAGTTCAGTGCCAAGGCGGACGAAGGCATCTTCATTGGTTATTCCTCTACATCTACTGCATTCCGTGTATATCTGAAGAAGTCAAAAACAGTTGTTGAAAGCATAAACGTCACATTTGATGAAGAGATGGCTTCTGAACAACACAGTTCAGAACCCGTGATAACCGAAGTACTACCTTCTGGGCAAAACAACCCAGAACCTGCGTCTCAGGCGATCAAATCAGATGAAGCATCAACGTCTACTAATCATTTATCTGATTTAGATTTATTATTTGAATTGTTTTATGATGAATTTCGTGGATCTAATGTGAAGAAATCTGTTGTGGTTGACAGGATGGAAGACTCAACGACTACTCATCCAACCAGTTCAGATATCCCTACTGAATCCAATTCCCCGATTCAGCAAGAAATTCCATTTCAAATGCCGACTCCAACAGTTGAAGTTGTGACAAATAATGAAGAGACAGAAGTTGCTGTATCAGTAGGATGTTCTGTACAGACTGATCTACAGACGGACCAAGTTGTACCTACTGAGCCTTCTGCACCTACTACTTCAACTGCAACCATCATTCCTCCTGAACAACCTGAAGAAGGTACCTGTTGATTCTTAGATGATAATATTGATATATATTCATATAATCCACTCCCTCATGAACATAAATGGACCAAAGAGCACCCGATAAGCCAGATCATTGGCGTTCCAACCAAACCGGTGCAAACTAGGTCAGCTTCAATGAATATGTGTATGCATGAATCCTTTCTGAGCAAGATCTAGCCATCTCGCGTATCCGAGGCTCTTGCCGATTCAGACTGGGTGACTGCAATGCAAGAAGAGCTGAATCAGTTCGACGCACTAGAAGTCTGGAGACTCGCACCCAAACCTCAAGGTAAAACCATTATAGGTACGAAATGGGTTTTCAAAATCAAGAAAGATGAAGATGGTACCGTTATCATAAACAAAGCAAGACTTGTTCCCAATGGATACAGGCAAGAGGAATGTGTTAGAGCACAGTCTCATTGGATTCAAGATCATCCAATCTGAAGATCGCAATCTGAAGCTAATGCCGGAAAGTCGACTCTCGATATAAGTCTAATGTCGTTTGTAATAAAATGTCAAAGTTAATATTAGTTAGTTTATTAGATTAGTTTTAGATCATACACAACACATACACAAAAGTTGTAAAACATAGAGAGCTTCTCAAAGATCAACCTTGTAATCGTTGTTTTATCAATCAAACAGGTTGGTAATAGTTTATTTGATTTATCTGGTAATGATCCTTGTTCAAATCAGGGACACACAATTGGTATCAGAGCTTAACCAGATCAAAATGAAAATTTCAAACTCGACACTGTGTTCTTCACTTTCAAAATCATTTTCGAGTTTTTGTGTGTTTTTGGGATTGAAATCGATCAGGTTGTGATCGATTAGGGTGCTAGATCGAGTTGTGAGTGTTTATTTCATTATTACACTTAAATCGAGTTCCAATTTGTGATTTTTGTGTCTGAGTTAACGTTCAAAAACGTCACTGTTCCATCGATAATATTTTCAAAAAGTGATTTTTATCGAGATCGAGTGGTTGCAATTTGTTCTAAAACTGTTAGTGGTCATTTTGTTAGAGTTTAGAACTGCTAATCGAAGTTCAAACAGGTGTTTAGATCGATTTTTCGAAATACAGGGACGAACTCGCGCAAAGTTCAAAATTTGCGCCAGTTCATAGCCACATTTGCGCCATCAACTTGTCGCGCAAACCTCAGATTGCGCTACCAATGTCTCGCGCAAACCACAATTTGCGCTAACTCCGTCTCGTGCAAACCACACTTTGCGCCACCAACACTTAGCAAAAATCTCGAAAATCTACTTCGCGCAAAGTTCCATTCATCTGATGAGAATAGCATCTCCACTTTGCGCCAACGACTATTAACGCAAAGTTCGCGTTTGCGCTAGCAGTTCATCACGCAAAGTCAGATTCACGCGACCAACTGCCAACGCAAACTTCGTTTTGCGCCAATCATTTCTCGTGCAAACCTCATTTCGCGCGACCCTCACTTCAAGCAAACCTCACCTTGCGCCACCTTTGACTCGCGCAAATCTCAGATCTCAGTTTGCGCCACATCACTTTTGCGCCATCAGCTTATAGCGCAAAGTTCAAAGTTTGCGCCACTAAAGTATAGCGCAAAACTCCATCTTCCAGACCAACTTAAGTTTGCGCTACCCTCTCTTCGCGCAAAGTTCTGCTTCGCGCCACCTATATCTAGCGGAAAACTCTTTTGCGCCAGCTACCTTTAGCGCAAAGAGTGCCTTTTGCGCCAATTCCAAACTCAGTCTTTTTTAAGCAGAATGACTTCCAGAGAAGCCCTAGCAATTGGAACTGACTCAAAACCACCAGTACTCTTCAGGGGGGAGTATGAACAGTGGAAAGATCGGTTCATGGACTTTATTGAAAGACATGAGTTGGGTGAATTCATCAGGAAATCGATAGAAGAAGGGGTTATGGCACCAGTTTTGGAGACTCGTATGGAGGGAACTATGGAAACAGAGTTTGAACTTAAGTATCATGAACTAGAAGGTGATAACCTAAAAAGAGAAAAAGGTGATAGATTAGCAAAGTCTTATATTCTTCAAGGAATTCCAAATGAAATATACGTGAAGATAGACAGCTATAAGGCCTCAGGCAAACAGATGTAGGATCAGCTAGAGAAGATGATGCTAGGCTTAAAGGTTGGGAACCAGCTGAAAATATCCAACTGCCTAAACAATTATGAAGAATTCAAAGGCAGAGTTGAAGAGTCACTAGCAGAAACATACGACAGGTTTATGACCTTGCTGAATGAACTAAGCAAGAACAAGGTCAACAAATCGCAAATAGAGCTGAATGTCAAATTTCTCAGCATCCTCCAGCCTGAATGGAAGAGATTTGCCAGGCAGATGAAGCAAATCAAAGATTTAAACGAGATTCCACTTCATGAGGTGTATGAAACCCTCAAACAGAATGAAGAAGAGGTGGATGAAATACTCAATGAAAAGAGGAAGACTGGGAAGACAATTGATGATACTGTTGCTCTTGTTGTTTAAAAGAAGAAAAACAAGATGATTATGTCTGAACCAGAAGAGGTTGAAGCTGAAGCGAACTCTGACTCGGACGACTGTGATCAACTAAAGCAGGCAATGCTCATGTTGACTAAGGCTTTTCAGAAGAAATTCTATGAAAATCCAAGCTTAAACAGTCAGAGGTATTCTTTTGGTCCTAACAACTATGTTC
Organism: Arctium minus; assembly: GCA_954870635.1. Lineage (NCBI taxonomy): Eukaryota > Viridiplantae > Streptophyta > Magnoliopsida > Asterales > Asteraceae > Arctium > Arctium minus. The sequence goes on along the minus strand of OX941091.1, from coordinate 70,816,403 downwards.
ACAAGAAAAGGGTTGAAGGAAATAGGTTTGAAGGGAAGAGAATAGAGGAGAGGAATCCTGAAGAGAGAAGGTTTAAAGCTGAAGGATCCAGTCAGTCAGAACCACCAACGTGCTACAACTGTGGCAAAATAGGTCACTTTGCCAAAGATTGCCGAAGACCCAAATTCAGAAACCCCGACTACTACAAGAACAAAATGCTTCTTGCAAAGCAACAGGAGGCGGGTAAGGCATTGATGGTTGAAGATGAGTACTGGCTTGACCATTCAGACCAGGAAGATGAGGATGAAGAGAAGAATGAGGCAGCCAACATGTGCTTGATGGGAAAGCAGGAATCAGAAGCTGAAGTTGACTCAGAGGATGAGGAAAATGAGGTATGTGATATATCTTATTCCGATTTCTTAAATCAAATGCGTGCCATGAATATAAAACTCCAAGCATTAGAGTCGAAGCTTAAGCGAGAAAAGGGTGTCATTCTTGAACAAAACCAATCAATACAGAAACTTAGCAATGTAGTTGCTGAAAAGAAAGTATTGGTTGAGACCTTACACAAAAACATTGACACCAGCGCCAAAGAACATACCATAATTCTTTAAGAAATTAATGAAACAAAGACTAAATTGAGAAAGAGTGAGTTTGATTTCATCGAGCTTACGAAATTGCATTCTTCAACTTCCAAAGAAAACATTTCTTTACTTGCTAAATTAAAAAGTTTGGAAGAGAAGTTATACAAATTAGGTCAAACTGAACAAACCCAAAGAGGAAATAGAGAAATGGGGACTCGAGTATGAGAATCCTCACTACCTTAAAAAGGGTAAATCTGAAGTGCCTGCACTTTATGATTTAACATTTTTGAAACTAGATCGAAGAATCCCTGAGCTTAAAGTTTTCTGGACTGGATTGTCAAAAGAGGATGAAGCCAAGGAAACGGAAAAACGGAATAACACAACTAAAGTTCAACTTCCATTTTGTTATGCAAAGTTGAATAATAGTTATAATGATAATCCTATATATCAAAAGAAAACTCTTTCAAATGACTTCTTTCAGAGTTATTCTGTCAAAGAAATGGAGGCGAAGCCTATTAAAGGTAAAATTTACGTCCCTCCTCTCATTTTGGAAAGTAAAATTTCTGAACTTGAGAATTCTTTAACAGATGAAAGACTTTTGATTAACATTGAACAAAAAGTTTTTTCAACAGTGTTCAAACATACTGTTCTTTCTAAGGCTTCAAAATCTAATGATAGTTTTGGTCTAACTGATGGAGTGTTTGATTTTCTAAACTCTGACGGTGGTTTGGATGGTTGTTTTGGTCAATTTGATTTTAATGCGAAACTTCCTAAACATTCATCTTTTGTTGTAAAATCATTGGGAAAAACCAGTATGTTTGTAAAAAGTGCAAAATCAACGAAAGTTGATGAATCAGCTTCTGTGAAAGCTAAGAATGCGAAAGGTAAGAAGAAACCTCAGCATTCACAGAAACCGATCACTACTGGTAACCCAAATAAGAAGCATTCAGTTGTTTCTCACAAGTCTAACCCACAAGTTTCAACTGTTTCAGATCTGAGCAAGAAAAGGCCAGAAGTTAAATCTCAATGGAAACCAAAACAGGAGACTGACAAGACTGATAAATCTTTTTGTACTGTTGATTGTAATAAGACTTCGTCTAGTAAAGATGTTTTAATTGCTGATGTTGCTATTTTGAAACCATAACTTGTCGTTTATCGCAAGAAATACTCAATGAAGCAATTATTCCAGTTATCTTTATCTGCTAGAAAGTCTTCATATTATGATAAACATGTTTGATGATCCAAACTCTCTCAGTGATTTGATAACGACCCTCTTCTATACTTAGTGAAAATTACGTTTTAATATGTATTAGTGTTTCACCATCAGCGATCAGACTGAGTCTGTTCAGTTATCGCTGATGACCTTTCTTGTAAACATTTCATATGTATTAGTGTTTCACTATCAGCGATCAAATTGAGTCTGTTCAGTTATCGCTGGTAGTCTCTGATGTAAACAGCAACGTAATCCCAAAAGACATGTCTCGCGTCAACATATGTTCATAGCTGAATCAAAGACGAAGCCACTGAACAAAGACAAGTCTACTAGTGACCTGATGCGGATATCAGTGAAGCAAAGACGACTCTACTTATACGCGAAGGAACATGAGGAAAAGCTTCAGCGATAGCTGAACTTTATATCTCTGAAGGAAGAGATATTCAGCGATCAAAAGATCACGTAGCTTATGCCTCAAGTCTCTTTTTGTCTTACCTTGCACAACCAGTACGATGTGTCAGAACGGACACGTCTCTGCCACAAATCGTACAACAACTCTGTCAACTACACTGTTCATAATACGGCCGAAAGCATGTCTCCCAAAGTCAGACTCCCAAAGCCAATCACTGAACGCCACGTGTAAAGTGCCCTGCCATGCATTTAATGCATAGGGTATAAATAGGAAGTTCACCCCTCCATCTGTGGGTGTGCTCAATCCTTGAACTCCATATAGAAACCCTTGTTTTCTATCTCTCTTAATCCCCCATTCTCTGATTTTCTTGTGCAATCATCTTAGTGTTTCTTAAGTTTGTTTAGATTGAGTCTGTCTTAATCTTATTCCGCAACAAACTTGTAAATTGTAGTTTGATTTATCAATAAACAATTTATTAAACTTTAATTTATGTGTTTGTATTCAACCCCCCCCCTTCTACAAACTTGTTAAGCACCTTCGGGACCAACAAGTGGTATCAGAGCAGTTTGTTTAATCTAATAAACAAGATCTTGCTGTATACTATTCCTTGGTATTCTAAAATGGCACTAAACACAAACACAAACTACTATGATAATGGTTCACTTTCTAAACCTCCTCGATTTAGCAGAGATAACTTTTCTCTATGGAAAAATTGAATGATGCTATTTCTTGAAGGTGCAAATCCTACTATACCTGAATATATAGAAAACGGACCCTATGAACCTGTTAGAATTATAGCTGCGGTTCCCGCTACTGCCACCACTGAAGCTGTCCCTAAACGATATGTCGTTAAGGAAATAAGACAGTGGAGTGATGAAGATAAAAAGAAGGTAGGAATAGATGCAAGAGCAAAAACCATTATCTCAATGGCTCTGCCTGATGAAGTTTTCCATTCCATCATGCATCTGAAAACTTCTAAAGAAATGTGGGAAACCATATGTGTTCAATATGAGGGCACCACTGAAATTCAAGAGACTCGAAAGATTAACTTGGTAAGACAGTATGAAAGTTTTATCGCTGGTAAGAATAAATCTCTTTCTGACATTCATCAGCGGTTTAACTGCCTGATCATTGACCTAAGAATTGTTGGAAGGACCTATTCTAATTCTGAGGTCCTAACAAAATTCTTGGAAAGTCTTCCTGAAAGCTGGGACAGTTATTCAATATGTCTTAAGCTGACAAAAGACTTACATACTCTCTCTCTAAGCACTCTGTATGGAATATTGCTCAACTATGAGCAATCTAATCTCCTGAAGAAGAATCTTGTAAAAGATTCTAAAGACTCCAAAAGCACTCCTGTTGCTTTAGTCTCGTCAGAGATAATTCCATCTCAGCGATCTACTCTCACCATCACTGAGTTAGATTCTGAATCTGAGGATCTATCAGACCCTGATCTTTCAGAGTTTAATGAGTCCTTAGCACTCTTGACAAACTCTTTTAAGAGATTTGCAAGAAAAAGTAACTTCCGAAGAAGTAAACCTCTCTCTCTTACTGAAAAGCCAAAATCAACTCCGGTTGATAAGGCTACAGCCACTTGCTATAACTGCGAAAAAATTGGACATTTTGCTAGTGAGTGCAGGTCGAAAAAGGTCTTCAAACCTTCTACCTCAAGAAGATCTAGTGATGACAAATACCATAAGCTAAAGAACAAATATCAAAAGCTGAAAAGCTATCAGGGAAAAGGTAAAGGTCTCATCGCTGAAGAACATGACTGGGCTGAATCAGAAGAATCATCTTCTGATGAAGAAGAAGTCGCTAATCTTTGCCTCATGGCTGAGATTAAAGAAGAAGTAGAAGAACCATATGAACCTTCTATGAGCTACATATCATCTAAGGTATCTATCTCTATAAATCCCTCTCTGCCTGAAGCTGAGAGAAGTCGCGCTGTTGATGTGCTGACGATTGACCTTTATAATGCTCTAAACGACAAAACTCAAGCTGAAAATAAAAATGTATATTTAACTCAAGAGCTAGAGAAATGTCATGAAAAGATCAGTGAACTAAATCTTTTAGAAGAAAAGTTGAAAGATCAAGTCATTATAAATGAAATCATCAGCATTGAACGCGAACAAGCCATCGCTGCTCTAAAAGCAGAAAAGGCTCATGTTGAAAAATGGTGAAAATCATCAACAAAGATCTCTGAGATAATAAATGCTCAAACTCCTGAAAGTGATAGAACTGGTCTTGGTTTTTGGACACCATAGGATGATCCTAAAGAAGAAAGTTCCTCGCTTAAGTTTGGAACTTTTGTCACATCTTTCTTTGACACTTCTTATAATCAATTCTATCCCTGTTCTTCTTCAAATCCCATCTCTGAGGAAAAATCCAAAGACACTAAGTCCACGGATAAAGGAAAGTCCATTCTCCTTCCTCAGAAGACAACCAGGAAAGCAAAGCTGAAAATTCCTTCTAAACCTTCAGCTAAGCAATCCTCTAGCTCTGTGATAGAAATTTTTGATCTCTGTCCTCCAAAGCTAAAGATTGACCTTAGACCAACGAGATCTGAAGAAATGAAAATCCCTCCCATATCTCATGAGAAAAGCCTTCTCGAACCTGGTCCTGCTCATCTTAAACTTGCAAAACCTTCTACTGATCCTAAAACCATTTTCAAATACATAAAATGTTATCACTGTGGTTTTACTGATCATATTGCAAGTAAATGTCCAAATACCACCAAAGCTGATAAAACAGCTAAAGTGAAGAAAAATGCCTCTAAGGCAAAGAAAGTCACCAAAGTTGAAAAATCAACCAAAGTGAAATATACCACTAAGGTTAAGAAATTAACCAAAGTGAAGATTACCACTGAAGCTGAATCTTCATCAGCTGTGAAGACTGCTGAATCTTCCTTATCCACTAACTCTGAAGGACCCATTGAAAAGTGGGTACCAAACAACGCTTAATCTTCCTTATGTATGCAGGGATCAAAGGGCATCTGGTATCTCGATAGTGGATGTTCTCGTCATATGACTGGACAAAGAGACCTGCTCACTAAATACAAGGAAGAGAAAGGTCCCTCTGTGACCTTTGGTGGAAATGGAAAAGGATTTACCCGAGGGTTTGGTGTCCTCAGCAATGGGACAACTACCTTTCGAAGAGTCGCTTATGTAGATGGACTGAAGCACAACCTTCTAAGCATCAGTCAGCTATGTGACAAAGACTATGAAGTTCGCTTTTCTAAGAAAGCATGTTCAGTGGTAGATGAAAAAGGAAAACTTTCTCTCAGTGGTTATCGCAGAGAAAATGTCTATGTAATAGATATGGACTCTACTATCACTGAAAACTTATGTTTTCTCTCTAAGGCCTCTTCTGATGTCAACTGGCTATGGCATAAAAGGCTCTCTCATCTAAATTTCAAAACCCTGAATTCTCTCTCTTCTAAGGAACTGGTTTCTGGTCTTCCTCAGCACTCATATGCTAAAGAATCTCTCTGCTCAGCATGTGAAAAAGGAAAACAAACAAAAGCTAGTTTCAAGTCAAAACAAGTTATCTTAGTGACAAGTCCTCTTCAGCTCTTGCATATGGATCTATTTGTCCCTGTCAACATCCAATCAATAGCTAGAAAGAAATATACGCTTGTCATTGTAGATGAATATTCTCGCTACACCTGGGTTATCTTTCTTCGCTGTAAGAGTGATACTCCAGAAGAACTAATATCTTTTGTGAAAAAGATGGAAGTGCTGAACAATCTTACTGTTCGTTCAATAAGAAGTGATCATGGAACTGAATTCAAAAATAGTTCCCTGAACAATTTTTTTGAGAACAAGGGAATCTTTGACAACTTCTCTTCAGTAAGAACACCTCAGCAAAATGGAGTCGCTGAAAGAAGAAACAGAATGATCATAGAAGCTGCTAGATCAATGTTCAGCGATTCTCACCTCCCTACTCAATTTTGGGCAGAAGCTGTAAACACTGCATGTTTTACTCAAAACAGATCGCTGATAATAAAGCGATTTGGGAAGACAGCTTGTGAACTTTTTCTTGGAAGGAAGCCTTCTATCAGCTTTCTTCATATCTTTGGTTGTCAGTGCTTTATCTTAAACAATAGAGATCAACTTGGAAAGTTTGACCCAAAAGCCGATGATGGAATATTTCTAGGATATTCCTCCATCTCCAAAGCCTACAGAGTTTTCAACAGGAGAAGACAAACCGTAGAAGAAACAATTCACGTCACTTTTGATGAAACTCGCTCAGCGAACTCTAAACCAATCACTGACAATGAAGAGTTAAATGTTTGGATGCTTTCTCACTACAGAGAAACAGAACCTTTCTTCTCAAACCATCATCATTCTAATCCTCCAACCGCTGATGATGATCCGAACATTATACATCCTACCGCTGAATCCACCTCATGGGTCTCAGCAGAACCTCTAAACACATTACTACCATCAAATCTGCCTTCGTCTGAAAACCTTTCTAGTGAATCTACTCAACAGTTAATCGCTGATGAACCTCAAACGTCCTCATCAGTAAACATTCCAATTGTTGATCCAACCTCTGAGTTAAGCAATCATGCTCCTGCTCAGCGATGGACCAAAGATCACCCAATAGATCAAATTCTTGGTGATCTCGAAGCAGGTATTCAGACACGACGAAGCTCAGGTAATATCTGTCTCTTTGTAAATTTTCTCTCTTTAATAGAACCAAAGAAGACTGATGATGCCCTCAGAGATCCAAACTGGGTCAGCGCTATGCAAGAAGAGCTGACTGAGTTCTCTCGAAACAAAGTTTGGAATCTCGTTCCTAGACCATCTGATAAAACTGTAATAGGCACCAAATGGGTGTTTAGAAACAAGTTAGATGAACATGGAACTGTAACCCGCAACAAGGCTCGACTTGTTGCTCAGGGATACAGACAAGAGGAAGGCATAGACTATGATGAAACCTTTGGCCCTATGGCCAGGCTCGAAGCAATTCGACTATTCTTAGCTTATGCAGTCTATAAAGAGTTCATCGTTTATCAAATGGACGTAAAATCAGCGTTCCTAAATGGAAAGCTAAATGAAGAAGTCTATGTAGAACAACCACCAGGGTTTTATGACCCTAAGTATCCAAATTATGTTTATAAACTGGATAAGGCTCTCTATGGTCTAAAACAAGCCCCTCGTGCTTGGTATGACACTCTCTCATCTTTTCTTATCTCTGAAAATTTTGAACGTGGCAAGATTGATAATACGTTATTTTTCAGAAAGATAAAAGATCATATAATTCTTGTACAAATATATGTCGATGACATAATATTTGGTTCTACTAACCCATCTCTGTGTACTCGCTTCGCTGAAAGAATGAAGAAAGAATATAAAATGAGTATGATGGGTGAGCTGACATATTTTCTTGGTCTTCAGATTAGACAATCTGACAAAGGTACTTTTATCTGCCAAGGTAAGTATGTTAAAGATATGCTGAAGAAGTTTGATCTCACACAAACTTCAGCGATGAAAACTCCTATGGCACCACCCCTGACACTTAACAAAGATCCTTCTGGTAAACCTGTTAATGTCACTGCCTATAGAGGAATGATAGGCTCCCTGCTGTATCTAATAGCGAGCCGACCTGACATTATGTACTCTACTTGTTTATGTGCACGCTATCAATCTGAACCCAAGGAATCCCATCTGATCGCTGTAAAGCGGATTTTCAGATATCTGAAAGGAACTCCTAACCTCGGTCTTTGGTATCCCAAAGACTCAGGGTTCGATCTAACTGGTTATTCTGATAGTGATTTTGCAGGCTGTAAACTTGACAGAAAGAGTACCACTGGTGGATGTCAACTCCTGGGAGGAAAGCTGGTAAGCTGGACAAGCAAGAAGCAAAATTATGTGTCCACTTCCACAGCTGAAGCTGAATACGTAGCGGCTGGAAGCTGTTGTTCTCAAATCTTGTGGATGAGAAATCAACTATTAGATTATGACCTTCAGCTGTCAAAGATTCCTATCTATTGCGACAGCACTAGTGCTATCGCTATAGCAAATAATCCAGTGCTACATTCAAAAACGAAACACATTGAGATCAGATATCACTTTATCAGAGATCATGTGATGAATGGTGATATTGAACTTCACTTTATCCCTACTGACTTTCAGCTTGCTGATTTATTCACCAAACCTCTTGATGAGACAAGGTTCAACTTTCTCATCAGTGAGCTTGGAATGCTGAACCTCGAAGAATAATTCTTCAGCGTTCATGTATTGTGTCAGCAATCAAAAGTTCCCCTCTCATCATTCTCTCTGATAAACATTCTGACTCTCAGGTATGTTCTCTCCTTTCCCTCAAAGATGTTTTTCTTCAAAATATAAACTTTAATCACTGAACTTTCTTCAAATGATTAAAAGCTTTTTGAAAAATACATTAATCACTGATATTTCTAGTCAGTCATCCTTTAAAAGGAAAATCTATCCCTATCTTTACAATCAGGGATACTTTTAAAAAGGAAAATCTATCGCTAACTTTTCTTCAGTGATAATTTCAAAACGGACAAATAAACAGTCTCTCTCTTCTATGACGTCATTTGAACCGACAATCCACGACATGCCTTTTCTGACACATTCGTCCGTTGCTCTTCTATCCAATCAACTTCGTGGAACGTGTCAATGTCATGATGATCCTTTCTTTTCCCGCTTCATTCCTACTCTCTCTCTTCTCTTTCTTCGTATAAAAGGAATTCTTCTCTCCTTTATACGGTTTACGCTTTCAAAACTGTCAACACAAGAAACATTTTCTCTGTCAAGAATACTCAAGCAAGTAAACCCAGAATATTGAACCTGCAACTCTTCTTCTTCAAAATAAACAGGTTTATTTCATGTTTATGTGCATTGTTCGTATGCTTTCTATTCTTTTTTAAATCCTACTCGTTCTTGTTCTTCATGGATTTTATAAAACGTTTTTTTAAAAAAAAAACTAAAGATCATTCTTTCTGATTTTATGTTTTTCAATAAAAACCTTTTGGTTTTTAAAGTGTTCTTCATTCTTTCTACCCAGAACACTATTTTTCTATTCTTAAAAATAACTTGATATTTTTCCAGTTTCCCTTCTTCTATGGCAACTGGTAATCATATTATTTTTAATCTAAATCATTTCTTCTATTATGCTTCTTTCCATAACAGAAATGACACAATCTTCAATCGTTGCTTCCAAGCATGTACGATTCGCTCTCACTGAAGTTGAGATTACTAAATGTAATCATTTGGCAAGACTCGAGTTCAAAGCTGACAAATACCCACATCTGGTGGAAGATGCTAAATTCCTCAAGCAGTCATGTATAGCTTACGCGATCACTGTGGATCCTAAGCCTTCCAAGACTCTACTCCATCAGTTCTGGTTCACTGTTGATGCAACTAAACTCACCAACAAGAAAGGTGAACGAGTCCCTGCTATCTCTTTCAGCACGGACTTGGGGCCAGGGAGCATGACCGCTCTTAGCCTCAGGAAATCTTTAAGATTCCCTGACAAACCAAAGAGTGGGTTCGACGCACTCCCCACTGATGATGAGCTGATATCATTTCTGGACGCAATGGGTTATTGTTGGGAAAACAAATCGAGATCTTCTATTCCCAACAAGAAGCTCACCAAGATCCTCAAAGCTCAGATGCCCTCACAACTGAACTTTATCTTCTCGCACATAATTCAATGCATGAGCGGGAAGAGTGGTTCGCTGGATCAAGCCAGCAAAACACAACTGCAGATGGCCTACTCCGTTATCGCTGGTCAAAACTTTGACTACGCCACAACAATCTTTGAAGACCTGAGGTCGAGATTAGAGAAGCCTGAACGAGATCCCAAGATCTCGTACGTACATTTCATATGTACGTACATCAAGTTCCTCTATCCCAACACCTATCCCACCAAAGATGATGGCACCTTTGCCAGGGTAGGTCAACGATCACTGGAGGTAAAGCCACTCGCCGACGAAGTAAGTCTCTCTCTCCTTCGCTCTCGTCTCTCTCTCTATTCTTCTTCATCTTCAGTGACCACGCAGACGGTTCCTTCGTCTGCTATCCCTGTCGCTACCACTACTTCTAAACGACCATCAGCTAGTCCGATTGGTCCTTCCAAAAAGGCCAAAAATACTAAGGAAAGTACACCCTCTAGTACTATACCTGAGGGAGCTTCTCAACAAGCTACCTTAGATGCATTTGTGGGTCTTTCCTCCACAACTTCAGCAGTCACTCATACTGCCGTGTCAGCGATCTCGATCGCTGTCACATCATCAGTGACCCCACCTACTATCTCATTCGCTGAGATTAACCCCATCCCTACTTCTATCCCCAAAACTCTTCCCTTTTCTACTCATTTGGTCTCTGAACCCGCTACCTCTTCTTTCCCTATAGGACCTGAACATCAAACTTTTGAGGAATCTATGCAGTTCTACAAAATGTTTGATACGTCAGGTACACCTATAGGATTAAACACTTCTTTCCCCACCTCTCCAAATAAGCCCGTATCTGAACTAACATTATTTTCAGGTCCTAGTTTGGCGTCTGTTGACACACATGTCAACAGTCTGGGAGAGAAGGTGGACGCCCTCACCAACACCATCAACGACACCACCAGCGCCGTCAATCAGGCTGGTGAGGAGCTGAAGAAGTTGACCGCGACCTGCTCATCTAAAGCTGAGAACTCACAACTTTCAGCTGTTGAAGAACAAGTCGTCCAACTCAAAGAGTCCTCTCAACTCTTTCAGGGGCGATTTGAGTCTCTTACCGCTGAAGTTCGGGGTCTCTCTTCAAAGGTTGACCTCTGCACGTCCCTTCTTCAGCAAATTCTACAAAAGGTGAATGCACCAGCTCCAACGCTGCCTCCCTCCTTCACTGAAGATGATCGGACCAACCTCAACATCGCTGTGGAATTCATCCATGATGCCACGTGCGACATCCCTGCGGTTGAAGACCGGGTCAAGCGTCTAGAGGCTGACGTCCAAGTGCTAAAAGCTTCAACAGCAACTCCGGCAGCTGAGCAACCCCCTACCGCTGATAATGACAAAGTGGGGGAGAAAGATGTAGAAACATCTATCGCTGTTGCTGGGGAAGCTAAGACTCCAAAGAAACCTCCCTCTCAATCTGAGGGGGAGAAGGTAAAAGAATCCTCATCTATTCATTCTATTCTCTTTGAAGATGATGAGGAAGAAGACGATGAAGAGGAAGATGATCTAGATCTTGATAATCAAGAAAAGAATCAACCCTCCGATGACGATAACGACGATGAAGAAGACCAATCTATGTGGTTCTCCAAGCCGAACGTCGCATCAGGGACAACTTCGCAAGAGGCTGTCAAAGCAGGGGTGAGAGGTGATACATCTTCAAGCGCTCCTTCGCAAAGCAAAGACAAGCAACCAATCACTGAAGAATGCTTGAGGACTGGATCACAATCTGAGGGGGAGCATCCTTCTCAGGTATGTCTTTCAATTGTACCACTCTCCTACTCTTTCCAAACCCCTATTTCCTTCTAGCCTTTATCTCTCTTTTTCTAAAAGTATACACTTATCCCTTCTTTCCTTCATTTTCTATCCAGACAATTCTCACCCCTGCTTAAGGGTTCTGAACTACAAATAATTCCAGCTACTATCGCAGAAGAAATAATCCCAATCTCTATCACTGAGATTGATGAAGAAGAAGAAGAAGAAGAAGAAGAATATTCCCTGGTCCATCCAGGAAGGCCCTCTCAACCATCTCATTGGTCAGAGGAAGTGGTGAAGAAAAGAGTTGAAATGATCGCTCAACTAGAAAGTCAACGGCTGAAAGTCCCTCTTCAAACATTCACAGAGCTCGACTTTCTCACTGAAGCCGAAAGAGGAGAATCTGCCAAAGCTGAGAAGCTGATCGCTGAATGCATACAAGATGCCCAACTCGCTTTAAAGATTCAATCTTCTCTAGTCAAGGACAAAAAGCTGAAAAGCAAGCCTGTGGAAGTTCAAGCTGCACTACTGAAAGAAATTGAAGAGGAACGCTCCAAAGAACAAGAGATCAACGATAGGTCTATCGAATGGTGCAAACAGAAGATGGATTATCGTTCTGATCTTCTTACGATATCAGCCGTGACTATCTCTGGTCGCAAGAACAAGGATCAACTCTCAGTGACCATGGAGATTACCAGAGAGGATGGAACCCAAAAAGCTATGTACGTATCCAAACTTGAGAGCTTCGGATTTACGGAATGGTTAGAGTTCTGGGATGCGCTGAAGAAATCCAAATCTACATACAGAGGCTACGTTGAAGGACTTCTTGAAGCCCTCATAAATAGAGTCGCTTCTGTACTAAAGCTGCCATCTCCTCTTCCTCCCAAATCTTTGAAACTCAAGAGAAGAATTGGGTCCTCCTCCTCTGAAGACATCGCCATCATCAGGAATGAAACTTCTATCAAATTTTCAAGAGATGCACTGTTTGGTCCTCCTCCCGATCTTTCAGTTCTGGATCTATCTCTGCCTCCTGGTGGTCCTTTCCAAGGTGGTCAAGTAATTGACGATCCTTATGGAGTGTTCTTCAGAGATGATGATGAGGAACTCAGATTTCAAAGAGTCTCTGAGATTCCTATCTGTCATCTGAATCATCTCAAGGATCTCTTATGCTTATGGTGTGACTTCTCCCCTGCTGCTGAAAAAATCAAAGAAATTATCAGCCAAGAATCTTTGAAACGAAGACAGAAAGGAGAAGAAATACCTGAGTATATGATCAATCCTCCTAAGTCTTCTTTTAATAGCTGATAGATTAGTTTCCTTTTCTGTAATCTATTAGTTATACTTACAGTAGTTAGTTATTCACTTGTACTTATGATTTTCATCTTGTAATTCTATCCCTGAATTAAATGAAAATTGCAGTGATGTACTTAACCCTATCAATACTGTAAAAGATCCCTCAAAATAGTAATTGGGACATGCATGCTATGAGTCCTTTTTATTCCTATATTTTGAATCATAAAGTAATTTTCTTTAGTTACTTTGTCATTATCAAATAGGGGGAGATTGTTGATCCAAACTCTCTCAGTGATTTGATAACGACCCTCTTCTATACTTAGTGAAAGTTACGTTTTAATATGTATTAGTGTTTCACCATCAGCGATCAGACTGAGTCTGTTCAGTTATCGCTGATGACCTTTCTTGTAAATATTTCATATGTATTAGTGTTTCACTATCAGCGATCAAACTGAGTCTGTTCAGTTATCGCTGGTAGTCTCTGATGTAAACAGCAACGTAATCCCAAAAGACATGTCTCGCGTCAACATATGTTCATAGCTGAATCAAAGACGAAGCCACTGAACAAAGACAAGTCTACTAGTGACCTGATGCGGATATCAGTGAAACAAAGACGACTCTACTTATACGCGAAGGAACATGAGGAAAGCTACAGCGATAGCTGAACTTTATATCTCTGAAGGAAGAGATATTCAGCGATCAAAAGATCACGTAGCTTATGCCTCAAGTCTCTTTTTGTCTTACCTTGCACAACCAGTACGATGTGTCAGAACGGACACGTCTCTACCACAAATCGTACAACAACTCTGTCAACTACACTGTTCATAATACGGCCGAAAGCATGTCTCCCAAAGTCAGACTCCCAAAGCCAATCACTGAATGCCACGTGTAAAGTGCCCTGCCATGCATTTAATGCATAGGGTATAAATAGGAAGTTCACCTCTCCATCTGTGGGTATGCTCAATCCTTGAACTCCAAATAGAAACCCTTGTTTTCTATCTCTCTTAATCCCCCATTCTCTGATTTTCTTGTGCAATCATCTTAGTGTTTCTTAAGTTTGTTTAGATTGAGTCTGTTTTAATCTTATTCCGCAACAAACTTGTAAATTGTAGTTTGATTTATCAATAAACAATTTATTAAACTTTAATTTCTGTGTTTGTATTCAACCCCCCCCCCCCTTCTACAAACTTGTTTAGCACCTTCGGGACCAACAATGTTTATGCTTCTTGTCAAGATTCTGATGTTTGGTATGGAACTTATCATGTGCATTCTAATCATTCTAATGCTTCCAATGAATTTCAAATGAAAAGAGGACCCAACTTCAAATGGGTACCAAAATCTTGTGCTAACACAATTGGACCCAATTTCAAATGGGTACCAAAAGTTTAAGAGGGAGCTTATGGAAATGACTTCTAGACAAAACAGTCTAGGACTCGTACCTCAATGAACAATGGCTCTTGAATACAACAGTTCAAGACCCGCACTTGAATGTTCAAAAGTATTTACTTCAACTATTGTTTAATGAATATCTAAATCTCTTGTTTCGTAATTTCTCTTGTGCAGATCCGTCATATGTGGTACTTGGATAGCGGATATTCCAAGCATATGACTGGACAAAAAGAGATGTTGTCCAACTTTACAGAGAAGTATTGCGGAACAGTTAGATTCGGCAACGATCAATTTTCACCAATACTAGGTTATGGTGATATGGTAAATGACAAATTCACGATCAAGAAGGTGAGCTATGTTGAAGGCTTAGGACACAACTTGTTCAGTATCGGCCAGTTCTGTGATAAAGGCTTAGAGGTCAATTTCAAAGCCAAGAGGTGTTCAGTTCGCACTGAAGAAGGCGAAGAACTCTTGGTCGGCACGAGAATGTCAGACCTCTACACAACTAATTTGTCAAACGTCCAGACTGACAAGCAGGTTTGTCTACTGATGAAAGCCTCGATGCAACAAAGCTGGTTATGGCATTGATAGCTCTCTCACCTCAACTTTCGATACATCAACAAACTGGTCAGTGGGAAGTTAGTGAAAGGACTTCCAGAGCTCAAGTATGAAAAAGAACATATATGTGCAGCATGTGAAAAGGGAAAGATGAAGAGGGCTCCACATAAACCAAATCCTGAACCGAGTACTAACGCTCCGTTAGAGTTGTTGCATATGGATCTCTGTGGTCCGATGCGAACGAAAAGTCTAGGCGGAAAGAAGTACATACTAGTTATCGTGGACGATTACTCGCGATACACTTGGGTCAATTTTCTATGTTCAAAAGATGAGACACCGGATGTTCTCATTACATTCCTGAAGACGACCCAAGTGAATCTGCAGAAACCGGTCAAGCTTCTAAGAACAGACAACGGCACAGAGTTCAAGAACAAAAAGGTTGAAGAATATCTCGAATCTGTCGGGATATCACATCAATACTCTGTTGCTCATACGCCTCAACAGAATGGAGTGGTCGAAAGAAGAAATCGTACGCTATTCGAGGTTGCTTGTACTATGCTAAGTCAATCTGACTTGCCTCTATTTCTATGGGTTGAAGTTGTATCGACTACGTGCTACACTCAAAATCGATCCATGATACACCGCAGATTCAAGAAGACTCCTTATGCGTTAATGAACAACCGAACACCGACAATCAAATATTTCCATATATTTGGGTATAAGTGTTTTGTGCTAAACGATAGAGAGAGTCTGAACAAGTTCAGTGCCAAGATGGACGAAGGCATCTTCATTTGTTATTCCTCTATATCAACTGCATATCGTGTCTATTTGAAGAAGTCAAAGATGGTTATTGAAAGCGTCAACGTTTCGTTTGATGAAGATATGGCTTCCGAATAACAAAGTTCAGAACCCGTGATAACCGGAGTACTAGCTTCTGGGCAAATCTGTCCAGAACCTGTGTCTCAACAGAACAAATCAGATGAAGCATCAACGTCAACTAATCATATATCTGATTTAGATTTATTATTTGAATTGTTTTATGATGAATTTATTGGATCTAATGGAAAGAAATATGTTGTGGTTGACATGATGGAAGACTCAATGACTACTCATCCAACCAGGGCAGATATCTCTACTGAATCCAACACCCCGATTCAGCAAGAAATTCCAGTTCAAATGCCGACTCCAACAGTTGAAGTTGTGACAAATGATGAAGAAACAGTAGGATGTTCTATACAAATCAATCTACAGCCGGACCAAGCTTTACCTGCTGAGCCTTCTGCACCTACCACTTCAACTGCAATCAACATTCCTCCTGAACAATCTGAAGAAGGTACAAGTGGATTTATAGATGATAATATTGATATATATTCCTATAATCCACTGCCTCATGATCACAAATGGACCAAAGAGCATCCGATAAGCCAGATCATTGGCGATCCGTCAAAACCGGTGCAAACTAGGTCAGCGCCAATGAATATGTGCATGCATGACTCCTTTCTGAGCAAGTTCGAGCCAACTCGCGTATCAAAGGCACTTGTTGATCCAGAATGGGTGATTTCAATGCAAGAAGAGTTGAGTCAGTTCGACGCACAAAAAGTCTGGAGAGTCGTACCAAAACCTCAAGGTAAAACCATTATAGGTACGAAATGGGTTTTTAAGATCAAGAAAGATGAAGATGGTGCCGTTATCAGAAACAAGGCAAGACTTGTAGCCAAATGATACAGACAAGAGGAAGGAATCGACTACGACGAGACTTATGCTCCTGTGGAGCATTTAGAGGCAATTCGAATGTTTCTAGCCTACGCAGCCCACAAGAACTTCACGGTCTTTCAAATGGACGTGAAGACAGCATTTCTGAATGGAATTCTGAAAGAAGAAGTCTACGTTTCTCAGCCAGAAGGTTTTGTCAATCAAGAGAAGCCGAATCACGTCTACATTCTCGACAAAGCACTCTACGGACTGAAACAAGCTCCTCGCGCCTAGTATGATGTCCTATCACAATTTCTAGTCAAGTCTGGTTTTACAAAAGGTACGGTAGATACCACTTTGTTTGTCAAAAAGGAAAAAGACGATATCATTTTAATTCAAATCTATGTGGATGATATTATTTTTGGCTCTACAAATCCTAAGTACTGTAAGAATTTTTCAAACCTTATGGTGTCAAGATTTCAGATGAATATGATGGGAGAGATGAATTTCTTTCTTGGTTTACAAGTCAAACAATTTTCATCGGGTATTTTTATCAATTAATCTAAATACATTCTTGAAATTCTTCGGAAGTTCAAAATGGAAAATTCAAAACCGATTGGTACCCCAATGGCACCAGGTACTAAGATTGGCACCGATCCTTCTGGAAAGGCTGTTGATGTTAGGACTTACAGAGGGATGATAGGTTCTTTAATGTATCTTACTTCTAGTAGGCCAGATATAATGTTCTCTACATGCTTATGTGCAAGATATCAGACTAATCCAAAAGAAATCCATATGTCTGCAGTTAAGCGCATATTTAGATATCTAAAGGGGACTGCAGATCTTGGTATGTGGTATCCTAAAGATACTAGCTTTGAACTAACAGCATATACAAATGCAGATCATGCTAGTTGTATGTTAGACAGGAAGAGCACGTCAGGTCATATACAGTTCCTCGGTGATAAAGTCGTAAGTTGGGCATCGAAGAAGCAACTTTATGTTTCAACTTCAACGGCCGAAGCAGAATATGTAGCTGCTGCTAGCTGCTGTTCTCAGGTATTATGGATGAGAACACAATTGCGCGACTACGGTTTCCACTTCAACAAAATCCCGATCTACTGTGACTCCAAGAGCGTCATCGCAATAACAGCGAATCATGTTCAGCTCACAAAGACCAAACACATCGATGTCAGGTATCACTTCATAAAAGATCATGTTGAAACAGGAACAATTGAACTTTACTTTGTAAAAACTGATTATCAGCTTGCAGATTTGTTTACCAAACCCTTAGACGAAAAGTGATTCAATTTTCTTGTCTCTAAGCTTGGTATGCTAAATCTTAAGACCTAATCGGTAGTTACCTATTAAAGTTTCTTATTGTAAATTTTTCTTCATTTCTTCATTTCCGCAAGATATCTGCACTTCAATATTTTGTTCATGATCAAAGGGGGAGTATGTGAAGAAATTGACAGATGGTCAATATTATTTTGAGGGGGAGCTCATAAGATTTCTGCATTTACCTTTTATGCCAAATTTTTTGTAATGCATGATTTTAGGGGGAGCTCTTCAAGTCAAAGGAGTATGGATATGACTTCTGATTATTTCTGATCAGAACTCGTACTTTCATAGTTTTACTGCTTTTTGTCTTTTCAATTTAGGTGAATAAATTTTCTTTGACTTGACTTTTAAGACTTTTGCATAATTTTTTAGAGATGCTTTCAAGATCATATCTTTATGACTTTAAGCTTAGCTTCATGAGATGTAAGATCGCACGTAAAGGTACAATCCTTTATCTTAATCTCATAAATGGTTCAAAGAAGGATAACTTTCAATCATTTGAAAACATTGTTATTAAATGTTCAAACCACTTCCCGATTCTCAATAATAATTCATGAATTGGAAGTGTGACTTTAAATGTTTTCAAGATCAACATTGTGCTTTAACTGAAATAGTTAAACCAATCTGAGCATCATATGCATCATAGGAAAACAGGATTTCTTTGTGCTAGGACTTAACACAAATTCTATGGAATCACCTTAACCAGTGATTTCTACCCAAGAAATTAATCCATAGTGATTGAGTGTGAAAAGTCAAAAGAAATGAGTTTGTTAAACAAAGAAAGAAAGTTTGGTTAGAGTGAGCTAAATGTTTAAAAGAAAGAGGGTGTGAGAACAGAGTTAAAAGAATATCAGAACTTTGCACCAACTTTTTCCGAGTCGGGCAGCCACATTTCTAATGTTTCACAATTCTTTGGTGATCATTATTGAAACAGGCAACTAGCCTATGCCAACTCTTGATCAAACCTCACAAACTACTCATTTTCTTCTTAACAAGAAAGTGTTTCACATTTTCAAAGGGGAAGCAGCACATTTGCTATCTGATTTTCATTTGGAAAATCAGGATATTGAAAAGAAGGAAGTCTGCCCCACATTCGCACTTCAATCATGCACATTGAGTCTGTGTTTAACTTACTGTTATCTCAGTGGTTTACATAATTTTGAGCCTATAAGCAATCATTCGTGCTTAATTCTTTCTATCACAAGCACGAACACACAAGGAATTTGTTTCTTTGTCATAACGTTCATAGATATTACCTTTGTGGTGTTTCGATGATTGAATGGAAGCCCTGGGGTAGTAAACATCACAAAGCTCCTTTCCAACGTGTATTCGTTACACACAGTGACTTAGTGTTACTGACAGGCATTTTAACTGATTCATTTGTTGATACAGGTGTTACACGACATATTTGTCTGGATTTGCAAAGATCTAGATGAATATCTTATGAATTGACGAATCAGAGGCTACGAAAGATAGACATTTCTTGACATAAAGTTTTGATGAACTCGTTCCTCTTTTCATCAAAAAGGGGGAGAAGCGCTAAAGAGCCAACACAAGAAATGTGGAACAACACAAGATTAGAGCAAGTATTCTAAAGACATGCTGAATTGCAAGAAATTTTCTTTGAAGATACTTTGCTACAACAATCTGATCTACAACTAGAGACAATTTTCTTCCCATCATCTGAAATAGAGTTTATTTACATCAAAGGGGAAGATTATTACATTTTCAAGACTAAGAAGGAGATTGCATTTTCTGAGCTGAAAAAGAAGAAGATTGAATTAAACAGATCTATTGGATAAATCTTTTTAAATAATGATCTTGATCCAAAGGGGGAGATTGTTAGAGCACAGTCTCATTGGATTCAAGATCATCCAATCTGAAGATCGCAATCTAAAGCTAATGCCGGAAAGTCGACTCTCGATATAAGTCTAATGTCGTTTGTAATAAAATGTCAAAGTTAATATTAGTTAGTTTATTATATCAGTTTTAGATCACACACAACACACACACAAAAGGTGTAAAACACAGAGAGCTTCTCAAAGATCAAAGATCAACCTTGTAATCGTTGTTTTATCAATCAAACAGGTTGGTAATCGTTTATTTGATTTATCTGGTAATGATCCTTGTTCAAATCAGGGACACACAGAAGGAATAGACTACGACGAGACTTATGCTCCTGTGGCCTGTTTAGAGGCAATTCGAATGTTTTTGGCCTACGCAGCTCACAAGAACTTCACTGTCTTTCAAATGGACGTGAATACCGCCTTTCTGAATGGCATTCTAAAGGAATAAGTCTGCGTCTCACATCCAGAAGGCTTTGTCAATCAAGAGAAACCGAATCATGTCTACATTCTCGACAAAGCACTCTATGGATTGAAACAAGCTCCTCGCGCCTGGTATGATGTCATATCTCAATTTTTAGTCAAGTCTGGTTTTACAAAAGGTACGGTAGATACCACTTTGTTTATTAAAAAGGAGAAATCCGATATCATTCTTATTCAAATCTATGTGGATGATATTATTTTTGGCTCTACAAATCCTAAGTATTGTAAGAATTTTTCAAACCTTATGGTGTCAAGATTTAAGATGAATATGATGGGAGAGATGAATTTCTTTCTCGGATTACAAGTCAAACAATTTTCATCGGGGATTTTTATCAATCAATCAAAATACATTCTTGATATTCTTCAGAAGTTCAAAATGGAAAATTCTAAACCGATTGGTACCCCAATGGCACCAGGTACTAAGATTGGCATCGATCCTTCTGGAAAGGCTGTTGATGTTAGGACTTACAGAGGGATGATAGGTTCTTTGATGTATCTTACTTCTAGTAGGCCAGATATAATGTTCTCTACATGCTTATGTGCTAGATATCAGGCCAATCCCAAAGAATCCCATTTGTTTGCAGTTAAGCGCATTTTTAGGTATCTAAAGGGGACTGCAGATCTTGGTCTGTGGTATCCTAAAGATACTAGCTTTGAACTAACAGCATATACAGATGCAGATCATGTTGGTTGTATGCTAGATAGGAAGATCACGTCAGGTAATATACAGTTCCTCGGTGATAAACTCGTAAGTTGGGCATCGAAGAAGCAACTTTGTGTATCAATTTCAACGGCCGAAGCAGAATATGTAGCTGCTGCTAGCTGTTGTTCTCAGGTCTTGTGGATGAGGACACAATTGCGCGACTACGGTTTTCATTCCAACAAAATCCCGATCTACTGTGACTCAAAGAGCGTCATCGCGATAACAGCGAATCCTGTTCAGCACACCAAGACCAAATACATAGATGTCAGGTATCATTTTATCAAAGATAATGTCGAAAAAGGAACAATTGAACTTTTCTTTGTAAAAACTGATTATCAGCTTGCAGATTTGTTTACCAAACCTTTAGACGAAAAGAGGTTCACCTTTCTTGTCTCTAAGCTTGGTATGCTAAATCTTAAGACATAATCAGTAGTTACCTATCAAAGTTTTCTAATTGTATACTTTTTCATCATTTCTTCATTCTTATTTCTGAATGATATCTGCACTTCAAATATTTTGTTCATGATCCAAGGGGGAGTATGAGAAGAAATTGACAGATGGTCAATATTAATTTGAGGAGAAGACTCACTAATTTCTGCATTTACCTTTTTAATGTCAAATTTTTGTGATGCATGATTTTAGGGGGAGTTTTACAAGTCAAAGGAGTTAGGATATGACTTCTGATTATTTCAGATCAGAACTCGTACTTTCATTGTTTTTCTGCTTTTTGTCTTTTAATTCAATGTGAATAACATTACTTTGACTTGACTTTAAGTCTTTTGCAGTTTGAGAGACGCTTACATGTTCATATCTTTATGACTTTAAGCTTAGCTTCATGAGATGTAAGATCGCACGTCAAGGTATAATCGTTTATCTTAATCTCATATATGGTTGAAAGAAGGATAACTTTCATTCATTGAAAACATGTTCTTAAATGTTCAAATCACTTTCCGATTCTTCACCAGATTTTATAATTTGAAAGTGTAATTTTCAATGTTTTCTTATTAATCTTTGAGCTTTAACTGATAAGTTAAACTATTTTGAGCATCATATGCTTCATAGGAAAACATGGGATTAGTGTGCTAGGACTTAACACAACTTCTATGGATACACGTTAACTAGTGTTTCCTACCCAAGAGGTTAATCCATAGTGATTGAGTGTGAGAAATCAAAAAGAAATGAGTGTGGGTTGTGTGATGAGATATAATGCAAAAGAGAGTTCGGTTAGAAGTAAACTGAATGTTTAAAAGAAAGAGGGTGTGAGAACAGAGTTAAAAGAATATCAGAACTCTGCACCAACTACTTTCTGAGCCGGGCAGCCACATTTCTAGTGTTTCACATTTCTTTGGTGAACATTATTGAAACAGGCAACTATCCCATGCCAACTCTTGATTAACCCCACCAGCTACACATTTTCTTCTTAAAAGGAAAATGTTTCATTTTCAAAGGGGAAGCAACACATTTACTATCTGATTTTCATTTGGAAAATCTGGATATTGAAAAGAAGGAAGTCTGCCCCACCTTCGCACTTCACTCATGCACATTGAGTCTGTGTTTAACTTACTGTTGTCTCAGTGGTTTACATAATATTGAGCCTTATAAGCAATCATCAAGTGCTTAATTCTTTCTATCACTTGCACGAACACACAAGGAATTTGTTTCTTTGTCATAACGTTTATAGAAATTACCTTTGTGGTGTTTTGATGATTGAATGGAAGCCTTGGGGGAGTGACCGTCAAAAATCTCCTTTCCAATGTGTATTCGTTACACACAGTGACTTAGTGTTATTGACAGGCATTTTAACTGATTTATTTGTTGATTCAGGTGTTACACGACTATTTTGTCTGGATTTGCAAAGATCTGGATGAATATATTTTGAATTGACGAATCAGAGGCTCTGTAAGAAAGACATTTCTTTACATAAAAGTTTTGATGAACTCGTTGCTCTTTTCATCAAAAAGGGGGAGAAGAGCTACACAACAAATGGGGAACAACACAAGTTTAGAGCAAGTATTCTGAAGACATGCTGATTTGAGAGAAATTTTCTTTGAAGATACTTTGCTACAACATTCTGAGCTAAGTCTGAAGATAATTTCTTCCCATCATCTGAAAGAGAGTTTATCTACGTATTTTGGGGAGATTGCTACTTGTTGAAGACTAAGAGGGAGATTGCATCTTCTGAGCTAAAAGAGAAGACTGGATTGCTAAATCTTTTTAGTAATGATCTTGATCCAAAGGGGGAGATTGTTAGCGCACAGATCTATTGGATTCAAGATGATCCAATCTGAAGTTCGCAATCTGAAGCTAAAGCTGGAAAGTCGACACTTAATATTAGTCTAAAGTCAGTTTGTAATAAAATGTCAAAGTTAGTTTTAGTATTTTATTATTATTCCTAAATATCTAAGTTATTAGATATTTTAGGATATTATTTAGAATTAGATATTATGTTAGTTAGTGTGTTGAGAAAGAAAAAAAAACAATCAGATTACAACACACACACTCACGTTTACTGTTCATCAGAGAGAAAAACACAGAGAGCTTCAAAAGAGAAATCTATCAATCTTGTAATCGTGGTTTGTTAATCAAACAGGTTGGTAAATCATATTTGTGTTGTTATTGATAAGAACTTTAATATATTGTGGACCGTCAGGTGTTTACTTGTGGCTTAATGAGCTTAATGACAAAAATGGCTTATTCGCGCAAACGTTTGGGATGTATACTTGTGGCTTAATGGCTTATTCGTGCAAACAAATTGGGCTTATTCGCTAAGTAGGGAAGGGGGTGTTGTCCCAATTAAGCAAAAAAAATGACACTCATACCGTTGCATACACGCCTCCTTCCCAGGCTCTAATCAAAACTCAAAACCCTAGCACCTTCCTCCCATGCCTCCTCTTCCACTATGAAACCATTTTTTCTAGCGGGTGAGACATCTTCTTCTTCATCGACACCTCCCTCTTTTCTGGCGACCCTGCTTTTGAAGTTTGAAGTTTCTGATTTCTGGCGCTTCCCTCATCGGTCTCGTCCAGATTCGTCCCACGTTTGAAGGTTTTTGAAGTTGGATTTTGATTATAGATATCGATTTTGATTCCATATGAGGCCATCTATCGATCTCGTTCAGAACATCATTCCAGATTTCGTTCCAAAGTTTGAAGGTTTGTGAAGTTTGATTTTGATTCCGTTTGAAGGTTTTGGAGCCTGTTAGTTCCAGATTTGAAGTTCGTTTTCAATTTCGTTCCAGATTTCATTTGAAGTTTATGAACATTGTTTGTTCGAGATTGTTCTAAGTTTATATTACTGTTGTTCAAGTTCAGATTGTTTATGAATTTCCACAAGTTCATATTTTTGTTGATGTTCATCTAATGAATTATGGGTAACACGATCATTTACATCATTCAGACGGTTGATTCAGTAAAAAAAGTAAACAACAATAGATTTTTATCTAGATAGACAAATTTATCTAGGCAGTCAAATTTATCCATACATAACTTAATAGAAAATTTGGTAAACATCCCCTTAGTAATAGATCTTGGGTATATAAATGGTATCAGAGGAAGGGTTCTGATCCTTCTTATAGGGGAAGAGGAAGAAGTGGAAATTCATACATTTATAAGCATACCATAAGTAAAAGAGTCATAATCTATGATTGAGTTATCTTTTCTAAGTGTCTTTTTTATTCGTTCATCAAAAAGATTGGGTAAGCCATCAATAAATTTAGCTTTCCAATAAACATTGTTACAATCTTTGATCTCAAATATTCGAGAAAGAAAGGTGTCCTTATACCAACGAAATCTGGTTAGAGTTTTACATCTAAGATTCATTAGAAGTGTTCTAATATTTTCACTATTATCAGAAAATCTTCCTATAAAATGCTCTATAATGGTCATGATAAGAGGGTAAACTGCATTTTCAGCAGTTCCACTAGTATGGGGTTCAATTTTTATTGAGGTTAAAATTTCTTCTTTTTGGGATGTGGTAATATAATTATCCCACCATCCTTTCAGTTATCCAGTAAAACCAGCTGCAATCATTTTTGCAATGTTTTTATCTGTATTTCCATTATTTTTGCAAACAGTTGAATATATTAACATACGATGTGCCATATTGTAAATATGTTTGTTAGTAAAACCATCAAGATTCCATTCATAAATACTGTAACGCCCCAAAATTTAGAATGTAATTATTTGGTTGTTGTTGGTGAAACCTTGTATTTCGGTTAAACTTTTAAGAGGAATTAATCCTAGAATGAATAGTTGATAGATCTTGACCGCCTTCGTATTGAAAAACTTCCATTTTTGGGCTCGGTACGAGGCCGACGACTGTGACCAACGATTATGTCCATGTCACAGTCGCAGTGGGCATTATCGCGGAGGAGACCTGAGTCTCGGTACATGTT
Source organism: Arctium minus (assembly GCA_954870635.1). Classification (NCBI taxonomy): domain Eukaryota; kingdom Viridiplantae; phylum Streptophyta; class Magnoliopsida; order Asterales; family Asteraceae; genus Arctium; species Arctium minus. Next base: position 70,791,074 of record OX941091.1, on the reverse strand, counting down.
TCGCGAGTATGACTGGCGATAGTGCCTAAGTCATACTCGTCGTGGCAAGGTCGCCCCCCTCAGAAGACTTATGGTACATTCGGGGCTATTGTGCCTCGCGATAGTGACAATGTCACTATCGCCTGGGCATTTTCGCCAGTGGTGAAATGGGTACTAAAACCCAGCGTGTTTTCTAAAAACTCATTTACTCCATTTGGCTTTTTGGCTGATCGATTTTCTTGGTTCAAGGAGGTAAGAAACTTCATTAACTCCTTATCTCTTCATAAATTCTTGATGATTTGGACCTAAGAGCATTTATGATAACAATATAGGTTTTTCATCTACCTATTCTATAAGACTTGCTAGTCATTTCTCAAGACTCCATCCATCTTTTCCATCTCTAAGGTTATAGGTTTAATCAAACCTACAAGGTGAGTTCTCCTTATCTTATTTTGACTTATATGTGTTTAAATATCAAATATATTGTCTTCCTAACTATTCTCTAGTATTATTTGTAATCTCTATGATTTTGACCTAACTTGCACATTTTGAGTAATTTTAGGGTTTATACCCCTTTGTATGTGGAATGTTGAATATATCTTGTATGAAGATGGAAAGTAAGTATATGTATATGTATTCATGTCTTGGGATACTTGAGGGCCCTTCTTTTGCATTCATATGATTGGTCAATATTTGGGGCTTTCATGGAAAAAGGGTGCTAGAAAGAATGATATGTGTGTAATGCAAACCGGGAACTTATATTTGTTTATCGATTGGGAATATCATGTACGGTTGCTAGGTGGTCATTATGTTTGACCACATGAAGTTGTTCAAGTGTGGAAATCTATATTTTTACCAAGAAATAGGCATGGGGTCAATGGGTAATAGTTGTGGGCTTCCAAGCCGGGCAACGACCAACGATCGTTAATTGTAATTTCTTGGGAGGGAGTGAAATCTAGGAGTAATGAGCCAATCATTACTTCATAGTGGGGCTCAAAAACATGTTTGTGTGACCTAGTCTTGTGTTCTGTCACCAACATGGGTATCAAGTCTCCCCCATTGTCACAATGTGTGTGTACGCTTCGTTAAATGTGGAACTTGTAAGTTTTGTACGAAACGGTATAGTAATTTACATTTTCGGAATTTTATACTAATAATCATTTATAAACTGTATGAACTCACTAGGCGTTCGCCTAACACTTTTCTTGAATGTGGCTTGTGTAGCAGGTCATAAGGTTTAGCGGGATGGCATGCTTTTGGGTAGAGTGCTTATTGCCGGCGACGACAACTTTTGAGAGTGCGGTCTTTTGGGAAGAGGATCATTGGAGAGAATGGGCACATAGAACCTTTTTGGAACCTGAGTGACACCTGTCTGTAATCTAGATTATAATAGTCTAGATTAGTAGGTTGTCGTGTAAGCGTCAATTGTGAAGTAGTAGACTTCTATTTGATTATTTACCCATTGTTGGGTGTTTAATTGTACTTAGATGATATGCGACATTTATCCATGTTCAAATTGGTTCAACTTTTTGACGTCATATTGCCAAAATTTCAAATTTTAATGCCTTACATTTTAGGGTGTTACAAATACACTTGCCATTATAACTATTTGTAAAAATATACTCTTGTTCTTCATGAATAACATCCATTGGAGTAGGACGATTGTTAGAATATTTATTAGAGGTAGGTTTATCAGCCCATTTAATTTTATTAATAGAATTTTCTGGAAACTTGTTATCCTGATCTTCCTCAGAGTCAAAAAATAATTTTTTTTAAAGTAGATATAGAAGATTTTGAAATAGAGAGTTTTTTAAACTTTTCTTCTAACACTAGTTCAAAATATGAGGTTGAATTTTTGATTTTAAAACCCTTTATGTCAGGAGGAGGCTGAATAGAGGGTGAGGCAAAAATATAATTTTTTGAAGACTTAAATTCATGTTCTCTTCCTTCTTTTGTTACTTGAATAATAGAAAGTTTGTTTAGAATATCATTCATACTTTCTTTTAGGGAATTTAATTCTTCCCCTAAAATGATAAGGTACAAGTTTGTGTAATTTTATTTTTCTAAAAGTTCCTTTATATGTTGAATTGTTACATGTAAAACTTTATCATTTATAAGTTTTGAAAAAGCTAAATATGTTATAGTAACATTATTTTTTTTCAGTTGAAAAAGCAGCTTGTGGAGGATAAACAGTATTCTGAATTGCTCTTGTATTCATGATTTTATAATTCCTTTCTATGACATCAATATGGTTTTTAATATAATTATTTATAAACCAAGGAATATGCCTGAAATTTTTGTTTTCTTTTTCACAAAACTCCAAGAAATTGTTGGCTAAAATTTTTATTTCAGCATCAGTAAAACTTTTAAAGTACCATTTTTTAAAAAGAATCCAATTTGGATTTGTTTCAAAATCAGTAGCAATTGTTTTTCTGGCTGGAGAGCCTTTTGAGAAATCAATTTTTTCGGACATATTAAACAAAATTTAAATTTGACATTGTGTCAGTTTCTATTATCTTGTGTATATTGCTTTCATTAACAATGCCATTTCTATGAATGCTTAATTCTTCAACTGGGTCTAAAGAGTTTTGAGATCTTTCATCTTCTCTTATGCCTTCTCTTATATAAGAGGTAGAAGCTCTAGCAGATTGTTGGTCAACTATATAATCTAGAGGAGAGAAATGAGATCTTGTAGATCTTGATTTGGAAAAATTACTTGGAGAAAATAATTATCTCTGATTTTCATTGAATTGTATTTGAACAATTCCTTCATTAGATTGTATAACATTTCTCAAATCACTTTGTACAACAGGATTTCTATGAATATCCTGAGTAATTGTCTAGTTGTCTGGGAAAACAATTTCTTCCCATTTTATAGGTCTTCGAGTAGTAATAATAGACCTACTGAAATTCATTTCTATTAAAATAGTTTCATTTTTCTCTTTACCTACCTTTTTGCATATAGGGTTTAAAATGTAGAGAGGTTTGTAATATATACGATAACAAATACATATGACTTCTGTTCCAGGAGTGTAATTATAACCATTTGTCTTAACATTTAAGGTTAAGGCATCAAGTAAATTAATATAAGATAAAGATAAACATAGATTAGGATAAACATCAAAATAGACTGGTCCTTGGGCCAGGCTTGATTGGATAATTCCCATAAGGGATTGTTTCCAATTCATATTTCGACCATCACGCAAAGCTGCAAGAAAACTTTCTGGTAACCCTTCAAGGGTTAATTGTCTAAAAGCAATTTGGACAAGTCCTATATGTAAGAATTTATGAGTCCTTATACAAGGAGAGATATCAGATTTGTTTAACAATCTAATAATCATTTCATCATTATGTAAAGGGATAGAAGAATCAGTAGCCTTAACTATCTGTTTTAAACCTATTTTTTCAAAGGTTCCTAATTTGTAAATGAATCTGGGTTCTACTTTTGGAATAGTCCATTTGTTTAATAAATCAAGATTCTGAGGAATATCATATTCCTCAGTAGTACTGTTTTGAACCGTATTATTTCCCATTCTGAAAAGATTCATATAGAAATTTTTCTAAAAATACTTGTATTAAAACATAGATTCTTATTTTAGAATTACACAATAACATGGCTCTCATACCATTTATATACCCAAGATCTATTACTAAGTCTAAAAGCCACCATTTAACACCTTCAAAATGTTGACAAGAAAACCCTATGAACGGCTCTATTGGCCTTGATAAACATAGATTAGGATAAACATCAAAATAGACTGGTCCTTGGGCCAGACTTGATTGGATAATTCCCATAAGGGATTGTTTCCAATACATATTTCGACCATCACGCAAAGCTGCAAGAAAAATTTCTGGTAACCCTTCAAGGGTTAATGGTCTAAAAGCAATTTGGACAAGCCCTATATGTAAGAATTTATGAGTCCTTATAAAAGGAGAGATATCAGATTTGTTTAACAATCTAATAATCATTTCATCATTATGTAAAGGGATAGAAGACTCAGTAGTCATAATGTAACACCCGTAATTTTCGTAAGTAAATGTCACCCGGACATTTCTATGACTTGTAAATAGTGGGGTTTTGTTGGGTAATGCATTGTTTAAGGTCCCCTAGAGTATCAGGAGTGTTGGCATTGAAAAAGTCGTGTTTCGGGGCTCGGTATATGCCGACGACTATGCCAAGCGACTATGACAGTGTCACTGTCGCCTGGAAAAGTCGCAGGAGGAGGACCACTCTCGGTACACCTTGTGAGACAATGCCCCGCGATATTGACATGGTCATAGTCTCATGGGCAATGTTTCAGCCAATCTTCTCATTTCCCATTTCTACCCCATTCCATTTCTCTCCCAAAACGTTTCCCTTTCTTCCCACACAAACCCTAATCTGTTTTAAACCTATTTTTTCAAAGGTTCCTAATTTGTAAATGAATTTGGGTTCTACTTTTGGAATAGTCCATTTGTTTAATAAATCAAGATTATGAGGAATATCATATTCCTCAGTAGTACTGTTTTGAACCGTATTATTTCCCATTCTGAAAAGATTCATATAGAAATTTTTCTAAAAAGACTTGTATTAAAACATATATTGTTAATTTACAAATACACAAAAACATGGCTCTGATACCATTTATATACCCAAGATCTATTCCTAAGTCTAAAAGTCACCATTTAACACCTTCAAAATTTGACTAGAAAACCCTATGAATGACTTTACTGGCCTTGAGGGGGTAAATCAACCATGAAGTTGGCACTCGACTATAGACTTAGAAAATAGAATTATGAAGTATAAATAATATATCCATGTAAATCTGTAGTTGTAAAAATAACAAGTATGTTTTAACACAAAATCTTAATTTAGCCTATCATTTAGGTTGATAGAATGATACAATAATAGAAATATAGAATTAAGAAGAACAACAATAATACTTACAAAAGCTCTTTAAGAACCTGATCCAAATGCTTTTATTATCCCCAAAAGATGCATGCAAACTGTTTACAAACTGGAAATTTAGAGAGAAAGAGAAAAGATAAAAAGATGTGTGCCTAAACCAAGGAAAGAGAGCTCCTTAAAAAGGAAAATAAGGAACAAGAGGACAAACTAAAAAAAAGAAAATAAAAACCAAGCAAACAAACAACTTTTTTAAAAGGAAACAGGAAGATTCCCTGATAAACGCATATAATGCAGAAAGTAAAAGTATTTGTCGGTCATGATTGCAACAGAGAAGATTCTCTTACTGCTGGCAGTCTCAATTATTTAATGTTATATTTCAGCGAGTCTTTCAAAGTTTGTAGAGCATCGTCTAGGGAAAAACCAATTTGGTCTTCGTTAGGATCTTGAGCTTCCTGAGTTATCTGGTCAGATGCCATGGAGATATCGGATTTAGAGTTTGATCCTCCTATGTTTTTATACAAGTCTTTCTTTATATCTGCAATGTACAGATCAATTATCTCTGCTTTTGAATGAGTCTCAAAATATTTCTGAGAAATCTTCTGGAAATGACCGAGTTCAAGAGTATCCTTCTTCTCTTCATCTTTCTGTTGCTTATAGAACTCGACCTTTTTGACGATTTTAATCATTAACTCATCCCCATATGGTTTCTTTGTGTCTGGATCTTCTCGAGATAATTTATCCCAAAACTTTGTGAGATTTTTTCTCTTCAGGCAAGATGCCATAATCTCTGTATAGCCGAAAATTGGCTTCCATTTCCAAATCCAGGGAATTCCGAATTCAATAAAGAACTAACAAGTATTTTGACCCTCAATAATATTTTGGGTTTTGCAGTTATAAACTTTTGGTGAGCAAAAAACCCATTGTTTTAAATAAAGTTTTAAATCATCCGGAAGAATGTCTCCCGTAGTGCCAAATGTTTTCCACCAATTGAAAAACCAGTTTGGGACAGGTGAGTGAAAACAGTTTTCACAAATTTTCAAGAACCAAGAATGTTTCTTGTTTTCATTCTCATATAAAAAAAATATTTTTGAAACTTGAGATATAAGCCTAGTAATTGAATTTAAAATTACACTTATGAAGTAGAGAAAATCATTCTCTTTCAGCTAATGGAGATATACCCCATTCTTCAAAAGATATAATCATTTTGATAATGAATTTTGAGAAATTATAAATTTATGTCCTATTCGAAGGAGAAAAATGAGTAATTTGTACAGAATTTGTAGAAATTAAAAGACCCTCATAGAATTATCTTTGTTTTAAAGATCCATGGATATAACAAGACTTATTAAGATATCTTTCCAAAATTATTTCTGGATTATTTTTCCGCTGACTATTATTTTCTTCAATAAGGAGTATAACTTATTTAAATTCAGTTTCATAAAATTGGGAGTTAAAATTATATTCCTTGCTAATATTAGCATATGAAGAAGCATCAATTTTTTCTTTTTCCTTAATATAATTTAGATATTCTTTCTGAAGAGGATGATCTTAAGGGAGAGAAGTACCTATAAGGTTTTTTAATGGATCACTAGGATTAGCTATGTTTTGAGCTATTAACTTCTTTTTTCCCATCTGGATTTCATAATTTGTGGTGGAATTTCCACTTCTTCCTCTTCCCCTATAAGAAGGATCAGAACCCCTTCCTCTGGCAGTAGCTACTTTGAGTGGATGTAATCATGAAAAATATTCACGAGTTAAAAAATCAGGCAGATGATTTTCTGTACCTTTTTTGTAAATAATAGTAAAATCAAAAGGGGCTAAATGAGCTTGCCATCTAGCAAACATTTGTTTAGAAACATCATGTTTAAAATCTTTTTGGAACATATATTTAGCAAATATGCAATCAGTTTTTATAATAAATGTTTTATTATAAAGATCATCTTGGAATTTTAGGACGCATTTTACAATGGCAAATAGTTCTTTTGCTATAGTAGCATATTTTTTTGAGCATCATTCCATTTACCAGAATGCTATCTTACAAGAATTTCTTGTTTTGTTTGGGGGTCAATTTGTTTTAAAATACCCCCAAATCCTATTTCTGAAGCATCAGTTTCAATGATCTTTTCCCAAAGAGGATTTGCTAGCATTAAGCAAGGGATATTTTTAACCTTATTTTTTATATTCTTAACAGCTTGAGTATGATCTTCGGTCCAAGGACCACTCTTCTTTTTTAGTCTATCATAAAGAATAGAAGTATCATTACTTAGGTTTTCTATATAAGCCGAAATATAATTTAGGCTACCTAGAAATCTTTGTAATTGAGTTCTATCAAAAATTTGATCAGGGAATTTAGAACTAAATTCCATACATCGTTGGATAGGAATGATTCTTCCTTTCTCAATATTGTGACCTAAAAACCTGACCTTAGGTTGGAAAAGAGACATTTTTGGTTTTGAAATGACTAAACCATTTTGTATAACTGTTTTTTTAAAGAGATCAAGGTGTCTAAAATGGCTTTCTATATCCATTGAAAAAACCAAAATATCATCTATATAGACAATTATGAAGTAACTATATGGATAAAAAATATCGTTCATAATTTGTTGAAATTCAGACGAAACTTTTTTTAATCCAAAAGGCATGACCGTCCATTTATAATGTCCTATATGGACATTAAAAGCAGTTATATACATATCAGCTTCTTTAAATTGGATTTGCCAATATCCAGATTTCAAATCAAGTTTTGAAAATATTAAGGCTTTAAATAATCTGTCAAGTAAGTTTTTTTTTATTTGGGATCAGATGTCTAATCCATTTTAAGACTTTGTTTAGCAGTTTGTAATTAATCACAAAAAGAGGAACCCCTCTTTCTTGTTCAGAATGTTTATTAACATAAAAAGTCGTCCAAGACCATGAAGATTTTGAAGGTTTAATAAGATCTTTCTCTAACAAAGAAGCTATTTCTTTTTTACAATGATCTATATACTCGACATTCATTTGACAAGGTCTAGCTTTGGTTGGAATATTCTTTTCTAAAAAATCTTCCTCATAGGGAAGTGAAACAACATGTTTCTTTCTATCCCAAAAAGCATTTGGATGATCATTACAGATTTCAAGAGAAAATTTGTTAGTAATATAATCAATTTTTTATTTAAGAATGGGGTTTGAAAGCTTTTCTTCAATGGTGAAGAAGCTTAACTCTTGTTTTAAAGAGCATAGTTGAAAATTCTTTCTATCAATTTTTTTCTTGAAGTTCATTTAAAAACTTTTTTTACAGGTCTATTTATAAAATCAAACCTTAGAGTTTTTCCTTTAAAAAACCCTGCTAATCCTTTTTTTTTATCAATTTGTTGTAAATGATATATGGCGTATATGAAAGGAAGACCAAGAATAAGTTGGCTAGAAATATCTTTTGCTAACAAAAAACTCATAGGAATAAAATTTCTCACTTTACTAATATAAGCCTTAGGAAGCTTATATTTGATAGAGTGAATTGTGGATTTGGTCCCTGTGGTTTTGTGATTTCTTTGATCATGATCCTCATTCTATGTTTATTGTGGATATAGTCCCTATGGTATGGAATATATTGTGGCTATGGCCCCTAAAACTAACACCATTAACTTTTAAGGGTTAAAGGCCTCATGTGCCTTGCACACTATGGGCATAATAGTCATTTACGTTTTCCCTTTTAATTTATTCTATACATCTTTAAAACAAAATACTAAATTGTGGATTTGGTCCATATGCATCACTCATCATTTTAAAACGCATTTATCATTTCTCTTAATTTTTTTTCATCCTATCTTCATTGTCAAAGTACAAGAAAATTTAATTTATTAAAGTGCAAAAAAACATTACTTGCATTTAAAAATGACAATTGTTTAAACCCAACACTACATCCCAAAAAAGACAACCTATCAAAATAACAATTGTTTAAACCAATATTACATTCCATTATGTAATTTTATCGGCAACGCCATATAGATGACAAAATGTGGGTATGAGCTATAAAAAGCTTATGGGCCAAGATTTTATAGAAGTGGACACCTATTGAGTTTTATTAGTTCAAAATCAATAAAGCAAAGAGATACAAGTTGCTTACTGTTCAACAAACAAGAATTCAAGAAAAATATTGTCAGCCAGTCTCATCACCTTATTATCAACATAAAGAGGACCAGAAATAAGAGAGACTTGATATATATTCATAAATAAAATAGTGGTATGTGAAGCAACATTCAAAAACTTAACACCACCATCACAAAAGCAATTATACTATTTATATATATATATATATATATATATATATATATATATATATATATAAAACCATCAAAGAAAAGTAAACAATAGTGAAATCACAGTTGAGATCTTCTTTAATCTATTTTATTTACTTTTTGATGTACATTTATTTGGTGTGTATTTGAAGGTGATTTGGTTGCAAATTGATTGGTGTGATGATTTATTTACCCATCTATTTTGATAGGTTGTGTTTTTTAAGTTGTAGTGTTGGATTCAAATAATTGTTATTTTTAAATGCAAGTAGTTTTTTTACACTTTAACAAATAAAATTTTCTTGTACTTTGACAATGAAAATAGGATGAAAAAAAATTAAGAGAGATGATAAATGTGTTTTAAAGATGATGAGTGATGCATAGGGACCAAATCCACAATTTAGCATTTTTTGTTTTAAAAATGTATAGAATAAATTAAAAGGGAAAAGGAAAATGACTATTATGCCCATAATGTGCAAGGCACATGAGGCCTTTAATCCTTAAAAGTTAAGGGTGTTAGTTTTAGGGACCCTAGCCACAATATATTGCATACCACATGGACTATATCCACAATAAACATAGAATGAGGACCATGGTAAAAAAAATCACAAAACCACAAGGACCAAATCCACAATTCACTCTATTTGATATTAAGAGATCCTCCTCGAGCATGGGAGAGAGAATGAGAAGGTTTTTGAAAATATCTTGTAGGAATCAAACCTTCCTGAATAATATTTAAATCAGCTCCGCTGTCAATCATGACAATAAACTCTTTTTGAAAAGTTCTCTCTATAAGAAGAGTGATTTTACTATACCATTTTTGAGAAACAACCATATTTAATATAGGGAGATGGTTATTTTCTGAGTTATGGGCTTCATCATGAATTTCATCATCACTTTGATCAATAGTTAATATATAACAATGAATATTAATGAGGGTATAATTGGAATAATCACAAAAACTGCTCATAATCTACTCTAAGTAACTTATCAAAAAGCTAGCTTATGTCCATCCAAACATGTACCCAGAAAATAAGCTAGCTTATAAGCTACCTTATTTTTGCCAAATGATTCCTTAGAGATTAAGCATTAGACAACTAGAAAGATTATCATTTGTAGCAACTTTTTAGAGAGAGACAGTTGAGAATTCTAGAGAGAGAAAACTTGGAATTCTTATGTAGCCTCTAGAATTGTTCTTGATCAATGAATTCAATGTTGTTTACCTAATAGATCTGGAGTTTAACAATTGGTATCAGAGCATTGGAAAATTAAATTTGTGCACAATTCATCAAAATTTATCAAGATTTAAAGAAAATTGAAGAAAATCTCTATTTTTTGAAAATTTGAAGAACACACATGGGTTATGTGATTTGTGTGTGTTTTTGGATTCAATTTTGTTTGCAAAGTATTTCTCCTTCATTTTAAAAAAATCTGCATCAAAAGATTCTAAAAAACGCATCAAAATTGAAGGAATTTGAAGTTTTTGTGAAATTTGGTGTTCTTGAAAAAATGTTCGCTGTAAAAACATTTGAAGTTTGATTTTGAGATTTAATGATGATTTGATTAGTTTTTGTGCGAATTTGTTTCTAAAAACACTTTTTAGACATTAATTGATCAATGATTTTGAGTTTCAATCCATAAATTTTATTTTCGAAATTTTTGATGTTCATAGTGTTATTCGTGTTCTTGAGCAAAAAGGTTCCAATCTGAGTTTTTTGATCCAAATTTTTAATGAGTTGTTTTTAAAATTGTGTTTTTGATTGATTTTGATCTACAACTTAGTATTTGACATTTGTTTTAGTGACTTTTTTTTGTTTTGCAGGTGATCTCACACCACAAGTTTACGAGAAACTGTTTCTATTCAAACTTGACGCAAGTTTGATACTTCAAATTGACTCTTGCGACAAGTAGCTATTATCACATGCTTCATTAAATTCACTACTTACGACAACCAACTTCACACAAGCCATTCACTTATAACTTGACGCAAGCCTTGCAAATCTAGTTGACTCAAGCCTCACATAAACTTGTCGTATACAAAGTCTAAGGCTTCATAATCTGCAGGAACTTATCGCAAGTCAAGGCTCACGTCAAAAACACTTATCGTAAGCCAAAGGAATTTGTAGGTTCTACTTATCGTAAGCCAAAGCTCACGACAAGCAACTAGACACATCTTATTTCATTCCACTTGACCCAAGGATATTGACATAATAGTGACATACACAGACACTTCTGGTGTCAAACGAATTAGGACGGCCAAGTCTAAAGATTTTTCGGCTTCATGGGTCTGGAAAAACCCCATTAATGACAATCAAGCAAAAGATGAGGAATCAGAGTCACTAGAAGATCAGCCTGAAACGAGAGTTTTGGACACCAACGATCAATCTGTCGATGAACATGCAGATTTAAGGGAACAACCACTTAAAACGCCATTTCCAGTTCATCCAAGCAGGTTAAGACGGCTACAACAAGCTCAGCTCAGTTGGTTACGACAAGTACAAATCACAACTTGAATGCTCACGACAAGTTTCGACATTTTCAATCGATTTTCGGAACTACTCGGTTTCGATTTTGGATGGTTTCCTTGTGTTCTAATCGATCAAAAAGCTTAAAGAAAGACTCCTGGAACTTAAAGAAACATATCAATCGAAGTAACAGAAGCTTACGAAGTGTTTTCGAAAAATTTTCGGTTTTTCGGTTTCAAATTTCGAGAGTTTGAGACATTGTTTTGTGGTTTAATCAATTGAGGGAGCTTAAGGGAGCATATACGAAGAGTTTTGGTTGAAAAAGAAGATCCCATAACCACTTTTTGCAAGTCTGTCGAGAGAAACAAGACAATGAACAGTAACTTAACGGAATTCCGTTAGTTCCGTTAAGTTTGTGACAACTTTCATCCTAATTCCGTTAAGTGTTGTTACTGTTCCGTTAGTGTTGTTAAGAGTTTAACATTTTTAGTCCTTTTAATGTTGTTCTCAGTTAGTTTCGTTAGAGTCATCTTGTTAACTGTCCGTTAGGTTTTTTCGTTAAATTTCTTACATTTTTAGTCCTTCAGTTAGTCTTTCCGTTGTCTGTTAGATAGTTTAAAGTTTGACACTTTTGGTCCTTGTAGTTATAGTGTAAGATTTTTACAGTTTTGGTCCTATAGTTGGTAGTTTCATCTTTTGTCAATTTCAGTTCTTGTAATTTCTAGGTTAGTATTCTTTACACTTTAAGTCCCTAGATTTTTTATTTTTTGAGTTTTTGTCACTTTTAGACCTCGTTTTTCGTCATAGTTTCATATTTTGTCGGTTTTAGTCCCAAAATTTTGTATTATTTTTTTTTTCATATTTGTTTGGGTAAAAATTCCAACAGTCTATCGTCGTACGACCAGTGATAACCGACGCCCTTCTTTTAAGGCGACCTTGATTAAAATGAACAAATATCCGTCCGACAAAGTTAGTCGTACAACATGATTTCAGTTACTAACCTGTGACATACGTTATGTCATGTTTAATGCAGGATTCAAGAGACATTCATGACCAAATATTGTAACGGTTGCCATCATCAAGAACAACGGACATAACGGTCGCTATCATCAATATCAAACGGTTATTCTATTAAAGATACGCATTCAAGACTTATCAACGGAAAATTAGAGTATAAATATGAAGATGGAACCTCACATTCGGACATCTGATTCTCAGACCTTACAAGCTCACAAATTACATTCTCAATCTTGATCAGTTTCTCTCGAAGTTCATAAGATCCATTACCGTTTGTGGTACGACGCACGACCGAAGTCTAATTACACACGACGCACGACCGACTTTACTTTATTGTATTGTTTTACATTGTATTACACTTATAACATTTGTTATCAAGGACGACGTCCCTGATTGACGTCCATAGTGCATGACGATTCACACTCGTCCGCGGTTTTTACCCATTTTTGGGGTTTTCCGCGTCACCAATTCTCTCGTCTCATTTACTTTATTTTTGTTATAGTCGTACGATTATTGTCGTTACTTTATTTAGTTGGATCAAGCTCCACATTTACGTTAAATTTTTCTTGAGAGATTTTTGGCATAAACAGTTTGGCGCCCACCGTGTTACTAACGTTTTTCCTTCGAGTGTTTCTCTTTTATTCATTCAGGAGAATGTCATTCCAAGGAACTCAAGATCATGTTGTGGCCCAAATGAACATGGAGCTGACTGCTGCTCGTGCCCGTATTAACGCCCTAACCGCCTAGGCTCGACAGGCGGCTGAAACCATCGAGCATCTAAGAAACCAGGGTGGAAACAATGTGACGGGGACTACGAATGTTTATACCGGTGCTTGGAACGTACCCCCTCCATTACGTAATTACCCTCGTCTACCACCAGTTAATCCTACGACCTTCGTAATCCCAACCATGCCTATGACTTCTATGCCATTCAATGGATATGCCTCTGATTCATCACAACCAACTAACTTCAACGGATCAGGTTATGTTCCATTGGGTGTCTCTGGGGGTATCCTAATGGATCTCGTTGCGCAACGGTTGAAACTTCTGGAAGAACAGAATGAGCGTGTCTTGTCGATGCGGGCCAAATTGCCGGAGGCAGCAGTTCCAGTTGATGTCGAGCCACGCACAGGATTTCAAGCATCGCCGTTTGTCGATGAGATCGCATTGGTAGACGTCCCAAAGAAGTATAGCATCCCGACCTTCACCCCGAAATATTCAGGTGTCACTGATCCGACAGAACATGTTGCCCAATACAAACAACTTATGTGGACTGTTTCGATACCGTATCAGTTTCAAGAGGTCAGTATGTGCAAAAGTTTTGGAGCGACCTTAACTGGAGCAGCGTTACAATGGTTGATCAATCTCAAACCCAAAACCATCGGGTCTTTTGCAGAATTGGTGAACCAATTTACTCAACAATTCGCCAGCAGCCGAAAAATGGAAAAACAGACGAGCGACCTTTATTATGTCGTACAGAAAAATGGAGAGTCCATCCGGGATTATTTTAACCGTTTCAATGCAGGAATGATCGGTATCCGAAATTGCGACGTAAAAACAGCCATTGAGGCATACAAACGGGGTCTGGATGATAGTTCAGGGTTATATCTTGACCTTACGAAATATCCTCCAGAAACCTTTGAAGACGTACGAGCAAGGACGCTTGCCCCATATGAGGGTCGAGGATGACCTCGTTTTCAGAAACAAACATTCAAACGACAGGAAAGGTCTAGGTGTTAAAAAGCCAGACTTCAAACTGAAATCGACCGGTCGATCAGAGCCTGCCTGACAGATTTCAAACGTCAGATTCGAAAAGAAAGGGTCGTCGCGTCCCTGAAACAACTCCAGCAGAACATTCGTTGGCCAAAGAAAAGCGATAAGGACAGTGATAAGAAAGACAAAACAAAATGGTGCGATTTCCATGATGACTTCGGTCATGTAACAGATGATTGCATCGCCCTGAAGAAAGAATTGTCCTGGCTTAACTCGAAAGGCTATTTGCAAGAATTGACAGAAAAGAAGGACGTGTGTCCCACATCCCCAGAGCATGCTAAGGTGATTAATTGTATCACCGGAGGTTCTGATGTTTGTGGGACTACATATTCAGCTGCCAAGAGACATGCTAGTCGCGGTCCCGACGACCGACCAATTCCAAAGGAGGCAAGACCTAAGGAAGACGCAGAATTAGAAGCTATGCCCTTGACGTTCGACCAATCAGATCTCGATGACGTACATCAAAAACATCATGATGGATTAATTATCCAATTGAGCATTGGAAATTGCCTGACAAAGAGGATACTCGTCGACGGAGGTAGTTCCGCTAACATTATCTTTTTTGATGCAGTGAAAGCTATGGGGATCAACAAATCCGAGATTATTCGACGCTCGAATACACTCGTTGGATTTAACGGAGGAGCGACAAATACCATGGGAGAAATCACACTACCAGTATATGCTAAAGGAATCAACAAGCAGACGAAGTTCAACGTCGTCGACTGTTCATCAGCTTATAACGTTATCCTTGGGCGACCATGGATCCACGACATGAAAGCCGTACCCTCGACGTACCACCAAACCTTGAAATTCCCTACGCAATGGGGAGTACAGAAGATCAAAGGCGAAAGAAAAGTCTCTAGGGAATGTTACAAAGTCTCTTTGAAGCCCCCGAAGCAGACAATATAGCAATTACAGAACCAGGACATTCCTGGGACTGACGACGATTATCGCTTGGAAGCTGTCGTCCTAAACCAGGATAAGCCTGATCAGATGGTCTACATAGGTTCGACACTGGATCCATCCTTCAAAGATAGACTAATTTCTTTTTTGCAGGATCATTATGATTGCTTCACATGGACGCACGAAGACATGGTGGGTATCGATCCGAGTATTATTTCTCATAAACTCAACGTCGATCCATCCTTCAAACCCGTTCAACAGAAAAGACAAAAATTTGCTCCTGAAAGAAATAAAGTCATCAACGACGAAGTTGATAATTTGCTTAAAACATGAAAGATACGAGAAGTTAAATATCCAGATTGGCTCGCCAATGTTGTTGTTGTCCAAAAGAAGAATGGCAAATGGAGAGTATGCATTGATTTCACAGATCTTAACAAGGCCTGTCCAAAAGATCCATTTCCATTACCACACATTGATTCTATGGTCGACGCTACAGCTGGACATGAATTTCTCACATTCATGGATGCATATTCTGGATATAATCAGATATTGATGCATTCCGATGATCAGGAAAAAAACGACTTTCATGACAGATAAAGGTATTTATTGTTATAAAGTAATGCCTTTTGGTCTTAAGAATGCAGGTTCGACGTATCAACGGTTGGTGAATATGATGTTCAAAGAACATTTGGGTGACACTATGGAGGTATACATCGATGACATGCTTGTCAAATCGAAACATATGGATGATCATATAGGACATTTGAAGCAGTCGTTCGACATTTTGCGCGAATACAAAATGAAGTTGAATCCGACAAAATGTTCTTTTGGAGTTCAAGCTGGTAAATTTCTCGGTTATATGGTCACACGACGAGGAATCAAGGCTAATCCGGACCAAATCAAAGCAATTATCGAGCTAAAATTGCCCAGAAATTTTAAAGAAGTCCAACGTCTAACAGGACGTGTAGCAGCATTAAATAGGTTCATCTCTCGGTCGTCCGACAGATGTCATCTATTCTACAATGTCCTGCGGAAAAATAAAGAATTTGAATGGACTGATAAGCACGAGGAGGCGTTGAAAAAACTCAAGGAGTACATGACATCACCTCCCTTCCTCTCCAAACCTGAGAAAGGTGAAATTCTTCAACTTTATCTAGCCGTCAGTACTAATTCAGTGAGTGCAGTCCTTGTACGAGAAATCGACGGACGACAATTGCCAATCTACTATGTAAGTAAAACTCTATTATACGCTGAAACCAGGTACTCGTCTATAGAAAAACTCTTGCTTTCGTTAGTCATGACCGCCAAGAAGTTACGCCATTATTTTGAATCGCATCCTATAACTGTTGTAACTAACTTTCCATTAATGTCTGTGTTAAGAAAACCCGAATTAACAGGACGATTAGCTAAATGGAGCATCTACCTCAGTAATTATGATCTGGATTTCGAGCCCAAAACGACGATCAAATCACAGGTCTTGGCAGATTTTGTTACAGATTTCAGTCCAGAACTAGAGGAAATGGCGACGTCCAATGAGTTAATTGTGGCGACTTTGCATGACACCGCTTGGATACTCAACGTCGATGGTTCGTCGAACGCACGAGGGACAGGGCTGGGTGTCGTCCTACAGTCCCCACAAGGGGGCAAAATAGTGTACTCCATACGGTGCGACTTCAAGGCAACAAATAATGAGGCAGAATACGAAGCATTGATTGCAGGAATGAAAATTGCTCATAACTTGGGGGCAACATATCTACATGTTCGGAGCGACTCATCTCTAGTTGTTAACCAAGTTAATGGAGAATTTGCCGCAAAAGATTCAAGGATGATTGCCTATTATAAAATAGTAAAAGAACAAGCAAAGAAGTTCAGTCGCTTCATAGTGGAGCAGGTACCAAGAGATCAAAACACTCCAGCTGACGCATTAGCCAATTTGGGATCAGCACTTAGTCAAACGACATTCGACAATATCCCAATAGTCCACCTTGCAACACCAACTATCAAAGACGACGATAATAGTTTGGTCGTGCCAATTGAAGAAGAAAATTCTTGGCAGATGACATTAAAAATTATCTAGAGAACGATCAATTGCCTGATGACAGAATGGAAGCAAGAAAGGTCAGGTTTAAAGCATCAAGGTACGTCGTGGTAAGAGGACAATTATATCGAAGATCTTCAACTGGTTTGAATCTACGATGTATTACCAACAAGATGCAAGTCCAAACAATCTTACAAGACATGCACGACGGTGAATGCGGAAATCACTCAGGAAGTCGCAGTCTAGCCAACATGATATCTCGACAAGGTTATTATTGGCCGACACTAAGACAAGATGCGATCAGGTATGTACAATCGTGCGACGCATGTCAACGACTCGCAGGTATGTCCCATAAACCATCTGAACCCTTACACTCGACTTTAGTCCCATGGCCCTTTATGAAATGGGGAATGGATATCGTCGAAAAACTACCACCTGCCCCCGGGCAAAAGGTATTTCTTCTAGTTTTAACAGATCATTTCTCTAAATGGATAGAAGCAACAACTTTTTCTCAGGTTCGGGATAAAGAAGTCGTTTCTTTTATCCAAACTAACATCATTTGCAGGTTTGGAATTTCGTCCGAAATAACGTGCGACAATGGGTCACAATTCATCAGTGATCGGACGCGAAAATTTTGTGAAGAAAGGAATATTAAGTTAGTAACGTCGACACCTCGATACCCACAGTCGAATGGTCTTGCTGAGTCAAGTAATAAAACTATCATCAATTCGATCAAGAAAAGACTCAAAGCTTCCAAAGGAAAGTGGGTAGAAGAATTACCCTCCGTTTTATGGGCCAATCGTACGACACCACGTACGTCCACAGGACAAACCCCCTTTTCATTAGTCTATGGATGTGAAGTCGTGTTACCGATTGAAGTACGACTACCGACTTCGAGACATACGTCCGTCGAGCATAACTTGGTAGACCTAAGTTATGACCTCGATGCTTTAGAGGAACTTAGAGAAATAGCACACATCCGCATGGCATCGCAGAAACAAGCGGTCGAGCGACATTTCAACAAAAATGTCCAAATCAAAGTTTTTCAAGAAGGCGACTATGTCTTGCGACGAGTGTTCCAGAACACTCAAGAACTCAACGCAGGTAAACTTTCCACTAAGTGGGAAGGCCCTTATCAAATCTCTGGCATTGTGGGTAAAGGGGCTTATAAAATCCAGACCCTTGATGGTCGAGATATCCCACGAAGTTGGAATACAGTTCATTTAAAGAGGTATTTCTTTTAAATTTTGAATTCGTTTCCTTGGATTATTTCTTAAAAAGATTACTAACTTAAGCATCGAAGGGTCGTTGGTCAAATCAACGACCACCCCGCTTATGTTGTTCTTCGCAGGGACGCACGACTTAGCTAAGATTTTCATGTCAAGAAATACTCATACGATCGCATGTATATGGTTGGTCGTAATTGTTGATAAAGGTTAAATTTTTATACCTAACTCCCAATATATATATATTCGAAAATCATTATTGCAATTGCACTTGTTCGATCGTAAAACTCAGTTGATTTTATGATGGTTTGGTCGAATGTATGACATACTGCGCTTATATTTTAAAATTGTTCGATGTACAAAAGAAACTTTGTCATTAAAAGAGAAAATTACAAAGTTAAGGGACGACCATAGATGGCCGACCCCTAGAGAATAAATCTGAAAAGTTAAGAGGGAGGAACGTCAGACTGTTCCTGCACGACATCAGTCTCTACTGCTGCCGCCTCTTCTCGACCGTCACTTCCCTCTAATTCATCATCTTCGTCAAGGTCCCTTTCGGTTCCCACGGTGTCAAGATAAGTTTTGTGCTCTTCAGCGGCCGACGCCATAGGATTTTTCCCAGTCAAATGACGCCTCATCAAGGCAGCCCGAGCCGTGAAGCGAGAAAAGGCTTCGATTTGCCTATTCTCAGTCTCCAGGTCCTTGACGTCGCCTTCCAGCTCATCGACCCTCTTTTTGAGGGACGCGACTTCATCAGCAGAAGTAGCAGCAACAGTGGTGGCTTTAATCTTCTCGACCTCCAATTTGGTCGACGACGCCTCAAGCTCAAGGATATGATCCCTAAGCTTAACCTTCTCACGATCCGAAATCTCTAGTAGACTTCGGGTATCGGAGAGCTCAGACTTAAGGCCCTCGACCTTTGTCTTATCAGACTCGACCGCCTTCAGGGCAATCATCTCCCTCTCAAGAGCCTCGTCAACCCTTTTCTTGACCTCAGGGAAGGACGTCCTGAGACCTTCCATCTGAGCATAGAAGCTCAGACAGGCCTGGAAAGCCTGCACGACATCAAAGAAAGGGTTAATAAAAAGAAATATAATGAAGGGAGTAAGAAATAAGTAAGACGTACCATGAAGGAGAGACCAGCGGCGTGTGCCCCCGTGTCCTCAACTCGAGACTCCTTATATCGGTCATAGAATGTCGGGAGGAGGAATTTTCCTAAATGTGGAAAAATGATGTCCCTCTCAAGGACGTCATTAACCATAAAATCAGATGGGAGAGTGACTTTGAATGTCGTCTCTCCCACTTTCTCTTTATTCTTCTCCTCGCCCTTAGAAGAGGAAGAAGGTTCATGAAAGGGCATGTCAACGCCCGACATCCCCGACATTGGGACATCCTTCGTCACCTGAGTCGAGCCTCCAAGCTCGACCCCAGCGGCGGTTCCTTTCGACGGTGTCGTCCCTGCAAGGGACGACATAGCAGCGTCACCCGTCTTCTTAGGTGAGGACCGAGGCTTTCCTTGGACGCGTCTGAGATCTACACCCGTAGAAGGGGCAGATCTCTTCCTGGATTTTTCCCTTCCTTGACGAGCAAGATCTAGTTGTTCGACTCGCTTAAGGGCAGACGACTTCACAACTGCGTCTTCTGAATGAAGAGAGCAAGTTAAAAAAGAAATGACGTGCGATGTAAAGGTACAAAATACTGTCAAGCGACTTACCGGTCATCTCTTCTTCTTTCTCTTCTTCCCTCTTTTCTTCTTGATGAGAACCCTCTATGGACGTCGCTTCGGCTACAAAAACGACCTCGTCCTCCTCGTCGTTCGATCGCATAGCAAACGAACGATCGGCAATACTCCTTTCCAAGATCCTCTGAATCTTGTTGAGAGAATCTCTATTTGGCTTTACTTTAGTAAAGTCAATTGCTGCCAGACAAATAGAGATATCATTAGTAAATATCAAAAACGCACGACAAAAACGTACGACAAAAACAGTTAACCTACCCGATTCGTTCCATCCGGACGATAACCATTGGCTGTCTTCCTCGCTTACAGACGCCACTTGGAGGAAAACGTATTGACGTTTCCAACCACAGTCGTTCACCGCAGTATTATGCACCAATACATTATGTCCCTTCGATCGAGGGAATAAGCTGTACTGGTGATAATTATCCGGTCGAACATTATAAGCAGTCAGGAGATCGTTCACATTGAAAGGAACCTCCCAATCGGCCGTAAGACGCCCGATAACCTGGACAATCCGCCAGAATTGAGGCATTAATTGTCCAGGTGTTAGATCGAATGCATCTAAAAACGCCTTGACCAAAGGACTAAACGGCCAAGTAAACCCTATTTTGAAGGGATACTCATATAAAACGCAATATCCCTTCGGGACTTCATCCGACCTTAAATCTTCCGGCGAATACAAATTAATTCCATCTGGAATCCTGGCTAAATTCTTGAAATAATCTATGTTTTCTTCTTCCCTATATATACTCACAGGCTCGCTCGACATCTGGAAGTCAGGGATATTTATAGTCGCACGCCAATAACTAAGAATATCCCAAGCTTTCCTAGGCTTTTTAGCTATGGATTTCCTATGCATATAACTGACACAGAAGGAGAACGATAAATTGTACCTTAAATAGACTTCTAAACCTCGAATTTAGAATGGAAAGGATTCTGATTGCTCGGAAAGAGAAACTCACGGAGGTATAAGGTATTCAAGAAGGAAAGCATATAGGAGGAAAGGATTGAAGACAATCCTTATTTATACTGAAAATTGGAAACTGAATCGCCAAGAAGTCGAATCACCAATCGCCAATTGACACGTGTCGTCCGTGTCAGGCGAACCACTTGAGTTCATCCCTCGAATGCATGACACCTGTCCACAATTAGCTGTCTAATCGTTTATTTTGCAGGAAATGACGTCATTGTCCAGCTAGAAACAAACCAATTCGGTTCTATTTGAACTACCCGCGTTTCTTTTATAACACGTGTCCTGATTTTAAAATTAAATTTCAAAAAGTTGCCGCTTGAATTTTAAATTTGGGGGCAAACTGTTTGAGTAAAAATTCCAACAGTCTATCGTCGTACGACCAATGATAACCGACGCCCTTCTTTTAAGGCGACCTCGATTAAAATGAACAAATATCCGTCCGATAAAGTTAGTCGTACGACATGATTTCAGTTACTAACCTGTGACATACGTTATGTCATGTTTAATGTAGGATTCAAGAGACATTCATGACCAAAGATTGTAACGGTTGCCATCATCAAGAACAACGGACATAACGGTCGCTATCATCAATATCAAACGGTTATTCTATTAAAGATACGCATTCAAGACTTATCAACGGAAAATTAGAGTATAAATATGAAGATGGAACCTCACATTCGGACATCTGATTCTCAGACCTTACAAGCTCACAAATTACGTTCTCAATCTCGCTCAGTTTCTCTCGAAGTTCATAAGATCCATTGCTGTTTGTCGTACGACGCACGACCGAAGTCTAATTACACACGACGCACGACCGACTTTACTTTATTGTATTGTTTTACATTGTATTACACTTATAACATTTGTTATCAAGGACGACGTCCCTGATTGACGTCCATAGTGCACGACGATTCACACTCGTCCGCGGTTTTTACCCATTTTTGGGGTTTTCCGCGTCACCAATTATCTCGTCTCATTTACTTTATTTTTGTTATAGTCGTACGATTATTGTCGTTACTTTATTTAGTTGGATCAAGCTCCACATTTACCTTAAATTTTTCTTGAGAGATTTTTGGCATAAACAATATTTTAGTCATTTTTGTTCATTTTTTAGTCAAATTTTTAAAGTTTTTAATCGTGTCATTTTTAGTCCTTGTTTTTCATTTTTAATCATTTTAGTGTCAATTTGTTTTGTTGTTTTACTCATTACTGATATATTTTTCATATTTTTGCAGGTTTGAAGATTAAAAGTCAATTTTTTCCATGCTGATTTTTCAGAATTAATTTTTGGAAGAGAAATTTACACTTTCTTTTTCAGATTCTAATTTTCTGAAAATATTTCTGACTTTAATCGTTTTTGAATAATCCCAAAATGAACACAAAGAAATCAATCAAGATCTAGAGAGAATGTAGAGAGAGAAAATGTCATATGTGTATTGATGAGTCGAAATGCTTACAATGGAATGACACGTTACAAAAGACAAAGACTTGAAGGTATTTATATGGTCAACAGATGCAAAGACCATATTACAAAACACAAAGTATAATACAAGTAAAGTTGACTTTCATTGACTTCTAGAACAAGACTTGATTCCAACTAAGTTATGCTCCAACAATCTTTCCCTTTGGAATCAATTGGTGAACCGTCTTGTTCTGTTATCTCGTATGCCTAAGTATGTCTCAAAACGCCTTATTGCTTTCCTGAACCCAATCATGTCTTCAGAGCTTCAATCGCTTTCACAAGTGTCAACTTGTCTCTCCTTGGCATGAAGTCACCATCAGCTGCTCTTATCCTTTCATTCTCCTCATTCTGATTGTTAAGCTGCAACTTGATTACTTTCAAAGTCCCGTCCGAAAACTTTGCAACTTCATAAAATTTGAGAAACCTATTTTCATTATGTCCATTCTTGTAGACTACCCCAAACTATGGATCTTTAAGAATCGTGAACAATGGATAGTTTTCCAAGTTTGGAAGCTTCAAGTTAGGCTTAATCATGTTGACCTTTCTCTGATTACTCTCTATTCCCAACTATAAATCATAACAATAAGTGAATGTTATGTGCCTTCGCATGAACTTCTTAATTGCCTCCAATGCATATGTAATGTTCTCCTTTCTGATTATCATATCTCTAAACAGATGATACATGTACTCAAAGTCATCTATCTGAAGTTGATGGACATCTGCTACGAAAAACATGTATATATGGGTATCTTATGTTTGAACTACAAACACCGAATAACAATGTCTGTTGAACTTCTTCAGGTAGACTTCTTTGATTGAGACGATTTTGTGCTTATACTTTACATGATCTGCAGGATTCTTCATGGAGTTAATCATGTAAATGTACTCTTCTTGAAACTCTTTGGGCTGATTCTTTATTCCCAACACTAAGCAGATGTCAAGCTTTCGGATGTGGTGCACATAGATATTCTTTGATTATTCTAGAAATTGGACTCTAAGCGCATTCCTCAACTGTCTTTCTTCTACTTGAGATAAATTTGGTTCAGTCACACTGGATGGTCCGACTTGATTGGTAGGTTGATTAACAAGCTGACTTGGTTGACTTGACTGATCAGGTTAATTGGCTGGTGGATCTTGGCTTACTGGGATCTCAGGAAATGAAAATTCATGGAATTCAGGAAGCTCATTCTGTACTGGGCTAAGTTGTATATCTTCTGGAGTTTCTGGGCCATACAGTTAACGAAGGACACTAGAGTACTTGTCTTCAAACAGGTTATTCAATAGATTCTCTCCATGATTATCGTCTGAATAATCTATCAACTCTTCCAGATCATCTTTTACTTTCCAAAACTTGTCATACTGGTCAGCAAATTCATCTTTATCAGAGATGACATCTATCACATCAGTACGACCTATGGTTAACATCAAAATCTCTTCTTCGGTAGCAACCTCGAGCATTTCAACCGTCAGTTCTGTATTAGGATCCATGTAAAGTACCAACTATTTTCCACTAATATCCCCATATTCATCGCTCAGAAATTTCTGAGCTATCTCCTCTATCTCTATACTTTGAAACTGCTTAAAACTATCAGAAGTTCTCTGCCTCTTCTGCCTTGTCTCCCCCTCATGGTCATGATCAGAATCATGATCATGTTTCCTCTTCAAACTCTCAGCTTGGGCTTTGCAGGAAGTCTGGATAGCTCTGGATAGGTCTGAAATTTCTTGTTGCATAGACTGTAGAAAATCCAGAACATCCTTCTTGAAACTGTTGAATTTCGAAACAGGCACAAGATCTGACTGAACCTGGGGAACCGCAAGAGCAGAATGCGGTTGTTGAGCACAAAGAAGACTAAAGAGATATGAGTCAGCTTGGTCTGCTAGAGCTTGAGATAACAATTTGGCTAATAGGAGGGACTTGATCTTATCCACAAACATATCAACTGAAGTTTGCACTAGTGGAGGTGGGGGTGGAGGTGGTTGTTCTGGCTTAGTTGCTAGATCCTTTCATTTCAACATCCGTTTCACTGAAGAGATTTCCTCAATCATACGATCTTCAACAACCTTTAGGGCACCGTTGAGAAATTCCCTTGACATGAAGTCGGGTAAAGTAACGTCAATGTCACTTAGAAAATCTGTTGTCACAACAGTTGTCGAAATAGTTGTGTTGATCCAACTCTCTCAGTGATTTGATAATGACACTTCGTTATACTTGGTGAAAATTACGTTTAACATATGTATGTATTAGTGTTTCACCATCAACAATCAAATACTGAGTATGTTCAGTATCGCTGATTATTTCTTATGTAAACAGTTAGACGTAATCCCTGAAGACAAGTTTCACGACAAAAGACGTTCACACGCGAAGAATCGAAGACAAAGCTGTTGGACATAGGACAAGTCTGCTCATGACCTGATGCGGATATCAGCAAAAACAAGACAAGTCTACTCACATGTGAAGAAGCCTGAGGAAAAGCTTCAGCGATAGCTGAACTTCTTTCTATCTCTGAGAAGGAAGAGATATTCAGCGATGGATGATCACTTTGCTTGTACCTCAAGTCTCTTTTGTCTGATCTATGCACACATAGTATGAGTGTCAGATAAGACATACCTCTGCAACATTTCGTACAACAACTCTGATATCTACACTGTTCATCAAACGACTAAAAGCGTGTCTCCAAAAGTTAAGACTCATGCAACCAACCAGAGAAGGACACATGTAAAGTACCATGCCATGCATTTAATGCATAGGGTATAAATAGAAAGATCACAACTCTATCCGAGAGTTGCCTCTAAGCCTTCAACCTTCAAATCTTTCTGTAAAATATAGAAACCTTTGTTTTGTATATTCCCTTAATCCCCATTCTCTAATTCTTGTGCAACCATCTTAGTGTTTCTTAAGTTTGTTTAGATTAGATTCTTACTTAATCTTATTCCGCAACAAACTTGTAAATTGTATTTTGATTTATTAATAAACAATTTATTAAACCTTAAATCTTATGATTGTATTCAACCCCCACCCCTCTAAAAACTTATTAACCACCTTTGGGACCAACAAGTGGTATCATAGTAGATTGTTTAATCTCGTAAACAAGAACTTGCTTTATTCTCTTCTTTGCTATTCTCAATATGGCACTAAACACAAACACTAACTACTATGATAATGGTTCTCTCTCAAAACCCCCTCGATTCAGCAGAGATAACTTTGCTCTCTAGAAAAATCGAATGATGCTATTTTTAGAAGTTGTAGATCCCACTATACTTGAATACGTAGCAAATGGGCCTTATGAACCCTTCACCATCATAGTTGCAGTTCCAGCTACTGCCACCACTCCTGTTGTCCCTGAAAGATATGCAATTAAGAAAATAAGACAATGGAGTGATGAAGATAAAAAGAAAGTCAGTGTAGATGCTAAGGCAAAAACCATTATCTCTATGGCTCAGTCTGATGAAGCCTTTCATTCCATCATGCATCTAAAAACTGCTAAAGAAATGTGGGACACTATATGTGTTCAATATGAAGGTACCACTGAAATCCAAGAAACTAGAAAGATTAACTTGGCAAGACAATATGAAAGTTTTATCTGTGGTAAGAATGAATCCCTATCTGATGTTCACCAGAGATTTAACTGTCTAATCATTGATCTAAGGACTGTTGGTAGGACCTACTTTAACTCTGAGGTCTTAACTAAATTCTTGGAATATCTTCCTGAAAGTTGGGACAGTTACTCAATGTGTCTCAAGCTGACAAAAGACTTAAGTTCTCTCTCTCTTTTAGCACCTTATATGGAATATTGCTCAACTATGAGCAATCAAATCTTCTGAAGAAAAATCTTGTAAAAGATTCTAAAGACTCCAAAAGCATTCCTGTTGCTTTAGTCTCTTCAGAGATCATTCCGTCTCAGCGATCTACTCACACCATCACTGAGTTAGATTTTGACTCTGAGGAGTTATTAGACACTGATCTCTTAGAGTTTGATGAATCCTTAACACTCTTGACAAACTCTTTTAAAAGATTTGCAAGAAATAGCAATTTCAGAAGAAATAAGCCTCTCTCTATAACTGACAAGCCAAAATCAACCCCTGTTGATAAGGCTACTACTACTTGCTTTAACTGTGAAAAAGTTGGACATTTTGCAAGTGAATGCAGGTCAAAGAAAGTTTTCAAACCTTCTACTTCCAGGAAAATCAATGATAGAAAATATCTTAAGCTAAAAGAGAAATATCAAAAGTTGAAAAACTTCAAGCGAAAAGGAAAAGGTTTCATCGTTGAAGAGCATGATTGGGCTGAATCAGAAGAATAAAATTCTAATGAAGAATAAATTGCTAATCATTGTCTTATGGCTGAGATTAAAGAAGAAGTGGAAGAACCAACAAGAACTTCAATGAGCTATATCTCCTCTCAGGTATCAATCTCTACTAATCCCTCTCTTTCTGAAGCTGAGAGAAGCCACGCAGTAGATGTGCTAACAATAGACTTGTACAATGCACTCAATGGCAAAAATCTAGCTGAAAACAAAAACATTGACTTAACTGAACAACTAGAGAAATGTCATGAAAGGATCAAAGAACTAACTCTTCTAGAGGAAAGTTTAAAAGATCAAGTCATTGTCAATGAAATTATCAGCATTGAACGCGAACAAGCCATCGCTGCTTTAAAAGAAGAAAAGGAAACTGGTGAGGGATTGTGTAAATCGTCAACCAAGATCACTGAAATCATCAGGGCTCAAATCCCTGCCAATGACAAAACTGGTCTCGGTTATCATCCTGAAAAGGATTAATTAAGCAGAGACTGTTTCATGCTCATGTTTGGAATGTTTGTCTCTTCTATCCCTGACACTTCTTCTACTCAATACTCTTTGTATTCCAATTCTATTACTGAGGACTTATCAAAAATCTCTAAGCTCGCTGATAAAGGGAAATCCATCTCTCATCCTCAGAAGGCTACTAAGAAAGCAAAACTGAAAGTCCTTTCGAAACCTTCAGTAAGGCAATCTTCCAGCTCTATAACTAAAATCACTGATATCTCTCAGAGATCAACTCCAAAGCTGAAAATTGATATTAAGCCTAAGAAATCCGAAGAACTGAAAGTTCCTCCTAGATCTTATGCTAAGGTCATTCTTGGAGCTAAGGGCATCCTTCAGAAGAGTCGCTTACATAGATGGACTGAAGCATAATCTTCTTAGCAATAGTCAACTATGTGACAAAGACTACGAAGTTCACTTTTGTAAGAAAGCATGTTCAGTGATGAATGAAAAAGGAAAGCTCGCTCTTAGTGGTTATCGTATGGAAAATGTCTATGTAATTGACATGGACTCTACTACCACTGAAAACGTTTGTTTTCTCTCTAAGGCCTCTTCAGATGTCAACTGGTTATGGCACAAAAGGCTATCTCATCTCAACTTCAAAACACTGAATTCTCTCTCCTCAAAGGAACTAGTCTCTGGTCTACCTCAGCACTCATATGCCAAGGAATCTCTTTGTTGAGCATATGAAAAGGGAAAGCAGACTAAAGCTAGTTTCAAATCAAAACAAGTTTCCTCAGTGACAAGTCCTCTTCAACTCTTGCATATGGATTTATTTGGCCCTGTCAATATCAAATCCATAGTCGGAAAAAAATATACACTTGTCATTGTAGATGAATACTCTCGCTACACCTGGGTAAGCTTTCTTCGATGTAAAAGTGACACTCCAGAAGAACTGATATCCATTGTTAGAAAGATGGAAGTACTGAATAATCTAATTGTTCGCTCAATAAGAAGTGATCATGGAACTGAATTCAAAAATAGTGTTCTGAATAATTTCTTTGAGACTAAGGGAATCTCTCACAACTTCTCTTTTGTAAGAACTCCTCAGCAAAACGGTGTTGCTGAAAGAAGAAACCGTACGATCATTGAAGTTGTAAGATCAATGCTCAACGATTCTCATCTTCCAACTCAGTTTTGGGCAGAAGTTGTCAACACTGCGTGCTCAAAATAGGTCACTGATAGTAAAACGTTTCAACAAGATAACCTATGAACTCTTTCATGGAAGAAAACCTTCTATCAGCTTTCTTCACATCTTTGGTAGTCAATGTTTCATTTTAAACAACAAAGATTCTCTTGGAAAGTTTAACCCAAAAGCTGATGATGGAATCTTTCTTGGTTATTCCTCAATTTCCAAAGCCTACAGAGTCTTCAATAAGATAAGATAAACTGTAGAAGAAACAATTCATGTGACCTTTGACGAATCCAAATCAGCGAACTCTAAACCTATCGCTGACAATGATGAACTGAATGTTTGGATGTTCTCCCACTATAGAGAAACAGAACCTCTCTTCAACAATCATCGACATACAAACTCTACTAATGCTGATGGAGATCCAAACATCATACCTTCTAACGTTGAATCCACCTCTTGGGTTTCAACTGTTCCTATAAACACACTTCCTCCATCAGAACTTCCCTCTTCTGAAAACCTCTCAGTAAATAATGTTTTATCTGAAACTCAAAAACTGATAGCTGAAGAACTTCAAGTTTCTTCATCAGTGAACATTCCTATTATTGATCCAACTTCTCAGGTAAGCGATCATGCCCCAGCTCAGTGATGGACCAGAGATCACCCCATAGATCAAATTCTTGGTGATCCTGATGCAGGTATTCAGACACGAAGAAATTCAGGTAACATCTGTCTCTTTGTTAACTTTCTTTCTCTTTCAGAGCCATAGAATACTATTGATGCCCTCAGAGATCCAAATTGGGTCAACGCCATGCAAGAAGAGCTGACTGAGTTTGCTAGCAACCAAGTTCGGAATCTGTTGGGTCTAAAATGTGCTAAGTCCGTTGGGTCTAAAATGTGCTAAGTCCAGTTAGTACTGCTACTTGAAGGAGTTACTACTGCTGAAAGAATTAATACTGCTGAAGACTTTAGTACTGCTATTCAAAGGTATTACTACTGCTTGTAGGATTACTACTGTTGGATCATAATTGTATTCAAGATTAAAGGGTCTAAACTGTATTTGTTTGATAGTTAAAGTTAGAGGGTTTATTATGTAATAAGTTGATAGTTATTTGTAAATGGGCCTAAAGCCTGTTAGAAAGCCCATTAAGCTTAAAGCCCATATGGCCTAGGTATTTAATGTTTTGATTATTTTAGTTTTAGGTTAATCCTCATAATTATTATCATAATCATATTAGAGAGGTAGCTGTTATTCTCTGTATTCAAGGGTATCAAGAACACAAAAGGTTTAATCGTTTATTCAAGGGATTGGTATGTTTTGTTAATCTTATTATCTCTTGATTATTATTGTGTTTCTGTGATTGTTAATCAACTAGGTTAAACTGGGATAACAAGTGGTATCAAAGCCAAAAGAATAATTTTTTTTAGTTTACTATTCATCGATTACTGTTCATCGATCACTATTCACGCGAAAGTTACTGTTCATATAATTTTTTTTACTGTTCATCTGATTTCATGAATCTAGGTGCGTTAATGTTTAAAGATTGATCTGATTAGGTGTGTTTTGCGTTATTGAATACTATCTGATTGATTAATTGCATTGAGAATTAACAAGTGATTGAATTTGTGAATTTGTGTTTTTTGGGTTTGTATGAATATCGACACTGTGTTCTTCAAAATCGTTGCATGAAAGTTGAAATTGATCTCTGAGTTTGAATGTATTGTGATTGGTTTATGTTTTGGAGCACAAAGGTATAATTTTCGCATCAAATTTCTGTGTCTTGTGTGATTTCTGGGTTTCTACATCATCGTTCTGGGTCGACTTAAGAACATACCGGTCGAACCCTCAAGAACATATCGGTCCTTACATTGTTCCGGTCGACCACACTATATCGGTCAATTACTTTGTATCGGTCGAGACATACCGGTCCATTCATTTTTCCCAGTCGATTGGCACACTCACAATCTATATCGGTCGAAGTGTTTTGCCCATACCGGTTCTTACATATTATCGGTCGCCCGGGCCATTGTCAATACCGGTCAACTATATTCCCGGTCGAGCAAAGTACCGGTACAAGCAACTTAACGGTCGAACTCTCTATATCGGTCTTAGTCGTTTACCGGTGGAGCATAATACCGGTTGTTACATCTTACCGGTCGAAGCACATCCCCGGTCAGAATATCGGTCGATTTTTGCAAACTATAATAGGGCATCTGAATGTCAAAAAAATTTCTCTAGGGGCGCTGCCCCCATACCCCTGCAAGGCGTTGCCCCTTGACCCCCGTGCTAAGTCTGCGAAGGGGGACAAAAGGTTTGTGCTTGATCAAAATTTTCCTAATTTCATTCTTCAGTATTATTTCTTTGTGTTTTATACTGTGCAAATTCTGCACTTAATTATTTTTTGGAAATTTATTTTTCTGAAAATTTTTTAGTATGGTTTTTATCTTGATTTTAACGATCTCATCTAGTTGGTTGTCTTGGTACAGAAAAGTTTGATTACTAACCATACAACTAGGATGTCGAATCAACTAAATATGTCTGAAGGTTTCAGCCTTGATTTTAACAACATGCCTCTTTCTGAAGTAAAAGAAAAGGCTAAATATCTTGCTAGACAGTTGTCAAGAAATAGAGACAGGGCTGATGATTGTGAAAGGGACATTACAAAGCTCAAATCCGAGATGTTACCTCTTGAAGCTGAGATTGAAAATCTAAAGATTCAGAACTCATCTCTTCTTATTCAGATTAATGCTTTAAAAGAAAATTCAAAAGATTCTGATTCTATAATTGACCTTGCAGGAATAATTGCATCTAAAGAAAAAGAGATCTTAGACCTCCATGCAAATCTGAAAAGATCTGAATCTAGCTCAACATGGTCAAAGAAGGAACTAATGCAAAGAGAGCTTAATGAGCTGAGAAGAAGAGCAAACATTGCTTGTGAGACATCTGAAGAGATTAGAAAGTCAAAGTCCCAAGTCTTTACTGAAAGAGACAAACTAAAAGATAAAGTTCTCAGTCTTGAGGTTGAGATCAATGAGCTGAAAGAAAAGGCAACCCAAGACAGAGACAATACAATAGCTCAAGATGAAATACTGAAAATTGAGAAAGAAAGAAAAGACTTTGCCAAGATATTCTCTGATTTCTCTAGAAAAGCCTTTGAAGAGAAGAAATCTTTTGAGCTTAGATGTGTTAAGCTTTCTCAACAAGTTTCAGACTTTGAGAAGGTTATCATTCTAGAGAGAGAAAAGACTGAGAATGAAAAGAAGAAAGCTGAGCTGAAGGATATAAATACAGACTTTTCTGAAGAAAAGAAAATATTTGATACCGAGATAGCTAAGTTGACAGGAAAGTTATCTGAGTTGTCAACAACCATCTTGAAGGAGAAGAATGCAAAATCTGAGTTGCATAAGAAGTTTGATCTGATTGAAAAGGAAAGAAACAGTTTGTCTTCAAAGATAAAGGAACTTGAAGAGATCGTGTTCAAGGTGAAGCTGACTGAGCACAAGACGCCAGAGTCAATAGCTCAATCACCAAGAGATGATCTAGCTGATTCAGATAGTTCATTAAAAACAACTTCAAGTTCACATTTTTCAAATGTTTTCTATAATCCTTTCTATGATTTAGATGATTGTCTTACTTCTAAATCTACTGATCAGATTCGTCCTTCTAACCTTTTCTATGACAAAAATGTTAATGGTTCAGGTAACTTCAAGAAGACTAAGTCTCAAAAGAAAAGCTTCTGGAGAAGGGATGATGAGAAAGAAAGAGGAAACTGGACCTGGAGAGTTAAAGGATCCTCGGAGGAGAAGAAGAAAGAAGAATCATTTGTGCATACATCAAATGCTAAATGGAACTATGCTACAAAAGGTAAAACTTTTGGCAAACCTGATCTGGTTTACACAATCCATCAATTGATCAGGTTAGCACAAAAGAAAATTAGTTATTCCTACTGTGGCTCAAATGATTTTGTAAGAAAAGATTATGTGAATAACTGGTATGGTTCGTATTTCATCTCTCCTACTAGAACTGCAACTAACTTATTAGGACCCAAATACTAGTGGGTACCAAAAGCTAAATCTGTGTTGTAGGCACCCAAGGTTTAAGGGGGATAAAGAACAAAGGCTTCTAAGTAAATCAGCTTAGAACCCGTACTTCAACGGAGAATGGCTTCTAATCACTTCTGATTAGAACCCGCACTTCAGTGCTTTATTTTTCCTGCTTGATATTAAAAAAAATTATCAGTTAAGGGGGAGAATATCTGTGATTTTAAAAGATTATCTAACCGTGTGTTCTTAAAGATAAATACTTGCGTTTTATCTTGTCAATATACTTTGTCAAGTATTCATACACATAACGGTTCAGAACATTCTATTTGACTTCGTTATTACCATGTATCAAAAGTTAAATCTTTCTATGGTAATACTCACGTTCTTTGTATTCACTGTTGATTGAATCAAACGTCATTTCATGTGCTTTCATTGAAAATATGTTTATATATTGTTCATATAAACAACATTCGTTTTTGATTCTCCAGCATATTATTCTTCATGACAAATTCATATGAGCTTATTGCCAACCACTTTTAGGTTGAGGGGGAGAATTGCATCGTCAAACACAACTGTTTTCACTTTTACATATTTTTATTCTTCATGTAACCTTATGCTTATTTGTGCTTTAATATCCTGTTGAACAACACGTACTTTTAGGACAATACATGGGATTCAGTGTGTGAGCTTAACAGAACTTCCATGGATTCACGATAACCAGTGTTTCCTACCCAGGAAGTATTCCCTGAGTGATTGAGGGGAGAGGGTTTAAAAAAATTGAGTGATGGTGTGTGAAGAGGTAAAATGAAAAAGAGAGATTGGTTAGAAGTGAGCATTAAAAGAAAGAGGGTGAGTGAACAGAGTAAAAGAATATTAGACTCTGCACCAAACCACTTTCTGAGTCGGGCAGCCACATTATCTGATTGGTTCACATTCTTTGGTGACCATCATTGAAATAGGCAACTAGCCCATGCCATCTCTTGCATACAACCTCACCAGCTACTCATTTTTTTTCTCAAAAAGAGAATGTTTCACATTTTCTGGGGAAGCAGCACATAAGCTATTGGTTCTTCATTTGGAAGATACTAATATTGATAAAGAAGGAAAGTTGCCCCACCTTCGAACCCTTTCTGATGCACATTGAGTCTTTGTATAATTTGTTGTTGTCTCAACAAGTTTACATACTTTGAGCCTAAAATGAAAAGCAATCATCAATACTTAATTTTTTCATACACATGCACTAGCACATAGAAATTTGTTTTCTATCAGAACATTCATAGATAACCATGTGTTATTCAATGATTGAATGGAACACCAGGGGAGCCAACATCAAAACCAGCGCCTTATATAGTAACTTTGTGTTACTCAGTGACTTTGTGTCATTGACAGGCATTCTAACTGAGTCATTTGTTGATTCAGGGTTACATCTATTAAACTGTTTGAATTTGAAAAGATTCGAATGGTTACTACTTTCTATTTTAATCTGAAAAGATTGAAATAATCACTCTTTCCATTTGGGAAGACTGCTCTTATTTCCTCAAAGGGCTCGATGCATGAAGACAGTGCTAAATTGAAGTCTATAAAGACAAAGGGGGAGATTTTTACATAAAGGGGGAGATTGTTTTGACAAGTTTTGATGATGATGATTCTCACCACTCATCAAAAAGGGGGAGAATATAATCTATCAACGATATCAACGTCATATCTGAAGAAAAGAGAAGAAAAGTGAAGATCTAAAGATTATTGCTAATTTTTTTTTTAATCTTGAATCCAAAGGGGGAGATTGTTGGATCATAATTGTATTCAAGATTAAAGGGTCTAAACTGTATTTGTTTGATAGTTAAAGTTAGAGGGTTTATTATGTAATAAGTTGATAGTTATTTGTAAATGGGCCTAAAGCCTGTTAGAAAGCCCATTAAGCTTAAAGCCCATATGGCCTAGGTATTTAAAGTTTTGATTATTTTAGTTTTAGGTTAATCCTCATAATTATTATCATAATCATATTAGAGAGGTAGATGTTATTCTCTGTATTCAAGGGTATCAAGAACACAAAAGGTTTAATCGTTTATTCAAGGGATTGGTATGTTTTGTTAATCTTATTATCTCTTGATTATTATTGTGTTTCTGTGATTGTTAATCAACTAGATTAAACTGGGATAACAACTACTGCTAGAGGTATTAATACTGCTTGAAAGTTAATACTGCTAGGTGTTAGTACTGCTTGAAGAATTACTACTGCAAGCATGGTTAGTACTGCTGAGGATGAAGTTAATGCTGCTTATGAAGAAAAAAAAAGATTGTTTGCTTTATGCGAAAGACTAGGAGATTGAAGATAATTATGGACTGGATGCTGAAGAACAATATTATTTTCATATTTATCTTGTAATCTGTTTTGTATATATATAGTCTAGAAGTCTTAGCATAGATATATAGATTATTACATAGAGATTGATACAGATACAAAATACGTTTTTGTTCTAGAGAGAATTAGCCTCAAGATTGTTAGTAATCCTTTCTTTAGAGAAGTATTGAACGTCTATTGAGCTTATTCAACAGATTGAGGCTGTGGTTGTAATCATTAAGTTAATTCAATATAACTTGTGATTTGATCCATATACTGTTTCATTGATTTATTGTTAAAGTGTTATTACGCAACTTCTTTAACAAAGTTTCTGAGTGTTTAATTAAATTCTTGTTTAGAATTTCGATCTTGACAAGTGGTATCAGAGCCAAGGAACTCAGAAAGCTATAATCATCATGGACGGATCACATGACAGTGTTCTTGTTTCAAAGGTTCCCATGCTCAAACCCAATGAGTTTGACATGTGGAAAATCAGGATCAGGCAGTATATCCTTCTTACAGATTACTCAATGTGGGATATCATTGAGAATGGTCTCTCCAATGAAGGAGAGATGGGAGCAGATGGCAAGAGACCTCCACCAAAGACTGATGGAGAAAGAAAGATGAGGCAGACTGAGATGAAAGCCTTGAGTACTCTACTCTTGGGAATTCCTAATGAATACCAACATCAGT
Organism: Arctium minus; assembly: GCA_954870635.1. Lineage (NCBI taxonomy): Eukaryota > Viridiplantae > Streptophyta > Magnoliopsida > Asterales > Asteraceae > Arctium > Arctium minus. The sequence goes on along the minus strand of OX941091.1, from coordinate 70,755,329 downwards.
TTTGCAACTGTGCTGATGCCAGAATCTTGTAGAATGCTTTGGAGAAGAGATTTTCAGGCACTAAAAGCACAAAGAGAAATCAAAAAGCAATTCTCAAGCAACAATATGAAAACTTTATGTCTACAAAGAATGAGTCTATGACTCAAACCCTTGATAGGTTCAATAAGTTGATTGGAGAATTGGCCACTGTTGGTGTCAAGATGGACCAAGATGATGTAAACAGAAAGTTTCTAAGATCTCATGGTGAAGAATAGGTAAGGTATACTGTATCATTCAGACAGAATGATAATCTGGAGGATAAGGAACTAGATGATCTCTACAATGACCTCAGGGTGATTGAAGCAGAGGTTGAATCAAAGAAGAAGCCATCTGGATATTCTTATAATGCTGCTCTCCTATCATCTACTACTGATTCTTCTGTTAATACAGAATCAGTGAGTGCTGCTTATGGATCAAAATAGGATGGATCCAATGATTCTATTTTGGAAGCCTTCCTTGCTAGTCATGCAAAATCTTCTCTTATTAATGATGATCTGGAGAAGATCAATGTTGATGATCTTGAAGAGATGGACATCAAGTGGCAAATGGCAATGCTTACCATGAGAATCAAAAGATTCATTAAAAGGACTGGAAGAAACAATTTTGCCATGAAAAGAGAAGATGGTGCTGGATTTGACAAATCCAAGGTGGAATGCTACAAGTGTCATAAACTGGGGCACTTTGCAAGAGAATGTAGAGGAGGAATCTCTCAACAGCATGGCGGCAATAATCAACAATCAAAGACCACCAACAACTGGAACCCATCTCAAGCACTTGTCTCACAAGATGGAATGGGATTTGATTGGAGTGATCAAGATGATGAGGCAATCCAGAATCAAGCATTGATGGCTGAGGTTTCAGAGTCTTCAAACACATCAATCCCCACAGAGGCAAAATCTAAACTTTGCTCTCAAGCCTGTCTTGAAACTGTTAAAAAGTACAGGGATCACAATCAGAGCATGTGTGATGATCTTAAAAGACTGGAGAAACATAGGAGAGAGTCTAATTTGATCATTGTGAATTTTGAAGAACAAATTAAGGCATATCAGGCCAATGAACTGCAACATTCATATGATCAAAACTATTGGAAGTGGGAGAAGAAGGAGTTAGAGATTAAGCTAGAGAAGAATGTGAGAAAGTCAGAAGTGAATTTGAGAAGGCCAAGTTAGACATTGAGAAATTTTCCAATGCCTCTAAAGCAATGGACACTTTACTCAAATCTCAAGTTCATGACAAACTGAAGAGAGGTATAGGATATAATAACACCCCTCCACCTTATAACAACAACTATATTCCACCCACTTCAGACCTCTTAGAAAGAAATTTCCCTTGAAAACCACATTCTTACAAATGAGAGGGGAGGTAAACCATTTGTCAAGAGTGAGAAAGTAGAGAAGTTTAAGATTGGGGAAGAGACTGTTAAGAGTGAGAAAGCTGAGACCTCTAGGAAAGGGATGGAGAAGGTACAGGGAGATCACTATATGCAAACTACTGTTGTAAATCCCTGTACTTGTCAACAGAAAAAGCCCCATCAACATGATAAAATAAGAGGAAATAAGAGAAACAGAAATAACCAGTGGGCTCAAAAACAAGGAATTGATCTAAGCAAAGTCAATAGACCAAAGCCTTGTTTTATTTGTGGCAAGTTGAATCATTTAGCCAAACATTGTTATTTCAATCCTGTTAACCAAAGAATTATTTTTCAAAGACAAACACAAAATTCTGTTGGTTATAGGAAGCAATCAAGGAACCACATGGCTGCTCATGTGAGAACAACACCAGTGAAAACTGGGACTGCAAAATCTCATATTCAGAATAAGTTTGCTAGAGAAAAAGAAAACACTCCAAGCAAAGCAAGAAGTAACTCAAAGAATAGAAAAGCAAACAAATGTGTCTTAATTTGGGTACCAAAAGAAACTAAATTTGTTAGTACTGCTACCTCAAATAATACTGCTAACAGAAATAGTGTTGCTAATAGCAATACTACTGCTGACCAAGTTAGTACTGTTAATAAAGTTAGTACTGCTACCAGAGTTAGTATTGCTGACCAAATTAGTACTGCTAATGAGGTTAGTACTGCTAACAAAGTTAGTGCTGCTGACCAAGTTAATACTGCTAACAAGGATAGTACTGCTACCAGTGTTAATACTGCCAAGCCTATAATTAAGACAAAGTATTCCAGCCATGAGATTCCTGACTCTGATCAACTCATCAAGACTAAGCTTAATGAATATGAGTATGTTGATGAGAAAGGGCAACCCAAGATCACTTTGGCTTGGGTTCCCTCAAGAAACTAACTGTTTTATCTTATGTGCAGGGTAACCAATAGCTCAAGGGGAAGAGCATTTGGCATGTAGATAGTGGTTGCTCTATGCACATGACAGGTAACATGTCCTGCCTTCAAAATTTCAAAAGGTTTGATGGAGGACGTGTTGCTTTTGGTGACAATCCAGCAGGAGGTAAGATAAGTGGCAAAGGTATGGTTTCAAAAGGTAAGATTACCTTTGAAGATGTGTACTATGTTGAGCAATTGAGATACAACCTGTTAAGTGTATCACAGGTCTGTGACAACAAACATAGTATATTATTTAATGATACTGAATGTATTATCCTTGCTCCAGGATTCAACGTAGTTGATGAAAATATGATACTACTTAGAACTCCTAGAAAGGACAATGTTTATTGTTTGGACCTAGAAAGTGTTTCATCTGATTCATCACTAAACTGTCTATTTTCAAAAGCTTCTTTAGATTAATCATCTCTTTGGCATAGAAGGATGTGTCACATGAATTTTAAAACTATGAACAATATTGTGAAAAACAACCTTGTAAGAGGTTTGCCTCAAAAAGTGTTTTCATGTGATGATCATTGTGTTGCATGTTTTAAAGGCAAGTAGCACAAAACTTCTCATAAGTCCAAAGAAATAAACTCAATCTCTTCACCTCTCCAGTTATTGCATATGGATCTCTTTTGTCCTACAAATGTGATGAGTATTGGTAAGAAATCCTACTGCTTAGTCATTGTTGATGACTTCTCTAGATTCACTTGGGTATATTTTCTGAGGACTAAGGATAAGACAAGTAGACTGATCAAATCCTTTGTTCTTAGGGTTGAAAACCAAACAAATCTAAGAGTTAAAGTCATCAGATCTGATAATGGAACTGAATTTAAAAATAGTGACTTAAACAACTTTTGTGAGACTAAAGGTATTGAGAGACAATTCAGTGCTCCTAGAACTCCTCAACAGAATGGTGTTGCTGAGAGGAGAAATAGGACATTGATTGAGGCTATTAGATCTCTGTTGGCAGATTCAAAATTACCAATTACTTTTTGGGCAGAAGCAGTTAATATTGCTTGTTATGTCCAAAACAGAGTTCTAGTAGTCAAATCCCAAGGAAAAACACCTTATGAACTTTTCAAAAAGAAGAAACCTTTTATTGGATTTTTCAAACCTTTTGAGTGTCGTTGTACAATATTCAATACCAAATCTCATTTAGGCAAGTTTGAAAGCAAAGCTGAGGATGGATTCCTTGTTGGATACTCCTCTCAGAGTATGGCATATAGAGTTTTCAATAGTTCTTTAAGGATTATAGAGGAAAGTGACAATGTCAAATGCAATGAGAACACACCAAATCAAATTGGTGCTGGTCCTGATTGGCTGTTTGACATTGATTCACTAACTAACTCTTTGGGTTTTAGTGATGTACAAATTGCAGGAACAAGTTCAGAAGAGAAACAAGCACAGAAACCAGAGTTTGTGCTGTTTCCTATACCTACAGTTGATCCTGTTGAATTTTGTCAACAAGAACAGAAGAATGATTCAGAAAAAGAGGAGTCTGAACCAGAACATAATGAATAGGATATAGGTGATGAAGAGAATAAGAGTGATAAAGAGGATGCTCATCCTTCAGGAAACACAGGTCCTGAGATGCCCATACTGTCAGAAAATGATACCGATGAAGAAAATTCTTCAGTATTTGGTGGAAGCACACCTGAGAAGAATGACTCTAATCTGGATGCAAATATCAATGAGGAGGTTTCACATCAAACAAGAACTCAAAAAAATCATCCTCCTCAGTTGGTGATTGGTGACATCAATTCTCCTAGGATCACAAGGCATCAAAGTAAGATAGGAGGATTGAAAGACATGTAGTCAGGGTTGTTATCTTGTTTTCTATCTCAGATTGAACCCAAGAGGGCCTATGATGCAATGAAAGAACCAAGCTGGATAGAAGCAATGCAAGAGGAACTACTGCAGTTTGAGCTGAAAATGTGTGGGATCTAGTTGACCTTCCACAAGGACAAAGAGCAATTGGCACTAAATGGGTTTTCAGGAATAAGAAAGACGAGAGAGGTATTGTGATAAAGAATAAGGCCATGCTTGTGGCACAAGGGTATACACAAGAATAGGGGATAGATTATGAAGAAGTATTTGTACCAGTAGCCAGAATTGAGGCAATTAGGCTGTTTCTAGCCTATGCTTCTTTCATGCAGTTCAGAGTATTTCAGATGGATGTTAAGAATGCATTTCTATATGGGACAATTGATGAAAAAGTGTATGTTTGTCAGCCTCCAAGGTTTGAGAATCCTACCTTTCCTAACAAAGTATACAAATTAAAGAAGGCACTTTATGGGCTACATCAAGCACCAAGAGCATGGTATGATACTCTGTCTACATATCTCTTGGAAAATGGTTTTGAAAGGGGCATCATTGACAAGACTCTGTTCATTAAATGGAAGAAGAAGGACATCCTGCTTGTTCAAATCTATGTGGATGATATCATCTTTGGATCCACAAAAGATTATATGTGCAAGGAATTTGAGGAGTTGATGCACAAAAGATTCAAGATGAGCTCCATGGGTGCACTTACAATCTTCCTTGGGCTACAGGTTAAACAGAAGAAAGATGGTATCTTCATAAGTCAATCCAAGTATGTGCAGGATATCGTTACAAAGTTTGGATTTTCAGATTCAAAGCCTGCAAGCACACCTATGGAAACACACAAACAGATCACTTCAGATCTTGAGGGGGAGGATGTGGATGTTCATCATTATAGATCTATGATAGGCTCCCTCATGTATCTAACAGCTTCAAGGCCAGATATTATGTTTGCTGTCTGTATGTGTGCCAGATTTCAAGTAAGACCTAAGCAATCTCATTTTCAAGCAGTCAAGAGGATCTTCAGATATCTCAAAGGACAACCTAGGTTGGGTCTTTGGTATCATCATGACTCACCATTTGATCTACTTGCATATTCTGATAGTGATTTGGGTGCAAGACTAGTTTCATGGCATTGTAAAAAGCAAACCACAGTGTCCACCTCTACAACAGAAGCAGAGTATATAGCTGCTGCAATTTGCTGCTCACAAGTGCTATGGATTCAGAATCAGATGTTGGACTATGGTGTTACTTTTCTGCACACTCCAATCTTCATTGATAACAACAGTGCTATAAGCATTGTTAACAATCCAGTCAAGCACTCTAAAACCAAGCATATAGAAATTAGGTACCATTTTATTAGAGATTGCAATGAAAAGAAGCTAATTCAGGTTTTGAAAGTACACACAAGTAACCAATTTGTTGATCTATTCACCAAAGCTTTTGATGTAGGCAGATTCACATTCTTGGTCACAAGTGTAGGCATGATAAACAATGAATAAGCCTCTTTTGATTTTCTTTATGTACCATTTCTATATAGATTACTTCATGCTTACTGTTTCATAATATATTGTGCATGGTGCTGCTAACTATGTGTGTTTAAGTGTTTCATATTACCTTGCTGATTAGAAACTTAGTACTTCTAGTTAAGTTAATATTGCTCTCACTATTAATCCTACTGACAGTTCAAATATGGTTAAGTATGGTTAATACTGCTAGTCTGTGTTAATGCTGCTGGTATGTGTTACTACTGCTAGTCTGTGTTAATACTGCTAGTCTGTGTTAATGCTGTTGGTATGTGTTACTACTGCTTATATAGGTTAGTATTGCGGGCTTGTTAATGCTGCTAGGGTACTTAGTACTGCTTCTAACTGAAACCTTCCACCTATAAATACACTCTCTGACCGCCAAAATCCAAACGGCTCTTTGAATTTCCTACGAGTGTTCTTTCTCTCTCTCTCTCTCTCTCTCGAATTCTTGCTTCCCAGTGCATAAACCCTAGAGTTGATTCGAATCCAAGAACGATGGCAGGACTAGAGTTTGTTGAAGATCATAATGAGCTTGCGATGCTGCAAAAACCCAAACAAGCTGAGGGTTTTGAAGAAATTGTGGATTTCTTGAAAGCATCCCACATTGCCTATGCACTCACAGTCAATCCCACCATCTATGTGGAGCACATGCGACAACTCTGGACCAATGCCTCCATTCAAACTGTTAATGGCAATCAGGTCATCCAATCCAGAGTCTGTGATAAATCCATCACAATCACAGAAGGATGCATTCGCACTCATCTACGTCTAGATGATACCACAAGTATATCTTCTTTCCCAAAGGAAGACCTATTTCTCGAAATTGGTCGAATGGGGTATGAAGGTCCCATTGAGATCTATAAGTTCTTCAAGAGCAAATTCTCACCTCAGTGGAGATTCTTTGTTCATACCCTTCAGCATTGTATTTCTCGCAAAACAACTGGATGGAGTGAGTTCAGAAGTACCATAGCTTATGCTCTTGTCTGCTTAGCAACCTCCAGAAAGTTAATTTTTCACAAATGATTTTGAATGATCTGCTGTCAAACCTGGATACCAAAACCAAAACAAAAAGATTTTACATGTATCCACGGTTTGTACAAGAAGTACTAAACAAAGAATTGACGGATTTACCCTCTTTTCAACAGGTGTATGTACCTAAACCTCCCAAAGGGAAGGTGTTCTCTAATATGAAAAGGCCTAGTAAGGACTTTTCTGGACAAGACACTCCATTGTTCTCTACAATGATGGGTGTGTCTCATTCCCATGGTGAGGCATCAGGGTCAAAGCCCACATCTGACCAACCCACTAATGACCTACCTACACCATTCATTTGTAATGATCCTCCTCAGATCCCTATTGTGAAGCCAATTTCCCCCATCATCAAAACATATGTAAGGAAAAAGGTACAGAAGGTTCCTTCCCATCCTGTATCTTCACCCCAACAGCCTGCAAGCCCTCTGATGGAGCATTATCCGTTAGAGAATATCCAAAGGGAAACCACAGGGGTGTCTCCCAACCCCAAGAAGGTGCCCTCTAAGGAGAAGGAAGAGCATGTGGGCAGTAAGGCTCACACTATTGATTCTACACAAGGTGTGGATCAGAACAGTGTGAACATCTCTAAGACCTTCCCCACGACAACTTTAGATGAGAAATCATCTAAAGGTCCCAGGTGCCAAGAAACCAAGGGGGTAGAAGGTGCTTCTACTAGGCAGAAGACCTCTACTAAAATATCCAAGGATCCTTCAAGGGTGGTAAACACACCTAAAGGAGGTGAGGACAGATATAACTATGATGAATTGATGGAAACAATTGGAAATGTCAATCTGGATGTCATCAGTCAGGGTAAGGAGCTAAAGGAGATGAAACAGGTGATAATCTCTTAACAAGAGAAGATAGACAAACTCAAGAAGCTGGTGTTGAAATTAGTGCACAAAAATAAGAGAACCCAGTTTGTCTTGAAGAAAAGGGGAACTGCACATGATGCTTCCAAAAAGGGGGAGAGTTCAGAGGCTATGGAATTTCAAGTTGAGGGGGAGTTTAATGGTGAATCTGAAAAGAAGGGGGAGAAGGAAACAGAAAAGGAAGCAGAAACTGATAAAGCAGCAAAAACAGTCAAAGCAGCAGTAACAAATGAACAAGAAGTAGTAACTACACTAGCAGTAGAAACAGATAAACCAGCAGCAGAAACTGAAATGTCAATGGAAGAGATAGAGATTGCTGAAACTCTAGTTAAAGCAAAGCATGACACTCCTAACGCCACTCAAAAGCCAAAGGGAGTGGTGATCAAAGAAGGTGAATCAGAGAAGAAAAATACAAAGGTCAGTGTGTCAGATGCAAAGAAGAAAGGGAAAGAGAAAATGGATGAGCCTGAGAAATCAGTGAAAAAACAGAAGCAAATTGACTTGGATGCAGAGTTGGCAAAGAAGCTGCAAGAAGAGCTTGAAAAGGAGAATGAGATTCAAACTGCCAAAGACAGAAAAGTTACATTGGATCTGGTAAAAAGGCTCAATGAAGAGTATCAAAAGAGTTTGAAACGGGTTGTAAAGAAGGTTACTATGAAAGCTCCACCGAAAATACGGCCCTCAAAAACCTTCCTAGCCAATCAAGAAAGAAGAAAGATGATCAACTTCCTGAAAGGATCCATTGGAGTTCCTGAAGGGATGTTTACCAATATGTCTTTCAGCAGAATTGAGGAATTATACAAGAAGGAGATGGCCAAGCTTCAAGGAGACTTCAGTCAGAGGGTTGAGTTTGAAAGGAGAATGAAAGAAAGACATGATATGAACATTCAACAACCCTTCCCTGACAGTGAAGAAGGCACTCCTACAAAAGAAAGGGCAGAAGTAAATAAAGAAGAAACACTAGCCCAAAAAATTGGAGCTGTAAAAAAAATAAGTCTATTGCTACAAAGCCAAAGGCAAAGAGGCCTAGAACTGAGGAAGTTGAGAAAGAAAAGGAAAGTGAAAGAATGGAAGCAGAACCCTCAGAACCTACTATTGCACCTCCTACAGAGCATGTTGATACTGAGCATAGTCAATAACAGTCAAGTCAATCTGATGTGCAGTTTGATTTGTATATGACAGTAACAGATGAAGAACTAGTGAAGGTTGATCCTATCTCATTGAATGCTCCAGAAATCATTCATTGGGATACTTTGGTGGACAAAAGAACTGAATATATCAGAATCAAGAGAATGGGTGATCAGTATGAAGTTTATTCAACCTGGGGAAAGATCATCAGAAGTTGTTCCAGAACAGATTTGGAGGAGATGTATAAGGTTGGTCTGAATCTATATGGTAAAGTGTTGAAAGGAGCTGGGATGAATCTAATAAAGATGGTCATGGAGTTTTTATGCATGATGTTTGATCCAGATAGAGTGAAGTATCTTACCAAAGATCTGCATCATGAAAATGGTTTTAAAAGAATTGATCATTGGATGTTGTTTGAAAGATGTGGAGTCTATGTCTAAACCATTGATAAAAGCTATCATGAATACTACTTGGCGTATAAGATATATAACCACAGGAAAGCAAAGTTGCAAGGGATGTTGAAAGCTAAGCTGGTATGCAAGAACCATCAATCAAAGTGTAGGATTGGATCCTAATCTGGGGAACTGAGCAGTTGTTTTTGAAAGCATCATGAAGACCACATTCTGAAGAACTTAACTTCTTGTTTTGAAAAGTTAAGTTAGGGGGAGATTGTTGGGTCTAAAATGTGCTAAGTCCAGTTAGTACTGCTACTTGAAGGAGTTACTACTGCTGAAAGAATTAATACTGCTGAAGACATTAGTACTGCTATTCAAAGGTATTACTACTGCATGTAGGATTATTTTAGTTTTAGGTTAATCCTCATAATTATTATCATAATCATATTAGAGAGGTAGCTGTTATTCTCTGTATTCAAGGGTATCAAGAACACAAAAGGTTTAATCGTTTATTCAAGGGATTGGTATGTTTTGTTAATCTTATTATCTCTTGATTATTATTGTGTTTCTGTGATTGTTAATCAACTAGATTAAACTGGGATAACAACTACTGCTAGAGGTATTCATACTGCTTGAAAGTTAATACTGCTAGTAGTTAGTACTGCTTGAAGAATTACTACTGCAAGCATGGTTAGTACTGCTGAGGATGAATTTAATGCTGCTTATGAAGATAAAGATGGATTGTTTGCTTGATGCGAAAGACTAGGAGATTGAAGATAATTATGGACTGGATGCTGAAGATCAATATTATTTTCATATTTATCTTGTAATCTGTTTTGTATATATATAGTCTAGAAGTCTTAGCAGAGATATATAGATTAATACATAGAGATTGATACAGATGCAGAATACGTTTATGTTCTAGAGAGAATTAGCCTCAAGATTGTTAGTAATCCTTTCTTTAGAGAAGTATTGAACGTCTGTTGAGCTTGTTCAACAGATTGAGGTTGTGCTTGTAATCATTAAGTTAATTCAATATAACTTGTGATTTGATCCATATACTGTTTCATTGATTTATTGTTAAAGCGTTATTCCGCAACTTCTTTAACAAAGTTTCTGAGTGTTTAATTAAATTCTTGTTTAGAATTTCGATCTTGACAGAATCTCGTTCCCCGACTATCTGATAAATATGTTATAGGCACTAAATGGGTGTTTAGAAACAAATTAGATGAACATGGGACTGTAAACCGCAACAAAGCTAGACTAGTTGCTCAGGGATACAGGCAAGAGGAAGGCATAGACTATGATGAAACCTATGCCCCTATGTCCAGGATCGAAGCAATTCGATTATTCTTAGCCTATGCAGTTTAAAAAGACTTCAAAGTATATCAAATGGATGTCAAATCAACATTCCTAAATGGAAATCTGAATGAAAAAGTCTATGTTGAACAGCCCCCAGGGTTCTCTGACCTTAAGCATCCAAATTATATATATAAGCTGGATAATGCTCTCTATTGTCTAAAACAAGCTCCTCGTGCTTGGTATGACTCTCTCTCTTCTTTTCTTATCTCTGAAAAATTTGAACGTGGTAAAATTGATAACACTTTGTTTTTTAGAATGATAAAAGGTCATATTATTCTTGTACAAATTTATGTTGATGACATTATATGTGGATCTACTAACCCGTCTCTGTGTACTCGCTTCGCTGAAAGAATGAAGAAAGAATATGAAATGAGTATGATGGGTGAACTAACTTACTTCCTTGGACTTCAGATCAAGAAAACTGACAAAGGTACATTTATTAATCAAGGAATGTATGTTAAAGATATGCTGAAGAAGTTTGATCTCACTCAAACTTCAGCGATGAAAACTCCTATGGCACCTCCGCTGACATTAAACAAGGATCTAGCTGGAAAACCTGTAAATGTCACTTCCTATAGAGGAATGATAGGCTCCCTGTTGTATCTTACAGCGAACCGAACTAACATCATGTACTCTACATGTCTCTGTGCACGCTATCAATCAGAACCCAAAGAATCCCATCTGATCGCTGTAAAGTGGATCTTCAGATATCTTCAGGGAACTCCTAACCTAGGTAATTGGTATCCCAAAGATTTAGGGTTCGATCTCACTGGTTATTCAGATAGTGATTTTGCAGGTTGCAAACTTGTTGAAAAAGCACCACTGGAGGATGTCAACTTCTAGGAGGAAAGCTGGTAAGTTGGACTAGTAAAAAGCAAAACTCAGTATCCACTTCCACAGCTGAAGCTGAGTATGTAGCAGCTAGAAATTGTTTTGCTCAGGTCTTATGGATGAGAAATCAACTATTAGACTATGACCTTCAGCTAATCAAGATCCCGATCTATTACGACAACACTAGTACCATCGCTATAGCAAACAATCCAGTACTACACTCAAAAACGAAACACATAGAGATCATATATCATTTTATCAGAGATCATGTGATGAATGGTGATATTGAACTTCACTTTATCCCTACTGACTATCAGCTCGTTGATCTTTTTACCAAACCTCTTGATCAGACAAGGTTTAACTTTCTCATCAGTGAACTTGGAATGCTGAATCTTGAAGATTAACTCTTCAGCTTTTATGCATTATGTTAGTGATAATACGTTCCACTTCATCATATAATCTCTGACTAAATGTTTCTAACTCTCAGGTATGTTTTCTCATTCTCTCTCGCTGAATCTTATTCAATATGACGTTTTCAAAAATCAAAACTTCAATCACTAAATTTCTTCAAGTGGTTAAAAGCTTTCTGATAAACAAATCTTATCACTGATATTTCTTGTCAGTGATCCTTTGAAAAGAAAAACAATCTCTGAATTTCTATTATTGATACTTTCTAAACACGAAACGTTTTCTCCCTCCTATGACGTCATTCTAACAGATAATCCATGGCATGCCTTTTTCTGACACGTTCGTCCGTTGCACTTCATGTCCAATCAACTTCGTGGGACGTGTCAGTGTCATGATGACCTCCTTTTCTCGCTCCAAATTCCTTCTCTCTCCTCATATAAAAGGAATGCCATTTACATTTTTGCCTTTTACACTCTCAAAAACTTCCAAGGCAAGAAAAGTACTCAAGGCATTCAAGCAAACAAAGCAAACTCCTTAATCTTCAAATCCTCAAGACTTTCAAGTTTTTGTTCTTAATCATGTTCGTAGTAAAAACACGTGTTTGATTCTTAAAACTTCTATTGTTTTTGATTAAAAGTGTTTTTTTTATTCTTAAAATCATTTTCTTTATGATTTTATTCTGAGCAAAGACCTTTGGTTTTTAAGATTGTTTTTCTTCTTCTCTCTTTAAGAACACTGTTTTCCCCTAAAAACACACTTATTTTTTCAAGTTTCTTTCCACAAAGGGAAAATGGCAAAATAATTTATCATGTTTTTAGACTCTAAACTCTCTATTCTATTCTAATATTCTCTATTCCATAAATGGCCCATGCTACCCTTGTTGCTTCTAAGAACGTCAAGTTCGCCCTTGCTGACTCAGAAATTCCAAAGAACAACTATGTGGCACGATTGTCTTTCGATACTAAAAAGTTTCATCACCTTGTGGAAGCTGCAAACTTTCTAAAGCAATCCTGCTTATCCTATGCACTGCAAGTGGACCCCAAGCCAAGCAAGGCTCTCCTTCAGCAATTCTGGTTCACTGCTGACAAGAGCTCAGTGATCAACAAGAAGGGTGAATCCAATCCTGCCATCTCCTTCACCACTCAACATGGCCCACGGAACATCACTGCACTGGCTATTCGCACAACGTTGCGTTTCCCTTCCAAGACTCCACATGGCTTCGACCCTCTACCCTCTGACGCTGAACTGGTTCAGTTTCTGGATCTCATAGAGTACCAATGGGACAACAAGCCTCACACCAACATTCCCAACAAGAAGCGGACAAAGATCCTGAAGGCGAACATGCCTTCAGAGCTGAACTACATTTTCACTCTCATCATTCAGAGCATGAGTGGAAAGATTGGATCGATGGACCAAGCCAGCAAAGTCCAACTTCAGATGGGCTACTCGGTGCTAGCTGGCAAGCATTTCGACTATGCTGGAGCCATATTTGACGATCTCATGTCAAAGATTGAGAAACCTGAACGGGACACAAAGATTCCCTACGTCCGGTTTATCTCTGTTATTCTTCACTTCTTCCTCAGAGAGAAGTACCCCACTAAAGGTGACTACAACTTTTCCAAATTTGGTCCACGCGTCCTTGAGGTGAAGCATGCTGACAACGAGGTAAGTCTTCTGACCCTACGCCTCCGTATCTCCTCCACTTCTTCTACTTCAGTGGTCACGCCGATGGTTCATTCATCAACTATCCCAACCGCTACCACCCTTCTCAAGAGACAATCTTCAGCTCTTCCTGGCCCTTCTAAAAAGGACAAGAAGACTAAGGAGTCTACCCCCTCGGTTAAGAAACCTGAGGTAGTATCTCAACAGACTATCTTAGATGATTTTGTGGCTCGCTCCTCCACATCAGCAACCACAACAACCGTACCAATGACTACAATCGCTAATTCACCACCGGTGATCAACCCAACTCCTCCAGTCTCTCAAACAGCCGAGGTAATTACTATAATCACCAGTGTTCTTCCTTCTATCCCCATTACTTTTCCTTTCTACTTCTTTGGTCACTAACCTTCCCATTTTATAGCAACCAGCTTCTGTCCTTGTTAATATACGACCTGTTGTGGTTCAAACATCTCAGCCCTTCTCTCAATTTGAGGGGGACTTAAACTTTTTCAACATGTTTGACACTTCAGGTAAATCCAAAACCATATACACCTCTCCCACCTCTCTATTTGAGCATAATTTTGCTCAAATTCTAACTTCTTTTTCAGGTCCTAATTTGGGAACGGTTGACGCCAACGTCAACAAGCTTGTTGAGAAGGTGGAAAGTCTCGCCGCCTCTCTCAATACCAACACCACTGCCGTTAATCAGGCAGGTGAAGAGCTGAAGAGTTTAACATCAGCAACTGCCACTAAAGCTAATGCTTCTCAGCTGAGCTCCCTTCAAGACGAGGTCAATCAGCTGAAGGACAACATGGCCCACAACACAAATCAACTCCAATTCCTCAACGGCCATGTTGATCACTTGACTGGCGAAGTTCGGGCTCTCAACATCAAGATGGATTTTGCCAATCAACTGCTCTCTCAGCTTCTGGCAAAACTGAATGAACCAGCTTCTGTTCACACTCCTTCCTTTACGCATGACGATCGGATGTCGCTGACTGTTGCTGTTGATTTCATTCATCAAGCAACTTCAGTTATTCCTGATATTGAAGGACGGTTGGACAAGCTGAAGGCTGATGCCCGCCAGACACCTGTCGTTGATGTTGCTGCTCCTACAAACGCTGACCTCCCCCATGATGATGACAAAGAGGGGAGATGAATTCTGAAGAAAATACAACGGTTGAGGCTCAGGTAGCTGTGGAAGAACCCCTTTCTCAATCTGAGGGGGAGAAGATAGCTGAAGTTTCAGCCATTGAAGATCAGGTCCCTCCTTCTCCTTCTAAAGTTTTAGAAGAAGAAAAGGATGAAGAAGAAGAAGACGAGGAAGACCTTGATCTTCAAGATCAAGAAGATGATGACACCGCTGCTGGTGATGATGATGATGAGGATGAAGACCCCTCTCTCTGGTTTTCAGCAATAACTCCATCATCAGCGCCTTGAACAAAAGGGTTGTCATAAAAGAAGTAGGGGGGAGACAAAGGGATAGTGCTCCAGTTTCCTATTCTCAATGCAAGTAGAAAAGGATCGTTGTCGAAGGAAACTTGAAGTTACTATCACCATATGAGGGGGAGCAACCTTTTCAGACAGTTCTCTCCCCTGCTTAAGGGAACTTAATCTCTGCAAATAATCCCAAATTTCATAGCCGATGAACAAATAATCCTAACCTCCTTCAATGAGGTTGATGAACATGAGGAAGAAGAAGATGAATCTTTGACCCATCCAGGAAGTCCCACTCGACCACCTCAATGGTTAGAGGATGAAATTAAAAGAAAAACCGAGATGATCTATCCCATTGAAAGTTAGAGAATAAAGATTCCTCCTCAGTCTCTACCAGAAGAACTTAACTTTCTCTCCGAAGCCGAATATGAAGAATCTGTCAGAACTGAAAGACTGCTCGCTAACTGCGGAAGAGATGCTGAATTAGCTCTGAAGGTACACGCGTCCATATTTAAAGACGACAAGATGAAAGAGAATGCAGTTGTAGTTCAAGCTGCTATATTGAAAGAGATTGAAGAGGAGCGCTCAAAAGAAAAGAGGTCAGCTATAAAAGTCTAGTCTGGTGCAAAGAAAAGATAGACTGTCGCTCTGACCCGATGAAGATCGTCACTGTTACTATCTCTAGGAGAAAGAAGAAGGACTGAACCTCAGTAACTATGGAGATAACCAGAGAGGATGGATGCTCAAAATCAATGTTCGTATGAAGGCTTGAACACTTTGGTTACGTTGAGTGGCTAGTGTTCAAGGAAGCACTTAAGAAATCAAAATCAACGTATAAAGGCTATGTTGAAGGTCTCGTTGGAGCTCTAATCAACAGAGTCGCTGCAATATTGAAAGTGCCTTCAGCTCTTCCACCTAAGCTAAAACAAGTAAAGAAAAAGATTGTCTCCTCCTCCTCCTCTGATAATGTCGCAGTGATCAAGAATGACACCTCCATCAAGTTCTTAAAAGAAGCACTGTTCAGGACTTCTCTTGATCTCTCAGTTCTTGATCTATCTCTGCCTCCTGGTGGACCATTCATCCCTGGGCAAGTTTTGAAGAACCCTTTTGGAATCTTCTTCAGAGATGATGAAGGTCAACTTAGGTTCCAAAGAGTCTCTGAAATCCCTCTCTGCCCTCTAAATCATCTTAAGGACCTTCTGTGCTTATGGTGTACCTACTCTACCTCAGCTAAACCGATCAAGACTCTCATTCGATAAGAATCAGCTGATCGAAGACAAAAAGGAGAGGAAGTACCAAATTATATGATCATGGTCCTGAGGTCTTATCTAGATAGCTGATAGATTTTCTTTTTCTTTGTAATCTGTTAGTTATACTTATAGCAGTTTAGAACTTCACTTGTACTTGTAATTTTCATCTCTTCTTGTAATTCCTTTTCTTTGAATTAATGAAAATTTCAGTGAAGTACTTAAATCCATCAGTACTGTAAAAGATCCCACAAAATAGTAATTGGGACATGTATGTTATGAGTCCTGATTATCCTTTTATTTTGACTTAAGTAATTTTCTTCATAGTTACTTTGTCATCATCAAATAGGGGGAGATTGTTGATCCAACTCTGTCAGTGATTTGATAATGACCCTCCGTTATACTTAGTGAAAATTACGTTTAACATCTGTATGTATTAGTGTTTCACCATCAACAATCAAATACTGAGTATGTTCAGTATCGCTGATTATTTCTTATGTAAACAGTTAGACGTAATCCCTGAAGACAAGTTTCGCGACAAAAGACGTTCACTGCTGAATCGAAGACAAAGCTGCTGAACATAGGACAAGTCTACTCATGACCTGATGCGGATATCAGCTAAAACAAGACAAGTCTACTCACACGCGAAGAAGCCTGAGGAAAAGCTTCAGCGATAGCTGAACTTCTTTCTATCTCTGAGAAGGAAGAGATATTCATCGATCGATGATCACTTTGCTTATACCTTAAGTCTCTTTTGTCTTATCTATGCACACACAGTACGAGTGTCAGAAAATACATACCTCTGCAACATTTTGTACAACAACTCTTATATCTACACTGTTCATCATACGACCAAAAACATGTCTCCAAAAGTCAGACTCATGCAACCAACCAGAGAAGGATACGTGTAAAGTACCCAGCCATGCATTTAATGTATAGGGTATAAATAGAAAGATCACAACTATATCTGAGAGTTTCCTCTAAGCCTTCAGCCTTCAAATGTTTCTGTAAAAATATAGAAACCTTTGTTTTGTATATTCCCTTAATCCCCATTCTCTAATTCTTATGCAACCATCTTAGTGTTTCTTAAGTTTGTTTAGATTAGGTTCTTACTTAATCTTATTCCGCAACAAACTTGTAAATTGTATTTTGATTTTCAATAAACAATATATTAAACCTTAAATCGTGTGTTTGTATTCAACCCCCCCCCCTTTCTACAAACTTGTTAAGCACATTCGGGACCAACAAGTTGTGTGCCCCGTGTTCAAAGCTGGCAAAATGTTAGCAATGACAGGACTTCCACCCAGTCCTTGTAGTCCAACATATGGATTTACTCGGGGTGTTCCGGTCGGGTCACTTAGACTTCCAACATTAGCAGATAAAGTAGTTTGTATCCTAACAATGGAAAAAGGAATATCAATAGGCGCTAGACATGTAGGTGCAGACAAAAATGGTGAGAACTAGGGCTGATGTTCTCTATTTTCAATATCCATACTCCCTGCGATGATTGGTCGAGGACTTCGTTCCCTCTTTAAAGTAGAGAGATGTTCCTGTGGCGAGAGTTGGATAGATTGTTTGCTAAATCCTCGTGCATATTTGAGACAGACACCTATTGTGAGGTGATTGAATGGTTGGCTTGGGTGTGCAAGTGCATTAGTGGGCGACTAATGTCTTATTCAATTCCTAAACTCAACACATGAGTTCGAGTAGTTGATGAGGTTGCCCTTTTGGATCTATAGGTTTGGTTTCACACACGCTCACAATATGTTTTTTGTTCCTTTCTCTCAACCTCACATTATCAATGTCTACATTCAGTTCAAGAAATTGATCATTCCGATCATCATCATTATCATCATTACCATCGTCATTTCTTTCAGATTCACTTTCACTTGCCGCACGATCCGACTCAGTTTCAGTTTCTGAACTTTCCTCGGCGCTCTCAACCTGTCGGCCAAATGGAGAAATAATTGTTGTTTCAGGTTGAGACGTGGAATCAACCTGATGTGTAACAGTTGCTACTGATTCTATGGCCTTTGGTTCAGATTGCTGACCCGCGTCTATTCTTCTCTCAAGATTTTCACTCAGCTCTCCCCGTTCAGATACCCCTGTGGTATTCTAAACCCTCACAGACTCCACTCGCCTAGGGTTTGAGCCTAGGGTAGGAACAGCCGGCTCTGGCCATTCTATAGACTCTAGATAATCTCTAACTCACTCAGATGTCGGATCCAATTAAGAAAGTAATGCTGCTGGTATCGGCATACTATAAGTAAAGACTTGCTTCTGCTTCTGAAGATATCTCATGCTAAAATACGGTCCTTTCGCATGGTTCCTTCGTCGTGGGATCTGTCGGTAAGATCGGAGCATGCTGAATATAATCAACTGCATGAACCTATGGTAAGGCACGAAGACACTTTCCTTGTTTATTCTCTTAGCTTGGACCCAGTCATATAGCTCACTCCAAAAGATGAAAGAGTAATTGACATGCAGATCATAGAAAACAACATGGAATAGTCTCAATATGTGCATGCTTGCATTGTCTATTCTAGTGTGCTTGGACGTCAAACAACGGTTGATCACTGAAAAGAGAGCATTCCAGAATGGTGGCAGGTTGTTCTTCTTGAACTGGATGATTCTGTTAAGATCACCAATATATCCCAAGGCTCTAATTCCGGTAAATACCTCGGAATCAGTTGGGTAAACATCGAAACTATTTCTGCCTTCTCGTGAATCTTCCTCTAGTAACTGTAGTACAAGTCTCAGTCTGTCATACTTCAACATAGAAATGTACTCATCAATCTGAATATGGAATGTCAGCTGATCATTCTGATGAACAGAGGTAATGGATCTCCACGTTTGTTGTAGGTAAATCAGTGGAACTGAAGCGGTAGCAGTAAGAGCATACATCAACGGACTTTGAGTATCACGATGACAAATGGATCTATGCTTAGATGATTAAAATCCACATGGTGATTGTTTGGAGACAGTTGCAGATAGTCATTGGGATGGATGAGAGTAAGATTTGGGTTTTCTGCATTGTTGGAGGAAGGGTGTCGGGATCTGGATGATGGCATTGGGGCCTCCCGTGTTGTTTGAGGCACATTTTCATCCCTGACAACCCTTTGATTAACGGATTGATCATTGCTCACTATTTGAATACCTGAAAATTGAAAAAGTATGGACCGGTGTCCAAGTGGTTTGTTAAAGTACAAAAATATTTTTGAAAAAAAAATCAGAAATTTCTCTATCCACTTGTCGCAAGCCAAGGGACCCGAGAAATTCCGTGACACTTATCGCAAGTCACTTGGTATGAGAAGTAACTTGTCACAGGCCAAAGATGCGACAAGTATACTTAGAAAAAAATAAGCACAACTCAACTTGACGCAGACAACATGACTTTATGAACTTGACGCAAATCACTGGAAATGATCAAGAACTCGCAAGGTTCAAGAAAACTTGTCGCAAGTTCATATTTCATCAAAAATATACAAGTTCGCAAATGATTTTATACCCAAAATTCTTTTCATGTTATTCCTTTCACAGACTTGTTCGAAAAGAAGTTTCAATCACCAATTTATCACTTAATTTCAACAATTTAAACCCTAAGTTTACAAAAGATCATCTCTCAGTTCACAAACTCGTTGAAGGAGTTCGAACAGTGAAAAACCCAAATCAGTCCAAAATCAACGATTAAGTCCAAAATTTATCCAAATTAGGTTTACCAATATGTTCGAAACAATATTCCCATATGATTAAAACCTTTTAAGTTCATGATTAGTCCAAGATTTATAGTCCAAAGTCCATGAATCAAACATCTGGTCAAGGTCAAGGAACTCGTTCGAAGAAGATGAATAGTTCAATATACAAGATCAAATCAAAGATAAAAAAATTACGGTTAAAAAGTAAAATTGATGAATGAAAACAATTCATAATTAAGAATCGATCAATAAACATACAAACATTACATCAAAAACCTACCTTGAGACTGAGAATCGATGAAAATATGAAAGGTCGGTTGTAAGGTTTTTGAGTGCAAAAGGTGTAAGTGCAAAAGTCGTATAATGGTTGCAAGTAACAAGTGGGAAAGATACTGATTTGAACTTGAGATTTATACCAAAGAGTGACCAAGACACGTGGCACGATTTGAATGGACCTCCCACTTGTCGCAAACCATAGAAAGCAGTGACTTGTCGCAAGAAATGACAAGTCGTGTGTGACTTGTCGCAAGACTCTATTTATGACAAGTGTGCAATGGATAAGTTATCGCAAACCAAAGAACACGAGAATGGACTTGGCGCAAGCAATGCATTACGTCAAGTGGCTTGTCGCAAGTAATGCATTATGTGAAGTGTACTTGTCGCAAGCAGTGCATTACGTCAAGTTACTTTTCACAAGCAATGCATTGCATCAAGTAACTTGTCGCATGCAATGCCTTGCGTCAAGTGAACTTGTTGCAGGCAATGCATTGCGTCAAGTTTCCGAACATTCCAAAAATGGCAACTTTCCAAAAATAATCTTGAGTTTTCACACTTTCCAAAAATAGAAACTTTTCAAGATTAACACTTTAACACTCATAATTTATTTCCACACTTTTCAAAAAAATCAAACCTTTTCAAAAAACCTTTTATACACACTCAGACTTACAAACTTTTTACAAATGCTCCCCCATTAAAGATTGCCCAGATAGAAATCCACATTCATCTGAATAATCTGCAATAACAGATAAGCTCTTGGTCCTCATATGAACATGAGGCCACATAGGTTAGTAGTATCAGACTAAGAAAGAAATAACACCCCCCTTAACATAAACAATATTAAATAACTCAAAGGCATACTCCCCCTCAACAAATGCAAGGTATCAGTTGTTATACAGACAAGTTCAGCATTCTAAGCTTGCTGACAAGAAAATTAAATCTTTTCTCATCTAAAGGTTTTGTAAAAAGATCAACAAACTCAAAATCTGTTGGAATGAATTTCATCTCATGTGATCCTTTCTCTACGTGATCTTTGATAAAGTGATACCTAATGTCAATATGCTTGGTTTTGGATTATTGGACTGGATTAGCTGTTATGGCAATAACACTCTTTGAGTCGTAGTACATCGGGATCTTATTCAATGTGTATCCATAATCCTTCAACTGAGTCTTCATCCACAGAACCTACGAGCAACAACTAACAGTTGCCGCATACTCTGCTTCTGCTGTTGAAGTTGAAACACAATTCTACTTCTTAGACGACCAGCTAACAAACTTATCCCCAAGAAATTGGCACGCTTCTGAGGTGCTCTTCCGGTCGAGCTTGTTACCAGCATGATCTGCATCTGTATAAGCCGCCAGTTCAAAGCAAGAATCCTTCGGATACCAAAGGCCCAGATTGGGTGTGCCTTTGAGATGTCGTAGGATTCTTTTAACAACTATAAGGTGAGACTACTTAGGATTTTCTTGGTACCTTAATTGCACAGAAGCATGTTGCAAACATAATATCCGGTCTACTAGAAATTAAATAAAGCAAGGAACCGATGATGCTTCTGTAAGTCTTTTGGTTAGCTGGTTTACTAGATAAATCAGCATCTAAAAGACTTCTAGTTGACATGGGAGTTTTCATTGTGAAAGAATCATTCATATTAAACTTTTTAAGCATTTCTTTTATATACTTTGAATGATTAATGAAAATCCCTTCTAGGTTTTCTTAACTTGTAAACCACAGAAAAAATTTAGCTCCCCCATCATACTCATCTGGAACCTATTTTTCATGATGCTTTGAAAGTCATCACAAAGTTTTTGATTAGTTGAACCAAGATAAGATCCTCACCTTCTTTCTTTAGGAAGAGGGTTGTGTCGATGGTACCTTTTCGAAACCCGGACTTAGTTAGGTAGACTGTTAGAGTATCATACCATGCTCTTGGCGCTTGTTTTAGTCCGTACAAAGCTTTGTCAAGAATATAGACATGATTGGGAAACTTCGCATCAATGAAACCTTCAGGATGACTGAAGTAGACTTCTTCATGTAGTATACCGTTCAGGAATGCAAATTTCACATCCATCTGGTACACCTTTATATCTTTATGTGCAACGTACGCCAGAAAAATTCAGATAACTTCGATCCGTGCCACCGATGCGTAGGTTTCGTCATAATCTATGCCTTCTTGCTGATTATACCCCTTTGTAACCAATCTGGTTTTGTTTCTGATAATGATACCCTCATCGTCCTTCTTGTTCCGAAACACCCACTTTGTTCCGATAATCCTTTTGTCCTTGGATCTTTTTTCCAACCCCTACACTTTGTTCCTCTTGAACTCATTAAGCTCGTCTTGCATCGCGTTAATCCAGTCTGGATCTTTTAAGGATTTCGATGGCTTCTTTTGTTCAATGTTGCTTAAAAAGTTGACATACATACAGTAGTTCGTTGATGCAAATCTAGTCTTGACACTAGCTTTTGGATCACCGATGATATTTCCGGGAGAATGTGCTTTGGTCCATCGATATGTGCTCGAAAGGTGTTGTATGTCCGTTTGATTGTTAGTCTCATCAAACTCATCAGATATCACAGGCATGTCAAATTCATGTGCTTCTGGGCATTCAACTACTGTTGGTGATTGAAATGGTTCTTCTGTTAGTATCTCTAATGGTGAATCCCCTGACATAGTAGATTATGAGTCTAGTTCAACAATTGAGAAAACCGGCTCAGAAGTGCTTTCTGGATTTGAGTTTTCATAGATGACAGGCTCTAAGCTTGTAGAAGCAGTGCCAACGTCTTCAGAGGGACCTAACAGATCAACACTAGTAGTCGGTGTGTCTGCATTCCTTAAAGTGTGTTGTTTGTTCTCATCTGCACACATATCCATAAATGCATCCATGAACAACAAATCAAGATCTGATTCAGTTAAAGTTTCAGAGTTAGAATTCTTAGTTTGTTTAGGATCAGGTTCCACTCTGTGTTGAGTAGAAGCTTGTGCTTAAGGTACCAGTCCTGAACTGGTTTGTTTAGAATTCGGTGTAGAGGCTTCATCAAAGGACACATTGATGCTTTTTATGATATCTATTGTTCTCTTGTTGTATACTCTGTATGCTTTGGACGTCAATGAGTAGCCAATATAGATTCTGTCGTCAGCTTTCTTCTAAAACTTTGTGAGATGTTCACGATCATTTAGCACAAAACATATGCAACCAAAGACATGTAAAAATTTAATATTTGGCTTACGACCATTAATAATCTCATAAGATGTCTTATTAAAGCGTTTATTAATGATAGTCCTATTTTGTGTAAAACAAGCGGTTGCCACAGCTTCAACCCACATGAACGGAGGTAGGTTTGAGTATGCAAGCATCGTTCTAGCAGCTTCTACCAGTGTTCGGTTCTTCCTTTCAACAACTCCATTTTTTTGTGGATTCATTGCAACAGAGAAGTTATGAGAGATGCCAATGGATTCAAGATAACTCTGAAGAGTTTTGTTTTTGAATTCAGACTCGTTGTCACTTCTCAACTGTTGCACTTGAGCTTGAAGGAGAACTTGTATACTCTTTATGAACTTGATGATGAGATATGGAGCATCTGACTTTAGTCGTAAGAATTCCAGCCAGGTGTATCGTGAGAATTCGTCTACCATGACCAGAATATATTTCTTCCCATTGATGCACTGAGTCCGCATCGACCGACAGAGATCCATATGAATGAGCTCAAGAGGTGCATTACAATTAGATAACATATTGGATTTGTGAGTACTCCTCTTCATCTTGCCCATTTCACATGCAGGACATAACAATTCCTTTTTGATCTTCAATTTAGGAAAGTCGATGACTAAATCCTTGCTCCTAAGCTTGTTTATGTTTCGGAAGTTCTGGTGAGATAATTGTCGATGCCACAACCAACTTTCTTTCACTGAGGCTTTAGAAACCAAGCATACTAGTCTTGATACATATAGAGTAGGAAAGTTGACAGCATAAAGATCTCCCATGCTTCCGGCTTTAAACAAATTCGCTCCAGTTTGATCATCAACATAACAGAAATCTTCATCAAAATGCACTTTATATTTCTTCTCATAAAATTGGTTTACTAAAAACAGATTGTGTCCAATCCCGTCAACATACAGAACTTTTGAAATTAAGATTATGCCGTTAGTAAGCACACCATACCTCTGATATAACCTCTGGTCTTGTTCCAAAACTCACATATCCTGCAGGATGTTCAATATAATCGTGCAATAGGTGCTTGAATCCTGTCATGTGTCTTGATGACCAGAATCAATAATCCACACATGATAGTCCTGCAAGAAGCAATTACTTCAACTTAGGTACTTATATGAATATGGGTCCTTTCTTGTTAGTAACACTTAACTTTTTAATGTTAGTTGAAGAGTCTTTGATACGCCATTCAAACTTGGGCTCTTTGTGTCATTTTTGTGCTTTAAGTTCAACTTTAGGAATCCACTTCCACAAAAAATTCACCTCAACTGATTTATTTATCTTGACATAATTATCCTTCTTCTTTTTAACACTGAAAACCTGTGCTTTTTGTTCAACAGACGATTTGGTAGAGATTTTTCTCCAAACAAAGCGATAAGATTTTCTCTTCTTAGAAAATTTGGGTTTCAAAGAGAAAGAACTGTCATAACAATAAGAGCATTGTAACACAGTTTGAGCCTTTGTAAACAATTCAGATCTTGAAATATTTTTCTTTTTATTAAAACAATGTTGACATATCTCAATACAATCGGTTTTTACCGTGCTATTACAATCCTTCTTATCAGAAACAATCCTATTCTTCAACACCTCCGTTTTCCTCTTCTTACTAGCTTTCTTTTTTTCCTTCACATCTGAAGAACAAACATAATCGAGATTATAAAATCTCAGCCTCTGGAAGACCCAAACCCATTTTAGGAAAATCGTGTATCCTTTGGGTTACTGGTCAAAAGTTTGAGTATATGTTCTGTTTGACCCCTTTTGAAGTTGAGTTCTTCCAACTCCTTTATCTTTGCATACGACTGTGCTCTTTCCTTCAAAACAATTTCATACTTAAAAGTTAGATCCATATTGTCATCCTTCACATTTCTTAATTTTTTTGTAATTCAGATATTTTGGATTCAAGCTTTACCTTATTAGCTTTGATTAGATTCTTTTCAGCTTCCCTATCCTCTGCCAAAACTTTAAACAATAAATCTTGATCTTGATCTCTGAATTGAATTCTTTTTCTTAATAAAATTATCTTTTAGTTTATCAAACTCATTTTTCTTAAAATTCAATTGGGACATTAAGTTCGGCACTTTTTCGTTTTCAATTTCTTTTTTCAGAAGTTTCAGAAACTGAATATACCTCAGACTCTTTGTCATCCTCATTCACCTTGGCCATTTGAATGTAATGCACCTGTGTAAAATTAGTTTCCCCCTCATCAGAAGAAACCTCTAGCCACATTTCCTCCTCAGCCCTCAGTGCCTTACCAGTCTCTTTTGCTTTGACAAGTTAGGCCTTTTTGGTGTAGTATTCATAGTCTTCTACTTTCTTAACCTTGCAGTCTCTGACGTAGTTCCCATGCTTACCACAATTGTAACACTTGTCACTCTTTTCTTTTTCTTTCTCCTTTCTTCTTTTCCTTCTCTTTATCTTTCTCATCTCTCTATTCCTCTTTTCTGTCTTCTCTCTTCTCGTACTTTCTTTTGTACTTGTCGGCTTTGTAATAATCAGGTCTGAATTTGTGATAGAACTTCTTTCTTCCAAACCTTTTATGAAACCTGTTGGTCAGCAACGCCAACTTCTCAGCAAACTCACTAAGTTCATCATCAGAATCTTTCTCAAGATCTTCAGAACTGTCAGATGATTCCACATATTCAGTAACCAAGGCCTTCCGCTTCTGAACCCTGCTAGAACCTTAACTAGTCTTCACATTCCTTCCTTGCCCTACTAGTAGAGCCAAAGAGTCCCCAACCTTCTTCTGTTTGTCCTTTATCTCATTCACCTTATCTTCATGCTGGTACAACACACAGAAGATGTCATTAGTAAGAAGAGTAAGAGCTTGTTCATCCAAGGCTACCCGTTCTCTATCTCTGTCAATCTATTGAATGGGTTGCTTTGGAACAATCCTCTCGGGGATTTCTAGGATGGTGTAAGTAGAAGGCTGACCGACAACAACTACATGCAGGATGTGAGGACCATTAACGATATAGTTCATTAACTTCTTGTCCTGGTTGTTTAAAAACTGAATCATCTACTTCATCCATTGCGGGTATTCTTCCATCTGAAGAATTGGAGGTTTGGATTTCGAGCCCATGCTGAGTATATCTCTAGACATCTTGATAAGAAATAGAAAAGATGCTTGATATGATCGTCAAAAAATTCAGAAAAACTTTGACTTTGAAAAATTCAAACTTGGTCAAACCAACAAACTTGTCGCAGGTCGAAGACAAAAACTTGTTGTAAGTAACAAAAGCCAAGAAGTTACTTGTCTTAAGTCACACCAACCAAGTTGTTACGTATCGCAAACCAAACAACCCGAGTTCCAGATTGTCGCAAACCGAAGAACACGAGTAGTTACCATTCGCAAACCACAATATACGATAACTAAACCTGTCGCAAGTCAAAGCACACGAGAAGTAATTTGTCGCAAATTGAAGCACACGAGTTCTAACTGGTCGCAACCTGAGGCTCACGAGTTCTATACTTGATGTAGATCGAAGCACCCAAGAACTTTACTTGACGCAACACAAGTGATCCGAGAAGTGAACTATTCGTAGACCACAGTGTTAGATCATAGTTTTGAGTGAATTTGTTTAGTATGTTTTACTTTGTATTGTTGACTTTTCTATTGTATGCTTGTATAGAGGTCAAGGCTTCCTTGTCTTGTTTTGAGTCTAACCTTTCATTCAATCTTGTAAGCTTGTCATTGTAATCATTCCCTTTGTGAGATATATGACTACGCCAAAACTTGTGACCAAACTCTCTCTACATCTTTTCTTTGTTTGATCTTTGATTGATATAATTGCTTGAAACCTAGGATCACAATTGGTATCATAGCCTAATCAGATTCAATCAGAGAAATCAACATCAAGAAATTTTGCAAGAAAAATACGAATTTTCAAGTTTAGAAAGTACACTGTTCCATTGAAATCAAGATTTTGAAATAGTGATGGAATATGTGTAAATATTGATATCCCAGTGATCACCAAGTGTAGTGGAACATTTCTTTGTAACACCCTGGATTTTCATTATATGTATCGTTGTAAATCTTGTGTTTAACTCTTGTCGTTATCACCGTTATTAGTTTATCGTTCGCATGCGTGGTTTTTGGTGAAAATGTGAACTTCCAGTGAGTTTCGCGACTTGCTCGCGACTTGGAGACGCGGTATAAGTCGCGATGTCCACTGTTGATTATGGGTTTACGAGCTTCGCGACTTGCATGAGAGGGGTATTCGCGGCATTAGTCGCGAAAGCCTCTGTTGGTTTTAGGGTTTTATGGCACGGGCGAGTTATGCCGCGAGTTGAGGTCGCGGCATAACATGCGAAAGACCCTGGCCGACTTAAGGGTTTCAGTTTCCCAAAGATCCCACTCTCTCAATCTCAAAATCTCTCTCTCTCTCTCTCTTCTCTCTCTCTAAATCGTTTCTCTCTCTCTCTCTAGAGTTTGGTAGTTAATATTTGGTGTTAGATCCGAGGTTTCGGTGTTTTAAGCTTCACTTCTACGTCGTAATCGTTATCTGGTTTTCCGGGTTTTATTCTAAAATCTACTAGTGAGTTCCTACTACCATTTTACAAACTTTATACATGTCAAAACTCTTATTTTCGAAATCCGAAGTATTTCTACGGTATGATTTCATGTTCTATACATTTTGATATAAATGAAGTTTTTGGTGATTTTCGGGGTTCCCGATCAGTTTTGACTAAAATGATGGATCTTATCTTATTAAAGTAAAATGATGTTTTACTTGCACATCATGTAGATATGTGAAAAGAATGTTTAAGAACTCATTTTTAATGATTTTCATTCTTACCAGAAGTTGAACTGGAAATGACATTTTGTTTATAAAATGTGTTTATACCATATGTCATTCTTGGTTGGTCACATATGTTGTTGTGACGAGTCTGTACCAATACTAGCGGATCCCTAGGTATCGAGTCGACTTATAGATGGGATGGTTGTTCCCCTTCTGTTGTAGTTAGATACATTTGATCTTCGGGGGCACTTGGTACGGTTATGTGAGAACTGTTACTAGCCATGGGTCAAATGTAGTCTAATGAAGAGTATGACTGGTTCCTTGGGGGTCTCCCTCACATCGTAGTACGGACCGAAGCGTTCGTGGCCATGGTTCCATGTATTTAGCTCATAACTCGGATTTTTGGCTTACTTTGTGTTCCACTATAATCCTTGGTAAATCGGGTAATCCCTGTCATCGGAAGATGTGTTTTGGACCGGTTGTCCGTTTTTTATCAAAGAACGGTGTTTGGGCATAACTAAACCTTTGGAAGGATTTACTTGATGCATTTGATTATATCTCTTGATATTTAAGAACTGTATGTTCTCACTAGGATTTAAGCCTAACACTTTTTCTCAAATGATATGTATAACAGGTTTCCCTTAGCGGTGGGATGCACAGGGTTTTGAGAGACGAGTTTTGTCTCGAGGCATTTTTGAGATGACTAAAGTGTGTTGATAGTTGGGCATTGTTAAGTCCCATTCTTTTGATGAATTTTGGATTTTCAACTGATGTAATCTAGATAGTTATGTTTAGATTAGTCTGTTGATGAATTCTATGACCGTACAGGTTTTTGTAAAGTCTTAAGGACTGATACACTTTTTGAGAAGTTTATAGCAATACAGATGTCATATTGCGTTATTTATGAAGTTTTAAATTACTCCGAATTTTAGGACGTTAGAAGTTGGTATCAGAGCTCTAGTTTAAGAGAACTAGGCATGAATGTAAGATTTCTAGACTTAGACCGAGTGTGATAAGAATTGATCTGTGAGATTGGGTAGAGCTTCTAAGATTGGTTAGTCTTAGAGTCAACGGAAAGTGCGTTTATCAGGCGTTGTGGCAATCGTGACAAGAACCTTTATGTGTTATATGTTCATAATCTCACTTAGCTAATGTTATTATGAGGATATCGTACGTAAGTGTACTTGAATTTCTATTGCTATGACGATTGGTAATGTGGTAGTACGTTTCCTTTATGTTTATTCCAACTCTCTCTTATCTCTTTTCCTGTTCTGTGAAGCAGTTTGGCATGGTGAATACGCGTGGTAGACCGCGTACGCGTGTTGATGGTTTGGAAGCGACAACCTCCACCGCTGGTCAGCCGGAGGGAGTTGAGGTTGTTGTGCGACCACCTGTTCAGCAAGGGCTATGTGGGGGGCCAGAGGTTATTCCGTGAGTAGACCTGGCTTCGTCCCACACAGTCATCAGGGATGCTAATTCCCCGTCTGGGATGATGGCCAGCATGATGTTGGCAATGAGGGAAGAGATGGTAAAGCAGCAAGAATTTCTGTTGAAAGTGATTGAGGACCGCGATGTGAACAATCGGAGGAGTGAGACGGTTGTGGAAAACATTGTAGCGGGTCCTGTAGGCGCTGGTGCAGGGGTCAGGGTTGAGGAGCACAGGATTGTTGGTGCTCCGGGAAATAGGAAAAGTTGTTCCTACAAGTCCTTTATGGGTTGCGGACCGCCAGAGTTCTCTGGTTTCGACGACCCAATCATGTGTGTGAAGTGTATTCGAGCGGTCGAGCAAGCTTTTGGCTCTTCCGATTGCGGATATGATCAAAGAGTGCGGTTCGGTACCCAACTGCTGAGGGATACTGCGCTTATTTGGTGGAATGTCATTCAATCCACCCTACCTCCTGCTGTGTTGGCTCTGTTGTCTTGCGCCGAATTCAAGAAAAAGCTATTAGAAGAATTCTTCAATGAAAGAACAATGGACCGAATCGAGAAAGAATTCCGGTCTCTGGTAAAGGGAAGCCTGACGGTGAGGGAGTACACCTGTCAGTTCATGGAGAAGCTTGATCTGGTGGGGCACGCAGCCCCAACAGAGAAGGATAAGATGAAGGCCTATCTGAATGGCCTACCCGCGGACATGCAATCTATGGTCCACAATTCTAAAGCTTCTAACCTCCGCGAGATGGTTGAAGAAGCTCAGTACATGGCAGAGATGTTTGCGAGGAACAAAGCTGAGAAAGTTGTGGTGGGGACTGATAAGAGAAAGTGGGAGAGCAGTTCTGTACCTCCCAAGAGAACCCGACCTTTTGTCGGAAACCGCAGCTTCAGCGGTTATCAAGAAGCCAGATGGTGCTCGAAGTGTCGAACAAAGCACCATGGTAACTGTAACCCCACTTCTAGATTCTGCTTCAAATGTGGTAAGAATGATCACACCGCCCGCGACTATTTTTGTCGTGGGGATGGTCTGCTTCGAGTGTAAAGCACCGGGGCATGTGAAGAGAGATTGCCCAAAGCTCTAGACGGGTAGCGTTGCGGCAAAGAAGGAGAACCCTCCGAGGGTTCCGGGTCGAGCATTTCAGATGACGGCCGATGAGGCCAAGGCATCCACTGATGTGGTATCGGGTACTTTTCTTATAAACTCTGTACCTGCTCGTATTTTATTCGATACAGGTGCCAGTTTCTCTTTCGTGTCTGATTTGTTCTGTCAGAAGATTTCTATGCCCACTACTAGTCTTAAGGATGCATTAGTAGTAGAAAAAGCCGATGGTAGTTAAGTTCTGATCCACGATGTTCTGAAGCAGTGTACTCTTAGTATCGAAGGGATAGAATTCTCGATCGATCTACTGCCGATGGTAATCGGGGGTTTTGATGTTGTGGTCGGCATGGATTGGTTGTCAAACAATCATGCCGAGATTGTATGTTCCAAGAAGTTGATTCGACTTCCCAACCCCTCTGGCGAAGTCATTGTCATCTATGGCGAAAAGAGAAAAGGTGAAGTGGCAATAATCACAATGGCAAAGGCACACAAGTGCTTAGTAAAAGGATGTTCGTCTTTCCTAGCCTATGTGATCGATGCCAAGTTAGAGAAATCAAAGCTAGAAGATGTGAAGATTGTGCGTGAGTTTCCAGATGTCTTTCCGGACGACTTGCCCGGGTTACCACCCGATCGTCAGTTAGAGTTTCGGATTGATCTTGTGCCTAGAGCAGCACCAATTGCTAAAGCTCCTTACCGTTTAGCGCCGTCAGAGATGCAAGAAATGATGGCACAACTCCAAGAACTTTTGGAGAAGGGCTTTATAAGACCGAGTTCGTCACCCTGGGGAGCTCCGGTCTTGTTTGTAAAGAAGAAAGATGGCACGATGAGAATGTGCATTGACTATCGTGAGTTGAACAAAGCTACAGTAAAGAACAGATATCCGCTTCCGAGAATAGACAACTTGTTCGATCAACTTCAAGGGGCGGGTTGTTTTTCCAAAATTGACTTACGTTCGGGTTATCACCAAGTGAAGGTGAGAGAAGAAGATTTTCCGAAGACAGCTTTCAGAACACATTACGACCATTACGAGTTTCTTGTAATGCCTTTTGGTCTAACGAACGCACCGGAGATATTTATGGACTTGATGAATAGAGTGTGTCGACCATTCCTCGACCAGTCGATCATTATATTCATTGATGACATACTCGTGTACTCCAAGAGAGAGTCAGAACATGAACAACATATACGAGAAATTCTTGAAGTATTGAGAAAGGAAAGATTGTACGCCAAGTTTTCCAAGTGTGACTTTTGGCTTAAAGAGGTACAATTTCTGGGTCACGTTGTCACTCGAGACGGAGTGAAAGTGGATCCCTCCAAGATTGAAGCTATGATGAATTGGGAATCTCCCAAGAGTCCGTTAGAGATTCGAAGTTTCTTGGGTCTGGCAGGGTACTACCGGAGATTTATCCAAGACTTTTCAAAAATCGCTTCTTCCTTGACAGTTTTGACTCGGAAGAATGTGAAGTTTGAATGGACCGAAACACAAGAGAAGGTGTTCCGAATACTTCAAAAGAAGTTGTGTGAAGCTCCGATCTTGTCGTTACCTGAAGGATCAGAAGACTTCGTGGTTTATAGCGACGCTTCGAAAATGGGTTTAGGTTGTGTGTTGATGCAACGGGGCAAGGTAATCGCTTACGCCTCGAGGCAGCTTAAAATACACGAGAAGAACTATCCTACCCACGATTTGGAGTTAGCAGCAGTAGTGTTCGCTTTGAAGCTTTGGCAACATTATCTCTATGGCACGAAGTGTACACTCTACACAGATCATAAGAGCCTGAAGTATGTCTTTGATCAGAAAGAGTTGAATATGAGACAACGGCGGTGGCTCGAGTTGCTTAAAGATTACGACTGTGAGTTGCTTTACCATCCTGGTAAGGCAAACGTGGTAGTCGATGCGTTAAGTCGGAAGGACTATAGTGGATGTATTCGGGCTATCCATTCGAGAATCGAGTTGGTGTTTAGTATTGTTGAAAAGATCAAAGCATCGCAAGTTGAAGCACTGTTAGAAGAGAATCTCAAAGAGGAAGTCATGACAAAGCAACGTTTGCTCTTAACGGAAGATCGCCGTGAAGTAAAACTGTTCAACGGTCGCGTATGGGTACCCAAGCTTGGGGGTAACCGTGATCTGTTGCTTGAAGATGCACACAAGTCCAAGTATTCCATTCATCCGGGGAGTACAAAGATGTACAGGGACTTGAAACTGCACTATTGGTGGCCGGTAATGAAACTTGACGTGGCGCGTTACGTTGAGCGTTGTGTGACGTGTTCGCAAGTTAAGGCCGAACACCAGCGACCGTATGGGAGTCTTCAGTCTCTAGAGATTCCCGAGTGGAAGTGGGAGCATATCACTATGGACTTCATGACAAAGTTACCAAAAACTCTTCGAGGTCACGATACCATTTGGGTGATAGTTGATAGATTGACAAAGAGCGCTCACTTCTTGGCCATGCGCGAGACATTACCGATGGACAAACTAGCAAAATTGTACATCGATGAGGTGGTCTCGAGGCACGGCATACCATTGTCAATCGTGTCGGATTGCGACAGTCGGTTCACTTCGAACTTTTGGGATGGGTTTCAGAAAGAGCTTGGTACACGAGTTAAGTTGAGTACGGCTTACCATCCACAAACCAAAGAGCAAAGCGAGAGAACGATCCAGACATTGGAAGACATGTTGAGGTCCTGTGTCATCGATTTCGGGGGTAGCTGGGACTCTCACTTACCTTTGGTGGAGTTCGCCTACAACAATAGCTACCACTCGAGTATTGGAATGGCACCTTTTGAAGCATTGTACGGGCGAAAGTGTCGAACTCTCGTGTCTTGGCTTGAAGCAGAAGAAAAGCAGTTTGCCGGACCTGAACTTGTGCAAGAGACGGCTGATAAGGTCAAATGTATTCGTGAAAGAGCGACTCAGGATCGACAAAAGAGTTATGCCGATAAGAAGAAGCGGCCGATGGAATTTCAAGTAGGCGATCGTGTGTTGCTTAAGCTATCGCCATGGAAAGGTATTATACGGTTCGGAAAGCGTGGGAAGCTGAGTCCCTATTTCCTCGGACCTTTCAAAGTGCTCAAGCGAGTAGGGTTGCAAGCGTACCAATTGGAACTACCGCCAGAGTTGAGCAGAATCCACAACACGTTTCATATTTGTTACCTTCGGAAGTGTTTGGCGGAAGAGGAAAGCGTTATTCCTCTCTCCGAGTTGACAGTAGACGAAGGTAACCGTTGTGTAGAAGAGCCTGACGTGATCTTAGAAAGGAAATCTAAGAATTTGTGTCACAAAGAAGTCACGTTGGTCAAGGTGCAGTGGAAGCATCACCGAGGAGCAAATATGACGTGGGAATCCGAAGAGGATATGAAGCGAAGATGTCCTCATCTTTTTGTATAGTTGGGATTTCGGGGAAGAAATCATTCCCAAGTTGGGGAGGATTGTAACACCCTGGATTTTCATTATATGTATCGTTGTAAATCTTGTGTTTAACTCTTGTCGTTATCACCGTTATTGGTTTATCGTTCGCATGCGTGGTTTTTGGTGAAAATGTGAACTTCCAGTGAGTTTCGCGACTTGATCGTGACTTGGAGTCGCGGCATAAGTCGCGATGTCCACTGTTGATTATGGGTTTACGAGCTTCGCGACATGCATTAGAGGGGTATTCACGGCATTAGTCGCGAAAGCCTCTGTTGGTTTTAGGGTTTTATGGCACGGGCGAGTTATGCCGCGAGTTGAGGTCGCGGTATAACTCAAAATCTCTCTCTCTCTTCTCTCTCTCTAAATCGTTTCTCTCTCTCTCTCTCTAGAGTTTGGTAGTTAATATTTGGTGTTAGATCCGATGTTCGGTTTTTAAGCTTCACTTCTACGTCATAATCGTTATCTGGTTTTCCGAGTTTTATTCTAAAACCTACTAGTGAGTTCCTACTACCATTTTACAAACTTTATACATGTCAAAACTCTTATTTGCGAAATCCGAAGTATTTCTACGGTATGATTTCATGTTCTATACATTTTGATATAAATGAAGTTTTTGGTGATTTTCGGGGTTCCCGATCAGTTTTGACTAAAATGATGGATCTTATCTTATTAAAGTAAAATGATGTTTTACTTGCACATCATGTGGATATGTGAAGAGAATGTTTAAGAACTCATTTTTAATGATTCTCATTCTTACCAGAAGTTGAACTGGAAATGACATTTTGTTTATAAAATGTGTTTATACCATATGTTTATTCTTGGTTGGTCACATATGTTGTTGTGACGAGTCTGTACCAATACTAGCGGATCCCTAGGTATCGAGTCGACTTATAGATGGGATGGTTGTTCCCCTTCTGTTGTAGTTAGATACATTTGATCTTCGGGGGCACTTGGTACGGTTATGTGAGAACTGTTACTAGCCATGGGTCAAATGTAGTCTAATGAAGAGTATGACTGGTTCCTTGGGGGCCTCCCTCACATTGTAGTACGGACCTAAGCGCTCGTGGCCATGGTTCCATGTATTTAGCTCATAACTCGGATTTGTGGCTTACTTTGTGTTCCACTATAATCCTTGGTAAATCGGGTAATCCCCGTCATCGGAAGATGTGTTTTGGACCGGTTGTCCGTATTTTATCAAAGAACGGTGTTTTGGCATAACTAAACCTTTGGAAGGATTTACTTGATGCATTTGATTATATCTCTTGATATTTAAGAACTGTATGTTTTCACTAGGCTTTAAGCCTAACACTTTTTCTCAAATGATATGTATAACAGGTTTCCCTTAGCGGTGGGATGCACAGGGTTTTGAGAGACGAGTTTGGTGTCGAGGCATTTTTGAGATGACTAAAGTGTGTTGATTGTTGGGCATTATTAAGTCCCATTCTTTTGATGAATTTTGGATTGTCAACTGATGTAATCTAGATAGTTATGTTTAGATTAGTCTGTTGATGAATTCTATGACCGTACTGGTTTTTGTTAAGTCTTAAGGACTGATACACTTTTTGAGAAGTTTATAGCAATACAGATGTCATATTGCCTTATTTATGAAGTTTTAAATTACTCTGAATTTTAGGACGTTACATTCTTGTTTGGATTGGATGGTCAAATAATCAACAGATTGAACGAATTGGATCATTCATTCCATTTTTTGAAACTTTCTACTCTCGGACTGTCAAGATTCAAATCATACGATCATGGTTATTTTTAGAGAAATTCATTCCAATGGATTGTTCTCGATGGTATAGTGGTTAATTCTACAATTTTTTAGAGTCAGATTTGAAGATTTTGGTGGTTTTCTGTTGAATTTTTCGAAAAAATATTCAAGATCTAAGGAATTCGCATAAATGTTGAAGAACTCGCACAAAGAACTCACAGACTGAAGAATTCGCACATCACAGAGGACAAAAAGTGTCAAGGAAGGAATTCGCACAAGGAAGTGTACGAAAAGCAAAGAATTCACATAAAGAGCTATACGAGAAGTGTAGAACTCGCACAAGAGACACATACGAAATGTATGGAATTCGCATCTGAGCCTTAGAAAGTATTCCAAGGGAGGAATTCGCATACAAGTTTATACGAGAAGTTCAAAATTCGCATCCTACCTTATGCGAAAAGCTTAGAATTCGCACATAGTTATATACGAAAAGCTCAGATTTCGTATCCTTTTTCATATCCTTTTCATACGAATTGTGTCCATACGAATTCTAGTACATATGAATTCTTACTTGTGAGTGCCATGCGAATTGTTTCATATGAATTCTTGCATGTGAATTGTTTGTTATGAGTGTTATACGAATTCTGTGAGTGTATACGAATTTTGTACTTGTAATCATTTTTGAGAGATTTTTCTGTATTTTTACTACTTATTTTTCTGATTATCTGATTAACTATCTTTTCAAGCTATATTTTTCAGATAAATACTAATCATGCCTTATACAGATGAGAAGGGTAATCTGTTTCTCACCAACAGAGATTGTGCATTGTCATACATGCCAAAAATACCAAAGATTGGGGATGAGAATGAAAACCTTAAAATTCAGAATTCAAAGCTGAAAGCAGAAATTGATACTTTGAATGTCAAACTTACAAAGGCTGAAACACAAGTATCAACATATCAAGCAGAAGGCAAAAGAATGGCTGAAGAAGGTAGATGAGAGACACAAGAATGTGAAAGCTGAACTTGAGAAATCTTTCAACCAGAAGTTATCTGAACTTTCAAAGAAAGTTGAGTCAGAGAAGAAAGAATTAGAAATGAAGTGTGCCAAACTTTTTTAACAAGTTTCTGACTTTGAAAAAATTGTTATTACTGAAAGAGATATCTTTGACAAAGAAAATAAAAATACTGAAAGGAAAAATACTTTACTTTTCAAAAAGATATTTGAGAAAAATCAGAACTTGGAAAAAGAGTTTGAAACTGAAAGAAAACATTTTGAAAATGAGATTTCTAAACTTACTGACAAGTTGGTTGTTTTATATTCAGATATACAAAAGGGACACTGATTTGTAAAGCAAGTTTGATAAACTTTGTAATGAGAAATCCAAGTTGAATGACAAGATCAAACAACTTGAGAAAGCTAATGCTGATCTATCTGACAAGTTAGCAACTGAACACCTGTCTTATCTTCTTGTGATGATTATTTAGTTGAATCAGTTTGCTCATTTCAATCAGTCTCAAGCTTATTTCAAAAGATGGTTTTCAAGAAACAAAATGTCAAATCAGATGTCTTGAAAACAGATTAGGTTAAATCTTCTAGTTCATTTTATGTTAAATCTGCTGATAAATATGCTACTTATTACGGACTTAAAGCTTCTAAGAAAGAGAAAATGATTTGGGTTGTTAAGGGATATCCTAAGTCAGTAAAATACCAGAAATCATCTGCACAATCTGAACAGAGAAAGAAGAACAGAGCTGCAAAAGGGAAACATTTTACACCTGATGCTGTCAATTCTACCAAGCATCTGATCAGGTTAGCTAGAAGTGAAGAATTCGCATCACAATGTCATACAGATTCTTATGATTCACACAGAATTTGCATATTGAGTCGTACGAATTCTCACACACATTATCTAATCTTTCATAGACAATTCGCATACGTATCATCTGCGAAAAGTGGGTGGTCCAATTAAATCGTGCCACATGTCTTATTCATTCCTGAGTATATATAGGTGGGTTTCATACGAAACCCTCACTTTTTCGTAAAATCTTCAGTGTACAAATTCTTTCAGAGCACTAAACCCTACCTTGCGATTTCCATCTGTTCTTCAATTTCTTCTTGATTTCTTGTTCAAAAGGAGTTATTTCTGTTCTGATTGATTGTATTTTGTTTGTTTGTTTGTATTCTTTGATTTCTTTGCAGGATTAGATTAGAATTAGGGATTCTATACTGGACTAAAAATTTTCGAACAAATATTGATCTTGATTATTTCTTTATGTTGATTTGAACTGAAAAGAATATTCAAATGTTAAAATCGAACTTCAGTGACCATTAATTTTAACCTAAGTAACTTGTTTTTGAGATTTTATTGGGACTTCGACTTTTCGACTGACTCATGGTGTTCTTGGTGAAAATAAGAGATTAAGGGTCGATATGTTGTTTAATCTCAAAATTTCTTGGTTAAAAGAGTTCCTAATCACAAATCGATGAGTAAAGATTAAAACATTTTGGGTTAAAATTCGATATTAAAAGTTTGGTAATCAGGGTTAATCTGGGTTCATATGAATGTTGTTGATGTTCATGATCAATACTTAGAAATATTTAAGAAAATCATTAATATTTGTTGAATTTTATTTTCCGATCGAAGCATCGAAGTGGGTCTTCGTATAACGTGTTTTTGATCGATCTAATTGGTCCTAAATTGTTATACTCATCACAATGATTCTAGAACAAGTTTCAGATTCGATTTTCGTTAAGAAACGAGTGAGATACGAGTGTTTGAAGTTTCGCCGGAATACTCACCGGAAAAACGGGTGTCGCCGGAAAATGATGTTTCTGGATTTGTGAGCAATGTTTTCGACATATAATCTTATAATCGTGTTTTTTAGTTGATTTATATCGATTTCCAGGTGTTTAAACGGTTTAAAATCACGAAAGATCTCACCGAAAAATTATCTCGCCGGAGTAACTTTGTCGCAATCCACAGCCCGTTAATCATTGCATAATTGGAATTTTCTCGTGGGAATCAATTGATCATTGAACAAGGAGTATTTTCCAACTTGTTTCATCGATTTTCGTCGAGAAACGAAGAAGATATCGTCGATTGAAATTCACAGATCATTTTTTTTAAGATGATGAACAGTGACTTAAGAGAACTCCGTTAGTTCTGTTAAGTTTATGACATTTTGGTCCTAGATTGTTAGTCCGTTAGTTTTATTACATTTTCAGTCCAATTCCGTTAGTTTGTGTTAGTTTAGTTAGCAAGTTTGTAAGGTTGTCAGTTTTGGTCCCTGTTAGTTAGTTTTCTTAATTTTTGTTAGATTTTATTACATTTTTGGTCCTTTTCTGTTAACTTCGTTAGTCCCGTTAGTTTCTTTTAACAATTGACAGATTTGGTCCCTTGAGTTTTTAGTTTTGTTGTTTGTCAATTTTAGTCCGTTTAGTTTACAGTTTTATTTTTTTTTTTACATTTTTAGTCCTTATAGTTTCTAACTTTCGTGTTTTTACATTTTTAGTCCCTAGATTTTATATTTTTTGTGTTTTTGTCATTTTAGCCCTCGTTTTACGTATTAGTTTCGTATTTTGTCGATGTTAGTCCCTATTTTCATATTTTCTTTCATTTTTAGTTTGTTTTATGTCGTTTTTGAGCTTATCTGATATTATTTTTTTATGCTAATCCAAGTTTGACTTTCAGTCAAATTTTCTGAATCGTTTGGGAACGATCTTTCACATCAAGCTACTCATTCAAGATGTTATCTACATGCAAACATTCTACAGAGAGAAAGTGGATGATCAACAACAAAGATTTGGAGCATATCGTTTTAATTCCACATATCATTGACACATCTGTTAAAGCATAGACTATTTCAGATACATCAACTAAAATAGAAACAGAAACTATTATTAAAGATGGTTCATCTGAAATAATAGATATATG
The DNA here is from genome assembly GCA_954870635.1 of Arctium minus. Classification (NCBI taxonomy): domain Eukaryota; kingdom Viridiplantae; phylum Streptophyta; class Magnoliopsida; order Asterales; family Asteraceae; genus Arctium; species Arctium minus. The sequence goes on along the minus strand of OX941091.1, from coordinate 70,715,726 downwards.
TCCTATTATAGTAGATGGAAATGACAAGTCTCAAATTTTAAATAAATCTAAATTGTCAAACACTGATAAAACTCCTGTTTGTGCAAAATGTACTGATTATTCTAAATTCGATTGTGTAGGTATCATTAGTGCAAAAGAAAACGAGATAAGAGAGAAAGAGAAAGACATAAGAGAGAAAGAGACAGACATAAGAGAGAAAGAGAAAGATATTAAAGAAAGAGAGAAAATCATTGTTCTAAAAGAAAAAAACAATTGTCACATTTGAAAAGGAATTAAAATTGAAAGAGAAAAAGATTGTATATCTCAAAAGCCAACTGAAGACAACTGAAAGAAACTCATCAGATCTCCAAGCTGAATCAGTTGAGCTTCAACAAAAGTTTACGGATTTTGAAGATAAAATATCTGCTTTGGAGACACAAAATGCAGAATTAATAAAAAGTATCCAAGCAGAGAAAGAAAAATCAAATCTGGAGACTTCCTCTACTCAAAAGCTTTCTGATTTTTCAAAGAAATCTCACCAAGAGAAAAAGGATTTGGAGCTTAGATGCATAAAACTTTCCAAACAAGTATCCGACTTTGAAAAGATTTTGATAACTGAACGGGATACTTTTGCTAAGGAAAGAAAAGTTCTTGAAGATAAAAATATTGAATTTCCTAAACAGATTTCTACTTTACAAGACTTGCTTGAAAAAGAAAGACAAATTTTCAAAGAAAAGAAGCAGTCTTATGAGCTTGAAAAGAAAAATGCCGAAAAAAGAAATAATGGGATTTTCAAAGATATTTATGAGAAAACCAAGAACTTGGAAACAAATTTTGAGCAACAACGTTCACATTTTGAATCTGAGATATCAAAGCTCTTATTCAAAATCTCTGTTCTATAATCAGATGTGCAAAAAGAACAGAAGGCCAAATCTGATTTGAAACAGAAATTTGACACATTTTCAGATGAAAGAAACATTTTGACTAAAAAGATAAATGACTTAGAAGCTGCAAACATTGAATTGTCAGATAAAGTAACAACTGATGTGATTAGTCAATCACCTGTTGATAATTCAACAGAATCAGTCTGTTCTTTCAAAACAGCTTCAAGTTCTATTCATGATAAAAATGTTTTCAAACAGAATCGTGTCAAATCTTAAACTGTCAAATCAAATCAGATTAGACCATCTAATCTATTCTATGACAAATCAGTTGATGGTTCAGCAAATTTCTACGTTAAATCTCTTGGAAAGAATTCTAAGAAAAATCAGATGGTCTGGAGAGTGAAGGGTTCTTCAGATGAAGAGAAGAAGAAGGACAAAGCATCTGCATTCACATCCAATGCTAAAAGGAACAGTACATATAAAGGTAAATCTTTTGATAATCCTGATATGTTTTACTCTACTAATCATTTGATCAGGGTTTCTCAAAAGAAGATTTGTTGTTCTTACTGTGGAGCACATGAATTTGTAAGTAAGAATTTTGTTAATTACTGGTATGGTTCTTATTATGTAACCCCCACAAGAACTGAAACTAACACATCAGGACCCAAATACCAGTGGGTACCAAAAGCTAAAACTGTGTTGCAGGCACCCAAGGTTTAAGGGGGAACATAGAATAATGGCTTTTGAACAACACAGTTCAAAACCCGAATTTTAATGTAAAGACTGTGGCTTCTGATCATATGATAGATCAGGACCCGTTCTTTCATGTTCAAGATATTGATATTATGCAAATATCCAGGGGGAGCATAATAGAATTAAATCATTTTGTCATGATTTGAGGGGGAGCTCAAAGGTAAATATCTTCTGATCTTAGATCTTTGATTGTTTGGAAGAAGAAGAACTTTCAAGCATGAAAAACGTTTTCTTAAATGTTCAAATCACTTCTCTATTCTCAAAAGATTTCATGAATTCAGAAGTGAGCTTTTAAATGTTTTTCAATTTTTGAGCTTTAATGTTTAACTGATCGTGTGTTTCCAAAGATCAATACTTGCGTATTATCTTTTCTATATACTGTAAAGTATTCATACACACCGGTTCAGTACTTCATTTGATTTTGTTATTACCATATCTCATAATGAACAAATTTTTCGATGGTAATACCCCCGTTTGCTTTCAAATGTTGTTGAGCATCAATCATCATTTCTAATATTGTGCTTTCATTGCAAAATTGTTTTTATATTCGTTCATATAAACAAAATATCCAATTCTTTGATACCCTAACCATTTTATTTGATCTGATTGATACATTGTCAGATTCTCAAAACAATTCTCTTGATTTCATTTCATTCATTCAATATCCTTGTTTTGAGAGATCTTTATTGTTCAAATGCTCAAATTTCATTCATATCTTTAATGAGCATATATTTTGACAGTGTTATCTTATCTGTTCAAGTTAAATTGTTGAGCAACCATTCTTTATAGGAATTACATGGGATTCGTGTGAGAACTTCAACAGAACCAGTGTTTCCTACACAGGAAGTTATCCTTGAGTGATTGAGGAGTGACGGGTCATAAATCAAAGAGTGGGGGAGATAACTCATCCGGTTGAGTTTTTCTCATTGAGCTGAGGTAAAATGTAAATGATAATTTGGTTAGAAGTGAGCTTAAATTTTAAAAAGAAAGAGGGTGTGAGATCAGAGTTAAAAGAATATCAGAACTCTGCACCAACCACTTTCTGAGCCGGGCAGCCACATAATCTGTTGGTTCAAATTCTTTGGTGACCATCATTGAAAAAGACAGTGAGCCCATGCCAACTCTCGCATTAACCCCACCAACCACTCATTTCTTTCTTAACAAAGAAATGTTTCATTTTCTTTGGGGACGCAACATATATGCTATCTAGTCTTCACTCGGAAGATTTAGATATTTAAAAAGAAGGAAAGTTGCCCCACCTTCTCACCTCTTTCATGCTCATTGAGTCCGTGTAATACTTGTTGCCGTCTCAAAAGTTTACACAATTTGAGCCTTATGAAACACAATCATTGTGCTAAATTCTTTCATACACAAGCACGAGCACACAAAAAATTTGTTTTTCTGTCAGAACATTCATAGATAAACCTTGTGTTTTTCAATGATTGAATGGAAGTCCTGGGGAGTCATCATCAAACCAGCTCCTTAAATTGTACATTCGTTGTACACATTAACTCCGTGTTACTGACAGGGACTTCTAACTGTTTCATTTGTTGAATAAGGGTTACCAAGTTCATTATATCTGAATTTGAAAAGATTCGGGTATATACAGTTCATGATTCAGCTATTCAGATCAAAGAGCGGAGAATGTCAAATGTATCTCAAAGGGGGGAGAATATTTGAAAAAGGGGGAGATTCAAAGAAAGTGCTGAAATTGAGAAAGTTTTAATGATCATGATGCTCACAAACATCAAAAAGGGGGAGAAATCTACAAAGATCAATTTCAGAGATGAGATGTCAAAAAGTGGAAGAAATTTCTGAAAGATTCAAATTTCAAAGCTGATTTGAAGAAAAGAGACTTTCTAAAGATGATTCTGAATGTCCAAGCCAGATGAAAAGAAATCATTCTGAAATTATTTCAAAGACAAATGGTGAAGATAATCCTGATGAGATAATTCTGAAAGTTCAAGACAATTCAGATGCTTACTATGTTTCAGAGACATATTTTGAAGATGATTCAAGAAAGTTTGTTTTTCTGAAGACTGATCTGATATTACAGAGATGAAGATACAGTTTTCAAAGATCCCTAGAAGTTTCAAAGAAGTTTTCAAAGATTTCAAAGATTCATTCAAGACTTGTTGACTCTCCAAAGATACAATGTGAAAGACTTTTCAAGCTTATCTGAAGATTCTTCAAAGATTGAAAGACTAAAGATTGTTAAAGCTTCAAAGTTTTAAAGATGTCAGAGACAAAAGTTGAAGAATCAAGCGCTGAAGACTAGTGTCAAATTTTTTTAAAATCTTGAATACAAAGCGGGAGAATGCTAGTGCATTAATTGTATACGAGATTTAATTTGGAAAGTCTTGTTTAAAGCCTTTGTAATTGCATAGTCAATGGAAGTCAATGATAGTCAAAATGTGAGAAGTCAACATAAGTATTAGAGGTGTTGAAGTACTTGAGAGTTTGTTCAAGTACTTGAGAGTTTAGTTGGATTACTAGAGAGTTTTACCCTTGGTATAAATAGTTTGTATTCTTTGTAAATCATGAAACACTAACTAAGAGCTTACATTGTAAAATCATAATTTAGATTTACTTTCTCTCTACTCTCTCTCTAAGATCTTTAATACTGTTATATCTTAGATCTTGAGAATTGCTTGATTAGATCTGGGAAATACAATTTCAATTTGAATTTTGGAGGGTTCATACGAATTCTTGTTGATTCATGGTTTAGACGAATTCTTGGTAACTCAGTATCACATTTTTCAAGTAGACAATTCGTATATCTTTCATACGAATTCTGGGATTGTTTTGTTAAATTCCAAGTGAGGAATTCATACATAGTATCATACGAAGTCTTGTGATTGATTTTCATTTCCTAAGTGAAGAATTCGCATACCCCTGTCATGTGAATTCTACACTTGACATTTTTCAAAAATGGATTTTCAGTGTCAAAACCTCATTTTTTTCAAACCAAGTGGACCTTGTCCAACATTGCTCATCTTTTTCAAAAATGGATTTTCAGTGTCAAAACCTCATTTTTTTCAAACCAAGTGGACCTTGTCCAACATTGCTCATCTTTTTCAGGTACAATGGCAGAACCATCTGTAGACCAACATGTTCAGACTGGTGAGAATTCACCACATGAGACTTCTGAGCAGTTTCCAATGCCATCATCTAGATCTGATTTCCAAGTGCCACAAGATGCCAATCTAGATCTTTTTCTGATTTCACCAGCTGAGATGAAACCTCAGCAACCTAATAATCATCATCTTCAAATCAGTATCAAGATTGATCCCCTGGTACTGGATATCTTGAGGAACCATCCTCTCAGGAATGCTCTAACAGCAGTAGCAGTAGTTCCTAAACTTTATGTAAAACAAGCCTAGAAAAATATAAGGTTTAGTCATACTAAAGAACAAGGAGATAGGATTCCTATATTCAAGCTACAGTTCTTATTCTTCAAATATTCAGATTCATCTTGAGTCTAACTTCTGAAACTTCAATAGAAGGCAGAACATCCTATGATGAACTTCCATCAGACTCTGAAGTGTTCAAAGGAATAAGAGATATGGGGTACATTGGCCAGATCACTCAAGTCAATCACTTCAAAAAGAATAACTTGTCTCCGTTCTACTACACCCTTTTCTCAGTAATAAACAAATGTCTGACTGCCAATATCTATGGTACTGATAATGCTAGCATCCACATCCTCAAGCTATTCTACTGCATAATCCATGATCTTCACATAGATTATGCTTCTATTTTTTGGACGGAGTTGTATGAGAAAGTGGTAGCAAAGAAAACATCTAAAGCTCCAAACTACATACCGTACCAGAGGTTCATGACCCTTATTGTTAGAAGCATGCTGAGAAGCAACTCACAAATACCAAAAAGGGGCAATCATCTTTATGCTCCAATCAGTGAGATGAGATACCTCATGAAGCAGAAGAGGACTTTTCCTTTCACCATGTCTGTACCAGAATGCCTATTAGACTATGCTGATCCAAAGTGCGATAGTGTAGTAGATTATAGAGAGTCTATGGGACAATCAGAACCGGTTATCCCTACCCAAGGCTCAATCCCTAGGAGAGCGGAGTCAGTAAGGGTTTCTGATACAGTGGGGGTACAAAAATGGGGAAAGAAGAGGAAAAATACTGAGAGGGGCTCTGGAGGGTGTCAGAGACCAAGACTGAAGGAATCAGGGTCACGGGTGATTACCCAACGTTCAGTGACACCTCCTGTCGATGAACGTCATGGCTCTAAAAATGAACTGGATCTAGCACAACAGGCAGGTAATGACAATGAAAGTGAGACAAGTGAAGTTCCTTCAGCTACAACTTCAAAAGATGATGATGAGACAGAAACAGATGTTGCTAATGATTCTTCTTCTGATGATGATAATGATGATGATGGTGGTGTTCAAGTTCAATGTAATGCAAAAGTTGATGTTCAAACTGATGAACAAGTTGATGCTCAAGTTGATGAAGATACTGACTTATTTGAACCATTCTATAGTACTAAGGCCATAGAAGTGGAAGAGCAAACTCATGTTGATAATATTATGACTGCTGTTGTTGGAGAAATAAGGAGAAATGAGGGAGATTTACTTGAAAATTGGGAGAGAGTGAGTGCTATTGAAGTAAAAGAACAAGGAGAGCGTGTGTTACCCAAACTTACACTTCCAAAAGGGCAAACACATCAAATACTCTGTCGCATGTGTTGTGTTCGGGTATTCAAGACATAAGTAGCCCGCTTATGCAATCGCACACCCAAGCCATCCACTCTATTTCTTCTCAACAAGAAATAGTTTCAACTTCTCACGGGAATAAAGCAAAAAATCTACTGAGTTCTCATTCGGAGGATCAAGGTATTGAAACAAGAGAACAACAACCCTCGTTCTCAACTTCTTTGAAAGCTCCATTGAGTCTAGTACCATTTGAATTGCCAATTGTTATTTCTAGGACACTATTTGAATCATCTACCATCGGTTGTCTTAGTGACCCGATCGGAACATCCCGAGTAGATCCGCAATCCGGACTACGAGGACCGGATGGAAGTCCTGTCATTGACATGTCTATGCCAACAATGAGAACATGCCATGCAGTTGAATCTACAGTTGTCATGCAAACGGATAATCTTCGTGATTCCGGAGTAACTAACCCAGACTTCGTGTCTTAGGAAATCCTCGACGGCGCCTTAAAGGCTGTTGAAACTCGGATGTTTGAGAAGTTAGAGGAGAAGATAGGAGGAGTAAAACATTTATTAAAGGGGAAAGACCCAGTATCTCAACCTGAACTTACACCTCAACGCCAACAAATTCCAAACACTCAACCTGCTGATCTATCTATTGATGAGCTAAAGTCTTTGCTGTTTGCAAAACTTTTATCCCAAGCTCTGGATAATCAGCAAGACGCAGATCTTCTTACACTTCTGCAATACCACCATGAAAATAAACTGCCACAATCTGTGAAGCCAACAGATTTGGTTAGTGCCTCAGAGTTCAATTCATTTAAAACTAATATTTTGTTTGCTCTATCTGATCTTAAACATGTAGTTCAAACTTCATGTAAAGCCCATGCAGCTGTTTCTTCGAAGGAGCATTATCATGATCCAAATAATGATCATGAGGGGGAGATAAGTGAGAAACAGGGAACTGCTGGTGGTTCTGGTGATGCAGTTATGGTAGAGGTAAGGGATGATAGTGCAGAAAATGTTGAAAAGGGAGTTGATCAAGATTCTGAGCAGATTGATAAATTGGAATTGGTGTTATATGTTGGATAAGGATTTGAATCAAGGGTTGAAAATCCTAAGATTGCAACAAGGTAGGAGATATTGGAGATCACAGGAATGTCAAATCCTGATGTGATTGTTCTAGAGACTAATATTGCTGCTGAAGTTAATGCAAAATATGAGTTGTATTGGAAAATCAAGTAGGAGGAGAAGAAGAGTGATTTTGTTGATATTGCCTCTGATGATGAAGTTGTTGATTTTACTGAGATTGTTAAGAGATCTGAGAAGATTCCAGATTATGAGGCAAGCGTACTGGATGATCTTTTTGAGGACAGAGACATAGAAGCTTTGAATGTCATGTTTTCTCAAAGTACTCTAGATGATCTACATATAAGTCCTATTGTTGTTCAATTGCTTGAACCAAGTACTGTTCCAACTGTTCCTTCATTCAGGGAGTTTGAATTTCCTGAAGCCCATGTAAGTCAATCTGATGATGATGAGCCTACTGTCAATATGGATTTTGATGCAAATGTTGAAGAGGAGCTACCGTATCAGAAGAAGTATGGTAGTCTTGTTCATCAAGAAGAGTTTGTAAGAGAACTTCTACTTACGCCAATTGTTGAAGAACCAAAAGCAGGTCCTTCTGGTACTGCTGTAGAGGGTTCTACACCTTTTACAGGTTATGATGAATTTGGTCCTACATAAGCAGAAATTAAGAGAATCAGAAGAGCAATGAGGGTGCCTTATCTTGAAGAAGGTGTCAAGATATTTATGAGCTACATAAGGCAAATTGATCAAGTTCAACTCTTGGGGATTCAAGATAAATCTCCAGAGTACCAGCAAATGTATGTTAGGATGCTGCAAGTTACTGGAAGAACATGTAAAAATGTCAGAAGTAGAGTAGAGATTCTGGAAGTTCATAGGGTGAGTATGAAGAAATATTAGAAGATATGGTATCCTTAGTTCACTGTTCAGAGGAAAGATTTGAAGACTTATATCTTCAATGAAGCTGACTTTGCAAATGTGAACTTCAGAGATATTGAGTTCATGTATCATGATTTCAGAGATAGAACCATTAGACATCCTGAAATAGTGTTTGCTCTAGACACTATCAAGAGGTTTATCAATAGGCATATCTACTCAACCTATCTTTATGAATTACAGTTGGGTATTGACACAAATCAGAAACGAATCGACTTGTTCAAGCCTGATATGACTCATCCTCTGCTTGAAGAAACTCCTCTCTACAGAGTTCTATGGGAGCCAAAACTTGGGGTTGTGTATGAGAATGTGGATAAGAAGGAGAAAAGATTCATGAGAGCTGCAGAGATTCCAAAGTATTCTAATGGTACATTGAAAGATGTTGTTGAAAAGCTGCAAGCCAAGCATGAGGAGAGTGAAAAGCAGAGACTAGCTGAAAATGACCATATGCCAAGATTGGAAAGAATTTGGACATAACATGTCATTGATGCTATCAAAGACAGGATCAGATTTAGATTAGCCATTAGAAGGTTTGAAGGATATATGGGTATAAGGAGAACTTGCATGAAGAAATGGAGAAGTTGAAGACTTTCAAATTGCTCAAAAAGGGGGAGAATGTTAGATCATAGTTTTGAGTCAATTTGTTTAGTATGTTTTACTTTGTATTGTTGACTTTTCTATTGTATGCTTGTATAGAGGTCAAGGCTTGTTTGACCCTATATATAGATTTCCTTGTCTTGTTTTGAGTCTAACCTTTCATTGAATCTTGTAAGCTTGTCATTGTAATCATTCCCTTTGTGAGATATATGACTACGCCAAAACTTGTGACAAAACTCTCTCTACATCTTTTCTTTGTTTGATCTTTGATTGATATAATTTCTTGAAACCTGGGATCACACAAAGGACCCGAGTATCTTACTTGAAGTAGATAGAGGGATCCAAAAAGTAGCTATTCGCAATCCAAAAGACACGAGAAGTGAACTTGTCATGAATAGACACTTGTGAATTCCACACTGAATTCCACACTTAGCAAATTTTCAAGAAAATACCAATTCAACAACTAGCAGATGAAGCTTGCATCTACCTCAAGAACTTGCGATAATTGGATGAAGCTTGCGAGAAATGTATATCTTGCGAGAAGTTCAACGAAAAACACAATTTCGGCCATAAAATCTTTGATACATTGAATTAGAATCTGAAACTTGAGAGGGTTGATCACGATTTGAATCTGAACAACTTTCTAGAACAAAAAATATTCCAAAAGTCACTGTAGAACAAAATTCGATCCACAATACAGATTTTTGAAAACTTTGAACAAAACGTACACAAAATTCAAAATTCACTACAAATTATTGTGAATTAGGCTAAGTAATCTGAACAAGATTTAATTCAAATCACTAATCGAACCTATTCCAATCAATTTCAACTCCCAATTACAATAAGTTCAAAGAAATTGAAATCAAACTGTGAACTTTCTAAAAATGGCTTACGACAACCTTCAAGATCTTCAAAAAACTTGCCAAAATCGACCAATTTTGCTACTGAATCCTTGTTTCTGAATAATTCGTTTGCTCTGATACCAAATGTAGGATCCCAACTCAAGCATATATCATTATGAACACAAAGAAATCAATCAAGATAAAGAGAGAATGTGGAGAAAGAAAATGTCATACGTGTATTGATGAGTCAAAATGCTTACAATGGAATGAGCGTTACAAAAGACAAAGACTTGAAGGTATTTATATGGTCAATACATGCAAAGACCATATTACAAAACACAAAGTAAAATACATGCAAAATTGACTTTCATTGTCTTCTAGAACAAGACTTGATTCCAACTAAGTTATGATCCAACAGTTTTTTTCATATCTTTTTAAGAATGTGCACATAATTTAACTTCTAATCGAAGTTTCTCTTGATGATCACTCTATTAGGTAATATTTTGTTATATTTTTGATATATTCTAAAAAAATTTGTTTTGTTTTTGTTTGATTGTTTTTTTCAGGATTCATAATGATGTCACATTTAATAACCTCTGACGAAGACACTTATATTGTTGTTCAAAAATTTAAAATTACTAATCTTGAAAACAAGATTGCAAGTCTTGAAGCTGAGATAAAATATTTGAATGATAAAACTGCAAATCATGAAGCCACTCAAGTAGAGGACAACACAGGTCTTCAAGATGACATGAAGAAGCTTCTAGAAGGTTCAAAAGGGTTTGACAACGAAAATACTGAGTTGAAAAATAAGATTTCAGAATTGGAAGCTTAAATTGTTAGAGACAAGAAAAAATCAATCATGAAGAATGAAGAGAAAGCTAACGGTTTAGAAAGTGCAAATGTTGAGCTACAAAAGAAGATTTCAGGATTGGAAAATAAAATTGCTCAGAATACTGAAAAGTTTAAGAAAGACAAAGAAAAGGTTGAAAAGGAAATAAAATCTTTCGCACAAAAGTTTTCTGATTTTTCAAGGAAATCATTTGAAGAGAAGAAAGCAATTGAGCATAAGTGTGCACAACTTTCTAATCAGATATCAGACTTTGAGAAAGTTATAATTATGGAAAGAGACAAAATTGATAAAGAAAAGAAGATGGCTGGTCGGAAGAAAGTTGGATTCTTTTATGAAATATCTGAAAAGAGAATAAGCATTGAGAAGGATTTTGAGGAAGAAATGAAGGTGTTTGAAACAAGTATAACGCAGTTGTCAAAGAAGTTATCTGAATTATCAACAACAACAATGAATGAACTAAATACGAAATCTAAGTTATAGAAGAAGATTGATCTACTCTCAACAGAAAGAAACTGTTTGTCTACTAAGATCAAAGAACTTGAAGAGGTTATCTTCAAGGTGAAATTGAATGAGTTAAAGACTCTATATTTAATCGTTCAATCACCTAGAGATGATTCAGCTGACTCAGAATGTTCATTCAAAATAGCTTCAAGTTCACATCATATAAACGTTTCTTTAAAAAGGTCAGTCAATCCTAAGGATCATATTCGTACTACTAATCACTTCTATGATAAGTTTGTTGATGGTTCAGGAAATACTAGAAAGCACAATACTCAGAAAAAGATGGTCCGGAGAGTTAAAGAAGAATGTTGGTAACTATCTTCTGAATTTATTCTCTGATTGTTTGAAAGAAGAATGACTTTCGAACATGAAAACTGTTTCTTAAATCTTCAAACCACTTATCTATTCTCAAACATATTTTATGAATTTAGAAGTGTGATTTTAAATGTCTTTCTTGTCAATCTCGGATTATAACAACATTTCTGACCGGGTGTTTCCAAAGATTAATACTTGCGTATTATCTTTTCTGTACTTTCATGTATTCATACACACTGGTTCAGTTTCTAATTGACTTTGTTATTACCATGTCTCAAAATGAAACTATTTTTCGATGGTAATACTCTCGTTTGTTTTCAAATTTTGTTGAGTATCATATATTTTCCAGCTTAAACACTTGAGCGTTCATTTCAAGTTTTTTTATATTTGTTCATATAAACACCATCAAATTCTTTGATACCCTAGCCTTACACGTTTATCTTTCATGATATTTGATATGTGAAACATTGTCAAATTCTCAAAAAAGTCCTTCGAATTCATTTCATTCATTCAATATCCTTGTTGTGAGAAAGTTTCCAAGTTTAATTGCTCAAATATTAATGATATTCTTGTGGAGCATACATTCATTTGACAATGTCGTTCATTTGCTGAGATTTATTTGTCCAAGCTAAACTATTGAACAACACATCTTTTTAGGGAAAAATTTCATGTGATCAGTGTGTGAGATCATAAAGAACTTCTATGGATTCACGTTAACCAGTGTTTCCTACCCAAGAAGTTATCCTTGAGTGATTGAGGGGTGAGGGGTCAACATCAAAGAGTGGGGGAGATAACTCATCCGATTGAGTTTTTCTCATTGTAATGAGGTAAAATGTAAATGAGAGTTTGGCTAGAAGTGAGCATATAGAAAAAGAAAGAGGGTGTGAGAACAGTGTTAAAAGAATACGAGAACTCTGCACCAACTGTTTCTGAGCCGGGAACCACATTACTGATTGGTTCACATTATTTGGTGACCATCATTGAAACAGGCAATGAGCCCATGCCAACTCTTGCTATAACCCCACCAGCTACTCATTTCTTTACCGACAAAGAAATGCTTCACTCGAAAGATTTAAATATTAAAAAAGAAGTTTGCCATACCTTCGCAATTCAATTATGCACATTGAGTCTATGGAAAACTCGTTGTTGTATAAACAATTTACACAATTTGAATTATAATTGTTTCATATGTTGATTCAGGGTAACAACCCTTATTATATCTAAATTTGAAAAGATTCAGATATATATATATATATATATATATATCTTTTGGAATTAAAGGTCATTCGGATCAAAAGGAGGAGAATGTTCTTGGTATTCAAAGACGGGGCTAAAATTGAAAAGAATTTTGATGATCATGATGCACACAATCATCAAAAAGGGGGAGATATTTTGAAAGTTTCAATTCCAAAGAGAGAATATTTGTCAAAGTCAAGAAGCTCGAGATAATATGATAAAGATGTTCTGGGATGATTCAAGAGAGATAGTTGTTCAAAGATAGTTCATAGTTAAAAGAGATGAAGATACAAACTTCAAAGATGCAAAGATCCTTCAAAGCCACAAAGATCAAAGCTGCAAAGATTTCAAGTTCATGTTCAGGACTTGATGACTTTTCATAGTACAAGAGAATGACATTTCATGATTGACTGAAGATTCTTCAAAGCAAAAAATTTGAAGTTTATTTAAGTCAAAGTGGGAGATTATTAGAGCTTAAATCTGAAGATTCTTCAAAAGTCGAATGTTTGAAGATTGTCAGAGCTTCAAAGTTTAAAGTTGTCAGAGTTAAAGTTTTGAAGAATCAAGATTTGAAGACTACTGTCCTTTTTTTTAATCTTGAATCCAAAGGGCAAGAATTTTAGGACATTATTTGTAATTGTAAAAGTATTTGTAAAGTCATTGTAAGTGGAAAGTCAAAGAAAGTCAAAATTTAAATTGTTTAGTTTGAAAGTCAAAGTAGTTTACTTTGTTTTGTCAATATCTTCGTAATTAGATCAGGTATATTAGTGTTTGCTTAGAGATTAAGCATTAGGCACTTAGAGAGATTATCATTGTTTGGGCAAAAATTTTAAGTCACGACCGACGCAAGAAAACTAAACGACTCCAATCTTAAGGCCACTCTTGTATTAAGATAAGGTCCTGAAACCACACACATAGAACTTTGGTCGCCACTTATGGCAACAGTCGTAAGTTCCTTACGACCACGACCGGGATTGCCAAATATGTGTTTCTATTGTGATTCTTTATTACAGGATTAATGGGCAACGATTATAACGGACAACTGTCATTAAGATCATTCAACACACAGACCGTTGGACATTAAATGCTCATTCATGGTGATCCAAAGATATTTAAATCTAATCCATGTTGAGCTCAAGGAAATTCAATAACACTCGAGCAATCTGAACACATCTAAGATACAACATTCAAGCATAATCAAGCTCTCAAGCAAAAACTCTCGACGAAGTGCTACACTTCACGACACATTCAACAAACTTACGATTTGTTTATTATTCATTTGTAATATTGTTAATTGTACTTTCAATCACTCCTTCTAAAGGACAACGTCCATGTTTAACGTCCATAGTGCACTTGACGATCTTCTCTATCGTCCGCGGTTTTACCCTCGATGGGCTTTTCCGTGTCACCAAATTCTTTGTGTTTTGTCTTTATTTCCTTCAGTCGTACGATTTGTCGCATGATCCTTACTTTATTTGTTAAAAGCTCCACACCGACCTTAAGTTATCTTTAGGACGATTTTTGGCATTAACAGTTTGGCATCCACCGTGGGGCCCCATCTAGAGTAAATCTGCAAGAAAGAGTGCGTCCTACTAACAATTTATGTGCAGTTTCTTTGATTGGCAGGATCACGGCAGGACAAGGTACTCAAGAACACATCATTGCTCAAATGCTTATAAAACTTGATGCTACTCGTAATCTCATCAATGCTTTGGATGAACTGAATCGCAGAACAGCTGAAGAACTTGCATATGCGAGAAACCAAAGCACTAGAAACCAATTTAGACCCCAGTTTGGTCCAAGGCCACCTTTTAACATGTCTTTTGCAGGTTTTCAACCTCCACTGCCTCCGTACCCAAGGTCGACGCAGGGTACAGGTTTCGCAACCCTTCTCCATCCTATACATTCCGACGTTGTCGCCGTCGACGACAGTGTTTCCGGAGATGTCCATCCCTTATATGCATGCACCAATCAATGGTGATGTTGATGAATCTTCGCATCTCAATAGATTATTTACAACTATAGGTATAACATCTCAAGATTCATGATTTGTACCAGCTTCGCTCTTAAAAAGCAATGGATTCAATCTGAACGACCTGGTCGTACGACGATTGAAGCAGTTCAAAGATCAGAACAAGAAGATATTGTCACTACTTTCCAAGCTTCCAGGAGCTGTTGTACCGTTCGACGTCGAACCACGGACTGGATTTCAAGCCTCACCTTTTGTAGACGAGATCGTCATAATCGACGTCCCCTAGAAGTACAACATCCTGACGTTTACCCTGAACTACTCCAGAGTGACAGATCCTACAGAACACATCGTGCAGTACAAGCAACTTATGTAGACCGTGTCGATACCACACCAGTATCAAGAAGTCTTCATGTGCAAAAGCTTTGGTACAAACCTCACAGGTGTTGCTCTCCAATGGATAATTAATCTCAAACCTAAATCTATCGGCAATTTTGTAGAGTTGGTCAACCAATTCTTCCAGCAATTTGCTAGCAGTCGTAAGATGGACAAACAAACTAGCGACCTCTACTATGTCACTCAGAAGGCAGGCGACTCAGTTTGAAGTTATTTCAACGGCTTCAATTCTGAGACGATCAACGTGCACAACTGTGACGCTTGGACTGCAATCGAGGCCTTCAAGCGTGGTTTCGACGACAGTTTAGATTTGTATCTGGATCTGACAAAATATCCACCTGAGAACTTCGAGGATGTTCAAGCCAGAACATTAGAATAAATGTGGGTCGAGGATGATGTGGCCTTTCGACAAAATCATTTTGGCGATAAAAAACCATTGAGTGTCAATAAGCCAGACTTTAAGGCACGATCGACCTCCAAGGTCGAACCCTCCAAACAGATATCGAACGTAAGGTTCGATAAAAAGAAGAACATCACGACGACGAAGTTTCCTCAATATTCCAAGATCTCATCTTACGGATTCAAGGGAACATCAAAAGAGGTGGTAAAAGATCTGAAAAATGTACAGACGAATGTCAAGTGGCCACCAAAAAGCGAGAAAGACGATGCCAAGAAAGATAAGACCAAATTGTGTGATTTCCATAACGATAATGGATATGCGACGGTCAATTGCATTGCTCTGCGATGAGAGTTGGCCTGGTTGGTACCTAAAGGTCACCTGCAAGACTTAATAGGCACTAACACACGACCAATGTCTCCAGAACACACGAAGGTCGTCAACTGTGTGACTGGAGGATCTGACATCTGTGGATTGACCTACTTCGCAACTAAAATACATGCTAGTCAAGGTCCTGAAGAGATTCAAATCTCACGATTGTCGCGACCAAAGCATAAATTGAAATTGGAATAAATGCCCATAACGTTCGATCAAAATGACCTCGACGACGCATGACAGAAGCATCATGATGGCTTAATCATCCAATTAACGATCGGAAATTGCTCGACCAAGAAAAATCTGATCGGTGGAGGAACCTCTACAAACATTATTTTACTTAGCACGATCAAAGCTATGGGAATTGATAAAGCAGAGATCATGCGACGTTCGATAGTTCTTATGGGATTCAATGGTGACATGGCTAACACCATTGGGGAGATTACTCTTCCAGTATACGCTAAGGGAATCAACTAGCAGACCGAATTCAACGTCATCGACTGCTCATCGGATTATAATGTCATTCTAGGGCGTCCCTGGATTCATGACATGAAAGTTGTTCCTTTGACGTATCATCAGATGATCAAGTTTCCGACGCCTTGGGGCATCCAAGAGATCAAAAGTGAGCAGAAGATCACTCCTGAATGCTACAAAGTCTCGATCAAGCCCAGAAGGCAAAACACATGTAGCAATTACAGAACCAATCCGAACCTAATACCGTGAACGTTATTGTCTAAAAGAAGTTGCCCTAGATCAGGACAAGCCCGATACGGTCGGTTTCATTGGTACGCCTCTAGACAGTACCTTAAAGGAATTGCTAATTTCTTTCTTGTCGGAACATGCCGACTGTTTTACATGGACGCACGAAGACATGGTTGGCATCGACCCCGAGGTCATTTCACATCGACTCAACGTCGATCCTTCATTTAAACCTATTAAACAGAAGTGTCCAAAGTTTGCTCCAGAATGCAATAAAGTGATCAACGACGAAGTTGATAACTTGCTCAAGACGGGAAAAATCAAGGAAGTGAAATATCCTGACTGGCTGGCCAACTTTGTGGTCGTACAAAAGAAGAATGAGAAATGGAGAGTTTGCATTAACTTTAACAATCTCAACAAGGCTTGTCCTAAAGAACCATTCCCATGGCCCCATATCGACGCTATGGTCGAAGCGATTGCCGATCATGAACTTCTCACATTTATGGACACTTACTCAGGCTACAACCAAATCTTGATGCATCACGACGATCAAGAGAAAACAATGTTCATGATGGACAAAGGTATTTATTGCTATAAAGTTATGCCTTTTGGTGTTAAGAATGTATGTTCGACGTACCAGCGACTGGTTAACAGGATGTTCAAAGAACATCTTGGCGACACAATGGAAGTTTACATCGATGACATGTTGGTCAAGTCGAAACAATTGACCAATCATATTTTTCACTTGAAAGAATCGTTCAAAATCCTCAGAGAGTATCGTATGAAATTAAACCCGACCAAATGCTCCTTTGGAGTAAGTGTGGGAAAATTTCTGGGGTACATTGTGACTCGTCGTGGGATCAAAGCTAATCGTGACCAGATCAAAGAAATCATGGAAATCAAGTCCCCTCGCAACTTCAAAGAAGTCCAAAGACTTACAGGTTTATCTCACGATCCTTAGATATATATCATTTCTTTTATAATATACTAAGGAAGAACATGGGTTTTGAATGGACGAACGACAATGAAAATGCGTTTCAAAAACTCAAGGCATACATGGCGTTGCCACCTCTACTGTCGAAACCCAAGGAACACGAGGTCCTACAGCTTTACCTAGATATCAGTTCAAATGTTGATAGTGTTGTCTTAACTCGAGACGACGAGAAACAACAACTCCCGATTTACTACGTAAGTAAGTCGCTACTAGATGATGAAACCAGGTACTCTATGGAAAAACTACTGTTGTCACTAGTTACGGTTGCAAAAAAGTTACGACACTATTTTGAATCACATCCTATAAATGTCGTGACTAATTTTCCTCTTAAGTTTGTCTTAAGAAAACCGAAGCTGACAGGTCGAATGGTAAAATGGAGTATCTACCTTAGTAGTTACGACATTGACTCCAAACCAAGGACGACTATTAATTTGCATGCTTTCGCCGACTTCGTCACTGATTTCAGTCCAGAACTAGAGATACAAATGGAAACTATGGCGATTCTCGATGACATGACTTGGACTTTACACGTCGACGGATCGTCAAATGCCAAGGGGCAGGTCTTGGCGTCGTCCTCTAGTTACCACAGGGGGGCAAGATGGTGTACGCCATACGATGCGACATCAAAGTTACAAACAACGAAGATGAGTACGAAGCTTTGATCGGAGGAATGAAAATGGATCACTACCTGGGGGCAGCAAGACTATACGTTAAAAGTGATTCCCTTTTGGTTGTAAATCAAATGAACGGAGAGTTTGTAGCTAAAGACTCTTGTTGGATCCCAAATTTAATCTTATGACAATGATATAAACAATAAGAAGAAGAAGAACAGCGGAAGCAATACAATTTTAATATCAAAGCAGATTCAAATATCACAATTCATAAACAGATATGTAAAAATGTGCAAGATCTTCTTTTGAAGTACTTTCAATATATTAAAAGATTTTCCAGATACAAGATATATCAAAAAGCACACTTTTGTCAATTGAGTGATGGTCCTATTTATAGGACCATAAAGTGAACAGTGTACTATCTGACAAATAGAAGCATGCTTGAACAGTGTCTTACCTAAAAGGTAAGCTCAAGAAATGCTTGAACAGTGACCTACTCTAAAAAGTAAATCTTATCACTAATGACGAGTCATCTGTTCTTCTGCCAATACTTGTAAATCTTTAGCAATCTTCAGAGAGGGGCTCTTCAAAGCTCTGATGTAGGTGCCTCTGATGAAGCCATCTCTGATGTCTTCTGCTGAAATTCACAAACTCTGGAATGTTCCTCAGAGGCAGGTTTGTCCTCTAAAGTCTATCTATGGAAGTCCTCTGAAATAGGACTTAGAAATATTTTCAATACTTTCACAACTAGGAATTGGGGCTAACAATCTTCCCTTAAGTATTGAAAACAAAAAATTGCAAAACAAGTAGAGAGAGAATTTAATCTAGAAAGCATAGAGGAGAAATTCATCCTCTTAAATATTACTTCTCAAAATATTAGGAATTTCAAAATAGAGAAAGTAACAACAAAAATTAAGGAAACGAACTAACACCTATCACTAGAACATATCCCATGGAACTTCATAACGAGCTCTCTGAAGTTGATCATTAAGCCAATCTCTAAGTCTAGTTTTGCCAAAAGATATGCTCTGTGTCATTCTTCCTTCACATGTATCATCTTCTACACACCTCTTAAAGTCTCATCAGAGTACTTTGAGACTTCTAAAGCCAGGAAGATTTTCTTTATCGAGTTAACTCTGTAGAGAAAACCCAGAGGCTCTGCGATTATTGATCAATTCTTATATGTCTCAAGATTCTCGATTGTCTCCTTATGTTCAGGCACACCTAATCATTCTTCACCCAGATTCAGAGCAATCTGAAAGTCAAGTCTTGCTCTAAGTTTGACATACGCTTCCATTGCTCGTCTGACTTCATAAAGGCCCATTCTGAATAGCCTTCCATGATCGTATTTGGCTGAGCAGTAGGCATTGAGATTAGGTAGATCATAAGGGTTTAGATTTATGAGATTATTGTCATTGAACTCATAAACCTTCCTATCAGAGCGAATTACCTCATAATGCCTATAGATGATCTTGTTGTAGGCAAACGTCTTTTCAGAAACTTTATTGAATTTTGTTATCGCATCATTTGAGAGAACCTTTGATCTCGGACTAGTGTTGTCTCTGATGAACCTCTGCTCGTAGTCTGGCATATTCTCTTTGATTCTTGGATTCATAGGAATAAATTGAGTATCTTCCAGATTGAATTCGCAGTAGATGTAACAGAAGTGATCCTCTATGGAAGTCCCTGGCTTTGAGGCAAGAAATGTTGGAGGTTGAGTGAAGATGACTTTTGTTGGTAGATCAATGCTTGTCTTCTGAACAAGATCCTTTGGAGGAGCCTATTCATCGACAACCCTGGTAGTTTCTTCAACAGACAACAGATTTATCTCTTGTTCCTTTGTATGTGCTTTTGAAGATGATTGAGGGATTTCAAAGGTGGTTTCAGAGATGTAATCATCAATCTCTAGACTTTCTCTTAGCTCAGCTTCTGTTGAAGTGTGATGTGGTTGGGCATTTTTGTAGACATATTATTCTTCATAAATGACTTCAATTTCTTCTTCTTCAACTTCTTCTTTTTTAGATTCTGATTTTTCTTCTTTTTCAGATTCTGATCCGAAAGCATCTCTCATCACTATTTGTGGTCTTTCGGGTGATGATAATGCATCGTCAGAGGTTGAGAAGTCCACCAATTGCTCATCTTCCTCTTCATCTATAGCACCAATGGTCTCTGGTATAGCATTTACTACTTGAATGGTTGGTGCCTCTAAAGTTGATGGAGCTAAAGTTATAACAGGTACAAAAGATGCTAGGATTGTCTGGTTGTCTTCAGTAGAGGTGGAGTGCCTCTCTGGTTCCTTGTCTTGTACACTGTCTTTGTTTGTTGTAGACGGAGTTGACTCTTTTTATGATTCAGCAGCTTTGTGTGATGGAGTCTTCTCCCCCTTTTGAAGTGCTGATGACCACTGAGGTTGATCACTCTGTCATCAGAGTCTTCAAACCTTGGTCTCTTTCGTGCCTCTTCAGAGCAAGCAACCTCTGGTGCCCTTCTTTTCAGCTGCCCTTCTGAAGATATGACATTCTTCAGAAGGTCTTCAACGTTCTTGTTCTGTTGGTTGTCCTTTGCGACAAACTTGCTGGAGATTGTCATCATCCTGTTGCTGATGGATTTAAAGAATGCGTGTAGGTCAACTTTGGTAATAAGCTCTGAAGATATGGGAGGAGTTTTAGCAGCAGTTGGAATAGGAATCCTGGCGATTGATTCTGCTAAGGTCCTTAAGACTTCCTCTTTGAAATGCAAAAATTCCTCAGAGGTAGGTGTAGGAGCAGAGAGATTGAGGATTGCCTGTAAGAGTTCTACTTTGGCCTCTTCAATCTCCTTGGATAGGACAGAGGAATTGCCAATGACTAGCTTTTCCAGAGCCTCCATTCTTGAATCCTGAGAACTCAAGGTTGTGCGGAACTTAGAGACCTCTGAAGTGAGCTTTTCAACTTCAGAGTTTGAGGTAGAGGCCTCTGAGGTCTTCTCCATCTGAAGTTTTATATCTTTCAGAGATCCTCTGTTTTCGTCACCAAAGATTTTGAACTCTTCTTTGGTGATATAGTCAGAATGGGAAATCTTAGAATCAACACATGATTCTAATTTACCCTCGAGAACAGAGGGGCCTTCTTTCGGAGTTGTTTTGATGTTGGCTCCGGAAGGACTTCCCATTAATCCTTGAGAATCCTTTTTCAAGGATTTCTCTATAATGGTTATAATAGGTCTGTCATCATCAGAATTAGAGTTACGTGAAGACGAGAACCTAACGTGAGTGGACACCTTGCTGTCCAGGCTAATGAGTCCTTGTACTAGAAGGTCGTGCCATTGTCTCTCTAATGGACAATCCTTACCAGAGATATAAAGTCTCTCTTGGAATAAGGGACGGTCACCTATATCATGAGCCACAGAGGCATCATGTGTGTGTGTAGGTATCATACTCTGGGGAAAATGAGTACTTTTGTTTTTGTCCAAGTCCTGTTTGGAGGACTTAGCCATTTCAGAGGTATCCCCTTTGGTACTTGCTTCAGAGGCAGAAGGATGTGGCTCTTAGAGGTTGGCTTGGGTAGGGCTCGAGGTGTGCACCTATGTTTCAATATCCATTGGTACTGGACCACCTTGAATAGCAGATATGGTAGCACGGGGAGTTGGGCTTGGGAGTCTTTCATTTGTCCCTTTGAGGGCATCTTTTGCTACCTCACCTCTCTCGGCTTCTAGGTTTATAAACTCACCCTCTGGTGAACTCTCTGGCTCACCATCCTCATCTCTGATAGAGTTAAGCTCTTCGTCAGAGATAGGGTTCTCTGTTTTCTCTCACTCACTTTCACAGAGCCACCCTATGGTTTCTCTCTGTGTTGTTGAGTAGCATCAGAGATGTCACTCTCTGATTCCAACTCAGGCTCAGACCCTAAATGTGTTGGGGATCCCACCATCGACTCTGATGGTTGGGCAACACGACTAAGGAGAAGGCGGATTCAGAGTTAGCAGGAAGGTATTCGAGCATAGATCGTGGAAATCTTCTTTCATTTAGGTAATGAGGAACAACAGTTGGTTTGAAGGAGTTCATCAAGAATAGTGGTGTTCTTGGTCACTTCTTAGTGAAAGAATGTCGCTCCATTGCTCGTCGAATGACCAGAGAGATAAAACGAGGAAACAAAACGGAAATGGGTTGTTTCCCTTTGGCAAGATCCTTGTTCTTCTTGTCTACTTCATTCAACATTTCACAGAATAGTAGATTTTCCATGTTTATGCTTCGGTTGAAGAAGAGAGCGTACATAATGGCAAGAATGGTCAGATGACTCTGGTCTTGGATTCGGATTTTACATGTTAGTGTGTGATTCAATACACTAAACATGAAATTCTAGGTAGGAGGAAAGTATTGGCGTCTGAACTGGCTGAGGCGCGTGATCTCCTTGTTATAGTCCATATGATAAAGAAACTGAATAAGAACTTCCTGAGTTGGTGGTTTCTCAAACTGTTGGATTTGAAGATCGTTAGTAGTTGGTAGGCAGAATCTTCAAGTCAAGGTGTTGGGTGTGATTCTGATGTTGATGCCTTGTTCGCCTAGGTCAATGTATTCAACCAAACCCCCTTGTTCGTCATTGTATTCACTTGAATACCACCATTGTTGTACATACCTTAGAGGTACGTCTTGATCGTAGTCAGTGAGGGGAACATTGAGTTCACATTTGCTGAAAATTTCTAGAACAGGACGAAACTGTTCGTCGAACATAGCAGGGGTGATATCCAGGTGATAGTTATTGCCCTTCACTGGAACATCGAACTGAGCCATATTCAAACTAGGAACTATTCCACTAGAGTCATCAGATTTCTGAGGTTGGGTTGCCATTGATGCTGGTTTCGAGCTTGAGGGTTTTGAGAGAGAGAGAGAGAAAGTGGAGATGAATTTATGAGAACATAAAGAATGAAGTGTGGAAGAAATGGGTTTTTATGGACAAAGGTAGTGGGAGTGAGGCTATGGAAACGGAGATTGTGAGTTCCCATGTCTAGAAAAATGTTCCATCATTTCCCTAATCAATAGGGTACACGTGTACAGGAATGATGAAGGGACGCTTGATGGCAGATAACCGTCAGTTGGATTTTTGATTTAAAATTGATGGTTATCCATAAAAGTAACCCATACACACATTCATTTTCAAAGAAATTCCTCTCTTCTAAAGACATTTTTAGAATAAAGTTATTTGAAAAGAATTTAAAACTTGATTAAAAGAATATCCAAAAAAAATTAATCAAAAATGTTCAGATATTGCTTCAGAGATTCTGAAATAAATATCAGAGATCAAATGATAATCTTTTGGATACTTGAATTTTGAAAATAATCAAGTTTTGATCAGAGGCTCTGATATGAATATCAGAGACAAGATCAGAGACTCTGATGTGTTGATCAGAGACCAGATCAAAGACTCTGATATGAATATCAGAGATTCTGAAGCTCCCAAATTTCTCTATCTCCCCCTTGACAGATGAAAGGTAATTTTCTTTTGCTCCCCCTTGACAAATGATGAGTAAGTTTCGTTTGCTCCCCCTTGACAGATGCTTAGAGACATGAAAGGATGATTTTGACCTTTGGTTAAAAGTCCAGAGTCTCTGAAACTCGTCTCAGAGGCTCTGGGGTTAACCATGCTACTCATGTTAGAGGCTTTGATGTGTTGATCAGAGACTTTGATATTCTTCTTTGTGTTAGGTAGACATGTTCAACATACCCAATTTGCTAATTAAGAAATTAAACCTTCGTTTATCTAAAGCTTTTGTGAAAATATTAGTAAGTTGGATATCAATTGGTACAAAATACATCTCAATTGTTCCCTTTTCAACATGATCTTTCAGAAAATGATACGTGACATCAATGTGTTTTGTCTTAGAATGCTATACTGGATTGGCAGAGATGGCTATGGCACTTTTGGAATCACACAGAATGGGAATTCTGTCATATTGTAAACCATAGTCTCTGAGTTGAGTTTTCATCCAAATTACTTGGGAACAACAACTAGCAGCAGCAACATATTTTGCCTCTACACTAGAACTTGAAACACAGTTCTACTTCTTGGATGACCAACTCACTGACTTGTTACCCAATAGTTGACAACATCCAGAGGTACTTTTTCTGTTTAGTTTGCACCCTGCATGATCTGCATTAGTATATGTTGTTAAATCAAAACTAGAGAGTTTTGGATACCAGAGACCCAAAGAAGGTGTGCTTCTGAAATATCTAAATATTCTTTTGACATCAGACAAATGAGATTCTTTTGGACTAGCTTGATATCAAGCACAGAGACAGGTTGCGAACATTATATCAGGCCTACTTGCAGTTAAGTATAGAAGTAATCCTATCATGCCTCTGTAAGTCTTTACATCTACAGATTTTCAAGAAAGATCAGAGTCAAGTTTGACTCTTGTGGCAATAGGTGTTCTCATAGAAGTTGAATCATGGACTTTGTACTTTTTCGAAATGTTAGAGACATACTTAGATTGACTTATAAAATTACCCTCTAAAGTTTGTTTTACTTGTAAGCCCAGAAAGAATGTTAATTCTCCCATGAGGCTCATCTCAAATTCACTCTTCATCAACTCTGAAAAGTTGTCACAATACTTTTGATTTGTAGAGCCAAAGATAATGTCATCAACATATATCTGTACTAAAAGCAACTCATTTTTGAATCTCTTGATGAACAGATTAGTATCAATTGTACCTTTTTCAAAGCCATTATTAATCAGAAATGTGGACAGAGTAGCATACCAGGCTCTTGGAGCTTGTTTAAGTTCGTACATAGCTTTATCAAGATAATAAACAAGGTTAGGAAACTATGTACTTTAAAATACAGGTGGTTGTTGGACATAAAGTTCTTCATTCAATTTACCGTTTAGAAAGGCAGATTTAACATTCATTTGATATACTTTGAACCCTTTGTGTGCAACATAGGCTAAGAAGATTCTAATCGCTTCTAGCCTAGCCACAGGTGCAAAGGTTTCATCATAATCAATACCTTCTTCTTGGAAATATCCCTTAGCAACCAATCTAGATTTGTTTCTGATTATAATGTCATCCTCATCCTTTCAAACTCTTGAAGCTCATCCTGCATGGCAGTGATCCAATGAGGATCTTCAAGAGCTTCATTTACCTTCTTTGGTTCAATGATGCTCAAATTTTTTACAAAATAGCATTCATTGATTGTGGCTGATCTGGTTTTGACTCTTTCTGAAGGTGATCCAATGATCAGATCATGAGGATGATCCTTTGTCCATCTTGTTATTGGAGCATGAATGTGAGGTGGAGTTTGAGCTTCAGAGATGGCAGTTGGTGACCTCTCTGTTGTGCTGTTCAGAGACTCTGGAGTAGGTTCCAGAGACGGTGAAGCAGGCTCTGAAGTCTCTGCAATAGATGTCTCTGGAGTTTCTTCAGATGCCTCTTGTTCATCATTTGCTTTTGAAGAGATTTGTTCTTCAATTTGTCTTGATTCATTGCTTGGACCTGTATTTAAAGAAGCAGAAGTTGTGATTTCAGAGGGACCAGAGAGAGTTGTACCTGTATTTTGAGGTTCCTCTGAATTTGCTCTGTGAATATCTCTGAAAAAAAATTCTGAGTTATCATCATCAAAGAAATCTTCGAATATCTTGTTCAGTTCAGATTCTCTCAACTTTGATGATTCAGAGACATT
Source organism: Arctium minus (assembly GCA_954870635.1). Lineage (NCBI taxonomy): Eukaryota > Viridiplantae > Streptophyta > Magnoliopsida > Asterales > Asteraceae > Arctium > Arctium minus. The sequence continues at coordinate 70,689,965 of OX941091.1, read as the reverse complement.
TTTGGCTATTGGGTTGATATCTCTGTTGGCAAGGCTTTTGGCTTCATCAAAAGACACATTGATACTTTCTTGGATTGTTCTTGTTCTCAGATTGAACACTCTGAAGGCTTTTGAGGCTAATGAATATCCAATGAATTTGCCTTCATCTGCTTTCTTATCAAACTTTCCACGAGACTCTCTATTATTCAAAATGTAACATCTACATCCAAAAACATGAAAATATTTAACATTTGGTTTCCTATTGTTAATGAGTTCATAAGATGTTTTCTTGAATCTTTTGACAATGGTAGCTCTGTTTTGAGTAAAACAGGCTGTAGCTACTACTTCTGCCCAAAAGTTTGTTGGAAGATCAGATCCTGCAAGCATTGTTCTTGTAGTTTCAACAAGTTCTCTATTTTTCCTCTTAACAACACCATTTTGTTGAGGGGTTCTTGCTGCAGAGAAGTTGGGAGTTATGCCTTCCTCTAAAAAGATAGGAATTTATTTTGGCATTTCTGAATTCTGTCCCATTGTCACTTCTAAGATTCTGAACTTTGCTATTGAACAGAACCTGCAATCTTTCTAACAACCTTATTAAGATATCAGGTACATCAGACTTGGCTCTGATGAATTCTATCCAAGTATATCTAGAGTATTCATCAATCAGAACCAGAATATACTTTTTACTTGATAGACTCTGCACATAGATAGGACCACAGAGGTCCACATAAAGCATATGCAGAGGTCTTGGACAATAATTATCACTTTTGGTCTTATGGGAAGATCTTTTCATTTTTCCCATTTCATAAGTAGAAAAAATATGATCGTTGTTGAACTTCAGAGATGGTAATCCCTTAACCAGATTTAGTTTGACCAATTTATCAAGTGAAGAAAAGTTCAGATGAGAGAACTTTTTATGCCAGAGCCAGACATCTTCACTGTTCAGAGATACTAGACAAAGTTTCTCTGAGTCAGTTTTTATGTGTTTGGTAAAGTTCATTCTATATAAGTTACCTTTTCTGTCTGCTCTGAGCATTTCTTGACCTGTTTTTGAGTGAAGAAGTGAACAATGTTTTTCTTGAAGTTTCACATCAAAACCATGGTCACAAAGTTGACTTATGCTGATTAATTTGTGTTTTAATCCCTCAACATAAGCAACTTTTGATACAGAAACATTACCTCTTCTTAGCTTACCATAACCCTTAATCTGACCTTGCATATTGTCTCCAAAAGTTACTACTCCTCCTGATTTAGCTTTGTAAGAGGATAACAACTTCTTATCTCTAGTCATATGCCTTGAACATCCAGAATCTAAGTACTAGATTGGCATAGACTGTTTCTACAAGTCAGATTAGAGTTTCTTAGGTACCCATCTCATTATGGGTCCTTTCTTGTTAGATTTCTGAGGATTTTGATGAACATCTACCATTTCATCTTTTAATGTTTTCGCAGAATTGTTCTTTTTCTTTTGAGGCTTTGTCTCTAAATTTTTGTTCAGAGACTGATTCAGAAAACAATGAGAACCTCATAAATGATTTTTTAGTTTTATCAAGAGTTGAATGCAATTGCAATTAACAGAACAAGAAGAAGTAGGAGCAAAGTTTCTCATTTCTTTGAATGCATTTGGTACACTTTGATTCTTTTTAAAACTAGCACTAGGAATATTACAAGTATTCCTAACTGCTTCCTTCTTTTTGGCTTGAAATACAACCTTCTTTTCAAGTTGCCTTTTCTTGTTCAAAAACATCTTCTTCTCTTTGTTGCTCACTGCACAAGCAGGGTCAGAATGGTTAATTTCTTGCAATTTGCCTTTTTGTTCAGGAGTAAATTTGATTGGTTTATAAGTGTAGAGTTGAGAAGTGTTAGTTTTATTCTTGGCCTTTTCTTTTAACTCTTTTTCAAGATCCAGAGAAGTTTTTGCCTGTAGACACATGTCTACAAAATCAGGACATATTGGTATTTTGGGTTTATTTTTCAAAATAGGAACATAAATGTTCAAAATTCCAGAAGCAACTGTCTTTGTGCTTTTATGAATTACTTCCTCTGGTCTATAAAATATCTGTTCATCTACCTCTGGATCAGAGTCAAAAAAGTCTCTTTTACCCTTGTCTGAGATAACTACCTCTGTAGTTTTCTTAATTTTCTTAGGTCTAGAGACTTTATTGATTCTTTTCATACTTTCTTTCTTTTTAAAATCAGCTATGACATTTTCTTCATTGATTCTTTTAATGTCATCCTCAAATGTAGTTCTGATGCATTCATCTGAAATTGGTGAATACAGAGTTGCATCTGGATTGAGTGAACTCTGAGGTTCATCTTCAGAAGTACTTGTTTCAGAAGTACGTGTTTCAGATGTCTCTGATTCTTTTGTGATAAAAGCATCAAACTTGAAAATTTCTCTGGGATCATTGCTCTGAGGTTTTGTGAATAATACCTCTGAAGTCTCTTTTTCTATCTTTAAGACAGGTTTTGGAAATGTTTTTGCTTAAGAGTATAAGACATTTTTTAAATTCAGAGCTCTTGCTTTTGATCCTTTTGAGGTTTTTGTTCTTTTGAAATTGTTCAGAAATAGACAGTCAGAGCTCTGGACCTTTCCCATACAGAAAGTGGAAGAAAGTGAAGTTTTCTTTAATCCAGTGAATCGATAAAATTCATTGATTTCCAGTCCTTGAGTGTCCATTTGAGAATTTATTTTTATACGTACATCTTAAGCATCTAGATAGCTTTTGATTTGAAGTTCTTTCCTTTCCAGAGATTGATGTAGGATTTCTCTTTCCTTTTGAAAAAAGTTAGTTAAGGCAACAGAATTAAGCCTTTCATATTCAGATCTTTTAACTTCTTCTTCTTTGACTTTTAACACTTTTTCCAATTCTTTGAGTTTCTCAGAAAAAAAAATTTCCTTTTGTCTCTAAGCTTTTTCAATTTCAGATTTTTCAATAAAAATTTCTTTCTTTTCTGACTCAAGAAGATCCTTTTCTCTTTTATAAAAACTTAGATCTTTTGTCATTTGTCTTCTCTTTTCTTTTTCTTCAAAGAGTTTTGCTTTAAATTCTGAAACTCATCTGTTAGCTTAAAAACATCCAATTCAAGTTCACTTTCAGATGTGGAAGGAGAATTTACCTTATCAGAGCAGCCCTCTGATGATCCATCAGTCTGATCATCTGCAAACGTCATACCACAAGGATTAGTAGGCTTTTCCTCTCCATCACTTGTAGAGTCTGACAGCCAATCTTCCATCTCTACAACAAGTACTCTTTCTTTGACATTGTACTTGTATTTGTTCTTGTAGTAGTCTTGATCTTTGACAAGTCTACCTATGCAATTTGCAGAGAAATGACCTACCTTTCCACATCTGAAACATCTTCATCATTTTGATTTGGTGGAAGAACAGCAACAGTTTCTGTTTTCTGAGCTTGAGGTTGCGGCTGAAAATATCTCTGAGGTTGAGGATACTTGGGTTGGAATAGTTGATGAGTTCTTGATTGTTGTGCAGCATCATGATTGTTGAAATTTGTACCCTTTTGATCACTATGTGGAGGGAATCTGGGTTCTTGTTGAAATCTTCTTTCTGGATTTCTCCTTTCTTCATCATCTCTCCTTACTTCAAATACTTTCTTGCCAACTTTCTTGTTAAATTGATGAGTAATTGATGCAAGAGATTTGGCAAAGGTATTGATGTCATCATCTGAGTCTGAGTCTGAATGTTCATCTTCTTCAGCCATTAAAACCTTTTTAGATTTCCTTTTTGATTCCTTTTTCAAACAGTTCTTTGTTTCTGCACTACTACCTTCTTTTGATACACCTTTTTGTTTTGAAATGAGGGCAAGTGGTCCACCTACAGAGGTTTTTGACTTTTGTTTAACAACTTCTTTTTCCTGTGCAACAAGAGTGCCATAAATGTCAGTCAATGACCATGATTCAAGATTTTGATTGGCTTGTATTGACATGGACAGTTGTGACCATTCTTCATTTAAGCTTTTAAGGAAAAGAACATTGTTTTCTTCTTTTGTCCTTATAACTCCAAACTTTCTGCATTTATTGATGAGAATGTTGAATCTTGAGTATGTTTGGTGCAAGGTTTCTTCAGGTAGTGCATGAAAGTCATGATACTCATTAATGCAATAATTTCTTCTGTTTTTCTGAGTGTGTAGGCCACATTCATGTTGGTTTAACAACTGATCCCATATCTCTTTTGCAGTTACACAAGAATCAAGTTCTTGAAAGATATCATTGGAAATGACCATTATAATTAATCAAACAACTTTCGAGTCATTTTCCATCATTCTAGTTTCTTCATCAGTGAAGTTTGAAGTTTTCTTTTCATATTATGCAGGTATTTCAACCGTATCTGTTGTTGCTGGAACTCTTGGTACCAACATCATTGGTTGGTGAGGTCCATCGTTCACTAATCTTAAAAGATCCCTATCCATACCTTCCAAGAAATTTAACATCCTTATCTTACATTGAGGATATTCATCCCTTAGGAGTGTAGGAGGTTTGGTTAATGATCCAACTGTATAAATGACACTTATACTGGAGTTTGCCATTTTTGAAGAAAATATGAAGATTTGAAGAACTGATGCTTTTCTAAGAAGATCTTTTACCAAAATGAAACTGTGATTTACTTTCAAATCTGGAGCATAAGGAGTTCTTTAAATAAACCAAGGTTTATATGAATATGCACAGATTTTTGAAAGCTTGAATCAGTAAGATGTAAATCTATCCGAGTATACAGATATGATCTTTCTTTGTTTAGAAAACAAAGGAGGCTCTGATACCAATTGTTGGATCCCAGATTTAATCTTATGACAATGATATAAACAATAATAATAATAAGAACAGCGGAAGCAATACAGTTTTAATATCAAAGAAGATTCAAATATCACAGTTCATAAACAGATATGTAAAAACGTGTAAGATCTTCTTTTGAAATACTTCAATATATTAAAAGATTTTCCAGATAAAAGATATATCAAAAATCACACTTTTTTCAATGGAGTGATGGTCCTATTTATAGGACCATAAAGTGAACAGTGTACTATCTGACAAATAGAAGCATGCTTGAACAGTGTCTTACCTAAAAGGTAAGCTCAAGACATGCTTGAACAGTGACCTACTCTAAAAAGTAAATCTTATCACTAATGACGAGTCATCTGTTCTTCTGTCAATACTTGCAAATCTTTAGCAATCTTCAGAGAGGGGCTCTTCAGAGATCTGATGTAGTTGCCTCTGATGAAGCCATCTCTGATGTCTTCTGCTGAAATTCACTAACTCTGGAATGTTCTTTAGAGGCAGGTTTGTTCTCTGAAGTCTATCTCTGGAAGTCCTCTGAAATAGGACTAAGAAATATTTTCAATACTTTCACAATTAGGAATTGGGGCTAACAACTCTAAAATGATGGCTTAACTCAAAATAGCCAAAGCCAAATCCAAAAAATTTCAACATTTCTCTATCACACAGATCCCAAGGGATCAAAATACCCAAGTTAACGCCTTAGCCAATCTTGGGTCGGCACTTGACCAATCATTATTTGATAGCGTCCCAATAATCCATCTGGCGACGCCTTCCAACGAAAATGAAAACTACATCCACGTGGTAGAAGAGGAAGACAATTGGTCAAGCAACATCAGAAAATTCTTAAAGAACGACCAACTTCCTGAAGACAAGATGGAAGCCCGAAAGACGAGATTTAAGGCATCTAGATATACTGTGATCGGAGGATAACTCTATCGACGTTCATCGACAGGACTGACCCTGCGATGCATCATCAATAAAATCCAAGTCCAAAGCATTTTACAAGAGATGCATGATGGAGAATGCGGCAACCATTCGGGCAGTCGTAGCATCGCCAATCTAATCTCTCGACAAGGCTACTACTGCGCAACCTTACGACAAGACGCCATAAGGTATGTCCAAAGTTGGGATGCCTGTCAACGTCACTCAGGTATGTCTCATAAACCCTCTGAACCCTTGCATTCGACTTTAAATCCATGGCTCTTCATGAGATGGGGAATGGACATCGTCATCAAGTTACCCCCTGCCCCCGGGCAAAAGGTATTCCTCCTAATCCTTACGGATTATTTTTCTAAATGGATTGAAGCTGCTGCCTTCTCCCAAATTCGTGACAAAGAGGTCATCTCTTTTATCCATGCTAACATTATTTGCAGGTTTGGAATCCCATCCAAAATCGTATGTGACAATGGATCACATTTCATAAGCGACAGGACTCGACAGTTCTGTGAAGATCGTAACATCAAACTTACGAATTCAACACCTCGTTACCCTCAGTCAAATGGACTTGCCGACTTAAGAAATAAAAAGATCATCAATTCGATCAAGAAAAGACTCAAAGAAGCTAAAGGCAAGTGGTTCGAAGAACTTCCAACAGTTCTTTGGGCCAATCGTACGATGCATCGTACGTCTACGGGACAAACCCCTTTCTCTCTGGTCTATGGTTGCGAAGCAGTCTTGCCGATCGAGACTCAACTTCCATCCTTGCAACACACATCGATCGATCACAACTTAGTTGACCTAAGTTAAGACCTCGACACATTGGAAGAGTAAGAGAATCGACGTTAATCAAAATGGCATCTCAAAAACAATTGGTTGAACGACACTTCAACAAGAACGTCAAAACCAAGATTTTCCAAGTAGGCGATTACGTCTTACGACAAGTGTTCCAGAACACTCAAGAGCCAAACTCAGGTAAATTATCCATCAAGTGGGAAGGTCCATATCTCATAACTGATGTCGTTGGAAAAGGAGCCAATAGGCTACAGACTCTCGACAATCGAGACTTCCCACGAAGTTGGAAAGTTGTAAATTTATAGAAATAATTCTTTTGAATTATTTCCTTTTTTCTTAATGATTATTTCATTTTAGCAGTTACTAAATTAAGCATCGGAGAGTCGTTGGCCTAGCCAACGACCTCCTCTAATGTTGTTTCACTGCAAGATCAGTCGACTATCCGACTATGCTTATGGTTCATGATCATCGCATGACCGAGTCGTACGATCTGTAAACAGAAATTAAAACCTTGCCTTGGTGAAAGTTCCTTAACTCCACTTTTTTATTAATTCATTATTTGCCTTGCATGCAAATCTTCCGACTTAAGTTTGATTCAATCGTTCGACAGGTTCATTACTTGTCTTAATTGCAATTGATCGACAAATCCATTATTTGCGTCGGTCGCAAAAATGCCTTAAAGTAAGTCATTTACTTTCCTCAATTGCAAGTTTCTTGGTTTGACAGGTTATTTGCCTAATCAGATCATAAGTTTCTTAAACTTAAATTCAAATGTTTGTGATGTCGTGAGTTACTTAAGAAATTATTTTTTTCTATTTTAGCTTGGGTCGTCTAATTTTTATTGTGTTTGTTGTGAATGACTTATGCAATACAATGAACTATATGTTACGACAGTTAAAGCTACGAAAACTTAATCGATCCAAAATTCCTTGTATTATAAAAAAAGGATTACAAAAGATGTGCACGACCTCCAACGGTCGCCCGATCAGATAAAAACAAAAAATTGCATAATAAAATCTAAGGAGCCGGCTGCTCCTACCCTTCTTGCTGGGTTGCAACCCCAGCGTCGCCACAATGGGAGGCCTCCTCTCCCGACTAAAGTTATTGTTCATCCTCAGAATCGAGATCTTTATCGACTCCGATGGACTCCAGGAAGAAGGCCAGCTCGCCTTCTGCTGCTGCCAGGGGATTCTCTCCCATTCGGTGGCGTCTTATCAAGGCCACACGCACCTTAAGTTAAGTGAACGCCTCAATGGACGAAAAATTTTCCTAAAGGTCTCAGCTTCTTTTGCATTCACAGCCGAGACCACCTTGGACGTATCCAGCTCCACCTTAGTCGTGGAGGCTTGGTCGAGAGCTTCCTTCAGTCGTCCTTGAAGCTTCGTCTTCTCATGTTACACAACCTCTAACTTGTTGAGGGTGTCGTAAATACGGGCATTGGGAAAGGCCCTCTTCTCTCGATCCAAGTCCCTGGGGACCAGTTCTTTCACCTAGGTGAGACGTGAGTTGAGGGCCAGGAAGGAATGTCTGCAAAAAATATACAACGAGCAAAGATTAGATCGAACGATCGAATATAACATAGAAAGAAACTTACGATTTTTTACCATGAAGGAGAGCCCATTGACACTGGCATCCATGTCCTTAATCGTTATGCCCCTGAAGCTGTCACGAAAGGTCGGTAGGTAGAAATTATTCAAATGCGGGAACAACTCCTTCCTATCTAAATAATCAGACGACATAAAGTCGGCCGACAACTGGAAATTTACAGACATCACGTTCGGGTCCTCATCGATCTGAGGACCCTTCCCCTTGTCTTTCGACGAAGGAGCCTCCACCCTCGATGGTTGAGCCGAGGAAACCGGCGTGGCTTCCAAGACCGGCGACAACATCGCCTTCTCTGTAATGATGACCTCAGGGTCATCGCTCTTCGAAGATGGTTCCCTCATAACCGTCTTGGTCTTCTTAACCCCCAACCCAGATGTCAGGGGAGCCTTTCTATTCTTCTCTCAAACCTTTCAGGCAAGTTGGGCCAGCGCCTCTCTCTTCGAGAGGCCATCCTCCGACTTTGTTGGAGTCGAACCTCCTGTAAAAAATACAAGTGACGTCAGATGACTAGACCTTACAAAAACCAGTAACTGACGTTTCATAAGACTAGACCTTACAAGATCATACGATCTATAGGCAACGTCTTACGATTAACCCCTACGTGATCTCGTGACCAGTGGACAACGTCCTATGACTAAACCTCACGAAATCTTGCGACTTGCGAGTGACATCTTCAACTAGACCCCATATGATCTAATGATCGATAGGTGACGTCCTAAGACTAGACCCTACAAGTTAAACGATAAAAAAACTTACCCGTCATCTTTTCAGGTACGAGCTCTTCATCATATTCCTCTTCTTTTTCGTCCTCCTCAGCAGAAGTCTCGAAGAAGGTCACTTCGTCTTCCTCGTCCTCGTCCACTAGCGACCGAGTAAAGAAGGATCGATCCTCGATGTTGTACTCCAGAAATCTCTCGATCTTCACGGAAGAGTCTGCAAATGGGCGACTCTAGTGAAGTCGATCGCTGAAAAGACAAAAAACATAAAATTTTTAGATACTAAAAAACCAATGATCAAAAACAGAAGACTAACGATGAAAAGAGAAAAATTCTTACCCATGGTATTCCACTCGGTAGTGATCCATTGGATGTTGTCGTTAACTGACGACAAGTGACCGAATACATAGCGCGTCTTCCACTTGCGGTCATTGACCGTGATCGCAAGAACCAAGGTACGAACTCCTATATACTTAGAGAAGAGGTTTTACCTATGGTTCGTCTCCACCTTAACCGTATAGGCCATAAGGAGATCGTTGACAGTGAAGGGCGATGCCCACTCATCTGTCAATCGTTCAATCACTTGAACGATCCGCCAAAACTGGGGCATCATTTGCCCCGAAGACAAGTTGAAGGTCGTAAGAAAATACCTCGACAATGGAGAATAGGGCTAAGTGAACCCTATCTTAAATGCATACTCGTATAAAACGAAATATCCATTCGGACACTGCTCCAGCCTCAGTTGGTCCGGAGCATTTTGCCTCACATCGGCTGGAATCCTGGCCAACAGCCAGAATGCCTTTATCTCTTCTTCCCCAACAACAGTACTAGGAGGGTCGAGCGTCATCAGAAAATTTGGGACAGTGGCTATCGCGTCGTGAAGATCAAAAACTTTCCAATCTCCCCTAGGCTTACAGGCTTGGGTCTTAATGCGCATAAAAAGGGCTAGGGAGATCGTACCTTATATTTGGCTCTAAACCTCAGTCGATTATGGCATGGATTTGGTTTCTTTTTTGCTGGTTTGGCAAGTATTCCCCGGGATATCAAGCTTCTCTCTAAACAAATATGATCGCGTGAAAAAGGAAAGGATTCAAGCAAAATCTCTATTTATACGGGATTCGGTGTCAGGTCGAGTCGACAAATGGTCGGCACCTGTCATCGACCTTTCGCACACCACCATCGGATAGGCGACATCTGTCCCTACCCAAGACACCACGCGCCCCACGTCCCCATGACGTCACGGACGTTATACGGTTGCACGCATCCCCTCATGAACTCTTCGGTTTTTGAGGAACCGATTCGGTTACATTAGTCAACACGTGTCGAATTCAGTTACAAAATTCGAAAAGTCGACTTGCCGCCTAATTTTCAAATTTTGGGGGCAAACTGTTTTGGGAAAAATTTCTTAAGTCACGACCGATGCAAGAAAACCAAATGATTCCAATCTTAAGACCACTCTTGTGTTAAGATAAGGTCTTGAAGACCACTCACACCGATAACTATGGTCGCCACTTATGGCAACAGTCGTAAGTTCCTTACGACCACGACCGGGAAATCTCCCGACCACCGGATATCTTACGATTTCTATAACAGTAACCTCATTATTGCCAAATATGCGTTTCTAATGTGATTTTTTATTACAAGATTAATGGGCAACGACTATAACGGACGACTTTTTCCAGAAAACCAAAAAATCTCAAAATTGAAGATCAAAACCAGAATTTCTTGCAATTTGATGTGAATCAAAAGTGTTTTACTAGTAAAATCGGATCCAACGAACTAAAATTCAAGAAAATTCGATCAAAAACCAGTCCAAATTTGATGAAAAATCAAAATATGAGATTTTCTTGAAAAATTCAAGAAAATCGATCAAATATTCTGATTCAAACACACATTCAGATTCGAAAAACGTTTCTCTCAATCCTCTCAGATTTAGAATTGCTCTGATACCAATTGATAAACCCAAAATCAACTAAATCTTTAGAGAGAGAAAGTAGAGAGAGAGAATGTGAAGCGCAGAAGTGTAAATTGTATAGAATATGCATGAGTTCCTTACAACCAACAAAGCCACTAGGGACTTAAATACCCTTGGCTAATACAACACAGATAAGCAACCTAAATACAGTATTAGACCAAACCTATATATACAATGATTACTATAAAATTTGACTTAACAACCGTCATTAAGATCATTCAATACACAGACCGTTGGACATTAAAAGCTAATTCATGGTGATCAAAAGCTATATAAATCTAATCCATGTTGTGCTCAAGGACATTCAGCAATACTCGAGCAATTTGAACACATCTAAGATACAACATTCAAGCAAAATCAAGCTCTCAAGCAAGAACTTTCGACAAAGTGCTACACTTCAAGACACATTCAGCAAACTTATGAATTGTTTATTATTCATTTGTACTATTGTTAATTTTACTTTCAATCACTCCTTCTAAAGGACGACGTCTTTGTTTGACGTCCATAGTCCACTTAACGATCTCCACTATCGTCCATGGTTTTTACCTCAAACGGGGTTTTCCGCATCACCAAATTCTGTGTTTTGTTCTTATTTTCTTCAGTCCTACGCTTTATCGCATGATCCTTACTTTAGTTGTTAAAAGATCCACACCGACCTTTAGTCATCTTTAGGATGATGTTTGGCATTAACAATCATTTGTAGCAACTTTCTAGAGAGAGAAAGTTGAGAATTCTAGAGAGAGAAATCTTGGAATTCTTATGTAATCTCTAGAATTGTTCTTGATCAATGAATTCAATGTTGTTTACCTAATAGATCTGGAGTTTAACAGAAGTACAAGAGTTCAGGCAAAAGCCACAACCAAAGCCAAACGGCAAAACAAAGCAAAAAAACTTGGTAAAGCGAGTTTATGGCTTAAAGTCAAATCTTTCCGAGCCATCATCCTTAGTTTTCAAATCTTTCCGCTTCCTCCTCCAATCATGCCGAAGTTGGACAACACCAAGAATATCACGGACAAGTTGATCCCCCGTAAGCTTTTGATTAATAAAAATTATCTTGTTCCGCTCTTGCCAAAAAAATAGACAGAGGCCACTAAAGCGAGTTTGTGGCTTAAAGTCTTTGGCTTGCAGCTACCATGCATGATAACTTCAACAATATCATTCCACGAAGAAGGGAATCCCCCCCCCCCCCAAAACATTGTGCAAGATAATACGCCAAACTTGATAGGAAAACGGGCAATAAAAAAATAAATGGCTATGAGAGTACATGTGTTAGAGCATAAATATGTTGGATACATGATCATAGAAGACTGAAGATTGAAGTCAAAGATGAAGTCAATTCTCAAGCATCAAAGTCAAAGTCTTGTGTAATAAAAGTCAAAGTCAAAGTCAAAGTTGTATTTTATGTTTTCTAATGTTCTGTGCGTTTCAGTGTTGTGTGAAAATTGGTTAAAGACATTTCTTGGAGAAAGTTTTGATGATATCGATGCTCAAATCATAAAAAAGTATAAAAAAGTTTTGGAGAAAGCATGTTTTGTAGTGTGCGTATAAATAGGTTTTTGGCTCAGTGTTGAGCGTGTATCTCATAATATCATACGAGTTCATCTGTTTAGAGAGAGAAAGTTTGAGAGAGTCTTTGTAATCACATTCTGAGATTAATCAAAGTTGTTCTTAATTGAAATTGTTGTTGTCATCTTGATTTACACTGATTGTGGGACACACAACATGCATCCGTGACAAAGGCTACATAGAAGATCCGGAGGTTCATGCATCCATGCGATATTGCGGTCATGAGTTGGCATCCTTTGTCGACAAGCAAGCCAAAGGCAAAAAGCATGTTTCGGGATACAACCCGAAAACCAAACATACTGAGCCCAAGGAACGATCACTTGAGGACCCTCAAGAGTAGACCAAGCCTCATGAACTGAGAAATCCACCAACGAGTTGTGAACATTCTTCCAGCAAACTTTATCGGGAACATGCATATCCAAATCTAGGAGAGGACAATTAGAGAGCAAAGAAAAACGAACGATCCATTCATTTGGCCACTGACCCTCAAGACCCATAACAACATCTCGAACAGAAAACAAATGTGAGTAACCTTGGCTATTAATAAACCTATAAGAGATAAATGAGGATAAATCCCCACGAGATAGCCATAAGTCCTCCCAAGCATTTGACATCCTACTGTCACCAATTTGAAAAACAAAAAATTGTCTCATTTGGGGTCTTAAGTCCAGCAGTTTCTGTAGATCCCAATACTATCAACAATTCATGATCTAAAGATAGAAACAAGATGAGATTGGGAAAGAGATACGTTTTACTAACTGTAAAACTAAAATAGAGAACAAAACCTAGAGAGAGAAACTCTTTCTCTCTCTAGAAGAACACGCACACTTTGAAAACTACATTTTGAATTGAATTGAACTACTGATTAAAAACACAAACACTAAACTATTTATATCTCCCCCAACTTCCTTTTTCTACACACTAATCCCAAGCCCAATTACATACAATTAAGCCTATTACAATCTAAGCCCATAACAAATATAAAATGGTAAACCCCTTTACAAAACTTTCTAACTTGGACTTTTTATGTCCTAACAATCTCCCCCTAAAGTTTTGTAAAGGAATCATCTTCTGTTAAGCTCCAGCTCTTCTCCCGCTTGATTTCTTTGAAAAACTTTAGTGTTGCGCATCTTCAAAATAGCTTAGGTTCCCCCTTGAAATGATGCTCTTATCCTTCAAAGTTTCAACTTGAACACTAGATTTGATGTGCACAATAACCTCGACTGAGTGCACTAAAGACAACTTTTATCTCTAGAAACTCAACACATTCGTTACGCCCACAAGAAAGAAATGTGTGAGTTTTCGTGACAACCAGAGTGCATCTTCAGTTTATAACACCGAATTTGTCTTTAAAACGCGAGTTGAATAGGAGTTCAACTTAAGAACTTATTCTGATCAGTTTGAAGGAGGAAGAAACTGGTAGCAAACACTACTCGGCAAGGGATATAAGAACCAATCAACAATTGTTCAGCAACTTAAGAAGGATGCTCATTTCCAAACTACTTTTCAGACCACTTTATGTGTTAGCCCCAAATCTGAACCAATGAAAGTATTGAAAATAACTCAGTCTTCATCTAAAGACTTTCAATGGATATCAGCGGAGAAAGCAAGTCTGTCTATGAAGTCAGTTCAGAGTCACTCTGAAGAAAGCAAGTCTGTCTCTGAAGTCAGTTCAGAGACAGTCTCACGGAAAGACATCAGAGAGATCCTCATCAGAGATCCTATTTCAGAGCTCTGAAGATGTTCACTCTGAATTTCTTGACAAAGAAGAACATATGACACGTCACCTAGTGATAAGATTTACTTTCTAGAGTAGGTCACTGTTCACGCATGTCTTGATCTTACCTTTTAGGTAAGACACTGTTCAAGCATGCTTCTATTTGTCAGATAAGTACACTGTTTACTTTATGGTCCTATAAATAGGACCATCACCTTATTGTTCAAAGTGTGCTTAAGAAGTCTTATAACTGATAATATAATTTGAATATTTTATTCAAAGAATATCTTGTTTATCTATTATCTGCTTTATAAACTGTGATATTTGAATCTTCTTTGATATTAAACTATATTGTTTCCGCTGTTATTACTCTTATTATTTATATCATTGTTGTGAGATTAAATCTGGGATCCAACAATTGGTATCAGAGCCTCCTTTGTTTTCTAAACAAAGAAAGATCGCATCTGCATACTCGGATAGATTTACATCTCATTGATTCTAACTTTCAATATCTGTGCATGTTCATATAAACCTGGTTTATTAAAGAACACCATATGCTCAAGATTTGATAGTAAATCACTGTTCAATACAAAAAGCATCAGTTCTTCAAATCTTCATCTTTTTCTTCAAAAATGGCAAACTGAAGCATAAGTGCCATTTATACAGCTGGGTCATTAACAAAACCTCCTACACTTTTAAGGGATGAATATCCCCAATGGAAGATAAGGATGGTAAATTTATTAGAAGGTATGGACAAGGATCTTTTTAGAACAGTGAACGTTGGACCTCACATTCCAATGGTGTTGGTACCAAGAGTTCCTGCAACAGCAGATACTGCTGAAATACCTGCATATTATGAAAAGAAAACCACAAACTTCACTGATGAAGAAACTAATATGATGGATAATGACTCAAAAGCTGTTAGATTACTTATAATGTCCATTCCCAATGATATCTTTCAAGAACTTGATTCTTGTAAAACTGCAAAAGTGATATGGGATCAGTTGTTAAATCAACTTGAAGGAGGCCAACAAACCCAGAAAAATAGAAGAAATATATGCATCAATGAATATCATGATTTTCATGCTCTACCAGAAGAAATATTACACCAAACTTACTCAAGATTCAACATTCTTATCAACAAATGCAGAAAGTTTGGAGTGATAAGAACAAAACAGGAAAACAACGTTCTTTTCTTGAAAAGCTTAAATAAAGAATGGTCACAACTATCCATGTATATACAAGCCAATCAAGATCTTGAGTCATGGTCATTAACTGACATTTATGGCACTCTTGTTGCACATGAAAAGGAAGTTATGAAGCAAAAATCAAAAACCTCTTTAGGTGGACCCCTTGCACTTGTTTCAAAACAAATTTCGAAAGAAAACAACTGTGAAGAGTCACAAAAAGGTTTGGAAACAAAAAGAAGATCCAAAAAGGTCCTAATGGCAGAAGAAAATCATTCAAATTCAGACTCAGAAGATGATATCAATGCCTTCGCCAAATCTCTTGCATTAATCACTCATCAATTTAACAAGAAATTTGGCAAGAAAGTATTTGAAGGAAGGAGAGAGAATGAAGAAAGAAGAAATCCTGAAAGAAGATTTCAACAAGATGGTGTCAGATTTCAACAAGAACCCAGATTCACTCCATATAGTGATCAAAAGGGTACAAACTTCAACAATAATGATGCAACACAACAATCAAGACCTCAACAACCATTTCAATCAAGGTATCCACAGCCACAGAGATACTTCAAACCTCAAGAACAGAAGCCAGAGAAAAGTACTGCCACTCTTCCAACAAATCAAAATGATGGAAGATGTTTCAGATGTGGAAAACTAGGCCATTTCTCTGCAAACTGCAGAGGAAAACTTGTCAAAGATCAAGATTACTACAAGAACTAATACAAGTACAACGCAAAAGAAAGAGTTCTTGTAGCAGAAATGGAAGACTGGCTATCAGACTCAACAAGCGACGGCGAGGAAGAGCCTACCAATCTTTGTGGTATGGCTTTTTCAGATGGAAATCAAACTGATGGAGCATCAGAAGACAACTCTGAAAAGGTAAACTCTCTTTACACCTCTGACAGTGATCCTGAAATAGATACTTTTAAACTAATTAATGAACTTCAGGATCTAGAGCAAAAGTTTCTTGAAGAGAAAAAGAAAAGAGAGCAAGTGACAAAAGAGCTCATTTTTTTCAAAAGAGAAAAGAATCTTCTGGAATCAGAAAAGAAAGAAATTTTTCTTGAAAAAACCAAACTTGAAGATACTCACAAGCAAAAAGAAAAATCATTTTCAGAATAAATAAGAAAATTTGAGAAAGTTTTAAAAGGAAAAGAAGAAGAAGTAAAGAAATCTGAGTATGAAAGGCTCAATTCTATTGCCTTAACCAAATTTTTTCAAAAGGAAAGAGAAATCCTACATCAATCTCCATATAGAAAAAATCTTCGAATCAAAAGCTATTTTAATGCACAAGGTGTTTTCGACAAAATAAAAACTCAAATGGACTCTCAAGGGATGGGATTCAATGAGTTGAATTCATTCACTAGATTAGAGAAAACTTCACTTTCTTCCACTTTCCGTATGGGAAAGGTCCGAAGCTTTGAAGGTACATCTCTGAATAATTTCAAAAGAATGAAAACATTAGAGGGATCAAAAACAAGAGGTTTGAATTTCAAAAATACTACATACTCTGAAGTAAAAAACTTTCAAAAGTCTGTGTTACAGATAAAAGGAGAAACTTCAGAGATACTCTTCACAAAACCTCAAAGCAATGATCCCAAAGAAATTTTCAAATTTGATGCTTTCATCTCAAATGAATAAGAGACATCCGAACCAAGTACCTCTGATACAATTACTTCTGAAAATGAATCTCAGAGTTCACTTAATCCGAATGCCCCTCTGTATTCACCAAAGTCAGATGAAAACATCAGAACTACATTTGAAGATGATTTTAAAAAGATATGAAAAGAAAATGTCATGGAGGACTTAAAAAGAAAAGAAAGCAAGAAACGGATCATTAAAGTCTCTAGAACAAAAGAAATTAAAAAAACAATAGAGGTAGCTATCTCTATTAAAACTAAGAGAGACTTTCTTGACTCTGATTCAGAATCTGATCAAGAGATTGATGAACAGATTTTTTGTAAACCAGGGAATGTAATTCACAAAAAGATAGAAACTGTTGGCTCTGGTATTTTGAATGTTCCAATTTCAATTTTGAAAACCAAAACCAGAATACCAATAAGTCCTGATTTTGCAAATATGTGTTTACAAGCAAAAACGTCTCTGGAACTTGAAAAAGAGTTACAAGAAAAGGCAAAGAATAAAACAAACACTTCTGAATCTTACACCTATAAAACAATAAAATTCTCTCCTGAACAAAAAGGCAAATGGACAAAAATTAACCATATTGATCCTGTTTGTGTAGTAAGCAGCAAAGAAAAGAAGATGTTTTTGATCAAGAAAAAGCAACTTGAAAAGAAGACTGTCTTTCAAGCAAAAAGGAAAGAAGTAGTTAGGGATACATGTAATATTCCTAGTGCTAGTTTCAAAAGAAGTCAAAATGTAACAAATGCTTTTAATAAAAAGAAAAACTTTGCTCCTACTTCTTTTTGTTCTATTAATTGCAACTGCATTCATCTCTTGATAAAACTGAAAAATCATTTCAGAGGATCACATTGTCTTCTGAATCAATCTCTGAAAAATATCTCAGAGACTAAATTTCAAAATAAGACAAGTAACGGCAAGACATCAAAAGATGAGATGCCAAAAAGTCATACAAATCCACCAAAGTCTAACATAAAAGGACCCATAATGAGATGGGTACCTAAGAAACAATAAACTGTCTTGCAGAATCAGTCAATGCCAATCTGGTACTTAGATTCTAGATGTTCAAGGCATATGATTGGAGATAAGGAACTGCTATCCTCATTCAAAGCAAAATCTGGAGGAGCAGTTACTTTTGGAGACAATGTGCAAGGACAGATTAAAGGATATGGTGAGTTATCAAGTGGAAATGTTTTAGTATCAAAGGTTGCTTATGTGGATGGATTAAAACACAATCTGATCAGCATAAGTCAACTTTGTGATCATGGTTTTGATGTGAAATTTCAAAGAAAATATTGTTCACTTCTTCACTCAGAATCAGGTCAAGAATTACTCAGAGCAGACAGAAAATGTAACCTCTACAGGATGAATTTTACCAAAATCAAAGACACTAATTCAGAGAAACTTTGTCTTGTATCTCTGAATAGTGAGGAAGTCTGGCTCTGGCATAAAAAGTTTTCACATCTAAACTTTTCCTCACTTGATAAATTAGTTAAACTTAATTTGGTTAAGGGATTACCATCTCTGAAGTTTACCAAATATCATCTTTGTTCTGCTTGTGAAATGGGAAAAATGAAAAGATCTTCCCATAAAACCAAGAGTGAAAACATCTATCCTAGACCTCTGCACATGCTTCATGTGGACCTTTGTGGTTCTATCTCTGTACAGAGTCTAGCAGGTAAGAAATACATTCTGGTTCTGATTGATGAATTTTCCAGATTCACATGGATAGAATTCATCAGAGCCAAATCTGATGTACCTGAAATATTGATAAGATTGTTGAAAAGATTACAGGTTCTATTTAGCAGCAAAGTTCAGAAACTAAGAAGTGATAATGGAACAGAGTTCAAAAATGCCAAAATCAATTCATATCTATCAGAAGAAGGCATTACTCCTAACTTTTCTGCAGCAAGAACCCCTCAGCAAAATGTAGTAGTTGAAAGGAAGAACAGAACACTTGTTGAAGCTGCAAGAACAATGCTTGCTGGATCTGGTCTTTCAACAATTTTTTGGGCAGAAGCAGTGGCAACAGCCTGCTTTACTCAGAATAGAGCTACAATTGTCAAAAGATTTTAGAAAACATCCTATGAACTCATTAACAATAGGAAACCTAATGTTATATATTTTCATGTTTTTGGATGCAGATGTTACATTCTGAACAATAGAGAATCTCTTGGAAAGTTTGACAAGAAAGTTGATGAGGGCAAATTCATTGGATATTCATTAGCCTCAAAATCTTTCAAAGTGTTCAATCTTAGAACAAGGACCATCCAAGAGAGCATCAATATCACTTTTAATGACAATAAAAGCTCTAAACAACAAGAAAGTCTCTCAAGACCTATCTCTGAATCATCAAGAGAATCTGAATTAAACAGAATATTTGAAGATTTCTTTGATGAAGATAACCCAGAAGTTATCTTCAGAGATAGACCAAGAGAGAATTCAGAAGGACCCCAAGAAACAGGTACAACCCTTTCTGGACCCTCTGAATTAACACCTTCTGCTTCACCAAATGCAGATCAGCAAAGTGAATCAGAAGAAGCTGAAGATCAAAAAGAGGATGATCAAGGAGTGTCTGAAGTAACTCTAGAAACAAATAGTGAAGAAATTCAAGAATTTGCTTCACCATCTCGGGAACCAACTTCAGATCCTCTGAACAGCACAACAGAGATGTCACCAACTGCCATCTCTGAAGCTCAAACTCCACCCCAAATTTTTGCTCCAATCTCAAGATGGACAAAAGATCATCCAATTGATCAAATAATTGGATCCTCATCAGAAGGAGTTAAAACAAGATCTGCCACAATCAATGAATGCTTCTACGTAAACTTTTTGAGCATTATTGAACCAAAGAAGGTAAAAGAAGCTCTTGAAGATCCTCATTGGATTTTTGCAATGCAGGATGAACTTCAAGAGTTTGTAAGAAACAAAGTCTGGACCCTAGTTCCCCTTCCCAAAGGAAAATTTTCAATTGGAACAAAATGGGTTTTCAGAAACAAAAAGGATGAGGATGGAATAATAATCAGGAACAAAGCCAGGTTGGTTGCTAAAGGATATTTCCAAGAAGAAGGTATTGATTATGATGAAACCTTTGCACCTGTAGCTAGGCTAGAAGCAATCAGAATCTTTTTAGCCTATGTTGCACACAAAGGATTCAAAGTTTATCAAATGGATGTTAAATATGCCTTTCTACATGGTAAATCAAATGAAGAAGTTTATGTCCAGCAACCACCTGGAGTTTCCTAATCATGTTTATTATTTGGATAAGGCTCTGTATGGACTTAAACAAACTCCAAGAGCTTGGTATGCAACTCTGTCCACTTTTCTGATTAAAAATGGATTTGACAAAGCCACAATTGATACAACATTATTCATCAAAAGGTACAAAAATGAGATGCTATTAGTACAAATTTATGTTGATGACATTATATTTGGCTGTACAAATCAAAAGTATTGTGACAAGTTTTCAGAGTTGAAGAAGAGTGAATTTGAGATGAGCCTCATGGGAGAATTAACTTTCTTTCTGGGCTTACAAGTAAAACAAACTTCAGAAGGTACTTTCATAAGTCAAACTAAATATGTCTCTGAAATTTTGAAAAAATACAAACTCAATGATTCAACTTCTATGAAAACGCCTCTAGCCACCGGAGTCAAACTTGACTCTGATACTTCAGGACAATCTGTGGATATAAAAACCTATAGAGGCATGATAGGTTCACTATTATACTTAACTGCAAGTAGGCCTGACATAATGTTTGCGACATGTCTTTGTGCTAGATATCAAACAAATCCAAAAGAGTCTCATTTATCTGCTGTCAAAAGAATTTTCAAATACCTGAGAGGGTCACCCTCATTAGGCCTCTGGTATCCAAAACTTTCTAGTTTTGATCTAACAGCTTACACTGATGGAGATCATGCAGGATGTAAGCTTGACAGAAAAAGTACCTCTCGGTGCTGTCAGTTATTGGAAAATAAGCTGATAAGTTGGTCATCCAAGAAACAAAACTGTGTTTCAACTGCAGAGGCAGAATATGTTGCTGTTGCTAGTTGTTGCTCTCAAGTAATATGGATGAAAACTCAGCTCAGAGATTATGGCCAACAATATGAAAGAATACCCATTCTCTGTGATTCAAAAAGTGCCATAGCCATCTCTGCCAATCCAGTACATCATTCAAAGACAAAGCACATTGATGTAAGGTATCATTTCTTAAAAGATCATGTTGAAAGGGGAACAATAGAAATGTATTTTGTACCAACTAATCTCCAACTTGCTGATATTTTCACAAAAGCTTTAGATGAACGAAGGTTCAATTTTTTAATTAGCAAGTTAGGAATGTTGAATATGTCTACCTAACGAAGAAGAAACTCAGAGTCTCTGATCAAATTATCAGAGCCTCTTAACCAAGTAGCGTATGTCAATATCAGTCTCTGAATGTTCTCCAAACACATGACAAGGGAAGAAAAATAAAAAGTTGTTATTTTGTCAAGGGGGAGAAAAAGAACTTTTCAAATGTCATCTCAGAGTCTCTGAATTTTATCTCATAATCAATGAAATTCATCTCAGAGTCTCTGAATTTAATCTCAGAGTCTCTGAAATTGAGGATTTGTTTTTCACTAAATCATCTGTCAAGGGGGAGTCAACAACTTTCAGACCAGTCATTCCTCAAACAAGAACTTCTTGATTAATTAGCAATTTTTGATATCATTTGAAATTAAAATTTCAGGTTATCTGAACCTTTTTATTACAAGTGATATCTTAGATTACTTCTCAAGGCGAAAGGTTTGTCTAGTCAGCAAAAAGAAGTTATTCAATTTAATATTGAAAAATGGCGCCCCATTCCTATTTTCTTGGAACCTACATACGTAGGTACAACAATTTTCAAGGCCACGTGTCACAAGAGGGATGAGTGAAAGGCCAAACGGCTTTATCAAAAGGGTCAAATCACTGTCGTTTCACCTTATGTACTCAAGTGTACCTTTTTCTAAATTTGGATACAAAACCAATTTTACATCTGGATATCCATTTTTACAAATTACTCTCAAGAACTCTCTCTCTATCTCTCTCTCTCCAAATAGAATTTGAACTTCATCTTCTTCACTTCAACTCAAAAATGGCGAATCTTCAAGACTGTATCGTTTTCCAATCAAAGACAACAATCACATGATTCATCTTGATTCTCCCAAGTTTGAGGAACAATACGGAGTAATCTGCGAGTTCTTCTCCAACTGTGAACTGACTCAAGCCCTAACTGCTTTTACCAATGAATGTCCACTCTCGTTTGTTCAAGAATGGTATTCTTCCAGTCACTACAGCGATGCACATAACGGAATAATCGGCGAGTTCGACATATCTCAAGTCATAAAATGTCGGATACTCATCACTCCTACTGTTCTACGAGAAGTTCTCCCACTCCTAACAACTGAGGAACTTCAAATCACGCGTTTTGAAAAACGCCCAACTTCTGAAACCCTCCTCCAGTTCATTCGAATGCTAGGTTACAACACTGAAATCACCAGATTGAGCAACTTCCAATGACAACATCTACCACCAATCTGGAACTTCATGTTCTCTGTACTAAACCGCACTCTCACCTGCAAACTGGGGAGCATGGATCAAGCAACACCCGAAATTATGTCAATCATGTATGCCCTATTCTTCAATCGCAACTTGGACATGGCCAGCATAATTTTTGATATGATTCTGACATCAATAGAGAAGAAGAACAAATGCTTGTCAAAGGACCCTGAACAAGCGACCCAAACATCCAAAGTTCCTTCAATAACATTCCCTAGGTTTCTGTCTCTAATCATCCATGCGACGATCGAGAAGCTTCATATTTTGATCGCCACTGAACAACCTAAAACTCCTTTCTACATAATGAACAACTTCAAACCGACGATTCTATCTGAAGGCTATCCAGAAGCAAGGAAGATCCCTCACCACATGTTGAATCAGGTAAATCCTCAATCTTTAGCCTTAGCTTCTTATCTCAGTGTTGCCCAAGGACTAGAACCAGTTCTGGGAACCCCAACACACTTAGGTCCTGAACTTGGAATGGAGAGTAAGAGCAACTCGGCTTCAGAGGGATCTGAGGACCCTGAAGTTCAGAGCTCTCACAAGAGTGAACCAGAGGGTACTCTTGCTAGAGAAACCGAAGTTGAGAGAGATGACAGAGCACTTGAAGGGGTTGTCAATGAGGGAGTTATGGAAGAAACCTCATCTGCTAGTGAAGAGGATAGCTCTACTAGCTCAGAGGAAAGTGAGGATGAATCTTCAGAGACTAGCTCTGAAGATTATCAGAGAGAAGAGAGCAAGTCTTTTACGGACTTAGAGAAACCTGAGAGTTCTTCCCCTTCCACACAAAAAGATGCCCCAAGGCACATATATTTTAGGACACCAACCCCATCTCCCAGTGCAACCACACAATCTAACCTACCTAATCCAGAGGTAATGGTTATTAAATCAGATGTGCACACCTCGAACCCAAACCATCCAACCACTTCAGAGGTACCTTTTTCCACCTCTGAAGTTCACATAACTGAGGAAACTCAATTTCTGGTTAAGTCCTCTTCACAGGACTTAGCCAATACATTCAGTACTCAGTTGCCTCAGAGTACATTAGCAATTCCTACACATGATGATGCCTCTGTGACTCATCTCTCACCCTTCTGGATATCCAGAAGTAGTTGTCCAACTCAGGGACAATGGCTTGACCTAAAAGAACAAGGATTGACTTGCCTAGATCGCAAGCTCAACTCCCACATTCACTTCCAGTCCTCTGAATCTGAGGAGGAGGATTTGGTTTAGAACAGAACACTCAGAGATGATTCTCCGGAACATCAAGGATTGAGTGGAAGTCCTTCCAGGGAATTCATCAAAACAGCTCTGAACGAAGGCTCCTCTGAACTCGAGGAAAAATTGGCTACATGTGTTGTAACCATTGTACCCCTCTCTGAACTTCTCACAAAATCTGAGTTCCAGAGATTCTGTGAGGAAGTCAGAGGCTCCATGAAAGAGCATAACTTTCAGCGAATTGACGGTTTCAGAGACCTCTGTTCTTCGCTCTGAAAACACCAACCTCAGAGCAGAGGTTTCCACTCTGAAGACCCAACTTTTGGACTCCTCAAACAGAATCCAAGAGTTGGTACAAGAACTGATCAAACAGAAGGCTGAATCATCCCTGGAAGTAGACTCTCTTAAAGCTCAGAATGATGCTCTTAAAAATCAAGCAACTACAACCATCAAATGGCCTCTATCTCTGATCTCATCAAAACAACAATTCAAGCCTCTGTACCAGAAGTCAGCGCACCATCAGCAACACCACAACCACCACCTCGGACTACTGAAGACCTAATCACCAAAAGTGATCTGGCCTCATTCAAATCCGCAATCATGAGCAGAATGCTAACATGTTCTTCCAAGATCTCTACTATTGCTCAGAAGCAGGTGAAAGCTACTCTAAAACTTCATCACTATAAATCAGAGGACCAGGTTGCTGAAATCAGAATCGCGGCTTCAGAAGCAATTGAATCCATTCAGAAGGCTCTTCTTGACCCCAAAGGAAAAGGAATCGCTGAACCAGACTCTCCCAAATACAAACGCAAGTTTTCTGGTGGGACTCGTAGCGAAGCAGCGAAGAAAGCCAGATTTAATGATTCTGAGGACTCAGATGATGATGAGGCCTCTGAATCACACGATAGGGAGATCAGAGATACAACCAAACACACCTCTAAAGATGCTCCCTCTGCACCAGTTCAAGAGAAGGAACCAGAGAGGAACACCACCTCTTCTGATGACAACCAAACTTTGAAAACATTCACAACACCGGTAATACTTTTCGCATCATCAACACCAGGTGTTCCAATCACTCCAGAGAAAATTGGAGCTCTAGAAGAGGAAGAAAACGAACAACTTGTAGACTTCTCTACGTCCTCTGAAGATGCATTCTCATCACCCGAAAGACAACCAATGGTGATGAGAGATGCCTTTGACTCAGAGTCTGAGAAAGAACATAACTCAGATTCTGACAGAGCAGAAGAAGCTGCTGGAGATCAAATCGAAGTAATTGATGTCGAAGTGTATGTTTTCAAACACGCTCAACCTCATCATACCTCAACAACTTCAGAATTAAAAAAATCAACAGAGATAGATGGATATATCTCTGAACAGCCTTCAGAGATAACTCAGTCACAGCCCAAGGACAAAGAAACCATGGTTGTTGATGAACAGGCTCCTCAAGAGAATCTTGTTCAGAAGACAAGCATCGGTTTACCATCCAAGGTATTCATTCATCCTCCCAAATTCTTAGAATCCACTCCTGAAGCATCGATAGAAGATCAATTTCGGCATATCTACTGTGAGTTCAATATGGGAGACACTCAAGTAATCCCTCTGAATCCAAGAATCAGAGAGAATATGCCAGACTACGAACGAAGATTCATACAGGCAAAGACATCACCAAGAAAGGCGGTTCTCAACGATGCTCCCATAATAAAAGTTGAGAAAATCACTGAAAAAACATTCGCCTTCAACAAAATCATATATAGGCATTATGTGGTGACTCGATCTGATCAGAAGATTTACGAGTTCAATGATAATGATCTCGTAAATCTAAATCCATATGATCTCACTCATCTATATGCCTATTGCTCTGCGAGATACGATTCAGGAAGAAGGGAGATAAGAATGAGCATGGTTGAAGTAAGACGGGCAATGGAAGCTTATATCAAACACAAAGCCAAACGTGACTTTCAGATTGCTCTGAACTTGGGTGAAGAAAAGCTCGGAGTGACTGAACCAGTGGAAACCATCGAAAACCTGGAAAAACAGAAGACTGGATCAATCATTGAAGAACCTCTGGGTTTCATCTACAGAGTGAACCAAGAGAAGAAAATATTTCTAGCTTCGCAAGTAGAAAAGTATTCTGATGAAACCTTGAAAGGCATACAAAAGTTGATTCAAGTAAACAAAGAATAGCACAGAGCAGACCTACTGGCAAAACTAGACTTGGAAATTGGCTCAATGATTAACTTCAGAGAGCTTATCATGAAGTTTCATAGGATATGTTCTAGTGATAGGTTCTGATTATTTTTTGAATATTATTCTCTTTTGTAATTTCAAATTATTATGAGAAGTAATATTTACAGAGGATAACTTTCTCTTCTTCGCTTTCTAGTTTAAACATTCTCTGTCCTTTATTTATTTTCAGTACTTAGGGGGAGATTGTTAGCCCCAAATCTGAACCAATGAAAGTATTAAAAATAACTCAGTCTTCATCTAAAGACTTTCAAGGGACATCAGCGGAGAAAGCAAGTCTGTCTCTGAAGTCAGTTCAGAGTCACTCTGAAGAAAGCAAGTGTGTCTGTGAAGTCAGTTCAGAGACGGTCTCGGAGAAAGCAAGTCTGTCTCTGAAGTTAGTTCAGAGGCAGTCTCACGGAAATACATCAGAGAGCTCCTCATCAGAGATCCTATTTCAGACCTCTGAGGATGTTCACTCTGAATTTCTTGACAAAGAAGAACAGATGACACGTCACCTAGTGATAAGATTTACTTTCTAGAGTAGGTCACTGTTCAAGCATGTCTTGATCTTATCTTTTAGGTAAGACACTGTTCAAGCATGCTTCTATTTGTCAGATAAGTACACTATTTACTTTATGGTCCTATAAATAGGACCATCACCTTATTGTTCAAAGTGTTCTTAAGAAGTCTTATAACTGATAATATAAGTTGAATATTGTATTCAAAGAATATCTTGTTTATCTATTATCTGCTTTATGAACTGTGATATTTGAATCTCCTTTGATATTAAACTATATTGCTTCCGTTGTTATTACTCTTATTGTTTATATCATTGTTGTGAGATTAAATCTGGGATCCAACAGTATGAGTAAACCCGGACCTCCAATCTTCACAAATCAGCTGAATGATTATAGGCACTCAAGATTTTTGGATCACAACCAAAGCCCTAGAACAATGATTGCAAAAACTCACAATTCTGATTGATCAGGTCAGAAAAATGATTAAGAGCACTCAAAGGTCTAGCATCGTCAAGAAAACTCCAAAATGATTATTGCAGATACTCAAGCAGCTAATTCAATCCAATCGAAGATTGAATCCAAACACGCAACGTCTAAAAATATTGACTACCATGAGCTTTGTTAATCTGATTCAGTTGCGAAGAAATATGTGACAGTCTGAAAGTTGGAATGATGCCACATATGCATTCAGCAAAAATCTCATGAACAGGTTGTTGATAAACAAACTGGATCACACGAGTAAAGCAACTGTCGAGAAAACCGAACGAGAAAATTTTGGAACAGATACAAAAAATAATCCTTGAAGAATCTTGTTAAGTTCCTGAGATCACGATTGATTAAATGATACAAAGATAACAAGGATTAAGGGATGAATCTGTAGTTTTATTGATACTGAAAGTAAACTACAAACTACTGTGAGAGGAATTCGTATAGATCTACATTGTGAATGAAAACTTAACTACAAACAAAACATACAGACTCTATTTATACCCCACGTCCCTTGTACACAATTAAGCCCAAACCCAATACAAGGCCCAATACATTTACATGTTGATTACTTTACTAAACTTTCTAAATAGAACATATTTATGTTCTAACATTCTCCCCCTATGTTTTGTAAAGTAATCATTATCTTTTCAGCTCCAGCTTTAGCTCCTCTCCCCCTTGATTTCTTTATAAAACTTAGTGTTGCATAAACTTCAAAGCTCCTCCAGCTCCCCCTTGAAAGTAGCTATCCTTGGAGTTTCAACTGAAATATCAGATCTAATGTAGACCATAACCTCGACTGAGTGCACGTAAAAACAACTTTTGACTCTTGTAAACCCAACACATTCCGTATGCCCACAAGAATGATATGTGTTGAATATTGGAATGACAACCAAGTGCATCTTCAGTATATAACATCTTATCTGTTTTTGAACCACGAGTTGAAATAAGAGTTCATCTTAAGAACTTAATCTGATCAGCTTACGGGCGGTAGCAACAGTAGCAACACTACAAGGCAAGGGTTAGAAGACTGATAAATGTTCTACAACTGATAAAGTACACTCATTTTCTGACTGCTTTCCAGAATACTAAATAATCAAACCCATAACTCCTTTCTTCACGAATCAGCTAGATGATTATAAGCACTCAGGATTCTGAATCACAACTCAAGCATCAGAACAATGATTGCAGTCGCTCACACTATTGAGTGATCAGGTCAGAAGAATAATAAATTGCTCTCAACGGTCTAACAACAAAAGAAGCTTTCCAGACTGATGATTGCAAATGCTCAGGAAGCTAACTTAATCCAATCAGAGACTAAATCATCAAATCCATAATCTGAAAATCTTGAAAAACATGAGCACTCGAGAAAGAATAGATCAGTTGCTCAGGATATGTGACCAACATATGATAAGAGTGATGTAACATATGCATTCAGCGTAAAAAGCTCGGGAACAGGGCAAACTTGTATCAAATAGGTTTCAGAACAGTCATTTTTTCTCAAAAACATCAAAACTTTTCGCATACCACTAACAATTTGCAAATCACTATTCACATTGAGCACAATTCGCATGATGGACTTAGACAAAAACTCCACAATTCACATAACTCTATTTTGTGAATTCCTCGCATTTCGCATGACTCACATCTGCGAATTCCGGACTTCTCGCATAAGCTGCATACGAATTCTCACAATTCGCATAAGGTAGTATGTGAATTCTCAATCATTTCGCATATGACTACCTACGAAATTCTTCACTTAGAAAACTCTTTGACCACATGAATTTGTATCGAGCTTTTCGTACATCACTAGCATGCGAATTCTGCACATTTCGCAACACACTGTTATGCAAAATCTATACTTAACAAATTTCATCTTCAAAGTCCATTGTGCGAATTCTGAAACATGTGGATTCTTCAAAAACTTCACTATGCGAATTCTTTCTCTGCGAGTTCTTCAAATTTCTACGAGTTCTTCATCACATCATGCGAATTCTATGGATCTCGAATGTTTTTCACATAAATCTTCAAATTCAACCTCAAAACTTTGAATTTTGAGATGAGCTTTCGTACATAGGTTCGAAAACATCAATGGAGCATAATCATAGTTGATGATCTGATCTAAAAACGACTCTAAAGCACATTTTGATCCAGCCATAGTAACATACATTTTCGAACAAGAATTCTCAAAAATTTTGATCCAATCAACCAAAATTGATTAATTAAAACAATGCAATTGATTCTATTAGGTTCGACTCTATCCACATAACCGATTTGACATCAAAGAACATTCAATTTATCATCAATTCAACAGATTCTATAAAACTTCACAGCGACTGTTGCTTTCAATCAAATCAGATCTCGATAGTTCGATGAAAAATTCGTCGTTAGTCTCTCATACCACTTGTTAAGTTCCTGAGATCACGATAGATTAAATGATACAAAGATAACAAGGATTAAGGGATGAATCTGTAGTTTTATTGATACTGAAAGTAAACTACAAACTATTGTGAGAGGAATTCGTATAGATCTACATTGTGAATGAAAACTTAACTACAAACTACACATACATACTCTATTTATACCCCGCATCCCTTGCACACAATTAAGCCCAAACCCAATATAAGGCCCAATATATTTACATGTTGATTACTTTACTAAACTTTCTAAATAGAACATATTTATGTTCTAACAAATCTGTATCACGGATCACACGGTCAAAGCACACAATTTAAAATATGAATAAAACAATTAAAATCAGAAATATTTTCAGAAAATTAAAATCTGAAAACAAATTGTAAACTTGTCTTCCAAAAATTAATTCTGAAAAATCAGCGCGGAAAATAGACTTGAAATCTTTAATCTGCAGAAATACAAGAAAAGTATATCAGATACGCTCAAATACAGTAAAAACGGACAAAAACGACACTAAAACGACTAAAAATGAAAAAGAAATGAAAAACAAGGACTAAAAACGACACAAACTGAAACTGAAAACTACAAGGACTAAAAATGACAGAAAATGAAACTTAAAACTAGAAGGATTAAAAGTGTAAAACTTGAAACTTCTAATGGACTTAACGGAGATTGGACAAAAAATGTCACAAACTTAACAGAACTAACGGAATTCCGTTAAGTTACTATTCATCATCTCCTACCTCTCGCACCATCCTGCAAAACATCGAATGGGTTAGAAATATTTGATACAAAATGATCGTTAAAGCTCCCTGATCACTTCCTTACTGATTAAAACCTGAACGATCAACCCATCAAGAAAAACGAATCAACCGAAAGATTTTCGAAAAACGATCGAAAATTTAAAAAATCGACATGGGTTAAAACTTTTTGATAAAAATCAATCGTTTATGTTCCCTTAAGCTCCCTCAACTGGTTAGAACTCAAAAAAAATTCTCAAACTTTCGAACGAAACAACCAAAAATTTATCGAAAAACGATCAAAAACTCATCGACATGGGTTAAAAATTTTCGATCAAAAACGTTCTTTGAAGCTCCGTAAACATGTCTTAACAGTTTATAGCTCAATTAACCAGTCCATGATCAAAACAGAATCAACCGAAAAATATTTCGAAAACCGATTGAAAACTCGAAATTTTAACGGTTCAACTCTAAACCCGGATGGTGAAGGTTGTAAATCCGATGGACTCGACAGTAATTTCAAATCTAGTAAGCAAGATGTAGAATCTAGATGGCAATCCTTAAATTCCTGGTAAGGTCGTGAATATCAAACCCGGATAGTAGGGAGGGTAACCAGGATCAAAATCTAATCCGGATGACAAGGGAATAGAACCCGGATGGTACGGTCTCAACACATAAACCCAGATGAGAATGGAAATTAAAGTCCCGGTTGACAAAGGTTAACTCCCGGATGCAAAACCAAAATCAATTTTAGAAGCCGGATGTTGTAACTCCCGGTTGCAATCAAATATCGGTATCAAAGACCCAGAGAAAAATATGTCAAATCCCGGTTCTTCATACACTCCCGGTTCACACGGGCATTAAGACATAACCCAGATGGCAAAGTGTCAAACCCGGATGAGAGCGACAAATCACAAAACTAGATGGTGTGTGTGTTGCCTACTTCAAATAAGAACCTACAGTCATCGCCGATCAATTAAAATTGGAACCACCGACCAATTTGAAGTACCACCACAGCCGTCGTTCCAATTCTTGTTGGCACCAATCAATTAATCAAAACAAACAGCCAGCCGGTCACCATGTAAATACTCCATTATCAAAAAAAATACATCCACACAAAAAAAAGCTTATCCATCGTGGTGTTCTAACCAATCACAATGGAGATCACACAATTGAAATCAAAAGAAATGTGTATAGATCCACCAAACCCACAGGGATGGCCTTCGGCTCAGGATGTCCCAAACATGTTTAGCCAAAAGGGTTTGATTCCATAAGGCTAAGCGTTTAATACCCAGACTCCCGCTATTAAGCGGATGACAAAAATCATCCCAAACAACCCGATACTTTCCTATAGCGCTTTCCCCTTGGGACCGAAGGAAATCGCGACAAAGAGATTCAATATCATGATTCACCCCAGACAGAATGAGGAAAATTGCCATCCAATAAAGTTGGAGTGACTATAAAACTGAGAGAATAAGTTTCCTTCTACCCCCAAAAGACAAGAACTTGGCCTTCCAATTATGAATTCTTGCTTTAACTTTAGAGATAAGGACCCCAAAGTCCGTCACTTTCAACCGAACCGGTAGTGGAACACCCAAATACTGAATATGAAACTCACCAGATCGAAAAGGAAGACATGTGAGGATGGCATGATTAGTATCATCAGGTACATTTCCAAAGAACACTTCACTTTTCTCAAGACTCGGAGAGAGACTAGAACGGGTTTAAAAATATGCAGAGCACGCTTTAGAACCTCCACCGACACAACATCCCCCTTTGTATAAACAAAAAGATCATCCGCAAAGCAAAGGTGTGTAAGCTCCAAATCTTGACACCCTTTATGGTACCCAAATGAAGAGGCCTCACAGATACATTGCTTAAAGATCAACGAGAACCCCTCCATCACAATCATGAACATATATGGGGAGATTGAATCACCTTGCCTAATGCCCCTTCAACCTTTAAAATAACCCCAAGAATCGCCGTTAACCACCACCTAGTAAGAGGGAGTAGTGATCATCTCCTTAATCCATTTTATCAAAACCAGATGAAAACCTATAACTGTAAGCATATTGATCAAATATGTCCAATCCACATTGTCATATGACTTTTTAATATCAATTTTAAAAGCACACCAAGGAGGGCCCGAAAGTTTTTGATAACCCGATACCAATTCATGAGCCATTAAGATATTATCCGAAATGTGACGCCCTGGAATGAAAGAAAATTAAGTCGACCCAATCAGACCATCCAGATAACCTTTCATACAATCCACAATAATCTTTACTAATGCACTTATATAGGACCGAACATCAAGCAATCAGTCTATAATCCGTCACACACGATGCATTAGTAATTTTCGGAAGGAGACACACCAAAGTATGATTTAACTCCTTCAACAGGATACCACTATAAAAGAAGTTACGAATCGCCATCGTAACATCTTACCTAATAACATCCCAAGCGACTTTAAAAAACTTAGCCGAATATCCATCTGATCCAGGGGCCTTATCATTGCCTATATCATCGATAGTTCTTGCTTGAGAAAAAATAACTTGAGCGCTTTGTGTATGCTTGAACAATGCGTATCTCAGATGATGTCCTCGAGCTCAAAATGGTTTGTATATTTATAGCTTGGGTTGCCATAAATGTGCATTTAATGTCCCAATGGTCTACGTATTGAATGATCTTGATGATGCTTTTCCGTTTTGACCGTTGTCCATAAATGTATATTAACCTATAATAAAGAATCACAATAGAAACGCACATTTGACAATAAACAAGTCATAATCATTAGCTATGTTATGAAAGTCGTAAGACGTTTAGTCGTTGAGAGATTTCATGGTCGTGAGTCATAAGAAACTTGCGACCATCGCCATAAGTGGCCACCATAGTTCTTAGTGCATGTGGTCTTCAGGACCTTATCTTAATACAAGAGTTGTTTTAAGATTCAAGACGTTTGGTCTTCTCGCGTCGGTCGAGACTTGAGAATTTTACCCAAATAATGGGCGCCTTTTCCAACGACTTCAGTTATACGATATGGTCCTTCCCACTTGATGGATAACTTACCTGCGTTCGGCTTCTGTGTGTTTTGGAACACTGGTCACAAGACATAATCACCTTCTTGGAAGACCTTGGCCTTGACATTTTTGTTAAAATATCGTTCGACCGATTGTCTTAGAGACGCCATCTTGATCAATGCAGACTCCCTTAATTCCTCAAATGCGTTGAGATCGTTACTTAGGTCGACTAAGTTGTGGTCGACGGACGTGTGTCATAAGGTTGATAGTTGGGCCTCGACTGGCAAGACGGCTTCACAACCGTAGACTAGAGAGAAAGGGGTCTGTCCTGTAGACATACGAGGAGTTGTACAATTGGCCCAAAGAACAGTCGGAAGTTCTTCGACCCATTTGCCTTTAGCTGTTTTGAGTCTTTTCCTTATATAATTGATAATCACTTTATTGCTCGACTCAACAAGTCCATTCAATTAGGGATACAGGGGGGTCGAGGTCATATGTTTAATGTTACGATCTTCACATAATCGTCGAGTCCTGTCACTTATGAATTGTGACCCGTTATTGCATACGATTTTGGATGGTACTCCAAACCTGTAAATAATGTTAGTATGGATAAAAGAGACAACTTTTTTATTCTGAACTTGGGAGAAAGCACCTGCTTCTATACATTTGGAAAAATAATCTGTAAGGACGAGGAGAAAAACCTTTTGCCTAGGGTCAGGGGGTAACTTGCCGACAATGTCCATTCCCCATCGTATGAAGGGCCATGAGATCAAAGTTGAATGCAAAGGTTCAGAAGGTTGGTGAGTCATACCTGAATGTCACTGACATTCGTCTCAACTTTGAACGTACCTTATTTCATTATTTTGTAAAGTTGGCCAACAGTAGCCTATCGAGAGATTCTAGTTGCTAGACTACGACCACTTGAATGGTTGTCGCATTCTCCGTCGTGCATTTCTTGAAGAATACTTTAGACTTGATTTTTACCGACGACGCATCGTAAGTTTAGTCCTGTTGATGATCATCGATAAAGTTTTCCTCCGATCAAGGTATATTTGGATGCCTTAAATCTGATCTACGTGCCTCCATTCTATCTTCGGGAAGTTGGTCGTTCATTAGGTAATTTTTTATGTCGCTCGACCAATCATCTTCCTCGTCCACCACATGGGTGTAGTCTTCACTTTCGATAGATGACGTCACCAAGTGAAATGTTGGAACGACGTTAAATGAAGATTGGCCAAGTGCTGACCCAAGGTTTGCTAGTGCGTCAGCCTGGGTATTTTGATCCCTTGGGATCTGTGAGATGGAAAAAGGTTGAAATACTTCGGATTTTGCTCTAGCCACTTTGAGGTAGGATGTCATCTTGGAATCCTTAGCTACAAATTCTCCATTCATTTCGTTTACGACCAAGAGGGAGTCACTTTTGACGTGAAGTCCTGTTGCCCCCAGGTCGTGAGCCGTATTCATTTATGCAATTAAAGCTTCGTATTCAACTTCATTGTTTGTGGCTTTGAAATCGCATCATATGGAGTACACCATCTTGCCCTCTGTGGCGACTTGAGTACGACACCAAGACCTTCCCCCCAGGAGTTTGATGATCTATCGACGTATAGAGTCCAGGGTATGTCATCGAGAGTTGCCATAAGTTCCATCTATACTTCTAGTTCTGGACTGAAGTCGGCGACAAAATCAGCTAATGCTTGCGACTTGATAGTTTTCCTTGGTTTGAAATCGATGTTGTAACAACTGAGGTAGATACTCCATTTTGCTAATCGATCTGTCAACTCAGGTTTTCTTAAGACAGAATTAAAAGGAAAGTTAGTCACGACAGTTATTGGATGTGATTCAATGTAATGTCGTAGCTTTTTGGTCGCGGTTACTAGAGACAAGAGTAATTTTGTCCATAGAAGAATACTTACAGCTAGGTAGTGACTTACTTACATAGTAAATCAGGAGTTGTCGTTTATCGTCCTCTCGAGTTAAGACGACACTTACAACATTTGCACTGACAGCTAGGTAGAGTTGTAGGACTTCATGTTCCTTTGGTTTCGAGAGCAAGGGTGGAACGCCTTGTATTCCTTTAGATGTTGAAGTGCATTCTCATGGTCGTCCATCCATTCGAAGCCCCTATTTTTTCTCAAGACATTGTAAAATAAATGGCATTTATCTGAGGATCGTGAGATGAACCTGTTTAAAGTTGTGACTCATCAAGTAAGTCGCTGGACATCTTTGAAAATGAGAGGATACTTTATGTCGATGATTGCCTTTATCTGGTCGGAGTTGCCTTCGTTCCATGACGTGTGACCATATATCCCAAAAAAATTCCCGCACTTTCTCCAAAGGAGCATTTTTGTCGGGTTTAGCTTCATGTGGTATTTTCTGAGATATCGAACGACTGCTTCAAGTGGTCGATATGATATGTCTCTTTTTTTGATTTGACAAGAATGTCGTCGATATAGAATGTGTCGCTTAGATGTTCTTTGAACATCTTGTTGACTAGTCGCTGGTACGTCGAACCTGTATTCCTAAGACCAAAAGGCATATCTTTGTAACAATAAATACCTTTCTCTGTCATAAAAGCTGTTTTTTCTTGATCGTCATGATGCATCAAGATTTGGTTGTAGCCTGAATAGGCGTCCATGAACGTGAGAAGTTCGTGACCAGCTGTCGCGTCGACCATAGCGTCAATATCAGGTAAAGGGAATGGATCTTTTGGACAGGCCTTATTGATATCTGTGAAGTGTATGGAAACTCTCTACTTCCCATTTTTCTTTTGTACGACCATGTTGTTCTCCAACCAATCAGGATATTTGACTTCTCGAATCTTTCATGTCTTAAGCAAGTTATCAACTTCGTCGTTGGTTACTTTTTTTTCATTCTGGAGCGAATTTACGTCGCTTTTGCTTTATAGGTTTGAATGAGGGATCGACGTTGAGTCGATGTGAGATGACCTCAGGGTCGATGCCGACCATATCTTCATGCGTCCAGGCTAAGCAATCGGCATGTTCCTGCAAAAAATAAATTAGCGCCTCTTTTATAGCAAGGCCGAGAGACGCACGTGAAAACGATTTTATCAGGCTTGTCCTGATCTAAGACGACTTCCTTTAGACAATAGTCATCGATAGTTTCCCGACTATCCTGGCTTTGTAATTTATAGATATTCTGCTTTCTAGGCTTCATCGTGACTTTATACATTCCCTAGCAATCTTCTGCTCGCTCTTAATCTCTTGCACACCCCAAGGAGTTGGAAATTTGATCGTCGGATGATATGTCAAAGGAACAACTTTCATGTCATGGATCCAAGGGCGTCTCATAATGACGTTATAAGAAGACGAGCAGTTGATGACGTTGAACTTGGTTTGCTTGTTGATTTCTTTTGGCGTACACTGGAAGAGTAATCTCACCGATAGTGTTACCCATGTCACCATTAAATCCTACGGACACTGTTGAACGTCGTACGATTTCAACTTTATCTATCCCCATAGCTTTGATCGTGCTAAGGACAATAATGTTAGCGGAACTCCCTCCGTCGATCAAGATTCTCTTGGTCGAACAATTTTCGATCGTGAGTTGTATGATCAACCCATCTTGATGATTTTGCCATGGGTCGCCGATATCCTCTTGATCGAATGTTATAGGCATTGCCTCTAACACCAACTCGTGCTTTGGTTTCGACGATCGTGAAATTGGATGCTCCTCAAGACCTCGACTAGTGTGCCTCTTGGTTGCGGAATAGGTTAATCCACCGATGTCTGACCCTCCAGTCACACAATTGACGACCTTCGTGTGTTCTGGTAAGGCTAGTCGTGCGTTAATGCCTAAAAAAGCTTACAGATGACCCTTTTGTACTAGCCAATCTAGTTCTCTTCGTAGAGCTACGCACTCGTCCGTTGTGTGCCCATGATAGCTTTGAAAGTCGCACCATTTAGACTTGTCTTTCTTGGCATCATCTTTCTCTTTTTTTGTGGCTACTTGACGTTCGTCTGCACATTTTTTTAGAGCTTCGACCACATCTTTTGATGTTCCCTTGAATCCGTAAGATGAGATCTTAGGATACTGAGGAAACTTTGTCGTCGCGACATTTTTCTTCTTGTCGAACCATACATTCTAAAGCTGCTTTGAAGGCTCTACCTTGGGGGTTGATCGGGTCTTGAAGTTTGGCTTCTTGACGCTCATTGATTTTTTGTCGCTGGAGTGTTTTCGTCGAAAGGATATATCATCCTCGACCAGCATATAAGCTAACGTTCTGGCTCGAACGTCTTCGAAGTTTTCAGGCGGGTATTTCATCAAGTCCGTGTATAAGTCCGAACTGTTATCGAGACCTCTCTTGTAGGCCTCGATCGCGGTTCTGACATCACAATTGCGCACGTTGATCATCTATGAATTGAAACGATTGAAGGAACTTCGAACCGACTCGCCAGCCTTCTAGGTGATATAATAGAGATCTCTAGTTTGCTTTTCCATCTTGCGACTTTTAGCAAACTGTTGAAAAAATTGGTTGACCAACTCTACAAAGCTGCTGATAGACATGGGTTGAGGTTGATCAGCCACTGGAGAGCAACATCTGTGAGCGTCGCACCAAAACTCTTGCACATGCACACTTCTTGGTATTGGTAAGGTATCGACACAGTCCGCATTAGTTGTTTGTACTGTGCGATATGCTCCATCGGGTCGATCACTCCAGAATACTTAAGGTTGAACGTCAGGATGTTGTACTTCTTAGGAACGTCGACCAGAGCAATCTCGTCGACAAAAGGGCATGCTTGAAACCCGGTACGTGGCTCGATGTCGACAGGTACAGCAGCTCCAGGCAGTTTAGAAAGTAGCGACAACATCCTTTCGTTCTGATCTTCCAACAACTTCAATCGTTGAGCGACTGGATCATCAAGATTAAATCCATTGCTCGTCGGGAGTGGTGCTGGTATAAATCCCAAGTCTTGAGATGTTATGCAGACCGTCGTGAAGAATCCATTGCAATTTGATGACTCATCAACTTCACCATTGATGAGCACATGCACTAATGGAATGGGAATCGAAGGAAACACTGTTGACAACATAGGCAGTGTCGAGCCAGTGTAAGTTGTGCCACCTACACCCTATGTTAGCCTCGGATATGGAGGTAGTGGAGGCTGTAGACCTGCAAAAGACATGTTAAAAGGTGGTCTTGGACCAAATTGAAGTCCAAATTGATTTCCAGTGTTTTGATTCCTCAAAGATGCGACTTCTTCAGCTGCCTAGTGATTTTGTTCGTCTAGTGCATTGATGAGATTATGAGCAGCTTTGAGTTCCATACGCATTTGAGCAATAGCGTTGTGTTGAGCTCCTTGTCCTTACATGATCCTGTCAATCAAAGAAACTTCAAGGAAGTCGTTAGTAGGACACACTCTTTGTCGGAGATTAACTCTACCTAGGGCCCCATGGTGGGCGCCAAACTGTTAATGCCAAAAATCGTCCAAAGGATGACTTAAGGTCAATATGAAGCTTTTAACAACTAAAGTAAGGATAAAGCGACAAATCGTGCGACGGCAGATAAATAAAGACAATGAGATGGAAATTTAGTGATGCAGAAAACCCTGTTGAGGGTAAAAATTGCGGACGATAGCAGAGATCGTAAATGCACTATGGACGTCAAACAGAGAAGTCATCCTTTAGAAGGAGCGGTCGAAAGTACAATTGAAAATATTACAAGTAAATAATGAACAGATCGTAAGATCGTGTAATCAATTGTGAAGTGGAGCACTTCGTCAAGAGTTCTTACGTAAGA
This sequence comes from Arctium minus, assembly GCA_954870635.1. Lineage (NCBI taxonomy): Eukaryota > Viridiplantae > Streptophyta > Magnoliopsida > Asterales > Asteraceae > Arctium > Arctium minus. Next base: position 70,651,092 of record OX941091.1, on the reverse strand, counting down.
GAAAATAGCTTGAATGCTTTCCTAGTACTTGATTATTGCCTATCTTAGATGTTCTATTTTGAGCTCGGCATAGCTCGTTTATGTAGCTTTGGATGTCATAAATGATCCCAAGGTCTTCACATTTAATGGTCTTGATGGTGCTCATCCCTTGTGACCGTTATCCATAAATGGGCATTAACCTGAAATAAATAGACATAGAGGAAACGTTCGTTGATAGTTTATGAAAAATAATCGTTACATATCTTATGAAGGTCATAAGATGTTTTAACTGTCTATGGATTTTGGTTGTAAGTCGTAAGGAACTTGTGACCATCGCCGGAAGTGGCGACCATAGTCTTCGATGTATGTGGTCTTCAGGACCTTATCTTAATACAAGAGTTGTCTTAAGATTGGAGACGTTTGGTTTTCTTGTGTCGGTCGAGACTTGTGAAAATTTACCCAAACAATTTTATTGGACAAAGTTAAGATAAACATAATTTCTTGGTTAGCATGTAATGAAAATTTCTAAAAATTAATGAATGTATTTCTATAAGTGGTTAATTTCCATATATTGATAATAGTTAGACCTGGCAAACGTGTCGTGTCGTGTCGGGTTCAAAGTTAAACGGGTTGAAAGTGGCTAACCCTAACCCGACCCGTTTAATAAACGGGTCAGAAAATTCCAACCCTAACCCAACCCGCCTAACCCGTTTAACCTTTATAAAATTAAAACTAAAAATCGAAAATTCACAAAAAAATACAAATACAAAATTCAAATGAAAGCATTATAATCCAAAATTTATAGTTCAAAATTATAATCGAATCTAAAACACTAAAAATCCAAAGGATTAAAAGGAAAACTTATATATATACATATATATATATACATATATACATAGAGGGATGATCATTTAGAAACTTTTGATCTTATGCAAACTATTCAAACTAATCCTAGCCATTGATATTTTTAATTATATTTTTGGATTATTTTTATTTAAAAAGGTCATTTTTGTCATTTTCTTCATAGTAATTCGTTTGGCAGTTTCCTTCTATATTGGGAGGAAGTTAATTTAGTCAATTATTTAATATATTTTAATTGTGGCAATGAATGTATGATATTATCTAATTGATTCCGTTTATTTATTAGTTTATCTTCTTAAAATTTTTTTTCAAATTTATCTTGTTCATCCAGTTTATCATGGAGGAAGAATTCGATGGAATGTTTTCTCAAAATATTACTAGCGATTTTGTTGCAGATCAGATCACTATGGATGGTAACAACGACGACGAAGATATGATAATGGAAGATGATATTTTCGACAGTATTTTTGATGATGGTGATGTGGAACTTGAAGTCGATGTTGATGGTGAAGATCTAGAACTTGCGATTGGGGATTGTTTGCAAAGCCATGATGATCGTTGTTAGTATTTATTTTAGTTTCGTTTTCGCACTTCTTGTTTTTTCGGTTTGTGTAATATTTTGCGTCGTTCGTGTATGTTTAGGGTTTTATGATAATAACAAACTGTGTTTGTTGATAGGGTTATGTCATATGAAACTAACATTACGTAACTTTTGTACGTTCGTTGATTTACGCTAATGTTTGTTGTGAAATATGAAATATTTGTTAAGGTTTTCTATGAATTATTTATTTTCCACATTCTTTTTTTTTATTATATATCTGGTTTTTTTTATATATATGCTGTAATTTTTTTAGTTCAATGTGGTATGATATTCTAATATATGTTTCATACATGTTTTCCAATTTTTTTTTTCATTGAAGGTGGTATCTCTGTTTCACGTAAGTTTTTTTTATAGAATATGAAATGTTGGGTTACTTATGTTTTTAGTTGAATGTGGATTGACAGTTTCATACATGTTTCATACCTGTTTTCCATGTTTAGTTTTTTGCATCGAAGGTGGTATCACAGTTTATACAAGGAGTGATCTGATGTGGAAAGTTAGTGTTTGAAACACGTTATTGTTGACATCGTCCTAATTTAATTCATTAAAGTATTTTTATTGTTTTTTTGTTGTTTACATTATTTTTTTTATATATAGATGCTTTTTTTATTCTGTAATATTTTTTAGTGCATTGTTGTCTGACGGTTTCATTTATGTTTCATACATGTTCTCCATGTTTATTTTTTGCATAGAAGGTCGTAACACAGTTTCATATGAGTGTTGCGATGTGAAAAAGTAGGTTTTTTATGTATTCCTTTTGTTGATATTTTGTATTTTATTTTTAGGTGTCATTGATGAAAATATCGAGTCGCATGGAGGGTTGCGATATTGGGTTCCCCGTGTTGAGGATGATGTTAAGATTGAGGTAGGATATGTGTTCGCGACGATTGAATTAGCAGAGGTTGCGTACATGAAATATGCATTTGCGTCGGGGTTTGATGTAAGGCGTTCCAATAAGAAGAAAAACAGGTTTGGGGATATTCAAAATAGGTATTTGCTTTGTAGTAAGGAAGGGAGATCCGTTACCAAAAATGATGATTCGTTAGGAGTGATCAGTGGTGGACGTAAGGTTCGTAATTCGAATTTGAAAAGAACTGGGTGTAAGGCGTGCATTAAGTTTCGTTTAATGAAGAAGGATAAGCAGTATGTTGTGTATAAATTTGAAGAAAAACATAATCATCCCTTGTTTGATTCTCAAGACATGAAGCTTTCTCGTGCGAATAGGCAGATGCAATACACTGATTATAGGACTCTATATAATTCTGCTTCGGCTAGTATTGGTCCTTCCAAATCGCATATGATTCAAGCGGCTATGAAAGGTGGGTACGAGTACATGGGTGCGACTTCTGTTGATTACCAGAATGCTAGGAGAGATATGGGTACGTTTGTAGGTAAGAAAGACGCTCAAATGCTCGTGAATTTGTTAACGAAGCGGAAAAGTAAAGTTTCAGATTTTTTCTTCGACTATTTTTGTCGTGATAAAGAGATGCAAGCCATTTTTTGGGCCGATGAAATTGCAAGGTTGAACTTCAGAGAATTTGGAGACACTGTGTCTTTTGATGCGACATTCCGTACGAATAGGTTTGTTAGTTATCAATTATGTTTTTACCCATTTAATTTTTTTATTATTGTCTAATTATATTTGTGTGGTTTGTTTTATTGTTATAGGCATGCTATGATTTTTGTTCCGTTCATATCGGTAGATAATCACAAAAAATCGGTGGTTGTTGGTGCGGCGTTGGTTAGCAATGAAACGGTTGATAACTTCAAATGGATTTTGGAGGCTTTTCTGAGAGCCCATGGTAAGCAACCTCAGTTTGTCATTATGGATCAATGCCCTGCTATGAAACAAGTGATTCCCGCAATTTTTAATGAGTCAAGACATAAGTTATGCATGTGGCATATTATGAAAAAGTTGCCTAACAAAGTGAGTATTGTTTTCAAAGAGTTCATTTTTTTTTATTTAGAGTTATTGAAATATGAAATTGCCAATTACCATTTTTATTCCGTATGTGTGTTTTTGTAGATTAGTAGTGATCTAGATGCGAACTTGATCTTCAAGCGGAGGATAAACAAACTAGTTTGGAATACCCATATAGAACCGAAGGACTTTGAGGATGAGTGAAACTCCATTATTGATTATTATGATTTGCATGGTAATGAGTGGCTTAACCATATGTTTGGCATACGTGAGTCGTAGATTCCTGCGTATTATAAGGACATCCCCATGTCTGGTTTAATGAGGACTACATCAAGGTCTGAAAGTGCAAATGCCTTTTTTAGGATATATGCTTCATACTGCAATGATTTGGTAAAATTTTTGCATGCATTTGATCGTGCAATAGAGAGACAACGGAATAAGCATCGTATCTTAGAGTATGTTACCCGTTACACTTTGCCTCGTTGTGCCACGCCGTTACTTATTGAAAGGCATGCGTCCGAAATTTACTCGCGGACTGTTTTCTTTGAAGTGCGGAAGGAGATCCGTAAAGCTCTTTTGTATTGCGGGTTGTTGTCCTTACCGGATGATGGTGATGTGAAACGGTATCGCGTGACGCACAAGAATCGAAAGTCTATTACGAAAGTTTCATACGTTGTAAGATTTTCTTTTTACTGTTTGTTTATTTTTTATTGTTTATGTACGTAGTTACGAATCTGAATTGTACTCGAAATGTTTTGTAGGTTACGCAAGATGACAAAACTTTGTCATGTGAATGTACCTTTTTTGTTAGAAACGACATTCTATGTCGTCATATGTTTAAGGTTTTGCTGAATGACGATATTGACTCGGTCCCCGATATTTACGTAAGTCGACGTTGGACTCGTTCTTTAGTTGCGGTAGAGATTCAAGCTGCCCGTGCTCGATACGGTGAGGTGGATGCTGAGAAAGAGCTGTTAATTAATGAGATATATTTGGATGTTGACGTGTTAATTAGTCGGCTCAGGAATGACAAGCGGAAGATGAGTTCGTTAGCTCAATGCATTAGACAGATGAAGACTGATTTCGATGTGGAAAATTATTTTGTGTGTCCGGCGAAAGATAAAGTTGAGGCTCTTCGTGAGTGTTACGGTGTTGATGCACCTGATGATGTTGAGATATTACCTCCGGCCGGTATTCGTAACAAAGGGTGCGGAACGGGGAAGAGGCTTATTGGTGCATTAGAGAAGGTGTCCAAGAAGAGCAAGAGGCCGAAACGTATGTGCAAAATGTGCAAGAAGTTGGTAAACCATGATTCCCGAAACTGTCCTTCACACATCAATAGTTGTTAATTATTTTGAATTTCTAAATGGGTTTTTTTTCGTAGACATTGCTTTGGATTTTTTTGGTAACAACAGTTGGTTTTTCTTAGGTGACAATAGTTGGGTTTTTTTCATTCATCTGGATTATGCATCTGGGCAATACTTTATTTACATGGTTATTACTATTGAATTTTCTTGGTTTCTGGGTGGTATGCAGTAGTGGGTTTTGGCTAACATACATTTTCTTATTTGGGTTTTTTTTTAGTTGGTTTTTATATATAATATCTTTCATATGAATATTGTGAACGATGTTAATGTTAAATATGAAATTGTTGTCTTCGTATTTTAAATATGGTCTTTTAAATATGTTTACAATTTATTGAAATGTTCAATATTCATATTTTGCATATTTAAACATTTTATTTTGAAGCTTCCTGCATTTTCAGAATCCTACATACATTACCAATTTTAATCTAATAAATTACCTTTAGAATCCAGATTTAACACAAATGACACAATTAGTAATGGATAATCAATGTACTGTGTTTATTTATATATGAATACGTATGTTTATCGGAAGAACGAATCCAACATAGACATGCAAATAACACACCACAAAAATTAAGGACTGTGAAAGGCATGTTTTTGATCAATTTTCCACTTGTTTTTTGTTTTATTTTTCAATTGTATAGCTTTTACTATAACAAAATTCAAATCCACGGAAATAATGAAATGAAATAGTAGAGTTGAATCTGTTCATAATCATACCATTTACGTCGGAATGACTAAACGTAAACCAATGTTCAGAGTCTTGACAAAATATATTAAATTGCACTTCAATTCAAGGTTCAAAATCTAAAACATTAAAACTGTCAGATGTTGTGAAACCAATCATAACAAGTTCTAAAAAGAAACATTAACCTACGAAATAGTAATTCAAGTGTTCAAAAGTTATCAAAAAACAAGTTTTAAAAAGAAACATTAACCTATGAAATAGTAATTCAAGTGTTCAAAAGTTTTAAAAAAATTATGCCTACGAAATCAACAAGCCTTCATAAAAACTAGAATATTATTGAACGCAATCGCTGTCTCCTAGTTGAGTCCGCCCTCTCCGCGATCTGGGCCCTCGACGCTTTGTCAAGTGCATTGAAACTCACGATATCCGACTCAACAAACCCTTTCCTTTTGTTGTTATCACTCAATACCATTTTCGCGGTGTACTTCTTCCTTAGGATCCCCAACTGGCGAAGTTGTGTTTGACCTTCCTTGTCCAATCCCGCGTTCCACCTCCGGCCAACACCACCAATATAGGTCTCCATATGCCGCATTAGGAAAACTCCAGAGTTAAGGTTGTCTTTTTTTGTGCGCCATGTCATCTCGAGCTGCTTTTGTTCGACACCCTCCAGCAATTCACCAGCACGATGTGCAAGTAATTTCAGATGTCGAATCATCATCGTTTTGTTGGTTTACGTATTATATGATATTATATGAAACTTACCGATATGCTAACATCATAGTCGTAAACATCGTCAATCTGTCCATCTCGTGCGCTGCTATCGATTATCTCGACGGCCGGTGTTTTTAGGTTGAAAACCACGTAGTACAATTGTGAACCTCTACTCAGTGGGAAGAAAACCTGGTTGTATATAAAGAAAAATATTAACCAATATATGACTTTACAATGAATGTTAGACAGAAATATGAAGTGGTAAACAAGTTATGTGTGTACGTACCATATCCAAGTTTTTCATTTTCACCGCATCCTCATTGTAATTTGCTGCCCATCGCAAGTTTCGGTAAAACAGTTCGAACCTCTTGTTGAAATCATGCATGTAGTAGTACGTAACACCATCAACCTGCATTTGTTGTAAGCATTTGTGAAGGACGAGAATATCATCTTATGTTCATAGTATAAACTTAGCAAATTTTTATAACAGTTACCAGTATGTTTGTTTTAAAAAAGAATCGTCGTGGTGACGATGGGCTTCTGAACATCTCTTCATAATTAAGTACGTATGCCCATCCATTTATAACGCGTCCATCAACATTCATTGTTGCTGCCAGCGTTTCTATTGTCGCTCGTGTTACTGTCTAGCCAGTTTTCGATGCGTATACAAAATCCCTAACCACATAAATTAATAATATGAAGTTTAATGAAAGCGAAATATCATTTAATGGGTAAAATGTATGAATTTGTACTCTGGTTCACCGAAGGCTGTCAAACTCCAGTCGTGCACCTTTTTCTCTTATGTGGTCAATGTCGCCCCTATTACAACTTGCCTTTTCACATAGGGAGATTTCATCTGATCTCTGATCTTTACTTGTCTACGTAATGGCTTCGCTTGGTCATCGTTCGATGTGATTGGGTCATTAACTTTCTTTGTCGCCGGGTGATAATCACATTGCATAGGTTGGCTAATTCCCAGGTTAAAGCTTGGAATTGGTATTTCTGGACTGCCATCCATAAGGTCATGATCAACTGGCGAAGTAGGAACGTATGCCACAACAGGAAGTTCAGATGAGTTCACATTATCCCTAGGATTATGTGATATTATAATGTGATATTTTGGTTGCACCCCCAGACTGATTCATGATCGTCGCATCTATTAAGCCATACGTAGTCTGACTGTACCAATACGGTGATAAAGGGTTGTTTGCGTCTAATGAAACCTCGCCATCAAACTTAAGCTTTGTGGGTGTGCACAGTGCGCTAGCATTACGAGCAAGTGGTGTATGGGTATCGTCCATTTGGGCGTTGCTCGTCTCGCCAGTTGTGTGATGATTGTTCATACCTTTTGATCGCTTACCACTTGAACCTCCGAACCCATGTTCGTTGAACAATACTAAAAGCTCGTTTTCGTATTGTTCGAACATCTCATCATCTGGGAATATTTCTTTAGTTGTCCTGATTAGATTTCGCGTATCAACCTTCGTTGTCATCATAAGCGCAAACTTTTCGTTTAACTCCATAGCAATATCCTGGAATAACATATTAATATTCACATATTCACGGCTTAACTATGAAATTTAAAGGATGCAAAATATAATTAGCACCTTCTTCACGGTTTCAGCATCTTCTGGACTATCAGGTTCTTGACGATCTGGTTCTGGACTAACAGGTGTGTCTGCAAGCTTGGCTGGTTATTTTCCTTGTGCACGTTTTGATTTTGCAAACAATGGGTCTTTAAGCTTCGCCATTTCCAAGCCACCTTCTTTATTTGCAGATGCCAACCGCTCACGCAAGTGGTCCATACTCCATTTTCTTAATGGTGGGACGTTCGTGGGTAAATCTTTGATGTTGCAAACAGTTGACTCCACATATAGCAACTGTCACCATTTTTTTCTAGTTAAACATGTATTGTATATGAATCTAAAACAAATACAAAGTTTTAAAACATACCGTTAAGAAAGTGAGAGGCCCGGCGTAGAAGCTGTCGTACGTTTCATTTCTCCATCTACTCTTACTACGTTTCAGGCATTCGTAGATATAGCGCGCCCAGTTTATCCTTGGTATCATGTCTGTGTTCTTTATCTTTCGTAGGAAATTGACATTGCAAGCGCCCATTCCACTACATTTTGCCATTGAATTCACACACAATACAAGAAAGTTAAGCTTAAACATCATATCTGTTTCTGACGTTTCCAAGATTTTGCTCATAACATCAGTAGGCCTCATCTTTTCCTTTTTGTATTGCTTTTGCCATGCAGCTGCCAGTGCTTCGCTACCAGAATCTGGCTCTATCTCACTCAGATCCAAACCACCGATTGGCACTTGTAGGATGCGATGTATTGTTTCTTCATTTATGATAATACTGCTATCCTTCAATATAAGCTCCATTGTAGTAGTGTTTAAGTTGTTCACAACGTAATGGCCTAACCTGGATGATATACCATCGACCTTCATGTCTATGAAACATCCTAGGCCCATACCTTCTACTGCTATCCTTTGGTCATCACTCAGCTCATTAACCGTTTGATGCAATATCATTGGTGATGTCCGTGTTCGTATTCCGATCACCGGCTTACGTGTTTTGTTCTCCTTGTCTTTTACTTTTAATGAAATGCCCTTCTTTTTTGCTTTATCTCTTCCAGCTTCATATCTTCCAGATCTGGTCTTTAAAACCTTTGGATTCTCAAAATCGTTGTCGCTGTTTTCATCTGTACAAATATACTAATTTCAGTTTGTATAAGTTTTTTATTAGGTTGTTGGGTTTGATGTGTTAAACAAAGTAGTTTGAAAAGTATACATACCCATTGTTATGCATGCCTTTCCTTTGCCCTTGGACGCATATGATGTTTGCCCTTTTTTACATAAATGCTTGGATGTTCTTGCCTGTTCAATCTTCCCACGATCTATTTGCTTTCGTTTTTCACCACTCAGTTTTCTCATTGATCACGATGCATCTTTTCGTCCTTGCCATATAGTTTCATTCAATGTGAATCAATTGGGATTACTAATACGAATATTAAAACAAAACGAATTTTTCAATGCCTTCATTGATTTGTATGCCCTTTGCCGTTTCACTTTCATTAGTTGGGCCCCTTTTTTTGATCTTGCCTGATTCTTTTTCAGCGGTTACGTATATAGAAACATAGTAGTCAAAAAACCAATTCATAAAGTACATTTTAAATTGTGTTGTTAACGCACGTGTTCCTTATTTTCATCAGTTTTCATAAAAATTACATCGACCGAATCACTAACCCATTTTTATTAAAATAACATAATTTCCTAACATAAGTGATGTATATGCTTCTCTACTCTCTGAATCATTATTCTATGTGTTTTTAACATATGTTTTCCAAATCTACTAAATGCAATTTACGTTAGATGCACAACGAATTAAATCATATCCTATTTATTTCATACCAACTTAGTTTCATACCTTCTGTAATGCTTATGTCCTTTGTATTTTCTTTGATCTTAATTGACATGCTTTTTTCCTTAGTCATTGGGTCTCCTTCATCTGTCAAAGACATATGATCATGTCAGTCAGTATGTGTCTTTTACTCATAACGATTAAGCCTATGACCAAAGTTTCATACGTATCGAGCAGATGCTATCGGAATTTTTCCAAACCATACGATTAATGAATCTTTCGTATAATATAGTAAAAACTACCAAAATATGAGGAAATTGCATTTTTTTCATACCATTTGACCTGGGTTTTTCACACGCGGGTTCGGTACCGCCCCTTGAAGTTGTTCGATTCTTTTTATTTGATGATCCTTCACCTGTGACTTATGAAATTCGTACCAATCAGTACACGGAAACAAACAATACATTTATTTCATATTTTTTTTCCATTTCATTGTTGTGTTTCATTCATCATGTCAGACAACATCAACACCATTTTAATCGATGTTCTTTCTTAACACACAAAATCATTTTAATTCAGTATCATATTCAATAATTACATCGATTCACAATGTTACCTTTCGTTGTTTGTTCTGTTGGGGTGTCAACATCCAAACACACAGGATCATCTGCAGTGTTCACGAAAGTTGAGAACGCCTTCTTCATTAGGATACTTTGACTAGGCCTACGAACTGTTAACAAAGTGATTCATGTCAAATATTTGAGCCAGGCTTTATACTGCTTTCAAAAAAATTCAAAAACCCTAAAAATTTTCAATTTCTCACCTCTGACCCGCGGATTTTGATTGTTTTCTGCCATTTCTCCACGCGATTTTGTATTTAGAATTATCCACGACGTTGATAAGCAACTGATTTCTCGGTTCGTGTATTGGGAATGAACGTGGGTTTCCTATTCCCCCAAATTTCGTAGGTATCATCGACTTCTTCTGGTATGATGTTATCCCCAAAATAGCACTGCCTGATCATTTCCTATTCGATAATGGCACTCGTTTCGTGTTTGGATAATGATATTGGGTTCCTATTTTCCTCAAAGATCGAATGTGATTACAATTTCGTTGATTTTGATTTCACCCCTGAAATCTCGCTTCATGATACTTTCCTTTTCTAAAATTTTTATCCAATACCTATATTGCCCTCATACTGCCATTTTCAGATAATAATCACATTTGATTCTCTTAAATATTACCATTTTGCCACCGTTTTTTTAGAACCGTAGATCTTGATTTGGACGTCCACGATTGGGTTGCATAGTTTGCAACAAAAATTGGGTTTCTAGATGAAGTAGCCTCTATATACATATATATATATATATATACATATATACATATATATATATATAAACGGGTTATTCGGGTCATTTTCGAGTTGAAAATTTTGACCCTGACCTTACCCGTTTAATTTTCGTGTCGTGTCGTGTCAACCCGTGTACTTAAACGGGTTGAAATGTATTACCCCAACCTGTTTATTTCGTGTCGAGTTCGTGTCGGGTTAGCGTGTCGTGTCAGTTTTTGCCAGGTCTAATAATAGTTTGTTGTTATGAAGAGCTTAACATACTCCGTTAGTAGTTTTGTGTTTATGGTAGTTATAGCACAAAGGAAATCTTCCATAATCATATGACAATTATTGAAAAATGTTACAATTATGTTAGTTAGGCAACATTTAAAACACCGAAAGCAAGTTATTGTAGTGAGTCTTATCCCAAAAAAAATAAGATAATATGAAATGCTCTATCAAGCACTTGATATTAAACTAATAGCAACACATGTCACACTTCATCTTGGTCAAAGACCGATAAATGTATGCATGTTTCACTGTTGACTCTATAATTTTGTTCCCACATCCAATTTAAGTAAAAAATATACCCTTTTTTTTGTACCATGTAACACCCCCGTCCCTCGAGGCCAGAGGACTGTGTGCTACAATGGAATTCAAAACAATAATTCAAAAAAATTTACATGGGAAAAACAGAGCTCCTACAAAAATCCATCAAGCAAGAGACCAAATTTAAGACGACATAGTTATACTACAATATTTACAGAAACAAAAGATATTCCATCCAAGGTCGTCTTCAAAATTGTTGCGCTCCATAGCTCTCACTCCCGTGATGATCCCATCTGCGATCCTACACCTGCCGAGGACAAAACAAACCTCGGTTGAGCCAAATGCTCAGTGAGTGGATAATTAATATAATAAAAGTCACTTTCATAATCAAGTTAATAAAAAGAATATGAGTAAAAGAGCAATAATGACAGAAAACCGAAACATAAAGTGATCTATCGCTAGTTTTTTTTATCTCAGTTGGTAACTAAGACATATCATCACACCAAGAGTCAAGAAGAATTAATAAAATCATTTGGATTCGAGGGTTGTACGGACCACTCGAACAACAAGAAATAAGTATAGGGCAATACACTCAATTCCCTTCCGATAATCAGCTCCCGAAAACGGTTCTCGAAAACGATCCTAGGATCGATCCATTCGCCCTCAAATTGGCCAGTACCGGGCCAGACCCACGTATTGACCTTGGGGTACCAATAACAATGACGCCATGGCAATTTATAGCCTCCATGGCGGCGTCGCAACATAGTTGCCCTCGGCACAAAATATTCAAATCGTTGTAAACATGTCAAGTCGATGTGTAAAGAGTAAAATCATAAATTATGTGACTTTCAATTACTACATATTAAAATAGAATTCCAAAAACGGTTCAAATCCGAAAACGATTCAAATCCGGAAACGATTCAATCATAAAAAATAATCAAATCCAAAGGTAGTTCAATTGAAACTCAGATAGACAATAATGAATATATCAAAGATAAACCATGGTGATAACTCCAAATAATAATCATGATCATAAACATTGTGAATGCCGAAAATTAGAGGAGTTATCAAAATGACAATATCCCAATATGATTTCGTGAATTGGAATATGAAGAATTATAATCATAATAAAGTAATAGATGTCTAAATGGTAAATGGGATACGATATTACCTCGATAATAGACTAGTGTCTAAAGAGACTCGCAAGAATCGGATATCCGTACCTTATATGGTAATCGGAGTAATGCTTTGCATTTAGGATATTCCGACTTTAAGCCACGTCACTCCAAGTTACCTTAGGGTGCATTTGGTATGCAGATTGGGTGGGATGGGACAGGATAAAAAATAGTCCCATTTTCGGTATGCCATGGGACAAAAAATAGATGGGACAACATGGGACAAAAATCAGACTTCATGGGACAAAACTTGAGTTTTTTTGTTCCACCAAAATAGGTGGAACGACATAGTACTAAATTGTAAAATTCCCATACTACCCTCTTTTTACACCATCTATCTAATTCCTAAACCTAATTTCTACCAAACCATCGCCTCCATCCATCCAGTATACACGAACGCCTCCATCCAAATCGTTTAGTCGTGTCCACCATTCTTCATCGTGTGCACGTACAGATCATTCACAAATTCATCTTCATCGTCGTTCATAGGTCCGTCTTCATCGTGTTATGTTATTTTCGAGTTCTGTGGTTTTGATTTCTGTGGACTTCATCGTCGTTCACTGATGTGAATCGATTTCCATTGTTGTGAATCGATTTCCACTGCTGTGAATCGATTTCCATTGTTGTGAATTGATGTCCACTGTTGTTCAATCAATTTCCATTGCTTTTGATTCGATTTCAATCGATTTCCACTATAGCCACTGTTGATTTCTTAGTTGGTTTTCCGTTGCGGATTATTTAGTTGGTATTCCATGGCCTTCATAGATTCTACTTCTGATTTCTTTCTACTGCAATATGTGGTTTCCGTTGTTTTTTAATATATTTCCATGGCTTTCATAGTTACTGTTGATTTCTTTGTACTGCAATATGTTTTGTAAAACTTGGGCATGCGAATTTTGATTGTGGTGTATAGCCACAACCAAGGGTATCGATGTATCTGTATCGTAGGCCTACATTATTTGCAAAAAATGGACAAGATAACATGTTGGAGGTTTCTATATGCTAATGCTACTATTGATTTCTAATAATATATGCTACTGTTGGTTTCTACTAGTATATGTTACTGCTATATGTCAAAACCCTCTTGAAACATAACTATTTTTTTTTGTTCATATCTAAGGTTTTAGCTAAATTTTTTGACTATTGCTTGTTACTTTGTTTTGTGAATTTTGTAGTGATGGACCAGAATCACTTGGTTGTACTCGTAACCATATGGAATACTTACATTCAAATGCTCATGTATTTGCTTTCCCTTATGATTTGGTTAATAGAATTATAGAATAGAAATAATGAAACATAAAGTTTGGTCCAAGGAACTTTCACTATACTTCAAATTAGATCAACCTTCCAATAAAAACTTCTCACTCCTCCGTTCCAAATGATGGAGAAGGAACAAGTAAGAAGAGAAAAATGAAAACAGAGCTATCCAAGCTAGTGGAAGAAACCAAGAATGAAATCCATGAAGCAACCAATCAAATGAAAAAGTTGGTGTCAGTCATCTCGGATTCTACAACCAAAATGGATGGCTTGAGCAATAAGTTGAAGCGACTTGGATATGGTGTGATGGAAATCATTCGAATGGGCAAGTACTTTGGGGACAAACCATCCTAATATCGTTTTTGGAAGAGTTTGGATGATGTTATGAAGCTAGAATTTGTGAAGTCAATTTATGATGAGGACAAGTAATAGTATTAGAATATGATGATAACAATTGTGTCTTGGAATATCTAAACTATTTTTGGTACACTTGACAAGTTTTTGAAGATAATTGTGGTCTTCGAATGTTTAAACTTTTGATGATGGTTTTTAAATTATGTATGTATTTAGCATTGTTGTGTTGGAAAGTTTTTAAAAATTATGTTCGGATTTACAATTGTTGTGTTGGAAAGTTTTAAATTATGTTCGTATTTACAATTGTTGTGTTGGAATGTTTTTAAGTTATGTTCATATTTACATTTATTGTGTTAGAATGTTTATAAATCATGTATACATATTTAAAAAATAGTATAAATATTATGGATAAAACTATTTAAATATATTTTGGTTGATTTGTGTCACTTACAATTGTTATATGATATAAAATAACATTAAACAACATTTAGTGGCAATATGGTCATTTTAGTAATTTTGTCATGTCCTGTCCAGCTTACCAAACGCAAAACAGACAATTAGTCATGTCCAGTCCTAGTCGTACCAAACGTAGGACAGACAGTTAGTCTAGTCCTGTCCAATCCAGTCTGCGTACCAAACGCTACCTTAGAGTTTTACATATGCATATAGCTCCTATCCCATTGTTAAGAGCCCTTTCTTCTCTTAATATTGGCCCTGAATAAGATTAAACATGATTTGGATTAGGTTACATACATTACAAGTGCTTTAAGCACAAGGTACAAACAAATATTGCAACTTAATCCCCTGCACCTGATAACTTTGGACTAACTAGATTCTGAGCCTCTTTATCATACTTAGAGGTACATTAAGGTGTTAATGTCTAAACAAAATTTTTAATTCTATTTCTTAGGGTTCTAATCGTTTTGGAATCATCCCATTTGAAGCAAATATCGATTTATATGGATATTCTAAAAACAGAACAAATCCCATTTTGCATAGAACCAATTCCAGAAACTCACTGTTTTTAGACTTATAAACTTATAATCAAGTCTGAACGTGAACTACAAAATTTTAATAGACACAAAGACCTTTCCAATGGTGTATTACACACCTCAATCGGACCAACGACTGATTTTCTATGATTTATTAAACAACACGCAAATTCTGTGATTGTTGTTGGTGATTTTAGTGAAATCATCGGTTCATTTTAGTTAATTGGATTCACAAGATAATAATGGTTGGTAGCTAAGCTATAACACGAGCTAGAAGGTGTGGAATGCACACTCATGTAAGCTAACTAGGACCCGGATCGTTGGATGGTCATGTTTAGCGGGTTACTGAGTGGAAAATGGATGTGTACGATTATGATCTCATGTTTGGCGGTTTTATTACTGATATATTTTTGTAACCGCCACTATTTATGATATCATTTTTGTAACCGCCTATTTATGAAATCATTTTATAACCACCACCCTTTATGTCCAACAATCAATACCATTCAAAGGGGTATTATTATCAATATTAATATGGGGTCGATTACGATTCTCAAGGTGCATAAATAGGATCGATTTCTGCCTAAGTCAATACTGAGAATTGAGATTATCCTCGAGCGAATTTCGTGATACCTTGGCAGAATAGGGTCGAAATATCACTTAAGGAAAGCGAGCTCTCACGCTATCTCTTATTCTTTATCCAGGTTCTAATCACTCTTTGTCTCCCACGACTTTCTGCACGAATTCTCCAACAATCTTAAGTGATATTTGTTCTTCATGAGAGAGATGACGAGTGATCAATCCGTGAGAGATATGACGACCAAGTTCACCAAACTTGAGAAGTTCAAAGGCGTTGATTTTTAAAGATGGCATAACAAGATGCACTTCTTGTTGACCACGTTGAAGGTTGTGTACGTGTTGAGCACTCCGATGCCGAAGGTGATGGAAGACATTTGGAATTTGGAACGATGATTTTTTTATGGTTTTTTTATCCTTTTAAGCTTTTGTTGTAATGGTTTTTGATTTTTAATTGTTGAACTCAGAGGATCATCCCAATATTTTGAGAAAAAATAACCGAAATCCGGCTGAGTATAGACCCACATTTCTCATCAGGTTAGTCATCTTTAATTCACTATCTTGGAATTGCTAAAAACTTTATGTCAAGAATTTGGTACATTTTGGAACGTATTAAAGCATTTCATTGGCATTGATGTTCTTTTTAGGTTTGTCATCCATATCTTGTAGAGTTTGTTTCTAGAAAGTTAGTTGTACAAGTAGCTTTCAACATCCCCATGACATTTAACTTTTTATTTTTTATATATGGTGTTCTCGTTTGTTTTTGTTTTGTGTGGTCAAAGAAGTTTAGAGTGGTTAATTTGAACATGAGGATTTAGTTGTAGACTACAAAGATAAGAGCATACAAGTGGGAGATGTTCATCTTTTTTTTCAAAGAAACAGAGAGATGAAATTTGACAACTTTTAAGACTAGAGACTAGGATTCAAGAGTATAAGTAAAACTTACATGTTAAGCATGTGTGTGTATGAGTGATATATATATATATATATATTATATACGGAAAAATTAAATGAAAACCATAAAAAGTTATAAAATGTAAAAACCAATTTCACATGTAATGTTTCACGTACATGTGAAACATACAGTGTTGTTTCATGTATGAGACATATATGATTTTGTTTTACATGTGAAATAAAACATGTAAATACGTTTCGTATATGAAACTGTTGAGCCAAAAATGTTGAATTCAAGATTAAAAGGGTCAAAATGATTCAGTTGAGTTTTGATGTAATTGATGTTGAGGTTTTGCTATCGATATCTTTGTGGATAAATTCACAAAGTTTCAGAGTCTAATTCGAAGTTTTGGTTCGAATTTATGTGATTGAAGTGATTTGAAGTTGAAAGCATCTAGATTTCTCAAGATCTGAGAAATTCGTATGTTCTTGAGGTTTTCGCATGGCACTAGTTGATTGAAGGAAGTTAAGGACGAATTTTGCATAGCTCTTGGTGAGAAAAGAGAGGAATCCGCATATAGGCTTGTACGAAAAGCTGAAATTCGCAAGGTTCGTAATACGAAAAGTTGATTTTTGGATTTGCTAAGGGAACTTTTCTCATACCTTTATATACGAAAAGTATACATTTCGCATATCCTTTCATGCGAAAAGTTGGTGTTTACTTCAGTTTCATGCGAAAAGTCAAAGAATTCATATCGTGAAGAGTTGAAATTTTTCTAAGTGAGGAATTCTCATAATATTCCTTTGCGAAAAGTGGAAGTTTCTGAATTTTGCTAAGTCAATAATTCGTACGTTTTACCTTTGCGAAAGCTTTGAAGTCTTGAAGTGTACAAGTGAGGATTTCGCATCTACCTACGTGCGAAAAGTAGAAACTCGCATCCTTCTTTGTGCGAGAAGTTAGAATTCGCATCAATCTGTGTGCGAAAAGCAGGGATTTCTTATCCTTGGTGTGTGAATTGTGTGTGTGGTGCAATAAATGTTTCTAGCTTGTGCGAAAAGTGTAGAATTTTCTCAGTTTTGTGAGAATTCTATACTTAGATAATTTTTGGAACTTTTTCTGAAAAAATTTCAAGTTTGGTTTTCAAGCCAAGGTTTCTGATTATCTGACTAACGATCAATTCAAACTATTATTTTACAGATCTTAAAATGTCTCAAGGTTATAGTTTTGAGTTTGGAAAGATGAATATTTCTGAGGCTAAAGCAAATTTGAAGCATCATGTTGGACAATTATCTATTTATACCAGGATGGCAAATGACTGCTCAAGGGAAAATATAATGATTAAAGCTGAGAAAGTTAAGTTGCAAATCAAAGTCTTTGCCCGTGAATTGGAAATAAAATATCTGAAAAGCAAATCTGGAAGCCCAGATCTTAGAGCTGAAAAAGACAAATTGAAAGAAAACGTGTTTAGTCTGGAAGTTGAAGTAAATGTGCTGAAAGAAGAAGCTGCACAAGTAAAGGACAAATCAGTGCAAGAAGAATTAAAGAAGGCTGAAGAGAATAAAAAAGTTTTGGAAAGGCAGAACGCTGATTTGAAAAAGAAGATTTTGGATTTGGAAGCTAAAATTGTCAAATTCAAATAAGAAGATTCGGTCAAGAAAAGTGAGGATATGGTTAAAATTTTAGAATCTGCAAATGCGAAGCTACAAAAGAAGATATCAGTGTTAGAAAAGCAGATTGCTAAAGAAAGAGAAGAGTTTGACAAGGAAAGAAAAACTTTTGCTCAAAAGTTTTCTGATTTTTTAAGAAAATCATTTGAAGAAAAGAAAACTGTTGAACTGAAATGTGCTAAACTTTCTCAACGAGTGTCAGACTTTGAGAAAGTGATCATCATGGAAAGAGATAAGATTGAGAAAGATAAGAAGAAAGTTGAACAAAAAAATGTAGGTGTTTTTAATGAGATTTTAGATAAGAGGTAGACTATTGAGAAAGATTTTGAAGAAGAAAGAAAAGTTTTTGAAACAGAGATAAAGAAGCTGACAAGAAAACTATATGAACTGTCAACTACTGTAACGAAGGAAAATAACGCAAAGTCTGAACTACATAAGAAGTTGGACCTGCTTTCAAAGAAAAGAAACAGCTTGTCTGCAAAGATAACTGAACTTGAAGAAATCATGTTCAAGGTGAAATTGACTGAACAGAAGATGCTAGAATCAATTGTTCAATCACCAAGAGATGATTTAGTTGAATCAGAATGCTCATTCAAAATAGCTTCAAGTTCATACCATACTCATGTTTCTTCTAAGAGGTCAGTAACTCCTAAAGATCATATTCGTCCTTCTAATCTTTTCTATGATAAAAATGTTGATGGTTCAGGTACATCTAGAAAAATAAATGTTAAAGAAATGTTAGTTTGGAGAGTGAAAGGATCTTTTGATGAGAAGAAGGATCAAAAATCATTTGTGTATACACTAAATGCCAAGAAGAACAATGCTTCTAAAGATAAATCTTTTGGAAACCTGGTCTTGTTTATACTGTCAATTAACTTATCAGGTTAGCACAAAAGAAAATCAATTGTTCTTATTGTGGCTCAAATGATTTTGTTAGTAAAATTTATGTGAATTACTGGTATGGTTCATATTACATTACTCCTAATAGAACAGCAACTAACAAACCATAACCCAAATACCAGTAGGTACCAAAAGCTCAATTTGTGTTGCAGGCACCTAAAGTCTAGGGGGAGTAAAGAATAATGGCTTCTGAACACTACAGTTTAGAACCCGTGTCTCAAAGATCAAGTTTAACTTATGAGTAAAGCAGCTCAGGACCCGTTCTTCAATGTCAAAAATATTGGCTCTTGAATAATATAGTTCAAGACCCGGTCTTCTATGTTAAGAGATTTTGTACTTCGACATGTAATAGATGATCAATTTTCTAGGGGGGGGGGTACATTTTATTATTTCTGATAAACTTGTGAATGCAAATTTTCAGGGGAAGTTTGACTTCTGAATTTACTTCAATCCTAGTAATTCAGAACTCGTTTTAATGATTAAGGATTATGCAAGTTTTAAGGGGGAGCTTATATTCTTCGTATTTTTACTGATAAATTTTTTGATTTTTTTTCAGGGGGAGCTTATCTGAATTATCATAATTGAAGAGGGAGATTGAAAGATAAAATGACTGTTATTTCTAGGGGGGGTTACTATTCTCACCGGATAATATGTAACGACGGCTTCTGGATAATTCAGTTTAGAACCCGCACTTCAAAGTTTTTGTTCTTTTCTGAAAGTTGAACTATAAATCATAATCAAGAAGTATTTGTTTGTTTTAGGGGGAGGAAATTAAAATGATAGAAACTTTGATTTTTCATTGATATATTTTTAAGAGGGAGAAAAGAGAAAATAGGTGGAATAATTGTTGTTTTGTGCTAATATGCTTGACTTTTTACAGGTATTGGAAAGAACATCTGATGTTTTGTCAAGAGGGAGCTTAATTGCTTAACTTTTGTCTTCCTGTTCTTAATTGAAGGTGGAGATAAAATATTCATTTCAGGGGGAGTTAAGAGTTCTATACTAAAGGTATATCATTCTAATTCTTAATCTCAACATATCTGAAAGAAGGACAACTTTCATTTATGTAAAATGTTGTTCTAAATGTTCAAACCACTTCGTGTTCTCAAAAGATTTTATGAATTTCGAGGTGTGATTTTAAACGATTTTTGTTTGGAACTTTCATACTTAACTGACCGTGTGTTTCCAAAGATCAATATTTGTGTATTATATCTTCTATATACTGTCATGTATTCACACACATCGGTTTAGTACTTTTTATTGACTTTGTCATTACCATGTCTCATATAGAAACAAATTTTCGGTGGTAATACCATCGCTTGTTTTTCAATGTTGTTGAATATCAGACATCATTTCTAAATTTTGCGCATTCAATGTCAATCTGTTTATATTTGTTCATATAAACAAATTTAAATTCTTTGATACCCCAAGAAATTTTTCATGATAGTTGATGTGATTGAAACAATGTCAGGTTCTCAAAACAATTCTCTTGATTTCATTTCATTAATTCAATCTCCTTGTTTTGAGAGATCTTAGATGTTCAAAAGCTCACATATGAATGATATTTCTTTGGATCTTAAATTCATTTGACATTGTTATCATATTTTGTGCTTCACTGTTAAAGATAAGTTGTTGAGCAACATTATTCTTTTAGGACAAAATTCATGGGAATAATTGTGAGAGCTTATTAGAACTTCTATGGATTCACGTTAACCGGTATTTCCTACCCAAGAAGTTATCCTCGAGTGATTGAAGGGAGAGGGATCAAAATCAGCGAGTGGGTGTGTGATGAGGTAAAATGGAAAGAAGGATTGGTTAGAAGTGAGCTTTAATGCTAAAAAGAAAGAGAGTGTGACATTAGAGTTAAAAGAAAAATCAAAACTCTGCACCAACTTTTTCTGAGTCGGGCAGCCACATAATCTAATTGGTTCACATTCTTTGGTGACCATCATTGAAACAGGTACTAGCATGCCAACTCTTGAACTAAACCCCACTAGCTACTCATCTTTCTCTTAACAAAAGGATGTTTCAAATTTCTTTGGGGAAGCAGCACATAATCTATCTGATCTTCATTTGGAAGATTTGGATATTGAAAAAGAAGGAAAGTTGCCCCACCTTTGAACCTCTTTCATGCACATTGAGTCTATGTAATACTGTTGTTGTCTCAATGTTTTACATATTTTTGAGCTTAATAAAGCAATCTTTATGCTTAATTCTTTCATACACAAGCACATTCACACAGAAAACTCGTTTTTCTGTCAGAACGTTCATAGAATTACCTTGTGTTATTTGATGATTGAATGGAAGACCTGGGGAGTGAACATCAGTAAAGCTCCTTGTACAGTACATTCGTTGTACTAAGTGACTTTGTGTTACTTACAGGCATATTAACTGTATCATTTGTTGATTCAGGGTTACCAATTCTTAATTTGTCTGAATTTGAAAAAATTTGGATAAATGCATTTTATGAATTAACGGATACATGCTCAAATAAGATCAGATGGAGATATCCTTTTGGAGGAGATTGTTATCTTATCTTAAAGGGGGAGATTGTATCAAAGACTGTGCTTAAATTTTTAAAGTTTTGATGATTTTGATATCTCGTCATTCATCAAAAAGGTTGAGAGTATTCAAAGTTCAGTTTCAGAAGAACGCAATGTTAAAATTTCTATTGTTTTATCAGAAAACAGGGGAGAAAGTTCAAAGTCAAGTGAAAGTTACAAAAAGGTGAAAGTTTCAAGTATTTCAAAGTCAGTGAAAGGGGGAGAAATCTTCAAAGGAAGTATTTTGATGAAGAAATTTCAAAGTTTGAAACAAATCTGAAGATTATTTCTGAAGAATAATACCAAAGAGGGAGATTGATAAAGATTTCAAGTTTTTGATATGTCAAAGTTTGTAAAGAAAGATAGAGTCAAAGGGGGAGATTCATTCAAAGTAATGAGAAAGTTCAAAGATCAAGTGATGCTTGTTAAAGAAAGTTTGTTTGAAGCGATAAAGATTCAAAAGATTCAAAGTTGTGAAAGCTACAAAGCTGAAGATTTTTCAAGTGAAAGAAGACCTGAAGATTAGTGTCAAAAAAAAATTAATCTTGAATCAAAAGGGGGGAAATGTTAAATTCAAGATTATAAGGGTCAAAATGTAAATTTGTAATAGTTGTATTTGTTAAGTGTTGTAAAGTCAAAGTGATTGACTTTGACAAGGTAGCTTGAGTTGTAAGGTCAACAAGATTGACCAAGTATAAATGGTTTTGGTCTTTGTAATCTTTAGACCACGCACACATACTAATTTAGAGATCATTGTTCTAGAGAGAGAAAGTCACTATAGTGTTTAGAGAGAATTCATTGTAAGATTTTGAGAAATCAATTAATATGACATGTGACTTAATTGTGTGTGAAATCAATGTTTGATTAGTAGCTTGAATCTGGGAATAACATAAACACACACAAATACCCATACAGGAACAAAACATGTGAAACCTAAATAGTAGGTTAAAATGAAACTAATTGAATGGTTGGGATTGATTATCAGGGGTTTGTAAAATTTGAGTGGTTTTCACTCGATTTGCCTCGTACGTATATATATATAATCCCCTTTTTTTACAAACCCAATAATCATACAACCTTATAAACTTGTTTTCATGTATTGTTTCAATGTAGTGTTTATATAGCATTGTTTCATATGTGAGACGTTCAGACCTGTTTTGTGTGCGGGAAAAAATAGTCCTGAACGTTTCATATATATGAAGCATGTATCAACACTCATTTTCACACGTATTGTTTTATTTATCACAGTAAAACCGGTTTGTAAGTTTATAAGAATAATTGGGTTTGTAAAAGAAGGGGACTATATATATATATATATATATATATATATATATATAGAGAGAGAGAGAGAGAGAGAGAGAGAAGGCAAGACGATGTATTATTGGCTTGGTTATATACACACCTCCAACCCTCAAATTTTAGAATATTTGAATCTTGGTATGCTTGTACCCGGCACCAATATCCTTACAACATTGACAATATGTGAAGTAGTTAACATATGGTATTGACAATTTTTCGAGCAAATTGACCGATAGTATTTACAATACTTTATTTCAAGGTATTTAAGGTCTTTTTGTTTTTTTGTTTTGAATTTGGTCAAATTATTTGTTTGGTGCAGGCAATATTGAATATCTTAGATAACCCACTGAATAAAGCTAGTAGACTAAGAGCTTTGTATGTGAGAACCGAGAAAGGCGTACTTTTTGAAATCAAACCTCATGTTCGTATTCCAAGGACATTTAAACATTTTGCCCGAATCATGTGTAAGTTCAACTGATTATAGCACAATAAAATCCTACAATACGCTTGATATCACCGTCATTTTTCTCATATTTGACTTTCTCAATACTTTCAGTACAATTACTTCAAAAACTAAGTATTTCCGCCAATGGAAAACGGGAAAAGCTTATGTGTCATCAAGAATCCTGTAACCCATTATCTTCTAGTCAATTCTCGCAAGATAGGTTCAAAATCGCCTCTTGATCTTGACGTGTGATTGATTATTACGCCTACCGTCTCGTGTGATTTTAATGGGATAAAGGGCTTACGACTTACAAGTTTTAATTATGTTTCATGGACCAGGATTTTCGCATAGTTCGGAAAAGTTGGTTGATATGCATGATTATCTGGCTACATTGGACAAAGATGCAACGCTTGTTTTGTGGTATATAAATATATACATGGTTTTTTATTTAAAAACAAGTAATCTACCTTTTGGACCATCGGATTTGGCTTCTTGTTACGAACTGGCCATCAATATTGTGAAAATGCTGAAACAAAAGAACTATTTCTGCAAGAATAAAATGATTTTAAAAAAATCGTACTTGGCATTTTTGGTCTAACTCGCTCATTAACGCCAAATGTAGTGTTTTTTGTGCATTTTTGCAAGAATGATAATTTAAAGACGACAAAAAGCCAAGTACGATGGTTGAAAAGGCGATTAGTCTTTAGAAAACAATATCGTACATTACATATCTATGGGTAGGTTGGTGCAATGACCCATGGGAAAATCGAGAATGACTTCGTAGAGGATTATATTTCGAGTAAGTTGATTATATGTTTTCATTAGATTTGAACTTCTGTATTTGCTTTAGATGTTGGTTCTTATGAAAAGCCAGGAGAGGGGGGTCTTTATGGAAATACGGAAACAACTGCTCTACTTTTTTAGGGTAGATGTTAGGTCTTTATACATTCCCCACCCACACTCTACCTCCTAGTGGGATATACAGGTTTCGTTTAGTTTGGTGTATAATAATAATATCTTTAGGTTTTGAAAATATAACTTAGGATAAGAATCAACATTCTACCGGTAAAATTTGGATATTTTTTTTTTATTAATCATGCTAATAAAGAGCATTTTTCTGCAGAGAAAACTTGCTTAAAGATTAGAAATAAAATTCGTGGATCTGCATCCAACGGGTGCCATGGTAAATACACTTGTTTTTTTTTGTAATATATATAAGTTACATTTAATACCCCTGTAATCAGTTATTTAATTTACTTTTAATACCTTACTTTTTCATTTTTTATTTTACACCTTATAATGTTAACACAAATAATCGTATATGAACAAAAATGCAATGAAAAAATATATTTCTCTTTTTACAAATTATGTCATTATAATTGTCTCGTCAATAACTTCAAAACGAACTCAATATTGAATATTTTTTAATTTAACCGTACTATCAAATATCATGAATATCTACAAATTAAGGATATAAAACAAATTAATACATTAAAAATACGCTTTATTTTTTTCATCTTTAGCATATTAAAAATACATAATCGTAGATCAACTAAAATACATTAAAATACGTTTTATTTCTTATTATAAATTACACCATTATAATTTTTTCGTCAATATTTTCAAAATAAGCTTATTTTTACTATTTATTGATTTAGTAGTATTATAAAATAGAATAAATACATACCAATTTTATTATATATATTTATAGCATATTAATAAACATTTGTAATAGTTATTGTAGAAAAAATCGTATACAAATATTTGTAGTAGGCTTTTTTTAATTAAATTAATTCAAAATTTATAACCAACTAAATTGTAAAGGTATACAGCTAACATCAATATGGACAAAAAAAACAAAAATGAAATATGATTGAAATATGATTGATTTCTTTTTAATGGAAGACTATAATTGTCCAGTCACACAATTCACCTTTATTAAACACTAGAAATACTAATGACATTTATAGAATATCTTTTGGATGATGTACACATAATAGATGAAAATGCATATCAAAATACTTCAGAGTCAATGCATGATATACATATATGTGCACCAAACGACTCAAGCACCATGTCTTCATAGACTAAGTATCGATAAGGACGAATGAATACAAACTTAACATGAAACATGGTTGTCATTTTGATTTTGAGATGTTTCGTGAGCGGATACATACCTTTGTCAATTGTTTTTTCGATCTCACGATTCTTCGCGTCGTATCGCGTGCGGGTATGTAACTAGTATAGCTAAAACCAACCATAATCCACCATTTGAGAATACTCAATTCTTATGATGGTAAAAGAAGATCATTCAAAGTAAGACTACCTATGAGTTAAAAACCCCATGAATGAATATAAAGACATCACATCCACATTTCTTATACAAACCTCTTTATTCCAAATTTTCAACTTCTCACCAATGTAGGATAGTTAAAACTCAACCACGATCCACCATTTGAGAATATTCAATTCTAATGGTGTCACCTCATTAATAATGGACATAAAGGCATCATATTCACCTTTCTTATACACACCTCTCTATTCTAATTTGTCAACTTTTCACCAATGTAGGATAGCTAAAATCAACCACAAACCCACCATTTGAGAATACTCAATTCTCATGATGAAAAAAGGCCATCCAAATTAAGACAAGCTATGATTCAAAAACCCATGAATGGATACAAAGACATCACCCTCATTTCTTATACACACCTCTTTATTCCAAATTTTCAACTTCTCACCAACGTAGGATAGCTAAAACTCAACCATAATATGTCATTTGAAAATAGTAAATTCTAATGGTTCCATCTCATTACCCTTTGGTTCTTTTTTTAATATATTTAAGATTTAAGATTACGAATTTTATTTCTAAAGTGAAATAATTGTATTGAACATCCCCTAGTTTGTAGTTTATTTCGAGTTGAGTCATTTCCCTTAACTCCATTAATTCATAATCTGTTAACTCAAGGATAATTTCATCTTTTTATCATTTTTCCTACATTTCTATTAGAAAATAAATATTATAGTATATTATATAATAAATTATATATTATATGCAACATATATATATATAATATTATTTATACACTCTCGATGTATACACACACAAACAATGCATATGGACTACCGAGGACAGCCTCGGTTCCACTCCGCCTCTGACCACTATTTTCACTCTTCCCGTTGCATGCGACCAGCGCCCCACTTTCGTCACTGGCCAACGTCGTACCTCCATTTTCAACCACCATCTTCATGCCATTGCTTCACTTACCCACATCATCTCTAGCCATATCTCGTTCGAACTTCAATGGTAATGGTTTTGCTGGAGATGTTCAGTTTTTACATACACGACACACACATACATAACACCCCCCCAGGAAAGCCCCCCTAAACCCTAAATCCCCTGGCCACAGCCTACATCTCTGACCTCAAACTTAATCTTCAATGAACCCAAAGACCATCTATCTACGTCATCCTCCATCTCACCACTAAAACCCAAAACAAACCTTATTCCCTCTAGCACCGCTACTGTGTTTTATTTCCCTACCCATACATACAACACGCATACACACGACACTATGATTTGGGTGTCACTTAAAACATAAAGTGTGTGTGAGCTTTCTTATCAACAATATTTACATATTTTTCGATGTGTAAATAGTTAGGGGTGGTGATTACTTGGGCACCGAAGTTGTAAGAGAGGGGTTTCACCGAGAGTGAGGTTTTCATATAGGTTTTTCTATACTTTTTTAGCTAGAAGAGTGGTGACGGTGTTATGTTTGACGATAACGAAGATGAAGACAATGGGTGTTTGGTTGGGTGGGGTGGCGGGGGTAGGGACACATGGCAACTTTTTAGGAGTTTATTAAAAAATAACCAAAAGTAATAAAATTGTCCATAGAAGTTACTTGTGTTAGGACAAGAGACTCAATTTGAAACAAAATGCAAACCACTAGGACGTTCAGTGTAATTATTTAACTTTACGAACAAAATCTGTAATTAGGTGTAAACTAAAGGGAGCAAGCGTGTAATTCACTTTATAAATTATTTACATAAAATAATAGCAACTTCATTTGGGAATAGAATCGTGAGAATCAACTATTCATGATGAATATCATGACAGGTATCCATAATAAATATCATGAATAATGAAAAAGTATATCATTTATAATAAATAATATGCAGATATATTTAACATGAGTAATTCTCCTAAACTATTATTTTATATTATAATTTACAAAAAATGTGTCATTGTATTTTAAAAACCAAATCCATCATACTTTTGTTTTGCTATTTCTATTTTGAGATAACAACTTTCAAAAGTTTTATTTTGAGAACATACTGCTTCTTTTATGCAATTAAAAGATTAATTTATAATTTTTATGAATAAAAAAAGAAGGTATGGTAACATTTTGAATAAAAACATATCTCTGAAACTTCATTGTTTGAGATATCTTGTTTTAGACACAAAATATAAGCTTCTGAAAATAGGGTCCCCAAGTTATGAATTGGATCAATGGACGTTTAACTTTGATATAATTTATATTATTATAAAAAGGAAATTCGAGTTTCTTGTGCTTAATATCAAAGTATGCTCCATGTTGGCACTCTTTAAAAATATGCTTAACTTTCAAAATTTTCCCAAATACTCTTGTTACTAAATACAAAATATGTTAAATGTTACCCACATATACTTTCGCTTTTATTGTCTTGATTGTCTCAACGAAAGCTTGATAGGCTCTCGAGCATTTACATATTTTTAGAATGACCCACCTTAAACTTCTGCGTTTATTTATCTCGTTGGATTCGAATAAATATCTCGATAAAAGCCTAAAATCAACTTTTATCCCTCAGTCACTTTTCTTGTTAAACCTATTCATATGCAAAACACTGAGAAACACATTAAACACTTGTAATTTTTATCTTTGTCCCTTGTGATGGTTTCGACACTTTAATGTTAGCACTTTCCTCATTAAACATACAATCATTGATACGACATTAATGAATGTGTTACTTATAAAGACTTTTTTACCTTCCACAAAACTCCTTATAAAATATTCATTCGCACAATTCTGATGCAAACATGCCAACTTATTCATTGTTATGTAATATTCTTCAAGAAAAGACATGTGTTAGAGAAAAAGAAAAGGGAGATCTTTCTTTACTTGTTCATTCCTCTTATGCACAACCGGCAATGTTTATCCCTCTAAAGCTTGAAGAAATGTTCAGTCCATTACATTACAAGATCAAGAACTGCGAGATCAAAGTATTCTGAAGACATGCTGATTTCAGATAAATTTTCTTTGAAGATACTTTGCTAAACCATTCTGAGCTAGAGAAAGAGATTGCATCTTCTGTGCTGAAAGAGGAGATCGTATTGACAAATCATTTTCGTAATGATCTTGATCCAAAGGGGGAGATTGTTAAGACACAGTCTCATTGGATTCAAGATCATCCAATACGAAGATCGCAATCTGAAGTTAATGCTGAAAGTCGCTCTCAACAATAGTCTAGGGTCTATTCTGTAATAAAGTCAAAGTTATAATATCTAGATATTTATTATTTAGATATTATGTTTTTAGGTTTAATATTAGTTTATGTTTTTGATAATATCTTAAAACAGATATTATCTATTTCTCTCTGTACAATCGATCAGATCACAACAATCACACACAATACACACACAAAGGTGTATACAGAGAGAAAACAAACAGAGCCTAAAACTCAATAACTCAACCGTGTAATCCGCGTTTGTAATCCAAACAGGTTGGTTTATTATCTATTGTTTGTTGTTTTGATTATCTGGTAACGATCACGGACTCACAATTGGTATCAGAGCTGATCCAGATCAAAATCAAAATTTTCAACTCTCTGTGTTCTTCATTTTTGAAGAACACTGATCAATCATCAAAATCTTGATTTTGCGGTTATTTTCGAAATCAAAAGGTTGTGTATTGTTGTTGTTGGTAAGGAGAACATTCTGTCAAAGTTTGGTGTGGTAAATCGATCTCTAGTTGGGTTAATTTTAGAGTTGCAGGTCGTTTAATCGGAGAAGACGACGTATCGGTCTTAAGCGTACCGGTCGAACCTTAGTTTTTACATTCCACCGGTCGAAGATCATTTTTTATCGGTCGAATCTCACAAACTTTTGGTATCGGTCAAACACTCTCCGGTCAAATCCCACTTTGTACCGGTCGAATATTTTTTTTTATCCGGTCGAGTATTTTTTTTATCCGGTCAAAGTAAAACTCACTTCCCCGGTCGAACCCCACTTTTCCACCATCACAAATCCGGCCGAACCACCACTTTTCCATTTTTCAAAGTAAAACTCACTTCCCCGGTCGAAACCCTCACAAATCCGGTCGAATCACACAAATCAAATACACTTCACCGGTCTTCCACTCAAACAATTTCGGTCAAACCATTTAAAATTCTCGCCCCCCCCCCCCCCCCCCCCCCGGTCTTCACTCATCCGGTCAAACACTCTCACACTCTCATATTCCTCACCCACTCACGTGATTCCACCCACTCACAATTTGCATACAATTTACATGCAAACCTCACGTGTCCACTCAAAATCTCATGCAAACTCTCTAGCAATTTTCGTTACACAGTACCGGTCAAATTGCATTAATAGGTCCACTCACAATTTTCCTTACACAGTACCAAGAACACTTCTCTCTTTAAGAATTCACTTTGTCCATTACACGTGTAACTTTGAATTCCATTACTCATTTAGTTGGTAACTTTGAATTGTTGAATTCCATTACACGTGTCCACTCTCACATACTCACATAGAATTCTAACATTTCGGTCAACATACACTCTCGCATACTCACGTGATTCTCACACTTTCGGTCCTTCATGCAAACTCAATTTTCATTTCGGTCCACTCACATTTAACTCTCATATAAAATTGTTTGTTTATCGGTCGAAAGAAAATTTTACCGGTTCTTACGTCTTATCGGTCGAACCTCACTTTGCGCAATCAACCTCTCGCGCAAACCTTCTCAAAACGCAAAGTTTTTCCAGACTTAGAACTTTAAACAAAATGTCTTCCTATTTTCACATGTTGAATAAAGGAGAATACGAAAAGTGGAAAAAGAATTTTTTCAGCTTCATAGATAGTGATGAACTGGGTCAAGACATGAGATTATCCTTGTCTGAAGGAGCACAAAGAAATCATGCTGATTATAGAGCTAGAGTTTATCTGAGAAAGAGTATTTCTAAGGAAATATATGATTTAATGGATATTCCCGAAACTTCAGGGAAAGAGATTTGGGACTATCTTGCATTAAACTCTGAATGGATTGTCTCAGACCGAAACGTTTTCTTAAAAGGAAAAGTTTTGGAAGCTGAGAACTTTGAACTTAAAGGAAAGATTAATGATTTAGAAGCTCAAATACAGAAGCAAGAGTCGGTTGAGAGCAATGAGAAGAAGTCCAAAGATTTGGAGAATGCAAACACTGAGCTTGAAAAGAAAATATCTGAGTTTGAAAAGAAGTTCTCAGATCTGTCAAAGAAGGGTGTGGAAGAGAAGAAGGTGATTGAGCTTCAAAGTTTAATGCTTTCTCAAAAAGTTGAAGACTTTGAGAAAGTAATCATATTGGAAAGAGATCAGTTTGCCAAGGAGAGGAAGGCAAATGATCAGAAGGGTGCTAAGAAAGGATTTGAAGAAGAAAGAAGCATCCTTGAAGCTGCAATTAGGAAGCTTAATGCAAAGCTATCTGAATTATCTAAGCTTGCACAGAAAGAGAAGAAGAAGAGGTCCGAGCTTGAGACGAAGATTGAACTTCTTGTCAAAGAACGAAACAACTATTCTTCAAAGGTCAACGAGCTTGAAAAGGTTATTTCAACGGTGGTGGTGACTGAGCGCAAGACTCCAGAGTCAATTGTCCACTCACCTAGAGATGATTCTGCTGATTCAGAATGTTCATTCAAGTCAGCTGCAAGCTCATATCAGAAACCTGTTTCTTCAAAGAGGTCAGTGAAATCTTCTAATCATATTCGGAGTACTAATCTTTTATATGACAGAAATATAGATAGTTCAGGTACACATCAAAGAAGAAGGTGCTACCAAGAAGCTGAACTGGTCTGGAACAGGAAACCAGTTGAAGCAAAGAAGAAAGATGAGCTGAAATATAAAAACTCATGTGTACATACGCCGATTGCCAAGAAGAACAATGCGTTGAAAGGTAAACCTGATTTTGTTTATTCAAGAGATAAATTAATCAGTTTGTCAGGTACGAAATTTTATTGTTCTTATTGTCGTACACATGATCCTGTTCACAAGACGAGTGACCATTACTGGTATGGTTCTTACTCAGTAACCCCCATACGAACTGCAACTAACACATATGGACCCAAATACCAGTGGGTACCAAAGAAAACTAAACCTGTGTTGCAGGCACCTACTGTCAAGGGGGAGTAGGAGAACAGTGGCTTCTGATTACAACAGATCAGAACCCGTACCTCAATAGAGAAAAAAAAGGTTCTTGAATAACACAGTTCAAGACCCGCACTTCAAAGAAGAATGGTTCTTGAGTATTTCAACTCAAGACCCGGACTTCAATGTCAAAAGCGACTTCTGATTATGTACAGATCAAGACTCGTTCTTCAATGTCAAAAAAAAATGGCTTCTAAGTACATCCGCTTAGAACCCGTACTTCAACGAAGTTTGACTTCTAAACACAACAGTTTAGAACTCGCACTTCAACGATCAAAAGACCTTACTCCGTGCTGAACATGAAGATTGTACTCCGATACTCGAATGAGGAAATCAACCATTAAGGGGGAGTACATACTTTTCTGAAATTTTATGCATATCTTTTACAACTAATAAAGTTTCAAATGCATAATTTCAGGGGGAGTAAAAGGTGATGACTTCTGATTATTTCTGATCAGAGCTCGTACTTTAAAAGTTTTACTGCTTTTTGTCTTTTCAATTTAAGTGAATAAATTTTACTTTGATTTGACTTAAGACTTTTGCAGAAGTTTGAGAGAAGCTTAAAAGATCATATCTTTATGACTTTAAGCTTAGCTTCATGAGATGGAAGATCGTACTTAAAGGTATAATTCCAAATCTTCATCTCATATATGGTTGAAAGAAGGACAACTTTCAATCATAGAAAACATATTGTTCTAAATGT
Source organism: Arctium minus (assembly GCA_954870635.1). Lineage (NCBI taxonomy): Eukaryota > Viridiplantae > Streptophyta > Magnoliopsida > Asterales > Asteraceae > Arctium > Arctium minus. The sequence goes on along the minus strand of OX941091.1, from coordinate 70,618,466 downwards.
TCAAACCACTTCCCGATTTTTCAACAGATTTTATATTTTGGAAGTGTATTTTAAATGTTTTCATGATCAATATTGTGCTTTAACTGAAATAGTTAAACCAATCTGAGCTTCACGTGCATCATAGAGAAAACAAGAATTTCATTGTGCTAGGACTTAACACAACTTCTATGGACTCACCTTAACCAGTGATTTCTACCCACGAAGTTAAATCCTTAGTGATTGAGTGTGCAAAGAGAATAGAAATGAGTGTGATTAGAGAAAGCTAAATGTTTAAAAGAAAGAGCGTGTGAGAACAGAGTTAAAAGAATATCACAACTCTGCACCAACTTTTTCTGAGTCGGGTAGCCACAATTCTAGTGATTCACAATTCTTTGGTGATCATTATTGAAACAGGCAACTAACCCATGCCAACTCTTGATCAAACCTCACCATCTACTCATTTTCTTCTCAACAAGAAAGTGTTTCACATTTTTAAAAGGGGATGCAGCACATATGCTATCTGATTTTCATTTGGAAAATCTGGATATTGAAAAGAAGGAAGTCTGCCCCACCTTCGCACTTCACTCATGCACATTGAGTCTGTGTTTAACTTACTGTTGTCTTAGTGGTTTACACAAATTTTGAGCCAAATAAGCAATCATCAGTGCTTAATTCTTTCAAACATAAGCACGAACACACAAGGAATTAGTTTCTTTGTCATAACGTTTATAGAAATAACCTTTGTGGTGTTTCGATGATTAAATGGAAGCCCTGGGGGAGTCAACATCAAACAACTCCTTTCCAATGTGTATTCGTTACACACAGTGACTTAGTGTTACTGACAGGCATTCTAACTGATTCATTAGTTGATTCAGGTGTTACATGATTATTTTGTCTAGATTTGCAAAGATCAGGATGAATAACTATTGAATTGACGGATCAGATACTACAAGTGGTTGACATTTCTTACTCAAAGTTTTGATGAAGTCGTCGCACTTTCCATCAAAAAGGGGAGAATCTAAAGCTTGAAGAAATGTTCAGTCCATTACATTACAAGATCAAGAACTGCGAGATCAAAGTATTCTGAAGACATGCTGATTTCAGATAAATTTTCTTTGAAGATACTTTGCTAAACCATTCTGAGCTAGAGAAAGAGATTGCATCTTCTGTGCTGAAAGAGGAGATCGTATTGACAAATCATTTTCGTAATGATCTTGATCCAAAGGGGGAGATTGTTAAGACACAGTCTCATTGGATTCAAGATCATCCAATACGAAGATCGCAATCTGAAGTTAATGCTGAAAGTCGTTCTCAACAATAGTCTAGGGTCTATTCTGTAATAAAGTCAAAGTTATAATATCTAGATATTTATTATTTAGATATTATGTTTTTAGGTTTAATATTAGTTTATGTTTTTGATAATATCTTAAAACAGATATTATCTCTTTCTCTCTGTACAATCGATCAGATCACAACAATCACACACAATACACACACAAAGGTGTATACAGAGAGAAAACAAACAGAGCCTAAAACTCAATAACTCAACCGTGTAATCCGCGTTTGTAATCCAAACAGGTTGGTTTATTATCTATTGTTTGTTGTTTTGATTATCTGGTAACGATCACGGACTCACAATCCCAAAAAAACGCACCAAAGATGATCTATGGTTTGTATTGCGAAGCATAATCAACTATAGACAATCCTTCGAAATAAACAAGAAAAACAATAAAGGAAATACAATCAAGACAAGGATTTTTTAGTGACGCGGAAAACACCGTTGCGGGTAAAAATCGCGAATGATCGGTGATATTGTCTATGCACTATGGACGTCAATCAGGAATGTCGTTATTAATAACAATGATTGTTATTACAGAAAATGGATAATGTAAAATTAACGTGATTAAACTAGTGCGTCATGGATAATCCTGAGCGATTGTTGTGCGAAGGAATGAGAGGGCTTCAGAGAGCGATTATGGTAGTAGCTTCAATATTCTTGTTGCTCAAGTATAGTTGTTGTGTTATGTTGTGTCCCTTCGAATTCCCTTGAGGTCTTTTTATAGCTGGATTTATGTAACAGTTCTTTAAATACATTGTAACCGGTATATCCATTATGTATGTTTAATGAAAAATGGTCCTGTCATAAAGTAGGTCGTCGGTTACACTTTGAGCCATAACTGGTATTCATTCTTCTATCAATGTGGGACCTACAATAAATACATAATAAAGAGCTAATATATTGTCGTAATAGACGAAATGTAAGCTAGTTGGTCGCATAATATATCATAGGTCGAGGATATCTTGGTCGTGGGAGTTCAGTCATTCAACCAAGATTAGTGTGATTGGTCAGGGGTAATATCTTCGACCGTCAGGCTTATGAAATTTTACCCAAACAATTTTCCCCAGAAATTTGGATTTCAAAATTTTCATTTTCAATTTTAAATCGCGCGCCAGGAATTCGATCTTAAATGGATATTGTGGATCCTATAACAGTGCAATAAACAGTAATAATCAGAGATTAAAAGTAAAAAATAGGATTGAATCACAAAACCTGGTCATATATATGATTAGATTGATCGATAAAGGGTTTAAGGTTTATAGAGAGAATTTCTTGAAGCGTATGCAAACCTATTATGATCATTAAACCTAAAATTAGGTTAAACTATTCTATATATACCTAGGCCTTAAACTAAGGCCCAAGGACCAATAACAAACCAAACCTAAGCCCAAATACAAGATTTAAAGGCTTTTACAATGACTATAAAATAAAACAATTAAACTCTATAAATGAATTATACAACTTTCAATGCACTAGGACTTTTAGTCCTAACAATCTCCCCCTAAAGTTGAATAAGGCATTTATCATCTTGAAACTTCAGACTTGATCTTCTCTCCCTCTTGAATATTTGAAAAACTTTGGTGTTGCATGTATTCATGTCTTTCCAAGCTCCCCCTTGAATAAAGCTCTTGGTCTTCATAGTTTCAACTTTGTAACCCGATTCAATGTACAATAGTCTCGACTAAATGCATAATTGAGAAGTTTTCAACTTGTTTCAATCAACTTGTAGGAGGTATCAATGAGTAGCAAACACCACTTGATAGGGAATAAGAAGAACCAATATAATCAACAACATAAATGTAATATTGAAATCCGATGGTTTTTCAACCTCAGATAATCAAATTTTGTTACTCGCCCTCAACTTTTGCTAGATCCCCTTCAACATGATGATCTGTGTCATTGAAATGTGTGTCATTGTCCCCCTAATGATGATTAGGAGCATCCTAAGCATCATGTATCTTCAAAGACTAAGCGGATGAGTAGCAAAAGATCATATAAGACATTATAGTAACCAAGAAGGGTAATCAGACAAAACAGAACACAATAGTAATTGTTATCACAACAATTAAAATAATTGTGTGGCCTATTTTCAGAGTTCGCATCGAAGTATCTCTGATAGGACTTTCAGTTATCATTGAAGTAAAGTTTAAAAATTACTTCTCAAATTGTTTTGGCAATATCACAAAGATATACAAAGGGAATCACAAAGATTCGTGCGTGTGTGAAAGAAATATAAATCATATCAATTTGGCTTAAAGATTGATTCAACCTGGGATGCAGGTTGAGAAATCAATAGACACAGTGAGTAGAATATGAAGTTCGAAGACCGAAGTTGATGTCTTCATTTTTCAATATCTAATTCCTCTGAGTGAGGAATAAATAGACTATGTGTTACGTCTCCGTGCATATATGAAACAAGTATCTTTTGTGAGATACTTGAGTGGCTGGGTGGGGTGACACGAGTTATCGACACTGGGCCCATGTATGTTTCAATATTCATCTCCTAAGAACGAGAATGAATTGATTGTGTGGTAATCCGGATAACTGACTTGGTTTGGCAAGGACCAATAATTCTTTTAAGTCTTGTCACATCCTCGCCATATTTTTTTCACTCCGAACTCATCTATCAGGCTAGACCCCTCACTGATATCTATGAATTGGATGTATTTCTTGGGTAGGTCCTTCCGGTTTTGGATTGACCATAGAAACTTTATGAGTCCTAACACTCCTTTATCTCTCCAAAATGAAACATTGAAGTAACAGTTCTGATTTGAGATAACCAGAAGTTAGAAACATTTAAGAACGAGTCCTGAATTGAAGTGTTCAGAAGTCTATATGAAAAGAACAAAGAAACATGGTACCCCCCCTCTCAAAAGTGGCATAACCCTTGATTTTAGTCATATGACTTGAATAATCTGACTCAAATCATACATGACATTCCTGCAAAACAGATTTTGGTTTTGGTATTCATGCGATGATGGATCCTTGATGGTTAGTTGTCTTAGCTTTGAAGCTATTAAACTGTGGATTGGGGATGTTGTAAGTACCATACCAACTATTAACATACCTTGGATGGACAAAGTCACTCTTTCCACAATAAGTGCAACAAATCTTTTGTCGGCTCGGACTGATCAACTTTCCTGTATAATTGACATAAGTAGGTGAATCAGTCTTGGAAATAAATGATTGTATCAACTACAGGAGAATCATGAGACTTGTTTCCATCGTTGTCTTTTGTAGTTGATTTCTTTCTCCAAACCATATTTACTTTTCTTAAAACATGATTATCTGAAGAATCATTAAGCTTGCAATCAGAAACTGGAGTAGTAAGTATGTCTTTTGTTAGAGGTACCGGTCTTTCTTTGTTTTTGTGACGTCTTTTAGATTTCTGCTTTGAATATTTGTTCACAGGAACCTTTTTGAGAGGCATATGTAGAACATTCGCCTTTATAAAATTTGACCAGTGACTCACCAGTTGAATCCAAAAAATCAACATGACTTGGAAGTTTTGGATCGAAATCAAACTGGTCTAACTTACTGTCTAAACATACCTCTGAATTCAAGAACGTTGAGAATTCCATTTCCTCATCAGATGTGACATTATCACTTGTGGGATTTGGGAAACTGGATGGATTTTTTTCTTTTCAAAGGATCATTTGCGAAAGAATTTTGAAAATCAGAATGACGATCCTTTTTGAAACACTTCAACTGAGGCACTTTTCCTTTATCAGAAGAATTTGGTGAAGAATCACCCATAAAAGCTTTACAGGAAGGGGTATTTGAGGGTGTAGAGGAAGATTTTGACAGATTAATTTTCTTCCCGTGGAGTGTGTCAAGCTTCGCTTGAAGCTCAACTTTGCAATGTTTCTCTTTCATCAGATCTCCTGCCAAGGAAGACAGTTGAGAAGTGAGCATGTTGACCTCTGTCAGAAAATATTCCTTTTCCTCCCTAGATCCAGATTCCTTTTTAATGCCCAGATACTAGCATATAATCACACAACACAGATTTAAGAACACAATTATTAAGATCAATTCATTTATTCAATTAGTTACAGATCTAACAAAGTGCCACAGATCTTACGTTCACAGTGTGTGTTTACAAGTCTTACCAAACTCTGAAAGTGTGCGTATCTAAAATGAGCGTGTCTACAAGATTACAAAGAAACCTAAGTATTTATACTAAGTCAACTTTTGTTGAATTTACAATAAAACTCTCAAACTAAACAACAATTACAAACTAGACCTTTACTTTTAATCTTGAATACAATATCAGTCTAACAATCTCCCCTTTGGATTCAATATTAAAAAAAATTGACAATAATCTTCAGGTCTTCTTATCTTCACAAACATCTTCACCTTTGAATCTTTTTAGCTTTGACATATTGAAATCTTTGATTTGTAGAAACTCTTTGAAAGCACTTTAAATGTATCTCCCCCTTTGGATTAGATTTTAGAATTTCTGAATTCTTCAATCTTTGACTTTCTTCAAAACATTGAAACTTTCAACAAACTTCGAGACTTTGACATTCTTCAACTTTGAAGTAAATCTCTTTCTTTGTCTTTCCAAACATCTTCAATCTCCTCCTTTACAACAATCGTCTCTTCAAATTTCAACCTGACTTTGAAAATCATCTAATCTTGAACACTGATTTATCTCCCCAATTTTTATGTAAACTTTTCATCTGAACTTGAACTTTGAATTATCTCCCCCTTTTTAATGATTTGTAAGAATCAAAATCATTAAAACTCTTCAAGTTTAAATTTGTCTGTTGAACATCTCCCCCAAATGAACAAATAAGCACAGTCTTCATAATCTCTCCTTTTGATTCATCTGATCTAAATGAGCCGTCAATTCATAAATGAATTCGTCTGAATCTTTTCAAATTTAGACAAAGTATAAGTTGTAACCCTGAATCAACATATGAAACAGTTAGGAATGTCTGTCAGTAGCACAAAGCCACTGTGTACAACGAATGTACAATTTAAGGAGGTGGTTTGATGTTGACTCCCCAGGACTTCCATTCAATCATTGAAAAATACAAGGTATTTTCTATGAATGTTCTAATAGAAAAACACATTTTCTGTATGCTCGTGCTTGTGTTATGAAAGAATTAAGCACAATGATTGTGTTTCATAAAGCTCAAAGTATGTAAACCACTGAGACAACAATGGTATACACAGACTCAATGTGCATGATAAAGGGTCGAAGGTGGGGCATTTTTCCTTCTATTTCAATATCAGTATCTTCCAAATGAAGAACCAATAGATTATGTGTTGCTTCCCCAGAAAATGTAAAACATTCTCTTTTTGAGAAAAGAATGAGTAGCTTGGTGGGATTATATGCAAGAGATGGCATGAGCTCACTACCTTTTTCAATGATGGTCACCAAAGAATGTGAACCAATCAGTAATGTGGCTGCCCGACTCAGAAAGAAGTTTGGTGCAGATTCTAATATTCTTTTACTCTGTTCTCACACCCTCTTTCTTTTAAACATTTAAGCTCACATCTAACCAATCTCTCATTTTCATTTTACCTCTTCACACACCAACACTTAATCTTTTGAACCCCTCTCCCCTCAATCACTCAGGGAATACTTCCAGGGTAGGAAACACTGGTTATCGTGAATCCATGGAAGTTCTTTTAAGCACTCACACTGAATCCCATGTATTTATCCTACAAGCATGCATATCTCAATGATGTTCTTGATATGAAAGCATAAGAAATCATTTGTCAGTATGTGTATGCTCATTAAGAATCAGAATGAAATTTGAGCATGTTAAAGCATTTAAGATTTCTCAAAACATTATATGAATGAATAATCAATAAAGAATAGAAACGTTTTGAGAATCTGACAATGATTAAGATCAGATCAAAATTCATGAAGAATAGTATTTTCGGGAAATCAAAGACGAATGTTGTTTATATGAACAATATATAAACATATTATCAATAAAAGCACATGTATAAAAGAAATGACGTTTGATTCAAACAACAGTGAATAGCAAACGGGAGTATTACCATAGAAAGATTTATCATTTGATACATGGTAATAACAAAATTCAAGAAAAATGTACTGAACCGTTGTGTATAAGAATACGTGACAAAGTATAAAGACAAGATAATATACAAGTATTTATCTTTTGGAACAGACGGTCAGATGAGCATTTAAGTATCCAAAAAATCATTTAAAAACACACTTCACAATTCATGAAAATCTTTGAAGAATAGGAAGTGGTTTGAACATTTAAGAAAACAATTTTTCACGAGTGAAAGTTGTTTTTCTTTCAACAAGTGATGAAGTTTAAGATAAAGAAAAATATACCTGTAAGCTCACTTAGACAAAAACCTCAGATATCCTCCCCTTCGATACCTGTAAGCTCACTTAATCAGAAAAATATGAAATTGATAGTATAAAACAATTATATCTCCTCCCCCTAAAAGATTTAGTAGTTAATTTATCTAACTCCCCCTCAAATTAAAAACTTCTAGAAAAGATTTTATCTAATTAGCATCCTTCAGAAGAAAACATTTGAGTACGGGTTTTGAACATAAGTATTCAAAAACCATGATTACTTATTCTCCAGTGAGAATAGTAATGATCAGTGTTACCAATAAAGCACGGGTTCTGATCTGATATAACCAGAAGCCAATGTCACACAAATGATAACTTGCAAAAGAAAAGATTTTGGTAATCATTTAAAAATGATTCCACCTTTGTCAGTAAAGATGAATAATACACTTTTCATGATTTCCAAGACATAAACCATTAAAGTACAAAAGAAGATATACTCCCCCTTGAATCATGTAGAGGCATTTAACATACCGAGTTTGCTGACCAAAAAGGTAAACATTTTTTCATCCAACGGCTTGGTGAAAAGATCAACCAACTGGTAGTCACTTTGCACAAAATGCATCTCTATATCACCTTTCTCCACATAATCCTTAATGAAGTGGTATCTCACATCAATATGTTTTGTCTTGAAGTGTTGCACTGGATTAGCCGTTATAGCTATCGCGTTCTTTGAATCACAATAAATAGGAACTCGTTGGTAGGAGTATCCAAAATCCTTTAATTGTGTCCGCATCCACAGGACTTGTGAACAGCAGCTCGCAGCAGCTACATATTTTGCCTTGGCGGTAGAAGTGGATACACAATTATGTTTCTCTGACGTCCAACTTACCAACTTGTCACCTAAAAATTGACACGATCCAGAGGTGCTCTTTCTATCCAGCTTACACCCTGCATGATCAGCATTAGTGTATGTAGTTAAATCAAAACTCGAACCCTTAGGATACCAAAAGCCTAACTCTAGAGTGCCTTTGAGGAACCTAAGTATTCGTTTCACAACGACTAGGTGTGATTCCTTCGGGTTAGCTTGATACCTAGCACAGAAACATGTGGCAAACATAATATCCGGTCTACTTGCTGTTAAGTACAGTAATGAACCAATATTGCTACGGTACGTCTTTTGATCTACTGATTTACCAGATAAATCAGCATCTAATAGTGTACCCGTTGCCATTGGTGTTTTCATCACTGAACTTTCAGTCATGTTAAACTTTTTAAGAATATCTCGAATGTATTTAGATTGATTAATGAAAATTCCATCGGGTAACTGTTTCACTTGAAGACCAAGAAAGAAAGTCAGTTCGCCCATCATGGACATTTCAAATCGAGATTCCATGATTCTTGAATTTTTTTTACAAAATTTAGGATTTGTAGAACCGAAAATAATGTCATCCACATAGATCTGAATTAGGATCATATCCTTACCTTGTTTCTTCAGAAAGAGAGTAGTATCTATAGTACCTTTCTTGAATCCTGAAGCACGTAGAAATTGGGTTAGCGTTTCATACCAAGCTCTTGGTGCCTGATTGAGTCCATATAAAGCCTTGTCTAGTACATAGACATAGTACGGGTGTGTTGGATCAATGAAGCCTTTGGGTTGAGCAATGTAGACTTCTTCATGCAGAATCCCATTTAAGAAAGCAAATTTTACTTCCATCTGATAAACCGTAAAATTCTTGTGGGCTGCGTATGAAAGAAATATCTGAATAGCTTCAATCCTTGCAACAGGAGCAAACGTCTCATCATAGTCAATCCCCTCCTGTTGACAATACCCTTTGGTAACCAGGCGATCTTTGTTTCGAACCACAACTCCTGCTTCATCTCTCTTGTTTCTGAAGACCCACTTTGTTCCTATAACAGATTTTCCTTCTGGAAGTGGTATAAGTCGCCAGACCTTGTTCCGCTCAAATTGTAGAAGCTCATCTTGCATGGCTAATATCCAATCAGGATCGCACAAGGCTTCTGAAGCTTTCTTTGGCTCAAGGGAACTAAGGAAGCTCGAGTATAGACAAAAATTAGCAGATGCCGACCATGTTTTCACACCACTGTGGATATCACCGATTATATTGTGTAGGGGATGATCTCGTGTCCATCTAGTTGTACTTGGAATTGGATAAACAGTGATCTGTGTGTTTTCTTCATCATATACAGCAGGTAAGGTCAAATAAACCTCAGATGTACTCGGGACATCTTGTACGGTTTCTGAAGTAAATAATTCTGGAGCCAGTGAAGAAGTGCTCGGGACTTCTTTTCCAGAACTTGTATCTGCAGGAACAGATTCAGCATTAGTATCTTCAGAAAGAACAGGTGTAATTGTACCTGATGAGGTTGTTGTGACATTCTCAGAAGGTCCTGAAATATCTTCAGTGACGATTGGAACCTCTGAACTTGATGCGGATGTATTTGATTTGTCAAAATCTGCACAAATATCCATAAAAGCATCAATGAAAAGTAAGTCTAACTCAGATGTTATTTTAGATGAGTTAGAAGACTTAGTCTGTGACGAATCGGGTTCTATTTCGTCTTGAATAGAAGCCTTATGTTTTAGCTTGAGTTCTGAACTGCAGTGTTTAGAAGTCAATGTAGATGTTTCATCGAAATACACATTCATGCTCTCCATGATCGTCTTGGTTCTTCTATTGTAGATCCGATAGGCTTTAGATGTTAAAGAATAACCGATGAAATAGCCTTCGTCCGCCTTTTTGTCGAATTTACCAAGATTGTCTCGATCATTGAGAATATAACACCTGCAACCAAAAGTGCGAAGAAATTTAATATTCGGTTTTCTACGATTTATAAGATCATATGCTGTCTTTTTATGTCTATTAATGATAAGTGTACGATTTTGCGTGAAACAAGCAGTGGCTACGACTTCAGCCCACAAATACAATGGCAGACCAGAATAAGCTAACATCGTCCTTGCTGCTTCAACCAGAGTTCGATTTTTTCTTTCAACAACGCCGTTTTGTTGAAGTGTATAGGCAGCAGATAAATTATGTGAGATCCCGACTGAAACGAGATAATTCTGAAGAGTTGCATTCTTGAATTCTGCGCCATTGTCACTTCTCAAAGATATTACCGGCAATTGAAGTCGAACTTGGATTTTCTTGAGAAAAGCAATGATTAGCTCTGGTGCATCTGATTTGCTTCGCAGAAGATCCAGCCATGTATATATGGAGTACTCATCAATCATGACTAGGATGTATTTCTTTCCGTTGATCGATTGAGTCCTCATCGGGCCGCAAAGGTCCATATGTATAAGTTCAAGCGGTGTTGAGCAGGAGAATTCTGTCTTTGCTTTATGAGAACTCTGTTTCATCTTTCTCATTTCACATGCGGGACAAAGAGAATTCTTCTCAAACCGTAATTCAGGTAGACCTTTGACAATGCCATGTCTCGCCAATTTATTTATCGCATCAAAGTTTTGATTAGACAGGCACCGATGCCAAATCCAACTTTTAGCTCTTGAAGCTTTGGCAATTAGACATACAGGTCTAGATGCAGAAAGTGTTGGAAAATACACTGTATAAAGATTTGCATTCCGCTCTGCTTTGAAAATCGCACAACCATCTTTATCTTCAATATAACAACAATCAGCAGTGAACCGAACTTTGAATTGACTATCGCAGAACTGACTTGTGCTGAAAATATTATGATCAAGTCCTTCCACGAATAGTACTCTTTTGATTGTGATGGTGCAATTCGTTAAAGATCTGTGTCCTCGAATGAATCCGGTAAGCTCAGAATTTGCAAAATTCACAGTTCCGGCAGGTTCCTCAACATAGTTGTGTAGAAGATGCTTAAATCCTGTCATATGGCACGAGCATCCTGAATCTATGTACCATAGATGTGAGGCCTGCAAAAAGAACAAATTACTTCTTCTTAGGTACCCATATCCAAATGGGTCCTTTCTGGTTAGCTTTTTGCAATTTATCTAAATCATCAACCTTTGCCTTGATACGCCATTCATAGTGAGGCTTAGGTATCCATTTCCATACCATTTTAACATTAAGCTCTTGAAACTTTTGAAATTTAGAGTGAAAATCATTCTTAGCACGAAAGACTTTGGCCTGTTGTGTTGAAGATTTTAAAACATGTTTAGCACGAGATGTTTTTCTAGCAACTTTAGTTTTAGGAGGAATGGTGTAAGCTGTAAATGAATTGTCATGACAGTGTTTGCAAATAAAGTTCTTACGAACAAATGTCAAAAGTTTTGATTTATCCATAGAAGTACAATCACACATACATCTTTGACATTTGCGAACGTTCGAATTTGTACATGACAAACTACCACTATCACTGACATTACATTTATTATCAACAACTTTATTTTCACCAACTATTTTCTCCACCCATTCTCCTTTAACTGTTTGCTTTTTCACATCTGAGACAGGAAATGAAATCTTGTCAGTTTTCTTTTTAGAAGATGATTTTATCTTTGAAGTATTAGAAGCTTCTCCTTTTTCAAAAATGTTAGGAGGATATTCAGGAGTACTTGTATAAACAACTGAAGTTTTAGAAGTAACAGTCTCAAACTCCGGGTTAGAATGAACATTCCAATTCTGAGACTCAAACATCTTTTTCTCTTTTAATTTTTGTTTAAACAAATCATCTTTCAATACATTTAACTCTTTAGAGAGTTCTTTGTTTTCTTCAAAAGATTTGTCAAGTTTGAATCTGAGATCATTGGTCTCATCTTCCACAACTCTTCAATCATCTTTTAAAGATCTGTGATTTGTTTCTCAAAATTTGATGTTTGATTCAGCTCAGAGTTTGATTCCAACTTCTCTATGATAGGTACAGGGTCTGAAGCATTCATCAAATCTGTAAAGATCTCCTCAGTCATATTCTTTGAAATATCAGTTTTTATGCTTTCATTCATGATGTTTTCACACTCATCAGTCTTATTTGCTTTTGGTAAATCAGAAATGACTGATTCAGATATTAGGATTGAATTCTCAACATCAATTTCTAAGTCCGACTCATCATATTGACATTGAGTTTCATGAATATTTGTCTCAACGTTGACTGATTCTGTTGGTGAACAAGTAGAAAACAGAGATTGAAATTCAACAAATTCAGGTTTTCTAGTTTTGTAACTCCTTTTCAATTCTTTATAAGAAAATCCAACAGATTTAAAACTTGAAACGAAATCAGTACAACTTGATGTATCATCCTCAACCACTTCTTTACCTTTAGAAGACATATTAGACATGAGAGTTTCACTTTTAAGAAAAGTATCATGAATGCTCGGGATTTTCTTAGGTGTTGAGCCCAGTTTATCAAAGTTATTTAAGTTTTCTGGTGCTCGTTTCAAAACATCATTTTCTTCAAAACCTAATCCCGTTTTAGCATTATAAAACTGGACATCTTGGAGTTTATTTGTTAAAAGATTTAGTGTCTATTCAGTCTGTCCCCTTTTCAGATTTAAATCCCCCAGTTGCTTAATTTTGCAATAAGCCTCGTTTCGTTCCTGAAAACATGCTTCAAATTTAATCTTAAAATCACATTTTTCAGCATTTAAATTAACAAGATCTCTTTCAAGCTCAGTTATTTTTTATTTTAAAACATCTTTATCCTTTTTCAAAACATATTTTTCAGATTCTTTCTCTTCAACGACAACTTTCAATAATGCATTTTCATCTCGAAAATTCATCATTGTTTGTCTTCCAGTACTAAGTTTGACTTTCAAACTTTCAAACTCTTTTTCCATAAAATTTATCTGAGCTAGTAAAGATTGAACAAGTTTAGAATTTGACTGAGTACTTACCTCGGAATCACACTCTGATTGGTCAGAAGATGATTCAGCTTCTTCATTGACTTTGGCCATCATGCATACCTGAGTGAAATGTGTTGTTTCATCATCAGAACTCTGGTAGAACCAGTTTTCCTCCTCGGCCATCAGTTCTTTGCCATCTTCTACCTTCTTGGCGATCAGTGATTTCTTAGTGTTAAGTCTAAATATTGTATCCAAGATTTAATGTGGAAAGTCAAAAATGTAAATGTCAATATTGTCAAAGTCTTGTAAAAGTCAAAGTATGTTTAGTTTCCTTAGTTGTTAAGTCTTGTATTAAATAGATGGTATAAATAGGTTTGCTTTGTAATCTTGTGGTAAGGATTGTAAGGAGCACGTCATTGTAAACATTCAGACTTGTGGTTAATATTCAAGATCTACTTTCTCTCTCTAGTTTCTCTATCTAGTTCTTGAGTAATTGCTTGATTGAATTGGGATTTTATGATTAACACTTAGCATAGTACTCTGAGTTCTTTGTACGCTTGAACTTGCATTCCTTGGAAAAATGACTAGGTTTCCCACAATTATAGAACCTTCCATACTTTGGCTCAGTTTCTACTTTCTTTTCTTCTCTCTTATCTTCTTTCTTCTCATCTCTTTTCTCATCCTTCTTTCCATACTTCTTCTCGAACCTCGGCTTGTACTTGTCTTTCTTGTACTCCTCATACTTTGGCTTCGAGAATCTTTTCTTTCCAAAACTTCTTTGAAATTGCTTTGTGATGAGAGCAAGATTATCAGCAAACCTCTGAATGTCTTCATCAGAATGTTCTTCAGCTTCAGAAGAGGAGTCATCAGAACTTGACTCTGTAATTTCTGTAAGAAGAGCTCTGGATTTTCTTTACTTGAATTTGTACTTGAATGAGGAATTGGGCTTAGAACTTGATCCTTTCTTCTTTTCAGATAATAAGGCTAAAGAATCTTTTACTCTCTTCTTCTCTTCACTGAGTTGCTTTACTTCATCCTCATGTTGAGATAAAGTAGTAAAGATATCATTCACATCTTGTTGAGCCATATCCTTCGTCATCTGAATGTTAATTGCATAACTTTTCCACTCAGGATTCAAGTTCTTAATGAACTTGTAGTTTATCTCTGAAACAGTCTTGTTCATTCAATTCCTTCTCAAGTCATTTAGGATAACATTGAAGCGAGTATAAGTATCCAGAAGAGTCTCTCCTTCCTTTTCATGAAAGCCTTCATAAGCGTTTATGCTCTAGTTCAACTTTGCTTGTATAGACTTCTCAGTACCCTGGAACTGCCTTTCCAATTCGTCCCACATGGCTTTCGCAGACTCCCTACTATCTACACGGTTGTAGATGTCATTTGGGATAGCCATGGTCAGATAGATCAGTGCCTCTTCATCAATTTGATGCAATTCTTTCTCTCGTTCACTGTAATATTCATAAGGCCTTGGGACATAACGAACTGGAATTTCAGGTGATGTCTCAGTTGCAGCCTGTCCAGGTACTGTGACTACTGGTTGTACTGGACCATCAATAATAGACTTCATGTAATCCCTGTTCTTATGATTTAAGAACTGGGTCATCCTCCGCTTCCACTGAGAATATTCTCCGATTGACAAGACAGGAGGCTTTGACTGTGATCCTATTGATAACAATTCTTTAGACATGATGAGAAGTTGTATTATACTGCACACAAGAAAGATATTATCTAGTAAAGATCTTTGAACCCAACAATTTGAGAAAACCTTGAAAAATATCCAGAAAATGAAATTTCTAAAAATTCCAAGTTCAGAATTCGCAAATAGGCTTAACACAAGAACAATTCGCAATTCAATATTAAAATAAGTTCAAGAAATTCACAACACACAATTCGCAAAATGCACTTCTGCGAATTCTGTCCTTAGACAAATTTTGAAAACTAATTATTTCCTTTTGAAAACTAATTATTTCCTGTTCAAATGACTCTTCTAGCTGAACAATTTTCTTTTCTAAAATCAGAGGTGGAACATAGATTTTGTGATCCATTGATTCCTCCTCAAGTTTAACGAGTTTTGAATCAAGTTTAGCTTGAGAATAATTTCGAAAATAGTCATTTGACAGAAAAGTGGGTTTAGCATTATTGTATGACGCATTTAGTGAGTCATACACAAAAGGAAGTTGCATCGTGATAGTATTTTTCCTTCTCAAAGTTTCCAGTTCCGAATCCTCATTATCAAGTGGCTTGGTCCATCAGATTTTGTACTTTGGGTAAGTCTTGTCCAATCCCAAAAATTCAAAAGCATATAAAGTGGGTACCTTAGACAATGCTCTTTTTAGATAACGAGGATTATCACAATCCGATTCCACATTTAGGATTAAAGTACTTGAACTCTTTGGGTATGTTCATGTGAATCGTTTGTTCAGTTTGACCACGTTTGTAAAGCATGAGTTCAAGATCTTTTAACTTGTCAGTCAACTTTTTGTTTTCATTTTTGACATAAATGCTTTTATTGACAATCTCAGTCCTCTCATTTTCAGACATGCAAAGCTTGTCAGTCAGTTCATCTACTTTGGTCTTTAACTCCTTAGATTCTTTTGAAAAACTCTCACACTCTTCCTTTAGATTTGAAATTATGCACATGTTTCCAGCGTTTTCTATGCGTTGCTTATCATTTGTGTAAAGTTGTGTTTTAACCCTAGCTTCTAAATGAGAAACGTTCTCTTTTAGCTCAAAATAAGTTGGATGAGACATTGTTGCCTGAAAAACTTGAAGTCCAGGGACTAAAATTGTCAATATATGAAAATTTCAAAATGCAAGGACCAAGAGTGACAACGAGTGAAACTTGAAAGTTTAGGGGTCAAAATTGACAAAAGATTGAAACTTTAAAGTTTAGGGGTCAAAAATGACAAACTTTGAAACCTTTGAATTACGGGGACTAAAAGTGACACAAACTTGAAACTTAAAACTACAAGGACTAAAATTGACAGAACATGAAACTTAAAAGTAGAAGGACCAAAAATGACATATATTGAAACAACAAACTAGAGGGACTAAAAGTGTAAAATTTGAAACTTCTAATGGACTTAACTGGACACTAATGGCAAAATGGACTAAAAATGAAATAAAACTAACCAAACTAACAAACTAACTGGACTAACGGAGAATTAACGGAAAAGTACTAAAATGTAAAACATCTAACTGCAACTTAACGAAATCACTATTCATCGTCTCCTTCGTTGAGACGAACCTGCAAAACTTCGAATCGGTTAGATTTATTCAATGCAAAACGATCGTTAAAGCTCCCTGATCACTCCTTGACAGATTAAAACTCAAACGATCAACCCACGATCACAAACGATCCAACCGAAAACTTTTCGAAAAACGATCGAAAAATTAAAAACTTGATATGGGTTAAAAAAATTCGACCAGAATCGAACGTTTATGTTCCCTTAAGCTCCCTCAACTGATTAGAACTCGAAATAATCTCTCAAACTCTCGAACGAAGCAACCGAAAATTTATCGAAAAAAGATCGACAACTCAAAAGGTCGACATGGGATGAAAATTTTCGATCAAAGATGTTCGTTTAAGCTTCGTAAACAACCTTTAACGGTTTAAAACTCGAAAAGCTTCGTCCACGAACACTACCGAATCAACCGAAAATAATTTTCAAAAACCGATTGAAAATTAGAAACTTGCTTCTTCACGTTCATCTTTCTCCTCTATTCCTTCGACTTCTTCTGATCAAATATATTCGACTATAACCCACCTTTTCTCTAGTCTTGCGATCGATCTCTCAACTTTGGTGCATAATTCTAATAAGCAATTGATAATGGCAATTTGCTATGTTGGGTCTGAATGAGCTAAGTATGGTTTATGTTGCTGATTAATGTTGCTAAGTGATTACTACTGCTAGGCTATCAAGATTACTACTGCTAGTAGAATTAATACTGCTTAAAGAATTAGTGCTGCTATTTGAATAGTTAGTACTGCTTGAAGAGTTAGTACTGCTAGTAGTTAGTACTGCTGAAGATTAATGCTGCTGAAGATGGTTAATACTTCTGACAGAGAATTAGTGTTGCTTATAAAGATAAAGATGTCTTGGAGATAAAGACAAGCTGGAGATAAGGCTGAAGATAATTATGGGATTGATATTGAAGATCAATTGTATTTTTTGATAATTATCTTGTATTAAGTCTTGTGTATATAGTATAGAAGTTTTTGATAGAAATTTTTAAGAATATAATTATTCATAAGTTTTTGTTTAGAGAGAGAATTAACCTCAAGGTTTACAACCCTAGTTCTAGAGAAGTAGAATTCGTCTTGGTGATCCTGTTCATCAAGATTGAGGTTTTGTGTGAAAGCTTGTAACTTTGAACATTCAATAAAGTTTACAAGTTGTGATTTAAACTTTACTGTTGCATTGATATTTGAATATTAAAGTGTTTTTCCGCAACTTCTTTAATATTGTTTCTGAGTTTCATTATTCTTGTTAAGAATCAGATCCTGACAAGTGGTATCAGAGCCTAGTATTCTCAGAAACCTTCATTCATCATGGACAACACAGTTGAATCAAATAGTACTCTTGTTTCAAAGGTTCCCATGTTTGACATGTGGAAAATTAGGATCAAGCAGTACATCCTCCTTACAGAATTTTCTATGTGGGACATTGTTGAGAATGGTCCCTCTGCTGAAGGTAAAATTGGTCAAGATGGAAGAAGACCACCTCCAAAAACTGATGCTGAGAAGAAAGTGAGACAATTGGAGATGAAAGCCTTAAGCACCCTGCTTTTGGCCATTCCTAATGAGTATCAACATCAGTTTCACCACTGCACTGATGCTCAGATTCTATGGAATGCTTTAGAGAAGAGATTTGTTGGCACCAAGAGCACTAAGAGGAATCAAAGGGATATTCTCAAGCAGCAATATGAGAATTTTACATCATTAAAGAATGAGTCTATGACTCAAACGTTTGATAGATTCAATAAGTTAATTGGTGAGTTGGCTACTGTTGGAGTCCAGATGGAACAAGATGATGTCAACCGAAAGTTTCTCAGATCTCTTGGAGATGAATGGACCATGTACACTGTTTCATTCAGACAGAATGATCAATTGGAAGAAAAGGAACTGGATGATCTGTACAATGATCTGAGAGTGTTTGAATCTGAGGTGGAAGCAAAGAAGAAGCCTACTGGATATGTTCATAATGCTGCACTCCTATCAGCATCAACTGATTCTACTACTAACCCTGAATCAGTTAATGCTGCTAATGGAGTAAATCAAGAAAAAGGCAATGAATCTGTTTTTGAAGCCTTTATTTCCATCCATAATAACTCCTCTTTAATCAATGATGACTTGGAACAGCTTCATCCTGATGATCTTGAAGAGATGGATATTAAATGGCAGATGGCCATGCTTTCTATGAGGGTGAAGAAGTTCATCAAGAGGACTGGGAGGAACAACTTCTCCCAAAGAAGAGAAGATGGAGCAGGCTTTGATAAGTCAAAGGTGGAGTGCTACAAGTGTCATATGAAGGGATACTTTTCCAGGGATTGCAGAAGTGGAGTGTCTCAAAACAATCACTAACAAGCTCAGACTGGAAGCTTCAACCAGAACAGAAACTCTGCGCAAACTCTTGTTTCTCAACAAGGAATGGGGTTTGACTGGAGTGATCAAGCAGAAGAGGCAATTCAAAATCAAGCTCTCATGGCAGAGGTATCTGATCTTCCTACTGAGGTACTCTCTAATCTCTGTTCTCAAACTTGTATAGACACTGTTAAAAGGTACAAGGATAACAACCAGAGTATGACTGATGACCTTAAGAGGTTAGAAAAGGATAGAAAAGACTATGTGAAAATTGTTGAGAGGTTTGAGGAACAAATTAAAGGGTTCCAAGCCAATGAACTTCAACACACATATGATACAAATTACTGGAAGTGGGAGAAAAATGATCTAGAAATCCAACTGACAAAGTCTAGGGAGGAGAATGAAAAGTTGAGAGGAGAGCTAGCCAAGGTTAAGCTAGATGTGGAAAAGTTTTCATATGCCTCTAAAGCCATGGATTCAATTCAGACAGTGACTTGGGTGGTGCTAATATGGATAGAAAGTCTACTTCAGGAGGCTGTCCGCTTTTGGGTGCAAGACTAGTTTCTTGGCAGTGTAAGAAGCAAACCACAGTGTCCTTATCCACAACAGAAGCTGAGTACATTGCTGCTGCAGGTTGCTGCTCTCAGGTTCTATGGATTCAGAATCAAATGTTGGACTATGGGGTAACCTTTCTTCACACTCCAATCCTAATTGACAATAGCAGTGCTATTATCATTGTTAACAATCCAGTCAAGCACTCCAAAACAAAGCACATTGAAATCAGGTATCACTTTATTAGAGACTGCAATGAAAAGAAACTTATTCAAGTTGCTAAAGTTCATACTGATAACCAGTTTGCTGATCTATTCACTAAAGCTTTTGATGTGGATAGATTCACTTTCTTGGTCACAAGTGTGGGCATGATCAACTCTGAATGAGCTCATGTTTAAAAAGTGCTTGTATACCTGTTTTTTTTTGTTTATTCTTTTTGGTGCTACTAATCATCTTTCTCAGGAAGTTTATTGTCTTGCTCGGACTAACACAAGCTTCAACAGTGTAAGTATAGTTAATACTGCTAGTTAGTTAATACTGCTAGTTAGTTAATACTGCTAGTTAGTTAATACTGCTAGTTGGTTACTACTGCTCTCAGTTAATACTGCGAGTGGGTTAGTACTGCTTTAACTGAAATTAGGGTTAATACTGCTTCTTTTTTGAATTCTATAAATACCCTCTTTGCCCGCCAAAAAGCTCACAACGACTCTTTGAATATTGTTCGTCTTCTCTCTAACTCTTTTCTCTCAAGCAACCAGAGTGTTTCAGTTAAGAATCCTCAAGTCAGATGGCAGTCCCATTGGCATAGAAACTCAGTTTGAGGGGGAGCTGAATACTGAAAAAGAAGTAGAAACAGAGAAAACTACAGCAGAAACATCTTTGTCCAGAGAGGAAATAGAGATTGCAGAAAGCTTGGTCAAAGCTAAGAATGACACTCCCAAAGCCACTCAAAAGGCTAAGGGAGTAATAATCAAAGAAGGAGGTTTAGAAAAAGAAAGCAAAAGAGGTCAGCATGGAGGATGCAAAGAAGAAGGGAAAGGAGAAAATGGTTGAATCTGAGCAACCTTTAAAGAAAAAGAATCAGATAGAGTTAGATGAAGAAGTGGCCAAACAGCTTCAAGCAGAGTTGGCAAAGGAAGAAGAAATACAATCTGCCAAAGACAGAGAGCTTGCTCTGAATATGGCTAAAAAGCTCAATGAAGAATATCAAAAGAGTTTGAAGGATGCAGCTGCTGCCAAGATAGTTACAAAGAAGGTTTCAAGGCAAAGGATGGCATTAAAGCAAAGAAAGAGACAACCCTCAAAGACCTTCCTGGCCAATCAAGAAAGGAGGAAGATGATAAATTTCCTGAAAGGAGCTCTTGGAGTTCCTGAAGGAATGTTTACCAACATGGCCCATGGTAGGATAGGGGAGTTGTATAAAAAGGAGATGTCAAATCTGAAAGGGGATTCCACTCAAAGGGAAGAAGCTGAAAGGAGGATGAAAGAGAGGCATGATCTCAACATACAACAACCCTTCCCTGAAAGTGAAGAAGGCACTCCTATCAAGGAAAAGAAAGAAGAGACTTTGGCTCAGCAAATTGGAATCATCAAAAGAAAGAAATCCATTGCCACCAAGCCAATGGCAAAAAGGGCAAGGATTGAAGAAGAAAGAGCAGAAACAGAAGAAGAACCTAATGTTACACCTTCAGCAGAACCAGAGCAGACTCTAGAGCAGTCCAATCTGCAACAAAATGAGCAGTTTGCCTTGTATATGACTGTGACAGATAAAGATCTTGTACAAGCAGATCCCATTTCAGTCCAAGCCCCTGAAATCATCCACTGGGATATTCTAGAAGATCAAGGCAAAGAATATTTCAGAATCAAAATAATGGGTGATCACTTTGAAGTTTACTCTACTTGGGGGAAGATAGTCAGATGTTGTTCCAGGTCAGACTTGGAAGAAATGTTTAAAGTGGGAATGAATCTGTATGGGGATGTGCTGAAGACTCCAGGGATGAACATCAAGAAACTAGCAATGGGGTATTTATGCATGATGTTTAGTCCAGATCTTGTAAACATGTCATCAAAGGTGTATTCAAGACTGTGGACAACTGGATGCTCATAGAAAGGTGTGGGGTGTATATCTTGACAATAGATAAAAGTTTTCATGAATATTATCTGGTGGATAAGATATATGATCACAGCCTAGCCAAGCTACATGGGATGCTGAAAGCCAAACTAATATGTTCTCAAGGCTCAGAAATGGCAAGGATTGTGGTTAGCAGGATAATCAATCAAAGTCTGGGACTAGATCCAAACTTGGGCAACTGAGATGAAGTGGTGAAAGCATCTTGAAGACCATATCATGAAGAACTTAACTTCTTCTTCTGAAAAATTAAGTTAGGGGGAGATTTTTGGGTCTGAATGAGCTAAGTATGGTTTATGCTGCTGATTAATGTTGCTAAGTGATTACTACTGCTAGGCTATCAAGATTACTACTTCTAGTAGAATTAATATTGCTTAAAGAATTAGTGCTGCTATTTGAATAGTTAGTACTGCTTGAAGAGTTAGTACTGCTAGTAGTTAGTACTGCTGAAGATTAATGCTGCTGAAGATGGTTAATACTTCTGATAGAGAATTAGTGCTGCTTATAAAGATAAAGATGCCTTGGAGATAAAGACAAGCTGGAGATAAGGCTGAAGATAATTATGGGATTGATATTGAAGATCAATTGTATTTTTTGATAATTATCTTGTATTCAGTCTTGTATATATAGTATAGAAGTTTTTGATAGAAATTTTTAAGAATATAATTATTCATAAGTTTTTGTTTAGAGAGAGAATTAACCTCAAGGTTTACAACCCTAGTTCTAGAGAAGTAGAATTCGTCTTAGTGAGCCTGTTCATCAAGATTGAGGTTTTGTGTGAAAGCTTGTAACTTTGATCATTCAATAAAGTTTACAAGTTGTGATTTATACTTTACTGTTGCATTGATATTTGAATATTAAAGTGTTTTTCCGCAACTTCTTTAATATTGTTTCTGAGTTTCATTATTCTTGTTAAGAATCAGATCCTGACATGCTAGATGAAGACGAAGATGATTATGGTTATTCACATAATGGAAATTGGTTACGGTGCAAGCACATAATCCCAAATTCCAATTGATATTTGATAACTCCAATTTAACAAATAATCCCAATTTATCGGGAACAAATTTCTCAATTGCCCGGGAGAATCCAAGAGAAAATGTGTCTGGGAAAAGGAGCTCACTCCCGGGATTAGCGCTGGCGGAATTTGGTAAAATAACCTGGGAAACTAAACTCGGTACCTGTTATTAAAACCAGTACATGTTTGGGCAAAGGCTATCCGGGAACCGGGACTGGAATCCGAAACCCGGTGGAAGCGCTTGTACCAGGAACTTCAGAAACCCAAGAGTTAAAACCGGGAAACCGGTATTGACTGGATGATGTAAAAACCGGTACTACTGGGACTGTAACAACTCGGATTGGGTGAACAGCCGGGTTTTACGAACAACAATGAAGAGCACGGTGATAAAAAAACCCCAGATTTCAACTAAAATACTTTTCTAAATAGAAATTTCTTGACTGTTTAGCTTCAAAAACACAAACCCAAGATTGATGTTGCCAAAAAACACTTAAAACAAAAACCTAGCCTTTGAATTTGAAGAACAGAGAGGTGTCGTATAAACCTAAAGTCGACAAGCAGAAATCGATAAAAAGATGGATTTTAGACAAACCTTTTGATCGTGTCGAATGAAAATTGATTCGATTCTGCTCTGATACCAATTGTGGATCCCAGAACAGTGCAATAAATAGTAATAATCAGAAATTAACAGTAAAGAATTAGATTGAATCACAAAACCTGGTCATATGACTAGATTGATCGATAAAGGGTTTAAAGTTTAAAGAGAGTTTTTCTTGAAGCGTATACAAACCTATTATGACCATTCAACCTAAAATTAGGTTAAACTATTCTACATATACCTAGGCCTTAACACGAAGGCCCAAGGCCCAATAACAAACCAAACCTAAGCCCAAATACAAGATTTAAAGGCTTTTACAACGACTATAAAATAAAACAATTAAACTCTATAAATGCATTATACAACTTTCAACGCACTAGGAATTTCAGTCCTAATAGATATGATGACACGTGTAAGCTTTACAAACTGAATCAGTTTTCCTTGGAAACCATATCGGCGGTTTTGGCAACTATGGAGGCGCACGTGGTTATGACATTGTGTGTCAGGACAGTTGTCCATGGCAGACGTCACCCATCCGATGGAAGGTACGAACCATCCTGGAGAGGTGTCACACATTATAGTTATGGCAAATATTTTGGGAATCATATAAATACGGATTCCCTTTGAAATCGTTTCCTTTTTACGCACAAGATTTCCTGCAACTCAGAGTAAATCCTTGCCAAATCGACAACTTATGAAATCTTTTCCCTGCTAGAGAAACTTTCCATCCGTCGATCCTTCCATCTTTATAAGGTACGAACTTGTTCTGGTTTTTCATGCCCCCTCTTAAGCACACTGCCAAAAAGTCCATAAAACATCAAGATCTTAGAAATCTTTACATTGCTTCTGTCTCCTTACCAGACTATAGAAAGATGATAGACCTTGCTTGTGTTATAGAAGAGGATGTGGACCTTGATGCCTCCATACTCATATCCGAGATTCTTTCAGATATAGAGCTTTTATACTCGGGCGAGTTATTCCAGAATGAGTACCCCCTTCAAGATTGGTCTTGTGTGGCCTTTCATAACCTTGGCGAGGGAATTCTTGAATGCTTTCAACCTATCTCTATGGAAGTTGATTCCCCAACTCTGGAGGATTGTCAGTGTCATTGCGAGACTGGCGAATGTGTGGGAATCGCCGTTTTCTATCCATGAACTCCCAGGGGTTTATTCCGTTAAGCCCAAAAGCAACCATCGGTACAACCTTTACCCCAAGGCGAGGGGTTAAAGGATCCTTGTTCTAGGGACTTCCGTCAATGATCGGAGTGGAAGTCCCACTACGTATTTGAACGAGTCTCGTCGCTGAAGGACGAGGATCAATGGCTGGCAACTAGCTGGAATACCAACTATAAGCGTCATGTTTTTGTTTTTGTTTTTATTTTGGTCGTAGGAATTATCTATGACAACTAATATTTTCTTTTGTCTTGTGATCGCATAAATTGATTTCTCTCGAGTTTCGACTTTAAAGGACACTCAAGCCAAACTCGACAAGTTCCTTAGTCTTTCCAGCCGATAATTTGGTCAAACGACCAAGACTCGGTCATTGGTGGACGAAGATGAGGGAGAAGAGGATGAAGAAGAGACGATAGAGGATATGACGAGTAAGTTTTTTGTTTGTCATGGACATTTTTGGTCGACGATAATTTACTTCGTCACTTAATACTTTCTTCCTTTACTGTCTTACAGGGTAAACTTTCAAGAGACACCAAAAAACTAAATATGGAGGCGGTTGGGATGGAACCGTCTTCGAAGATCAGCGACCAACCTAAGGTTGATACGGAGAATATGAAGTCAGACACCAACTCCTTTTGGTGCGACGCCTTCTAATATGAAGGGGGCTTCACAGGCGCAAACTTCCGCCTTCTCTGAGAAGAGGAAAGAGGCTAAGGAGGGACCCCAAAAAATATCAATGATATTCAGGGTCCATATCGACTTCATGCAGGGGGAAGAGATCAGTCTTGCCATGTTGCCTACATGAACTCTTTTCTGCTCCCTAGGAATAGAGAGAGGTTCGACGACGACCCTATCAAAGAGGTGGATATGCATACGGTTGGGCTCTCCATCATGGTAAGTCTTCTTACGAATTTTTCTTTTTTATATTTCCAAGTTGTTTTCACATATATTTTTTTCGTAAGCCTTCTAATCTGCTCTGGGATGCATCAGCGCATCGAGATAGTGCGGTAACTGTCTGTGGTCTCTGTTAAAATAATGGAGAAAACTGAGGCGGCCAAGCTTGTTATGAAAGTGAACTTAGGCGACGCTCTTTCCAAGATGGAGGAAGAGGGTCGTGCCAAAGAAGAGCTTCTTGGTCACCTGAGGGAGGCCCTATCAAGGCTATCTGTGTCTGAGCCATATGGGAAGGCAACTAAGATTGCCCTGGCCGAGAATGAAAAATAGGTTGGGGCTCTTAAGTCGGCCTTGGTGATGGGAAGGAGATCGTCGATTTGAAAGAAGAGTTGGAGGCTTTAGAGGCCTTCACTTGACTAAAAACGTGGGTGTCCATCATGCGCCAGTCCCTGGCGGGGAAAAACCCACTCAAGGATGCCAAAGGAGAACTCGACTATTTCTTGAAAAACAGTGGTTCAGAAGATGACCTCAAGTACGACAATGAAGGAGAGGAGGTAGCCAAGGATATCCCTGAACTTATCCCCGTTAGGGAGGAAGCAGCAGAGAAGGCATCCGAGGACGTTCGTCCCCCTCCTAGTCTTAGAAAAATATTTTTCCTTTGGTTTGTTTTTTTCCTTGGGCGACCGTTGGTTGTCGTGCAATCACTTGTAATTTTTTGGACAAATTTTAAGACAAGTGTTTATTGGCTTATAACTATAGCCCATATTTTAGCCGATAACAAGCGTTCTAACGCGTATTGTAGTCTTAATAACTTAGAAAAATTCCAGCCTCATCGGGCAAACCACAAGTAGTTATCTATCATTATTATGATCGTGCGATAAATCCTTTAGGACGAGGACATTCTTAACCTAAGTTTCATAAGTTCGTGCATTCTGTTGTTTCGCTATGGTGATCGTGTAAAAAAGTAATCGAGGATATTTTTAAGTTTCATGCGTAAAAGTGCATAATAAGTTCATATGTCATAGCATTTTGGATCGAGTATATCATCGATCATCTATTAAGCCACGCGTGGAGATCATGCATATCTGCAGAGAAAGCTGT
Organism: Arctium minus; assembly: GCA_954870635.1. Lineage (NCBI taxonomy): Eukaryota > Viridiplantae > Streptophyta > Magnoliopsida > Asterales > Asteraceae > Arctium > Arctium minus. The sequence goes on along the minus strand of OX941091.1, from coordinate 70,592,018 downwards.
TAGGGCTGATCATTGGCTTAGCCAATGTCCCTCAGATGCTTAAGATAGTAACGATGTCGAAGATAAAGCATAATAAAAGACTTTATGTTAGAGCATAAATATGTTGGATACAAGATCACATAAATCTGAAGACTGAAAGTCAAAGCTGTAGTCAACTCTCAACATCAAAGTCAAAGTCCAGTGTAATAAAAGTCAAAGTCAACATTGTATTTTTGTTTTTCTTATTGTGTGCGTATTCTGTAGTGTGCGTGTACAGTGTTTAGCGTGTTTGTGTGTGTTGTATATATATAGGTGTTGTGCGTGTAATCTTGTAACAAGAGAGAAGTAACAACAACAACAGAGTTAGCATTGTGAGAGTTTTCTGAGTTAGAGAGAGAAAGCATTGTGAGCTTATTTGTAATTGAGATTTGTGATTAATCAAAGTGGGATTTAATGGAATTAATTTTCATCTTGTGATCGCATTGTTATCTGGGAATAACAATTGGTATCAGAGCAAACAAAATTCAGAAAACATGGATTGAATTTCAAGATTTGGATCGACTTTTCAAGAACACACAAGTCAAACTGTTCAGATTCGATTTTATTGCTATAGTGATGTTTTTGATCTGATGTTTGTGTCTTAGTACTCGATTATATGTCTAGAACAATTTTATTTTGAATAGTATTGTCAAATTTACACTAGATCGAACTGAATTTTTGAAATTTTCTTGAGTTTTGATCGAACCATTTCATCGTATTGTAATAGAATCAAAATCTTTTGTTTTGTGTTTGTATTTGTAATTCATTACTTGTAATCAGTTCTATACTTGAAATCGAGAAGATCTACAAAGTTTCAAGAGAATTGGTGAAAGATTGAATTGAAATCTGTGAAGAAAATCGAGTTTTGGACTGTACAAGGCAAGAACTCGCTAGATCTGGAGTTCTCGCTAGTGAAGAACACGCAAGGTAAAGTACTCGCAAAGGTCTACAAAATCATGTCTGAAGTGAAGAACTCGCAAGGCGTTATTTGCGAGAAGTAGAAACTCGCACAACCTTACTTGCGAATTTACACTGTTCATTCAAAGTGTCGTGCGCGAAGTGTTTCTGCGAGAAGTGTGTACCGTGCGCGTTTATATTTTGCGCGAAGTATCCTTGCTCAATATTTTTTTCTAAGTCTAAAACTCTCAAGACCTGTTCTTGCGCGTTTACATTTAGCGAGAAGTCGTTTTTGAAAATTTTCTAAGTCTCGTTCTCGCAAGGTTTATTGCGCGAAGTTCCAAAACTCGCACATAGTGGTGTGCGAGAACTAGAAACTCGCATAAGCTTTCTGCGCGAACTTTGGTTCACGCAAGCCTTGTTGTGCGCGAAGCTGAAACTCGAACAACTCTTTGTGCGAGAAGTGCAGTTCACGCATCCTTTGGTGTGCGCGTTTCTTAAACTCGCACATAGTCTTTTGCGCGTTTTGTTTGATTTCTTTCGTATGCGCGTTTCATACTTAGTAAAATTTTCTGATTTTATCTGAAATTTAACCGAGTTTGATTTTTGTAGATCAAGTGTGTTTTTCTGAATTTTGACGATCAGCAAGCAGTGTAGATTCAAGATGACTTCCAAAGATGCTCTTTCCATCGGTACGGACGTAAAGCCTCCTGTTCTATTCAAGGCTGAATACGAACAGTGGAAGGATCGATTTCTTGATTTTATTGATCGACATGCGAATGGAGAAAACATTCTGCTATCAATTAATGTAGGTCCCATGATACCTCCTACTGTCCAAATACCAAATGATGAATCCTCAGACAGTGAGGATGGAGACAAGGACAGAGTGAGAAAGATGAAAATTGTTCCAAAGGACTTTGCTCAATATTCTGAGGAGCATAAAAGCCGTTTCAAAGCCGACAAACAAGCAAGATCTCTTCTACTCCAGAGTATCCTGAATGAGATATACATCAAGATAGACAGCTATAAAGCGAATGCAAGGAAAATGTGGGATCAACTACAAAAGATGATGATGGGCTCAAAGGTGGGAAATCAAATGAAGGTGGCCAACTGTATAAATAGCTATGAAGAGTTTAAGGCCAAAGAAAGTGAAAGTCTGGAGGAAACTTATGAGCGATTCGTGCTTCTTCTAAATGAACTCTCAAAGAACAAAGTGAAGAAGAATCAGATAGAAAAAAATGTTAAATTTCTCAGCGTCCTACAACCGTAATGGAAAAAGCACACCCGTCGGATGAAGCAAATGAAGGACTTGAGCGACATACCTCTTCATGAAGTTTATGAGACACTACGTCAGAACGAGGAGGACGTTGATGAGAAAAGAGTTGAGAAGAAGAAAACTGAGAAAGTTTCTGACCCCATAGCCCTGGTAGCTAGAGAAAAGGAGAAAGAGAAGAAAAAGAAGAAGAAAATAGTGATTCCCAGTTCTGATTCTGCTTTGGATGGTGACGATGGCAAAAACCTCAAGCAAGCTATGCTTCTTTTGACACGAGCATTCCAGAAGAAATTCTACAAGAAACCGGGTTCGAATTCACAGAGATATTCTTCGTCTGGTTCAAAGAATCATGAACATCGGGAAAGAGTTGAAGGTAAAAGATATGAGGAGAACCGGTATGTGGAAACAAAGCCGGATGAGAAGAAGAAGTTTGTGAATGACTATACTAGTGCTGAAAAGAAGAATGATGATCTGATCAAATGCTACAACTGTGGCAAGGTTGGTCATTATGCCAAGGATTGTCGGAAGCCAAAGGTTAGAAATTCAGAGTATTACAAGAATAAAATGTTATTGGCCAAGCAACAAGAAGCTGGTAAGGCATTAATGGCTGAAGACGAATTTTGGTTAGATCATTCTGATGAGGAGGAAAGAGAAGAATCAGCTCACATGTGTTTGACGGGCAACACTGTGAAGTATGATGATTCTGATGAAGAAACAACTGATGAGGTATTTAATCTTTCTAAATCTGATTTTATGGTTAAAATGGATGCTATGATGGTCGAACTTCAAGATCTTCAAAATAAACTGAAAAAGGAAAAGAGAAAAGTTGCAGAGAAAAATCAAAAGATCTTTGACCTTAACAAAGAAGTTATTGGAAACAAAGATCTGATTGATTCTTTACGCAAATCTGTTTCTGATTTTAAAAATGAAAAAGATTGTTTTGAAAGTAAGATTTCTGATTTTGAATCTAAAATTTCTAAGTCTGATTCAGAAAAGCAAGAAAGTGTTCTAAAAGTGTTTAACTTGCAGGTTGAGAACAAGACTTTAGAGAAAAAGGTAAATGGTTTGGAAGAAAAATTGTATGCTAGAGGCCAAACAGATCAAACCATTTCCTTAAACACACCTAATGAGGAAGTTGATGTTAGAGAGAAGTTGGGTCTCGGTTACGAAAACCCACACTATCTAAAGAAAGCTATCAGAAAACAACCAGCTTTGTATAATTTTGATTTTCTTTTTGTGGCTGGTAAATATCCTCATTTGAAACCCAAATTTGTTATCAAATCATCTGATGAGGTAGAGACTAAAGAGGATGAGAAAAGAAAGAACTTAAAGAAAATGCAACTACCATTCTGCTATCAAAAGCTGAATGATAGTTATAATTCAGATCAGCCAAAATGTCTTTCCAATGATTATTTTGAAAGCTATTCAACAAAAGAGTTGGAGGCAAACCCTATAAAAGCTAAAATCTATGTACCTACACTCATTTTAGAAACCAAAATAATTGAGCTTGAAAATATTTTATCTGATGAAAGAATATTGGCTGACATTGAATAAAATGTATTTTCTACTATTTTTAAGAACACAGTTTTAAATGTTGAATCTAAAAAGTGTTCTAAATCCTCTAAACCATCTCACACCTCTGAAGTTGATATTGATGACTTATTTGTGTCTGTAAATGATTTTTTAAATTCTGATGAAGGGTGTGTAAATGAGATTGATATGTTTGACTTCAATGCTCCACTTCCATATCATTCTACTTTTCTCATTAATGGTCAAATTTTACCAAGTGTGCATGAAGTTGGTGAATCATCAACTAAGGTTAGTGACACAGTTTCTGTAAATACTGATTACTATGCAAAAGGTAAGAAGCAAAATAAACGACACTCATAGAAACAGAACAACACTAGTAAGCTAAAGAAAAAAAAATTCAGAAATCTGATTTTCCTAACAGATCTAAATCTAATGTTTCAGTGAAAAAGAACAGATCTGAAGATCGAAAGGAATCGCGACCAAAAAGGAAGATCGATGAGAGTTCTGAATCATCTCCTGATATGGATTGTAATAGATATACTAGTAGTTTTTCTTATGTAGTTGGTAGTGTTGCTTCTAATAAACAAAACCTTGTAATTCCTTACAAGCGATATTCAATAAAGCAATTACTCCGATTATCTCATTCTACTACTAAGTCATCTAATTATAGACGGAATGATTTTAGTTCTCACGGATTTTCTGATAATTGGGTTGGTACTTATCATGTTGGTTCATATAATTCATATGTTTCAAACGTTTTTCAAAAGTTCAGAGGATCCATCTTTAAATGGATACCAAAATCTTGCGCTAAACTGAAAGGACCCGTTTTTAAATGGGTACCTAAATCTGTTATTCCCTGATTTCTCTTATGCAGACCCGTCATATGTGGTACTTGGATAGCGGGTGTTCCAAGCATATGACTGGGCAGAAAGCTTTATTGTCTAATTATACAGAGAAATTCAGCGGGAATGTAAGATTTGGCAATGATCAATTTTCACCGATTCTTGGATATGGTGACGTGATACAAGAGAATGTAACGATAATGAAGGTGAGCTATGTGGAAGGTTTAGGGCACAACCTATTCAGTATTGGCCAGTTCTGCGACAAAGGACTAGAGGTAAATTTCAAATCTAAGAGTTGCTCGGTGCGTACTGAAGATGGCAAAGAACTCTTGGTCGGCACTCGAAAGTCCAACCTCTACACAATCAATATTTCAAAGGTCCAGACTGACAATCAGGTTTGCTTACTGACAAAAGCCTCGATCCAGCAAAGTTGGCTTTGGCACCGAAGGCTGTCGCACCTGAATTTTCGTTACATAAACAAATTGGTCAAAGGCAGATTGGTGAAAGGTCTTCCTGAGCTGAGATATGAAAAAGAACATCTGTGTGCATCATGTGAAAAGGGTAAAATGAAGAGGGCAGCTCACAAGCCGAAACCCGAACCGATTACAAGTTCTCCGCTTGAACTTTTGCATATGGATCTTTGTTGTCCTATGCGTACTCAAAGCACAGGAGGAAAGAAATATGTGTTGGTAATTGTGGATGATTATTCGTGTTACACATGGGTAAACTTTCTAAGGACAAAAGATGAGACGCCCGAAGTACTCATCAACTTTTTGAAGACTACCCAGGTGAACTTGCAGAAGACAGTTAAGTTTCTAAGGATGGATAATGGCACAGAGTTTAAGAACAAGACTGTAGAAGATTATCTCGAATCTGTCGGGATAACTCATCAATTATCTGCTGCTAGGACGCCCGAACGTAATGGAGTAGTAGAAAGGCGTAATCAAACGCTAGTCGAGGATACTCGTACTATGCTCAGCCAATCAGATCTACCTCTGTTTCTGTGGGCAGAGGTTGTCTCTACTGCCTGTTATACGTAGAATCGCTCAATTATTCACAAACGGTTTGGTAAAACTCTTTATGCGTTGATTAATAATCGTACACCTAATATCAAATATTTTCATGTCTTTGATGTAGGTGTTTTGTGCTTAATGACAGAGAGAACTTAAATAAGTTCGGACCGAAGGCTGAAGAAGGAATCTTCATTGGATACTCACAGACATCTGCTGCATATAGGATATATATGAAGAGCTCAAAGACTGTTATCGAAAGCGTCAACGTAACATTCGATGAGGAAGTGGCTTCTGAACAACACAGTTCAGAACCCGTACTTACCGGAGTATTAGCTTCTGGACAATTCAGTCTAGAACCTGTGGTTAAAGAGAATAATTCGGATAAAGTTTCAACTTCTACATCACATTTATCTGAATTAGATTTGTTGTTTGAATTTTTCTATGATGAGTTTCTAGGATCTAAACTTTCTAAATCTGTTGTGGTTGACAGGTCTAAAGATTCAACGACTAATCATCCAACCACTTCGGACGTATCTACTGAACTAGTTCCCCCGGTTCAGAAAGAAGCTCCAGTTCAAACAGTTACTCCTTCAGTTGAAGTTGCACCTAATCATGTTGAAACAGAAGTTAATACTTCAATTGGTTGCACTGTCATGGATCATCAACAGACTGGCCAAGTTGTCCCAACTGAAGCTTCTGTCCAAGAGACTTCAACTGCACCCCCAAATTATAGTGAACAAGAAGAAGCTGATAGTGGATTTTTAGATGAGAATTATGATCAATCTACATTGACTCCGCTCCCTCACGAACACAAGTGGACCAAAGAGCACCCGATAAGCCAGATAATTGGAGATATATCAAAACCGGTGCAAACTAGGTCTGCAACTTTGAACATGTGTATGCATGATTCCTTTCTGAGTAAGATAGAGCCGATTCGAGTATCAGAGGCTCTCGCCGACTCAGATTGGGTTACTGCTATGCAAGAGGAGCTAAATCAGTTTGAAGCCTTGAAAGTCTAGAGACTTATACCACGACCTGAAGGAAAATCTATTATTGGTACAAAATGGGTATTCAAAAACAAGAAATATGAAGATGGTATTGTAATTCGAAATAAAGCAAGACTTGTTGCCAAAGGCTACCGGCAAGAGGAAGGCATTGATTACGACGAGACTTATGCTCCAGTGGCACGTATAGAAGCAATCCGCATGTTTCTAGCGTACGCTGCTCACAAAAACTTCACTATCTATCAGATGGATGTGAAGACTGCCTTTCTGAATGGCATACTTAAGGAGGAAGTCTATGTCTCACAACCTGAAGGCTTTGTGAATCCAGATAAACCAGATCATGTATATATCCTGGATAAAGCACTTTATAGACTAAAACAAGCGCCTCGAGCCTGGTATGATGTTTTGTCAAAGTTTTTGGTCAAGTCTAGCTTTACAAAAGGTAAAATCGATACCACTTTGTTCATTAAAAAGGAAAAATCCGATATCATTCTTATTCAAATTTATGTGGATGATATAATATTTGGCTCTACAAATCCTAAATTTTGTAAGAATTTTTCAAACCTCATGGTGTCTAGATTTCAAATGAGTATGATGGGAGAGATGAACTTCTTTCTCGGATTACAAGTAAAACAATTTTCAACGGGGATTTTTATAAATCAAGCTAAGTACATTTTTGATATTTTTCGGAAATTCAAAATGGAAACTTGTAAACCTATTAGTACCCCGATGGCACCAGGAACTAAGATCGGCATGGATCCTTCGGGAAAATCTGTCGATGTTAGAACCTATAGAGGAATGATTGGTTCTTTAATGTATCTTACTTCAAGTAGGCCAGATATTATGTTCTCTACATATCTATGTGCAAGATATCAGGCCAATCCTAAAGAATCCCATATGTTTGCCGTAAAGCGCATATTTAGATATTTGAAGGGGACTGCAGATCTTGGTCTGTGGTATCCTAAAGATACTGGTTTTGAACTAACGGCTTACTCAGATGCAGATCATGCTGGATGTATGTTAGACAGGAAGAGCACATCGGGTCATATTCAATTTCTTGGAGACAAGCTTCTAATTTGGGCGTCAAAGAAACAACTTTGTGTTTCCACTTTGACTGCTGAAGCCGAGTATGTAGTTGCTGCCAGTTGCTGCTCTCAAGTATTGTGGATGAGGACATAGCTTCGAGACTATGGTTTCCAGTTCAACAAAATCCTGATTTATTGTGACTCAAAGAGCGCTATTGCAATATCTGCAAATCCTGTACAACATACAAAGACAAAACACATAGATGTTAGATATCATTTTATCAAAGACAATGTTGAAAAAGGTACAATAGAATTATTTTTTAAACATTGATTATCAGCTTGCTGATTTGTTTACCAAGCCTCTCGACGAAAAGAGATTTAATTTTCTTATCTCGAAACTTGGTATGCTAAATCTCAAGACATAATCTGTGATTACCTATTAAAGTTTTTCTTATTGTTATTTTTCTTCATTTCTTTATCTTTATTCTGAAAATATATCTCCACTTTAACGTGTGTTCATGTTTTCAGGGGGAGTTAGAGAAGATGTTTAGATGATCTATATCCATTTGAGGGGGAGTTAATCATTTTTGCATATGTTTGTCATTGATAAATTTTTCTGATGCATAAATGCAGGGGGAGTAAGACTAAAAGCAAGGAGTAAGAATTATGATTTCTGATTATTTCAGATCAGAACTCGTACATTTAATGTTTTACTGCTTTATGTCATTTTATTTTTCAATAAATGTTGTGAATAAAGTTGTTTTGACAAGACTTTTTGACTGATACAGATTGAGAGATACTTACACGATCATATCTTATATGACTTTAAGCTTGACTTCATGAGATTTAAGACAGAGCGGAAAGGTTTATTTCTATTCTTAATCTCATATATGGTTGAAAGAAGGACGACTTTCGATCATAGAAAACATTTCTTAAATGTTCAAACCACTTCCCGATTCTTAAAAAGATTCATGATTTGGAAGTGTGATTTTAAATGTTTTTGTGTTATTTGTGCTGAAATGTTTATAAACCGTGTGTTTTCAAAGATTAATACTTGTGTATTGTCTTTTCTATATACTTTCGAGTATTTACACACACTGGTTTAATATTTTGTTGAACATGTTCTTACCATGTCTCTAAATTGAAACAAATTTTCGATGGTAAGACACCCCGTTTGAATTCCAAAGAATTTTGAGCGTTGATTTCATTTCGAAATGTTCTTTCAAGAATGTCTATATTTTTGTTTCGTATAGACAATATCAATTTTTGTTGACCTAAGCCTTAATTGATAAATCATTTAATTCTGATCATTTCATACAATGTCAGATTTTCAAACAAGTTTATTGTATTTATTTCTTTCATTCGATATACTTGTTTTGAAAAGTCTTCAATGTTTAAAAATTCTCAAATCTTCATGATTACATTCATGAGCATATAGACATCTGACTTGTATATTTGTGCTTTAACTGATAAAGTTAAACCATTTTTGAGCAACATTATGCTTTTATAGGAAAATATGGGTTCATTGTGTAGGACTTACATGAAACTTCTATGGATTCACGTTAACCAGTGTTTCCTACCCAAGAAGTTAATCCTTAGTGATCGAGTGTGACGAGTCAAAAATAAATGAGTGTGGGTTGTGTGACGAGGTAAAATGTAAATGAGAGTTTGGTTAGAAGCGAGCTCAATGTTTAAAAAGAATGAGGGTGTGAGACCAGAGTAAAAGAATATATACTCTGCACCAACTTTTTCTGAGTCGGACAACCACATTACTAGTGTTTCACAATTCTTCCTGAACATTATTGAAATAGGCAAATAGCCCATGCCAACTCTTGATAACAACCCCACCAGCCACTCATTTTCTTCTCAAAAAGAAAGTGTTTCATCTTTCAAGGGGACGCAGTACATATGCTATCTGATTTCCATTTGGAAAATCTGGATATTGAAAAAGAAGGAAGTCTGCCCCACCTTCGCACTTCGATCATGCACAATTGAGTCTGTGTTTAATTACTGTTGTCTCAGTGGTTTACACAATGTTGAGCTTATAACGCAATCAGCAGTGCTTAATTCTTTCTATCACTTGCACGAACACACAAGGAAATTTGTTTTTCTTGTCATAACGTTCATAGAAATATCTTTGTCGTGTTTCGATGATTGAATGGAAGCCCTGGGGGAGTGAACATCACAAAAGCTCCTTTCCAATGTGTATTCGTTACACACAGTGACTTAGTGTTACTGACAGGCATTTTAACTTATTCATTTGTTGATTCAGGTGTTACATTCTTATTTTGTCTGAATTTGAAAAGATTCGGATGAATATATTCGTTGGATCGGCATTTAATCAGAGGCTCAGTGTTACAAGATCATTGGTCAGATGAAGACATTTCTTGGTGAACAATTTTGATGGTCAATATGCTCTAATCATCAAAAAGGGGGAGAAATTAATGTTAAAGAAATGTCCGGGATCAAATGTTTCTGTTAGATGTGAAAGAAGATTTCAAAGAATATGAAAGTTGAAAGAGCATAGTCAAATAATTCTGGAAGATGTGTTGATTTTACATAAATTTTTTTTGAAGATAATTTGCTAAAGCAATCTGAGCTAAATCTGAAGATGATTTCTTTCAAGTGTCTGAAAGAGGTTTCTACCATCTTTGGGAAAGATTGTTATTATTTGTTGAAGAACAAATTTTGGGAAGAATACAATTGATTTAAATATGATCAGAGTTAACAGAAGTTGACAAAGGGGGAGATTGTAATTTGTGTACTCAAAGAGAGAAGATTGAATTGTTAAATCTTTTGGAGATGATGTTGATCCAAAGGGGGAGATTATTAGAGCATAAATATGTTGGATACAAGATCACAGAAGTATGAAGACTGAAAGTCAAAGCTGTAGTCAACTCTCAGCATCAAAGTCAAAGTCCAGTGTAATAAAAGTCAAAGTCAACATTGTATTTCTATTTTTCTTGTTGTGTGCGCATTCTGTAGTGTGCGTGTACAGTGTTTAGCGTGTTTGTGTGCGTTGTATATATATAGGTGTTGTGCATGTAATCTTGTAACAAGAGAGAAGTAACAACAACAACAACAACAACAACAACAGAGTTAGCATTGTGAGAGTTTTCTAAGTTAGAGAGAGAAAACATTGTGAGCTTATTTGTAATTGAGATTTGTGATTAATCAAAGTGAGATTTAATGGAATTAATTGTCATCTTGTGATCGCATTGTTATCTGGGAATAACACTTTAGAAAAAATATTTTTTCAGATTTACCGCATTCCAGCTTCGTGGGACATCGCGGTTACCCACGGTCTACAGATCGATAAGCCCCTTTTCTGACGACCTTTGTGATCTTATAGGGTCCTTCCCAACTAGTGGAAAGTTTTCCTGCGTTCAACTCTTTGGTGTTAAGGAAGACTCGTCGTAGGACATAGTCTCCTATATGAAAGACTTTTATTTTGACATTTTATTAAAATGTCTAGCGTCCATCTGTTATTGCGACATGACTCTGATTAGTGTTGATTCTCACATTTCTTTGAGATCATCGATATCATAGCTCAAATAAACTAAATTATGGTTGAATGATTGATGTCATGCGATAGGTAACTTAGTCTCGACCGACAAGACTGGTTCACACCCATAAACTAGAGAAAAAGGGGTCTGACCTGTGACATGAAAGGGGTCGTGCGATTTTCCTAGAGGACTAAAGGAAGTTTTGACCCACTTACCTTTAGCAGCCTGCAAACTTTTCTTTATTGAATTTATGATCACCTTGTTGCTAGATTCGGCTAATCCATTGGATTGTGGATACTAAGGGGTGGACGTAATTAACTTTATCGATCGGCCAACGCTTGGGATTTTATGGTCGTCCTTGGTTGGAATCTGATGTCGTAGCTGCTTAGATAAACATTCCATTTTACTAGTCGACCTATCAACTTAGGTTTTCTCAAGACATATTTTAAACGGTAGTTAGTAACTACAATAATCAGATGACTTTCGAAGTAATGTCAAAGTTTCTTCACTGCCATTACTAGCGACAAGAGTAGTTTTTCCATGGATGAGTATCGCTTTTCAGCGTTCAAGAGAGATTTACTTACATAGTAAATCGGAAGTTGTTGTTTTTCATCCTCTCGAGTCATGACGACACTAACTTTGTTTGGACTGATAGCCAAATATATTTACAAAGTTTCTCCGTCTTTTGGTTTTGATAATAAAGGAGGGGATGACATGTATTTTTTCAAAATTTTCAAGGCAGTTCCATGTTCGTCCGTCCATTCAAATCCTTCGTTATTTCATAAAACATTGTAAAATAAATGACATTTGTCGGAGTATCGAGAGATAAACCTATTTATTTCCACTACTCGTCTAGTAAGACGTTGTACCACTTTTAGATTTCTGGGTGATTGAATTTTGATAATCACCTTTATCTATTCTGGACTTGCTTCGGTACCTCTGCATGTGACCATGCGTCCAAGGAACTTACCTGTGTGGACGTCGAAAGAACACTTGGTCAGATTTAATTTAATTTTTGTATTCTCGTAGGACATCGAACGACTGGCGAAGGTGATCTATATGATTTGCTTCCTTTTTGGATTTCACCAACATGTCGTCGATATAGACTTCCATTGTGTTCCTAAGATAATTCTTGAACATTCGGTTGACCCGTCGTTGATATGTCGAATCTGTATTTTTAAGTCCAAATGACATTACTTTATAGAAATAAATTCCTTTGTCAGTCATAAATGTTGTTTTTTTCTTGGTCATCAGGATGCATTACTATCTAGTTATAACCAAAACAATCATCCATGAACGTTAATAGTTCGTGTCCAGCAGTCACGTCAACCATGGCGTCTATATGGGGCAAAGGGAAAGGATCTTTTGGACATGCTTTGTTGAGGTCAGCGAAATATATGCAAACTCTCCATTTCCCTTTTTTTTGCATGACCACGAAGTTCGCAAGCCAATCGGGATATTTTACTTCTCAAAATTTCCCTGTTCTTAGAAAATTATGAACTTTGTCTTTAATAACTTGATTGCATTCTGGAGCAAACTTACAACGCTTCTGCTTGACGGGATTAAAAGTTGGGTCGATGTTGAGCTTATGAGATATGATGTCGAGCTTAATTCCAACCATATTTTCATGCGTCCAAGCAAAAAAAATCAAAGTTAGATCGTAGGGAATCTATGAGCTGAACTTTCATAACAGGGTCCAGAGATGCCCCCACTAGCACAGTTTGGTCAGGTTTACCAAGATTGAGGATAACTTCTTGTAATTGGAAGTCATCGTCTTGGTATTCCTCGTGTTGTAATTACTAGATGACTTTCTTCCTTGGTTTCATTGTTGATTTGTAATACTCTCTGGTTGTTTTCTGTCCGCTCTTGATTTCATGAATTCCCTAGGGGGTCGGGAATTTAATGGTCTGATGATACATTTTGGGAACGACCTTCATGTCGTGGATCCACGATCACCCCAGGATAATATTATAAGTAGAAGGGCAATCGATGACCTTGAACTTGGTTTGCTTGTTGATCCGTTTGGCAAATATAGGAAGAGTTATTTCTCTAAGGGTATTAACGACATCGCCGTTAAATACGATGAGGATCGTGGATCACCCACTAATTTCATCGTCCGGAATTCCCATGTTCTTGAGGGTTTGAAGGAAAATGATATTTGCAAGTTGCCTCTGTCGACCAAGACCCTCTTAGTGGAATAACTATTGATCGTCAGTTGGATTATTAATCCATCAAGATGTTGTTGCCATGGATCACCTATATCTTCTTGATCGAATGAGATTAGCATTGCTTAGAGTGACGTCTCGGCTGCAGATGTGTTAACCTTGAAAATAGATGACTTCTCTGGAAGTTGTCCAACATGTCTTTTAGCTGCAGAATAGGTTAGTCCACATATATCGGAGCCACCAGTAATGCAATTATGACCTTAGTATGAACGGGGGAAGGTGGTCGTTGATCCCTCAGATGAACTTCTTTGTCATAAATTCCTTTAAATGGACCTTCAAGATAAGTCATGCGATATTTTTTCTAAGATCAACTCAATTATCAGTGGTATGACCATGATCATCGTGGAAATCACACCACTTGGTCTTATCTTTTTAAGCTTCGGGCTTGTCTCTCTTTTTAGGCCATCTTATGGTCGTCTTGAAAGATTTTAAAGCTTCATCAGTTCTTTATGAGTCCTTTTGAACCCATATTTAGAGATTTTAGGATGTGAGGGAAAATCTTTCTTTTTATCAAACCTGGCATTGGAAATCTGTCATGGTTGATCTTGTCGTGGGTGATTATTTTCCTTGAATTCTGGTCGCCTCACGCTTAAGGGTCGCTTGTCCTAGTTGTGATTTTTTCAAAAGATTAAATCATCCTCGACTCTCATATACGCGACCGTTCTGCTTCTAACGACTTAAAAGGTTTCAGCAGAATATTTGGTTAGATCCATATATAGCTCCAATTCTTCTGTTAGACCTCTCTTATATGCTTCGATCGTCATTTGAACATCACCATTACGAATGCTAATCATTTCAGATTTGAAACGATTGAAATAACTACACACAGATTCCCCACTCTTTTGAGTGACATAATATAGATCACTGGTCTGTTTTTCTATTTTGTGACTACTCGTAAATTGTTAGAAAATGATTAACCAAGTCTACAAAGTAATTAATCGATCGAGGTTTCAGATTGATAAGCCATGGGAGTGCAACTCCTGTCAAGGAAGCTCCAAAGCTTTTACACATACACACTTCCTGATAGTTTTGTGCAAATGAAGCGATCCACATTAATTGCTTGTACTGAGCGACATGCTCATTGGGATCAGAGGTCCCATAATACATTTGATTGAATGCCAGAATATTATATTTCTTGGGGATGTCAACCAAGGCTAGGTGAGGCTTGGAATCTTGTAGGGGGTTCCACATCAAAGGGCACAGTTGCTCCTTAGAAGCTTGGATAGTATGGCTAAAACATTTGCATTTTGCTCTTCTAGCATTCTGAAACTCTTGCGACCATGTCATATTTAGGTCGAACATATGTCGATATATGGATTGACATGATTGGAGGAGTAACTCTTGATCCTTGAACATTAAGCCCAATGTTCGCATGAAATCCATTTCGTAAGGATGAATCTGAGTCATCCTGATTTCCTGGGATAGAGCAAGGAATATTTAGTGTAGCGAATATGGATGTCGTTGGAATGGCGGTTGTAGATATCTAGAACATTAGGTTAGTGGGTCGAGGGAAAAATGTCCAGTTTGGTGGAAACGGAGGAGGTGGAGGAAGAATATGAGGTTGAGACGCCGAAGATGTAATGTTCAGAAAAGGTGAGCCGGTGTAGGATGGTATATTCAAAGAAGTGTGAGGTATGGATTGGGAGTTTGACGATCCTGTAATATTCGAGGGATTTGTAGTAGTCATTTGTGTGTTTTGACCACTCAGCTGAATGATTTGTTGTCGAACAATACTTAACTTTGCTTGCAAACTCGTGATAAGTGCTTGATCGGAACCCACGGAAGACATTATTGCAAAAATAGAAACTGTCAGTTTAGAATGACTTTTTTATTTTGAAGGAGAATCCTTAGTCACGGTGGGCACCAAATTGTTTATGCCAAAAATCGCATCAAATATGATCTAAGATTTGGATTGTGGATCCTAATTAACTATAGACGATCCTTCGAAATAAACAAGAAACAATAAAGGAAATACAATCAAGACAAGGATTTTGGTGACGAGGAAAACCCTGTCAAGGGTAAAAAACCATCGACGATCGATGAGATCGTCGATGCACTATTGGATGTCAATCTGGGACGTCATCCTTAATAACAACGACTGATATTATAGAAAGTGGATAATGTAAAATAAACGTAAATTACCGTGATTAAACCGGTGCATCATGGATAATCGTAAGCGATTGTCATGCGAAGGATTGAGAGTGCTTCAGAGAGCGATTCTGATAGTAGCCTCAGTATTCTTGTTGTCTGAGTATAACTGTTATGTTCTGTTATGTCCTTTCGAATTCCCTTGAGGTCTTCTTATAGTTGGATTTTTGTAACGGTTCTTTAAATACATTGTACCCATTATATCCATTATATATGTTTAATAAAAATGGTCCCATCATGAAGTTGGTCATTAGTTACACTTTGAGCCATAATTGGTATTCATTCTTCTATAAATGTTGGACCTGCAATAAATACATAATAAAGAGCTAATGTATTGTCGTAAGAGATCGGTTGTTAGCTAGTTGTTCGAAGAATATATCATAGGTCGAGGATATCTTCGTCGTGCGAGTTTGGTCGTTCAACCAAGGTTAGTGTGATTGGTCGGGGATAATATCTACGACCGTTGGGCTTATGAAATTTTACCCAAACAGGCAGTAGCCACTTCTCTTACGCAAAGATTATGCACTAATAATTCCTCTTACGAGAAAAACAATGTAGGCAGTAGTGATTCATCTTAAACAAATTGCACCAGTATCCATGTCAGTATCTCAATGTTTCCATGTAAAGATTATGAGGTCTTTGGTGAATGCATATTAGGGCATAATGAAGATCCTTGTGTATCCATGGGTGCATTTGAGTGTACAAACTATAAAACTCCACCTCTCTATTCTATTATTTGGACAATATCAATAAAGCTTGCTTAAACATATATGAACAAACTGCATAGTTCCACTCATTTGTTTTTTTTCATGTATTTATATAAGCTCGATGTGTTCGATAATCGCTCGATAGCTAATAAATGTACTTTAAAATTCAAAAGTATCTATTAGCTCGATGTGTTCAATAATTGTTTGATATCTACTCCGTGTACCTCAAAATTCAAGAAATATATGTGTATAAACTAGATCTGTTCAATAGATACTTGATGTACTTTAATAAAGAAATATGTATGAACCTGATATGTTCGATAACAATTTGATGTGCTTTAAATTTCAATATAACGGTGATTTATTAGTCTCATTGTCCTCACCATGGGCAGTAGTATTTTCTTTTACGCAGATTTCCTTGGTTTCCATGTTCTTATGTAGATTGCCTTGGTTGTGATAAGTATGTCTCTATGCTTTGTAATTAAATTAGGATGTCTTCGGAGAATGTACAAGGGAATCATGAAGATCATGGTGTATCCATGACTACTTCTCTGACGCAAATTGGCATGTTTATGATTTCCATGCTCTTATGTAGGTTGCCTTAGATATGTCTCTATGTTTTGTAATTAAAATGGGATGTCTTCAGAGAATACACAAGGGAATCATGAAGACCTTGGTGTATCCATGGATGCATATGTGTTTTTCAAGATTTTTTTTCATGATTTACACTAGCTCGATGTGTTAAAGTTCAATGTGTAATATATCGGTATTTTCAATAACTGGTCCATAAATACTGAATGCGCTTTAAATTTGAATGATACTATTGTGTTTCACAGTTAAATAAGAAAAATAATTGCAGCTTTTTTAATTGTTTCCCGATTTTCTTGATATAGCCTGAATAGATTCTTGATAGACTTTGATCATATGTACAATTATTTCATGATTGTCTTGGTATAGTATAAACAAGTTCTCTATAGATTTTGAACATTATGTTCAATTGTTTTATCATTGTTCTCACATAATTTAAATCGGTTCTCGATAGACTTTGAACATATGCCTAACTATTTCACAATTGTTTCAATATAGTTTAAATAGGTTTGCGATAGGCAGTGAAAATATGATCAATTGTTTCATGTTTTTCTTGTTATAGTTTAAATAGGTTACAAATAGACATTGAATATACGCCCAAATTCTATGTGCTTCAAGATAAACGTGAAAAAGATTCCCTAATTTTTCAATTAAATTAACCCATTCAAATCAATATATATATATATATATATATATATATATATATATAAAGGAGGGCAATGGAGAGAGGATTAAGGAGAGCTCATTCTACCTATTTATCTTTTTTCTCATGATATTTTAAGAGATGCTACTTGTTATTTTTTGTAAACCATAAATTATGCATTTAAATTCTTATTTAAATTCTAAGAGGGTTATAAACTATGAAAGGGTTTTTTAATCCTTGATTTTAGGAGGGACCATATATGTTATTAAACCTAGAATAGGTGAATGGACAAATATACCCTCTCTTAAATAGACGTTTATTAACGGTGTTACTAACAGGGACTCTACCTGTTATGAAATGTATTGTTGAGGGACGTTGAACGTTAAATAAATCTTTGAGGGACCTTAGCCGTTAATATTTGTAAACCACAGGGACCAAATTTGTATTTACACACAAATGTTAAAACTTTTTTAATTGATTTCCACACATTAAATGTTAAAACTTTTCATTTTTTTTTAATTTAAATTAGAACTCATCAATCAATATATATACCTATTATTATTTAAAATATTATTTCCATTACATTTTTAATTATTCAATTTGTAAGACTCGGTTTTAAAAAAAACGTATAATTATTATTACCCGAATTGAACCGTAATTAAAATAGCAACCAAAGATAGTTGAGGGGTTAAACCCGTCAATTAACTAAACCAATTAAGTAATTATATAAATATATATAAAGTAAAAAAAAAACTTATACAACAATTCATCGTCTCCTTCACGAGTTCACCGCCATTTTATTTTCTCTCTCTAGTACTCTCCTTCTCTCTAAAATATCTATCAATCTGTTGAAGTAATTGACGAAATAATTACATATTCGGAATCTACGCTTCGAGCCCTTCTTAGAGGTATAAATTTCTTGTTATGTTATTTAAGTTGGTAAGTTAGGGTAGTTGAAGTTGGTTGGTAGATTATGATTATATATTGTAAACTTATAATCATTTACATGTATAGGAATGTTTGTTTTTGTCAAAATTACAAACGGGTAAAGTTTAGAATCAAAACGGTGATATTTATAACTAGATGTTTAACCGCACACCAAGTGATCGGTTTAATGTTTAAGAGAATATAATTTTATTATTAAGCTTAGGATAATTAAGCTTTGAGTTTTATGTTATGTAAGTAATAGAATTTTATGGTTTAAATAGGAAATCGAACGGGTTAAAGTTCGTCTTCAGTCTCGCGTGTTACGTCTCAATTTGGTTAAGGTATGAATTTCATTTCTTTTGAATCGTAGGCAACTATTTGTTGTAGTTGACCCTTCCTAAAGGTGGTTTACCGCCTTATGATTGATCAACCAAACGTGATCAACAAATGCGAAATTGTACACACACATACACATTGATTTTGATTTATTGAATCAATTGTTTGAACATTTTGATGTTTTATTAAAATGTGTCTCGTATGAGATTGTTTATGAAAAATGTGAAGTATATAGATTATAACTTCTGTGATCGCCATTTGGGTAAGTGGCACATGTTTAGTTTTCTTTGATTTTAGAAGAACCCAATAAATGGGCACATTATTTGGGATGCCTTCTATGGCGGCTTTGTTGTCATAGCGTCCTGCAGATGACGGTCCACCAGAGTTAAGCCTATGTGGCTTACGTGAACCCACTCTGGGAGGATTTGGATGACTTTGTTGGCTCCAGGGCGGATGAATCGATTCTAGATTTTACCCACAGAATATGTGACCGTGGTTAAATTCACGGGGGATCCGTTGTGTGTGCCCTCATGCCGACCCAGTTCGTGTGGTTTGGCCACCCCACGAGCACAACAACAGGAATTGACGAACTTTATTTATATTACGTTTTGAAATTAAAGTGTGAATTGTTCTTGAAATTATTGTCTTTAAAAATTACTGAACATCTCTTTTGTTATGAACTTGAGTTTCAAGAACTTTCATCGAATGAATTTTTAAGTCTTCCGCTTCGTTATTGATGTTTTCATTATTACTTACGAACTTATATTATAATCCATTCACTGAGTTATATGCTCAGCCGTGTTTTTGTTTTCTGACAAGGCAGTTTCGAAGTGACGTTTACGGGGACGGGACTTGAGATCGAGCGTGTTATTTTGGAGTTCTTAGAATCACTTTGTTTTATCTTTCTAAGTTTATAAAATCTTTTGAGGTATGATAGTTTGGATTGTAATATATGTTTAGAGTTTATTAATAGCTCTGAATTTAGATATGTATTTATGTTAAGTCTCGTATGTGACATCACCCGTTCCGGACCACGGGGACGGGGAATGTTACACAATTAATCCAACAAATTTTTTATTTAAGGGGGTGTTTGGGATTGCTTATTTGAGGTGCTTATTAACTTATTGCGTTTTCAAACAGTAAATAAGTTGTTTTGAGTGTTTGGATTGGAAACTGCTTATGACTTCTCCACTCCGTTAATAAGCAGTTTTTGATAAGTCATTCTCAACTAACTTATCTGAAACTCCTTATTAACTTATTTAACCAAATTACATATTTGTCCCTTCTTTCTATAAGTTAATAAGCACTTTACAAATAACCATAAGTTAATATGCACTTTTGCAAATAAGCATAAGTTGTTTTAAATAAGCAATCCCAAACACTCCCTAAATCTATAAACTTATTATTTTTATTTAATTAATAGGGTTTATTAAATTCATGAACTTATTATTTTTATTTAATGTTTTGTAGTTTTTTCTTTGTAAGCTAACAATGCTTATAATTCAAAACTTTTATTTAACTTTTGTAATTTTTATTTTTTAGTTAAGCTAACAATGCTTATAAATCAAAACTTTTATTAAAATGATTTAATTTTTATTTAATTTTTCTTATTTTTTTGTAAGTTAACAATGCTTATAAATCAGAAACTTTATTAAAATGGTTAATTTTTATTTAATTTTATGTAATTTCTTTGTAGGCTAACAATGCTTATATTTTAAATTTTTTATCAAATGTGACATTTTTTTTGGAAAGCAAGCATTATATAAAACCAAGAACCAAGAGCAACATTCACCAGAAATACAAACAATCGAGCAGTAACCAAACGAACAACAACCAAAAACCAAAACAGAAGGGATAGAGAGCAACATCTTGCACGAAATAAACCACAACTTGCAAGGTGACAATGTTTATAAATCAAAATTTTTATTAAAATTTATTTTTTATTTTAACATATATTTTTATGTTTATCTACATTTTATTTTTTACATGAGTCCATTTCTTAATACCAATGATTATAATAACCTTTAATGTTATAATTAATATTGATGACAATCAATTATATCAATTTAATTACATTTTATTTACATTTTATGTTAAGAATCATAAATGACCTTTAGTATTAATTAATATATACAATTATACATAACACTCATTACTCATTATGTATTTTTGTTATATAAGTAAATAACACAATTAAAAGATCAATATATACATAATAGTCATTTTATATTTTTCATGTCAATATTCATTACTTTTAGTTTAAATGTAAAAAACCTATATAGTAATCAATTTACATAAATGAAATATTTAAGATAATTGATGATAACTAATTCACCGTTATCATTCATTAATAATAAATGATTAATTGTATAACACTCATTTTATAGTTATGTTATACTAGAAGCGCACACGCACAATGCAGCGAGATACATCATGATTTTAATATTTCATTTTATTTTTTTTGTCGATTTACAGTATGATTTTGGATGGTTTTGAGAAAGTGATAATGTTTTTTTTATATAAATTTGTTTAATTTAGGCTTTTATATAAAAAAAATTAAGTATTTTGTTAGAATTCAATGATTATCTTATATATTTTAATGACATCTAGAAAAAATAACCAATTACATATTTAATAATATAATTAAAACAAATTTATAGTAATTTAATATTTTACTTAATAGTGATACATGGAAAGGTCTGCACAAAAGGAAGACCCTGCACATACCAAATTGGTGGGTGTTAGAAGTCTGCAGTAGTAATATGTATCTTGTGCTTTGATACTTGTAAATTAAGAGATTTTTAAAATCTTGTATAAAATGATGGTACTTTGTGCCTAATAATTTGTATTTAATAATTTTTTATCCGTGCTTTATAATATAGTATAGATAATTAAATTACCGTTATCAGTAACATTATTATTACATAACACTCCTTATAGGTGTTATTTAAATAAAACTTTATTTTACTAAATGAGCCTAATCACATTTTTATGATTATCTCTAAATTTTTTATTTTCTAAAATGATTATTTTATTAAAGACTTTTTGGGTTTTTGTATGAAATATTTTATTAAAGACTTTTGGGTTTTTATTAATTGGATTTTTTGTTAATTTCACCTACATCATGTAACTCTCCAACCTATCCATCTCCATCCTACCTATTCATCTTCATCTCCCACACCCTCTCAAATTATCTTTCTGTTTTATCCATCTTGTTAGAACATAATTTATGTTCTTATTAGAAGTTTAGTAAAGTAATCAACTTTATTGTATTTGGGCCTTGTATATGGGTTTGGGCTTAAATGTGTAACAAGGGTATGGGAGTATATAAGGAGTTTGTTTAGTGTTTTAGTCTATAAGATTTCATTCAACAATGTAGCCTTACGAATTGTTCGCTCTCTGTAGTTAGTTTACATTTCAGTTAATAAAACAACTACATATTCCAATCTCAATTACTCTTGTTTATCTATCATTCAATCAATCTATGATCTCAGGGACTCACAAGTGGTATCAGAGCAGATTCAATTGAAATCAAATCAAGAAAAACGAGTTCGTCACTGTGGTTTTCGAATTCAGATTTGTTTTTGAGTGTTTGTGTGTTTTAGAGTCTGTAATTGATTGTAATAAGTTTGTATGACGTATTCGATCGAGTTTGTATAGTTTCTTTTGTCAATTGCACTGTAATTTTTTTGAATCTTCGAAATCTGTCAAGGTTGGGTTTCACAAGTCCGAAAACTGTATCAGAGATCAAATTGTATTCTTTGTTGAATTTTATTGAAATTCGTTTGTAGAATTCTGTTCTAGGTGTATAAGTGATCGATTTGTCAAAATTTTAGATCGAAATTTGAGGTCTAGGTGGGTTTTTTGATTGATTCAGAGCGTTTTTCATCCCAGATCTCAAGAACTCGCAGACCTGTTCAAGAACTCGCAATATTCATCATCAAGAACTCACAAAGTTCAAAGATTTCGTAAATCTTGAAGAATTCGTAAAAAGGCTTGAAGAATTCGTAGATTTATCAGATTTCGCACTGTTGTTTTTCTGAAAAAAAACACAAGGATAGAATTCGCAGAGAGTTATATTGCGAATTGCTTAGAATTCGTATCAGTGAGTATTGCGAATTGCAAAGAATTCGCAGACTAGAGGGTTGCGTAAAGTGATTTCTATTTTTCTCTAAGGAAAGAATTCGCAGATTGTCTAGAATTTGCTAGTGTGAGTATTGCGAATTCTTAAGGATTCGCAAGTGTGTGTGCTACGAATTCTATTTTGAATCTTACGAATTCTGAATGTTTTTTGTAGTATGCGAATTCCTTGCCATTCTTTGTGTAGTTTGCGAATTCTGTGTACCTCAGTGTTGTTTGCGAATTCTTTATACTTCTGTATAGCTTGCGAAATCTATACTTAGACAAATTTTTGCAAACTGTAATATGGCCTCTAAATGTCAAAAAAAAATTCTCTAGGGGCGCTGCCCCCAGACCCCTCAAGAGCGTTGCCCCTTGACCCCACCCGCTAATCGGGTAGCGGGACCCCCGTGCCAAGTCTGCGGAGGGGGACAAAGTTCTGATTGTGATCAAAATTTTCTGAATTTTATTTCTAAGATTTTCTGTATTTTTGTGTGATTTCATTTGGACTAACGATCATATTCAAGTTCTTGTTGATACAGATATTCAAGATGGGATATTTTTCTGATGATGATGAAGATAAGATTGCAAGACTGAAACGTAAGATTTCAGAGCTTGAAAAAGAACATAGAGAAGATCGGGTTGTAATTGAGAGATTCAGAGCAGAAATTGATAGACTTAATAAAAAGGTAATAAATATTTCAAATAAAAGGATGGAGATTGAAAGGAATTTGAAGAATGATTTCAGTTTGGTTGAAAATAAGGAAAAAGAATTGGAGATTGAAAATAGGGTTCTGAAAATGAAAATTTCTCAGATAGAAAGTGAGAACTCTAAGCTGAAGAGAAAGATTTTAGACCTGGAAAATCAACTTGTATAGATCCAGCAAGCAACTTTTGTTGAAAGCTATGAAGAGAAGATTAAGAGTCTGGAAGATGCCAATGTTGAGCTTATAAAGAAAATATCTGATTTGAAACAAAAGATGGTCAAAGAAAAGGATGTTTTTAACAGTGAGAAGAAAGAGTTTGCTAAAAAGTTCTCAGATTTTTCACGAAAATGTGCTGATGAGAAGAAGACAGTTGAGCTGAAATGTATAAAGCTTTCTCAACAGATTTCAGACTTTGAGAAAGTAATCATTCTTGAAAGAGAGAAGTTTGCAAAAGAAAAAAAGTTAATTGAGCAAAAGAATGTTGGATTCTTTAAAGAGATATCTGATGGAAGAAAGAATGCTGAGAATGGATTTGAAGAAGAAAGAAATATATTTGAGATAGAAATCAAGAAGCTTACTGAGAAGCTATCTGAACTATCTGAAAGTGAATTGAAAGAGTGAAAAACGAAGTCTGAGTTCAAGAAAGAGATTGACCAACTTGTCAAAGAAAGAGACAGTTATTCTTCAAAGATAAAAGAGCTTGAAGACATTGTTTCCATGGTGGTGGTGACTGAGCAAACGACTCCAGAGTCATAAATCCACACACCAAGAAATAGTCCAAATGACTTCAAAAAGACAGCCTCAAGCTCATATCAGAAAATTGTTTCTACAAGAAGGTCAGTTAATTCATTTGATCAGATTCGTACAACTAACATTTTCTTCGATAAATATGTAGATGGTTTAGGTGCACAAAGAAGAAGAAAAAGATACAAAGAAGAATAACTGGTATGGAAAGTGAAACCAGTTGAAGAAGAAAAGAAAGATGAGAAGAAAGTTGAGAAGAAAGGAAAGAAGACATGTGTACATGAGACTAAAGCCAAGAAGAACAATGTGAGAAAAGGTAAACCTGATCATGTCTATTCGAGAGATCAGTTAATCAGGTTGTCAAGTAAGAAATATTATTGTTCTTATTGTCGTACACATGATCATGTTCACAAAACAAGTGATCATTTCTGGTATGGTTCTTACTCAGTTACTCCTATTAGAACTGCAACTCATAACCATGGACCCAAATACCAGTGGGTACCAAAGCCGAAAAGTGAATCTGTGTTGCAGGCACCTACAGTCAAGGGGGGGTAAGAGAACTAAGGCTTCTGAATATCACAGTTCAGGACCCGTACCTCAATGATAAGGAGTTTGACTACTAAACAAAACAGTTTAGGACTCGTACTTCAAAGATCAAAAGTAATGATCCTGGGCTGATACGAGGATGTACTCCGATACTCAGATGAGGATATCAACCTTCAAGGTGTAACATCCGTTAACCTAAGACTTCGTGTTATCCTTTTTGAATAAATAAGAAGAAGAGATGGTAAAATTTAAAGATTTTGGAGTAAAGGGGTTGTTATGGAAAATGGGACCATTAGGGCCTAAAAGCCCTAGGGCGCTTTTCATTCTTTTTGAGAAAAAGAAACCGTATTCTCTCTCTCTGTGTGTGTGTGTGTGTGTGTGTGTATGTGCGGCGACTTGAGGGAGAGCGGAGGAGACCGATTGAAGGTTAAAAGTTCGGAGGTGGGAAAACAGAAATCGCAATCGTTTGGGTTTCATCTCCAGGAGGTAAGTATTTACTTTAACTCTTTGCTTCAATTGTCATTTTTGGTTGAGAGGAATTTATCGATGTGAGTTGGGATAAATCTGGGTTAACACCAAGGGGCGAGTGTTTGGGATTAAGGAAATTAATCGATGTTTAAACTGGTATGGGTGCTATAGTGATTGTATTTCGATCTGGTCTATAGGATGAATCGATTATCCTTCTGAAATCGATTATGTGTCTGGGTTGGGATTCATCTGCGTATGAGTATCGACCGGATGTAAGAGACTTCGGGGACCGGGGTCGACTGGGGTCGACCGGTGTGTGTTGACCGGACCCATCGACCGGGGGTGTGTGTCGACCGGATCCTTCGACCGGTGTGTGCGTCGACCGAATCCCTCGATCGGGGTATGTAGTGACCGGACCCCCTTCGACCGGGGGGGTGGGGGTTTCAACCCATGGTCTGTGCTTCTATAACCAAGTGTTGATCGATGAGATTTTCATATTGGGACTAGTTAAATTAATGGTCGTATAATTCGAATGTAGGAAGTTATCGTTGCCAGTCGAGAAATTCGGGTGTGGTTACCAAGATTCATCAAGCAGGTGAGTTCCCTTATTATAAATTTCTTAGAAGCTGGAAACTGTGCCTACTGAAAATATTTATGTTGTTTACTGATTACTATCGAGTTTATAGTTGAACTGTGATAGATTGTATTCACTTAAATATTATGCACGGGTATTATTTGACTATTTCTTCGTTTGAGATTTGTATCGCTTCTTGAGTTGAACGCCATGGCTTAACTCCAATCATCGAGGATGGTTGAACCGTGTGTATGGAATTCGTTTCCCTACACATCGGTAACGGCATCGAGTAGGGGGCCGTATGGGGATCTACTAGGGGGGAACGAGGACGAGTGGTCCTGTATTTTTGATCAAGAATTTCGACGTGAAACTAATCACTTCCCGTGACATGAAGTTGTGAAATTAATTTTCTAAATTGGAGTACATTTTTTGCGTTTTACAAAAAAAGGACGAGGTTGGGAATTTACTAGACCTTCCGGTCTAATCCTCGCATCCTATTTTCTTAAAACCATTTTCAGGTAACAGGGTTGCGTCCGGACCTTCTAAAGGCAAGGAGAAGCTTTAGGAGCTAGTACGTATGAAGCGGGCCTTAGTAGTGGCATAAATACTTTTACTTTAGTTTCTCGGTTGTATTAGACTCAATGTCAAACTATGTTGACTCTGTATTATCAGATGTTGTATTGGGACCCGAGTTGGGCATTTGCTATGCGTATTTTATTTTGTTGGTTATTGGGTTGTTACAATTGGTATCAGAGCCATAGTTTAAGGGATTTAGGTGACCAGATGGGCCTAAACTTAAACTGGGGAGTAGAGGGGACACAACTGAGATGTAGGATGCCTTTGGGAAGATCACTCTAAGTGCACTAATTATAAGGTAGGGAGTGTTGTCATGCGAAGTAAATTTACATTACACCTGGCTAGTGTAATTGCAAATTTACGAGTACATGTATGAACTCAAATTGCCTTATTGTGCGTAGTTGACTATAGAGTGTTGGTTTTGTGCGAATAGTGGCTCTTCATCGGGGGAGTTTTATCGTCGAGGTATTCAAGGGAAGGGGGTAACATAGAGTAAAGTTCTGATTGTGCAGTGTTAGCAGAAGTTATGGTGTGATGCGTGGCGTCGATCATGGTGTATTTGATGACGCTCTAGAAGGAGTATTTGCATGACGATATTAGATCGCCCAATGGTAGAACTTCAAGAATTCGGATCGAATGAATGAATAATTAAGGGTAAACTGTTAGTTATAGTGAATCCCATGCTGGGAGTTGTTATGTCGATCCTTTCGGATAAGAGGTGGGGATTGGGTTAGGATTTGGAGAGTTTTAACTCAAGAACGAGTAAAGGAAGTGAGCCTATAATTCTCAAATCAACGTTAGAGCGGCATGGTTGTTGGAGAGATGTTATCAAGATGGATTAAATTAATGGAGGGGCAGAATGCAACGAGAATTTGGTGGATTATCGATCTGTTGGGGTCAAAGATTGAGATCGTATGATATGTAAATCATTGATCAAGATGAGAACTTTGTGGGTGATCAAACATGCAGGTTGTGAAACATCTGTATAGCAAGTGGTTGCTAGGACAAGAAAGTGACTGTTAGTCAAAGTAGGGTGAAGTGATAGCTGTGTGGATGCAGCAGTTGACCTCGACTGAGCAAATAGCCTTCAATTGCGATTCAATTCATGCATTATGTTTTTAAAGGTATTACGAGAACTCGTTCATGATTTAAAGGTAGATACATACTTAACGAATTTCATGTTTTGGAAATAATTCGACGCGTGCAAGAGTGTGTTAAAGAGGAAAGACAGATCTATTTTTGTTGCGTAATAAAATTTTCCTTACACTTAGTAATTTGTGAAGTATATCACTTCTTTTCATGTTGGGATAAAATTTGTGGCGAAAATCATGAACACATTTGGCAACAAGCCTTTATAACCAAAATGAGTTTGAGATGATATCTTATAAATAAGAGGGAGAGCCAATTGTTTTATTTCGTGCAAGTGGTTTCGTTAAAGAACTCTTCTTGTCGTGTAAGGAAGTTTTCTTTCCATATTACGGTTGTCGTGGCATCGTTGTAATTGATCAAGGTGATGTTTTACCAAAAGATTGCACGCAAACGATTCTCGAGATCGTTGTGCATGACTTTGAAATTATGTGAGTGTTGAGTCATGTGTGCTCAAGATGTTTTCAAGTGTTTTGCCTTTTTGAGTGTTCAATAGTGAGAAATGATTTTTATTTATTTATTGAGTCGTCATGCATGAAGGCTATGAACTCATGAGGACGTGAAAGTTATTGGAGTAGGGACAAGGAACGGTTTGAGAGTGGAAAAAATGTCGGTTAAGCTAATGGTAGACGATTTACGTCTTCGGTGTTATTATTAAAGAAGAAATAGGGGATATGGAAAATGTCGAAAATGGACTTTGACATTGATGGGAATTGGGAGTTTGAAATCTTGCTTGGTAATTTGGCATGATGTTGTCAATGAATGGTCGTATGTGGGGTAAAAGATTCAAAGTCGTCGAAGTGTAGACGTTAGTGAATATTAATACTTCAAATGCTCATGAGTTTTGAGCCTAAGCTGGTTAGGATGGAGTTGTAAGTTAGACCTCACATCGTGTAGACCTTGAACCTCCTTCAGATAAGGATGGGGAAGTGTAAAACTAAATGTAGTGTGTTGGGAAGGAAGATAGCATTATAAATTCTTGTTGCCGGAGATACTGTGGAAGTATTATCATGTTCATTCGTTTTACTATTGAAGTTAGAAGATGTTTAAAATGTGTCGAGTTAAGGGTGTCGTCAGGAGTTGGATTTTACGAGTTTATCTTGGTGATTCATAGACGGAGTAAGTCATTAAGGGATGGCGTATACTAGTTTGATATTGGTTAACCTTGCGGGAGCATTATGTTAATGAAAGATTGTTGTGTGGAGTGTTTTCCCTGCGGGATCCTAGCATTTCGTAAATGATGAAGTAATTAGTACAATCAAAGTGAGTACAAGGTTTATATCAGGAAGATTGAGTTGTGATTCAACTGGATTTGTGGAGAGACGAAGCCGCGAGTTAGAATGAGTCTCATACGCATGCAAGTGATTATGAAGGCAAGATTGATTAGGGATACAAATGATCGTGAGAGCCTGATCTGTAATGTTATCAAGGTGGTGGTAACTAAGTGAACATGTGGAGGCATTGTGGTCCAAAGGGGGGAAACGTATAAGTCATTGTTATGCCAAATGGTTATTGTTGTACTGGGAGGTGAGGCGTATGATGTTATAGGACGGAGGTAAGTGTAATTCTGGTTTTAGAGAGTTAGGAAGAGGTTCAAATGTGGAAAGTGTGTAGGATAAGCGGTGCGTCATTGTGTTCTTGAGTTCCAAGGGGAGATGTTATGTGACGATCCCTACATGGAGAACTCGTGCTCTTCTTGGATGCGTGGAACTTCGGAGGAGCTTATATTAAGCCAATAAGGATGTTCGGCGGTGGGTTGTGGTGCTCTGTGGTATATCTAAAAGTTGACTAGGAAGGTTGAGGTATTCGCAGGGTAGGAATGGAACCAATTGAATAGGCGGACTTTGTTTAAAGAATGATAAAAAGGCGGCTAGGTACATTGAGTGGTGGGTTTTGTTCAAGAGCCATCTGAATGTCCAAAATGAGAATTGTGGTGGAACAAATTCGTATTGGGAGTGTATTACCAGTAAGGGGAAAACGATTATTCAGGATTGCGGTGGAAGGTAACGTTAGCGGAATTGCAAAAAGGGTGAGTAAGCTAAGACTAAGAAGCTCGTCTAGTGAAGCAGAAGAATGTGGAATACGTTTAAAAGTTGTTATTTACAAGGACTTGGGAAAAAGAGTAACTACCTATGTTAGAGTTAAGGTGTTGGAAAGTTAGTCCAAGAGATGGGCCTAAAAACTTGCACCGCCTAGTAAGCCTTTGTGTTAGTGGGTGTCCTATGTTCGAAGAGGCAAAGTAAGGTAGTTGATCGAGATGCTCGGAGGGGAAGATAAGCGGACATGAGTAAGTTGTAGTGCAATGGATATTCCATTATGTGTATTGTTGGGCAGATAAACGGGTTCAGAGGGAAAGTTTTGGGTCTAGCTCAGCTTGTCAGTGGGAGAAACAGGTGATGGAATCGAAGATTAGTGTATAGTAATGTATATAAACCGGTGGACATTCGAATAAAATAAGCGTGGATGAGATTCTGGTTGATGTATGCATGGTGCATTCGGATTGTTTTCTATGAACGGATTAGTGCTCGATGTTGTGTTATGAATTGACATGTTGTCAATGTTGGGTGTTAACCACAATGGGCTTTACTAAGAATGTTGTCATTTAGTAGAGAAATTCTTACGTGTAGCCTTGGTGTAGCCTTGGAGACTAAGTTGAAGGATGTCCTTGGGGCAGACACACGATTTTGGGAAGGTGTTTTTGAGTACGGAAAATGTTGAAGGTAGCTTATGACTGTCAAGAGAATCATGTTGATAAGCGACGGAGGAACTTAGAGTTTCAACTTGAGAATAGTGTAAAGCCTAAAATATCTTTGAAGAGAGGAGTACTTCGTTTTGGAAAAGGGAAAGCAAAGTCGTGTTAAAGGGGACCTTTTGAAATTTTTGAATAGGTTGGGAAGGTGGCGTGCATGTTTGAATTAACCGATGCCTTTCACGTTTTCAGCAGACAAAATTGTTCAAGTCCGAGAAAGGTTAAAGGTGGCGCGTGACCGTCAAAAGAGTTACGTAGATAAGCGTCGAAAGGACATAGAATTCCAGGTGGGTGATAAAGTAATGTTAAAGGTATCACCTTGGAAAGGGGTAATTCGCTTTGGGAAGAAACAAAAGTTAAGCCCACGATTTATTGGTCCGTTTAGAATTATTGAACGCGTCGGCGTAGTGGCGTATAAGTTGGATCTACCCGAGGAATTTAAGGGCATTCACAGTACTTTCCATGTTTCTAATCTAAGGAAGTGCTTAGCAGATGTTGATATGTTTGTGCCTATTCAAGATATACGGGTGGATGAAAAGTTAAATTTCATCGAAGAACATGAGTCTATAGTGGATCGTAAGGTAAAACGACTAAGGACAAAGGATATCGACCTAGTGAAAGTTCAGTGGAAGTTTCATAAAGGACGGGAAGCGACGTGGGAGTTAGAATCAGATATGAGGTCTATATATCCACATCTTTTTGCCGAAGAAATTCCGAGGACGGAATTCTTTTAAGGGGAGGGGTGTTGTAACATACGTTAACCTAAGACTTCGTGTTATCCTTTTTGAATAAATAAGAAGAAGAAAGGGTAAAATTTAAAGATTTTGGAGTAAAGGGGTTGTTATGGAAAATGGGACCATTAGGGCCTAAAAGCCCTAGGGCACTTTTAATTCTTTTTGAGAAAAAGAAACCGTATTCTCTCTCTCTTTGTGTGTGTGTGTGTGTGTGTGTGTGTGCGGCAACTTGAGGGAGAGCGGAGGAGACCGATTGAAGGTTGAAAGTTCGGAGGTGGGAAAACAGAAATCGCAATCGTTTGGGTTTCATCTCTAGGAGGTAAGTATTTACTTTAACTATTTGCTTCAATTGTCAATTTTGGTTGAGAGGAATTTATCGATGTGATTTGGGATGAATCTGGGTTAACACCAAGGGGCGAGTGTTTGGGATTAAGGAAATTAATCGATGTTTAAACTGGTATGGGTGCTATAGTGATTGTATTTCGATCTGGTCTATAGGATGAATCGATTATCCTTCTGAAATCGATTTTGTGTCTGGGTTGGGATTCATCTATGTATGAGTATCAACCAGATGTAAGAGACTTCGGGGACCTGGGTCAACCGGGGTCGACCGGTGTGTGTTGACCGGACCCATCGACGGGGGTGTGTGTTGACCGGATCCTTCGACCGGTGTGTGCGTCGACCGGATCCCTCGATCGGGGTATGTAGTGACCGGACCCCCTTCGACCGGGGTGGGGGGGTTTCAACCCGGGGTCTGTGCTTCTGTAACCAAGTGTTGATCGATGAGATTTTCATATTGGGACTAGTTAAATTAATGGTCGTATAATTCGAATGTAGGAATTTATCGTTGCCAGTCGAGAAATTCGGGTGTGGTTACCAAGATTCATCAAGCAGGTGAGTTCCATTATTTTAAATTTCTTAGAAGCTGGAAAATGTTCCTACTGAAAATATTTATGTTGTTTACTGATTACTATCGAGTTTATGGTTGAACTATGATAGATTGGATTCACTTAAATATTATGCACGTGTATTATTTGACTATTTCTTCGTTTGAGATTTGTATCGCTTCTTGAGTTGAACGCCATGGCTTAACTCCAATCATCGGGGATGGTTGAACCGTGTGTATGGAATTCGTTTCCCTACACATCGGTAACAACATCGACTAGGGGGTCGTATGGGGATCTACTGGGGGGCCCGAGGACGAGTGGTCCTGTATTTCTGATCAAGAATTTCGACGTGAAACTAATCACTTCCCGTGACATGAAGTTGTGAAATTAATTTTCTGAATTGGAGTACATTTTCTGCGTTTTACAAAAAAAGGATGAGGTTGGGAATTCACTAGACCTTCCGGTCTAATCCTCGCTTCCTATTTTCTTAAAACCATTTTCAGGTAACAGGGTTGCGTCCGGACCTTCTAAAGGCAAGGAGAAGCTTTAGGAGCTAGTACGTATGAATCGGGCCTTAGTAGCGGCATAAATACTTTTACTTTAGTTTCTCGGTTGTATTAGACTCAATGTCAGACTATGTTGACTCTGTATTATCAGATGTTGTATTGGGACCCGAGTTGGGCATTTGCTATGCGTATTTTATTTTGTTGGTTATTGGGTTGTTACACAAGGGGGAGTACATATGTTTATGGAAATATGTATTCGGAAGATATGACGAACTACACTTCAGGAGGAGTTATAGATCTCTATCATGTGCCTTTTACTGACAAATTTCAGATGCATATTTTTAGGGGGAGTAAAGGATTATGATTTCTGTTTATTTCAGATCAGAACTCGTTCATTCAATGTTTTACTGCTTTATGTCATTTTACTTTTCAATAAATTTGTGAATAACGTTGCTTTGACATGACTTTGAGACTTTTGCAGATTGAGAGAAGCTATCAAGATCATATTATTATGACTTAAAGCTTGACTTCATGAGATTTAAGACTGAACAAATAAGGTTTATTTCTATTCTTAATCTCATATGTGGTTGAAAGAAGGACGACTTTCAATCATAGAAAACGTGTTCTTAAATGTTCAAACCACTTCTGATTCTTAAACGATTTCATGAATATAGAAGTGCGATTTTAAATGTTTTCAAGATTTACTTGTGCTTAAATGATTAACAAACCGTGTGTTTCCAAAGATAAATACTTGCGTATTGTCTTTTCTATATACTTTCAAGTATTCACACACACCGGTTTGACTTTTTGTTCAAAATGTTCTTACCATGTCTCAAATTTGAAACATATTTTTCGATGGTAAGACACCCCACTTGTACTTCAAAGAATTTTGAGCGTATTTTCATTTCGAAGCGTTTATTTCAAGAATGTCTGTATTTTGATTCATATAGACAATATCCATTATTTTTTACCATATGCCTTGATTGTTATATCATTTGTTTCTGATCATTTTCATACAATGTCAGATTTTCAAACAAGTCTCTTGCATTCATATCTATTCATTCAATTTACTTGTTTGAAATATCTTCCATGTTTAAAATGCTCAAATCTTCATGATTACATCTATGAGCATACATATATCTGTCCTATATTTTTTGTGTTTTAACTGTTAAAGTTAAATCATTATGAGTAACACGTTATTTTAGGATAATACATGGGTTCTTTGTGCTAGGACTTAAATGAACTTCTATGGTTTATCGTTAACTAGTGATTCCTACCCAAGAAGTTAATCCATAGTGATTGAGTGTGAGGAGTCAAAAAGAAATGAGTGTGGGTTGTGTGTTGAGGTAAAATATAAATGAGAGTTTGGTTAGAAGTGAGCTCATTGATTAAAAAGAAAGAGGGTGTGAGAACAGAGTAAAAGAATATCAAACTCTGCTCCAACTACTTTCTGAGTCGGGCAGCCACATTACTAATGTTTCACAATTCTTGGTGAACATTATTGAAATAGACAACTAGCCCATGCCAACTCTTGATAAAACCTCACCAACCACTCATTTTCTTCTTAAAAAGAAAGTGTTTCATATTTTCTGGGGACGCAGCACATAATCTATCTGATTTTCATTTGAAAAATATGGATATTGAAAAAGAAGGAAGTCTGCCCCACCTTCGTACTTCAATCATGCACATTGAGTCTGTGTTTATCTACTGTTGTCTCAGTGGTTTACACAATGTTGAGCCTTTTAAAAGCAATCATCCAGTGCTTAATTCTTTCTATCACTTGCACGAACACACAAGGAATTTGTTTTCTTGTCATAACATTCATAGAAATTGCCTTTGTGGTGTTTCGATGATTGGATGGAAGCCCTGGGGGAGTGAACATAACAAAAGCTCCTTTCCAATGTGTATTTGTTACACACAGTGACTTAGTGTTACTGACAGACATATTAACTGATTCATTTGTTGATTCAGGTGTTACTTTCATAATTTGCCTGGATTTGAAAAGATCTAGATGAATACTTTGTTCGAATTGGCAACGAATCAGTGGCTCATGAACAGATCAGATTGGTCAAAGACATTTCGTGGAAAAAGTTTTGATGATATCGATGCTCTATTCATCAAAAAGGGGGAGATGAATTACAGAAATGTCACATTCAGAAATTTCAAAGAAAAGATTTGAAGATGATAAAGTTCAAACTTTGAAAGTTTGAAAGATTGTTCAAGCAAAGTCAAAGATTTTTGAAGACATGTTGATTTTACAGAAATTTTCTTTGATGATTTGTTGCTAAAGCAAACAGAGCTAAAAATGGAGATAATTTCTTTCTGAAGTCTGAAAGAGGTTTCTTATAATCTTGAAGAGATTTTTGAAGATCGTATCTATCATATTTGGGGGAGATTGTTAATATCTTTCTTTAAAGATAGACTTGGGAAGATACTGTCAAAGAAAGGAGAGATTGCATTGTTTGTGCTTAAAGAAGAAATTTGTTGCAAAGGAGGAGATTGTACCTTTTGAGCCTAAAGAGAAGACTGAATTGAAAAATCTTTCAAAGATGATCTTGAATCCAAAAGGGGAGATTGTTATAGCATAAATATGTTCGATACAAGATCATGAAGACTAGATGTCAAAGTACAAGAAGTCAAAAGCTGGAAAGTCAACTCTCAGTGAAAGTCAAAGTCATTTTGTAATAAAGTCAAAGTCAATGTATTGATTTGTAATTGTGTTTTTGTTTCTTTGTAATTGGTAGAGGGTATAAATAACTTGTGTCTTTGTCTTTGTAATTAGAAGTAACACACAACAGTCATTCATACGTGAGCAGATGAGAGAAGAGCAGATTAGAACATTATTCTAGAGAGAGAGAATGAATGTAGAGAGATAAAGTATTTGTATAATCTTTGTGATTTGGAAATGAATGACATGTGATTTAGATTAACTGTTCATCTTGATAATCTGTATGTTTAGAACTTGAATTCTGGGACACACACATCTCTAAATTTATTTCTCTCGATTCAACTCAATTTATTATTTTCTCTTTCTGAAGCTCAAACGCCTCCACATGTTCATGCACCTACCATAAGATGGACAAAGGATCATCCTCATGATCAAATCATAGGTTCTCCCTCTAATGGTGTAAAGACAAGATCTGCAACTACCAATGAATGCTTTTTTGCAAATTTCTTAAGCATCATTGAACCAAAGAAGGTAAATGAAGCTCTTGCTGATCCAAATTGGATTAATGTCATGGAAGAAGAGCTTCAAGAATTTGAAAGAAATAAAGTATGGACCCTGGTTCCTCTTCCCAAAGGAAAATTTGCAATTGGAACCAAATGGGTATTCAGAAATAAAAAGGATGAAGATGGCATCATAATCAAAAACAAAGCCAGGTTGGTTGCTAAGGGATATTTGCTAGGAAGAAGGAATTGATTATGATGAAACTTTTCCACCTATAGCTAGGCTAGAAGCTATCAGAATCTTCTTAGCCTATGTTGCACACAAATGATTCAAAGTATATCAAATGGATGTCAAATATGCCTTTCTTAATGGCAAACTTCATGAAAAAGTATATGTCCAACAACCACCAGGATTTGAAAATTCAGAGTTCCCAGACCATGTCTATCACCTTGATAAAGCTTTGTATGGCCTTAAACAAGCTCCCAGAGCCTGGTATGAAACTATGTCTAACTTTCTGATTGAAAACGACTTTGAAAAAGGAATTGTGGACACAACTTTGTTCATTAAAAGGTATAAAAATGAACTTCTTCTGGTCCAAATCTATGTTGAAGACATTATTTTTGGCTCTACTAATCAAAAATACTGTGACAAGTTTTCTAAGTTGATGAAAAGTGAATTTATGATGAGCATGATGGGAGAATTATCATTCTTCTTAGGACTGCAAGTCAAACAGATTTCAAAAGGAACTTGCATAAGTCAATCAAAATATGTTTATGATATTTTGAAGAAATACAAGTTAGAAAACTAAACTCCAATGAAAACACCTATTGCCACTATAGTTAAGCTTGATTCAGATCCCTCTGGTAAAACAGTGGATGTCAAGACCCACAAAGGCATGATAGGGTCACTTCTATATTTAACAGCTAGCAGGCCAGATATAATGTTTGCAACTTGTTTATGTGCTACGTTTCAAGCTAACCCAAAGGAATCTCATTTATCTGCTGTTAAAAGAATTCTCAGATACCTAAAGGGAACCAAATTCTTAAGTCTCTGGTATCCTCTGAATTCTGGTTTTGAACTTATAGCATACACATATTCAGATTATGGAGGATGCAAAAATGACAGAAAAAACACTTCTGGAAGTTGTCAACTATTAGGCAACAAGTTAGTCAGTTGGACATCCAAGAAACAAAACTGTGTGTCTACTTCTACAACAGAGGCATAGTATGTTGCTGCTGCCAGTTGTTGTTGACAAGTAATCTGGATGATAACCCAACTCAGAGACTATGGTCTTAATTTTGACAAAATCCCAATTCTCTGTGATTCCAAGAGTGCCATTGCCATAACCGCAAATCCAGTGCAACACTCAAAGACCAAGCACATTAACATAAGGTATCACTTTATCAAAGACCACGTTGAAAAAGGTACTATTGAAATGTACTTTGTCTCTACTGATTTTCAACTTGTTGATCTCTTCACCAAGGCTCTTGATCAAAAGAGGTTCATTTTTCTGATTAGCAAACTGGGAATGCTCAGCATGACAACATAGTCTCTGAACACAAACTCAGAGCCTCTGTAAAAAAAATCAGAGTCTTTGAGAAAGGTCTTCTGAATATCAACTCAGAACCTGTGAAATGAGAATATGTAACACTTTCTTCTTTGCATAATCAAACAATATGATTCTCCCTTAATAGATCTTTTTGAATGAAATGACAATGATTATATCCTCAGAAACATCATTCAAAGATATTTGTCTTGTTCCATGTTTATCTTTTCTTGATCCAAGCACAGTTTTAAGGGGAGCAGATGAAATTGGAGAAATTACAAAGCATTTAATTCATTGCCAGAGGTACATATCACTGTCATACACAGTTGAATATGATGTTAATTCTAGAGGGAGAAAAAAGGTTTTCCATCAACCTTTGTTCAGAGCCTCTGAAATAATCTTTCATAATCCCTCTACAATGTTCCTTTTTAGACTCTCTGGAAAACATCAGAGCATTTGACAGCTTGTCAGTCTAAGAAGCAAAAATGTTCAGACCTTCTGAACATTACAAATCCTTCAAAAAGGGATGATCATAGCATGTTCGGAAGAATAAATTATTCACAAATAATTATATTTTATTAAGAGCAATCTCTTATATCATTTGTTCATAGATATTTAGAATCTCTGAAATTCTCTATACTTATGATATTTTAGATTACTCTTGAATAAAATATCCATTCTTTAAAAAGGGAAAAAAGATGAAAGGTTTGAACAGTCAGCACGTATGGTAATATTTATCCATTTAAATATTTACCACACTGTCACTCACTCACTCCGACTTTTTGGCAATTAAGTCCTTGAGTGCTACAGTTTCCTAGAACACGTGTCATCATAAGGATGGGAGTAAGGCCGAACAGTCTAACCCCATACGGTCTAATCATCGCCGTTTCATCTTTTTACACTCGAGTGCTATTTTTCCAAATTGGGGTATAAAATCAATTTTATATCCTGAATCTCATTTCTCACGTGCACAAGTATTCTCGAGTATTTTTTTCCCTCTCAAAACTTCATCTTCTTCACAAAAAATTCTCTCCTCAAAAATCACCATGGCCCAACCTGCAAATTCATCTGAATAGTGAAAACTTTTACCAAAGACTGGCAAACCATCTCGAATCTTTAGATTCCCCATCAAGGATAACAACCACATGGTGAAACTGGATTCACCAAAGTTTGAAGTTGCTTATCACATCATATGTGAGTTTCTCGCAAATTGCGAACTCACATATGCATGTACTGCATTAACCACTGAAGTTCCACTCACCTTCGTTCAAAAGTGGTTTTCCTCCAGTAACTATAGCGAGGAACGAGAAGGGATCCTAGGTGAGTTTCAAGTTTTTGAAGCTGTGAAATGCCAAATCTGTCTCACCCCTGATGTCCTTCGCAATGTGATTTACCTGCTCAAGGCAGATGAACTTGAAATTCCCCACTTCGAACAAAGACCCTCATCTGAAACCCTAATACAGTTTTTGAACTTTTTAGGATATAACACTGAAATTACCAGATTAAATAAATTCAAAAGACAACACTTACCCCCAATCTGGAATTTCATGTTCTCTGTCCTAAATAGAACCCTAACCTGCAAATTGGGACGCATGGACCAAACCACCCCTGAACTATTGACAATAATGTATGGACTGTTCTTTAACGGAAATATCGACATGGCTGAAATCCTTTATGCCCAGTTTCTCACTGCCATTAAAAAAACAAATGTTTGTCTAAGGATCCAGAGCAGGCACTGTACCTTCCATAGCCTTCCCAAGATTTCTTGCACTCATCATCAAAGCGGCCATTGATCGTCTTCAGATCCTCACTTATGATGATCAATCAAAGACTCCTTTCTACATCATGAATAGTTTCAAACCCACTATACTTCCAGAAGGCTATCTAGAAACCAGAAGGGTGCCTCAGATGATGCTACGACAGGTAAATTCTTCATCTCAAGCCCTAGCTTCCTACCTCCGTATTGCCTAAGAACTAGAACCAGTTCTGGGAACCCCAACACATATAGGTCCAAACCCTGTATATGAGGAATCGGAAGACTCTACTTCAATGGGACCAGAAGGCCCTGCAGTTCAGAGTGTCCAACAGAGGGAAGAACCAGAGGGTATCCCTCTTAGAGAGACCGCAGTTGAGATATCTGATAGTGCATCTGAGGAGAATATCGTTGAGGAGTAAAGGAGAAACCTTCAGATGCTTGAGAAGAGAGTAGTTTTTCTAGCTCTGAAGAGAGTGAGACTGAATCTGAATTAGAGTCTAGCTCTGAGGATTCTGAGAGGAGAGAGTCCCCTCTGGACTGTGAGATTACAGAGCATTCTACCCACTTAGAAGCCGAGAGCTCTGTGAGGATAGAAAAAGATGCTTCTCAAAAGAACATCTATTTTAGGACTCCTCCCCCCACTCCCAGTGCAACCACATCATCTAGCTAGCATGATCCAGATGCTAAGGCTATTGAAGCAAGGGTGCACACCTCGAACCCTCACCAACAAGCCACTTCAGAGGTACCTCTTTTCACCTTTGAAGTACACCAACCAGGGAAGCCTCTTATCTGGATAAGTCTTCCTAAAAGAACTTAGCCATTGAAAGTAAAAGTGCTCACTCGCCCCATATCACATCAGATTCCACCACACATGATGATGCCTCTGTGGCTCATCCCTCCACCTCTGATAGACCTAGATCCTTGGGAAACTTCCGTTTCTCACATAGCGATTGTCTAACTGAGGGACAATGGAAAATCCTAAAGGAACAAGGACTGACCTGCCTGGATCGCAAAGTCAACTCCCACATCCACATCCATTTCTCTGAACCTGAGGAAGATGAAATGGAAGAGGACAGAACACTTAGATGTGCCTCTAACGTGCACCAAGGACCGAGTGGAAGTCCTTCCAGATACATCATCAAACAATCTCTGAATGAAGGCTCCTCAGAACTCGAGGATAAATTGGCAACATGTGTTGTTGCCAAGTTACCACTCTCTGACCTTATCACAAAGACAAATTTCACAAGTTTTTGTGAAGAGATTAGAAACTTTTTGAATGAGTCTAAACTTCACAACGTAGGACCATCAGAGCCCTCTGCCCTCATCTCTGAAAATAGTATTCTTATGGTAGAGGTCTCTACATTGAAGACCCAACTCTCTGAATCTTCAAAAAGGATTCAAGAGATGGAACAACAGCTGAAGGAACGTTCATAATCTGTCGCAATAGAAGTAGAGAGACTTAAGGATCAGCTTGCAGCACTAAAAAGTGAGAACACTAATCCATCTCCTATCTCTGACCTCCAATCTACTGTCCTAGATCTGAAGAACGATGCCTCTACATCAACTACAAAACTTTGAAGATTTAGAAGCTCAGACCAAGTCAATTTCAGAGCTTGTTCAAATAGAGCTCCAAGGATTCAGAACATAGCTCAGCAATCTCAAACAAACTTCTGCTTCTCCAGCATCATTATATTCAGAACAGATGGAGTCTCTGACTGAGCTCATCAAGAGAACCATTGCAAAATCCCTCTCTGCTTCTGCTCCAGTCCCAGAGCTTCCTTCTCCACAGAGCAGCACCACAGATGATCTGGTAACCAAGGCTAATTTGGTGATTTTCAGACAAGGACTAATGAGCCGCATGATCACTTGCTCCTCCAAGTTCTGTACAATGATGCAATAGAAAGTCCAAGACAACCTTGATCAATTCCAATTATGTGCCGAAGACCAGGTCTCTGACATCCTTCAGGCAGCTGATGATGCCATTGAGGAAATTAAGAAGGCCTCTGTAGACATCAAGGGGAAAGGGGTAGCAACTGAACCAGAGGTTAAACCTGCTGATGACGAAGCTTCTGAATATCCCGTCTCCAAACTTCCAAAGAGACCTGCACCTACTAAGAAATGCCAATAGGAGCTCAAGAAGATGATATTTGATGACTCAGAGGACCCCGAAGGTGGTGGGGCCTCTGGCCATCAAAAGGGGGAATATGTATACCAACATGCTCAATCTCATCAACAGGTAAACACATAAGAGACTGGCACTACGACCCAACAACAGAAGGAAAGTTAAGAATAAATTGATGCCATGATAGCCTCTGCTACCAATGAGACTCGACCAATATCCCCTAAAGCTCAAAGCACCGAACCAAAGATAGTTCAACACCTATTGTCTACTGATGACAACACAATGATTGAATCTGACCAAGTACCTCCGCAGAATGAAGCTGAAAAGACAACTACAGAGCTACCTATTCAAAGAACAATCATTGGCATACCATCATCCTTTGCATACTTAAAGCCTCTAGAGTTTCTCTCAACTGAAACAAGAGTATCCGTGGAAGATACATTTCGATACCTCTACTGCGAGTTCAACACAGAAGTTAGGCTCTCTTACCCTCTAAATCCAAGACTACAGCCTGGAATGACTGAGATACAGAGGAGATTTATCAGAGACAAGACAAGCAGTCGCAGAGATGTCTTCTCAAATGAACCCATTATTGAGGTCAACAGAATTTCAGAGAGAAAGTTCAACTACGACAAACTGATCTATTGACACTATGAGGTGATACATGCTGACAACAGAGTGTATCAATTCAATGACAATGATCTGATCAATATAAATCCGTATGAATTGACTCATCTATGTGCATAATGTTCAGCAAAGGCAGAGAGAGGCAGAGTCTATAGAATGGGAGAGTATGAAGTGAAAATGGCCATGGAATCCCACGTAAAGCTCAGAGCAAAGATAGATTTCTAGATTGCCCTAAATCTTAGAGTAGACAAGCTAGAGGTTACTGATCCTAATGAAGCCATAGAGAATTTGTACAAGTACAAGACTAGGTCAATTGTGGTAGAGCCTCTGGGATTCGTTTACAGAGTATTCAACGAAAAGAAAATCTTCTTAGATTCTGAAGTGGCAAAATACTCAGATGAGACTCTCAAGGGGATGATGAAGATGCTGAATGTCAAGAGAGATAAATGCTCAGTAGATTTGTTTGAACTTCTATATTCAGAGATTAGTTCCATGATCCTGTTTAGAGAATGATTATGAAGTTTCACAACATCTGCTCTGGAAAATAGATTGTAATTTTTCTTTTGATTTGATAGCTTCTTTTGTAATGTAATTTAAATATTCAGTAAGAGAAGTATCATTTAACAGATGATGACTTTCTCCACTTTGCTTTCTAGATTAAAATTTCTGTTACTTTGTAATTTCTATTTTCAATACTTAGGGGGAGATTGTTAGCCCCACTTCTGACTGTAAAAGTATTCAAAATATTCCAAGTCTTCCTCTGAAGACTTACAGAGATAGTTATCAAGAATGCCAAGTCTACCTCTGAAGGCAGTTCAGAGATAGACTCTTCAGCACAGAGTAGGGGTGTATGCGGGTTGGGTTGGGCGGTTTTTGACATTTTTACAACCCAACCCAATTACGACGGTTTGAAAATTCTCAACCCAACCCAACCCATTCAAAAGTATAACCCAACCCAACCCTTCCCTTGCGGGTTAGGGCGGGTTGGGTTGGGTTGGCGGGTTATAAATATACATAAAGTTAACGATTGAAATACGATAAATAATACTAAAAATGTAGGCAACAAAGTTATTAGTTATTACAAATGTTCGAGGTTTTACATTCGTCTTTCTTAGACGTGTTTGATTCATCATTAGGAGACTTAGGAGTATTTTCCATTGCTCGTATACATAGGAAATATGATATAAAAATACAAAGTTACAACCTACAAAAAAAACATATGATATTTCTCTACGCAATAAAAATCAAACTTTTAACAACATCAGCAATGAAAACAAAAATTCATGGTTCCAACTTTTATTTTAAAACATACTCCTTATATTCAGTTATGTTTATACTTCTAATTTGAAATCTATTGTTTGAAACATACTTCATATGTTTATTTATGCAATGAGAACAACGTCAATCTAGTTGTTTCAGTGTACTCGTGCATTCGTGCTTACTGAGACATATCGATCGACCTAGTTGAATTAATTCGGGCTTTGACATAGTTGGATTAATTTTGGGCTTTGGATTGTAAATTGGACTAATATTTGTATATATATTTTGGGTTGTTACTTAGACTAATATGTGTATATATTTTTTGGGTTGTAAATTATAATGGTTGTAAATATTATATATATAATTTATCGAAATAAATATATTAGCGGCGGGTTGGCGGTTTGGGTTAGGTTGAGTTATGCTAACCCAATTTCAACCCTCCTAATTAGCGGGTTGGCGGTTTAACGGGTTGGCGGGTTGGGTTTAATTGGGTTGTTAGCGGGTTGGGTTGGGTGGGTTTCGTGGGTTGACGATTTCTTGTACACCCCTAGCACAGAGGACTTCAGAGATAGCTTCATCAGAGGTACTACATCAGATCTCTGAAGACATTCTCTCTGAGGTTAATGCTGAGAATTCTTACAAGTATCGACACAAGTTCAGAAGACACGTCATCAAAAAGATAAGATTTACCTTTTAGGTAGAACACTATTCACACATGTCTTTTGTGTCAGGAAAG
This sequence comes from Arctium minus, assembly GCA_954870635.1. Lineage (NCBI taxonomy): Eukaryota > Viridiplantae > Streptophyta > Magnoliopsida > Asterales > Asteraceae > Arctium > Arctium minus. Next base: position 70,548,364 of record OX941091.1, on the reverse strand, counting down.
TACATTGTTCACCTTTTTTAGTTCTATAAATAGGACGTGCGCCTCATTGTGTAAAAGTGTGCTTTTCCTTACCTGCTTGTATAAAGAAATACCTTTTTGTACGGTGAATTGTACAAGAAGATTTTATAAGATTTAAACCACCTTTATGGTGTTCTTGATAATCTACATTATTATCCAGTAAATACTTGACTTGTTAATTATTTTACACATTGGATATCTTATTTACTTTGAGTACCGATAAACAATATGGAACAATTTTTGCTTCCGCTATAATTTCTTATGTTTGTTTGTTTAAATCAGTAAGCAAGAATCCGGGATCCAACAGTATATTACATCAATTTTTTTTAAAGATCAACTATTTTTTAACAACAAATCTAAAAGTGATTATTTCTTGTTATTAGAAGGATAGAGATGCATAAGACTCGAGTTTTTTTGAGGCTCGGGCCCATGTATTGCAAGCCTGTTTTTAATAAGAAAATATAAATTCCAGACCTGTTGGGCTTGAGTGTAAAAATTGGGCTCCATCAGGCTATTTTGAAGGTTCAAACAACCAATAATACATGTTAATTGACAAATTTAACCCTATGCTTCTTCTATGCGTTGCACCTATATATACCTCCACTTCTTATACGAGCCAAGTATAATTAACCTATTCAAATGTCAAGAAAACATTCACCAAAATATTTAAATATGGAAACTTTTAGAGAACATTAAGTGGTTACATTGCAGTTTTAAATCATAAACTTGTTACTAACATTAAGTGCTATCCTATCTTACGGGTTGATTACCAAATGTTTATCCGTTAAATGTTTATCGGTAAGAGACATTATTTTCACTTACCTTATTATGTAACATTCTCGGTCATTAAAATGAATTCTTGGTAAACGTCTTATACCTGGTAAGCACTTACCAGGTATAAGACGCTTGGTCCTTGTTATACTTCTTGCCGGGTAAGATTCTCGGTCATTTCCATGCTCAATCAGTAAGGTAAGTGATATCAATAAACGTTTACCCGGTAAGTGTTTTGTAAACAACTCCTTAAAAATTAACTTCTTAAACAAATATTGTTATTTTCTTTAGAATCCATTTACTAAAAAAATTCCTTTTGGTGTCTCCGTCCACAAAATTAGATTTCAAATTTATCAGTTAATAAGGAAACATTATTGATTAATAAATAAATAGAGATGTAGAAACGGGCACGAGATCAAGCCTAAAAGCCAAAGCTTAGTAAAGCCCAATTCTATGCCCATTTAAGCTTGAAGGTCGTGTTTTTCTCAAAAATGATAACTCGATTAGGGCCAAAGCTCTGTTAAGGACCAAAACCGATCAGAACCAATTTTAGTGCCAAACCTTAGGCTGTTTAGGACTAATTTGTTTTGTTCTTCATATTTTTGAACTATAATTACTTTGTTGCATAATTTGGTGGGAAAATATCACCAAAATGTAATATATACTTTGTCTTTGTTTCCATTATATATAACGATACATCAAAATTGTTAATAATATAACGAAATTTTTAGAATTATGAATTAATAATATAATGAACTTTCTAAGATTCCTATTTGAAGACCAAATTAACTGTTAAATTAGAAAACTGTCAATTAATTAATCTAACGAATTTTAGCACGTTATTGTCTTAAAATAATTTTAAAAATTTGGTACATTAATTAACGATTTTGAGTTATCAATATTAGGGGTATTCATCTAAACCGTCAAACCGCACAAACCGCCCACACCGCACCGCAAAGTGCGGTTTAGAACATTCGCAGTGCGGTTTGCGGTTTGCATTTTTACTAAACCACACTATGCGGTGCGGTTTGCGGTTTTGACGCGGTTCAAACCGCACCGCACATTATATATATGTATATATTTTTAATTTTATATATTAAACACACATATATGTATATATAGAATAATTGCAATATTTATGTAATATGTATTTTAGAATCGGACGTATTGAATATTTTTATTTTTAAGGACTACGATCACATTATCGTTGATTTTAAAATGAAGTTTTGATCTTATAATTATTGAATTGTAAGTGTAAAATGCGTAAGGTTCAAACCGCACCGCATTTTGCGGTACGGTTTGGTGCGGTTTGAGGTATATGTGGTGCGGTTTGGAAAAATGCTCAAACCGCATATGTGATGCGGTTTGCGGTTTTACCCCAAACCGCACCGCGAACACCCCTAGTCAATATACATTTTTTTTTTACAATGATAAATAACTTTTGAATGCATTTTAACTTCTGTTCTTATCATTTTACTAATGATAAAAATATTTTAAGATATTACAAAAGTGTGTAATAGTTGAACAAGTTTAAAATGCTAAACTTAGGGTCTATAATTATTAAAATATTAGCGCAAATATTCAACAAATTGTTGCTCAAAATATTAAAATTTAATCCAAAATATCAATTAAAATTGTTCGCATAAAATATAAAATATTGTCCTAAAGTGTTTAACTAAATTGTAATAAACATTATTTAAATGAATAAAATAAAAAATCTTATATTAATTTAATATATTTTTGAATAAGATTAAATAAAATTGTTAAAGGAATTAGCGCAAAAAAATAACAAGCATTTATTCGAAACGAATTAAGAACACAGGACGGATTAGAATCGTCACACATAAATCAATTATTATTTCCATCTTTTTAAGGTTTTATTTAAGTTAGACAAGGGTGAAGTTCATGTACAAATCATGTTAATAATGGTTAGGATGTTTCACATGATTGCTATAATATTTTAAATATTAATTTGTTGTAATTTTGATGCGGTAAATATTCATCTTATTTTTACAGAAAAATATATGTTATTATTTAAACCAGAAATTTTGTGATCCGATTCCAAAATATGCAACATTTAATAAAGAAAATGTTGTATTTATCTTATATATGGAGCTATATTTTTAAAATTAGAAATGGCAAAATAGTCATATATCAGATAAAATTAGATACCGCATCAAAACGATTAAATGGTCAAATAATAAGTCAACAATGTTAAATGGCAAATTAGGTCATGACAAGATGAGATGCTTTGACCCGAGTCAAAACAAATCGAGTCGGGATGAGTTGAGAAATTAGATGCAAACACCCTTTTTATTCTTTTTTAGATGGTTTCAAGAAAATATCGATTAAATATTTTTTAATAAAACAATTTAGAAAGTTTTAAATATAATGAATAAGATGATTTTTGATTCATTTTGACCCATTTAGTCAACTATTTATTTGACTTATTATATATAAATATAACAAAATCGACTCAATTTTTAGCTAAGGGGGTGTTTAGAACTCCCAGCTAGTAAAGTGAGACTTCTTGTTATCAACTGGATTCTGTAGCTGCTACCTTCTTTTTCAGTATATGGTGCTGGATAAGCTAGGCAGAACTAAGGTAGAAAAATCAGCAGATTGATGTTTTAACATTTCTCAAATGGGGTCCTATGTTATCATTGACAAAAGACATTATGTCTTAAGTCTTTTTGACTTATTGGGCTTAATGACTTAACGAGCTTATTCACACAAACACTTTGGGTTGTTTACTTGCAGCTTATTGAAAAAAAATTCAACTTATTCGCACAGTCCATCCATGATGCTCACTTGTCCAGATTCAGCCACCAAAATTACCTCTCCTACCCCTCAACTAAAAAACACGCGACCTGTACGATTCAATTGGTTCTGCTACTTGTCCATGATCCAGACTAGATTAAAGAGAGGTACTAGATGGATGGGGTTTAATGTGGAAAATAATTTGTCAAAGATGTAGAGAATCAAAGAGATGGTAAGATTGTTCAATCTAGTACTACTCGATTTTCTCTCTTATGGCAAGATTGTCCAATCTATACTCGATTGGCTCCTATGGATTGTTCAATCTGGTACTACTCGTTTGTATATTGGTTTCTATAACATATTTCGCTCCTATGGATGTTCTATGGGATTTCTATGTGTTTGTACATTGATTTCTACATCGATTTTTACATGTTTGTATATCAATTTCTACTTGTTGATTTGGGAGAAATTAAACAAACTAGTCTTGCTTTTATGGATGTCCTAATTGATTTCATATGTTTATACATCAACTTCTACATCGATTTTTGTGCGTTTCATATCGGTTTCTATATCGGACTTCTACATCGATGTTCTAAAGTGATTTAAATCCTTAATTTGAGGTACTTTGGTTATCTTTTATCCATGTCTACATTACAGTGTTTGAGGGATTTAGAGATCTCCATGGCAAGAGTGCCAAAATAATTTTGCCTTTCATGAAAATGATATAATATGGATTTTATTGATGCCAATACCCACGAGTGTTAAAATTTGAAAGTTGATCAATTTATTCACTGTCATATGTTCTTATAAGGTAATCCTCATTAATTCTATGTTTCATTCATATATGCTTGTAGTTGATGCATTTTTGTCTTGTTTTCTATCAAGCTAAACACAAAGTTGTTCAAGCACTTTAAAAGGTGTCAAGGGTATCCGATGTCCATGTTATTGTTGGTTGGTCGAAAACTTTCTAATGGAAGGGAACATGAATGACAGGTGACACATGAAGGCCTAATAGAATGGTATCGTGTTGATTTATTTTTTTCTTATAGAATGCACTTATGTCTTTTGTTTTTAGGATGGAACAAATGAGTGACCATTCATGAAGAGACCAATATATATTGTAACACCTTGAATTTTGGTATTGTAAGTTAACTTTTCCCCTTGCCAATCTATCCTAATTGTTGTCTTAAGTTCTTTTAGAAACCCTTGTGTTAGTTCCCTTTAGTGTCGAGAGCATCGAAACGGGAAAAGTCATATTTGGGAAGCATTTGGGCATGGCGCGACAGTGCCCCGCGATAGTGACATTGGCATTGTCGTCGTGTCACAGTCGCGGGGAGTGGGGAGCTCTCGGTACATTGGGCGCGACAATGCCCAACGATATTGACAACAGAACTATCTCCGTGTCCTTGTCGCACCAAGCCCGTGGCCCACGATACATTTGGGGCGATAGTGCCCTACGATAGTGATAATGTCACTATCGCTTGGGCATTGTCGCCAGCGGGCATCTGGTGTTTAAAATTTGATTTTCAGGCCATTCTCATTCATTACTTCCACCCACCTCTCTTCATTTTCACTCTAGAAGCCACCTACTTCATTAATGGCGATTTTTAGCAACTAAAACCTAAATCCTTGGGTTTTAAGTAGTCCTTCTTTATCAAGACAAGAGTTGGAAGCTAGGGTCAAGTCACCATTTCCATCCAAAAGCTAGATTTGAAGGTTTTCTAGGTTTTCACTAAAAACCTAAGTTGTGAGTCAACCCACTTTATAAAACTCTATACATGATAAAATAACATGGTTTTAATCTTCTAATCACCTTTCTAACTACTCCTTACTCATGGAGTTAAAAACCATTGTTTTTGTGGATTTGGGAGAAACTTGGATTTGGCTATTTAATGATGATTATGTTAGGGGATTTGAAATACATGTGTGCCATGATTTTATAAACTTAATATTGATGATTTCTTCATGGTGACTTCTAGCTAAAGTATTCTTGAATGGTTTTGGGTAAAATAGGTCAAAACGAAGGTTTTGACAATTATGGAATTTGTTAAAGTATATATGGGATTTATTCTATAATGTGTACTTTTATTGTGAAGTTGGTAATTGTTTCTACGCAGTAAGTATGTGTTACATGGATGGTAGATAACCATATTGTGATGGATCTATTTGCTTACATGTTTTGTTAATATCAAGTGTTGGGATGGTGAAGTTTCCCATTTGCACCAAGAAATAGGCATGGGTTCGAAAAGGATAATAGTTGTAAACTTTAAAGTCGGGCCACGGTCAAAGACCATTAATTGTAATTTCTTGGGATCGAGTGAAATCTAGAATTGACCGGATGACCTGTTGATTCGTAGTGGGGCTCTTAAACATGGATGCGTGACCTACTTTTGTGTTCCGTCACCACCATGGAAACCGGGTCTCCCCCGTCACCGCAAGGTGTATGTGTGTGTACTATTGTAGATGGAAATGAAAGGATTTATATAAAAAGGTTTATCAAGTTGTATATCCAGAATTTATATGCTTTGTGTTAAATATAAACTGTAAAATCTCACTAGGCGTTAGCCTAACACTTTTTCTTAAATTGTGGCTTGTATAACAGGTTCTAAGGTTAGCAGGATGACAAATTTGTGAGAGAAGTGCTAGTGGTAAATAGTGACACCTTTTGAGGCATGAATTGGAAGCGGAGGCAAGTTGGAGACTTTTGAGAAATAGATACCTTTTTGGTGATCTTAGCGACACCCATGTATAATCTAGATTTGTGATTATTCTAGATTAGTAGGTTGTTGTTTAATTATCCATTATAATTGTAAACTCCTTATCCACTTCTCCCCATGTTTGGGCGATTTATTTATACATGGATGGGTTTTGTTGTACATATTCAAGTTTTAAATTTACCTTCATTTTTGGGGTGTTACATATATGGCAACTTTATGTGATGATTGTAAATAATTTGATTTCAAATGTAATTTTAAGAATTGTGTTTGAACTTAAATTTGATATCAATGAATTTATGATATTATGTTTAGATGTTCAAATAGTTTTTGTGTTTCAGAAATATCATTCAGCTTGAAAAATAAACAACAATTTATCAAACAAGGCTTAATTCATACTGAGGGGTAGATCAGTTTGGTCTACGCGGATCAGGGGCCACCCCTTACTCTACCATTATTATAGGGGTATAGGGTTGAGTCCGAACGCTATGTTAAATGTGCAACCAACACTAGGTAGACAAAAGCTTTGATTGTTGTTGGGTCATCTAAGATTTAAAGATAACCTCTCCTTAGTCTTTATTGATGTTTGAACTTTGTACTTTGATTTATGGTTCTTTGTAATAGATCAGTTATGCTTAAACAGATCGGTGAGTCGAAGACAAACCGAATTCAACATGAAGAAAGTCTACTATGCGGATTGAGATGAACTTCAAAGTGAACTAAGCTTAGTCTGCCGATTTCCTATTCGGAAGATCATCCCTTGTGCCGATTCCCTATTCGGCATACCTTTCTCTTCCCGAATCTCCTTTGATCGCCAGATCTCTCATCTGCTGAATCATCCTTGTTCGGCATTCCTTGCCATCTCTTCGGCAGTTTCCCCTTCTACCGATTACTCCTTTATCGGTAATATCATTTATGTCAAACCCTCTTGATTTGACATACTTCATCATTCCCAATGTACTTCTGATAATGGGAATGGAAGCTTCCTTCTATGAGAAGATATACACTTGGTTATAATTTTGATTGAGACGTTTATTTTCTAAAAGATCTCAAAAAGATTTGAATCAAGTATATTTTATTAAGATATTGTACTTTCATAGTACAAAAGTTGCCTTTTGTATTGTGATAAGTCACCTCAAATATCTTATAATTTATTGACAATATCTCAATCACCCATGCCTTTATTGTTCCATGTCCTTTGCACTCATTACATTGGATAGTATATAAAGGATGGAGGTAGCACCTTGCTACTCACGCTTTCAGCTCAAGATTTCTCCTTTGCAAGATTTCAAGCAGATTGATAGCTTTCACTTTCTCTCTAAGATTTAGTCTTTGTGTTCTTTAAAGTCTTCTTAGTGTTAGATTGTTTTGAGTATTTCTTAGCTATTCTTATTCCGCAAAAATCTTTGTTCTCTTTGTGTAATTCTTGATATTCATATCAATAAAAGAATTAAAAATGAAGTAAAATTTGTGTATTGTATTCAACCCCCCCCCTTCTACAATACTTGTTTTTGCTAACAAGGGACCAACAAGTGGTATCAGAGCTGTTGATTTAATTTGATAAATCAGATCCGTGATGGCATCCTCGTCAAAAGTTGATCCTTCTTTTTCTTCTCAAAATGATAATGGTTCTATGGTCAAACCTCCAAGGTTTAATTCTACATTTTTTCTCTATGGAAAAGTAGAATGATGCTTTTCCTAGAAGGACTTGATAGCCGTTATCTGACTGTTCTTCGTGAAGGTCCACTTGTTCCTAAAGTATGGGACAAATTTATCAAACCTTCTAAAAAGAAAGACAAAGAAAAAGATTCTCTTTTTCATGTTTCTGATGACTCCTCTAATGAGGATCGTAGTTCCGCTACTGGTAGATATATTCTAAAGCTTGAAAAAGAGTACACTGATGAAGATAGACGCACGATTGGACTTGATTCCAAAGTGCGAGCAATTCACTTCTAGATGAAGTGTATCACTCTCTTGTAAGCTTTACTACTGCAAAAGATATGTGGACTACCCTATGTGTTCTGTACGAAGGTACAGATGAAGTCAAAAAATCTAAGAAAATTTTTCTAGTTTCCAGACAAAGTTTCCAATTTGTTCCAAAGTTTCATCCTGCCCTTTTGCTCCCTGGGTCCGTACACGTTAACACATCCTACTAAACCATGTCGATCTCCCCATTTCCCGACAACCGCGATAAAGTTCTGGTCTAGAATCACATATTCGCCCATAAAAGATTTTTTGCTCCACATTATTAAAAGACTGCCCGAATTCCCGATTGCCGGGACTTGAACAACATCCCTATCTTTTATGCCCCACATGTCTACTATAATTCTTTCATTTGTATTCTTCAGCTTTGTCTCTTGAATTGCTATCATACACGGGTTTTCCTTCCTACAGATTTCTTTCACCCACTCCCTTTTGTCTTTCGATCCCAATCCCCTAATGTTTAGCGATACTATTTTCATGATTGCTTCAAAAAAATTCGATGCATACCTGACACTCGCCTCTTATTATTTGCTACCCTTCTCTTTTCGTTGTCCACTTTTTGATTTCCACGTAACTCCAATCAAGCTTCCGAACCCTTCCAATCCTTCTTGGCTACCCACGCTATGCAATTCATTTGATATTACCACTCTTGTCGAATCAGAAATAGACCCCCCCTCTTTTCAATTTTTTCATCCTTTCTTTCTTGCCATTCTCTTCGATGCTTTTTTTCTGATTAAAATGTTGTTGTATGTATCTTGCCATATGCTTCATAAGATGAAAGCTAACCCGCCCTCTTCCGAGCCTCGCCGTATCGACCTTCCTTGAAGATGACTTTTCTCTATTTTGATGCCCCATTTTCTGACTTTTGTTAACATATAAGTTCATTTTTTCCTTCTCTCTTCCACTCTTTGCTTGTCGATCTTCATTTCCTTCTAGGCGCTTATCTCTCCCTTCCAAGCCACTGTTTTCCAACTGTAAAGTAGACCTATACCTGTTGGCTTCAAGATTCCTAGTATTTTTACAGACCTCATATCCTGGCCCACCAAAACCAAAATCCAGCCCTTTTACTTTATCAACATTAATCTGTGGCCCAATGGTAGGCCCATCGTATCTATTTCCCATCTTATCCATCTTAGCCTGAAATTCATTAAAAGACCCATTCTCCCCTAAGTCACCGTCAAGAGGGCACGGCCCAATTCCAACTGGATTTGTTCTAAATGAGATGTTTTCATGTTTATTTAAAATAGTTTCTTGAAATATTAGATGTATTCAGTGGCGGATCCAGGATTTTAGGTGAGCGGGTGTACAAATGAAAAACTTAAGAAATTGTTGTCGATGTGTTTTTAGCCGAATTCCCCTAATGGGGGACTTTTTATGTTTTTGGTTGATTTCGAGGGATTTTTTAAGCTTCTGTGTTGATTCGATGAGTTTTTTTGTGTTGATTCGAGAGATTTTTTGGGTTTTTTTAATTGATTTCAAGCGATTTGTTGCTATTTTTTGGTTGATTTCGAGAGTAAATTTTGGTTTCTTTGGGACTTGTGCACCTTTCACCGCTCAAAAATGTAAATATCACGGAGCACCCCTTGTAGTTGAGCGGGTGCATCTCATGGACGGATCTAGCTTGGTGGCATGGGTGGCACGTGCCACCGTATATTTTCTCCGACGAAGGGTAAAAATTTTAGCTTCGTGAAAGGTGCAACCATATCGTTTTGGAAGGTGCTATCGTATTATTTTGGAAACTTCAAGAAGGTGCAACCATATCGTTTTGGAAGGTGCTATCGTATTATTTTGGAAACTTCAAGAAGGTGCAACCGTATTATTTTGGAAACTTCAGGAAGGTGCAACCGTAACTTGTAATAAACCAAAAAACCGAAAAAAACTCTTGACATCAACCAAAAAAACTGAAAAATCTCTCGAAATCGATTAAAAGGTTAAAAATTCGTCGAAATTAAGCAAAAAACTTTAAAAATTCCTCGAAATGGTGGAATTAGGCCAAAAAAACACACAAGACAAATGTTTAACGTCGGTAAAAAGATGAAGACGCGTCGATAAAAACCGTGCTTTTTGTAATTGTTTTTTGTCTATATTATGTCGTGTCACCGTATAAAAAAAATTTAGCTCCGTCCCTGGTGCACCTTACGTACCGAATTTTTTTTCGCCCTTACGAAACGAACTTGAGCGGATGTATGGAACCCTCCTTGGAAAGGTTAGGTCCGCCCCTAGATGCATTGCACCACATGTAAAACCTTTACGGAATATACAATTACGATTTGGATTTAAATAATTAAGAGAACGCATCCTTTCGTTATAAATATTCAAATAAATCGAATTTCTGAGTGTATCTAATCCAAATCAATAGAATAAAAACGGATATCTTGAATTAAAAAAAAAAATTCGTAACAACTTCTCTTCTTTTCAAAAACAAAATATATAACTTTGATTATTTATCACGTGACAACCATAAACCATTGGTTGTTTTATAATATAAAATGATATTTTAACTTTAGTTTTAAGAAATAAAATAATCTTAAATAAATATTAATAATATTAACTTTGTTGAAGAGTATGTATGTCATCACATAGAGATAGACATATTAAAGATAAACTAGTACCGACATATTCATTATCATCTATTTGTAACTTATTATTATTTTAAAAACTTATAATTAATGAGAATTACAGATTCAATCCCTCTATTTACTGTTGTTATATTTGATTTTTTTCTATAACACTTTATCAGTATGTAAGCTCATCAGTTTGAGCAATCAATTGCTCAAGTTGGGATTTTTTAGTTTTCAACTTTATCAATCAATTCCAATAAGTTTTCCATTCAACTTTGTTGTATTGTTTCGGGTTGAAAAACAATCCCATACTATTGTGTTGGCAATTGTCTATCATTAAAACTTGTTAAGTTTTAATAAGTATGTTATTTTTCCAACTATATGTGGAAATTACCAGTGTTCATGTTTATGTTTAGAATTGCTAAAGCAAGCATAACCTGGGGTTTAACATACGCACATAGGGTTAAAAGAATTAAAAAAAGAATAATTGGAAAATTGGTACCGCTTTGGTGCTCATTAAAGCATCATGATCAAGTGTTTCAACTTTTTATTATTTTTATTAGTTTGTGGTCACTAAAATCAATACTAAACAAAACACATATCTTTTATTTGATTTGAGAACTAACAATTTCGAAACCTTATTACATTTTTATTAATTATGATATGGGTTTTGATAAGGGAAATTCACCTACATAATCATTTCTTTCTTTACAATTGGTATTTTAGTCGTTTCTCTTTTGGTTTTACAAAATAGATCCGTAAATTGCATATGGGTGAAAAGTAAAAAAAAAAAAAGTTTCTGAACAAGTCCACAAGTACAGGGACTAAACCCATAATTTTGTCTATGTCCACAAGTTGCGTACAAGTTTAAACTTTTTTATAATTTTGTTCACTATACTTGCAGACCTCTTCATAAACTTCTTTTCGTTTTTACTTTTTCTTTCCTCCGCGACAAATAATGTCTAAATAGTTCAACGCAACGGAATATTTTGTGTGTCCCACAATGAGTGCAATCGATCAAGATGACAACCAATTATGGATTGAATAAAAAAATGATTTCTATTTGATTTTCCAATTCAATTACAAATGCTCTCTCAAACTATTTCTCTCTCTAAACTGATACAAGCAAATAACTCCTTCTAGTCATATGAGTCTACAAACAAAAATTAAGCTATTTATACCCACTACATTTACAAAGCAAAAACACAACACTAAATGACTTTGACTTTTCTTTATTACAAAGACTTTGACTTAGCATGAGAGCTGACTTGAGCTATTTGACTTGACTTTTATCTTCAGTATTCATGATCTTGTATTCAACATATATTTGTGCACTAACAATCTCCCCCTTTGGATTCAAGATCATCTTCAAAAAGATATGCAATACACTCTCCCTCTTTGTAGATTTCTTTCACAAATTAAATCTTCCCCTTTCGGATAAACAAAAGTTAACTTTCAGCATCATAGAACAATCTTCTCTTTCATTTAAACAATCTTCAAACTTTCTGTAATCTTCCCAAAGTCTGTGAGTGTGTTCTTCAAGAATCTTTAATAATCTCCCTCAAAGGTTGTAGAAACCTCTTTCAGACTCCAGAAAGAAATTATCTTCAGATTTAGCTCTCTTTTCTTCATCAGATAAACTTCAAAGAAAATTTCAGTAAATTCTAGCAAACTTCCTAAAGTCTCTGAACTTTCTCTTTCAATTATGTACAATTCCCACATAACTTGCATTCTTTGACAAAATCTTTTCCATTTCTTGAAATTAATTTGTCCATTTCTTGAGTCTCCCCCCCTTTTTGATGAAGTTAAGCAGAGAAATCATCAAAACATTATCAAGAAATGTCATGAATCTTTTCTGACCATCGATCTTTATCACATGAGCCTCTGATCATCCGTCAATTCATAATGTATTCATCCGAATCTTTTCAAATTCAGACAAATTAAAATGTAACACCTGAATCAACAAATGAATCAGTTAAAAATGTCTGTCAGTAGCACAAATCCACTGTGTGTAACAAATACACATCGGAAAGAAGCTTTTTGATGTTCACTCCCCCAGGTCTTCCATTCAATAATCGAATAACATAAGATTATTCTATGAACGTTTAGACAGAAAAACAAATTTCCTGTGTGTTCGTGGTTGTGTATGAAAGAATTTAAGCATGATGATTGCTTTTGATAGTAGGCTCAAAAATGTGTAAACCACTGAGACAACAACAATATTACACGGACTCAATTATGCATGATCGAAGTGCGAAGGTGGGACAGACTTCCTTATTTTTCAATATCCAAATCTTCCGAATGAAGACCAGATAGCATATGTGTTGCATCCCCAGAAAAATTGAAACATCTTATTTTTAAGAAAAAGATGAGTAGCTGGTGGGGTTTAAGCAAGAGTTGGCATGGGCTAGTTGTCTGTTTCAATGATGTTCACGAAGAATTGTGAAACAACAGTAATGTGGTTGCCCGACTCAGAAAAAGTTGGTGCAGAGTTTGATATTCTTTTACTCTGATCTCTCACCCTCTTTCTTTTTATCATATAAGCTCACTTCTAACCAAACTATCTTTTCATTTTATCTCATCACACATACCCACACTCAGATATTTTGACTCCTCGCCTCTCGATCACTCAAGGATAACTTATTGGGTAGGAAACACTGGTTAACGTGAATCCATAAAAGTTCTATTAAGTCCTCAGACAATAAACCCATGTAGTTGTCCTAAAAGAAAATGTTGCTCAAATGGTTTAACTTTTCAATTAAAGCACAAAAATACATGTCAGATATATGTATGCTCACTAAGATAATCATGAAGATTTGAGAATTTTAGTCATGGAAGATATTTCAACACAAATATATTGAATGAATAAAATGAATACAAGAAATTTGTTTGAAAATCTGACATTGTATGAAAAGATCAAATATGAATGATTTATCAATCAAGGCTTACGTCATGAAAAAAATTGGATGTTGTCTAAGAACAATTATAGACATTCTTGAAAGAAACATTTTGAACGAAATCGCACTCAAATATCAATGAAGTTCAAACGGGGTGTCTTACCATCGAAAAATTAGTTTCAAATTTGAGGCATTGTAAGAACTTAGTCAATAAAAATACTAAACCAGTGTGTGTGAATACTTGAAAGTATATGGAAAAGAAAATACACAAGTATTTATCTTTGGAAACACACGACTAGTTAATATCATGAAAGCACATGTAAAATGAAAACATTTAAAATCACACTTCTAAATTCATGAAATCATTTTGAGAATAAAGAAGTGGTTTGAACATTTAAAAACATGTTTTCATATCTGAAAGTCGTCCTTCTTTCAGACATGAATGAGATTAAGTTTAGAATGATCCTTACGCTTATCTTAAATCTCATAAAGTCAGCTCCAAAGTCATGATAGATACGATCATTTAAGCTCCCCCTCAAAATTTGCATTCAGTCAAAAAATCGTCAAAGCACAAAGTCTTATTCACAAAATTTATTGAAAAATAAAGACATGAAAGCAATAAAACTTTGTAAGAACGAGTTCTGATCAGATGTAATAAGAAGTTGTAACACCCGTAATATCGGTATTTGTCATCCGGACGTTTCTGCGACTTGTAAACAGTGAGGTTTTATTGGGAAATGTTTTGCTTAAAGTCCCTTGGAGTATCGGGAGTATTGGCAGTGAAAAAGTCGAGTTTCGGGGCTCCGGAAAGGTCCCGCGACAATGCCCGACGACTATGACGAGTCATAGTCGCACTGTCACAATCGCATGGAGTGTACCATGCACTGGTACATACCAGCGACTATGACCAGCGACATTGCCTAGGGCAATGTCACATGGTCAATGTCGCACCAGGGCACCAGGGTGCTGTTAAATGCGAATTCTCAGCTTTCTTTCTCATTCTCTCCTCCAAAACTTCCCCATTCACTCTCAAATCGCTTCTTCTTCATTACCCACAAACCCTAACTCATTTTAAGGCCATTTCCATGGATTTCAAGGTGTTTATTCACCATCAAGCTTGTGATCTCAACCTTATGTGCCAGTTCATGTGTTCTTCCACCATTTCTTGAAGATTTCTAAGTTTTCTAGGTTTTCATCAAAACCTAAGTGGTAAGTGTATCCCTTCCATTTCTAAACCCTAATATAAGATATAAATATTCTCTTGATGATTTCCTAGTGTTTGGTTTCTCAAATTTCGGATTTGATAGTTTTGGTGAAATTATGTCAAAATTGGGATTTTGGTCAAGATTGGGATTTGGATGTAAAATGTTTGGGGATTGATTCTTAATGGTTGAATGAGTATATTCATGGTTGGAAACTTGTGAATATAGGTTTTGGAAGGTTTTTCTTGCGGATTCAAGTGTTCTTCAAAGGAGCTCAAGTTGGGGTAAAACCTAGATTTAGCCAAAATCTAGCAAGGTGAGTTCAAGTTGATTTGTGAAAACGGTGTACATGCCAAAATGCTTATTTTAAAGTGTTTATATGATTTACATGAGATTATTAACTGTTAAGCTATTTGGCGAATCTTGATTATTTGAAGTATTTGGTTTTATAAACGTTGTAAAGCACCCACGTTTGGGATTTTAAGCATCTTGACAAATAAATCATACGCATTGGTATTTTAATGATTTATTTTATGAATTAAAGTTTGAGTATAAATGCATTTTATTGTGTATTATGGGATAAGTGTTTGATTTTATGTCATGGGACGTTTTGAAGGAATAAATGATATGAATTCACTTGGAAAAACGATTTGCCCCAATCTAAACTACGTTGGAGTTAATTATATGTTTTGGAGCATGGGTTTACATAAGTACGGGTTGTTTATGTTTGAATTTATTTTATGAATTTCAACGTTGGGTCTTTGGATTTATTGAGCTTATGGCTCGGTTTGGATTTCGTTGGGTTTTGAGGACACTTGTCCACTTTAAATAGCTTAATGTTGAGCGTTTGGTTATGATTTGCATTTACTGCATCTTAGTTGAGAATTACATGTTTGGAATGCATTAGTTCATTCGTTTTGAGTCATGTAATGGTTTAGGTAGTGCAATGGATCCATAGGTACAGTGTTCCTATGTCCCCGTTTTGGACATTCGGCTTACCACATTGGCACGGAATAGGCATCAGGCTCCATGGTAAGTAAGGTGTGGGCCTATACGGTCAGGCAACGACCCATGGACATTAAGGTGTAATTCCATTGGGTGCTTGAGTTCCCCTGTTTTGGAACTCTCAAGGATAGACCTGGAGTGGTTGACTTGATGTTTTTAAGCAATAGACTTGGAGTAGTTGAGCTCGGTAGGTTTTATGTGTGTAACCTACACATTTTGGTTTTCCTACATAGTTATTTGACCTACATTCTGTGTTACGTCACGTATTATGTAATCGGGTCTCCCCCGTCACCGCAAGGTGTTGTTTTGGTTATGGAGTTTTATAATCCATGTTTTCGGAGACGTTTGAGTATGGGTATTTATCCATGTTTTAAGGTTTTGAATATTGAAACTTATCCGAGCTTTTGGGATGTTTTGGAAGTTGGAGTTATCTACGTTTTCAGTGTTTGATCATTATAATGTCAGTTATGTTTTACGTGCGCTTGGGTTTTGGCTTTATTTAAAAAGGTGTTGTTTTATGATTTTCATCACGAAAGGGGTGATTGAGGAAAAGGAGATTGTTTTAAGATTTAATGTATTTCTTTTTGGGTGATTTCAAATTTAATGTATTACATTTTGGAAATCATGATTTTAAATAACATTCTTAAAGTTATTGCTTTACATATCTCTAATGAAAACTCTTGAGCTCACTAGGCGTTAAGACTAACCTTTTTATTTGTCGGCATGTGCATCAGGTTACAGCTGGGGTTTGGTTCTAGCAGTACTACGAGGACTTGAGCTTTAGATTCACACGAGAGTAAGTAGTGTGGTGAAGTCTTCCGCAGTTGGAGATAGTAACTGTTATTGGGTTTTAGTAGCACCCGTCCTTATTATTGACTGTATGTATAGAATGAATGTGTGTATTGAGGTTAAATCTTAAATTATGATTGTAGATGAATCATTCATTGATGTATTTAGAAAATTTTAAATTAGTTGCTATTTCCAGATTTGAGGGTGTTACAGAAGTCATTGTCCTTATTCCCCCTGAAAATATGCATCATAACATATATCAGTGTAAGAAATATGCAAAATTTTCTAAGTTCCCCTAAAATATAGATCATCGTATCTTTATCTCACACTCCCCCTGAAATCATGAACAGAACCTTTCAGTGCAGATATCTTTTAGATTAAAAGTAAAGAAATGTAGAAAAATAACAAAACTAAACTGTACTAGGTAACAACAGATTAAGTCTTGAGGTTCAACATGCCAAGTTTCGAAATGAGAAAGTTAAATCTCTTTTCGTCAAGTGGCTTGGTAAACAAATCAGCAAGTTGATAATCCGTGTTTACAAAGTAAAGTTCAATTATACCTTTTTCAACATTGTCTTTGATAAAATGATATCTCACGTCGATATGCTTGGTTTTTGTAACACCCTCAAATTTGGTAAGAGCAACTAATTAAAAAAAATCTCGATATAAAATCAAATACAAATCAAGATCCATCATACCTCAAATATAAAATTCTATAATTAACCTCAACAATTAAACTCTAGTATTAAACAAGGACCAAACCGAAGTCGGGTGCTACTTAATCCCAATACAGGTTGCTCTTCCCAAAAACCAAAGCGGAAGACTTCACCAAAGCTACTCGTTTCCCAAGCACACCGCTAGCACTCCACTCTTCATAGTGATACTAGGACTATTCCCAACCAGTACCTGATGCACATGCCGACAAATAAAAGGTTAGGCTAACGCCTAGTGAGTTCAAGCGTTTTAACATGAATAGATATATCTTTAAAAGAAAGGAAATCAGTTCAAATCAAGATCTTTCAAACTAATTTACTTTAGAAATAGAGACGACTCATTTTCCCATAAATTGTACCATTAAAAGACAACGTTCCAATACAAACATTCTTTATAAAACGATGCGACCCAAAACTAACCCAAAACGTGAATATAAATCGACTCCCAGTTGTGATACCGTGAATAACACTCCACATCCCAAAACACCCAAAGCACGGGTGGGGCATAACACTCAACCCATAAATCATGGTTAATAAATCCCATATACAATATGTCATCGAAAACAAGGATACAAGATTCAGTACCCAACACAACACTTTTCGATGACTGGGAAGACCCGATTCCATTGAAGGTGGCGAGTACACAAAGTTAAGACAAATATGTATGTTATAAGTGTATCTTCAAGGACAAACAACCATTGACATCAATCCTAACAAGGTCTTTAGTTAAGGTAGACATCAACCCTATCCAGGTCTTTAGTCATAATAGACATCAACCCTCTCTGGGTCTTTAGTCATAATAGACATCAACCGTATCTGGGTCTTTAGTCATAGTAGACATCAACCCTCTCTGGGTCTTTAGTCGTAGTAGACATCAACCCTCTCTAGGTCTTTAGTCATTTGAACATCAACTCTATCTAAGTCTTTAGTTCAGTGCAAACGTGGGTTCAACTCTATCCAAGTCTTTAGCCCCAAATATTCACCAAGTTCAACCCTATCCAGATCTTTACCTTGGGATCTCGCCATCCTTGACAAACTTGATTATTTAGGACTTACATCGTATCATCAATGCCTATTTCCAGATTAAAACACAGGCATCTTATACCACTTACACGATAAAACCGACCTTTATTCCTATGGATCCATTGCATTACAGCCTAACACGTTACGTGACTCCAACGGATGAACTAACACATTTAATACATGTAACTCACAAATGAGATGCAACTAGGTACACCATACGACCAAGGATCCTTAACGAGCTACCAAGATTGAACAAATGTTCCAAAGACTCCACCGAGTACAAATCAAGCCCCAAGAGGCTTAATAAACGTTTGGCTAAAACACGAGAGCCAATATGGTTACACAACCCAAAATACACATTTTCCCAAAATATTTGATTCACAAATTATCATTGGCCTTCGGCCCAAAACCCAAAAGGTTTCCATTTCTAAAATGTTCCCCAAAGCCGGGAAGGACCCAAAACCAAAGGATCCATACATTAGTACTTTTCAAAACATGTCGTTTTATGAATGATGCATAAAACCCGACAAAACACTCAAAAGTGCATTTTTGACCAAATTCCTATTTATGCAATAATTCATCAAAAACCATTCCTTTATGGCACATTTAACAAAATGCTCAAAATTCCAAAGATATATGCTATATAAGTTTATAAAGTTACACACTTTCAAAATAGCCAAACTTATCAGCAGTTAGCAATTTCATGCAAGACGCAAAACACTTTTAAAATAAACATATTGGCATGTACACCATTTTCACAAATCAACTTGAACTCACCTTGCTAGATTTAGGCTAAATCTAGATTTTACCCACTTAGAGCTTTCCTTGAAGAACTTGATTCTTCAAACCAAAACTTCCAAAACCTAAATCCACAAGGTTCCAACCATAAATATACATATTCCACCATAGATAATCATAATCAACCACAAAGAATCATTTCCCAACCTTATACATGAATACCTCAACTGATACCGAAACCCTAACTTCCATAAATGAAGAGGATAGAAGATTACCTTAACCCAAGCTTGAATCCACCAATCAAAATGCCTCCAGTTCACCAAAATGGTTACAAACCTCTAATCTATGAAAGGGAGAACAAGGGTGGATGAAACCCTAGAAAACTTTGGTGAAGAAGATGAATAGTGAGAGATGAGAAGCTTACCACCACAAAATACTCTATTATACTCCAATATACTTCCAATATCTTGCTATATTCTTGAATATCTCTCAAAAACGAAACCGTAGCAACTTGAATCACCAAAATCGGAGTTGTGGAGAAAAAGTTATGAAGAAATGAAGTTTTGGGTGAAATGAGGCTGAAATTAGGTTTTAACCCGTGCTGAATCTTCTGATGTTGCGCATGGCCCATGCGTATTTTGTGAAGGATGGCGCACGATCCGTGCGCCCTTCAGCCCGCGAAGAATTTGGCCAAATACTGTTTTGGTCGTAACTTCTTCGTTATAGCTCCGTTTTGCTCCAGAAAGAACCGTTGGACTCGTAATTGAATCCTTTATCCATCAAGACTATAAAATCTAGGATTCAAGTCTAAAATAAAATATCTTATTTTTCCTTAATATATCGGTTTCTGTATTAACTTGAAATGATACCTTTCGAAAATCGGGGTGTTACAGTTTTCGTATCTTGAACAGGGTTTGCAGATATTGCAATGACGCTCTTTGAATCACAATAGATCGGGATGTTGTTGTACTTGAAACTATAATCTCGGAGTTGTGTTCGCATCCACAGTACTTGAGAACGGCAACTAGCCGCAACTACGTACTCTGCCTCATCTGTTGAAGTAGATACACACAGTTGTTTCTTCGAAGCCCAACTCACGAGTTTATCGCCTAAGAATTGTATGTGTCCTGAAGTACTCTTCCTGTCAAGCATACAACCTGCATGATCTGCGTCTGAAAACGCTGTGAGCTCAAAACCAGTATCTTTAGGATACCACAGACCAAGATCTGCAATGCCTTTCAGACACCTAAATATACGCTTTACCGCTGAAAGATGGGATTCTTTAGATAAAGCCTGATATCTAGCACATAAGCACGTAGAAAACATAATATCTGGCCTACTAGCCGTCAATTACATCAAAGAACTAATCATCCCTCTACAAGTTCTAACATCGAAAACTTTTCCCAAAAGATCAGCTCCGATCTTAGTTTCTGGTGCCATCGGGGTTCCAATCGGAGTACAATTTTCCATTTTAAATATTCTCAGAATATCATAAATGTACTTCGCTTGATTAATGAAAATCCCCGTAGAAAATTGTTTGACTTGTAATCCGAGAAAGAAATTCATCTCTCCCATCATACTCATATGAAATCTGTACATCATGAGGTTTGAAAAATTCTTACAATACTTTGGATTAGTTGAACCAAATATGATGTTATCCACATATATTTGAATTAAAATGATATCAGCTTTCTCCTTTTTAATGAAAAGAGTAGTATCGATTTTACCTTTAGAAAAACCCGACTTGACTAAGAATTTAGATAGAACGTCATACCAGGCGCGAGGGGCTTGTTTCAAACCATAAAGAGCCTTATCAAGGATGTATACATGATCTGGTTTATCGGGATTGACAAAACCTTCAGGCTGAGAGACGTAGACTTTCTCCTTTAGAATGCCATTCAGAAAGGCAGTCTTCACATCCATTTGATATACTGTGAAGTTATTGTGTGTAGCGTAGGCTAAAAACATTCTGATTGCCTCGATACGCGCAACTGGAGCATAAGTCTCGTTATAATCTATGCCTTTCTCTTGCCTATATACTTTAGCAATAAGTCTTGCTTTGTTCCTTATCACGATACCATCTTTATCTTTCTTATTTTTGAAAACCCATTTCGTACCAATAATAGTTTTACCTTCATGACGAGGCATGAGTCTTCAGACTTTAAGAACTTCGAATTGATTAAGCTCTTCTTGCATTGCAGTAACCCAATCTGAATCATCTATAGCTTCAGATACTCATGTAGGCTCTATCTTGCTTAGAAAGGAATCATGAATGCACTGGTTTAATGTCACAAACCTAGTTTGCACTGGCTTGGATGGATCTCCAATGATTTGATGGATTGGGTGCTCTTTGGTCCACTTATGCTCATGAGGGAGTGGATTAGATGTAGATTGATCATGATAATCATCTAAATATCCACTATCATCTTCTTGATGTTCAGTAAGGGGTTCAATTGAAGTATTCGGTGCAGAAGCTTCAGTTGGTTGGACACTGGATGTCTGTTGAGTAGGCGTTGCCGTACATCCAACTGATTGTGTAACTTCTGGCTCTTCATTAACATGTACAACATCAACTGATTGAGTAGACTTTTGAATCTAAATTTCTTTCTGAATCGGGGAATTTGATTCAGTTGAGATATCTGAAGTGATTGGATGATGATTACTCGAATCTTCTGATCTGTCAATCACAACAGGTTTAGACACTCTAGAAGCAAGAAATTCATCATAGAAAAATTCAAACAATAAATCTAAATCTGTTAAATGAGATGTCGACGTTGACGCTTTATTAGATTTAGTAATGTTAACCGCAAGTTCTGGACTGAATTGCCCTGAAGCTAAGACTCCGGTAATAACGGGTTCTAAACTGTTTTGAACAGAAGCCATCTCTTCATCGAATGTTACATTAACGCTCTCACCAACGATCTTCGACTTCTTCAGATAAACTCTGTAAGCTGCAGATGTCTGATAATGAAAATGCCTTCATCAGCTTTCGGACTGAACTTGTTCAAGTTCTCCTTGTCATTAAGCACAAAACACCTGCATCCAAAATTATGAAAATGTTTAATGCTAGGAATTCTATTATTAATCAAAGCGTATGGTGTTTTACCAAACCGACGATGAATAATGGAGCGATTCTGAGTATAACATGCAGTTGACACATCTTCAGTCCATAGAAATAGAGGTAGATCTGACTAACTCAGCATCATGCGAGTAACCTCCACTAGGGTTCTGTTTCGCCTCTCTACAACTCCATTCTGTTCCGATGTTCTGGCAGCAGAAAATTGATGTGTTATCCCGATCGATTCGAGATAATCGTCAACACTTTTGTTCTTGAATTCTGTGCCATTATCAGTTCTAAGAAGCTTTACTGTCTTCTGCAGATTCACTTGAGTGGTTTTTAAAAAGGAGATGATGAGATCGGGCGTCTCATCTTTTGATCTAAGAAATTTGACGAAAGTGTATCTTGAATAATCGTCCACTATCACTAAAACATATTTCTTGCCGTTGATGCTTTGAGTTCGCATTGGACCACAGAGATCCATATGCAACAATTCCAATGAAGAACTCGTACTCGTTTCAGGCTTAGGCTTATGAGAAGCCTTTTTCATCTTGCCTTTCTCACACGCAACACACAAATGTTCTTTAACATATTTAATCTCTAGAAGTCCTTTCACCAAGTTACTAGTGACCAACTTATTGATGTACCGAAAGTTGAGATGAGATAGCTGTCTATGCCATAACCAGATTTGATGCATAGAGGCTTTTGAAAGTAGACACACCTCATTATCAGTCTTGACTTTTGACAAATTAATCGTGTAGAGGTTTGACTTCCGCGTCCCGATCAAAAGTTCTTTACCATCTTCAGTTCTAACGCAGCAACTCTTGGCCTTAAAATTCACCTCTAAATCTTTGTCACAGAACTGACCAATGTTGAATAGGTAATGTCCTAGTCCTTCAACGTAGCTCACCTTCTTGATCGTTATATTGTCTTGCACAACATCATCGTATCCCAAAATTGGTGAAAACTGGTCATTTCCAAAGCGAACGTTCCCGCAGAATTTCTCTGTATAATTAGATAAAATATATTTCTGCCCAGTCATATGCTTGGAGCAACCAGAATCCAAATACCACATATGACGGGTCTACACATGAGAAATTAGGAAACAATAGGTTTAGGTACCCATTTATAGATGGGTCCTACAGTGTTAGCACATGATTTTGGCATCCATTTGAAATTGGACCCTTTGATCTTTTGAAAAAGTTTTGAACCAATAGAGTGATAAGAATAGACATGATATGATCCAAACCAATCATCAGAATATTGTCGAGATACAAAATCATCCCAACGATATGTAGAAGACTTTTTAGTAGACGAAGATAATTGGAGTAATTGCTTTATTGAGTAATGCTTGTAAGAAGTTACAAGTTTTGGTTTATTGAAAGCAACATTACCAACTACATAAGTTTTACTATCAATCATTCTATTACAACGAATATCAGAACATGATTTTGCAGTCTCATCAATTTTCCGCTTTGGTCTCCACTCTGATTTCACTTCGGTCTTTCTCTTTCGCACATCTGAAACATTTGAACTTTGAAAGTTAGAACTATGAGATTTGAAAGATTGTTTATTCTTTGATTTACCAGTGGTAGTCCGTTTTTGTGAATTCCTAGTCTTTTTCTTCTTACCTTTGGCATCCTTGGTACTCATAGAAACTGGTTTATCAACTTTCGTTGATGATTCACCTTTCTCGTACACACTGGGTAAACCATTTGAATTAATGATGAATTGAGAATGATCTGAAAGTTTTGCATTAAAGTCAAATTGATCAACACAATCATCAAAACAACCATCAGAGTTTAGGAAATCAAACTGTTCATCAAACAGACCATTAATATCATTTAATTTTGAAGCTTTGGAAGACTTTGAAAAATCAGTATTAAAGAAAACAGTTGAAAATATCATTTGTTCTAAGCCAGTCAAAATCCTCTCTTCTACAAGAGTGTTCTCGAGTTCAGAAATTTACTTTCTAAAACGAGTGGAGGAACATAAATCTTACCTTCAACTGGTTTTGCCTCCATTTCCTCTATAGAATAGCTTTGAAAACAATCGTTAGAAAGAAATTTTGACTGTGTAGAACTATAACTAGAATTCAACCTCTCATATCGAAATGGAAGTTGCATTTTAGTTTTGTTTTTTATTTTCTCAATTTCCTTTGCTTCATCCTCATCTGATAGTTTAGTCCATTTAACTTTGAGTTCAGGGTATTGAGGTGCCAATTTTAGAAAACCGAAATCATATAAAGCAAGCACTTTGGAAATCCCCTTTTTAAGATAGTGTGGGTTCTCATAACCAAGACCCCATCACTCACTACTCTTTTTTGGTTTGTTAAGGTGAATTGTTTGCTCACTCACACTCACTTTCTCAGTTAAAGATTTGTTTTCTTTCTTAAAAGATAAACACTTTTTCGCAACCTCTTTAATCTTAAGTTCACACAATTTATATTTTGAAGTTGTTTCAGATAATTGATTATGGATTACAGTCTTTTCTCTCGCACTGGTATCAATGTTTTTATGTAAAGCTTCAATCAATACATTCTTCTCAGCAATATCATTGTTGAGCTTCAATATTGATTTATTTTTCTCTTTAATGATACCTTTTTCGCGTTTAATCTTAGACTGCAAATCCTGAAGTTCAATCATCATGGATTGCATTTGATTAAGAAAATGAGATTCAGACATATCACATACCTCTTCATTATCCTCAACATCAGAATCTGCTTCATTCTCTTTCTGGCCCATAAAGCACATGTGAGCACTTTCTTATTTGTCCTCATCCTCTGAATGATCTAGCCAATACTCATCTTCAGCCATCAATGCTTTTCCAACTTCTTGCTGCTTGGACAAGAGCATTTTCTTCTTGTAGTATTCCGAATTGCGGACCTTCGGTTTCCGGCAATCATTAGCATAATGGCCTAACTTTCCGCAGTTATAGCACTTTACTGGCTCATATTATTTCTTCTCTTCCTTCCTGTACCCATACTTTTTCTCCTCTGGCCTTTTCTCCTCAAACCTTTTATCTTCCACTCTCTATTTCTGCTCATAATTTCTTGATCCCGATGAGTACCTCTGATTGTTTGACCCTGGTTTCTTGTAGAATTTCTTTTAAAAAGCTTTGGTCAACAGCAACATAGCTTGTTTCAGGTTCTCACAATCATCAGAATCAGAATTTCTTCACTTTCAACTTCTTCAGATTCATATACTATAACCTTCTTCTTCTTCTTCAAGCTCACTGACCTTTTCTATTTCTTCTTCACAACTATAGCAATTGGATCTGCTACCACTTTCTCAGCTTTCTTCTTCTCATCTTTAATCTCTTCTACTTCTTCTTCGTTCTGTCTCAATGTCTCATATACCTCATGGAGTGGTATCTCATTCAGATCTTTCATTTGTTTCATTTGCCTTGTAAAACTCTTCCATTCGGGCTGTAGAATGCTAAAAAACTTGACATTTAATTCAATCTGAGACTTCATAACCTTGTTCTTGCTGAGCTCATTTAGAAGAGTCACAAATCTATCATACGTAGCTTCAAGACTTTTACCCTTCATTGCCTTGAACTCTTCGTAGTTGTTGAGGCAGTCATAGACTTTCAGCTGATTTCCAATCTTAGAACCAAGCATCATTTTCTCAAGCTGATCCCACATCTGCTTTCCCGTAGCATTGTAGCTATCTATCTTGACATATACTTCATTTGGAATCCCTTGCAGAATGAATGAACTTGCCAACCTGTCAACTTTTAATCTCTTCTTCTGTTCCTCAGTGTACTTTTCAATTGGCAATGGATAGTCTTTATTGAGTAACTCTTCATTATCTGTTTCAGTAGCATGAATCTTGGTAGGAGGTTTCATCACTCCATCTTTCAGAGATATTCTGATGTAGTCACCAAAATCATTCCGATCAATAAAATCTAGGAATCTATCCTTCCACTGTTCATATTCACCTTAGAATAGCACTGGTGGCTTCACATCAGTACCGATAGCAAGAGCCTCTCTGGAAGTCATCCTGACAAAAACACTTTACAATAAGAACTTGAAATGATCGTTATTTCAAAAGAAATCAAAAACCAGAAAAAAAACTTAGAAAAATTTTCAGAAATAAATTTCCAAAAATATCCTAAGGATGGAATTCGCATACCACTATTCACTAAACAATTCGCACAGTGACAATCAAGCACCACAATTTGCAGAAACCCTACAATTCGCACACTTTAGATTTCTCACACCAAGAATTCGCAGAACAAAAGCAATTCGCAGACCACAATTCGCAAGAGCCTAGATGCGAATTCTAAGAATTTGCATACTACTATATGCGAAATCTAGACTTAGAAAAATTCGAACTTCCACTTTTCGCATACACTTTTCGCACACCAAGAAATATACGAATTCTACACTTAGAAACTATTTCCACCTCGAGCAATTCGTATGGATAGAAATCTAGACTTAGAAAAATTTTCAATTTTCCATGCGAAATATGAGCAATTCGCATATATCCTTATGCGAATTCAAGGAATTCGTATGACACTCTGATGCGAAATCCTTACTTTTACCATGAAGCTTTATGCGAAATCTGTTCTTCAACAAACTTTTCGTATATGAGAGTTATACGAAATTTGATCAATTCGCAAAACACCTTATGCGAATTCTATACTTGTGATTTTCCCAGACAACTTATATGCGAAATCCCTTATGCGAAATCCTTGAAACTCGCGAATTCTTCAGAAATTTATGCGATTTCTTCAAGGACTTATGCGAGTTCTTCAGATCTCAACTCCGAAAAACACAAATTCACCCTAAAAACTATCCAAATCCTTGAATTAAACCACGAAACTTTGTAGATTTGATCTCGATCAATGTATGAACTGATTACTAACAATGAATTTCAAAGAAATTCACACAAAAATACAATTCGATTTAGGATATAGTGCATTCGACTCGTACGACTCAAAAATCATAAAACTCAAAATTTATCGAAAATTACAGTGCAATTGTGTTTCAAATCAATACAAGATTAATCCATAACAAAAATCGACTACTATGGAACCAATTAAACTCAAAATTACAAGGTAAATCATTAAATTCGATCAAGACTCAGTGAACAGTGATACGAAGCATTTTTCTTGAATTCGATTGAACTTTCTGCTCTGATACCAATTGTGTGTGCCACAATGAGTGCAATCGATCAAGATGACAAGCAATTATGGATTAAACAAAAAAAAAATGATTTCTATTTGATTTTCCAATTCGATTACAAATGCTCTCTCAAACTATTTCTCTCTCTAAACTGATACAAGCAAATAACTCCTTCTAGTCATATGAGTCTACAAACAAAAATTAAGCTATTTATACCCACTACGATTACAAAGCAAAAACACAACACTAAATGACTTTGACTTTTCTTTATTACAAAGACATTGACTTAGCATGAGAGTTGACTTGAGCTCTTTGACTTGACTTTTATCTTCAGTATTCATGATCTTGTATCCAACATATATTTGTGCACTAACACATTTCAAAATAATAAAACTTAAAGCAAAGTTGTCTAAATCTTGATCAAGACTCTTCGTCGTGCCTTTATTCCAATGGTAGCCCAACTCTAAGCTTTCTCCTTCCCTTTACTACTACTCCCGAGTGAGTGACGTCCTGGTTGCATAATTATTTTGAAAAGAAGTTGGGTGAGCCTAGGGCCCAGTGAATTCACGGTTTTTATGCATGAATAATACCAATAATGAATTTCACAAAGCATCAAAATTTATCATGAATGTGGTAAAACAATTTGAATCATAAAGCAAACGGCATTTTGGGAGGAATTTAATTCACACAACTTTACCTGGCGAACTCACACAGCATGTTCGCAACTTTACCCCCATTGCCATACAAATATCAAACACATAACATGGAAATATTTCACGTTTAATGCATAAACGACATTTAAAAATATCAATAAGCTTGTAAATAATATTTAATAAAACTTGCAACCATTTATAAAAAGTCTCGTATAACTCACAATATAACTCGTTGTCGAAATCGTTCCTTGAAGTGGCTAGCGTCTCCCTACAATCCAAGGCCATAATTTTTTATTCTAATATCAAATACAACTAAATTTGACGATACTCTTAAACCATCCATTAGACGATAACTTAGACTACGACTTGTTTTTAACACCCATATATATATATATACTGCTCATATGACATCACGTCGCACCAACCTTGGTTTCACTTTGAATTGTATCCGTGGAATATATATATATATATATATATATATATATATATGTATATATATACATATATATATATAACAGGCCATGCAAACTGTATATATACATATACTAACAGATCATGTTGTCTATATATATATACTATGCCTTTTCTTTTGCATGGCTTATGCACCCATATATATCAAAAGTCAACCATACCTTTGGATGCTTCTATTCATGTGACTTGATGATGTATTTATATTAATATATATATATATATTTATATATATTCTCCAAAGTGTATTATGAACTCCTGGTTAACAAAAAATGTGCTCTACCTTTCTCTTTTTTTTTTCTTCTCAGCAAAACAATAAACATAACCAACGTGACTATAAACCTCTCATCATAATGGGTTCCCAAACCCTATATTTATCACAACGGAAAAAAGATCATCTATCATATAAGTCTACCAAAGACACCCATACAAAGCATACGTTCTATCGGTGTCATTGGGATTACCGTTGTGACAAACGGTAGGTTGCTAGCAGTGATGGCTGGCCACCGTTACCCTACGGAACCGAACCGAATAACTGAACGTCTAGGGTAAACATTTAGCAAACAAGGTTTTGAGACGAGAGGTGCGAAATACTTACCGTTTGATGCCGAACTAGCCGCGATATGGAGCAACGTCAACTTTCTTCTCGCTTGCCACCGTTGCCTTTGCTCACTCTAGCTCTCTTTATTGACAACTTCTACATGAGGCCACAACGCTTACCCCTTTTTATACCATATTACGAACGGTTTCTAGAAGATGACCAGGCTAAGTGTGTTAAATGGACGTATGTTTATGTTCTTTGAATTGCATCCGAATTAACACCTAACCCTTTCAATTTCCTCTATAATAAATCTTGCAATTACTAACTATAATTTATGTCCCCTTTTTCTTCTTTGGTTATTACAAACTTCCCCCTTAACAAAATTTCGTCCTCGAAATTTGCCTTATGTAAACAAATGAGGGTACTTCAATCTCATCTCCTTCTCGGGTTCCCAAGTTGCTTTCGGTCCTCTATGATGCCTCCATTGAACTTTCACGGAGCAATCTCTTTGTTTCTTAGTTTCTTTACATTTCTATCAACGACAGCTTCCGACTCTTCAATATAGCTCAAAGTTTTGTCCACCTTTACATCCTTAAGAGTTACCTCAGTACTTTCATCAGCCAAACACTTCCTTAGATTCGATACGTGAAACGTGTTATGAATCCCTTGAAGTTCTTCAGGAAGCTCCAACTTATAGGAAATCTCACCTACCCTTTCAGTTATCTTGTAAGGACCAATGTAACGAGGACTTAGCTTCCCTCGTTTTCCAAAACAAACCACACCTTTCCATGGTGAGATCTTAAGCATAACTTTGTCCCTAACTTGAAATTCTATCGGCTTTCGTCTTTTATCAGCATAACTTTTCTGTCTGTCTTGATTTATCTTCAATCTTTCCCTTATCTAGTTTATATTATCAGTAGTCTGCTGAACTATTTCAGGGCCAACCAACTGTTTTTCGCCTACCTCATTCCAACACAATGGAGTTCGAGACTTCCTTCCATACAACGCTTCATACGGTGCGACTTGGATGCAAGCTTGATAGCTATTGTTATAGGCGAATTCTATCAATGGAAGATGACACTCCCATGACCCTGCAAAATCGATAACACATGGCCGCAATGTATCTTCTAGGGTTTGAATGGTCCTCTCGCTCTGATCATCCGTTTGCGGGTGATAGGTTGTACTTAGCTTTACTCTAGACCCCAATTCTCTTTGAAATCTTTACCAAAATGTAGAGGTAAACCGACTGTCTCTATCAGATACTATCGATAATGGAATGCCATGTCTAGTTACGATCTCGTCTATATAGAGCTTAACTAGTCTTTCCATCGAGCATGTTTCCTTAATTGGTAGAAAATGTGCTGACTTGGTGAGTCTATCAACGATTACCCATATAGCATCATATGGTCTGTGGTATCCTAAAGATACTGGTTTTGATCTAACAACGTATTCAGACGCATATCATGCAGGTTGTATACTCGACAGGAAAAGCACATCAGGTCACATTCAATTTCTCAGAGACAAGCTCATTAGTTGGGCGTCCAAGAAACAACTATGTGTTTCTACGTCAACTACTGAAGCAGAGTATGTTGCTGCTCTTAAGTATTGTGGATGAGGACACAACTTCAAGACTATGGATTTCATTTCAACAAAATACCTATATATTGTGATTCGAAGAGCACCATCGCGATATCTGCTAATCCTGTTCAGCACACGAAAACCAAACATATTGATGTGCGATATCACTTTATAAAAGATAATGTCGAAAAAAGGTACAATTGAACTTTACTTTGTAAACACAAGTTATCAACTTGCTGATTTGTTTACCAAGCCATTGGGAAAAAGGAGATTTAATTTTCTCATTTTGAAACTTGGCATGTTGAATCTCAAGACATAATCTGTAGCTATCTAGTACTGTTAGGTCCGAGATCTAGAGCATTTCATGTTTGTAACTAGGTAGGATAGGAGAGGTCTTTATTATTTATTGAGAGAAAATATAAAACTAATCTAGAGAGAGAGCAAAGTCTTTAAGGGCTACATTTTCATTAATGGAATTATATGAATTATTACAAGCTAAGACTCTTATTTATAATCCAACACCTACACTCCCTTGTTACAACATTAAGCCCAAGCCCATCTTAAACACTAAAGCCCAATAGGCCCAAGGCCTTTTACAATTACATTTACTTTCCAACATTTTCTATAAAATATTACACTAACATTACCCACCTAAATTTTTGGAAAGTAAATCATCTTCAAGCTCCTCTCCTCCTTGATTTTCTTGAAAAAACTTTAGTGATGCGTCTTCAAATGTAGGCTCGGCTCCCCCTTGAAAGTTGCTCTCATTCTTCACGTTTTCGACTTTAAAACCAGATCCAATGTACACCATAAGCTCGA
Source organism: Arctium minus (assembly GCA_954870635.1). Lineage (NCBI taxonomy): Eukaryota > Viridiplantae > Streptophyta > Magnoliopsida > Asterales > Asteraceae > Arctium > Arctium minus. The sequence continues at coordinate 70,516,942 of OX941091.1, read as the reverse complement.
CTAAGTGTGTTGGGTCTAAAATGAGCAAATGATGATTAATACTGCCAGATACTACTTCTTGTGTAATTAATACTGCTAGTTCAACATTACTACTGCTGGTGAGATTAATACTGCAAGATGGTTAATACTGCTGGGAGAATTAATACTGCTTATGAAGATTAAAGCTGCTAAGAGGATAATGATGGAATGATTTGATTAATGTGAAAGTTAAGGAGATTTGAAGATAATTATGGACTGGATCATGAAGATTAGTTTTTCTTTTATAATTATCTTGTAATCTGTCTTGTATATATACTGTATAGAAGGCATAGTTTAGAATAGACTTTTTGATAAAATTTCAATATACGTTTTAGTGAGAATTAACCTCAAGATTCATTGTAATCCTTTCTTTAGAGAAGTTCAGAACGTGTGTTGATCCTGTTCAACAGATTGAGGTTTTGTTTGTAATCATTAAGTTTAATCAATATAACTTGTGATTTGCTTTCAAGTACTGTTTCATTGATTGAGTGTTAAAGTGTTTTTCCGCAACTTCTTTAACATTGTTTCTGAGTATGTTAATAAATTCTTCATTAGAATTTTTCGATCTTGACAAAGTGCACGATAAAATATCTCGAAATGTAGAAACCCAAATCGTTCCGATAAGCCCACAAGAATGATAACGAGCAAGTTTTACGTGACAAACCGTGTGCAATCTTAGTTTATAACAAAGAAATCGTCGTTAACTGTGAGTCGAGTAGGAATTCGGCTTGAGAGTCGTAAACGATATGCTTGAAGAGGGAAAAATAATGCATACACTACAATGTAGGGGATGAGGAACAAATTTTGGCCAAACTAACGAATTTGGACCAAAGATGTTAGAAAAACTAACGAGACTAACGAAAGTCCGTTAGTTTACTATTGATTGTCTCCTTCCTTGAAAAACCATGTATTGTATCTTTTTCTTTCAACAAAACACGATCAAACAGCTGTGTGTTTGTATCTATTGGCTTCATTATATATCAAATAGACGTTTTTGACCAACAAAAACTTCATGCATCGAGAAAAAGCATTCTGACAAAGTAACAGACAAGTCCCGACGATCTAACAACTTTTTCCGGCGAGCTTTCTTCCAACAACCAAAACCTTTGATTTCATGATGTAAACCTGCGTTTTTACTTGCAAATATATCAATGTAATGAACAAAAAACAGATCTGGATCGAGTTTGCAGAAACATTCCGGTGACCTGCATTTTTTCCGGCGAAGATATTAATTAGATCACAAATTCTTTGATTCATGCTGCAAATCGTGTAATAAACATGCAAATATGATCGAAATTAACATACAATCAGATCTGGACGAATATATGACAATATCATAGCATAATCCTCGAATTTCCGGCAATGAACAGTGAAATTCCGGTGAGGGCGTTTTTCCGGCAAGAGGTTTCTAACAGATCAATACTTCTGGATTTTATGCTAAAAAATACATCAAACAATCGAGGTAAACGTGAAAAACAGATCTGTAACGTAGATATGACAGAATCAAGGTTCAAACTTCAAACTCCGGCAAGATTCCGGTCAGATCTACATTTTCCGGCGAACGATCTTTCGAAGCTCATATCTAGCTCGTTTTTCATCGTTTTTTGATTCTAAAAATTGTAGAGTGCTCGAAATTCGACAACGAACAGATCTAGGAACATTAAATCACCTCATGCTAAAATATTTTCGGATCTAAAAATAGACGCGAAGAACACCGAAAATTTCGAACAAAAATTTCGAAAATCCTCAAAACTCAACGAAATTCGAATCTGAAAATTGTATTAGATCTGGAATCTAATCAAGAACAAATCTTCAAGAGCATTTGAGATATAAACATACTTACATGTAGATCGGGCTAAAAAACACGAAATGTGGAGATCCGATAATCGTTTCGATAAGAATTTTATCGTTTGGCTCTGATACCACATGTTAGGTTCGAGATCTAGAGAATTTCATGTTTGTAACTAGGTAGGATAGGAGAGGACTTTATTATTTATTGAGAGAAAATATAAAACTAATCTTGAGATAGAGCAAAGTGTTGAACGACTACATTTTCCTTAATGGAATTATATGAATTATTACAAGCTAAGACTCCTATTTATAGTCCAACACCTACACTCCCTTGTTACAACATTAAGCCCAAGCCCATCTTAAACACTAAAACCAAATAGGCCCAAGGCCTTTCACAATTACATTTAATTTCCAACACTTTCTATAAAAAATTACACTAACAAGTACAATTTATTTTTGTTAATTTTCTTCATTTCTTTATTTTTTAATCTGAATGATATCTACACTGAAAGGTTCTGTTCATGATTTCAGGGGGAGTGCGAGACAAAGTTTAGATGATCTACATTCTTGGGGGAGTTATAAACTTTTGCATATATTTTACACTGACATATTTTGTGATGCATATTTTCAGGGGGAGTAAGGACAATGACTTCTGATTACATCAGATCAGAATTCGTTCTTAAATGTTTTACTGCTTTAATGTCTTTATTTTTCAATAAATGTTTTACTTTCAATAAGTCTTTGTTGCTTTGACGTCTTTTTTACTATTTACAGATTTTGAGGGGGAGCTTACATGATAATATCAATCATGACTCTAGAGCTAACTTTATGAGATTAGTAATGAGCGTAAGAATTATTTTAACCTTAATCTCATACATATTTGAAAGATGGACGACTTTCAGATATGAAAACAGTTTTCTTAAACGTTCAAACCACTTCTCGATTCTTAAATGTTTTCTTGAATTTTAGAAGTGTGTACTTTAAATGTTTTCATTCTATGTGCTTTCATGATTAACTAACCATATGTTTCCAAAGATAAATACTTGTGTATTATCTTTTCCATATACTGTCAAGTATTCATACACACTGGTTTAGTACTTTTATTGTATATGTTCTTACCATCTCTCAAAATGAAGCTATTTTTCGATGGTAAGACACCCCATTTTGTACTTTATTGATATTTGAGCGTTAGTTCATTTCATTCAAAGCGTTTCTCTCAAGAATGTCTATATTTGATTCGTATAGATAAATTTCAATTTTTCATGACCTAAGCTTTTATTGATATATCATTCATATTTGATCTTTTCAATACACTGTCAGATTCTCAAACAAGTCTTTTGTATTCATTTCATTATTTAAATCTACTTGTTTTTTAGAAAATCTTCCATGCTTAAAATGCTAAAATCTTCGTTATTATCTAATTGAGCATAACTTTTTCTGACATGTATTACATTTTTATGTGCTTTAACTAACAAAATTAAGTCATTGAGCAACTTTGTGCTTTTAGGACAAAATACATGGGAATTGTGTGAGCTTTAATGAACTTCTATGGATTCACGATAACCAGTGTTTCCTACCCAAGAAGTTATCCCGAGTGATCGAGAGGCAAGGTGTCAATATCAGAGTGTGGGAGTGTGATGAGATATTATGAAACGAGAGATTGGTTAGAAGTGAGCTCAATGTTAAAAAGAAAGAGGGTGAGAGATCAGAGTAAAAGAATATCAAACTCTGCACCAACCACTTTCTGAGCCGGGCAACCACATTACTGATTGTTTCACAATTTTTTTCGTGAACATCATTGAAATAGGCAGTGAGCCCATTCCAACTATTGCTTTATACCCCACCAATTACTCATCTTTTTCTTAATAAGAAGATGTTTCAACTTTGATTGGGGACGCGACACATATTCTATCTCGTCTTCATTTGGAAGATGTGGATATTGAAAAGAAGGAAAGTTGCTCCACCTTCAATTTTCGATCATGCACAATTGAGTCAGTGTATTTCTATTGTTGTTTCAATGGTTTACACATTTTGAGCCTATTATAAAACATTCATGTTTAAATTCTTTCATACACAAGCACGTACACACAGAGAATTCATTTTTCTGTCGGAACGTTCATAGAATTACCTTGTGTTATTCGATGATTGAATGGAAGACTTGGGGAGTGATCATCAATAAAACTCCTTGTACAATACATTCGTTGTCCTAAGTGGCTTCGTGCTACTTACATGCATCTTAACTGATTCAGACTTTCACTCTTATTTGTCAGAATTTGAAAAGATTCGGATGAATACATTATGAATTGACGGATGGTTCAAATGTTCATTTGAAAAGATCATATACTGAAAAAGGTTAGAGAATGCATACTTGACATTTCTTGGGGAAAGTTTTGATGATTTATATGCTCTACATCATAAAAAAGGGGGATAAATAATTTCAAGAAATGTTGTATGGTGAACAATTTGTAATTGTTAGATCATAGTTTTGAGTCAATTTGTAATGTAAGTTTACATTGTATTGTTGACTTTTCATTGTATGATTGTATAGAGGTCAAGGCATGTTTGACCCTATATATAGATTTCTTTTAGTCTTGTTTTTGTATGCATGTTAGTAAGCTTGTCATTGGAACCATTCCATATGTGAGATATATGAATACGACAAAGCTTGTGACTAAAACTCTCTCTAGAATCTTTCTTTGAAACCTGGGATCACAATTGGTATCAGATCTAGATCAGATTAATCAGAGAAATCAACATCATGATTTGAGGCAGAAAGATACGAATTTTTCAGGTTTAGAAAGCTATTGTTCCATTGAAATCAAGATTTTGATTAAATTATGATTTGGATGTGAAATTGAGTTTACTGTGATCGCCCAATGAAGTAGAACATTTCTTGTTTGGATTGGATGTTCAAACAACCAACAGATTGGATGAATTGGATCATTCTTTCCAATTTTAGAAGTTTTCTGTTCGTAGACTGTCAAGATTCAATTCCCAGAAACATGTTTGTTCTTGATGAAATTCACTCTTCAGGGTCGTTTTTGATGGTATAGAGATCAATTCTACAAAGTTTCAGAGTCAAACTACAAGTTTTGTGTGGATTTTTGTTGAAAAGTTGGAAAATATATTCAAGATCTAAAGAATTCGTACGATCAATGAAGAACTTGCACGAAGAACTCAAAGGGTTGTAGAATTCGAAGATTAGTTCATCTTGTTGATTATAAGGATAGAATTCGCAGGGTTTAAGAAGTCGCACAAAGAGTTATACGAGAAGTATAGAATTCGCACAAGAGACACATACAAAATGTGTGGAATTCGCATCTGATTCTTATACGAATTTCAAAGAATTTTTATACTCCTTTATGCGAAAAGTGAAGACTTAGTATCCCTTTCTTATGCGAATTGTGTCTTTATGCGAATTGTTGTAAATTTCAAACGAATTCTTACTTGTGAGTGCCATGCGAATTGTTTCATACGAATTCTTGCATGCGAATTGTGTGTTGTGAGTGTTATACAAATTCTATAAGTGCATACGAATTCTGAACTTGTAATCAATTTTTGAGTGATTTTTCTGTATTTTTACTGTTAATTTTTCTGATTTTCTGAGTAAGGATCTTTTCAATCTTTATTTTTCAGATAAACACTAATCATGCCTTATACATATGAGAAGGGAAATATGTTTCTCACCAACAGAGACTGTGCATTGTCATACATGCCAGAAATACCAAAGATTGAGGCTGAGAATGAAGAGCTTAAAATTCAGAATTCAAAGTTGAAAGCATAAATTGATACCTTGAATGTCAAACTTACAAAAGCTGAGACACAAGTATCAACTTATCAAGCAAAAGGCATAGAATGGCTGAAGAAAGTAGATGAGAGAAACAAGAATGAGAAAGCTGAACTTGAGAAATCTTTCAACCAGACGTTATCTGAACTTTCAAAGAAAGCTGAGTCAGAGAAGAAAGAGTTAGAAATTAAGTGTGCCAAACTTTTTAAACAAATTTCTGATTTTGAGAAAATTGTAATTACTGAAAGATATGTCTTTGATAAAGAAAAGAAAAGTACTGAAAAGAAAAATACTTTACTATTCAAAGAGATTTCTGAGAAAAATCAGAACTTGGAAAAAGAGTTTGAAACTGAAAGAAAACATTTTGAATCTGATGACAAGTTGGCTATCTTATCTTCAGATATACAGAAGGGACAGAAGAGTAAATCTGGTCTGCAAAGTAAATTTGATAAACATTGTAATGAGAAATCCAAGTTGAATGGCAAGATCAAACAACTTGAGAAAGCTAATGCTGATCTATCTGAGAAGTTAGCATCTGAAACACCTGTATTATCTTCTTATGATGATGGTTCAGTTGAATCAGTTTGCTCATTTTAATCAGTATCAAGCTTATTTTAAAAAATGGTTTTGAAGAAACAAAATGTCAAATCAGATGTCTTGAAAACAAATTAGATTAAATCTTCTAGATCATTTTATGTTAAATCTGCTGATAAATATGCTCCTTATTCTGGACTCAAAGCTTCTAAGAAAGAGAAGATGATTTGGGTTGTTAAGGGATCTCCTGAGTCAGTAAAATACCAGAAACCATCTGCACAAGCTGAACAGAGAAAAAAGAATAGAGCTAAAAAAGGTAAAGTTTTTACACCTGATGCTGTCAAGTCTACCAAACATCTGATCAGGTTATCTAGAAGCAAACTTTGCTGTTCTTAATGCTGCAATGATGATTTTGTACACAAAGCACATATCCACAAAAGGTATTATTCTCATAAGAACTTTAATGATACTGCATATCACAGAGGTGGAAACCACTCAAAGAAGTTTTAACATACTAACCAGATTGGACCCAAAATCATCTGGGTACCAAAACCAGTTAAACCTGTGATACAGGAACTTGAACTCAAAAAGGAGTAAGAAGGACAATGATTTCTGAGTAAATCAACTCAGGACTCGGACTTCAAAGGCAAAGGATTATGACTTCTAAACAATCAACTCAGGACTCGGACTTCAATGTCAAGATTCTGACAATTATTCGGACTTGTAAGATATGAAGGGGGAGCATGTACATACATCAAGAAAGATCCAAAACATGTCAAGGTGGAGCTAGCAAAGAAAACACAGCAAGATACATCAAGAAAGAACAAAGTCATAACAAGAGTTAGAAGAGACAAACATCAAGTCAAGGGGAGCTCAACAGATCAAATCTAAAAAGGGTTGTAAGTGTGTAGTGTGTGTAATGTTTTTGGAACTTAAAAATAGTTAAAAATGTCATTTTTGGAAAATTTCCATTTATGGAAAGTTTCTATTTTTTGGCAATATTTTGAAAAGTTTCCAAAAATAGCAAATTTCCAAGTTTAGAATGTTTTTCACAAGATGGAAATGTTCATGCGAAATCTTCAGAATTCGCATAACACTATCGTGCGAAATCTTCAGAATTCGCATGTATGTGTTACACGAATTCTTGGAATTTGCATGTGTGTCTCATACGAATTCTAACTTTTCACATGTGCCTTTTTGCGAGAAGTGAAGAATTCGTATCACACTGTCATACGAATTCTTGTTCTCACACAAAATTTTCATATCGAGAGGTGCGAATTCTCACACACTTTGTCTAAATCCTTCGTAGATAATTCGTATCCGTGTGTCATGCGAAAAGTGGGTGGTCAAATAAAATCGTGCCATGTGTCTTCTTCATTCCAAAGTATATATAGGTGGTTTTCATACGAAACCCTAACTTTTCGTAAAATTCTTTGAGTGTACGAATTCCTTGAGAGCACAGTGTCCTTAAACCCTTCCTTGCGACTTTCATATGTTCTTCAATTTCTTCGAGACTTCCTGTTCAAAAGGTGTTATTCTTTTGTTCTGATTGATTGTATTTTGTTTATTTGTTTGTATCTTTGTTCTTTGCAGGGTTACCCCATCTGAATTAGAATTAGGATTTTGGAATTCTTGGACTGTTCGTATTCAAGAACCCTCGTCTGGGCTTTGAATTTTTTTTCAATAATTTTGATCTTGATTAATTTTTAAATGTTAATTTGAACAGAAAAAGTTTGTTAAGATGATAAAATCGAACTCTAATAATCATAATTTTTTTAACCTAAATTGATAATTTTGGGATTGAATTTTGAATCTGACTTTTCGACTCTTTGACTGTTCTTGGTGTTCTTGGTGGGAAATCAAGACTAATGGTCGATTTCTTGTTTAATCTCAGATTTTTTTTTGGATAAAAAGGGTTTCTAATCAAGAATCGATCTTATCAAATTAAAAATATTGGGTTAAAATTCAAAATTAAAATTTTGTTAATCTGGGTTTGGATGAAGTTTTAAAGATATTCATAATGTTCTTGAAGTTCTTATTAACACTTAGAATTTTTTCAAGAAAATCAAAGTTTCATATGAATTCTTGTTATGTGGTCCATATGAATTCTGTAATCTTCAGTGTCAAATTTTCAACTCCACAATTCGTACATATTGTTCATACGAATTCTTGGGAATGTTTTTGTTAAATTCTAAGTGAAGAATTCGTATAATGCTTCATACGAATTCTTGTCATACGAATTTTGTGGTTGGTTTTCATTCCCTAAGTGCAGATTTCACATACTCCTATCATGCGAATTCTATACTTGTACTTTTTCAAAAATGGTTTTTTCAAGTGTCAAAACCTCATTTTTCACTAACCATTTGGACCCTGTCCAACATTGTTAATCTTTTTCAGGTACCAATGGCAGAACCATCAGTAGACCAAAATGTTTAGACTGGTGAGAATTCACCACATGAGGTTTTGAGCAATTTCCAATGCCATCATCTAGGTCTGATTTCCAAGTGCCACAAGATGCCAATCCATATCTCTTTCTGATTTCACCAGCCGAAATGAAACCCCAGCAACCTAACAATCATCATCTGCAATTCAACATCCAAATTGATCCTTTGGTACTGGATATCCTGAGGAACCATCTTCTCAGGAATGCTCTAACAACAGTTGCAGTAGTTCCGGAATTGTATGTACAACAAGCTTGGAAGACCATCAGGTTCAGTCACATGAAGGAGAAAGGAGACAGAATACCAATTTTCAAGATGGAAATAGATCATTTCACATCTGTCTTGACCCAAGAAAGACTGAGATTCATCTTAAGTCTACCTTCTGAAACAACAAGAGAGGGCAGAACTTCATATGATGAGTTGCCATCAGACAATGAAGTATTCAAGGGAATCAGAGATATGGGGTATCTTGGCCAGATGACTCAAGTCAGTCACTTTAAGAAGAACAATTTGCCACCGTTTTACTATACCCTATTTTCAGTAATCAATCTTTGTCTGACAACAAAGATCTATGGAACAGATAATGCCAACATTCACATACTGAAACTCTTCTACTCTATTGTTCATGACTTGCACATTGACTATGCCAGTATCTTCTGGACCGAGCTATATGAAAAGATGGTTTCAAAGAAGACTTCAAAAGCATCGAACTACATTCCGTATCAGATATTCATGGATCTTATTGTTAGAAGTATGCTGAGGAGCAACTCACAGATACCCAAAAGGGGCAATTATCCTCATGCTCCAATTAGTGAGATGAGATATCTTATGAAGTAGAAAAGAGAATTTCCATACTCCATGCCTGTGCATGAGAGCTTGTTAGATTATGCAGATCCAAAGTGCGATAGTGTCGTAGATTATATAGAGTCTATGGGACGACCATAACCGATTATCCCTACCCAAGGCTCAATCCCTAGGAGATCGGAGTCAGTAAGGGTTTGTGATACCATGGGGGTACAGAAACGGGGAGAGAAGAGAAAAAAATACCAAGAGGGGCTCTGGAGGGGGTCGGAGACCACGACTAGAGGCATCAGGGTCACAGGAAAATATCCCACGTTCAGTGACACCTCCTATTGATGAAGGTCATGGATCTGACATTGAACTAGATCTAGCACAACAGAAGGCATGCACTGTGAGTGAATCAAGTGATGTTCCATCTGCAACAAGTTCTAAAGATGATGAGAAGACTGATACTGAGGAAGCTGGAAATGGTGAATCAGAGAGTGATAGTGATAATGATGATGATGGTGGTGCTGATGATGCTAATATTCAATCTGCTGCACAAGTTGATGATCAATATGATTTGTTTGAACCATTGTATGGTACTGAGGCCATGGAAGTGGAAGAGCAGACTCATGTTGACAACATTCTTACTGCAGTTGTTGGAGAAATAAGGAGGAATGAGGGAGAATTAGTTGAAAACTTGGAGAGTGTGAGTGGAATTGAAGTAAAAGAACATGGTGAGCGTGTGATTACCCAAACTTACACTTCCAAAAGGGCAACCACATCTAATACTCCGTCGCATGTATTGCGTTCGAATATTCAAGACATAAGTAGCCCACTTATACAATCGCACACCCAAGCCATCCACTATATTTCTTCTCAAGAAGAAATAGTTTCAACTTCTCACAGGGATATAGCACAAAATCTACCGGGTTCTCATTCGGAGGATCAAGGTATTGAAACAAGAGTACAACAACCCCGTTCTCGAATTCTTTGAATGAACCATTGAGTCTAGTTCCATTTGAATTGCCAATCTGTGTTTCTAGGACACTCATTGAATCAGCTACCATCGGTTGTCTTAGTGACCCAATCGGAACATCCAGAGTAGATCCGCAATCCGGACTACGAGGACTGGATGGAAGTCCTGTCATTGACACGTCTATGCTAACAATGAACACAGGCCATGCAGTTGTTTGTACAGCTGACATGCAAATGGATAATCTTCATGATTCTGGTGTTACTCACCCAAACTTCGTGTCTAAGGAATTCCTCGACAGCGCCTTAAAGGCTGTTGAAACCCGTATGTTTGAGAAGATAGAGGAGGAGATAGGAGGAGTAAAACGTTTACTAAAAGGGAAAGACCCAATATCTTAACCTGAGCCTACACAACAAAGCCAACAGATTCCAAGCTCCGGATAATCAGCAAGATGCAGATCATCTAACTCTTCTGCAATCCCACCATGATAGTCAACCACCACAATCTGTGAAACCAACAGATTTGGTTAGTGACTCAGAGTTCAATTCATACAAATCTGACATTTTATTTGCTTTATCTGATCTTAAACAGGTAGTCCAAACTTCATGTAAAGCCCAGGAAGTTGTTTCTACTAAGGAGCATGATCATGATCCAGATAATGATCATGAGGGGGATATAAGTGAGAAACAAGCAGCTGCTGGTGGTTCTGGAGAAACAATGTTGGTGGAAGAAAAAGTTGAGAATGCTGAAAGCATGGGAAGGGGAGCTGATCATGGTTCTGAGCAAAATGATCAATTGGAATTGGTGTTGTATGTTGGAGAAGGAGTTGAATCAAGGGTTGAAAAGCCTAAGATTGCAACAAGTCAGGAGATTTTGGAGATAATAGGTTTGCCTAATCCTGATGTTATTGCTCTTGAAGATGATAGTTTTGCTGAAGTTAATGTAAAATATGAGCTGTATTGGAAAATCAAGGAGGAGGAGCAGAAGATTGACTTTGTTGAGATTGTTTCTGATAATGAAGAAGTGGAGGTAACAGAGATTGTAAGAAGAGCTGAGGAAGTTCCAGCTTATGGTGAAAGTGTACTTGATGATATTTTTGAGGACAGAGACATAGATGCTTTGAATGAAATGTTCACTCAGAGTACTCCTGAGGATCTACATCTTAGTCCTGTACATGTTCAATTTCCTGAACCGAGTAATGTGCCAACTGTGCCATCCTTCAGTGAGTTTGAATTTTCTGAAACCCATGCAACTCAACCTGATGATGCTGAACTTACTGTCAATCTGGATTCTGATGCTAATGTTGAAGAGGAACTACCATATCAGAAGTAGCCTGGTAGTCCTGTTCATCAAGAAGAATTTGTAAGAGAACCTCTTCTTAAGCCAATTGTTGAAGAACCAAAAGCTGGTCCTTCTGGTACTTCTGTAGAGGGTTCTACACCTTTTACAAGTTATGATGAATTTGTTCCTACAGAAGCAAAAATTAAGAGGATCAGAAGAGCATTGAAAGTGCCTTATCTTGAAGAAGGTGTAAAGATCTTTGTGAGCTACATAAGGCAAATTGATCAAGTTCAACTCTTAGGGATTCAAGATAAATCTCCAGAGTACCAGAAAATGTATGTTAGGATGTTGCAAGTTATGGGAAGAACTTGTAAAGATGTCAGAAGTAGAGCAGAGATTTTAGAAGTTAACAGGGTGACTATAAAGCAATATCAAAAGATTTGGTATCCTGAATTCATTGTTCAGAGGAAGGATTTGGATATTTATACCTTCAATGAAGATGACTTTGCAAATGTGAACTTTAGAGATATTGAATTCATGTATCATGATTTCAGAGATAGAACCATTAGACACCTTGAAATAGTGTTTGCTCTAGACACTATCAAGAGGTTTATCAAGAGGCATATCTACTCAACCTATCTTTATGTCTTCCAGTTGGGCATAGAGACAAATAAGAAAAGAATCAACTTGCTCAAGCCTGATATGACTCATCCTCTGGTTGAATAAACACCACTCTACACAGTTCTAAGGGAGCCAGAACTTGGGGTTGTGTATGAAAATATGGATAAGAAGGAGAAAAGATTCATGAGAGCTGCAGAGATTCCAAAGTATTCTGATGGTACATTGAAAGATATTATGGAAAAGCTACAAGCCAAGTATGAGGAGAGTGAAAAGCAGAGACTGGCTGAGAATGATCACATGCCAAGGTTAGAAAGGATTTGGACAGAGAATGTCATTGAGGCTATCAAGGACAGAATCAGATTCAGACAAGCTATCAGAAGGTTTGAAGGGTATATGGGTATAAGGAGAACTTGCATGAAGAAATGGACAAGTTGAAGACTTTCAAATTGCTCAAAAAGGGGGAGAATGTTAGATCGTAGTTTTGAGTCAATTTGTAATGTAAGTATACTTTGTATTGTTGACTTTTCATTGTTGACATTCTCCCCCTTTGGATCAAGATCATCTTCAAATACCCTCTTTGATTAGTCTTTAGCATATTTATCTCCCCTTTATAGATTTCTTTCAGCAAAGATCATCTTCAGAAAGATAAACATTGAAGCACAAAATTACAATCTCCACTTTTTCATAATCAAACTTCAATCATTATGTAATCTCTCCAAGGTCTTTGAATAACATCTCTTGCAATCAGCTTTAACATTCTCTCCCAAGGTAATAAGAACCTCTTTCAGACATCGGAAAGAAATTATCTTCAGGTTTAGCTCAGTTTGCTTCAGCAAATTATCTTCAAAGAAAATTTCAGTAAAATCCAGCTTTCTTTCAGAAATCTTTGAATTTGCTCTTTCAAACTTGTAAAATCTTCAGCAATCTTGCATTTCTTTGACTGAATCTTTTAAAGAACTTTCTTCAAATCATCTTTCGTAACAAAATTTCTCCACAACTTTTATACAAACTTTCTTTCAACCAACATTTCTAGGTCAAAACTTCTCCAATCTTCTCTATTTCTTGAATCTCTCCCCCTTTTTGATGATTGTGACATTGAAATCATCAAAACTTTCACAAGAAATGTCCTTAATATTTTGATCTGACCACTGATCTTCGTTACCGAGCCTCTGATTATCCGTCAATTCATAAGATATTCATCCGAATCTTTGCAAATTCAGACAAATTATGAGTGTAACACCTGAATCAACAAATGAATCAAATAGAATGTCTGCCAGTAACACGAAGTCACTGTGTGTAACGAATACACATTGGAAAGGAGATTTTTGATGTTCACTCCCCCAGGTCTTCCATTCAATCATCGAATAACACAAGGTTAAACTATGAACGCTTAGACAGAAAAACGAATTTCCTGTGTGTACGTACTTGTGTTTGAAAGAATTAAGCACATGATGATTGCTTTTTCAGGCTCAAAATTGTGTAAACCATTGAGACAACAATAGTAATACACAGACTCAATTGTACATGATCGAAGTGCAAAGATGGGGCATACTTCCTTATTTTTCAATATCCAGATTTTCCAAATTAAAACCAGATAGATTATGTGTTGCATCCCCAAGAAAATATGAAACATCTTCTTTTTAAGAAAAAGATGAGTAGCTAGTGGGGTTTTAAAATCAAGAGTTGGCATGGGCTAGTTGCCTTTTTCAATGACGTTCACCAAAGAATTGTGAAACAATCAGAAATGTGGTTGCCCGACTCAGAAAAAGTTGGTGCAGAGTTTGATATTCTTTTACTCTGATCTCTCACCCTCTTTGTTTTTAACATTGAGCTCGCTTCTAACCAAACTCTCTTCTCATTTTACCTCATCACACATACCCACACTCAGTTATTTTGACTCCTCACACTCGATCACTCAAGGATTAACTTCTTGGGTAGAAAACACTGGTTAACGTGAATCCATAGAAGTTCTGTTAAGTCCTCACACAATGAACCCATGTTTCCCTAAAAGCATAATGTCGCTTAAACGGTTTAACTTTGACAGTTAAAGCACATAATGAAATACATGTTAGATGTATGTATGCTCTTGAATGTAATCATGAAGATTTAAGCATTTTTATCATGGAAGATCTTTCAAAACAAGTTTATTGAATGAATGAAATGAATACAAGAAACTTGTTTGAAAATCTGACATTGTATGATAAGATCAAATATGAATGATTTAACAATTAAAAGATTAAGTCAATAAGAATTGGAATTTGTCTATACGAAACAAAATATAGACATTCTTGAAAGAAACGTTTTGAATGAAATCAACGCTCAACAAACATTGAATTTCAAGCGGGGTGTCTTACCTTCGAAAATTGGTTTCAATATGAGACATGGTAGTAACATTTCCAATTAAAATATTAAACCTCTGTGATTGAATACTTGACAGTATGTGGAAAAGATAATACACAAGTATTTATATTTGGAAACACATGTTTTATTAACATTTAAGCACATGTAAATGAAAACATTTAAAATCACACTTCTAAATCCATGAAATTTGTTTAAGAATCATAAGTGGTTTGAACATTTAAGAACATGTTTTCATATCTGAAAGTTGTCCTCTTTTAGACACATATGAGATTAAGTGTAGAATGAACCTTACGCTCTACTTAAACCTAATGAAATCAGCTCAAAAGTCATATTAGATATGATTATTTAAGCTTCCTCTCAAAACTGCATTCAGTCACAAAGTCATCAAAGTACAAAGCTTTATTGAAAAAATTTATTGAAAAATAAAGACATAAAGCAATAAAACATGTTAAGAACGAGTTCTGATCAGATGTAATCAGAAATCATTTTCTGTACTCCCCCTAAAATTATGCGTCAGAAAATTTTATCAGTTATAAAATATATGCAAATTATATCAACTCCCCCTCAAATGTAGATTATCTTATCATCTTCACACACTCCCCCTGAAATCATGAATAAACTTAAGTGTATATATCTTTCAGATTAAAGAATAAAGAAATGAAGAAAAAATAACAAAACTAAACTTTAATTGGTAACAACAGATTAAGTCTTGAGATTTAGCATGCCAAGTTTTGAAATGAGAAAATTAAATCTCTTTTCATCAAGTGGCTTGGTAAAGAAATCAGCAAGTCGATAATCTGTGTTTACAAAGTAAAGTTCGATTGTAACTTTTTCAACATTGTCTTTAATAAAATGACATCTCACGTCTATGTGCTTGGTTTTAGTATGTTGAACATGATTTGCTGATATAGCAATTGCGCTCTTAGAATCGCAGTAGATCGGGATCTTGTCGTACTTAAGGCCATAATCTCGGAGTTGTGTCCGCATCGACAAGACTTGAGAACAGCAGTTAGCCGCAGCTACGTACTCTGCCTCGGCTGTTGAAGTAGATACACAAAGTTGTTTCTTTGAAGCCCAACTCACGAGTTTATCACCAAGAAATTGTATGTGTCCCGACGTACTCTTCCTGTCAAACATACAACCTGCATGATCTGCATCTGAATATGCTGTGAGCTCGAAACCATTATCCTTAGGATACCACAGACCAAGATCTGCAGTCCCCTTCAGATATCGAAAAATACGCTTAACTGTAGACAAATGGGATTCTTTAGGACTAGCCTGATATCTTGCACATAAGCATGTAGAGAACATTATATCTGGCCTACTAGATGTTAAGTACATTAAAAAACCAATCATACCTCGGTAGGTTCTAACATCGACAACTTTTCCAGAAGGATCAGCGCCAATCTTAGTTCCAGGTGCCATCGGGGTTCCAATAGGAGTACAATTTTCCATTTTAAATTTTCTAAAAATATCAAAAATTTACTTTGCTTGATTAATAAAAATCCCCGTGGAAAATTGTTTGACCTGTAATCCGAGAAAGAAATTCATGTCTCCCATCATACTCATCTGAAATCTTGACACCTTATGGTTTGAAAACTTCTTACAGTACTTAGCATTAGTTGAGCCAAATATGATATCATCCACATATATTTGAATTAAAATGATATCGGCTTTTTCCTTTTCAATAAAAAGAGTAGTATCGATTTTACTTTTCGAAAAGCCCAACTTGACTAAAAATCTAGATAAAACTTCATACCAGGCGCGAGGGGCTTGTTTCAGACCATAAAGCCCTTTATCCAGAATGTAAACGTGATTTGGTTTCTCTGGATTGACAAAAACTTCAGGCTGAGAGACATAGACTTCCTCCTTTAATATGCCATTTAGAAAAGCAGTCTTCACGTCCATCTGGTAGACAGTGAAGTTCTTGTGTGCGGTATAAGCTAGAAACATGCATATTGCTTCTATATGCGCAACTGGAGCATAAGTCTTGTCATAATCTATTCCTTCCTCTTACCTATATCCTTTAGCCACAAGTGTTGCATTGTTTCTGATGACGATACCATCTTCGTCTTTCTTGTTCTTGAAAACCCATTTTATGTCTATTATAGTCTTTCCTTCAGGTCTAGGCACTAGTCTCCATACTTTAAGCGCTTCAAATTGATTCAGCTCTTCTTGCATCGTAGTTACTCAGTCTGAGTCAGCTAGATCTTCAGATACTCGAGTTGGCTCTATCTTGCTCAAGAACGAATCATGCATGCACTGGTTTAGTGTAGCAGACCTAGTTTGCACCGGTTTGGATGGATCTCTAATAATCTGATGTATCGGGTGCTCTTTGGTCCACTTGTATTCATGAGGGAGTGGATTAGATGTAGATTGATTATGATGTTCATCTAAAAATCCACTTTCAGTTTCTTCATTTTGTTCAGGATTAGGTAGGGGTTCAGTTGAAGTATTCTGTGCAGAAGCTTCAGTTGGTTGAACATTTTATGTCTGCTGATTATTTGTTACCGTGCACCCAACTGATTCAGCAACTTCTGGCTCGACATTAATTTGGACAACTTCAACTGATGGATTTGGCGGTTGAATTGGAATTTCTTGCTGAACCGGGGAATTGAATTCAGTTGATATATCTGAAGTGGTTGCATGATTGTTCCTCGAATCTTCTGATCTGTCAACCACAACAGGTTTAGTCACTTTAGTACCAAGAAATTCATCATAAAATAATTCAAACAGTAAATCTAAATCTGATAAATGAGATGTAGAAGTTGATGGTTTATCAGAATTAGTTGCATTAACCACAGGTTCTGAACTGATTTGTCCAGAAGCTAATACAACAGTAATAACAGGTTCTGAACTGTCTTGAACAGAAGCCATTTCCTCATCGAATGTCACATTAACTCTCTCAACTACGATCTTCGACTTCTTAAGATATACTCTGTAGGCTGCAGACGTTTGAGAATAGCCGATAAAAATGGCTTTGTCAGCTTTTGGACTGAACTAGTTCAGGTTCTCCTTGTCATTTAATACAAAGCACCTACATCCAAAGATATGAAAGGTTTTAATGCCAGGTATTCTATTATTTATTAAAGCATACGGTGTTTTACCGAACCAGCGGTGGATAATGGAGCGATTCTAAGTATAGTAGGCAGTCGACACAGCTTCAACCCATAGAAATAGAGGTAGATCTGATTGACTCAGCATAGTTCGAGCGGCCTCGACTAGCATTCTATTTTGTCTTTCTACAACTCCATTCTGTTCAGGCGTTCTGGCAGTAGAAAACTGGTGTGTTATCCCGACCGATTCGAGATAATCATCAACAATTCTGCTCTTGAATTTTGTGCCATTATCCGTTCTAAGAAGATTTACTGTCTTTTGCAGATTCAATTGAGTAGTCTTTAGAAATGTGATGATGACTTCGGGCGTCTCATCTTATGATCTCAGAAATTTGACCCAAGTGTATCTCGAGTAATCGTCCACAATCACTAATATGTATTTCTTGCCATTTATGCTTTGAGTTCGCATCGGACCACAGAGATCCATATGCAGTAAATCCAAGGTTGAACTTGTACTCGGCTCAGGATTCAACTTATGAGAGGCTCTTTTCATCTTGCCTTTCTCACACGTTGCACAGAGATGTTCTTTAACATACTTGAGCTCTGGAAGTCCTTTTACCAAATTACCCGTGACCAGCTTGTTGATGTAGCGAAAATTAAGGTGAGAAAGCCTTCGATGCCATAACCAACTCTGTTGCAACGAAGCTTTTGATAGTAGACACACCTCATTGTCAGTCTTGACTTTTGAAAGGTTGATTGTATAGAGGTTTGACTTTCTCGTCCCGACCAAGAGTTCTTTACCATCTTTAGTACACATAGAACACCTCTTGGCTTTGAAAATAACCTCTAAGTCTTTGTCACAGAACTGTCCAATGCTGAATAGATTATGTTCTAGACCTTCAACATAACTCACCTTCTTAATCGTTACGTTCTTTTGAATAATGTCACCATAACCCAGAATTGGGGAAAACTTGTCATTTCTGAATCGAACTGTTCCACAATATTTCTCTATATAATTAGACAATATATCTTTCTGCACAGTCATATGCTTAGAGAAACCAGAATACAAGTACCACATCTGACGGGTCTGCACAGGAGAAATCATGAAACAATTGGTTTTGGTACCCATTTATAGATGGGTCTTATAGTGTTAGCACATGATTTTGGCACCAATTTAAATTTGGGTCCTCTTTTCTTTTGAAAATCATTTGAAGCATAAGAATGATATGAGTAAACATGATATGATCCAAATCAAACATCAGAATATTGCCGAGAAGCAAAATCATTTCTACGATAAGTAAAATATCTATTAGTAGACGAAGATAATTGGAACAATTGCTTTATTGAATAACTTTTGTAAGAAGTTACAAGTTTTGGATTTTGAAAAGCAACATTACCAACTACTTCAGTTTTACTACTAGACACTCTATTATAAGAAATACCATAAGATGATTTTGCAGTCTCGTCAAGTTTCTTCTTTGGTTGCCATTCTGATCTCACTCCAATCTTGCTCTTATTCACATCTGAAACATTCGAACTTTTAAAGTTAGAACTGTGAGATTTGAAAGATTGCTTGTTCTTTGACTTACCAGTGGTTATCCATTTCTGGGAATGCCGAGTTCTTTTCTTTTTACCTTTGACATTCTTGATATTCACTGAAACTGGTTCATCAACTTTCGTTGATGTTTCACCTTTCTCGAACACACTTGGTAATCCAAAATAATTGATAATAAATTGTGAATGATCAGGAAGTTTTGCATTGAAATCAAATTGAGCAACACAATCATCTAAATCACCATCAGAGTTTAAGAAATCAAACTCCTCATCAAATAGACTTTTAACATCATCAGAGTTTGAAGCTTTGGAAGTCTTTGAAAAATCAATATTTATAAACACAGTTGAAAACACAATTTGTTCTAGATTAGTCAAAGTCCTTTCTTCTGCCAGAGTGTTCTCGAGTTCAGAAATTTTACTTTCTAACACGAGACGAGGTACATAAATTTTACCTTCAACTGTTTGAATCGATTTACTGAATTGTTGTTGTTTTTAATCAAAATCTTGTATTAGAAATGTGTTCTAGTTGATATTTCGATCAACCCTGTAGATTTTCAAGTCTTAATTGTTGGTTATTCAAGTTCTTGATCGAAATCCGTGGATATAACTGAAGAACGCGCTAGATTCAGAAAATGCACAACAATCATCTAAAGATCACGCACGTCGAAGAATGCGTAAGAAACAAAGAACATGCACGAAGAAGTTGTTTTGTGATTACATGTTTATGCGAGTTCTTGACCTAAACGCGTAAAGCTTGATCTGCGAGAAGTGAAAACTCGCCCAAGCTTGTTTGCGAGTTCCTAGTTCTTAGTGTTTCGATCTGCGAGTTTTGATTATGCGAGTTCTTAATTGCCCAAACGCGCAAGTGATGTGCGAGAAGTAAAGTCCTTAAACGCATACGACCTTATTTGCGAGAAGCTCAAAACGTGCACGTAGTGTTCTGCGAGAACCAACTACGCGCACAAGCCAACTTGCGAGAAGTTGTGTGTACAATGACTTGCGAGTTTGTTCGATATGCGCGAAGTGAATTCCAGCTATAGTGGTTTGTGAGTTTATCACTTAGAAATTTTTCTGATTTTTTTTTCAAGTGTTTTTCAATTTTGTCTTTCAAGTCAAAATTTTTATCTGAATATTTTGGATGATCATCTCAAGCATAACATTCAAGATGTGTAATGTTTTGTCAGAGAGAGACTGTGCTATCATTTATATGATTGAGATACCTATCATAGAAGTTGAACGTGATAAACTGAAGATTCAGAATTCAGTTCTTCTAAATCAGATTCAGGAGTTGAAAGCTAAATTTGTTAATTATGATAAAACTTCTGAATGTGCAAAATGTATTAATCATTCTAAATCTGATTTTGCAGGTATCATTAAGGCAAGAGAGAAAGAAATTGAAATGAAAGAAGATATCATTAAGACAAGAGAGAAAGATATTGCTATGAAAGAGAATATCATTGAGGCAAGAGAGAAAGAAATCAAATTGAAAGATAGAAAAATAACCAACCTTCAAAGCAAACTGAAGATAACTAAACAACAGACATCATAACTTAAAGCTGAATCAGTTGATCTACACATAAAGTTTAAAGCTTTTGAAGATCAAATTTCTACATTGGAAGCAAAAAATGATGATCTGATGAAAAATCCCAATCCAGATAATGTCAAAGTTGATTTGAAGAATGTTTATACTTAAAAGCTTTCTGACTTTTCTAAGAAAGTTTCTCAAGAGAAAAAGGATTTGGGGCTAATATGCATAAAACTCTCTAAGAAAGTGTCAGAATTTGAAAAGATTCAGGTATATACATTTTATGAATTGATGGATACACATATCATAAAGAACAAAGATTGTCATTTCATAAAGGGGGAGAATGTTAGTTTATCATAAAGGGGAAGATAGATTTTCAAATACAGTGATGACTTAAAAAAGGTTTTGATGATTTTGATGCTCACAACTCATCAAAAAGGGGGAGAAATTCAGGAATTTTCAAGTCAAATGGATACATATCAAAAGGGGGAGATATCAGGGTTTTCAAGTTAAATGAAATCATTAAAAGAGAAGAAATTTTCTGAAGAAAAAGGAGAGATAATTTCTGGAATTTCAAGTCAGATGAATATTATCAAATTTAAGACATAAGAAAGTTTATTTTCCGAAGACTGTTCAGAGATCACAGAGATGAAGATACAAGTACTGAAAGATTTTTCAAAGTCTCAAAGAAGTTTCAAAGTTCAAAGAAGTTTCAAGAATATCAAATTTAATTTCAAAGTTTTGTTCAAGACATGATAACTGTTTAAAGACATTGTGAAAGAATTTTCAAGATTCTTCAAAAGCATCAGAGTTTAAAGATTATCAGAGCTTCAAAGTTTAAATCCATCAGAGATAAAGTCTTGAAGAATCAAGAGCTGAAGACTATTGTCAATTTTTTTTTTGTTAAATCTTGAATACAAAGGGGGAGATTGTTAGTGTATTGTTGTATCCAAGATTTAAGTAGAAAAGTCAAAGTGTTGTAAAGTCAAATAAAGTCAAGTCTTGTATAAGTCGGCCCTTGTATAAATAGGTATATGAGAGTTTACTTGTAGTACGAGCTTAGAAAGGTTTGTGAGAGTTTTAGTAGTCTGAGAGTTTGTAACACATTCAATATTTTCAGATATATGACTTCAATTTTTCTCTCTCTACTCTCTCTCTCTAGATCTTGAACTAAACTGTCATATCTTGTTTGATTGCTTGAATTGTGACCTAACAAATTCTCAAGATACACTTGGATGGAGTTTGGTAAAAAGAAGGTTGACGTCCAAGAGTCGTTGATAATTTTATAAAGCCTTCAGAGTCTATAACAAATAACAAATAAACAAAATAACAAAAAAACAAAGATGATTCAAGAAAACATTTGTCACATTTGATGATAAAGTCAAAATGTTTCTGAACATTACAGTTCAGAACTCGGGCCAAACCTAGTGCCTTCTGATCAAATTAGATCAAGACTCGGACAAAACTAAGAAACTTAGAGTCTTCATGTTCAAATTCCAAACACTTAGAACTTGCTATAATTTTCGGGAATTTGTTTGGTGAAGAATCATATCCTTCTGATAAAGCTATTGAAATCATATCATTCAATTACTATGGACCGTCTAATAGTTCACCTTCTACATGTAACACCCCGATTTTCTAAAGGTATCATTTCAAGTTAATACAGAAATCGGTATTTTAGGGAAAAATAAGATATAGGATTTTGGAATTTAATCCTAGATTTTATAGTCATGGTCGATGAATGATTCAATTACAAGTCCAACGGTTCTTTCCAGAGCAAAATCGGAGCTGAAACGAAGAAGTTATGACCAAAACAGTGTTCGGGCAAGAAATTTGGGTGGCAGTGCTCTGCACGGGTGGACCTGCGCCACCACCTGCGCGAAGCCACTGTGTGTACAAAAAGGGGAAAATCCGGCCCCCAAACCCTATTTTCACCCAAATCTCAAACCCTCTTCCCATTTCCCTCCCAACTCGACCCTCCAACCTTCCCAAACAAACCCTAACTCATTTTGAGTTTCTTTTTCTTAAAATCAAGTGATTCTTATTCATCTAGCAAGCTTGGAGGTTAGAACCATAATCTCTCATCTTCATCTTCTTCATCAAGATATCTAGGGTTTCATCCACCCTTGTTCTCCCTTTTGTAGTGTATTTTGGTAACCTAGATGTGTGTTGGTGGTGGATTCAAGCTATTGGTTAAGGTAAGCTTCTAATTCTTCACCTTTGGAAATTAGGGTTTTGGGTATAGGTGAGATCTTCATGTAAAGTGATGGGGAACGATTCTATTCGGTTGAATATCTATGTTTATGGTTGGAATCTTGTGAATCTAGGTTTCGGAGGTTTTGGCTTTGAGGATTCAAGTTTCTTCAAGGGAGCTCTACGGGGGTAAAATCTATATTTAGCTTAAATCTAGGAAGGTGAGTTCAAGTTGCTTTGTGAAAACTATGTACATGCCAAAATTAGTAATTTAAAGTAAAATATGTTTTACTTGGTAATTGTCAATGTGTTGGGTATTTTGATAAGTTTTCACATTTAATCAACTTGTGTTGTTTTAGTCTCATAAAATTCCCATATTTGGGATTTCGATATCTTGGCAAGTAATAGTATGATTTAGGCATTCTTGGTGATTTTGTACAAATAAAG
The DNA here is from genome assembly GCA_954870635.1 of Arctium minus. Classification (NCBI taxonomy): domain Eukaryota; kingdom Viridiplantae; phylum Streptophyta; class Magnoliopsida; order Asterales; family Asteraceae; genus Arctium; species Arctium minus. The sequence goes on along the minus strand of OX941091.1, from coordinate 70,493,574 downwards.
TTTATTTTATGATATATGCATCCTTGGGGATTTTTGTACAAATGAAGTCTAATTCATGATATCTGCATTTTTGGTATAATTGATTTCATAAACCATTTGGAAAATGCATGTCTCCGTGTTATGAGGCATTTTGGGAACATAAGGGTATAAACCCTTTTTGGAAAATGATATGTCCCAATCCGTGTTGAGTTTTGGGTTAATCACATCTTTGATGTATGTGTCTGCATAAACATTGTTTAGGTACGTCTTATTATTTGGGGAACCGTTATTTGTTTGTCAAATGGGTTTTGAGCATTTAAACTTGTTTTTGACTTAAAAGAGCCTCATGGACATTTGTCCCGGTTTTAATGGCTCTTTGAAGAGCCCATGTGCGATATATATCTTAATGCATTTTACTGCATATTTATGATAATTACATGATCGAGTGCGTTGGTCATTCATGTGTAGTCATGTAATGTTAGACTGTGTTGCATTGGATCCATAGGCACGTAAGTCGGTCTTTATTTGATGGTCAATTGGGTATTACAAGGTTGGACTCTGGGACCCATGTTTTATGACCTTGACCTTTTAAGTGTACACTAGGAGGGCTGAGTCTGGTTGTGCTATTATGATGATGGGCTTTTCATGATGGGCGTTTCATAATGGCCGTTTGGGACCTCCGCCATTCGGGGTAATCCCATGGTTGTAGTCCTCGGATGTTGCCGGGCCTTTGGTGGTATTCATGGTAATATTCACTAAGGTCAACTGTCTCTTTTGGTGTAGCTTGGAGGGGGTCATAGGGACACTTGGGCTTTCATGTTGTGAAGTGTCATATGACTAACATTGTATGGGTGGCATACTTTTGTGTTCCTCCACTCTCAATGGATACGGGTCTCCCTCATTGTCGGTCAACAGTATTTTGGATATTTAATTGTCCATGCTTTAATATTTGGATTTCATTCCATTTTATGGTCGCGTGAGTATTAAACTTCAGTTCCATATTTCCGATGGCATCTTATGTTTATATGGATTGCTCCCATCATTTAAGAGTTGAGTATTATGCCCCACCCGCGTTTTGGATGTTTCGGGATATAAAGTTTTATCCACGTCTTATAATTGGGAGTCCGTTTTCTATTCACGTTTGAGTGAGTTTTGGGCGGCATCATTTTATAAAGAAAGTTTTGTATTGGGACATTCGTCCTTAAAAACGCATGTTATTGGAAAACGAGTCGTTTTCATATTTAAGGTAAATTACTTTGAAAATTTATCATTTAAACTGCATCCCTTCCTTTTAACGTAATATTTATTCATGTTGAAAACTCTTGGACTCACTAGGCATTAGCCTAACCCTTTCTTATTTGTCGGCATGTGCATCAGGTTCTGGTTGGGATTGGTCCTAGTAATACTATGAAGAGAGGAGTGCTAGTAGTGTGCTCGTGATGCATTTATCATTGGTGAAGTTTCCGCTTTGGTTTGTAAATAGCATCTAGCTTTCGGGATTATGTAGCACCCGACTTCGGTATAGCCCTTGATAATAGTTGGGGTTTACAATTGTTTTGAGGTTAATTGTAGAATTTTATATTTGAGGTATGAGGAACCTTTGATTTGTATTGATATTATATTGAAATTTTAATTAGTTGCTTTTACCAAATTTAAGGGTGTTACACTATACTTCATGAACCTTCTAAACCAGGAGTAGTTACGACATTTGGCAGTTCTAATTTTAAGGGGAAACAGACAGAAAAAACTTAATCTTCACGAAGTTCAAATGATTAAATACCTCAAGCCTTACACGTTAAAACTACCGATGATGAACATGAACCCCTACCTTTAATAGTCAAATGGACAAAAGATGATCTTCTTCACCAAATCATTTTATGGTCCTTTTTTGATGTCAAAATCAGACATGCCACTGCCAATGAATGTTTTTATGAACTTTGTAAGCATGATCGAACATAGAAAGGTGACTGAATCCATACCAGATCCAAACTGGATTAATGTTATGCAAGAAGAGCTAGTCCATTTTGAGATAAACAAAGTTTGAACCTGGAGTTGTAGAATATGATGAAATGCTCACATCAGACCAATTTATTGGCTTCTTGAACGCCATCAGATATGCTAATGACTTGCCCTCTCTAAGAAAGTTCCAGAGGAAAAACTTTCTCACACTTTGGAACCTTTTTTTCAACATCATCAATAGTGACGGGTAAGACTGGGGGATTTGACCAAACCAATATCAACATTCTAAGCATCTTCTATGGGATGTATTTTGACCTTCATCTGGATTATGTACAAATGATATGGAACAATATGATGAACAACCTCGTCAAAAAATAAAAGAGGTAAACTCAAGTCTATTGTATACCAATCCGAAAGAACAAATTAGTCACTGGACCACTAGCTCTGACTCCATTATTCGTGATAAATTCACACAAGTCAACCCGACATCCAAAGGGATATCCCATAGCCAGACAACTTTCACAAGTAATGCTCGGCATAATTCCACCAACCTTTTTTTCTTCTATTTTATCAAGAGGTCATGGTTGCTCAAACCCGAGCCCACCTACCCCAGACCAGCTCCACATGCCTTATTCTAGTGATGGGTTAGAGGAAGAGAAGAACATGAGAGATCTCCTAGTCATTCTAACACTACAATTAAGAAAAAAAATTGTGATAGGGAAGAAATGATAATCAAGATGCCCAAGCTTGGTACAAATGAGCTACCCCAACCGAGTGCAACCCGTGTAGCCACAAATATTATCTAAGACTCTTGAGAGTCATATTGTATTGAAAAAGATCCCTCACCCAACTTATTTGATGTAAACTCAGCCATCCATTCAAATCACTAGAAACCACATGATCTGGGTTTGTCTCCTCAAATAGATGAAACCATTAAACTAAGTAATCTACCTCCCTATAGTACTAATTTTCCTACACAACTAGAAGCATGTGTTGATTCTATGGAAAAAGTTACACTTCTCAAGTCCATTGGAATCATCATTTTGATAGTGATGAATGTCAACCTAAGAAACAATTTAATTCATTAAAAGCACAAATCAAAGGCTTGTTTGTGTTGGACTTGCCTAGGGGAAGATATATCAGGTTCAAGCTCTCTGACTCAGATAAGGAAGGCTCTGAACATGATATCAGAACCAATCGAGAGAATTCACCTCTGATTAACATGATATCAGAACCAATCGAGAGAATTCACCTCTGATTTTTGTTAGAACATAAATGTTCTATTTTAGAAGTTTAGTAAAGTAATCCTTTTGTAATTTGTATTGGGCCTTTTACATGGGTTTGGGCTTAAATGTACACAAGGATGTAAGGGGTATAAATAGGGTCTGTTAGTTTTTTGTTTGTAACTTTCATTTGTTAAAAATGTAGACATACGAATCCTGTAAGCTCTTTGTAGTTTAGTTTCTGTTTGTGAATAAAACTACAGATTCATCCCAATTATCCTTGTCAATGTTTATCAATCAATCAATATTGATCTCAATGGACCTAACATGTGGTATCGTAGCCTAACGAAGAATTTTTCATCGCACGATCAAGGTCAAGTTGATTGATGGAACAGTCACTATGAAAATTTTTTGAATTCATTGATTTGATATTATTTTGGATAATCTCTGCTGCTAAATTGATTATGTGGATATAGGCGAACATTATGGAATCAATTACATTGTTTAATTTTATCAAATTTGTACAAATTGGTCGATTTTTGAGAATTTTTGTTCGAAACATATTATTCACTGTGTTGAGATTGATTGGGCCATAAAGTTGTTTTCAGACAAGATTATCAACAACAATTGTGATCCATTGTTGTTTTCAAACCTACTCACAAAGTCTTATCTCAAAATCCGAAAAATTGAAGGTAAATTCGAAGGATTTTGGAAAAACAATCGAAGATCCACAGAATTCGCATGATAATCGAAGAACTCGCATGACTATGGAAGAATTCGCATAGAAGAATTCGCATGGTGAAAATGTTGAATAATTCGCATGCTAGAATTCGCATGCCGAAGAGTTTTGAAGATGATAATTTTCTTAAGTACATAATTTGCATGAGAGACATATGCGAAATGTACAGAATTCGCATCACAGAGACATGCGAAATGTTCATAATTTGTACGATGCAAGTCTTTGAAGATGAAAAATTTCAAGTGTTGAATTCGCATGGCAGTGAGATGCGAAAAGTAAAGAATTTGCATGGTAGAGTTATGTGAAAAGTGATAATTCGCTTAAAGGTTTATGCCAGAAGTGCGGATTTCGCACATAGGCAGATGCGAAAAGCTAGAATTCGCATATAGGCCTATGCGAATTCTGAGGTTTTCGGCTAAGCCTCATGAGAATTGTGCTAAATTGAATAGTGATCTGCAAATTGTGGTAGTTATGCAAAAAGTTTTGTGATTTTTGAGAAAAGTGACTGTTCTGAACCCATTTTGATACAAGTTTGCCCTGTTCCCGAGGTTTTTACACGTAATGCATATGTGACATCACTCTTATCGTCTGTTGGTCACATATTTTGAACCACTGATCTAAATTTTCATGAGTGCTCGAATGGAACTTTGGTTGTTCAGAAATATAACTATCATACAGTTTTTGATAGCAGAATGTTAGTTGCATTTTCATTGTAATCTTTCTATTAATTTCTTCCTTGGCCTCTACTTCATCAGAAGATTTGGTAACAAACTTGGGTTTCAAATGAGGATGTTTGTTAGCCGCTTGTAGAAAATCAAAATTATACAAAGCTGGCTGTTTTCTGATTGCTTTCTTCAAATAGTGTGGGTTATCGTAACCAAGACCACACTTTTCTTTAACATCATTTTCCTCATTTGGTGTATTTAGAAAGATGGTTTGATATGTTTGACCTCTAGTATATAATTTTGCTTCCAAACCATTTACCTTTTCCTCCAAACTCTTATTTTCAACCTGCAATTTGTGAACTCTAAGCACAAATTCTTGTTTTTCAAGATCAGACTTTGAAAGTTTAGAGATAGCTTCAGAAATCTTATTTTCAAAACATTCTTTTTGTTGTTTAAACTCAGTAGCAGATTTGTTCATAGAGTCAATCAAACTTTTGTTCCCAACAAGTTCCTTGTTGAGATCAAAAATAGTTTGACGCTTCTTAGTAACCCTGCTTTTCTCCTTTTTCAATTTATTTTGAAGGTCTTGAAGCTCAATCATCATGGCTTCCATTTTGTTTAGAAAATCAGATTCAGAAAGATTTTGTACCTCATCAGAATTATCTTCATTCAACTCATCATACTTCACTTCTTTCCCCCATCAGACACATATGAGTTGTCTCTTCTTTTTCTTCTTCATCTGAGTGGTCAAGCCAAAACTCGTCTTCTGCCATTAAAGCCTTTCCCGCTTCTTTCTGCTTTACTAGTAGCATCTTGTGCTTGTAATAGTCAGAGTTTCTCATGGTAGACTTCCGACAGTCTTTTGCGTAATGACCCACTTTACCGCAGTTATAGCATTTTATTAGCTCATCAAACCTCTTCTCATCGTAATCATTAACAAACTTTTTCTTCTCTTCTGGCTTCCTTCTAGAAACTTCTTCTCCTCATACCTTCTTCGTTCAACTTTTTCTCTATGCTCATAATTTTTGGAACCAGAAGAGTATCTTTGACTGTTTGATCCCGACTTTTTATAAAATTTCTTTTGAAAAGCTCGGGTCAGCAATAACATGGCTTGCTTTAAACTTTCTCCATCATCACTGTCAGAATGAGCATTATCAGAATTGTTAGAACTTGGAATAACAACTTTCTTTTTCTTCTTCTTTTCCTTCGTTTCTTTCTCATTCTGAGCTACTATTAGAGCAATGGGGTCAACAACTTTCTCAACCTTTTTCTTCTCTCCTCTTTTCTCTTCCACTTCCTCTTCATTTTTCCTCAATGTTTCATACACTTCATGCAGAGGAATGTCACTGAGATCTTTCATTTGTTTCATCCTTCTTGTATGCTTCTTCCATTCGGGTTGAAGGATACTGAGGAATTTGACATTATTTTCTATTTGCTTCTTCTTCACTTTTTTCTTTGCAAGCTCATTAAGCAATAGAACAAATATCTCGTAAGTTTCCTCAAGACTCTCATTCTCCTTAGCTTTGAACTCTTCATAGCTGTTAATGCAATTAACAACCTTCATCTGGTTTCCTACCTTAGATCCCATCATCATCTTTTGTAGTTGATCCCACATCTTCTTGGCAGTTGCTTTGTAGCTGTCTATTTTGATGTAGATCTCGTTAGCTATGCTTTGCAAAAGTAGAGATCTAGCTTGTTTGCTGACTTTATATCTATTCTTCTGCTCTTCAGTATATTGAAAAAGATCTTTTGGTATTGTCTTTGTCTTTTGTGCTCTATCCACATTCCCATCTTCGCTGTCAGAGGATTCATCATCTGGTATTTCCATGGTAAGAGGTACCATTAGACCTTCCATGATGGATATCAAAATGTTCTCTCCATTTGCATGTCTGTCCACAAAATCCGGAAACCGGTCTTTCCATTGCTCTTATTCTTCTTTGAAGAGCACCGGAGGTTTCACATCTGTACCGATAGAGAGTGCGTCCTTGGAAGTCATCCTGTTAAGAAAACTGTTTCAATAAGAACTTGAAATGATCGTTAGCTCAAGTGAAATAAAAATACAGAAAAAGCTTAGAAATTTCATAAACTAACAATATTCAAAAATCTCCTAAGTATGGAATTCGCACATCACAAATAACCAAACAATTTGCACAAACAGAATTCGCAAGCCACAATTCTCACACACACTAACTTCAGAATTCACAGACAAATACAATCCAGAATTTGCACGTAGTTTTATGCGAGTTCTAAGAATTCGCACACAAAAGTATGCAAAAACTAGACTTAGAATTTTTTTGAAAAACTAACTTTTCGCATAACAGAATCACACGAATTATGTACATGGAAAGTTTTCAAACACTTCTTATGCGAATTCTGAGCAATTCGCATAAATCACAATGCAAATTCTAGGAATTCGTATGCAACTATATGCGAATTCTTTCCATAGAAATATTTTCAAGAAGCTTTTCGTATAAAGAATCTATGCGAATTTTGGCTTTTCGTACACAAGCATGCACGAATTATGAGGATTTCTTATAACACACACATACGAATTCAGCACAATTCGCATATCACTATCATGCGAATTCTATACTTGTGAAATTTTCATATACAAAATATGTGAAATCTCTTGATCTGCGAATTCTTGGTACGAGTTCTTGATGCGAGTTCTTGAGCTTTATGCGTGTTCTTCGAATCTCGACTAAAAAACACTTTGATCTTCTAAAAAACCCATCAAATCTTCAAATTACGATCTGAAACTTTGACAATTTGATCACTAACACTATTCGAACCTATTACGAACACTGAATTTCAAAGAAATTCAATTACACACACAAATTGATTTGATACAGTGCTTTCGAACTCGTGAAACAAAAATTCGTAAAATCTTACAAATTGATCAAAATTGCAGTACAAATGATTCTCAAACCTATACAAGATTTGTCTAAAACATGATACAAACTCAATTGAATCAATTACAACCACAATGCGAAACTCCATATTCTTGATGATTTCGATTTGAACTCTGCTCTGATACCAATTATTATTCCAAAAATTTCAAGTTCTAATCACAGAAGTATTACGATGACAATATGGAAACAATTAATCAAACCTTGTTTTATATTTCGATTTACACAGAATTCGTATACAAGGCTCTTCTATTACTTTCTCTCTCTAGACTCTGTGTCCGCTTTCAAAATCTAACAAGCTACTTTACTACACTAAGCCATATCCCAATTTATATAAGGACACAAAACACTTACACAACAAAACACAATACAATGACTTTGACTTTTACTTTGTTACAAATGACTTTGACTTCCTATAAGAGTTGACTTGAGCTTTGACTTTCAGACTCCAGTCTTCATGATCTTGTATCCAACAAATATGTGCACTAACACATATTCTTCCTGATATTCTTTTGGATGATTTTGAACACCCAAAACTTTGAACTTATCCATCTGTCTCAACCTGTGAACAAATATTCTTTTCATTTGCTCCTCCAAGAATGCAACTTTGAGAGCATGTCTCATGTGTCTTATTTCAGCTTCTGAAAGAACAAGTGGTGCTTCTAGTTCATTAGAAGGTCCTGCTTCTCCTTGTTCTGGCATTATAGGCACATGAACAGCTTCATCATCTGGTTTTTCAACCTCTTTTTCATTCATAACATCTTGAACAGATTGAACATTAGGAACTAGGCTTTGAACAATTTGAACATCTTGCACAAGGCTAGGATTTCTAACAGGACTTGGAACACTTTGATTGACATAAACTTCAGAGGTTTCAGGAATGTTGATGTCTTTGAAGGCCGAGATAACTGGTGCTTCATATGAAGGCTCAGGAACATCATTATGGACAGGACTTAGCTGAATGTCCTTAGGAGTTTCCAGTAAAGTATCCAGGACATTAACTTCATCAGCTGGAATATCATCATCTCCTTCATTTTTATCATCAGAATCATCCATTAAATTCTCTTTCTGCTCCTCCTTAACTTTCCAAAATTGTTCATACTTGTCATTAGCTTCCTCCTCATCATCTGAAGATAAATCAATTATATCCACAACATTCATCCCTGTAATCTCTAAAATTTATGCTCTGGTAGCAACCTTAGGCTTTGCAACCCTTAGTTATAGTTCCGGATTAACATATAGAACAATCTCTCTACATTCACCTTGATCACTCATCACATAACCATGATCAACATTTTTTCTTTCATCATTTTCCTCTGATTTAACAGCCATAACATCATCATCAATATTTTGTTTCTCCCTCATCTCTCACTCATGGTCATGATCCGAATCATGATCATGCCTTGGTTTAGAATCAGATGTCTGGGCTTTGCATGATGTTTGCACAACCTTAGTGAGATCAGATGCGGCTTGCAAAACTTTAGCTTTGAAAGAATTAAACTCTGTGGCTTTAACCACATCTGTTGGTGGCACAGATGGTGGTGTTTGGGTTTGTTGATGGGATTTGAAGAAGTGATAAAAGATCTGCATCGGTTTGATTTTCTAGGGCTTGGGATAAGAGCTTTGCAAATAGTAATGATTTCAGCTCATCAATTGACATATCTACTGGTTGAGTTGACTGAGGTGTATGTTAAACTTGACGTACAGACTCAAGCTCATCTACTGGATCCTTCCTTTTTAATAATCTTTTCACTCCAACAACCTCTTCTTCAATTTTCTCAAACAACTTCGTTTCAACAACCATTAAGGCGCCGTTGAGGAATTCCTTGGACACAAAGTCTGGTAAAGTAACACCGGGGTCACTTAGACACTCCGTTCTCACAATAGTTGATGAATCTACCATGTATCATGTGTTCAAAGCTGACAGAATGTTAGCAATGATAGGATTTCTATCCAATCCTCGTAGTCCGGATTGCGAATCTACTATGGATGTTCCAATCGGGCCACTAAGACGTCCGATGGTAGCAGTCTATATATGTGTCCTAGGAATGAAAATAGGAATTTCAAATGTCCCTAAACTCAAAGGTGTAGTGAAAGAAGTTGAGAAATGGGGTAGCTGTTCTCTGTTTTCAATACTTGTGCTCTCCGAGTGAGATCCAGGTAGATTTTGTTCTAAATCCCCGTGTGAAATTGAAACTAAATCCTGTTGAGAGGATATAGAATATAGATGTCATGGTTGTGCAATTGTGTTAGTGGGCGACTAACGTCTTCTTAAATATTTGCACGCAATACATGCGGCGAGATAGTAGATGTGGCTGCCCTTTTGGATATGTAGGTTTGGGTACACACACACTCTCCATATTCTTTTTATACATTCACACTCATCCTCTGTGTGTCCCACAATAACAAGTTCTAATCAAGATTAGATCACGATGACAACAAATCAATTCAATTCAATTCCATTTCAATTCAATTTTGAATACAATCAGGATGCTCTTTGGATATTTCTCTCTCTTAACAGATAGCTCTATTATCATAATGATTCTACAAATGAAAGCTATTTATACCCTACAAAACAATACAAGACATAAACTAAACACAAATACTTTGACTTTGACATTTATTACAAAGACTTTGACTTTTGCTTGAAAGATTGTCTTGAGCTTTGACTTTGACTTTCATCTTCATGATCTTGTATCCAACACATTTGTGCACTAACAATCTCCCCCTTTCGATTCAAGATCATCTTCAACAAGAAATTTAGAAATGATAAATAATCTCCCCCTTTGATTGATCTTTAACACATTTAATCTCTCCTTCATTATGACAACTGATCATCTTTAAAGAATAAAATCTTGAGCTTTCTTTAGATTTAGAAACAACTTATCTTCTCCTTTTGGATAAGCAAAAATAAATTTCAGCCACAAAGAACAATCTCCCTCTTTCATTTGAAATTATGTTCTTCAAGAATTTTAACAATCTCCCCCTTCTTCTTTATCAGAAAAACAACAACTTTAGCAATCTTCCCCAAGGTTTACAAAACCTCTCTCAGACTTCAGAAAAGAAATTATCTTCAGATGTAGCTCACTTTTCTTCAGAAATCAAACTTCAAAGAAATTTTTTGTGCAATTCAACAAACTTTCCGAAATCTTCGAACTTTCTTTCATATCTTGAACAATCTCCCCAAAACTATTGCAAACTTGTTCACCAACTACACTTAAATCATTATTTCTTGAAATATATTTCTGCCATAACTTGTTTTCCATTTCTTGACTTTGTCCAAAACTGTTACATTTCTTGATCATCTCTCCCCCTTTTTGATGAAGTAGAATAGATAAATCATCAAAACTTCTTCAAGAATTGTCATGAATCTTTTCTGACCATTGATCTTTGCCACTGAGCCACTGAACATCCGTCAATTCATAAAATATTCATCCGAATCTTTTTAAATTCAGAGAAATAAGAGTGTAAACATGAATCAACAAATGAATCAGTTAAAATGCCTGTAAGTAACACGAAGTCACTTAGTACAACGAATATACTGTATAAGAATCTTTGTCCTTATGATCTGCCCCAACTTCATGAATTCACGGAGCAGAGATTGGAGAAGAGGAAAGAATTCATGATTGCCAACGGGTGTATTAAAGACGTCAGCACGAGCATGTCAAGTATCACAGTAAAATGGACATTGAAGTAGCTCTGCAACTTGGAGTCGATAAGCTGTCGATAACAAGACCAGACGACCAAATGCCAGGCATAGATGAAATCCCCTCCAACTCTCTAATCACTGAGACTCAATATGGGTTTGCTTACAGGGATGATTATGGCAAGAAGAATATTTTTAAGCCTCATCAGAGCTACAAGTACTCAAACAATACCTTGATGAAGATCAAGCACACCATTCTAAGGAAATTCGGCACATAGACTGTACAGAGTGGGCCCGCAGAGAGAATGATTGATGAGATAAAAGCGCAGGTGAGGTTTAGGGATCTCATTTTGTCAATGAAGAAAACGTTAGCTGAGAGCTTAACTCGTCCAATCGATGATTTCCCTAAGTGATTCTTGTAATAGTTAGTTTTTTCATTCTTGTAATCTCAATGCTCTGTACTTGCCTTTTTGGTATTTCCTTTTTATTTGAATGAAAAATCAGTGTTCAGAGGTTGAGTTCCTTTCACCTCTTATATTTCTAACTTAGCCAAATACCCACAACTCCAAATTTTTATTTTTCAATACTTAGAGGGAGATTGTTAGCTCCAATTCTGTGTATAGAAAGCATTGAAAAATAGGCTAAGTGTGGGAACTTCAGAAGACTGTTGAATACACCAAGGTACACCATATAAATGCCAAGCTTAGAAGCTCTGTCAACCATCTGCCCGAGAAGTTCCCAACCAGAAGATCATTCTCATATCACAGAGCCTCTGTGATGGCTAACCTCTAGTGATGGAAGACATGAAGATATCAAGACTCAATGGTCAAGACAAGAACACGTGCAAAACACATGAGCCTACTATACAAAGATTCTCAAGATCGTCATATGCGCGTCCACGATGTTCTACTTTCAGGTGGCATTCCTTTTATCGAATGTCAGCCTTTGTCTTGTACTATTGTGTGCTCCCCCCTTGTATATGAAGGGAGCACCTCATGAATCTTAATTCATGCGAGCACACAATGTTGAAAGCACCCTGTATTTTCAGTATTATCTTTGAGAGCATTTTGCACACACTTGTGCATGTTCTTGGTGTATTGATCAAGTTAATGAAGCTTTTGATTTAGTGACTAAATCTTATTCTGTTCATTGATTGCTTTGTTACTTGCTTGTGTGTTTACTACCAAACTAAACCATTCTACTACATCTAAAATCGCTTCCGCACTCTTATTATTCTGGTTTATGTAGTTTTAGTGGTTTATCATTTGATTAGAACACCCTCATTTGGGATCAACAAAGGTGAACATTTAGGGAGAGAATGAAAATTTTGAAATGTGCCGTATGATCCTTTAATACTCTAAAAAAGGCATATATATATATGTGTGTGTGTGTGTGTATACAAATATATATAGAGGGCAAATCAGATGCAAATCGTACAATTCCTACACCCCTTGCAAACCAATCTTGACCGTTGATCTCATCAAGATTAATTTCCTTTTTCATTAATTTATTAATATGTAGGGATACAAATGTAATTTACAAAATAATTTTACTTAAATAATATATTAATGTTATTGGATAATCAGGAAAGTAATTAACTAGTTCCTAAAATATAGAAGATTTATTTTTTGAAAAAAATCAACAAAATTGTTTTTTAATCCACAAAATCAACAAAATCGTTTTCTAATATACAAAATCATCAAAATCAACAAAATCGTTTTAATCTACATAAAATCGAGATTCAAGTTTGCATATGTTCTTCACAGAATTCGATTGAAGCAAATAATTTTTCTTATTACAACCGTCGTTCTTCATAGATTACGAAACCATGGCGTGTGAAAGTGATTAGGTCGATGAACATCGTAGAGGAAAGCACATAGTTGACGAAGATATCACACTCGAGGATAATAATGCATAATTTTCTTCCTGTGAGATGCATGAGGAGGACACCACCAACGAAAAAGATGTTCTCGATGAAGCTAACGTGGATGACGACAATTGTAAGATAGTGTTTTTTAATGTCTTTTTAGGTATTGCATATATGCATTGTAGAAGAACATATCGGGGTACAAAGTTATTTGTTATATGTAATGATTCATTGTTGATTAATCAAAACATTCGATATATATAATTTGTTATTTTATTTTTCCCTGGATATTGTTAGCAAATTGATATTTGAATTAATCACGAATGAACATGCACATATGATGTTGGTTATGGAAGGTCATGCGCATATGCTAAGTTTCATATATGCAAAAAAGTCTAGATTTGATAGATCATGCACATATGGGCACCATCACCTATCCACATTCATGTATGCACATGTGTATATATGAACATTCATATATGCACAAAGTCATATATGATCATCCATATATGATATTGTACCTATGAAAAATTATTTGCTTCAATCGAATTCTGTGAAGAACATATGCAAATTTGAATCTCGATTTTATGTAGATTAAAACGATTTTGTTGATTTTGATGGTTTTGTTGATTTTGTATATTAAAAAACGATTTTGTTGATTTTGTAGATTAAAAAACGATTTTGATGATTTTTTTCAAAAAAGAAATCTTCTATATTTTAGGAATTAGTTAATTACTTTTCTTATTATCCAATAACATTAATATATTCAAGATTCCTATATTACCCTTACTTGACTATGTGAATTTCATTTATGGAAACCTAGTTTGTCATATTTACATTTTCTACTCAATCTAATCTTGACCCTTATATTAAATAATTAATGGTCAAGATGAGTTTAAAAGGGTTGCACTATTTGTATGGTTTGTATATGAAGACCCTATATATATATATATATATATATATATATATATATATATATATATATATATTTATAGGCTAAATCAAATGAGAACCACAAATATGTTACAAACATGTGAGAACCGATATAAAAATATTTTTTCACATAATATATTTTCACCAAATGCTTGGATTTAATATATTGCTTCACATATATTTGTTTCATAATATGATAGTTTTACATGTATTTGTTTCACCACATGAATATTTTTTACGTTTATTTTTCATTTTACTAGGTGTATCAATTTTTATTTTTCACATGTAGTCTTATCGCAAGGTGAACAAAAACATATATGAAACAATATCTTAAATCATAGGTTTTGATAAAAAAAAATCATGTAAAAAATATTTTTATATCAGTTCTCACAGGTTTGTAACATATTTTTGGTTCTCATTTGATTATCGACCTATATATATATGTATATATATAGCTTTAAGTTCATTTGAGAAATGTTATTAAATGAGAAATAGAGAAGTAATCCTAGCCATTCATATGGTCAATATCGGATTTGACTGGTCAAATATTGTAGCTTTGACTGGTCAAAAGTTGCGGCTATTCCAAAAATAGAAGGACACTTTTGTAATTTTTACAAAATACATGGGTTGTGTTCATATATGAACATGTATAATTCACATATGAACTATATGTTCATATATGAATCAGTGTAATTCACATCTGAACTCTTTTAACTGGTTCATATATGAACTAATTAACTGATTCACATATGAACTAATTAACTGTAAGTTCATATATGAATCAATTGAACTAATTAACAGATTCATATATGAACTTTTGTGATTCACTTCGAGTTTTGCGCCAGATTCATCAGAGTTTTGCGCCAGTTTATCCAGACTTTGCGCCAGGTTCTTCTGTTTTTTCGAGTTTTTCGACAAGTCAGGAACTAGTTTTTCGCGAAAAGTTCAGTTATCGCCACAAGTTATTCGAGCAAAGTAAATTTTTCGCTACCTTCATATCACGCAAAGAAAGATTCGCGCCATCAAAGTGTTGAGCAAATCTAAGTTTGCGCCAGTTATTGTTCACGCGAAGTTAAGTTTGCGTCACACTCTTCTCGTGCAAAGAGAAGTTTGCGTTACCAACATCTTCCGCAAAGTGAATTTTGCGCCACCAACGTTTCGCGCAAAGTAAAGTTTGCGCCAACTTCTTCTCAAGCAAAACTCAAATCTGCGCCATCCTCTGTTCACGCAAAACTCAATTTGCGCCAGTCACTGTTCGCGCAAAACTCAGTTTGCTCTACACTTTCTGTTTCAGACTTGGCATTTTTCTGAAGTTTTTCTCTATGGATTCTGCAAAGTTTGCTTTTCAAGCTCAGTTTTACAAGAATGACATTATGATGTCATTGGGCACAGAAACTCGTCCTCCGGTTCTGGTTGATGAGAATGAGTTCACTCAATGGCAAGACCGGTTTCTTAATTTCATCGAGCGTCAAAAGAACGGAGATGACATGATGAATATTCTAACTGAAGGATCTTTTGGAAAACCCATACTGGCTTCTGGGATGACAAAGCCTGTCTCTGAATACACACCCGATGAGTCGTTGAAATATAAAGTCGATCGTGATATAAAGGCAAATCTGATGTTAGCTTTGCCAAATTCTATCTACAACAAAATTGATTGTTACAAAAACAATCCTAAACTAATGTGGGCACAACTAGAGAAGATTATGCTTGGGTCTACAATTGCAACACAACTTCGGCATACGCGTTTCATGAACAATTTTGAAGAGTTCAAAGCCAAAGACGGGGAATCTCTGAAAAGTGTTTTTGACAGGTTCTGTGCGGTGATAAATGATTTGCGAAAGATTAAAGTGGAAAAGACTGAGTTAGAGACTAATCTGAAGTTCCTCAACGCACTTCAACCGGAATGGAACACATCTTGTCACCGTTTGAGGAATGATGTTCGGGTCTTTACAATGCAAATCCAAGAGCTTTATGAGATTTTGATGACCGATGAAAGCATTGTCAATGAGAAGAAAGCCAAGCTTGGTAAAAAGAACAAAAAGTCAGTGGATCCGGTTGCTCTTCTCACAAGCAAACTGGCTGAACAAGCATTATCCGAGAATGCTTATGACGGTGCAACTGATGATGATGGTGAGGCGCTACAGAAGGAAATGATTCTTCTCTCTCAGCACTCTCACAAGAAGTTCCAACATCATTCGGGTTCCAACAATCTTCGCTTCATTTCTGGGTCTAAGAATGTCAAAGTGCCCGAGGTTAAGAAACCAATTGCATGCTTTAATTGTGGAAAGCCGGGTCACATCGCTAAGGAGTGTCGAGTGAAGAAAGTTCGGGATTTGGCGTATTATCGGAAGAAAATGGAACTAGCCGAAAAGAGAGAGAATGGAACCGCTCTGCTAGCTGAAGAAGAATTATGGCTAGATCACTCCGACAATGAAGCTGACAATGTGAAAACTGCTCATATGTGCTTCATCGGAGATTACCAGAGTGATGATGATGATGATTCCTCAACTGATGAAGATGAGGTACCTTCTGAGTTTGATTACACATGTATTTCTTCACAGATGAATATCATTATAACTACTTTACATGATTTACGCTCAAAGTTATTATCTAAAAAACATTTAAACATAGAAAAGTCTAATTTGATTGATAAATTACAAATTTATTTGAAAGATGAAAAATCTATTTTGGCTCATACAAAAGAAATATTTCAAAAGAAATTAGATGATTTAGAAAAATCAAATATGACTTATCTTGATATTTTGACAGAAATGACCACTCAAAAAGAAAGTTTTTTAGATAAAATAAATGAGTTGGAAGAAAAATTATATCGACGGAATCAAACTGAACAAACTATTTACTTGAACAAACCGTGGAGTTATGAGTCTATCAAAGAAAAATGGGGACTTGGTTTTGAAAATCCTCATTGTTTAAACAATGCTATAGAAAAATCCCCCACTTTATATAAATTCGATTATCTAAATCTTGCTAAATGTGCTCCTCAATTTAAAATTGATTGGATGAATGAAAAGCAAGTTTTAGATATCAAAAATGAGAAAAGAATGAACAACAAGAAAAAGGAAATTTCTTTTGTTTACACGCGCGAAAATGCCAAATATTTTCCCGATAAATCAAAGAAGAACAGAAACAGTTTCAATGACATTTCTCCCATTAAATCTTCATTATCTGATGATTATTTTGATATATGTGGTACTAACACTAATAAAGAAAATATATCTCCAGTTTCTTATGATTCTAAGAGATATATATCCTCCATTAGTGTTAGAAAGCAAAATCATTGATCTTGAAGATAAAATGGAAGATCAAAATATTCAAAGAGAAATTGAATCTGATGTTATTCTTTCTTTCTTGACGTCAAGTCTTGAAGAAAAATTAAATTTTCAAAAAACAAGATTTACTTACAAATTCTGTTTCTGGCCTTTCTTCTGATTTTAAAGAAAACAAAAAGAAAGTTCTAAAATCTGAAAACTTTTCTCAAAATTTTTCTGACTCTGAGGCAAGTTCAGGTTTAATGTCTGATCAGTTTGTCTTCTTAGGTAAAATTGCTTCTTCTGATTCAAATCTTAAATCAAAAATTATTGATGAATCTTTTACGCTAAATGATGATTATTATAAAC
Source organism: Arctium minus (assembly GCA_954870635.1). Lineage (NCBI taxonomy): Eukaryota > Viridiplantae > Streptophyta > Magnoliopsida > Asterales > Asteraceae > Arctium > Arctium minus. The sequence goes on along the minus strand of OX941091.1, from coordinate 70,476,013 downwards.
CAAAGCGTAAAAGAAATAGATCAAAGAAGTCAAAGAAACAAGCTAAAGTCATTTTTGACAGTTCTAATTCTTGTGATTCAAATATTTTAGATAGGACTTTGAGCACTCATATAAGACAGATATGGAGGGTCAAGCAGACATCTGATGAATCTACGACTGATGAGGATAGATATGTAGACAAAATCTATAAAAGTGATTCATTTGTTGTTTGTAATAAAATTTCAAAATACTAAATAAAGTAAATGATTCGAATTTCAAAAGATGTCTCATATTTTTCTTCTGATTCTAGTTCAGATGATTATGCTTTGTCTTCTATTGATGGATATGTTCATTTCTCTGATAATATTTCTTGTGCTTTCTATGTCAAATCTAACAAATATTCTCCTATTAAAACTGCAACTAACAAATATGGACCCAAATACAAGTGGGTACCAAAATCAAAGTTTGATTCTAAGTTGCAGGCACCTAATGTCAAGGGGGAGTAAGAGAACAATGGCTTCTGAGTAAATCAGCTCAGAACCCGTACTTCAATGGACTTCGACTTCTAAACATATCAGTTTAGGACTCGTTCTTCAATGCATTTAGCTTCTGGACAAATGAGAAACTGTGAGTGCATCTACTTTATTCCGCTGCATTTATCTCTGTCTGTGATGTTGTTCCAGTTTTCTCATGTTTTTCAAGAATCTGAGCAAGTTCAACCCAAAACTTTGATATGAGATACAAATTCATTATACATTATGTGGAAGAAGGTATTATTGAATTTTATTTTGTTCCGACTAAATATCAATTTGCCTTTGTCTTAAATGAATTTTTTTTTAAAACTCGGCATGTTGAATTTAAAAGTTTAAATCTTTACAAATTTTTATTCTATAAAGTAAAAGTTTTACAGTTTTTTCTTTCTTTTGAATAAAATGTGTGTCTAGGATAAAACTTCAAGTTGCTTTGTTTATATCGAAGTTTTATATGTTCAACTTTCAAGTCTTACAAAAGTCGAAAGGTCAGCAACATGTTTGAAACTTTTGATACTACTTTTAAAGTTATGTGATTCGGAATATTTATAGTTTACAATGCTTAGAAATCCTAAAAAGTCAGAATTATGGATTGTAATGAAAATATGGGCTAAGCACTTAGATGTTAAACTGAGTGATTGAGATGAAAAATTATATATATAAAATACAAAAATCTCTAAGTTTAAAAGTTTGTACCTGTGACCTTTCTGGTTTGGGAAAGTAAGTTACGTGGGATGCTTGTCATCTGGTCCCCTAAGTTCAATTGGTCTAGGAGTGATCGAACCCAAATCCTTCTATAGAATCAGATCGAAAGTCATGTTCTACTGGTATGAATGGGTTTAGGATGTGTCAATGTAGCCTTTCTGATCTGGTAGAGTAAGTTCCAAGGGGTGCTTGACACCTAGTCCTCTAAGGCCAACTGGTCTGGGAGCGGCTGACCCAAATCCTGCAATAGGATCAGTTAGAAAGTTACGTTTACGGCATGTTATTTACTTACCAAACTTTTTGATTAAATGATGCCAATGTGCACAAGCTTAAAAGATGCCAAAGAGCACACTCATGTGAAGATGCCAATGTGCACAATGCTGAAAGATGCCAATGAGAACACATCTCATGATATTTGGGGATATGTTTGAGTTGCAATAAACCTATAAATTTGTGAAAATCTTAATTTTTGATGGCTTAGTGTGAGTAAATGCAAAGTTTTCTATTATATTTTTAGAATTGCATTTTCTTGAAGCTAATCGAAGTTCGCATGCTAGCACACTGAATAGATTGACGAAAGTTTTTGAAACTGAACATGTTTTAACTTGATATGCAATGAAACTTGTATCTGTATCCAACAACGTACACTTGATTTCCACTAATGGATTAATTTGTGATATTTTACTGAGTAGAATTTAATTTGTTTAGTGTTTAAAATTTTATATATTTAGTTGTTTCAAAATACATATTCAGTATATTTTTCTTTCTACGTTAATGATTCGATTCTTGTGTTCTCATATTTGTGTTAATGGGTCTGTGCATTTTTCAAGGGGGGGTGAATAAGAAAAATATTCTGAAAAGATCACATCTCATATTTCGAGAGGGAGTATCTGATTTTCTATACGAATGCTAACTTGAATTGTCATATTTAGTGAATTTGTGTAGGGGGAGTAAAAGAGCTCAACAGGTGATTATTTTCTGAGTTTAAGTCAGATTTGCGCCAACAGTTGGTAGCGCAAAACTCAACTTTGCGCCACCTTCAGCTAGTGCAAAACTAAGTTTGCGCCACCAACATGTAGCGCAAAACTTCCTTTTTCTCCTTTATTCTGAATTTTGCAGATCTGAAGTTGTCTCGTCTCCAACATTTGCATGACCAAGTTGATCCAGATCATCAAGGTCATGAGGGGGAGAAGTTAAGGAGAAGTTAAAGACACAAAGAGTTCAAACGTTTATCTGCTGCTCAAGATTCACTCAAGATTCTATTTTCTCAGCTATTCTAGTTCTTTTGTTGTTCCAGGTCCGACCATCACAGTTCATTCAAGTACATTTGAAAGAGGTGCGTCGTCTAGAGCACAAGCTGATGAACCGATTGTTCTTTCAAGTTTATTACAAACAGGTCCAGTCTTGTCAAGACAGCAAAGACAATATAAATTGAAAGATGTTGAGAAGATTTTTTTTAGTCAAGAAGCTTCGCTAAGACGCTTAGATGGTCTGTGTTGATTTAGAAGATGAATATTGAAGACCACAGCGCCAATGATTACTAAGGGGGAGATTGTTATGTCAGATTTTATAGTAATCATTGTATTTATAGGCTTGGTCTAATACTGTGTTTTAGGGTGCTTATATGTTCTGTATTAGCCAAGGGTATTTAAGTTCCTTGTGTCTTTGTGTCTTGTAAGTAATTCACGCATATTCAAGATACAGATCACATTTGCGCTTTCAACTCTCTCTACTTTCTCTCACTAGATTTAGAACGATTTTGCATTATCACCATCCCTACTAGTGACTTTGTAAGGACTCCATAAATCCAAAAAGAACTAACTCACCTATCTCCTTACAATTGTGTTTACTTAAACCAAATTTACTTCGAGATTGTTTTGCTTTATAACAAATCTCGCATGGAGAGGACGTTTCACTTCCTATATTCAGTCTTTCTTTCAAAACACTTAAAATTGGGTCAATAGGATGGCCAAGTCTACTGTGTCATAACTGATAAGACACAAAACAGTTTACATAAACATTTGAGCACATAGACTTACCCCTACAATTTATACCACAAAAGTAAAGTCCTTCTTCCTCACTACCAGTCCCCCTAGTTTCTTTCGATGAGAATCCTGAACATAACATTTATTCTCATCAAATGCAACAAACAATTTATTATCACGAGCTAGATTATGACCATATAACAAGTTTACATTGATATTCGGAATAACTAACACATCAAACAAAAGGACATTATTGGTCAATATCAAGTCTCCAATCTTATTTATTTTAGCCTTAGAACCATTGGGATGATTTACAATTAAATTCAGATCAGAAATATCCACAACATTTGCAAGATTAGAAACAGAAGAAGTCATGTGTTGGTTTGTTCAAGTAAAACACAAACGTACCTGTCATATTAGCCGAGGCTTCATTCGTAGTTCATTGTTCAAGTAAAGCTAGGTGTTTAGAAACTTGATCTTCAGTTAATGAAGCAGAAGTTGAAGATGTTTGTGAAACAGGCGAGGACTGAGTAGGGTTAGAATTATTAGAATAATTGGCATTACTAATAAGAGGTTTAAAATTTTGATTAAAATTAGTTTTCTTTGAAAATATTTAGGCCAATAATACCACAATGTTTACACACAAGGTTTGATGGTCTCATAGTTTTCTTCTTTTTTTCAGGGATTTTACTAATAAAGGTAGAGTTCTGGTTTTTGTTTGAAGAAGAACCATATACTCCTCGATGAAATTCTTCCCTAGAAATAATAGAGAAAGCAATTTTAACAACAAGTAAAGGATCAGATGTTAAGATAGTGCTCCTAATAGGGAGATAAACATCATCCAACACCATCAAGAACTCCATGAGTTTCAACAACTGATTATGTTTAGAAAATTCATGAGAAGCACTACATGTGCATGCTGGAAGCTTAACCAAGGCATCAAATTGTTTCCAAAGAGAGTTTAATCTATGGTAGTAATCAGAAACAGGTGATCAATTTTGAGTTAATGAATTAATTTTCTTATGAAGATTAAATGTAACAGAACCGTCAACCTATGTTTATTTTAATTCTAACCAAACCTGAGAAGAAACTTTATAAAAACTTGGCCCAAAAATAATTCTTCCGTTACCGAGCACAATAACCATGACAGAACAATAGAGTTACATCTATCCCATTGTTTAGCAAGAACAATATCACTGTTAGGTGGTAGGTCTAGTACAGGTACTATCAATAAAGCCAAGTTTATTTTTCGTTTCAAGAGCAAGAAGAGCAAGAATCATTGCAGACGACCACACCTTCTAATTTTCAGTTCCATTTAGCTTTAAAGTTAAGATAGAAGGCCCACTAGTGTCACTTGGATGCAGATACAAGGGATCCATTTCTGCCTTGTTTCTGTTTCTTTTCCTTATAATATTGCTGGAATTTTTCCTCTACACGGGATCCCAAAGTCAAGTTTAGCAATCTGAGACTGCACAGTGGTACTGGAGGGTGTGACTACCTCAGCAGTTGGCATACTAAAAATGTCAAGAATAAGCACACAAAAAGAGTGTGAGAGAAAATGGCAGGATTCCTAAAACACTTAACGGTGCTACGTCAAGCCACAACTTATAAACTTTTTATCATCACAAAGGATAATAGACAAGCAGAGAATTAGCGGAAGCACAAATTAATGGATAATGAAACCAGAGATCACACCTGAACAAGTGACAACTTTAACAGACTAAAAAAACAAGAAACTAAACAAATAAAGGGGACCAGATCTGAGAAAGAAACAAGGGACCAGATCTAAGAAATCAGACCAGATCTGAGATACATGGCGCCAGATCTGTGATAAATGACTAGATCTGAAAAATGTGACTAGATCTGTGATAAAGCGGACCAGATCTAAAAGGAAAACTAGAAAATAGAAATATTACAACAATCACAACAAATATTACCACTACCACAACAAAGGATAAACAACAATAACTATCGGATCTAGCAAGATCAAGGCCAATAAAAAAACCCAAAGGTTTACACCGGATCTAAAGAGATCGAATGTAAAACAAGATATCTACCGGGGGGGACAAACATATTTACACCAGATCTAAATAGATCAGATGTAAAGCAAGAGGGTCCAACAACAAACAAAAAAGAAATCGTTGGCAAACAAACAGCAACAACTACCAAAACAGCCGAGAGAGAAAAAAACACCGACTGGAACGAAGAGCCAAACCGACGTCGATAGACCTTCAACTAAAATAAAATAAAACGGTTGGAAAAACAAAACTCCAGCCGGAATGAAGAGCCAACCGAAGTACAACAGACCTGCAACAAAAAAAACACAACAATCAACCAACCAGACGATCGAGGGATACAGATCTGACAGATTAGATAACGCAACCAACAACAGAAACATATCTATTAACAAAACACGACCGATTGGGATTCAGATATGAATATGACTCAGATATAAAAGTACGGAAAATAAACAACCGAGACGGATCTGAAAATTCGCATATCTGATGCCTCTATGTCGCCTCAAAAAACATGAAGAAACGAGAAAAACAATTGATCCACACAGTCACCTCAAAAATCTTGAAGAAACTAGAAAAGCAACAGATCCACACAAACAAACAACTATACGGTTTCTGAAGGGGAAAGCGAAAGATAAATCCAAATGGATCGAGCCTTTTTCAGCTCTGATACCATGTAGAAAACCTTAAACTGATTTTATTCAACATGTTTTAAAAGATACAAAGCTTTTCTCAAAACAATATAAAACCCTAGCTACAAAACTCTTTTCAAATATAAAACCTCTAACTAAAAATTTATAAAGGAGCTAGAGAGAGAGAGAGAAAAGAAAGATGATATCTAAGGTGATAGTTTAGAGAGAGAATGAAAATTTTGAAATGTCCTGTATGATTCCTAAGACTCTAACAAAGGCATTTATATATATATATATATATATATATATATATATATATAGTGTTTGGTTCATTCGAGAAATGGTAAATATATGAGAAATAGAGAAGTAATCCTAGCCATTCATATGGTCAAGATCGGATTTGACTAGTCAAATATTGCGGCTTTGACCGGTCAAAAGTTTCGGCTTGGACTGGTCAAAAGTTGCGGCTATCCCAAAAATAGAAGGACAATTTCGTAAATTTTACAAAACACACGGGCTGTGTTCATATATGAACATGTATAATTCACATATGAACTATATGTTCATATATGAACTATATGTTCATATATGAACCAGTGCAATTCACAACTGAACTCTTTTAACTGATTCATATATGAACCTTTGTGATTCATATATGAATCAGTTGAACTAACTAACAGATTCATATATGAACCTTTGTGATTCATATATAAATCTGTATGAATCACAAAGATTCATATATGAATCAGTTGAATTAATTAATAGATTCATATATGAATCTTTGTGATTCATACAGATTCATATATGAACTTATCCCATGTATTTTATGAAATTACCCCTCTACCTTCTATAGAACACACAAGGAATTATCCGGTGCTTTGCGGTCAAAGCCGCAAATGTTGACAAGATGAATGGCTAAGATTACTTCTCTATTTCTCATATATTTACCATTTCTCAAATGAACCTCTCCCTATATATACATATATATATATATATATATATATATATATATTTTTTTTTAAAAACAACAGCTTTAGTCCCTTAAGGTCCCGACTTACTGCTCGCTACCCTTCTGATTTACACAAAAGTGAGGCACAACCCTCCCTATCCTCAACTTTGAACAAATTACAAGAAAGGCCCTGAAACAAGAAAAACATATCAAGTTAATACCAAATAGTAGGAAGATATCAAAATTGCAAATACACAAAGAGTTTCAACAAAATGGTTACCAAGATGTTTATGAATAGTTTATGATAATCTAAATTTCCAAATCTTATCATCTTAAAAATCATATCACAAATATACAACTTAAAGAAAACGTCTCGATCCAAGTTACGAGTCAAAATTATGTTACGACCTCCCAAATTAAAAAAAAATGTTTACGAAATTGTTGTGAAATTTGTTATGGAATTTTTACGATAATATTTTGTTTGATGATCTAGATTCCAATGTTTACCAACCTGTAGATCATGGAAAAATAAGTACCTTTAAAGGAAATCGTTTCGATCCAAGCTACGAGTGAAGAGTTATGATCTCTCAAAATTTAATAAGAAATGGCTAAAAAATTGGTTAAGAAATTATGATTTTCCTAGTTTTTAGTTATACTTTGGGCACAACCGTGTGCAAATATAATTATGATTTTCCTAGTTTTTAGTTTTGGGATCAAATTAGGATTCAATATATGGATTAGTATAACTAACCCCTTGAGTTCACATAAAATAAAGTACAAAATTGAGAGCTAAGAAACCATACCTTGTATTGAGAAAAGATTGACAGAGATTATACACAATTTAATGTTTTGGTTTGTATTTTTTCTCTGGTGGTCGGGTGTTCATCATTAATAAAAGTTTCTCCTCTTCCCCGTTCACCTACACCACCATTCCGGTGGTGGAACCACGTAAATCTTCTATGTTTCGTATATTTTTCATAATTCATTGATTGATTATTCGTTGTGCTTTCGATCCTACTTTGTTTTCCACATTATTTGTTGGTTGGGATCGCCTACTTGATTGTCGTTGAATAAACTTCACTACTTTATTTGTTTTTGGGACCATTGTGGTGCTCAAAAACCACAACAAGTTGTATCAGACCTTCAGTTTTGATTATTGACGTTTTGGTGGAACATATTTAAGTACTACTTGAAGCAACGTGATGGCTATCTCCAAAAAAGAAGAAAATACGAGTACGTCTCCATTAAACATTTTTTTACCTATATTAAAGGTTCGTATGAGCCTCCAATCCCACACTTTATAGGGAGCGTTGGTTTATTTTAAGGATTGAGAATGAAAATGGAAATGATAATGTAAGAGAATGAGAATAGGAATAAGCATTGCATTGATACTGTTTGGTTAAAACTCATAAATCATTATTATCATCATAGATGTTACTTGAATGTTAAACTAACATAATCAATGAAAAATTGTTTTATATAACATTTTTAATACAAATATATTCTATCCAATTTGAAATTTTCTTGACATTTCTCTTCAAATATCACTGCTCGTACTCTTGGTGCAATTTTTCATGAAACTTGTCTTCAAATATTTCTGCACATACTCTTGAACTTATTTCTATCTCTCCAACAACATCAATGGTGATGAAATACAATAGAGATTTTATCAACCCCAATCTAAAAAATAGTTCCAAATTAAGTTATTGAAAATTCTAAAAACACATTTCAGAAGTGAATCAAGACCAAGATTTTTTTTTGAGCCATATCATGGAATTAGACACAGATTAGATCAACACCTTAAACCACTTTTCTAATCTCATTAATTTGATGATACTAGGCCATTCGCATATATCAAAAATATAGTTTTTGAATCACAAAACTTGAATCACATTTAAGCACATTAATGGCAACATTCAATTTCGAATAACATTTGATTTCCAATACGAGAGATTTTGTCAAAGGGCTTACAATTTGTAGAAGACAACATTGGATTCGGAGAAGAAAAAACAGATTACTAGTAATCGAGAAAAAGAAACTTGGATAAAAATCGTAGAACTCACCCACGATTTCGATATGGAGAAAAACGGTGAGACCACCCACGATTTCGATTTGAAGCAACTAATTTCTTCCATTTCCTTTACCAAAGATCGAGAGAGTATATTGAGAGAAATGGAGCGATAGTATGTGAGAAGAGGCAGAGCAGTAATAGGATGTCATTCCCACCAATTAGGCCAGGTATGAATATTAATGGGTTTGGTATAATGGACTCATTGTATTATATCATACCAAACCATATTTTTCTTTATCATTTTCATTCCTTAAACCTCAATAACCCCAACCAAATACCCCCTAGAGGTGGAATGGATACCGAGACTTTGGAAAGTGGTTGTGGGAGATAAAGGTTGTACTTCGAAGAAATCAGGTGCATCATGTTGTCTATGAACTAGCAATAGGTGAGAAGGTGATTTCGGATATAATCTTGGAGACAACCACACAATGTATTTGGAATAAGCTATAAGAGCTCTACCTCACAAAGTTTCTCACTAATCGTCTCAACCTACTCAGAACCTTCTTCACCTACAAAATGAAGGAAGGTACACAAATCAAGTTTAATCTAAATGTTCTTAATAATTTAATTATGAAGATGAAATTGGTGGACTTCAAGTTAGATGAGGAACAAATGGAAATTAACCTACTATGGTCTCTTCCTTAAAGGTCTACTAGATTTGCTAATTCTATAATTTATGTTAGAAATACTATAACTATGACAAGTGTGAAAACAGGTCTCTTAAGTAAGGATCTTAGGGATCAGATGTGAGGTTTGAATGTTGATAAATATTATGGAAGTAATAGCCAGTGGTTATCATAGGGAGAGGACATAATGAAGAACGAAAGAGAGATAAGTCAAGATGTCGTTCAAGGTCACGCAAACCAGGAATTAGAGGCAAGTCCAAGAAAATGGCAATTGCCACTATTGTCATCAATTTGGACATTGGATTAGAGAATATCCTAGTCTTAAAGCCAAGACCAACAAGGAAGGATCATCTTCGTTCATTGTCGTGAATGATTCCATTGATGCTCTAATCACGTCAATCAGAGTGTGATTATCAAGGATGAATGGGTTTTAGATTCAGGAGCTTCCATCCACATGACTCCACATAAGGAGATTTTCTCGTGGAAGAAAAAGAAGAAAGAAACATCCTCATGGAAAATAATGTGGTATGTAAAAGCTTGTGGATTAGTACCTTAAATATGAAGATGGTTGACGACATTATTCGAACTATCGCAGATGTGAGGTATGTTTCCTCCATGGACAACTCTTCATCTCCCTTGGTCGATTGGCAAAGCTGTGCAAAATTAGTATGCAAGATGACTCCTTGAGGAACTTTTATGGGACTCTTGTCCTAATCAAAGGTACAAAAGATCCAAATAATCTCAATTTTCTAGATGGACAAATGTTGGGTGCAAGTCCGTGTGTAGGTGAGAACAATGAAAAGAAGGTAGATTGCTTCAAACTATGGCATCAAGGAAAAAGAATTAGAGAGCCTAGATTTATGCAAGGAATGCATCCATGGAAATAAAACAAAGGTCTCATTTTGTGTTGGAAAATACAACGGGAATTCTTGTTTACGTACACACAGATGTCTGGGGACCGACTAGCATTAAATCCCATAGTGTAAGTTAATACTTTGTTTCTTTCATTGATGATTATTCTCATAAAGTTTGGATCTTTATCATGCAACATAAATCATAAGTGTTTGAGAAGTGCAAACAGTGGTTAACTTTGGTGAACAATGGTCCCCTTTTCTTGACTACTCCTTATGATCGACAATTAAATTTAGTAGCATAACACATGATTCGAACATTTCTAGGGAAAACAAGATGTATGAGGTTAACCGTCGGTTTCCCTGAAGTTTTTTGGGCTGGAGCTTTATCTATGGCCATACACGTCATTAACCACCTTCCTTCACCGATGTTTTATGGTAAGATTCCCCAATAGGTATGGAGAGGTAAGACTTCAATTTGTTTTAGATATCCTCGTATTTTTTGTTACCCGATGTATGTCCATAATGCAGGAAAAAACAAACTTGACCCTTGTGCCATACAAGAACGTTTGATTGGATAAAGGAATGAAGTTAAGGGCTATAGATCAAGATACAAGAAAGGTAATACATTCTAGAGATCTAGCATTCGATGAATCTTCCCCCCTAATGAGCCCTAAGGAAGATACTCTATCAAACCCCATTGAGGATGACATAACATGGAAGGAGCAAAAGGTTTATATATTGTACCCCTTCAAGAACTGCTAAAGACAAAGGTAAGGAAATAAATCGATGCACTTCTTCTCCTTCTAATGATTGTGAAAAAAAACTTAAAGTTACATCAAGTTGGAGCACTTGATGATGCGACAAATCAACCTGTTCGGACTAGTAAATGCACTATCAAACCTCCCAAATGGTATAGGGATTGGATATTTGACAACATGTGTTTTAGAAATCAGTTGGACTATGCACTAAATGTTGTGCGAGATGAACCTTGTGACATTAATGATGTGCTAAGCTCACTAAATAACACAAAATGGATAAAATGTGATGCAAGAAGAGATGAAGTCTTTGATAAAGAACCAAACTTGGGGTCTTGTTCCACTACCTAAGGAAAATCAAGCCACTGGATGCAAGTGGGTGTTAAAGGTTAAGGATGATGGAAGAAACAAAACAAGGCTAGTGGGAAAGGGTTTTTCTCAAAGGAAATGCATTGAATACGATGGCATCTTTGCACCGGTGGTGAGACACACCTCCATAAGAGTATTACTCTCCATAGTTTCTTCACAAGATTTGGAGCTGGAACAACTTGATGCTAAGACGGAATTCCTACATGGTAATCTAGAAGAAACCATTTACATGAAACAACCGGAGGGCTTTACAAAAGAAGGTAAGACTAAGTTGGTGTGCAAATTGAAGAAGTCCCTATATGGATTGAAATAATCACCGTGTCAATGGTATAAAAGGTTTGACTTTTTTTTTATGTTAAGTGTTGGTTTCAATCAAAGTATGAAAGATCCATGTGTCTATTTTTGTTGCAAGGATGGTGTTTGGATTACTTACTTCTTTATGTTGATGACATATTAATAGTTTGCAAAGATGTTTCAGAAATTAACAACTTGAAACAGAAATTGAAGTCTTAATTTGAGATGAAGGACATAGGATAAACAAGTAGATCCTTGGCATGGAAATCACTCGGGATAGAACTTCAAGTACATTGAAGATCACTCAAAGTGAATACATTCAAAAGGCACTTCAATGCTTCAAAATGGAAGGTAGAAAACCAATTAGAACACAATTTCCTATGCACCTCAAGATCTCAAAAAAAGATTGCCCAAATAATGACAAAGGTAAGGAGAAAATGTCAAATATTCTTTATGCAAGCATGATTGGAAGTCTTATGCATGCAATGGTGGGCACACGACCTGATCTTGCACACTTGATATGTAGGGTAAGTCATTTCTTGTCAAATTTGGGTAAACCACATTGGGAAGCGGTAAAAGTGATCCTGAGATATTTGAAGGGAACTCCCGGGCATGGACTCTATTTTAGAGGAAAATATCAAGGATGTAAACTCGGAGGACTTTGTGACTCGGACTATTATAGGGATTCAAGTCAATTGGAAGTCAATCTCCGGCTATGTATTTGTTCTAGGTAGAACATCAATTCGTTGGAGATCATGGCTACAAACCGTAGTAAAATTTGTCCACCACAGAAGCTGAGTTAATCACAACGATGGAGACGGCTAAATAAACATTATACTTGAAGCATCTCTTTGAAGATTTGGGATTGAAGCAAGAAAATGTGGAGGTTCAATGTGATAGTCAAAGTTACATTCACTTGGATAAAAACTTGGACTTTAATTCTAGAAACAAGCATATCCAAGTTAGAGCGTCATTCTTGGTGGCTCTACATGAAGAAATAGAGGTAGTTTTGAAGAAGATCCACACAAATGACAATACTGCCGACATGTTCACCAAATTATTATTGATAAACAAGTTTGAGCATTTCTTAAGTCTAATCCAACTTAAGAGGTGTTAAGTGCCTTTGGGCACTTAGGAAGACGAAGACAACAGAACCAAGGGGAATATCGAGGTAAGGTCTTAGCATATAAATATAAAGTTAATGCTTTATTGACAATGGGTGATGGCCAAATTCATTGTTAGTAAAGCCAAACTTGTCCCAAGACTCGTCCAAACCTCGTCTTCATAAGCATATAGTTGTTTTGTATCAAGGTGGGTTGAAAATCGTGATACAAAACAAGGATATGAAAAATAAAATATTATGGAGTTTCTAGCACAAATGCATGTGAATCCCAGATTGACAAGTGTAAGGAATAATCAAACAATATTGAAGAAAAATTTAGTCACAAAGTCATATGTATTGATTGATAAAGTTGAGAGTGTTTTTACAATAGTTACACAGTAAATAATGATCAATCACAATGAAAAACCCTAAACACAAAGTTCATATACCCCAAGAGTATTTACAACAAGCCCATAAACTTGATTACATTATCAAATTAGACCTAACAATCTCCTCCTTGTATTCAAGTCTCGGTTGGTGGAATGTAACTTCTTCGGAGCCCAAACTTTAATTTGAATCTTCTAATCATGTTTCTGTACTACAATCTATCTTCAATCAACTCTAGAACTTTTAGTATCAACTCTCTTTCATTATCTTCCAACTTCGTGGTCCAGTCTTATCATTTTTCAACTTACGGTCCATTTGAAGTTGGACTATCTTCAGAGTTCCATCGGAGTAAGCAATAACCTCTTTAAGTCTCATAAAATTTTTCTAACCTTTGCTGTTCTGAATGGCAACTCCCAGCTCTAGTTGTTTCAAATTCATCAACATCCGGTAAACTCTGATCAGGCTTTAATAAGTTTACCTTTTGTTGGTTGCTCTCTAGCCCCATTTGCAGATCAGTGACATACGATAGGTTTACTCTTCCTTTCATGAATCGAATCACTGAAGTAATGCTATTTGAATATTAAGCGGTCTGATGGTCAAAGTGCGAAGATCGCAATAGATATCATCAAAATCATGCAGTTCTATGTTCGGAAAATCAACCTCAGTGAACATCCACAACTTTCCGTCTTGCCTTGTGACATGAAAAACTGAGTACCCGACTGCTCTCAGCTTCTTCGTAAAAATCTGGACAATCGAGACTATGTGCTTCTTCATATTGACACCTCTGAAGTTATGTCTTATTGCTATTATCATGTGGATGTACTCTAGAACCCCATATATTTTCAATAAATCAAGCTCCTTTATTGAGTTGACGGATATCTTCTTCTCAGTCTCTTCCAGGAAGGGCACTCTGATTCTAGTACGTCCCCACTTCGCTTCCTATGCATTCTGAGGTGGCCTGGGTTCCTCTGTAGTATACGGTTCTCCCATCTTAATCTACGAGGTTTGAGGTTGTACCCTTTCAAGTGAAGTTGGAATTATTTCATTTATTGCACCAATCATGTCAAAATCACCTTCTTCCTGATACTCGTTGTTAAAGAAATTGAATAAGTCTTCGACCTCAACCTTTATCTGATTTGGGCTGATTCGAATTTATGTACATTCTTTGAGTCCGAGTCTATCTCAATCCCCTCGTTGATAACTTTGACTGCGTCTTCTTGGTACTAACTAACCTCGGCCTTTTCAACCGTTGGTGTAGTATCGTCATCGATCTCCATATCCTGTACCATATCATATTTATGGACTTCCCCTGATCCCTTCTCTTATTATGTTCCCTGTCCTTCACCAGTTTGTGATTCTGCTGTCCTGTCAAACCCTTCAGTTACCCTCTATCTTTTCTCCCCCTCATAACGATCGGGATCATCTTGATCGTATGTGGTCACTTTGAAGAACCAGCTTTGGTGCGGCAGGTGTCTTCCAATACCCAAACCATATTATAAAAGGAGGATACCGAAGACTGCATGTCTGTAGTTATTGAGCTGATAAGCTAGGAGACCTCTCAAAAACTACAACGTATCTCGTCTTGGAAGGCAAGAAATTATGTCCAGGTTTAGTTTGTTAGCATAAGAGTCCAATGAGATCTGCATCTTCTTGGGAGCCCTGAAAAAAAAGTTCCGCATACATCATAGACTTTAATTCATCTATACTGGTTTCTGCTGAACTAGAGGTGGGGTTGGAGCTCGTGTAGATGTAGGGGCTTCGGTTGCAGGATGTTTTTCCTTAAGCATACATAGAACAATGTCATGGAAAGACTGAACGGTCTGGATCTGGATAGCATGTTGCTTCAATATGGAGTTGTTGATGGCATGCAGAGCCTGCCTCAACTACTCTTGATATATGAAAGTCGGGTGAGTAATGCCTGGACCACGTAGGTTTTCAGTTCACATCACAGTTGAATCAACTGTAAGACCTACGTTCGGCATTGTCATGGTGATAGCGCTGGTAGGATTTCCAACCAATTCTCGTGATGCACCACTTGTGGGTATCACTATGGTTGTCCCGGTTGGGCAACACAGGCTCTTAACATTTGACTCTAACAGTGTCCTAGCGTGTATCAGTTCTAGACTCGATGTGCTCTAAATAGAAGTCAATGGTCGGGGTTGGGCCTATCTGTTTCAATACCTTGACTCTCCAAATGAGAGCCCGATAGCTGATGTGCTAAGTCCCCGTGTATTTGTGAAACAACCATCTGTTGGGAGAATGTTGAGTGGTTGGGAAGGTTCTGTGCATGCACCGCTGGGTCCACGACGTCTTGTTGAATGTCGTGTCCCAACGAATGGGACTCAACAGAAGATGTGGCTACCTGGCTTGGTGTGGGTTTGATTCTCTCACTCCTATTCATTTTTTCTGCTCCCCCTTCACTCACGCTCACTCTATCTCCTTCTCCGTACACTCTTCTTATGTCTCCCATATCAGTTGTAGATGTCTCTGTGGTGTCAGTATCGATGATTGGTGGGCACGGGCCAACGTGGCATGGAAGATGGAACGAGTCATCTTGTGGTGTGTCGTCAGAGTCGGAGTCAGCAACAAACTCAACATGTGGTGGTGAAGGTGTTGTAACCGGAGTCGATGGCCTTTCAAATTCAGATATGATAGGGATGCCCATGAGATCGGCAGAGCGTACTTCGTCGGCTATAGCAGAGTCAGGAGCACCATCCCCTTCACTACCCCTCACGTCATCATTTTCTCTCAGCTCAACCTGCTCAAGAGCCCCAGCTTCCTGATCTTGCTCACCTAGGTCTAAACCCTTGCTCCTAGGTTGGGTGGCTCTTTGGGTAGGTCCTGCCGGATCTGGACGGACCATAAGATCATGGAGATGACAATAATCTAGAACACTCGGTGCCCTCTGACTCTTGTGGGCCGACAATCATTCCGGAAATACCTTGACGTTGATGTGCAGGTATTCGGACTTGGCTCATAGGTAGTTCACCGGGTACGCTGGGCATGTGTCAGGTCATCTTCGCTTTGGGATCTACTTGTTGGATCTCATGGCGTTGTGGATTATGAGCTGGAGGAACCTCTGGAATGGAACGAACTTTCGTGCTTTCCGTGGCTTTGACTTATCGCATACGACCTCGGTAAGCTCATTCCAAAAAATAGAGCAGTAGTCGCAGTGCTTGTTGAAGGCGACTCCGTGGAACAAGCGTAGAACCTCAAGATTGCAGCGATTGATACTTAGTCTTTGAACATAAGCAGCGGTTGAGTATCGAGAAGAGCGTGTGCCAGATAGGGGTTAGGTGCATTCTATTGAAGGCAAGCGTGTAGGGAAGTTATGCGTTGTATCCAAGAGATAGGATATCAGCCTTCAGGAACAAACTCTTCGTAGGTTGTGCGGTCAGGGACAACATCTACTAATGGAAGCTGTATGATGAGTCTGAGGGGTTGTTTACCAAATTTCCCATTAAGTGCTATGTGGATAAATGTGTATGCCTGGATAAATTGATGTTGTTGTTTACCTTTTTATTTGAATTAACAGTCTGAATAACAAAAATGACCAATTTACCCCTGAATATGAATTATAAGATGTTTTATAATTTTTTGTGTATTTTAAGTCATATATTCATAAATTCATTGATATAATCTAAAAATCAAACATAAATTCATTAAGTACTTAAAATTCCAAGTTCAAACACAAAGTAGCAAGAACACATCAAATAGCCACATAATTCTTCTTCTCCACTTCCTTTGATGATGGACCATAGCCTCTGATACCCGTAGACATACCACCCTCAAATAGCCGTGCACACAAGTCAGGATATGGAAGACTTGTCTGTGTTAAAAAGAACATCTATTAATATACAAATAAAGTAAATAAGAATTAAATTAAAACATAATCTAAAGTTAGAAAATGACCTTCATTTCCAACTCCCATTCTTTCTCCGTCAAGTTAAAAGTGTTCGTGGAAGGATCATAGACATTCCTGGTTTTGTTTTTTAACTTCAACCAATCACCATACTTTCCTTTCAGATAATCAAAATGGTTGCACATTTGTTTTCGATCTACTAAAAATTGTGTGTGGTTTTAAAGTCTCGACAACTTTCTTCCAAGAAAGTGCCTTGTACCCTCGTTTCCATTTAAACCCACCTCTAAAATACAAGCCTCTAGAAAGTTTTCACGACATTGTGATCTTTCCAACTTATCCTAATTCTCTTTTGTTGTTGTGATTCACTGATTTGTTCCATACCTAAAACAAAATCGATAACAAGCTACAACACATCAAAATACACATAAAATTGTTGCTCATAGATACATAGATTACACACCAAAATTGTTGATCATAGATACATAGATACATGCCAAAATTATTAAACATAGATAATCAACATTCAAGATTACCATTCCACAATTTTCCAGATTACCATTCCACCAAAATAATTAACACGAAAGCAACAAAAAAACCAATATAATTGTTGAAATATATCAACTGTGAGAACAATATATCAACTTTTCTACAAAATATCAACAGGGAAAGCAACAAAATATCAACAAGGAGAGCAACTAAATATCAACAGGGAAAGCAACAAAAACCATCATGAATAATCGACAAAAATCGACAAAAAAACCAATAGCCCAAACGTTGAAGTGAGAATCGACAATAATATCAACAATATTCGATAGGTGGGAAGGTTGAAATCACAATAATATCAACAAAAAAGAAGTTAATCGACGGGTAGAAATTACATGAGAAATAACATACCTGAGAATGTGGTCGCCGGCATGAGAGACATGGTTGATGGAGGTGGTCGTCGGCCGTAGGTGAGAATCGACGGCGTGAGAGGCGTGGTTGATGGAGGTGGTCACCGGCCGGATGTGAGAATCGACGGGGAGTATAACACATTCAAGATTAGAAATAGCTACTAATTAAAAATTTCCAAGTACAACGATAATTGCCTCACCTACAATAACAATTTAAGGTTTAACTTCAATAAACACCAATCAAGCCTTATACAAGGTCTACAATTGGGACTAGTGTTATTAAAACCCAATGATAGCCGATATACCCAAGATGCGGAAGACTTCACCAAGCTACTCACCTTCGTGCCTATAACTAGCACACAACTCTTCATAGAAACGCTAGCACAATTTCCCCCAACCATAACCTGATGCACATGCCGACAAATAAAAAGGTTAGGCCAACGCCTAGTGAGTTCAAGAGTTTTCAATATGAGTGGATATATAATTTTATTAGTAAAGAATGTAAATTAAATCATTGATCTTCCTGAATGGTTTACTTTAACATGAGACGACTCATTTTCCAAATATGCACGTTTTAAAGATGAAAACTCAAGCATAAAAATAATCCTTCGCAAAATAGATGATTAACCCGAAAGTCACTCCAAGCATTAAATAGGGATTGAACTCCCAATTTATAAAAACTCGTATAAACCTTTATTTCTTGAAACACCAAAACACGGGTGGAACAATAATACTCAACACATAACTCATAGATCAAACCCGTACATATAAAACGTCACCGAAACATGGATACTAAATATACAATACCCAAAACAACACCTTTTCGGTGACGGGGGAGGCCCGTTTCCATTGAATGTGGTGGGAAACAAAAGTATGCCACGTATTTATGTTATCGAACTGCACCTCAGATCATTGACTTTATTCCACACTAACTTAAGTGTCACCTCAAGTCCCCAACACCTTTAGTGCATACCACTTAGCGAACGTCGCCTCAAGGATACCCGACCATAGTGCCCATTCGCTCTCTAGTAGAGTTCCAAACTCAAGGTTCCCGTTCGACCTTTAGTGTATACTCACTAGCATTCAAGGTAGGAGTCTCAACTCCTTACTTGATAACCCATGATGAATAACCCTCGTGCACAAGGATTTGAGCATCAACACCACAAAACCCATGGTTTCGGAGTACAACGACAATTCCAACAAGACATATCTTCCCAAAGTGAGAAATCAAGACTCCTCACTATCAAATATGACCGACTTACATGCCTATGGATCCAATGCATTACAATCTAAAATACATGACTCTGAATGAATGACACATGCACTCAAAACACGTGTTCTCCAAAATAAAGTGAAATAAATGCAACTCACACCCCAAACTCCACTTTAAGTTATTTAAAACCGGACAAATGTCCCTAAGACCCAACAACGACGAAAACTGAGCCTTAAGCCCAACTAATCAAATGACCATATGTTAAAAGACATAGAATGTGGTATAACATAAACAACATGTGATCGTGCAAACATATACTTTAATGTCATGAATTACTCAAAATATATCATTGGGATGAGACAAACCCTTTTTCCAAAAGGATTCACACCATTTTCACTTCCACAACGTCCCATAATATAATGTATACATATTTCCGAATATACGTTAAAAGTGCATTTATACTCAAAAGGTCTCATTCCATAAAATAAATAATTAAGATACCAATACTCAAGATTTATTTATCAAAATGCCCAAAATCCCAAAAGTAGTTATTTTACAAAGCTCATAAAGATAAATACTTCAAATAATTAAAACTCACCAAATAACCCAACAGTTGATGATTTCATGGAGAACACATAAAAATTTAAAAATGGACATTTTGGCATGTACACCGTTTTTATAAATCAATTTGAACTCACCTTGCTAGATTTAGGTTAAATCTAGATTTTACACCACTTCGAGCTCCTTTGAAGAAACTTGAATCTTCAAAGTCAAAACTTCCATAAACCTAGATACATAAATTTTCCACCATAAATATACATCTAAAACCATATAGAATCGATCCCCAAACATTTTACATCAAAACCTCCATTTTGGTCAAAACCCTATTTTTTTGACCTAAATCCTCCAAAATCTTCCAAATTGAAATTAGAGAAACCAAACACTAGAAAATCATCAATGAAGTATTTATATCACATAATAAGGTTTAGAAATGGAGAGGATAAATTTACCACTTAGGTTTTGGTGTAAACCTAGAAAACTACAAATTTCTTGAAGGTGGAGGTGATGATGATGAACTCTTGACATTTTCTTCCAATACACCACCAAATACTCTTGAATCTTCCTAAAACTAACAATATAACCTTGAAAAGATCTCAAATACGAACCCATAGCAAAAAGAATCGTCTCAAACGGAGTTATGGTGAAAGAGATATGAGAAAATGAAGAAAACCCCCAAAAATCGGATTTTTAACCTCCAGACCCGCTCCGCGATAGTGCCTGGCTAAAGTGACATATGACACTTTTTCTAGGCAATCTTGAGCTAGATGTACCGAGAGTTTTATACTCTCAGCGATAGTGCCAAGCCAAAGTGACACATGTCACTTTCGCTAGGCACTTTAGCGAAACTTGTACTGACCGCTGTTTTGGCCATAACTTCTTAGTTTTTGCTCCGGAAACAACCGGTGTTCTCATAACTGAATTCCTCATCTAGAAAGACTATACAATCTATAATTTAATCCCAAAATCCCATTTCCTTTATCTCTCTCAAAAGATCGATTCCTATACTAACTCGAAATAGTACTTACCCAAAAATTACGGGTGTTACACCATTGACATAATTACATGGCACATTCATTGGGACGACCAACCACTTGGTAATATCCGTTGCTATTTTGACATATGTCACAACTGCATGGCACTATAGCCGAGACGACCATACTCTTAGTACCATTGATGCTATTGTGACAATGTCACAACCACATGGCACTATGGCCGAGACAACCATATGTGTTTATTCCTTTACCGATTCAACCAATTCAACACTCTTCTCAAATTAGGATAAAAATTCATGGTGTTACAGGGAGGGAGGCGTGAATGATGGAGGCGTGAATTAGGAGACATGGTTGATTAGGGTTATATGTCTCATAGTTTTTTTTAAAGGGTAGAAATGGGGACTACACATCTTTCCCCTACTTAACGAATAAGCCAAGATTGTTTGAGTCATTTCTTGGTCAACAGAATATTGTAGTGGTCAATAAAAGCCTCAAATCTGTAATCACGTTCGGGAATGTAGGTGATAGTGTTCCACACTAGTTGAAGGTAGATGAGTGGAATGTTCACCATGGCCGATAGTGCAAAGTTCAGAGGGTGACCCTTGAGTATCTCAAGTCTCACTGGATGCTCGTAGTGCATGTGGTCATGGTCGAGGTGGTAGTTGTTGGGACGCAACACGAGGTACTGTGTTGGGTGAATCAACTACTCATCTGGGTTGCGAGCATTCAAAGATTTTGAGTTTATTAGGAGTGGAGTGGGGGTGGATGGCACAGGCCTTTCGTCGTTGGAAAGGTGGTACAAGTAGTTTGTTCAACATTTTATGCATGATCGCCATTTGTGTTCCTGTGAATATAGATAATGGTAATATGGACAGAATATGATAACACAGACTTGACACAGAATGAACACTGTGAAAATTTAAAAAAAAAATCTAAGTGTTGAAACTATCGCAAAGTAAAGAGAATATCGCACAATACACACTTGACTATCACACAAGATGTGTGCGATAGTTATAAGTATCGCAGAGGGAGGACATATATATCGCATAGATATATGCGATAGATGAGTATATCGCACCTTTCTAGTGCGATATATCAATCAATCGCAGTATAAAGACTTAAGCCAAAAAGTTTTGTTATGCGATATATTGAGACTTAGAAGCATAGATATGTGTTGTGCGATATTTTAAAAGAAGTTCATGTGATAGTTTAAGATGTTCGATAAAAACCATTGGTTTTTTCAGATAATGTAACACCCCGATTTTCGGAAGGTATAATTTCAAGTTAATACATAAACTAGTATTTTAAAGAAAAAAATTGGATTTTTTGACTTTAATCCTAGATTTTATTGTCTTGTTGGATGAAGGATTCAATTACGAGTCCAACGGTTCTTTTCGGAGCAAAATCGGAGGTAAAACAAGGAAGTTATGGCCAAAACAGTGAACGGGAAGAAAATCGGGCGAGCAGTGCACGACGCGACTTAGACCCCCCCGGGCGACTTAAGGGAATTCAGGAGGGTTATGGCGTGGGTTAGGCCACGTGGTAACCCGCGCGGAGCACTGTTCGACAATAAAACCCGATTTTCAGCCCTCTATCTTTATTTCCTCATAACTTTTGCATCTCAACTCCGTTTTTGGTGATTCAAGTTGCCATGGTTTCGTTTTTGGGAGATCTTCAAGGATATATCGAGAGATTTTAAGTCTATTGGAATATAAAAGAGTATTTTGTGGTGGAAACCTTGTAGATGTGTTGGATCTAAGATCTAGGGAGATTGCTTGGAGATTTCAAGCCTTCATCAAAGGAGATTCATGTTTTGGGGGTAAAAGCCTAGATTTAGTCTAAATCTAGCAATGTAAGTTCAAGTTGTTTTGTGAAAACTATGTAAATGCCAAAACGTCTATTTTGATGCATTGAAATGTTTTCTTGACATTTACCAAATATGGTCATTATTTTTTAAGGTTTGCATTTTGTACCATTAGTTTATAAATCTGGAGAAATGCCCGTATTTGGGGTTTTTAGAAATTTTGATAACTAAATCGTATTTATGGATTCTTTGGATGATTTATCTTATAAATGGGGATTATTTTGGTGGTAATGCATTTTGGTGTATTTGGGTTTGAAAATGCATATTGTTATGATTGAGACATTCTGGAAATGTAAATGATACGATTTATATTGGAAAATGGTTTGTCCCAACCAAATGATGATTTCTAAGTTGATCATGTTTTAGAGCATGTTTTTTGTATGAACGTGGGTTAAATACGTTTTATCGCTTATGATGACTTTTTATTGAATAGTCCTTGAGTTGTTGAGTTTTTGGCTCGGTTTCAACCCCGTTGGGTCTTGGGGACATATGTTTGGTTTTGGCAGCTAGATGTAGACCTTTGGGTATGTTTTGCATTTATTGTCTTCTATTTGATGATTACATGTTATGAGTGCGTTGGTCATTCAATTTGGAGTCGTGTAATTTATATGACGTAATTTTTAATGAACAAGCTTGTCTGGATGATGAAATCCCAAGGTAAAGACCCGGATAAGGTTGAACTAGGTGATCAGTTGAGTAAAAGACTCGGTTTGAGTTGAGATCATTATTGTATGGACTAAGGACTCGATTTGAGTTGTTGACCGATATGACTAAAGAATCGGTTTGAGTTGATGTCTGATATGACTAAAGGCTCAGTTTGAGTTGATGTCCGATATGACAAACGGTTCAGTTTGAGTTGATGTCCGATATGAATGTTACCACTTAACTAGGTGTTAGCCTAACATTTTCACTAGGTGTTAGCCTAACATTTTCATTTTTCGGCATGTGCATCAGGTTCCGGCTGGGAATAGTTCGAGTGACACTGTGAAGAGAAGAGTTCTAGTTGTGTACTCGAGGAGTGTGTAGATTGGAGAAGCCTTCCGCATTCATTAGTGGAGTAGCAGCTTGTTTTGGGTTCAGTAACACCCGTCTTTAGTTTAGTCCTTGTATAAGACTGGGGTTTATAAATGTTGAGGTAACTATAGAATTTTATATTTGAGGCATGTTGAATTTTGAATTGTATTCGATATTACATCGAGATTTTAAATTAGATGCTCTTTCTAAATTAGAGGGAGTTACAAGTTGGTATCAGAGCTTAAGTTTGAGAGAATTATGTGTTAATTTGGAATACCTAGACTCAAACTAGTGTTTTTTAAGTGATTGAGAGAGAGAAATTGTACCAATAGGCACTTTAAGATTAGATGTTTTGAGGATAATGGAGTTACTAGGAACGAGAATCACGTCGAGAGTAGCAAGGATGATCTTGTACAGTACGTTCGTAATTGCACATGGCCAGTGTTATAGTGAACTTACGGGTTACATGTGTGTACTTGGACTACTTTGATGTGACAACCGTTGGGGTAGTGAAGAAGTTCCTAAGTGGGTAATCATTAGAAGAGATTGATGATTCTAACATTCATCACTTTGCATGACAGTAAGCATGATGATTGCATTAAGTGGACCCTTTCGGTCAGAATTATTGGTTGGATAAGAACCGTAGAATTATGGAATCAACACTATTGGAGGAAAAATTATAAGGTGAACCGATGGAGTCCTTGATTATTGTCTTAAGATATTTGAGTATCCGAATGACGGTAGTGTGAATGGGGATTGAGGAGCGTAGTTTTGAGACGTTGAGTGCTGATCAAATTCATGCACAAAATTTATTTCGAAATAAATTGAATCAATTATTTCTCGTGTTTCTGAAATCATCATGTGGATTATATTACGAAATATTGTAAAGATGTTTAGAACACACAAGGTTTAAAACAGGATTTTAAACATGCATAAAACTATTTGATTAAATGAGGTTGCAAACTTTGCTGAGACTTTCTTTATTCTCATTGTTGTCCAACGCTATTTCCGGATATTGCAACGTTCGTATTTTCATGTTGTTTAGGTTCTTTGTCTCTTGGACAAGTAACTATAGTTTACGACTTTAACATTGGACCTACTCCACATATGTTAAGGTTTTGGACAGGGAGTTATCTTCCATTATATTGATGTTGAGTTTATTGGAATTTTTATTCTGTGTGAGTTTTGTTGAGCCTTATGGAGTATTATTTGACGGTGTCTTGCAGTGCATGAACGAACACTGAAATGTGTCGGCTAGATTCATTGCGTGTGTTGGTTTATGGTTTATTGAGAAACTTATTTCATGAGAGTTTTGTTGGTGGATGTTGTCCCATATGCTATTTTTGGAGTCTCATGATTTCTCTTTTGGGTTTTATACGAGTGTATTTCGTTGAACACAACTTAGTTTTATAACTTATTTATACTTTGGTGTGAGTAAGCACATGAATGATTTGTGATGGTTCGTGTTAAACTTTTGCTTTGAACATCCTTCAGTTGTTGATTTTACTATTATAGTTTCACGTGATGCGTTATATTGGTTTATCGGTATGCATGTCATGGTAGCCACTATTTTGGGACTATGATCATTTTGTTATACGGTTTAAAAATCTTGAAATCGATACAAATTATCTTACGTTTGGCCAAATCGCATGCACCTATCATTTTGTTATGCAGGTCTTGTTGAGAAATTTTATCCCATGTCATTTTATGGTTATAAGAGAATTTTGGAGCTTGAACTTGGGAAGCCCCTCTTTTGAAATGCGTACAATTATTTGTTACACATTTTTTAGTACAAAAACTATTTTTACGTACACGACATAAATTAAGGTATGCTAGGACCGTAGTGGTACATTTGAAAATTTTGTTGCGCATCTTTTGTTATTGTCATTATTTGCGTGAGTAATGATCAAATGCATTTGAAATGGTTTTATGTGTCTGGCGTTTGTGACCGCTTTGCACAACTACCGAGTAAACGGTAGTGGATGTTATACATACGATTAATTGTCATAAAGCTTTTGCGTATGAAAGTCATATGAAATTTCAAGTTGACACGTTATTTTGGAAAACCTTGAACTCAATAGGGCTATAGATTTTAGACCCCTATCGTGAGAGGAGTTGTAATTAGGGACTTGAAGAGTCCTTCACAATTGAAGTGTCGGATGACCTGCCTTATGTGTAGTTTCGAATTTTGGACTTCAGTTTCAGGAACTGGTTCACGCAAGAATAATCGAGGCGTTAGATTTATGTAGTCTCCCAGTTATTTAAGTTGCGATCTTTCTGTTTTGGTAAACCTTCGGGTTAAAGCATTGTGTGGTTGCTTGCATATGATTGGATATGAATTAATGGGGGTGATTGTTCGACATCATGTATGAGTTGGAGTTGTGCCCTGTTCAGGAATAAAGAGATTTTTGTGGTTCGTTTATTAGGGATGTAAGATTGGAATTTTAGTGCCCTGTTAGGTGTCAAACTTAATTCGGCAATGCAATCTGGAACGAAATATTTAGCGGTACACCCACGTTTGTGGTATAGTTATTTCGAGCATAGGTGTCGACACTCGATTTTGAGGACAATACCCGTTGGGGCGCTTCGATGCACTTCCATTGAACCTGATGTGGTTGCAAGTTAAGTGGTAACATTAATAACATCATGTGTTAATACTTAGGGATCGATCATTGGTAATTCTGTAATCAGCAAGGCTTTCGCCGATTTGTCAATCGATGCTTGAATGCATTATGGTGTTTGTGTAACCATGAAGTTTGGGATAACTGACCATCTGTAGAGTGTAATGGTACATTTCTGGATGAAACATCTGCCAATGCTTCGATTAAGGTAAGCCTTGGGAATCATTACAGATGATGCGTGTTGGGACAGTTTGGGGAAGCAGGTTTGCTGCATGTTGAATCAGACCAAACTAGTGTTAGGAACTTCGTCAGGAAAATGACGATAAATCTTTGGTGGTGATGATTATTGGATAAATTTGGCGAGAATGTTGAGGTAGACCTTAAGTATGAATCAATTATTGAGGAGACCATGATGTGTCAGAATTAGAGGTATCGTTTCTATAACAACAGTGGGTGATCAGATCAGCATTTTATACAGATTCCTTCAGCACTCGGGTAATGTCAACATGGTTGCGGGTACTCGGAATTGAGAGGAGTATGGTCAATCGATGGTTGGATCCTTTCTTCAAAGGTTGTTGTGTTCTTGAAGGCGAGAAAAGAGTGTAACGAAAATTCAATGAAGGACGACTAGAAGTAATTAAGATTAAAGTTCACTTTGGGGTATCCTTGGTGGAAGTGTTTACTTAAGTTCGTAGGCTACTCTTGAGGTGATAAGTGCAACATAAGTTTGGGAGGCAACCAATATTCTAATGTTAAGAAAGTGATTAAGCAAAGATTCAACGTTTATCGCAACATCAGTGAGATACATCGAACGTTGAGATAGAGTTTGTGACGGCTGGTTATGAGAAATCAAGTGACAACCACAACTGGGATGTAATCGGTTTTGTATATGAGGAAAGGTATTGTGGAGGTATTCTTTTCGGATAGAGAGACGATTGAACTCACTAAAGGAGACGTTGGGTTTTTGGTCGGTTCCAGATTTCGAGGACGAAATCTTTTCCAAGGTTGGGAGGATTGTAACACCCCGATTTTCGGAAGATATAATTTCAAGTTAATACAGAAACTAGTATTTTAAGGGAAAAAAGAAATTGGATTTTTGGACTTGAATCCTAGATTTTATAGTCTTGTTGGATGAAGGATTCAATTACGAGTCCAACGGTTCTTTCCGGAGCAAAATCAGAGGTAAAACGAAGAATTTCTGGCCAAAACAGTGAACGAGAAGAAAATCGGGCGAGCAGTGCATGGCGTGACTTGCGGCGTGACTTAGAGACACCCGGGAGACTTAAGGGAAACCGGGAGGGTTATGGTGCGGATTAGGCCGCGTGGTAACCCGCTCGGAGCACTGTTCGACCATAAAACCCGATTTCCAGCCCTCTATTTTCATTTCCTCATAACTTATGCATCTCAACTCCGTTTTTGGTGATTCAAGTTACCATTGTTTTGTTTTTGGGATCTCTTTAAGGATATATCGAGAGATTTGAAGTCCATTGGAATATAAAAGAGTATTTTGTGGTGGAAACATTGTAGATGTGTTGGATCTAAGATCTAGGGAGATTGCTTGGAGATTTCAAGCCTTCATCAAAGGAGATTCAAGTTTTGCGGGTAAAAGCATAGATTTAGCCTAAATCTAGCAATGTGAGTTCAATTTTCTGTGTGAAAACTATGTACATGCCCAAACGTCTATTTTGATGCATTGAAATGTTTTGTTGACATTTACCAAATATGGTCATTATTGTTTAAGGTTTGCATTTTGTACCATGAGTTTATAAATATGGAGAAATGCCCGTATTTAGGGGTTTTAGACATTTTGATAACTAAATCGTATTTATGGATTCTTTGGATGATTTATCTTATAAATGGGGATTATTTTGGTGGTAATGCATTTTGGTGTATTTGGGTTTGAAAATGCATATTGTTATGATTGACACATTCTAGAAATGTAAATGATACGATTTATATTGGAAAATGGTTTGTCCCAACCAAATGATGATTTCTAAGTTGATCATGTTTTAGAGCATTTGTTTTATATGAATGTTGGTTAAATACGTTTTATCGCTTTTGATGACTTTTATTGAATAGTCCTTGAGTTGTTGAGTTTTCGGCTCGGTTTAAACCCCGTTGGGTCTTGGGGACATATCTTCAGTTTTGACAGCTAGATGTGGAGCATTGGGTATGTTTTGCATTTATTGCCTTCTATTTGATGATTACATGTTGTGATTGCGTTGGTCGTTCAATTTGGAGTCATGTAATTTATATGACGTGATTTTAAATGAATAAGCTTGTCTCGATGGTGGGATCCCAAGGTAAAGACCCAAATAAGGTTGAACTAGATGATCAGTTGAGTAAAAGACTCGGTTTGAGTTGAACCCGTTATTATATTGGACTAAAGATTCGGTTTGAGTTGATGTCCGATATGACTAAAGACTCGGTTTGAGTTAATGTCCTATAGGACTAAATATTTGGTTTGAGTTGATGTCCGATATGACTAAAGACTCGGTTTTAGTTGATGTTCGATATGACTAAATACCTGGATATGGTTGATTTCTATCATGACTAATGACCTAGATAGGGTTGACGTCTAACATGACTAAAGATCTGGATAAGATTGATGTCAATGGTTGCCCATCCTTGAAACATGCTTATAACATAGATCCTTAGTATACTTTTGTTTTCCCTCCACGTTTAATGGAAACGGGTCTCCCCCGTCACCGAAAGGTGTTATTTTGGGCATCCAGTATTACCCATGTTGTTATGTCCCAATTATAAAGTTCTAATTCAGTTTTAAACAATAACAAGATGATCACAAAACAATTACACAACCTGTTTCACTTTGATTCAAACGAAGGATTCGTATACAACTGACTTTGAAGTACTTTCTAGCTCTAAAACTCTATGATCGCGTAGCCTAATGAGTTTACGAACGAAAAGAACAATTTATATAAAACAACTTTACACTACACAACACTTACAACAAAACACAACAAAACAAATACAATGACTTTGACTTTGATTTTATTACAATTGACTTTGACTTTGCTTTGAGAGTTGACTTTGAACTTTGACTTGCTTGACTTTCAGTCTTCAGACTTCATGATCTTTTATCCAACAAATATATGCTCTAACAATCTCCCCCTTTAGATTGAAGATCGTCTCTAAAAGATTATGCAATTCAATCTCCCCCTTTAAGCTCAATTTGTGCAATCTCCCTCTTTCTGTACAACAGAAACTATCTCCCCTTTAGATTAAGCTTTAACAACTTTACTTCCTCTTGTAGACTTCTTGTCAACTCAGATCAAAAACACATCTATATTCATCCCAAAGTCTGTCTTCAAGAATTTTAACAATCTCCCCAAGGTTGTAAAACCTCTTTCTGACACTAGAAAGAAATTATCTACAGATTCAGCTCAGTTTGCTTCAGCAAATTGTCTTTAAATAAATTTCAGTAAAATTCAGCTCGTCTTCAGAATTCTTTGAATTTGCTCTTTCAATTTTCAACAAACTTTCTTCAAATTCACTGTCTTCACACAAACTTCTTCTTTCAGCTCCAACTTTTCTTTATCAAACCAACAATTCTTGATCACTTCTCAAACATTTCTTGATCCTCACTCCCATCTATAACATTTCTTGATTCTCTCTCCCCCTTTTTGATGATTGGAGCATGAAATCATCAAAACTTTACACAAGAAATGTCTTTTAAAATTATTATATGACCACTGATCTTTGATACTGAGACTCTGATTATCTATTGATCCAAAAGCTATTCATCCGAATCTTTTCAAATTCAGACAAAATATGAGTGTAACACCTGAATCAACAAATGAATCAGTTAAAATGCCTGTCAGTAACACGAAGTCACTGTGTGTAACGAATACACATTGTAAAGGAGCTTTTGTGATGTTCACTCCCCCAGGTCTTCCATTCAATCATCGAATAACACAAGGTTAAACTATGAAAGTTTTGACAGAAAAACGAATTTCCTGTGTGCTCGTGCAAGTCTTTGAAAGAATTAAGCATAAATGATTGCTTTTAATAGGCTCAAAATTGTGTAAACCATTGAGACAACAACAGTTAAACACAGACTCAATTGTGCATGATCGAAGTGCGAAGGTGGGGCAGACTTCCTTCTTTTTCAATATCCAGATTTTCCAAATGAAAACCAGATAGATTATGTGTTGCGTCCCCTTGAAATATGAAACATCTTCTTTTTGGGAAGAAAATGAGTAGCTGGTGGGGTTTTTATCAAGAGTTGGCATGGGGTAGTTGCCTGTTTCAATGGTGTTCACGAAGAAATGTGAAACAATCAGTAATGTGGCTTCCCGACTTAGAAAAAGTTTGTGAAGAGTTTGAGATTCTTTTACCTTGAACTCTGACCCACTTTCTTTTAAACATTAAGCTCGCTTCTAACCAAACTCTCATTTACATTTTACATCATCACACAACCCGCACTCAATTATTTTCACTCCTCACTCTTC
The DNA here is from genome assembly GCA_954870635.1 of Arctium minus. NCBI lineage: Eukaryota > Viridiplantae > Streptophyta > Magnoliopsida > Asterales > Asteraceae > Arctium > Arctium minus. The sequence continues at coordinate 70,445,268 of OX941091.1, read as the reverse complement.
GATCACTCGAGGATTAACTTCTTGGGTAGGAAAAACTGGTTAACGTGAATCCATAGAAGTTTTAGTTATGCTCACACAATGAACCCATGTAATTTTCCTAAAAGTACAATGTTGCTCAACATGGTTTAACTTTACAGTTAAAGCACATAGATACAAGTCAGATGTTTGTATGCTCAATAAAATAATCATGAATATTTGAGCATTTTAAACATTGAAGATATTTCAAAACAAGTATATTGAATGAATATGAGAAACTTGTTTGAAATTCTAACATTGTATGAAAAAGATCAAAATCAGAATGATTTATCAAGTAAGGTTTAGGTAAGCAAAAATTGGATATTTGCCTATACGAATCACAATATAGACATTCTTGAAAGAAATGTTTCAAAATGAAATCAACGCTCAAACTTTGAATATCAAGCGGAGTGTATCACCATCGAAAATTTTGTTCAATTTGAGACATGGTGATAACATGTTCAACAAAAAATTAAACCGGTGTGTGTGAATACTTGAAAGTATATGGAAAAGATAATACAGAATTATTTATCTTTGGAAACACACGGTTTATATATCATTTAAGCACATATAACATGAAAACATTTAAAATCACACTTCTATATTCAGGAAATCTTTTAAGAATCAGAAGTGGTTTGAACATTTAAGAACATGTTTTCATATCTGGAAGTGGTCCTTCTTTCAGACACGTATGAGATTAAGATTAGAAATAAACCTTTCTCTCAGTCTTAAATCAAATCAAGTCAGCTCTAAGTCATATTAGATATGATCATTTAAACTCTCTCTCAATCCTGCAAAAATCACAACTCGTCAAAATACAAAGTTTTATTCACAAAATTTATTGAAATTTAAAATGACATAAAAAAGTAAAACTTTGAAAGTACGAGTTCTGATCATATGTAATCAGAAATCATATACTCCCCCTGAAATTATGCATTAAATTTATCTCACACTCCCTCTGAAAACATGAACAATGTTGAGTGTAGATATCTTTCAGATAATATTGCAAATGCATATTTTTCAGTAAAAATTTGAACTCCCTCTTTAAGGTTGAACTTCTCATGTAAGTATCGGAGTACAATCTCATTCAGCATGGGAGTATCAACTCTTTTGTTTGTTGAAGTACGAGTCCTAAATTGTTGTGTTTAGAAGTCAAACTCTTAATCTTTGAAGAACGGGTTCTGAATTGTTGTATTCAGAAGCCTTTGTTCTCTTTCTCCCACTTGACTTGAGGTGCCTGCAACACAGATTCATCTTTCGGCTTTGGTACCCACTGGTATTTGGGTCCATGTTTGTGAGTTGCAGTTCTATTAGGAGTAATAAAATAAGAACCATACCAGTAATGATAACTTGTTTTATGAACACAATCATATGTATGACAGTAAGAACAATAATTCTTCTTATGAGTTAACCTGAGTAATTGATTTCTCGAGTAAACAAACTCAGGTGTACCTTTCCGCACACTGTTCTTTTTGGCATTTGGTGCATGTACACATGATTTCTTACCTTTCTTATCTTCATTCTTTTCATCATCAACTTGTTTCACTTTCCAAACCATCTTTTCTTCTCTATATCTCCTTTTTCTTCTTCTTCTGAATGTATCTGAACCATCTACATTTCTATAAAAGAAAATGTTAGTAGTACTAATCTGATCATATGAATTAACTGACCTTTTTGTTGAAACAGTTCATTGATGTGAGCATGTTGTTGTCTTTTTACAATCAGCTGAATCATTTCTAGGTGTGTGGATAATTGACTCTAGAGTCTTCTGCTCAGTCACCACCACCTTAAAAACAGTTTCTTCAAAATCTTTTATCTCAGAAAATAAACTGTCCTTTTCTTTGATGTGCAGGTCAATCTTTTTTTAAAATTCAAACTTCGTTTTCTATCTTTCAAAGCACACGTTGACAATTCAGATAACTTGTCAGTAAGCTTCCTTATTTCATCCTCAAAAATGTTTCTTTCTTCTTCAAAGTCCTTCTCAGCATTCGTTCTCTGACCAGATATTTCTTTGAAGATTCCAACATTCTTCTGTTCAATGGTCTTTTTCTCCTTGGCAAACTTTTCCCTTTCTAAAATGATCACTTTCTCATAGTCCGACACTTGTTGAGAAAGCTTAGAACATTTAAGCTCAACAGTTTTCTTTTCTTCAAAACTCTTCCTTGAAAACTCTGAGAATTTTTTGCAAACTCTTTCTTTTCTTTCTCAAAATTATCTCTGTATTTGACCATCTTTAGCTCCATATCAGAAATCTTCTTATTCATCTCTTCATTAGCACACTCTGTTTGTTGAATCTTGACAATTTGATCTTCTAAGTTATCAGACTTTGTAACTTTTCTTCATTGCTTTCACCATCTTTCAAATGTTGAGAGTCAAAGATCTGCTTCAGAAGATCCTCATTAATCTTTTTCAATGCATTGACTTCCTCTCTCAGTATTCTCTTTTCATAGTATCCAGCTGATGAAGCAAGATTTTGAATCTTTATTTTGAGAGTTTCAATCTTTTCTGCATCACTGTCAAAAAGACTCATCTTGAATTACTCTGTTTTGAATAAGAACTTGAAAATGATCGTTAGTCCAAGTGAAATCAGAAATATAGAAAAACTTAGAAAGATTTTAGAAATTAAATTTCCAAAAATTTTTCAAGTATGGAATTCGCACACTAGAGTGAAACACAAAGAATCCGTATGCACAATTCGGACACAAGCACAAACTACAAAAAATTCACACACTACACACTCAAACCTTAGAATTCGCACACAAGACAAATAACAGAATTCGCACAAAAACTAACTTCAGAATTCACATACAAAAACAATTCAGAATTCGCACGCAGGTATATGCGAGTTGTGCGAATTCTTAGAATTCACATAGAACACTTATGCGAATTTTAGACTTAGAAAAATTTTGCAAACAAACTTTTCGTATAAACTTTTTGCACAAAAGAATTATGCGAATTCTGGACTTGAACTTTTTTTTGTAACTTTTTATGCGAGTTCTGAAGAATTCGTATCACACACTGATGCGAATTCTTAACTTTTCGCACGAGACACATATGCGAATTCTGTCCTTGAGATTTTCAATAAAACTTTTCGTATCCAACACTTATGCGAAATCTGTCAATTCGCACACAAAGATTTACAAAATCTTAGGAATACTTATCACACACACATGCGAATTTTATACAATTCGGATAACACAGATACGCGAATTCTACACTTATGAGAATTTCAAACAACACAAAAATGCGAACTCCTTTGGTGTGCGAGTTCTTGATGCAAGTTCTTGATATCTATGCGAGTTCTTCAGAGCTCGACAAAAACACCCTCTGATCGACTAAAAAACCCAACAATTCTTCGATTTTCGATCCGAAACTTTGAAAATATGATCTCTAACACATCTATAATCAATTACTATCACTGAATTTTAACAAAAATCACTTAAAAATACATCTCGATTCAATTATATTGCTTACGAACTCATGTATTTCTAATGAACAAAAATTCCAAAATTCAGGAAAATTACAGTGCGAAGATTCAATAAACCTATACAAGATTCATCTACTATACTATACGCACACAATATAACCAATTACAACCATAAATTCGCACAAAAACTCAAAATTCGATCAAGATTCAGAACTCAGTGCGAACTTTCCATATTTCGATTGATTTCACATGATAGTGCTCTGATACCATTTGTTATGTCCCAATTATCAATTCTCCCCCTTTTTGATGATTGTAGCACAGAAATCATCAAAACTTCTTCAAGAAACGTCATGAACCTTTTTCTGACCATTGATCTTAATCACTGAGCCTCTGACCATCCGTCGATTCATAAAGAATTTATCCGAATCTTTTCAAATTCAGATAAATATGAATGGTAACATCTGAATCAACAAATGAATCAGTTAAAAATGTCTGTCAGTAGCATGAAGCCACTGTGTGTAACAAATACGCATTGGAAAGGAGCTTTTTGATGTTCACTCCCCTAGGTCTTCCATTCAATCATCGAGTAAAACAAGGTTAAACTATGAACGTTTATACAAAAAAACAATAGTAATACACAGACTCAATTATGCATGATCGAAGTGCGAACGTGGAGAAGACTTTCTTCTTTTTCAATATCCATATCTTCCGAATAAAGATGAGAAATCATGTGTGCTGCATCCCCATAAAATATTGAAACATCTTATTTTTTAGAAAAAAGATGAGTAGCTGGTGGGGTATTAAATCAAGAGTTGGCATGGGCTAGTTTCATTTTTTAATGATGTTCACGAAGAATTGTGAAACAACAGATAATGTGGCTGCCCAACTCAGAAAAAATTGGTGCAAAATTTGATATTCTTTTACCCATATCTCTCACCCTCTTTCTTTTTAACATTGAGCTCAATTCTAACCAAACTCTCTTTTACATTTTACCTCATCACACACACCCACACTCAGATACTTTGACTCCTCGCCTCTCGATCACTCAAGGATAACTTCTTGGGTAGGAAACACTAGTTAACATGAATCCATAAAAGTTCTGTTAAGTCCTCACACAATGATCCCATGTAGTCCTATAAGCAAAGCGTTCCTCAAATGGTTTAACTTTTGCAGTTAAAGCACATAATGAATACATGTCAGATGTATGGATGCTCATAAAGATAATCATGATGTTTTGAGCATTCTAATCATGAAGGATTTTCAAAACAAGTATATTGAATAAATGAAATGAATACAAGAAACTTGTTTGAAAATCTGACATTGTATGATAAAATCAAATATGAATGATTTATCAATCAAGGCTTCGGTAATCAAAAATTGATGTTGTCTATAAGAACAATTATAGACATTCTTGAAAGAAACGTTTTGAATCAATCAACACTCAACTAGCAAATAAGTTCAAACGGGGCATCTTACCATCGAAAGTTGGTTTCAATTTGAGACATGGTAAGAACATATCAAGAAAAATAGCAAACCGGTGTATATGAATACTTGACAGTATATGGAAAAGATAAAACACAAGTATTTATCTTTGGAAACACACGGTTAGTTAATCAATTATGCTCATGAAAAATGAAAACATTTAAAAAGATTTCTAGATTCATGAAATCTTTTTAAGAATAGGGAAGTGGTTTGAACATTTAAGAACATGTTTTCAAATCTGAAAGTCGTCCTTCTTTTAGACATGTATGAGATTAAGTTTAGAATGAACTTTACGCTAAGTTTAAATCTCATGAAGTTAGCTCAAAAGTCATATTGGATATGATCATGTAAGCTCCCCCTCAAAATTTGCATTCAGTAAAAAAATCGTCAAAGCACAAAGTTTTATTCACAAAATTTATTGAAAAGTAAAGACATGAAAGCAATAAAACGTGTTAAGAACGATTTCTGATCAGATGTAATCAGAAATCAATGTCCTTACTCCCCCTGAAAATTTGCTTCATATGATATGTAAGGAAAACAATATATGCAAAAAATTTCTAACTTCCCCTAAAATGTAGATCATCTTATCTTTGTGTCACACTCCCCCTGAAATCATGAACAAAACTTTCAGTGAAGATATCTTTCAGATTAAAAGTAAAGAAATGAAGAAAAATAACAAAACTAAACTGTACTAGGTAACAACAGATTAAGTCTTGAGATTTAACATGCCAAGTTTTGAAATGAGAAAATTTAATCTCTTTTCATCAAGAGGCTTGGTAAATAAATCCATAAGTTGATAATCTGTGTTTACAAAGTAAAGTTCGATTGTACCTTTTTCAACATTATCTTTTATAAAATGATATCTCACGTCGATGTGCTCGATCTTCGTATGTTGAATAGGGTTTGCAGATATAGCTATGGCTCTCTAAGAATCACAGTAGATCAGGATTTTTTCGTACTTGAAACCATAATCTCGGAGTTTCATTCGCATCCACAACACATGAGAACAACAGCTAGCCACAACTACGTACTCTGCCTCAACTGTTGAAGTAGATACACCCAGTTGTTTCTTCGAAGCCCAACTCACGAGTTTATCGCCTAAGAATTGAATGTGTCATGAAGTACTTTTCCTGTCAAGCATACAATCTGCATGATCTGCGTCTGAAAACATTGTGAGCTCAAAACCAGTATCCTTAGGATACCACAGACCAAGATCTGCAGTGCCCTTTAGATATCTAAAAATTATCTTAACTACAGACATATGGGATTCTTTAGGTGAAGCCTGATATCTAGCACATAAACACGTAGAGAACATAATATCTAGCCTACTAGCTGTCAAGTACATCAAAGAACCAATCATCTCTCTGTAGGTTCTAACATCGACAACTTTTCCAGAAGGATCAGCTCCGATCATAGTTCCAGGTGCCATCGGGGTACCAATTGGAGTACAATTTTCCATTTTAAATTTTCTCAGAATATCATAAATGTACTTTGCTTGATTAATGAAAATCCCCGTAGAAAATTGATTGAATTGTAATCCGAGAAAGAAATTCATCTCTCCCATCATACACATATGAAATCTGGACACCATGAGGTTTGAAAAATTCTTACAGTACTTAGGATTTGTTGAGCCAAATATGATGTCATCCACATATATCTGGATTAAGATGATATCAACTTTCTCCTTTTTAATGAAAATAGTAGTATCGATTTTACTTTTTGAGAAGCCTGACTTAACTAAGAATTTAGATAGAACTCCGTACCAGGCGCGAGGGGCTTGTTTCAGACCGTAAAGAGCTTTGTCCACAATGTATACATGATTTGGCTCTCTGGATTGACAAAACCTTCATGCTGAGAGACATAGACTTCCTCCTTTAAGATGTCGTTCAGAAAAGCATTCTTCACATCCATTTGATAAACAGTGAAGTTCTTGTGTGCATCATAGGCTAAAAACATTCTAATTGCCTCTATACCTTCCTCTTGCCTATATCCTTTAGCCACAAATCTTTCTTTGTTTCTAATGACGATACCACCTTCATCTTTCTTATTCTTGAAAACCCATTTCGTACCGATAATTGTCTTTCCTTCAGGTTTAGGCACAAGTCTCCAGACTCTGAGCGCTTCGAACTGATTAAGCTCTTCTTGCATCGCGATTACCCAATCTGAATAAGCTAGAGCTTCAGATACTCGTGTTGGCTCTATCTTACTCAGAATGGAGTCATGCCCTTTTCATCTTATGAGCAACTCTTTTCATCTTGCCATTCTCATACACAGCACATAGATGTTCTTTGACATATTTATGCTCTGAAAATCCTTTCACCAAGTTTCCCGTGTCCAGCTTATTGATGTACCGAAAGTTGAGATGAGATAACCGTCTATGCCATAACCAGCTTTGCTGCATAGACGCTTTTGAAAGTAGACACACCTCATTATTAGTCTTCACTTTTGACAAATTAATCGTGTAGAGGTTTGACTTTCTCGTTTCGACCAAGAGTTCTTTGCCATCTTCAGTTCTCACACAACATCTCTTGGCCTTGAAATTTACCTCTAAGTCATTGTCACAGAACTAACACATGCTGAATAGGTTATGTTCTATTCCTTCAAGGATGATTTTGTACATGTGTGTCCCACAATCAGTGTAAAACAAGATGACAATATCAATTCAATCAATTTCCGTCTTTATTTCAAACTCAGAGTTGATACAGAAAAGCTTTCTCTATATTTCTCTCTCTAAGAATACACGCACAATGTGATCTCTTAGTCATATGAGTCTACAAACAGAAAAACACTTACATATCTAGAACACTCAGACCACTAAACACTTACAACGCATAACTTGACTTTGACTTTATTACAAAGACTTTGACTTGCTTCTTGAAGGGCTTTGACTTGAGCTTTTGACTTTGACTTTTTGTCTTCAGTCTTCATGATCTTGTATCCAACATATTTGTGAATTAACAATCTCCCCCTTTGGATCAAGATCATCTACAAAAAGATATTCATTGAAATATCCCTCTTTGATTAATCTTTAACGAATTTAATATCCTTTTTTGTTAAGACAACTGATCATCTTCAGAAAAATAAGCATTGAAGAACAATCTTCCCTTTTTGCTAAAAAGCAGTCTTCAATCTTTCTGTAATCTCCCCAAAGTCTGTGATAATGATCTTCAATAATCTTGAACAATCTTCCCTAAGATAATAAAATCTTTTTTTTAGACTTCAGAAAGAAATTATCTTCAGATTTAGTTCGGTTTTCTTCAGAAAAACAAGCTTCAAAAAAAAAATTCAGTAATTTCCCACAAATATTCTGAAACCTTTGAACTTTCTCTTTCAATTCCGAACAATCTTCCCATATCTTGCATTCTTTGACACGTTCTTCCATCGAATATTCTTCAAATCATCTTTCTTGAAATGATTTCTCCTTTAAATTCCCACATCTCTTTAACTTCTCCTCCATAACGGTTTCAAATTCTTATTCAACAAACATTTCTTGAACAAATCTTCTCCCCCTTTTTGATGATTGTAGCACAGAAATCATCAAAACTTCTTCAAGAAACGTCATGAACCTTTTTCTAACCATTGATCTTAATCACTGAGCCTCTGACCATGCGTCGATTCATAAAGAATTTATCCGAATCTTTTCAAATTCAGACAAATATGAATGGTAACATCTGAATCAACAAATGAATTAGTTAATAATGCCTGTCAGTAGCACGAAGCCACTGTGTGTAACAAATACACATTGGAAAGGAGCTTTTTGATGTTCACTCCCCCAGGTCTTCCATTCAATCATCGAATAACACAAGGTTAAACTATGAACGTTTAGACAGAAAAAAAATTTATGTGTATTTGTTCTTGTGTATGAAAGAATTTAACACATGATGATTGCATTTTGATAATAATAGGCTCAAAATTGTGTAAACCATTGAGACAACAATAGTAATGCATAGACTCAATTGTGCATGATCGAAGTGCGAAGGTGGGGCAGACTTCCTTCTATTTCAATATCCACATCTTTCGAATGAAGATGAGATAGCATATGTGTTGCATCCCCATAAAATATTGAAACATCTTCTTTTTAAGAAAAAGATGAGTAGCTGGTGGGGTACTAAATCAAGAGTTGGCATGGGCTAGTTGCCTTTTTCAATGATGTTCACGAAGAATTGTGAAACAACAGATAATGTGGTTGCCCGAGTCAGAAAAGGTTGGTGCAGAATTTGATATTCTTTTACTCTGATCTCTCACCCTGTTTCTTCTTAACATTGAGCTCACTTCTAACCAAACTCTCTTTTACATTTTACCTCATCACACATACCCACACTCATATATTTTGACTCCTCGCCTCTCGATTACTCAAGGATAACTTCTTGGGTTGGAAACACTGGTTAAAGTGAATCCATAGAAGTTCTGTTAAGTCCTCACACAATGATCCCATGTAGTCCTAAAAGCAAAGCGTTGCTCAAATGGTTTAACTTTTGCAGTTAAAGCACATAATGAATACATGTCAGATGTATGGGTGCTCATAAATATAATCATGAAGTTTTGAGCATTCTAATCATGAAGGAATTCTTTCTCTACTATGATACCAATTGTGTGTCCCACAATCATTGAAAACAAGATGACAATATCAATTCAATCAATTTCCATCTTTATTTCAAACTCAGATTTGATACAGAAAAGCTCTCTCTATATTTCTCTCTCTAAGAATACGCACACAATGTGATCTCTTAGTCATATGAGTCTACAAACAGGAAAACACTTATATACCTTGAGCACACACACCACTAAACACTTACAACGCATAAATTGACTTGACTTCATTACAAAGACTTTGACTTGCTACTTGAAGGACTTTGACTTGATCTTTTGACTTTGACTTTCTGTCTTCAGTCTTCATGATCTTGTATCCAACATATTTGTGCACTAACAGTAAAGTACGTTCGTAATTGCTCCTGGCCAGTGTTATGGTGAACTTACGGGTTACATGTGTGTACTAGGACTACTTTGATGTTACAACCGTTGGGGTAGTGAAGAAGTTCCTAAGCGGGTAGCCGTTAGAAGAGATGGATGATTTTAACATTCGTCACTTTACGTGACAGTAAGCATGATGATTGCGTTAAGTGGACCGTTTCGGTCAGAATTATTGGTTGGATTATAACCGTAGAATTAAGGAATCAACACTATTCGAGGAGAAATTATAAGGTCAACCGATGGAGTCCTTGATTATTGTCTTAAGATGTTTGAGCATCCGAATGACGGTAGTGTGAATGGGGATTGAGGAGCCTAGTTTTGAGACGTTGACTGCTAATCAAATTCATGCACAAAATTTATTTTGAAATAAATTGCATCAATTATTTCTCGTGTTTCTGAAATCATCTTGTGGATTATATTACAAAATATTGTCCAATGCTATTTTCGGATATTGCAACGTTCGTATTTTGATCTTGTTTAGGGTCTTGGTCTCTTGGATAAGTAACTATAGTTTGTGACTTTAACATTGGACCTCCTCCACATATGTTAAGGTTTTGGATAGGGAGTTATCTTCCATTATTTTGATGTTGAGTTTATTGGAAATTTTATTTTGTGTGAGTTTTGTTGAGCCTTATGGAGTATTATTTTATGGTGTCTTGCAGTGCATGAATGAACACTGAAATGTGTCGTCTAGATTCATTGCGTGTGTTGGTTTATGGTTTATTGAGAAACTTATTTCATGAGAGTTTTGTCGGTGGATGTTGTCCCATATGCTATTTTTGGAGTCTCAATATCGTGTGATTTCTCTTTTGGGTTTTATACGAGTGTATTTCGTTGCACACTACTTAGTTTTATAACTTATTTATACTTTGGTGCGAGTAAGCACATGAATGATTTGTGATGGTTCGTGTTAAACTTTTGCTTTGAACATCTTTCGGTTGTTGATTTTACTATTATAGTCACGCGATGCATTCTATTGGTTTATCGGTGTACATGTAATGGTAGCCACTATTTTGGAACTATGAGCATTTTGTTATACGGTTTAAAAAGCTTGAAATCGATATAAATTATCTTACGTTTGGCCAAATCGCATGCACCTATCGTTTTACTAGATTTAGGAAATAAATTGATGTATGCAGGTCTTGTTAGGAAATTTTATCCCATGTCATTTTATGGTTATAAGAGAATTTTCGAGCTTGAACTTGGGAAGTCCCTCTTTTGAAATGCGTACAATTATTTGTTACCCATTGTTTTAGTACAGTAAACTATTTTTACGTACACGACATAAATTAAGGTATGCTAGGACCGTAGTGGTACATTTGAAAATTTTGTTGCGCATTTTTTTGTTATTGTCATTAATAGCATGAGTAGTGATCAAATGCATTTGAAATGGTTTTATGTGTCTGACGTTTGTGACCAATTTGCACAACTATCGAGTAAACGGTAGTGGATGTTATGCATACGATTAATTCTCATAAAGCTTTTGCGTTTGAATGTCTTATAAAATTTCAAGTTGGCATATTATTTTGGAAATCCTTGAACTCAATAGGGTTATAGATTTTAGACCCCTATCGTGAGAGGAGTTGTAATTAGGGACTAGAAGAGTCCTCGACAATTGAAGTGTCGGAGGACCTGGCTTATGTGTAGTTTCGAATTTTGGACTTCAGTTTCAGGAACTGGTTCACGCAAGAATAATCGAGGCGTTAGATTTATGTAGTCTCCTTGTTATTTAACTTGCGATCTTCCTTTTTTGGTAAACCTTCGGGTTAAAGCATTGTGTGGTTGCTTGCATATGATTGGATATGAATTAATAGGGTGATTGTTCGACATCATGTATGAGTTGGAGTTGTGCCATCCAGGTTAGTCTTCAGGAATAAAGAGATTGTTGTGGTTCGTTTATTAGGGATGTAAGATTGGAATTTTAGTGCCCTGTTAGGTATTAACCTTAATTCGGCAATGCAATCTGGAATGAAATATTTGGCTGTATGCCCAAGTTTGTGGTATAGTTATTTCGAGGATAAGTGTTGACACTCGATTTTGAGGACAATACCCGTTGGGGCACTTCGGTGCACTTCCATTGAACCTGATGTGGTTGCAAGTTATGTGGTAACATTAATAACATCAGGTGTTAATACTTAGGGATCGATCATTGGTAATTCTGTAATCAGCAAGGCTTTCGCCGATTTGTCAATCGATGCTTGAAATCAGAGGATCTCTGAAGAAGATTAAACTTCACCTGGAGAAGACCTCAGAGGCCTCTGCCTCAAACTCTGAAGTTGCAAAGCTTACTTCAGAGTTCTCTGAGTTGCGCACCACACTCCATTCTCATAGCTCACGACTGGAGGCTCTGGAAAAGCTTGTCATTGTGAATTTCCTTGTCTTGTCAAGGGAAATTCAGGAATGGAAGGCAGAGCTACTCAATGCCATCCCACCTCCCTCTGCTCCCACACCTTCATCTGAAGACTTTTCTCATTTCAAAGAGGAAGTCTTGAGGACATTAACAGAGACGATTGCCAAGATCCCACTACCGACTACTGCTCCCATCTCATCAGAGCTCATTACAAAAGTTGACCTCCACAACTTCTCCAAATCCATCACCAGCAACATAATGACCATGTCCAGCAAGTTTGTCTCCAAGGTCAGTCAGCAGAACAAGACTATTGAAGACCTTTTGAAAAATGTCATATCTTCAGAAGGATCATTGAAAAGAAAGGCACCAGAGGTGGTATGCCTTGAAGGGCAAGAAAGAAGGCCAGATTTGAAGACTCTGATGACCAGAATGATCAACCTCAGGGGTCATCATGCGTTCAAAAGGGGGAGAAGACTCAATCACCCAAAGTTTCTAAATCACACAAAGAGTCAACTCCCTCTGGATCCAACAACAGAACTCAAGAAAAAGAACCAGAGAGGCACTCTACCTCTGCCGAAGATAATCAGACGATTCTTGCATCTCCAATACCTGTCATCCTCTTAGCACCATCAACTTTAGAGGATACAATCATTTCAATTGTGAACGCTATACCAGAGACGATTGGGGCTCTGGATGAATATGAAGATGAACAGCTGGTGGACTTCTCAACATCCGAAGATGCATTCTCATCACCAGAAAGACCAACTATTGTGATGAGAAATGCCTTCGGATTAGAATCTGAAGAAGAAGAAAAATCTGATTCTAAATAAGAAGGAGTTGCTGAAAAAGAACAAGTTGAAGTAATTGATATTGAAGAATATGTATACAAGAATGCCCAACCACATCATACTTCAATAGAATCCGAGTTAAGAGAATCATCAGAGATTGATGGTTATATCTCTGAACCCACTCCACAAATTCCTCAATCACAGGCGAAGGAACCAGAGACAACACAATTGTCTGCTGAAGAAACAACCATGGTTGTCGATGAACAGGCTCCTCCAGAGGATCTTGTTCAGAAGGCAAGCATTAGTTTACCAGCTAAAGTCTTCACTTATCAACCTCCCACATTCCTTGCCTCCAGGCCCGAAGCTTCCATAGAAGATCACTTTCGATACATTTACTGTGAGTTCAATATGGAAGATACGCTAGTCATTCCTCTAAATCCAAGAATCAGAGAGAATATGCCTGACTACGAGCGAAGATTCATCAGAGATAAGACAACTCCAAGAGTAAAGGTTCTCTCTGATGATCCAATAATAAAAGTCAACAAAATCTCTGAAAGGAAATTTGCCTATAACAAGATCATCTACAGTCACTATGAGGTGATTCGCTCTGATCAACAGGTTTACGAGTTCAATGATAATTATCTCGTAAATCTAAATCCATGTGATCTACCTCATTTGTATATTTACTGCTATGTAAGATATGATCAAGGAAGGCAATTCAGAATGGGCATGTATGAAGTCAGCCGTGCAATGGAAGTGTATGTCAAACTCAGAGCAAGACTTGACTTCCAGATTGCTCTGAATCTGGGCAAAGAAAAACTGTGAGTGACTGAACCTATGGAGATGATTGAGAATCTTGACAAGCAGAAGACCGGATCAATAATTGTAGAGCCTCTGGGTTTCGTCTACAGAGTGAACCAAATCAAGAAAATCTTTCTAGCTTCAGAAGTATCGAAGTACTCTGATGAAACCTTAAGAGGTGTGCAGAAAATGATTCATGTGAAGGAAGAACGACACATGGTAGATCAATTGGCAAAACTGGACTTAGAGATTGGCTCAATGATTAACTTCAGAGAGCTTATTATGAAGTTTCATGGAATCAGTTCTAGTGATAGGTGCTAGTTTATTTCCTTATTATTTGATTGTCACTTTCTCTATTAGGAAATTCCAAATGCATTGAGAAGTAATATTTAAGAGGATGGTTTTCTCCTCTATGCTTTCTAGATTAATTTTTTTCTGTTCTCTGCTACTCTTGCAATTTCTATTTTCAATACTTAAAGGGGGAAATTGTTAGCCCCAAATTCCAGATTGTAAAAGTATTGAAAATATCTAAGTCCTATTTCAGAGCACTTCCAGAGACCTACTTCAGAGGACGAATCTGCCTCTGAAGTACATTCCAGAGATGGGGACTTTCAGCAGAAGACATCAGAGATGATTTCATCAGAGGATCTGAAGACCTCCTCAGAGCTCTGAAGACATTCTCTCTGAAGACGGCGTTGATCTCGTTTTCTTCAAGTATCAGAAGAACAAATGACTCATCACTAGTGATAAGAATTACTTTCTAGAGTAGGTCACTATTCAAGCATGTCTTGAGCTTACCTATTAGGTAAGACACTGTTCAAGCATGCTTCTAATTGTCAGGATAGTACACTGTTTACTTTATGGTCCTATAAATACGACCATCACTCCATTGACAAAAGTGTGCTTTTCAAGATATCTTGTATCTGATAAATCTCTTAATATTTTGAAAGTATTTCTCAAAGAAGATCTTATACGTTTTATATATCTGTTTATGAACTGTGATATTTAAATCTGCTTTGATATTAAACTGTATTGCTTCCGCTGTTCTTATCATTACTATTATTGTTTATATCACTGTTATAAGATTAAATCTAGGATCCAACAAAATAGAGGAGGTTTAGAGAGAGAACCATTATCATAGTAGTTTGTGTTTGTGTTAAGTGCCATTTGAGAATAGCAAGGAAGAGAATAAAGCAATATCTTGTTTATGAGATTAAACAGTCTGCTTTGATACCACTTGTTGGTCCCGAAGGTGCTTAACAAGTTTATATAAGGGGGGGGTTGAATACAAACACAAAATTTAATGGTTTAATAAACTGGTTATTCATAAATCAAATTACAATTTACAAGTTTGTTGCGGAATAAGATTAAGTAAAACCTAATCTAAACAAACTTAAGAATCATACAGATTGTTGCACAAGAATTTAGAGAATAGAGATTGAGAGAATATAGAAAACAAGGGTTTTATAAGAATAGAAAGATAGATGGCTCTACTTAGATAGAGTCTTGATCTTCCTATTTATACCTCATGCATTAAATGCATGACAAGGTACTTTACACGTGTCCTTTGATGGTGGGTTGCATGCGTCTGACTTTTGGACAGTGTAGATATCAGAGTTGTTGTACGATTTGTCGCAGAAGTATGTCTCATCTGACATTTGTACTATGTGTGCAAAGGTAAGACAAAAGAGACTTGAGATATAAGCTAGGTGATCTTCAATCGCTGAATATCTTTTCCTTCACAGAGATAGAAGGAAGTTCAGCGATCGCTGAAGCTTCTCCTCAGGTTTCTTCGCGTGTAAGTAGACTTTCCTTGGTTTCACTGATAGCCGCATCAGATCATGAGTAGACCTATCCTTTGTTCAACAACTTTGTCTTTGATTCAGTGATGAACATCTTTGTCGCGAAACTTGTCTTTAGGTTACGACTAACTGTTACAAGAGAGATCATCAGCGATACTGAACATACACAGTATTTGATCATTGATGGTGAAACACTAATACATACAGATGTAAGACATAATTTTCACTATGTATTACAGTGGGTCATTATAAAATCATTGAGAGAGTTTGGATCAACAGATGACTTCCTCAACGCCTCTCCTCTGGCCTATGCATTGATTGTGGCTCCTCCTCCTTCAAAAACTCTACTTTAGCAGTTCTGGTTTACTACTGAGAAGGGTTAGGTCCTTAGCAAACTAGGAAACCCGCTAACTGTCTTCTCTTTCCAAACCAAACATGGCACAGGGGTCGTTACTCCCCTTGCCATCCCACAACTCTGTGTTTCCCTTCCAGAACCAATGAAGGCTTTGAAGACTTCCCTACTGATGAGGACCTGATTAAGTTACTAGACCTCATGGGTAACCAATGGGACATGAAGCCTAGAACCATTATACCCGACAAAAGGCTGACAAAGATATTGAAGGAAAAAATGCCCTCCGAACTGAACTATGTCTATTCCCATATCATTCAGTGCATGAATGGGAAAATGGGATTGCTGGACCAAGCCAACAAAGTTCAGCTGGGAATGGGTTTCTCTGTCATCTCTTGGCAAAACATCGATTATGTTGGACTGATCTTTGACGACTTACTGTCCAAGGTCAAAAAGACTGAAAGGGAAATCAAAATTCCCTACGTCCGTTTCATATCAGCTCTTCTCCAGTTAGTTCTAAAGGACCTCTACCCAAAGGAAGGAGATTGTCAGCTATCCAAGGTCAGAAACAAGATCCTTGATGTCGAGCACACTGACAACGAGGTAAGTCTCTCTGATATCAGAACTCGCCTCTCCACCACTTCTTAGCTTTCAATAGTTACGCCATCCTCGGCTATCCCCACCGCTACCACCAGCTCCAAACGCAAATCAACAACACTTCACGGTCCCTCCAAAAAGGCCAAGAAGAATGCAGAGCCAACCTCTCGACCAAAGTCAACTTCCATCGTTGTCGTTGTTGCTTCAGTGCCAGTGATCACTGATTCTACACTAGTATCTACCCCTATACTCTCAGCACCTCAAAGTGCTGCTGAGGTAATTTCGAGCAACACTAGTGCTTATCTTGTAAATTTCTCATCCCTTTCCTCTCCTTCTTTTGTCTCTAATTCTTTTGTTTTACAGCAGCCTGAGAAATCAAATGTCTCCCTAGGACCTTATGGCCTCCCTCTCGGAGGTTCACATCAAATAAATGTATCTCATTCTCTTTTGAAGAGGGACATGTCCTTCTTCAACTTATTTGATACATCAGGTATTCCCCACAACCTAAACACGATTCTATACGTACTAAATAAGTCTGAGCAATCCCTTGCTAAAAAATTAACGTGTTTTACAAGTCATAGCTTGACTACCATCGACGCCTCCCTCGACGAGGTTAGCAAGAAGGTGGATTATCTCACTGCCACTATCAGCACCAACACATCAGCAGTTAACGTTGTTGGTGAGGATTTGTAGAAACTCTCCACTTCCATCTTGCCCAAAGAAGAAACTTCTCAGTTGTCGGGGCTACAAGAGGAAGTAAAAACCTTGAAGACTGACGTGGCCTCCAAGACCATACAACTTTAGTTCTTATATGGCCAAGTCGACAGACTGACCGGAGATGTCAAAACCACCAATCAGTTGCTCGCTGAAATTTTGGAAAAACTCAAGGAACTAGTTCTAAAACCCACTCCATCTTTCTTAGCGGACGATCGTATAAACCTCAAGCTCTCTATTGATTTCGTGTATAAGGCTACATCACTGGAAGAAAAATTGAAAGCCTTGGAAACTAATGCCTGCAAGACCACGGATGCTGTTGATGCTGCCCTTGCGGAGACCTCCCCCGTTGACGATGACAAAGAGGGGGAGAAGAATACTGAACATGTAGTGGTTGTGGAAGAACCTCTTCCTCATGTTGAGGGGGATAAGACAGCTGAAGAGCAAGCCCCTCCCTCACCTCCTATGATTGTGGAAGAACAAAATGATGAGTAGGAGGAGGATGTGGAGAATGAAGAAGGCCTTGATCTTCATGATCAAGGGTCTAAGGATGTTGATGATGATGAGGATGATCCCTCTCTCTGGTTCACTCCTGCCTCCATCAGTCTTCCAGCTCTATCTCTGAAGGGTGTTGTCATACAAGAAGTAGGGGGATAAAAGAAACAACTTCAGACCCACCCCCTACCCAAGGCAAGCAAAAGAGGATTGTTGCCGAGGTAAATCTGAAGCTTTTGTCACTATCTGAGGTGGATCAACCATCTCAGGTATGCCTCTCTACAGTCCGTCTTTCTATATTTTCTCAACTTGAACCCCTATCTCACTTCTAGCTTTTATCTTTCTCCTTCTTAAATAAAACATTGACTTTCCTTTATATTTTTTGATCAACTAGTTTTATCCCCTACTTATGGGAACTAGTCTTCAAATAATCCCAGAAACCCCAGCTGAAGACCTATAAATAATCCCAGTCTTTGTTCCAGAGACTGATGAAGAATATGAAGAAGAAGAATCACCGAGCCGTCCCTAAAGACTCTCTTGACATCTCAAAAAGTTAGAGGATGAAAACATATGGAAGTCAGAGATGATTCTTCATCTCGAGAGTCAAAGGCTGAAGATCCCTCCTCAAGTTTCCTCTAAAGATCTTGTTTTCTTGTGATCAGAAGAAATAGAAGACTCGATCAGGGCTGAACGACTCTATGCTACATGCCAAAAGGACGCTTCTCTATCCCTTAAAGTTCAATCAACCCTGGTCAAGGACAAAAAGCTAAAAAAAATCCGGTGAAAGTTCAAGCAATGCTTCTAAAGGAGATAGAGGAGAACAGAAAAGCAAAAGAGGTCAACGATCATAATCTAGCTTAGTGCAAAAAGAAGCTTGATCATCGATCCGACCCATCAAGAATCTCAGCAGTGACAATCTCAGGCAAAGGCAAGAAGAATCAACTCTCTGTTACGATGGAGATCTTCAGAAGTGATGGAAGCTCTAAAGTTATGTTTCTATCAAAACTGGAACACTTCGGTTCTTATGAGTGGTTGGAGTTCAAGGAAGCACTGAAGAAATCAAGATCAATGCACAGGGGCCATGTTGATGCACTACTCGAAGCTCTCATCAACAAGGTCACCACCAGAATGAGTGTGCCCTCAGCACTACCATAGAAACCAAGAACAGTTAGATGAAACAAGCCTCCACATCTGAAAATGATGCTATAATAAAAAATGAAACCAGTATCAAGTTTTCCAGAGATACAGTGGTTGGTCCCTCTCCAGACCATCATGTGTTATAAATACCATCAAGATGCAAAATCATAAGATTTATTTCTCAAATGTCCAATAACGCAACGATATGCATTTTCCCAAGTCTATATGAAATCAAATGCACCTAAAGTGCATTAAACTCAAAATAAACCTTATAAAGAGAACATTTGGAGACCCAAAATTAACATATTTTTGACATGTAAATAGTTTTCACAAAGTAACTTGAAACTCAACTTGCTATGTTAAGTTTAACCTATTTTTCCCGAAGGTGAGACTTGAGATCCAAAAGTAATGATCTCTAAGAATCACCTCAAGACCATATTTAAAGTCAGGAAATGTAACACATACTAACGCAAGCTTCAAATCTACAAAGATCACCAAATATAGAGCTCAAAATACTAAAGAAACTTACCTCTTCAAGAACTTGAAACCTTCCACCCATAACTCCACAATGGAGGTCACATCTCTAACACAAACCATGATTTCACCCGAACTAGAGGAATCTTGATATAGTCATCACCAGATCTTCACTCTCGAAGATAATCCTTCCATTTGTTGCACAAAGTCTCTAAAAATCGACCTAGAGTCGCCTAAAATAGCCTCATATGAGAGAAAGATGTAAGAGATGAATAATGATAACATACCCTATCAAAATAGGCCTAAATAAATGATCTAGGATTTTGGCGGGATTGGCCCGATCTATGGCGTGACCTAAGTCTCCCTTTTATTTTCAAGTGTATCACACGACTTGGCCCATGACCTTGGTCACTTGCCTAGTATCGGAAAATCGATTCCTTCGACCCATTCAACCCTGCAACTTGGTTAGGCAATTACGTAGAACCAAACACCATAAAATCCAATCCATTACATCGAAACAGTACAATAATTCCTTTGATTGTTCTCACACAAAAATGCGGGTCTTACATGTTTATTCCATAAGTACTTGGACATAGAGGTCTCTAAATTTTAATATGAACATGTCTAAATGGTTGTTCGTCCACCATGTAAGAAATATCCGGTTTGAGATGATACTTCAACTTAACTACCTCAAACTCTTAAAATAACATGTCAGTTAGATGCAATTACTTTACATCCTTCTCTATCGGGATCGATGATTTTCCACATTTTTGTTTTTGAAAATCCAATAATTATCCCGATGATATAAGTTAGATGGACTATTGTATGTAACTGATATAAAACTCCAAAATTTTAAAAAGGATCATGCGTTAAAAAGTCGATGTATCCTTAAAAACCAATGATTAATTTTTAAATAATAAACAAAACAATTATAATATTTCTTAAATGTTGTAGTGGAATGTACAATAATGAGGTTCGACAGTGGCAGGATGTGACCAAGTAGATAATAAGATAATAAGCAAAATGACAAACTACTCCATTTGAAGTTCATTTGGAACAAAAATATGACTACATATGTATTAAAATAAATACGTTAATAAGGTTGATATAGTCAATGAGAATATATAATAATAGAACATATCAGAAGCAGCCCGTTTAAATTAATGCAACACATTCACGCATATTATATAACTATATATATACAAACACACACGTAAGAACGGATTTTTTGGTGGAAATGAGAGAACATAAACATTCATCTCTTCAATTACCTTCATTTACCTAGTTTGATTATCATTACTGAAAATTTGACAAATTCATACATGTAAAAGTGATTAAAGGTATGTAATGTTGGTGAAGGTGAATAAAAATGAGGATGAATTAATATTCGTGATTTTTAGTCTGTCGTCACATGAATGTAGTTAAAGGTCCACGTTCTTAGCAGTTAGATAAAAAATGTACTCATCCAAAGTCTCAAAATGTGTTTTCACCTTCTCACGGAAATGGATTGTTCTCACATGATCTCACCTATATATATGGTTGGATTCCCATAAGAATGAATTTTTAGTTGAGAACGTTAGAGAAAAATCTTCATTTACCGTCACTAACTTATTTCTATCACCACGATTGAAACTTTAACAAGTTGATCATGAATGCAAAAGTGATTGAAGATATGTAAAAACTCGTGAATGTAATTAAAAGTATAGATAAAAGTGGAAAAAAGGTTGATAAAGGCGGTTGAAGGAAGATGAAGGTAGATAAAGACCCACGTTTTTTAGCAGTTAGATCCAGAAATCAACTAGTCGATCCAAAGGCTCAGTTGAGTTTACGAACCTGTCTTCAATTGCGAACCGGAGGACAGACGAGAGCGCATCACGTGTCCCTAACATTATATGAGATATTCATCATTAATGGTGTAACATTCATCATAAATGTTTTTAGGGGGTTAAGTTTCTTGACACCATCCACTTTCCATGACCGTGTTACACACTCTGACGGTTTCGTGTATGTTTCCCGTGAAGGTTTGGTATGTTTTTCCCGTGAATTTTTGTTGTATTTTTCATATCTTTTCTTGTGATGGTCTATTTTTTATGTAAAGGTTTGGTTTCAGTGTTATGTTGTAAAAAATCGTCAACATAAAAAAAGCTCATTCAGTTCACGAATCTCACAAAAGCTAAGGGGTCGTTTGAGTTCATGGATTGGAAGGAATTTGTAGGAATTGGAATGGCCAATTCCATTGACCAAATTTCAAGCTCATGTTTGGTTCAGGGAATAAAGCGATGGAATCCTTGCAATTCTATTGAATTCCATAATTTAAGAAATTCGTTATTCCTTGGCTTAAGTGAAGGAATTGAATTCATACCAACCAAACGTCTAGTCAAATTCCATTGCAATTCCTTCAAAGTCAATTTCCTTCAATGGATTCCAATTCAATCAAATTACATTATATAAACCAAACGTCCTCTAAGGAGTCTCATATGATCCCCAGTGTCTATCAATCAAATTTTTACGTACTTATGTAGTTTCAAATCTCAACCACACCATCAATTTGGACATGCATGCCTTTATGCAATATGTGTTAAAAAAATTATCACTTTTTCAAAACATGTCATAATGTTTGGGATACATTAATTTACATTCAGCACCCTACAAATTTTCAATTCTTTTTATTTTATAATCAACCCCCGTCCTTTTATAATTATTGCATTTAGTTTAGCTTATGCATTTTACAGTGTTACAGTTAGATTGGGTACTATAATTAATCTTTGGGTTTAAATGTACACTTTGATTGGATTTCATTGTTTTTGAATAAGTTTTTCTTTAATCCTTTCATATAGATACACAAATTATATGTGTATATATACACACATTCATGAATGTAATGTATATGCATATTGTATGCATAATATATATGTATATATATATATAAAGACGGAGGGTCGTGTGAGAAGTTGAGGTTAACGTGAGAAGTGTGAGAAGTAGATTTGAATCGTTGATCAATTTTAATCAAATGCCCTCCAATGAATTTGTGGCTTAGAATGGAATTGATCTGGTGCATCATATTTCGGTGTATCTCATCCTAATGTGTATCCATTTTTCATCGAACAGTTGATAACCACTTCTCATGCTTCTCAAGTTAATGTCAACTTCTCATCGGAACCCAACCCTATATATGAATGTGTAGAGGCGGACTGTTGAAATTATATGTTAATAGCAAAATTAATAATTCAAGAATGCTCTTTTATTAATAAAGATCAAGTCTTTATTGATAAAGGTTACAACTTTATTAATAAAGACGGAGACTTTATTAATGGAGATCATTAAACAATGATTGTTTATCAGTGAATTTAAATCCCGAACCAAATAACCAACAGATTCTATCCTTCGCGATAGAAAACGTTTAAAACAAGAGTAGAAGACAGAATGTTCACTCAGTGAACAAAAAATCAATTACACGACAATTAAAGTAAAACCAACCTAGAAATAGATGCTGAATTCAACCTAGTGAACTGCACGGAAACGTTTCCTGTCCTTAAAGGTTTTGGCGACACTCTAGAAAGTTGTGAGTCTACTATC
The DNA here is from genome assembly GCA_954870635.1 of Arctium minus. Classification (NCBI taxonomy): domain Eukaryota; kingdom Viridiplantae; phylum Streptophyta; class Magnoliopsida; order Asterales; family Asteraceae; genus Arctium; species Arctium minus. The sequence continues at coordinate 70,422,290 of OX941091.1, read as the reverse complement.
GCTTAACCCATGATTTGATGCAGTATTAATTAAACACTAACAACTATAGTGTTTAACTATTTAATGCAAATCTTCGACAGAAAAATGGTAGAAAACTGTGAACACAGAATTCGAGAGAGAGAGAGCAGATCGCTAGAGTGAGCAGATGGTGAGAGAGAGAGGGAGGGAGAGAGAGCATATCGTGAGAGAGAGAGAGCAGATCAATTTTCAGGTGATTAACAAAGGGAGGAGAGGGTTTAATTTATAGCTGAAAAATCAGGTATCAACCTGATCTCTCCCCACGTTTCTCTCCTCGAAATCAGTGAAAATGGGTAGTGTAGGAGACTAAGTTTCCAACTGAAATTACAGATATTCACCACGTTTTTTATGACTTGAAAAAATGAAATTATCTTCTCAAAATAATCAAAGTTAAAACTTATCTGCTTAAAATCAATTAATTAATTAACACAGGTAAATTAATCAATTAATTTTACAACTCTAAAACTCGAGATCTAAAAAGAAACTTGGAGCTCGGGGCGAGGCTCCGATGCGAGCGTGCGAAGTGCAAAGTGTGCGGCTTTTCGTGACAACCGCGCCCTTGGCCTCGGCCTCGGCCACGCGCGTGCCCGCTTGCGCTGCACTTCTTTGATACCCCCACCATAAGCCTACCATTTTACTCAAGACCCAATTGAGACTCTAGGCTTATAAACTTGAGCTTCTTCTGTATTTATACCAATGTGGGATGGAAACATTCCAACCTCACACTCAAATTTCCAACAATCCCCCACCAGGTTGGAAAGTTTTCTGACTTTCAAGAAAAAATGATGTCATAGTTGTGTCACTAAGATTAAACCCCGTTTAATGTGAATAAGAAAGAAGGAATCAATTCAGAAGTATCCTTATGATTTAAACATTGAATCTTGTAACTACTTCGGCTAATTCACACGCATCATCTTTTGTCTTTGCATTCTCACTGAGCGCAAATATGGTCATGCGCTAAAATCCTATTTCATGACCTTTTAGAAGAGAAACCATACCTCTCCATTTGAAGCGGCACCACCTCTCAGTCATATAGGCAAAATTCTATAACATCTTCGTTGCTAAGATGCCTCTAAATTCTGTTAAGAGATTGTACTCATCCTAGTTCTCGGCAACGACGTACTATCATGTACCTTACATGGGTCTATCATTTGATAGTACCTTATATCGGTCAAGTGACTTGTTGTTACCCATTAAACTTGATAGATAGGAGCACTAAATTGAAGTTGGGTTTCCATCACTAACCGATTCTGCATGGTTTTAAACCCATGTCTCTGGTAGTTGATCCTACTAAGTCTCTCGTCAGAGGCTTAGTCAATGGATCTGCCAAGTTTCCACATGACTTGACATACACAATACTAATGGTACCATTTTTGATCAATTCTTGCACATAGTTATGCCGAAGGCCTATGGGTCGAGATTTCCCATTATACACGGCATTATACACTTTTGACAGTGTGGCCTCACTGTCACAATACATGGGATTCGAGGGAGTTAGTCGAGGCTATTAATGGATATCTGTCAACAGAACTCTAATCCATTCATCTTCTTTTCCTGCAGCTGCGAAGGCAATGAATTCGGCTTTCATAGTTGAATTGGCGATACAAGTTTGTTTCTTGCTTACCCAGGAAACCGCTCCCCCAGATAGAGTATAAATCCACCCACTTGTGGATTTTGAGTCACATGAGTGATCTATCCAACTGGCATCAGAATATCCCTCCAATATTCTTGGATGTGTAGAATATGTCAGTTCTAGATTACTAGTTCTTTTCAAGTAACCTATATTACTTGTTCTACTAATTGCCTTCCAGTGATCTGGACCTGGATTTCTAGTGTATTGACTCAGTTTACTCACAACAAAAGCAATATCTGGTCTAGTGCAATGCATTGCATACATCATGCATCCTATTGCACTTGCATATTCTAGTTGAGCCACTGCTCTTCCAGAGTTTTTATCAAGTTTTACACTTCAATCAAAAGGTGTGTTAAAATCCTTTATATTCAAGTGTTGAAACTTTGTCAGTATCTTCTCAATGTAGTGTGATTGACTTAAGGAGATTTGTGATCCTGACCTCTTTACTTTTATTCCAAGAATAGTGTCTACTTCTCCTAGATCTTTCATCTTAAAATTAGAAGAAAGGTAGTCCTTTGTTTCAAGGATACCCTCAAGGTTAGTACCGATGATCAACATATCATCTACATAAAGACAGATTACTACAGTGGATCCTTTTATGCATTTTAAGTAAATGCATCGATCAACCCCGTTATGTCTGAACCCGAAATAAGTGATAGTCGTATCAAATCTTTCATGCCACTGTTTAGGCATTTGTTTCAACCCGTATAGATATTTAACAAGTCTACATACCTTGTTCTCTTGTCCGAGTATCACAAACCCTTCAGGTTGCTCCATATAAACTTCCTCATTTAGATAGCCATTCAAAAAGACTGTCTTCACATGCATTTGATGAATGTACAGTCCCTTTATGGCTTAGATTGCTATAAGAGTTCGAATAGAACTAATTCTAGCAACCGGAGCATAGGTGTCGAAGTAATCGACTCCCTCTTTCTGTCTATATCCTTTAGCCACTAATCTTGCCTTAAAAGCTGATATTGATCCGTCTGGATGCAACTTTCTTTTAAATACCCACTTAGAACCTATGGCTTTCACTCCCTTGGGAAAATCAACCAATTCCCAAGTTCCATTGCCTATAATGGAATCCATTTCATCATTTATTGCCTCCTTCCATAGTGGAGCGTCCATTGAAGACTTGTTTTCTTTAAAGGTCTTAGGATCATCTTCGATGTTTATCGATAAAATGACTTCTCTAGTCACTTTCTTTTGTGTTCCTTCTACTAGGTAGGAGAAGAAATAATCTCCTAGACTTTTCTCTTTTATTACTCTAGTACTTCTACGTGGTTCGCTAACCTTGTTTGAGGTTTTCGAACTATCATGAGAAGTACTTGGAAGATTTGAAGACAAATTTCTTTGAGAGTTTTCAGCATCTTTTGAAAACTTGTCTTCAAAGAATTCTACATCCCTGGATTCTATTATTACTCCTGATTCTTTATCCAATACTCTATAGGCCTTGCTATTACTAGCATATCCCACAAATATGCCTTTAATGGCACCGACTCCCAATTTGGATCTTTTTGGATAAGGAGTTCGATAGTAGGTAACACAACCCTAGACTCTAAAATAGTTCAGATTGGGTTTTCTTCGTTTCCATAGCTCGTATGGGCTAGTTGGGATCACACGACTAGTGATCCGGTTTGTGAATATGACAAGCGGTCAATAGGGCTTCTCCCCATAGGTTATTTGGCAGACAAGATTGGTTCAACATACAGTTGACCATCTCAACAAGAGTGAGATTCTTTCGTTCCGCCAGACCATTCTGTTGAGGGGTGAACGGTGAGGTTCGTTCATGTTTGATACCATTCTCTTCGCATAAAGTATAAAATTCTCTATTATAGTATTCACCGCCTCTATCTAATCGAAGTACTTTGATTCGTTTTTCAAGTTGATTTTCCACTTCAGATTTATAAAGTTTAAAAGCATCAAAAACTTCGTCTTTTGAATGTAATAAGTAAACGTATAAATATCGACTGAAGTCATCACAGAAAGTAATGAAATACCATTTACCACCACGGGTAAGTATTCCATTCAATTCACAGATATCGGAATGAATCAACTCTAAAACAGTAGTATCCCTTTTAAGTGGTGGAAAAGGTTTCTTTGTAAACTTCGATTTTACACACGTTTCGCATTTTCCAAAATCTTTGTTGTCAATTTTAATAAATCCTTTGTTTTGTATTTTTTTCAATATTTTTAACATTGGTGTGTGCTAGACGATTATGCCATAAAGATATTGAACAAGAAAAATACTCAAAAGATTTAACTTTATTGAAATCAGAAGGAATTACATCGATAGTAGAAACAAAAACTTCATCAGAAATGGCTAAGACATTACTACCCCCACTCGGCCCGACCCCATTCTCATCGTCACTCAAGTTTAACCGATACATACCCAACTGGTTGTATCCTTTTTCCAATGAAAGTGTTCCATTTGTAGATCACTAGCTTCCTTTCCTCGATGTTGAGTCCAATCCCATGTTCATCGAGTTTGTTCCCAGAAACGAGGCACTTATTGATGGAAGGAACTTGAACAACATTCCTCAAAGTGATAGTTTTCCCAGAAGTAAACTTGAGTAGCACCATTCCCATTCCCGCAACATCGGCCTTGCCATTGTTTGCCACGATCACCTGGTTTCCTTCTCGAACAGGACCATATTCAACAAACTTGGACCGGGAGTTACACACATGAACTGTAGCTCCCGTGTCTAAGTACCAACCTCCTCTACTAGCCGTGATTCTGGTAGTTGCCTCCGAGATCATATCAATCTACTCCATTTGCAAGTTTGTAACAATATTCTGGATTCCTTCAACAGTGTTGGCTACTGGTGGTCCGAATTTCCTTTCCTTGCATTCTCAGGCATAGTGTCCCGTCTCTCCGCAGACGTGACATTTCCCGGTTCTCTTGAAATGTTGCATAAGTTTGGATTGCTGTCTAGATCATTTAAAACTCTTCTTTTGTGGACCCAAGTTCCACTTCTTACTAGGACCTCCAGCCTTTCCCTTCCCTTTGTTGTTGCAAGCCTGCACGCTGTATGCAACCATCACAGACTTACCCCTCTTATCCCAATTACGAGTCTCTTCTTCGTTCTTTGTGTGTTTGAACAGGTCATCCAAAGAATAGTCTTCAGACTTGTGAGAAATCATTCTTTTTGAGAAATATTTCCAAGATGGGGGCAATTTATCAATCACCGCCCCCACTTGGAAAATTTCTGGAAGAGTTATGGAAAGTGCCTTTAATTTATTTGTAATAACCTGGAGCTCGTGAATCTGCTCTAGGATTGGTTTTTCATCAATCATTTGAAAACGTAAAAACTTAGACACGAGGTACTTATTGGTGCCCTCTTCTTGTGTTTTATATTTGAATTTAAGGGCATTCCATAACTTTATTGGATCGGTAATCGGAGAGTATAAGTCATAGAGTCTATCGGATAGGGCATTTTTTATACGTCCACAGGCCAAGGATGTCTCCTCCTTGCGGATTAGCCTTGTCAGGATCTGATTCTTAACAAGAATAAACACTCAAAAACAATATTAAAGGAGTTTGCGGAATAACACTTTAATATTCAGAATATCAATGAAACAGTGAATATGAATCACAACTTGTAAACTTTATTGAATGATTGATGAACAGGCTCACCAATACGAATTCTACTTCTCTAGAATTAGGATTATAAACCTTGAGGTTAATTCTCTCTATGAAAACAAAAACTTAGAATATTGTCTAACTTCTCATTCTAAACTATTCACAATAATTCTATACATATACTAAAGATAAAAGATAATTACAAAATATAAAAGATCTTTAGTATAATCTTCCATATTTATCTCCATCTTTCCATGATTATATTCATTCTTGATCTGCACATATCTTGATTATCTCTTAAGCAGCATTAAGTTGTAGCAGTATTAACACTCTGAGCAGTATTAATCTTTTCCAGCAGTAGTAACTGTGCTCAGCAGTATTAACTTTGATCTGGCAGTACTAACTTCATCAAGCAGTAGTAATCTTGGTTAGCAGTATTAACCATACTTGTGCAATTCTGAATTCCCAACAATCTCCCCCTAACTTGACTTTTAGGAAGAGAAGTCAAGTTCTTCAGATGCTCCCAAAACTCCATTATTCATAGCCCTGTATCAGCATTCAACCCCAAACTTTGATTAATTGTTCTTTGGATCAAATACCTTGCCATTTCTGAATCTGGTGCATAACCAAGCTTTTTCTTCAACATGGCATGCAGCTTCAATCTACTGTGGTTGTAAAGTCTATCCACTAGGAAGTATTCTATGTGATTTATATCCATAGTCAGTGCATATACTCCACTAGTTTCATATAGAGTCCGGTTGTTAACTGTTTGAAACACATTTCTGATAATATCCTTCACTTCTTCTGGCTTGAACAACATACATAGATACTCCATCACAAGTTTTGTGATTGATATCCCTGGAGCTTTCAGTTGATCAGGATACAATTCCATTCCTACTTCAAACATCTCTTCTAGATCAGATCTGGAACATGTTCTGACAATCTTGGCCCAAGTATGATATACTTCATACTTCTCATCTTTCCTCTTGAGCCTGATATACTCTTTTCCATCAACTTCCAGTGTATCCCAGTGAATGATCTCTGGAGGCTTAACACCAACAGATTCAGCTGATATAGGCTCAGGCACTTTGTCCATCACTACCATGTACAGATTCACATCAGCAGTACTTGATGGTTCTTCCTGAGTTTGAGCCTCCTGTTCAACAGATTTAGATGCTCCTTCTTCTTCAGCTTCTTTCTGTTCTTTCTCAGCTTCTTCCACTCTAGGTTTCTTGGTTGGTGTTCTTTTTGCCATCATTTTAGTTCTTTTCAACTTCCTCAAACTATCACCTAGAGTAGCTTCCTTCCTTGGTGATTCTTGCTCATCAGGGAAAGGTTTTTGAATTTGAAGATCATGTCTTTCTTTAATCTTCTTTTCTGCTTCAACTCTTGCTCTGTCATTTCCTTGTAACTTGGTCATCTCAGCTTCATACAAACCTTTGATTTGTTCAAAAGACATCTTTGTGAACATTTCCTTTTTAACTCCCACAGCACCTTTGAGAAAAGTAATCACTTGTTTCTCTCTTGAGTGCCAAGGAAGGTCTGTGAAGGTTGTTTCTTCTTTGTACCCATTCTGATCATTCCATGCTTCTTTAGAGTTGTAGCTTTCTTCTTTGCTATCTCAGTTGCCAAACTCTATTGATAAACTTCATTTAACTCTGCAGCTGGAGCCTTAGCCATCTCTCTGTCTTTTTCCACTTGAACCTTTTCTTCTTGCTCAAGTTCAACCTGAATCTTCTTGACCAATGCTTCATCTGACTCAACCAACTTTTGCTTTTTAATTGGTTGATCAGATTCCACCATCTTAGCTTTGCCTTTGTCCTTGCTGTTTACTTTATCAGTACTAACTTTCTTGATAACTTCAACATTGTCTTTGATGATAACTCCTTTGGTCTTTGAAGTGACCTTAGGAGTATCATGTTTAGCTTTGATTAATGCTTCAGCTGTCTCAAGTTCTTGCACATTGCTGCTAAGACGGTCTGTTAATACCTCTTGAACCATTTCAGCTGCTTCATTCAATTCAGCAGTATTGACAGTTTATGCTGCTTTGCTTGTTTCAGCAACATTAACTGTTACTGCTGCTTGTTCTGTTTCTGCTGCTTGTACTATTTCAGCTGCTTGTACCCCCTCAAAATCAAATTTCTCCCCCTTATCATTAGCATCTTCCATGTTTTCATCAGCTTCTGATTCCCCTTTTTGGGAGCATCATCCACTGGTTTCCTTCTTCTGAGCACAAACTGTTTCCTTTTCTTTTTCTGAACCAATCTCTTCACCATTTTCTTCAAGTTGGTAATCTGTACTTGTTGAGACAGAATCACCATTTTCATCTCTTCTATGTCTTTGCCTTGCTTGATTACATCCAGATTGATGTTGCCCATAGTTTCCATCAATTCATTATAGTCATATCTTTCCTCACCTTCTCCAGGAGTGTTACCCCCTTTTGAAGGATCATGTGATCTTTTAGTAGTGGACGTCTTCTACCTAGCAGAAGCACCCTCCACCCCCATGGTTTCTTGGCACCTGGGACCTTTGAATGATTGATCATTCAAAGTTGCCATGGGGGAGGTCTTATTGATGTTACCACTGTCCTCCTCTGTGCTAGCAAGAGTAGTGGCAGCCTGCTCACCCATATGCTCATACATCTCCTCATTGAGCACCTCCTTGGGGCTGGGAGACACCCCTGTGGTTTCCCTATAGATATTCTCTAATGGAGAATTCTCCATTAGAGGGCTTAAAGGCTTTGTGGGTGAAGGTACAAGAAGGGAAGGAGCCTTCTTTTCCTTTTTCCTGATGTAGGTATTGGTGATTGAAGGTTGGGATTGGCTTTCAGTGGGATGGTCTAATGAGGGCCTTGACCCTGAAGCCATACCTTCTTCATTGTGGGACACCACCATCATTGTAGAGAACAATGGGGTGTCAACTCCTTCCGAGTCCAATGGAGATCTCTTCATATTTGAAAAGACCTTGCCTTTGGGGATTTTGGGTACATATACCTCATCAAATTGAGGCATATCCGTCAATTCATTAGTTATAACTACCTGTACAAATCTCGGGTACATATAAAACTTCTTTTTGTTTCCCAAGTTTGACACAAGATCAGTAAAAATCATTTTTGAAAAATTATACTTTCTGGCAGTGGCCAAGCAAACCAAAGCATAAGCAATGGTACTATTGAACTCACTCTAGCCAGTAGTCTTTTTGGAAATACAATGCATAAGGGTATGAACAAGAAAACGCCATTAGGTATAAAATTTAGCTTTTGAAAATTTGAAAACACCCAATTAGCCTCCATACCCCATTCTTGACAGATTGGAGAACAAGTCCTCATTAGGAATAGAGGTAATACCTGCAGCATCGTCTAGTCGTAGACAGATGCGAATCACCTCTTCAGAAACTAACAAGGGTTTGTCACACACCCTTGTCTTGATAACTTGCACACCATTTTCAATAACAATGGTGGCATTTGCCCAGAATTATCTCTGATGCTCTATGTAGATTGTTGGAGACGCTGTAAGAGCATACGCAATATGGCTTGTCTTGAGAAAATCGACTATTTGGTGAAATCCATCAGCCTGCTTCGGCTTTTGAAGCATCGCGATTTCGTTGTGCTCATCAATGAACGCCATGGATGCCATTGAGCTTGAGTATTCTGGACTGAAACACTCGGTGCTTGAGAGAAAAGGGTTAGAGAGCAGATGAATAGTAATCAAAGAGTCGTTATGAACTTTTAGGCAGGCAAAAAGGGTATTTATACGATTCGGGACATAAGCAGTATTAACCACTAGCAGTATTAACTAACTGGCAGTATTAACTGAGAGCAGTATTAACTACTAGCAGTATTAACTAACTATAAGTATTAACTGAGAGCAGTATTAACTACTAGCAGTATTAACTAACTAGCAGTATTAACTGAGAGCAGTATTAACTACTAGCAGTATTAAACCTGCACTGGCAGCATTAACTGGACTTATTCTTTTTGAAGCTTGTGAAGGTCTGAACAAGGCAACATACTTCCTGAGAAAGATGATTAGTAACAACCAAAAACAACCAAATAACAGGTATACAATCACTTTTTAAACATGAGCTCATTCAGAATTGATCATGCCCACACTTGTGACCAAGAAAGTGAATCTACCCACATCAAAAGCTTTAGTGAATAGATCAGCAAACTGGTTGTCAGTATGAACTTTAGCAACTTGAATAAGATTCTTTTCATTACAATCCTTAATAAAGTGATACCTGATCTCAATGTGCTTTGTTTTGGAGTGCTTGACTGGATTGTTAACAATGCTTATAGCACTGCTATTGTCAATGAAGATTGGAGTGTGAAGAAAGGTTACCCCATAGTCCAACATTTGATTCTGAATCCATAGAACCTGAGAGCAGCAACTGGCAGCAGTAATGTACTCAGCTTCTGTTGTTGATAAGGACACTGTGGTTTGTTTTTTACACTGCCAAGATACTAGTCTTGCACCCAAAAGCTGACATCCACCTGAAGTAGACTTTCTATCCATATTAGCACCACCCAAGTCAATGTCTGAATATGCAATCAAGTCAAAGTTGGATTCATAAGGATACCAAAGACCTAATCTAGGTTGCCCTCTTAAGTATCTGAAAATCCTCTTAACAGCTTCAAGATGTGATTGCTTTGGCTTGACTTGGAATCTGGCACACAAACACACTGGAAACATGATGTCTGGTCTTGAGGCTGTGAGATACATGAGAGATCCAATCATTGATCAATATAGATGGACATCAACATCCTCCCCCTCAAGATCAGCAGTGATCTGTTTATGAGTCTCCATAGGTGTGCTTGCTGGCTTTGAGTCTGTTAAACCATATTTATCTAGGATGTCTTTCACATACTTTGATTGACTTATAAAGATCCCATCTTTCTGCTGTTTCACTTGAAGCCCAAGGAAGAAGGTAAGTTCACCCATTGAACTCATTTTAATGCTCTTGTGCATCAACTTTTCAAAGTCTCTACACATCTGATCTTGTGTGGATCCAAAGATGATGTCATCCACATAGATCTGAACAAGTAGGATGTCCTTCTTACTCCTTTTAATGAAGAGGGTCTTGTCAATTATTCCCCTTTCAAACCCATTTTCTAAGAGATAGGTAGACAGAGTATCATACCATGCTCTTGGGGCTTGATGTAGACCATAAAGTGCTTTCTTCATTTTGTATACTCTGTCAGGATATGATGGATTTTCAAATCCAGGGGGCTGACAGACATATATTTCTTCATCAATTGTACCATATAGAAAGGCACCCTTCACATCCATTTGATATACCTTGAACTTCATGTATGAGGCATAGGCTAGAAATAGCCTAATTGCCTCTACCCTTGCAACTGGGGCAATCACTTCTTCATAATCTATGCCTTCTTCCTGAGTGTACCCTTGTGCCACTAGCCTTGCTTTGTTCCTGATCACAATTCCTCTCTCATCCTTTTTTTTCCTGAAAATCCATTTGGTGCCAATAGCTCTATGACCTTTTGGAAGGTCTACCAAGTCCCAAACTTCTTGCAATTTGAATTGCAGTAACTCTTCTTGCATAGCTTCTATCCAACTGGAGTCTTTCATTGCATGAAAAACCTTCTTAGGCTCAATCTGAGATAGAAAGCAAGAGAGTACTGTGTGTTTCTGATCCTGCAGCTCTTGAAGTCTGCTTTGATTCCTTGTTATCATAGGAGAAGAGATGTCTCCTATGACCAGCTCTGGAGGATTGTTCTTTTGAGTTATAGTCTGATGACTAGGTTCTTCATTGATTCCCACTTCTAAATTGGACTCATTTAAGTCAGCTGAGGTGATCTCATCAGCTGCTTCTGGCTCTTCCTGCACTTGATTCTCCTCATCTCTTCTTTCTTCTTCACTCTGAATTGGTTCAATCATAGTCTATTTTTCACATAAATCAACATGTTCCATTATAGGTATGGGAAAGATCACAGAGTGAGGAATAATGTCTTGTACTTGTACATCCCCTGATCCTCCACTTCCTGAACCTGCATGAACATCACTACTGAAACCCAAAGAGTTAGTTAGTGAATCAATGTCAAACAACCACTGAGGACCTGAACCAATAGGATTTGGTGTGTTCTCATTGCATTTGACATTGTCACTTTCCTCAATTATTCTAGAAGAAGAATTAAATACTCTGTAAGCCTTACTCTGAGATGAGTAACCAACAAGAAAACCATCATATGCCTTGCTATCAAACTTTCCTAAGTGAGTTTTGGTATTGAGAATGGTACAAGGACACCCAAAAGGTTTGAAAAATCCAATAAATCGTTTTCTTTTATTTAAAAGCTCATATGGTGTCTTGTTTTTAGGCTAGACTACTAGAACTCTGTTCTGGACATAACAAGCAGTATTAACTGCTTCAGCCCAGAAAGTAATTGGAAGTTTTGAATCAGCTAACATAGATCTAGCAGCCTCAATCAGTGTCCTATTCCTTCTCTCAGCAACACCATTTTGTTGTGGAGTCCTAGGAGCACTGTATTGCCTCTCAATTCCTTTTTCCTCACAAAAGGTGTTTAGGTCATGATTTTAAAATTCAGTACCATTGTCTGACCTAATGACTTTTACCTTTTGATTTGTTTGGTTTTCAATTCTTAGAATAAAGGATTTGATCAGTCCACTTGTCTCATCCTTAGTCCTTAGAAAATATACCCAAGTAAATCTAGAGTAATCATTAACAATAACTAAGCAGTATGATTTCTTGCCTATACTCATAACATTTGTAGGACCAAACAGATCCATATGCAACAACTGAAGAGAATTAGAGATAGTGTTCAACTCTTTGGACTTATGAGAAGTTTTGTGTTGTTTGCCTTTGAGACATGCAACACAATGATCATCACATGAAAAGACTTTTGAAGGCAAACCTCTTACAAGGTTGTTTTTAACAAGTTTATTCATAGTTTTAAAGTTCATGTGACACATCCTTCTGTGCCAAAGTGATGATTCATCCAAAGATGCTTTTGAAACAAGACAGTTTAGGGATGAATCAGTTGAAACATTTTCCATATCTAAGCAATAGACATTATCCTTTCTGGGAGTTCTTAGTAGTATCATCTTTTCATCAACTACCTTGAATCCAAGAGCAAGGATAATGCATTCAGAATCTGTAAATAATATACTATGCTTTTTGTCACAAACCTGTGATACACTTAACAGGTTGTACCTTAATTGCTCAACATAAAATACATCTTCAAAGGTTATTGTACCTTTGGTTACATCACCCTTACCACTGATCTTACCTCCATCTGGAGTATTACCAAAAGCAACATGCCCACCATCAATTTTGTTGAAATTCTTGAGGCAAGACATGTTCCCTGTCATGTGCCTAGAGCAACCACTCATGCCAGATGCTCTTACCCTTAAGCTGTTGATTGCCCTGCACATAAGATAGATCAATTAGTATTGATTGGGAACCCAAGCCAAAGTGATCTTGGGTCTCCCTTTCTCATCAAAGTATTTACATTCCTTTTTGATGAGATTTTTAAACTCAGAGCGCTCTTTACTAGAGTACTTTGTCAAGATGATTGGCTTAGCAGCACAAACACTAGAAGCAGTACTAACCTTAGAAGTACTAACAGAGTTAGCAGCACTAACAGATTTAGCAGTACTAACCTTGTTAGATGTACTAACAGAGTTAGCAGTATTAACATTAGAAGAAGTACTAACAATGTTAGTTTTAGCAGTACTAACATTGGTAGCAGTAGTATTGCTTCTAGCAGCACTATCATTGTCAGCAGTACTATTTGTGGTAGCAGTACTAACAGTTTTAGTGGTTTTAGGAATCCACATCTTGACACTCTCCACAACAGTCTTTTTCTTCATGTGGCTTTTAGATTTAACAGATTTCTTAGCCACATGGTTCCTTTCATTCTTCCTATAACCAAAGGGTTTTTGCACAGATCTTTGAAAACGCATCCTTTGGTTTATAGGATTGAAATAACAGTATTTAGCAATATTGAGCTTTCCACAAATAAAACAAGGTTTTGGTCTATTGATTTTACTCAGATCAACCCCTTGTTTTTGTGCCCACTGATTATTCCAGTTTCTTTGATTACCCCTCCTTTTATCATGTTTTAGGGGCTCAGATTTAGTACAAGCACACTGTTTGCAAGGAACAGGATTCACAACTGTGGTCTGCTTGTAATGGACCTTACTAGACTTTCCCTCAGTCTTCTCTATGTCCTTAGATTTTACCCAAATCTTTCCACACCCCTCTTTGGTAACAATGTGGTTTTCTAGAGGAATCTCATCACTCACAGTGTTCTCCTTATTCTTACCAACCTCTTTCTCAGTCTTGTCCGCAACAACTACCTCATCTAAGGGATCTATCTCAGTGGCTCCCTCAGGCAAGTCCTTCCTATCTTTGGTTTATAGCAAGTCTGATGTAGGAGGGATGTAGTTGTTGTTGTATGGTGGTGGTGTGGTATTATACCCAATTCCTCTTCTCAGCTTGTCATGAATCTGAGTTTGTAGTAAAGAGTCCATTGCTTTAGAAGCATTGGAAAACTTTTCTACATCTAGCTTAACTTTGGCTAGCTCCCCTCTCAACTTTTCACTCTCCTCTTTAGACTTTGTCAGTTGGAGTTCTAGATCCTTTTTCTCCCACTTCCAGTAGTTTGTGTCATATGAGTGTTAAAGTTCATTGGCTTGGAAACCTTTAATTTGTTCCTCAAACCTCTCAACAATTCTCACATAGTCTTTTATATCTTTTGCTAACCTCTTAAGGTCATCACTCATATTCTGGTTGTGATCCCTGTACCTTTTAACAGTGTCTATGCAAGTATTAGAACAGAGATTAGAACTTACCTCAGTTGGGAGATCAGATACCTCTGCCATGAGAGCTTGATTTTGAATAGCCTCTTCTGCTTGATCACTCCAGTCAAACCCCATTTCTTGTTGAGAAACAAGGGCTTGAGCAGAGTTTCTGTTCTAGTTGAAGCTACTAGTCTGAGATTGTTGGTGGTTATTGTGAGACACTCCACTTCTGCATTCCCTGGCAAAGTGTCCCTTCATATGATATTTATAGCATTCTACCTTTGACTTGTCAAAACCTGCTCTATCTTCTCTTCTTTGGGAGAAGTTATTCCTCCCAGTCCTTATGATGAACTTCTTTACCCTCATGGAAAGCATGGCCATCTTCCATTTAATATCCATATCTTCAAGATCATTAGGATGAAGTTGTTCCAAGTCATCATTGATTAAAGAAGAGTTTCCATGGCTGGACAGAAAGGCTTCAAAAACAGATTCAATGCCTTTTTCTTGATTTGCTCCATTAGCAGCATTAACTGATTCAGGGTTACCAGTAGAATCAATTGATGCTGATAGGAGTGCAGCATTATGAACATATCCAGAAGGCTTCTTCTTTGCCTCCACCTCAGCTTCAAATACTCTAAGGTCATTGTACAGATCATCAAGTTCTTTTTCTTCCAGTTGTTCATTCTGTCTGAATGAAACAATATACATGGTCCATTCATCTCCTAGGGATCTTAAAAACTTTCTGTTTACATCATCTTGATCAATCTGTACTCCCATAGTAGCTAGTTCACCAATCAGCTTGTTAAACCTGTCAAAAGTTTGAGTCATGGACTCATTCTTAGTTGACATAAAGTTTTCATACAATTGCTTCAGTATTGCCTTCTGATTTCTCTTGGTACTTTTGGTACCAGAGAATCTTTTCTCTAGAGCATTCCAAAGCATCTGTGCATCAGTGCAATTGCAGAATTGGTGTTGATATTCATTGGGAATAGCCAAGAGCAGTGTGCTCAAGGCTTTCATCTCTGTCTGCCTTACCTTCTTTTCTGCATCTGTCTTTGGTGGAGTTCTTTTTCCATCTGCACCAATTTTTCCTTCATCAGATGGGCCATTCTCAATGATGTCCCACATAGAGTAATCTGTGAGGAGAATGTATTGCTTGATCCTTATCTTCCACATGTCATACTCATTAGATCTGAGCATTGGAACCTTTGAGACAAGAGTACTGTTTGATTCAACTGTGTTTTCCATGATGAATGAAGGTTTCTGAGAATACTAGCTCTGATACCACTTGTCAGGATCTGATTCTTAACAAGAATAAACACTCAGAAACAATATTAAAGGAGTTTGCGGAATAACACTTTAATATTCAGAATATCAATGAAACAGTGAATATGAATCACAACTTGTAAACTTTATTGAATGATTTAAAGCTACAAGATTTCACACACAACCTCAATATTGATGAACAGGCACTCCAATACGAATTCTACTTCTCTAGAATTAGGATTATAAACCTTGAGGTTAATTCTCTCTATGAAAACAAAAACTCAGAATATTGTCTAATTTCTCATTCTAAACTATTCACAATAATTTTATACATATACTAAAGATAAAGATAATTACAAAATATAAAAGATCTTTAGTATAATCTTCCATAGTTATCTCCAAGCTTTCCATGATTATCTTCATTCTTGATCTACACGTATCTTGATTATCTCTTAAGCAGCATTAAGTTGTAGCAGTATTAACACTCTGAGCAGTATTAATCTTTTCCAGCAGTAGTAATTGTGCTCAGCCGTATTAACTTTGATCTGGCAGTACTAACTTCATCAAGCAGTAGTAATCTTGGTTAGCAGTATTAACCATACTTGTGCAATTCTGAATTCCCAACAAGCCTTAACTTATTAAGTTCGGCTATTCTTTTCCTATCCGACTCTTTTCCTTTATCACGAATGGGATCATCAGGGATATGCGGGAGGTTCGGGCCTATAACGTGATAGAGTTTTATTACCATTAGCATGAACTTGACCTTTTCAGCCCAACGAGTGTAGTTACATCCGTCGAACCGGTCAAGTTTAACGATATCTTGATTCATCGCACGAATGTTGGTAGATCTTCCAAAATCCATAACAAAACCTTAAAGGATGTTGAAATTATATGTTAATAGCAAAATTAAGAATTCAAGAAAGCTCTTTTATTAATAAATATCAAGTCTTTATTGATAAAGGTTACAACTTTATTAATAAAGACAGAGACTTTATTAATTGAGATCGTTAAACAATTATTGGTTATCATAACCAAATAACCAACATATTCTACCCTTCGCGATAGAAAACGTTTAAGAAAGGAGTAGAAGACAGAATGCTCACTCAGTGAACGAAAAATAAATTACACGACAATTAAAGTAAAACTAACCTAGAAATAGATGATGAATTCAACCGAGTGAACTGCACGGAAACGTTTCCTGTCTTTAAAGGTTTTGGTGACAATCTAAAAAGTTCTGAGTCTACTATCGCTTAACCCAGGATTTGATGCAGTATTAATTAAACATTAACAGCTATAGTGTTTAACTATTTAATGCAAATCTTCGACAGAAAAATGGTAGAAAACTGTGAACACAAAATTCGAGAGAGAGAGCAGATCGCTAGAGTGAGCAGATCGTGAGAGAGAACATATCAATTTTCAGCTGATTAACTAAGGGAGGAGAGGGTTTAATTTATAGATGAAAAATCAGGTATCAACCTGATCTCTCCCCGCGTTTCTCTCCTAGAAATCATTGAAAATGGGTATTGTTGGAGACTAAGTCTTCAACTGAAATTACAAATATTCACCACGTTTTTTATGAGCTGAAAAACGAAATTTTCTGCTCAAAATAATCAAAGTTAAAACTTATCTGCTTAAAATTAATTAATTAATTAACACAGGTAAATTAATAAATTAATTTTACAACTCTAAAACTCGAGATCTAAAAAGAAGCTCGGAGCTCGGGGCGAGGCTCCGATGCTCCGATGCGAGCGTGCGAAGTGCAAAGTGCGCGGCTTTTTGTGAGAACCGCGCCCGCGCCCTCAACCACAGCCGCGCGCGCGCGTGCGCCTCACTTCTTTGATACTCCCACCATAAGCCTACCATTTTACTCAAGACCCACTTGAGACTTTAGGCTTATAAACTTGCGCTTCTTTTGTATTTCTACCAATGTGGGATGGAAACATTCCAACCTCACACTAAAATTTCGAACACGGACAATATAGAAGGATATGGTGGCACAGGCCACCGCTTCATGGTTCCACCATAAGTGAAACAAATTTCGTTTTTTAAAACTTCTCACTGTTTTGTTTTGTTGAGTGCCACCATAAAAACTGTTAACGTAGGATTTAATGACGTAGATGGTAAATGCTAATGCCTTTTTACAAAAGCCTGACTCTCACTAACGTCACATTTGTTATTCTTCTTTACCTTAAATTTTGGTGTTCTTTTGGTTGGTCCTAAAGGGGTCTACAATAGATTCAAAGTTTGTAGAAGGGGGGGGGGGGTGAATACAAACACACTTATTTCACTTTTAAATTCTTTATTGACTATTGAGTAAATCAAAACATAATTTACAGATTGTTTGTAGAAATATAAAAGGTACACCTAATCTAAAACAATCTTGAGAATAACTAAGTTATTTGCACAAGAAAAAGATAAGAACAAAAAGAAGCAGAATGAAGGTAAGAAGAAGGTTTTAGCATGAAAAGGGGTCTTCCATGCTATTTAGACCCAATGCATTTAATGCAAGTTAGAGGGTGCAATCCACATGTCAAGAGGTTAGTGGATGCATGTCCTTTTTTACTTTCTTGAGCATGCTTTGAGCCTTATGTGTAAGAAGGTGGCAGAAAGTTGGTAAACACAATTGTAGACAAGAAAAAAATCATAAGACAAACTTCAATTTGGGGAGCAAGATTCTTGATCATCGATGGTTGAATTACTGAGAAGCTTTTCAGCTTTTCCTAAGTCTTGGATAGATTGCCACGCCTAGTAGATGAGTCTTGGTTTTACTGAATGCCACTTCATATCATTAGTAGACTATCTCTTTTTTCAGCTATATCTTCGACAATCACTAAAGGTTTCTTTCGGTGTGAATCTTTGTCTTCAGGGATCACTTATCCAACTGTTACATTACATGTTTAGCAATCACTGAACAAACTTAATGTTGACCACTGAAACTAAAACAGTCCTACGTGATTTTCAATAAGTATAAGGATCAACAACAAATCACTAAGAGAGTTTGATGAACTATCTACCTCTATTTGATGATGAAAAAGCAACAAAAAGAAAGTTGCTTAAGTAAACGATAAGGAAATAAGACTCGTAGAATACTTGTCCCATTTATAGTTTTGAGATATCTTTTTCAATACTAAGAGGGGGTAAAGTACTTCACTGAAATTTCATGAAAATGTAGTGTATTACAAGGGGTAAAATGAAATTACAAATACAGTCAGAAGTACATAACTGAAAGATTTAAAACTAATTGGTATAAGAAAATTACGAGGCACCTATCAGATATACATCATCAAAATTTATATTATCACTTACAACTTCACCATCCTTCTTTCTTTTGTGTAGCTCTCTTTTTATGCTAGACTGGATTATTCCTCCATATTGCTTGAGTTCGCAAAAGGGAAAGAGGAATTTAAGTTGAGCAACGGGACAGAGATGGAGTTTAAAGTATCTCTGAAACTTGAACTCACCCTCGTAGTTGACAAAAATGATATCTTATTCAGGCGTGCCAAACACTCACCAGGACTGTATGATTCTCTGACTGGCAAAGTCAGGTTGAGCATTGAGAGAATGTAATGTCGGTCTTGTCTCAGTGAGGCACAACTTCATCATCTTCAGCGATTGATTTCTTTTGGCGTGAAGGCTTCAGTGGTAACGGAGGTACTTCTACAATTTTGGATATTATTTCCAATATCTCATTCAGTTCATGCTCTATCACTTCCTTGTATTTGAACTTAGATTTCAGAATTGCATTTCTGATCTCCAGCCACAAAGAGAGTCCATACAGCTTCAAGAATGAAGGGAATTCAGTGACCGTTGATTGAGCATCTTTGAAGTTGATCATGTTTACTAGAATGCCTCCGTCCTTGGATATTCCATAGATCGTGACTTTGATTATGTTACTCTTCATCAATCTCGAGTTTACCTGATCTTTGCACCAATTCAACACTTTATCATTCTGTTCTTCTTCCCGATATATAGCTAGTTCTTTCATCTTTTTGGCTTTCTTCAGGATGAGAGTTTGAGCTGAAATTGGGTTTTTCTTTCGTAATATTCCTTTAGTGTGAGCCTCAACAGCGAGTGAGAGATCTAGTTTCTCACTGTCGTTTAGTTGTTTTCTTCTTTCTTCCCAGACTCTCTTCGCTTTTAGGGACTCCTACTTTCATCATCAGTTAAAAACCCATCCTCATCGTCGTCAGGGATACGAAGAGGAATTTTTACCCTGGACCGATCGAGTTAGGCTATCAATTCAGTCATTCTCTTTGCTTCTTCTACTTCGAAGGATGAGGGAAACTGATTTGATCTTCTCAGTCTAAGGTCAACATCATGGTCTTCAGCTTCCAACTCTAGCTGAGAAGTTGGGATAAAGTCTTCATCTTGTGATACATGCCTCGGTAGGGACTCAAGCAGGGTAGAGGATGAGATGGAAGAATTTTTAGGAGAGAGGGGTAAGTCTACAATGTATGGCACATTGTAAGGTAAAGAAAGGTATGAGGAGGATATAGGTTCAGCATCAGTGGGAGGAGGAGTGTATATGGTTATAGTTGTGTTTACCTCTTGTTGTAAGAACTCCCCCATAATTAAGCGTAATCTCTGAAGGTTGCCTTCAAAGGCAGGAGCTTTACCCTTTCGTTGATATGACTGTTGCTTGGAGTTCCTCTCCCCTTGAGCTGATGGTTATGTAATGATGAATCCCTTAGTTGGACGAGGGTTGCGCTAGAATACCAATCCATCATTGTCATCATCCTCGTCATCATCATCATCATCCTTATTATCACCCTCCGGATCAGGGATCTCCAGGGTTTCATCATCCTCTTCTTCGTCATCTTCATTAACTTCATCACCTTTAGTGGTGTGAACTTGTTTAATCATTGGAACCACTGATGAGATGGTTGGTGGTAGTGGGATGAAAGTTGCATCATCATCATCATCGTCTTCATCCTCTTCTTCATCAACTCTTCCTCCTCAGTTAATGCTGGCTTCTCATCATTTTTCTCTTCAATATCCTTCTCCCCACCTTGTCATCATCCGTAGAGGAGGGACGAACATTGAATTTAAGGGCCAAGACATCATCCTAGAGGCCCCTGAGGACTCTATCATCAAGTTGCTGAACTCAACAACCATCTATAGTGCCAACCGGTCATCTTTAGTGAATGAAGGGGATGGAATGGGAGCAAGCTGCTATACCACGGCCAGGATGCTCTTCAGCATTCTTCCTGTTGAGCCATCTTACTAGATTAGAGATTGCTGAAACTGATCTCTGAAGCTCTTGTATAGCAGAGGTGTTGGAGGCGACGTATGACTTTAGCTGCAGAACCTCACTTTGAATGGAGTCTACGACCTCAGCATTTTCCTTGGTCATAAGATCATTCTTTATCTCACTTAGAAATGTTTGTACAACATCAGTGTTGGTTATGATGGTGGATGTAACACCCCCATATTATGAACCCTTATATTTCAAATTTTAGTCTTGGATATGTCTTATAAATCGACTTCTAGGTGACCTCGTGTTCTTTTGGTCGAACCTTAAGAAGGGAAAACAGTGACTAAAGCAAGTTTCATCCAGGCTTGGTCACACCAATCTCGCTCAAGACACTGTGTGCTCAGCATTTCAGCAGCGTGGACGGCCTTGGCGCGGGCCAAGTCGCATGGAAATCACGTAAATCACTGTTGTGTGTAGCCACGGATGAGCGCGGGGGACCCTCGCACGTGTTTTGCTGCACGGAACCCACATTTGGGGTGCAGGTGGAATTTATGTCGATTTTAGCCCAGATTTTGGGTCTACTCCCCTATTTAGTTCCCCCTTTCTCTCTCAAACCGAAGCCCCAACATTTATTTTGAGCCCTAGCTTATTTAGGTCATTCTCTTAGGTTTTGAAGTGATTCTCCATCATCAAGCTAAGAATTTGAAGCTAGATCAAAGGATCTTCCATCTTCTATCCAGCTCCAATAAACTCTAGTGTTTTCTAGGTTTTCATCAAAATTTATGTTATGAGTTCATCCAACATCTTTTCTAAGCTTTATACATTTTAAAATGTTGATTATAAGTTTCTTAAGTCCTTGTTTCACTTATTTCACATTTTAGTTAATTTTGGGAAATTTAGGTCAAAATATATGGTTTGGTCGATTTTGAATATTTTGATGGAATGGTTATGGAGTATGGTTTTATATACGTAAATGATCACTATCCTACATTTTGATGAGTTTTGGACCCCAAATGTTTGTTTGTCATATTACTAGTTTATTGACAAAATATGAGTTTTACTCACTTGATGGCTTCTTATACATACTTGATCATGGATAGTGCATTGGTGTGGTATGCCTTAAAGTTGTGGAAACAATAGACTATAATGTAATGGATCCATACGTATAGAAGTCTAGTTTTTTTTAATAATAGTGGAATGAGATTCCCAATTTGAAATTTTGGAATAGACATTAATTACATATGTGATTCCTAAATGAATAAGCTTGTCTTGGATAGTGAGGTCCCAAGGTAAAGACCTGGATAAGGTTGAACATGGTGATTCTTTGAGAAAAAAAACTTGGATAAAGTTGAACTTATTTTTATGTCGGACTAATGACTTAGATAGAGTTGATGTTCAAAATGACTAAAGACCTGGATAAGGTTGATGTCAACAATTATCCGTCCTTGCTATATGATTAGAACATTAGTCGTGACTTACTTTTGTGTTCTGTCGCGACGTATGGTAAATCGGGTCTCTCCCGTCATCGTATGATGTTGTATCCCTTTTATGGGTTGAAACGGTTTACTCATACTAAATGATTTGATTAAGGCTATGTAACCCGTCATCATATGACTGTTTGTTCTAACTAGGCATCAAGCCTAACACTTTTTCTTAAATGACAGACATATCAGGTTCTCTTAGCGGTGGGGCTCCGAAATCTTGAGTGGATAGTTGATGGCCGTTAGAGGCTCTTTTGAGTTTATTGCTATTAGACAGGATAGCGTATAATACTTGATAGATTATTTTTTGCAGGATGATAGTGACACCCGTGTTTAATATGAGATTAGCATAATTTAGATTAGTAGGTTGTTATTTATGATTTTCAATTATTCGGTTGTAAATGCTTCACAATTTTCTCTCATTGGGTGATCTCATATATATAGATGTCGTTCCCATGTCATTATTTCAGGTTTAAACATACCTATATTTTTAGGGGTGTTAGAAGTTGGTATCAGAGCCCTAATTTAACTGAACTATGTATGAAAGTAAGATATCTAGACTTAAGTTGAGACGTTAAGTTATTATTTGTGAGACATGGGTAGAACTCTTAAGAGAGGACTGTTTTAGAGTCAATTGAATTACAATAATTAAGAGATGTGATGATGCTAATGAGAATCCTTATGTATGATGTGTTCATAATTTCAATTAGCTATTGTTATTATGAATGTGTTGCTATGTGAGCATGCTTGGCTTTACTAATATCATGATTATTGATGAAAGTAGTACTATGTTTCTTTTAGTATTAATACATATATATATATATATATATATATATATATATATATATATATATATATGTGTGTGTGTATATATTTCAATTATCTACCTCCTTCTCGTGTATGGCAGACTAAGATGGTGAACACCCAAGGTAGACCCCGAACACGGATATATGGTCATGAGTCGAGTTTGTCAACGCCTGACCAGACCGAAAGAGTTTATATGACTGTAGATCCACCTTTACACAACTTATTGGGTGGAGGACCAATGAACTTTCCAAGGGTCCAATTTGGCTTCCTCCAACCCAGTTATACAAGAAGTGACCCCTCAGACAGAAATGATGGCCAATTATGCAGATGATGAACCCGACCATGTCGAAGCAACAAGAGTTCCTCATTAAGATGATAGAAGACAGAGATGCCAACAACCGTAGGCATGAGACGGTTGCCGAGAATGTTGTAATGGGATCTGGCGGTACCAGAAACATTATCAAGATTGAAGAGCAAATTAATACTGATGCTAAGCATTGTAGGAGAACAAGCTCTTACAAGAATTTCTTGTGTAGTAAGCCTCTAGAATTTTTGGGATCGGATAATCCAATTTCCTGCTTGAACTAGATCTAGGAGATTGAACGGGATTTTGACTCGAGTGAATTTAAAGAGAGTCAAAATGTGAAGTTCGCCTCAAAGATGCTTAGAAGCCCAACTCTACGATTGTAGAATGCCATCAAATATACCATTGATGCTACCAACATCGCACAGTTGACTTGGACCACATTCAAGAGGAAGGTGATGGACGAATATTTCAATAAGAGAGTTGGTTGATCCTATAGCGGATGAATTCCGAGCTCTCAAGAAGGGGAATATGTCAGTAAGAGATTAAACCTGACAATTTATGGGGAAGTTGAATTTAGTGAGGCACGTGGCCCAAGTGAAAGGGAAAAAGTAAAAGCCTATCTCAAAGGCTTTCCTGTCGATATTATGGCTATGGTCCATAACGCAACGGCCTCCGCTCTTCGTGATCCAATTGAAGAGGCTCAAATCATGGAAGATGTATATGCTCAAGGTAAGGAAGAGAGAATCGGGTTGGGAGAAAACAGGAGGTGGGAGGGAAATTTTGTACCATCCAAGAGACCAAGAACCTTCACCAACAATCGTGTGGCCGATCCTAGGAGAGAGTCTAGGTGGCGTCAAAATGCCGAAGCAAATATTTCGACCTATGCAACTCCAATGCGGTGAGTTGTTTCAAGTGTGGAAAAGTTATCCATGTCCGTATTGATTGCCTGATCAAAAAGATTACACGCTACGAGTTTAAGGAGCCAAGCCACGTCCGAAGTGAGTGCCTAAAACCAAGGTTAAGAGGATCATAAAAGAAAAATGAGAGCTCTCCAAGAGTGCTGGAGAGAGCATTTCAGATGACAACCTAGAAAGCAAAGGCATCGACGGATGTGGTATCCGGTACGTTTTCCGTTAACTTCGTACTTGTTCGTATAGTTGTTACTCTAGTGCAAGCTTCTCATTTATGTCGGTTACGTTTTGCCAAAACCTTTCAATGGCCACTATTAATCAAAAAATCCCAATTCAATCAAGCAATTACTCAAGAACTTGATCAAGAACTAGAGATAGAAACTAGAGAGAGAAAGTAGATCTTGAACATTAACCACAAATCTGAATATTACAATACGTGCTTACTACCTTCCTTACAAAACCTTACCACAAGATTACAAAGCAAACCTATATATACCAACTATCTAATACAAGACTTAACCACTAAGTAAACTAAACATACTTTGACTTTCTAACACCATGACAATGTTGACTTTTACATCTTTGACTTTCCTATTAAATCTTGGATACAATATTTAGACTTAACAATCTCCCCCTATGTATTCAAGATTTAATAAAAATTTAATACTGATCTTCAGCTCTTGATTCTTCAGCTTTTGTCTCTTTAACTTTGAACTTTAAAGCTTTCACAGTCTTTACTCTTTCAGTCTTCGAAGAATCTTGAAAAGTCTTTTGCACTTTGAAGCTTTTAAAGTCAACATGTCTTGAATATGAACCAGAATTCTTGAAAATCCTTTAGAACTTTGAACTTTGAAACATCTTTGACAAACATGTATCTTCATCACATTGATCTCTTGACTGTCTTCAGAGAACTTTAACAAATCATCTTGATTTATCTTTGAACAAACTTTCTTCAGAATCTTTTGTCTTTGAATAAGCGGAATCCTTTTTCACTTTGACAACTCTTCATAGCTTTGAAATTGATCTTTGGAAAATTCTCCCCCTTTTTGATGATTGAGAGCAACATGATCATCAAAACTTCATCAATTTCATCACAGTCTTTGATTTCCCCTTTTGTAATCAAATAACGATCTCCCCTTTGACAGTCTCCGCTCTTTGATCTGAATAGACGCCAATTCATGAAAGGTATATATCCGAATCTTTTCAAATTCAGACATAATGAACATGGTAACCTTGAATCAACAAATGAAACAGTTAGGAATGTCTGTCAGTAACACTGTAATACCCGTATCCGAAATTTTTATTATTTTTGGAAGTTGGGTGAAAAGTAAAGCGAGATTCAAAGTTCAGGGGAGTTAATTGAAAATTTGGTTTTATATAACCAAATCTTATCAGATATGTGATTTCATATTCATACTGATATTTTTAGAAGAAGCCGACTTAAGTTTCAAGAGAGAAAGAGAGAAAGCAAGAAGTAGAGAGAAAAGAGAAGGAGATCGTGAAAGAATCGATCTTTTTGTCAAATAGAGGTATGTTTTAGCTTCATACTTCTATCTGCATGTTATAGTCGGTAAATAGTATTGTTAATCAAGTTTTTAACCGTGTATTTGATCTATTTAAATGATCAAAAGTTTTCTGGGTTTGAAACTGTAAAGACCGACTTAAGTTCTTGATTAGACCGGAAAGATGATATATCGGTCATTTGCTTTCGACCGATATAGTGTAAATGACCGGAAGTGGTTCGACCAGAAGTGGTTCGACCGATATAGTGTAAATGACCGGAAGTGATTCGACCGGTAGGTTGTAAACGACCGGAAGTGGTTCGACCGGAAGTGGTTCGATCGGTAATATGGTTCGACCGGTAATGTTACTCGACCGGTATAGAGTTTTAACCGGTATAAAGACTCGACCGATACATTGTTTTGACAGTGTTATTCGGTGTATGTGTTCGACCAATATTTTGATAATTGGTCTAAGAGGTTTTTAATCAAAGTGGTATTGATCGGGTTAAAAACAGTAGATTTCAATTGATGAGTCTTTTGATAGAAAAAGTGTTAGTTGCAAGTTAGCTTACCTTTGTTTTAATACCATCGTAGGTGGTGTTAATCAATAGAAGTCAAAGTTTATTTAAGAAGAATCAGAGGTGAGTCTTTCAACTAAATCTTTTATGATTTCAGCAGTTAATTTATAAATGTGAGTTTTATATACTGCGCATTTATAGTATTGAAGGTTATGCAGATTTATTTCAAAAGATTGATTTAATCAGTTTGGCATGTTTATGCTCAGGTATATAAACTTGTTTTATATACAGTCAGGACTAGGTGTATGCATACATTTGAGTCAGAAGTCTGACCTAAGTTGGGAAGTGTGACCCGCCTGCTCGTACCGGGGAGTGTGGCCCGTTTATGCCATTAGGGTGTGTCCCTAAAATAAGGCAGTCCGAGACAGACATACCGTCTTTGACGGGAATGTTGGTCAGTAGTTTAAAGTACGCTTGTGAGCGTAGAAAGTGGTCAGTGATGGCCAATAGATTTAATTATGCCTGCGAAGCATAAAATGTTTTAAAGTTTGATTTAAAGAGTAAGTTACGTATTGAGATATACAGTGTTGTTTAAATGTTTTAATTAATATTTGAACTGTTGTAGTAATGATTGGAGGGAACTCACTAGACCTTTGGTCTAACCCTCGCTATTTCAAAATTATAACTCTTTTTCAGGTTATCGCAAGGTAACAGGTACAGATAAAGGTAAAGAGAAGATTTGAGCTATAAGCAGGAGATAAAAGACTTCCTGTAATAGTTATTTTTTTTGAAACTCAGTTGTATAGTAAGAGATAGTGTAACGTTGTACTCTATATTGTAAGCATGGGGCAGTGTTTAGTAATGAATGTTATTTTATTATATTTATAAATGTTCAGGTTGTTACAATTGGTATCAGAGCATTAGTTTAAGGGATCTAGGTGACCAGATGGGCCTAGACTTAAACTGAGATAGTAGAAGCACAACTGAGTAGTAGGAAGACCGTAAGAAGATAACATTAAGGTAATAAGGACTAGCATGTAAGGTAAATTTGGAATTCCATCTGGCCAGTGTAATTGTGAATTTACAAGTACATGCTTTTGCTTAAACTGCCGTAATGTGTAGCATGTTAGATTGAATATCTTATGTTTCTTCTTATCAGAAGTATGTCTGAGCGAGTGACTAGAAGTAGATCTATAGTAAATCCAGAAATGGAGTCAGAGAATGAAGTCATTGCCGAAGATCAAATGACTAATGTCAACCCGACTGCTATCGAAGGAAAGAGTCGAGGTCGACCTAAAGGTAAGGCAGTTCAGAAAACAGCTACTCAGGTAGGAGTTTCCAATGTGGGAACTCGAAGTGGGAAGACGAGTCGTGGTATTCGTCAGAACGAAAGTGTAGAGGTAAGAGTTGAGCAAGAAACTTCTAATCAAGAAATTTCGGCTTCTGTGAGGGGTCGAAAACAGACAGGGAACCGTGGTAGAGGAAGAACGCAAGGTTTTGTTACACAAGAAACCTTTACTGCAGAAATGGGAAAGTTACAAGAAACGTTGAATGCTTTGTTGGCTCAGCGTACTAATGAAGTTTCTGTAAGTAAAGAAAAGAGTGAAGATAAAGTAGTGACTGAGGTAGCAAAATCACCAGTAACTGGAATGGGTAGTCATCCTCAGTCAGGTCCCATTGTCTCAGTTAAAGCTGTAGCAGGAAAAGGATGTACTTTTAAGAAGTTTGCTGCTTGCAAGCCTCCTACTTATAAAGGGGAATGTGATCCCGTGGTAGCATTAAGATGGGTAAAAGGTATGGAGCTAGCTTTTGATACAAGTAAGTGTGCAGAGAAGATAAAGTAGTCTATGCTTTTTCAATGCTGAAAGAGGAAGCAGTAATGTGGTGGGATGTGGAATCCGGAGGTCAAAGTTCAGCTGTAGCTAAAGAAATGGTTTGGGGTGATTTTGTGAAAAGATTTAAAGCACAGTCCTGCCTTCTGGCGGCAGTTAAAAAGCTGAAAGAAGAATTTCTGGGTTTAGAACAGAAAGGAATGTCAGTTCGAGAATACACAACAAAGTTTATTGAAAAGTCTAGATTTGCAGGAATCTATGTACCGAATGAAGAAAGACGAGTAGAACGTTTCGTCTTTTGATTAAGAAGTGATATTCGGGAATTTGTCTCGAATAAAGAACCGTTGACTTTTCAAATGGCAGTAAATGCAGCTGAGATGAGAGAGAAAGAAAAGAATAGGCAAGCCACAAAACGAAGTGGGGATAAAAGAAAGTGGGAAGGAACAGTTTGTGATTCCAAACCGTTTAAGTCTGCAAAGTTTGAGCAGCGTCCTGTTAATAAGTTTGAAAATAAGCCCTGTAGTAAGTGTAACCGTATGCATAAGGGAGAATGCAAGATTAATCAAGAGGGATGTTATAAATGCGGGAAGGTTGGGCATTTGGCGCGGGATTGCCAGAATTTGAGGTCTTGTTATCAGTATGGATCTCCTGATCATATCAGGACCAATTGTCCATAATTGAAAAAGGGATCGGTTGGAGGAAATGTAGAGAAGGGAGTTGATAAAAAGATAGAGCCAGCTAAAGCGAGGGCTAGAGTGTTCAATATGTCAGCAGAAGAAGCGGCGGAGATACCTGATGTGGTGACATGTACTTTCTTTATAGATTCGAATTATGCAAAAGTATTGTTTGATTCAGGCGCAAATAGTTCTTTTGTGTCTCCTAATTTTGTGCATAAATTGAATGAGAAACCTAAGAAGCTTAAGCATGGATTGAAAGTAGAAGTGGCTGATAATAGTCAAATCTTAGTAGAAGTGTATGATGGGAGTAGTATTGTCTTTGATGGACAATCATTTCCACTTCGACTGTACCCGATAGGTATGAGAGAATTTGATGTTATAGTGGGAATGGACTGGTTGGCGTCTAATGATGCTCATATAGTATGCAATAAGAAATTGATTCGCATAGAACAACTAGGAAAATAAGATATAGTAGTATTTGGAGATCGAAGGGATAGAAAGTCATGTTTGATTTCTATGATTAAGGCTAAGAAATGTTTAGTAAAAGGGTGTGTGGGATTCTTAGCTTATGTGATAGATGCTAAGAAGGAAAAGAATGGATTAGAGTCAGTTCCGGTAGTCAGTGAGTATCCAGAAGTATTTTCGGAAGACTTGACCACTTTGCCTCCTGATCGGCAAGTGGAATTTCGTATTGATTTAGTTCCCGGAGCAGCGCCGATTGCAAGAGCACCGTACAAACTGGCACCGGCAGAGATGAAAGAAATGATGACTCAGTTGCAGGAATTGTTAGACAAGGGGTTTATTCGCCCTAGTACCTCACCTTGGGGAGCCCCAGTATTGTTTGTTAAGAAGAAATACGGGTCTATGAGAATGTGCATAGACTATCGTGAGCTCAATAAGTTGACTGTTAAGAATAAGTATCCGCTTCCTAGGATTGACGATCTTTTTGATCAACTTCAAGGAGCGAGTTACTTTTCTAAAATAGATTTGCGATCTGGGTATCACCATTTGAAGGTGAGGGAGGAGGATGTTCCTAAGACTGCATTTCGTACAAGGTACGGACATTATGAGTTTCTAGTTATGCCATTTGGTTTGACTAATGCGCCAGCAGCTTTCATGGATCTGATGAATAGAGTGTGTCGTCCGTTTTTAGATAAATATGTCATTGTCTTTATAGATGATATATTGATTTATTCACGTTCCAAGGAAGATCATGAAACTCATTTGAGAGCAATTTTAGAATTGCTTAAGCGTGAAAAGTTGTATGCCAAGTTTTCAAAATGTGAGTTTTGGCTGAAAGAAGTTCAGTTTTTAGGACATGTGGTGTCGAAAGAAGGGATTCGGGTTGATCCAGCTAAGATTGAAGCCATTAAAGGGTGGGAAACACCAAAATCACCATCTGAAGTAAGAAGTTTTCTGGGATTGGCTGGTTATTATAGAAAATTCATCCAGAACTTTTCAAGGATTGCTACGCCCTTAACAGCATTAACCAGAAAGAATGTCAAGTTTGTCTGGTCAGAGGCACAAAAAGAAGCGTTCGGTAAGTTGAAAGAGAGTTTAAGTAGTACTCCTGTTTTGTCTCTACCCAACGGATCGGAAGGATTTGTTATTTATAGCAATGCTTCAAAGTTGGGTTTGGGATGTGTGCTAATGCAAAAAGGCAAGGTGATTGCTTATGCATCTCGTCAGTTAAAAGAGCATGAAAAGAATTATCCGACGCACGATTTAGAGTTGGCAGCTGTAGTATTTGCTTTGAAAATTTTGTAGGCATTACTTGTATGAAATCAAGTGCCAGATTTACACATATCACAAGAGCCTTCAATATCTGTTTAATCAGAAAGAGCTTAATATGAGGAAGCGTAGATGGATGGAGTTGTTCATTGATTATGATTGTGATATTCTGTACCATCCAGGCAAGGCCAATGTAGTAGCAGATGCTCTAAGTCGTAAAGAGCATGGAGAAATAGCAGAGGTTGTAGCGTTTCGAGTTGATGTTGTTTCTAATTTCTTGGAAGAAATTATAAAATATCAAGAAGAAGCAGCGTCAAAAGAAAATTTGAAAAGTGAAAGAATAGTTGGGATTGTTAACTCGTTAATAGTTGACAATCGAGGAGTAAAGTGTTTCAATAAACGGGTATGGATCCCAAAAGCAGGAGGTCTGAGGCAGAAAATATTGGAAGAAGCACATAGATCTCGATATTCAGTTCATCCTAGAACTAATAAGATGTATAGAGATCTGAAGCAAGATTATTGGTGGCCAGGTTTAAAGAAAGATATTGCTCATTTCGTTGAACAATGTCTGACCTGTTTGAAGGTTAAAGCTGAGCATCAGAGACCTTACGGGGAACTTCAGTCGTTAGAAATCCCAGTTTGGAAGTGGGATGAAATTACTATGGATCTTGTTACTGGGTTACCACGATCACCTAAGGGCCATGATACTATTTGGGTGATAGTGGATAGACTCAAAAAGTCAGCCCACTTCTTACCGATCAAGGAGACGTACTCATTAGAAAAGTTGGCTCGATTGTATATCGACGAGATAGTAACCCGACATGGAGTACCGTCGTCTATTGTATCAGACAGAGATGCTCGATTTACATCAGCTTTCTGGAGAAGTTTGGAAAGAGAATTAGGATCTCAACTTAAACTAAGCACGACCTATCATCCTCAAACAGATGGTCAGAGTGAGAGAACTATACAGACATTGGAAGATATGCTTCGTGCATGTGTTATCGATTTCAAAGGTTCGTGGGAGATTCATTTGTCGTTGATTGAATTTTCCTACAACAATAGTTATCATGCTAGCATACAAGCGGCCCCGTTTGAAGCTTTGTATGGTCATAAATGTAGAACACCTCTATGTTGCAATGAGGTGAGTGAAAGACAGCTAGCGGGACCAGAGATTGTACAGGTGACAGCTGATAAGGTTGACCAGATTCGAGGTAGATTGAAGATTGCTCAAGATCGTCAGAAAATGTATGCTGATAAAAGAAGAAAACCGATAAAGTTTCAGATAGGAGATAAAGTAATGCTGAAAGTTTCGCCCTGGAAAGGGGTAGTTAGATTTGGGAAGAAAGGAAAGTTGAGACCAAGATTTGTAGGACCATTTATCAGCACTGCACGTGTTGGTGAAGTGGCTTATGAACTTGATCTACCAGAAAGTTTGCATGGGATTCATCCCACATTTCATGTGTCAAACCTGAAGAAGTGTTTGGCAGAAACAGATATAGTTGTTCCTTTAGAAGATATTTGCGTAGATTTGAAACTAAGTTATATTGAGGAGCCTGTAGCAATTACAGACCTCAAGATAAAGAAGTTGAGGATCAAAGAGATTCGCTTAGTGAAAGTTCAGTGGAAATTTCACCAAGGGCAAGAGTCTACATGGGAAGTAGAGGCAGATATGAAATCTCAGTATCCCCATTTGTTTAACGATAGAATTCCGAGGACGAAATTCTCTTGAGGGGGAAAGATTGTAATACCCGTATCCGAATTTTTTAATATTTTTGGAAGTTGGGTGAAAAGTGAAGCGAGATTCAAAGTTCAGGGGAGTTAATTGAAAATTTGGTTTTATATTACCAAATCTTATCAGATATGTGATTTCATATTCATACTGATATTTTTAGAAGGAGTCGACTTAAGTTTCAAGAGAGAAAGAGAGAAAGCAAGAAGCAGAGAGAAAAGAGAAGGAGATCGTGAAGGAATCGATCTTTTTGTCAAATAGAGGTATGTTTTAGCTTCATACTTCTATCTGCATGTTATAGTCGGTAAATAGTATTGTTAATCAAGTTTTTAACCGTGTATTTGATCGATTTAAATGATCAAAAGTTTTCTGGGTTTGAAACTGTAAAGACCGACTTAAGTTCTTGATTAGACCGGAAAGATGATATATCGGTCATTTGCTTTCGACCGATATATTGTAAATGACCGGAAGTGGTTCGACCTGAAGTGGTTCGACCGATATAGTGTAAATGACCGGAAGTGGTTCGACCGGTAGGCTGTAAACGACCGGAAGTGGTTCGACCAGAAGTGGTTCGACCGGTAGGTTGTAAACGACCGAAAGTGGTTCGACCGATAGGTTGTAAATGACCGGAAGTGCTTCGACTGGAAGTGGTTCGATCGGTAATATGGTTCGACCGGTAATGTTACTCGACCGATATAGAGTTTTAGCCGGTATAAAGACTCGACCGATACATTGTTTTGACAATGTTATTCGGTGTATGTGTTCGACCAATATTTTGATAATTGGTCTAAGAGGTTTTTAATCAAAGTGGAGTTGACCGGGTTAAAAACAGTAGATTTCAATTTATGAGTCTTTTGAAAGAAAGAGTGTTAATACCATCGTAGGTGGTGTTAATCAATAGAAGTCAGAGTTTATTTCAGAAGAATCATAGGTGAGTCTTTCAACTAAATCTTTTATGATTTGAGCAGTTAATTTATAAATGTGAGTTTTATATATTGCGCATTTATAGTATTGAAGGTTATGCAGATTTATTTCAAAAGATTGATTTAATCAGTTTGGCATGTTTATGCTCAGGTATATAAACTTGTTTTATACATAGTCAGGACTAGGTGTATGCATACATTTGAGTCAGAAGTCTGACCTAAGTCGGGAAGTGTGACCCGTCTGCTCGTACCGGGGAGTGTGGCCCGTTTATGCCATTAGGGTGTGTCCCTAAAATAAGGCAGTGCGAGACAGACATACCGTCTTTGACGGGAATGTTGGTCAGTAGTTTAAAGTACGATTGTGAGCGTAGAAAGTGGTCAGTGATGGCCAATAGATTTAATTATGCCTGCGAAGCATAAAATGTTTTAAAGTTTGATTTAAAGAGTAAGTTACATATTGAGATATACAGTGTTGTTTAAATGTTTTAAATAATATTTGAACTGTTGTAGTAATGATTGGAGGGAACTCACTAGACCTTTGGTCTAACCCTCGCTATTTCAAAATTATAACTCTTTTTTAGGTTATCGCAAGATAACAGGTACAGATAAAGGTAAAGAGAAGATTTGAGCTATAAGCAGGAGATAGAAGACTTCCTGTAATAGTTATTTTTTTGAAACTCAGTTGTGTAGTAAGAGATAGTGTAACCTTGTACTCTATATTGTAAGCCTGGGGCGGTGTTTACTAATGAATGTTATTTTATTATATTTATAAATGTTCAGGTTGTTACAAACACAAAGTTACTGTGTACAACGAATGTACAATGTAAGGAATTGGCTTGATGATGAGTCCCCAGGACTTCCATTCAATCATTGAAAAACACAAGGTTTATCTATGAATGTTCTGACAGAAAAACAAATTTTCTGTGTGCTCGTGCTTGTGTATGAAAGAATTTAGCACAATGATTGTGTTTCATAAGGCTCAAATTGTGTAAACTGTTGAGACAGCAACAGATAATACACGAACTCAATGTGCATGAAAGAGGTGCGAAGGTGGGGCAACTTTCCTTCTTTTTCAATATCTAAATCTTCCGAGTGAAGATTAGATAGCATATATGTTGCGTCCCCAAAGAAAATGAAACATTTCTTTGTTAAGAAAGAAATGAGTGGTTGGCAGGGTAATAGCAAGAGTTGGCATGGGCTCACTGCCTTTTTCAATGATGGTCATCAAAGAATGTGAACCAATCAGTAGATGTGGCTGCCCGACTCAGCAAGTGTTAGGTGCAGAGTTCTGATATTCTTTTAACTCTGATCTCACACCCTCTTTCTTTTTAACATTATGCTCACTTCTAACCAAACTCTCTTTTCCATTTTTCCACTCCACGCAATGAGAAAAACTCAACCGGATGAGTTATCTCCCCTACTATTTAATTTTGACCCCTCACCCCTCAATCACTCAAGGATAACTTCTTGGGTAGGAAACACTGGTTGACGTGAATCCATGGAAGTTCTGTTTAAGCTCACACACGAATCCCATGTAAGTCCTAAAAAGCATGGTTTCTCAACAATTTAACTGAACAGTTAAGCATAAAGTGATAACAGTGTCAGAATGTATGCTCATTTAAAATTATAAATGAAATTCGAGCATTTGAACTTTGAAGATTTCTCAAAACAAAGATATTGAATGAATGAAATGAAATCAAGAGAATTGTTTTGAGAATCTGACAATGTATCAATCAGATCAAATGAAATGGATAGGGTATCAAAGAACTGGATATTTTGTTTATATGAACGAATATAAACAATTTAGCAATAAACGCACAATGAAAAAGATGAATGATGCTCAACAACTTTGAAAGCAAACGAGAGTATTACCATCGAAAATTTGTTTCGATATGAGTCATGGTAATAACAAATGCAAATGAAGTACTAAACCGGTGTGTGTGAATACATTACAGTATATGGATAATGTTGGGTCAGAATATGCTAAGGATAGATACTACTGCCAGTTGAAAGGTATTACTACTGCTTGTAATTTTAATACTGCTAGTAGAATTAATACTGCTTGAAAAGTTAGTGCTGCTAATTGAATAGTTAGTATTGCTTGGAGAGTTAGTACTGCTAGTAGTTAATACTGTTGAAGATTACTACTACAAGCATGATTAATACTGCTCAAGGATTAATACTGCCGAGGATGTTTATGTTGCTCGATGATTAATACTGCTAAAAGAAGGTTAGTGTTGCTTCTAAAGATAAAGAAGTCTTGAAGATAAAGATGAGCTGGAGATAAGGTTAAAGATAATTATGGTATTGATGCTGAAGATCAATTTTATTTTGATAATTATCTTGTACTCAGTCTTGTATATATAGTATAGAAGTCTTTGATAGAAAAACAATTACTCATACATTTTTGTTTAGAGAGAATTAACCTCAAGAATAGTTTAGATCCTTTCTATAGAGAAGTATAGAACGTCTGTTAAGCCTGTAAAACAGATTGAGGTTTTGTGTGTAATCATCAAGTTGAATCAATATAAACTTGGGATTTGAGTTATATATATTGTTCCATTGATTTTCTATTAAAGTGTTTTTCCGCAACTTCTTTAACATTGTTTCTGAGTGTGTTATTTAAATTCTTGTTTGAATTTCGATCCTGACAAGTGGTATCAGAGCCAGAAAATTCAGAAACCTTTAATCATGGACAGTTCAAGCGACAGTGTTTTGGTTTCAAAGGTTCCCATGCTCAAACCCAATGAGTTTGACATGTGGAAAATCAGAATCAAGCAGTACATTCTTCTCACAGACTTCTCAATATGGGACATCATTGAGAATGGTCCTTCTGATGGAGGAAAGATGGATGCAGAAGGAAAGAGACCTCCACCAAAGACAGATGGAAAGAGGAAGTTGAGACAGACAGAGATGAAAGCCTTGAGCACTCTGCTTTTGGCTATACCTAATGAGTACCAACATCAATTCTGCAACTGTTCTGATGCACAAATTCTTTGGAATTCTCTGGAGAAAAGATTTTCTGGTACCAAAAGTACCAAGAGAAATCAGAAAGCCATCCTAAAGCAGCAGTATGAAAACTTCATGTCTACAAAGAATGAGTCCATGACTCAAACTTTTGATAGATTTAATAAGCTAATTGGTGAATTGGCTACTGTTGGTGTCCAGATAGATCAAGATGATGTTAACAGAAAATTTCTAAGATCTCTTGGTGATGAATGGACTATGTACACTGTCTCATTCACACAGAATGACCAATTGGAGGACAAGGAATTGGATGACCTCTATAATGACCTTAGGGTATTTGAAGCATAGGTAGAAGCAAAGAAGAGGTCCTCTGGATACTCATACAATGCTGCTCTTTTATCATCCTCTACTGATTCTGCTGCTAACACATAATTAGTTAATGTTGCCCATGGATCAAAGCAAGATGGATCCAATGACACAGTCTTAGAAGCTTTTATAGCCAGTCATGCTAATTCCACTCTAATTAATGATGACTTAGAACAGATAAATGCTGATGATCTGGAAGAGATGGATATCAAGTGGCAGATGGCTATGCTGACTATGAGGGTAAAAAGATTCATCAAAAGGACTGGAAGGAACAACTTTGCTCAGAAAATAGAAGATGGGGTTGGATTTGATAAATCCAAGGTTGAATTTTACAAGTGTCACAAGCTGGGGTACTTTGCAAGAGAATGCAGAAGTGGAATGTCTCAACAACATACTAGCAACCATCAACCATCACAGTCCACTAGCTTCAACAGTAGGAACTCTTCTCAAGCTCTTGTTTCCCAAGAAGGAATGGGATTTGATTGGAGTGACCAAGCAGAAGAAGAAGTTCAGAATAATGCTGTAATGGCTAAAGTTTCAGAGTCAGCAAGCACTGATATTCCCACAGAGGTAACTTCTAATCTTTGCTCTAAAACCTGTATTGAAACTGTTAAAAAGTACAGGGATCACAATCAGAGTATGTTTGATGACCTTAAAAGGTTAGAGAAAGATAGAAGAGAGTATGTTCTGATTGTTGAGAGGTTTGAAGAACAAATTAAGTCTTACCAGACTAATGAACTTCAATATTCCTATGATACAAACTACTGGAAGTGGGAAAAATCAGTTAGAGGTTAAGCTTAAAAAGTCCGAAGAGGAATGTGAGAAGATAAGGAGTGAGTTTGAGAAAGCAAAGCTGGACATTGAGAAATATTCCAATGCTTCTAAAGCAATGGACTCACTTTTAAAAACTCAAGTCCATGACAAACTTAGAAGAGGAATAGGCAACAACACCACCCCTCCACCATTCAACAATAACTATATTCCTCCTACCTATAATCTCTTAGAAAGACAGGACAAGAAGGAATTACTTGAAGGAGCCACTGAAGTAGATCCTTTAGACAAAGTTTTGGTTGAGGGAGATTCTGAAGAAGAGGACTCTAAGAGTAAGAAGGAGAAAGACCAAAAAGATATTCCCCTAGAAAATTACAT
The DNA here is from genome assembly GCA_954870635.1 of Arctium minus. Taxonomy (NCBI): domain Eukaryota; kingdom Viridiplantae; phylum Streptophyta; class Magnoliopsida; order Asterales; family Asteraceae; genus Arctium; species Arctium minus. The sequence goes on along the minus strand of OX941091.1, from coordinate 70,384,916 downwards.
ACTGACAAATGAAAGAGGGGGTAAACCGTTTGTCAAGAGTAAGAAAGTAAAGTCTGGGGAAGAGACTGTTAAGAATGTAAAAGCTGAGACCTCTGAGAGAGGGAAGGGAAAGGCACAAGGAGTTCATTACATGCAAACTACTGTTGTTAATCCCTGTACTTGTAAACAGAATCAGCCCCAAAAACATGATAAAACAAGGGGAAATCAAAGAAATAGAAATAATCAGTGGGCTTTAAAACAAGGAATTGATCTGAGAAAAATTAACAGACCAAAGCCTTGTTTTATCTGTGGCAAGTTAAATAATCTGGCCCAACACTGTTATTTCAATCCTATTAACCAAAGGATCAATTTTCAAAGAAGTATACAAAATCATGTTGGTTATAGGAAGCAAATAAGGAATAATATGGTTGAGAATGTGAGAAGGGCACCTATAAAATCTCATGCTCAGAATGAGTTTGCTAATTCTAAGAAAAATACTCCAAATAAGCTAAGGAGTAAATTAAAGACAAAGAAAGTAAACAACTTTGTCCAGGTTTGGGTTCCAAAAGTAAAGAAATCTGTTAGTACTGCTACTTCAAATAGTACTGCTGACAGAAATAATGCTGCTGTAAGCAATACTACTGCTAACCCAGTTAGTACTGCTAACAAAGTTAGTACTGCTAACCCAATTAGTACTGCTAATAATGTTAGTACTGCTAACAAAGTTAGTACTGTCAATCAAGTTAGTACTGCTTCCAGTAACAAACCCATTATGGTGACAAAGTATTCAAGCAATAAGATTTCTCAGTGTGATAATCTCATTCAACTGAATACGAATATGTTGATGAGAATGGAAAACCCAAGACCACTTTGGCTTGGGTTCCTATTAAAAACTAACTGCTTTATTATATGTGCAGGGCAACCAACAGCTCAAGGGAAGGAGCATTTGGCATGTTGATAGTGGTTGTTCCAGGCACATGACAGGTAACATGGCCTGCCTTCAAAACTTCAAAAGAATTGATGGAGGACATGTTGCTTTTGGTGATAATCCAGCAGGTGGTAAGATAAGTGGAAAAGGTAACGTGTCAACAGGTAAGATGATCTTTGAGGATGTATACTATGTTGAGCAATTGAGATACAACCTGTTAAGTGTATCACAGGTCTGTGACAAAAAACATAGCATATTATTCACTGATACTGAATGTATCATCCTTGCTCCAGGATTCAAGGTAGTTGATGAAAGTATGTTACTACTTAGAACTCCTAGAAAGGACAATGTTTATTGCTTAGACTTGGAGAGTGTAACTTCTGATTCATCTTTAAATTGTTTATTTTCAAAAGATTCAATAGAAGAATCATCTCTTTGGCACAGAAGGATGTGTCACATGAACTTTAAAACAATGAATAAACTTGTGAAAAACAACCTTGTAAGAGGTTTGCCACAAAAGGTATTTTCATGTGATGATCATTGTGTCGCATGTCTTAAAGACAAACAGCACAAAACTTCTCAAAAGTCCAAAGAGATAAATACAATCTCTTCACCTCTTAATTTACTGCATATGGATCTGTTTGGACCTACAAATGTGATGAGTATTGGCAAGAAATCCTACTGCTTGGTTATTGTTGATGATTTCTCTAGATTCACTTGGGTCTATTTTCTGAGGACAAAGGATGAGACAATTGGACTGATCAAATCCTTTGTTCTTAGAGTTGAAAACCAAACAAATCTAAGAGTTAAAGTCATTAGGTCTGATAATGGAACTGAATTTAAGAATAATGACCTAAACAGTTTCCGTGAGGAAAAAGGCATTGAGAAACAATACAGTGCTCCTAGGACTCCTCAACAAAATGGTGTTGCTGAAAGGAGAAATAGGACTCTGATAGAAGCTGCTAGATCTCTGTTGGCAGATTCAAAACTTCCAATCACTTTTTGGGCAGAAGCAGTTAATACTGCCTGTTATGTTCAAAACAGAGTTCTAGTAGTAAAATCCCATCACAAGACACCTTATGAGCTTTTTAAAAAGAAGAAACCTTTTATTGGATTTTTCAAACCTTTTGGGTGTCCTTGCACAATTCTCAATACCAAAACTCAACTAGGCAAGTTTGATAGCAAAGTTGATGATAGGTTTCTTGTTGGTTATTCATCTCGAAGTAAGGCCTACAGAGTTTTTAACACCTCTTATAGAATTATTGAGGAAAGTGACAATGTCAAATGCAATGAGAACACACCAAATCAACTTGGTTCAGGTTCTGATTGGCTATTTGACATTGATTCACTGACTAATTCTTTAGGTTTCAGTAATGAGCATAATGCAGGAACAGGGACAGAACAGGCACAAGAACAAAGACAAGAGTTTGTGATGTTCCCAACACCTACTGCTGATCCTGTTGAATTCTGTGACCAAGATAAGAAAGATAATTCAGATTCAAAGAACACTGAACCACCTCAGAATGAAGAGGATAGAGGTGAAAATGAAGATCAGCCCTCAGATTCAGGAATCAAAGATCCTGAGATGTCAGTTTTGGAAGAGGATGACACAGATGATGATTCTTCAGTGTATGGTGGAAGCACTCCAGAAAGGAATGACACCAATCTTGAAGTCAATCTTAATGAAGAGGTTGTCAATGCTACAAGAACTCAAAAGAACCATCCTCCTCAATTAGTGATTGGTGACATCAATTCCCCAATGATCACAAGGCAACAAAGCAAGATAGGGGGATTAAAAGACATACAATCAGGTTTATTATCTTGTTTTCTATCACAGGTTGAACCCAAAAAGACATTTGATGCAATGAATTATCCAAGATGGATAGAAGCAATGCAAGAAGAGCTACTGCAGTTTGTGTTGCAGGATGTATGGGATCTGGTGGATCTTCCAAAGGGGCATAGAGCAATTGGCACAAGATGGATCTTCAGGAACAAGAAAGATGAGAGAGGAATTGTAATAAAGAACAAGGTCAGATTAGTGGCACAAGGGTATACTCAAGAAGAAGGTATTGACTATGAAGCGGTATTTGCACCAGTGGCAAGGATAGAGGCAATCAGGCTATTTTTAGCCTATGCCTCTTTCATGAAGTTCAGGGTCTATCAGATGGATGTAAAAAGTGCTTTCCTGTATGGGAAAATTGAAGAAGAAGTGTATGTCTGTCAGCCTCCAGGATTTGAAAATCCAAAGTATCCTGACAGAGTTTACAAATTGAAGAAGACACTATATGGGCTACATCAAGCACCAAGGGCATGGTATGACACTCTGTCTACCTATCTCCTGGAAAATGGGTTTCAAAGAGGAATCATAGACATGACTCTGTTGATTCAGAGGAAAAAGAAGGACATTCTAATAGTGCAAATCTATGTGGATGACATTATCTTTGGATCCACAAAAGATCAAATGTGCAGAGATTTTGAAGATTTGATGCACAAGAGATTCAAGATGAGTTCTATGGGGGAACTTACATTCTTCCTAAGACTACAAGTGAAGCAGAAGAAAGATGGGATATTTATAAGTCAATCCAAATATGTGCAGTACATTCTTAATAAGTTTGGTTTCTCAGACTCAAAGCCTGCAAGCACACCCATGGAGACACACAAACAGATCACTGCAGATCTTGAGGGGGAGGATATGGATGTTCATCACTACAGATCAATGATTAGCTCTCTCATGTATCTCACTGCTTCAAGACCAGATATCATGTTTCCTGTTTGTGTGTGTCAAAGATTTCAAGTAAGGCCTAAGCAGTCACACTTTCAAGCAGTCAATAGGGTATTCAGATATCTCAAAGGCCAACCTAGATTAGGTCTTTGGTATCCTCATGACTCACCATTTGACCTACTTGCTTATTCAGACAGTGACTTGGGTGGTGCAAATTTGGATAGAAAGTCAACTTCAGGGGGATGTCAGTTTTTGGGTGCAAGACTAGTATCATGGCAATGCAAGAAACAAACCACAGTTTCCACATCTACAACAGAAGCAGAGTACATAGTTGCTACAAGTTTCCGTTCTCAATTACTCTAGATTCAGAACCAAATGCTGGACTATAGTATGACCTTTCTTCACACTCCAATCTTCATAGATAACAACAGTGCTATTAGCATTGTTAATAATCCAGTCAAGCACTCCAAAACAAAGCATATAGAAATCAGGTATCATTTTATTAGAGACTGTAATGAAAAGAAGCTAATTCAGGTTGTGAAAGTTCATACAAGTAACCAATTTGCTGATCTATTCACTAAAGCTTTTGATGTGGGTAGATTCACATTTTTGGTCACAAGTGTGGGCATGATAAACTCTGAATAAGCCCATTGTCTTATGTCTTATGTACCTGTATATATTCTTCCTGTTTACTTTCTCATATTGTAATGTGCATGGTGCTTCTAACCTTGTGTGTTTTAGTGTTTCAGATTGCTTCAAATGGATACTAGGTACTTCTAAATCAGTTAATACTGCTCGCTATATTACTCGTGATAATTTTTCAAAAATGGTTAAGTATGGTCACTACTGCTAGGTGGTTTATACTGCCAGTGCAAAGTTACTACTGCTTGACTTATTTAATACTGCTAATCAGGGTTAGTACTGCTGGTCTGTGTTAATACTGCTAGTCTGTGTTAATACTGCTAGTCCGTGTTAGTACTGATAGTATGTGTTACTACTGCCCATATGAGTTAATACTGCGAGTTAGTTAATACTACTAGGGTACTTAGTACTACTTCTAACTGAAACCCTCCACCTATAAATACCCTTTGTGACCGCCAAAATACAAACGGCTCTTTGAACTTCCATTTGCTTCTTTTTCTCCCTCTCGATTTCTTGCTTACCAGTGTCAACCCTAGTAACGATTCGAACGCTAGATTTAACCAGAACGATGGCAGGATGAGCATTCTTTGATGAACCCAACGAGCTCGCCATGTTGCAGAAACCAAAGCTAGCTGAAGGTTTCCATGCCATAGTGGATTTCCTCAAATCCTCTCACATTGCCCACGCTCTAACTGTCAATCCCACAATCTATGTGGAACATCAAAGGCAGTTCTGGCCAATGCTGCTATTCAATCTGAAGAGGGCAATCAGATCATCAAAACAAGGGTATGTGATAAACCCCTGACCATCACAGAGGAATGTATTCGTATCCATCTACGATTAGATGATGCCTCAGGTATAACCTCTTTACCTAAGGAAGATCTCTACCAAACTTTTAGTCTTATGGGGTATGAAGGTCCCACTGATGTATTCAAGTTTTTCAAGAACAGATTTTCACCCCAGTGGAGATTTTTTGTTCATACCCTCCAACATTGCATTTCAAGAAAAACAACTGGATGGAATGAGTTTAGCAATACCTTGGCTTATGCTTTGGTCTGCTTAGCTACCTCTAGAAAGTTCAATTTCTCTCAAATGATTTTCAATGATTTTATGTCAAACCTGGATACCAAATCCAAAAGATTTTATATGTATCCCAGGTTTGTACAAGAGATTATACTGAAGGAATTGACGGATCTACCCTCTTTTCAAGAGGTGTACGTACCAAAACCTCCCAAAGGGAAGGTATTCTCAAATATGAAAAGGCCCTCCAAGGACTTTTCTGGCCAAGACACCCCATTGTTCTCTACAATGATGGGTGTGTCCCATTCCCATGGTGAGGCATCAGTGTCAAAGCCTTAATCTGACAACCAAACTGATGACCTACCCACACCACTCGTTTCTAGTAATCCTCCTCAGATTCCTATTGAAAAGCCCACATCCCCCATCACCAAAATCAATATAAGGAAAAAGGTAAAGAAGGTTCCTTCCCTTCTTGTACCTTCACCCCCACAGCCTTCAAGCCCTCTAATGGAGCATTCTCCATTAGAGAATATCGATGGGGAAACCACAAGGGTGTCTCCCAACCCCAAGAAGGTGCTCACTAAGGAGCAGGTTGAGCATGTGGGTAGTGAGGCTCACACTACTGACTTTGCACAAAGTGCAGAGCAGGACAGTGTGAACATCCCTAAGACCTTCCCCACGGCAACTTTGGGTGAGCAATCATCCAAAGGGCCCAGGTGCCAAAAAACCAAGGGGGTAGAGGTTGCTTCTGCTAGGCAAAAGACCTCTACTAAAAGATCCAAGGATCCTTCAAGGGTGGTCAACACACCCAAAGGAGGTGAGGATAGATATAACTATGACGAATTGATGGAAACTATGGGCAATATCAATCTTGATGTCATCAAATAGGGTGCTGATATAGAGGAGTTGAAATTGGTGATTCTGTCGCAACAAGTGCAGATTACCAAACTAAAGAAAGTGGTTCTGAGGTTGATGCAGAAAAAGAAAAGAAAGCAATATATATTGAAGAAAAGGGGAGATGCTTTCAACAAGGGGGAGAGACAAGCTGAAGGGGAGAAACAAAGTTCTGTATTTGAGGGGGAGTTGGGTACAAAATCATAAAGTAGCAAAGCAGCAGAAAAGGCAAAAGAAGTAGAAACCACACCAACAGCAGTAACCACAACAGAAGTATAAACTTCTCCAGCATAAGAAACAGAATTATCTAGGGAAGAGATAGAAATTGTTGAAACATTGGTGAAGGCAAAGCTTGACACTCCCAAAACTACTCCAAAGGCTAAGGGAGTGGTAATCAAAGAAGTTGGATCAGATCAGAAAAAGAAAAAGATAAGTGTGGATGATGCAAAGAAGAAGGGAAAGGAAAAAATGGTTGAGTCTGAGCAACTAGTGAAGAAACAGAAACAGATAGAGTTAGATGAAGAATTGGCCAAAAAGCTTCAAGAAGAGTTGGAAAAGGAAGAACAAATCCAATCTGCCAAAAATAGAGAGCTTGCATTGGATATGGCCAAAAAGTTGAATGAAGAATATCAAAGGAGTTTAAAGCCTGCTGTTGTTAAGAAAGTAATAAAGAAAGCTGTTGTGCAAAGGCAAAGACAACCTTCCAAGATATACTTAGCAAACCAAGAAAGAAGGAAGATGATAAACTTCCTGAAAGGAGCTATTGGAGTTCCTGAGGGAATGTTTACAAGTATGTCTTTTGGAAAGCTTGAAGATCTTTACCAGAAGAAGATGACCAAAATAAAAGGGGACTCCACTCAAAGGGAAGAAGCTGAAAGGAAGATGAAAGAGAGGCATGATCTCAATATACAACAACCCTTACTAGAAAGTGAAGAACGAACTCCTGTCAAGGAGAAGAAAGAAGAAAAGAAAGAAGAGACTTTGGCTCATCAAATTCGAGTAATCAAGAGAAAGAAATCAATTGCCACCAAGCCAAAGGCCAAAAGAGCAAGAATTGAAGAAGAAAGAGCTGAGGTAGAAGCAGAACCTATTGATGAACCTTTAGCAGAACCAAAGCAGAATCCAGTGCAGTCCAATCAGCAATCAAATGAGCAGATTGACTTGTACATGACAGTGACATATAAAGATCCAGTACAAGCTGACCCAATATCAGTCCAAGCTCCTGAAATTATCCATTGGGATATCCTAGAAGATCAAAGGAAGAAATACCTCAGGATTAAAAGGATGGGAGACAAGTATGAGGTTTACTCTACTTGGGGAAAATTCATCAGAAGTTGTTCCAGATCAAACCTAGAAGAAATGTTTAAGGTTGGAATGAGTTTGTATGAAGAGGAATTGACAAAAGAAGGAATGAGCTTAATAAAACTAGCCATGGAGTCCTTGTGCATGATGTTTGATCCTAGCAGAGTTCAACATGTGGTCAAAGATTTGCATCTGGAGAATAATTCCAAAGAATAGAAAATTGGATGTTGAATGATCACAACAAAAGTTAAGTTGCAAAGTATGTTGAATGCAAAGCTTATATGTTCAAAGGATTCAGAAATGGCCAGGATAATAGTCAGAAGAATTATCAATCAAAGTCTGGGACTGGATCCAAATCTGGGCAACTAAATTGAAGTGTTGAAAGCATCATGAAGACTCTAAGTTGAAGAACTTAACTTCTCATCCTGAAAAGTTAAGTTAGGGGGAGATTTTTGGGTCAGAATATGCTAAGGATGGATACTACTGCTAGTTGAAAGGTATTACTACTGCTTGTAATTTTAATACTGCTTGAAAAAGTTAGTGCTGCTAATTGAATAGTTAGTACTGCTTGGAGAGTTAGTACTGCTAGTAGTTAATACTGTTGAAGATTACTACTGCAAGCATGATTAATATTGCTCAAGGATTAATACTGCAGAGGATGTTTATGCTGCTCAATGATTAATATTGCTAAAAGAAGGTTAGTGTTGCTTCTAAAGATAAAAAAGTCTTGAAGATAAAGATGAGCTGGAGATAAGGTTAAAGATAATTATGGTATTGATGCTGAAGATCAATTTTATTTTGATAATTATCTTGTACTTAGTCTTGTATATATAGTATAGAAGTCTTTGATAGAAAAACAATTATTCACACGTTTTTGTTTAAAGAGAATTAACCTCAAGAATAGTTTAGATCCTTTCTATAGAGAAGTATAGAACGTTTGTTTAGCCTGTAAAACAGATTGAGGTTTTGTGTGTAATCATCAAGTTGAATCAATATAAACTTGTGATTTGAGTTATATATATACTGTTCCATTGCTTTTCTGTTAAAGTGTTTTTCTGCAACTTCTTTAACATTGTTTTTGAGTGTGTTATTTAAATTCTTGTTTGAATTTCGATCCTGACAGATAAGATAATACACGAGTATTGATCTTTGGAAACACACGGTCAGTTAAACATTAAGCTCAAAATTTGAAAAAAAATTAAAAGCTCACTTCTGAATTCATGAAATCTTTTGAGAATAGAGAAGTGGTTTGAACATTTAAGAAACAGTTTTTCATGTTAGAAGATATTTACCTTTTCAGCTCCCCCTCAAATCATGATAGAATGATTTAGATCTTTTAAGCTCCCCCTGGATATTAGTAGAATATCCTTCTCTGATCATTGAAAAACGGGTCCTGATCTGTTATTTGATCAGAAGCCATCACCTTTACTCCTCCTATAAATTAAACATCTAAAATATGTCAGTGAAAAAAGGATAGAGATCAGACACTCCCTTTTGAATTGTAGATCATCATATCAGTAAAATCTATCAGTGAAAAAGTATAGGATAGAGATCAGATCAATTCTCTTGGGATGTAGACCATCATATCCATCGGATGCAAAAAGAGTATACTCCTCCTTGAAGGTTGATATCTTCATTTGAGTGTTGGAGTAATATCTCTTATTATCACAGGAGTAAGGTCTTTTGATCGCTGAGGTTCGAGTCCTAAACTGTTGTGTTTAGAAGTCAAACTCCGTTGAAGTACGGGTCCTAAGCTGTGTACTTAGAAGCCATTGTCTTTTAACTTTGAAGTCCGGGTTTTGAACTGCTTTGTTCAAAAGCCTTAATTCTCTTACTCCCCCTTAACTTGAGGTGCCTGCAACACAGAATCAATTTTCTTCTTTGGTACCCACTGGTATTTGGGTCCATGAATGTTAGTTGCAGTTAGTGTGGGGGTGATAGAGTAAGAACCATACCAGAAATGATCACTGGTTTCTTTCAGCTCATCTAACATCTCATCTTTAACTGGTTTCTTCTTCCAGACCAGTTTCTCCAACTTGTAACTTCTTCTTCTTTGAGACGTATCTGAACCATCTAAATATTTATCATAGAAAGTGTTAGTTCGACGAATCTGATCAAAAGATTTAACTGACCTTTGTGAAGAGACAGATTTCTGATTTGAACTTGAAACAGACTTTTCAAGCTTTTTGATCTTTGAAGCAAAGTTGTCTCTTTCTTTCACAAGCAGGTCAATCTTCTTTGAGAACTCAGACTTCGTTTTCTGCTCTTTTAGTGCATTAGCAGAAAGATCAGATAACTTGATAGTCATCTTTTTTATTTCAGTCTCAAAGATGGATCGTTCTTCTTCAAATCCTTTCTCTGGATCGTTTCTTTGGCCTGATAATTCCTTGAATAATCCCACATTCTTTTGTTCAATGTCCTTCTTTTCTTGAGCAAACTTCTCTCTTTCCAAAATAAGTACTTTCTCAAAATCGGAAACTTCTTGAGAATGTTTAACGCATTTAAGATCAACTGACTTCTTCTCTTCAAAACACTTCTTTGAGAAATCTGAGAACTTCTTTGAAAAACTTTTCCTTTCATTATCAAACACAGTTTTATTTTCAGCAAGCTGTTTTTCCAAATCAGATATGTTCTTTCTTAGTTCAGCATTCTCATATTCCAATCTCATTATCTTCTCATCATTCAGCCCAGAAGTTCTTTTCAGAAGATCTTTATTGATTGACTTCAAAGCACTAACTTCTTCTTTCAATAAGATGATTTCAGCAAAATACTCTTCTGACTTTTGAGAATGAAAGTCAACAGCATAACCTAGATTAACTTTCTCTAATTCCAGCTTTCTATTCTTTTCTTCAAGATCTGTAAAAAATCCCATGATTAATGAGTAATCAGCTTAATATGAATGATCGTTCCAAACTGTATATCAGAAAATCAAAAATCAGATTAAATTGAAATCTTTTGCAATATTTAAAATTTGAACAACACTTATAATGGCGCAAGACTAAGTTTTGCGTGAACTGTGTATGGCGCAAACCAAACTTTCGCGAGCAGAGAGTAGCGCAAAGTAAGCTTTTCGTTATCAGTGAACGGCGCAAAGTAGACTTCTCGTGAGCCGTGGAAGACGCAAAGTGAAGTTCTCGTGATCCACGTATGGCGCAAAGTGAAGTTCTCGTTAGACACAAGAGACGCAAACTAGATTTGTATGAGTAACGAGGTTTGCGTGATCCGAGAAAGATGCAACCTTGGCTTTGCGTGAACAGCTAGATACGCAAACACTACTTTTCGTGATAAGTGCAAGATGCAAAGTAGATTTGCGTGAGCCAAAGGATGCGCAACCTTTGCTTTGCGTGATAAGCTAAAGACGCAAATGTAGCTTTGCGCGATCTGATGAAGAAGCAAACTGTTATTCTCAAAGCCCGGATAAGCTCGCGCAAATCGATATGAACTTGCGCAAATCGTAGATCTAGCGCAAACTTGGCTCTGACTTGCACATTTCGATCCAAATCGATTCAAATCTGCCCAATTGTTCTCAAAAACTTATCAGAATCATCGACAAACAATAGTAAACACAAATTCACTATCAATTTTCAATTAAAACAAACAATTCACACAATTTCGATCAAGAAACGTGTTCGAACAAAATTTCAAGAAAATTTCAAAAAACAAAAATTGACATTGAGTTTGATCGAATTACTAGATGTAATCAATACAAGAATCAATCCAAAACAAAAATCGAATCTAATGATTCCATTTTCTTGCATCAAAAACGACTTTTCCAACAAAATTCGGATGAACAGTACGTGTTCTTGATTTTTTTTTTCTTCAGAAAATCAATTTTTCGATCCAACAATCAAGATTTCAATTCAATTTTCTAATCAAATCATTCCTGAAAATGTTTGGTTCAGCTCTGATACCAATTGTTAATCATAAAATTCCAATTCAATCAAGCAATTACTCAAGAACTTGATCAAGAACTAGAGAGAGAAAATAGATCTTGAACATTAACCACAAATCTGAATATTACAATACGTGCTTACTACCTTCCTTACAAAACCTTACCACAAGATTACAAAGCAAACCTATATATACCAACTATCTAATACAAGACTTAACCGCTAAGTAAACTAAACATACTTTGACTTTCTAACACCATGACAATGTCGACTTTTACATCTTTGACTTTCCTATTAAATCTTGGATACAATATTTAGACTTAACAGCCACTAGTTTGTTAGAAGATGCCTTAGTTGTAGAGTTACCCAACGGTAGTCAAATTCGTAATGTTCTGAAAGGTTGTACCATTGAGATTGGGGGAAGAAGTTTCCGATAAACCTCATGCTAATGGTCATTGGTGTATTTGACATAGTGATCGGCGTGGATTGGTTGGCAGAAAACCAAGCAGAGATCTTGTGTTCGAAGAAATTAATCTGAACTCCAACCCGAACGGCGACGCCTTATTCACCTATAGGGAGAGAAGGAAAGGAGACGTTACAGTCATTACCATGGCTAAAGCATGTAAGTGCATGATAAAAGGATGCTCATCCTTCTTAGCGTACGTGTTAGATGTTAAGCTTGATAAAAAGAAGTTCGAGGATGTGAAGGTGATTAATGAGTTCCTTGATGTTTTTATGGATGACTTACCCAGTTTTTCAACCAACCGACAAATAAAATTTTGGACCGATCTTATCCCAAGGGCGATTCTAATAGTTAAAGCTCCTTACCAGTTAGCTCAATATGACATGCAAGAAATGATGTCGAAGCTTCAAGACCTTCTCGAGAAGGGGTTTATGAGACCAAGCTCGTCACCATGGGTATCCCTAATCTTGTTTGTTAAGAAGAAGGATGGCACAATAAGGATGTGCATCGACAATAGATAGTTAAACAAAGCGACCATGAAGAACAAGAATCCACTCCCGAGGATCGATGCTCTGTTCGACCAACATCAAGGAGCGGGTAGTTTCTCAAAGATAGACCTCTGTTCGGGATATCATCTACTGAGTGTGAAGAGCGATGACGTCCCAAAGACGAAATTTAGGACTCGCTATTGTCGCTACGAATTATTGGTTATGCCTTTTGGGTTGACGAACACACTGACGGTGTTTATGGACCTAATGAACCGAATTTGCTAGCCATTCCTCAATAAGTATGTGATCTTATTTATTGATGACGTCCTTGTTTATTCAAAAGATGAGCTCGAGCACGAACGACACATTCGTGAAGTCCTAGAACTATTGAGAGAGGAGAAGCTTTATGTTATGTTCTCCAAATGTGACTTTTGGTTGAAAGAGGATCAATTCTTGGGGCACGTGGTCACTCGAGATGGAGTGAAGGTGGACCCCTCTACAATTGAAGCCATGATGAATTGGGAACCGCCAAAAAGTTCGTCCGAAATTTGTAGCTTATTGGGTTTAGAGGGTTACTACGAAAGTTCATCCAAAACTTCTCTAAAATCGCTTCTTCTGTAACAACTCTTACTTGAAAGAACGTGAAGTTCATGTGGATCGATACCGAAGAAAGAGCATTCCAGACTCTTTTGAATATATTATGTGAAGCCCTTATCCTATCCTTACCTGAAGGAACCGAAGGTTTCGTGGTCTTTAGCCAGGCCTCGAAGATGGGTTTGGGTTGTGTCTTGATGCAATGAGGCAAAGTGATTGCCTATGCATCGAGACAACTCAAGAAGCATGAGAAGAATTACCCTACCCATGATTTAGAATTGGTGGCAGTGGTGTTCACCTTCAAGCCATGGCGACACTATCTCTATGGCACTAGTGCATTCTCTATACCAACCACAAGAATTTGATGTACGTATTTAATCTGAAGGAGTTGAACATGAGGCAGAGGAGGTGACTTGAGTTGCTCAAGGACGATGATTGCCAGTTTCTCTTCCACCTTGTTAAAGCAAACATAGAACCTGATGCTCTGAGTCAGAAAGAGTATAGTGGTAGTGTTCGGGCTACTCTTTCTCGAATTGACTTAGTGTAAATTTTGATAGAAAAGATCAAGATCCCAAGCCAATGCATTGTTAGAAGAGAATCTTAAGAGTGATGTGATGGTGAAACAACACTTACGCTTGACCAAAGATGGCAGAGTGAAGCTATTCAGAGTTCGTGTGTGGGTACTCAATATTGGGGATAACCGTGAATTACTCCTCGAGGATTCCCACAAGTCTAAGTATTCTATACACCCGGGAAGTACAAAAATCCATATAGATTTGAAGATAAACTATTGGTGGCCCATCATAAAATTAGACGTAGCGAATTACGTGGAACGGTGCGTGTTATGTTTGCAACTGAAGGATGAACACCAACGACCGTATAGGAGGCTTCAATCCTTAAAGATCCTGGAATGGAAGTGGGAGCACATCACCATGTACTTAAAAAACCAAATTGCCGAGAACTTTGAGATGTCACGATACCATTTGGATGGTTCTTGACCGTTTGACCAAGAGTGCTCACTTCCTAGCTATGCGGGAAACACTTTCGATGGGCAGACTGGGGAAACTGTACATTGATGAGGTTATCTCGAGGCACGAAGAGATGTTATCTATTATGCCTGATAGAGATAGCCGATTTACTTCAAATTTTTGGGTCGGTCTTCAAAAAGAGTTGGGCACAAAAGGGAATTTAAGCATGGCCTACCACCCACAAACCAACAGTCAATGTGAGAGGACTATTCAAACCCATGATGATATTCTACAGTCATGTGTGATTGAGTTTGGCAGAAGTTGGGATTCTCCCATACCATCAGTGGAGTTCAGCTATAATAACAACTACCACTCTAGTATGGGGATGGTTCCATTCGAAGTTTTCTATGGTTGAAAGTGTAGGACTCCTATTTCTTGGCTTGAAACGGGTGAAAAGAAATTTGTCTGCCCGGAAATCATTCAGGAGGGGATAGCAAGGTTAAGGGTATACGTGAACGCTTGAATTTCAAGTGGGAGATAGTGTCATGCTTTTAGTGTCACCTTGGAAAGGAATAATCCAAATCGAAGAGAGTGGGAATCCAAGCCTACCAATTAGAGTCACCGCCATAATGGATGGTATCCACAATACATTTCACGTGTGTTACTTAAGTAAGTGTTTGGCTAAAAAAGAGAGTGTTATCCCCTCTCAGAAATTCAAGTGGAAGAGCAAAATCGTTGTTTTGAGGAACTGGAAGAAATTCTGTAGAAAAAGTACAAAAGGTTGGACCACAAAGAGATCATTCTGGCCAAGTTTTATTGGAAACAACATCGAAGCGCTAACTTGACGTGGGACGCCGAAGAGGGCAAGGAGAAACGTTATCCTCATTTCGTAAGGTAAGATTTCGAGGATGAAATCAAATTCAAGAGTAGAAGGATTATAACACCCCCGAATTTGGAACCTTTATATTTCGAACTATAATCTTGGAAACTCCTTATAAATCGACTTCTAGGTGATCGCGTGTTGTATTGGTAGAATCTTAGTGAAAAGGCAAGGAAATGAAGTTTTTTAAGAAGGGCAAATAGTGACTAAAACGAGTTTTAGGCGGGTGTGGTCCCTTTCTCTCTCAAACCGAATCCCCAACATTTATTTCGAACCCTAGCTCATTATAGGGTCATTCTCTTGGGTTTTGAAGTGATTCTCCATTATCAAGCTATGAATTGGAAGCTTTGTCAAAGGATCCTCCATTTTCTCTCCACCTCTAAGAAATTATAGCGTTTTCTAGGTTTTCATAAACACCTAAGTTCTGAGTTTATCCTACATCATTTCTAAACATTATACATGTTAAAATGTGGATTATAAGTTTCTCAGGTCCTTGTTCACTTATTTCACATTTTAGTTAATTTTGGAAAATTTAGGTCAAAATCTATGGTTTTGTGGATTTTGAATATTTTGATGGAATGGTTATGGGGTATGGTTTTATATACATAAATGATCACTGTCCTACATTTTGATGAGTTCTGGACCCCAAATGTGTGTTTGTCATATTATTGGTTAATTGACAAAATATGGATTTTACTCACTTGATGGCTTCTTATACATACTTGATGATGGATTGTGCATTGGTGTGGTTTACCTTAAAGATGTGGAAATAATAGACTATAATGTAATGGACCCATAGGAATAGAAGTCGGGTTTAATTTTTAATGGTGGGATGAGATTCCCAATATGTAATTTTGGAATTAATAGACATTAATCACATATTTGATTCCTAAATGAATAAGCTTGTCTTGGATGGTGAGGTCCCAAGGTAAAGACCTAGATAGGGTTGAACTTGGTGATTCTTTGAGTAAAATACTTGGATAGAGTTGAACTCATTTTTATGTAGTACTAAAGACTTGGATAGAGTTGATGTTCAAAATGACTAAAGACCTAGAGAGGTTTGACGTCAATAATTATCCATACTTGATATATGGTTAAAACATTAGTTGATGGCTTACTTTTGTGTTCCGTCACGACGTATGGTAAATTGGATTACTTTTAATAAAGGGTTTAATTAAGACTATGTAACTCTGTGTGTCCCACAATCAGTATATAACAAGATTATATCAACAAATTATCAATTGAAACACTCTTTTATTGATCTCAGATTCAACAGTACAATTTCTCTCTCTAACTCTCAAGAACACACACAACTCTTCAACTAGTCATATGTCTATTGAAAAGAAAACCTATTTATATCACAGAACTACTCCACGTAAAACACTATTCACACATACAGAACAAACGCGCAAACACCTAAGAAAAAGTAAAATTACAATTTTGACTTTGACTATTATTAACAAATGACTTTGTCTTTCCAGGTTTGACTTCTTGATCTTCAGATATCTTGATCTTGTATCCAACAGATTTATGCTCTAACAATCTCCCCCTTTGGATTCAAGATCATCTTCAAAAAGATTTAGCAAAAACAATCTCCTCATTTGATTCAATCTCTTTCAAATGTATCTCCCCCTTTGTTGAATTCTGTTAACTTGAATCATCTTCAAATCAGTTGTATTCCTTTCAAACACTATCCTTCAACAAATAGTAACAATCTCCCCCAAGATTGGTAGAAACAATCTTCAATAATCTCCCCAAGACTTTCACAAACTCTTTCAGACATCAGAAAGAAATTATCTTCAGATTTAGCACGGAATGCGTTAGCAAATAATCTTCAAAGAAAATTTCTTCAAAATCAGCATCTCTTCCAAATCCTTTCAAACTTTGAACTTTGTCATCTTCAAATCTTTTAACTTTGAAATTTCTGACTTAGACATTTCTTTAAAATCATCTCCCCCATTTTGATGAATAGAGAATCGATATCATCAAAACTTTTCCCAAGAAATGTCTTTGACCAATCTAATATGTTCTAGAGCCACTGATTTGTTGATCCGTAACCAATTCTACATCTAGATCTTTTCAAATCCAGACAAAAAAATAATCGTGTAACTTCTGAATCAACAAATGAATCAGTTAACATGCATGTCAGTAACACTAAGTCACTGTGTGTAACAAATACACAATATAAAGGAGCTTTTTGATGTTCACTCCCCCAGGGCTTCCATCCAATCATCGAAACACCATAAAGGCAATTTCTATGAATGTTATGACAAAGAAACAAAATCTTTGTGTGTTCATGCATGTGATAGAAAGAATAAGCATATGATAATTGTTTTAATAAAGGCTCAAAATTGTGTAAACCACTGAGACAACAGTAGATAAACACAGACTCAATGTGCATGATTGAAGTACGAAGGTGGGGCAGACTTCCTTCTTTTTCAATATCCAGATTTTCCAAATTAAAATCAGATAGAGAATGTGTTGCGTCCCCAGAAAAATATGAAACATTTTATTTTTAAGAAGAAAATGAGTGGCTGGTGGGGTTTAGTCAAGAGTTGGGATGGGTTATTTGCCTGTTTCAATAATGTTTACCAAGAATTGTAAAACATTAATAATGTAGCTGCCCGACTCAGAAAGTAGTTGATGCAAAGTTTGATATTCTTTTACTCTGATCTCACACCCTCTTTCTTTTAATCATTAATCTCTCATCTAACCAAACTCTCATTTACATTTTACCTCAACACACAACCCACACTCATTTCCTTTTGACTCCTCACATTCAATCACTATGGATTAACTTATTGGGTAGGAAATATTGGTTAACGTGAATCCATAGAAGTTTCATTTAAGTCCTAGCACAAAGAACCCGTATTGTCCTATAAAGCATACTGTTGCTCAAATGGTTTAACTTTATCAGTTAAAAGCTCAAATACAAGTCAGATGTCTGTATGCTCAGAATATAATCATGAAGATATGAGAAGATTGAAACATGGAAGTATTTTCAAACAAGTATATTGAATAAATGAACATGAATGCAAGAGACTTGTTTGAAAATCTGACATTGTATGAAAAATGATCAGAAATGAAATGATATAGCATTTAAAGATTATGGTCAAGAATAATGGATATTGTCTATGTGAATCAAAAATATAGACATTCTTGAATGAAACGCTTCAAAATGAAATTACGCTAGCAATTCATTGTAGTACAAGCGGGGTGTCCTACCATCGAAAAATATGTTTTAAATTTGAGACATGGTAAGAACATTTTGAACAATAAATCAAACCGGTGTGTGTGAATACTTGAAAGTATATAGAAAAGACAATACACAAGTAATTATCTTTGGAAACACACGGTTTATAATCATGTAAGCACAAGAAAATGAAAACATTTAAATTCTCACTTCCAATTCATGAAATCTGTTGAAGAATCGGGAAGTGGTTTGAACGTTTAAGAATATGTTTTTATATGATTGAAAGTTGTCTTTTTTTCAACAATATATGAGATTAAGATAAGAAATTTAACCTTTATATGCAGTCTTAAATCTCATGAAGTCAGCTGAAGTCAAAATGATATGATCTTGATAGCTTCTCTCATTTTGCACAAGTCTCAAAATCATGTCAAAACAACTTTATTAAAAAAAATTATTTAAAAAAAAAGACATAAAGCAGTAAAACGATTAAAGTACGAGTTCTGATCAGAAGTAATCAGAAATCATAGTCTTACTCCTTTGTCTTGTAAACTCCCCCTAAATTCATTCATCACAAAAATTTATCAGTTAAATTCTATAAACTCCCCCTTAAAATAAGATCGATCAACTTAGAATCTTGTCTCACTCCCCCTGAGAACATGAACAACACGTTAAAATGCAGATATCCTTTTAGAAATAATGATAAAGAAATAAAAAAAATGACAATAAAAGAAACTTTATTAAGTAATTACTGATTAGACGTTGAGATTTAGCATAGCAAGCTTAGATATAAGAAAATTAAATCTCTTTTCATCTAAAGCTTTGGTAAACAAATCTGCAAGTTGGTAATCAGTTTTTTCAAAGTAAAGTTCTATTGTACCTTTTTCTACATTATCTTTTATAAAATGATACCTAACATCAATGTGCTTTGTCTTAGTGTGCTGCACGGGATTAGCTGAAATCGCGATAGCGCTCTTTGAGTCACAATAGATCGGTATTTTATCAAACTTGAATCCATAGTCTCGAAGTTGTGTTCGCATCCACAAAACTTGAGAGCAGCAACTGGCAGCAGCTACATACTCTGCTTCAGCAGTCGATGTGGAAACGCATAATTGTTTCTTTGACGCCCAGCTAACGAGTTTGTCTCCAAGAAATTGAATGTGACCTGAAGTGCTCTTCCTGTCCAGCATATACCCAGCATGATCTGCGTCTGAATAAGCAGTCAATTGAAATCTTGTATCTTTAGGATACCACAGACCAAGATCTGCAGTCCCCTTCAGGTATCTAAATATCCGTTTGATAGTAGCCAAATGGGATTCTTTAGGATCAGCCTGATATCTTGCACATAAGCATGTTGAGAACATAATATATGGCCTACTTGAAGTAGGATACATTAAAGAACCTATCATACCTCTATAAGTCCTAACATCAACACTTTTTCCCGAAGGATCAGTGCTAATCTTAGTACCTGGTGCCATTGGGGTTCCAATTGGTTTGCAATTTTCCATTTTGAACTTCCGAAGAATATCAAAAATGTACTTAGATTGGTTAATGAAAATCCCCGTTGAAAACGGTTTTACATGTAATCCGAGAAAGAAATTCATCTCTCCCATCATACTCATTAGAAAACGTGACACCATGAGGTTAGAAAAGTTTTTATAGTATTTAGGATTTGTAGAGCCAAATATTATATCATCAACATATATTTGAATAAGTATGATATCGGATTTTTCCTTTTTAATAAACAAAGTGGTATCGACTTTACCTTTTGAAAAACCTGACTTGACCAAGAATTGAGATAGAACATCATACCATGCGCGAGGGGCTTGTTTCAAACCATACAAGGCTTTATCCAAGATGTAGACGTGATTTGGCTTATCTGAATTTACAAACCCTTCTGCTTGAGACACGTAGACTTCCTCCTTAAGAATGCCATTCAGAAAGGCAGTTTTCACATCCATCTGGTAGACTGTGAAGTAATTGTGAGCTGCGTAGGCTAGAAACATACGGATTGCCTCTATACGCGCTACTGGAGCATATATCTCGTCGTAGTCTATGCCTTCCTCTTGCCGGTAACCTTTGGCAACAAGTCTTGCTTTATTTCTTATGACAATACCATCTTCGTCCTTTCTTGTTTTTGAATACCCATTTAGTTCCTATCACGGTCTTTCCTTCTGGTTTTGGAACTAATCTCCAGACCTTGAGGGCTTCAAACTGGTTTAACTCGTCTTGCATAACAGACACCCAATCCGAATCAGCAAGAGCTTCTGATACTCGAGTAGGCTCTATTTTGCTAAGGAATGAGTCATGCAGACACTGATTTAAAGTTGCTGACCTAGTTTGCAACAACTTCTGTAGATCTCCAATAATTTGGTGAATAGGGTGCTCTTTGGTCCAGCGATGTTCATGAGGGAGTGGAGTAGATGAAGATTGATCATGGTTATCATCTAAAAATCCACTATCAACTTCTTCATTTTGTATAGTAGGAGGGAGTTGTTCAGTTGAATGAATCGGTGCAGAAGTGTCAGTTAGAACAGCAGACTCTGCCTGTTAAATAGACAATGCATCACACCCAACTGATACGGTTACTTTTGGCTCAGCAGTTACTTGTACATCTTCAACTATAGGAGTAGATGTTGGAATGTGAGTTTCTGACTGAACGGGGGATTCAAGTTCAGTTACAACATCTGAAGTGACTGGATGATTGCAACTTGTGTCTTCAGACCTGTCAGTCACAGCAGATTTAGGAAAATTAGATCCTAGAAACTCATCATAATAGAATTCAAATAACAAATCGAAATCAAATAAATAACTTGTATACGAAGAAGCGCCATCTAATTTGTTCTGTTCAGATACAGGTTCTGGACTGATTGACTCACAAGCTAACACTCCGGTTATCACAGGTTCTGAACTGAGTTGTTCAGAAGCCATCTCTTCATCAAATGTAACGTTGACGCTCTCGACTACTGTCTTTTACTTCTTCAGATAGACTCGATATTCAGCAGATGTAGAAGAATAACCAATGAAGATGCCCTTATCCGCCTTAGCATTGAACTTGTTCAGACTCTCTCTTTCGTTAAGCATAAAACACTTACAACCAAAAACATGAAAATATTTAATGGTTGGTGTTCGGTTGTTGATCAAATCATACGGAGTCTTTTGAAATCGACGGTGTATCATGGAACGGTTCTGAGTGTAGCATGCAGTTGAGACAGCTTCTGCCCACAGAAATAGAGGTAAGTCCGATTGACTAAGCATAGTGCGAGTGGCCTCGACTAGCGTCCTATTTCGCCTTTCGACTACTCCATTCTGTTCAGGTGTACGAGCAGTAGAGTATTGATGTGATATCCCGACCGATTTGAGATATTCTTCAATTGTTTTGTTCTAGAACTTTGTGTCGTTGTCAGTTCTGAGAAGCTTGACTTGTTTCTGCATATTCACCTAGGTCGTCTTTAGAAAGGTAATGAGAACTTCGGGCGTATCATCTTTTGAACGTAGAAATTTGACCCACGTGTATCTCGAATAGTCGTCCACGATAACCAACATGTATTTCTTTCCGCCTAAGCTTTGCGTTCGCATCAGACCGCAAAGATCCATATGCAACAACTCTAATGGAGAACTGGTATTAGGTTCAGGCTTTGGTTTATGTGGAGCTCTTTTCATCTTCTCTTTTTCACACGCTGCACATAAGTGGTCTTTTTTATATCTCCGCTCCGGAATTCCATTCACTAATCTTCCTTTGACCAGCTTGTTTATGTAACGAAAGTTCAGATGGGATAGTCGTCGGTGCCAAAGCCAACTTTGCTGCATCGAGGCTTTTGTCAGTAGGCAAACTTGATTGTCAATCTGGACTTTTGACAGATTGATTGTGTAGAGGTTTGACTTTTGAATGTCGACCAAGAGTTCTTTTCCATCCTCAGTACGCACCGAGCATCTCTTAGCTTTGAAGTTTATCTCTAATCCTTTGTCACAGAACTGACCAATACTGAACAGGTTGTGCCCTAAGCCTTCGACATAGCTCACCTTCTTAATCGTTATGTTATCTTGAATAATATCACCATATCCTAAGATCGGTGAAAACTGGTCGTTCCCAAAACGTACATTGCCGCTGAATTTCTCTGTATAATTAGACAATAAAGCTTTATGCCCGGTCATATGCTTGGAACAGCCGCTATCCAAGTACCACATATGCCGGGTCTATAAGAGAAATCAGGAAACAATAATTTTAGGTACCTATTTAAAAACGGGTCCTAACAGATTAGTATAAGATTTTGGCATCCATTTGAATATGGATCCTCTTTTCCTTTGAAAACTTTTGAAAACTTTTGATTTAGAAGAATAAACATGATAAGATCCAAACCAATCATTAGAATTATGATGATAAGCAAAATCATTCCACTGATAAGAATAAGATTTAGTAGTAGTAGGAGATAATCGGAACAATTGCTTATTAGAATATCACTTGTAAATAGGTACAAGGTTTGTATTTGTTGAAGCAATAGAACCAACTACATCACACATACTACTAGTTGATCTATTACAAGAACCATCAGTAATTGATTCTGCCTTCTCATCATTCTTCCTTTTAGGTCGCCATTCAGATCTCTCTTCTGACCTTTTCTTTCTTATATCTGAAACAGAAGATTTAGATTTATTAGGAAAGTCAGATTTCTGAAATTGATTTTTCTTGTGTTTACCAGTGTTATTATGTTTCTGTGAGCGTTGTTTCTTATAGCATTCACAGAACTGATTCACCAACCTTAGTTGATGATTCACCTTTTTCATGAACACTTGGTAAAGCTTGTCCATTTATCACAAAAGTATAATGATTAGGAAGTGGAGCATTAAAGTCAAACATATCAATTTCCTCTATACACCCTTCATCAGAATTTAGAAAATCATTTGCAGACACAAATAAATCATCAAAAACAATCTCAGAAGTTTGAAGTACTTTAGAAGATGGAGAACACTCTTTAGATTTATAATGAAAATCTGTGTTCTTCAACACAATAGAAAATACATCTTGTGTTATATCATTCAAAATTCTTTCATCAGATAAAATATTTTCTAACTCGATTATTTTGCTTTCTAAGATGAGTGGAGGTACATAAATTTTAGCTTGAACAGGTTTTGCCTCCGTCTCAGTCAAAGAATAACTAGCAAAATAATCATTTGAAAGAAATTTTTATGTTTTAGAAAGATACCTATCATTCAGTCGTTCATAACAGAATAGTAGTTGCATTTTCTTTAAATTCATTATTTTCTCATCTTCTTTGTCCTCAACTTCTTTTGATGCTTTGGTAATAAATTTGGGTTTCAAATGAGGATATTCTTCAGCAGCATACATATAATTTGCATTATATAGACCTGGTTATTTTCTGATAGCTTTTTCTAGGTAATGAGGATTATCATAACCTAGTCCCCATTTTTCTTTAAAATCGGCTTCTTCATTAGGTGTATTCAAGAAAATCGTTTGATCTGTTTGGCCTCTAATATATAGCTTTGCTTCCAGACCATTTACCTTTTTCTCTAAAGTCTTGTTCTCAACCTGCAATTTAAACGATTTTAGAACACATTCTTGTTTTTCAGAATCAGACTTAGACAATTGGTTTTGTAATTCAGAAATCTTACTTTCAAAACAATCTTTTTCATTTTTAAAAGCATAATCATATTTGCGTAGAGAATCAATTAAATCTTTGTTCTCAATAACTGATTTATTAAGTTCAAAGATTTGTTGATTTCTCCTAGCAACTCTGTCTTTTTTCCTTTTTCAGTTTGGATTGAAGGTCTTGAAGTTCGACCATCATGGCTTCCATTTTGGTCATGAAATCTTTTTCAGTTAAGATCATTACCTCATCAGCAGTCTCATCATTTGAATCATTATCTTTCACTTCTTTTCCCATCAAGCATAGATGAGCAGTCGCTTCTTGTTCTTCCTCATCATCAGAATGATCCAACCAGTATTCATCTTCAGCCATTAATGCCTTGCCAGCTTCCTGTTGCTTGGCCAAGAGCAATTTGTTCTGATAATACTCTGAATTGCGAACCTTTGGCTTCCAACATTCTTTTGCATAATGTTCGAACTTTCCACAGTTATAGCATTTAATTAGATCATTAGCCGTCTTCTCAGTACTGGTGTAATCATTCACATACTTCTTCTTTTCTTCCGGCTTCTTCTCAACAATTCTATTTCCTTCAACTCTTGCTCTATGCTCGTGGTTCTTTGAGCTTGATGAAGAATACCTCTGAGAATTTGATCCCGGCTTCTTGTAGAACTTCTTTTGGAATGCTCGGGTCAGTAACAACATTGCTTGCTTAAGACTCTCTCCATCATCTCCATCAGATTCAGATTCTGATTCAGAACTGGTAATGACTTTCTTCTTCTTTTTCTTTTCTTTCATTTCTTTCTCTTTTTCTCCAGCCACAAGTTCAATGGGATCAGTAACCTTTTCAACTTTCTTCTTCTCACTTCTTTTCTCTTCTACCTCTTATTCATTCTGTCTCAACGTCTCATAAACCTCATGTAACGGAATGTCACTCAGATCCTTCATTTGTTTCATTCGGCGAGTGTGCTTTCTCCATTCCGGTTGCAAGATGCTAAGAAACTTGACGTTGTTCTCTATTTGATCCTTCTTGACCTAGTTCTTCGAGAGTTCATTCAAGAGTAGAACAAATCTTTTATAAGTCTCTTCCAAGCTTTCATTGTCTTTTGCTTTGAAGTCTTCATAGCTGTTGATACAGGTAGCTACTTTCATTTGGTTCCCAACCTTTGAACCCATCGTCATCTTCTGAAGTTGATCCCACATAGATTTGGCACTTTCCTTGTAGCTGTCTATTTTCACATATATCTCATTGGTCATGCTTTGTAATAGCAAAGATCTGGCAGTTTTATCAGCATCAAACCGATTCTTTTGCTCATCAGAGAATTTTGCATATCCTTTCTCAATTCTCTTTGATCTCGGAGCTCCATCTGAATCATTACCATCAACAGGAATGTTCTCAAAAACTTTTGGCATTGGACCTTCTGTAATAGATGTCAGAATGTTCTTTCCATTCTTTTGCCAATCAACAAAATCGAGAAATATGTATTTCCATTGTTCATATTCCCCTTTGAACAACACCGGGGGCTTGACATCAATGCCGATGGAAAGAGCGTCTCTGGAAGTCATCTTGAAATATACTGCTTACTGATCGTCATAAATTCAGAAAAACACAAACTGGATCTAGTTATGTGCGAGTTTTAGCTTCGCACACAACCCTACTAGCGAGTTCTACACTTGCGAGTTTTTTCTTCTGCGACTTCTTCCTTCTGCGAGTTCTTCCTTTGTGCGAAAGTCAGATCTAGCGAGTTCTTCACTTTGTCGAACTCCAAACTTGATTTTGCCTCTGAAATCGATTCAAACCTTTGTCAATTGGCTTGAAACTTTGTAGGGATGCTCGATTATGGTTTATGAATATATTACAATGCTTGAAATTTCAACACAAACACAAATCGATGGATTTTAATCCAAGAACAGTACATACAGGTTCGAGAAAAATAAATCGAACTAAATTCAAAATTCACCCTAAACCTGTGTGAATTAGCCTAAATGACCTGAATACAAACCATTCTAAACACTAAAACGAGTCTATTACAATCAAAATATCACTCAAAACAACATTGAATCAAGAAATTCGAATGCTACAGTACGTTCGACGATGAATAGTTCAAAATCTTCAAATTCGATCCGATTTTCTGAATTATGTATGCTTTGATTCCAATTGTGTGTCCCACAATCAGTATATAACAAGATTATATCAACAAATTACTAATTGAAACACTCTTTTATTGATCTCAGATTCAACAGTACAATTTCTCTCTCTAACTCTTAAGAACACGCACAACTCTTCAACTAGTCATATGTCTATTGAAAAGAAAACCTATTTATACCACATAACTACTCCACGCAAAACATTGTTCACGCATACAGAACAAACGCGCAAACACCTAAGAAAAAGTAAAATTACAATTTTGACTTTGACTATTATTAACAAATGACTTTGACTTTCCATGAGAGTTGACTTTCCAGCTTTGACTTCTTGATCTTCAGATATCTTGATGTTGTATCCAACAGATTTATGCTCTAACAAACTCGTTTTACTAATTTAAAGCTTAATCATATAACTGTTTGTTCTCACTAGGCGTTAGGCCTAACAATTTTTCTTAAATGACATGTATATCAGGTCCTTTTAGGGATAGGGCTCTGAAATCATGAGCGGAGAGTTGGTGGCCATTAGGGGAACTTTTGAGTTTATTGCTTCTGGACTGGACAACGTATAATACTTAACAGATTCTTTTGGAGGATGATAGTGACACCTGTCTTTAATCTGAGCTAAGCATAATTCATATTAGTAGGTTGTTACTTATCATTTTTAATTACTTGGTTGTAAACACTTCACAAGTTCTCCTTCTTTGGTGATATCTTTTATATAGATGTCGTTCCCATGTCATTATTTCAGGTTTAAATTTACCTCTATTTTTTGGGGTGTAACAGTGGAGATGTCAGCTACTACGGATGAGACATTTGTAGACAGCTCCCGGACGATCTTGCTTATCGTATCGAACTTAGGACCTGAAATTGAATTAGTGAAATGAGCATAACAGAGCTCAGGGTCCCAAAAAAGAAAAACTTTGGGAAGATAGAGTACTTGAGGTGTCTGAAGTAGCATCCAATTGATTGCTACTAAGGAAGTCTGCAAACTCATGGTCGAAAGGACTCATGGTTTGTTGAGGCTAAGTCGATCCGTGAAGGATCTCCTCAGGTCTTGTAGACTCTATTCCAACCCGAAAGGAGGCAAGGATTTCAACATCAACATCAACATCAAAGAGCACAACCATTGGTGCATGTATGCCCTTGAAGTTTAGACCAATGGAGATAGAGAAGCAAAAGTTATTGAGAAGGGGGATGTGCACTAATGTTGTTGCGTGGTAGTGCACTTTAAATGATAGCCTCAGGGAGTTAAGTCATTGAGGTGACTTGGGTAGATGCAAGTGATGCTTCAGTGCTAGAAAGAGGCACTGAAGTGTTAGTGTTGGTTGAAGTTGGTGTTGCAGAGGTGACAGCGAAATCTATGATAGAGGACTATTGAGAGTCCTTCATCTACTTGTGGGGATTCTTCTTGCGGATTTTCTTAGCTTTCTGTGAAGGACTAAGAGGGGAAGCAGGTTGTTTCCTTTTAGATGAGAATATGTGAATTGTGACTTGGGTAGACGCTGGTAGTTGAGCTGTTGTCGTAGTCACTGAAAAAAGAAGAAATACAGGATGAGGAGGGGTAAGCGATAAGAATCATACATGGGAAAATACTGACATCAGTGTCAGCTGCCTTCTAATCTAGGGTTCGAATTCCTAGATTAAAGAGTTGAATTTCGCCTTTCTTTGGGTATTTGTCACCCAGGATCCGCTGAAATGTAGCACTCAGAAAGCGGACATATGGAACAACCACTTCCCTCTTCTTGTTGGTGAGGCGAGTGACAAGATGTTGGAAAGTCAATCTTCTTGCCAAGGCATACAACGTATATGATGTTCAGCACCATTCGACAAGCCTGGTCATGTCTACCGATCTTTCCTCCCATACACTGAATAAAGTGGCAGAAAAGGAAGTATCACTAGGCTGAAATCCTATTCTTCTCAACCTTGGTCAGTGTCTTGACTGGGACTCCATTCTTGGTTGGCTAATTGTAGTGGATATCATCCAAGAAGGTGATGATATCAATATTGGAAGGTGTTGACCTGTACACCTTAGCCTCTTGGGGAAGTTCAATGTAGACCTTAAGGTGGCAAGGCCGAAGGTACCTTGTCCTTCATCGGTCATAAAAGAGATATTAGCTCTTGTCCTTTTTTGTTTACTGGTTGAACGACTTCAGATGTAAACTAGAATTGCTAAAGAGGAGTCTTGATGCTCGGAGGAGCCACAGTGAGGGCATAACTGATGGAGCAGTTCTTGAGAAAGTTAGCAGCATCCAAAAATTGTTCCTTCCTCTTAGGGATGTCAAGTAGTGCGAGGTGGTTGTTTACCTTAAAGGTCACTTCCTCAAGTAGGAATTGTACATATTTAGCAACTTCCATTTCTAGAATGTTAGAAAGAACAAAGGAGGGTAGAAATGTTGGGATTTGTAGGTTACTTTAAAAAAAAAATTCCAAAACACTACGGAAGCTAAAAATAACATACAAGAATTTTATAAGATAAAATCTACCACAAAGATCATTCATGTATGGAATTACAACCTTTGTAGCTTGAACGTGGTAGTAGGGTAGAGAAGAAGGCAAAAGAAGCCTTCCTCCAAAGCTTAGTCCACACATGGCTGAAGACTTTTATTGATGATAGTCCCTTTCTTCAACCCACTAATGTTCTTGGAGTATATTTGAGAATTACTTCAATAACACCTACTTGTGTATATATAAAAAGCTCTTGGGAGAGAACTTTCCACCACCCTTTTAGAGAAAGTATCTCCTAATATTATGAGAGTTATTATTTTTTTTGAAAAACCAAAAGTGTATATAAAACACCTTATGGACGTATACAAGAGGGATAGGGGAAAAGGTTGGTCATACTCTTTCAATATAATATTAGGAATCATACCTAAGTAATCATAAAATATGTCATGCTTTTGTACTTACAAGAAACATATCATGATGATCTTATAACTAGTCATTCAAACATAATTTTATTATGTAATGACTAGTTAACTAGTCTTGTTGTATAAAAAGACACATACATATAAATTATGTGTACACTAAAAAGGTAAAAATGTATTCAATACATTTTATTTTAAATACAAGTATTAAATATATATAAATATCATATATATATATGTATATATTATTGCTAAAAATTATTATTTCAAATAAATAATAATTTATACAATAATTATTTGGGTTCAATATAATTGAATCATATTCAATTATACATAAAAAGTATATTTGCTTATTGTGTGGACCCTTTGGGTTCATCTGTTATTAGCTGTATCGTTATATGTTATGTCATGTGCACATAGAACCAACAAGAAATAAGTATTAGATACACTTTAAGGTGTTCTAAAACAAATGTAGAAGGAGAATATGAAAGGTTTGAGGATTTGAAGAAAAGAAAATAAAGTTTGAAGAATACAAGTTTATTTGAAGATCATCCATAAAAACCTTGTTAGGGTTTTTAGTATTTTCAAAGAATCATAAACAAAGATGATTTTTGAGAATACACTATTTATTTGTCCTTATTAAAGAGAAAAGGTTAAGAAGCAAACAATGATTTTGATAGCATAAAGAAGCAAAAAGCATTAACACCAACCTTTTTCGAGTTTGGAGATGAGAGATGATTCAAGTGTGTGTTATCCCAGTTTAATCTAGTTGATAATTAAACAATCAAGTAATCAAGCAACACAATAATAATCAAGAGATATATAAATCAGAGTAACATACCAATCCCTTGAATAAACAATGAAACCCTTGAGTGTTCTTGATACCCTTTGAATACATAGAATAACAGCTACCTCTCTAATATGATTATGATAATAATTATGAGGATTAAACCTAAAATCTAATAAATCAAAACAATAAATACCCAGGCCATATGGGCTTTAACCTTAATGGTCTTTCTAATAGGCTTTAGGCCCATTTACAAATAACTATTAACATATTACACTTTAAACCCTCTAACATTAACTATCAAACAATTATAGTTTAGACCCTTTAACATTAACTTTAATCTTGAATACAATTTATGATCCAACAATCTCCCCCTTTGGATTCAAGATTAAATTTTTTTTTTGCAATAGTCTTCAGGTCTTCACTTTTCTTCAGATATGTCGTTGATAGCTTCAAAACTTGTAGCTTTAAAATCTTTTCTTTCTTTAAAAACTTCAGCAATCTTCAGATTATATTCTCCTTCTTTCATAATTCTCCCTTTTTGTATCTTCTCATCAAAACATATCAAAACAATCTCCCCCTTTATGAAAAAATCTCCCCCTTTGTCTTTATAGACTTCAATTTAGCACTTTCTTCATGTAATGAGCCGTGTAAGAAATAAGAGCAGTCTTCCCAGATGGAAAAAGTGATTATTTCAATCTTTTCAGATTAAACTAGAAAGTAGTAACCATTCAAATCTTTTCAAATTCAAACAGTTTAAGAGTTGTAACCCTGAATCAACAAATGACTCAGTTAGAATGTCTGTCAATGACACAAAGTCACTGAGTAACACAAAGTTACTATATAAGGAGCTGGTTTGATGTTGACTCCCCAGGTCTTCCATTCAATCATCGAATAACACATGGTTACCTATGAACGTTCTGATAGAAAAAAAAATTATGTGTACTCGTGCATGTGTATGAAAAATTAAGCATAGATGATTGCTTTTCATTATAGGCTCAAAATATGTAAACTTGTTGAGACAACAACAAATTATACAGAGACTCAATGTGCATGAGAAAGGGTTTGAAGGTGGGGTAACTTTCCTTCTATTTCAATATTAGTATCTTCCAAAGGAAGAACCAATAGCGTATGTGCTGCTTCCCCAGAAAATGTGAAACATTCTCTTTTTGAGAAAAGAATGAGTAGCTGGTGGGGTTGTAAGCAAGAGATGGCATGGGCTAGTTGCCTTTTTCAATGATGGTCACCAAAGAATGTGATCCAATCAGATTTTGTGGTTGCCCGGCTCAGAAAGTGGTTTTGTGCAAAGTCTAATATTCTTTTACTATGTTCTCTCACCCTCTTTCTTTTAATGCTCGCTTCTAACCAATCTCTCTTTTCCATTTTACCTCTTCACACACCATCACTCAATTCTTTTTACCCCTCTCCCTCAATCACTTAGGGTATACTTCCTGGGTAGGAAACACTGGTTATCGTGAATCCATGGAAGTTCTGTTAAGCTCACACAATGAATCCCGTGTATTTTCCTAAAAGAACATGTTGTTCAACATGCGTTTTGTACATGTAAGCACAAATACCACTTGTTACATGAAGCATAAAATTTTTGAAGAAGTCAAAACAGTTGTGTTTGACGATGCAATCTCCCCCTCAAACTAAAAGAGTTTGCCAATTTATCATGAAGAATAATATTTTGGAGAATCAAAAACGAATGTTGTTTATATGAACAATATATAAACATATTTTCAATGAAAGCACATGAAATGACGTTTAATTCAATCAACAGTGAATACAAATAACGTGAGTATTACCATAGAAAGATTTAACTTTTGATACATGGTAATAACAAAGTCAAACAAAATGTTCTGAACCGTTATGTGTATGAATACTTGACAAAGTATATTGACAAGATAAAACGCAAGTATTTATCTTTAAGAACACACGGTCAGATAAGCATTTAAGTATCCAAAATCTGTTAAAATCACAGATATTCTCCCCCTTAACTTAATGTAAATATAATTTTTTTTAAATTCAGAAAAATAAAGTAAAGCACTGAGGTGCGGGTCCTAATCTGATGCGATTAGAAGCCATAGTCACTTGAACAAACCTGCATAAATGAAATAAATAATGGTAATCATTTGTGAAAATGATTCCTCTTTCATTAGCAACAGTTGAATGAATGAACACAAAATCAAGATTTGGAATACTCCCCCTAGAATCATGGCAGAAATCTAGAAGGGATCACGTAGAGCTTCAGACGCTTTTTTTGGCTCTAAGGAACTGAGGAAGCTTGAAAACATGCAGAAGTTGGCTGTTGTTGACCTTGTCGTGACACCAAATTGTACGTCACCTATCACGTTTTCCATGGGATGATCCTTAGTCCAACGATGTGTGCTTGGTAATGCTTCAACTGTTTGTTGCGTATTTGACGCATCATTGTCATCTTGCACAGCAGGCAACTCCATAGATGTACTCGGGACATCTTGTACTGGTGTTTCTGATACTGAGGGTTCTGGACTAGCAGTTGAAGTACTCGGGACTTCGTTTCCAGAAGAACTATCTATAGAGACAGATTCAGCATTAGTAGAGTCAGAAACTAATGGTTGAGTTGTACCTGATGGAGATGAAGTTTCAGTGACTTCTTCTTCGGACGATCCAGATATGTCTTCAGATATAGTAGGGACCTCTGAGCCTGTACCACTTGTTATCGATGTTGATATGCCTTTTTCAAAATCTGCACATATATCATCAAAGGCATCAATAAACAATAAATCTAACTCAGATGAAGTAGAGTTAGAGTTAGAAGAAGTGGATCCTTTAGTAGTTGGTTCTATTCAGGATTGAATAGAAGCTTTGTTCTTAAGTACGAGTTCTGAACTGTTGTGTCCAGAAGTCCTCGTAGAATTCTCATAAATGGAGACATTAATGCTCTCAACAACCGTCTTAGTTCGAATAATATAAAGTCGATAAGCTTTGGATGTCAGAGAGTATCCAACGAGATATCCTTCATCCGCTTTGTTATCAAATTTTGATAATCCTTGACGCTCTTTAAGAATGTAGCACCTACAACCAAAGACCCGAAGAAATTTGATATTAGGTGTACAATTGTTGATTAACTCATATGCTGTTTTATTAAAGCGCTTGACCACAATGGTACGATTCTGTGTAAAACATGTTGTAGCGACTGCCTCGGCCCAAAGGTACATGGGTAGATATGAATATGCAAGCATAGTACGACCTGCTTCAACAAGCGTGCGATTCTTCCGTTCAACAATGTCGTTCTGCTGTGGAGTGTAGGCTGCGGAGAAGTTGTGTGAAATCCTCACAGAAGTAAGATAACTCTTCAAGGTGTCATTCTTGAACTCCGTGTCATTATCGCTGTGAATGGTTCGAACTGGCAATTGAAGACGTACTTGCATGCGCTTGATAAAAGCGATGATCAATTCTGGCGCATCTGAATTGTTGCGAAAAACTCGAGTCATGTATACCTTGAGTAGTCATCTATCATTACCAACACATATTTCTTTCCGTTGATAGATGATGTGCGCATTGGGCCACAAAGGTCCATATGTAGAAGTTCCAGTGCAGATGAGGTCGATGATTCAGATTTGGACTTGAAGGAGCTTCGCTTCATTTTCCCCAACTCACATGCGGGACATAGTGAGTCTTTTTCGAACCTCATTTCTGGTAGACCTTTGACCAGACCTTGTCTCTGTAGCTTCGCTATAGATCTGAAATTTTGATGAGACAAGCGTCGATGCCACGTCCACGATTGTGCTTTGGAAGCTTTGGATAGTAGGCATACTGAACGTGTGGCAGACAGTGTGGGAAAATCTACATAGTATAGATTTCCATGGCGCTCAACTTTGAAGACTTTGTAACCATCGGGATCCTCTAGATAGCAATGAGTGGTTATGAAGAGGACTTGATATTCCATGTCACAGAAGTGACTGGTACTAAACAGGTTGTGATCAAGTCCTTCAACATATAGCACTTTTTGAATCTTCACAATACCATTGTCGAGCATTCCATAACCCCTGACGTGGCCTTCGGCTTCAGAATTTGCAAATCTAACTGCTCCGGCAGGCTCCTCCACATAGTTATGCAAGAGGAGCTTGAATCCTGTCATGTGGCGTGAACATCCGGAATCTATTACCCACAATCGACAGGCCTGCAAAAGAGACAATTAGTTTTGCTTAGGCACCCATATCAGGATGGGTCCTTCGCGGTTAGCATCAAGCAACTCAAGAATATCATCTGGTTTGACTTTCACTCTCCATTCATAACGCGGCTTTGGAATTTGTTAGAGCATAAATATGTTGGATACAAGATCAAAAAGACAAAAGTCAAAGCTGGAAAAGTCAAATCTCATTAAAGTCAAAGTCTTTTGTAATAAAAGTCAACATATTTGTATTGTATTTTAGTTTCCTTGTTTTAGTTGTAAGTATAAATAGTTTTCTTTCCTTTGGTATTTAGTAGAGAACTTAATTGAATCATTATTCAGTTGTATTTTAGAGAGAGAAATATCAGAGAGAGAGAGAGAGTTCCTTAGAGAGAGATTGTAGAGAGAGAAAGTGTAATCTTGGAATTGAATTGAAATCAAGCAGGTAATTTGATTGTTAATCTTGTTTGTTTGATTAATCTTGATTAGAAACTAGAATCTGGGAATATCAATGATGATATCAAGAAATGTTAAAGTTTTGTAGATTGGGGGAGATGGTATTAAGAAATGATAAAGTTTTGAGAGAAGATTTTCCGAAATGTCCAAGTTGGAAAAGTCAAATCTCATTAAAGTCAAAGTCTTTTGTAATAAAAGTCAATATTTTTGTATTGTATTTTAGTTTCCTTGTTTTAGTTGTAAGTATAAATAGTTTTCTTTCCTTTGGTAATTAGTAGAGAACTTAATTGAATCATTATTCAGTTGTATTTTAGAGAGAGAAAAATCAGAGAGAGAGAGAGAGTTCGTTAGAGAGAGATTGTAGAGAGAGAAAGTGTAATCTTGGAATTGAATTGAAATCAAACAGGTAATTTGATTCTTAATCTTGTTTGTTTGATTAATCTTGATTAGAAACTAGAATCTGGGAATATCAATTGGTATCAGAGCAGATCCAAATCGAAATCAAGAAAAACAGAATGTTCGACACTGTGTTCTTCATGTTCAGATCTGTTTTTGAGTATTAGTGTATTTTTTGAGTTGTTTTTGATAATATTTTGTTAGAATAGTGTAATCGATCGAGTTTTTATACAAAGATTTGTCAATTGCACTGTAATCAATTCAAATTTTCGAATTTTTGTGGTTTTTCTGTTCACGAGTTCTTGACACTGTATGTGTATCAAATTTGTATCATTTGCGTATTTGATCGAATTTTTGTGTTAGTTTTGTGTTCGAATTAGTTAGACGAGTGAATTGTCGAAGTATAGTGTTGAAAGTCTAGGTCTAAATGAGTTTTTGGTGCGATTTTGTTCGATTTTAGAGGTTTGCGGGTCATTCATCAAGTTTGCGGGTTATTCATCAAGTTTGCGTTTCATTCAACAAAGATTGTGCATGATTCATTGAAAAAGTTCAGAAACGAGAAGTTAAGGTTTGCGTTTCTTTTGAGAAACGAGAATTAAGGTTTGCGTTCCTTCGAGAATCGAGAAGTTAAAGTTTGCGTTTTCTTTGAGAAACGAGAAGTGGGTTTTGCGGGTTGAAAGACAAACGCAAAGTAAAGGTGGTTGAGCTCAGAGACAAGTTGTGATTTGCGTTTGTATCTAGAAACGCAAAGTGTATCTTGCGTTTGAAATGTGAAACGCAAAGTTCATCATTTTTAGTCTTAGTCATGACACGCAAAGTTTGAATCTGAGTTTGCTTCTCGACACGCAAATTGTACTTTGGTCAAGTAAAAGTGAAACGCAAAGTAAAACAAAGTTCAAGTTTGCGTTCCCTGTGTAAAACGCAAAGTTCAGGATTGCGTTCCCTGTGAGAAGCACAAAGTAGAAGTTTGCGTTCCCTGAGTGACACGCAAAGTGAGGTTTGCTGTTCCTGTGTGAAGCGCAAAGTGTGGAGGACTTAGACAAATTTTTCAAAATAGTAATATGGCCTTTAATAGCGAAATTTTTTTCTCTAGGGGCGCTGCCCCTTGACCCCACCCGCTAATCGGGTAGCGGGACCCCCGTGCTAACTCTGCGAAGGGGGACATATTTCTGGTTGTGATCAAAATTTCTGATTTTATATTTCAAGTTTTCTGTATTTTCTTGATTATTTCATTTGGACTAACGATCAGTTTCTAGTTTCTTATTGCATATATTTTTCAAACAGGTTTTATCAAAATGACTTCCAAAGATGCTCTTTCCATTGGCACTGATGTCAAGCCTCCTGTTCTGTTCAAAGGAGAGTACGAACAGTGGAAAGACAGATTTCTTGATTTTATAGACAGACATGCAAATGGAGAGAATATTATGCTGCCAATCACAGAAGGTCCTATGGTACCAATCACGGTTCAGATACCTGATGACGACTCGTCTGATAGTGAAGATGGTACTAAGGAAAGAGAACAAAAGATGAAAATTGTGGCAGTGGATATCTCTCAGTATTCTGAAGAACAGAAAAGCCGATACAAAGCTGATAAACAAGCAAGATCCTTACTTCTTCAAAGTATCCCGAATGACATCTACATCAAGATAGACAGCTACAAGGGAAATGCTAAGAAGATGTGGGATCAGTTGCAAAAGATGATGATGGGTTCCAAAGTTGGCAATCAAATGAAAGTGGCTAACTGCATAAATAGCTACGAGGAATTCAAAGCAAAAGAAAATGAGAGCCTAGAGGAAACCTATGAGAGGTTTGTGCTTCTTCTGAACGAACTCTCAAAGAACAAAGTGAAAAAGAAGCAGCTGAAGAATAATGTCAAATTTCTGAGTATCCTACAACCAGAATGGAAGAAGCATACACGTAGGATGAAACAGATGAAGGATCTAAATGACATACCGATACATGAGGTATATGAGACTCTGAGGCAAAATGAGGAAGAAGTGGAAGAGAAAAGAGCTGAGAAAAAGAAGGCTGAAAAGGTTCCTGATCCGATTGCATTGGTAGCCGGAGAGAAAAAGAAAGAAAAGAAAGAGAAGAAGAAAAAGAAGAAAGTGATTACAAGTTCTGAGTCTGAATCTGAATCAAATGGTGATGATGGAGAAAGCCTCAAACAGGCTATGTTGCTATTAACCCGTGCATTCCAGAAAAAGTTTTACAAGAAGCCGAGATCTAACTCACAGAGGTACTCTTCATCAAGTTCAAAGAATCATGAGCACCGAGAAAGGATGGAAGGAAGGAGATATGAAGAGAACAGATATGTTGAGAAGAAACCTGATGAAAGGAAGAAGTTCGTGAATGACTACACTGTTGCAATAAAGCCAGGAAGTGATCCAGTTAAATGCTACAACTATGGCAAGATTGGTCATTTTGCAAAGGATTGTAGAAAGCCTAAAGTTCGCAACTCTCAGTATTATCAAAACAAGCTGTTATTAGCCAAACAACAAGAAGCAGGCATCGCTTTAATGGCTGAAGACGAATTTTGGCTAGATCGTTCAGAAGGTGAAGAGGAAGAGAAGGAAGAAACTGCTCATCTCTGTCTCATGGGCAAGGAAGTAAAATATGATGAGTCCGATGATGAGACATCTGATGAGGTATTAAACTTAACTGAAAAAGATTTTGTAACCAAAATGGAAGCTATGATGGTTGAGCTTAATGATCTTCAAGTAAATTTGAAGAAAGAAAAACACAGAGTTGCTAAAAGAAACAATAAGTAATTTGAACTTAATAAGTTGGTTATTGGGAACAAAAATATGATTGATTCTTTACGCAAGTCTGTTTCTGATTCCAAACTTCAAGTAGATTATTTTGAAAAGAAGATTTCTGATTTTGAAGTTAAAATTTCTAAGTATGAGTTTGAAAAGAAAGAATCTGCACTAACTGTTCATAAACTGCAGGTTGAGAACAAGCTTTTGAATAAGAAGGTAAATGGTCTGGAAGCCAAACTATATGCAAGAGGTCAAACAGATCAAACCATTTTTTCAATGCACCTAACGAAGAGGCTGATGTTAAGGAAAAATGGGGACTTGGTTTTAAAAACCCCCATTACTTAAAGAAAGCCATCAAAAAACAACCAGCATTATATAATTTTGATTTTCTTGCTTGTGCTGGTAAACATACTCATTTAAAACCCAAATTTGTTACCAAATTACCGGAAGAAGTTGAGACCAAAGAAGCTGAAAATAGAAAGAATGTAAAGAAAATGCAACTACCATTTAACTATGCAAAGTTAAATGATAGTTATCTTTTAGAAACACCAAAAGTTCTTTCAAATGATTATTTTGCTAGTTATTCTGTTTCTGAGATGAAGGCAAAACCTGCAATTGCAAAGGTTTAGGTTCCTACACTCATTCTTGAAAGCAAAATAGTTGAGTTGGAAAATGTTTTATCTGATGAAAAACTTTTGGTTGATATTCAACAAAGTGTATTTTCTACTGTATTAAAGAACACGATTTTTCAATCTACATCTACAAAGTGTTCTAAAGTTTCTAAGGCACCTCAAACTTCGTCTGATAATTTTGATGACTTATTTGAGTCTGCAAATGATTTTCTTAATTCTGATGGTGGGTGCATAGAAGAAATTGATATGTTTGACTTCAATGCTTCACTTCCTGATCATTCAACTTGTCTTATAAATGAAAAGGTGTTACCAAGTGTTCTTAAAACCGCTAAATCATCAACTAAAGTTGGTGAATCGATTTCTGTAACTGCTGATTATTATTCTCAAGGTAAGAAACATAAGAAACAGCGATTACAGAAACAGAAACACACTGGTACACAAAAGAAAACTCAGTCTCAGAAATCTGCTTTTCCTAATAAATCTAAATCTTTTGTTTCAGATGTAAGCAAGAAAAGGTCGAAAGCTCGAACTGAATGGCGACCAAAAAGGAAGGGTGATGAGAAAGCTGAATCAGTTTCTGATAATTCTTGTAATAGATCAGTTAGTAGTGATACTGATGTAGTTGATCAATTTGCTTTAAATAAACAAAACCTTGTAACTTCTTACAAGCGGTATTCAATAACGCAATTGATTCAATTATCTCCTATTTCTACTACATCTTATTATTATCAGAGAAATGATTTTGCTTACGCTCATAATTCTTCAGATTGGTTCGGATCTTATCATGTGTATTCTTCAAGATCAAATATTTTTAAAGGTTTTCAAAAGAATAGAGGGTCCATTTTCAAATGGATACCAAAATCTTGTGCTAATCTGTTAGGGCCCATTTTTAAATGGGTACCTAAATCTATTGTCTCCTTATTTCTCTTGCAGACCCGACATATGTGGTACTTGGACAGTGGATGTTCCAAGCATATGACTGGGCAAAAAGCTTTATTGTCTAACTATACAGATAAATTCAGTGGAAATGTCAGATTTGGAAACGATCAGCTTTCACCTATCTTAGGATATGGTGACATTATTCAAGACAAAATAACGATCAGTAAAGTGAGTTATGTCGAAGGCTTGGGGCACAACTTATTCAGCATTGGTCAATTTTGTGATAAAGGGTTAGAGGTCAACTTCAAAGCTAAGAGATGTTTGGTTCGTACGGAAGATGGCAATGAACTCTTAGTCGGAAATCGAAAGACGAACCTCTATACCATCAATCTTTCAAAGGTACAAAATGACAATCAAGTTTGCTTAATGACAAAAGCTTCATTGCAGCAAAGTTGGCTCTGGCACAGACGTTTATCTCACTTGAACTTTCGTTATGTCAACAAGCTGGTTAGTGGGAAATTGGTAAAAGGACTTCCTGAGCTGAAATACGAGAAATAACACTTATGTGCTGCATGTGAGAAGGGTAAG
Organism: Arctium minus; assembly: GCA_954870635.1. Lineage (NCBI taxonomy): Eukaryota > Viridiplantae > Streptophyta > Magnoliopsida > Asterales > Asteraceae > Arctium > Arctium minus. The sequence goes on along the minus strand of OX941091.1, from coordinate 70,345,682 downwards.
ATGAAGAGAGCTCCGCATAAACCGAAGCCTGAACCAAGCACTAGTTCTCCGTTAGAATTATTACATATGGATTTGTATGGTCCAATGAGAACTCAGAGTTTGGGTGGAAAGAAATATGTGTTGGTTATTGTGGACGATTACTCAAGATAAACGTGGGTCAAATTTCTTCGATCAAAAGATGAGACGCCAGAAGTTCTCATTACTTTCTTAAAGACGACCCAGGTGAAAATGCAGCGACAAGTCAAGTTTCTTCGAACGGACAACAACACAGAGTTCAAAAACAAGATAGTTGTAGAATATCTCGAATTGGTCGGGATATCACATCAGTACTCTGCTGCTCGAACACCTGAACAAAATGGAGTAGTCGAAAGGAGAAATCGGACGCTAGTCGAGGTCGCTCGGACTATGCTTAGCCAATTCGATCTACCTCTATTCTTGTGGGCAGAAGCTGTGTCGATTGCATGTCATACGTAAAATCGGTCCATGATACACCGCCGTTTTCAAAAGACTCCATATGAGCTGATCAACAACAGAACACCAACAATCAAGTATTTTCACATATTTAGGTGTAAATGTTTTGTGCTTAACGACAGAGAGAGTCTGAACAAATTCAGTGCTAAGGCGGACGAGGGTATCTTTATTGGTTATTCTTCAACATCGGCAGCATATCGTGTTTATCTGAAGAAGTCAAAGACAGTTGTCGAGAGCGTCAATGTAACATTTGATGAAGAGATGGCTTCTGAACAACTCAGTTCAGAACCAATGATCACTGGAGTATTAGCTTCTGGGCAGATCAGTCCAGAACCTGTTTCGACAGTGACAAATTCGAATAACGCTTCTACTTCTAGTTCTCATTTAACTGATTTAGATTTGTTATTTGAATTATTTTATGATGAGTTTCTAGGATCTAATATACCTAAATTTTTTGTGACTGACAGGTTTGAAGATACAAGTTGCAATCATCCAGTCACTTCAGATGTCATAACTGAACAAGAATCCCCTGTTAAGTCAGAAGCTCACATTCCTACAATTACTCCTACAGTTGAAGATATACAAGAAACTGTTGAGCCAGAAGTAACTGTTTCAGTTGGGTGTCATACATTGTCTACTCAACAGCCAGATTCTGCTGTTCCAACTGATGCTTCTGCACCTAAAACTTCAACTGCAAACCCCCATCCTGTTATTCAAACTGAAGATTCTGATAGTGGATTTCTAGATGATGATCATGTTCAATCAGTATCTACTCCACTCCCTCATGAGCATCGCTGGACCAAAGAGCATCCTTTACATCAAGTAATTGGAGATCTCAACAAGCCTGTACAAATGAGGTCAACGACTCTTAATCAATGTATGCATGACTCATTTCTCAGTAAGATTGAGCCAACACGAGTATCAGAGGCTCTTGCTGATTCGGACTTGGTATCTGCTATGCAAGAAGAAATCAATCATTTTGAAGCCCTAAAGATTTGGAGATTAGTTCCAAAACCAGAAGGTAAAACAGTGATAGGAACTAAATGGGTATTCAAGAATAAAAAGGATGAAGATGGTATCGTCATTAGGAACAAAGCTAAACTTGTCGCCAAAGGTTACCGGCAAGAGGAAGGCATAGACTACGATGAGACGTATGCTCCAGTAGCGCGTATAGAAGCAATCTGCATGTTTCTAGCCTACGCAGCTCATAAGAATTTCACAGTCTTTCAGATGGATGTGAAAACAGCCTTTCTGAATGGCATTCTTAAAGAGGAAGTGTACGTGTCTCAACCAGAAGTGTTCGTCAATCCAGAGAAGCCAGATCATGTTTATATCTTGGACAAAGCCCTCTATGGTTTAAAACAAGCCCCTCGAGCATGGTATGACGTTTTATCTAAATTCTTGGTCAAGTCCGGTTTTTCTAAAGGTAAGGTTGATACTACTTTATTCATCAAAAAGGAAAAAGTTGATATTATTCTTATTCAAATATATGTTGATAATATAATATTTGGTTCTACAAATCCAAAATTTTGCAAAAACTTTTCTAACCTCATGGTGTCACGTTTTCAAATGAGTATGATGGGAGAGATGAATTTCTTTCTCGGATTACAAGTTAAGCAGTTTTCTACGGGGATTTTCATTAACCAATCTAAGTACATTTTGGACATTCTTCGGAAGTACAAAATGGAAAATTGTAAACCAATTAGAACCCCGATGGCACCAGGTACTAAGATTCGCACTGATCCTTCGGGTAAAAGTGTTTATGTTAGGACTTATAGAGGTATGATAGGATCGTTAATGTATCTTACATCTAGTAGACTAGATATTATGTTTTCAACATGTTTATATTCTAGATATCAGGCTGCTCCTAAAGAATCCCATTTGGCTGCTGTCAAACGAATTTTTGGGTATCTTAAGGGGACTACAGATCTTGGTCTGTGGTATCCTAAGGATACTGGTTTTCAACTGACTGCTTATTCAGATGCAGATCATGCAGGTTGCATGTTGGACAGAAAGAGTACTTCTGGTCACGTTCAATTTCTTGGAGACAAGCTCGTTAGTTGGGCATCAAAGAAACAATTATGCGTTTCCACATCGACTGCTGAAGCAGAGTACGTAGATGCTGCCAGTTGTTGCTCTCAAGTCTTGTGGATGCGAACACAGCTAAGAGACTATGGATTCAAGTTCGACAAAATTCCAATATATTGTGACTCGAAGAGTGCAATTGCCATATCTTCTAATCCTGTCCAACATACGAAAACCAAACACATTGACGTCAGGTATCATTTTATTAAAGATAATGTAGAAAAAGGAACAATTGAACTTTATTTTGTAAAAACAGATTATCAACTTGCAGATTTATTTACCAAACCCTTAGATGAAAAGAGATTTAATTTTCTTGTCTCTAAGCTTGGTATGTTAAATCTTAAGACGTAATCGGTAGTTACCTACTAAAGTTACGAATTGTTATTTTTCATCATTTTTCTTTATTTTTATTTCTGAAGGATATCTGCACTTTAACATGTTTGCTCATGATCTCAGGGGGAGTAAGAGAAGATTTTAGATGATCTACATTCATTTGAGGGGGAGTATAACTTATTTCTGCATTTTACTTAACTTACAAATTTTTGTGATGCATGATTTTAGGGGGAGCTTATAAGTCATGTGAAAAGGAGTAAGACTATGATTTCTGATTATTTCAAATCAGAACTCGTACTTTAATCGTTTTACTGCTTTGTGTCTTTTACATTCGAATAAATTTGTGAATAAATTTGTTTTTGACTAGACATTGAGATTTTTGCAGGATGAGAGAAGCTGACAATATCATATCTTAATGACTTCAGCTTGATTTCATGAGATTTAAGATTGCGCGAAAAGGTAAATTTCTTATCTTAATCTCAAATATATCTGAAAGAAGGACAACTTTCAGATATAGAAAACATGTTCTTAAATGTTCAAACCACTTCCCGATTTTTAAACAGATTTTATAATTTGGAAGTGTGATTTTAAATGTTTTCATTTTAATTTCTGTGCTTAATTGATAAACAAACCATGTGTTTCCAAAGATAAATACTTGCATATTGTCTTTTCTACATACTTTCAAGTATTCACACACATCGGTTTAATTTTTGATCAAATTGTTCTTACCATGTCTCTAAATTGAAATAGTTTTTTTTTCTCTTCGATGGTAAGACACCCCGCTTGTACTTCAAAGATTTTTTAGCGATATTTCATTTCGAAGCGTTTCATTCAAGAATGTCTATATTTTTGTTTCATATATACTATACCGTTATTTTTGACCATAAACCTTAGTTCTTATATCATTCATTTCTGATCATTTTCATACAATGTCAGATTTTCAAACAAGCCTTTTGCATTCATGTTCATTCATTCAATATACTTGTTTGAAAATACTTCTATGTTTTAAAAATGCTCATATCTTCATGATTATATTTCTGAGCATATTTACATCTGACATTTGTATATGAGCTTTAACTGCTATAGTTAAACAAGTTGAGCAACAAATGCTTTCTAGGATTATATGGGTTCTTTGTGCTAGGACTTAATTGAAACTTCTATGGATTCACGTTAACCAGTGTTTCCTACCCAAGAAGTTAATCCATAGAGATTGAGTGTGAGGAGTCTAAAAGAATTGAGTGTGGGTGTGATGAGGTAAAATGGAAAAGAGAGTTTGGTTAGTAGTGAGCTTAATGATTAAAAGAAAGAGGGTGTGAGAACAGAGTAAAAGAATATCAAACTCTGTATCAACTACTTTCTGAGTCGGGCAGCCACATTACTAGCGTTTCACAATTCTTTGGTAAACGTTATTGAAACAGGAAAGTAGCCCATGCCAACTCTTGCTAAAACTCCACCAACTACTCATTTTTTTTCTCAAAAAGAAAATGTTTCATATTTTCTGGGGACGCAGTACATAATCTATCTGATTTTCATTTGGAAAATCTAGATATTGAAAAAGAAGGAAGTCTGCCCCACCTTCGCACTTCAATCATGCACATTGAGTCTGTGTTTATCTACTGTTGTCTCAGTGGTTTACACAATTTTGAGCCTTAATAAAGCAATCATTCGTACTTAATTCTTTCTACACTTGCACGAACACACAAAGAATTTGTTTCTTTGTAATAACATTCATAGAAAATTGCCTTTGTGGTGTTTCGATGATTGGATGGAAGCCCTGGGGGAGTGAACATCAAAAAGCTCCTTTATATTGTGTATTCGTTACACACAGTGACTTCGTGTTACTGACAGGCATTTTTAACTGATTCATTTGTTGATTCAGGATTTACATATTCTTATTTTTGTCTAGATTTAAAAAGATCTGGATGATTACTTGGTTATGGATCACAGAATCAGAGGCTATTGGACAGATCAGAATGGTCAAAGACATTTCTTGGGAGAAAAGTTTTGATGATATAGATGCTCAAATCATCAAAAAGGGGGAGATGATATCAAGAAATGTTAAAGTTTTGTAGATTGGGGGAGATGGTATTAAGAAATGATAAAGTTTTGAGAGAAGATTTTCCGAAATGTCCAAGTTAGAAAAGTTCAAAGTAAAGATTTGAAGATTTGAAGAAGATCAAAGAATTTCTGAAGATTTGAGGAAATTTTCTTTGAAGATTATTTGCTAAAGCAATCCGAGCTGATTCTGAAGATAATTTCTTTCCAAAGTCTGAAAGAATCTTGTGAAAGTTTTGGGGAGATTGTTAATCGTTTGAAGACAGTTTTTGGAAACAATACAGTCAAAGGAAAAGGGGAGATTGTACTGACAGAGCTTAAAGGTGAAGACTGAATTGCTAGATCTTTCAACAGTGATCTTGAATCCAAAGGGGAGATTGTTAGAGCATAAATATGTTGGATACAAGATCAAGAAGACAAAACTCAAAGCTGGAAAAGTCAAATCTCATTAAAGTCAAAGTCTTTTGTAATAAAAGTCAACATTTTTGTATTGTATTTTAGTTTCCTTGTTTTAGTTGTAAGTATAAATAGTTTTCTTTCCTTTGGTAATTAGTAGAGAACTTAATTGAATCATTATTCAGTTGTATTTTAGAGAGAGAAATATCAGAGAGAGAGAGAGTTCGTTAGAAAGAGATTGTAGAGAGAGAAAGTGTAATCTTGGAATTGAATTGAAATCAAACAGGTAATTTGATTGTTAATCTTGTATGTTTGATTAACCTTGATTAGAAACTAGAATCTGGGAATATCAGAATTCTTTTCCAAACCATCTTAACATTTAATTCCTGAAAGTGCTTTTTAGAAGTAGGATTGGCAACCTTAGCTCGATACACTTTGGGTTGTGCGGAAGAATTAGAATTAGAATTAGACTTAAAGTTCAGTTTAGCTTTTCTCTTATTCTGTTTGGACTTTGGAGGGGAGTAGTATATGAATGAGTTATCCCAACAGTGTTTGCAATATAGATTCTTTCGAGCAAAATTCATAAACTTAGATTTATCAGAACAAACCTTACATCCATGTTTATCAAAAGAATTACTTTTCAAAATAACACCGTCAGAAGTACAACGATTTGAAGCAAAAGTTTTACTAGATAACCTATCATTCTTATTCAAACTACTATATGTATTCTTCTTACTCCTCCCAACTCCATTTCCTTTTATATCTGAAACAGAAACAGGAACCTTGTTAGTCTCTAACTTAGAAGGTGGTTCTTTTCTTGTGATGTTTGAAGTCTCACCCTTTTCAAAAATACTCGGTGGATATTCAGGACAATCAGAGTAAACAACTGAAGGTTTTGTAGGAACATCAAATTCTGGATTGGTTCTTACCTTCCAGCTTGGATCATTGAACATTTGTTTATCATTTGAAGCATTTTTAAACAAATCATTGATCTTAGTGCAAAGCTCTTGATTTACTTTTAAAGACTTTTCAAGTTTATGTTTGAGATCAAAGTTTTCATCTTCAACCTCATCAAGAGACTGTTGCAACATGTCAATTTGCTTCATCAATTCAGATTTATTATCATTCACAGAATTTGACTCCTTTTAAATAGAAACAGGATCAGAGTCTGAAGCATTCATCATTTCAGAAAATAATTCTTCAGTCATGGACTCAATAAACTCCGTTTTGTCATTTTGAGAACAAGAACCATTCGTGATAGCATTTTCTTCTTCAACCTCTTCAACAAGTAAAGGTTTAGAAGTAATGGGATTTGAGACTGATGGTATAGTAGATGGATCAACATCAGAATCATACGCATCATAGTTGCATGCAGTCTCAGGTAGAACTGTGTTGGTGCTTACTGATTCTTTGGAAGGTGTGGTAAATAGTGATTCAAACTCAGTAAATTCGATTTTTCGAGTCGCATAGCTTTTGTTTAAATCACCATATTGAAAACCAACTGATTTAAAAAGATTTTGAGAATCATTGTCACCAGACTTGTTCTTTCCCATTTCTTCTTGACCTTTGGTCTCATATAAAGGTGTAGGAGCACTTGCTTCAACAAAAGTTGCACGAATGTCAGGAATGGGTCTGATTGCGGAGCCGAATTTATCAAAATTGTATAGATGCTCTCGTGCCTTTTTCAAAATTTCATTAGTTGGCACATCCAAACCTGGTTTTAGTTTATAAAACCTTTCGTCTTGGAGTTTATTGGTCAACAGATTTAATGTTTGCTCAGTCTGACCTCGTTTTATATTAATGTCCACCAGTTACTTGATTTTGGTGTAAGCTTCATTTCTTTCTTTATAACAAACTTCAAATTTAATTTGAAACTCACCCTTTTCAGCATTAAGATTCACAAGATCTTTTTCTAAACCAGATATTTTTTCTTTTAAAGACGCCTTTTCAGCTTTTAAATCGTCTTTTTCCTTTTCTTTTTCTTCCACAACAACTTTTAAAATAGCATTTTCATCACGAAAGCTTAATGCAGATTGATGTGCAGAGCTAAGTTTGCCTTTCAGTAAAGCAAATTCATCTTTCATACCATGTATTTGGGTCATTAAAGATTCAATAAGTTCAGAATTGTCACTTACCTCAGAGTTTGCATCTTCGGATTGTGTCTCAGAGTCTTCATCGTCACCTTCCAGCTTTGCCATATAAGATACTTGGGTGAAGTGAGCTTGCTCCTTGTCATCGGAACTTTGATACAGCCAATTTTCTTCTTCATCCATTAGCACTTTTCCTTCTTCAACTTTCTTGGCAATAAGTGACTTTCTTGCATAGTACTCTGAGTTCTTTACCTTCTTGAACTTGCATTCCCTCGAGAAGTGCCCAAATTTGCCACAGTTGTAGCATCTTCCTGGTTCATCCTTTCGTTCTTCTCGCTTCTCCTCTCTCTTCCCTTCTCGTCTATCATCCTTCCTGTCTTCTCGTCCTTCCTCTCTCTTTCCATGCCTCGGATTGTATCGCATCTCAGACTTCTCTTTCTTGTATCCATCATACTTTGGCTTTGAGTAGAATATTTTCTTGCCAAAACTCTTCTTGAATCGTCACGTAATAAGAGCCAAGTCTTCGGAGAACTTTTGAATATCTGGATCTGAATCAACTTCCAGTTCTTCATCGCTCGAATCAGAGTCAGAGTCAGTAACTTCGGTACTAGAGCTTTAGACACCTTTTTCTTCGACCTTGCAGAGGATACATAACCTTTTCCGGCTATGAGAGCCACAGAATCCTTCAGATGATTTGACTCATTATTGATTGATCTCACCTCATCCTCATGTTGAGCAAGAGTAGAGAAGATATCAGTGACATTTTCTCGAGCCATATTCTTGCACATCTGGAGGTTGATAGCAAAGTTCTTCCTTCAGGATTCAGATTCTTGATGAACTTATAATGTATCTCAGAAGTAGATTTGGTGATGTTGTTCCTCCGTAAGTCATTGAGGATGATGTTATATCTAGTGTAGGTATCTAATAGCAACTCTCCTTCTTTTGCATGAAATCCCTCGTATGCATTTATGCATAGATTCTGCTTAGCTTGTATGGAGGCTTCACTTCCTTCAAACTGCCTTGCTAGTTCATCCCAGATGCCTTTAGCAGTGCTCTGACTGTCGACACGATTGTAGATGTCGTTTGGTATTGCCATTGTCAGATAGATTAGAGCTTCTTCTTCTGTCTTATACTGTTCTTTCTGCTTTTCATTGAAGAACTGATAAGGTTTAGGAATCTCTCTGTCAGGGATTTCTGGAGAGGAATCTGTAGCAGGTTGACCCTTTACTGTGATCATTGGAGTTTGTGGACCTTCAATGATTGCTTTCATGAAATCTCTGTTCTTGTGATTCAGAAACTGGATCATTCTGATCTTCCATTGCTGATACTCGTTAGCCATGAGGACAGGAGGTTTGACTTGAGAACCCATTGAGAGAAGCTGATTGGACATCTTAGATGTACGGTTAGTAAACAGACTTTTCTGTACCAAGACAACCAACTAGATGAGATCGTTAGAATCCAAATAAAAACACACTCAAAAATTTTCAGAAAAAATAAATTTCCAAAAATAATTAAATGCAGCCCTCTCAAACAGTATAAAGCTTCAAATAATACTAAAGAAAATGTTGATCTCGAACAAAACTTTGTCCCCCTTCGCAGACTTAGCGGGGGTATGGGGGCAGCGCCCCTAGAGAATTTTTTTTTCACATTTAGATGCCCTATTACAGTTTGCAAAAAATCGACTAGGGATGTGCTTCGACCGGGAACTTGTAAAGACCGGAGACTTGTAAAGACCGATAGAGAGTTCGACCGGGAACTTGTAAAGACCGGTAGAGAGTTCGACCGGGAGCTTGCTTCGACCGGTAAGTGATAGGACCGATACTATGCTTTGACCGGTATTGGTCTTCGACCGATACAAAGGTAAGGACCGATATAACTATGTTCAACCGATAAGGTGCTATGACCGGTAAAGCTAAGGACCGATAGTGAGATTTGACCGATAAAGGGTAAAGACCGATAAAATACCTTCGACCGATAATGATTATTCGATCGATATAGCTTAGACCGATAGATTGTTTGACCGGTATGTTCTTGACCAACCCAGAAAGTCGATGAACAGCTCAGAAAAATCAACCCAGAAACACACAAATCACGAAAATTGAATGCAAAAGTTAGACTTTTATACCCTAAAACATATATCTAACACAACCCAAACAACCTTAAAGATTGAAATCGACTTTTAAGATTCAATTTTGAGACCACAGTGATCGACTACCATACTAACCCAGAAAAACACAAACCCAAAAATTCAATCACTTAATGAATTTGAAAGCAATTAAGCAATCAGATAACATTCATAAGCATCAAACATATCTAATCAGATCAACTTTAACCATAGAAACATGTTAATTCATGAAGTTGATTTTCACAGATTTATATATATCGATGAACACAGTGATAAACCGATAAACACATATTTAATCCAATTAGCTTGATTCTTAGGCTCTGATACCACTTGTTATCCCGGTTTAATCTAGTTGATAATTAAACAATCAAGTAATCAAGCAACACAATAATAATCAAGAGGTATATAAATCAGAGTAACATACCAATCCCTTGAATAAATAATGAAACACTTGAGTGTTCTTGATACCCTTTGAATACAGAGAATAACAGCTACCTCTATAATATGATGATGATAACAATTATGAGGATTAAACCTAAAACCTAATAAATCAAAACAATAAATACCCAGGCCATATGGGCTTTAACCTTAATGGGCTTTCTAATAGGCTTTAGGCCCATTTACAAATAACTATTAACATATTACACTTTAAACCCTCTAACTTTAACTATCAAACAATTACAGTTTAGACCCTTTAACTTTAACTTTAATCTTGAATACAATTTATGATCCAACAGTATGTTCTTGATGTTCTTGCTTAGAGAGAGAAAGTATATTTCTCGCTTTGAAAGTAAAGCGTAGAGATTGGAATTGTGAGAGAGTGAGGAATTTATAGGCAGGATGGGAGAAAAAGAGACGTTTGTCATGATGATTTTCAATATGTCCGAGGAGTTTGATTAGACATGACTATGGAAGGGCGTCATGTGTCAGAATGTGGAGTATGACGTGGAACAGTTGTCATTCTGTTTTAAAAAATCATTAATGATGTAATAAATAATGACTCTTCATTGTCCTTTTTAAAAGCCTTTATATCACCTAAAGAAATTCAGTGATTGATTTTACGTTTTTAAAGAAGAATCACTGATTGTTAAGTTTCAGAGACTAAACTTTCAGTGATGAGAGATAATAGAGCATACCTTTGGAGATAGATACATTTTTCCGAAGAGTTCAGTGTTTGAATAAGAACACTGAAGCATTCATCTATATCACTTAGTTAAGCTTGAATGCTTGAAGATTTATCCTTCAAGGTTCAACATTCCTAGTTCGCTGATTAGTATATTAAAACTTGTTTAATCAAGAGGTTTTGTAAAAAGGTCAGCGAGTTGGTACTAAATGGGAATGAAAAGCAGTTTGATGTCACCATTCATAACTTGATCTCTGATAAAATGATATCGAATCTATATTTGTTTGGTCTTAGAGTGAAGCACTAAATTGTTTGATATAGCAATAACACTTGTACTATCGTAGTAGATGGGAATCTTTGATAGTTGAACGTCATAATCGATGAGTTGATTTCTCATCCATAAGACCTAAGAACAAAAACTACCAACAGTGATGTATTTAACTTCAACGGTTGATGTGGACACTAAGTTTTGCTTTTTACTTGTCCAACTCACCAACTTTCCACCAAGAAGTTGACAACCTCCAGTAGCGCTTTTTCTATCCAGTTTGCATCCTGCAAAATCACTATCTGAATAGGTAGTTATTTCGAACCGAGAGTCTTTAGGATACTAGAGACCTAGGTTGGGTGTATCCTATAGATATTTGAATATTCTCTTTACAGCGATCAGATGCCATTCTTTAGGTTCAGATTGATATCGTGCACAAAAACAAGTAGAATACATGATATCAGGTCAGCTATCTATGAGATACAACAAGGAGCCGATCATTCCTCCATAAGCAGTGACATTTACAAGTTTCCCATTAGGATCCTTGTTCAGTGTTAGTGGTGGTGCCATGGGAGTTTTTATCGCTGGACATTGAGTAAGATCAAATTTTTTCAGCATGTCATTAACATAGTTACCTTGCTTTATGAATATACCTTTCTCAGATTGCTTAATCTGAACACCAAGAAAATATGTTAGTTCACCAATCATACTCATTTGTGCTCTTTTTTCAAGCGTTCAGCAAACCGAACACACAAAGATAGGTTTGTGGATCCAAATAGATGCCATCGACATATATCTGAACAAGAATGATATGACCCTTAATATTCCTTAGAAATAGGGTGTTATCAATCTTTCCACGCTCAAACTTTTCAGTGATTAGAAAGATGAAAGGGTATCATACCAAGAATGAGGGGCTTGTTTTAACCCATAAAGAGCCTTATCCATTTTATAAACATAACTTGGATGCTTATGGTCAAGAAACCCTGGGGGTTGTTCAACATAAACTTCTTCATTGACTTTGCTAATAAGAATGGCACACTTTACATCCATTTGATACACTTTGAAATCCTTGTGAGCTGCATAGGCTAAAAATAATCTTATTTCTTCAAGCCTAGCCAGTGGAGCAAAGGTTTCATCGTAGTCTATGCCTTCCTCTTTTCTGTATCACTGAACGACAAGTCTAGCCTTGTTTTGGGCTACAATGCCATGTTCATCTAACTCGTTACGATACATCCATTTGTTGCCTATAATAGTTTTGTCAGATGGACGAGGGACCATGTTTCAAACATTAGTTCTTTTGAATTTGATCAGCTCTTCTTGCACAGAGCCAACCCAGTTTGGATCCCTGAGGGCTTCTTCAGTTTTCTTAGGTTCAAGAAGAGAGATGAAGTTGATAAAGATACAGATATTACCTGACCACATCGTGTCTGAATACCTGCGTTTGGATCATCGAGAATTTGAACAATTGGGTGATTTTTTGTCCATCTATGAGAAGGTAGCTAAGAAATTGGTTCTGAGGCTTCAGTGGGTGGAGGCTCATGTGCTGAAGAAGAGACTTCAACAATTGATTCTTTAATGTTTGGTTCTTCAGCAATCTGTCTAGGATATTCAGATTGAACCATGTTAACTGAAGGAGATTCAGAGGATGAAGATGATTCAACATTTGAAGGATGAGCATGTGGTGAATCAGAAGGAGGTAAGATGGTTATGGGAACAATTGAGATCCATGAAGAAGATTCAGCTCCACGATTATTCATGCTTGGAATGAGGGTAGGATCCTCATCAGCGTTGGGTGTGTTAGATCTGATTTTATAGTAATCATTGTATTTTATTTTACTGCTTTCAGTAGTGTTATCTGTTTTGTTAGTGCCTTGGGGTATTTAAGTCCCCTTGGCTTGTTAGTTTTGGTAGAACCGTACACTGTTTGAATACAAGTCATTGTTACATTTGGAGTGCACTTTCTCTCTCTAGATTCTCTCTCTACGATATTGTGATCTTGGCTCATCAATTGGTATCAGAGCCTCCAAGATCTTGAGAGGATTGAGTTTAGTGTATAATTGTTTCTGATTTGGTTGGTTAATTCGAAAATTTGATTGATTTTTTGTTGTTTTCTCAAGAAAAATCTCATTTTCTGGATTTTCACCAATTTCAGTCTGTTTTGTGATCGAATTGCTTGGAATTTGATGATATTAGATGCGTTTTAGTTAGTTGATCGAGCTTGTTTCTTGTTGATTTGCATAAAAACGTGATTTGGTGCTTCGATTATGAGTTTGAATATATTCTGAAAAAGACGTGTTCTGTTGTCTGTTCTATTTGAGTTTTTGAGATTTAGAGTGTTTTGATCGAATTTGTTAATAGAATTGTTTTAAAAACTTGTTTTCGATCTATTATGTGCATTGTGTATGGGTTTAATTTCAGTATTATGATTGATATTGCAGATTTATAGTTGATTGTTCATGTGCGTGTTATTCATAATACTGTGCGAGTCATTCATCCTGATGTGCGGGTCATTCATCCTATTGTGCGTGTGATTCATATATTGTGCGGGTCGATATTATATTTTGCATGTTAGTCATTGATTTTGAAGTATGCGTATGTTTAATGAAGTATGCGGGTTATTCATGTTCATATTATTAGAATGCGCTTTCATCATATCTTCATTGTGAAACTAACGTTTGAGTGTTAGTTTTTTCTCAGGTTGTTGGTTTTCTCTTGGAATCGCATATCAACAAGTGCGTGTCTATCTTCACTCGCATATCTTCAAGTGCGGGTCACTCTGAACACGCACATCTTCAAGTGCGGGTCACTCTGAACACGCACATCTTCAAGTGCGGGTCACTCTGAACACGCACATCTTCAAGTGCGGGTCACTCTGAATACGCACATCTTCAAGTGCACGCACAACAGCAAGTGTGTGTACTTCTGAACTTGCTTATCTCTCTGAACCCCCATTTCTTTCTGGACACGCATATCTCTCTGAGGAAAGCATCGAGTGCATATATTTCTGGACACGCATTTCTTGGGTGTGCGTATCATCAAGGACCCGAATATTGTGATTCAAGCCAGACACGCATTCCTCAATTGTCCGGGTCTTCAAGACTTAGTTATTTTTTCTGAATTCCTGATTTCATCAAAATGTCTCTACAAGCTCAACTTTACAAGAACGACCTCATGATGTCGTTGGAGTCTGATACTCGTCCACCTGTGCTGATAAATGAGAACGAATTTGAACAATAGCAGGACCGGTTTATTAATTTCATTGAAAGACAATCAAATGGGGAAAATATGATGAAAGCTTTGACTGAAGGTCCCATGGTCAAGCCAAGGAAAGTGATACCAGCTGTTGGAAACACTCCAGCTACTAATGAAGAATAAGCACTGATAGAATATGAGGCTGATGAACTTCTAAGATACCAAGCTGACAATCAGGCCAAGTCGAATTTGATTCTTGCTTTACCAAATTCCATCTATAACATAATCGATTGTTTCAAACACAATCATATGCTGATGTGGACACAACTGGAGAAAATCATGCTTGGTACTGCAATGTCTACCCAGCTTCGTCAGACAAGATACATGAACAATTTTGAAGAGCTCAAAGCAAAGGATGGGGAAAGTCTGAAAAGTGTCTTCGACAGGTTCTGGACTGTTATTAATGATCTGTATAAGATCAAGGTTATAAAGAATGAGCTGGAGAAAAATCTGAAGTTCCTTAATGCACTCAAACCTGAATGGGAAAAATCCTGTCATCGAATGAGGAATGATCCTAGAATTTCCAAAATGCCCATTCAGGAAATGTTTGAAATTCTGATGTCTGATGAAGCCATGGTAATGAAGAAGAAAGCTAAGCTGGATAAGCAGAAGCCAAAGATTGTGGATCCAATCGCTCTTTTACCTAGCCAAATGGCTGAACAAGCCTTGACAGAGTCTGCTTACGACGGGTCAACAGATGATGATGGCGAAGCATTGGAAAAAGCCATGATTCTTTTAAGTCAGCATTATCAAAAGAAATATCAGAAACGGTCAGGCTCAAACAATCTTCGTTTCTCATCTGGATCAAAGAAGGTAGAACCCAGTTCTGCATCAAAGCCTTTTTTCCCAAATATGAGCCTGCTACAGCAGCTGAACCAAAGAAAGAAGATAAGAAGGCTATGACCTGCTACAACTGTGGCAAACCCGGGCATATTTCAAAGGAGTGCAGAACGAAGATTGTGAAAGATGTGGATTTCTATAAGAAGAAATTAGCTTTGGCTGAGAAGAAAGCAAGTGGAACAATTTTGTTGGTTGAGGAGGAATATTGGTTGGACCATTCAGATAACGAAGCTGACAATGTTGAGACTGCTGCTATGTGTTTTATTGGAGACGACAACAGTGATGATGAGGATGAGGAGACTTCAACCGATGAATCTGAGGTACCATCTGAGTTTGATTTTAATTTCATTTCTTCGCAAATGAATGTCATCACAAATGCTTTACATGACTTTCGTTCAAAGCTTCTATCCGAAAAACGCGAAAATCAAGAAAAGTCTGTTCAAATTGAAAAATTGAAGATTTCTCTGCGAGATGAAAAAGCTATTTTAAAATTCACAAAAGAGAAATTTCAAGAAAAATTAGAAGATTTAGAAATTGAAAAACAGACTTCTCATGATTCTTTGTCTGATTTGTCAATTTTAAATCAAGAGTTTTCGGATAAAATATTTGAATTAGAAGAAAAGTTATATAAACAAAATCAAATTGAACAAACAATTCATATGCATAAACCAAGGAGCTATGAGTCGTTAAAAGAAAATTGGGGTCTTGGATTTAAAAATCCTCAGTTTTTAAAGAAAGCTAAAATTGAGATTCCCAATTTTTATGATTACGATTGTCTTGGTCTTTCAAAATATGGTTCTCAATACAAACCTATTTGGACAAGTACTAAAGAGACTACAATTGAGGAAGATAAGAAACGGATAAACAACAAGAGAATGGAAGTTCCTTTCGTTTACACTCAAGAAAATGCAAAATATTTTCCTGAAAAAATAAAGAAGAGAAGACAAAAGTTAAACATTGTTTCTTCTACTAAATCTTCTAGATCGAATGACTTCTTTGATTTAAATGAAGCTAATCCTAATAAGGACAAAATATCTCCAGTACCTTATGATACTAAGAGATATATACCTCCTTTAGTTTTAGAATGCCAAATCTTTGATCTAGAAGAACAATTGGAAGAACAAGAGATTTTGAGAAAAATTGAAAACGATGTCATTTTTTCTTTTATGACATCGAGTTTTAAAGAAAATAATTCTGGTCTTATCAAATCTTCCATCAACTTGTGTTCATCTGATGTTTCATGCTCTGAGGTTTATCGAAATAAAATAACTGATCAGTTTGATTTTATTGATAAAACTTCCTCTTCTAAATCAAATATTTTATCTAAAATTGTTGATGACACTTTTACGCTAAATGATCATTTCTATAAAACAAAGCGTAAAAGAAGAAGGTCAAAAAAGAAAAAGAAGAAAGAGTTTGATATTTCTGAAAATTCTAATTTTTCTGATTCATCTATTTCAGATAGGCCTTTGAAGAAGTCTGTGAAGTCTGTTTGGCAAAAGAAACAGAGATCTGAAGAAATTGTTTCTGTAGAGAATAAATGTGTCTATTTTCTTTGTAAACAAGACTCATTTGCCTTTTGTAATAAATCTACAAAATATTCTGTTGAGCAAATGTTTCAAATTTCAAAGAATATCTCATATTGTCTCTCTAGTTCTGATTCTGATGATTGTGTTTCTTCTTTAATATGTGATGATGTTCATGCTTTATTTGATCAATCTCAGATGTTTTGGAAAAATAAATTTTTGAAAAAGAAAAAGGAAAGGACTAACAAGAAGGGACCCATATTTATATGGGTACCTAAATCTCAGTAATTGTTGATTGTGCAGCTAAATCAATTATGGTATCTGGATTCGGGGTGTTCCAAACACATGACTGGCAAAAAATCTCTACTTACAAATTTTAAAGAAAAATGTTGCGGTCGTGTCAAATTTGGAAACTGCGAAACGGCTCCCATTCTTGGTTATGGTGATCTTGTTCAAGGTAACATAACTGTCAAAAGAGTAAGCTATGTCGAAGGTTTAAGTCACAATCTATTCAGCATCGGAAAGTTCTGCGATAAAGATCTTGAAGTCAGTTTCAAGTCTAAAAGAGTTGCTGTAAAGAATAATAGCGGCATGGACTTACTTGTTGGAAAGAGACAATCAAATCTTTATACCATTAATCTTTCCGAAGTAAAGGTTCCATCATGAAAGCTGGGTGTGGATCGCTTGGTCAAGAATGATTCCGTGAGAGGTCTTCCAATCCTCCGTTTCCAAAAAGACCATCTCTGTCAGGACTGCGAGAAAGGAAAGATGAAGAAAGCATCTCATAAGCCAAAGCCTGAACATTGCACTGCGGACATTCTAGATCTAATTCATGTTGATTTGTGCGGACCAATAAAGACAAAGAGTATTGGGAAGAAGAAGTATGTTTTGGTTGTTGTTGATGATTACTCCAGATATACATGGGTGAAATTTCTCAAATCTAAAGACGAGACACCCGAAATTCTCATCAACCTCATCAAAACTATTCAGACAAATAAGCAAAAGCACGTCAAAGTTGTAAGATTAGATAATGGCACAGAATTCAAGAATTCAACTCTTCAAGCATTTTATGATGATCAAGGTATACAACAACAGTTTTCTGCTGCAAGAACACCGCAACAGAATGGAGTTGTTGAAAGAAGAAACAGAACGCTTGTGGAAGCTGCTAGATCTATGCTTGCTTATTCAGGTCTTCCTTTGTCTCACTGGACAAGAAGTACAAGCTACGTCTGGTCAACAAGAGCTTGAATCTGATGTCATGAAAATACCTCCTCCTCCAGTTGAAATCATATCTGTATCATCTTCTGACATTATTTCTTCTGAAGATCCTCCTCAACAAATAGAAGTGGTTCAAGAAGTTATTAATCCTCTCCCTCATACAACAAAATGGACAAGATCTCATCCAATTCATCAAATTATTGGGGATCCTCAAGCAAGTGTTTCTACTCGCTCCAGAACAGCTTCTTCCAACGAATGTTTGTACACTTGCTTCCTAAGCAAGATTGAACCTACCAAAGTTTCTGAAGCGTTGGAAGATTCAGACTGGATTTTAGCAATGCAAGAGGAGCTCAATCAGTTTGACGCGCTCAAAGTGTGGAGACTTGTACCACGGCCAAAGGGTAAAAGCATCATTGGTACAAAGTGGATATTCAAGAATAAAAAGGACAAAGATGGTATCGTCGTTCGGAACAAAGCAAGGTTAGTAGCCAAAGGATATCGACAAGAAGAAGGTATTGACTATGACGAAACATTTGCACCTGTCACCAGATTGGAAGCTATTCGGATGTTTCTGGGCTTCGCTGCTTATCGCAACTTCACTGTATATCAAATGGATGTCAAGACAACATTTCTCAATGGCAAATTGAAAGAAGAAGTATATGTATCTCAGCCAGAGGGATTTGTTGACAAAGATCGTCCTGATTATGTTTATTTTCTCGATAAAGCTTTGTATGGTCTGAAACAAGCTCCACGGGCATGGTATGACGAGTTGTCAGCTTTTCTTGGTCAAATCCGGTTTCACCAAAGGCTCGATCGATACTACTCTTTTTATTTATAGAACTAATCTTGATATCTTCTTAGTACAAATATATGTAGATGATATTATTTTCGGTGCGACTAACAAATCTCTGTATAATTGGTTTTCTGATTTAATGACCTCTAGATTTCAGATGAGCATGATGGGAGAAATCAACTTCTTCCTCGGCTTACAAGTGAAGCAGCTTCCAGATGGAATATTCATCAATCAGTCAAAGTACGTCTTTGACATTTTGAAGAAATTCAAAATGGACAAGTCTACCTCAATCGGCACGCCTATGGCTCACGGTGCCAAACTCGGACTGGATCCAGATGGAAAAGCTGTGGATCAAAAGACATACAGAGGGATGATCGGATCACTGATGTATCTTAATGCCAGTCGCCCGGACATAATGTTTTCAACGTGCCTGTGTGCCCGCTTTCAAGCAAAACCAAAAGAATCTCATCTTTTAGCAGTCAAACGCATCTTTAGATATATTAAAGGAACTCCTTATTTAGGATTATGGTATCCTAAAAGTTCTGATTATAGTTTGATTGCTTATTCTGATGCAGATTATGGTGGTAATCAATTGGACAGGAAAATTACTTCTGGTCATCTCCAGTTTTTGGGTGACAGACTGATAAGTTGGGCGTCGAAAAAGCAAAACTGCGTTTCAATATCAACATCCGAAACTGAATATGTCGCTGCAGCTAGTTGCTGGGCTCAAGTGCTCTGGATGAAAACGCAACTTCGCGATTACGGGATGCTATACAAGACTTTGCCAATATATTGTGACAACAAGTCCGCGATTGCGATATCGATCAATCCTGTCCAGCACACCAAGACCAAGCACATAGACATGCGATATCATTTTATAAAGCATCATGTGGAAGAAGGTACTATTGAGTTATATTTTGTACCAACTGAATATCAACTTGCTGATATATTTACAAAAGCTTTAGATGAAAAACGATTTAACTTTCTGCTTTCAAAACTTGGCATGTTGAATTTAAAAGTTTAAATCTTTCCAAATTTTATTCTATAAAGTTTAATATTTCAAATTTTCTTTCAGTTGAATAAAATGTGTTTCTAGGATCTTTGACAAGTTGCCTTGTTTATATTTAAAGTTTCATATGTTCAACGTTCAAATCTTTCAAACATCGAAAAGTCAGCAACATGTTTGACACTTTAGATACTGCTTTAAAGATATGTGAGTCGGCATATTTATGGTTTACTTTGCTTGAACAACCTAAGTGATCAAAATTGTAGATCGTAATGAAAATATGGGCTAAGCTATTCGGTATAGATCTGAGTTATTGAGATGATTTTATTTTTTAAGCATTTAAAATACAGAAATCCTTGAGTTTAAAAGTTTGTACCTGTGACCTTTCTGGTTTGGGAAACTAAGTTCCGAGGGATGCTCGACATCTGGTCCCCTAAGGTCAATTGATCTGGGAGTGATCGAACAGAAATCCTGCAATAGAACCAGATCGAAAGTTATGTTCTACTGGTATGAATGGGTTTAGGATATGTCGATGTAGCCTTTCTGATCCGGGAAAGTAAGTTCCAAGGGGTGCTTGACACCTAGTCCCCTAAGGCCAACTGGTCTGGGAGCGACTGACCTAAATCCTGCAAAAGGGTCAGATAGAAAGTTACGTTTACGGCATGTTCTTTACTTAATGAACTCTTTGATTAAAAGATGCTAAAGTGCACATCGCTTAAAAGATGCCAAAGAGCACACTCATGTGAAGATGCCAATGAGCACACAGCTAAAAGATGCCAATGAGCACACATCTCTTGATACTTGGTGATATATTTTGAGCTGTGATAAACCTGTAAATTTGTGAAAATCTTAATTCTTGATGACTTACTGTCTGTACATGCAAAGTTCTTCATTTTATGTTTAGAATTACATTTTTCTTGAAGCTAATCAGAGATCGCATGCGAGCACACTGAATAGATACCTGCAAGTGTTTGACTTTGAACATGTCTTAACTTGATATACAATGAAACATGTTTCTGTATCCAACAACTCCCGTTTGATTTCAACTGATTGATAAATCTGGGATATTCTACTGAGTAGACTTTAATTTGTTTAGTGTTTAAAAGTTTATATATTCAGTTGTTACAAAATTTATATTCAATATGATCATCTTTAATATTGATGTATTTATGATTGCTGTCTGTGTTTTTGTCATATGGTCTGTGCATTTTTCGAGGGGGAGTGTATATCTGGTTTCTATATCTGAGAATATTCTGTTTTTGAGGGAGAGTGAATATTGCTGATTAATTTCTTCCTATGCTGATCAGAAATTCATAAGGTAAGTATTTCTAAAATTACTATGCAAATGCTAATCTAATTTGATAAATTTTGTGCATTTGTGTAGGGGGAGTAATGGGGGCTTATCAGGTATTTTTTTTAGTTGTTATTTTTTTTAAGTGTTTTGTTTTTAGAATTTATAGAAGTAAGATGTGTGTTTTTTCTTTTCTTTATTACCTTTGAACTTGTTTGACTATTCATCTTCCCTCCATTCTCTCTGAGTGTTTGTCTTCCTGCGTTCGTAATCTGATTTTTTTTTTCAGATTGTGTTTTTGGAAATTTCAGGTATGTTTTTATTTTTCATTCTATGTTTGTAGTTTATTTAGTGTTCTTTATCTTTGTTTTGATTTCCTTCTTGGTCTATTTTTGTGCGTTTTATCTTATATGCGATTATTTCACTGTTCATCGATTTCTAAAACTTAGATTCAAGTTGATTTAGATCGATTTGCGTATTGGGTTTTGTTTAGACCTTATAATCGACTATCAGGTATGTTTTCTTTTATTTTAATTTCGTGTTTTGTGCTTTTAATTTTAGTTTTTGTGGATTTCGGGTTCGAACAGCCGTGTTCTAGGGTTTTTATTCAAATTAACTGAACTATGCGTTTCACCTGTGACACGCATAAGTGAACTATGCGTTTCACTTGTGACCCGCATAGTCAAGTATGCGTTTCACTTGTGACACGCATAAGTGAATTATGCGTTTCACTTGTGACCCGCATAGTCAAGAATGCGTTTCACTTGTGACCCTCATAGTCAAGAATGCGTTTCACTTGTGACCCGCATAGTCAACTATGCGTTTCACTTGTGCCCCGCATAATGAACTATGCGTTTCACCCGAGACCCGCATTATTCTAGTATGTTTTGTTTTGCTTTGTGTAGTTTATGTTTCACTAAGAACACACATAGTCTATTGTGTGTATTCTTAGTGACACGCATAGTTGTGTTTTTTGTTGTTTCAAAGTATGATTTGCGTTCCCTTCAGGACACGCATTCCCTCATATGCGTTCCCTTCAGGACACGCATTCCCTCATATGCGTTCCCTTCAGGACCCGCATTTCATACTTGGAATATTTTTTTTTTCTTCTTCTTCTTTTCGTGTTTTCTGTTAAATGTTTAATTGTGTTTTGTTTCAGGTTATCATGACTTCTCAAACAAATATTGATCCAATGATTCAATATGAGAATGTCGTTCTTCAGGATCCGGCTGATCAGGCATCTCATGATACACCTATGCCGTCTGTTCCGTCTGTTGGGGCTGATCTTTCTATATCTAGGCGATCTCCAAATGATGTGTTTCCTAACGTCATGTACATGCCTTATAAGCGTAACAACTACTTTGTTGACTTTGATCGCATCAAGATTCATCCTGTCATACGCACTATTCTTCGTGGACATCCGCTCTCTCAAGCTCTCTGTTCAGTTGCCGATGTTCCGGAAGTCTACGTTCAGCAAGTTTGGCACACCATCACTAAGAACGAACTGGCACGTCCTCATCAATTTGATCTCCAAATAGATCAATTTGATTCATATCTTTCTTACAAGCGTTTACGATTGATTCTTGAGCTTCCTGAGCCTACTTCTAGACCTGGAAGGACAACATATGATCAGTTTCCATCCGAAGAAGAGGTGTTTGAGGGCATCAAAAGACTAGGCTATGTTGGTCCACTGAACAAGGTTGTAGACTTTGACAAGTCTAACCTTCCTCCTGTCTGGTATTCTTTATTTTCTGGCATCAACAGGTGTTTAACGTCTAAACATACCGGCACGGATACTTCTAGTCTTCACTATCTTCGACTGTTCCATGCAGTAGTCTATGATCTGCATGTCGACTATACGATCATTTTCTGGACCGAGCTTTCCGAAATAGTGCAAGACAAGTTAACCAACAAGCGAAGAAAGTTTATTCCTTTTATCAGGTTTCTCAAGTTGATTATTAGAAGCATGTTACGAAGTAATCCGGCAATTCCACGAAGATTATCTTGGCGGCAAGTTCAGGATACTGAGATGCTTTTTCTTCAGAAACAGAAGAAGTCTTTCACTTTTTCTATGACCATTCCTTATGGTCTTATTGCCAATTATGCTGACATGACCGATCTCAGTGTCATTGATTATTGTTTAGAAAATGAATTTGTAGAGGCTGAACAGGAAGAACCTTCTCATGGCACTCCAGCTGATAATACTCATGAAGAGCAAGTTGAAGCAGCTACTCAGGAAATAGTTACTGTTGTAGTAACTACCATAGCGACAGATGTTGATCCTTCTGCAGTTCCACAAGAAGTTGCTACTCATCATGTGGAATCTGTAATTGCTGCTATTGAAACTGAAGCCATTATTGTTACTGCTGATGTTAGAGAAGATGCTGATCTTGATGAAACTGGAGTTGCTGATGATGATGAGACAAATGCTGAGTTTTCTGATGATGGTGAAAATTCAACAAGTGATTCAGATGATGGTGATGATGATGTTAATCAACCCAGCATGAAAGTGTATAATCGGAAAGTAAGATCACCGGAAGTGGTTGTTGTCCCAGAAGATGTTTCAGAAGATGATTCGGAACCTATTGATCCATCTGCTGCCCGTTTAAATGTTGATGAACTGGATATCTCATTTGCTCAAACATCCACTCAAGCACAGAGTCGAGCTCCTGCTTCTGTTACTGTTGATGTTACTGCTATCTCTGTTTCTGCTGAGCTTTCTATGGTTCCTGCACGTGTCTCTTCGGACAAACTTACAATTCTGAATGAGTTAATTCGTCAGTTCTCAGAAAGGGTGGATGCTCAAAAGGAAGAACATATTAACAAGCTGAAGGCGTCTTTCAAAGGGAAAATGCCAGAGATAGATACTTCGGTTATTCCTCCAGAGATTATTTTCCGTCGTCCTTCAAGGGTGATTCTTCGGGAACCTTCTTCTGCAGTGTCTTCATCTACATCACCGATTGTATCTCTTCCTTTTCCGTCGATCTTCACTCAGTCTGCGGGTATTTTCATGTCTGCTCCGACTAATACTTCTTCCAGAGCTTCTCTTCATGATACTCCGATTTCTGAGCTATCTGATCTTCTTTATGCGCGTCTTCTATCTATGTCTCCGCCACAACATCAAGATCGAGATTTGATCTCTCTGCTGAGGAATTTCCAGTCACGCCGCCTCCAGTTTCTTCATCTTCTGATTCTGATCGCATTAATGCTTTATCTCATCAATTTCAGGAATTCAGAACATAAGTTAGATCAAGTTTATCTGATCTTCGTTCTTTTATGACACAAGCTTTCTCAGATCTATCTAACAAGATTGATCATCTAGAGCAATCATGCAGGACTGAGGCTGGCCCGTCTCTTAAACGCCGACATGACCAAAATGATCCCGATCATCAAGGCCATGAGGGGGAGATGGCAAAGAGACAAAGAACAGAAGGGTCTTCTGAAGCACGAGAAGTTGTTCAAGAAGAAGTGGCTGGAGATAGAGAAAAGACTGCTGATACAGTTCAAGATTGCAGTATCCAAGACTTAATGGATGTCATGATTGACAATGCTGATGTAACTGTTATGCATAATGAATTTAATTTGTCTGAAGCAAATTTTAATAATATGCAGATTGTAGTTTATGTGGATCCAGATGTCTCAGGTAGAGCTCATGAGGTTGAAGAGTCAGAAGCAGCAAATGATATGAGATCTTTCTTCGCGAACTTAATTGAGATAAATTCAGATGATGATGAAGAAGTTAGATTTGAGAAAGTTGCTCAAGTTAAAGAAGAAGATTGCAACAATATCATCATCTTATCTGATACAGAGGATGATACTGTTTTTATGGATGCATCAGATACAAAAGAGGCTGAATTGTTATATGTTGATCTTCCGAGTCAAGGTGAGATTCCAGAAGTTGATCAACCTTCGTCTACTCCAGTAACTAGTTCTATTCCGACAACCAATGTTCCGTCAAGTGCATTTGAAGTTGGTGAGTCGTCTAGAGCTCAAGCAGTTATTTCTTCTTCCGAACAGGTAATTCCTCCATCTCTTCTAGAAGAAGGAGAAGCTTTATCTAGACAGCAAAGGCAGAGTAATCTAGACCAAAGATATATGGCTTCTAGACTCAGAACTGCTTTTCTTGAAGATATCCAAAGCAACATCTTTGTTTCTAGAAGAAGAACACTCAATTTATATGCCATTCTTGGAGTAGAGAAAGAATCAGAAGCTTATCAGCGTGAGTACTTAGCGTTTATCAAATGCCAGCGCAAAAAGAATAACACTGTTGCTTCTCCTCATCTAATAGTTCGAGTTCTCAGTGTCACAATTTGTAAGTTTATGAACATTTGGTATCCAAATCTTGAAGTAGAAAGAAGAGACTGCAAGCGGTACATCTTTTCAGAGGCTGATTTCGTTGATCTTTCAATTGATGATATTGAATTCCTATATGATCACTTCAGGAATCTTTTGTCAGGATCGAATTCTCAACAAGAATTAATTCTCAGAAACAATATCAAAGAAGTTTGCGGAATAACACTTTGATATTTAATCAAACAGAAAATCAAAACAGAATATAATCAACAAATTGTAAACTTGTATTGAATGCTTTGAAGTTACAAGATTACACACTCAACCTCAATATTGATGAACAGGCTCACCAATACGAATTCTACTTCTCTAGAATTAGGATCTATGTCTTGAGGTTGATTTTCTCTCTCAAAGAATAAAAACACTTAGAATGAATGAATTAATCTATTCTATACATATACTAGTCAAAAGATAATTACAATAATTAAACAAATCTTCAGTATATCTTCCATGTATATCTCAAAGCTTCCATAAACTTCAGATTATCCAGCTGTCATTCTTTCCATCCGAATCTCTTAAGCAGTATTAATCTTCAGCAGCATTAAATTCCTTCGAGCAGCATTAACTACTAAGCAGCACTAACCACTAGCAGTACTAACTAGCTAAGCAGTACTAACTTTGTTCAAGCAGCACTAACTTTGACTAGCAGTATTAATAGTACTAGCAGTAGTAACACTCAGCAGTATTAACTTTTAAGTCTTCTAGCAGTAGTAACTTTGAACCAGCAGCATTAACCATACTTGATAAATTCTTCAGTTCCCAACAATCTCCCCCTAACTTGACTTTTAGGAAAAGAAGTCAAGTTCTTCAGAATTAATCTTCAAGATGCTCCCAAAACTCTATCATGGCCTAAATCCCAGTGTTTGCATCCAATCCCAAACTCTGATTGATGGTTCTTTGAATCAAGTATTTAGCCATTTCTGAATCTGGAACACATTTTAACTTTTTCTTCAGCATGGCATGAAGTTTCAATCTGCTATGATTATACACTCTATCCACTAGGAAGTATTCAGTGTGATTTAAATCCAAAGTCACTGTATATACTCCACTAATTTCATATAGAGTCCAACTGTTTATTGATTTGAAGACATCCTTGATCAAGTGCTCTACTTCTTCAGGTTTGAACATCATACACAGATACTCCATTACCAGTTTTGTAATTGAAATCCCTGGAGCCTTTAGAATATCTGCATACAACTTCATTCCTATCTCAAACATCTCTTCAATATCTGATCTGGAGCATGTTCTGACAATTTTTGCCTATGTGTTGAACACTTCATACTTTTCATCCTTTCTTTTCAGCCTTATATATTCCTTTCCATCCACTGTCAATGTATCCCAGTGAATGACCTCAGGAGGCTTAACTTCTACAGGTTCTGCTGAAATTGGTTCAGGCACTTTGTCCATCACTACCATGTACAGATTTACATCATCAGTGTTTGATGGCTCTTTCTGTTTAGATGACTCAGGTGCCCCTTCTTCTTCAGCAACCTTCTTAGCCTCTTCTTCAGATACTTTAAGCTTCTTGATTGGCTTTCTCCTTGCCATCATTTTTGTTCTCTTTAAAGTTCTTAGACTTTCTCCCAGAGTGGACTCTTTCTTAGGAGGTGTTTCTTGCTCATCTGGAAATGGCTTTTGACAATCAAAGTCATTACTTTCTTTTATCCTCTTCTCCATCTCCACCCTATCAGTTTCATTTCCCTGAAGCTTCAACATCTCTGAATCATACAGCTCTTTGATCTTCTCAAAAGACATTTGGGAGAACATCTCCTTTTTGACTCCTACAGCACCTTTGAGAAATATAATCATCTTGTTCCTCTCTTGGGTACCTAGGAATGTCTTTGAGGGTTTTCTCTTCTTTGCAACTGTTTTCACCACTGATTTCTTCATACTTGCAGCTTTCTTCTGTGCAATTTCAGTTGCCATACTCAGTTGATAAGCTTCATTCAGTTCAGCAGCTAGAGCTTTTGCCATTTCCCTGTCCTTTTCCATCTGAACTCTTTCTTCCTCTTCAATGTCATCTTGCATCTTTCTAGCTAAAGCTTCATCTGATTCAACCAACCTTTGCTTTTTGATTGGTTGATCAAATTCCACCATTTTTGCTTTTCCTTTGTCTTTGTTCATTGCCTTCTTGCTATTATCTTTCTTGATCACTTCACCTTGTTCTTTGATGATTACTCCTTTGGTCTTTGAAGTGACCTTGGGAGTATCATTCTTGGCTTTTAGTAAGGTTTCTGCAATCTCAAGATCTGTTAAAACTTCTTTCACAGTTTCTGCTGCTTTATTAATGTCAGCAGTAGTAATTGTTTCTGCTGCTTCTTTTGTTTCTTTTGGCACTGAATCTCTTTCTGTTTCTGCTTCCTGCTCCCCCTCAACATTAAGCTTCCCCTCTCTTGTGGCTTCTTCCATGTTGATATCCCCCTTTTTGGGAGCATCATTCTCAAATTTCCTTCTCCTTAGTTGGAATTGCTTTCTCTTCTTCCTTTGTACCATACTAATCACCATCTTCTTCAGCTTAGCAATCTGTACTTGTTGTGACAGAATGACTAGCTTCATTTCTTCAATTTCTTTTCCTTGTTTGAGAACATCTTGATTGATGTTCCCCATTGTTTCCATCAATTCATAGTACGTATATCTGTCCTCACCCTCTCCAGAAGTGTTACCCTCCTTTGAAGGATCATTGGATCTTTTAGTAGTGGAAGTCTTCTGCCTTGCAGAATCACTATCCACCCCTGTGGTTTCTTGGCACCAGGGACCTTCAAATGATTGCTCATTTAAAGTTGCCATGGGGGAGGTCTTATTGATGTTACCACTTTCCTCCTCTGTGCTAGCAGGATTAGTGGCAGCCTCATCACCCATATGCTCTACCTCCTCCTCAGAGAGCACCTCCTTTGGGTTGGGAGACACCCTTGTGGTTTCCCTTTGGATATTCCCTAGGGGAGAATTCTCCCTTAGAGGGCTTAAAGGCTGAGAGGGTAATGGTACAAGAAGGGAAGGAGCCTTCTTTACCTGTTTTCTCTTGTAAGTTTGGGTGATAGGAGAGGTTGGTTTTTCAAGAAGGGACTGGGGAATTGATTTTGAGAGGGAAGGTTGGGATTGACTAGCAGTGGGTTGGTCTAATGGGGGCCTTGACCCTGCTGCCATACCTTCATTGGTTTGGGACACCACCATCATTGTAGAGAACAATCGGGTGTCAACTCCTTCAGAGTCCCCAGCAGATCTTCTCATATTTGAGAAAACCTTGCCTTTGGGGGGTTTAGGTACATATACCCCAACAGGTTGAGGTATATCCGTCAATTCATGAGTAATGACTTCTTGAACAAACCTGGGATACGTAAAGAAGCTCTTTTTGTTTCCCATGTTTGAGACAAGATCACTGAAAATCATTTTAGAAAAATTATACTTTCTGGCAGTGGCCAAGCACACCAAAGCATACGCAATAGTGTTGCTGAACTCACTCCATCCAGTAGTCTTTTTGGAGATACAATGCATAAGAGTATGGACAAAGAAACGCCATTGGGGTGAAAATTTTGCTTTAGAGAATTTGAAAACTCCCAATGGGCCTCCATACCCCATTCTTGTAAGATTTGAGAACAGTTCATCATTTGGGATAGAGGTTATACCAGAGGCATCGTCTAGACGTAGACTGATGCGAATAACCTCTTCAGTAACCGTGAGTGAGTGATCACAGATTCTTGTCTTGATCATCTGCACACCATTCTCAACAACAATGGTTGCATTAGCCCAGAACTGCCTTTGATGCTCGATATAGATTGTAGGGGATACAATAAGAGCATGAGCAATGTGGCTTGACTTGAGGAAATCCACAATCTGATGAAATCCTGCAGCTTGCTTTGGTTTTTGTAGCATCGCAATCTCATTGTGCTCGTCAATGAAAGTCATTGATGCCATTGATCTTAGTGAAAAGCTTGCCTGAAGACTTCGACCTTGAGAGAAAAGGTTTAGAGCACAAGAGAACAGTATGCAAAGAGTCGTTATGAACTTTTAGGCGGGCAAAGAGTATTTATAGTATTCGGAACATAAGCAGTATTAACCTAGAGCAGTATTAACTACTAGCAGTATTAACTGAAAGCAGTATTAACCACTAGCAGTATTAACTGAAAGCAGTATTAACCACTAGCAGTATTAACTGAAAGCAGTATTAACCACTAGCAGTATTAACTGAAAGCAGTATTAACCACTAGCAGTATTAACTGAAAGCAGTATTAACTGAAAGCAGTATTAACTGAAAGCAGTATTAACTGAAAGCAGTATTAACCATTGGCAGTATTAATTGAAAGCAGTATTAACTACTAGCAGTATTAACCACTAAAAGCAGTATTAACCACTAAAAGCAGTATTAACTAACTTACTCCTTTTAAACTTGCTAAACACTGAGTACTGCTATGCATATCCTGAAACAGAAGATTAGTAACTCCAAGAATAATATACAGATATAAAACCACTTTTTGAGAAGGGGATTATTCAGAGTTGATCATTCCCACACTTGTTACCAAGAAAGTGAATCTACCCACATCAAAAGCTTTAGTGAATAGATGAGCAAACTGATTATCAGTGTGAACTTTGACAACTTGAATAAGTTTCTTTTCATTACAATCTCTTATAAAGTGATAACTGATCTAAATGTGCTTTGTTTTTGAGTGCTTGACTGGATTATTCACAATGCTAATAGCACTGCTGTTGTCAATAAAGATTGGAGTGTGTAGAAAGGTTACCCCATAATCCAACATTTGATTCTGAATCCATAAGACTTGAGAACAGCAACTTGCAGCTGCTATGTACTCTGCCTCTGTTGTAGATGTGGATACTGTGGTTTGTTTCTTTCACTGCCATGAGACTAGTCTAGCACCCAAAAACTGACATCCTCCAGAAGTAGATTTTCTGTCCAAGTTTGCCCCACCTAGATCACTGTCTAAGTATGCTATTAGGTCAAAGGGTGAGTCATGAGGATACCAAAGTCCCAATCTGGGTTGCCCGTTGAGATATCTGAATATCCTCTTAACAGCTTGAAAGTGAGATTGCTTTGGCCTAACTTGGAATCTTGCACATACACAGACTGGAAACATTATATCTGGCCTTGATGCTGTGAGATACATGAGAGAGCCAATCATGGATCTATAATGATGCACATCCATATCCTCCCCCTCAAGATCTGCTGTGATCTGCTTGTGTGTTTCCATAGGTGTGCTGGCAGGTTTTGATTCTGAGAAACCAAACTTGGTTAGAATATCCTGCACATACTTGGATTGACATATGAAAATGCCATCTGACTTCTGTTGAACTTGGAGTCCAAGGAAGAAAGTAAGTTCCCCCATGGAACTCATTTTGAACCTTTGATGCATTAAATCTTCAAACTCCTTGCACATGTTGTTTCTTGTAGATCCAAAGATAATGTCATCAACATAGATTTGGACCAGCAAGATATCCTTTTTCTTTCTCTTGATAAATAGAGTCTTATCAATGACTCCTCTTTCAAAGTCATTTTCCAAGAGATAGGATGACAGAGTGTCATACCATGCTCTTGGGGCTTGATGTAGTCCATAAAGTGCTTTCTTTAATTTGTATACCCTGTCTGGATAGCTTGGGTTTTCAAACCCTGGTGGTTGACAGACATATACTTCTTCTTCAATTGACCCATAGAGAAAGGCACTTTTTACATCCATTTGATAGACTTTGAAGTTCATGTAAGAAGCATAGGCTAGGAATAGTCTGATTGCTTCTATTCTAGCCACAGGTGCAAACACTTCTTCATAATCTATACCCTCTTCTTGAGTATATCCCTGAGCCACCAGCCTTGCTTTGTTCCTTATGACAATACCTCTTTCATCTCTCTTGTTTCTGAAAATCCACTTTGTGCCAATTGCTCTGTGACCTTTAGGAAGGTCTACTAGATCCCATACATCTTGTAGCTTGAACTGTAACAGTTCCTCTTGCATTGCTTCTATCCAGCTAGATTCTTTCATAGCATCATGTGCCTTTTTAGGCTCAAGCTGTGATAGAAAACAAGAAAGCACTGTATGCTGTTGATCTTGCATTTCCTGAATCCTGCTTTGATGTCTAGTCATCATAAGAGAAGAGATATCTCCTATAACCAGCTATGGAGGATGATTCTTTTGAACTCTGGTGTTATGACTAGGTTCTTCATTCAGTCCAGCCTCAAGATTAGATTCATGCAACTCAACTGGAGTGTTTTCAGATGCCACTTCATTATTTTCTTGAGTCTCCTCATCTCTAGTTTCTTCTTCACTCTGACTTGGTCCAGTAAATGATTTCTTTTCACAGTCTTCAACAGAATTTACTGTGGGTATGGGAAAAATCATAGATTTAGATATACTTTCTTGAACTTGTGTGATCCCTGATCCGCCACTTCCTGTTCCTGTATACTCATTACTGAAACCAAAAGAGTTAGTTAGTGAATCAATGTCAAATATCCACTGAGGTCCAGACCCAACAGGATTTGGTGTGTTCTCATTGCATTTGACATTGTCACTTTCTTCAATTATTCTAGAAGAAGAGTTAAATACTCTGTATGCCTTACTCTGAGATGAATATCCAACAAGAAATCCATCATCTGCTTTGCTATCAAATTTACCTAAGTGAGATTTGGTATTGAGAATTGTACAAGGACACCCAAAAGGTTTGAAGAAACCAATGAAAGGTTTTCTTTGATTTAAAAGCTCATATGGGGTCTTGTTCTTTTGCTTGACCACTAGAACTCTGTTTTGGACATAACAAGCAGTATTAACTGCTTCAGCCCAGAAGGTAATTGGCAATTTTGAATCAGCCAACAGAGATCTAGCAGCCTCTATTAGTGTTCTATTTCTCCTTTCAGCAACACCATTCTGTTGAGGAGTCCTAGGAGCACTATATTGCTTCTCAATACCTTTTTCTTCACAAAAGGTGTTTAGATCATGATTTTTAAACTCAGTTCCATTATCTGATCTAATGATTTTTACTCTTTGATTAGTTTGGTTTTCAATTCTTAGAATAAAGGATTTGATAAGACCACTTGTTTCATCCTTAGTCCTTAGAAAATATACCCAAGTAAATCTGGAGTAATCATCAACAATAACCAAGCAGTAAGATTTCTTGCCTATACTCATAACATTTGTAGGACCAAACAGATCCATATGCAGTAATTGGAGACAAGAAGAAACAGAATTTAACTCTTTGGTCTTATGAGAAGTTTTGTGCTGTTTGCCTTTAAGACAAGCAACACAATGATCATCACATGAAAAGACTTTTGAAGGTAAACCTCTTACAAGGTTGTTTTTAACAAGATTGTTCATAGTCTTGAAATTCATGTGACACATCCTTCTGTGCCATAGAGAGGATTCATCTACAGAAGCTTTTGAAACAAGACAATTTAGAGATGAATCACTATCAACATTGTCCATATCCAGACAGTAAACATTGTCCTTTCTTGGAGTTCTAAGTAGTATCATGCTTTCATCAACTACCTTGAACCCTGGAGCAAGGATCATACACTCAGTATTAGTAAATAATATACTATGTTGTTTGTCACAAACCTGTGATACACTTAACAGGTTGTACTTTAATTGATCAACATAGTAGACATCCTCAAATGTCATCTTACCTTTGGTGACATTACCTTTTCCACTTATCTTACCACCAGTAAGATTATCTCCAAATGCAACATGTCCTCCATTGATATGCTTGAAATCCTGAAGGCATGACATGTTGTCTATCATGTGCCTAGAGCAACCACTATCAACATGCCAAATGCTCTTTCCCTTGAGCTGTTGGTTGCCCTGCACATTAGATAAATCAATTAGTATGATTTAGGAACCCAAGCCAGAGTGGTCTTGGGTACCCCTTTCTCATCAAAATACTTGCATTCTTTCTTGACAAGATTTTTGAACTTTAACTCCTCATTCTTGGAGTACTTTGTTACAATAATAGGCTTGGAAATATGCTTGCTAGAATCAGT
Organism: Arctium minus; assembly: GCA_954870635.1. Classification (NCBI taxonomy): domain Eukaryota; kingdom Viridiplantae; phylum Streptophyta; class Magnoliopsida; order Asterales; family Asteraceae; genus Arctium; species Arctium minus. The sequence goes on along the minus strand of OX941091.1, from coordinate 70,312,491 downwards.
ACTAGTTTTAGAATTACTAACTGCCTTGGCAGCACTTGCATACTTAGCAGTACTAACCTTGTTAGCAGTAGTAACTGTGTTAGCAGCAGAAACTGTGTTGGCAGTATTAACCTTTGAAGAGGTATTAACAGTATTAGCATCATTAATATTGTCACCAGTACTAACACTGTTAGCAGTAGTAACTGTGTTAGCAGTACTAATATTGTTAGCAGTACTAACACTGTTAGTACTTCTAGGTACCCACATTTTGACACTTTCTTTTAAAATCTTTTTCTTTAAAGTGCCTTTACTTTCAATAGATTTCTTTATCACATGTTTCTTTCCAGCCTTCCTATAACCAACAGGTTTTTGCACAAATCTTTGAAAGTTCATTTGTTGGTTAATAGGGTTAAAGTAACAATACTTAGCCAAATGATTCAACTTGCCACATATAAAACAAGGTTTTGGTCTATTGATTTTATTCAGATCAACTCCTTGTTTCTGAGCCCATTGATTATTCCAGTTTCTTTGATTTCCTCTTTTTAAACCAGAATTTAGGCTCTTAGCTTTATTGCAAACACACTGTTTACAAGATCCAGGATTCACAACTGTGGTTTGTTTGTAATGGACCTTGTTATCATTTCCTTTAGTCTTCTCTTTCTCCTTGGACTTAACCCAGATTTTCCCACATCCCTCATTGGTGATAATATTGTTTTCTAATGGTATCTTTTTACTTACATTATTATCCCTGTTCTCACTGGCTCCTTTCTCAGTCAAATCCTTAACTACTACCTCATCCAAAGGGTCTATCTTAAAAGCTTCTTCAGACAAGTCCTTTTTCTCCTTAGTTTCCAACAAGTCTGATGTAGGAGAAATATAGTTGTTATTGTAAGGAGGGGTGTATTGTTGTATCCAATACCAGGCTTCATCTTATCATGTATCTGAGCCTTTAGAAGAGAGTCCATTGCTTTTGAAGCATAAGAAAACTTGTCTATGTCAAGCTTAACTTTTGACAGTTCCTCTTTCAGTCTATCATTCTCTTCTAAGGACTTAGACAGTTTGGTTTCTAACTCATTCTTTTCCCACTTCCAATAGTTTGTGTCATAAGAGTGTTGAAGTTCATTAGCTTGAAAGCCTTTGATTTGCTCTTCAAATCTCTCTACTATCAACACATAATCTCTTCTGTCCTTTTCTAATCTTTTGAGGTCATCACACATACTTTGATTGTGATCCCTGTATCTTGTAACAGTGTCAATGCAAGATTTAGTGCAAAGATTAGAACTTACCTCAGTGGGGAGATCAGACACTTCTGCCATAAGAGCTTGGTTCTGAATGGCTTCCTCAGCTTGATCACTCCAGTCAAATCCCATTCCTTGTTGAGAAACAAGGGCTTGAGCAGGATTCTTGTTCAGATTGTATCCTCCATTCTGAGCTTGTTGATGGTTGTTGTTTGGAACAGCACTCCTGCATTCTCTAGCAAAGTGTCCTTTCTTGTGACACTTATAACTTTCCACCTTGGTTTTGTCAAAACCAGCTCCATCTTCTCTTCTTTGAGAGAAGTTATTTCTTCCAGTTCTTTTAATGAACTTTTTCACCCTCATGGATAGCATGGCCATCTGCCATTTAATATCCATCTCCTCCAGATCATCAGGGTGAATTTGATCAAGATCATCATTAATCAGAGAATTGCTGCTATGGCTGGACAAAAAGGCTTCAAAGATAGTTTCAGTGCCTTTTTCTGAACTTACTTCACTGGCAGTACTAACTGCTTCAGGGTTGGCAGTAGTATCAGTGGATGCTGAAAGAAGTGCAGCATTGTGAATATAACCAGAGGGCTTCTTCTTGGTTTCTACCTCAGTTTCAAAAACTCTTAGATCATTGTATAGATCATCAAGTTCTTTCTCTTCCAGATTGTCATTCTGTCTATATGAGACAGTGTACATAGTCCATTCATCCCCAAGAGATCTGAGGAACTTTCTGTTGATATCATCTTGTTCCATCTTCACCCCTACAGTAGCCAGTTCACCTATGAGTTTATTGAACCTATCAAAAGTTTGAGTCATAGACTCATTCTTTGTGGAAGTGAAGTTCTCATACTGCTGCTTTAGAACATCTCTTTGATTTCTTTTGATGCTCTTAGTTCCAGCAAATCTTTTCTCTAGAGCATTCCAGAGAATCTGAGCATCAGTGCAGTTGCAAAATTGATGCTGATATTCATTGGGAATAGCCAAGAGCAGAGTGCTCAAGGCCTTCATCTCTGTCTGTCTGATCTTCCTCTCACCATCTGTCTTTGGTGGAGGTCTTTTCCCATCTGGTCCTATCCTTCCAGCTTCAGAAGGACCATTCTCAATGATATCCCACATTGAGTAGTTAGTGAGAAGAATATATTGTCTGATTCTGATCTTCCACATGTCAAACTCACTTGGTTTGAGCATTGGAACCTTAGAAACCAAAGTACTGCTTGATTCTGTAAAATTTTCCATGATGAATAACTGTTTCTGAGAGAGTTAGGCTCTGATACCACTTGTCAGGATCGAATTCTCAACAAGAATTAATTCTCAGAAACAATATCAAAGAAGTTTGCGGAATAACACTTTGATATTTAATCAAACAGAAAATCAAAACAAAATATAATCAACAAATTGTAAACTTGTATTGAATGCTTTGAAGTTACAAGATTACACACTCAACCTCAATATTGATGAACAGGCTCACCAATACGAATTCTACTTCTCTAGAATTAGGATCTATGTCTTGAGGTTGATTTTCTCTCTCAAAGAATAAAAACACTTAGAATGAATGAATTAGTCTATTCTATACATATACTAGTCAAAAGATAATTACAATAATTAAACAAATCTTCAGTATATCTTCCATGTATATCTCAAAGCTTCCATAAACTTCAGATTATCCAGCTGTCATTCTTTCCATCCGAATCTCTTAAGCAGTATTAATCTTCAGCAGCATTAAATTCCTTCTAGCAGCATTAACTACTAAGCAGCACTAACCACTAGCAGTACTAACTAGCTAAGCAGTACTAACTTTGTTCAAGCAGCACTAACTTTGACTAGCAGTATTAATAGTACTAACAGTAGTAACACTCAGCAGTATTAACTTTTAAGTCTTCTAGCAGTAGAACTTTGAACCAGCAGCATTAACCATACTTGATAAATTCTTTATCACCGGACTCAGGATGTTTCTCAAACTCTTTTTGTTCTTAAACGATTCATTCGACGACAGATCCGATTTTATCGTGTTTTTGACTTCCAGATGTCCGTCGAAAGTTTTCAGCCTGTGGTTAATCTTGAAAGACCCAACCGGAGTTTGCAGAATCTAGAATCTTATCAGTTATTCACCATTATCAAAGATCCATACAGAGTAGTTTACAAGAACAACTCAAGTGAAAAATGCTTTCTACGATTTGATGAAGTTGGATATTACTCTGATGGAACTCTAAAGGTGATCAAACTTCAGTTGGAGCATCGTCTGCAAGAGTCTAGAAGAAAGTTTTTGGAAACAAGAAAAGAGTCATATCTTTTTGAAAACGATGAAATTCGTCTGATTCGTAGATCTTTGGACACTATTCAAGACAGACTGAATCTCCGTTCAACTCTGCGACGATTGGAAGTGTTAGTTGGGCTGAACAGACTACGTCAACGAGAAGAACGTCTATGATCCTTCAAAGTCTCCTAGATGGTCAATACTATTTTTGAAGTTTTTTTTAAGACCTCGGTGCCAATGATTACTAAGGGGGAGATTGTTAGATCTGATTTTATAGTAATCATTGTATTTTGTTTTACTGCTTTCAGTAGTGTTATCTGTTTTGTTAGTGCCTTGGGGTATTTAAGTCCCCTTGGCTTGTTAGTTTTGGTAGAACCGTACACTGTTTAAATACAAGTCATTGTTACATTTGGAGTGCACTTTCTCTCTCTAGATTCTCTCTCTACGATCTTGTGATCTCTTGGCTCATCAGGGTGGTTCAGCTTGGTTATGATTACTAAAAGATGATTCATGTTCTCCATAGTGAGAAAACATCCACTGATTCAGTTTTTCATGTTCAAGAATAAGTCTTGAGTTTACTGAACGTGATTCATCAAAGGTGATATAAATGGTTTCTTCAATAGTTTATCTTCTTTTATTGAATACTCTAAAATCCTTAGATATTGAAGAATATCCAAGAAAGATACCATCGTCAGCTTTGGGATTAAATTTTCCAAGTATATTTATGTTGTTTAAAATATAGCATCGATATTTAAAGATATGAATAAAGTTGAGAGTTGGTTTTCTTCCATGGAAAAGTTCATAAGTTGTCTTCTTCAATCGCTTAACAATCAGTGACCAATTTTGAGTGAAGCATGCAGTATTAACAGCTTCTGCCCAAAATTGAGTTGGTAGATAAGATTCACTAAGCATAGACCTTGTAGCTTCAATAATGGTTCGGTTTCTCCATTTAGCGATACCATTTTGCTGAGATGTTCTTACCGCTGAGAAGTTGTGAGAGATTCCCTTACTCTCAAAGGAATTTTCCAGAGTACTGTTTTTGAATTAAGTACCATGGTCACTTCTTATTGAGCGTACAGTCTGACTGTTCAGCACTTCCATTTTCCGTACAAAAAATTAATTCTTCTAGAGTGTCACTCTTATATCTGAGAAACATCACCCAGGTATATCTTGAGAACTCGTCCACGAGGACAAGAGTATACTTCTTTCAAACGATGGATTGTTTGTTGATAGGACCAAACAAATCAATATGGAGTAGTAAAGGGGTGCTAACTGAAGAAACTTGTTTGCATTTGAAATTGGCTTTTGTTTTTTTTTCCTTTTTCATATGTTGACCATAGATATTCCTTAGCATATGAGTGTAGAGGTATGCCAGTGACAAGTTCCTTACTTGAAAGTTCATTTAGCATCTTGAAGTTCAGATGATAGAGTCTCTTGTACCATAACCAATTAACATCTGACGAGGCTTTAAAGAGGAAGCGTATAGTGCTGGAAGAGTCCATGTTGATTACATAGACATTTTTCATGCAAGTACTAGTGAGGGCAAGAGTTCCATTCTTATCACTAACAATACAAGATCTTTTTAGAAAAGTGCACTGAAAAATCTTTGTTACATAGTTGACTGATGCTGAGAAGATTGTGCTTCAGTCCTTCAACGTAAGCAACTCTTCTGAAGGTAGTTACTTCATTGGTTAGCACACCAAACCCTCTGGTATAGCCTTTACCATTTCCACCAAAGCTCACTGATGGACCTTTCTCTTCCTTATATTCAAGTAGCAGGGACTTGTCTCCAGTCATGTGTCTAGAGCATCCACTATCAAGATACTAGATACCCTTCACATCCGATATTCAAAAATAATATTAATTTTGAATAGGTACCCATTTTACAATGGCTCTAGCTTGGTTATTGAAGATGGGGGTTTCAGCATTCTTCACTTCACTTGAAGACTCAGCTTTAGTGATAACCTACACTTTGGTTAATTTCTTAGCCTTAGTGGTGTTTTTCACTTTGGCGGGTTTATCAGCCTTAGTGAATTTTTTAACCTTAGCTGACTTTTCAGCTTTGGTTATCATCTTCACTCTAGCTGGTTTCTCAGCTTTAGTGGTATTGAGGCATTTACTGTCTATATGGTCAATATTGCCATAGTGATAACACTTTCTGTAGCTGAAAGTAGCTTTTGGTCCAAAGGTATAAGAGTTAGATAGCTTAAGATGACTAGGACCAGGCCCAAAAATGTTTTTTCCTCAAATCTCGGAGGAACTTTTAGTTCTTCTGATTTCTTTGGTTTTAGGCCAACTTTTATCTTTGGAGTAGGTCTCTGAAAAGATCCAAAGATCTTTGTTCTAGAAGTTATGGGTTGACCAACTGATGATTTAGAGGAAGTATTCTTCAACTTAGGGGACATTTTGGTCGTGTGAGGTGTGACGGAAACGAACTTGCCATTTTTCATGCACTTGGAACTCTTAGGAGTTTCCTTAGGGATAGGAGTAGAAGAAGAGCACTGAGAAGATAAGGTCTCAGGTATAGAAAAGTTGAATATTCCGAATTTTATCATGGAACGATCTCTGTTAGGATCTTCCTTTTCAGAATCATATCCTAAACAGCTCTTCACATGAGCAGGTATCTGAGCACCTATGATCTCTGTTATATTAGCTAAGGATTTACACCATCCTTCGATAGTGTCTTTATCATCTCTTAGCTTAGTGATAGCTTGCTCACATTCAATGCTTATGATTTCTTTTAGATTTTCTTCGATCTTAGTCACTTCTTGTATTTTTATCATGGCATTTTTCAAGTTGTTCAAATAGGTCCATATTTAATTTTCTAGCTTGTGTTTTTCCATTTAGAGCATTGTAAAGGTCAACCGTCAGCGAATCGATCGATGTGCGTCTATTAGAAGAATCATATTGCAGTGATACCTGAACGACGTTAGAAGCTTGAGTGGAGGAAGGAGAAGCCTCAGATGTTTCTTCTTTCACTTCATCAATCTTTGCCATAAGATAAAGATAGGCCACCTCTTCTACATCTAAGCTTGACTCGTCATCTGAGTCTGCCCAGTCATGATCCTCAGCGATAAGTCATTTTCCTTTTCGCTTGTATTCCTTTAGCTTCTGATATTTATCCTTTAGCTTCTGGTACTTATCGTCCTTCGATCATGTTGACGAGGAGGGTTTTGCAACATTCCAGGACCTGCACTTACTCATCAGGGAGTGCCAAGGCGATGACAGCTCTGGCTTTGGTGTTAATAGCCAGTTTCTTCCTATCTTCATCATTCCATTGAACCTTGCTTAGCCACATTTCTTTTAGTTATGGCTTCAGTAGTAGGAGTAGCAGGAACATCAGGAGCAAGGAATAATGGGACATAGGGTCCATTTGTGATGTAGTGAATGGGCTCAAGATCTACACCTTTAAGGAAGAAAGACATACGATTTTTCTAGAGAGAAAAATTATCTCTACTAAATCATGGTGGTTTTGCTAGAGAACCATTGTTGTGATAGTTGTTTGTAGCTATAGCCATTTTTGAGAAAAACATTTAAGATTTCTAGAGAAGATTAAGAGAAACACTACTCTAATACCACTTGTTTATCCCAAAGGGGTCTACAAGAGATTCACAGTTTGTAGATGGGGGTGAATACAAACACACTATTTTCACTTTAAATTCTTGTATTGATTATTGAGTAAATCAAAACATAACTTATATAATGTTTGCAAAAATAGAAAAGGTAAATCTATTCTAAAACAATCTTGAGGATCACTATGTGCTTTGCACAAGAAAAAGATAAGAACAAGCAGAAGTAGAATGAAGGTAAGAAGAAGGTCTAGCATGGAAGAGGGGTCTTCCGTGCTATTTATATCCAATCCATTTAATGCAAGTCAGAGGGTACAATCCACGTGTCAAGAGGTTAGTCTATGCATGTCCTTTTCTACTTTCTTGAGCATGTTTTGAGCCACATATGTAAGAAGGTGGCAGAAAGTTGTTAAGCACGATTGTAGAGAAGAAAGCAATCGTACTATGTACCTTAGTCCTTTTGTACAAATATGTTAAGACAAACTTCAATCTTGTAGATCAAGACTCTTGATCAGTGATGGCCTACATTGCTGAGAAGCTTTTTGGCTATCGTTGAGTCTTAGATAGATTGTCACTCCTAGTAAATGAGTAATGGTTTCACTGAATGCCTTTTCAGATCATAAGTAGACTATCTAATTTTTCAGCTATATCTTCGACAGTCGTTGAAGGTTTATTTTGGTGTGAAGCTTTGACTTCAGGGATCACTTAGCCAACTATTCCATTACATGATCAGTGATCACTGAACAAACTTAATGCTGATCGACGAAACTGAAACAAATAAACTAAAACAGTCTTAAGTGATTTTCACTAAGTATAAGGATCATCATCAAATCACTGAGAGATTTTGGATCAACGTTTTTATATACCTCTTGTTTTTTTAAAAGCGTGTGTAGATAGGATCCAAACATGGGCCTTTTCTATGTAGGTACAAAGAACCAAGCAACATATCTATATTAATATTATGAAGTTTTTCTTTAGATATTTTTTTATAGTCAAATTGTGCCACAACTTAAAAAAATTATAGGTCCACCTCTGTGAATGTGTATGTGAATGTTATAATATGAATGTTTGCATGTATATATGGATGTATATAGATGTTTGTGTGTTGGGGACGTCAACATGTATGCATGCAAATATGAAATGTGTTTGTGTATAGTATAATATGAATGTCTACATGTATGGATATATGTAAATGTGTAAGTGTATATTATAATGTAACGTCAACTTGTATGAATGTTTATATGACTGAGTTTGTGTATAATGTTCATATATATATATATATATAGGATGGTAATCAAATGAGAACCTAAAAAATGTTGAGAACCTTAAGAACCAATCTTAACCATCTAATCACTTTAAGCTAATAACTTTAATTAATATTTCATTTATAAATAAAGAAGGACGTGATGGTAATTTTTCATTTTCTTGATTATTTTCCACTTCTAATTTTTATAGATATCAAAATTTAGAATCAATTATTAGTTTATTTTCATTCAATCTTATGCGATGTAATTTATATGCAATAATAAGATATTTTAATTTTCATTAATTGATAATAATCTTTTATATTTCAATATTTGATTGTATTATTAATTTAATTTTTACTCGCTTACTTTCTCAAATATACATTATTTTATGGTAACGTATTGAAAAACATACATCGTTATAAAATATATTTGACTATTTTAAATAATAAAAACATCACATGTGAAAAGAAGACATAAAAAATATAAAGATATTATAATTAAAAATCAAATCGATTTATGGAAACACCAAAGTTGTATTTCACACAATGAATAATACAATGTCGCTAAAGTTAAACAAATTTAGTGTTGTTTGAGATTGTGAAAATAAAACTTAGTTGATGTAAAATGTGATATGAAAGTGAAACACTGAAGTGTCCTTTCATATTGTGAAACAATATAATGTCGTTAAAATAAAACAATAAAATGTTGTTTCACAAGGTGAAAACAATGTAGTGTTGTTTTACAACTTTGAAAACAAAAGTTGAAATGAATTGTGATATGAAACACTAAAGTGTTGTTTCATATTGTGTAACAACACAACGTTGCTAATGAATGTAGTGTTGTTTCACATGGTGAAACAATGTTGTTCATTTTCACGTGGTGAAACAATGTACTCTTGTTTCACATGGTGAAACAATGTAATTTCTTTCATATTGTGAAATAATATAATGTCTAGGGTTGCTCCTGGGTTGGGTTGGCCGGGTTGAAGACACTTGAACAACCCAACTCAATGTTTGCGGTTTGAAAATTCTCAACCCAACCCAACCCAATCAAAAGTGTAACCCAACCCAACCCAAACCGTGTGGGTTGGGTTAGGTTGGTCGGGTTAGTCAGTTTGAAACTTTAATACACCATTTTATAATCTAACTAAGTGATTTCATTTAAAAAACTAAAATCAAAATGGAAATATAAAAATAAGGCTAATAATAGAAGAGAAGAGTAAAAGAAGAGCATATTTTGCCTCTAGATTCTATCGATGTTGAAGATTTTTGAAGATTTGAAGGTTAGATTTATACGATTTTAATCGGCGTGGTCTCGTAGACAGATACAAACTACGACTAAGATAGAAAGACGTGAGATTTGGTAGAAAGAAGAGCCGCTTAAAGTCTAAAACCATAAATAAATAAAAAGCATACAAGTTTTGGTCGGGTTGACCGGTTGGCCGGGTTACTTTAAGGCCAACCCGTTTCCATCCCAATAGATACGGTTTGGGTAAAATTTATATCGATTATGTATCGGGTTACCTCGGTTTGAGTTTTTTTACGTTTTTTCGGGTTGGGTTGGTCGGGTTGGTCGGAAATTTGAGCAACCCTAATAATGTCGCTAAAGTGAACCAATAAATTTTTGTTTCACAAGGTGAAACAATGTAGTATTGTTTCACAATTTGAAAACAAAATAAAACAAAAGTTGACGTGAAATAAAATGTGAAACACTAAAATGTTGTTTCATATTGTGAAACACTAAAAATGTTGTTTCATATTGTGAAACAATATTATGTTGTTAATGTGAAACAATGTACTGCTGTTTCACATGGTGAAACAATGTACTGTTGTTTCACAATGTGAAAAGAAACCAAAATGACGTGAAATTTGATGTGGAATACAAAAATGTTGTTTCACAAGGTGAAACAAAATATGAGTTAAATCACTTTTATTTTTCATGTAGAAATTGCATTTATTAAAGAAATGTAAAAATATAAAATGATACTCGTGTCAAATTAAAGAAAATAATGTAACACCCTCAAATTTGGTTAGAGCAACTAATGAAAGTTTTCGATATAACATCAAATAAATCAACACATCATCCTACAATTCAAAACTCATTACGCTCCAATTATGAAGTTCGATAAATAACCTCAACAAATACAAACTCCAATAATACACGAAGACTAAACCACAGTCGGGTGCTACTTAACCCCCAAATGCAGGTTGCTCTAAATGCGGAAGACTTCACTAAGATATCCACTCCTCGATCACAGAACTAGCACTCTTCGCTTCACAGTGTCACTAGGACTATTCCCAATCAGAACCTGTTGCACATGCCGACAAATAAAAAGGTTAGGTTAACGCCTAGTGAGTTCAAAAGTTTTCAACATGGATAAAGATATCGTTGAAAAGAAGTAATGCAATTTAAATCATAATCTTTCAATTTGATATGTCTCAAACATGAAAATGACTCGTTTTCCAATAATATGCATTTTAGGCAAAGAAACTCCAATATATACGTTTTCCAATACAAACTACTTTAAGTACGAAGATCCCAATATAAAACGTTCTTTCGTAAATTAAATTCAACCAAAAACTCACTCAAAACGTGAATAGAAAGTGAACTCCCAATTTATGAAATGCGGATAAAACTTTATATCCTGAAACACCCAAAAACACGGGTGGGGCACAATACTCAACCCAGAAACATGGATAAGATCCATATATACAAATCATCACCGAAAACTTGGATAATAAAAATCAATACCCAAAACAACACCTTTCGGTGACGGGGGAGACCCGAATTCCATCGAATGTGGTGGACACACAAAGTTAGGCCACTTATCAATGTTCTCGAGCTTCACATAGAGTCATGGATCCCCATATACGGCTCCCAACCGAGCAACCACCGCAAGATACCCAAATGCCTCTAGTGTCTACTCGACCTCTATATGAGTGTCACCACAAAAGCCACAAGTCCCCGTATCCGGCTCACCATGAGCACCACCACAAGACTTAGCTCCGTATACGGCTCTACAGAGCACCACCGCTTGCTTCCATAAAAACATGACTTGGGGACCACTCACTAGACTTCAAACGCGGACACTAAATTACACGAGGAGTAACCAGACTGGATTACAAACGGGCATCGAGTTCAACCACCCACGATCTATACCTCAAGCTCCCGCTAGCCATGAACAATCTCCAGTCCCAAAACGGGGATAAAGTCCGCAACTAAACCGACTGACTGACTAATATGCCTTTGGATCCAATGCATTACAGTATAAACGTTACATGACTCAAACGAATGAACTAACGCATTCAAAACATGTAACTCTCCAAAATGATGCAACTAAGTACACCACAAGTCAAAGGCTCCTTAACGAGCTACCAAACCTGAACAAATGTTCCAAAGACTCAACCGAGTACAAATCAAGCCCCAAAAGGCTTAATAGACGTTTGGCTAAAACATGAAAGCCAATATGGTTATATAAACCAAGTTACATCTTTCCCCAAAACTTTATTTCTCAAATCACAATTGGCCTTCGGCCCAAACTGTAACACCCTAAAAATAGGGGACAATTTAAACCTGAAAACAAAGGCGGAAAAACCGAGTCTAATATAAAAATGATCATCCTAAAAGGGGAAATAGTTGCATGGCGTTTACGAATAAATAAGTAAAGGGAAATGAGTACAACAACCTACTAATCTAGTCTATATATTTCTAGATTACAAACGGGTGTTGACATTTCACCTACAAAAGTATACTAATTCTCAATCCAAAACACGCCTCTATATCCTTCCAAAAATGCTATAATCCTCCGATTTCCTCTCCACTCAAGCCCGAGGAAAACCACCGCTAGGAGAACCTGTTATACATGTCATTTTAAGAAAAAGTGTTAGGCTAAAGCCTAATGAGATCAAACATTTGATATTCGAAAGTCAAAACTCTCATTTGAAATAATTTAAGAAAAAACAAAGGAATTCATATAGGTAGTTTCAACAATATTACAGTACCTATTGGGTTAACGTGGGAGACCTGCTTACTAACACAGTGACGGGACACAAAAGTAAGCCACTTGACGTATCAGTAAAACCAAACACATAAAAGTACCCGCAATGGATGTTAGGCTCAGTAGCTTTAAACGTACACCCACGGAAAGTCAACTTCAACCACATAGGGCCCTTATGTTGAGATCCTCATCCAATATCGCGTACTTAGCACGTAGGGCTTATACCTCATCCGATGCCTAAACGTGCCTCAAAGTGGAAAACTAATGTTCCAACATTGGGTCAAAGATTATATATATATATATGGGTTCATGACGCCCAATGCAACCAAATATTCCATTCGATGTCCACAAAACTAGACAATAATTTCCTCAATTAAAATGCCACTAAATGTACGAAATTACAAATACAAATAATTACTCCCACATTTCCAAGAGGTTCCATTTCATAGGGTTAAATGATACTTTCACATATAATGCATACAGTTACCCAAGTACTCATTCCAAAATATTTACCCATATTTCTAAAACCCAGTTCTTGATTTCCATGTAAACAATCATAAGGTTATAAAACACATTTCTCATGTATAAGATGCATAGCTAAATCAAAATGTATACTCTTGTCCCCAAAACCATTCTCATCCATACAACCCCCAAAATCTCCCAAAATTAGGTTTTAGTGAAAACTCACCCAACTAAAATAAATCAAACATGGAGAGGTTAAGAAGGTTAAAAATCCACATTTTGAGATGTATAAAGTTTATTAAAAGAGAATGAACTCACCTTGAAGGGTTGTATATGAACCCCTAGAACTCAAAAGCTTAAGGAGATGAAGTTAGGATTTTGAGGAGAAGGAAACTTCACAACGAGAGTTATACCAACCTAGGCAACACCAACAACAATCTTAGGGTTTCATTTAATGAGATTAAATGAAGAGAGATGAAGAATACTCACCTAGGGCACCTAAAATTGCAACAAGATCACACCTACTAGCTCCACACTTGAAATAAATGAGAAAATGGGGAAGAACCCGTATTTGGGTGATCAGGGCAATTCTGCAGGTTATGTCGCGACCTTAAGTCACGGCATAAGGCGCCCGTGATCCTGAAATGGAAGATGGACAGTGGGTTACGCGACTTGTGTCGCGACTTGCAAGTCGCGAGGCAACTCGCGTGATCCACTGTTTCACTGTTCCAAACTCAAAACTTGACACACTAACTTGGTTAAATACGCAATACACACCAATAGGGTAGACCCAAGATAACTAGGATTAAAAGATAAGGAAGGCTAGAAATCTTAACGAAAGAGTTTATACAACGAAAATTTGGGGCGTTACAATCCCCCCCAACTTAAGAATGATTTCGTCCTCGAAATCCCAACTAATCAAACAAGCGAGCATATCGGCGCTTCATGTCCTCCTCCGCTTCCCAAGTCACATTTGCACCGCGATGATGTTTCCATTTAACCTTCACCATTTTCACTTCCTTTTGTCGGAGTTTCTTGGTCTATTTTTCCAAAATGGCTTCAGGTTCCTCAACGCAACGGTTGTCGTCCACCCGAATTTCTGACAATGGTATAACGCTTTCTTCCTCCGCCATGCACTTCTGTAGATAGCACACATGGAACATAGGATGAAATCCGTCCATTTCCGGTGGCAAATCTAACTTATAAGCTTGTAAACCAATACACTCAAGGATAGAAAACGGTCCAAGGAAGCGGGGACTTCGCTTCCCTCGCTTTCCAAACCGGATTAAGACCTTCCAAGGAGACACCTTCAACATCACACGATCACCCACTTGGAATTCTACCGACCTCCTCTTTTTGTCGGCGTAACTTTTCTGACTATCTTGTGCCGCTTTCAACCGCTCTCGAATTGCCTTGACTTTGTCGGCCGTCTATTGCACAATTTTCGGACCAGTAATTTGTTTCCTTACCGCCTCTAACCAACACACAGGGGTTCTACACTTTCGTCCGTACAAAGCTTCAAATGGTGTTATTCCGAGGCTAGAGTGATAACTGTTGTTGTATGCAAACTCCACCAAAGGTAGGTGGGTATCCCAACTACCGCCAAAATCAATCACGCAAGACCTAAGCATGTCCTCCAGAGTTTTAATCGTCCTTTCGCTTTGTCCATCCGTCTGTGGGTGGTATGTTGTGCTCAAATTCACCCGCGTGCCCAGCTCTTGATGTAAGGCTCCCCAAAATCTTGACGTAAAGTGGCTATCACGATCGGAAACTATAGACAAAGGTATACCATGTCTATAGACTACTTCGTCTATATACAACTTTGCCAACTTATCCATTGGCAAAGTTTCCCGCATTGCTAGGAAATGAGCACTCTTTGTCAAGCGGTCGACAATTACCCAAATGGTGTCGTTCCCTTTCAAAGTCTTCGGTAGTTTGGTTACGAAATCCATGGTGATATTGTCCCATTTCCACTCGGGTATTTCCAGCGATTGGAGGCTCCCATAAGGTCGTTGATGCTCGGCTTTCACTTGCGAACAAGTCACGCACCGCTCTACATAATATGCCAAATCCAATTTCATAACCGGCCACCAATACAGTAGTTTCAAGTCTCTATACATCTTTGTACTTCCCGGGTGGATTGAATACTTGGATTTATGTGCATCCTCCAAAAGTAGCTCTCGGTTTCCTCCAATCTTCGGCACCCAAACGCGCCCATTGAAACATTTAATTCCCCATCTATCCTCGGTCAAAAGTAGTCGTTGCTTGGTTATCACTTCATCTTTGAGATTCTCTTCCAACAAAGCCTCGTCTTGTGACGCTTTGATCTTCTCTATAAGGCTTGACACTAACTCAATCCTTGTAAGCTTGGCTTGTAGCTTCCCACTATATTCCTTCCGGCTTAACGCATCGGCTACCACATTTGCTTTACCTGGGTGCTAAAGCAATTCCTAATCGTACTCCTTGAGTAGTTCTAACCACATCCTTTGCCTCATATTAAGCTCCTTCTGATCAAAAACGTATTTCAAGCTCTTGTGGTCCGTTTATAAGGTACACTTCGTGCCATAGAGGTAATGTCGCCACAACTTTAATGCAAACACTACCGTCGCTAACTCTAAGTCGTGAGTGGGGTAGTTCTTCTCATGCACCATCAATTGCCTTGATGCGTAGGCAATCACCTTACCCTTTTGCATGAGTATGCATCCAAGTCCCATCTTGGACGCATCGCTATAGACTACAAAATCCTCCAATCCCTCCGGCAAGGATAAGATTGGGGCTTCACACAACTTCTTTTGCAGCGTCCGAAAAGCCTTCTCTTGGGTGTCGGTCTACACAAATTTCACGTTCTTCCTAGTCAGAGCCGTCAATGAAGAAGCAATCTTGGAGAAGTCTTGGATGAATCTCCGGTAATAACCCGCTAAGCCCAAGAAGCTTTGAATCTCAGATGTACTCCTAGGTGGTTCCCAATTCATCATAGCTTCTATCTTGGCGGGGTCGACCTTTGTTAGCCCAGTATTCTAGTTGATAGATTAACACACAAACACAATATAGATAAAGAGATAATAAGATTAGAATAACATACCAATCCCTTGAATAATCAATGAAAACCTTGTGTGTTCTTGATACCTTGAATGTAGGATTACAAAGAAAACGTATGGCTACTATTTAGAAAATTATCAGAGTTAAACCTAAAAACTAATTAACCAAAACTATTTATATCTAAGCCTAATAGGGCAAATGGGCTTGGGCCCAATTACAAAATAACTATTAACTGAATACTAATTAGACCCTCTAATTAACTTTAACATATTTGCAATTTAAACCCTTAACTTTAACTTTAATCTTGAATACAATTATTTGATCCAACAATCTCCCCCTTTTGATTCAAGATTAAAAAAAATTGCAATAGTCTTCGGGTCTTCACTTGTCTTCACTTTTTTGAAAACTTCAGAAACAGTCTTTATCTTTATCTTTGAAACTTAGAAGTCATCAGCAACCTTTATTTCAAAATTCTTGAAATCTTCTTTTTATTCTCCTTCTTTGATTATTCTCCCCCTTTTTTATGAGTGGTGAGAATCATCATCATCAAAACTTTGCAAAACAATCTCCCCCTTTGAAAATGGTCATCAATTTAGCATTGTCTTCACGTAACGAGCCCTGTGTGAAATAAGAGCAGTCTCTCCAAATGGAAAGAGTGATTATTTCAATCTTTGCAGATTCAAATAAGAAGTAGTAACCATTCAAATCTTTTCAAATTCAAACGGTTTAATAGGTGTCACCCTGAATCAACAAATGACTCAGTTAAAATGTCTGTCAATGACACAAAGTCACTGAGTAACACAAAGTTACTATATAAGGAGCTGGTTTTGATGTTGGCTCCCCAGATCTTCCATTCAATCATCGAATAACACATGATTATCTATGAATGTTCTGACAGAAAACAAATTTATGTGTGCTCGTGCATGTGTATGAAAGAATTAAGCATCGATGATTGCTTTTTAATGTAGGCTCAAAGTATGTAAACTTGTTGAGACAGCAACAAATTATATAACGACTCAATGTGCATGAGAAATGGTTCGAAGGTGGGGCAACTTTCCTTCTTTTTCAATATTAGTATCTTCCAAATGAAGAACCAATAGCTTATGTGTTACGTCCCCAGAAAATGTGAAACATTCTCTTTTTGAGAAAAGAATGAGTAGCTGGTGGGGTTGTATGCAAGAGATGGCATGGGCTAGGTGCCTCTTTCAATGTTGGTCACCAAAGAATGTGAACCAATCAGATAATATGGCTGCCCGACTCAGAAAGAAGTTTGGTGTAGAGTTTAATATTCTTTTACTCTGTTCTCTCACCCTCTTTCTTTTAAAGCTCACATCTAACCAATCTCTCTTTTCCATTTTACCTCATCGCACACCAATACTCAATTATTTTGACCTCTCTCCCCTCAATCACTCAGGGAATACTTCCTGGGTAGGAAACACTGGTTATCGTGAATCCATGGAAGTTCTAATAAGCTCACACACTGAATCCCTTGTATGATCCTAAAAGAACTTGTTGTTCAACAGGCTATGGTACATGAAAGCACTAATAAGCACAGAGTTACATGAAGATTAAAAATTGCGGAGAAGTCAAAACATTAGGTGTTTGACAATACGATTTTCCCCCTCAAACTAAGAGAGTTTGACAAATAAGCGCATAGATGTTTGAAGAAGCTTAAGCGAAAACAGTTCATGTCTTCATAGACGATTAAGCTCTTTTTCTATTAAGCTCCCCCTCAACTGAATTTTTTTTATATGAGATAGAAATTAACAAAAAGCAAAAAGATAAAGCACTGAAGTGCGGGTTTTAATCCGATGTGATTAGAAGCCATAGTCACTTGAACACACCTGCATATAAAACAAATAATGGTAATCATTTGTGAAAATGATTCCTCTATTGTTAGTAACAGTTGTAGAATAAAACACAAAATTAACGGTTTAGAGCTTCAGACGCTTTCTTCGGCTCTAAGGAACTAAGGAAGCTTGAAAACATGCAAAAGTTGGCTGATGCAGATCTTGTTGTGACACCAGATTGTACGTCACCTATCACGTTATGCAGGGGATGATCCTTAGTCCAACGATGTGTGCTTGGTAAGGATTCAACTATTTGTTGCGTATTTGATGCATCATTTTCATCATGCACGGCAGGTAGCTCCATAGATGTACTCGGGACATCTAGTACTGATGTTTCTGATACGGAAGCTTCTAGACTAGCAGTTGAAGTACTCGTGACTTCATTTCCAAAAGAACTATCTGCAGAGATAGATTCAGCATTAGTAGAGTCAGAAACTAACGGTTTAGTTGTACCAGATGGAGATGAAGTTTCAGTGACTTCTTCGGACGGTCCAGACATTTCTTCAGAAATAGTAGGGACCTTCGAGCTTGTTATTGATGTAGATATGCCTTTATCAAAATATGCACAAATATTATTGAAGGCATCAAAAAACAATAAATCTAACTCAGACGAAGTAGAGTTAGAATTATAAGAGGTGGATCCTTTAGAAACTGGTTCTATTCTGGTGTGAATAGAAGCTTTGTCCTTAAGACCGAGTTCTGAACTGTTGTGTCCAGAAGTCCTTGTAGAATTCTCATCAAAGGAGAAATTCATGCTCTCAACAACCGTCTTAGTTTGAATAACGTAAATTCGATAAGCTTTGGATTTCAGAGAGTATCCAACGAGATATCCTTCATCCGCTTTCTTATCAAATTTTGATAATCCTTGACGCTCTCGAAGAATGTAACACCTGCAACCAAAAACACGGAGGAATTTGATGTTAGGCTTACGATTGTTGATTAACTCATATGTTGTTTTATTAAAGCGCTTGACCACAATGGTACGATTCTGTGTAAAACATGATGTCGCGACTGCCTCGGCCCAAAGGTACATGGGTAGTTCAGAATATGTTAGCATCGTATGAGCTGCTTCAACAAGTGTGTAGTTCTTCCGTTCAACAATGTCGTTTTGCTGTGGAGTGTAGGCTGCGGAGAAGTTATGTGAAATGCCCACAGAGATGAGATAGATCTACAAGGTGTCATTCTTGAACTCCGTGCCGTTATCACTGTTAATGGTTCGGACCGGCAATTGAAGACGTACTTGGATGCGCTTGATAAAAACGATAATCAAATCTGGCGCATCTGACTTGTTGCGAAGAAACTCGAGCCATGTATACCTTGAAATTGATGAGTTCGACGTGGTAGTTGGCATAGATTGGCTAGCGGACAATCAAGCCAAGATTGTGTGTTCCAATAAGTTAATCCGACTCCCCATTCCTAGTGGCGATGTTGTGATTGTCTATGGCGAGAGGAGAAAGCGGGAATTTGCAATTATCACTAATGGCAAAGGCGCAAAACTTCTTAGTGAAGGGATATTCCTCCTCCCTAGCATATGTGATAAATGCCAAACTCAAAACGAAGAAACTCGAAGATGTGAAGGTGGTGCGTCAGTTTCCTGACATATTTCCGAACGACTTGCCCGACTTACCACCCAATCGTCAAGTGGAGTTTCGGATCGACCTAGTTCCGGGTGCAGCCCCAATCGCTAGAGATCCTTACCAGTTGGTCCCATCCGAGATGTAAGAAATGATGGCTCAACTTCAAGACCTCCTAGAGAAGGGTTTTGTGAGACCGAGCTCGTCACCTTGGGGAGCTCCAGTGTTCTTTGTTAAGAAGAATCATGGCACGATGCGGATGTGCATCGACTATAGGGAGTTGAACAAGGCGACAGTGAAGAACAAGTATCCACTTCCAAGAATCGATGACTTGTTCGATCAACTCCAAGGAGGGGTTGTTTCTCGAAGATCGACTTTCGCTCGGGATATCACCAACTGTGGGTGAAGGAAGACGACATCCCGAAAATGACTTTTAGGATGCGTTACGGCCATTACGAGTTCCTAGTGTTGCCGTTTGGCCTCACCAACGCACCGACGATGTTCATGTATTTCATGAATAGAGTGTTCCAACCATTCCTTGACAAGTCGGTCATTGTGTTCATCGATGACATACTCATTTATTCAAAGGTTGAGACGGATCATGAGCAACATCTACGATTAGCCCTAGAGGTGTTGAGGAAGTAGAAGTTGTTTGCTAAATTCTCCAAGTGTGACTTTTGGTTAGAGGAGGTTCAATTCTTGGGCCACGTGGTCACTCGTCACGGAGTGAAGGTGGACCCCTCTAAGATTGATGCAATGATGAATTGGGAACCTCCCAAGAGTTCGTCGGTGATTCGACACTTCTTGGATTTAGTAGTCTATTACCAGAGATTCATCCAACACTTCTCCAAGATTGCTTGATCCTTGACCGCCCTAACCCGGAAGAACGTGAAGTTTGTTAGGGTCGAGGCGCAAGAGAAGGCGTTCCGGACCTTACAAAAGAAGTTGTGGGAAACTGCAATTTAGTCCCTACCCGAAGGATCGGAGGACTTCGTGGTCTATAGCGACACATCAAAAATGGGATTGAGTTATGTGTTGATGCAAAGAGGTAAGGTGATCGCCTACACATCGAGAAAACTCAAGGTTCACGAGAAGAATTACCATACCCATGATTTGGAGTTAGCGGCTGTAACACCCAGATTTTCGCAAAGTAACGCCCTTCGTTGGTAATCCCTCTTACCCCCCCCCCCCCCCCGTTTTTCTTTTGGATGAAAAATGTTGTGCTTTCGAGCCTTAAATCGACCCATGTGAGAATCGCGAGTTTTTGGACATTTTGGGCTTCAACACCAATTGCGCGATTGTGCCACGCGATAGTGACAGTGTCACTATCGCCAGGGCACTATCGCGGGAAGGCTTTTACCCGCGGTATAATCCGTGCGATTGTGCCACGCAATAGTGACAATGTCATTATCGCCAGGCACTGTCGCGAGCGGGGTCTGACTAGTTAAAAGCTGATTTTTGGCCTCATTCCTCATTCTAAACCCAATCCTTTCTTTCATCTTTCCCCTCTCAACCTCTCCGTCGAAGAACCGAACCTAGGGTTCCTTTAACCCTCCCATACCCCCATTTATTGGTAATTGTTAGGTACTTCATCAAAAGGATTCGAGTTGAGCTTTTATTCACCATCTTCATCTTCATCTTCCTCACCAAGCTCTTGGGGGTTTCTTCTAACCTTTTCATCATTTGAGGATTGGGAGCTTATGGTTCGTTTTGGTAACCTACATGTGTTTTGATTGGTGGATTCAAGCTAGTAGTTGAGGAAATCTTCTCCTTCTTCAAGTATGGAAAATTAGGGTTTTTGGGGGTATAAGATGAAATGTTCATGTAAATAATTGGGGAACAATTGTAAGGGTTGAATATGATTATTTATGGTCGGAAATGTGTGGATCTAGGTTTTGGAAGCTCGAGTTGAAGAGTTGGAATGGATGTCTTCGGAAAGCTTTGGGTGGGATCTATGATTTTAGAGACCAATGGTTGGGGATTGAATCCTAGGTTTAACTTAACCTAGCAAGGTGAGTTCAAGTTGCTTTGTGAAAACTATGTACATGCCAAAATGAGTATTTTGACGTAAAAATACGCTTTACTTTGTAATTATCAATGTGTTGGGTATTTTGATAAGTTTTCATATTTAATAAACTTGAGTCGTTTTAATCTCATAAAATGCCCATATTTGAGATTTTGATATCTTGACAAGTAATAGTGGGATTTATGCATTTTTGGTGATTTTGTACAAATAAAGTCTATTTTATGATTTATACCTCTTTAGTGATTTTGTACAAGCCTAATTTATGATATATGCATCTTTAGTGTACTTGATTTTGTAAAGCCCTTTGGAAATGATATGTCCCAATCCGCGTTGATTTTTGGGTTAATCACATATTTGAAGTATGTGTCTGTATAAATGTTGTTTATATACGTTGTATTATTTGGGGAAAAGTTATTTGTTGGTCAAATGGGTTTTGAGCATTTAAATTCGGTTTTGACTTAAAAGAATATCATGAACATTTGTCCCAGTTTTAATGGCTCTTTGAAGAGCCCAAATTCGATATACATCTTAATGCATCTTATTGCATATTCATGATAATTACAGACTCGTGTGCTTTAGTCATTCATGTGTAGTCATGTAATGTTTAGACTTTGTTGCATTGGATCCATAGGAACATAAGTCAGTCTTATTTTATGGTCAAGTGGGTGGTACGGGGTTGGACTCAAGGACTCATGTCTTATGACCTTGTCCTTTCAAGTGTACACTAGGAGGGCTGAGTCCGGTTGTGCTATTGTGACAATGGGTAGGTCATGATAGGCGTTTGGGACCTCCGCCACGTCGAGGCAATGCCATGGTTGTATCCCCCTACCGTGCCTCTGGTGATATTCTTGATAATATTCGCTAAGGTCAGCTGTCTCTTTTGGTGTAGCTTAAAGGAAGTCGTAGGGACACTTGGGCTTGTGTGTCGTGAAGTGTCATACGATTAACGTTGTATGAGTGGCATACTTTTGTGTTCCTCCACTCTCAACGGATGCGGGTATCCCCCGCTGTCGGCCCGTAACATTTTGGATATTTAATTGTCGTTACTTAAATGTTTGGATTTCATTCCATTTTATGGTCGCGTGAGTATTGAGTTTCAGTTCCATACTTCTGATGACGTATCATACCTATATGGTTTATTTTTCTTTATTATGGGTCGAGTATTATACACCGCCCGAGTTTTGGGTGTTTTGGGATATGAAGTATCATTCACATTTTTACCAACTTGGGTGTCGAATTATAATCCCGTTTTGGGTGAGTTATGGGTTGCATCGTTTTATAAAGAATGTGTGTTTGGGAGCATTTTCTTTAAAAATGCATATTATGGGGAAAATGTGTCGTTTCCATTTTAAAGTAAACCATTTATAAGGATCTTGATTTGAACTGAATTCCTTTCTTTTAAAGATATATTCATTAATGTTAAAACTCTTGAGCTCACTAGGCATTAAGCCTAACCTTTTTAATTGTTGCTCAGGTTCCAGTTGGGGTTTCAGACTCTAGTAGCCTCATGAAGAGTTGAGCCTTAGCTTTATACAAAAGTAAGTTGTTGATGAAGTCTTCCGCAGGTTGGAGATAGTAACTGTTATTGGTTTTAGTAGCACCCTTCTTTATTATAGATTGTGTGTATTGAGGTTAAATCTTAAATTGTGATTGTAGATGAAGCAATTATCGATGTATTTTGAAAATTTTAAATTACTTGCTATCTCATAAATGAGGGTGTTCCAAGTTGGTATCAGAGCTTAAGTTTGTGAGAATTAGGTATTGATTTCTGGATGCCTAGACTCAAACTAGCGTTTTTATAAGTGATTGTAAGTGAAGTTGCATATTAGGAACCTTAAGATAAGATATTTTGGAGTCGATGGAGTCGTTATAAACGGGAAACTTGTCAAGGATCACAAGAATGAGCATGTACGGTACGTTAATAATAGCACCTAGCCAGTGTTATGGTGAACCTACATGCTACATGTGTATACTTGAAATACATTGGTATGACTACCGTTGGGGCAGTGAGAAGGTTTCTAAGCGAGTGATCAAAGGAAGGGTTGACGTTTATAGCAATGTCACTCTGAAGAGACAGTTAAGACATGATGGATATTGGATGTCGACCATTGTGGGTCAGGACAATTGGGTGGAGTAGGACCTTAGACTTATGGAATTGATGTTATTCAAGGAGAAATTATAAGGTGAACCTATGAAATATTCGAGTATTGCTTTAAGATGTTGAGCATCTGAATGGCAATAGTATGAAATTGAGAAGCGTAGTCCTAAGATGCTGAGTGCCGACCAAATTCATGCACAAAATTTATATCAAAATAAGTTGCATAAATTGTCTCTCACGTTTTCAAAGTATAAAGTGATTTATGTTACGAAGCCTTGGTCAAACATTTAACACTCATCAGATTTTAAACCGTGAGCTTGAGCATGCATGAAATTGTTTTGTTGCACGTGGTTGTAAATTTTTATTAAGAATATCCTTATCCTCATCTCGTGTCTAACGTTGTTTTTCGGATAATGTAATATCAGTGTGTTAATTTCATTTGGGTTATTGGGCAAGTAACTGTGGAATTTTTGACTATGACATTGGATATCCTCCACGTATATTAAGATTTCAAAGGAAGAGTTGTTCTCATGTTCTTGAGTCGGAATTTTTTTCGTGAATTTTAGTTTGTACGAGTCGTGTTGAATTTTATGAGTTTTGTTTAATATTTTGTCTCATGCGAGTCTGGCACCAATATTTTCGCAACCGTAAGAGGCGTCTTGAAGGTCGCATTAATAAATGTTATCTCATGTGCTATTTTGGGAAGTTTCAAAAACCTTGTGTATTTCCT
This sequence comes from Arctium minus, assembly GCA_954870635.1. Lineage (NCBI taxonomy): Eukaryota > Viridiplantae > Streptophyta > Magnoliopsida > Asterales > Asteraceae > Arctium > Arctium minus. The sequence continues at coordinate 70,288,419 of OX941091.1, read as the reverse complement.
TTTCGGGTTTTATACAATTGTCACTCGTTGCATGCTAATTCGTATTTGAGTAAACTATACTATTGGTGTGAGTAATCATAGAAGAGATTTATGTTATTGTAGATAAAACTTTTGTTCTGAACATATTTCAGTTATCGATTTTACTGTTAGAAGTTTTCCGCAATGCATTAAATGAATTTTCGGTTTGCATGACGTTGTAGTTACCGCTTGGGATAAGTGTATTTTATCTGTGCGGACCAAAATTTGAACTTGAGTTAAAATTTTATTTACGTTCCTATTGCGTTGCTAAATTTGGGAAATGAACGAACGTTTATGGTCCTTGTTCGGAATTTTATCTTCCGACATTTTGTGTCTTTAAAGGAAAAGATTTTAAAGCTTGAAGTCGTGAAAACGTCTTTTAAAGGTTGTACAAACTTTTATTGCACATGTTAGAATGAGGAAAATTATTTTCATATGCAAATTATAATGTGATGCATGCTAGGGTCCTGGTAGTCCTTTTGAAAAAAATTTTGTGCATCTTTTGTTTCTATTTTTTTTTAACGCGAATATTGATCAAACGAGTTTTAGAGATGGTTTTATATGTGTAGCGTCGGTGATCAATTTTCAATCTGTCGAGTGATCGGTAGTGGATTTCACCGCGCGACCAATTGAAAGATAGCTTATATATTTGAAGACTATATAAATTTAAAATGGGCATACTGGTTGAAAAACCTTGAACTCATTAGGCCTATAGATTTAGAACCCCTATCGTGAAAGGAGTTGCAATTAAGGGACTAGAGGAGTCCTTGTGGTTTGAAGCGTAGGATGATCCGACTGGTGGTCAGCCTCGAATTTGAGTTCAGTATTTGAATCGGGTCATGCATGAATGGTAGAGGTATTAAATTTTGTACCCAGTTAATTAAGAGATGATCTCTATACTTTGGTGAACCTGCAGGATAAGGACTTCTGTTGCTACCTACGCCTGGTTGGGGTCGATTTAATGAGTTGCTTGTCTGACCGACATTGTGGCATACGTTGATGGTGTACAGTCTCAATAGGCTTCCATGATCAAGGAAATTATTGTGGTATGTTTGTTAGAAATGTAGAGATTTGGAATCTTAGTCCTTTGTTAAGAGTTAATTTTACCATGATGTTACGTCTAGAATATAATGTTGGGCGGGATGCCCCATTTTCAGTATGACCATTTTGATTTTAGGCGTCGACTTGCTCTTTAGAGGTCAAGGAATCTCTTGTATGTTTGAATGTACTCGCGTTCGAGTGTAGCGTTTGCCTCTCAAGGAATGGGTTATAGGGAGATTCGATGTTAGAAATTAAGTATTGACGTGTAAGACTTACTTGATGTGGTAAAGATCTTATTGTCGAAATGTTTGAAGTTTGACGATACATCGGAGTTGCGTGATAGTCTGGTCTGAATTAACCAACACCCCGAAAAGTGTATTGGTACGCCCCTGGGTGGAAGGCCCTACCAAGATCGAGAGTGAATTACAAAGGAATTTAGGAATCCTTTGAGGTTGGTGTGGAGTATTGGAACGCGGATTCAGAATGGCGTTGAGCTGAAACGGTTTAGTCAATGAGGAGTTGGGGTCACGAGATCCCCTTGAGGTAGTACGTGTCGCTCAAGGTTGGGAGACAGCCATAGTCTTATGGGTAAAGACTGCTTTAGTGAGTTAAGCGCTCACTCGGATTTAAGTGTGATGTGCCTAATGAGACACTTATCGAGAGGCCCAGCATAGAAAGTTATGGGGATAGTTTTAGCTAGCCGAATAGGGGCAATCTTTTCTACGGGTAACATTTCGTGGAAGTCTAGATTTCGAGGACGAAGTCATTCTAAGGTTGGGAGGATTGTAACACTCGAATTTTCGCAAAGTAAGTTTCCGCCCTTTGTTGGTAATCCCTCCCCCCCCCCCCCCCCGTTTATCTATTGGGTGAAAAATGTTGTGCTTTCAAGCCTTAAATCGACCCATGCTAGAATCGCGAGTTTTTGGACATTTTGGGCTTCGACACCTATGGCGCGATTGTGCCATGCACTGTCGCGAGCGGGGTCTGAGAAGTTAAAAGTTGATTTTTGTCCTCATTTCTCATTCTAAACCCAATCCTTTCTTTCATCGTACCCCTCTCAACCTCTCCTTCCAAGAACCGAACCTAGGGTTCCTTAAACCCTCCCCTACACCATTTATTGGTAATTGTTGGGTACTTCATCAAAAGGATTCGAGTTGAACTTTTATTCACCATCTTCATCTTCCTCATCAAAAGGATTCGAGTTGAACTTTTATTCTAAGGGCTGAATATGATTATTTATGGTCGGAAATGTATGGATCTAGGTTTTGGAAGTTCGAGTTGAAGAGTTGGAATGGATGTGTTCGGAAAGCTTTGGGTGGGATCTATGCTTTTGGAGACCAATGGTTGGGAATTGAAACCTAGGTTTAACTTAACCTAGCAAGGTAAGTTCAAGTTGCTTTGTGAAAACTATGTACATGCCAAAATGAGTATTTTGAAGTAAAAATACGCTTTACATTGTAATTGTCAATGTGTTGGGTATTTTGATAAGTTTTCATATTTAATAAACTTGAGTCGTTTTAATCTCATAAAATGCCCATATTTGGGATTTTGATATCTTGACAAGTAATAGTGGGATTTATGCATTTTTGGTGATTTTGTACAAATAAAATATATTTTATGATTTATTCCTCTTTAGTGATTTTGTACAAATGAAGCCTAATTTATGATATATGCATCTTTAGTATACTTGATTTCGTAAAGCCCTTTGGAAATGATATGTCCCAATCCGCGTTGATTTTTGCGTTATTCACATCTTTGAAGTATGTGTCTGTATAAACGTTGTTTAGATACGTTGTATTATTTGGGGAAAAGTTATTTGTTGGTCAAATGGGTTTTGAGCATTTAAACTCGGTTTTGACTTAAAAGAGTATCGTGGACATTTGTCCCAGTTTTACTGGCTCTTTGAAGAGCCCAGATTCGATATACATCTTAATGCATCTTATTGCATATTCATGATAATTACAGACTCGTGTGCTTTAGTCATTCATGTGTAGTCATGTAATGTTTAGACTTTGTTGCATTTGATCCATAGGAACGTAAGTCGGTCTTATTTTATGGTCAAGTGGGTGGTACGGGGTTGGACTCCGGGACTCTTCTCTTATGACCTTGTCCTTTCAAGTGTACACTAGGAGGGCTGAGTCCGGTTGTGCTATTGTGACAATGGGTAGGTCATGACGGGTGTTTGGGGCCTCCGCCACGTTGGGGCAATGCCATGGTTGTATCCCCCTGCCGTGCCTCTGGTGATATTCTTGATAATATTCACTAAGGTCAGTTGTCTCTTTTGGTGTAGCTTAAAGGAAGTCGTAGGGACACTTGGTCTTGTGTGTCGTGAAGTGTCATACGATTAACGTTGTATGAGTGACATACTTTTGTGTTCCACCACTCTCAACGGATGCGGATATCCCCCGCTGTCGTCCCGTAGCATTTTGGATATTTAATTGTCCTTATTTAAATGTTTGGATTTCATTCCATTTTATGGTCGCGTGAGTATTGAGTTTAAGTTCCATACTTCCGATGACATATCATACCTATATGGTTTATTTTCCTTTATTATGGGTCGAGTATTATACCCCGCCCAGGTTTTGGGTGTTTTGGGATGTGAAGTGTCATTCACGTTTTTACCAATTTGGGTGTCGAATTATAATCCCGTTTTGGGTGAGTTATGGGTTGCATCGTTTTATAAAGAATGTGTGTTTGAGAGTATTGTCTTTAAAAATGCATATTATGGGGAAAATGTGTCGTTTCCATTTTAATGTAAACCATTTCTAAGGATCTTGATTTGAACTGAATTCTTTTCTTTTAAAGATATATATTCGTTCATGTTAAAACTTTTGAGCTCACTAGGCATTAAGCCTAACCTTTTTAATTGTAGGCATGTGCATCAGGTTCAAGTTGGGGGTTCGGACTCTAGTAGTCCCCATTTTCTTGGACCGTTAACTATGTAAAAGCATGTGAGGCTCCAAGTGTACCAATCGGAGTTACCGCCGGAAATGATTGGGATCCATAATACTTTTCAAATTTGCTACCTCCGAAAGTGCTTAGCAGAGGAGGAGAGTGTTATCCCTCTCTCAGAGATAAGAGTGGATGAGGGTAGTCGTTGTGTTGAAGAACTCGACGCTATCTTAGAAAGAAATTCTAAGAAGCTTCGCCACAAGGAAGTCACGATGGTTAAAGTGCAATGAAAACATCATCGTGGGGCTGTGACGTGGGAAGCTGAGGAGGACATGAAGCGGAGATATCCTCACCAATTCCTGTAGCATAGATTTCGAGGACGAAATCATTTCCATGTTGGAGAGGATTGTAACACCCATAAATTCTTGTGAGTAAAGTTAATTTTTCGTTAGAATTTTTCGTTTAATCGTGCGAGTTTATTCCACAAATGTCTTATGTATTTAACCTTAATCACGTGATGGGAATCTCGGGCGAAAAAGTCAAGATTTCGGACTTCGGGCGTGTAGGGTGACTATAACTGGTGACTGTGACAGTGTCACTATCTTCGGGGCACAATCGCGAAGGAGACAGAGCCCATGGTACATTTTTGGCGACTATGCCAGTGATTGGGCTACTTGGCACTCTCGCGGGGCAATGTCGCATGGTCGGGGGAGGTGTTGATCCAACTCTCTCAGTGATTTGATAATGACCCTTTTATAATACTTAGTGAAAATAACGTTTAACATCTGTATGTATTAGTGTTTCACCATCAGCGATCAAATACTGAGTATGTTCAGTATCGCTGATGATTTCTCATGTAAACAGTTAGACGTAATCCCTGAAGACAAGTTTCGCGACAAAAGATGTTAACTGCTGATTCGAAGAGGAAGTTGCTGAACAAAAGACAAGTCTACTCATGACCTGATGCAGATATCAGCGAAAACAAGACAAGTCTACTCAGACGCGAAGAAGCTTGAGGAAAAGCTTCAGCGATAGCTGAACTCCTTTCTATCTCTGAGAAGGAAAAGATATTCAGCGATCGATGATCACCTTGCTTATACCTCAAGTCTCTGTAATCTTATCTATGCACAAATAGTAGGAGTGTCAGAAAAGACATACCTCTGCAACATTTCGTACAACAACTCTGATATCTACACTGTTCATCATACGGCCGAAAGCATGTCTCCAAAAGTCAGACTCATGCAACCAACCAAAGAAGGACACGTGTAAAGTACCCTGCCATGCATTTAATGCATAGGGTATAAATCGAAAGATTACAACTCCATCTGTGAGTTGCCTCAAGACTTCAGTCTTCAATCTTTCTGTAAAATATAGAAACCCTTGTGTTAGTGTATAAAATTGTATCCAAGATTTAATAGAGAAGTCAAAGTGTTGTAAAGTCAAAATAGTCAACATTAGTCTTGAGAACTTAGTTGTGTGAGTTTTAGTAGTGAGTATAAATACCTTGAGCCTTTTAAGAATTTGTAAGGAACCAAGTATTGTATGCATAATTTTCATATCAATATACTTGTGACTGTTTATCTCTCTACTCTCTCTCTAGATCTTAATATTGTCAAATCATATCTTCAATTGCTTGATTGAATTGGGAAATTACAATTCAATCTAAGAACAATGAGAATCAATGGAGGAAACCACAAGTGTATTGATGTCACATGTAAGGTACAAATTATTTCTCTCTCTAGACTCTCTCAAGATCGTGCTACTCTACTACAAAGAAACAAGGAAGACCCTATTTAAAGGTCAAACAAGATACAAGCAAAATACTAACAAAAGTCAGCACAAAATGATCTAAACTATAAAGCATCAACAATCTCCCCCTTTTAGATCATTTGACAATTTTGTTCTGGTCCCATCTTCTAAAGCAAATTCTTCTGATTCCAAGGTGCGCTTCAAACCTTCTGATATGCTCTCTGAACTCTATCTTCTTGTTGATCTCTTCAAGCATAGTTTCCATGTTTACAGACTCAACTGATCTAAAAGTTTCATTCTTTCTGAATCTTTCTTGCTCTGATAGGAACAAGTTATCTTCAAGCACTTTCCGAACAAACTTTAGTGTACCATCTGAATACTTTGCCAATTCGGAAGCTCTCATGAACTATTTCTTGTGAGTCTTGGTGTTCACATACATTACACCCAATTCTGGATATCTTGAAATATGAAAAGGCTCTAGAACTCTGATCTTTGGATGGTTGAAGTTTGGTGCTAGCAAGTTCACTCTGTTTTGGTTTGTTTCAATACCAAGTTGGAAATCAAACGTGTAGGCATTATAAACACTCCTTGTCATGAACCTCTTGATTGCATTCAGAGCATAAGCAACAGTTTGTGTCCTCTTTCTCTTTTTTCTATCTCTGAACTCATTCATAATTAACATGATATATGAGAAGTTCAAATTATCAAAATCAGTTTATGTGAAGGTACTGATCTTCATATCTTTTCTTTGCACAGTGAAATTTGGATAGTGGACGTTCAGAATCTTGCACATGTAAACTTGTTGAATCTGCAAAATCTCTTCTCTTTTGACATATCGTGAAAGATTGTTCTGAGTTTTCATGAACCTGATGTAGTTGGTCTGATAAATCTTGTCTCTGTCTCCAACTCCATAGAATTTTGCTTTATCAATTGGTTGTAGAGAGGAAACAAATATCTTGCTTGTTTCTTCAAGGAATGGCACTTTAAAAGATCTTCTGATAATCTCAATGAACTTCAAAAAATCCCCCTCAACATCATAACCTGTGTAAGGAACAGAACCAACACGAACATCTCCTTTGAAGGTAATCTTTCCTATTTCACTGAATTCATAAGTGTTGAACTCTTCTGCTTGCAAAGATTCAATTTCTGGACCATGAGCCTTTGAGTATTCTTCCACTTCCATCGGAGTAACAAACACTGGATTTGGCTTAAGCTTTTTAGAAGCTTCAGCAACACTAAGTATCTTTGGACAGTCAGGATTTGTAACACCCTGAATTCTGGAAATAGCAACTAATTTAAAATTTTCTAAATACACCAATAAAAGGATCATCTGCAACCACAATTTAAGATTTAACCTCAATACAAACATTCATTCTATACAAAAGTCTATGATAAGTACGTGTGCTACTAATCCCCATGCATAGTCACTATCTCCATAAAGCGGAAGACTTTGCTGAATACTCACTTTCAGATCTAGCTAAGGCTCTACTCTTCATAGGACTGCTAGAACCAACTCCCAACCTTGAAACCTGATGCACATGCCGACAAATAAAAAGGTTAGGCTTAACTCCTAGTGAGCCCAAGAGTTTTTCAACATATATAAAATAATCGTTTAAAAGAAAGGATTCGGTTAAAGTTATAGTCCTTCAATATGATACGTCCTACATGTGAAAACGACTCATTTCCAATAATATTCATTTTAGACAAAGAACACCAATTTGGACATTTTCCAAACCAAACTACTACAAAGATGATAATACCAATGTAAGCCGCCCATTCATAAATTAGCTTTAACCCAAAACTCACTCAAAGCGTAAATATAAATTGAACTCTCCATTTATAATAAAAGTTTAAGAAGTCAAAGCTGAGAAAGTCAACTCTTATTAAAGTCAAAGCCATTTTGTTAATAAAAGTCAAAGTCAACATTTGTATTTGTTTGTTTCTTTCAAATTGTATGGAGGTATAAATACCTTCTTGTCTTTGTAATCTTTAGAGATGTAACTAACAGATAGAGTGCTAGAGAGAATACGTTTTAGAGAGAGATTCTGTAGAGAGAGAAAGAGAGTTTTAGAGAGAAGAGAGATTATAATCGTTTGAGATTTGGAGTTTGAATCAAACAGGTAATTTGATTGAATCTTGTTTGTTTATTTGTTTGTGATTAGAAACTAGAAAACAGGACACACAATTGGTATCAGAGCAGATCCAAATCGAAATCAATTCAAGAAAAATGGTCGACACTGTGTTTTTCATGTCCAGATCTGATTTTGTCTTTTAGTATGTTTTTGGAGTAGATTTTGATTAGATTTTGTTAGAAAAGTATAATTGATCGAGTTTGTATAGATTAATTCATCAATTGCACTGTAATTTTCTCGAAATTTTGGATTTTGTTGAGTTTTTAAGGCACGAGTTCTTGACCACAGTTTCATAGATCAAATTGTAATTTTGAGTGTTTGATGTTGTAATTCGTGTATTGTAAACTGATAGAATATTGAAATCGAGCATCCCTTCAAAGTTTCAAGTCAATTGGACAAGTATTGGATCGAAATCAGATGAAAAAGTGAAGTTTTTGGTCGATATACTGAAGAACACGCAAGAAATCTGAAGAACGCGCTAGATCTGAGAAACACGCAAGTTCTTCATTAGAACGCGCAAGCTGAAGGATTCCATTTTTGACCAAAACGCACAGAGGGTTATCTGCGAATTTTAGAAACGCGCAGATCGAAGTCTGCGAGTTTGAAGATTGGGAAAATTCTCTAAGTGTTAAAACGCGCAAGACGACCTTTGCGAGTTCTAAAAACGCGCAAGTCTAGGCTTGCGAGTTTCTTCAGAATAGTAATCTATGAGTTTGATCGATCTGCGAGTTTGATCGATCTGCGAGTTTGGTTGATCTGCGAGTTTGGTCAAAACGCGATAGTAGTGCCTAGCGAGTTTCTCAAACACGCACGTCTCAGCCTGCGTGTTAATCAGTGAATAGTGATCTGCGTGTTTCAGGCATTAGCGAGTTTCATCGAGAACAGTATCTTGCGAGTTTCAACGACTAGCGAGTTTCAGCAATTAGCGAGTTTATTAAAACACGCAACTCTTTACGTGCGAGTTTCACAAACACGCAAGTTTAAGCCTGCGAGTTTTCTTGTGAATAGTTGTTTACGAGTTTCAGCGCCTGCGAGTTTTAAGCTTTTCTAGTGATCTACGAGTTTTCATACTTCGCAAGGGCGTTGCCCCTTGACCCCACCCGCTAACCGGGTAGCGGGACCCCCGTGCTAAGTCTGCGGAGGGGGACAAAATTCTGATTGTGATCAAAATTTCTGACTTTTATTTTCAGTGTCATTTATATATTCTTGAGATTTGATATTTGGACTAACGATCAGTTTCTAGTTTCTTATTGCATTTTTTTTTTCAAACAGGTTTAATCAAGATGACTTCTAAAGATGCTCTTTCCATTGGCACTGATGTCAAGCCCCCTGTTCTGTTCAAAGGAGAATACGAACAGTGGAAAGACAGATTTTTGGATTTTGTAGACAAACATGCAAACGGGGAAAACATTCTGCTGTCAATTACAGAAGGTCCTATGGTACCAATCACAGTTCAAATACCTGATGATGACTCATCTGATAGTGAAGATGGTACTGAGGAAAGAGAACAGAAGATGAAAACAGTTCCAGTAGAGTATGGTCAATATTCAGAGGAACAGAAAAGTCGATATAAAGCAGATAAGCAAGCAAGATCCCTTCTTCTTCAAAGTATCCCGAATGACATCTACGTCAAAATAGACAGCTACAAGGCAAATGCTAAGAAGATGTGGGATCAGTTGCAGAAAATGATGATGGGTTCCAAGGTCGGCAATCAAATGAAAGTAGCTAATTGCATCAATAGCTACGAGGAATTCAAAGCCAAAGAGAATGAGAGCTTAGAAGATACTTATGAATGGTTTGTCTTGCTGTTAAATGAATTGTCAAAGAACAAAGTGAAAAAGAAGCAGCTTGAGAACAATGTCAAATTTCTGAGTATCCTACAACCCGAATGGAATAAGCATACGCGTAGGATGAAACAGATGAAGGATCTGAATGACATACCGTTACATGAGGTTTATGAGACTCTGAGGCAAAATGAAGAAGAAGTGGAAGAGAAAAGAGCTGAGAAAAAGAAGGCAGAAAAAGTTTCTGATCCTATTGCTTTGGTAGCCGGAGAGAAGAAGAAAGAAAAGAAAAGAAAGAGAAGAAGAAAAAGAAGAAAGTGCTTAAAAGTTCTGAGTCAGAATCTGAATCAGATGGTGATGATGGAGAAAGTCTTAAACAAGCTATGCTATTATTGACTCGTGCATTTCAGAAGAAATTCTACAAGAAGCCGGGATCTAATTCTCAAAGATATTCTTCATCAAGCTCCAAGAATCATGAGCACAGGGAACAGGTAGAAGGAAACCTATTTGTTGAGAAGAAACCCGGAAAAAAAAAGTTTCTGAATGACTATACCATTGCTGAAAATCCATCAAATGATCCTATCAAATGCTACAACTGTGGCAAGATTGGACATTTTGCTAAAAAATGTCGAAAGCCAAAGGTTCGCAACTCTCAGTACTATCAGAACAAACTGCTATTGGCCAAACAGCAAGAAGCTGGCATAGAATTAATGGTTAAAGACGAATTTTGGTTGGATCATTCTGATCAAGAGGATGAAAAAGAGAAAGAAGAAACTGCTCATCTCTGTTTAATGGGAAAAGAGGTCAAGTATGATGAGTCAGATGACGAGACAGCTGATGAGGTATTAAACTTAACTGAAAAAGATTTCATAACCAAAATGGAAGCTATGATGGTTGAGCTTAAAGACCTTCAAGTAAAACTGAAAAAGGAAAAAGACAGAGTTGCTAAAAGAAACAATAAGATCTTTGAGCTTAATAAGTCAGTTATTGGGAACAAAGATCTAATTGATTCTTTATGCAAGTCTGCTTCTGATGCTAAATTTCAAGTAGATTGTTTTGAAAAGAAGATTTTTGAGTTTGAAGTTAAATTTTCTAAGTCTGAGTTTGATAAGAAAGAATCTGCACTAACTATTCATAAATTGCAGGTTGAGAACAAGCTTTTGAATAAGAAGGTAAATGGTCTGGAAGCCAAACTCTATGCAAGAGGCCAAACAGATCAAACCATTTTTCTCAATGCACCTAATGAAGAGGCTGATGTTAAGGAAAAATGGGGACTTGGTTTTGAAAACCCCCATTACTTAAAGAAAGCCATCAGAAAACAACCAGCACTTTATAATTTTGATTTTCTTACCTGTGCTGGTAAACATACTCATTTAAAACCCAAATTTGTTACCAAATTACCAGAAGAAGTTGAGGCCAAAGAAACTGAAAATAGAAAGAATATAAAGAAAATGCAACTACCATTTAACTATGCAAAGTTAAATGATAGTTATCTTTCTGAGACACCAAAAGTTCTTTCAAATGACTATTTTGCTAGTTATTCTGTTTCTGAGATGAAGGCAAAACCTGTAATTGCAAAGGTTTATGTTCCTCCACTCATTCTTGAAAGCAAAATAGTTGAGCTTGAAAATGTTGTTTCTGATGAAAGAATTTTGGTAGATATTGAACAAAGTGTGTTTTCTACAGTTTTAAAGAACATTGTTTTTCAATCTAAATCTACAAAGTGTTCTATAGTTTCAAAGGCACCTCAAACTTCGTCTGATAATTTTGATGAATTATTTGAGTCTGCAAATGACTTTATTAATTCTGATGATGGGTGCATAGAAGAAATTGATATGTTTGACTTCAATGCTTTTCTTCCTGATCATTCTACTTGTCTTATAAATGAAAAAGTGTTACCTAGTGGTTTTAATGTTGGTGAATCATCAGCTAAGGTTGGTGAATCAATTTTTGTAACTGCTGATTACTATGCTCATGGTAAGAAACATAAGAAACAGCGATTACAGAAACAGAAATACACTGGTACACAAAAGAAAACTCAATCTCAGAAATCTGATTTTCCTAATAATTTTCAATCTTTTGTTTCAGATATAAGTAAGAAAAGGTCGAAAGCTCGAACCGAATGGGGACCAAAAAGGAAGGATGATGAGATAGCTGAATCAGTTTCTGATAACTCTTGTAATAGATCAGTTAGTAGTGATAATGATGTAGTTGATCAACTTGCTTTATCCAAACAAAACCTTGTAACTTCTTACAAGCGGTATTCAATAAAGTAATTGATTCAATTATCTCCTATTACTACTAAATCTTTTCATTATCGGAGAAATGATTTTGCTTATTCTCATAATTCTAACGATTGGTTTGGATCTTATCATGTTTATTCTTCAAGATCAAATGTTTTTAAAAGTTTTCAACAAAAAAGAGGATCCATATTGAAATGGATACCAAAATCATGTGCTAATCTGTTAGGACCCGTTTTTAAATAGGTGCCTAAAGTTATTGTTTCCTGATTTCTCTTGCAGACCCGGCATATGTGGTACTTGGATAGCGGCTGTTCCAAGCATATGATCGGGCAGAAAGCTTTATTGTCTAATTATATAGAGAAATTCAGCGGCAATGTCAGATTTGGGAACGACCAAGTTTCACCAATCTTAGGATATGGTGACATCATTCAAGACAACATAACGATTAGGTAGGTGAGTTATGTCGAAGGCTTAGGGAACAACTTGTTTAGCATCGGTAAATTCTGCGACAAAGGGTTAGAGGTCAACTTCAAAGCTAAGAGATGTTCGGTTCGTTCTGAAGACGGCACAGAACTCTTAGCAGGCAAGCGAAAGACAAATCTCTACACCATCAATCTTTCAAAGGTTCAGAATGACAGTCACGTTTGCTTATTATCAAAAGCTTCGATGCAACAAAGTTGGCTTTGGCACAGACGACTATCACATCTGAATTTTCGTTATATCAATAAGTTGGTCAAAGAAAAGTTGGTAAAAGGACTTCCTGAGTTGAGATATGAGAAAGAACATTCGTGTGTTGCATGTGAAAAGGGTAAGATGAAGAGAGCCACACATAAACCGAAGCATGAACCAAGCATCAATTCTCCACTAGAGTTGTTACATATGGATCGCTGCGGTCCGATGAGAACACAAAGCTTAGGAGGAAAGAAATACGTGTTGGTTATTGTGGACGATTATTCAAGATACACGTGGGTCAAATTTTTACGATCAAAAGATGAGACGCCCGAAGTTCTCATTACTTTCTTAAAGACGACCCGGGTGAATATACAGATACAAGTCAAGTTTCTTCGGACTGACAACGGCACAGAGTTCAAAAACAAAATAGTTGAAGAATATCTCGAATTGGTTGGGATATCACATCAATACTCTGCTGGACGTACACCTGAACAGAATGGAGTAGTCGAAAGGCGAAATCGGACGCTAGTCGAGGCCGCTCGTACTATGCTTAGCCAATCGGACTTACCTCTGTTTCTGTGGGCAGAAGCTGTGTCAAGTGCATGTCATACTCAAAATCGATCCATGATACACCGCCATTTTCAAAAGACTCCATATGAGCTGATCAACAACAGAACACCGACAATCAAGTATTTTCATATATTTGGGTGTGAGTGTTTCGTGCTTAACGACAGAGAGAATCTGAACAAATTCAGTGCTAAGGCGGACGAAGGCATCTTCATTGGTTACTCTTCCACATCTGCAGCATACCATGTTTATCTGAAGAAGTCTAAGACAGTCGTCGAGAGCGTCAATGTAACATTCGATGAAGACATGGCTTTTTAACAACTCAGTTCAGAACCCGTTATCACTGGAGTATTAGCTTCTGGACAGATCAGTCCAGAACCTGTTTCTACAAAGAACAATTCGGATAACGCTTCTACTTCAATTTCACATTTATCTGATTTAGATTTGTTATTTGAATTCTTTTATGATGAGTTTCTAGGATCTAATGTATCTAAATCTGCTGTGACTGACAGGTCTGAAAACACAAATTGCAATCATCCAGTCACTTCAGAAGTTATAACTGAACTTGTATCCCCTGTTCAGTCAGAAACTCACATTCCATTGAATACTCCTACAGTTGAAGATATACAAGTAACTGCTGAGTCAGAAGTAACTGTATCAGTTGGGTGTGATATACTGTCTACTCAACAGCCAGAGTCTGTTGTTCCAACTGATGCTTCTGCACCCGAAACTTCAATTGCAAACCCCCTCCTATTATTCAAACTGAAGAGCCTGATAGTGGATTTTTAGATGATGATCATGATCAATCATCATCTACTCCACTCCCTCATGAGCATCGCTGGACCAAAGAGCATCCATTACATCAAGTAATTGGAGATCTCAACAAGCCTGTACAAACTAGGTCAGCGACTCTTAATCAATGTATGCATGACTCATTCCTCAGCAAGATAGATCCCACGCGAGTATCAGAAGCTTTAGCTGATTCGGATTGGGTATCTGCCATGCAAGAAGAATTAAATCAGTTTGAAGCCCTGAAGGTCTGGAGATTAGTTCCAAAACCGGAAGGAAAATCCGTAATTGGCACTAAATGGGTATTCAAGAATAAAAAGGATGAAGATGGTATCGTCATTAGGAACAAAGCTAGACTTGTTGCCAAAGGTTACCGGCAAGAGGAAGGCATAGACTACGATGAGACGTATGCTCCAGTAGCGCGTATAGAGGCAATCCACATGTTTCTAGCCTACGCAGCTCATAAGAATTTCACAGTCTATCAGATGAATGTGAAAACAGCCTTTTTGAATGGCATTCTTAAGGAGGAAGTATACGTGTCTCCACCAGAAGGGTTCGTCAATCCAGATAAGCCAGATCACGTCTACATTTTGGATAAAGCTCTGTATGGTTTGAAACAAGCCCCTCGAGCATGGTATGATGTTCTATCTAAATTCTTGGTCAAGTCTGGTTTTTCCAAAGGTAAAGTTGATACCACTTTGTTCATTAAAAAGGAAAAAGTTGATATCATCCTTATTCAAATATATGTTGATGATATAATATTTGGTTCTACTAATCCTAAATATTGCAAAAGCTTTTCTAACCTCATGGTGTCACGTTTTCAAATGAGTATGATGGGAGAGATGAATTTATTTCTCAGATTACAAGTTAAACAGTTTTCAACGGGGATTTTCATTAACCAATCTAAGTACATTTTGGATATTCTTCGAAAGTACAAAATGGAAAATTGCAAACCAATTGGAACCCCGATGGCACCAGGTACTAAAATTAGCACTAATCCTTCGGGTAAAAGTGTTGATGTTAGAACTTATAGAGGTATGATAGGATCGTTAATGTATCTTACATCTAGTAGACCAGATATTATGTTTTCAACATGCTTATGTTCCAGATAACAGGCTGCTCCTAAAGAATCCCATTTGGCTGCTGTCAAAAGGATTTTTAGGTATCTGAAGGGGACTGCAGATCTTGGTCTGTGGTATCCTAAGGATACTGGTTTTCAACTGATTGCCTATTCAGATGCAGATCATGCAGGTTGCATGTTGGACAGAAAGAGTACTTCAGGTCACATTCAATTCCTTGGAGACAAGCTCGTTAGCTGGGTATCAAAGAAACAATTATGCGTTTCCACACCAACTGCTGAAGCAGAGTACGTAGTTGCTGCCAGTTGCTGCTCTCAAGTGTTGTGGATGTGAACACAGCTGCAAGACTATGGATTCAAGTTTGATAAAATTCCAATTTTTTGTGACTCGAAGAGTGCAATCGCAATATCTACTAATCCTGTTCAGCATACGAAAACCAAACACATTGACGTTATGTATCATTTTATAAAAGATAAAGTAGAAAAAGGAACAATTGAACTTTATTTTGTAAAAACAGATTATCAGCTTGCAGATTTATTTACCAAACCCTTAGATGAAAAGAGATTTAATTTTCTTATATCTAAGCTTGGTATGCAAAATCTTAAGACATAATCAGTTATTACCTAATAAAGTTACGTATTGCTATTTTTCATCATTTTCTTTATTCTTATTTCTGAAGGATATCTGCACTTTAATAGTTTGCTCATGATCTCAGGGGGAGAATGACATGAACTTTAAGATGATCTACATTCTTTTGAGGGGGAGCATATCTAATTTCTGCATTTTGCTTAACTGACAAATTTTTGTGATGCATGATTTTAGGGGGAGCATATAAGAAAATGAGTAAGACTATGATTTATGATTATTTCTTATCAGAACTCGTACTTTAAATTGTTTTACTATTTTTATGTCTTTTATTTTCGAATAATTTTGTGAATAAATTTGCTTTGACTAGACTTTGAGACTTGTGTAGGATGAGAGAGGATGACACGATCATATCTTATTGACTACAGCTGACTTCATGAGAATTAAGATTGAGCGAAAAGGTAAATTTCTTATCTTAATCTCATATGTATCTGAATGAAGGACAACTTTCAGATATGAAAACATGATTTTCTTAAATGTTCAAACCACTTCCCGATTCTTAAACAGATTTCATGAATTGGAAGTGTGATTTTAAATGTTTTCATTTTTCATTTTGAGCTTCAATGATTAATAAACCGTGTGTTTCCAAAGATAAATACTTGCGTATTGTCTTTTCTTTATACTTTCAAGTATTCACACACACCGTTTGTCTTTTTGTTCACATTGTTCTTACCATGTCTCATATTGAAACATATTTTCGATGAATACTCAAATCATCAACCCTTTCTAACGGTTGCTCAATCAGAAACTTCCTTACTACCCCAACGGTTATCGTACCAAGGCAGTTCAAAGATACTTATGTAACTCATAAGTTCACCATAACACTGGCCAGGTGCTATTATGAACGTACTGTACATGATCATCCTTGCCATTTTTAGCATGATACCCGTTCCTAGTGAATCCACTCACCTCAAATCATCAAATCTTAAAGTGCCTAATGGTGTGATCTTACATTCAAACGCTTAAATTACGCTAGTTTGAGTCTAGGCATTCTAAAATCAATACCTAAATCTCTCAAACTTAAGCTCTTATACCAACTTGTAACACCCTGAATTCTGGAAATAGCAACTAATTTAAAATTTTCTAAATACACCAATAAAAGGATCATCTGCAACCACAATTTAAGATTTAACCTCAATACAAACATTCATTATATACAAAAGTCTATGATAAGTACGGGTGCTACTAATCCCCATGCATAGTCACTATCTCCATAAAGCGGAAGGCTTTGCCGAATACTCACTTTCGGATCTAGCTAAGGCTCTACTCTTCATAGGACTGCTAGAACCAACTCTCAACCTTGAAACCTGATGCACATTCCGACAAATAAAAAGGTTAGGCTTAACGCCTAGTGAGCTCAATAGTTTTTCAACATATATAAAATAATCGTTTAAAAGAAAGGATGCGGTTAAAGTTATAGTCCTTCAATATGATACGTCCTACATGTGAAAACGACTCATTTCCAATAATATGCATTTTAGACAAAAAAACACCAATTTGGACATTTTCCAAACCAAACTACTACAAAGATGATAATACCAATGTAAGTCGCCCATTCATAAATTAGCTTTAACCCAAAACTCACTCAAAGCGTAAATATAAATTGAACTCTCCATTTATGAAGATACAGATAAACCTCATATCCCAAAACACCCAAAACACGGGTGGGGCATAATACTCAACCCATAAATCAAGGGTAGAACCCAATTATACAAAACGTCACCGAAAACTTGGATAATAAAACTCAATACCCAAAAACAACACCTTTCAGTGACGGGGGAGACCCGATTCCCTAAAATGTGACGGTCCACAAAGTAGCCCATTTTATGTTGTTAAGACTAGTCATATACACAAAAGTACACGCAAGGGATGTCAGACTCAGTGGCTTCAAACATACACACACGGAAAGTCAACTTTAACCGCGAAAGTTTCGACCGCGAAAGGTTCAACCGCGAAAGGTTGGACCGCGAAAGGTCCGACCGCGAAAGGTCATTATGTTGAAATCCTCATCCAATATCGCAACCAAGGCTCTAAGTCGAGCTACCAAAACTGGACAATTGTCCTAAGACCCAATTCGAAATAAAAATACCAAGCTGTTGGCTTAGCCACCCATTGACTTATTGATAAATGAAGTAAAAATACAATAGGACGCACACGACCAACGGATATACAAACACCATGACTAAAAGTGTAATTAATTCAAAACTCCACCTTAGTTGAGGCAATCAAATTTCCCAAATGATTTATACCCTTATATTTCCAAAAATGCCTCATAACACCAATGACATGCATTTTCCCAAACTTAACTGCTGATAAAAATGAAAATCAAAAAATGAGACTATAAACATTCTTTCAAGTACTTCACATAAATGTGCAAGTAATACTTTATAAAACATTCCATTTCATGAATGACGCATAAAACCCGACAAACATTTAAAAGTGTATTTCTTTGACCAAAGATCCATTTATGCAGTAAGACGTCAAAACATATTCATTTGTGACACATTTATCAAAATGCCCAAAAATCCCAAATGTTGGTATTATACAAAGTTTGTAAAGTTAAATGTTTCAAATAATCAAAGATTAGCAAATAACCTAACATTTGATAATTGCATGTAGCACACATAAACACTTTAAAATAGACATTTTGGCATGTACAACGTTTTCACAAATCAACTTGAACTCACCTCGCTAGATTTAGGCTAAATCTAGATTTCACCCAACTTGAGCTCCTTTGAAGAAACTTGAATCCTCCAATCCAAAAGTCTCCAAACATCTATATACATACATTTCCAACCATAAATAACCACATTTAACCATATAGAAACATTCCCCAAACATTACACATCAAAATCTCCATTTTGGTCCAAACCCAAATTTCGACCTAGATTCCTCCAAAACCACCAAACCCGAAATTGATAAACCACACACTAGGATAATCATCAATGGAGCATTTATAACTTATGTTAAGGTTTAGAAATGGAAAGGATACACTAACCACTTAGGTTTTGGTGAAAACCTAGAAAACCCAAAAATAAACTTGAGGTTGAAGATGAAGATGGAGATGGTAAATCCTTGACCATAACTTTCAATCCTACCACTTGATGATGTTTCACCTCCACAAAATCCAAGGATTTGAGCCAAAATAAGTTAGGGTTTGAAGGGAATCGGTTTGGGAGAGAGTAGAAGAAGTTTGGATGAGGAGAAAATGAGAAAAAGGTCTGAATTTCGCGACTTAACAGGCCCTGGACACTTTGGGCGATATTGCCCAGGGCAATGTCGCTGGTCACAGTCGCAGCTTCTTCCAGGTTCCTTCTCGTTCACTGTTTTGGTCGTAACTTCTTCGTTATAGCTCCGTTTTCGCTCCGAAAAGAACCGTTGGACTCGTAATTAAATACTTCATCTATCATGACTATAAAATCAAGGATTCAAGTCCAAAATCATATAACTTACTTTTTTTTAATATATCGGTTTCGGCATTAACTTGAAATTATGCCTTTCGAAGAATCGGGGTGTTACAGGATTCCGGATGTAAGGAAGTGCATTAGCTTTGGCTCTGGCTTCTTCTTCTTCTTCTTTTCTGAGTTTAGCTTTTGATTCTCTGATCAACTGTCTTTATTCCTTTCCCTTTGCTTCTTTTCTCTGTACAGTTGATTTCTAAAGTCTTGGATGTCAACAATGATAGGACTTTCTTCTTCAAGATCCTTTGGGTTAGGCTTTGAAGTAGGAATCCTTGATCTCTTAGACTTCTTGGAAGACTTGGGCTTTTCAACCTTCTTTTTCTTAGGTTGTTCAGCTGGTTCTTCAGATTCAAAGTCTTTCGGTAGAGGTAGAGCAACCCTTGGTTCATAAGTATCAATATTTTCTGGGACAAAACAATTTCTGGTAGGAGAGACTATTGGAATGGCAGTTAAAATCTCATCTTCATCAAACAATCTGTATGTTGGTGGAGCATAATCAACTGTATTGACATTTTGAGCAACCTCCACAACTTCTGCTTGTTGAACAAGAAAAGTTTGATCAAGATCTATAATTTCTTCAACTTCATTATCAAGGTCATCACAGTTTCCATCTATGTTGTCTCCAAATAAGTCATCCAGTAAATTTTCATTCTGATCCAGATTTCCCTGAGCAATTGTATTCTGTACAATCTCTTCAACAGTGACTGTATTTTCATGGTCTGGTCCATCACTCTGAATGTTGTGGTCAATAACATCCATCCGTTCTTGTTTGAGTTTCCAATAACTGTCGTATCTGGCAGCAGCTTTCTCATCATCATCATTGGCATAGTCATCTAGATTGATAAAATTCTCCGACGTGACCCCCAACATTTCCATAATCTCTTGAACAGTATCAATCGCAGGATTTTCAACCGTTGATTCCGTGTTAGCATAAATCATCAACTCCATTTCAACTTGTGGAGCATCCTCACTCAACTGATCCTGACCCGACTGATCTCCTTGAGTAGTTTTTGCCACTTCAGTCCATTGATTCTCAACAGTAAAAATATCAACATCTTCAGCAGTTTTTTGTCTCTTGCTCATCTCCCCCTCATGATCTTGATCAGAATCACGATCATGTCTTTTCTTAGAAATTGCTCCAGATGTAGCTTTGCATGAAAGTTGTACTGCTTTGGTGAGATCCTGTAGGTGCTTCTCCACTGAGTCTTTGAACTCTGTGAACTGAGATTGAGTAACATAATCTACTGGAACTTGAGAAACAATTGGTTGGGATTGTTGCCTCAGTAATCCAATAAGATCTGTGTGTTTTTTGATCGAAAAGTTTGATTACAAAGTGTTACAAAGTTGTTTTCGATTATATCTGAGAAAGGATTTGTCATTTTTCTCTAATATGTATTCGATTTTTGGTGATTTTTGAGTTTTTCAGCAGGTTTGCGCCAGATTTGAACTTTGCGCGAGTTCATCTTTGTTTGCGCGAGTTCATCAAGGAGTTCAAGGTTCTCTTCATCAACCTTTCACGCAAACTCAAGTTTGCGTATTCAGTCTATCACGCAAAGCTACTTTGCGTCTCCAAAAGCTCACGAGAAGTAAAGTTTTCGCATTCCTCATCTCAAGAGAACTTCAGTTTGCGTTTCAAGTTACTAACGCAAAGTTCAATTTTCGTAACCTTCACATCACGCAAAACTTGGTTTGCGTCTCGGTCTTCTCACGCAAAGTTGGTTTGCTTCTCTAGCTACTCACGAGAACTTCAGTTTGTGTCTCCTTCACATAACGCAAAGCTACTTTGCGTCTCTGCCTTATAACGCAAAGCTACTTTGCGCCACAGCCTGCTCACGCAAAGCTTCCTTTGCGTCACTCATTGTTCACGAAAAGTTCCAGTTTATGCTACCTGACTCTCACGCAAACATCAAATTTGCACCAGTCTCAGACTTAGAACTTTTGTTTTTGGATTATCTGAAACATGGATTCTGACAAGTTTGCTTATCAAGCTCAGTTTTACAAAAGTGATCTTATGATGTCTTTGGGTACTGAAAATCGTCCACCAGTGCTGATTGATGAAAATGAGTTTACACAGTGGCAAGATCGGTTCCTGAACTTCATTGAACATCAAAAGAATGGTAATGACATGTTGATCATTCTATCTGAAGGACCGTTTGAAAAACCCAAGTTGGCTTATGGATTATTTAATCCTACTAAAGAATACACTCATGATGAGTTGTCGGCATATGAAGCTGATCGTGATATTAAAGCAAATCTGATGCTAGCCTTGCCAAACTCTATATACAACAGGATTGATTGTTTCAAAACTCATCCTAATCTGATGTGGCAACAGCTTGAGAAGATTATGCTTGGTTCTTCGGTCGCAACTCAACTCAGGCATACGCGCTACATGAATAACTTTGAAGAATTCAAAGCCAAGGATGGGGAGCCACTGAAGGCTGTGTATGACCGATTTTGTGCCGTGATCAATGATCTTAGGAAGATTAAAGTTGAAAAGACTGAGCTTGAGAAAAATCTGAAGTTCCTCAACACATTGCAACCAGAATGGAATAAAACATGCCATAGACTGAGGAACGATGTCAGAATTTCCACTATGCAAATCCAAGAACTTTATGAAATTCTGATGACTGATGAGAGCTTGGTGCTTGAGAAGAAGGACAAACTGGATAAGAAGAACAAGAAATCAGTAGACCCGGTTGCACTCCTCACGAGCCAACTGGCTGAACAAGCGTTGTCTGATAACGCTTACAATGGGTCAACTGATGATGATGGTGAGGCTCTGCAGAAAGCGATGATCCTTATCTCTTAGCATTACCAGAAAAAGTTCCAACCAAGATCGGGTTCCAACACTTCTCGCTTCACTTCTGGGTCAGGAGTCAAAGTGCCCGAGCCAAAGACTGCTGTCTGCTACAACTGTGGAAAGTCGGGACACATTTCAAAGAAGTGTCGAGCAAAGAAGTTTAGGGACTCAGCGTACTATTGAAAGAAATTGGAGCTGGCTGAGAAAAGAGAGAACGGAACTACATTGCTTGCCGAAGAAGAATTCTGGCTGGATCACTCTGACGATGAAGCTGCAAATGTTGAGATCGCTCAGATGTGCTTGGTTGGAGATGATCAGTCAGATGATTCTGATACGGATGAAGATGAGGTAAATTCTGATTTTGATTACAACTTTATTGCCTCACAGATGAATATTATTATTTCTGCTTTATCTGATCTCCGCTTAAAGTTATTATCTGAAAATAATTTAAATTCTGAAAAGTCAGATTTGATTGACAAACTGAAATTTTCTTTGAAAGATGAAAAATCTATTTTGGAGAACACAAAAGACATCTTTCAAAAGAAATTGGATGATTTGGAAAATTCAAATAAGACTTATCTTGAGTCTTTGACTAAAATGACTACTTTAAAAGATGAATTTTCAGATAAAATAAATAAGTTAGAAGAAAAGCTTTATCGAAGGAATCAATTTGAACAAACAATTTTTATGAACAAAACGAGGAGTGAAGAAGCTTTAAAACAAAGGTGGGGACTTGGTTTTGACAATCCTCATTGTTTAAACAAAGTGATAAACGAAGTTCCTACTTTATATAAATACGATTATCTAACTCTTGCACACTATGCTCTTCAGTTCAAATTTCATTGGACTAGTGAAAAGAAAGTGTTAGAACTCGAAAATGAGAAAGGGACAAATAACAAGAAAAAGGAAATTCCTTTTGTTTACACTAGTGAAAATGCAAAATATTTCCCTGAAAAATCAAGGAGAGGCAGAAGAATTTTAAATGACATATCTCCTATCAAATCTTCAATGTCTGATGATTTTATTGATCCTTATGCTCCTAATTCTGATAAGGAAAATATTTCTCCAATCATTTATGATTCTAAGAAATATACTCCTCCGTTAGTATTAGAAAGCAGAATCATCAATCTTGAAGATAAGATAGAAGATCAAAATATTTTAAAGACAATTGAATCTAAAATCATTCTTTCTTTCATGACTTCTAGTCTTGAAGAAAAATTATTTTCTCAAAAACCAGATTCTATTTCTAACCTTTCTTCTGATTTTCAAGAAAACAAAAAGGAAGTTCCAAATTTTAAAATCTTTTCTCAAAATACTTCAGACTCCGAGACGAATTCAGATTTATTAGTTGATCAGATTGGTTGCTTAGGTAAAATTATTTCTTCTAATTTAAATATTTCGTCTAAAATTCTTGATGATTCTTTTACGCTCAATGATCAATATTATAACCTAAGCGTAAAAGAAGACGGTCAAAGAAGTCGAAGAAACAAGATAAAGTTCTTTCTGACAGTTCTAATTCTTCCAATTCAATTCTTATAGATAGGACTTTGAGAGCTCGATCAAAGAAGCAGATCTGGAGAGCGAAGCGGACATCTACTAATTCTATGATTGATGAGGATAAATGTGTAGACAGACTTTATAAAAGTGATTCATTTGCTAAATGTAATAAAATTTCAAAATATTCTATAAACCAAATGATTCGAATTTCAAAACATGTCTCATGTTCTTCCTCGGATTCTAGTTCGGATGATTATGCTTTCTCTTCCTCTGATGATTCTGTTCATTCTTGTGATTATATCTCTCGTGCTTTAATTGTTAAATCTAACAATTTTTCCCCATACGAACTGCAACTAACTTTCATGGGCCCAAATTCAAGTGGGTACCCAAGTCTCAATCTGATTTAAAGTTGCAGGCATCTCATGTTAAGGGGGAGTAAGAGAAATAATGGTTTTTGAACACAGCAGTTCAAAACCCGGTCTTAAATGTCAAGACTTTGGCTTCTGAGTAATTCAGCTCAGAACCCGTTCTTCAAAGAATATGACTTCTAGACATGTCAGTCTAGGACTCGTTATTCAATGCTTTAAGCTTCTGACTAATGAGAAACTGTGAGTACATCTACTTAATTTCCGCTGCATTTATCTCTGATAATGATGTTGTTCCAGTTTTCTCAAATGTTTTAAAATAATCTGAGCATTTCAATTCAACTCCTGAATTTGTTCAACCCAATTTTTCAAAAGACACACAAATTTCATTTTGCATTATGTGGAAGATGATATTATTGAATTATATTTTGTTTCAACTTAATATAGACTTGCCGAAAAAATATTTCTATTTTTAAATCTCGGCATGTTGTTTTAAAAGTTTAAACCTTTACAAATTTTATTTTATAAAGTAAAAGTTTTACAATTTTTCTTTCTTTTGAATAAGATGTGTGTCTAGGATTAACTTTCAAGTTGAAGTTCTTATATGTTCAAATTTCAATTCTAACAAAAGTCGAAAAGTCGGCAACATGTTTGTAACTTTTGATAATGCTTTAAGTTGTGTGATTCGGAATATTTATAGTTTACAATGCTTAGAAAACCTAAAAAGTCGAAATTTTGGATCGTAATGAAAATATGGGATAAGCACTTAGACGTAAAACCTTGTGTTTGAGATGATTATTAAATTCTTATAAATCAAAAATCTCTAAGTTTAAAAGTTTATACTTGTGACCTTTCTGGTTTGGGAAAGTAAGTTATGTGGGAGGCTTGTCATCTGGTCCCCTAAGGTCAATTGATCTGGGAGTGATCAAACCCAAATCCTTCTATAGAATCAGATCGAAAGTCATGTTCTACTAGTATGAATGGGTTTAGGATATGTCGATGTAGCCTTTCTGATCAGGGAAAGTAAGTTCCAAGGGGTGCTTGACACCTAGTCCCCTAAGGCCAACTAGTCGTGGCTGACCCAAATCCTGCAATAGGGTCAGATAGAAAGTTACGTTTACGGCATGTTCTTTACTTAATAAACTTTTTGATTAAAAAGATGCCAAAATTGCACACGCTTAAAAGATGCCAAAGAGCACACTCATGTGAAGATGCCAATGAGCACAAATCTCATGATACTTGGTTATAAATTTCTGAGTTGCAATAAACCTGTAAATTTGTGAAAGTCTGAATTTTTGATAGCTTAGTGTGATTATTTGCAAAGTTCTTTATTATATTTTTAGAATTGCATTTTCTTGAAGCTAGTCGAAGTTCACATGCGAGCACACTGAATAGATTGATGAAAGTTTTTGAAACTGAACATGTCTTAACTTGATATGCAATAAAACTTGGTTATGTATCCAAACACATACATTTGATTTCATCTGACGGATTTTATTGTGATATTTTACTTAGTAGAATTTTATTTGTTTTTGTTTAAATTTTTATAAATTTTAGTCATTTCAAAATACATATTCAGTATATTTTTCTTTCTACACTGATGTTTACATTCATTGTGTTCTCATATGTCTTTACAAATAGGTTTGAGCATTATTCAAGGGGGAGTGAAAAAGGAGAATTTTTCTTAATGATCATATCTGTTTTTGAGGGGGAGTATCTGATTTTCTTTATATGAATGCTAACTTGAATTGTCATTTCTAGTGCATTTGTGTACGGGGAGTCAAAGAGCTTAAAAAGGTAAAAAAATTTAAGTTTAAGTCAGCTTTGCGCCATCAGTTGGTCGCGCAAACCTCACTTTGCGCCACCAGCGTGTCGCGCAAACCTTCCCTATTTCTCTGTTTCTTTGATTTTGCAGATCTTAAGTTGTCTCGTCTCCAACATATGCATGACCAAGTTGATCCAGATCATCAAGGTCATGAGGGGGAGAAGTTAAAAGATGTTAAGGAGATGATAAAGAGACAAAGAACTCAAACGTTTATCTGTTGATCAAGATTCGCTCAAAGATTCTATTCTCTCAGCCATTTTTATTTTTTTTTTGTTCCTGCTCCGACAACCACAATTCATTCAAGATCTTTCAAAAGAGGTGTGTCGTTTAGAGCACAAGCTACTGGTTCAGACTTGTCAAAGGCAACAAAGACAAATCAAACTGAAAGATGCTAAGAAGAATTTTTCTTTTAAAAGTCAGATTGCTTCATTAAGTCGCTTTTATGGTCCGTGCTGATTTAGAAGATGATTTTTGAAGACCAAAGCGCCAATGATTACTAAGGGGGAGATTGTTAAGTCTGATTTTATAGTAATCATTGTATTTATAGGCTTGGTCAAATACTGTGTCTAAATGTCTAATACTGTGTTGTATTTGACCAAGGGTATTTAAGTCCCTTTGGTCTTGTTTTTGTAAGAACCTTCACGCATATTCAATACAATTGTCAATTTACGCTTTGATTGCTCTCTCTCACTACTTTCTCTCTCTAGGATTCATTGATCTTGGAGTCACAGAAACAGTTAGAAATGCCTGTCAGTAACACGAAGTTACTGTGTACAACGAATGTACAATTTAAGGAGCTGGTTTAATGTTGACTCCCCAGGACTTCCATTCAATCATTGAAAAACACAAGGTAATTCTATGAATGTTCTGACAGAAAAACAAATTCTCTGTGTGCTCGTGCTTGTGTTTGGAAGAATTAGCACAATGATTGTGTTTCATAAGGCTCGAAGTATGTAAATCACTGAGACATCAATGATTGTACATGGACTCCAAGTGCATGAGAAAGGGTCGAAGGTGGGGCAACTTTCCTTCTTTTTCAATACCAGTATCTTCCAAGTGAAGAACCAATAGATTATGTGTTGCTTCCCTAGAAAATGTGAAACATTCTCTTTTTAAGAAAATAATGAGTAGCTGGTGGGGTTGTATGTAAGAGATGGCATGGGCTATTTGCCAATTTCAATGATGGTCACCAAAGAAATGTGAACCAATCAGTAATGTGGCTGCCCGGCTCAGAAAGATGTTTGGTGCAGAGTTCTGATATTCTTTTAACTCTGTTCTCACATCCTCTTTCTTTTAAACATATAAGATCACATCTAACCAATCTCTCATTTCCATTTTACCTCAGCTCACTCCCACACTCAATTCTTTTAGACCCCTCTCCCCTCAATCACTCAAAGGATTTTCTTCCAGGGTAGGAAACACTGGTTATCGTGAATCCATGGAAGATTTATTAAGCACTCACACTGAATCCCATGTTCCTAAAAGTACATGCTGGTCAATGATTTTCTTGATATGTAAAGCACAAGAAATCATATGTCAGTGTATGTATGCTCATCAAAAATCAGAAATGAAATTTGAGGATTTTTAAACATTTAAGATTTCTCAAAACTTTATATGAATGAATAACCAAGAAAGAATAGAAATGTTTTGAGAATCTGACAATGATTAAGATCAGATCAAATTATCATGAAGAAAAATATTTGGGAATTCAAAGACGTATGTTGTTTATATGAACAATATATAAACATATTATTAATGAAAGCACATTAAAGATGAAATGACGTTTGATTCAAACAACAGTGAATAGCAAACAACGGGAGTATTACCATAGAAAGATATAACTTTTGATACATGGTAATAACAAAGTCAAAAGAATGTACTGAACCAGTGTGTGTATGAATACTTGACAAAGTATATAGAAAAGAAAATACACAAGTATTATTCTTTAAAGAACACACGGTCAGATAGTCATTTAAGTATCCAAAAAACATTTAAAATTCACCCTTCTCAAATCATAAAGAACAGTTTAAGAATGTGAAGTGGTTTGAACATTTTAAAACCATTTTTCACAAGTGAAAGTTGTTCTTCTTTCACAAGTGTTAGAGTATAAGGATTAGAATGATATACCTGTAGATCAGAATCCTTAACTCCCTCTGGAATGACTATAGCAGTTAAAGCATCCTTGACAAACAATAGATATCCTCCCCCTTGATATTTGAAACAGTCAACTTATCAGAAAAATATAACAATATAATTTCTAAACTTCCTTTCAAAGAAAAAAAAACTTCCTGAAAAGATATAATCATGAAAGCATCCTTCAGAAGAAAACATTTGAATACGGGTTTTGAACTGAATTGTCCAAATGCCATTGTCACATAAAATTTCCTGCAAAATAAAGATTTTGGTAATCATAATAAAAATGATTCCTCTTTAGTCAGTTAGCATTTGATGAAATATCCAAGATATCTTCAAATAAAGCATAATATATAAAAACTCCCCGTAGAATCATGAATACCATGTATGTGAGGCCTGCAAAAAGAGCAAATTATTTCTGCTTAGGTACCCATATCCAAATGGGTCATTTCTTGTTAGCTTTTTGCAATTTATCAACATCATTTACCTTAGCCTTAATTCGCCACTCATAGCGAGGCTTAGGTACCCATTTCCATGTCATTTTCACATTAAGCTCATGAAATCTTTGCTTTTTAGAAAAATGATCAATTTTAGCATGAAAAACTTTAGCCTAATGTGTTAAGGATCTAGAAACTGATTTGACACGAGATGTTTGTTTGGCAACTTTAGATGTAGAATGAATGGAATAAATGATAAATGCATTATCATGACAGTATTTGCAGATAAAATTCTTACGTACAAATGTCAAAAGCTTAGATTTACCCAATGAAGTACAAGCATTCATACAACTTTGACATTTGGAAACGTTTGAATTTTTACAAATCATACTATCACTATCACTGATACTACATTTATTTTTAGCAAATTTATTTTCCTTCACATTCTTCATCCATTCTCCTTTATCATTCTGCCTTTTTATATCTGAAACAGGAAACAGAATCTTGTTAGCTTTCTTCGTAGAAGATGACTTTGGCTTTGAAGCACAAGAAGCTTCTCCCTTTTCAAAAATACTCGGAGGATATTCAGGAGTAGTAGTATAAACAACTGAAGTTTTATATTTAATAGTCTCAAACTCTGGATTAGAATGAACATTCCAGTTTGGAGACTCAAACATCTTTTTATCTTTCAAATTTTATTTAAACAAATCATCTTTCAAAGCATTTAATTCTTTAGAAAGTTCTTTGTTTTCTTCAGAAGACTTGTCAAGTTTGAATCTGAGATCAATGTTCTCATCTTCTAACTCTTCAATCGTCTTTTGAAGATCTGTGATTTGTTTATCAAAGATAGATGCTTGATTCGCCTCAGAGTTTGATTCCATTTTTTCTATTATAGGTATAGGATCTGAAGCATTCATCAATTCTGTAAAGATATCCTCAGTCATATTTTTTGAAAAATCAGAATTTAGGTTTTGATTCATGATATTTTCAGCTTTTGATTCTTTTGAGGAATTAGAAATGAATGAATCAGATAAAGAAATTTGATTCTCAACATCAGTTTTTGAATCAGATTCATCATACTGACACTGAGATTCAGTACTATTTGCTTCAACCTTAGCTAACTCTGTTGGTAAACAAGGAGAAAATAGTGATGAAAATTCACTAAATTCTGGCTTTCTTGTTTTGTAACTTTCATTCAAATCTTTATAAGTAAAACCAACAGATTTAAAACTTGACATTGAATCAGCACAAGATGAAGTGTCATCATCATTCATGACTTTACCTTTAAGAAAAGTAACAAAAGTATCACAAATATCAGGTTTTGTAGGAGTAGAGCCCATCTTATCAAAATTATACAAATTTTCTGGTGCTCTTTTCAAAACATTATTTGCTACAAAACCCAAACCTTTTTTAACATCATAAAATCGGACATCTTGGAGTTTGTTTGTTAAAAGATTTAATGTTCGCTCAGTTTGTCCTCTTTTCAGATTTAAATCCTCCAGTCGCTTGATTTTACAATATGCCTCGTTTCTTTCTTGAAAACACGATTCAAACTTGATTTTAAATTCACCTTTTTCATCATTTAAATTTACAAGATCTCTTTCAAGCTCAGATATTTTTGATTTTAAAACATCTTTGTCCTTTTTCAAAATATCTTTCTCAAATTCTTTCTCCTTAACAACATCTTTCAACATTGCATTTTCATCGCGAAAATTCGACATTGTTTGTTTTTCATGACTAAGTTTGACTTTCAAATTTTCTAACTCTTCTTTCATGAATTGAACCTGAGTCTTTAAAGATTGAATAAGTTCATTGTTAAACAGATTACGTACCTCAGAACCACAGTCGGAATGATCAGAAGATGATTCAGTATCCTCATCCACTTTGGCCATCATACACACCTGAGTAAAGTGTGTCGTTTCATCATCAGAACTCTTGTAGAACCAATTTTCCTCTTCTGCCATTAAGTTTTGACCATCTTCCACCTTCTTTGCAATCAGTGATTTCCTAGCATAGTATTCTGAATTCTTTGTTCGCTTGAACTTGCAGTCTTTGGAAAAATGACCTGGTTTTCCACAATTATAGCATCGTCCATATTTTGGCTCAGATTCTTCTTTCTTTCCTTCTCTCTTCTTTTCTCTTTTCTCTTCTCTCTTTTCATCTCTTTTCTCTCCTCTTTTCTCAAACTTTTTTTCAGACCTTGGTTTGTACTTGTCTTTCTTGTAACCCTCATATTTCGGCTTTGACAATCTTTTCTTACCAAAGCTTTTCTGAAACTGCTTTGTTAGGAGAGCCAGATTTTCAGCAAATCGTTGAATATCCTCATCTGAATTTTCTTCAACTTCAGTAGAAGATTCATCAGTACTTGAATCCGTGATTTCAGTGAGGAGAGATTTGGACTTCCTTGACTTTGTCTTATAAGAAGAACTGGACTTGAAACTTGACCCTTTCTTACGTTCAGACATTAAGGCTAGAGAATCCTTGACCATCTTCTTTTCAGCACTCAGCTGCTTTACTTCATCCTCGTGCTGAGACAAAGTTGTGAAGATATCATTGACTTCTTCTTGAGCCATGTCCTTAGTCATCTGAATGTTGATAGCATAGATTTTTCACTCTGGGTTCAAGTTCTTAATGAACTTATAATTGATCTCTGATACTGACTTGTTCATTCCATTTCTCCTTAAATCATTCAGAATCACATTGAAACGAGTGTATGTCTCCAACAAAGTATCTCCTTCTTTTGCATGGAAGCGTTCATACGCATTTATACTTTGATTCAGCTTTGTCTGAATTGACTTCTTTGTTCCCTGAAACTGTCTCTCCAGTTCATCCCATAAGGCTTTTGCAGATTCCCTACTGTCTACGCGATTGTAGATGTCATTAGGAATTGTCATAGTGAGATAGATAAGTGCTTCTTCATCTATCTTATGTCTTGCCTTTTCTATTTCACTAAAGAATTCATATGGTTTTGGCACATATCTATCTGGAATTTCTGGAGATGTAGCTGAGGCTGCTTGTCCAGGTACATGCGTTTTTGGCTCAATTGGACCATTTATGATAGAATCCATATAATCTCTGTTCTTAAGATTCAAGAACTGAGTCATCCTTTTCTTCCATTGTGAGTATTCTCCGATAGACAAGACCGGAGGCTTCAGATGAGATCCCATAGAGAGTAAGTCATTCGACATGATTGAAAGATGTATAAACCTACACAAAATGAAAAATATTAGCTAGTAAAGATCTTTAAATCCAACAAATCAAGAAAACTCTAAAAAAAAATCAAGTATAACACTGTATGTAGCGCAAGATTGAAGATTGCGTGAACAGGCTGTAGCGCAAACGTGATTTGCGTTATGGGTTTATGACGCAAACTACACTTCTCGCAAGAAGGGTATGGCGCAAACCTGTCTTTGCGTGACCCGTGTGAGACGCAAACCTGACTTTGCGTAACCCGTGTGTGACGCAAACCTGACTTTGCGTAACCCGTGTGTGATGCAAACCTGACTTTGCGTAACCCGTGTGTGACGCAAACCTGACTTTGCGTGATATGTTACTGACGCAAAGCTAACTTTGCGTGAGAAGTGTATTGCACAAACACCAACTTCTCGTTAACTACTGATAACGCAAACATCAATTTTACTATAAATGTTGTTGACGCAAAGTACACTTTGCGTTTCTGGTTGAATACGCAAAGTTCAGATTTTCGTTTTAGATGCAGATGCAAAGTTCAGAAGAACCACTTGATGAATCTCTTGAAGAACTAGCGCAAACCGAGATGAACTCGCGCAAACGTATGACGAACTGGCGCAAACTTTGGATCTCACGCAAACCTCTAAACTCGAACAAATTCGCACCGAAAATCACTTTAGACCTCGAATCTCGATCTGAAAACTTGACAATTCACTCACCTACACATCTAGAATCTAATTCTGACAAGAAATTTCGATTAAAAACACACAAATTGACAATTTGATTCAAGAACAGTGCGTACTGACTCGTGAATAAAACTCAATCAAAATTAAAACTCAATTATAGTGCAATTCACATATCAAAATACACAAACTTGATCAAAAATGATAAACGAACACAAAGCAATCAATTACAACTCGAAATTTTCACTTAAAATTCAAAATTGATTCTGACTTTGGTGAACAGTGACGATGAACAGCTCAAAAATTTCTTGATTTCAAAATGGATTTGGCTCTGATACCAATTGTGGCCCAAGAATTACTAGCATAAACACATACAGATTTACACAAAACACTTTTGTTTATTTAATCACACAGATTACATCAAGCCATATACCTATTTGTGATAATCCTTTCAAGAAAAAGTGTTTGTGTGTGTTCTCACGGTGTGCAACTATGTGTTCTATCTTCTCTCTCAATCACTATCACGTCTACCTTTTCTTTCAACCACTACAATGACTATTGAAACCAACACTATGACTTGATTATATATAGGTCAACATGACCAAGCAAGGTCAAACCTTCTAAGCACATTTACAAGACACACACTCACACTAACAACAAATACAATAAAGACCCTCATTTAATCTTGAATACAATTTCAGTCTAACACCTACCCTATGACAAGACGAACGAAATCAAGCTCATAGAACTTCTTTCTAGCTTTTTTCGTGTTTTGTATTCAATTAATTTGGTGGACATTGTATGAGTTACCCTTTCGTTGATTTGAGAGAATTGTTCTCCATCCACATTGTTATCAACCTCAACATCCTTAACAATTTTGCTACTTCATATATGCCACGAGGCTTAGTCTTTACAACCACCCACCAATCTTTCAAACCCTTTGTCATTGAAGGACGAACCGTTCGTTGGTTCTTACTCTGGACTTATATTTAATATCAACCAACCTATGTTTAGGATTGACTTTAACCCCCCGACAGAGTATCAAACCAAGTGTATTTGAACAACACAACAATGCAACACCCGAGGCCATAGTATTCCACCTCTACAACTTCAACCAACATTCCATGATAGTTGGACTCAGACTCGTCGTAACAGGCCCCTATACACGTATACCACTATTTATGTGTAACTCTACCAGCACTATGGGTTATGGTATGGAACTTGTAACTAATGATGAAGTATCCTTCATGAAATTGAGCATCATGACTTGGTCCGTAAGCTAGTGATTTCATTTGTTCACTTTAGTTAGGTGATTCGAGCACATGATGCTTGAAACAGCTACTAACCTTTCATGTCGCAGTTGTTCAAGTGCAACATCATCAATATTTGGTTGTATTTATCAAGCCCATTCGTCAAAGATGTAATAGAAAGGTTGAACTTGTACATAGTTGAACAAGATATATGTATGGATCTTATGCATGTCATGATCAGTCAAGATGATCTGTTTCCCATCCTTCTTGAATAGAGGACGAGATGGAACCTTGAATATGCTTTGTCGATTGTCAGTCCCCGAATAACTAGGAATATTCAGGACAAAGTTCCTTAACTCGCGATTATGTATTGTTTTTATTTATGGATCAAAATAGAGGGAGCAATAGGTAAACAATTCATTCACATGGTACGACTCAACAATATATCCCTCAACCATTGCTTTGTTTCTAATCATTTTCATCAACGACCGAACCTTCCAAAATAAGCTATGAAATATGTGTTAGTGTTGGAAAGAGTGTTATAGATTAATATATTGTACTATCTTATAATGAAATTAGAATTTACCTTTTGTAGAGATACATCGACCAATATTGGACAGGACCTTTGTTTATAGCTTCATGTGTCAAATGCATCACCAAGTGTTTCAATGAACCAAAGAATCCGGGCGGAAAGACCTTTTCCAACTTGCAAATTGTTTGAACAATAATTTTTTTGCAGTGGAACCAAGTCTTCTATGTGCAAGACCCTTGAACATATTGCATGAAAGAATGCGAACAACTTCGTTATTGCATCCCATATAGGAGTTGGTATCATACCTAGTAAGGAAATAGGGAGCATAAACACATGGCACTCATGACTCATGAAGCTATAAAAGTTGGAATCTTCAAAATTCACACACCCCACAATGTTCGAAGGATACCTGTCCGAAAACTTCAACTTCTTCAACCATGAAGGCACTTGTTGTTTGCTCAAATTGTACGATGACTTTGGTTTCACCACTTTGTTCTATTCATTACTAAACAAGTGACTACCTGAAAATCAAACCATACATTTATAGGAGTTTTGAGTGAATTTGAAACCGTAGGTGTAATGGTTTGACTATTTGAATCTCAAACCATAGGTTTAGATGAAAGAGAGGTGTTTTGAAAGTCTTGAAAACACTAGTGTAATGGTTTGACTATTTGAAAGTCGAACGTATAGGCTTAGAGGAGTTTTGAATGACTTTGAAACTCTAAGTCTAATGGTTTGCCTATTTGAAAATCAACCCGTGGGTGTGAATGAGGTTAGAGGTGTTTTGAAATTCTTGAAAACATTGCGTTTAATGGTTTGACTATTTGAAAGTCAAACCGTAGGTTTTGGAGTTTTGAATGACTTTGAAACTCTAAGTTTAATGGTCTGTGTAGACCCTGATTCGATCAAGTAACAATAAATTCACAACATTATCTTCTATTGAATCTTGAGATAATGTTACATATCTCACTTTCTCTCTCTAAATTCTCTATCTAGAATGTATACGATGAAGTTCTCTCTACGAGCTCTTACAAACAAATATTATAAACCTACACTAATAAAGCAAGGTAAAACACAAATAGCTCTAACAATGTTGACTTTTGAAGACTTTGACTTTTAGCTCTTTTGACCATTCTTCATCTTTTTAATCTTGAAGGCTTGTGATCTCATATACAATATTTTGAACCTAACGATCTCCCCCTTTGTATTTGTGATCACAACTTGTCATGTCAAGGCTCTTTATCTTCTCTTCAAAATGTCTTTGATTTTAACAAACTCCCTCTATGAAGATGATCATTCTTTGTCAACATTTTTTAACGAAACAAATATGAAGATAAACAATCACCCCTGTTATCATAGGAATCTTCTTTCACTAACAATATATTTTCTGAATTTAACTCTGAAAGATCTTCGAACAATCTCTCCCTTTTCTTGAAAGTAGCTTTGAGAAATCATTTTCTAAAACAGCTCTGGAAGAATACAAACAAACTTTATCTTCACTCTTGAACTTGTTGCTTTGATTATCTTCAAATTTTCAAATTTCCTCTTTGACTGCTTTGATCTTTGTCAAAATTCTTGTCTTCTTCAAAAATATCTCCCCAAACATAATATTACAACAAACTTTGTATCTTCTCCATGTACTTGCCTTCTCCCCCTTTTGGTGATTATGAACAATATGATCATCAAACTTTCTTTCAATTTCTGATCAGCACAAACTTGTCATCTTTCAGTGAACTTATGATCTCCCCAAATCTTCTTGAACATAAGACTCATCCGTCAATTCCAAAATATATGTATTCGAATCTTTTCAAATTCAGATAAAATGAAAGTTGTAACCATTAATCAACAGATGAACCAGTTAATAATGTCTGTAAGTAGCACAGAACCACTTAATACAACAAATGTACTTTGGAAAGGAACTTTTATTATGTTCACTCCCTCAGAGCTTCCATTCAATCATTAAGAACACAAGAGAATCTCTATGAATGTTAAGACATGAAAACATATTCCATGTGTGTATGTGCATGTGTATGAAAGAATTTAAGCAATTTGTGCTTTATCAAGCTCAAAAGGTGTAAACTTTTGAGACACAAGTTTTACACATACTCAATATGCATGATTGAATTGCGAAGGTGGGGCAAACTTCCTTCTTTTTCAATATCCAAATCTTTTGAATGAAGAATATATATATTATGTGTTGCATCCCCATGAAAATATGAAACATTTCTTTGTTGAGAAAGAAATGAGTATCTTGTAGGGTTAAAGCAAGAGTTTGCATGGGCTCACTGTCTTTTTCAATGATGGTCACAAAAGAATTTTGAACCAATCAATAGATGTGGGTGCCCGGATAAGAAGTGGTTGGTGCAGAGTTCTCTTATTCTTTTAAATCTGTTCTTACACCCTCGGTCTGTCTCAAGATGCTCACTTCTAACCAAACTCTCGTTTTCATTTTACCTCTAAAGCACAATGAGATTACTCAACTGTATGAGTTATCTCCCCCACTCTTTGATGTATGACCCCTTACCCCTCAATCACTCAAGAATTACTTCTTGGGTAGGATCCACAAATTGTGGTGAATCCATAGAAGTACAATTAATCTCACAATGTTCCCATGAAATATGTCCTAATAACATTGTGTTGTTCAACAGTTTAACTTTTAACATTTGAATCTTAGCAATTGAATTAAATTTTCAATTGAATGTATGCTCCACAGTAATAACATCATTATTCGAGCATTTGAAATTTGAAAATTTCTCAAAACAAGGATATTGAGATAATGAAATGATTTATGTATACTTGTTTGAGAATCAGAAAGATCATATATCATCAAAGATACTCATGAAAGGCTAGGGTTTGAAAGAATTGGATGTTGTTTCTATGAACAAATATAAACAAGCTTGGAATGAAATTCATGAACCTTTAAGTTTAAAGAATATATGATGCTTAAATCTATTCAGAATACAAACGGGAGTATTACTATCAAAAATTAGTCTTTATTTTGAGACGTGGTAATAACAAAGTCAATAAGAAACTGAACCAATGTGTATGAATACTTGAAAGTATAGAAAAGATAATATGCAAGTATTAACTTTGGAAACACACGGTCAAAAGAATATCAACAAAGCTCAAGTATGAAAACAGAGGCTACTATAAAATATTTTCTCATGGGTGGGGCAAGCATAAAATCCGACTTCCAAATTCATAAAATTTGTTTGAGAATATAGAAGTGGTTTGAACATTTAGAAAAACGTTTTCATACTTAAAAGTTGTCCATATTTTAAGTAATCTGAGTTTAAGATGAGAAGACACTTACATTCAACATAGAATCCTTAACTCCCCTTGAATTGATATAAAAAAAATTCCACATCAAAAAAAAAAAATTATTCCCCATCTTGAAACAAGAATAATCTGCAAAACAATCTGAACAAAATCTGCACATAGAAATCCTTAAACAGTTAAAATGAGGGTTATGAATTACTAGGATTGAGAGTAAATTCAGAAGTCATAGTTGTTAAAGATCGAATCTTGATCATAAGTCAAAAATCTCTGAAGATTGAGTTCTAAATTGAGTTGTTTAGAAGTCTTTTTATGCCCCATATGAACACCAAATCAGTCACATTCTTCTTTTCTTCAAATCATGTGTTTGAACAATCTAAAATTGAGCTCCACACATGATAAACTTGCAAAACAAATCAAGATGCTTTTGGTACCATATTCATATAGGTCCTTTCTTGTTAGTCTCATATAACTTTTCAAAATCTGTTGAAGATTCTTTGATTCGCCATTCAAATTTGGAATCTTTGATGGAAGACTGTGGTTTATGTCTATCCTTTGGTAACCACTTCCACATAAACTTCACATCCACATATCTGGAAGAAAAAAATATTTGAAAATGTTTTCTTTTCAACACTAAACACATGAACAAATGGTTGAGATGAGGATCTGGAAAACGATTTGTTCTGAGAGAAGCTTTTGCCATTTCTATGCTTAGAAGATTTAGAATTAAAAGAGAAAGATTTAGAACCACAATGATTACAATGAAAGTTCTTTTGTGCAAATGCCAACAAATCTAAATAAACAAAATCATGACATGTATTTGAACCAAATTTCAGATTAGGTTTATACTTGTAACACCCTAAAATTTAGAGCAATATAAAATTTGAAAATTTGGCAATATGACGTTTGTATTTGGAATAAACCACCCAAAAAGGGTAAATGTATAAATCATTTACAAAAAACTTGAGAACGGATATAGAAATCGACAACAAACTAATCTAAACATGTACTATCTAGATTACATCGGTTGTCAACCCAAAAACACCAAAAGAAGGGACTTAATTAAATGCCTAACGCCAAATACTAATCATCTAAAAAAATGCCTCAAGCCACGCTCGTCGCTCAAACCTTTGGCAACCCACCGCTAAAGGAACCTGTTATACACATCATTTGAGAAAAAATGTTAGGCTTAAATCCTAGTGAGAACATACGGTTTATAATTTGAAGAAATATAGGCAATTGTAACGAAAGGAAATCTTTTCAAGAAAATTAAGTTTATAATTGAAATAATTGCCACGTGATGATCTTTCGATCCAAAATTTCATCTTGTGATGACGGGGGAGACCACATTTACCAAGGATTGTGACGGAACACAAGAGTAGGCCGTAATCCGAGTTATGAGCTAAATACTTGGAATCCATGGCCACCAACAACACCGGTCCGTACTACGATGTGGGGGAGGGCACCCGAGGAAACCAAGTCATACTCGTTCACTAGGACTACATTATGACCCATGGCTAGTAACCGGTCCCACATAACCGTACCAAAAGGCCTTCGAGGTTCAAATGCATCCATAGCTCCAAAGGGGAAATAACATCCCAAAATATAAGCCCACTCAATACCTATGGATCCACTAGTAATAGTCTAGACTTGTCACAATTTAATTTGTGACCAACTATAGTTAAACATATAGTTCCTAATAACATTTATTTCCAAAATGCATTTCCAAGTTTAACTGCTGATAAGAATGAAAATCATAAAATGAGATCTTATGCATTCTTTCAAGTACCCCACCAAAATGTGAAAGTAGTACTATGTTTTACTACATATAAAATGGAACCCTTCATCTTAGTTGAAAATTAGTGGAAACCCTAAAATCTCCTAAAACTCAAGTTAGGTCAAAATGTAATAAACTTTAATCCAAAAACCAAGGAGATATATAGGAGTTTAAAATGTAAGTTTTGATATATATAAGGTTTAGAAAATGATAGTAGGAACTCACCAAGTGTGTTTTTGAAGAAAACCCAAAACCCTAGATTTGATCCTTTAGAGAAGATGACAATGGAGATAGTGATTAAATGCTCAACTTCGAATCCTTGGTTGATTTACCCAACTACTAGCAATAAATAAGGTAGATTTGGGTTGGTCAAGCCCTAATTTTGGGGTTGAAAGAGGTGAGTTGAGAGAGAGTAGCAATGAATGTAAATGAGAATTAAATGAGCAAAAGGGGAAGAAACCCGTATTTGGGTGTTCAGGGGAAACTCGCGGTTATGACGCGACATAAACCGCCCGTGCTTCTGAAATGGAATTCGGAGAGTGGGTTACGCGACTTGTGCCGCGGCTTGCAAGTCGCAAGGTAACTCGCGTAATCCACAGTTTCTCTTTTCCACAAT
Source organism: Arctium minus (assembly GCA_954870635.1). Lineage (NCBI taxonomy): Eukaryota > Viridiplantae > Streptophyta > Magnoliopsida > Asterales > Asteraceae > Arctium > Arctium minus. The sequence goes on along the minus strand of OX941091.1, from coordinate 70,248,967 downwards.
CAGACTTAACACACGAACTTGGCTAACATACGCGATACACATGAATAAGGTAGACGCAAGATAACTATGATTTAAATAAGGAAAGCTAGAAATCTTAACGATAGAATTAATACAACGAAAATTCAGAGCGTTACAATCCTCCCCAGCATGGGAATGATTTCGTCCTCGAAATCATAATTACTCGAAAAGATGAGGTTATTTACGCTTCATATCCTCCTCGGCTTCCCACGTCACATTGGCTCCCCGATGATGCTTCCATTGCACTTTGACCATCGTGACCTCCTTGTGATGAAGCTTCTTTGACTTCTTCTCCAAGATAGCTTTGGGTTCTTCGACACAACGATTACCTTCGTCCACTCTTATCTCGGAAAGGGGAAGGATGCTATCCTCTTCCGCCAAACACTTCCGGAGATAACAAATATGGAACGTGTTATGGATCCCGTTCATTTCCGGTGGAAGTTTCAATTGGTAGGCTTGCAAACCCACACGCTTTAGCACCTTGAATGGGCCAAGGAAACGGGGACTCAACATCCCACGTTTTCTGAACCGGATAATACCCTTCCATGGCGACACTTTAAGCATCACACGGTCGCCTACTTGAAACTCCATCGGCCCTCTTTTCTTATCGGTGCAACTCTTCTACCGATCCTGAGATGCCTTCAACCGTTCCCGAATGCCTTTAACTTTATCGGTTGTCTCTTGTACAATTTCGGGTCCGGTGAATTGTTTCTCTCCCGCCTCTAGCCAACACACGGGATTTCTACACTTCCGCCCGTATAAGGCCTTAAACGGTGCCATTCCAATACTCGAGTGATAGCTATTGTTGTAAGCAAACTCCACCAAAGGTAGGTGAGAGTCCCAACTACCCCCAAAGTCGATAACACAAGACCTTAGCATGTCTTCAAGCATTGGATTGTTCTCTCGCTCTGACCGTCGGTTTGTGGATGGTAAGCAGTACTCAACTTTACTCGTGTACCAAGCTCCTTCTGAAAACCATCCCAAAAATTCGAAGTAAACCGACTATCGCGATCTGAGATGATCGACAAAGGTACTCCATGCCTCGAGACCACCTCGTCAATGTAGATTTTTGATAACTTGTCCATCGACAAGGTCTCGCACATAGCTAAAAAGTTAGCGCTCTTAGTCAACCGATCGACTATTACCCAAATGGTATCGTGACCTCGAAGAGTTTTAGGCAACTTCGTCACGAAGTCCATGGTAATATGCTCCCACTTCTACTCGGGGATCCATAAGGACTGAAGACTCCCATACGGTCGTTGATGTTCGGCCTTCACTTGTAAGCACGTCACACAACGCTCCACGTAATGCGCCACATCAAGTTTCATGACCGGCCACAAATAATGCAACTTCAAGTCCTGGTACATCTTTGTACTCCCCGGATGAATGGAATATTTGGATTTGTGGGCATCCTTAAGGAGTAATTCATGGTTACCCTCAACTTTGGGCACCCACACACGACCGTTGAACAGTTTCACCCCATGGCTATCTTCCGTTAAGAGCAAATGTTGCTTTGTCATGACCTCTTCCTTGAGATTTTCTTCCAACAAGGCTTCCACTTGAGATGCCTTGATCTTCTCAACAAGACTTCACACTAACTCAATTCTCGAAAGGGTAGCCCGAATACTTCCGCTATAGTCCTTCCGACTTAACGCATCGGCCACTACGTTCGCCTTACCGGGATGGTAAAGCAACTCACAATCGTAATCCTTGAGCAACTCGAGCCACCACCTTTGCCTCATGTTTAACTCCTTTTGATGAAAGACATATTTTAGGCTCTTATGATCCGTGTAGAGTGTACATTTTGTGCCATAGAGTTAATGTCGCCATAGCTTCAAGGCGAACACCTCCGCCGCTAACTCCAAATCGTGGGTAGGATAATTCTTCTTGTGAATTTTGAGTTGCCTAGAGTCGTAGGCGATCACTTTGCCTCTTTGCATCAACACGCATCCTAATCCTATTTTCGAAGCATCGCTATAGACCACGAAGTCTTCCGACCCTTCGGGTAGCGACAAGATTTGAGCTTCACACAACTTCTTTTGTAAAGTCCGGAACGCCTTCTCTTGCGCTTCGGTCCAAACGAACTTCACATTCTTCCGAGTCAACACCGTCAAGGAAGAAGCGATTTTCGAAAAGTCTTGAATAAAAATCCGGTAATAACCCGCCAAACCCAAGAAACTTCGGATTTCGGACAGACTCTTGGGAGGCTTCCAATTCATCATGGCTTCAATTTTGGAGGGGTCCACTTTCACTCCGTCTCGAGTGACAACGTGACCCAAGAATTGCACCTCTTTAAGCCAAAAATCACACTTGAAAATTTTGGCGTACAATCTCTCTTTTCTCAACACTTCTAGAACCTGACGAAGATGTTGCTCGTGTTCCAACTCTCTCTTGGAGTATACGAGTATGTCATCAATGAATACGATGATCGACTTGTCAAGGAATGGTCGGCACACCCTATTCATCAAATCCATAAACACCGCCGGTGCGTTCGTGAGGCCAAACGGCATTACAATGAATTCGTAATGACCGTAACGTGTTATAAAGGCAGTCTTCGAGACATCTTCTCCCCTCACCTTCACTTGGTGGTATCCCGAACGTAGGTCGATCATGGAAAAACACCCCGCTCCTTGGAGTTGATCAAACAAGTCGTCTATCCTCAGAAGCGGGTACTTTTTCTTCACTGTTGCCTTGTTCAACTCACGGTAATCGATGCACGTTCTCATCGTGCCATACTTCTTCTTGAGAAACAAGACCGGAGCTCCCCAAGGCGACGATCTCGGTCTTATGAAACCCTTCTCTAAAAGATCTTGGAGTTGAGCCATCATCTCTTGCATCTCCGATGGTGCCAACCGGTAAGGTGTTCTAGCAATAGGAGTTGCTCCAATCTGAAACTCCACTTAACGATCGAGTGGTAACCCGGTCAAGTCGTTCGGAAAGACATCGGAAAACTCCCGCATAATCCTCACATTTTCAAGCTTTGACTTCTCTATCTTGGCGTCGATTACGTAGGCTAGGAAGGATGAGCATCCTTTCACCAAGCATTTGTGTGCTTTAGCCATGGTGATGATTGCTACATCACCTTTCCTTTTCTCACCATAGATCGTGACAACTTCACCACTACGATTGGGGAGTCGGATCAATTTCTTGGAACATACGATCTCGGCATGATTATTCGCTAACTAATCCATGCCGACCACCACATCAAAACCTCCAATAATCATCGGCATCAAATCGATCAGGAATTCTTTCCCTTCGATTCCAAGAGTACACTTCTTCAGAACATCGCGGATTAGAACTTGAATACCATCTGCTATCTCTACCACTAACGCATTCTCTAGACTATTAGTGGGCATAGCAAGCTTTTGACAAAAAAACTCAGATATAAAATAGAAATTGGCACCTGAATCGAACAGTACACGAGCAGGTATGGAGTTTAGAAGAAACATACCCGATACCACATCGGCGGATGCCTTGGCCTCATCGGCCGTCATCTGAAAAGTTCGACCCGGAACCCTAGGTAGGTTCTCCCTCTTCTCTGGCGTGCTACCCGACTTGAGCTTCGGGCAGTCTCTCTTAATATGCTCTGTTGCCTTGCACTCAAAGCAGATAAGCCCTCGGATCGGGCAATCTTTGGTGGCGTGTTCAGACTTCCCACACTTGTTGCAAGGTTAAGGAGTGGGGTTACAGTTGCCATGGTGCTTTCTATGGCACCTCCAGCACCATCTAGCTCCTTGAAAATTGTTGAAGCCTCGATTCCCGACAAAAGGTCGAGTTCTCTTGGGAGGTACGGAACTACTTTCCCACTTTCTCTTGTCTACGACCACCACAGCTTTCTCCGGTTTACCCCTCGCGTAAACCTTTTCCATAAATTGCACTTCTTCAATCGTCTCACGAAGGTTAGAATCCTTCGAGTTGCGGACCATGGACATCATGTCCGCCGACAGACCCTTTAGATATGCCTTTATCTTCTCTTTTTCTGTTGGGGCCACATGCCCTACTAACCCCAGCTTCTCCATGAATTGACGGGTATACTCCCTCACCATCAAGCTTCCTTTCTCAAGTGCTCAGAACTCAGCTTCAATGCGGTCCAAAGCCCTCTCACTGCAGTACTCCTCTAAAACATTCTTCTTGAACTCGGCCCAAGACAATTGAGCCAGAACAGTAGGGGAGAGGGTGGATTGGGTGACGTTCCACCAAGTGAGAGTCGTGTCTCTGAGCATCTGAGAGCCAAACCTCACTTTCTGATCATCCCCACAGTTAGATGAGCCAAAGGCTTGCTCGATTCCTTGGATCCATTTTATGCAAGCTACCGGATCTTCAGAACCAGAGAATTCTGGGGGTCTACAACACAGAAAGGTCTTATATGAGCAAGCTCTCTTGCCTTGCCTTGCCTCTACTGTTATTGACTCCTCGATTCGGATCACATGACCCGTACCACCTGATCCAATCACCTTAATGTTTTTCGCAATCGTCTCAATCCTCCGATTGCTCACGTCACGATCCTCGATCGTTTTCAGAAGAAACTCTTGCTTCTTGGCCATAGCTTCATTCATCGCCAACATCATGTTGGCCATCAACTCGGATTGGGGAGTTACCTCTCGGATGACTGTGTTAGACGGAGTCAGGTCCACCCGTGGAATAACCTCAGGCCCTCCGCCTAACACTGGTTGGACAGATGGGCGTACAGCGACCTCAACCCTCTCCGGTTGATCAGTAGTTGAGGTTGTCGCCTCTACACCATCCACTCGTGTATGCAGTCTACCGCGCGTACTCACCATTCTGATCTGCTACACAGGACAGAGAAAGAAATAAAAGAGAGGTAGGATAAAACACTAATAACAACGTACTACCACATTACCAATTGTCATAGTAACGGCACTTCAAGAACCCTCACGTAAAACATCCTCATAATAACATTAGCTAAGTGAGATTATGAACATATAATACATAAAGGTTCTCGTGACCATCGCCACAACGCTCGATAAACATAATTTCCGTCGACTCTAAGATCAACCCATCTTAGAAGTTCTACCCAAACTCACAAATCATCGCTTAACATACTCAATCTAAGTCTAGACATCTTACATCCATGTCTAGTTCACTTAAACTAGAGCTCTGATACCAACTTGTAACACCCTAAAATTTAGAGCAATATAAAATTTGAAAATTTGGCAATATGACGTTTGTATTTGGAATAAACCACCCAAAAAGGGTAAATGTATAAATCATTTACAAAAAACTTGAGAACGGATATAAAAATCGACAACAAACTAATCTAAACATGTACTATCTAGATTACATCGGTTGTCAACCCAAAAACACCAAAAGAAGAGACTTAATTAAATGCCCAACGCCAAATACTAATCATCTCAAAAAAAAATGCCTCAAGCCACGCTCGTTGCTCAAACCTTTCGCAACCCACCGCTAAAGGAACCTGTTATACACATCATTTGAGAAAAAATGTTAGGCTTAAATCCTAGTGAGAACATACGGTTTATAATTTGAAGAAATATAGGCAATTGTAACGAAAGGAAATCTTTTCAAGAAAATTAAGTTTATAATTGAAATAATTGCCACGTGATGATCTTTCGATCCAAAATTTCATCTTGCGATGACGGGGGAGACCACATTTACCAAGGATTGTGACGGAACACAAAAGTAGGCCACAATCCGAGTTATGAGCTAAATACTTGGAATCCATGGCCACGAACAACGTCGGTCCGTACTAAGATGTGGAGGAGGGCACCCGAAGAAACCAAGTCATACTCGTTCACTAGGACTACATTATGACCCATGGCTAGTAATCGGTCCCACATAACCGTACGAAAAGGCCTCCGAGAATCTAATGCATCCATAGCTACAAAGGGGAAAAACATCCCAAAATATAAGCCGACTCAATACCTAGGGATCCACTATTAATAGTCTAGACTTGTCACAATTTCATTTGTGACCAACTATAGTTAAACATATAGTTCCCATTAACATTTATTTCCAAAATACATTTCCAAGTTTAACTGTTGAAAAAATGAAAATCATAAAATGAGATATTGTGCATTCTTTCAAGTACCCCACTAAAATGTGCAAGTAGTACTATGTTTTACTACATATAAAATGGAACCCTTCATCTTAGTTGAAAATGAGTGGAAACCCTAAAATCTCCTAAAACTCAAGTTAGGTCAAAATGTAATAAACTTTAATCCAAAAACCAAGGAGATATATAGGAGTTTAAAATGTAAGTTTTGATATGTATAAGATTTAGAAAATGATAGTAGGAACTCATCAAGTGGGTTTTTGAAGAAAACCCAAAACCCTAGATTTGATCCTTTGGAGAAGATGACAATGGAGATGTTGATTAAATGCTCAACTTCGAATCCTTGGTTGATTTACCCAACTACTAGCAATAAATAAGGTAGATTTGGGTTGGTGAAGCCCTAATTTCAGATGGTTGAAAGAGGTGAGTTGAGAGAGAGTAGTAATGAATGTAAATGTGAATTAAATGAGCAAAAGGGGAAGAAACCCGTATTTGGGTGTTCAGGGGAAACTCGCGGGTTATGTCGCGGCATAAACCGCCCGTGCTTCTAAAATGGAATTCGGACAGTAGGTTACGCAACATGTGCCACGGCTTGCAAGTCGCGAGGTAACTCGCGTAATCCACTATTTCTCTTTTCCACAATCAAGACTTAACACACGAACTTGGCTAACATACGCGATACGCATGAATAGGGTATACGCAAGATAACTATGATTTAAATAAGGAAAGCTAGAAATCTTAACGATAGAATTAATAAAACGAAAATTCGGGGCGTTACAATTTATTATTATCAACATAATGTTTTTGGGAGTAAAACTCTTACATTTATCATTGTGTACATAGGAATTCTTAACATAAGTACTAGATTTTGAAAAATTTTGATTATTTTTCTGTTTAGAATCTTTTCTCTTTCCATCTAAACCTTTATTTTTCCTTTATCCTTATGTCTAGACCCAAATTTGATCAAGTAACAATGAATTTACAACATTATCTATTATTTCAATGTAATACTACGATTTCGTCGATGTGGTTTGTTACTTGAAACTATTTTCATTTTTGGTGTTTGAAAATAGTTTTTTTTTACTGTGGTTTACAAATTACTAGAAGCGTATTCGTGCAATACAACGAGATACATTGCGATTTTAATGTCTCATTTGATTTTTTGTTTTTTATCGACTTACATTACGATTTTAGATGGTTTTGAGAGAGAGATAATGTTTTTTTTTATAAATTTGTTTAATTTAGGCTTAATAATATAATGTTTTTTATATAAAAAATTAAGTATTTTGTTAGAATTCAATGATTATCTTATATATTTTAAATTTTTTATATTTACATTGAGATGTTTATCCTGTTTTGACTAGTCATGTACCCGCGCAATACGGCGGGATGCGTAAAGCCTTTACGCACTTGGCCAAGTGCGTAAAGGCTTAAACATATTTGGTACTTTAAATCCTTATACTTGTCATTTGATACATCGATAATAATGTACAATAAAAACAAATAATTATATGTCCTATACTTGTGATTTGATACATCGATAATCAAGTACAATAAAACAATAAAAAGAACTAAATATATGTGTTGGGAAAATGTCTAGGGATTTAATCGATCAGAGTATGAATGTCTGTTGGGAATTTTGGTTTCAAGAAGTTCAAAAATCTATTGTTCTACAAATATTTCGAAGCCTTAATCACTCATGTTCAAAGTAATTTTCAGGTGTGATTCTCTAATTCAAATAGATTATAGTTATCTATTGGATATGTTTTAAACTCCAAAGACCATGTATTTCGAAGCACCAATCTGACCTAGCTGGCGAGCGATCCCAGTTCGCGACAGAGAACAAGACAGCAAGCGAGCGTACCTTTGTTCGCTTCTTCTCCACCAAGCACGGAAGTTTAAGGATAACTGTAGGTCGGTGGCTACCTAAGGAAACTCCGATTCGATCCGCCCCCCGGCTGGGAGGTCCAAAACAACGAAATAAAAGCAAGATGCAAAACTTAAGTTATTATTAAATTTTAAAAAGAGTACTTATGTTAATAGCAGAGGAGACATTATGGTAAATGCACTAACAAACAAAAGAAGGAAAATAAGGTTTTGGCCAACTAACCAAATGACAAAATTCAGATTACCGGTTCTTAAAGTTCCGGTATACTATAGCTTATAAAACCAAAATAAGGAAAGAGTTTATGACACAACATATTTCTCCATACTTCTCCTTAAACTCAGAGAAGTCTTCCTTCACTTTAGTTATGCATTTGCCTTCCTATACTGTACTTCCAAACTTCCTTAGTGATAACCAAATCTTTCATATTAGGAGCACATCGTAGAGAGTGCATCCACCTCATCAACAAACATGACACATGTACATTTGTAAATAAATCAAAATATAATCTCAGGTGACCTGCACCTTTTGGCCAATAAAAAGCGTAGTCCGAATCAAAAGAGGACACATGAACGGTACATGTCTGGAACGTCATGTCTAGTTGTGTACCCACACAATGAGGCGAGATGCAAAATCCAAATAAATATTAGCAAAAACAAATATTTAAATTTCCCAAGCAAACAACCAAAGTCAATTCAAATACATTAAGACTTTACTTATTAAATATCCTTGATGATTCTCAACAGAGTCATTATGTAAAAAAAAAGTACATGAAAATCTTTGAAGAACACCTTATATATGAGACTGGTTCATTGTCAACCATCCAAACCAAATAAAAGGAAGAAAAAAACATAGAAATGAAGTAGGCATCCAAACATTCATGGAAAACACATGGTGAAACCTGCTTGCTTTCAATTGCCACCGATTGCATCCCTGCGTCCTTTTTTTAAAAGGCATGAGTTCCAAAATCCCACAACCATGGCCAACAACCATAAATAAATCATTTTTTTTAAAACTTCTCTTACACAAGAAATATATCATTTGTATAACCATCTTCACATATGAAGGTTGCAAGAAAATAGACTTGCAAAAGATTACTACCATTTACTAATTCCAGGATAGAAAAAGAAAGCAAGGACTCAACACCACAAGAGTTAAAAATCGAATACATCATTTATTTCACCCTAGAGGAATCAAAACAAGACTCAAAACAATCTCTACTACTCTACATTCAACTTTTTGGGAGATAAGAAAGTCTACCAGATGTAGAAAAACATACGGAAGTGAGCTGCACATTAAAACTAACATATCCATAAAAACCAGGAAAAAATACAAAATTTTCTTACATGAGGAAATGACATAAAACAGAAATTAAAAATTGATCAAATGATTTTCTGATTACATAAAAACCTAAAAACTATAATCAAACCAGGTATTATTCGATGACCCATTTAGGAGATGTTTGGGAAAACTTTGTGATTATTTCACATGTTCCGTATGGGTTAAAGTAGGTACTTGGTAGTACTACCAGTAAGTTATGCTTCACACTCATTTAAGTACACAGGATACAGGGTACCTAAGTCAAGTAGCATGCCAATGTCCATTACTTGCTTTCAACTAATCAACTTAGTAGCAATTGATTGAGAAGGATTAGGATTGATATCAACTCATTATGAACATGCAAGTTGTTAAAGAACCCGACACTTTCTAATGAAAACCCTTTATTATAATAATAACATCCTACTCATTTAAAGAGTGTAGATGATGGTTATAAGTATAGATTACTGTCACATGCTACCATGTCTTTAGAATGCATACCTAATTCATTGTGGCATGCCTAATTAGATTGTCCCATACCCAATTAGCCTTTTGAGTATGCACCTAAGACATATCAGCATAGTTTGATCCTAAAAACATGTCATCAGTCCTCAAACCTCACAAATGTATGTAGCATCAGAGATTAAGTTGTGTTAAATAAACATAGCAAGATGATATTCCCCAAAACACCAAACATACTGGAAATTACTTACGGACAAGTCTTACACTAAAGCAAACCTCTCATAACATCCTCAAACCCCCCCCCCCCACCCCCCCCACCCCAAATTACTTACATGAAAGCAAAAAGAGAGAGTGATAATAATGCACACCTGATATGTTTAGCATTTATAACATTTCGCTGTTCACCAGCTTAGGAAGTATCTTCACATGCTCATTCTCTCCTAGTTCCTGCATAAGATAATATCATAAAAGACTTAACTTTTCTAGCATGTATGCTTACGCATAGAAAATAATAAAATCATAGTAGATCCTAATATGTGTGATCGGAATATTCATATGCATAACAAAGTTAAAACTTCACAAAAAGAATAAGCCAAACATCAATACCCAATAATTGGATGATCAAGTTCTTACTAATGGTGTCAACATTTACTCTATTTTCAACATCTTTTTCAAAATATTCATCTTGTAAAAATAATGGGAATTGATTTTAATGTTGCTACCGATAATATAACCTTCAGCAACAGGTACAACATAGGTATTCCAGGTAACAAATCTTGTCAATTCTTGAGGCTTTAACATTATTCAGAAAACTTGTTGGGAACTGAAGAAAAACTCAAGTATGGTTAATGCTGCTAGTTCAGAGTTAATACTGCTAGAAGACTTAAATGTTAATACTGCTGAGTGTTACTACTGCTAGTAATTAATACTGCTAGTCAAAGTTAGTGCTGCTTGAACAAAGTTAGTACTGCTTAGCTAGTTAGTACTGCTAGTGGTTAGTACTGCTTAGTAGTTAATGCTGCTAGAAGGAAGTTAATGCTGCTGAAGATTAATACTGCTTATATGATGAAGATTCGTATGAAAGGATATACATGGAAGCTTAGAGATATACATAGAAGATATACTGAAGATATTTTATTTATTGTAATTATCTTTGTATTCAGTATATATATTGTATTGTTTAGAATAGTTAGATAACTTTTGTTTTTCATTCTTTTAGAGAGAAAATCAACCTCAAGGCATAGATCCTAATTCTAGAGAAGTAGAATTCGTATTGGTGAGCCTGTTCATCAATATTGAGGTTGAGTGAGTAATCTTGTAACTTCAAAGCATTCAATAAAAGCTTACAGTTTGTTATTCATATTTTCTGTGTTGATTTATTGTTTCATAGAATATCAAAGTGTTATTCCGCAAACTTCTTTGATATTGTTTCTGAGAATTAATTCTTGTTGAGAATTCGATCCTGACAAGTGGTATCAGAGCTAGTATTCTCAGAAACCTGCAATCATCATTCTTCCTTGAAATCAGAAATCATCAATGGCTAAAGTTTCAGATTCTTCAAGCACAGAAATCCCCACAGAGGTAATGTCTAATCTTTGCTCTAAAACTTGTATGGAAACTGTTAAAAGGTACAGGAATCACAACCAGACAATGAGTGATGACCTTAAAAGATTAGAGAAAGATATAAAAGACTATGTAAGAATTGTTGAGAGTTTTGAGGAACAGATCAAAGTTTTCCAAGCCAATGAACTTCAACATTCTTATGATACAAATTACTGGAAGTGGGAGAAGAATGACCTAGAACTTCAGCTGAAAAGGTCTAAAGAGGAGAATGAGAAGATAAAGGGTGAGTTTGAGAAAGCCAAGCTAGATATTGAGAAATTTTCCAATGCTTCTAAAGCAATAGACTCTTTGCTCCAGACTCAAATCCATGACAAACTTAGAAGAGGAATAGGCTATAACACCACACCACCACCATACAACAACAATTACATCCCTCCTATATCAAACTTGCTAGAGACCAAGAATAGGAAGGAATTGTCTTATGAAGCCACTAAGGTAGATCCTTTAGACAAAGTGGTGGTTGAAACAGACTCTGAAGAAGAGAACTCTAATGATAAGAGTAAAAATAACACTGTGAGTGGTGAGATTCTTCTAGAAAATCACATTATCACCAATGAGGGATGTGGAAAGACTTGGATCAAGTCTAAGGACATAGAAAAGACTGAGGGAAAGTCTGAGAAGATCCATTATAAGCAAACCACAGTTGTGAATCCTGTCCCTTGTAAACAGTGTTCTTGTAATAAATCTAAGCCCCAAAAACATGATAAACCAAGGGGAAATCAGAGAAACTGGAATAATCAGTGGGCACAAAAACAAGGGGTTGATCTGAGTAAAATCAATAGACCAAAACCTTGTTTTATCTGTGGAAAGCTTAATCATGTTGCCAAATACTGTTATTTCAATCCTATCAACCAAAGAGTTAATTTTCAAAGACAAACTCAAAACTCCTTTGGCTATAGGAAGCAAGGAAGGAATCAAATGGCTGAGAACAGAGCACCTAAAAAGTCTCATGTTCAAAACAAGTTTGCTAAAACTAAGAAAAATACTTCAAATAAACAAAGGAGTAACTTAAAGACAAAGAAAGCAAACTACCTTGTTCAAGTTTGGGTTCCAATTGCAAAGAAACCTGTTAGTACTGCTATCCCAGATAGTACTGCTAACAAGAATAGTGCTGCTAACTTGATTAGTACTGCTAACCAAGTTAGTGCTGCTAACAAGGCTAGTGCTGCTTCTAGTAGTAATGCAGCCAAACCTATAATCTTGACAAAGTATTCCAGTCATGAGATTCCTAAACATCTCATCCAGACTAAACTAACAGATTATATTGATGAGAAAGGACAACCCAAGACCACTTTGGCTTGGGTTCCCAACAAGACTAACTGATTTATCAAGTGTGCAGGGCAATCAAAAGCTCAAAAGGAAGAGCATTCTGAATGAAGAAAATGGTTGCTCTTGGCACATAACAAGGAACATGGACTGCCTTCAAATTCCTTAAAAGATTTGATGAAGGACATGTTACTTTTGATCCAGCAGAAGGTTAAAGTTAGAAATACTCCAGAGGGAATAATGATCATGTAGGATCAAGAAGAAAGGATCAGGGGATGAACAAAGTAGTAAGAGAAAAAGGATGGTGTCAAAAAGTGTAAAAGTAGTTAATACTGCTAGTAGTTAATACTGCTTTCAGTTAATACTGCTAGTGGTTAATACTGCTTTCAGTTAATACTGCTAGTGGTTAATACTGCTTTCAGTTAATACTGCTTTCAGTTAATACTGCTAGTGGTTAATACTGCTTTCAGTTAATACTGCTAGTAGTTAATACTGCTTTCAGTTAATACTGCTAGTAGTTAATACTGCTTTCAGTTAATACTGCTAGTAGTTAATACTGCTAGTAGTTAATACTGCTAGTAGTTAATACTGCTAGTAGTTAATACTGCTCTAGGTTAATACTGCTTTTGTTCCGAATACTATAAATACTCTTTGCCCGCCTAAAAGCTTATAACGACTCTCTGCATACTATTCACCTGCGCTCTAAACCCTTTTTCTCTCAAAGTTCAAAGTTTTCAGGCAAGAATCTTCAAGGTCAATGGCATCAATGGCGTTCATTGACGAGCACAATGAAATCGCAATGCTCCAAAAGCCAAAACAAGCAGAAGGCTTTCATCAGATAGTCGACTTTCTGAAGACTAGCCACATTGCCCATGCTATCACTATGTCTCCAACTATCTTTATAGAGCATCAGAGGCAATTCTGGGCACATGCCACCATTGTTACTGAGAATGGTGTGCGAATGATCAAGACGACAGTATGTGGCAATCCATTGACAGTTACTGAAGAGATAGTTCGCATCAGTCTACGTCTAGACGATGCCTCTGGTATAACTTCTATACCTAATGATGAACTGTTTTCTACTCTGACAAAAATGGGGTATGGAGGCCCATTGGGTGTTTTTAAGTTCTCAAAAGCTAAATTCTCACCTCAATGGCGTTTTCTTGTTCATACCTTGATGCACTGCATTTCTAAAAAGACCACTGGATGGAGTGAGTTCAGCAGTCCCATTGCTTATGCTTTGGTCTGTTTGGCCACTGCCAGAAGGTACAATTTTTCACAAATGATTTTCAATGATCTTGTCTCAAACATGGGAAACAAAAAGAGCTTTTATATGTATCCCAGGTTTGTTCAAGCAGTTATCAACCATGAATTGACGGATATTCCTCATTCTGATGGAATTTATGTACCAAAACCCCCTAAAGGCAAGGTTTTCTCAAATATGAGAAGATCTGCTGGGGACTCTGAAGGAGTTGACACCCCATTGTTCTCTACAATGATGGTGGTGTCCCAAAACAATGAAGGTATGGCAGCAGGGTCAAGGCCCCCATTAGACCAACCCACTGCTAGCCAATCACAATCTTCCCTCTCAAAATCTATTCCCCAGTCCCTTCTTGAAAAACCAACCTCTCCTATCACCCAAACTTACAAGAGGAAACAGGTAAAGAAGGCTCCTTCCCTTCTTGTACCATCATCCCCCAAGCCTTTAAGCCCTATATTGGAGCATTCTCCAGTAGAGAATATTCAAAGGGAATCCACAAGGGTGTCTCCCAACCCAAAGGAGGTGCTCTCTGAGGAGGAGGTAGAGCATATGGGTGATGAGGCTGCCACTACTCCTGCTAGCACAGAGGAGGAAAGTGGTAACATCAATAAGACCTCCCCCATGGCAACTTTGAATGAGCAATCATTTGAAGGTCCCTGGTGCCAAGAAACCAAGGGCGTGGATAGTGCTTCTGCTAGGCAGAAGACTTCCACTGCAAAAAGATCCAATGATCCTTCAAAAGAGGGTAACACTTCTGGAGAGGGTGAGGACAGATATACTTACTATGAATTGATGGAAACAATGGGGAACATCAATCAAGATGTTCTCAAACAAGGCAAAGAAATTGAAGAGATGAAGTTGGTCATCCTGTCACAACAAATCCAGATTGCAAAATTAAAGAAAATGGTGACAAGGTTGGTGCATAAGCAGAGGAGAAAACAGTTTGTTTTAAAGAAGAGGTCACATAAGAAACATGCTTCCAAAAAGGGGGAGAATTCTAGCTCAGAACAGATAGATCAACAGTTTGAGGGGGAGTTTGTTGAAGAAAGGGCTGAATTTGTTGAAGAAAAAGCAGCAGCAGAAACTGTTACTACTGCTAAGCCAAAACAAGCAGCAGAAACTGTTAGTGCTGCTGAAACTTCACAAGCAGCAGTACCAGAGTTAACTCCAACAGAGGTTGAAGTAGCAGAGATGCTGGTAAAAGCAAAGAATGACACTCCCAAAGCAAAGGGAGTGGTCATAAATGAAGGGGGAGACAAGAAATCAGAACAGAAAGACATGGCTGCAGATGTAAAAAGAAAAGGGAAAGAAAAGATGATAGAATCTGATCAACCATCTAAAAAGCAAAAGATGATTGAGTCAGATGAAGAATTAGCAAAGAAACTGCAACAAGAGTTAGATCAAGCAGAGAAAGAACAGGTTGAGAAAGACAGAGAGATAGCCAGAGCACTAGCCAATGAACTAAATGAAGCATTTCAGAAAGGGTTGGAAACAGAGAAAGCCAAGCAAAGAGCAATAACCTTGAGAAAGGCTATGATGGCCAGATCAAGTGCAAAGAAGAGAAGACCTTCACAAACTTACCTTGCCACTCAGGAAAGAAACAAAATGATAACTTTCTTGAGAAGTGCAATTGGGGTAAAGAAAGAAATGTTTGTGAAGATGAATTTTGATCAAATCAAGGATCTATATGAGAAAGAAATGGAGAAGCTGAAGAGCAATGAAAAGGATAGAGTGGAGTTTGAAAAGAATGCAAAGGAGAGACATGATGTGAATATGCATCAACCATTCCCTGAAAGTGAAGAGGGAACTCCTATCAAAGAAAAGGCAAAGAATAAGGAAGAAAAGAAGAAGGAAGCTACTTTAGTGCAGGTTCAAAAGACTCTGAAAAGAACCAAAATGATGGCTAAAAGAAAGAAAAGTGTAAAGAATCCTAGAGTAGAAGAAGAGCAAAAGGTTACTGAAGAAGAAGAGGCACCTCTGAATGAAGCTAAAACTCAGGAAGAAATACCACAGAGCTCAGATGTAAACATGTACATGGTGGTAATGGATAAAATTCCAAAGCCTATTTCAGTTGAACCTGTTGGATTTAAACCTCCTGAAGTTATCCATTGGGATATTATGGAGGTGGATGGCAAAGAATACATCAGATTGAAAAGAAATGATGAGAAGTATGAAGTATACAGCACCTGGAATAAAATTGTCAGAGAGTGTTCAAGATCTGATTTGGAAGAAATGTTTGAAGTGGGGATGAAAATTTATGCAGATCAGTTGACAGCTCCAGGGTTACCTATAGTGAAGCTGGTCATGGAATACTTGTGCATGTTATTCAATCCAGAAGCAGTGAAGCACTTAATCAGAGATGTGTTCAAAGCTATTAGAGGATGGACTCTCTATGAAAGGAGTGGAGTCTATGAACTAGCATTGGATACTTTCCACATGGAGTACTACTTGGTGGATAGGGTCTACAAGCATACAAATCTTAAGCTTCATGCCATGTTAAACAAGAAGTTGAGTTGTGCACCAAATTCAGAAATGGCAAAGTATTTAATTCAAAGAACTATTAATCAGAGCATGGGACTGGATCCTAACATTGGAGTAGATCAATGAAGATTTTGGAAGCATTTGAGGAACTTGACTTCTCTTCCTAAAAGTCAAGTTAGGGGGAGATTGTTGGGAACTGAAGAAAAACTCAAGTATGGTTAATGCTGCTAGTTCAGAGTTAATACTGCTAGAAGACTTAAATGTTAATACTGCTGAGTGTTACTACTGCTAGTAATTAATACTGCTAGTCAAAGTTAGTGCTGCTTGAACAAAGTTAGTACTGCTTAGCTAGTTAGTACTGCTAGTGGTTAGTACTGCTTAGTAGTTAATGCTGCTAGAAGGAAGTTAATGCTGCTGAAGATTAATACTGCTTATATGATGAAGATTCGTATGAAAGGATATACATGGAAGCTTAGAGATATACATAGAAGATATACTGAAGATATTTTATTTATTGTAATTATCTTTGTATTCAGTATATATATTGTATTGTTTAGAATAGTTAGATAACTTTTGTTTTTCATTCTTTTAGAGAGAAAATCAACCTCAAGGCATAGATCCTAATTCTAGAGAAGTAGAATTCGTATTGGTGAGCCTGTTCATCAATATTGAGGTTGAGTGAGTAATCTTGTAACTTCAAAGCATTCAATAAAAGCTTACAGTTTGTTATTCATATTTTCTGTGTTGATTTATTGTTTCATAGAATATCAAAGTGTTATTCCGCAAACTTCTTTGATATTGTTTCTGAGAATTAATTCTTGTTGAGAATTCGATCCTGACAAAACTTGTCTGATATTGATGTTAATTCTTGAGGTTTTAATGTATTCCAGGTAACAAATCTCGTTTTCACCTGAGAACTGTTTTTCCAAATCTCCGATTTCTGCATTTTCTGGATCAGTGAAAACCCAAGGCACACCTACAAAAAAGCACATTAAAAATCAAACAAGATAATGGACTCAAAATTAGTCACTTGGCATGTTTTGAAACTAAAACAATGCTATTTTTGTATTCCATACTGTCAACAGAAACTCTACCCCTGCAAACGGACCCTACCCAAAACCCATGGGAGCAAATCGACTCGACCTTATTACAAGCAGTCTATCGCAAAACGTGGTTGTTATCTTTTACATATGTAGTTCCGCCCCTGTCTAACAAAAAAGTGGAGTTGTGGATGAAAGGGGAAAATCACTCTTGCATAACTGTTCGTTGCAGGAGCAAGGGACAATTGGTGTGCCGTCTCCAATATCCACTACAACACCTGTCATCTCACACTAAGGGTAAGTATATGGCGATTCAAATAAAATGGCTTAATTGCCCAGATTGAAAAACAAATTCATACTTAAAAATATAGAGAACTTTCCAACAATGCCTTAATTTAAAGATATGATTTCGAATTTATAGATATTGTAGGTCAAGAAAAGAAAGCAACATGGAACTTCACAACATATAAAGGGGATACAAATCTACACAATGCAAAGGGAGAAATCGATAGAAGTTCAACTAAAATCAAGAAAGAATTTTGAGGAACAAACTCAAATTTAGGCAAAGATGATCAAAATTGAGATGGAGAAATCGATGAAACCTTACCTGATATGAGCGATGTAGCATCGAATCAGGAGAAGATGGAGGTAAAAGCAAGAATTGAATGATGAAGAGAACCCTAACCCGGGGAAGATGGATTTTAATAACGAATCATTGCATTGAGAGGTTGAATCGTCGTCTTTGAGAAGGTGATTTGTGAATCATCGTCTAGAGAAAGATGATCTGTGAATCATCACCTCGGGCTTGGGCTAGGGTGTATGATAGGAGGAGATGCGCGGTGGGCCTTGGGAAGGGGAGAACGGAGTGAAGCAAAAACAAGTTGTACATCAAGCATATCATCTTGTAATTAAGAGATTTTAAGAGATTGTGCATTAAACAGCAGTACATTGTGCAACAAAAAGTGTTTTTAAGAGATATTGAAATCTGCTTTATAAGGTAGTATAGATAATGTTTATCATCAATTAGTTATGAATTTAAACATATAACTTTAAAAAAATTTACTCATGCATCATGACTTGTAATCTTGAATTTTAAGTAATGTATATCAATAAACAGTACTTAATGCATAAAAACTTGTTTTTAAGAGTTTCTTGGATAGTTTAATAATAATGTAATTTATTTTAGGTTTAATAATATAATGTTTTTTTTATAAAATAAACATTAAATATTCTGTTAGATTTTCTTAATTATATTTTAGATTTTCTATATTTTAAATTTGTTAGAGTTAAATTGTATTCAAGATTAAAATGAGGGTCTTGGTTGTAATTGTTGTAAAGTGTGAGTATGTACTTGTAATAATTGTAAGTGTAGTTGACCAAGTGCTAAGGTCATGTTGACCATATATAAAGTAGGTCATAGTGTTATAGATTCATAAGATTACACACACGTATTTGGTAAGAACACTGTGAAAACACACACACATAGAGCTTATTGTAAAAAGCACTAAATAGGTATATGGATTGATTTAGACTGTGTGAATCAATAAACAAAGTGTTTCTTAATCATTTGTGTGATAATTGTTGGCTAGAATCTAGAACATCAATTGGTATCAGAGCTTAATTCGATAGAATTTGACAGAAAATGTTTACGCACACTGAGTTTTAGAGTTTTCGATTGATTCTTGAAGTTGAGAGTGCTTTTGATCAAATTTGTGATTTGTTTGTGATCGTTGCACATAATTGAATGATTTTGTAATGGTAAATTTCACTTTTAAATTGTTTTGATCATTAATTTGGATTTTTGAAAGTTTTTGAGTCACACGAGTTCACGTACTTTATGATTGAGTCGATTTTTGTGAAATTCATTGATTGTATTTTGTTCTAACACTAATCTTGATTGATTTTGTGAAGTTACAACGCCTAATTCGAAGAATTGTTGGAATTTTGGACTGATTTTTATATTTTGAACCGTAACTTGGAAGAACTCGCAAGATCCATACAATTCGTATGAAGAACTCGCATACGCTCTAGAATTCGAATAGATTTCATTGAATATCGTTTAAGTGTTGAATTCTCATGAGTGTTATAAGCGGAATCCTCAGAATTCGCATATGCCTTTGTACGAGAAGTAGGAATTCGCATAACACCATTATACGAAAAGCTTATTGTTTTGAAAATTTTTCTAAGTGAAGATTTCGCATCTCCTGGTGATACGAATTGATCATGCGAAAAGTTTGAAAGATCAAAATTTTCTAAGTCAATAATTCGCATAACTCTCTTGTGTGAATTGTGAAGAACTCGCATATAACTACATGCGAATTCCTTATATTTCGTATATAGTTGCGTGCAAATTGTATTGTTTTTGTATATCTCTTGCATGCGAATTGTGTAAGGTGTGCGAATTTTGAACTTGTTTTTGTGTGCATGTGAATTCCTCTGGTTCTGCGAATTCCAGTGATTGTTTTTATGCGAATTGTTTTCTAATCTCAGTTGTGTAAGGATTCTATACTTAGAAATTTTTGGGAAATTTCTTTTCTGGAAATTTTTAAGTGTTGTATCTGTTGATTCTTTTATCGAACTAACGATCATTTCTAGCTCATTTTTAAACAGATTTCAAGATGTCGTACATTGATGATAAAGGAAATACTGTTTTGACCAAGAGAGACTGTGCCATCGCTTATAAGCCAGAGATTCCAATCCTTGAAGCTGAAAATAAGAATCTGAAAATTCAGAATTCATCTCTTCTTGATCAGATCAATAAATTGGAAGAGAATTCTACAGTTTTAGAGAAAAGTTTTATTTGCTCAGATTGCATTTCTAATTCTAAAATTAGTTTTGCAGAGATCATTGAGTCAAAAGAAAAGGAGATTTCAAATCTTCAAACCAAGATGAAGAAGTCTGAAGGTCTTAATGCAAATTCTACATGGTCCAAAAAGGAATTGATGCAAAAAGAGATTGATGATCTCAGAAAAAGAGCAAATATTGCTGGAGAAATATGTGATGGGCTGAAAAAGATAAATTCACAAATCTTTTCTGAACGAAATCAGTTAAGAGATAGTTTAGTCTTGAGGTTGAAATAAATATGTTGAAAGAAAAAGCAACCCAAGAGAAAGAAAACTCAAGAAATCAAGAGGAGATGAAGAAGGTTGAGAGGAAAAGAAATGGTTTAGACAAAGAAAATGCTGAGTTGAAGAAGAAATTTTTTGAATTGGAAGCTCAAATTGCCAAAGACAAGAAAGAAATTGAGAAGGAAAAGACTGAATTTGAGAATACAAGAAAACCTTTTGCACAAAAGTTTTCTGAATTTTCAAGGAAATCTTTTGAAGACAACAAGATAGTTGAACTTAAATGTACAAAACTTTCTCTACAAGTGTCAGATTTTGATAAAGTTATCATTATGGAAAGAGATAAGTTTGAGAAAGAGAAGAAGAAAGTTGAACAGAAGAATGTTAGTGTGTTTAAAGAAATATCTGATCAGCGAAAGACTATAGAGAAAGATTTTAAAGAGGAAAGGAAAGTGTTCGAGGCTGAAATAAAGAAGTTGACAAGAAACTCATCTGAACTATCAGCAACTGCATTGAAAGAACAAAAGAAGAAGTCTAAATTACAGAAGAAGCTTGATACATTGTCTGAAGAAAAAAACAGTTTGTCCAACAAGATTACAAAACTTGAAGGAATCATTTTCAAGGATGAATTGAGAGCACAAAGAAGTAGAAATACAATTGCTCAATCACCCATGAATGATTCAGTTGCATCAGAATGTTCATTCAAATCAGCTGCAAATTCAATTTTTGCAAATGTTTAAAACAATCCTTTATTTGTTGATTCAGATGATATTGTGTCAAAGCAAGAAGATCAGATTCGTCATACTAATATTTTCTATGTCAAAAAGAACAAGTCTCAACAGAAAATGGTTTGGAGAAGAAAAGATGAGAAAGACGATTCAAAGTCATTTGTTCCTACACCTCAAGTGAACAAAAAGGACAATGATCCGAAAGGTAAATTTTTTGGTAAGTCTGATTGTTCATATTCTGTAAATCATTTAATCAGACTTGCACAAAAGAAACTTTGTTGCTCTTACTGTGGAACTAATGATTTTGTTAATAAGAATTATGCTCAAAATTGGTATGGAACTTACAGAATCACTTCTCAGCAAAATGAAATTAAAAGGTTTAAATCTAATGAGAAGTGGATTCCAAAATCTAACCACTCTAGACCTAAATACCAGTGGGTACCAAAACCAGTCAAATCTGTTTTACAGGTAATACAGGTTTAGGGGGAGTAAGAGCAATGGTTTCTAATTATATCAGATCAAAACCCGGTCTTCAATGTTTAAGAACATTGGCTTTTGAACAAAGCAGTTCAAGACCCGGTCTTCAATGATAAAGATGGAGGAGATTAAAAGATAAATTCATTGTTACATTTAAGGGGAGTTACTATTCTCACCGGAGAATACGTGACGATGGCTTCTGGATAATTCTGTTCAGAACCCGGACTTTAAGGATTTTCTTCTTAAGGATGCAGATAAGATACATCTTTTAAAGAAGTTTCTACTGTTTGTTTGAGGGGGAGTTTGTTTAAATTTTCACTGTCATGTTTTTTTTAGGGGAGATAGAATAAAAGAGAACTGATGTTAATTGTTATATTCATAATGTTATCTGCTAATAATTTGACTTTTTACAGATATCGAGGGGAAGTATCTGAAGTTTTTGTTAGGACTGAAAGTCCTGAGTGTTGAAAGTGGAATAAAGTATTTATAAGGGTGCATATTGTAATTACTTAATAGTTGTTTTAATTAGACGGGCCGAAGCCCATTAGCCCATTAGGCCTGTAAGCCTAAGTATATAAAGGCATTTCTAGTTCATTATTAGGGGAGAATAGTTTAGAGAAGAGAAATTCATTATTCAGTTTACTAGTCGTTAGGTTTACATAACCTTATCAGAAATTCTCTCTGTAAACCTTAACCCTTTGAAGTTATATCAATCATATGACTAGTTGCTGTGGCCTATAATCTGTTCATCATTGTTCATATTACTTGTGATTGCACTGCACTGGGATCTACAATTGGTATCAGAGCAGATAGGCAAAAAGGTTTGATCCAGTAAAAAGGTTTGTCTGAAACCCTAAGATCAATTTCTTGTGTTAATTGATTTACATGCATTAATCGATTGTTTGATTGATAGATTTTTTTTAGTCGATCGATTTTCTGAAAACAGTATAGTTCGGTCGAATATTTTTTCTGGAAATTCTTAGTCCGGTCGATTGTTAATAGGGTTGTTCGGTCGTTTTTGGTTACTGTTGATTTTTTGGTTGAATCGATTTCTGTTCGGTCGAAGAATTTTTTTTTGGTGAAAATTGTTTGTTTCCTTCGATCGAAGGAGAAAATCTGGTTTTGATTTCGGTCGAATCCCAGATATTCTTCGGGTTCTTCGGTCGAATTCTTCGAGTTCTTCGGTCGAACTCTTCGAGTTCTTCGGTCGTTATTGTTATCTTATTTAAAGTCTTTCGACCTAAGTATTCGACCGGACACTTGTGTTCCGGTCTTGTCCTTTCGACCGAATAAGATTTCCTCCGGTCAAACACCTTCGACCGAATAAGAGCTTTCCCGGTCTTATCCATTTGACCGGACACTTGTACTCCGGTCTTGCACCTTAGACCGGACTCTTGTACTCCGGTCTTGCACCTTCGACCGGATACTTGTTTACTCCGGTCTTTCCTTCGACCGGGTGGTTGTAACCTCCGGTCAAACCCTTCGACCGGACCTTATCTTTTCCGGTCTTTCCATTCGACCGGGTACTTGCTACTCCGGTCTTACCCTTCGACCGGGTACTTGCTTACTCCGGTCTTGCTTTCGACCGGACCCCTGTTAGACCAGTGTTCAAAAAAAAAAAAAAAAAAAAAAAAGAGTATAAAAGGTCAAATTTTTTGTCTCACGATCTTTTTGCAGTGCATTTATTTTAGCCCCCGTACTTCAAGGATTCAGCGTGTCATTTGTGACCCTAAACTTTCAAGTTTCACTTTTTGTCACTTTTGGTCCCTGCACTTTCAAGTTCCATCTCTTTTCAAAGCCGGAGCGAATACATTCTATTCAAACGATCAAAATGGTGTACATACCAAGGTTGCGGTCCAAAAGAGAATATGAAGAGTGGAAAGCTGATTTTTTGTCTTTTGTAGATGAAAATGAAGTGGGCCCCTATATCAGATTATCATTGACTGAAGGAGAGAACCAATCCCAAATTCCGCCAGAAGCTTCTCCTGTGGAAAAGGAACAAAGAGAGAGGGCCAATAATAATGCTAGAAATTATATGAAAAGTAGTATCTGTAATGAATTTATTAGTGACATTTTTAGTGAAATTATTGGTCAAATAAATACTAACAACATGACAGGAAAAAGAGCTGTGGGATTGTGCTGAATGGTTGGTGTTAGGGACAAAGGGTTTATTAACAGGAAGAGAATTGGAAGCTGAGAACTCTGAGCTAAAAGGAAAGATCTCTATTTTGGAAGCTAAAACTCAGCAAATAGTCTCTGTTGAAAATTCTGAGGAAAAGATTTCTGAACTGAAAGATGCAAATGCAGATCTTCAAAAGCGTTTATCGGATTTGGAGCAACTGCTTGCTAAACACAAATCTGATTTTGAGACTAAAGAGAAATCTTTCGCAAAGAAGTTCTCAGAATTCTCGAGAAAATGTGTTGATGAGAAGAAAGAAATTGAGCTGAAATGCATAAAACTTTCTCAGCAAGTTTCTGATTTTCAGAAAGTAATCATTCTAGAAAGAGAGAAGTTTGCCAAAGAGAAGAAGGCCATTGAACAAAAGAATGTTGGTGTCTTCAAAGAAATATCTGACCAAAGAAATGATGCTGAGCAGGGATTTGAAGAAGAACGAAGAATCTTTGAGAATGAGATTAAAAGGCTGACTGCCAAGCTATCTGAACTATCTGAGAAGGCACTAAAAGAGCAGAAAACGAAGTCTGAGTTCACGAAGAAGATTTACCTGCTTGTTCAAGAAAGAGACAACTTTGCTTCGACGATTAAAGTGCTTGAAAAGTCTGTATCAAGTACAAATCAGAAATCTGTCTCTCCACAAAGGTCAGTTAAATCTTTTGATCGGATTCGTAAAACTAACCTTTTCTATGATAGCAATATAGATGGTTCAGGTACACGCTCTAGAAGAAAGAGATACATAGATGAGGAACTGGTCTGGAAGAAGAAACCAGTTGAAGATGAGCTGAAAGAAAAAGAATCATGTGTACATGCGGTCAATGCCAAGAAGAACAAAGCGAGTAAAAGTAAACCTGATCATATCTACTCGAGAGATCAATTACTCAGGTTATCAGGTAAGAAATACCACTGTTCTTATTGTCATACACATGATCACATTCACAAAACCAGTGATCATTTCTGGTATGGTTCTTATTCTATATCCCCCACAAGAACTGCAACTAACATTCATGGACCCAAATACCAGTGGGTACCAAAGCCGAAAACTGATTCTTTGTTGCAGGCACCTACTGTCAAGGGGGAGTAGAAGATCAATGGCTTTTAAGTAAATCAGCTTAGAACCCGGACTTCAACGAAGTTTGGCTTCTGATCACATGACAGATCAGGACCCGTTCTTCAACGTTCAGACCTGGATATTTTGCAAATATCCAGGGTGAGCTTAAAAGACCTAAATCATTATATCATGATCTAAGGGGGAGCTTAAAAGTAAGTATCTTCTAATCCTAGATCTCTGATTGTTTGAAAGAAGAACAACTTTCAAGCATGAAAAACAGTATCTGAAATGTTCAAACCACTTCTGATTCTCAAAAAGTTTCATGAATCTAGAAGTGTGAATTTAAATGTTTTTCAATTCTTGAGCTTTAATGTTTAACTGACTGTGTGTTTCTAAAGATCAATACTTGCGTATTATCTTATCCTTATACTGTAACGTATTCACACACACATGTTCAGTACTTCATTTGTATTTGTTATTACCATGTCTCATAGCGAAACAATTTTTTCGATGGTAATACCCCCGCTTGAAATTCAATGTTGTTGAGCATCTATCATTATTTCTAAATTTGTGCTTTCATTGCTAAATTGTTTATATTTGTTCATATAAACAAAATATCCAATTCTTTGATACCCTATCCATTTTATGTGATCTGATTGATACACTGTCAGATTCTCAAAACAATGCTCTTGATTTCATTTCATTCATTCAATATATCTGTTTTGAGAAATCTTCAAATTTCAATTGCTCAAATCTTATGAGCATACATTTTGACAGTGTTATCATACATTCTGTGCTTAAATGTTCAAGTTAAACTGTTGAGTAACTATTTTTTTAGGACTTACATGGGATTTGTGTAAGATCTTAAACAGAATTTCCATGGATTCACGTAAACCAGTGTTTCCTACCCCGGAAGTTATCCTAGAGTGATTTGAGGGGTGAGGGGTCATAAATCAAAGAGTGGGGGAGATAACTCGTCGGGTTGAGTTTTTCTCATTGTGTGGAGCGGTAAAATGAAAAATGAGAGTTTGGTTAGAAGTGAGCATAATGCTAAAAAGAAAGAGGGTGTGAGAACAGAGTTAAAAGAATATCAGAACTCTGCACCAACCACTTTCTGAGTCGGGCAGCCACATATTCTGATTGGTTCACATTCTTTGGTGACCATCATTGAAACAGGCAGTGAGCCCATGCCAACTCTTGCTATAACCCCACCAACCACTCGTTTCTTTCTTAACAAAGAAATGTTTCATTTTCTTTGGGGACGCAGCATATCTGCTATCTAGTCTTCAATCGGAAGATTTAGATATTGAAAAAGAAGGAAAGTTGCCCCACCTTCGCACCTCTTTCATGCACATTGAGTCCGTGTAATATCTGTTGCTGTCTCAACAGTTTACACATTTTTGAGCCTGGTCAAGTTAAGTAGCTTCAATCATTTCTACACTTGCACGAGCACACAAGAAATGAGTTTTTCTTGTCATAACATTCATAGAAAATTACTTTGTGGTTTTTCGATGATTGAATGGAAGCCCTGGGGAGTAAACATCACAAAAGCTCCTTTCCAAAGTACATTCGTTGTACAAAGTGGCTCCGTGCTACTTACAGGCATTCTAACTGTTTCATCTGTTGATTCAGATTTACAATTCTTATTATATCTGAATTTGGAAAGATTCGGATATATACATTTCATGAATTGACGGATACTCAGATCACAGGTGGGAGAATGTCATCTTATCATAAAGGGGAGATCAAAGAAAGTGCTGAAATTTAAGAAGTTTTGATGATCATGATGTTCAAAATCATCAAAAAGGGGGAGAAATGTTTACAATGTTCAATTTCCAAGTATTAAAGAAAGAAAGTCAGTTCTGAAGACAATCTAGAGATCAAGGAGATGAATATATGTTTTTAATGCTAAATTTGTTTGTCTGAAGACAGTGAAGATTTCAAAGATTGAAGATTTCAAAGTCTGTATTGATTCTTTCCCGTATCATGTGGTGTCTGCTACAAATTTGTTTATCATTCCTCCTACGAGCTGATTGAAACAAGTTCTTAAGCTGAAAGTCTATTCAACTCGCGGTTCAAAGACAGATTTTTTGTTTTAAACTGAAGATGCACCGTGGAATGTCAAGTAATTCTCACATTATCTTTCTTGTATGCTGATCCGATGTGATTGAGTTTCTACAGTTAAAAGTTGCTTGATAGTGCGTTCAGTCGAGGCTACTGTACATTGAATCTGATTACAAAGTTGATACTATGAAGACCAAGAGCTTTATTCAAGGGGGAGCATGGAAAGACATGAAGTCAAGCAACAAAAGTTCTTCAAAAGATTCAAGAGGGAAAGAAGATCAAGGCCTGAAGCTTATCAAGTTGATAAATGCTTTATTCAACTTTAGGGGGAGATTGTTAGGACTGAAAGTCCTGAGTGTTGAAAGTGGAATAAAGTATTTATAAGGGTGCATATTGTAATTACTTAATAGTTGTTTTAATTAGACGGGCCGAAGCCCATTAGCCCATTAGGCCTGTAAGCCTAAGTATATAAAGGCATTTCTAGTTCATTATTAGGGGAGAATAGTTTAGAGAAGAGAAATTCATTATTCAGTTTACTAGTCGTTAGGTTTACATAACCTTATCAGAAATTCTCTCTGTAAACCTTAACCCTTTGAAGTTATATCAATCATATAACTAGTTGTTGTGGCCTATAATCTGTTCATCATTGTTCATATTACTTGTGATTGCACTGCACTGGGATCTACAGTTTTGTCAAAGGATGCTTAAATGATAATATTCATTTTAGGGGGAGTTAAGATGTCTACAGTGAAGGTATATATTTCTGAATCTTAATTCTACCACATTTTGAAAGATGAACGACTTTCAGATGTGAAAAATATGTTTTCTTAAACGTTTAAACCACTTCGTGTTCTCAAAAGTTTTATGAATTTCGAAGTGTGATTTTAAATGTTTTTCATATCAAGTGCTTTATTGTTTATCTGACCGTGTGTTTCTAAAAGATAAATATTATCTTTTCATATATTGTCAAGTATTCTTACACACATCAGTTCAGTACATTTTTATTGACTTTGTTATTACCATGCCTCAAAAGATAAATCTTTCGATGGTAATACTCCCGTTTGAAATTCAATGTTGTTTGAAATCAGACGTCATTTCTACATTAAATGTGCTTTCATTGCTAAATTGTTTATATCTTGTTCATATAAACAACTTTCGTTCTTTGGTATCCCTTATTATTTTTCTTCATGATGATTGATCTGATTGAATCATTGTTAGATTCTCAAAACAATGAAATTAAATGATAATAAATGTTCAAATTTTTGAGAGATCTTAAATGTTTACAATGCTCAAATTTCATTCATATTATAAATGAGCATACATTTTCTGACAAGTGATTTCTTGTGCTTAAATGTCAACATAAACTGTTGAGCAACATTATTTTTAGGACAAAATTCATGGGTTCAGTGTGAGCGCTATAAAAGAACTTCTATGGATTCATGTAACCTGTGTTTCCTACCCAAGAGGTATTCTCGAGTGATTGAGGGGAGAGGAGTCTAAAACAATCAAGTGTGGGAGTGTGCTGAGGTAAAATGTAAAAGAGAGATTGGTTAGAAGCGATCTCAAATGTTAAAAAGAAAGTGGGTGAGAGATCAGAGTAAAAGAATATCAAACTCTGCACCAAACTTTTTCTGAGTTGGGCAGCCACATTATTGTTGTTTCACAATTCTTTCGTGAACTTCATTGAAAAAGGCAACTAGCCCATGTCAACTCTTGCATTAAAACCCCACCAGCTACTCATTCTTTTCTTAACAAAAGAATGTTTCATATTTTTCTGGGAAGCAGCACATCATCTATTGGATCTTCATTTGGAAGATGCTAATATTGAAAAAGAAGAAACGTTGCCCCACCTTCGACCCTTTCTCATGCACATTGAGTCTATGTATAACTGTTGTTGTCTCAGTGGTTTACATAATTTTGAGCCTTATTAAAAGCAATCATTATGCTTAATTCTTTCATACACAAGCACGAACACACATAAAATTTGTTTTTCTGTCAGAACGTTCATAGATTAACCTTGTGTTATTTGATGATTGAATGGAAGTCCTAGGGAGTGAACATCACCCAAGCTCCTTATACAGTACATTCGTTGTACTAAGTAACTTTGTGTTACTTACTGGCATTTTAATTGTTTCATATGTTGATTCAGGGTTACCATTCTTAATTTGTCTGAATTTTACAAGATTTGGATAAATACATTTTATGAATTGACGGCAGACTATCAGATCAGACAGAGAATGTTCATAAAATTCTTTTGGGGAGATTGTCTATTTTCCTACATGGGGGAGATTGTTTCTGTTGCTCATGAAGAATGTACTTATTTGATATTTGGGGGAGATATTTCAAAGACAAAACTGACATTGAAATGTTTTGATGATTTTGATTCTCATAACTCATCAAAAAGGGGTAGAAATTTCAAGATTTCAAAGTCAGATTAGTTTCGAAGCGAAAGCAAAGTCAAGCAAGATGTGATAAAGGGAGAGAAATTTGTCAAAATTATGATTCAAAGAAGAAATCAAAGTCAAGAGAAAGTTGAAAAGCTGAAGATGTTCATATTTCGAAGTTTGCTATGTTAAAGAGATTTTCTGAAGAGCTTATCGCATTTCATAATCAAAGGGGGAGATTGAAAAAAGTATTAAAAGTTTTGAAGACTTCAACGTTTTGTGAAGATAGTCAAAAGGTGATTAGAAAATCCAAAAAGGGAAGATTGATTTAAAAGCGTTGTCAAAGATCAAGTAAAGTGTCAAGATCGAAAAATTCTAATGAAGAATTTAATTAACATACTCAGAAACAATGTTAAAGAAGTTGCGGAATAACACTTTAACACTCAATCAATGAAACAGTACTTGAATGTAAATCACAAGTTATATTGATTAAACTTAATGATTTCAAACAAAACCTCAATCTGTTGAACAAGCTCAACAGACGTTCAATACTTCTCTATTGAAAGGACTACTAAGAACCTTGAGGTTAATTCTCTCTAAACATGTATTCGTATGAATAAGACTATAAAAAAACTATATCTCTATCAAGGACTTCTAGACTATATATACAGAATTAATTACAAGATAATTATCAAAACAAAATTGATCTTCATAATCCATTCCATAATTATCTTCATCATTATCTTCAGCTCCTATTCTTTCTCTTCAAGCAATATCTTCATAAGCAGTATTAACTTCATTCTTATCCAGCAGCATTAACATCCTCAGCAGTATTAACCCTTATGGCAGTAGTAATTTCCAAGCAGTACTAACTCTCCAAGCAGTACTAACTATTCAAGTTGCAGCACTAACTCTTCAACCAGTATTAATTCTACTAGCAGTAGTAATATTTCATCTTGTAGTAGTAATCGTACAAGCAGTAGTAATACCTTTCAAGTAGCAGTAGAATCCATCCTTAGCACATTCAGACCCAACAATCTCCCCCTAACTTAACTTTTCAAAATGAGAAGTTATGTTCTTCAAGATGTGTTCCTCCATGATGCTTTCAAAACTCCATCTTAGTTGCATAGATTAGGATCCAGACCCAAACTCTGATTGATAGTTCTTCTGACTACTATCTTGGCCATTTCATAATCCTTTGAACATACCAGCTTAGCATTCAACATACCTTGCAATTTAGCTTTGATGTGGTCATAAATCTTGTCAACCAAGTAGTACTCATGGTAGCTTTTGTAAATAGTGATGACATAGACTCCACACCTTTCAAATAGCATCCAATTGTCTATTCTTTGGAATTTATTCTCTAGATGCAGATCTCTGACAACATGTTGAACTTTGCTAGGATCAAACATCATGCATAAGTACTCCATGGCTAGTCTTATTAAGCTCATTCCTGCTTCTGTCAAGTCCTTTTCATACAAGCTCATTCCAACTTTGAACATTTCTTCTAAGTCTGATCTGGAACAGCTTCTGATGATTTTGCCCCAAGTAGAGTAAACCTCATACTTGTCTTCCATCCTTTTAATCCTGAAGTATTTCTTCCTTTGATCTTCCAGGATATCCCAATGGATAATTTCAGGGGCTTGGACTGATATTCGGTCAGCTTCTACAGGTTCACTGTCAGTCACTGTCATATACAAACCAACATGTACCTCAGATTGTTCTGCACCTTGTTGAATTGATGGTTCTTCTGGGGTTGCAACAACAGGTTCAACTTCTTTTTGAACTTCTTCAATCCTTGGCCTTTTGATCTGTTTCTTTGAAGTTATGGTTTTCACTCTTTTGACAGCTTTGACTGTTTGAGCAAGAGTTTCTTCTTCCTGTTCTTCTTCCACTTATTTTGTAGGAGTGGTTTCTTCATTCTCAGGAAAAGGTTGTTGGATATGCAGATCATGCCTTTCTTTCATTTTTCTTTCAACCTCAACCCTTTGAATGAAGTCTCCTTGCAGCTTTGCCATTTCCTTCTTGTAAAGTTCTTCAAGCTTTCCAAAAGACATACTTGTAAACATTCCCTCAGAAACTCCAATAGCTCCTTTCAGGAAGTTTATCATCTTCCTTCTTTCTTGATTAGCTAAGTATGTCTTGGAAGGTTGTCTTTGTCTAGTTTTCAGTGGTAGCCTTTGCCTTGAAGCCTTCTTTGTGACTTTCTTAGCAGCAGCTGCAGACTTCAGACTCTTTTGATATTCTTCATTGATCTTCTTGGCCAACTCCAATGCAATCTCTCTGTCTTTGGCAGATTGAATCTCATTTTCCTTTTCAAGGTCTGCTTGCAACTTCCTTGCCAATTCTTCATCCAGAGCTATTTGACTTTGTTTCTTTGATTCTTTTATAGATTCAACCACCTTCTCTTTGCCTTTACCCTTTATCTCAGCAATACTAGCTTCTTTTCTTTTCTTTTCTAGACCACCTTCTTTGATTTCCACTCCCTTAGCCTTTTGAGTAGCCTTGGGAGTGTCAGCTTTGGCCTTCACTAGTGTTTCTGCAATCTGTATTTCCTCAATAGTCAGCCCTGTTTCTGCTGCTACTTTTTCAGTTTCTGCTGCTAGACTTATTTCTGCTGCTAGCTTAAAGGTTTCTGCTGCTTTATCTGTTTCTGCTTCTTTCACACTTGTAGCACCAATCTCTCTTTCTTTTTCAACACTGGTCTCCCCCTCAAAATGAGATTCCATGCCAACAGGACTTTGTTTTTCAGTTTCAGCTTCAGTTGTCTCCCCCTTTTTGGAAGCATCATGATCTATGCTCCTCTTCTTTAGCACAAATTTGGTTTTCTTCTTTTTGTGCACTAGCCGCAGAAGCATCTTCTTCAGTTTGGTGATCTGAAGTTGTTGGGAAAGTATCACTTGTTGCATATCTTTTATCTCCAGTGCTTGATCATTAATTTCCTGACTTAAGGTACCAAGTGTATCCATCAATTCATCATAAGTATATCTATCCTCACCTCCTTTGGGTGTGTTGATCACCCTTGAAGGATCCTTGGAAGTTTTAGTAGGAGTCTTCTGCCTAGCAGAAGCACCCTCTACCCCCTTGGTTTCTTGGCACCTGGGACCTTTGGATGATTGCTCACCCAAAGTTGTCGTGGGGAAGGTCTTAAAGATGTTCACACTGTCCTGCCCTGCACTTTGTGCAAAGTCAGTAGTGTGAGCCTCACTGCCCACATGCTCTTCCTCCTCTTTATTGAGCACCTTCTTGGGGTTGGGAGACACCGCTGTGGTTTCCCTTTCGATATTCTCGGATGGAAAATGCTCCATCAGAGGGCTTGTAGGCTTTGGGGGTGAAGATACAAGAAGGGAAGGAACCTTATGTACCTTTTTCCTTATATAAGTTTTGGTGATGGGGGATGTGGGCTTTACAATAGGAATCTGAGGAGGATTAATACAATTGAATGGTGTGGGTAGGTCATCAGTTGGGTGGTCAGATGTGGGCTGTGACCCTGATGCCTCACCATGGGAATGAGACATAACCATCATTGTAGAGAACAATGGTGTCTCTTGTCCAGAAAAGTCCTTGCTAGGCCTTTTCATGTTTGAGAATACCTTCCCTTTGGGAGGTTTTGGTACATACACCTCTTTAAAAGAGGGTAGATCCGTCAATTCCTTTAGTATAATCTCTTGTACAAACCTAGGATACATATAAAAGCTTTTGGATTTGGTATCCAGGTTTGACATTAAATCATTCAAGATCATTTGAGAGAAATTGAACTTTCTAGAGGTCGCTAAGCAGACCAAAGCATAGGCTATGATGCTGCTGAACTCACTCCAGCCAGTTGTTTTTCTTGAAATGCAGTGTTGTAGGGTATGAACAAAAAATCTCCACTGAGGTGAAAATCTGTTCTTGAAAAACTTAAATACATCAGTGGGACCTTCATACCCCATACGACTAAGAACTTGGAATAGATCTTCCTTAGGAAGAGAGGTAATACCTGAGGCATCATCTAAGCATAGATGGATGCGAATACACTCCTCTGAGATGGTCAGGGGTTTATCACACACCCTTGTTTTGATGACCTGAGTGCCCTCTTCAGTGTGGATGGTAGCATTTGCCCAAAATTGTCGTAGATGTTCCACACAGATTGTGGGATTGACAGTGAGGGCATGGGCAATGTGTGACGATTTGAGAAAATCCACAATCTGATGAAAACCTTCAGCCTGTTTGGGTTTTTGCAGCATAGCAACCTCATTGTGTTCATCAAAGAATTGTAGGGCTGCCATCGTTCTGATTGATTCTAGACTTCGAATCGCAACAAGGGTTTACATTGGTGAGCAAGAAATATCGAGAGAGAGAGAGAGAAAGAGAAGCAATGGAAGTTCAAAGAGTCGTTTGTATTTTGGCGGTCACAAAGGGTATTTATAGGTGGAGGGTTTCAGTTAGAAGCAGTACTAAGTACCCTAGCAGTATTAACCAACTCGCAGTATTAACTCATAATAGCAGTAGTAACACATACTAGCAGTACTAACACAGACTAGCAGTATTAACACATGCCAGCAGTAGTAACACTGATTAGCAGTAGTCACTTTGCATTGGCAGTATTAACTTAACCATATTTGAACTGTCAACATGAGTAATATAGAGAGCAGTATTAACTTAACTAGAAGTACCAAGTATTCAATTGAAGTAATCTGAAACACTTAAACACACAAGGTTAGCAGCACCATGCACAATACAATATGAGAAAGTAGACAGAAAGGAGTCTATACAGAAATGGTACATAAAGCAGATCAAAGGAGGCTTATTCAGTGTTTATCATGCCCACACTTGTGACCAAGAATGTGAATCTACCCACATCAAAAGCTTTGGTGAATAGATCAGCAAATTGGTTACTTGTATGGACTTTCACAACCTGAATGAGCTTCTTTTCATTACAGTCTCTGATAAAGTGGTACCTGATTTCTATATGCTTTGTTTTGGAGTGCTTGACTGGATTGTTAACAATGTTAATAGCATTGTTATTGTCTATAGATTGGAGTGTGAAGAAAAGTCATACCATAGTCCAACATTTGATTCTGAATCCAGAGTACTTGTGAACAGCAGCTTGCAGCAGCTATATACTCTGCTTCTATTGTAGAGGTGGATACTGTGGTTTGTTTCTTGCACTGCCATGACACTAGTCTTGCACCCAAAAACTGACATCCCCCTGAAGTTGACTTTCTATCCAAATTTGCACCACCCAAGTCACTGTCTGAATAAGCAAGTAGGTCAAATGGTGAGTCATGAGGATACCAAAGACCTAATCTAGGTTGGCCTTTGAGATATCTGAATATCCTCTTGACTGCTTGAAAGTGTGACTGCTTAGGCCTTACTTGAAATCTTGCACACACACAAACAGGAAACATGATATCTGGTTTTAAAGCAGTGAGATACATGAGGGAGCCAATCATGGATCTATAGTGATGAACATCCACATCCTCCCCCTCAAGATCTGCAGTGATCTGTTTGTGTGTCTCCATGGGTGTGCTTGCAGGCTTTGAATTTGAAAATCCAAATTTGGTGAGAATATCCTGCACATACTTGGATTGGCTGATAAATATCCCATCTTTCTTCTTCTTAACTTGTAGCCCAAGGAAGAAAGTAAGTTCACCCATAGAACTCATCTTGAATCTCTTGTGCATCAATTCTTCAAAATCTCTACACATTTGATCTTTTGTGGATCCAAAGATAATATTATCCACATAGATTTGCACTATAAGGATGTCCTTCTTCTTCTTCTGAATTAACAGAGTCTTGTCTATGATTCCTCTTTGAAAACCATTTTCTAAGATATAGGTAGACAAAGTGTCATACCATGCCCTTGGTGCTTGATGTAGCCCATAGAGTGCCTTCTTCAATTTGTATACTATGTCAGGATAATTTGGATTCTCAAACCCTGGAGGCTGACAGACATACACTTCTTCTTCAATTCTCCCATACAGGAAAGCACTCTTTACATCCATCTTGTAGACCCTGAACTTCATGAAAGAAGCATAGGCTAAGAATAGCCTGATTGCCTCAATCCTGGCCACTGGTGCAAATACCTCTTCATAATCAATTCCCTCTTCTTGAGTATACCCTTGTGCCACTAATCTGGCCTTGTTCTTTATTACTATTCCTCTCTCATCTTTCTTGTTCCTGAAGATCTATTTAGTGCCTATAGCTCTGTGTCCTTTAGGAAGGTCAACCAAATCCCATACATCCTGCAGCACAAACTGCAGTAGCTCCTCTTGCATTGCTTCTATCCAGCTTGGATCCTTCATTGCATCATATGCCTTTTTGGGTTCAACCTTAGATAGAAAGCAAGAAAGTAAACCTGATTGTATATCTTTCAATCCTCCCAACTTACTTTGATTCCTTGTGATTATAGGTGAATTTATTTCACCAATCACCAATTGAGGAGGATGATTTTTCTGAACTCTTGTTTGATGAACAACCTCTTCATTAATATCTGTTTCCAGATTAGATTCATTCTTTTCAGGAGTGCTGGCACCAAAAACTGAAGAGTTGTCATCATCTGTGTCATCTTCTTCCAAACATGGCATCTCAGGACTTTTGATTCCTGAATCTGAGGGTTGATCTTCCTTTTCACCTCTGTCCTCTTCATTCTGAGTTGGTTCAGTGTCCTTTGATTCTGAAGTATCTTTCTTATCTTGGTCACAAAATTCAACAGGATCAGCAGTAGGTGTTGGTAACAGCACAAACTCTTGTCTTTGTACTTGTACATTTTCCGTCCCTGTTCCTGCATTATGCTCATTACTGAAACCCAAAGAATTAGTCAGTGAATCAATGTCAAATAGCCAATCAGGACCTAAACCAAGTTGATTTAGTGTGTTCTCATTGCATTTGACATTGTCACTTTACTCAATAATCCTAGAAGAGGTGTTGAAAACTCTGTAGGCCTTACTTTGAGATGAATATCCAACAAGAAACCCATCCTTAGCTTTGCTATCAAACTTTCCTAGGTGAGTTTTGGTATTGAGAATTGTGCAAGGACACCCAAATGGTTTGAAAAATCCAATAAAAGGTTTCTTCTTTTTAAAAAGCTCATAAGGTGTGTTGTCTTGAGATTTCACTACTAGAACTCTGTTTTGAACATAGCATGCAGTATTAACTGCTTCTACCCAAAAAGTGATTGGAAGTTTTGAATCTGCCAATAGAGATCTAGCAGCTTCTATCAGAGTCCTATTTCTCCTTTCAGCAACACCATTCTGTTGAGGAGTCCTAGGAGTACTGTATTGTCTCTCAATGCCTTTTTCCTCACAGAAGTTGTTTAGGTCATTGTTTTTAAATTTAGTTCCATTATCAGACCTGATGACTTTAACTCTTAGATTTGTTTGGTTTTCAACTCTAAGAACAAAGGATTTGATCAGTCCACTTGTCTCATCCTTAGTCCTCAGAAAATAGACCCAAGTAAATCTAGAGAAATCATCAACAATAACCAAGCAATAAGATTTCTTGTCAATACTCATCACATTTGTTGGACCAAACAGATCCATATGCAGTAAATTAAGAGGTGAAGAGATTGTATTTATCTCTTTGGACTTATGAGAAGTTTTGTGTTGTTTGCCTTTAAGACATGCAAAACAATGATCATCACATGAAAATACCTTTTGTGGCAAACCTCTTACAAGATTGTTTTTCACAAGTTTGTTTATTGTTTTAAAGTTCATGTGACACATCCTTCTGTGCCAAAGAGATGATTCATCCAAAGAAGCTTTTGAAAATAAACAATTTAAAGATGAATCAGAAGCTACACTCTCCAAGTCTAAGCAGTAAACATTGTCCTTTCTAGGAGTTCTAAGTAGTATCATACTTTCATCAACTACCTTGAACCCTGGAGCAAGGATAATACATTCAGTATCATTGAATAATATGTTATGTTTCTTGTCACAGACCTGTGATACACTTAACAGGTTGTATCTCAATTGCTCAACATAGTATACATCCTCAAAGGTCATCTTACCTTTTGACACATTACCTTTTACACTTATCTTTCCACCTGCTGGATTATCACCAAAAGCAACATGTCCTCCATCAATTATTTTGAAGTTTTGAAGGCAGGCCATGTTACCTGTCATGTGCCTGGAACAACCACTATCAACATGCCAAATGCTCCTTCCCTTGAGTTGTTGGTTGCCCTGCACATATAATAAAGCAGTTAGTTTTTAGAGGGAACCCAAGCCAAAGTGGTCTTGGGTTGTCCTTTCTCATCAACATATTTATAATCAGTAATTTTAGTCTGGATGAGATTATCAGACTTAGGAATCTCATGGCTGGAATACTTTATCAAAATTATAGGCTTAGCAGTATTAACACTGGTAGCAACACTATCCTTGTTAGCAGTACTAACTGGGTTAGCAGTACTAATTTGGACAGCAGTAGTATTGCTATCAGCAACATTATTTTTGTTAGCAGTACTATTTGAGGTAGCAGTACTAACAGGTTTCTTGACTTTTGGAACCCAAACCTTGACAAAGTTGTTTTCTTTCTTGTTCTGTGAGTTACTCCTTGACTTGCTTGGAGTATTTTCTTTTGATTTAGCAAACTTATTCTAGATATGAGATTTTGCAGTCCAAGTTTTCATTGGTACTGTTTTCATATTATCAGCCATGTGATTTCTTGATTGCTTCCTATAACCAAAAGAATTTTGTGTTTGTCTTTGAAAATTAACTCTTTGGTTAATAGGATTGAAATAACAATATTTGGCTAGATGATTTAACTTACCACATATAAAACAAGGCTTTGGTCTGTTAATATTTCTCAGATCAATTCCATGTTTTAAAACCCACTGATTATTTCTATTTCTTTGATTTCCCCTTGTTTTATCATGTTTATGGGGCTTGTTCTGTTGACAAGTACAGGGATTTATAACAGAGGTTTGCATGTAGTGAATTCCCTGTACCTTTTCTTTTCCTTTCCTTGAGGTCTCAGCTTTCTCACTCTTAACAATCTCTTCCCCACTCTTGGACTTCTCCACTTTCTCACTCTTGACAAATGGTTTACCCCCCCCCCCTTTCATTTGTCAGAATGTGATTTTCTAAGGGAATATCTTTATGGTCTTTCTCAGTCTTACACTCAGAGTCCTCTTCTTCAGAATCTGCCTCAACCACTACTCTGTCCAGTAAATCTACTTCAGTGGCTCCTACAGGTAAGTCAGTCTTATCCTGTCTTTCTAAGAGGTCTGAGGTGGGTGGAATATAGTTATTGTTGTATGGTGGAGGGGTGGTGTTATAGCCTATTCCTCTTCTCAGTTTGTCATGAACTTGATTTTTGAGTAAAGAGTCCATTGCTTTAGAAGCATTGGAATATTTCTCAATATCTAGTTTGGCCTTTTCAAATTCACTCTTCATTTTCTCACAATCTGCTTTGGCCTTCTCTAGTTCACTCTCTAACTGATTCTTCTCCCACTTCCAGTAGTTGATATCATAAGAATGTTGAAGTTCATTAGCCTGGTATGACTTAATTTGTTCTTCAAACCTCTCAACAATCAAAACATACTCTCTTCTATCTTTCTCTAACCATTTAAGGTCATCACACATGCTCTGATTGTGATCCCTGTACTTTTTAACAGTTTCAATACAGGTTTTAGAGCAAAGATTAGATGTTACCTCTGTGGGAAGTGTAGTGCTTGATGACTCTGAAACTTTAGCCATTAAAGCTTGATTTTGAACTGATTCTTCTGCTTGGTCACTCCAATCAAATCCCATTCCTTCTTGGGAAACAAGAGCTTGAGAAGAGTTCCTGTTGTTGAAGCTAGTGGACTGTGATGGTTGATGGTTGCTAGTATGCTGTTGAGGCATTCCACTTCTACATTCTCTTG
This sequence comes from Arctium minus, assembly GCA_954870635.1. Taxonomy (NCBI): domain Eukaryota; kingdom Viridiplantae; phylum Streptophyta; class Magnoliopsida; order Asterales; family Asteraceae; genus Arctium; species Arctium minus. The sequence continues at coordinate 70,209,791 of OX941091.1, read as the reverse complement.
TAAAGTGCCCCAGCTTGTGACACTTGTAACATTCAACCTTGGATTTATCAAATCCAACCCCATCTTCTCTTTTCTGAGCAAAGTTATTCCTTCCAGTCCTTTTGATGAATCTTTTTACCCTCATTGTGAGCATAGCCATCTGCAACTTGATATCCATCTCTTCCAGATCATCAGCATTTATCTGTTCTAAGTCATCATTAATTAGAGTGGAATTAGCATGACTGGCTAGAAAAGCTTCTAAAACTGAGTCATTAGATCCATCTTGCTTTGATCCATGGGCAGCACTAACTGATTCTGTATTAGCAGCAGAATCAGTAGAAGATGTTAAAAGAGCAGCATTGTATGAGTATCCAGAGGGTCTCTTCTTTGCTTCTACCTCTGCTTCAAACACCCTAAGGTCATTATAGAGGTCATCCAGTTCCTTGTCCTCCAGTTGGTCATTCTGTCTGAAGGAGATAGTGTGCATAGTCCATTCATCACCAAGAGATCTTAAAAATTTTCTGTTGACATCATCTTGATCTATCTGGACACCAACAGTAGCCAATTCACCAATTAACTTATTAAATCTATCAAAAGTTTGAGTCATGGACTCATTCTTTGTGGACATGAAGTTTTCATATTGCTGCTTCAGGATGGCCTTCTGATTTCTCTTGGTACTTTTGGTACTAGAAAATCTTTTCTCCAGTGCATTCCATAGAATTTGTGCATCAGAACAATTGCAGAATTGATGTTGGTACTCATTAGGAATAGCCAAGAGCAGAGTGCTCAAGGCTTTCATTTCTGTCTGCCTCATCTTTCTTTCTCCATCAGTCTTTTGTGGAGGTCTCTTGCCTTCTGCATCCATCTTTCCTCCATCTGAGGGACCATTCTTAATGATGTCCCACATTGATAAGTCTGTGAGAAGAATGTACTGCCTGATTCTGATCTTCCACATGTCAAACTCATTAGGTTTGAGCATGGGAACCTTTGATACCAAAATGCTATCGCTTGAACTGTCCATGATTATAGGTTTCTGAGTTTTCTAGCTCTGATACCACTTGTCAAGATCGAAAAATTCTAATGAAGAATTTAATTAACACACCCAGAAACACTGTTAAAGAAGTTGCGGAATAATACTTTAACACTCAATCAATGAAACAGTACTTGAATGTAAATCACAAGTTATATTGATTAAACTTAATGATTTCAAACAAAACCTCAATCTGTTGAACAAGCTCAACAGACGTTCAATACTTCTCTATTGAAAGGACTACTAAGAACCTTGAGGTTAATTCTCTCTAAACATATATTCGTATGAATAAGACTATAAAAAAACTATATCTCTATCAAGGACTTCTAGACTATATATACAGAATTAATTACAAGATAATTATCAAAACAAAATTGATCTTCATAATCCATTCCATAATTATCTTCATCATTATCTTCAGCTCCTATTCTTTCTCTTCAAGCAATATTTTCATAAGAAGTATTAACTTCATTCTTATCCAGCAGCATTAACATCCTCAGCAGTATTAACATGCTTGCAGTATTAACCCTTATGGCAGTAGTAATTTCCAAGCAGTACTAACTACTAGCAGTACTAACTCTCCAAGCAGTACTAACTATTCAAGTAGCAGCACTAACTCTTCAAGCAGTATTAATTCTACTAGCAGTAGTAATATTTCATCTTGCAGTAGTAATCTTACAAGCAGTAGTAATACCTTTCAAGTAGCAGTAGTATCCATCCTTAGCACATTCAGACCCAACATAAAGTGACAAATATTTGAAGATGTCAAAGTCGTGAAAGATCATTTACTGAAGATTTTTCAAGAAGGAGAAGACCTGAAGATGAGTGTCAATTTTTTTTTAATCTTGAATCAAAATGGGGAGATTGTTAGAGTTAAATTGTATTCAAGATTAAAATGAGGGTCTTGGTTGTAATTGTTGTAAAGTGTGAGTGTGTACTTGTAATAACTGTAAGTGTAGTTGACCATATATAAAGCATGTCATAGTGTTATAGATTCATAAGATTACACACACGCGTTTTTGGTAAGAACACTGTGAAAACACACACACATAAAGCTTATTGTAAAAAGCACTAAATAGGTATATGGATTGATTTAGATTGTGTGAATCAATAAACAAAGTGTTTCTTAATCATTTGTGTGATAATTGTTGGCTAGAATCTGGAACATCAAAATTTGATTTTTATTCTGTATTTAGTTATGCGAGGAGTGATTTTAGGGGAGTTGAAGTGGGAATGATTTTTGGTTAGTTAAAGTGGTAAGAGATAAGGATTAAAAGTTAATAAATAACATTAAATGTAGTACATAAAGCTTTAATAGTTGTTGTTAAGAGATTTTAAGTAATTAACATTAAATGGCGGTAAATTAAGTTTTAACAATTGTTTTTAAGAGTTTTTATAAATGTTTTATAAGATAGTATCAATTAAATGTTTTATACAAACGATAATAAAAACGAAACCATCAAAAAAAAGTTTTACCTTATTGAAACTGACATTTGTAATTTTGTCATGAATGAGGATAAAATTTATTTACAAGGTCACGACCACCTTCTCACAAACATGGTCTGCAAATCTTCTTTCCTACTGCGATGAGCAACCACGATCCAAAGTGGTTATGATTCTTGTGACTTATGGAGAGGTTACACCTAAGAAGTGTTAGGTTTGGTTTTGAGTCTAAATTTGTTTTGGTTTGGGAAGTTGGGGAAGAAGGTGTGTCGGAGAAAGATGATCGAAAAAAAGGCCGATAGAGAAAGTTAATCGGAATTGGAATCGTATGGGATAGAGCCTTGGGAAAAAGAAGAATTGAAGAAGTGGAGGGGGTGCTTGGGCGAGTTCTAAATTTTTTAATTAATATTTAAATTTAATAAATTATTGTTCTAATTTTTTAATACAAAAGACAGGTGAAGTAATTTTTATGGAATGTATTTTAAATTAAATAAATGTGTTAATTGACCAAATTACCTTGACTTGATAAAGTTTTTTAACGAAATTAGTTTCTGGGACTAAAAATGAATTAAAAAAATAAAACTATAATGACCAAAAAAACAACTTTTAAAAACTAGAGACGAAAATAATTATAAACAACAAACCACATAGACGTAGTTTACTCTTTATTTAATCTGCTTCTAAAATTAAAACAAAATATTTTTAATTTTAAACCATATAATAATAAGACGAATGATCGTGTGAGAATAGAAGTAGGGTGAAAAATGTAAAAAGGGATTTAAAACCTTGATCACTTTTAATCTCTTACCCCATGAATTGCGCCTATTACGGGGATTGATCTGAAGCATCTCCGTGCACCACATTAGTGTTAATATTCGATTATGATTGATCCAAGGGTTAAGATCTCTTCTTATCTTTTTTACCATAACTTCTATTCTCAGGGAATCGAACCCTAATTATGAACAAAGGATTACTGTTTGCCAACTGCCCGTTAATTTTGAATTTAACATTTCATTATTGTAAGGAATTTCTTTTGACGATTGTGAATAATCCTATTTGTCCATTTTATACATTATTTTTAAAACGAATCTTTTGGAATAAATTTAATAATATAATAAAAAGGGTGAAGCCAATGGTTTGGACTTTTTTTTTTGGACAAAGCTAATACCAAGTGATTTATACGTGATGTTTAGGCCTAATATGATGGCGTAATGCTAAATCTAATGAAGATTTTGGAGGGTTTTTTTTAAAACATTTTTGGTATTTTTCATTCAAACAGTTTCTTCAAGATTTTCATGGTAAAAATTGAAAAGATGGTACAGTTTTCTTCAAATTTGGAGAATTTTGATAGTCCCAAGATAAATACATCAAACCAACTAACGAAAAAATGGCATAAAATAGAGAAAATACTTTTGTTATATTATTAAATATTTTAGTATTATAATTAACGTTGAAATGTCCAAAATATAAAAGTTTTTTTTTGGGAAAGGGTGTCCTAGGCTATGCCTAGACTAATCATTTGGCAAATTATGACTGTAAGACATCAACTCTGATTAAACCTCAATGGCCACAATGTTGTCCAAAATATAGAAGTTGTTGGAATTGGGTGTAATATTTTTTAAAGATTTTGAATTTTATGTCTCCAGTTTAGAGAAAATGTGTTTAAACTTTTGGAGATCCTCTTACATACTAATTCAACCCTCAATCAATTATATATCCTGAGAGTCTGACATTCTGACATATGAATTATAAACTTTTCTTCTACATTATCAATACTTTGATCTTATCTAAGAAAGGTTCAAATAACAACGCTTGGATGATAAAATATTGTCGAGTATCGTCATAAAAGTAGTTTATTACTGACAAATTAAGTCCATAAGGTTTTGACACATCTGTTGATGTAGTAGTTATTTGAGCTCCAAATCTCAAGGTATATATATCTCGTCCATACTCTTGTGGGTTTATGTTTGCCTTTCTCAAAATTTCTTCCGGTATAAGAACTTTAACTTTTGATCTACAGAAGAGTCACTTTTTATAACGTAGAACTATGCCAAAGAGGCATGAAAACATTTTTGTATAAACTTCATATTGAACTATGCCAAAGGGGCATAAGAGAGTCACCTGTCCAGCACTACATAAATATGCTCGAAACATATATATCATATATGTGTACACTTCGTTCATACGCTACACTAAGGATCATTTTTTCTGTTTTTGTTTCTTTTTCTACATTCATTATAAATTTGAACTGGGTTTATGAAATCAGAAATGAGGACTTTGAATTGAAAATGTTATGTTTATGTTAGAATCCCTATTTTGTTTATTGTAAAATGAATTGTAAGGAAATCATCATGCAAATCATATCAATCAGAGCATGAGTTGTCCTCTAAGTAGTTCATCCACTATCCATGCAAACACTTATACCTTTTGGAAGATCTTTAACTACTCCTTGAGTGGTCCCCTTAAAACGGTTAGAGTTGTCTTTACACATGGATCAAACTCAATGGCTAACGCTTTGACTGCACTAGAGTGTTCCTTGAGACTTTATCAAATGTTGGTGATTATTTGTTATGTGTGCATCTTGGTACATTTGATATTTTTAAACCGTGAAAGTATTTATATTTGGGTTTTGAGACATTTGGAGATACAAATCACTAGAGTGTGATCTTTGGAAGGTAATTCAATAAATGGGAGTATTATGATATATTCCTATTTTGATTTATGAAACTGCATTAACTGTGGTAAATGCATTTAACTGAATTGTGTTGACTTTTACAGAGTAGTGAAGTAAGTGGTGTGTTTTTTTGGTTTGAAGTTTGTTTAAAGAAGATTTGGGACTTTGCCCACTTAAATTGTTCAAAGATGATATTTGATCGGATTTTACATATATTGCATCTTTATTTGAGATTAAATGTTTTGAGTATGTTGATCATTCATATAGTCATGTAATTTGGAATTGTAATGTAATGAATCCATATGCATTTGAGTCAATTGTACTTAGCGTGTGAGAAGTTTGGCATCATTTGATCTTCTTGACCTTTATTGGTATATATTTACTAAATTGTATGGTATTCATGTTGTTGGGTGTTTTATACATGTGATATTATGAATAATGGAGATGATTACTTTTGGAGTTATTTAGCATGATCAAGTTGTATAATATGAGCTTTATATACTTGTTGATACTAACCCATTGTCGAAAGGGTTGTGAATAGCCGGAGGGCAAATGAAGTGAGTTTCTAGTGATAGGAAACTCTAAAGAGTAGACACTAAGATTATTGAGCTTGAGGTGAAATCTAGATGGGTAGGCACTAAGGTCAACACTAAATCTTTGGAGTGTAACTCTATCGGAGGCCGATAAGAACTAAGATGGAGGTCTTGAGGTGCTACTTAACAACATTGATTCATGGACTACTTTGTGTTCCATCGCATTTAATGTAAACGGGTTTTCCCCGTCATCAAAAGATGTATTTGACGTTTGGAGCATCATGTTAGCGATGATTTAAGGAGAGGTGGTGTGGATTTTGTAAATATGTTTTTGGTGTTTTTGGACATGGAGTTTTGTTGTTCCATAACATTTATTACAAACAACCTTTACTACAACCATCGGTCTCAATAATCAAATAATCTGTGTCAACCGCCCTTACCTCCGGTACCCCTCCCCCCTTTCACTTGGTATCAAAGGGAGTCATTATTTGCAAAGCAATCTTTTATCCTTATTGTTAAGTGGTCATAGTTTAAAATGTTTGAAGTCTAACATGTTTTCTTGTCAACATGTGCATCAGGCTCTGGTAGAGGCGATACTAGTGACCCTTGAGATGAGTTGAGTGTCAAGTAGAGGCACGTGAAAGACTTAACTCTTTGGAACGTTTTCCGTACCTAAGAGATGGTGACTGTTATTTGGTTTTAGTAACGCTCGTTTCTAACCTAAATCTTGTGTAAGGTTTGGTTTTTAAAGTTGTTGGCGGTAAATCTTATATCATCTTTGTAAGTGTTTAAATGTTACCTTTTCTAAAGGATCTTGTACTTTTCTTGATGTTTATCAAAAGTTTAAGCTTTACATTTCCCTCCCAAAGTCTGTCGGGACAAAATTAACCATTATTTTCCAAATTTTTAGGTGGTACAGTGCGTCGTGTGTAAAAGCGTTGCAAAAAATTTATATTAATAAGTGTTGGAAAAAATGGGGTTTACCCATTTTAAAAAATGGGTTTTGCCCATTGGAACACAAATTATGGAAAGTATATAATCTTACATTATATACATTATTATAAATTTGTGTTATCCTCTATGATACCTTCGTTTCGGTATATTGTATGTCCAAATCGGACTTTGTATGAATGAGAAATTAATCACCAAAGTAGGGTACTTGAACGGATTTATAAAGTGGGTAAATATGTATCCCACATATCAGGAGAAGTGAAGAGAAAGTGGGTTTATTAGGAAGTTCAATCCATAGGGTTGTAAGACTTATAGCACCAAGGCTCTCTCTTCCGTGTGCAGGGGGGATGCAAATGTGAACCGAAATTGGTATCGGTTAATTGAACTTGTGTGCGAGCGCGCGTCCTACGGACACGAATACACCATCGGTCGACCAGAAAAAGTTCAAACGCATTTTGCTAAAAAAAATATTTTCATTTTGGTTTAGTTATAAATCAATTCCAGTTTTATCTTTTGGATTTAATACAAAATTAATTATCAGGTGTCAGTTACAAAAACTTTTGTGTATATATAGACCTCTCCACCAAACACAAAAGAACACACTGAAATCTTTATGTCACCTTCTCTTCTACCTATTGTTGTTGTAATCTTTGTGCTATCGAGGTAAACTCTACGCCTAGCTTTGTTCGGCGGTCTCGAAGAACCATTCTTATTGTTGTATCCGGGGAAACAAACGTCCGATAGTGGGACAAATTTGTTTTAAGGACACTGTGTCTAACACAGACCTCGGTGGAAAGTTAATTTATTTGTGTTTGTTTTGTTTAGTTTCTGGACAATTCCTACACACTTTAAACAAATTCGTTTACGCAAACGAACATAAAGAAATAATCTTTCTGCAGTTTATATATTTTCTACAGAATTTTATTTTAGTATTCTCTCCTTCTAAGATTTAATAAGATTTTCTGCAGTTTTTCGCTCTATTCTCGATTTCTGCGGTTTTTAAAACTGTTTTCTGCAGTTTTTTTTTGAAAAAAAAATGTTTTCTGCAATTTAAAAAATCTGTTTTTTGTTGTTTTTAAAAAAAATTGGTTTTCTGCAATTTTTCAACTATGTTTTATGCAGTTTTAAAAACTATTTTTTGCAGTTTTTTAACACTGTTTTCTGCAGTTTTTTAACACTGTTTTCTGCTGTTTTTGACATTGTTTTGTGCAGTTTTCTTAAGACTGTTTTGTGCAGTTTTTTAAAACTGTTTTGCAGTTTTGAGAACTATTTTAAGACTGTTTTCAACAGTTTTTAAAGACGGTTTTGGTGCAGTTTTTGGGTTGTCTCTCGATTATTAAAGAACACTAAGTTTTGGTGTTTAATTTGTAGTATGACTATCAAGAAAATTGGGATCTCCCAACCTCCACAAACTACTTATGTTGCACAAGGAAACCCTCCGATTAACTTGCTGATTAATCATGTGGAGAAACCAGAAAAATTTTATGGGTTGCACTTCAAGAGGTGGCAACAAAAGATGTTCTTCTACTTGACTACCTTAAATCTTGCACGATTCTTGATTGAAGAGACTCCTTAGATTGCTGAAGGGGATGAAGGGGATGTCCAAGTTGTGAGTGCGGTTGATGCATGGAAACACTCTGGCTTTTTATGCAGGAATTATGTTCTTAATGAATTGGTTGATTCACTTTATAATGTATATTGTGCAACAAAAACGGCTAAAGAATTATGGGACTCACTAGAGAAAAAATACAAAACAGAAGATGTCGGGGCCAAGAAATTTGTGGTTACACGGTTTCTTGAGTATAAAATGGTAGATACTAAGACCGTTATTAACCAAATCCAAAAACTTCAAATAATGTTGCACGACATTCATGTTGAAGGAATGTGAATATGCGAGACATTTTAGGTAGCTTCGATAATTGACAAACTACCCCCTGCTTGGGTAGATTTCAAAAATTATTTGAAGCACAAACGAAAGGAAATGTCTATTGAGGACCTCATTGTTAGACTCCGAATTGAGGAGGATAATAAGTTAGCTCAAAAGAAAGACTGTTCCTACTTCTGAATAAGCTAATATGGTGGAACATGGTCACTCTTTGGTAAGGAACAAGTTTGTGAAGGGGTAGAACCAAAAGAAAGGAAAAGGGTGCCAAATTGGGACCAAAGGGTGGAGCTTTCAAAAAGAAGTTCCAAGGTAATTTCTATAATTGTGACCGACCGGGTTTCCGTTCCGCGAATTGCAAGCTTCCAAAGAGAGATCAAGCTAAGTAGGTTAATGTTGTGGAGGAGATCACTCAAGATGTGTCTGACATCGTCCTTGCAGCGGTCATTTCTAAAGTCAACCTTATGGACTCAAACCCGAGGGAATGGTGGGTCGATACGGATGCTACCCGTCACATATGTTCAAATCGGGAGTGGTTCCGAAACCTTAAAGTTATTGACAATGGTGACAAGTTATTCCTAGGGAATTCGGCCACTTCGGAGATCAAGGGAAGTGGAAAGAATGTTCCTAAGATGACATCCAGAAAAGAACTCACTTTGAATGATGTGTTGTATGTACTTGAAATGCGTAAAAATTTAGTTTCAGGTTGGTTGTTGAACAAGCATGGTTTTCGCTTGGTTTTTGAGTCTGATAAGTTTGTGCTTTCTAAAATGGGTATGCGGATGGTGGAATGTTTAAGCTCAATGTAATGCCTATTAAGCCAATGTAACACCCCGAATTTATAATGAATTGCCCATTTCTTGTTTAAGGTTTCTATTTAGTTTTAGGGATCTGTTATTAATGGAAGTTGGTCCTTTTGATCAAATCTGCATAACAAGGGAGTTGGAGACATTTGGGAGTCTCGGTAAAAGGCATGAGAGAGTGCCAGCGATTATGACAGGGTGTCACTCTCGCTGGGCACAATCACCAGGGGAAGAGACCCCGCGGTACAGTTGGGGCGAGAGTGCCCGGCGATTGTGACAGAGTCACTCTCACCAAGGCACAATAGCGAGGGGGCCCGAAGTCTCGGTACCATTTCGGCGAATATCCCCCGTGATAGTGACATTGTCACTATCGCCGTGTCACCTATCGGCGGCGGGGGCCTGGACTATAAATTTGACAACTCCGATATTTATTTCATTTTATCTAATTTTGGGGAAACAGCTAGGTCATTTCTCTGCAGTGTTTGGGTAAGTTCTTCCTCCAAAACCATCAATCCTCATTAATACTCTTAGCTACCACTTCTCTTGAACACTTATGATCTTCCCTAAGTGTTTATAAGCATTACTTAGAAGGGTTCAAGCTTACTCAACCTCAATCCACCATCCTCTCCATTCTAGGGTTTGGTTTTCTATTTGAAAACTACTAAGGTGAGTTCAATCTCTCTATTACAAACTTTTATACATGTCAAATGTAGATTTTACCTTCTAAACATCTCCACTTTGATTTCTATTTATTTGGGTGAGTTTTCTCCAAAACCTAATTTTTGGAGATTTTAGGGTTACTTATGTAAGTATGATTGAAAGGTTAAGAAACCTATATATTGGGTTGTTTATGGTTTATATACTTGTGAAATATGTTTTCCTCTCATCTCAAGTTCAAACTCTTTAAATCAAAAACTAGGGTTTTGGGAAATATTGAGAAATATGTCAAATGGGAACTTGTGTGGGTTAATTTGGTGTGTGGAAGTAATATTCAAGAATTATATTGGAGACTCATTGGGGTTTACATAAGAATTCATATAAATATTCTATTTGCACATTTGATGGCATCTAAATTGTTTTAGAGATTATTGGTTGATTGTGTTTATATGGGTTTGACATATTTTGTTGCATTTGGGCGTCATGACCCCATGATTATTTGTATCATTATGTCCGATGATGGAACACTAGTTTTCCATATCGAGGCACGGCTAGGCATCGGATGTGGTATAAGTCCTACTAGGCATCGGATGTGGTATAAGCCCTACGTGCAAGTACACGATGTTGGATAAGGAACTCAACGTAAGGACCCTATGTGGTTGAAGTTGACATTCCGTGGGTATACGTTTAAAGCTACCGAGCCTGACATCCTTTGCGTGTATTTCTATTATGTGTTTGGTTTTACTAACATGTCAAGTGGCTTACTTTTGTGTTCCGTAACTTATGTTAGTAAGCAGGTCTCCCCCGTCAACCCAAGAGGTATTTGTATCAAAGCAAAGATTTATTTATATTTATTCTACCAGCTTTTCCTTACTTATCTCATTTAGAATTTACTGATTTCCCAACATAAATGTTTGATCTCACTAGGCTTTAGCCTAACACTTTTTCTTAAAATGAGATGTATAACAGGTCATTCTAGCGGTGGGATTCCTCGGGTTTGAGTGGAGAATCAAGAAGAGAAATAGCATTTTAGGTGGCGTATAGAGGCTTACATTTGGTATAGTGATAGTATATTTTGGAAGTGAGATGACAACACTCGTTCATAATCTGGATTTAGTTGATCTAGATTAGTAGGTTGTTGAATTCCATTTCATTTGGTTATTTGTAATTTAAACGCCATACAATTATTCCCCTTTTTGGGTGATTTGGTGATGTTAGTCTTGTTTATTCCGCAATTATTTCATGTTTAAATTAACCCCCATTTTTAGGGTGTTACAAGTTGGTATCAAAGCTCTAGTTTAAGTGAACTAGGTATGATTGTAGGATGCCTAGACTTAAGCTGAGATTGTTAAGTTATGACTTGTGAGATTGGGTAGAACTCTTAAGATAAGATAGTCTCAGAGTCGACGGAAATTAAGTTAATTGAGAGTTGTGGTAATGGTAATGAGAATTCTTACATATCATGTGTTCATAATTTCACTTAGCTAACGTTATTATAAAGATGTTTTACGTGAGTATGCTTGATCTACTGTTGTTATAACAATTGATGAATGTAGTAGTACATTTCCTTATGTAACACCCTAAAAATAGGGATAACAAAAATCCGAAAACGGACATGAGGTATGCTAAAATTGCCATAGCAAGAGCCTCCCAAAAATGGGGGATATATAAATAAATAACCTGTTTAATCACAATTGTAATTTAACGAACAATAAATAACAACCAACTAATCTAATTTCTACATCTAGAAAAGAGATTACAAAAACGGTTGTCATCTATAGACACAAACAATCTATATCCAAAAGTATAACGCGTCCATGTGCAACTCCCCAAGCTCTCACCCCAAATCAACTAAACCTGCTTAGGACCGCCGCCGCTAGAACCTGAGATACACATCGACACCAAACAAGTGTTAGGCCAAAAAACCTAGTGAGTTGAACAATAATAAGCATGCATGAGCAGATACAATTCTTATCAGCAGTTAATCAGTGTTCAATATATGTGGAGTCATTAGGGGAGACCCAAAGCACCAATCAAGTCCCACCCAAGAGTCGATATACCTTGATGCCCTTAACAAGGAACACCCCAAAGGCCCGGCCCATACGAAGACTATCGCTACGAAAATTCCCCGAATGGCGGAGGTCTAGGCACATACCATCACAGTGGCGCCCAAGACTATATCCTCCTAGTGTACTGACTTGGTTCGTCCACATAACATTTATAAGGGGTCCTTTAGGTATATTTCAACCCACATACTTCAATACCAACTACAGGTATAATATTACCACCTTATCCTCATGATGTCTAACAAGAGACCCAATGTAAATCATGCTCATTATGCATATAAACATATCACCAAAATAGTGTTCCAACTAGAATTATCACCATGCCCATATATGCGTACATTTAATACATCAAGGTACCCACATTATGTATCTATGTGACAATCCCAAATAATGATACATATAACAATAATCATGGCAAACCATCCATATGTATATATACATCTTCCAACTATTTTCATAAAGGAATCCCCAAACATTTGAACATATAGAAATAAAGTAGCAAATAGGATATTATGATGTGTATCTAGTTTTAACAAAAGTTTAGTAAACTCGCAATCTAGGTTTTGAACCAAAACCTAGAAAATAGATGAAATGGAGAAGGATGAAGTCTTGAGACTCCAAACACTTGATTGCTAGGTCTTGAATGTATCCTTGAAGTAGTTGGACAAATGTTTGAAAATCCCAACAACCTCTATGTAATAAATGAAGTGAGAAGGTGGAGAAGTGAGGAAAATCGCCCCCAAAACGCTCTCAAGACAACCCTAGATCTGATTTTGAAATAGTCAAGTGAAAAGAGGTTGGAATGGTGCTTTTATTCGACCAGACCACGCGGGCGATTGTGCCCCGCGACATTTCCCTGGGCACTATCGCCAGGGCATAGTCGCCGAAACCCACAACCTCTAGGTACAATCCCCGCGATTGTGACCGGAGAGAGTGCCCAAGGGCACAATCGCGTGGCACTCTCGCGTGGGACGTACCGCAGCCTATCTGCCTCCCGCGACTTTGCCTCCGCGACATTGACATGTGTCATAGTCGCCGACAAGGTCGTCGAGTCTGACAGAACTCTCGATTTCGCACCCGAAAAGTCACGATTTACAGATAACATGCCCTAAGGAACTATTTATACAGTTAGGAGTGAAAATTAGATCAAATAGGGCACTTAAGCAATAAATTGGACATTTAGCATTAAACTTACTCAATTAAAATTCCGGGTGTTACAATCCTCCCCACCTAAATAGGGATTTCGTCCCCGAAATCTTACACTAGATTAAACAAGTGAGGATAACGCTTCTTCATATCATCTTCGGACTCCCAAGTAATGTTAGCACCCCGATGATGCTTCCATTGAACTTTAACCATGACCACGTCTTTATGCCTCATCTTCTTTACTTTCGATTCCAAAATCGACTTCGGTTCTTCCACACAATGATTCCCATTGTCCACCCGAATTTCCGACAAAGGAATCACGCTTTCCTCTTCGGATAGACACTTCCGAAGGTAACACACGTGAAATGTAGGATGTATCCCATCCATTTCCGGCGGTAAATCCAACCGATAGGCTTGCAAACCAATCTTTTCCAAGATAACGAATGGTCCAAGGAAACGAGGACTAAGCTTTCCACGCTTCCCGAAACGTATGATCCCCTTCCACGGGGACACCTTCAACATGACCCGGTCACCCACTTGAAACTCAACCGGTCTTCTCTTCTTGTCCGCATAGCTCTTTTGTCGGTCTTGCACCGCCTTTAGCCTTTCCCGGATCTCTTTCACCTTGTCGGCCGTCTCTTGAACGATTTCCGGCCCGGCGAATTGCTTTTTGCCCGCTTCTAACCAACAAACCAGGGTTCTGCACTTCTGTCCATACAAAGCCTCGAACGGTGCCATTACGGTACTAGAATGGTAACTGTTGTTGTACGCGAATTCTACTAGAGGTAGATGTGAATCCCAACTTCCCCCGAAGTCTATTACACACGACCTCAACATATCTTCTAGAGTCTGGATCGTCCTCTCGCTTTGACCATCCGTTTGAGGATGATACGCCGTGCTCAAATTCAGTCGAGTACCCAACTCCTTTTGCAAACTAGCCCAAAAGTTCGAAGTGAATCGGCTATCCCGATCCGATACTACAGATTGCGGAACTCCGTGTCTTGACACCACCTCGTCGATGTACATCTTATCCAATTTATCTATTGGCAGAGTCTCCCGCATCGCAAGAAAGTGTGTGCTCTTGGTCAACCGATCCACGATCACCCAAATTGTGTCATGGCCATGCAAGGTCCTTGGTAACTTTGTCACGAAATCCATAGTGATGTTGTCCCACTTCCACTCGGGAATGGACAACGGTTGCAAACTTACATAAGGTCTTTGATGTTCCGCCTTGACTTGGAGACAAGTGACACACTTCTCCACATAACTAGCCACATCTGGCTTCATTACCGGCCACCAACACATTAACTTTAAATCTCTATACATTTTGGTGCTACCGGGATGTATAGAGTATTTCGACTTATGCGCTTCTTCAAGAAGCAGCTTCCGGTTTCCTCCCAACTTCGGCACCCAAACTCGTCCTTGAAAGAGTTTGAGACCACGACCGTCTTCCGTTAACAGCTCCTTTTGTTTCACCATTACTTCAGACTTGAGGTTCTCTTCCTTAAGTGCTTCCACTTGACTCGCCTTAATGCTTTCCATCAAACTTGTAACCACATCGATCCTTGCAAGGGACATTTTGACACCATCACCATGATTCCTTCGGCTCAAAGTATCCGCCATCACATTAGCCTTACCGGGATGATAGAGTAGGTCACAATCGTAATCCTTCAAGAGCTCTAGCCATCTCCTTTGTCGCATGTTGAGTTCCTTTTGGTCGAAGATGTACTTGAGACTCTTGTGATCCGTGAAAAGAGTACACTTGGTCCCATACAAGTAGTGTTGCCACAACTTTAACGCGAAAACTACTGCCGCCAACTCCAAATCATGAGTCGGATAGTTCTTCTCATGATCCTTTAATTGTCGCGACGCGTAGGCTATTACTTTCCCCCTTTGCATTAGGACACACCCAAGCCCCATCTTGGAAGCGTCACTAAACACAACAAAATCTTCTGATCCTTCGGGTAGGGATAAGATCGGAGCTTCACACAACTTCCTCTTGAACGTCTGAAAAACTTGCTCTTGTGCATCAGTCCAAAGAAACTTGACGTTCTTCCTTGTAAGAGAAGTGAGCGGTGTAGCTATCTTGGAGAAGTCTTTGGATGAAACGCTGGTAGTAACCCGCCAAACCTAAGAAGCTTCGAATCTCCGTCGGACTTGTTGGAGGCTCCCAACTCATCATTGCATCGATCTTTGCCGGATCCACTTTTACCCCGTCCTTTGATACCACATGCCCCAAGAATTGCACCTCTTGGAGCCAGAATTCGCACTTCGAGAATTTCGCGAACAGTTTCTCTCTTCTTAGAACTTCTAATACTTCCCGTAAGTGTCTTCCATGTTCGGACTCATCCCTTGAATATATTAAAATATTGTCGATGAAGACGATCACGGATTTATCCAAAAATGGGCGACACACACGGTTCATCAAATCCATGAATACGGCCGGAGCGTTGGTTAAGCCAAACGGCATCACCAAGAACTCATAATGACAGTATCTCGTTCGGAAAGCCGTCTTCAGAATATCTTCGTTCTTCACTCTCACTTGATGATAACCGGACCGCAGGTCAATCTTCAAGAAACATCCCACCCCTTGGAGTTGATCAAAAAGATCGTCGATGCGAGGTAGAGGGTACTTGTTCTTCACCGTGACTTTGTTTAACTCCCGATAATCTATGCACATCCGCATGCATCCATATTTCTTCTTCACGAACAAAATCGGTGCTCCCCAAGGTGACAAACTTGGTCGAATGAAGCCCTTCTCCAACAACTCTTGAAGTTGCGTCATCATCTCCTTCATTTCTGTCGGTGCCAAACGATATGGAGCACGAGCTATCGGAGTCGCTCCCGGTGTGAGGTCAATCCGAAACTCCACTTGCCGTTCCGGCGGTAATCCGGGTAAGTCTTCCGGGAAGACGTCCGGATAATCTTGCACTACCTCCACATCTCCCACCGACTTCTTTTCTTTCTTTGCGTCCACAACGTAGGCCAAGTACGAAGGGTAGCCCTTCGCTAAAAACTTGCGAGCCTTAAGAGATGAGATAATAGGATTATTCCTCTTTCCTTTCTCTCCATAAATGATAGCCACCCCATTTTCCGGCAATGGTACTTGGATTATCTTTTTGGAGCAAAAGATGTTCGCTTTATGCCTCGCTAACCAATCCATGCCTATGACTACATCAAACCCTCCTATAGCCATAGGTAGCAAATCTACTCCGAAAGAATTTCCATCGATCTCTAGAGTGCAATCACAGAAACGGTCACGAATGATTACTTGATCCCCATTAGCTATTTCTACTACTAACGCATCGGGAAGAACACTAATAGGAGTGGTGAATCGTTTACAGAAAGCATCTGACACAAAAGAACACGTAGCACCCGAATCAAACAAGACACGAGCAGGCATGGAGTTTACTAGAAACGTACCCGACACGACATCCGCGGTCTCCTTCGCCTCCTCGGTAGTCATCTGGAAGGCTCGACTCAGTGCCCTTGGTGGTTGCTCGACCCTAGCCGTTGAGCCCACAGAATTTCCACCACCTCCTCTAACTAACCTCGGACACTCTCGCTTCATGTGCCCCGACTCTCCGTATTCATAACAAACTGTCACACCCCGCTAAAGCGGAAATACGGAATATGACAGTTCGATAAACATAGAATTAGGAAATGATAAAATACCTCCATACATTTCAACCATAGTTTACATCATGTTCCAAAGTAAACTTTCTTTACATAACCCAAATCTTAATTACAAGATACTATTAAACGATAAAGTGCAATATCTAAATCTCAATCATTTTCCGAATACCTTCTTGTTCCCTGAAAAGCATGTATAAAACAAGGTCAACTACAAAGAGTTGGTGAGTTCACAAGTTTTAAAGATGCACAAAAACAAATTTTATATGCAGAAGTGACCAATTAAAAACATATTATCAAATCAACCCTTTGAACAATAATTCACGATTATTAAATTTAAGTTATATGACAGAAAATATGCCTCAATAACCTTTTGTATGTTGAACCTCTACTAGACCGTCCACTGACCAAACAAATATGCCCCAAAAAGAACTACCGTTGTGGTCATGAATCACATAGATAGCTCCTATTTCTCTAGAATTAGTGCACCCTTACTCGTCAGTATAAGGTGGGCTTGTCACACCAAATAGCGCTATCCACTAAGACTATAGGCTCCCGCAGGAGTTAACTAGTAGAGTCGGGGACTTAAAGAAACAATCCAACATACTAATTTCTGCATATATGTCATATAATATCTAAAACAAACGCTTTATCACCAAAGCGACCAAAATCATCCATGATAATCATAAACAAATTTCGTGAATTATTGAAATAAATAACATGCCTTTCACCCCAAAATATATAAAACAGTAAAAGAGGGGTTGTGAATACTCACCTTATATGATGATGCAAAAATAAAACAACACAATTCTCTAGCCCGGACCTTTAATCCCTATAGAGTAATTTGCACCAAAAGATACCAAAAGTTAATACCCATCCTCAATAACCTATCTCGACCATTCTTACATCTCAATATATATATATTTATATATATATATATATATATGCCATTATGTTTAACTTATTGTCTAAAATAAGATTTTAGAATTACAATACCAAACTAATCATCAAAACATAATCTTTTAAAGCTTTAAGATCAACTTTCTGGATTCAGCACTTGCTGTCCAAAATTTGTGATCTCAAGATGAGTTTCAAAATGACATTTACCAAATACCAAAAATAACCAAATTTTTACAGAAATTAATATGCTGAGGTATGTACTTATCTGCAAAATTTTATGATTTAAAGAGGTGTTTTGATGACCCAAATAAATTCCACAAAACAGATTGTCACTGATTTTCAGGTCAGTGACACACTTCACTTGCAGCTTACATTTGGGATACCAAAACTCAGAATTATGTAATGAGACATATATGGTTGCAAAACTAACTCAAAAATCTAACATGTGGAATAAGATTCACTCAATTTGGACAAGAATTAAGGGAGTTATGGCCTTTGAAAGTTGGGTGTATGAATCTGCCAATTCTGGACAGATTACACCACTTTCTTCTAAAATGCAAATGAGTGACCAAACCTCCATAATTTTGAGTGATTCTTGATGCTATAAATCACTAACACCTTAAATTGAAATTTTGTAACAAAAAGCCCAAATTTTTAAAGAGTATAAGCTGACTTATACAGCTTGAAAGTGGATACAAAATCCATGACAGCAAGCTGTTGGTAAAATGAGGTTTATATTAACATGAAATGATGATCATTTGGCATGGTTTTTGCTAATAACACATGGCCTCACATCTTAAATCATTATTCAAAGATTCTAATAACACAAATATGCATCATGGATTCATAGCAACTACAAGTGCTCATCCAATCCCATGCATGACAACATAATCACTAAATAAGTGACATTACACTACTTTAGATGCTCTTAGTCATATGAGATTTGAACAATCTCATCCTAAAAGTTTCTTTACACTCGAAAATTGTTGTAAATACAAAATTTTCAATCCATTAACATCAAAATTTCGTGGACCATAGTACCACACTTCATAACACTATTATTTTGATAAAATCTCCAAAAATCTCACTTAAATTCCAAGTTTTATGGGAAGATCATTCAATGGTTTACTTGGCAAATGTAATATTTACCAAATGCATCCCATTTCTCTTCTAGAACAAGGATTTTATAACTTCTACATGCAATGATGTGAAACATTCACATTTTTGAAAGGAAAACTTGAGAAATGAAGATATAGAGTGATTACCTTCTCAATTGAAGATGCAAACTTGTTTTCTTGAAGTAAAATGATGTTAAATTCTTGATTTCTCCTTGAAACTTTTCTGAAAATCGATGATGGTGGTGGTGGTGTGTGGTGGCCGGCGTGAGGAAGAGAGAGGAGAAGGAGATGAGGAGTTTTCTTGAAAATTTGAAAATGAAATAATTAATCCTCTATTTTATTTGGTTTCAAATTGAATTAAAAAAAAGAGGTATTATAAAAATCATCCAAGTGTCCTAATGACTCATCAAAATTCATATTAAATTAAATTAAAATGTAATTGTGGATATAAACCTAGTTAAATAATCAGATAAATTTGATAACCGTAACTCTCAATTCTCAGTTTATGCTAAAAATGAATATTAGAAATTAATAAATATATTTTATTTTGAAAAATAATAAATTCCTATTATTTTATATATTTTAGACTTCCAACATAATTTTTGGCATTTTTGAGATGTAATGGTCAGTTATCAGTCCGAACCGGGTATTTTTACGCGACTTCCGAAATTTTTTCGGGTAAACTTCTAATTTAATCATTCTAACTAGCCAATAAGGAATTTAACTTCATAATTAAATTCTAATAGGTCAGAGATTGCTAACCTTAACATGGTGGTTATCAAGCAGTTGTCACACAAACCGACCCACAGAGGGAACACTCTAGAGTCGCGTGATTTTTCTTACCACACTTGGTACACCCGGCTGGACCGGAGTGAGTCCTTGTAGCGCACTGCCCCGAGTGCTTTGACCTGCACTTGTGGCACCACCGATCTTCACGGCGTTGATCACCCGATCTCCCGCTTACAAAGGGTCTTGACTGACGAACGGGCCCAGATGGCCCCTCCCACTTCTGTTTCTCACCAACATGCCTCTTCTCATCCCTTTCCGAATTGATGTCGTCCTCAACGAGTAAGGACTCCTCGATAACTTCTTGCAAAGTCGAACACTTAGCATTTCTTACCGTCGTTCGCATCTCGGCCGGTAACCCTTGATGATAAGCCTTCATCTTTAACTTTTCGTCGGGGACTAGATGTCCCACCAAGTTTAGCTTCTCCAAGAAGAGCTTGGAGTAGCCAACAATCAACATATTCCCTTTCTTCAAATCTCGGAACTCCCGTTCCATCTTGTCCAACGACCGCTCGCTGCAGTACTTGTCCATAATCTTCTCCTTGAACACCGGCCAAGTCAACTTAGCCAGAACTTCCGGGGTGAGGGCGGATCGAGTGAGATTCCACCAAATCAAAGCCCTTCCCCGAAGTAGTTGGGAAGCAAACTTGACTCGTTGAGAGGGATCACACTCACTTGCCTCGAAGGCCATTTCCATCTCTTTGAGCCAATACATACAAGCAACTGGGCTATCGGAACCCGCAAACTCCTTAGGGTGACACCCAGAAACGTCTTGTAGGTGCACCCTTTAGTCTTCGTTCTAATTCCCTCAGCGGATGGTTCTTAGACCGTCACCACATTCGGTCCACCCGACCCCACAATAACGTTTTCAGCCATAGTTTCGGGTTGACGGTTACTGACATCTCGATCCTCTAGAAGTTTCATGAAAAACTCTTGCTGTTGGGTCATGGCCGAAGTCATGGCCAACTGCTGTTGAGCCAAAGCCGCATTCATGGCCAACATCATGTTATCCCGGAGCCGAGTCTCCATGGTAGCTTCCTCCAAGATGGCGTCACCGGTGTTGAGGTTCCGGCGCGGGATGTGCTCAGTCCCTCCTGCCAAGATTCTGGGTATAGGAATGTCATAGGAGGTTGCCCCCACCGGGGGTCGTACAAGTGCAGATTCCACTTCAGGTTGCCCCTCTGGCACGTCTGGTAATCTACTTTGAGTGTTTACTATTTATAATCTGTCATGCACATACGAGAAATAGATTGAGAAAAGACTAAGCGAGTTGAACTCAATGTACGTACTACTACTTTCATCAATTATCATAATAATAGTAAACCAAGTATGCTCACGTAACAATGCATTCCTAATAGCAGTAGCTAGGTGAAATAATGAACGAACCATACACAAGTATTCTTGTCACCATCATCACAACTTTCAATTACAGTAATTCGGTAATCCTAACGCTCTCCCCACCTAGGATTCCTACCCCAAGTGGACAGTGAAGTCATAAAGTCTAAAGCTTAAGTCTAGATATGCTAAACAATACCTAGTTCACTTAAACTAAAGCTCTGATACCAACTTGTAACACCCTAAAAATAGGGATAACAAAAATTCGAAAACGGACATGAGGTATGCTAAAATTGCCATAGCAAAGGCCTCCCAAAAATGGGGAATATATAAAAAATTACCTGTTTAATCACAATTGTAATTTAACGGACAATAAATAACAACCAACTAATCTAATTTCTACATCTAGAAAAGAGATTACAAAAACGGTTGTCATCTATAGACACAAACAATCTATATCCAAAAGTATAACGCGTCCATGTGCAACTCCCCAAGCTCTCACCCCAAATCAACTAAACCTGCTTAGGACCGCCGCCGCTAGAACCTGAGATACACATCGACACCAAACAAGTGTTAGGCCAAAAATCCTAATGAGTTGAACAATAATAAGCATGCATGAGCAGATACAATTCTTATCAGCAGTTAATCAGTGTTCAAAATATGTGGAGTCATTAGGGGAGACCCAAAGCACCAATCAAGTCCCACCCAAGAGTCGATATACCTTGATGCCCTTAACAAGGAACACCCCAAAGGCCCGACCCACACGAAGACTATCGCTACGAAAATTCCCCGAATGGCGGAGGTCTAGGCACATACCATCACAGTGGCGCCCAAGACTATATCCTCCTAGTGTACTGACTTGGTTCGTCCACATAACATTTATAAGGGGTCCTTTAGGTATATTTCAACCCACATACTTCAATACCAACTACAGGTATAATATTACCACCTTATCCTCATGATGTCTAACAAGAGACCCAATGTAAATCATGCTCATTATGCATATAAACATATCACCAAAATAGTGTTCCAACTAGAATTATCACCATGCCCATATATGCGTACATTTAATACATCAAGGTACCCACATTATGTATCTATGTGACAATCCCAAATAATGATACATATAACAATAATCATGGCAAACCATCCATATGTATATATACATCTTCCAACTATTTTCATAAAGGAATCCCCAAACATTTGAACATATAGAAATAAAGTAGCAAATAGGATATTATGATGTGTATCTAGTTTTAACAAAAGTTTAGTAAACTCACAATCTAGGTTTTGAACCAAAACCTAGAAAATAGATGAAATGGAGAAGGATGAAGTCTTGAGACTCCAAACACTTGATTGCTAGGTCTTGAATGTATCCTTGAAGTAGTTGGACAAATGTTTGAAAATCCCAACAACCTCTATGTAATAAATGAAGTGAGAAGGTGGAGAAGTGAGGAAAATCACCCCCAAAACGCTCTCAAGACAACCCTAGATCTGATTTTGAAATAGTCGAGTGAAAAGAGGCTGGAATGGTGCTTTTATTCGACCAGAACACGCGGACGATTGTGCCCCGAGACATTGCCCTGGGCACTATCGCCAGGGCAAAGTCGCCGAAACCCACAGTCTCTCGGTACAATCCCCGCGATTGTGACCGGCGAGAGTGCCCAAGGGCACAATCGCGTGGCACTCTCGCGCGGGACGTACCGCAGCCTATCTGCCTCCCGCGACTTTGCCTCCACGACATTGACATGTGTCGTAGTTGCCGGCAAGGTCGCTGAGTCTGACAGAACTCTCGATTTCGCACCCGAAAAGTTACGATTTACAGATAACATGCCCTAAGGAACTATTTATACAATTAAGAGTGAAAATTATATCAAATAGGGTACTTAAGCAATAAATTGGACATTTAGCATTTAACTTACTCAATTAAAATTCCGGGTGTTACACCTTATGTTTAATTCTTATAGCCTATTTCTCACCCCTATTCTCGCATATGTGTGGTAGACTACATTGGTTACCATTAGAAATAGGTCGGATGGCCATGAAGCGACGGCATCCACGGCCGACCAACCAAGGGTAACAGCAGCAGAATTGTCCCCACCTCAGCAGAATGTTTTGTGTGGAGGGGTTGAGCAAATACCCCGACGCAACATTGCAACGCCTGAGCGGATAATGGAAGAAGTAACTCCAGAGACAAGAATGATGGATCAAATAATGCAGGCCATGAATGCGACTATGGCTCAACAGCAAGAGATGTTTCTGAAGTTGCTTGAGGATAGGGACACTAACAACCGCAGACACGAGATGGTTGTAGAAAATGTGATTACGGTGGGATCCGGGGGTACCGCGAACGAAATTCCCATGGATGGAATAGTGACATTGGAAGCAAGGAAACCGACAAAGACTTGCTCTTTCAAAACCTTCTTGAGTTGCAGGCCACCCGAGTTCAAGGGTAATAATGATCCGATGGTATGCATGAATTGGATCCGAGAAATGGAACAAGCCTTTTGGACAAGTGAATGTGGAGAGAGAACCAGAAAGCAAAATTTGGTTCTTAAATGTTGCGAGGGGTGGCCCTCACATGCTGGAACATCTACTCCATGTCCCTAGAGGCCATTGTATTAGCCAAACTGGATTGGGAAACATTCAAAAGGAAGGTGCTGGAAGAGTATTTCAATGAAAGAGCAATGGACCGGATCATCGACGAGTTGCGGGGTTTGAAGAAAGGGAATTTGACAGTGAAAGAGTACAACAAGCTATTCATGGACAAGATGGGTTTGGTGGGACATTTGGTTTAGACGGAGAAGGAGAAGATCAAGGCCTATATCAAAGGGTTACCGACGGAGATGATGAACATGGTACGAGTGTCCAAGGCCTCTACTCTTCGGGAGGCAATCGAAGAGGCACAATTAGTGGAGAATTCTTATGGTCTAGACAAGGTGGAAAGAGGTGGAGTAGTCATGAAAAGAAGATGGGAGGGAAGTTCCATACCCCCCAAGAAGCCGAGATAATTCAACAACAACCAACGGGGGATCGGTCCTAGACGCGAGACCCCATGGTGTTCCAAATGCCCAAGCAAACACTTCGGCCCATGCAATTCGGGGCCCAAAAACTGTTTCAAGTATGGCAAGGCCAGCCATGATTTCAAGGATTGCCCAGTTAGAGGGCTAATATGTTTTGAGTGCAAGGAGTCAGGTCATGTCAGGAGCGAGTGTCCAAGGGTGAAGACGGGAAATACCAGAGGAAAGAAGATGGATCCTCCGAGGGAGACGGGAAGGGCCTTTCAGATGACCACCGAGGAAGCGAAGGCTTCAACAGATGTAGTGTCGGGTACGTTTCTTCTAAACTCTGTACCTACACGTATATTGTTTGATTCCGGTGCAAGTCTTTCATTTGTGTCGAGCTTTTTCTGTCAAAATTTATATGTACCCACTAGTAGCTTAGAGGATGCCTTAGTGGTAGAGCTAGCGGATGGTGACCAAGTAGTGGTCTAGGATATTCTTAAGGGTTGCGAGTTGGAGATCGAAGGAAAGAAGTTTTTGGTTGATTTGATGCCAATGGTCATTAGAGAATTTGATGTCGTCATAGGAATGGATTGGTTAGCGAATAACCACGTCGAGATTCTTTGTGCAATGAAGTTAATTCGAATCCCAATCTCGGATAGCGAGATGGTGACCGTGTACGGTGAAAGACGGAAAGGCGAGGTAGCAATTATCAGCATGGTGAAGGCACGTAAGTGCTTATTGAAAGGATGCTCATCCTTTTTAGCATACGTTATAGATGCCAAACTCGAGAAGAAAAGGCTCGAAGATGTGAAGGTGGTGAATGAATTCCCCGATGTATTCCTGGATGACTTGCCTGGATTACCACCCGATCGTCAGGTGGAGTTCAAGATAGACTTAGCACCGGGAGTGGCTCCGATAGCTAGAGCTCCTTATCATTTGTCTCTGTCGGAGATGAAAGAGATCATGGGGCAACTACAAGACTTTTTGGAGAAGGGATTCATGAGACCAAGCTCGTCGCCTTGGGGAGCACCGGTCTTGTTCGTTAAGAAGCAAGACGGCACCATGCGGATGTACATAGATTATAGGGAGTTGAACAAGGTAACCTTGAAGAATAAGTACCCACTCCTTATAATCGATGACTTGTTTGACCAACTTTAAGGAGTGGGATGTTTCTTGAAGACCGATCTACGTTCGGGTTACCACCAAGTGAAAGTCAAGGAGCATGACATCCCTAAGACGTCATTTAGGACGCGTTATGGGCACTACGAATTTTTGGTGATGCCTTTCGGTCTAACGAACGCCCCAGGGTGTTCATGGATTTGATGAACCGAGTGTGCCGACTGTTTCTTGATAAGTCGGTTATCGTATTCATTGATGATATCCTAATTTATTCCAAGGATGAATCCGATCACGTGCAACACCTTCGTGAGGTCTTATAAGTTTTGAGAAGGGAGAAGTTATATGCTAAATTCTCCAAATGCGAATTTTGGTTGAAAGAGGTGCAGTTCTTAGGGCACGTAGTCACGAGATATGGTGTGAAGGTGGATCCCACCAAGATAGAAACCATGATGAATTGGGAACCTCCTAAGAGTCTATCCGAGATCTGAAACTTTTTGGGTTTGCCAGGTTATTACCGAAGATTCATCCAAGATTGCTTCCTCATTGACGGATCTAACAAGGAAGAAAGTGAAGTTTTAGTGGACCAAAACTCAAGAGAAGGCATTCCTGACATTGCAAATGAGGTTGTGTGAAGCCCCTATCTTATCCTTGCTTGAAGGATCGGATGATTTTGTGGTTTATAGTGATGCATCCAAGATGGGCTTAGGTTGCGTGCTCATGCAAAGAGGAAAGGTAATCGCCTACGCGTCAAGGCAACTAAAGGTACACGAGAAGAACTACCCCACTCATGATTTGGAACTATCACTTCAACGTGACATTGCTATAGACATCAACCTTTCCTTAGACTACTCTCTTAGAAACTTTCTCACTACCCCAACGGTCATCATACCAAGGTAGTTCAAGTATACACATGTAATATGTAGGTTCACCATAACACTGGCCAGGTGCCATGATGAACGTACCATACATGATCACCCTTGCGACCCTTGACAAATTTCCCGTTTCTAGCGACCCGACCAACTCCAAGATATCTTATCTTAAGGTGCCTAATGTGCAACTTCACTGTCAATCACTTATTATAAGAACGCTAGTTTGAGTCTAGGCATCCAAAAATCAATACATAAATCTCTCAAACTTAAGCTCTGATACCAACTTGTAACACCCTCAATTCTGGAAATAGCAACCAATTTAAATTTTCTAAATAAATCGATAATTGCGTCGTCTACAATCATAATTTAAGAATTTACCTCAATACACACGTTCAATCAATACCTACATGCCAATATGAGGACGGTTGCTACTAAAACCCAATAACTGTCACTATCTCCAATCTGTGGAAGACTTCACCAACTACTCACACTTGTGCCAAGCTAAGGCTCGACTCTTCATAGAACTGCTAGAACCAAACTCCCAACTGGAACCTGATGCACATGCTGACAAATAAAAAGGTTAGGCTTAACGCCTAGTGAGCTCAAGAGTTTTCAACATATATAAATAGATCGTTTAAAATGTAAGAATGCAATTAAAGTCATAATCTTCCAAAATGATATACTCTGCTTATGAAAACGA
Organism: Arctium minus; assembly: GCA_954870635.1. Classification (NCBI taxonomy): domain Eukaryota; kingdom Viridiplantae; phylum Streptophyta; class Magnoliopsida; order Asterales; family Asteraceae; genus Arctium; species Arctium minus. The sequence goes on along the minus strand of OX941091.1, from coordinate 70,183,162 downwards.
CTCGTTTACAAATAAATATGCATTTTAAACGAAAGAGACACCGAGTTAATCGTTAACCAAACCGAGTTGTTTTACCGACTAAGATCCCAATATAAAACGTTCTTTCGTAAACTTAAATTTAAACCAAGATTTGCTCAAAATGAGAATAAAGAAAGGACTCCCAATTTCATAAAAACCCGGGTAAAATGTTATACCTCGAAATACCCAAACACGGGTGGAACATGACCCATAACTCATAAACCAAAAATAAAAACCCACATAAATAAGTATCGCCGTGAACACGGACATTAGACCCAAAACTCACGCAACCATAAAATGGACGAAATTAAACACCGACACGTGGAAATGACGCATTCTATTCAAACCTTAATATACGTGGGGAAAACCCAATATTAAAGACATCATTTATTGTCGACCACATAAAAACCAAAGTTGGTAAAATACGACATTACCATTTAAAATACCACGAATCAACGATGAGGAGATCCATAAATACCGAGAATAGAGAAACACACAAGTAGGTCGTTCACGTGACTTCCTTGCATGTCCTCTAAACGTTTCCATCTAGGGTGGCGAGAACACGTGAATGGGGCCACCCGTGATGTTATTGGATTTCACCAACGTGCCCTGGTCCTAGTTCCCATGCCATACAAGACATCACAATCCTCAGACTTGTTGTTGCCCCTTGCCATACTTCGTCGAGTTCCACTCCGAGGTCTTACGAGCCCGGGTGCCTATCCAATCTAGACGAGTTCCAACTCTGCGGCTCAAACCACATATTCCTACTCGCTAGCAAACCCGAGCGGTCACTAAAAGTAACCCAAAACCTCAGGCCTTACATAACCGACAGACTTACGTGCCTATGGATCCAATACAACACTGTCTAAAATTTCATGACTCCAATTGAAAGACCAAAGCTCCCAAAACATGTAATTCACAAATTACACAAATATGCACCATCATACTCAAAACCCACGACGGTTATAAATCCGGACAAGTGTCCACACGACTCATTTAGTCAAAACCGAGCCAAAGGCCCAACACTTTACGTAAATACCCAAATGAAAACCGATATAAGCATGGAAACACGTTTGACCAACTATTATGCAAACATGACTAAAAGTGTAATTAACCCAAATCTCATCGCTGGTTGAGACAAACCATTTTCCAAATGAACTTATACCCTTATGTTTTCAAAACGCCTCATAATACAATAATATGCATTTCCTAAAAAGGTTATTACGATCAAATACACAAAATGACACTTACGTCAATTGAACTCCAAATATATGTGTAAAATCATCAAAGAAACATTTCAATATGATTTATTTACCGAAATACCCAAAGATCCCAAAATGGGTGTCTCAACATGCTTATAAAACTAAACATTTCAAAATAACTAAAACTTATCAGCAGTTAACAATTTGAGGTAAAACACCAACATTTTAAAATAAACATTTTGGCATGTACACCGTTTTCACAAATCAACTTGAACTCACCTTGCTAGATTTAGGCTAAATCTAGATTTTACCCCAACTTGAGCTCCTTTGAAGAAACTTGAATCCTCCAAGCCAAAGTCTCCAAAAAACCTATATCCATACATTTCCAACCGTAAATAACCACGTTCAACCATATAGAAACATTTCCCAAACATTACACATCAAAATCTCCATTTCGGTCCCAATCCAAATTTCGACCTAGATTTCTCCAAAACCATCAAACCCGAAATTGATAAACCACACACTAGGAAAATCATCAATGGAGCATTTATAACTTATGTTAAGGTTTAGAAACGGAAGGGATACACTTATCACTTAGGTTTTGATGAAAACCTAGATAACCCAACAATGAGCTTGAGGTTGAAGATGAAGATGGAGATGATGAAACCTTGACCATAGCTTTCCATATTACCACTTGATGGTGTTTCATCTTCAATAAAACACAAGGATTTGAGCCAAAATAAGTTAGGGTTTGAAGGGGGAAGAAGGAAAATCGTTTGAGAGAGAGTGGAAGAAGTTTGGGTGAGAAGAAATGAGGAAAATGGCTGAAATTCGTGACTTAACAGCAGCCTGCCCTCTTTGGGCGACATTGCCATGCAACAATGCCCAGGGCATTGTCGCTGGTCATTGTCGCTGGTTCTCCCAGCTTTCTTCTCGTTTACTGTTTTGGCTGTAACTTCTTCGTTATAGCTCCGTTTTCGCTCCGGAAAGGACCGTTGGACTCGTAATTGAATCATTTATCCATCAAGACTATAAAATCTAAGATTCAAGTCCAAAATCATATACCTTACTTTTCCTTAATATATCGGTTTCGACATTAACTTGAAATTATACCTTTCGAAGAATCGGGGTGTTACAGTTTTTTATCAAAAAGAATTGAATATGAGGCAAAGAAGGTCGTTAGAGCTACTCAAAGACTACGATTTTGAATTGCTCTACTGTTATCCCAGATAACAATGTAATTAAGATGACACTTTCAATTTCAATCAATCTCCATGTTTTTATTTCACAATTGAATTCGATACACAGTTCTCTCAACTTTCTCTCTCTACAAAGAACTAGTATGATTTTCTATTACAAATCTTTCACGCACACTACAACTCTAAAACGTATTTATACGAAGAACTAAAAATATGCACGCTACTAGAAACGCACAAACAACAAAACACTCACAACACTAACATTGACTTTCATTTTTATTACAATGACTTTGACTTTAACTTTGAGAGTTGACTTTGAGCTTTGACCAGCTTGACTTTGATCTCCAATCTTCTATGATCTTGCATCCAACATATTTATGATCTAACATTCTCCCCCTTTGGATTCAAGATCATCTTAAAAAGATTTTGCAAAACAATCTTCCACTTTGTAAGTCTTTAACAAATTTATCTGTATTATACCTAAAGCCTGTCTTCAAAAGTAGTAACAATCTCCCCCAAAGATGATAAAAAAACTTCTTTCAGACATTGGAAAGAAAATATCTTCAGACTTAACTCAACTTGCTTCAGTAAAATTATCTTCGAAGAAAATTTCTCAAAAATCTGCTCGTCTTCTGAAATCTATGAACTTTCCATTTCAGCTTTCAACAACTTTCCTTCAAACCAACTGTCGTGGCATAAAATTTCTCGTTTAAGATCCAACTTTTCTTTATCAAACAACAATTCTTGAACATTTCTCCCATCTTTAACATTTCATACTCAAACATTTCTTTAACTCTTCTCCCCCTTTTTGATGATTGAAGCATGAGATCATCAAAACTTTCACAAGAAATGTCTCTGAAAACTGTTCTGACCATTGATCTTTTATACTGAGCTACTGCACATTTATCGATCCAAAGAAGATATTCATCCGAATCTTTTCAAATTCATACAAATTAAGAATGTAACACCTGAATCAACAAATGAATCAGTTAAAAGTGTCTGTCAGTAACGCGAAGTCACTGTGTGTAACGAATACACATTGGAAATGAGCTTTTTGATGTTCACTCCTCCAAGTCTTCCATTCAATCATCGAAACACCACAAAGGAATTTCTATGAACGTTATGACAAGAAAACATATTCCTTGTGTGTTCGTGCAAGTGTTTGAAAGAATTAAGCACAGATGATTGCTTATAATAAGGCTCAAAATTGTGTAAACCATTGAGACAACAACAGTTAAACACAGACTCAATTGTACATGATCGAAGTGCGAAGGTGGGGCAGACTTCCTTCTTTTTTAATATCCAGATTTTCCAAATGAAAACCAGATAGCAAATGTGTTGTGTCCCCTTGAAATATGAAACATTTTCTTGTTGAGAAGAAAATGAGTACTGGTGGGGTTTTTATCAAGAGTTGGCATGGGCTAGATGCCTGTTTCAATGATGTTCACCAAAGAGTTGTGAAACACCAGCAATGTAGCTGCACGACTCAGAAAAAGTTGGTGCAGAGTTTGATATTCTTTTACTCTTTCTTACACCCTCTTTCTTTTTATCATTTAAGCTCGCTTCTAACCAAAACTCTCTTTTACATTTTACCTCATAACTCAACCCACACTCAGTATTTGACTCCTCATACATTCGATCACTCAAGGATTAACTTCTTGGGTAGGAAACACTGGTTAACATGAATCCTTAGAAGTTTCAATTAAGTCCTCACAAAGAAACCCATGTTATCCTATAAGTACATGTTGCTCAATATGGTTTAACTTTGCAGTTAAAGCACAAAAATATACAAGTCAGATGTCTAAATGCTCAATGAGGTAATCATGAAGATTTGAGCATTTTTAAACATTGAAGATATTTCAAACAAGTATATTGAAAGAATGAAATGAATACAAGAAACTTGTTTGAAAATCTGACATTGTATGAAAAAGATCAAATATCAAAATGATTTAGCAATTAAGGCTTAGGTCAGCAAAAATCGGATATTGTCTATACGAAACAAGATATAGACAAGTCTTGAAAGAAACGTGTTAAAATGAAATTGCGTTCAAAATTCAATGAAGATCAATCGATGTGTCTTACCATCGAAAAGTTGTTTCAATTTAGAGACATGGTAAGAACAAGTTTAATAAAATATTAAACCGGTGTGTGTGAATACTTGACAGTATATGGAAAAGACAATACACAAGTATTAATCTTTGGAACACACGGTTTGTAATACATTTAAGTACAAATAACATGAAAACATATAAAATCACACTTCTAAAATTCATGAAATCGTTTAAGAATCATAAGTGGTTTGAACATTTAAAAAAAACATGTTTTCATACCTGAAAGTTGTCCTTCTTTCAGATACATATGAGATTAAGATTAGAAATAAACCTTTTCGTTCAGTCTTAAATCTCATCAAATCAGCTCTTAGTCATATATGATATGATCATTTAAGCTTCCTCTCAAAACTGCAAAAATCAAAAATCATCAAAGTACAAATCTTTATTCACAAAACTTTATTGAAAAAAATAAAATGACATAAAGCAGTAAAACTTTGAATGTACGAGTTCTGATCAGATGTAATTAGAAGTCATAATCCATACTCCTTACTCTCAAATCTTACTCCCCCTGGATTTATACATCAGAAAAATTTATCAGTTATTAACATATGCAGAAATATGAACTCCCCCTCCAATGGATGTAGATCAACTTTTCATCTTCTTTCACTCCCCCTAAGATCATGAACAGACTTAAAGTGCATATATCTTTCAGATTAAAAATAAAGAAATGAAGAAAAATAACAATAAGAAAAAAAAAACTTTAGTAGGTAATCACCAATTATGTCTTCAGATTTAACATACCAAGTTTAGAGACAATAAAATTAAATCTCTTTTCGTCTAAAGGCTTGGTAAATAAATCAGCAAGCTAATAATCAGTGTTTACAAAATAAAGTTCTATTGTACCTTTTTCCACATTATCCTTAATGAAGTGATATCTAACATCGATGTGTTTGGTCTTTCTATGATGTGCAAGATTCGCTGATATTGCAATGGCGCTCTTAGAGTCATAGTAAATCGAAATATTGTCGAATTTGAAGCCATAATCTCGTAGTTGTGTCCTCATCCACAACACCTGAAAGCAGCAGCTTGCAGCAGCAACATATTCTGCCTTAGCCGTTGATGTGGAAACACATAGTTGTTTCTTTGATGCCCAACTTACGAGTTTATCACCTAGAAACTGTATCCGTCCTGACATACTTTTCTTATCCAACATACAACCTGCATGATCTGCATTTGAGTAGGTTGTCAGTTCAAAACTAGTATCTTTAGGATACCACAGACCAAGATATGTAGTGCCCTTCAGATATCTAAAGATCCGTTTGACCACAAACAAATGGGATTCTTTCGGATTAGCTTGATATCTAGCACATAAACATGTAGAAAACATTATATCTGGCTTACTAGAAGTTAAATACATCAAAGAACCAATCATCCCTCTATAGGTTCTAATATCGATAGGTTTTCCGGAAGGATCTATGCCAATCTTAGTTCCCAGTGCCATCGGGGTTCCAATTGTTGTACAATTTTCCATTTTGAATTTTCTAAGAATATCAAAAACCACAATAGATTTAGACAGTTTAGATCCAAGAAACTCATCATAAAAGAATTCAAACAATAAATCCAATTCTGATAAATGAGATGTAGATGTAGAGGGTTTATCAGAATTAGTAGCATTAACCACAGGTTCTGGACTGATTTATCCAGAGGCTAACACTCCTGTAAGTACGGGTTCTGAACTACTTTGTTCAGAAGCCAACTCCTCGTCAAATGTAACATTAACGCTTTCAATTACTGTCTTGGACTTCTTTAGATACACCCGGTAGGCAGCAGATGTTTAAGAGTATCCAATGAAGATTCCTTCGTCAGCTTTCGGTCCGAACTTGTTCAAGCTCTCTCTATCATTCAGTATGAAACACCTACATCTAAAGATATGAAAGTATTTAATGTTAGATGTACGATTATTAATCAAAGCATAAGGAGTTTTACCAAACCGGCGATGTATTATGGACCGATTCTGTGTATAGCACGCAGTCGAAACAGCTTCAGCCCACAGAAACAGAGGTAGATCGAATTGACTTAGCATAGTACGAGCAGCCTCGACTAGCATTCGATTACGTCTTTCTACTACTCTATTCTGTTCTAGCGTTCTAGCAGCAGAGAATTGATGTGTTATCCCGACCGATTCGAGATAATCTTCCACAGTTTTGTTCTTAAACTCTGTGTCGTTGTCTGTTCTAAGAAGCTTGACTGGCTTTTGCAGATTTACTTGGGTAGTCTTTAAGAAACTGATGAGAACTTCGGGTGTCTCATCCTTTGATCTCATAAATTTGACCCATGTATATCGCGAATAATCGTCCACAATAACTAAAACATATTTCTTGTCGCTTATGCTTTACGTTCTCATTGGACCATAGAGATCCATGTGTAGCAATTCCAGTGGAGAACTTGTACTTTGTTCAGACTTTGGCTTATGTGGGGCTCTCTTCATATTTTCCTTTTCACATGTTGCGCAAAGATGTTCCTTCTCGTATTTAAACTCAGGAAGTCCTTCGACAAGCTTTCCCATGACCAGTTTATTGATATAATGAAAATTGAGGTGAGAAAGCCTTCGGTGCCATAACCAGCTTTGTTGCAGCGAGGCTTTTGACAGTACACCAACCTCATTGTCAGTCTGGACTTTTGCAAGATTTATCGTGTAGAGGTTAGACTTTCTCGTGCCGACCAATAGTTCCTTAACATCCTTAGTACGTACAGAACATCTCTTGGCCTTCAAATTTACCTCTAAGTCTTTGTCGCAGAACTGGCCAATACTAAACAGGTTATGTCCTAATCCTTCCACGTAACTCACCTTTGTAATCGTCACATTATCTTGAATCACATCACTGTAGCCTAAAATCGGTGAAAACTGGTCGTTGTCGAATCTCACATTCCCGCAAAATTTCTCTGTATAATTAGACAATAAATCCTTTTGCCCGGTCATATGCTTGGAGAAACCAGAATCCAAGTACCACATATGACGGGTTTGCATAAGAGAAATCAGGGAACAATAACTTTAGGTACCCATTTAAAAGTGGGTCCTATCAGATTAGCACAAGATTTTGGTATCCATTTGTATATGGATCCTCTGAACTTTTGGAAAACTTTTGATGCATATGGCTTATAAGAACAAACATGATAAGTACCAAACCAATCATCAGAATATCGGTGAGAAACAAAATCAATCCGTTTAGAAGTAGATGACTTAGTAGCAGACTGAGATAATTGGAGTAATTGCTTTATTGTATATCTCTTGTAAGAAGTTACAAGGTTTTGTTTATTCAAAGCAACAATACCAATTACATCAGAATTACTACTAGTAGATCTATTACAATCCAAATCAGGACATGATTCTGAACTCTCGTCTATCTTCTGTTATGGTCGCCATTCAGTTCGACCTTCCGACCTTTTCTTTTTCAAATCTGAAATAAAAAATTTAGATTTGTTAGAAAAATCATATTTCTGAGAATGGCTTTTCTTAAGCTTACCAGTGTTGTTCCGTTTCTGTGAGCGTTGTTTCTTATGCTTCTTACCTGTCTGATAGTAATCAGTACTCACAGAAACTGGTTCACCAACCTTAGTCGATGATTCACCAATTTCATATACACTTGGTAAAGCTTCATTATTAATGACAAAAGTAGAATGAGCTGGAAGTTTAGCATTAAAGTCAAACATATCAATCTCATCAACACACCCTTCATCAGAATTTAGAAAATCATTTGCAGATGCAAATAAGTCATCAAGATCAACTTCTGAAGTTTGAGGTGCGTTAGAAGATGTTGAACACTCATTTGATTCAGTTTTAAAAACAGTGTTCTTTAATACAGTAGAAAACACATTATGTTCAATATCAACCAATATTCTTTCATCAGATAAAGCATTTTCAAGTTCAATTATTTTGCTTTCCAATACAAGTGGATGAATGTAAATTTTAGCTACAACTGGTTTTGCCTCCATCTCAGTAGTAGAATAGCTAGCAAAATAATCGTTTGAAAGAAACTTTGGTTTTTCAGAAAGATAACTATCATTCAGCTTTTGATAGCAGAATGGTAGTTGCATTTTCTTTAAATTATTTCTGTTTTCATCTTCTTTTGCTTCAACCTCATCAGTTGACTTAGTAACAAATTTAGGTTTCAAATGAGGATATTTAGCAGCCGCAAAAAGAAAATCAAAATTATATAAAGCTGGTTGTTTTCTGATGGCTTTCTATAAGTAGTGGGGGTTATCGTAACCGAGTCCCACTTCTCTTTCACATCAGCCTCCTCATTAGGTGTGTTTAGGAAAATGGTTTGATCTGTTTGTCCTCGTATATGAAGTTTGGCTTCCAAACCATTTACCTTTTTCACTAAGCTCTTGTTCTCAACCTGCAATTTATAAGCTTTTAGAACACATTCATTCTTTTCAAGATCAGACTTAGAAAGTTTAGTAACAAATTCAGAAATCTTACTTTCAAAACAATTTTTTTGCAGTTTAAAATCAGAAACAGATTTGTTTAGAGAATCAATCAGATCTTTGTTCCCAACAAGTTTCTTGTTGAGTTCAAAAATCTTTTGATTTTTCTTTACAATTCTGCTCTTTTCCTTTTTCAGTTTAGATTGAATATCTTGAAGTTCGATCATCATGGCTTCCATTTTGGTTAAGAAATCAGATTTAGACATGTTTAGTACCTCATCGGATGTTTCTTCATCAGATTCATCATCTTTCACCTCTCTGCCTATCAAGCACATGTGTGTTGTCTCTTCTTGTTCGTCCTCGGAATGGTCTATCCGGAACTCATCTTCCGCCATTAGGGCTTTCCCCACTTCCTTCTGTGTAGCAAGTAACATCTTCTGCTTGTAATACTCAGAATTTCTGACAATTGGCTTCCGACAGTCCTTTGCAAAGTGGCCAACCTTCCATCAATTGTAGCACTTTATCAACTCTTCACTCTTTTTCTCAGAACCATATTCATTCACATATCTCTTCTTCTCTTCGGGCTTTCTATCTCCAAATCTCTTCTCTTCGAATCTCCTACCTCCAACTCTTTCCCTGTGTTCGTGATTCTTTGATCCAGAAGAAGAGTATCTCTGTGAGTTAGACCCTGGTTTCTTGTAAAATTTCTTCTGAAAGGCACGGGTCAATAGCAACATAGCTTGTTTGAGATTCTCTCCATCATCAGAATCAGAATTTGAATCAGCAGAATCATCTGAACTTGGGAGAACTATTTTCTTCTTCTTCTTCTTATCTTTCTTCTCTTTCTCCTTCTGATCAATTACCAAAGCAATGGGATCTGTAGCCTTCTCAACTTTCTTTTTCTTCTCACTCCTTTTCTCTTCAACTTCTTCCTCATTCTACTGCAATGTCTCATAATCCTCATGAAGTGGGATATCACTCAGGTCTTTCATCTGCTTCATTCTCCTGGTGTGTTTCTTCCATTCGGGTTGGAGAATGCTAAGGAATTTGACGTTGTTTTCAATTTGGTCCTTCCTCACTTTATTCTTTGAAAGCTCGTTCAGAAGTAGCACAAATCTTTCATAAGTATCTTGAAGGATCTCATTTTCTTTCGCCTTGAATTCCTCATAGCAGTTTATGCAGTTTTCTACTTTCATTTGATTCCCGACCTTCGATCCCAACATCATTTTCTGGAGTTGATCCCACATTGACTTGGCAGTGGATTTATAGCTGTCTATCTTGATATAGATCTCGTTAGGAATGCTTTGTAAAAGTAGAGATCTGGCTTGTTTTTCAGCTTTGTACCGGCTCTTTTGCTCATCAGTAAATTGAGAAATGTCTTTAGGAACAGTCTTTGTCCTCTGGACTCCATCCTCACCTCCATCATCAGATGATCCATTATTCTCATCATGACTCTCAACAGTAGGAATTTTCATAGGACCTTTTGTGATTGACAGTAGAATATTGTCTCCATTTGCATGCCTGTCAATGAAGTCAAGGAACCTATCCTTTCATTGTTCGTACTCCCCTTTGAATAGAATTGGGTGCTTAACATCTGTACCAATTGAGATATCATCTTTGGAAGTCATCTTGCTTTTACACTGCTTGTTATGATCGTCAAAATTCAGAAAATAAATTGGATCTACAAAAATCAAACTTAGTCAAATTTCAGAAAAATATCAAAAAAATTACTAAGTACAGAAAGCGCATAATACTGAAAAGAACACTTCGCGCAAGACCTTTTATGCGCGTTTAAACTTCGCACACAAAGAAGGACCAAGTGAACTTACTTCTCGCACACAGGGTTGTGCGAGTTTGTGGTTCACGCACGACAAAGGATGCGTGAAAACATGTTCTCGCACGATGCTTTATGCGAGTTCTAGGTTCTCACACACAACTATGTGCGAGTTCTATTACTTCGCGCAAAGGCTTGCGAGTTCCAAACTTAGAAAAATTTTCGAAATCAACTTCTCGCTAAATGAAAACGCGCAAGCACACTTCTTGCGAGTTTTGGACTTAGAAACTTTATGACAAGATTACTTCGCGCAAGCACACTTCTTGCGAGTCTTGCGAGTTCCAAAATTCACCTGAATCTTTTGTGAATTGGACAAAACAATACAAATAGAAATTGATGTAGATGAACAATCGATTACAGTTACACAAAAATAAAATCAAAAACATCGTTAATTCGCAAAAATCAAGATGTAACAGGTCGTCTTGAGTGTTCTTCAAAAACGACAATGAAATCTTGAAAAAAAATCTGAATTTCGCTTGCTTTGATACCAATTGTTATCCCAGATAACAATGTAATTAAGATGACACTTTCATTTTCAATCAATCTCCATGTTTTTATTTCACAATTGAATTTGATACACAGTTCTCTCAACTTTCTCTCTCTACAAAGAACTCGTATGATTTTCTATTACAAATCTTTCACGCACACTACAACTCTAAAACCTATATATACGAAGAACTAAAAACACGCACGCTACTAGAAACGTGCAAACAACAAAACACTCACAACACTAACATTGACTTTGACTTTTATTACAATGACTTTGACTTTAACTTTGAGAGTTGACTTTGAGCTTTGACCAGCTTGACTTTGATCTCCAATCTTCTATGATCTTGCATCCAACATATTTATGATCTAACATCTACCACCCGGGTAAAGCAAACTTAGTGGCCGATGCCTTAAGTCGGAAAGAATATAGTAGGAGACTGCAAGCCAAGCTCTCAAGAATTGAATTGGTGTCGAGTCTCATGGAAAGAATTAAAGTGGCAAAATCCAAGACTTTGTTAGAGGAAAACCTCAAGGAAGAATTGATTACTAAGCAATGAATTCTCTTGTCAGATGATAGTCAGGGGATCAAATGCTTTAATGGGCGTGTGTGGGTTCCCAAGATTGGAGGAAATCGGGAGCTACTTTTAGAAAACGCTCACAAATCCAAGTACTCCATCCATTCGGGAAGCACCAAGATGTATAGAGATCTGAAGTTGCACTATTGGTGGCCAGTTATGAAGTTGGATGTGACACATTACATGGAAAGGTGTGTAACTTGTTCGCAAGTAAAGGTCGAGCATCAATGACCTTACGGGAGCCTATAATCCTTAGAGATACCTGAGTGGAAATGGGATAAGATTACCATGGACTTCGTGACCAAGCTACCAAAGACGTTAAGAGGTAATGACACCATTTGGGTGATTGTTGATCGTTTGACAAAGAGTGCTCACTTTCTAGCGATGCGAGAAACATTGTCGATGGATAAATTGGCAAAATTCTATATTGGTGAAGTGGTCTCCAGACATGGTATACCTTTGTCTATAGTATCCGATCGTGATAGTCGTTTTACTTCAAGGTTTTGGGGAGCTTTTCATCAAGAATTAGGTAGGCAGGTGAATCTGAGTACGACATACCACCCACAGACGAACGGACAAAGCGAAAGAACAATTCTGACCTTGGAAGACATGCTAAGGTCTTGCGTGATCGATTTCGGTGGCAATTAGGATACTCACTTACCTTTGGTGGAATTTTCATACAACAATAACTATCACTCTAGCCTTGGGGCGGCACCGTTTGAGGCTTTATACGGGAGAAAATGTAGAACTCCCGTATGTTGGTTGGAGGCGGGCGAAAAGCAAGTTGTCGGGCCGAAAATTGTGCAAGACATGACCGACAAAGTCAAGGTCATACGGGAACGTTTGAAAGCGGCGCAAGACCGGCAAAAGAGTTATGCCGATAAGAAGAGGCGACCGGTAGAATTCTAAGTGGGAGACCGCATGATGTTGAAAGTGTCCCCATTGAAGGGTTTGATACGGTTTGGAAAGCGTGGGAAGTTAAGCCCCCGTTTTCTTGGACCCTTCACCATTATTGAGTGCATTGGAATGCAAGCCTACAAGTTAAATTTGCCACCAGAAATGGACGGAATCCATCATACATTTCATGTGTGTTATCTACGAAAATGTTTAGTGAAAGAAGAAAGCGTCATACCATTGTCGGAGATTGGAGTGGACGACAACCGTTGCATTGAGGAACCCGAGGCCATTCTAGAGAGAGAGATCAAAAGACTACGACACAAAAAGGTCATAATGGTCAAGGTTCAATAGAAGCACCATCGTGGTGCCAATGTGACTTGGGAGCCAGAGGAGGATATAAAGCGTCGATATCCTCATTTGTTTGCTTAGTTAGGATTTCGGTGACGAAATCATTCCCAAGTTGGGGAGGATTGTAACACCCCGAAATTTATGAATTTAATGAAATGCCCATTTCTTAGTTAAGGTTTCTATTTAGTTTTAGGGATCTATTATTAATGGAAGTTGGTCCTTTTGATCGAACCTGCACAACCGGGGAGTTGGAGACCATTGGGAGTTTCGATACAAGGTACGTGAGAGTGCCAGCGATTGTGACAGGGTGTCACTCTCGTTGGGCACAATTGCCAGGGGAAGAGACCCCGCGGTACAGTTAGGGCGAGAGTGCCCGGCGATTGTGACATTGTCACTCTCACCGAGGCACAATCGTGAGGGGGGTCGAAGTCACGATACCATTTTAGCGAATATACCCCGCGATAGTGACATTGTCACTATCTCCGTGTCACTGTCGTCGGCAGGGACCTGGACCATAAATTTGATAGTTCCGATTTTTATCTCATTTTATCTAATTTTGGGAAAACAGCTAGGTAGTTTCTCTGCAGTGTTTGGGTAAGTTGTTCTTCCAAAACCATCAATCCTCATTAATACTCTTAACTACCACTTCTCTTGAACATTTATGATATTCCCTAGGTGTTTATAATCATTACATGGAAGGGTTCAAGCTTACTCAACCTCAATCTACCATCCTCTCCATTCTAGGGTTTGGTTTTCTATTTGAAAACTACTTAGGTGAGTTTAATCTCTCTATTACAAACTTTTATACATGTTAAATGTAGATTTTACCTTCTAAACATCTCCACTTTGATTTCTATTCATTTGGGTGAGTTTTCTCCAAAACCTAATTTTTGGAGATTTTAGGGTTACTTATGTAAGTATGATTGAAAGATTAAGAAACCTATATCATGGGTTGTTTACGGTTTATATACTTGTGAAATATGTTTTCCTCTCATCTCAAGTTCAAACTCTTTAAATCAAAAACTAGGGTTTTGGGAAATATTGAGAAATATGTCAAATGGGAACTTGTGTAGGTTAATTCGGTGTGTGGAAGTAATATTCAAGAATTATATTGGAGACTCATTGGGGTTTACATAAGAATTCATATAAATCTTCTATTTGCACATTTGATGGCATCTAAATTGTTTTAGAGATTATTGGTTGATTGTGTTTATATGGGATAGACATATTTGGTTGCATTTGGGCGTCATGACCCCATGATTATTTGTATCATTACGTCTGATGATGGAACGCTAGTTTTCCACATCGAGGCACGGTTAGGCATCGGATGTGGTATAAGTCCTACTAGGCATCGGATGTGGTATAATCCCTACGTGTTAGTGCACGATGTTGGATGAGGAACTCAATGTAAGGACCCTATGTGGTTGAAGTTGACATTATGTGGGTATACATTTAAAGCTATCGAGCTTGACATCCTTTGCGTGTATTTCTATTATGTGTTTGGTTTTACTAACATGTCAAGTGGCTTACTTTTGTGTTCCATCACTTATGTTAGTAAGCGGGTCTCCCCCGTCAACCCAAGAGGTATTTGTATCAAAGCAAAGATTTATTTATATTTATTCTACCGGCTTTTCTTTACTTATCTCATTTAGAATTTACTGATTTCCCAACATAAATGTTTGATCTCACTAGGATTTAGCCTAACACCTTTTCTTAAAATGACATGTATAACAGGTCATTCTAGCGGTGGGATTCCTCGGGCTTGAGTGGAGAGTCAAGAAGATAAATAGTATTTTTGGTGGCATATAGAGGTGTACATTTGGTATAGTGATAGTATATTTTGGAAGTGAGATGACAACCCACGTCCATAATTTGGATTTAGTTGATCTAGATTAGTAGGTTGTTGAGTTCCATTTCATTTGGTTATTTGTAATGTAAACGCAATACAATTATTCCCCTTTTTGGGTGATTTGGTTATGTTAGTCTTGTTTATTCCGCATTATTTCATGTTCAAATTAACAGCCATTTTTAGTGTGTTACAGCCAAATATGAATGAAACGAATAATTCTTCCGCTTATATGCTTGAGTCTTCAAATATATGGCATGCTAGACTTGGACATGTTAACTTTGATACTCTTCGTCGTTTAATCAAACTTCAACACATACCTCATTTTCATATCCACTCTAAATACAAATGTAATACATGTGTTGAATCAAAATTAATTCACACGTATGTGTGTGATATGAAGTCGACTCCATTTATAGGTGGAAATAAGTACTCTATCACTTTCATTGATGATAACACTAAACTTTCATTCATGATAACACTTTCATTAAAGATCGTAACTTTTGGGATGCCCCAGTCCGAAGTGATGTCGGATGGGGTTGGAGGAAAATACTGGGTATGCGGGATAAGATTTGAGATTGCATTGTCTCTTAGATTGGCAATGGTGTGACCACCTCTGCCTGGTTTGATAACTGGCATCCTGTCGGTCCTCTTTGTAGGTCTATAACTCCACACAACATTCATAATGCTAATCTCTCTATGAATGCTAGGGTTATAGACATTATTCATAACGGTAGGTGGGTCTGTCCTCAGATGCGGGATAACCTACCTCCTCTCTTGGTCGTCTTGATCCCCCGATTCTCTCCCCTACTATCCCGGACAAACTCCTTTGGAGAAAACGGGATGGCAACCTTAGTCCTTTCTCGGTGCATGAAGTCTGGCTCAGCATCCTCCCCAATGTGCTTGAGATAGATTGGAATCACATGGTCTGGTTCTCGCAGAATATTCCCAGACATGCTTTCCTCCTCTGGGTTGCCTTGGATCAGCGTCTGAAGACGCATGATAAGCTCTGTTCGTGGGAGGCCTACTCGAATCTCTCGTATAGGTTCTGTCAGAATGGGCTTGATTCTAATAATCATCTCTTCTTCAAGTGTTCCTTTCCCAATCAGGTTTGGATTGGCCTCAAGCCAAAGCTGAACCTCCCTATTGTCTCGGACAACTGGGCAGGCATTATCAGAATTCTCCAGCCGACCACCAAAGGAAAGACCATTTCGTCTATTATACGTCGTTTAGTGTTGGTTGGGACTATCTACCACCTGTGGAATTAAAGGAATAATCGTATCTTCAAGAATAAGAGAAGATCGCATTATAAGGTGGTTAAGACTATTTCTGATGATGTTCGGTCTAGGCTTCTCAGCTTGACTCTGAAGCCTTCCCCTAATGTTGTGCATGCTAGACATGTCTGGAACCTTCCCTAGTGGTTGTTTTTCTTCCTTTTCTCCTCCTCTTTTCTTCTGTCCTTCTCTCTTGTTTCTTTGAGTTTTGCTCTCTTCTAGTGGTTGTTTCAGTTTAGCTTCCACCCGAGTGTTGCCTTGGTTTTATGTTTTTGTCAAAAAACTTGAAAAATCAAAAATTTGTCTTTTTTTTTTTTTGATCGGAGGGGTCGCCCCCTCTGTATAAAAAAAACACTAAACTTTGTTATGTCTATTTACTTAAAAGTAAAGATGAAGCGATAGACAAGTTTAAAGTGTATAAAAGTGAGGTTGAGAACTAACTCAACAAAAAGATTAAAGTACTAAGAAGTGATCGTGGAGGTGAGTATGTATCACCATTTGAAGAATTTTGTGAAACCTATGGTATTAGACATGAGTTTACTACACCTTATTCACCACAACAAAATGGCATCGCGGATAGGAAAAATTGTACTTTAAAAGAAATGATTAATGCCATCTTGCAAAATCATACATGTGAGCTGGTGGATCTGCCTCCCTAATGCAAACCACTAGGCTACAAGTGAATTTTCAAGAAGAAAATGAAACCGGATGGCTCCATTGAAAAATATAACGCCAGGTTAGTAATCAAAGGATACAAACAAAAAGGTGGCCTAGATTATTTTCCTACGTATTCTCCCGTAACACGTATAACATCTATCAAATTGGTGCTTGCCATTGCATCTGTTAGAAACCTGGAAGTACATCAAATGGATGTTAAAACATCTTTTCTATATGGAGATTTAGAAGAAGAAATCTACATGGAACAACCTGAGGGGTATGTTGCCCCATGACAAGAGTCTCTAGGTTTTCTAACTCATGAAGTCATTATATGGATTGAAACAAGCCCCAAAGCAATTGCATCAAAAGTTTGATCATGTGATGTTGGAATATGGATATAAACTTAACGAGTGTGACAAATGTTTTTATGTTAAAAACACAAATGATGGTTATGTTATCTTGTGCCTCTATGTTGATGATATGCTTATCGTTGGTAGCAACGATAAAATGATTCAATCAACAAAGAACATACTAAAGGCAAGCTTTGATATGAAAGATATGGGTTTCGCCAACGTGATCCTTGGAGTTAAGATCATGAGGACAAAAAAATGGACTTATATTAAGTCAAACCCATTACGTGGACAAAATTCTTGAGAAATTTAACTCTACTGATTCTAATATAGCAAGAACACCAATTGATACAAGTCACGATCTGAGTAAAAACAGAGGTGAAGGTGTTACACAAGTAGAATACTCAAGAATTATTGGCAGTTTGATGTATCTGATGAGCTGCACAAGACCTGACTTAGCTTTTGCAATAAGCAGACTAAGTAGATATATGAGTAATCTGAGTTGTGAACATTGGAAAAGCATTAATAGAGTGCTAAGATATTTAAGGTACACTCGAACTTATGGATTGCACTATACGAGATATCCCGAAGTAATTGAAGGGTATAGTGATGCAAATTGGATATCTAATATAAAAGATTCCAATTCTACCGGTGGGTTTGTGTTCACACTTGGTGGTGGAGCAATATCATGGAAATCTAAAACAAACAGTTATAGAAAGATCCACCATGGAATCTGAGTTCATAGCACTTGATAAAAGTGGAGAAGAAGTTGAGTGGTTACGACAATTTTTAGAGGATGTTCCAAGATGGCATAAACCAGTTTCTGCAATCTCTATACATTGTGATAGTCAATCAACAATTGGACGAGCGAAAATTGCTATGTACAATGGTAAGTCTCGACACATACGTAAGAGACACAATACCATTAGACAACTACTCTCTATAGGGGTTATCTCTATCGACTATATAAATTCAAAGGATAACATTGTGGATCCGCTAACAAAAGGTTTAAATAGGGAGTTAGTTGCAAAATCATCAAAAGGAATGGGACTAAAGCCCATGGATGAAGAAGTTATTGTGAAGGAAAACCCAACCTAGTTGACTGATCCCAAAGATCTATGTTCAAAGGGACAACCTAATTGCATATAACAAAATTGAATCACGTGGGGGTAAACCCAACCCATTCCTAAAACAAATAGTGATGCAGGTTAAGCTTATATCGTCAAGTATTAGCTTTTAATGATTCACTAGAATCACCAACGTGAGAGAGAAGTGGGGTCGCTTCAACGGGAATTCTGTGACGCTCAATTCTTACAAGCTCTTGCAGAACCAGGCATATGTTCATGACCATAACGAACATAACAATGAGAACTTAACTAGGTTAAGGAGAATCATGAGAAAAATATATTGACTGTTTACACAAATGGTTTAACAGTTCAAGGACATTGAGCGTATTGGAGAACTAGTAAATTAAGTTTATTTCTCAAGGGAAGGTTCAAAGGGTAAGACCTACCTATCATATGCATGGTTCAACTGCTGGATTTTATCTTGGTAGCTTGGAAGTTAGATCAATTTCCATTCATGTGGGGGATTGTTGGAAAAAATAGGGATTACCCATTTTAACAAAATGGGTATTGCCCATTTTGGAACACAAATTATGGAAAGTATATAATCTCACATTATATACATAATTATAGACTTGTGTTCTCCTCCATGATACCTTCGTTTCGGTATATTGTATGTCCAAATCGGACTTTGTATGAATGAGAAATTAATCACCAAAGTAGGGTGCTTGAAGGGATTTATAAAGTGGGTAAATATGTATCTCACATAGGTGGAGAAGTGAAAAGAACGTGGGTTTATAAGGAAGTTCAGTCTGTGGGGTTGTAAGACTTATAGCACCAAGGCTCTCTCTTGCGTGCGCAAGGGAGTGCAAATGCAAACCGAAATTGACTTCGGTTAATTTAACTTGTGTGCGAGCGCGCATCCTGTGGACACGAATGCACCAGCGGTCGACCAGAAAAGGTTCAAACACATTTTGCTAAAAATTTCTTTCATTTCATTTTTTTACTGACAGATTTATGATAGTAATTAAAACGAATTTCGGATTTGATTTATTCATAAATCAGTTTCGTTTTTATCCTTCGGTTTTAATACAAAATTAATTATCGGGTGTCGGTTATAAAAACTTTTGTATATGTATAGACCTCTCCACCAAACACAAAAGAACACACTGAAATCTTATTGTCACCTTCTCTTCTATGTACTGTTGTTGTAATCTTCTTGCTATCAAGGTAAAATCTACACCTAGCTTGGTTCGGCAGTCTCGAAGAACCATTCTTACTGTTGTATCCTGGGAAACAAACGTCCGATAGTGGGACGAACTTGTTTTAAGGACACTGTGTCTAACACAGGCCTCAGTGGAAATTTAATTTCTTTGTGTTTGTTTCGTTTAATTTATGGACAGTTCCTTCAACAAGTTTTTAGGACTTTTTTAAAAATAAAGTATCGCATTACTCTTTTATAGAACACTTCTCAAGGTCTTATGAGCACATATTTTTATAAGACATTTTTTTTCAAATAATGTTATATAAAAAAATTAATAAAACATTTTTTTAGAGGAAAAGCTCCAGGCACTAGCATTAAAAAGAAGGAACAAATACAAAAGTTCAAGGCAACAGTCCAACAAAACCAACAATAGCCTCAAAGGCCTTAAACAAGAACCACAACACAACTAACCAAAATAAGCAAAGGGATATTACAAAGTAAAGCATGCAAAAGAGAATTCCAATGCACCAAGACCATGGTCGAGCACCCAAGCAGGAAACACAAATATGATCGTCCATCATTCCTGCAAACATTATTCACCTTCCGCGAAGGTTTCCAAGCTACCTGAAGAAGAACGCTATCTTTATTCTCTTTCACAATCTGGGCAACCATCCTCCTTTGGTTGGTAAAGAGTCGTCTATTTCTTTCTTGCCCGATAAAGTACACCGAAGCCGAAAGCGAAAGCCTTTGCATAAGATTTGCCAAGCAACGACCATTGTTAGCAATGTCTGTAAAGATAGCATCCCATGACTCAGACAAAGCCTCCAAATCCAATTCCCTTTTCACAATCCTCCAAACCTCCAACGGGATAGCACACTCGAAGAATAAGTGGTTGTGAGAGTCTAGGCAAGTATTACAAAAGACACATCGAGGGTCGGGTGGATCATGTTTCCACAGCACTAAACGATCCTGGGTCAGCAATCTACGATGGCATGCAATCCACGTACACATCGCATGTTTTGGAATGTTTGCACGAAACCATACCGCTTTATGACACGTCACAATAGGAAAGGAACCTTCCATCGATAGCCTAGCCTCCTTGACGGAGAATGGGATAAAGGATTGCCGAACCCCCTCCCAAAGCACCATATCACGGTCACCATCAACAAGATGGGGGAATAGTACACAAATCCAAATTTGGGGCACGTTGAGTCCAAGAAGAAGGCCACGTACCTTGGAGCTCTAAAATAACATCGCAAGCCATAGCGGATACATCAAAACCACTCAAGTGAATAAGTAGGTAAGAAATAAATTGAGCTAGAGGACCAATCGCTAGCCATCTATCTTCCCATGCATGAGTATCGGCCATCCCTAAGCTTAATGCAAAAGAAACGTCTAACTTGTGGTCTTAAAGACATCACCCTCTGTAAGACCGATGACCAATTAGGCTTTATGCGCACACTCCAAAAAGGATTCGACTGAATATGATGTAGATACACCCATTTAACCCAAAGCGAGTCACGTTTTCGAAGAATATCCCATATATGGGAGATAAGTAAAGTCCGATTCCACAAGCCCAATATTTCAATCCCGATGCCACCACAAGCCATAGGCTTACATATATCCTCCCATGAAATCCTACACCGACCATGTGAATTATCACCTTGAGCCCAAAGGAAATCTCTAAAGAGAGATTCAAGTTGGTGAATAACTCCCGACGGAAACAAAAAAACCGACATCTAGTAAAGTTGCATGGATTCGAGGACCGACTTTATAAGCTGACGTTGACCTCCGTATGACAGGAACTTCATTTTCCAATTATGTATCCTAGCTTTAACTTTAGTCAGTAATACACCATAATTCGCCACCTTTAAGCTGACCGGGGATAGAGGAACACACAGATAACAAATTGGGAAGTTACCTTCACGAAAAGGTAGACAATTTAAAATTGTCGATTTGTCATCATCTGATACATTGCCAAAGTACACCACAGATTTTTCAAGGCTAGGAGAAAGACCGAATGGAGCTTGAACAAATGCAAAGCTTTCTTTAGCACTTCAACCGATAAGAAATCTTCTCTAGTGAACACGAATAAGTCATCCGCAAAACATAAATGTGTCAACTGAAAATCTTGACAACCTTTGTGAAAACCAAACTCATTTGCTTCCTCAATGCATTTGCAAAATATCATGGAAAATTCTTCCATTACAATCATAAATAAGTAGGGTGAAATGAGGTCCCCTTGTCGGATGCCCCGACCACCCTTAAAGAAACCTTTAGTCTCTCCATTAATAGCAACCGAGAATGAGACTGTAGAAATAAGCTCCTTTACCCACCGAATTAAAGCAGGGTGGAAACCAAAACCCGACAGCATACCAAACAAATATTCCCAATTAACTGTATCATGGGCTTTTTGGATGTCTATTTTGAAAGCACATCTAGGCGGGCCAACACCTCGTTGATAACCGGAGGCCAATTAATGTGCCATAATAATGTTGTTCGAGATACATCTACCAGGAATAAAAGCGGACTGATTCAGACTTATCAACTCATGCAAAGAATTCTTCATTCTGTCCGAAATGATCTTGCTTATGCATTTATAGAGCACGTTGCAACAAGCAATCAGCCTAAAATCAGTTACTTTTGTAGCATTCGGCACCTTAGGGACCAAGCATAGAAGGGTGTGGTTCAATTCTTTATCTAGATGAGCATTATAGAAAAAATTGTGGATTGCAGTCTCCACATCTTTTCCCACAATGGGCCACTCAAATTTAAAGAACTTCGACGAAAACCCATATGAGCCAGGAGCTTTATCATTCCCAATGTTGAACATAGCCTCTCGAATTTCCTCATTAGAAATAGGTTGAATCATATAAAGAGTATCATGTAAAGACAACTTGCAAGTAAAGAGGTAGTGATACATATGAGGACTTATAGAACTATCTCCAGCACCAAGAATGGATTTGAAATGGTTGACAAAGACTTGAGCCACCTCTTCTCCATAGAAAGAAACCCCCGAAGTGTCACAAACCATGTGAATGTGAAGAGTATGCCTTTAATTCTTAACAACCTAATGAAAAAACTTTGTGTTTCCATCCCCTTGGTTGAGCCATTTCACCTTAGCCCGTTGCCTAAAAGCCGATTCTTCCGCCATGACAGCTTGTTGATAGGCTATAAGGACATGGGCAAGATCTTCACGGAGCCAAATATTCGATGGGTCCCTATCACAGTCAATCTGTAAGTGATCCAACTCCACCTTAAGTACAACTACATTCTTCGATAGGTCCCCAAAAGAAGCCTGAAGACGTCGTAATGGGGATTTAAGATTTTTCAATCTAGCTTTAAGTTGGAACATAAAGGATCCGTTGCAAGGGGAAGACCAAACATTGCTAACTGTCTGCAAAAACAAAGGATGGTCTAAAAGGAAATTATCAAACTTAAAACCCCATACCTTCTTGCGTTTGCCACCTTTGAAAGAAAGAATTCCCGGAGCATGATTCGACGCCCCTAGTGGAGAAAAGCAAGCCACCACATTATTAAAGAGAGAAGAGAAGTCCGTATTACAAAGGATGCAGTCCAACTTACGCAACACACCACCTTCTCCCATCGGCTTCTGACACCACGAATAATGAATCCCCGTATAGTTAATATCGGAGACCTTAATTTCCTTAATGCACAGAAAGAAATCATCCATATCTAAATTTCGACTAGAGGAACCACCAAAACCATCATGAGGAAATAGCATCGCATTGAAGTCCCCTAAAATAGCCCACGGCTTGTCCCCCATAATCACCTTGAATTTTCGTAGACCTGACCAAAGTTCTCTCCGAGCCAAACCATGGTTAGCCCCATAGACAATAGAGATGTAAAACGACTCCATTTCTCCCCTAAGGTGAACTTCATAGTGAACATATTGGTTGTGCATCTCGACCACCATGATATCCATACTTCTAAGGTCCCACCCGAAGAGAATACGAGTGCCTTTTTGACAATGCACCGTATTCGAATTCCAGGACCATCTTCCAAAGATTTTCCCGCTGATCTCGTCCAACTTAGCATGCACATGTGTTTCAATAACTGCACAAAAAATAATATTATTATTATGGATAAACTCTCTTACCTCCCTCTGCTTCGTTGAGCCGTTTAGACCCCGAACATTCCACACGGCTAGGTTTACCATCATTAACCCGTAGGAGTTGGCCCCTCCTCTTCCAAACCATCATCCGATGACCTACTCGAATGATGTTACTCCTCTCTTAATTGTTCCTCCTCTTTTTCATGCTCGGTCTCAATCTCATCATTACTGCTTTCACTACTAGAAAGTGGCGAAAAATGGTTTCTCGATTGGGTATTTGTGATCAGCGATCCCCGTCGAGGTTTGGTATAAGTTCGGAGAGCATTTACCATGAAAGAAACAAACGGCGTAGAGGGGCCGTTTTTCAATGGTTGGTCAAGACCCGTAGGTCCCTCCTTATCCCCCTCGTTCTCCTTTCTTTGCTGCACATTTGCATCATTTGCATCCGCTTTGGTCACCCCATGATCACTTGCATCCGCTTTGGTCACCCCATGATCACTTGCATCCGCTTACCTCTGTCTCTTCCTTTACACCACTAGGACCCGCTTCCTTCGATAGCGTTTTTTCTCCTTTTGTTTCCATTGTCGACGTTTTACACGAATGAAACCTTCCTCATCCTATTTTCCAGCTTTAGAAGCATTAACCTTTCGATGTAACTCTGATTTGATGCAAGTTCCAACTTTGTGGCCGAAGAGAAGGCAGTGAGAGCATTGAACAGGCTCCCACATATACTCCACACCAATTTTTACCACTGCATCGTTTCCCCCATTTAGACTAGGAATCACCACTTCCATCTCCCTTTTGAGTTCTCCTATAGCCCATACATCTACCAACACCTTCGTAAAACCTGGGCGTCCCCATGATTTGTCACACATAGATGCGGTGCATGCATCCATTTGCTTAGGGATCCCTAGGGCACTAGCTATACGACTAACACCCTCCTGATTAAACACAACCAAAGGGACGTTATGTAACTTTACCCATAACAGGCAAGTAGTATGCTCCGGTTTGTGCAAACCCTTCGTAGGGTCCCATGGGGAAACGAATAATGAGACACCCCTTATCATAAGGGGGCCTACTTCCACCACTTGGAACAACCCCCACTGTCATTAAAACGAAAAAAGAAAAATCCTTATTCATTCATCATTGCGTCACAATATCCATATTTACTCCAAGCTTTCTTTACGTACCTCTTAACATCCGGGAATGGATTCGGGGACCTAAGAAGTAACCATAGACCATAGAGTGAAAAGACTTACTAGCTTCCTTTGAAAGCTCCAATGGGATGGGAATACACTAATCCTTTTATCAGAAAGTGGAAAAAACTCGAGGTTTGTCGGCCCCAAGCTACCTACCGCCGCCGCAAAAGTCTTCGATTTCCCCAAAAGTTCTACTTCCCCATACTTGAATCGTTCATTGCCTTTACCCCCATTATAGGTAAGTCGTTCAAACACCGAGATCCTATCACCGCTGGCTTGAGCGGGATGTTTAACCGTAGACGCAGGAGGGATGACGTCAACCCTAGTTTGCATGGGTTATATGTCCACAGCCGCAGTTTCTCCCTCCCTGACACTCCCCCTAAGGGGATCTGAGTTTTCCTCCGCCAAAGTCGTACTAGACGTACCCTCCATCTCCCATGCACCAAGAGAAAACTATGAATTCGATGCTCTGCCGACCGGATCAAGAACCCTACCGGAGAGACGAAGACCACAAAAACCGTGGTGCTGAAACCGCCGGTGGGGAACCCTATCTAGACAACGAAGGCTCCAGAAACACATAGTTACACCGATGTAGAGAGAGGAGAGAAAAACTAACCAACAATCGCAACCAACAGCCTACGCCGCAGACAAACCCTAATCGCACCGATTAGTGTTTAGGTTCAAATTTTGAGATCACCGCAGCTGCTAACACCTTGTCGACCACCACAGATACCTCTACGATCCTTAGCAGCAGAAAAAACAACACAAATCTTCGAATAAAACCACACGTATTCCTAGCAATCATGATGAACACCAAAAAAAAAACATATCGCCCCTAGGGAGAGAAACTCCATCTTTTTCCTTAATAAAACATTTTATTGCAATAGTGTTCTAAAACACTTGTTAAGACACCTGAAGTGTCCTATAAACTTGTTGCAACATTTTTACATAGGACACACAATTCTTTGATTCTATTAGGGTATTTTGATATTTTTTACTTCCTAAAAACCCAAAGTTGTTGCAGTAATCATTGAAAGTTTTACATATGTGTATATAGAGTTGCACAAGTATTAGTCTGAAAAAAAAAGTATTAGTCTGAAAAAACTTAGGGGGTGTTTACTTGGGGCTTAATGAGCTTAATGACAAAATCGGCTTATTCACGCAGACGTTTGGAGTCTTTACTTGGGGCTTAATGACAAAACCGACTTATTTGTGCAGACATTTCCGGCTTATTCACTAAGTTGGGGAAAGATGTGTTGTCCCCATTAAGACACATCTTTGACATTTCTACCCTTTAAAAATAAAGACATGTCTACCTTCCTACTCAATAATCACGCAATAAAAACCTAGTTGCTCGATTTCACCTTCACTACTTGTTCGATTTCAATTTCACCTTCACCGCTCGTTCGATTTTACTGCTTCGAGTTCATTGTTGGTTCGATTACACTATTTCAATTCACTACTGGTTCGATTTCAACCCTAGACAATAATTTCCTTTGGTCGAATTCTCCAAAGGTAATAATATTACTGATTGTTCGATACTTGTTTCTTCTCCATACTCGATTGTTGTTTCATACTTGTTTCTTCAGTCGATTGTTGTTCCATACTTATTTTTTAAGTCGATTGTTGTTCCATACTTGTTTTCTTCAGTCGATTGTTGTTTCTTACTTGTTTTTTCAGTCGATTTTTGTTCCATACTTGTTTCTTCTCCATAACTGCTCGACATTTCTGCAATGTAGATTTTTGTAACCATGATTTATACAATGTCGATTTCATACTTGTTTCATACTTGCTACTTTTTGTTTGAACTTAGCTACATTGTGTTTGAACTTGGAAGTTTAAGTACTTAATGAATTTTTGTTTGATTTTTGGATTATATCAATGAATTTATGAATATATGGCTTAAAAAATAAACAACAATTTATAAAACAACTTAAAATTCATATTCAGGGGTAAATTGGTCATTTCTATTATTCAGACTGTTAATTCAGATAAAAAAAGTAAACAACAACATCAATTTATTCAGACAGACACATTTATCCATACAGGACTTAATGGAAAATTTGGTAAACAACCCCTTACTTGTCAAAGTATGTTCAATATGATCCGAAAAGAGTATGGATTAGTACGGATCTAGTTAGACAAAGATCAAACCTGAAATGGCCAATTTAGCCTAATCAAGGACCGATCCAAGCTTGGTTTGGTTTGGTTCGGTTCGGTTAAAAAAAGTTCACTCTAGTACGTGTAATGAAAAAAAACAGGGGAAACAAATTAACATATTTATAAAAAGATAATAAAAATAAAACACAAGACTGATATTAATCCGGTCTGAATCGATAACTGATTAATCACTACTACAAATATGCCTTTTATACGCACCTAATATTATGGACCGATATTTATGTAGTTGGTTCGTCAACCTTATGAGCAAAACTCTCTTATTTCAAATACTTTTCAATATCTTGTTTTATGATATATTTTATGTTATTTTATTAATTTATACACCTTTTTAACCTTCTCGAACAATTTACGTATTTTAGTTCTTTGGATTTATTAAAATTATTCATGCTTCCAAAAAGATATCAATTTAAGATGCCTCAAACAAATCTTACTCCTTGTCATTATCATTTTCTTAACCTTTTGTTGACATACAATTGACACCTTCATATTTTATGTAAATTCAAATCACTCCCTTCTGGGTAAACATATGATTGAATCAGTCCTTTTGTCATAAGAAAAGTGTTCCCATGTAGGACCCTAGGTGGCTCCTGACTAGGCTTGTTCGATGTGAACGTTAACAAATGATGTAAAAGATATGTTATTTCTGATATATATATATATATATATATATATATATATATATATATATATATATATATATATATATATATATATATATGTGGGTCAGGTTCACGTGAGATCAAACTGTTTCTGTGAGATCGCGTGAGACCAAGTCTTAAAACATGAAACTTCACACCGAAACACTGTGAAGGTAAAAAACAATTGAACCTTCATAATGTAATCACACTATGAAGGTAAAAAAACCTAAACCAAGTTAAAAAAAAATAAAACCTTCACAGATAAAAGACTGTGAAGGTATATCCGAACCTTCACAGTGAAGACGCTGTGAAGGTAAAAAAAAGGAACATTCACAGCGAAAAACACCGTGAACGTAACATTTACGGTGTTTTCCCTATGAAAAGTTCGATTTTTTTTGCATTCACAGTTTTTTGGTGTGAAGTTTCATACTTTAAAGCTTGGTCTCACCGGTCTCACGCGAACTTAAGTCATATATATATATAGGGTCAGGTTCATTTGTTAACCACATTTTTTGTGTTAACTTTATGAACCATTATAAGCCCTTGATCTTGGAAACCAATGGTTGAGATTGATTATTTTTTTTAAAGACTTAATAAATGTACAATTAATGAAAAACTAGGAGTGAAGTATAGTGCTAAGGGTATTTTGGGGAAAAATCAATGAAATATTATGTCTTTATTCTTTCTCAATTAATGTTCCTTCCAAAAGAATCGTAACCCCCGATTCATTAGTGTTCATGAATCTGCATGTATTTGAACATTATTCTTCCAAAAGAATCGTTACCCCCGGTTCATGCATGTTCATATGAATAAATATGAACATTATTACTTTTAAATATCATATTCATATGAAAAAATATGAACAATATTACTTTTAAATATCACCTCGAACATGTGTTAACTTTATGTTACCTTAACTAACATCATATTCATATGAAGAAATATAAACATTATTATTTTTAAATATCATATTCATATGAAGAAATATGAAGAATATTATTTTTAAATATCACCTCGAACATGTGTTAACTTTATGTTACCTTAACTGACATCATATTCATATGAAGAAATATGAACATTATTACTTTTAAATATCACCTCAAACATGTGTGTATGCACTTACATACGAACCGTCTTAATTAAACATCGTATTCAAATGAAAAAATATGAACAATATATTCACTAATGTTCATCTATAATCATCAGGATTCATCTGTTCATATATTCATGCACTAATCTTCATCTGTTTCAGTTGGGACGTATCAATTTGATTCCCCTGATCTAAACACATTGATGAACACTATAAAATCCCCAATGTCGGTGTTCACTTGTCAACATAGAAGGACATATGGGAAGAAAACTTTCAACAATCGCACTTCTATCGACGACGTTAAGGAGCCCGTAATTCTTAGTGTCGGTGGACGTTGTTGCGTTCATTGTTGTGATGTGCATGCGATTTTAGAAATACGATGAATATGGACAAACTTTTGAAAAAAAAAACCATTAGCTACTTGGATTATTGGGGATGTTCATACAATTTTAGAATGTAATTTAATATGGACAAATTTTTTGAAATCAAGCCACTAGCTAGAATAATGGAATTAATTTTTGTAACTCCCCAATAACTATTTCAAATATTGTCCAATTTTGTATTTCCCTCTTAACCCTTTAGCATTAATGATACACACAATCCTAACAACACTCTAAGGAGCAATCCTATTGGCTAGTTTAGGTTCATAAAGTTAATAACATTAGGATGGTTAACAAAAGATCCTCACTATATATATATATCAGTTATTTCTATTTCATAAATATTTTAACTGGTAAATCTTGTAATTATATATGATATGGTTGATAAGTTATCAAGTTACATTTTAATTCTTGATGACATGGAAATGTCGTATCAAAATCAACCAACATTACATATGTTGAAACCCCTTTTTTTTGGTGAAATGAGTATGGAATAAGAAGAATTGAATGTTTGTTATACTAACTGAAAATATAAAATTATTATTACACTAACTAAAACTTAGAGCATTACATAAATCGTCCCTATGGTTTACTCAAACTCTCGTAATTGTCACTCAAGTTTCAACATTACATAGGTGCCCCTATTGTTTCAAGTTGCTTTAACCATTCATCCCTGCTCCTAACATCCCCAAAATGGAACATCTAGGTGATCCGCCATTTATGGTGATGAAGAGATGTTGCAGAACTTCGATGAATCTCGAAGATGAAACACGACGGTGACTCCACCATTGATGGTGTTGCATAAATGGAGTGCATAACCTAGACGTATAAAATAAGAAAGAAGAAGAAAGGATATAGTCTCGTTCTACACTTGAGCCGGAGGAAGAAGAAAGAACATGGTGTTTGTTGTGCAAGTAAGTTGGAAGAAGAAGAAAGTATATGATGCTTTTGTCCTGTTAGGGAAGCTCGTGTTGTTCTGCTGCTAATCCTAGGGGGAGGAGGATGGATTGTAGAGTTACATTTATTTAGTTTATTTTAATTCCAAACGTTTACTTTAAAAATTTTAGAGTAAATTACACCGTAGGTCCCTATGGTTAGCTCATATTTTGGATATGGTCCCCTTTTCAAAATAAGTACACCTAACATCCTCGTGGTTTGTATTCCGTTTCAAGTTGGGTCCCTATCACTAACACCCTTAAATTCATACTGTTAACTCAGGGGCAACATAGTCATTTTATTTTATTAATTAAAAAACCACTTTAAATCATCAATCGTATGGTGTACATATCCTCGGCTCCTCGTCCATATGTCATGGAGTTGCAATTGCAATGAAGAAGACGTTGACTCTGTTTGAGTTGGCCAATTAATGTATTTGAGAAGCAGATTGCCAACTTCCATTAACGACAGCTCAGTATTTTCGTTCACCAGTGAGTCTTGGTTAGCCGAGCACCATGTATCTCCGATCTGCTCCAACCACTCTTCTATAGCCTCTCATCTCCATCGCAACATCCTCACCACCATCCCCCTTCCTTATACGAAAATCTTTGTTACATAACAAATGTTACTTCCCAACTGTAAAAGAGATGTAGGAGAATTTGTTTCAGTTTTTAGAATCTCTTCTTTTTCAACACCAAATCGCCACCAATCTTCATCTCTCTCTCTCACACACACACACACACAAACACCTGCAACTCCTTGCCCCAAAAAACCCCACTTGCAGGTGTTTATATATATATATATATATATATATATATATATATATATATAACCTAGTGATGTGCGTGTATATATATATATATATATATATATATATATATATATAACCAACCGTGTTAGTGTTTGGTAAGAAAGAAACTAAAGAAAAAGATAAAAAAAAAAGAGTGAATTGTGGATTTGGTCTCTAAGTTTTGATAATTTTTTTGACTATGGTCCCTATACTATGTTTATTGTGGATTTGGTCCTTGTGGTATTTAATTTGTTTTGGCCATGGTCCCTCTGACTAACACATCCGTTAACTCTGTTAACTCAAGGACCATTTTAGTCATTTTGCTTAACTTTTGTCCTTTTTTCCTATAAAAAAGTAAAAACAATAATTTATATACACACACACACACATATCTATACTACATATATAAGCATTTAGATCAAAACTCTTAATTACAAATTCTAAGGCATGATGTACCACACATTAAAGCTTAGAATGTTGAAATCTCTTAATTACAAGTCATTAAACATGATGTACAAGTTGTCAATGCAACTTTTGTAACCTTCCTCTTTTATGTTTTTGTCTTTCTACCTTTTCTCTTCTCCAAAACCTGACTTTCCATTTTCCATTTTCAAACAAAAAATCTCATAATATTCAAATTCAAACACCATGGCCCATATGAATTCCTGCTCCCGAGTTGAATGAATTCCTTCCTCCCCCTAAAAACCTAGATTTTTCATATTTGTTTCAAATGGTTCTTCAATGAGGTATGTTTCTGTCCAAAACCCCACATTTTGTTCTTATGGTATGCTTGATTTATGATTTCGTCATGCTATTTTGATTTCTCCTGCTCCATTCCACCCATAGTGTTTGCAGATTCAGAACTATGACTTGAACTTGAGATTTTCGTGTGCAGGTCTAACCGATGATGGGATTTCTTGGGAACTTTTGCACGTGCAGATCGTCTTCCTTATGGACGTGATTTTGATACACACCAACCCACCGGACGATTCTGCAAAGGAAGAATCCCTGTTAATTATCTTGGTACTATCAACTCCTTTTTAACATCTAATACTTGAATGTGTGATAAGAATTTTGCTCGTTTTCATCAGCACTGCATATGGGGCTTCCCTTAATTCCAAGCTATCTAGGTCAGACCGACTCTGTTGAAGATATGATACACGGTATCAATTATGCAGTGTAATCCTTCATTTGCTCTCTTGAAAGCAGACACCTAGATGTGGGCTTTTCACCTCCATTGACCATCTATTTTCACTTTTCTACAAGTTTTCCCCCCTTTAGACGATGCTTCATCAATAAGATATACTCATCCTCTTTCTCATTTTGATAATATGCAACTTGATTGGGGTTGTTTACCAAATGTTTACGGGGTAAGTACTTACCAACAAAAGTTGCCACTCTCATTTACTTCTCGACCATCAAAATAGATTGATGGTAAGCATTTATATATAACTTGGTAAGCGTTTTACCGGGTAGGAGTCATCACCGTCACTTACCGCATAAGACTCTTGATCCATGCTTTCGCTCTTATTAGGTAAGATTCTCGGGTTTTTTTATGTTCACCCGATAAGGTAATTGAACCGGTAATTAAACACTTTAAAATGTGAGCGTTTAGTAAATGACCCTTTAATGTCAAGTTTGCATCTTTCCGTTTCACTTGAAATCATGGGTTTTCTATGGAGTTCAAGGGCGAACTACGTTTGCATTTTTCTGTCTCACTTCAAGCTTTAATCTTCTTGGGCAGAATGTAATGTTAATTTGCAAGTATGGTTCACTGATGTCCTCCTGATGTTATTTGATGTCTCACTTCTTTATCTTGGTTTTTAGGCCACGTCTACTAATTTGATCTTTGTTTGGTTATAAAGTGATGCAAAAGATATGTGGGATTGGGGTTTGTTTCTTTTCATAAGAAACAGGTAAGTGAGATTATATTTTTTTCTTTTCATAACAATCTTTCAATTACTTCCCTTTTTCTTTGACAGAAAGTGCAATCAATGACTTGAATGCTAGGATTCAAGTATGTTGGCTTTTTCATTTAAATGTGTTATGCTAAAGTGAGCAAGTTTTGAATTAAATAGCAATTCTCCATACATGTGTCGGTTTGATCAAATTTGAAAATTTCAGTTCCCACTATTTGTGCAACGCATTCATGCTTTTGTATTTTTTTTCCTAATCATGGCTTGCTTCAGTCATTTGTATTTTGTTTGCATTTTCTTTAATGATGGACGTATGCCTCATTCATATTTTCTTCTCTACAGAACTAAAAGGCCAACGGGCGATATTGAACACCGAGACGATTTCATCTCTAATGCAAAGAGTTTGGTCTTATATAGGACAACAAGAAGGAATTTGTTTACTTACTATAACCCTTTTAATTAATATTCATTCCCTTCCATATATATTGATTGCCCCTACCAAAACTTGTTTGAAATAATCAACGTCTTGTAGTTGTAAATTGTAATGGTGTAAGTTAGTGCGCAATGCAAACTTATCCTTAAAACAATTTTTCACAAACAAACAAGTATTTGTGACAAACCAAGGATTTTTTTTTAATTTTCCAAATCTTCGTAGCACCACACTTGTATTTGTGCATGGGTGCACACATAGATTTAAAGATGCATCTAAAGGTCCATATGATGAACTCCAAGTCTCCAATTGCAATAAATTAATTTAATATGATTGCTTACATTGGGTACACGAAAATTCATTATTGGAAAATAATCAGCCACTAGGTGTTAAGTTTAAATTTAGCATTTTGCCATCAAGTTTCTTCCTTTGGTTCATAGATTTCAAGCTCGCTAGAAAAAGACTTCGATCTTTCAATCTTCAAATAATAGAAGGTTCCTAAGAAACAATAAAAACTAGCTAAAAGCAAATTTTTTAAAATTTAGTATGAAAAAAACCAAGTGTAGAGAATTAAAGGTCTAAAACATCTCATAACCGTAAGCCAACCTAAAACCAACCAACATGTACATTTTCAGTAGTTAATTAATATATACTATTATAAAATATTTTGTTTAAAGTCTTAAAAAATCCTTTAAGCCTTCAGTTTTGTTTGATTAATGTGTATTCCTTTAAAATTCAAGGTACATGTACTTTTCTTCACATGTACAAGTTTTTAAGCCTTTTGAATTCTATAAAACTAAGTAATAATCAATTGATACATGTTTAGATACAAATTATTACTCTCCATCATTATCTTTGTTATTTATATCTATATAATATTACAATATATTTGGCTATAGTCATGAAAACATATTATCATTTATTAGGTATTGTTGATTGGAGTTGGTTTTCGGTAAGAATATTAGTTATCGTGAGAAGGGTATAAAAGAATATTTACATTTGGATCAATCCTAATTGAAGATCAATTGAAAATACATTTTAAAGCAAATTCATGGGTTATTTTGGGACTTAACCTGAACCATTAGATCAACACTAAGGGTTGTTTGTTTTTTAAAAAAAAACTCTTAATGACTCTTAAATCTGAATCATTCAAACATTTTTACACAACACCTCTTATTAATCATAAGTATTCAGACCTCTTAAAAAACAAACGGCACCTAATTGAAAGTGATCAAGGGTCCAAAACTGTTCTTACACTTCTCATCTTAACTCATATTCTCATACGATCATTCGTCTCACTAATTAATGCATGTTTTTTTTTTTAAATTCAAAGGTACATGTTATACGTATTTTGGTATAACTTCTTAAAGCTTAATGTTTGAAAAAACTAACCAATAATAAGTGATAATCATGTTTAATACATTTTGATCCTACTAATGTTTTGTAAATATCTACTAATACGCGTTTATCGCTCCTAATTCTCCATAAATATACAATATACTACATATATATATATATATATATATATATATATATATATATATCTTTTTTCTAACAAGAAATTACATTGATTTTTCATTCCATATATAATAAAACTTCTCACCCAGTGCATTGCACGGGTACATTGCTAGTATATATATATATATATATATATATATATATATATATATATATATATATATATATAACGAAAACAAAATAAATAAAATAAGACATTATTGTATGATTTGATTTTTTTAAATTAAAAATCAATTATATTAAATTTGATTTAATTTTATGGTTTTAGTATTTTTGCCTATTAGGGTATGAAAACCTAGCTGAAATTTATATAGGGATTTGTGCAATTTTAAGTTACAAAGATAATAGTATATATGGACTTGCCATTTGGTTATAATTTAAATAGTTGATTTTAAGTTTTTAAATAAAAGCAATATGAAAAAAGGAACCCCTAGTTTTTGGATGATAAAATTGGAGTTCATTTTCTTAGTGGTTTTCAATGATTTTGATGTTAAAATATTGATAATAAGTTTATTTATTGCAATGATAGAAAAAGAACAATACAATTAAATCATTCTTAACATAATATTTTTTTTAATTTAAACAAATTAAATCATAAAACCATGTCTTATTTTATTTGCTCTAAATTAAAAAAAAAAGATATAATTTTAAGATATAATTTGTTTAAATTAAAATTTTAATAACATTTAAGCAAGAAAACTCTATCTTTTTCCACAACTACAATAAAACAATAAAACTAAATCGTATTTAATATAATTAATTGTTTAAAAATTTTAAACAAATCAAATCATACAATAATATCTTATTTTATTTATTTTGATATCGATATATATATATATGTATATATATAGGGGAACGATCAATTGGAAACCAGTATTACATTGGAAACTTTAGAAACCGAAATCAATCAATCAGTGAATTTCTTTTTTTTATTTTTATTTTTAATTGAAAAAGGTTAATTTTGTCTTTTACATTATTAATAATATATATGGTAACTGTTATTATTATTATATTAATAATTATTTAGTTTTAATTTAGTTTATATATGGTAATAATAATCATTGATTAATTTAAAAATGAGATATTTAATTTAGGTAAATTATTTAATTTTAATTTAACTTATATATGGTAATAATGAAACAATAATGCTAACACGATGAACCTGATGAATCTATTTTCATTATGAAACAATAATGCTAACATGATGAACCTGATGAATCTATTTTCATATACGGATATGCAACTAAACAGGTAATGAAACAAAAATGAGAAGTTAACAAAAATGACACAAATTCATCATGTTTCATTATGAAACAATAATGCTAACACGATGAACCTGATGAATCTATTTTCATTATGAAACAATAATGCTAACACGATGAACCTGATGAAATCTGTAATCCAATGAAATCTGTAATCCACAAATTCATTCTGTTTCATCACAATATTAGATTGTGTGGGAAATTTTATAATAAAATGAAATTAAAAAAAAATATTTTCTTACATTTTAAAAGAAAAA
Organism: Arctium minus; assembly: GCA_954870635.1. Classification (NCBI taxonomy): domain Eukaryota; kingdom Viridiplantae; phylum Streptophyta; class Magnoliopsida; order Asterales; family Asteraceae; genus Arctium; species Arctium minus. The sequence continues at coordinate 70,147,054 of OX941091.1, read as the reverse complement.
TAATTTTTTTGATGAAAAGACAAATGCTCCACGTTTTCATAGTAAAAAAAATAACAAAATTTAGATTGCATGGGAAATTTTATTTTGGTTTCAAGTAATCTAAATAAAATAAACCTTTCTTGCCATATTTGAAACACAAAATCAAAAAACATATTTACCCTTTTCATCTATTATTTTTATTTATTATTAATAAATTAATTAATTTACTACCATATATAATTCAAATGAATCTTAACCATTGAATATAAAGATCAATGGTTGAAATTTGGTTTCCAAAGTTTCCAATAAAACTTGGTTTCCAATTGATATCACCCCTATATATATATATATATATATATATATATATATATATATATATATATATATATATGTGTGTGTGTGTGTGTGTGTGTAAAATATTGTTTTAACATTTTTATAGAAAAAAGACAAAAGTTATGCAAAATGGCTAAAATGGTTCTTGATTTAACAGAGTTAACGGAAGTGTTAGTCAGAGAGACCATGGTCAAAACAAATTGAATACCACAAGGACCAAATCCACAATAAACATAGTATAGGGACCCTAGTAAAAAAATTATCAAAACACATGGACCAAATCCACAATTCACTCAAAAAAAATCATAATGGCATTGATGTGGATGATGGTGGTGATGTAAATTGTTTTTTTAGCAGGAGGATTAGTTTATTATGGGTGTTGCTAACCCTACCCCCTATAAAACCCATACCCCCTCCTAACCCCTTATCTCTCTCACAATCTTGACAACAACAATCAAAAATGTGATTTTTAATTAATTTTTAATATATATTTACATTTTACAGCACTATAATTATTTAGTTAATTTACTTGATACCTTTTACTTTTTTAATTTTCATTTTACACCATCACCATATTAACACATATAATGGTATATTAACTAAAATACGTTAAAAAATACGTTTTAATTTTAACAAGTTACACCATTATAATCGTCTCTTCAATACCTTCGAAATGAGCCAAATATTGAATATTTTTGGAGTTAATTATTTTATTATATATCATAAATATACTACATAAAAATACCGTGTTCGTTTATGTTCGTTCATTAAGAGTTAAACAAACGTAAACGAACGAACACAATGAATAAAAACAATCACCGTTAATCATTATTTAGTTCGTAAAAAAATAACATAACAAAATGAAAAACCGGGTATATTTAGGATGTATAAAAAATGATTTTTAAAAAATTAATATATTTATATATAGGGGTGCTCAAAAACCCGACCAATCCGATCAATCCAACTCAACCCAACGCGAAAAGTTATTAATTCAAAATTTTTAAAATTTAAATTATTTAAAATCTATTCTCAAACTACCTTTTCCCTGTTTTTTTAATAAATTTAAATCCGGAAATTTCTCAATCATCGATCAAAATAATGGATGACCTAGATTGGTTTACATAGTTCACAAGATTAAATGAGTTTATAAAAGAAGCTCCCTCTATTTATATATATAAACAAACATAAATGAACAAACGTAAACGAACATAAATGAACGAATGTTCACGAACGTAAATGAACGAATGAAACCATTGTTCATATTCGTTCATTTAACTAAACGAACAAAAAAATGTGTTCATGTTCGTTCATTTATTAAATAAACGAACATAAACGAACTAACGTTCAATGTGATAACACTTTTTTTTAAAATCGTTTAACCAAGGTACAATATATGAGGTGTAACTTGTTAAAATTAAAAAATATTTTTTTAACTTATTATGATAACTAACATTTATGTTAATTTTAATTTACGGGTACAAGTGAAAGTTATAACAAAATATAATAATTCCAGGTGTTCAAATCTCGAGAAGAAATAACTGACTGTGTGCGTAATGTGAGACTTTCGGTTGGTGTCGTTGTTGTTACCAAAAGATCAAAGACTAAGACAAATGGAATAAAAAAATACGCAATATATTTATTATCTTTATGTTAAAAACTTACGTTCGATGTGATACATTTTTTTTAAATCAATTAACCAATGTACAATATATGACATATAATAATATAATTAAATTAAAAAATATTTAATATTGAGCTTATTTTGAAGATATCGACGAGACGATTATAATAGTGGAACTTGTTAAAATTAAAAAAAATATTTTTAACGTATTTTAGTTAATATACAATTATATGTGTTAATATGATAAAAATATAAAATGAAAAATATAAAGTAAATCAATTAAAAAAGATCAGGACCAAAAATGTAATTATAAAATTAAAAACAATATAAAAGTGATGTGAGGAAGAGGGGGTGGGGTTTTTGGGAGGGGTAAGGAAAGAATTCTCCTTTATTATTAGTAAAGCTTCCACAGTTCCACCTTTTTCTTCACACCCTCTCTCTGGTTGCCATATATATATATATATATATATATATATATATATATATATATATATATATATATATATATATATATATATATATATATATATATACTAACAGTGTATCCGTGCAATGCATTGGGGTGAGCAAATGTAAATGGAAATAAAAAATTAATGTAATAGCTTATCAGAAAAAAAAGAAAAAAATATATATGGAGTAAATCATATATTTATAATTTATGTAGCATTAGTAGTGATAAACGCATAACTTGAGTTTTTTCAATCATTAAACATTAAAAAATTATATTAAAGTAATCGTTAAATGTATATTTGATTTTTAAAAACATGTATTAAACAGCGATATCTAACGAATGATAATATTTTTTCAAAATACTGAAATATAGAATAGGTAAAAATAACAAATATAATGTTGGATAATATTATTTTGTATCTAAACGTATATATAGGTTCATTATTAGTTAGTTTTATAGAATTCAAAAGGCTTTAAAAACTTGTATACATGAAGAAAATACATGTACTATCATAATTAAAGAAATATGTTAATTTGAGCAAGTAAATAACTTTTCTTCTTTTGGAGAAACCCCAAATGGAAGGGAAAAAACTTGAATATGGAAGGTAGTGAAAAAGTAAAGTTTGAATTTTTTTCAAATGAGTTGTACCTTATGCATACTAAGTTGTGAATTAAGAGATTTTTGAAATGTATACATAAAATGGTAGTACCTTATGTTTTATAAGTAGTAATTAAGAGTTTTTTATTTCGTCTGTATAATATAGTATATATATATATATATATATATAACACTAACACTTATACATCTTCGTTCTTTTTTTCACTATATCGAGATTACCTAAAAAAATCCCTCTTAATCACCCTCCAATTTTACTTGGGCCATGGATGCTTGGGAGGAAATGCATCACTTGTACCTTTGCATCCACCATTTATTTTGGGTTGTGTGGGTAATGGGGAAGAAGATGGATGACGTAAGAAAGAAGGGAGGTCAACATAAAGAGAAGAGTGAGGACACATGGCAACATTTTAGCGGAGTTTTAAAAAGAAATTTTAGTGAATAGTTAAATTGACGAAGTTGCCCCTCACTTAACATATTAGATTTAATGGTGTTAGAGTGAGGGACCTAACTCGAAACAAAATTTAAACCATGGGGATGCTCACTGTAATTATTTTAAAGGAGGGACCATATCCAAATTCTTAGCAAACCACAGGGACCAACGATGTAATTTACTCAAAAGTTTATAAAACAAAATACTAAATGACCAAAATACCCTTACATGACTTGCACGTGAGGGTTACTTAACAGATGTCTTAATGTCGATTGTACAAGAAAATTGAAACGTTGAGGGCCGTTGGCAGTGGCGGAACCCCATAGGGGCTTTTGGGGGCCATGGCCCCCCGCTTTTTGACTCAAATACCATGTTTTACATTTTAAGAATACATGTTATTAGCAGTTTAGTTGGTTAATACATGTTGCCTTTGTACTTCAAGTCATAGGTTCAAAACCCCTACCTTACACTTGATTATTTTTATCATTTTTTCTCCCTCCACTACATATTAATATCATTATATATAAAAATTAGTTTTTAAATAATATAAAGAAATAATTTGTAGAGTGAATTGTGGATTTGGTCCCTGTGGTTTAGTGATTTCTTTGACCATGGTTCTCATTCTATGTTTATTGTGGATTTGGTCCTTGTGGTATTCAATTTATTTTGGTCATGGTCCTTCTGACGCTTTCATTAACTTTGTTAAATCAAGGATCATTTTAGCCATTTTGCCTATTTTTTGTCCTTTTTTGATAAGAAAAATATAAACAATATTTTTATACACACATGCACACACACATGTATATATATATATATATATATATATATAACGATATTAAAATAAATAAAATAAGACATTATTGTATTATTTAATTGTTTAATTTTTTAAAATTAATTATATTAAATATGATTTAATTTTATTATTTTATTGTAATTGTGGAAAAATATATATATAGTTTTATTGTTTTAATGTAATTAAAATTTCAATTTAAACAAATCAGATCATAAAACTATATCTTATTTTATTTAGAGCGAATAAAATAAAATATGGTTTTATGATTTGATTTATTGAATTAAAATTTTAATTAAGTTAAAGACGGTTTAATTATATTGTTTTTTTATTATCATTGCACAAACAAGCTTATTGTTGATATTTTAACACAAAAAAATCATTAAAACCCGTTGAGAAATGAACTTTAATTTTATCATACTAAAAACAATATGAAAATTGATTTTGAGTTTTTGACTGAAAAACAATATGAAAATTGGAGCTTCTAATTTTAATATGATAAAATTATAGTACATTTTTCAACGGTTTTCAATGATTTTTGGTGTTAAAATATCAACAATAAGCTTGTTTGTTGCAATGATAGTAAAAGAACAATATAATTAAATCGTTTCTAACTTAATTAAAATTTTAATTCAATAAATCAAATCATAAAACCATATTTTATTTTATTCGATCTAAATAAATAAGATATAGTTTTATGATCTGATTTATTTAAATTGAAATTTTAATTACATTAAAACAATAAAACTATATCTTTTTTCACAATTACAATAAAATAATAAAATTAAATCGTATTTTATATAATTAATTTTAAAAAAATTAAACAATTAAATCATACAATAATGTCTTATTTTATTTATTTTAATATCGTTATATATATATACATGTGTGTATGCATGTGTGTTTGTGTGTATAAAAATATTGTTTATATTTTTCTTATCAAAAAAGGAGAAAAAATAGGCAAAATGACTAAAATGATTCTTGATTTAACAAAGTTAATGAAAGTGTTAGTCAGAAGGAACATGACCAAAATATTATATTTTGGCCCACGATTAAATGATTGTGTTCCGCCCGTGACCGTTTATGTAATATCAAAAATGGAGTGACAATAACTAGTAAACCATATGGAGAATGTATGTTTGAAGTCTATAAATTAAATCAAGTCTTGTTAAATTCTGATTCATTTTGACCAACCAACAACCACTTGAAACAATCGTCCCATTTAGTTTAGGGGGTGAAATTACAAAATTGTTAAGAGTATAGGTCCTCAAAAATAAAGGAGTGAAATGGGGAAGAAAATAAAAACGGTGGCGCTTACGCACACCCATCTAGAATTCCTTGACTTTTAATTTATTTGCAAATTTGACACCAAACAAAACAAAAGATAAGAAAACAAAAGCCATGCCCATTTGTTTCCTGCTATTTAAAGTCACAAACGGGCCATTGGAGCCATTCATTGACAATGCCACCACAACCACCATTTCACACACACACACACCCCCCCAAACCGATCAACGAATTTCCCCACAAAATCATAAAATCATGTTTGATCTCAATCCCCAATTCCCCAACAAACCAAATCATCCCGTGGAAAAATTGAATCACAAGTTCGTTGGGTGGAGGGATTCCGGAATTGCTCGAAACCATGGGAATTACAGACAGAGATTCAATGGTGGTTCCGGTGTTGGTATTGGTGGTGGTGTTCAGTTTAGATTGGAAACCATGGAGGAGGATTCAGGGATCTGTTCGCCACCGTTGTGGCGGAGTATTAGTCCGCCGGATAGTCCAGTACGATTCAATAATCCACGGCTTCTGTCACCGTCGTCACGAGCTCAAGCGATCGCTAGAGGACAGAGGGAGATGATGGAGATGGTGGAGAACATGCCGGAAACGTCGTATGAATTGTCGTTGAAAGATATAGTTGAACAGAGACGAGATCTTACTGATGAAACGACGCAGAGTATGGAGGAGGAAGGGGAGGAGAGATCGATATTAGGCGGTGACAGTCAACGGTGGAGGAAGAACAAGAAAGGAAGTGTAAAGAGGCAAGAGAGCAGTAAAACCGGAAGGATTATCGTCAAAAATGGGAGTCTGAATCATAACAAAGGGCTTCTAATCAACATGTTTTTTCCATTTTCAATCGGATCGAAGAAGAAGAAAAGTAGTATTACCACCAGTTCATCTTTTGGGAACAGTAGCAACAATATCGCGTCTGCAAAATTGTCGCCGAAGCCTGAACTATTGGATAAGTCCTCCAAGGACGGCGGTGGTGGTGATCGGAGGGATGGGTGGTGGAAGAAATTGACGGGGTCGAGTGACAGCGAAAGTCTGAAGGTTACAAGTAGCAGCAGCGGCGGCGAGAGCACCGGTAGGAGTGGAAGCAGTGGCAGCAGCGGTAGCAGCACCGCCGGCAGCCTCCACAGCAACAGCACCAGGTACCGTTGATTTCCCCTCCTCAAAATATCACCAGATTAGTATTTTTTTTTTTTAATAAATAATATCTAAGAGATAACCAAAAATTTCATAAATGGCTATGCAAAGCAGGAAAAAAAAAAGTCGGAAAATTTGGAAAAGAAATTCTGCCAAATTTGTTAAATTAATTTTACGAAATTTTCAGTTATTTCTTGATATTTTTTTCAAAAAACAGTTCTTTTTGAATTTTTTTTTCCGAAAAGAAAAAAACTATTTTGATTATTTTATGTTAAAATAATCTCGGTTTTTCTTACACGCATCACTAACTTGTGCGGTACAAATTGATGCCGCATTGATCATATTTACTTTTGTTATCTAATATTTAACGTCATAAAGATATAAATTTTAGATACATACCGCCTATCAAAAACATGTCTAGCCCAGTGGTTTGGTAACATTCTGGGGTTTGGTAACATTCTGGGGGTCAATAGATGGTATCTCTGACTACCCGGGTTCAAACCCTGTGGAGAGCATGTGGAGATATTCGAGATAATGATGGACCTCGTGTTTCCTTAATTGAACCGGGCTGTGATCGACAGGAATTAGTCGGGTGGCACCTTAAAGTGGGAGCCCGAATACCCCGGGAACGTGTGTGTGTTAACTTGCCGTTAAAAAAAAGATATGTACCGACTAAAAAAATATATACAAAAAATAATTATATTAAAGTATTTAGTTTCTATAAATTTAGTTATTTTTAACAAAGAACAATATAATTTGGATCTTTGTAATTTAAATAATGACCAATTAAATATTAGAGTAAATTAGATTTTTGGTCCTTATGGTTTTCATTCAATATCAATTTTGGTCCCTCTTATAAACTAATTACATTATTAATCACTATGGTTTGCATTTTTTCAATTTTGGTTCTTTTGACTAACTCTAGTTAAAAGAATGGTTAATTTTTTTTTGTTTTTTTTCTTATTAGATCATAGAGTAAATTACAATTGTAGTCTCTTTTGTTTGTCTCTTTTCATTTTTGTTTTTCTTAGAATTTTATTTTTTATTTTATACACCTTATCAAATTAATTAATTAATGATATTTTTAATTAAAAATATGTATTTTATTTTGTAAGTTATATCTCTAAAAAACTTGGGTTCAAAATTTTTTTATTAATACTTAATAGACATATAAATTTTGTTTTAAAATAATGATGGTCGGAAACAATTTTAAGTTGGGTTCAAAAGATGTATATATTTTTTTATGTAATATATGTATGTATGCATCGTTTCATATATTACATAAATAAGAAAATATGTACATCTTTTGAACCCAACTTAAATCGTTTTCGGCCATATTTTTTGAAAACAAAATTTATCTGTCTAGTAATAAAAAAAATATATCGTTTTCAGATTCTAATTTAATTAACTGTTTCTCTAAATGTTTATCAAACAAAAACTTTATAGTATATTTATTAAAAAAATTTAAAAATTATCAACTTAAATTTATGTAATAAAAAATGAAATATCTGAAACGATTCATTTTTTTAATTAATAGACATAGATAAATTTTTATCTTCATATTACATTATTAAGAAAAAAAAATGACCCATTTTTTAACCCAAGTTAAAGTAGAAAATATTTATTGCATTAATGTAGATGGATTTGGTTACATATATATGCATAAAAATTTAAAATATTAAATATTGAACTTATTTTACGACAAATTTTTTTAGAGATATCACTTACAAAATAAAATACATATTTTTAATTAAAAATATCATTAATTAATTAATATGATGAGAGGTATAAAATAAAAAATAAAATTCTAGGAAAAACAAAAATGAAAAGAGACAAACCAAAGAGACTACAATTATAATTTACTCTATGATCTAATAAGAGAAAAAACAAAAGAAAATTAACCACTCTTTTAATTAGAGTTAGTCAAAAGAACCAAAATTGAAACAAAACGTAAACCATAGTGACTAATAATGTAATTAGTTTATAAGAGGGACCAAAATTGATAATGAATGAAACCATAAGGACCAAAAATGCAATTACTCTAAATATGTATACCTAAACCCTAGTATTTGTAAGGCTGTCAACAACTCTTTTAATTTCCAAATAAATATCGACGCGACTCACACGTGTGTATGCGTGTTCATTACGATCGGCCGTCATTGTTTTACTTTTTTATTTTATACATATATGGTCAAATCAAATAAGAATTTAAAAAAGTTTAATTATTTGAAGGTTTTGTTCGGATTTTCAATGTATATTTTAATAGGATGAAATTGAAATATTAAATATTTTTAAGACTTAAAAATCAACTATTTATTGGATTTTCTCGATCCTAAAATAAATATTTACATTTATATTTTAAAATTGACAGTTAAGTTTTTAAATATACCTTAATTAATTAACAAATTACCTAAAACTTATATAAATAGATAAATTAAATTAAATACAAAACCATATCTGATTTTAAACTAACAGTCAACACAAGGCGACAAGTCGTAGCCAAAATCACATGAATCTTATGTGATTTTAGACATTCTTCTAGTGTAAAATCACATGTGATTTGTCTGTTTTCACGTATTCTTATTTGGTTATTGTTCTTGATTGAAACTGATCCTATTCAATCAACTGATCCTATAAGCACATATGACGTCGACTGCTCGACATGCTATAAATGAAATTTGACATATTCTTAAAGTACATTACGTAGAATAATTTTTTTGAGGTTTAATTATATATTTTAAAATTATAGACCCTTGAAAATATGCTTCTTAAAAAATTAGTCAAATAAGAGTATAATTTTGTATGCATATTTTTTATCATCCCCATTGTAGTAATTGAACTTACAATTTTGGCTTTAACGACAATCAAATTCCTCGAGCTTTACTTGTACTCAGTAATTTGAATATTTTGCTTTGACTATGATGTAGGAATAATAGCGATTGCAGTCATGGATGTTGGTCGTTCTTCCCCTCTAAGAAGAGAAAATCGTGAAGCTGAGGCACGTAACAATTTGTAGACATGAGATACATGCTCTTACGAAGACGTTTCCACGGTAGGATCAATTGTGAGAAACTGTTTCGGTTTAATACGAACGTTGGTCTATGGGAATGGTATATTATGTGTAAAACATTTTATTCTCTGCTTATGAGAATGTCATGTGTATGAGCAGTAATCAGGATAAGGTTAAATGCGACAACAAATGATTTATTCACGTGTCATATATGTACAAATTGATTTGTAATTTTTGATAAACATTGGATACCAACACGAGTTTATTTGGAAACCTCAATATTGCAGTTCGGAGAGATTGAATAGAAAGGCAAAACATATGTATATATAAAAGACCTAACTTCGGTTCACAAATGAGAATCTTGAGTTTCTATGCTTAATATGGCCTCCTCAACTTAAAATATGCTCTAATGTTGCACTCTCGATAAATTTAATTAACACTCAATTTTCTTATTAAAATACACATCCCATTGACGATTGTTGAGACCGGCAAATAATAATTACTAACTATCCTAAATCATGATAAAGATTGTAATAGAGGTAAGTCAGGTCGTCCACACGAATTAATCGTGACAGTTATTCAATTTCCACACTTTTAGCAAAAAAAGGAAAGGGGCTGGTTTTGATCAACTAAATTAACATATGATTAAAAACAATATAATTATTAAAAAAACCAACAATAGATTCACCTTTGATATGATGCAAAACATTTTTCATGCAAAAGATGACATGACAATTCTAAACTAAATCTGCTATAGTTGTCAACAAGCTCTAACAACCTCAATTTTCCCTTAGATCGACATTAATAAAATTAAGCTCTTTGGTTAAATCTTAACAACAAATGAGGTTTTAAACATGTTCGTAAATCCCCATGTGTAATTAGCATTAACGAATTAGGAAATTCACCGACTCAAAGCGATAAGCTCACAAGCTCGGCTTACTAGAGCTTTGATTGCAAGAATTCATGGTGAAAGTTTGAAAACTTTATTGAAATCAAACACACCATTTGTCACTTTATCAAAATCCCTAAAGAATTACAAATTTAGGGTTTCGAATGACTTCTCATCAAATGGGTATCAATCAATTGATCAGATTAATTAATAAACCAAAAGATAATGACATTCCAATGGAATTCAAACAAATAAACTTGTCCAAACATCTTTAAATAGGAATCTCTAAACCAAATGCATCAAAATCAAAGGTTACACTATAGTGGAATGAAGAAACTAGTTACCTAAGAAATTAAATAAGAAGAACCGGTAGAAAAGCTTCTAAATCCTTCTCCTTTCTCCCAAATTCGTCCCTTCGGTCTCCTCCACCCCGATTTCTCAAAACTTTTTTATATCAAAAACCCTTGAAAAGCTGACCAAAACTTGAAGAAATACGATTTTGGTCCTCGAAAAATGACACCGCGACTACGTAAGCGACCTAGGGTCGCAATGCTAGTCGCCTTTGATGCTTTGGTCTGAGACAACGGCGCACGAGGGTTGTGGCGCGACCTTGGTCGCCTAGTACGCCGTGGCACTGGAAACAGTAACCTAGGCGACTTCCACCATGAACTACATCGCATGGAAGGTCGTCGAACCTTCTATTTGGCATGATTTTGTCCGTTTCTTGACCTGATCATCAACTAACATAATGTGGGGCTTAGGTAACCCATTTTGACATAAATCATCATAAAATAAGGGATTTTAAGAGTGTTTGTGAATTTATACAAGCTCAAGATTCAAGCAAACAGATCTCAACGCAAGTATGTAAATGAAAAGTATGTAATGTTGGAAGTGTAAAGCTCAAAGCGTTAAAGAAAAGTAAAGAAATGAAGAACAGTGTTGTAGGACTGAACGTGACTTGCACATAAAGTTTCATTTCAAATTGTAACTGAATGCATTAAACACTTAGAAAATAGAAATTACAACTAATGGACACTAGCCACGAGCCACAAGTGAATTTGGAATCCACCATAAGCTTCGAGTTCAAGGGCTAAATCCTAAATTTAAACCAAAAGACTTGAAAGCTTGGGAGTTTTTTGAGAAAAAAATAATCTAGACTTGTAAGCTTAATCAGGTAATTACCACTAGAAAAAATAATAATAAACTTAAAAGAGAGTAAGGAAGCATAAAGAGAACATAAAAAGCACACCTACAACTAAAGACTTCATCTTCTTTATATAGTAAAAAGTAAACTTAGGCCCAAAGGTTCCTAACCCAAGTACACCCATGCCAACTCTGCTCCTTTTGAAACAAAATTTTGAGCAGATGATACATCTTCTAGAAGCCCCAAACTTACTCCGAAATCAACCAAAATAAGAGAGCCACGGGCTGCAACTGCAGTCACAACACCCAACAGCTCCTATAATACTGCTGCACGACCAGCCTAACTACCAAAAATGTTAAAATTTAGCCCACTTGGTAATAAAGTCCGTAAAATGTCCAAATTCTATTTCTAGATCCATAAACAATAAAAGTGTAAACTAATATTGGATTTTGGGAAAATAAAAGTAAGGAGAAAAGATGGAGAAAGTGGTGATAAATAGACACTCATCAAAGAAGTAAAATGTGTACAAATTAACAGTTATCAAACACCACCACACTTACCTATGACCATCCTCAGGCAAACATAAGCATAAGGTAATCACACGAGTTAAGTCAAAGCTTTACAAGGTCCATAGCACATCATGAAATCGTAGTTAGTCCACATATAAGTAATTAACACAAAACAACTCAAGAATGAAACGAGTTAATTCCATAAACAGCTAACAAAAAAAATAAAAACTACTCTAATCACTCAATTCGCACAAATGAAAACACACTACCATATGCTTGCATGAAATCTCAATTCTCCAATTCTTATGGTTAATGCCCAATGTGAATCAAAAGGACTTGATTAAGGGGTTGTAACTTGGCTATGGATTAAGGTATGGAAGAATAGGGTGAAATGACTAATATTTTAGTTTTAGGAACAATAGTATGAAAACAAAATTGTTTCCAATTTACAAGGCACATCATAAACAATCCAAAGATGGAACTTTTATCTCTTATTTCAACTGGGACTTTCAAGATAAATATAATTCTTCAGGGATTAACATCCACCTACATTCATTCATTTCTTTCTTTATATATATATATATATATATATATATATATGATAACCAAATGAGAACCAAAAATAGGTTGAGAACCGTGAAAACCAATCTAAACCATTGATTAATTTTAATCCATGGTTATTAAAGGCAATGACAATTTTGAAATAAATTGGAAGTGAAACAACTTTTAATTAAAACCATAGGATCAAAATCAAATTACGGCTTAGATCGGTTCTCACAGTTCTCAATATTTTTTTGGTTCTCACATGATTTAACCCCTATATATATATATATATATATATATACTAGTAATGTGCCCGTGCAATGCACCGGGTGAGCAAGGCGTGAATTTTTTATCGTAAATGAAAATTCAAAAGCCCTCGAACGTGTAATCAACCTTTTGCTCAAAAATGGAAAATGAAAAATTAATGTATTTCTTTGTTTAAAAAAGTTGTTTATAGAGTAAAATGTATATTTATTGAGCATTAGTAGGGTTAAATGTGTATACGTTAGTTTTATAAAATAATTACTTGTAAACATGAAAATAAGTGATACATTACAAGGTTATTGTACATACGAGGTTAACATCTTCTAAGATTATTTTAGAACCACCATGTTATTTGTTGTTAAGAAATTGAAGGTATCTTCCCCTTAACCTTGTTACAATAGCCAAAACCTCCATCAATTTTTTTCAAATCCTTTTCTATCTCGCCTACATACCAGAACCCTTAATTTGCTCTTTTCATAACATACCAAGTGTTGATATATGATAACCACCCATGTACATAACAAGGATTTCAGTAATGTATACATCTAGATCACTACACCATGCCATATGCCATCACAAGGATGAAGATGAAACCATGGGAAAATGTGTGGTTGGAGCAATTAAAAACTACACAACACATGCTAGGCCACGTTCCAGTACCGCCTGAGCAATTAAAAACTACCACCTTCCAGCACCGTCCGAGCCATTTTCCAGCACCGTTCTAGGCCACGTTCCAGTACCGTCTGAGCCACATTCCAGCACCGTTCAAGCCCCAAATTCCAACCCCGTTCCAACACCGTTTTAGGCCACTTTTTAGCACTGTTCAAGCCCCAAATTCCAGCCCCGTTCCCGCACCGTTTAGGCCACATTCCAGCAACATTCAATCCCAAATTCCCGCCCGTTACAGCCCCAAAAATGCAAATAGAAGAACACTAAATCTGAATAAAAATCTAAAGAAAACTAACTCTAACGGCAACAAGGTATGGTAACTTAAATATATAATACTAATAATCAAACACAATCTCTTTCATATTTGATTAATGAACAAAAAGAAGGTAGCAATTGTTTGGCTACTATAATGTGTATAGGATACCTAGCTAAAAATCAACCAAGTTTCACTTTAAACAGGTTAAGGAATTTGGCAAAACAATGTACAATAAAAAAACATATAATATATGTAAATGGACTTAATATGGTAACGAAACTGGTGTGACCTCATCCCCCCCCCCCCCCAACACCACCAGAATACTAATATAAGTTGTCACCATATAACAACTTCAAAATCGGGTTTGGCCGTATAACAATCCGGGTCCGGGATATGAATCCCCGTACCCGCCGAGGATCGGGGGTTGTAAAACCCGCCCCGTTGCCATGCCTACTTCCAATCATTATGGCGTAAAAATAATAAGAGGAAACCAACCTTATACTACCGCAGCTACTGATGTCAAAAAAATAACAAAACATAGCCAGAATCTTCTTTCTCACCATCCACAATTGATCAGACCTAGGACATACAATCTGGAAAAAAAGGGAATAACATTCACTTAATACTAAACCTCATACCAGCAGCCAATAAGTGAATCGGGAATGGATGAATGAACACATGTATCCCAAAAAAACCCAGAAGCAAGAACATACTTTTTCAGATCTGATAAGGACCAACATAATCAATCTGAGAGAAACATGACAACAACATCTAAACCTCATATAAAATCACTGCATTAGCTTTTAGTCTGAAAAATTTCATTGATAAAATACAAAAAAATATCCTTAACGAAACCAAACTCTAAAAAGAGGACGATTCAAAAACCAAAAGCTCCTCTATACCCATCATACATAAAAGGTGACCTATACATCATTTTTGGATCTTCAATCAACTATTAAAACAGGACATCTGTTCTTTTGTATATAACTCATATTTTTTTATTACAAATAAGAATACTTATAACAATCAGGAAGGCTTTATTTTTTCAAGCATTCTACAAGCCTATGATTGAAGCTTTGACCAGTTGAAACCAACATTTGTAATGCCAATTAAATACCATATCAAGTATTGCGAATGATCAGACAAACAAAAACAAACCTGTTTCATGTTGTTTTTTTATGCTCTGCCATCACCTTTTACAAAGGAAAGAAACAACAAATAAAACATAACGAAACACTTTGTTGAATTGCTGGTCCATCACCATTTATAAGTCTTGTCTTATCCAGAATCTGAACATGAAGAGGAATACTTAAGATCTACACAACATGTAATTTGAGTACCAAATTTGATTTTAAAGTTGGACATAGACCAAAATAGTAGCTTAGGAACTGCATAACTCCATATGATAAGGGTAGAAACAATGATGTCAATCTGAGTTGAAAATACCCAACTACAAACTCCAAACTCCAAACAAAAACACATTAGACAAACTTGAAGATCTGGAAATACACCCAAAACGCATCAACATGGAGAAATCAAACCAACAAAAATAGATCTACAATAAACAACAAAGATCTACCATTTTTGAAAGAAAACAAAAAAGGAAGGAAGCCAGGTCAAAAATGAGTGAGAAGAAAACCTAACATATTGCCATCCTTTTATCACCAAAAAGAGCATAATCATTAATATTAAGAACCATTCTCAAAATTAATATCCAAAACTCCACCAATAATCTACTTACCAATAATCTCAAATTAGAGCTATGTTTTTAGGTTTATATCGAACAACCTGTAGATGGAGATCAAGAATCCAAGATTAAAAAAAACATTATAAACAGAAGAAGTAGAAGTGGAGAAGAGGATGGAAAGCAAAAAAAATATTTGTGGTTCATTAAAAACCTGTGAGCGGTTCTTTCAAAACTTGTGAGCGGGATAATTCAAAACTTGGGAGCAGGGCACTCTTTTATCTCCCTCGTTTGAAATTTGAAATCATGATAGAAGGAAATAAAGAAAGGTAATAGTCCTTGCAGGTGGAATAGAGAAGAAAGAGAAGAGAAGATATCTCTACACTGTTTGGAAGAATGGAGAGTTTGTCCTTTCAACACTGTTTGGAAGAAAGGAGTATGTAAACCGTCCATTTTTGGTACTAGTGATAAATCAGTGTATTAACAAGTTGTACATTATGCATACAATTTTGTAATTAAGGGTGCGTTTGGTACAGAGAATGGAATTGCAGAGAAAGAGAATTGGTCTGGAGAATAGAATTGACTCTCCTGTTTGGTAGCACAGAGAATTCAGCAGAGAAATGTAACAGGAAATCATTTCTCTTGTTTGGGAGAACAGAGAAATGTAACAGATAATTCATCAAAATAAATCTGAATAAACCTCATCTGATGAACATGATCGTAACCATCGTTGCTAAGAACAATAAAAAATATCAAGAAAATTAACAACAAATATTTGCTAATTAATCCAAAAAAGTTGTAATACAAAACTATCAAATACCAAATCAAAAATCTAGATCAAACCTAAAAAAACCTAAATCAGTTTCAAACAAACAAAACCCAAAATCAATTGGTGATGCCTCATCGCAGTTGTCCACACATCGGTGGAGAGGGAGAGAGAGAGAGAGACCGACGAGGTTAGTGCTCGCCGGAGAGGGCGAGCTCGCCGGAGAGGGAGAGCGCCGAGAGGGAGAGAGAGAGAGAGCCGGTGGAGAGGGAGAGCGCCGACGAGGGAGAGCGCCGAGAGGGAGAGAGAGAGCGGCGACGTGAGGGAGACAGAGAGCGCCGATCTGTAGAGAGAGGGACGATGGGTTTTCTCTTCAATTCCCTGATTGTGAAATCTCCCCATTTCTTTACCCTTTGTGGAGAAATAAAAGTAGGGAAAGGGAATTGGTTTTTTTCTCAATTTCCTTTTCTCAGAGTAACCAAACAAGAGAAATAGAAATCATTTCCATATCTCTGTCTTCAACTCTTTGTACCAAACACACCCTAAGAGATTTTTTACTTTTATGCTTTAAATACTTGTACTCAATGCTTAAAGACTTGTCTTTAAGACTTTTTACTTAAATGCATATTAAGGTAGTATAGATATATTTGTTGTAGGATAAGTGTGTCATCACCTAAAGAATATGACGATAGAGATAGAGATAAATATATAATAGTTAGATTAAAACTTAAATATCTCATAACTATCTACTTGTAACCTATACCTATTTAAAGGGCTTATGATTAATGAGAATTACACATTTCCCTCTCTTTATTCTATTGTTCTCCTGTTTTTTTTTCCTTTAACACGTTATCAGCACGTAAGCTCGCAATTCATTATTCACCGCCGTTAACAGTTAAACTGTTCATTGCCCGACACTATTGGATGGTTTGCTTCCTACTACTTTAATCCAAGTAAGATTTTGTATGTCTTTCTTCTTTATATGTGATATGTTAGATATTAAATATAGTTTATAATATGAGCTATAGAATGTTATGTTATATTTTTATTATTAATATCAATTAATTAAAAAATTTAAAATCAAACCAACAAGACTTATGTAATATTTATTGAAATATATACTTAGATAAATAAAAGTGGATAATAATCTCTACTATATTATTAAAGTTCTTAAATGGTTGGGTAGTTTTTGGAAAGTAGTTTTTGGAAAACCCATTTTTTCTCCCATGTTCCACCCCTATTCAATTACATTAAAATTCAATGTTACATTTACCACTCTTACAATTAATTATTTAATTTACTTTATATCCTTTGTTTTTTCATTTTTCATTTTACACCATTATCATGTTAACACAAATAATTGTATATGAACAAAAATGCAATGAAAAAATACGTTTCTTTTTTTACAAATTATACAATTATAATCATCTCGTCAATACCTTTAAAACGAACCTAATATTGAATATTTTTTAATTTAACCATACTATAAAATGTAATGAATATCTATGAATTAATTTGTTTTCTATCCATACGTTTTATTTTTTTTCACCGTTAGCGTATTAAAAATACATAATTCTAGATCAGCTAAAAATATATTAAAAATACGTTTCATTATTATTATAAATTATATTATTATAATTTTTTCGTCAATAATTTTAATATAAACTAATTATTGAATATTTTTATGCGTAGCATAAATGTGTAACATTATATATATACTAGCTATATCTATACTATTATATTAAAATTGTAATGTTAAATTTAACATCCTTACAATTAGTTACTTAATTTAGTTTATATCTCTTGCTTTTTCATTTTACACATTTATCATGTTAAAACAAATAATCGTATATGAACAAAATGCAATGAAAAAATAAGTTTCATTTTTTACAAATTATACCATTATAATCATTTCGCCAATACCTTCAAAACGAGCCCCAATTGTAAACTCAAGATCTAAAGATTCTAGAGAGAGAAAGCTAGAGAGAGAAAGTGAATGAGGAGTCAAAAGTAATATTGTATTCAAGATATGCAAAAGTAAACTGTTATTTTAAAAACAACTAAGTCAAGGGTTTATATACCCTCAAAGTAAAATAAATACAAAGGTTACAACTAAAATTGATCTAACAATCTCCCCCTTTGTAACCTTTGGCACCGAGCTCTAAAATCAAGAAAATCTTCTGATATCCACTTGAGCTTCAAGGCGTCGTAAAGCATTTCGAAAGTTGATTCTGTCTTGAATTACATCAATTGCCTTCTCCAATCTCAGTAACTCTTTGTTACCTTCCTTTTGTGGATAAAAATTGAATCTCTGTCTGTTTGCCACATTCTGCTTTTCATAATTCAACTTCTGAATTAGATGCATCTTGATAAGCTTCAAAGTTCCATCAGAATACTTGCAGACTTCTTCAAATCTCATAAAACAATGACGACCCTTCAAGTTTCTGTACACCACACCATATGGTTCATCAACAACAGTATATAATAAGAAACTTTTAATGTTGTCGAGCTTCTATTTTGGCTTGTGCAAGTTGACCGTAGGTTGATGATTTTCGACACCCAACTGAAAATCAAATAAGCTATAAAAGCGAATTGTTCTGATAATATGTCTTCTGACAGTATTGAAGGCTCTATTCATATCATCTGATCGTTCATTGAGAGAGCTGAAGAAATTGAATAGAAACTCAATATCATCCACATGAACTTCATTAAAATTTGCTTCTGTGAAGGTATAGTCTTTGCAGTCTCTTCGTTGAACAGTGAAATTTGAAACCCAGATGTTGAATATGTTGAACATAGAAACACATTTAACTTGAACAATCCCCTTCTCAGAATATACAGTTTCTTTTCCTTGTCTCAAATACCTCATGGCCATCAAATAGTTCTGTTTAACAAGATCAGACTCTTTTTCAATGCCCAAGAAAAACTCAAAACTCAAAGCAGTCTTGTGTTTCACAAAAATACTTCTGTGAGTATCTTCAAGGTATACATTTCGAAATACCTGTCTCATATCTCTAGCCTCAAACCTTTGTCGTCTATGTTCCCTTGAAATATGAATTCCTGAAGATCTAAGATTTTCTGGAATAAAATCAGGAGCCATATAATTAGGATCAACTGACTTATCAGATTTACTTGTTGGAGCACGAGGAATCTTGGTAGGTGGAATCACGACTGGAATAGACACATTAGAAACAATTGCTGGAGGCTCAGAGACAACTGATGTAGAAGATATAAGAGTTGTAGAGACAAACAGAGGATTTGAAACTGCTTTAGACTGAATCTGAGAAGAATCATCTTGTGGAGAATTCTGTTCATCTTGAAAAGGGAATCTAACTTCTTGAGATGAAAGATCTGCATACAATACATCAGCATCACTATTATCATCATCTTCTTCTTCTTCTTCTTTAACTTTCCAAAAGCTTTCAAACTTGTCATCAATTTCATTTTCAGAATCCACATCAATAATATTTTCGTAAGATGCTCTGAAATTCTCAAATGCTTCAGCCTCAGTCATATTCACAGATTTTGGTATAACAGAAGAGACTGGCTCAGAATCTGGATCAACATAAAGTACCAGCTGTAAATTGTTTTCTGTAGAAATGTCAGTCTCTGGAAGATTTACTTTGCTTAACAAGTCTTCAAACATAGACTGCATTTCTGTTTCTGCTTCTTTAGGCTTTTCTTTATCATCAGAGCATGTTTCACTTGGAGCAGTTTCTGCTTTATTTTCTTTAGAAAGATCAGCTGCAGACTTATCCAAGCGTCTCTTTTTCTCCCCCTCATGATCAGGTTGAGAATCATCATGATCATGTGAACGCTTGTTAGATGGTCCAGCTTCAGCACGACACGAGACATTTGGAACCTGCAAGTGTTGAGCAATGGCAAAAACAGTGGATTGCAATTGACCCAAACCTAACTGTACCTCATCTCTAAATTTCTCAAAGTTTGATCGTAAAGCAGAGAGAGAATCTTCAGTTGTAGGTGGTCGAAATGATGGCTGAAAAGATCTGAGAAGAGACAAAAGATCGATCGACTGTTGATTTGCTGGAGCCATAGATGCAAGTCGAGCTCTTAAGTGCTCAGCTACTTCCTGAACAGAAAGATCATCAATACGAGGACCTGCAGGAGTAGAAGAAGAAGATGCACCCGCAAAAGTTGATGACATAGTAGCACATGAAGCCATTTGAGCAGAAGAAGATAGAAAACCCGATGACATAGTAGATGACGAAAAAATCGGTGCAGATAGTGAAGGTGCAGAACCCAGAGCTGCTGAATGAGAAAGATGAAGTTCTATGGGTTTGCCGGTCAACAACTGTGGAGGGATAATAGAAGGATCAATATTTGACAGATTTCCTTGCAGAAACGCCTCCATCCTGGCTAATTGAGTATCTCTTTCTGCGTCCATAGAAGCCTTTGTTGTCCGTAGAAGATTATGAACAATATCTAGTTTTGAAGAAGAGTGCAAAGCAAAAGAAGTGGACACCATAGCCAATGCTGAATCAGTGGTAGAAACAACAACAGTAGAAGATTCATGAGCAGCAGAAAATTTCTTCAGTGAAAGATCAAGCTCGTCTACAGCAAGATGGCCAACACTTGGATTTATTGGAACAGACTCATCATCAGAACCTTCTTGATTAGATTGAAAATCAACAAACTCTTGATTATCATCATCAGCATGTAATTCCTCAAGTTCATCTTCGATGACAAAGTGAATATCTGAACCTGACTCAGGGATTGCCTGAACCAAACGAGAACCAACAGGGAATGTCTGTTGTTGTTTCTGAATTTGCTCTGCAACTTCTTGAACTTCATCAACATGTTCCTCTGCAACCTGGTCTTGAACTTGTTGTTGTAATTGGACAACTTGAACATCTGTATCAGCATTCTCTGACTGTGGAATTTCGTAATCATGATCTAGCATGTATTCGACCACAGCTTCATTTGTTAAATCTGCATAATTGACAATAAGAATTGCTGGAATGGGCATCCATTGATCTTCATTCGTAAACGTATGCTTTTGAACCTGGAAGTATTTACACTGATAATCAGCAATGCGAGGCCACTGAGTGCGAGCAGGAAAATTCTCTGTGCTATCCATAATGCTCCGAACAAAGATCTTCAAAAATCGCAAAAACGGCACAAACTTTCTCCTATTGTTTGTCGCTTTAGCATATACAACTTCTGAAAGACCAGTCCAGATGGCCAAAGTATAATCGATATGAAGATCGTGAATAACACAGTAGAATAGCTTCAGAATCAGCATGCTTGTGCTATCTGTACCAGTAGCCTTTGAAGTTAAGCACCGATTGAATATAGAGAAGAAATCATACCAGAGAGGTGGAAGCTTAGCCTTGTGAAACTGAGTCACTTTCCTGAGTTCACCATTATAACCAAGTGCAATAATGCCATCAAGAACAGTTTGATCAGAAGGGAACAGATCATAAGCAACTTTTCCTGGTCTGGAATCAGGGCCTGGAAATTGTAGAAGCACACGTAACCTTCTGAAAGTAAGGCGAGATTCAAACTGATCTACATTTATCAGGAAATGTGGAGGATTTACTTTATCATTCTTTGTAATATAGTGCCAGGCTTGCTGCACATATACCTCAGGAACATCAACTGTTTTTGTCAACGCATAAGCAAGGGGATGTCCTCTTAAAATTTCTTTCACCACTCCACGTATATTCAGATGTCCAAAATCAACATAATGATTATTGCCCTTGTAAGGAAGGAAGTGAGAATGATGCAGAAAATCATCCGGAACTAGTCCTTGAGCAGATTGATCAGCTGTTGTAGAAGGCTGAGAAGGCATAGGACGAAGCCTAGAAATCTGTTCTTGATCATTAAGATGATCCAAGAGATCATTCTCATCTTGTTGTACTTGAACATCAGCCATTAAGTCTGAAAAGTAAGCATAGTTAAAAAGTTAGGACATAATCAATCTGAAAGAACCAAGTGAGGTTTTCGGTTGTAGAACAAACCGAAAAGGGTAAAATTCGGTTGAAACAAGAACCGAAAAGCAAGATTCTCGGTTGCACCAAGAACCGAGAAGAGAGGTTCTCGGTTATAACATAGACCGAGAAATGAGCTTATCGGGTATGGGTTGGACCGAGAAGCAAAGATTTTAGTTAGTGAACCGAGAGTTGAAGTTCTCGTTTGGTGAGAGAACCGAGAATTGAAGTTCTCGGTTGATGAGGGGAACCGAGAAGTAAAGTTCTCGGTTGATGAGGGAACCGAGAAGTAAAGTTCTCGGTTGATGAGGGAACCGAAAAATGAAGTTCTCGGTTATGAGTGAACCGAAAAATGAAGTTCTCGGTTATGAGTGAACCGAGAAGTGAAATACTCGATCCAGATTATAATCGAAAGAACTCCCTTTGCTCCCCCTACAAAAATGCATTCATAAAACCTTTCAATCGAAGCATAAGAGTAGAAAAACATACCTGTAATGCGGAATTTGTTGAAAAACAAAAAAAATCGACTTAAAATCTAGGAGAACCAGTCGATTCGAATACTCCCCCTGAACTTCACCACCACCGAAATGATCAAGACGAATCGAAGATGAAGCAGCGAACCACGAAATACTCAAATGAAATCAAAATGAGTCGAAAACAATCTGAACTTTGAAAAAAAAATCTGTAACCCAAAGAAACCGAATGGAAGAGAAAAAAATGAAGAAGAAGATGAATAGTGACCTTGGGAAAAGTAAAATTTGAAAAACGTTTAAAGAACCGGGTTTTTCAAGAAAAAAAAAATTTAAAATATTGAGAAAAGAAAATCATTTCATATTACATCAACATTTTTAGAAAATAAAATTAAACAAGATTTTGTAATTACTGAGTATTTTAAAGAATAAAAAAAAATTGACAAATAAAATTTTACCTAATAAAATTTTCATAAAATAAACCATCTAATGAAATCCTATGCATGCTTTTGGAACTATAGACATGTATTATTGCATAAAGAGTGTATATAAGTTCGAAAACAAAGATTTTCATCCTTCTAATAGGTGGACAAACATGAGAAAAAATGAACAGTCTTAAGAAAAATGTATTTCACTATATAAGAGTAAAAACAGCTGTTACTCACACTAAAAAAAATAGAACTTTCATAGATTTAAAAGTTTATCACATCTTAGCAGTTTCACCAAGTATCATGAGATGTTGTGCTCATTGGCATCTTTTTTTTTTTTTTTTTTTTTTTTTTTTTACAGTGTGCACAGAGGCATCTTCAAATGAGTGTGCTCTTAAAGCATCTTTTGCATTTGTGCACTTTGGCATCTTTTTAACCAGAGAGTTTAGTAAGCCTAGAAAACATCGTAAACATAACTTTCTATCTGATCCTATAGCAGGTTTTCTGATCAGCCGCTCCCAGACCATAGCCTTAGGGGACTAGGTGACAAGCACCCCTCGGAAGTTACTTACCCAGATCAAAAAGGCTATATCGATATTCCCTAAGCCCATTCATATCAGTAGAACATGACTTTCTAACTGGTTTTATAGTAGAATTTCTGATCGACCGCTCCCAAACCGTAGCCTTAGGGGGTCAGTTGTCAAGCAACCCGCGGATCTTACTCTTCCAAACCAGAAAGGTCACAGATATGAACTATCAAACTAAATGATTTCTGTATTATGAAATATGAAATATTTTATCATCTCAATCACTAGGATCAACTAACTAATTAGTTTAGCCTATATCTCCATAATCATCCATAAAATTTGTAAAATAGGATTTCAAAGCCTTGATGACTATTATATATTGACCTACATATCTTAAAACACATATCAAAATTTTCATGAAGTGGACCAATCGAGATCAGAAATTTTGAAATTTGAACAAATAACACTCATTTATAAACAATAATCTTGTAAATATTTCCTAGGCATGCACAATCAATCAAAAGATAGAAAATTTATAAAAATTCTATTCTGTTAAACAATATTTGTTAATCATTTTGAATCTTTAAATTAAGCATTCCAATTTTCGTCAGAAGAAAATTAAAGCGTTTTTCATCCAATGCTTTAGTAAAGATATCAACTAATTGATACTCAGTAGGTACAAAATAAAGTTCAATCGTACCTTCTTCAACGTGATGCTTTATAAAGTGATATCTCATATCAATATGCTTTGTTTTAGTGTGCTGAACCGGGTTTACAGAAATAGCAATGGCAGATTTGCTATCACAATAGATTGGAATCTTGTTGTAATTCATCCCATAGTCCCGCAGCTGTGTTTTCATCCATAACACTTGAGCACAGCAGCTTGCAGCGGCCACATATTCTGCTTCAGCAGTACTGATTGACACACAGTTCTGTTTCTTTGATGACCAGCTAATCAAACGATCTCCCAAAAACTGGATATGCCCGGAAGTGCTTTTGCGATCAAGCTGATTTCCTCCGTAATCTGCATCTGAAAAAGCTGTTAATGAATAATCAGAAGATTTAGGATACCACAAACCTAGATATTGTGTTCCTTTGATGTAACGGAAGATCCGTTTTACAGCTAACAGATGAGATTCCTTTGGATTCGCCTGAAATCGTGCAAGTAAGCATGTTGAAAACATGATGTCCGGTCTACTGGCAGTTAAATACATTAGAGATCCTATCATGGCTCTGTAAGTCTTGATGTCAACAGTTTTTCCATCTGGGTCCAAGCCTATCTTTGCACCATGAGCCATTGGAGTTCCAATGCTTGTAGATTTATCCATATTGAACTTCTTCAGAATGTCAAAGACATATTTGGCTTGATTGATAAAAATCCCATCTGAAAGTTGCTGAACATTGAGTCCGAGAAAGAATTTAATCTCTCCCATCATACTCATCTGAAATCTAGAAGTCATGAGATCGGAAAACCAAGTACAAAGTGAAGGATTAGTAGCGCCGAAAATAATGTCATCAACATAAATTTGAACTAAACAAATATCAGAATCTTTTCTAAAAACAAACAGAGTAGTATCGATTAAACCTTTTGTGAAACCTGAGCTTAGCAGAAATGCAGACAATTCATCATACCATGCTCTTGGAGCTTGTTTCAAGCCATACAATGCTTTGTCGAGGATGTAAACATGATCTGGATGATCTTTGTCCATAAAACCTTCCGGTTGAGAGACATAGACTTCTTCTTTTAGACGACCGTTAAGAAACGCTGTCTTTACATCCATCTGATAAACTTTAAAGTTCTTATAAGCAGCAAAAGCAAGAAACATTCGAATATCTTCAAGACGTGCAACGGGAGCAAATGTCTCATCATAGTCTATCCCTTCTTGTTGACGATAGCCTTTTGCAACAAGTCTTGCTTTGTTTCTGACAACAATACCCTCTGAATCTTTCTTGTTTTTAAAGATCCACTTCGTTCCGATAATACTCTTTCCTCGTGGTTTTGGAACAAGACGCCATACCTTTAATGCCTTGAACTGATTCAGTTCTTCTTGCATTGCAATGATCCAGTCTTGGTCGGCCAATGCTTCAGAAACTTTTGTAGGTTCAAGCTTGCTTAGAAAACAAGTGTACAAACATTCATTTGAAGAAGCAACTTTTGACCTAGTTGATACCGAAGAAGCAGGATCACCAATGATTTGATGAAGAGGATGCGCCTTTGTCCATTTTGTCGTATGAGGTAGAGGAATTATTTCATCTTGAACACTTTGAATATCATGAGATGAAATTATGAGAGGTTCTGAATCAGAAGAGATAATCTGTGTAGTATTAATTGTTGGAGGAGGGACTACTTCAACTGATTCAGATAAAGTAACATCTGGAAATGTTGTTTGAGAGTCATCAGAAATAGCTTGAGCATCTTCAGATTGAACTGGTGGAGAAAAATTCAGCTCTATAACAATGGATGGTTCCAGTTGAGATGTAGTTTCAACTGCTGATGTAGGAAGTTCAGTCACAGGAACATCTGGAATTGCATCATCAGAATTTTGTGTAGCAGCGGAAGAACTAGAAGAAGCAATGCCAGGTTCCTGTAATACAGCAGTAGAAACATTAGAAGAATTAGTTTTAGGTACATCATCATAAAAATTTTCAAATAATAAATCAAGATCAGTAAGAATAATAGATGAAGTATTAGATGAAAAATCTTTATTATCAGAAATCTTCACTGGTTCTGATCTTGGTTGATCAGAAGCATTCTTAATAACACCGGGTTCTGATCCAGGCTGGTCAGAAGCCAAACCAGCAGCTTCATCAAATCTGACATTGACACTTTCGATGACTTTGCGCGAAGAAGTAAGATATACTCGATAAGAAACTGAAAAAATTGAATAACCAAGAAAGGTTGCTTCATCAGCCTTTGGTGCAAACTTGTTGAGGTTATCTCGATCGTTCAGAACATAACATTTTGACCCAAACGCTTTGAAGTATTTGATATTGGGCTTGATTCCATTCATCAATTCGTATGGAGTCTTATTGAATCTGCGATGAAGAATCGAACGGTTCTGAGTATAACACGCAGTAGAGATAGCCTCGGCCCAAAGAGAGATAGGAAGTTCAGAGTAAGCAAGCATGGAACGAGCAGCTTCTACAAGCGTACGATTGCGGCGTTCAACAACTCCGTTCTGTTGTGGTGTACGTGCGGCAGAAAACTGTTGTTGGATGCCATGTTCATTATAAAAAGCTTGTAAAATGTTGTTCTTGAATTCTGTACCATTGTCTGATCGGACAATCTTGACTGGCTTTTGCTTGTTAGTTTGAGTAGTTTTGATGAGAGTGATGAGTATCTCCGGGGTTTCGTCTTTGGATTTCAGAAAACGAACCCAAGTGTATCTTGAATAATCATCAACAACGACCAATACATAGCGTTTCTTACCAATACTCTTTGTCTTCATTGGACCACACAAGTCTACATGAAGGATTTCTAGAATATCCTTTGTGCAAAAATCAGGCTTTGGCTTGTGTGCAACTTTCTTCATTTTGCCTTTCTCACAATCTCGGCAAAGTTTGTCTGTTTGAAATCGAAGAGTCGGAAGACCACGAACTGAGTCGTTTTTAGCAAGACGATCAATGTACTTGAAATTGAGATGAGCTAGCCGTCTATGCCACAACCAGCTTTCTTGAACTGAAGCCTTTGAAAGAAGACAAGTCTTGGAAGGGAACTTGACTGTTGAGAAGTCAATAGTGTAAAGATTTGACCGTCTTCTACCAATAAGAAGTTCCTTACCACTGTCATCTTTGACTGTAACTCTCTTTGATTTAAAATTGACTTCCAAATTCTTATCACAGAATTGCCCAATACTAAAGAGATTGAAGTCGAGGCCTTCAACATAGCTAACTCTTTTAATCGTTATGTTGCCTTGTACAAGATCGCCATAGCCAAGAATAGGAGAAGTGTCTCTGTTTCCGAATCTCACACGACCTCCAGACAGTTCTTTAAAATTTGACAATAAAGATTTATTGCCAGTCATATGTTTTGAACATCCAGAGTCCATATACCAGAGATGACTAGGCTGCATTCATGTAGAAAAACTCACAAAGATTTAGGAACCCACTTCAGAATGGGCCCCTTTTTATTAGAACATTCCATGAGTTTGTTAAAGAAAAATGTACTTTTCATAAAAGATTTTGCATAGTGAAACAAAGAAGAGTTAGTACATTTAGATGAAATGTGTAAAGCAATAGAAGATAGATCACATGGAGAAGACAAACATGTGATATCCTGTTGAAGAATCAACATTTGCTCACGAGAATATTTTTGAACATTATTCAAACTAGCAAATGTGTTTTTATTACAAGTATCATCACGTTTATCTAATACATGTATATCATCTATTTTTCTATTCTTCACTCGCCATTCCATCTTGATTTCCTTTCTCAAAGGCCGATCTGAAAAGAAAGAATCAGAATCAGATTTATCAGACTTAACTTTATCTTTTTTCTTAGACTTTCTTGACCGACTTCTTTTTCTTTTCTTTGAACAATAAAAATCATTGAAAGTCAAAGAATCATCCATTTGATCAGACAACTTATATGATTTACCATCAGTAGCACAAGTCATAAAATTATCACAATGATAGGAGTTAGAATCTGGTTTTCGTTCCAAGGATGAACCGAAAACTGATGTTTTCGTTTCTAATTGAGACTGAGAAAGTCCAGTTTTCGTTTCTAGCTTGAACCGAGAACCAACACTTGATGAAAATCCCATTTTATTTTCAACTGAAACTTCAGAAAATCCAGAAACTTGTTTTTCAGAAATAACATTCCTTTTAAAACTAGATTTAAAAACAGTAAAAATGATATCTTTTTCCAAACTGTTTTGAATAAAATCATCATCTATCTTATCTTCCAACTCAACAATTTTAGATTCTAAAATCAAAGAAGGAACGTATTTCTTAGTATCATAAGATGTTTTAGAAACACTATCCTCATTTTTGTTTACGATATAAGAATCAAAATAGTCGTTTGGTAAAGTTGTTTTGTTAGATGAATTTGTATTTAAAAATATCCCAGATTTCTTTTTCTTTTGAGGATCAGGAAAATATTTTGCATTTTCACGCGAATAAACAAATGGGAGTTCCATTCTAGTGTTTTCCGTTCTTCTCTTAGCCTCAATATCTAAGATTTGCTGTTCATTCATCCAATCTATTATAAATTGGGGAGCATAACGAGCAAGTCTCAAATATTCAAAGTGATATATAGTGGGGGATTTGTTAATGGCTAAATTTAAATATTTAGGACTTTCATATCCAAGCCCCCACTTTTCTTTAATGGACTCATAACTACGA
Organism: Arctium minus; assembly: GCA_954870635.1. Classification (NCBI taxonomy): domain Eukaryota; kingdom Viridiplantae; phylum Streptophyta; class Magnoliopsida; order Asterales; family Asteraceae; genus Arctium; species Arctium minus. Next base: position 70,117,950 of record OX941091.1, on the reverse strand, counting down.
GGTTTATTCATATTAATTGTTTGTTCAGATTGAGCTCTCATATATAATTTTTCTTCTAAATCAACAATGTTATTTGAAAGCTCATTTTTAGAAGTGGTCAAGCTAGTCAATGAATCAAGATAAGTCTTGTTTGAACTTTCCAACTCATTTATTTTATTTTGCAAATTTTCTTTGGTATCATTTAGAATCAATTTTTGATCTTCCAAAGAAATTTGTAATTTTTCAATTTTATAAGACTTTTCTTGATTCACTTCCTTTTCAGATTTAAGCATTTTTCGAAAATTTTGCAAGGCAGAAATGATAATATCAAACTGAGAGTTAATGAATTTAAAATCTAAGTCAGAATATACCTCAGACTCATCAGTTGAATCATCATCTTCATCATCAGTTTGATCATCACCGATAAAGCACATTGCTGCAGTTTCCTCTTTTTCTTCTTCATTATCAGAAAAATCAATAAATAATTCTTCCTCAGCTAAGAGAACAGCTCCACTTTCCTTCTTTTTCAACATATCAGCCTTCTTTTGATAGTAGGTAGAATCGCGAACCACCTTTGTTCGGCATTCTTTAGAATAATGACCTACTTTACCACAGTTGTAGCATGTGGGAGGTTTCTTTTCATCCCTCTTTTCTTCCACAAGCTTTGGATGATCAGGCTTTGGATAGATAGTCTTTGACCTAGAAAAATCCACCTTCCTTGACCCAGATGAAAGACGAAGATTGTTGTTGGAGCTGGCCCTGTTAGGAAACTTTCGTGCAAACTGCTGAGAAAGTAAGATCATTGCTCTTTGAAGAGCTTCTCCTTCATCATCAATATTCCCATCATAAGCATTCTCAAAAGCTTGCTCAGTAAATTTTGCAGTCATTAGAGCAATAGGATCTACATCTTTTCCTTTCTTCTTCTTTTCTTGCTTTTCTTTCTTTGCCACAATCATATTTTCTTCATTCAGGAGAATTTCAAACATTTCTTGAATTGGCATGATTGAAATCTTTGGATCAATACGGAGTCTATGACATGCCTTTGTCCATTCAGGTTGAAGAGCGTTCAGAAACTTTAAGTTTGTTTCCAACGGGGACTTTTCCACACTAATCTTGTATAAATCATTTATCACTGCACATAATCTATCAAAGACAGTCTTCAAATCCTCCCCACTCTTTGCTTTGAACTCCTCAAAACTGTTCATATATCTCGTTTTTCGAAGTTGAGTAGCCACTACTGATCCAAGCATGATTTTCTCCAAATGAGTCCACATGAGCATTAGATTGTTCTTGTAACAATCTACACGATTGTATATGTGATTTGGCAAGGCAAGAATGAGATTAGACTTAGCAATTCTTTCTCCATTGTATTTTAAAGATTCTTCTTCATTGTACTCATCAACTGGCTTTAATATTGTGGATTGTTCAGTATTAGCAGTGGCTGGAATTATCTTGACAGGTCTCTCAAAAGGAGGATTGGTTAAAGCTCGAACCATGTAATCCCCATTTTGTTGTCTCTCAAGAAAATTAATAAATCGATCTCTCCATTGAGAATACTCATTCTCATTAATAAGCACAGGGGGACGAGTATCTGTCCCGAGAGACATCATCAACTCATTCTTATAGACTTGAGATTGAAGAGACATGCTGAAAAGTAGCAGAGAACTTTTCGGCTGAAGAAAAATAAGAACCGAAAACCACGCTTTTCGGTTGTTGAGGAAACCGAAAACCAAACTTTTCGGTTATATAAGAGACCGAAAACTTAGCTTCTCGGATGAAGATGAAACTGAAAAGAACGAAAACCCTTAGCCGAAAACCTTAGCCGAAAAGAACAAAATCCAGATGAATGAACCGAAAAAACTTGAAGAAAGAACCGAAAACCCTGATGAATAACCCGAAAACTCTTATGAATGAACCGAAAATCGATTCTGCCAAGATAACGATCTAAGAAAATCACACAAGTCCAAAATTTCTCAAAACACTCTCACGGAATTCACTTATAAACATGTTCATTATCCAAAACTAATCCAAATATAGATCAAACACCAAAAATCAGCAAGAATTCGCGAAGAACAGAAAAACTCGAGAACTTTTCTGGAATATTCAAAATTGACAAATTCGATTACAAATTGATCAAATCTTTGCACGAATCAAGAACAAAACTTGTTCTAAACTGTATTCCTGAGCAATTGAATCCAAATTCACTGAAAAACGTTCAGAAAATCAACATAGATCTATAGAAATGACCAGAAAACCGATTTTTTTTAAAAAAAATTCTAACGAATTTGAAATTCGATTGATCTTATAACACGAAATTAGAACTCTACTCTCAAATCTCTCAAAATCTAACCTGCTCTGATACCAATTGTAAACTCAAGATCTAAAGATTCTAGAGAGAGAAAGCTAGAGAGAGAAAGTGAATGAGGAGTCAAAAGTAATATTGTATTCAAGATATGCAAAAGTAAACTGTTATTTTAAAAACAACTAAGTCAAGGGTTTATATACCCTCAAAGTAAAATAAATACAAATGTTACAACTAAAATTGATCTAACACCAATATTGAATATTTTTTTTAACTTAACCGTACTATTAAATATCAATGAATTAATTTGTTTTCTATCCATACGTTTTTTAACCGTTAGCATATTAAAAATACATAATCGTAGATCAACTAAAATATATTAAAAATACGTTTCATTATTATTATAAATTATATCATTATAATTTTTTCGTCAATAATTTTAATATAAACTAATTATTGAATATTTTTATGCGGATAAATGTGTAACATTATATATACTATTTATATCTATATCTCATGTATATATCTATATCTATAACGGTTATTTTTGAGATTCAATATTACATTTAACACCCTTACAATTAGTTATTTAATTTACTTTATATCCCTTGGTTTTTCATTTTTCATTTTACACCTTTGTCATATTAACACAAATAATCGTATATGAACAAAATGTAATGAAAAAAATATGTTTCTTTTTTTTTACAAATTATACCATTATAATCGTCTCGTCAATACCTTCAAAACGAGCCCAACATTGAATATTTTTTAATTTAACCGTACTATTAAATATCATGAATATTTATGAATTAATTTGTTTTCTATCCATACACTTTTTTAACCGTTACCATATTAAAAATAAATAATCGTAGATCAACTAAAATATATTAAAAATATGTTTCATTATTATTATAAATTATATTGTTATAATTTTTTTCGTCAATAATTTTAATATAAACTAATTATTGAATTATTTTCAAGATTCAATATTAAATTTTACAATTAGTTATTTAATTACTTTATATCCTTTTTTTTTCATTTTCAATTTTACACCTTTATCATGTAAACACAAAAAATCGTATATGAACAAAATGTAATGAAAAAATACGTTTCTTTTTTTACAAATTATATCATTATAATCGTCTCGTCAACACCTTCAAAACGAGTCCGATATTGAATAGTTTTTAATTTAACCATACTATTAAATATCATGAACATCTACGAATTAATTTGTTTTCTATCCATACGTTTTATTTTTTCACCGTTAGCATATTAAAAATACATAATCGTAGATCAACTAAAATATATTCAAAATACGTTTCATTCTTATTATAAATTATATCATTATAATTTTTTCGTCAATAATTTTAATATAACCTAATTATTGAATATTTTTTGGGTTTTATCTCTACTATATTATTAAAATTTAATACGGTTAATTAGTTTTTTTGGAAAGTTTTGGAAGACACTTTTCTTCCATTTTTATGATTCAAAGTTACATTTTGCACCCTTATAATTAGTTATTTAATTTACATTATATCATTTGCTTTTTCATTTTTAATTTTACACGATTATATGTTAACACAAATAATCGTACATGAATAAAAATGCAATAAAAAGATATGTTTCCTTTTTTTTCTTCAAATTATACCATTATAATCGTCTCGTCAATATCTTCATAAGGAATCCAATATTGAATATTTTTAATTTAACCGTACTATTAAATATCATGAATATCTACAAATTAATTTGTTTTCTATCCATACGTTTTATTTTTATTTTTTCATTTTTAGCATATTAAAAACTCATAATAATAGACCAAGTAAAATATTTAAAAAAACGCGTTTCATTTTTTTTTATAAATTACACCACTATTATTTGTTCATCAATATTTTCAAATTAAGTTTATTTTTGAATATTTATTGATTTAGTACTATTACAAAATAGAATAAATACGTATCAATTTTACTATATAGATATATATAGATATATAAGATAGCATTGTAACGGTTATTGTAAAAAAACGAGGTATACAAATCTATACATATCTATATTAGGTTTTTTGATTGAATTAATTAAAAATTTATAATCAGGTAAATTATAAATGTATACAACTAACATCAATATGGACAAAAATAAAACAAAAATGAAATATGATTGAAAATGCATAACAAAGTATTTCAGAGTCAATGCATGATTCACATATAAGTGCACCAAACGACTCAAGCACCATGTTTTCATAGACTAAAGTATCGATAAGGACGAAGAATACAAACTTAAAATGAAATGTTGTCGTCATTTTGATTTCGAGATGTTTCGCGAGCGGATACATACCTTTGTTAATTGTTCCTTCGATTTCACGATTTTTCGCGCCGCATCATACGTGGGTATATAACTATATAAAAGAAAAGGAAGTATACTAAAAAATTGATTATTTATTGGAATTCAATTGTGATTTCAACGTTGTTATTTAAATTAAGTTATTATATTGTTTTGTTTTTATTTTTTTGCCGTAAAAAGAAAAAAAATACATAAAGATAATTAATTTATTTTTCGGTGGATCACAATAGTTTTTTTTTCTAGTGATCAAACTTATAATAAAATTATTTTTAAAGACTTTTAGTCGTTGATTTATATTGTTATCAATTAGTTATTGATTATTTTAGCTTTCTATATAAACTAGACCAACTAAATTTAAGATCTATTTATTTATTTATTTATTTATTTATATTAAACATGCTTAATTAGATTTGTTAGACCTTTTTTTAGGCAAATTCAAATAACTAATTAGACTAGTAGTTAATTTAATTTTCGCTTCAACTCATTTAACTTTAATTGGGTTAATATAATTTTTATTGTTTGAGAAATATCATTCCTTATTTGGGCATCCTCAACTATACAATATTGACATGTTTATTGGTAAATTTTAATTATGTTAATACTACTTACTTATCTGGATAATTAATATGATTTAGACCATTTAAATTTAGTAATATATTGTTGGTCCCGAAGATGCTTAACAACTTTGTAGAACCGACCGGGGGGGGGGGGGGGGGAGGGGTTGAATACAAATACAAATTTTAAAGATTTAATAAATTGTTTATTGATAAATCAAAATACAATTTACAAGTTTGTTGTGGATTAAGATTAAGTAAAACCTAATCTAAACAAACTTAAGAAACACTAAGATGGTTACACAAGAATTAGAGAATGGGGATTGACAGAATATAGAAAACAAGGGTTTCTATATTTTTTTGAAAGATTGAAGGTTGAAGGCAACTGGCCACACTCAGATAGAGTCTTGATCTTTCTATTTATACCCTATGCATTAAATGCATGGCAGGGTACTTTACACATGTCCTTCTATGGTTGGTTGCATGCGTCTGACTTTTGGAGACATGCTTTTGGCCGTATGATGAACAGTGTAGATATCAGAGTTGTTGTACGAAATGTTGCAGATATATGTCTTTTCTGACACTCGTACTATGTATGCATAGATAAGATAAAAGAGGCTTGAGGTATAAGCAATGTGATCATCGATCACTAAATATCTCTTCCTTCACAGGGATAGAAGGAAGTTCAGCTATCGCTGAAGCTTTTCCTCAGGTTTCTTCGCGTGTAAGTAGACTTGTCTTGTTTTCGCTGATATCCGCATCAGGTCATGAGTAGACTTGTCCTTTGTTCAGCAATTTTGTTTTCGATTCAACAGTGAGCATCTTTTGTCGCGAAACTTGTCTTCAGGGATTACGTCTAACTGTTTACATGAGAAATCATCAGCGATATTGAACATACTCAGTACTTAATCGCTGATGGCGAAACACTAATACATACGGATGTTAAACATAATTTTCACTAAGTATAACAGAGGGTCATTATCAAATCACTGAGAGAGTTGGATCAATAATTTCCCCCTATTTGATGATGACAAAGTAACTATGAAGAAAATTACTTTAAGTCAAAATAAAAGGATAGTCAGGACTCGTAACATACATGTCCCAATTACTATTTTGAGGGATCTTTTACAGTACTGATGGATTTAAGTACTTCACTGAAATTTTCATTAATTCATAAGAGAATTACAAGAAGAGATATGAAAATTACAAGTACAAGTGAAGTTCTAAACTACTGTATGTCTAACTAACATATTACAAGAAGAAAGAGAAAATCTATCAGCTATCTAAGTAAGACTTCAGAACCTTGATCATATAATCTAGTACTGTCTCTCCTTTCTGTCTTCGATCAGCCGATTCTTGTCGAATGAGAGTCTTGATCGGTTCAGCTGAGGGAGAGTAAGTACACCATAAGCATAGAAGGTCCTTGAGATGATTTAGAGGGCAGAGAGGGATTTCAGAGACTCTTTGGAACCTGAGTTGACCTTCATCATCTCTGAAGAAAAATCTAAAAGGTTTCTTTAAAACTTGTCCTGGGATGAATGGTCCACCGGGAGGCAGAGATAGATCAAGAACTGAGAGATTAGGAGGAGGCCCGAACAATGATTCTTTTGAAAACTTGATGGAGGTGTCGTTTTTTATCACTGCGACATTTTCAGAGGAGGAGGAGGCAGACTTTCTTTTGATTTGCTTTGGCTTTGGTGGAAGAGCAGAGGGCACTTTCAATATAGTAGCCACTCTGTTGATGAGAGCTCCAACGAGACCTTCAACATAGCCTTTATACGTTGATTTCGATTTTTTCAGTGCTTCCTTGAATTCCAACCATTCACAATAACCAAAGTGTTCCAGCCTTGACACAAACATAGCTTTTGAGCTTCCATCCTCTCTGAGTATCTCCATAGTTACTGATGTTCAGTCCTTCTTCTTTCTCCCAGAGATAGTAACAACAACGATCTTCATTGGGTCAGAGTGATAGTCCATCTTTTGTTTACACCATTCTAGACTTTCATCGCTGACCCCTTTTTCTTTTAAGCGCTCCTCTTCAATCTCTTTCAGAAATGCAGCTTGAACTACCACTACACTCTCCTTCATCTTGTCGTCTTCAAACATGGACACATGTACCTTGAGATCTAGATCAACATCTTTCTGACACTTAGCGAACAATCTTTCAGTTCTGACAGATTCTTCATATTCAGCTTTGGAGATGAAATTGAGTTCTTCTGGTAGAGACTGAGGAGGGATCTTTAGTCGCTGACTCTCCAGATGAGATATCATCTCAACTCTTCTTTGAACATCATCCTCTGACCTTTGAAGTGGTCGAGAGGGCTTTCCTGGATGATCCAGGGATTCATCTTATTCTTCTTCTTGTTCATCAACCTCATTGAAGGAGGTTGGGATTATTGGTTCATCAGCTATGATAGCTGAGATTATTTGCAGAGACTGAGTTCCCTTAAGCAGGGGAGAAAACTGTCTGAGAAAAAAGAACAGGGAGTTAGTGTATATTTTTGGGAAGAGAAAGATAAAAGTTTAGAAAGTCAGGAGTGTTTGGTGGGAATAGAAGGAGAGTGGGACAATAGATAGGTATACCTGAGAAGGTTGCTCCCCCTCAGATGGTGATAGTAGCTTTAGGTTCCCTTCTGTAGCGATCCCCTTCTACTTTCCTTGAGAGGAGGAATCTGGAGCACTATCTTTCTATCTCCCCCCTGCTTCAGCTATGACAATGCCTTTTGTCTGAGGAGCTGATGATGCATTTATTGTTGAGAACCAAAGAGAATGGTCTTCTTCCTCATCATCTTCATCATCATCAGCATTGACATCATCCTCTTGATCTTGAAGATCAAGTTCTTTCTCGTCTTCGACTTCTTCTTCATCCTCTTCTTCTTCTAAAACTTGAGAAGAAGAAGGAGGGGCTTGATCTTCAGTAGCTGATACATCAGCTATCTTCTCCCCCTCAGCATGAGGAGGATCATCCGCTATTACCTGAGCCTCAACAGCTGTATTTTCTTCTGTAGTCTTCTCCCCCTCTTTGTCATCATCATGGGGGAGGTCAGTGGAGGGAGCATCAGCAGCATCAGCAATAGGGACTAGGCGGGCATCAGCCTCCAACATATCCAGTCGTCCTTCTATCTCTGGAATAACAGAAGTGTCCTCATGAATGAATTCTATTGCAACATTCAGAGACACTCTGTCATTCTCAGTAAATGAGAGAGTGGAAGCGGGAGCTGGTGCATTCACCGCTGAGAGAATCTGAGTGAGCAACTGATTGGCATTCTCCAGCTTGCTATTGAGGTTCTTGACTTCGCGAGTCAGGTGATCAACATGGCTAGTTGTATGTCCCTGAAATCAAGATTATAATTGCAAAAACAAATCAAACAAACAAGATTTACAAACCTGTTTATCAAATTCAATTCAAGAATCAACCGTTTACAACTTTCTCTCACTACAGATCTCTTTCTCTCTACAAATCTGTTTTTTTCTAAAACGGAACTCAAACTCTAGCCATCTATCTATTAAACAACAAATAAAAGTATTTATACCCACTACTAAAAACAAAGAAACTAAAAACAAAGAAACTAAAAACAAATACAACTAGACTTTGACTTTTATTACAAAATGACTTTGACTTTTAATGAGAGTTGACTTTCCAGCTTTGACTTCTTGAATCTTTGACCTTCAGTCTGCATGATCTTGTATCCAACATATTTCTGCTCTAATAATCTCCCCCTTTGGATTCAAGATCATCTTTGAAAGATTTAGCAAATCAATCTCCCCCTTTAGTTCAATCTGGACAATCTCTTCCTTTTGTTTAACTTTATTCTTCCCAAGTCTGTCTCTGAACAAAATTAACAATCTCACCAAAATATGATAGAAAAGATCTTCAATAATCTCCCAAAATTATCACAAGACTCTTTCAGACTTCAGAAAGACATTATCTTCAGATTTAGCTCGACTTTCTTCAGCAAATAATCTTCAAAGAAAATTTCAGTAAAAACAACACATCTTCAAACAACTTTGACTTTGCTTGAACAAACTTTTAAACTTTCAATCTTTGAACTTTGTCTTCTTCAAATCTTTAACTTTGGAATTTCTAATCCGGACATTTCTGTAATTCATCTCCCCCTTTTTGATGAATAGAGCATCTATAACATCAAAACTTACTCCAATAAATGTCTTTGACCAATCTGATCTGTCCAAGAGCCACTGATTCGTCGATCCGTAACCATGTATTTATCTAGATCTTTTCAAATCTAGACAAAAATAAACGTGTAACACCTGAATCAACAAATGAATCAGTTAACATGCCTGTCAGTAACACGAAGTTACTGTGTGTAACGGATACACATAGGAAAGGAGCTTTTTGATGTTCACTCCCCCAGGGCTTCCATCCAATCATCGAAACACCACAAAGGCAATTTCTATGAATGTTATGACAAGAAAACAAATTCCTTGTGTGTTCGTGCAAGTGTAGAAAGAATTAAGCACTTGATGATTGCTTTTATAAAGGCTCAACATTGTGTAAACCACTGAGACAACAGTAGATAAACACAGACTCAATGTGCATGATTGAAGTGCGAAGGTGGGGCAGACTTCCTTCTGTTTCAATATCCAGATTTTCCAAATGAAAATCAGATAGATTATGTGCTGTGTCCCCAGAAAATATGAAACACTTTCTTTTTAAGAAGAAAATGACTGGCTGGTGGGGTTTATATCAAGAGTTGGCATGGACTATTTGCCTGTTTCAATAATGTTCACCAAGATTTGTGAAACATTAGTAATGTGGCTGCCCGACTCAGAAAGTAGTTGGTGCAGAGTTTGATATTCTTTTACTCTATTCTCTCACCCTCTTTCTTTTAATCATTGAACTCATATATAATCAAACTCTCTTTTTCATTTTACCTCAACGCACAACCCACACTCATTTCTTTTCGACTCCTCACACTCAATCACTATGGAGTAACTTCTTGGGTATGAGACACTGGTTAACGTGAATCCATAGAAGTTTCATTTAAGTCCTAGCACAAAGAACCCATATGTTCCTATTAAAGCATATGTTGCTCAAAATGGTTTAACTTGAACAGTTAAAGCGCAAATACAAGTCAGATGTTTATATGCTCAGAATATAATCATAAAGATATGAGCATTTTTAAACATGGAAGTATTTTCAAACAAGTATATTGAATGGATAAATAAGAATGCAAAAGACCTGTTTGAAAATCTGACATTGTATGAAAATGATCAGAATCAAAAGATATAGCAATTAAGGCTTATGGTCAAGAATAATGGATATTGTCTATATGAACCAAAATATAAACATTCTTGAAATGAACGTTCAGAAATGAAATTAACGCTCAAAATTCATTGAAATACAAGCGGGGTGTCTTACCATCGAAAATATGTTTCAATATGAGACATGGTAAGAACATTTTGAACAAAAAGTCAAACCGGTGTGTGTGAATACTTGAAAGTATAAATAAAAGGCATTACACAAGTATTTATCTTTAGAAACACACGGTTTATAATCATGTAAGCACAAGTAAATTTTGAAAAACATTTAAAATCTCATTTCTAATTCATGAAATATGTTTGAGAATCGAGAAGTGGTTTGAACATTTAAGAACATGTTTTCTATGATTGAAAGTTGTCCTTCTTTCAACCATATATGAGATTAAGATAAGAAATTTAACCTTTGTCGTTCAATCTTAAATCTCATGAAGTCAAGCATGAAGTCATAAAGATATGATCTTGTAAGCATCCTCTCAATCTATAAAAGTCTCAAAGTCATGTCAAAGCAACTTTATTCACAAAATTTATTCAAATGTAAAATACATAAAGCAGTAAAACAATTAAAGTACGAGTTCTGGTCTGAAATAATCAGAAGTCACCACCTTTACGCACCCTGAAATTATGCATCAGAAAAATTATCAGTGTAAAAGATATGTATTAACTCCCCCTCAAATGTAGAACATCATTTCTGTCGGATGCATAAAATTTCAGACAAATATATATATACTCCCCCTTGAATATTGATTTCCTCAGATATGTATGTAGGAGTACATTATTATTCAGCTCAGGAGTAAAAACTTTTGATCATGTAATTGCGGGTCTTGAACTGTTGTATTCAAGAGCCATAAGTCTCTTACTCAACCTTGACTTGACTGTCCTGTAACACAGATTCATCCTTTTTCTTTGGTAACCATTTGTATTTGGATTCAACAGAGTTAGCACAAGATTTTGACACCCATTTAGACTTGGGTCCACTTTTCTTTTGAAAACCATATGAAGAATTAGAACGATAAGAATATACATAATACACCCCAAACCAAACATCAGAATATTTCCGAGAAGCATAATCATGTCTATCATAATTGGAAAACTTTCTAGTAGACAAAGATAACTGGAATAATTGCTGTCTTGAATATTTCTTGTAAGAATTTACAATTTTTGTTTTAGAATTAGCAACATCCACAATTATATCATCTTTACTAGTAGTATTCTTATTACAATCAACACTAGAAAATGATTTAGCATTCTCATCTTTCTTCTGCTTTGGTTGCCACTCAGACTTAACTCCATGCCTTTTTCTTTTCATATCTAAAAAATTTGAAACTTCAGAGTTAGAACGATGATAATCAAACAAATGCTTCTTCTTTGACTTACCAGTGGTGATCTGTTTCTGTGAATGCCCAAATTTCTTCTTCTTACCTTTGGCAACTTTGGTTTTCACAGAAACTGATTTATCAACTTTCGTTGATGTTTCACCTTTGTCGTACACACTTGGTAATCCAAAAGAATTAACAACAAAATATGAATGATCAGGAAGTTTAGAATTAAAATCAAATTGAGCAATACATTCATCTAAATCACCATCAGAGTTTAAAAAATCAAACCCATCATTAAGTAAACTAGACATATCATCAGAATTTAAAGCTTTAGAAGAATTAGAAAAATCATAATTTTTCAACACAGTTAAAAACACATTTTGTTCTAAATCCATCAAAATTCTTTCTTCTGTTAGAGTATTCTCAAGTTCAGAAATTTTACTTTCTAATACGAGAGGAGGAATGTAAATTTTATCTTCGATAGGCTTTGCCTCCAACTCTTTTGAGGAATAACTCTCAAAATAGTCATCTGAAAGAATTTTTGATTTATCATAACTATAACTACTATTCAACTTCTCATAACGAAATAGAAGTTGAATTTTAGTTGTGTTCTTTCTTTTCTCATATTCCGTAGCTTCATCTTCTTCAGATAGTTTAGTCCACTCAACATGAAGATCAGGGTATCTTGATGCTAGACTTAAAAATGTAAAATCATAAAGTACAGGCACTTCAGATATACCCTTTTTAAGATAGTGTGGATTCTCATAACCGAGTCCTCAACACTCTTTGTTCTCTTTGGGTTTGTTTAGATGAATGGTTTGTTCAGTTTGACCCAATGTGTATAATTTTCCTTCCAAAGCATTCACTTTTTCAAGTAAAGATTTGTTTTCTTTTGAAAGCGAAGAATGCATTTTAGTAAGTTCTTTTGAATCAAACTCACACAGTTTATAATGTGAAGTTGTTTCAGCTAACTCTTTAAGAATTAGAGTCTTTTCTTTAGCACTGGTATCAATATTTTTATGTAAAGTCTCAATCAATACTTTCTTCTCAGCAATATCCTCGCTAAGTTTCTGTATTGATTGGTTTTTGTCTTTGTTGATACCTCTTTCACGCTTAAGCTTTGACTCTAACTTTTGAAGTCTAATCATCATGACATTTATTTGATTTATAAAATCAGATTCAGTCATATCACATACCTCTTCAATTACTTCTTCATCTGTCTCAGCTTCAACTTCCAACTCTATCTTACCCATTAAGCACATGTGTGCTGTCTCTTCCTTATCTTCTGTCTCATCTTCCTGGTCTGAATGATCAATCAAGAACTCATCCTCTGCCATTAATGATTTTCCAGCCTCCTGTTGCTTGGCTAGAAGCATTTTGTTCTTATAGTACTCGGAGTTCCTGATTTTGGGCTTTCTGCAGTCCTTAGCAAAATGACCCAGTTTGCCACAGTTGTAGCACTTTGTAAGTTCTGGTTGTTTCTTCTCTTCAATAGGCTTCTTCTCTTCCATTCTCTTTCCTTCAATTCTCTCCTTGTGCTCATAGTTCTTAGACCCAGAAGAGTACCTATGACTGTTTGAGGTAGGTTTTGTGTAAAACTTTTTCTGAAAAGCTTTTGTCAACATCAGCATGACCTGCTTCAAACTTTCACAGTCATCTGAATCAGAGTTATCTTCACTCTCTACCTTTTCTGATTCAGAAGGTATGACTTTCTTTTTCTTCTTAAGGTTCACACACTTCTTTTTCACAACTAGAGCAACTGGATCAACAACTACCTTCTCAACCTTTTTCTTTTCACCAATAATCTCATCAACCTCTTCTTCATTTTGTCTAAGAGTTTCATAGACTTCATGGAGTGGTATTTCATTCAAGTCCTTCATTTGCCTAGTAAATCTCTTCCACTCAGGCTGCAAGATACTAAGGAACTTGACATTAAGCTCAATTTGTGACTTATTCACTTTGTTCTTGCTGAGTTCGTTCAATAAAGTCACAAATCGGTCATAAGTAGCCTCCAGTGATTCACCCTCCTTAGCCTTGAACTCTTCATAGTTATTGAGGCAGTTGGATATTTTGAGCTGGTTCCCAACTTTTGATCCAAGCATCATCTTCTCCAGTTGATCCCACATTTGCTTTCCGGTAGCTTTGTAACTGTCAATCTTAACATATATCTCGTTTGGTATGCCTTGAATAATGAAAGACTTTGCCAATTTATTAGCTCTTGCTCTATCTTTCTCCTCATCAGTGAATTCATTAAATTTCAGTTGATATTCTATCTGCTCATTTCCAACAGTACGGGTCGTTGTTGGAATTGGCATAACTCCTTCCTCCAAAGATATCTTGATAAGTTCACCCAATGCATGTCTATCTATGAAATCCATGAACCTATCTTTCCATTGCTCATACTCTCCCTTGAAGAGTACTGGTGGCCTTGTGTCAGTTCCAATAGCGAGAGCTTCTCTTGATGTCATCCTGTTTGGTAAAAAATATGCAATAAGAAACTTGAAATTGACCGTTAGTCCAAATGAAATCACAAAGATACAAAAATATTGAAATAGGAATTCAGGAATTTTGATCACAATCAGAACTATGTCCCCCTCCGCAGACTTAGCACGGGGGTCCCGCTACCCGGTTAACGGGTGGGGTCAAGGGGCAACGCCCTTGCAGGGTCTGGGGGAACCGCCCCGAGGGAAATTTTTTCACATTTAAAGGCCATATTACAGTTTGCAAAAATTTGACTAAGTAGTGAAACTCGCAAATCACTAAAGAAGCTTGAAACTCGCAGACGCCTAAACTCGCAAAATACTATTTACTGAGAAACTCGTAGGCTTAGGCGTGCGTGTTTGTGAAACTCGCAAGCAAAGGGTTGCGCGTTTTGACAAACTCGCAGACCGAAAGAATCGCTGAAACTCGCAGATAGAGGCGTGCGCGTTTCCTGAACTCGCAAATGCCTACTTGCGCGTTTCCTGAACTCGCAGACTAAACTCGCAAGATGAAACTCGCAATGGTTGCGTGTTTCAATACTTAGAAATTTTTTCCCAATTTTCAAACTCGCAAGTGATTAAACTCGCAGATTGAAGACCAAACTCGCAAACTACGATTTGCGTGTTTCTAGAACTCGCAAATAACACTTTGCGCGTTTCTAGCCAAAATTAAACTCTTCAGTTTGCGCGTTCTGCCGATGAAGCTTGCACGTTTCGTATATCTTGCGTGTTCTTCCAATGAATCTTGCGCGTTTCGTAGATCTTGCGAGTTCTTGGGTTTTTCGAACAAAAACTCAAGTCTTTTCTTGATTTCGACGAATTCTTCACCAATTGTTCTGAAATTCTACAGATCACATCGATTTCATACCACTAACAGATTACAGACAATTAATTTCAATAACAAACACACAAAAATACAAATCAATCTATGACAGTGTTCGACTTCGTGAAACTCAAAAACAAGAAATTCATCAAAATTACAAACAATTACAGTGCAATTCGATACAAAACTTATACAAACTCAATCTAAAATATAATTCGAATACAAATCCATTGATTTCAATTCAAAATACAGACTCAGAACTCAAAATCAATCCTCGACTCAAGAACACAGTGCGAATTCAGTTTTTCTTGATTTGATTTCAATTGGATCTGCTCTGATACCAATTGTATGTCCCTAAAATCAAGATTCTAATTGCAAAAACAAATCAAACAAACAAGATTTACAAACCTGTTTATCAAATTCAATTCAAGAATCAACCGTTTACAACTTTCTCTCACTACAGATCTCTTTCTCTCTACAAATCTGTTTTTTCTAAAACTGAACTCAAACTCTAGCCATCTATCTATTAAACAGCAAATAAAAGTATTTATACCCACTACTAAAAACAAAGAAACTAAAAACAAATACAACTAGACTTTGACTTTTATTACAAAATGACTTTGACTTTTAATGAGAGTTGACTTTTGTTAATGTACTGTATTTAGAAAGTTTTGTAAAGTCATCCTTAGTGAAAAAGGCTTTGTCATTTGCATAATGGGTTGGGCTAAAATGTGTAACATAGGTGATTGGGGTATAAATAGGAGGTATTTTGGTAATTTGTTTGTAACCTTTAGTCACAATGTAGCCATTCAAGTCTTGTATGTATTTCTAGTGAGAGAAACTCTTTCTCTCTCTAGATTGTGAATAATACAATCATTTCCTTCCCAATCTACCTATTGTTCAATCTTTTTATCATTGATTAATTGTGAATTCATGAACGAACATGTGGTATCAGAGCCTATCGAAGAAATCTTTCATCGAAACGATCGAATTCGTAATTTTTTCAATGGAACAGTGTTCTGGTCGCATGAACAGTAACGTGAATTTCAAATTCTTCATTTTTTGCTTAATTGATCGAGATTTGAGGCTAGATTGATTATATGTATAGAGTCGAATCATCTGTAATCAATCACTTTGTGTGATTTCAATAGTTTAGAAGAATTAGTCGATTTTGAGATTTGTTTGTTCGAAATATTTTTGTTACTGAGTTGTGATCGAATTCTTGTATTTAGATATTTTTAGACAAGATCATCAACTAAAAAGTTGTTCAAAAGTGAATTTCGAACATGCTCTCAAAGTTTCATCTCAAAATTCGAAGAAATGTGGAAGATTTGTTGATTTTAAGATTTCAGACTCGACTCTCGCAAGATCTCAAAAACGCGCAAGCTTCAACTGAAGAACACGCAAGTTCATCTGAAGAACGCGCAAGCTGAAGAACGCACAAGGATAGAGAGAAACTCGCAAATGCAGTCTGCGAGTTTTGATATTGTCAAATTCCTCTAAGTCCTAAAACGCGCAAGATAAAGCATGCGAGTTTTAGAAACGCGCAAGATGAAGCTAGCGAGTTTGAGTAAACGCGCAAGGTGAGGCGTGCGAGTTTGCAAAACGCGCAAGACGAAGCTTACGAGTTTGGGCGATTAACTTCCTTCAGTCTGCGAGTTCCATGCTTAGCGAGTTTTAGTACTGTCAAAATTTTTAAGGCATAAAACGCGCACGTCAAGGCCTGCGAGTTTCAAGAACGCGCACATCACGTTTAGCGCGAAGCACATGAACAGTGCTTTGCGAGTTTATCGTTCTGCGAGTTTCCTTGTTCTACGAGTTCTGAGTTTTTGCGACAAGTTACTGTTCTCACCCATTTTTGCGACAAGTTGCCTTATGAGATTTAACTGTCAAATTTTTCCTCAGATAAATCTTCTACCCTACCCAGTATTGTTTGCTACAAGTTGCATCCTCCGACAAGCATACCAGATTAAGTTCTTAAGCTGAATTCCTATTCAACTCGCGATCAAAGACAGATTTGATGTTATATACTGAAGATGCATTTTGGATGTCATGTCATAATCCACACATATCATTCTTGTGAGCGTTAAGGAATGTGTTGGGTTTACTAAAGTTAAAAGCTGTCTTTATATGCACTCAGTCGAGGTTACTGTCCACATCAGATCTGATATTTCAGTTGATACTCCAAGAATAAGAGCTACTTTCAAGGGGGAGCCGGAGCTATTTGAAGTTTAAGCAACGCTAAAGTTTTTCAAAGAAATCAAGAGGGAGAAGAGCTGAAGCTGATAAGAGATGATTCCTTTACAAAACTTTAGGGGGAGAATGTTAATGTACTGTATTTAGAAAGTTTTGTAAAGTCATCCTTAGTGAAAAAGGCTTTGTCATTTGCATAATGGGTTGGGCTAAAATGTGTAACATAGGTGATTGGGGTATAAATAGGAGGTGTTTTTGTAATTTGTTTGTAACCTTTAGTCACAATGTATCCATTCAAGTCTTGTATGTGTTTCTAGTGAGAGAAACTCTTTCTCTCTATAGATTGTGAATAATACAATCATTTCCTTCCCAATCTACCTATTGTTCAATCTTTTTATCATTGATTAATTGTGAATTCATGACCTAACAACTTTCCAGCTTTGACTTCTTGAATCTTTGACCTTCAGTCTTCATGATCTTGTATCCAACATATTTCTGCTCTAACACTAGTGAAGAATTGAAGTTGAGTTGTATTGCGGGCCATGTTGTCCTTCAACGTGTTGACCTCTGCCTGAAGAGAGCTAAGCTAAGAAGCCTCAGCTTTGGTGGCAGTTGCTGATGATAAGTTCTTCAGCTCTTCACCTGCCTGATTAACAGCAGTGGTGTTGGTGTTGAGAGAGGCAGCGAGATTCTCCACCTTCTCAGCGAGCTTGTTGACGTTGGCGTCAACGGTTCCCAAAATAGAACCTGAAAAAGAAGTTAGTATTTGAGCAAATGTATGCTCATGCTTATTTAGAGAGGTGGGAGAGGTGTATTTGGTTTTGGGGTTACCTGAAGTGTCAAACATGTTGAAAAAGTTCAAGGCACCTTCAAATTGAGAGAAGGGTTGAGATGTTTGAACCACAACAGGTCTTACTGATGCAACGACAGAAGCTGGCTGCTGTAAAAAGGGAGGGTTAGGGACCAAAGAGATAGAAGAAGGAGCAATGGGGATAGAAGGAGAAGCACTGGTGCTTATAGTAATTACCTCAGCTGGTTGAGAGACTAGAGAAATTGGGTTGATCACCGGTGGTGTATCAACGATTGAAGTCACTGGTACGGTTGTTGTGGTTGCTGATGTGGAGCAGCGAGCCACAAAATCATCTAAGGTAGTCTGTTGAGAGACTACCTCAGGTTCCCTAATCGAGGGGGTTGACTCCTTAGTCTTCTTGGCCTTTTTAGAAGAACCAGGAAGAGTTGATGATTGTCTTTTGTGAGGGGTGGTAGTGGCAGGGATAGCTGATGAAGAAACCATCAGCGTGGCCACTAAAAGAGAAGAAGTTTGGGAGAGGTGTAAGCGTAAGGTTTGAAGACTTACCTCATTATCAGTAGGCTTCACCTCGAGGACTCGTGGACCAACCCTGGAGAAAGTGCAGTCACTTTCGGTGGGGTACTTCGTTCCAAAGAAAAAATTGAGGATTACAGAGATAAACCGGACATAGGGAATCTTTGTGTCCCGTTCAAGCTTCTCAATCTTTGACATGATATCGTTAAAGATCGCTTCGGCGTAGTCAAAGTGTTTGCCAGCGAGCAGTGAGTATCCCATCTGAAGTTGAACTTTGCTGGCTTGGTCCAGTGATCCAATCTTTCCACTCATACTTTGAATGATATGAGTGAAGATGTAGTTCAGCTCTGAAGGCATGTTCGCCTTCAGGATCTTCGTCATCTTTTTGTTTGGAATGGTGGTGCGAGGCTTGTTATCCCATTGGTATTCCATATCATCCAGAAACTGAATAAGTTCAACGTCAGTGGGTAGAGAGTCGAAGCTTTTGGTAGTCTTGGAGGGGAAACGCAAAGTTGTGCGCATGGCAAGGGCAGTGATGTTCCCTGGGCCATGTTGAGTTGTGAAAGAGATGGCAGGGATGGGTTCTCCTTTCTTGTTTGTCACTGAGCCTTTGTCAGCAGTGAACCAGAACTGCTGAAGAAGATCCTTTCTTGGCTTTGGATCAACTTGCAGAGCATAGGATAGGCATGATTGTTTCATAAAGTTTGTTGCTTCCACGAGATGAGGGAACTTTTGAGCGCTGAAGTCCAATCGTGCCAAATGGTTGTTCTTCGGAATTTCGGAATCAGCAAGGGCGAACTTGACATTTTTCGAGGAAATGAGAGTAGCTTGGGCCATTTCTAGAATAGAAATAAGTAGAATAGAATAGAAAGATTAGAGTCTAAAAACATTATAAAATATTTTACCAGTTTCTCTTTTTTGGAAGGGAACTTGAAAAATAAGTTTGTTTTTAGAGTAAAACAGTGTTCTAAAGAAAAGAAGTAAGAAGAACAGTCTTAAAAACCAAAGGTTTTTGTGTACAATAAAGTCATAAAGAAAATGATTTTAAAAGTAAAAAACACTTTAAATCATAAAAAGAAAGAAAGTTTAGGATCAAACAAATGTGTTTTGAAGAAAAAGATGAAGAACAAAAACCTGTAAATCTTGAAGATTAAGGTGTTTTGCTTGATTTCTTGAATGCCGAGAGTGCTTTTCTTGCCTTGGAAGTTTTATGAGCCGTAAAAGGCAAAAATGTAAATGACATTCCTTTTATATGAGAGAAAGAATTTGGAGGGGGAAAAGGAGGTCATCATGACACGGACACGTCCCACGAAGTTGATTGGACATGAAGTGCAACGGACGAACGTGTCAGAAAAAAATCGTGCCATGGATTATCGGTTCGAATGACATCATAGGAGAGAGAAAAAATGTTTCGATTTTAGAAAGTATCACTGACAGAAATTCAGAGATAAGTTTTTCTTTTTAAAGGATCACTGATGAGAAATATCAGTGATAAGGTTTTCTTTAGAAAGGATCACTGATGGAGAATATCAGTGATAAGATTTTCTTTTCAAAAAGCTTTTAACCACTTGAAGAAATTCAGTGATTACAGTTTTGATTTTTTGAAAACGTCTTACTGAATAGGAATCAGTGAGAGAGAATGAGAGAACATACCTGTGTCAGAGATATGTAATCAGGGATTATGAGGATAGTAGAACCTTTTATAACTGACATGATGCATGAATGCTGAAGAATTAATCTTCAAGATTCAACATTCCAAGCTCACTGATGAGAAAGTTGAATCTTGTCTCATCAAGAGGTTTGGTGAAAAGATCAGCGAGCTGATAGTCAGTAGGGATAACGTGGAGTTCATATCACCATTCATCACATGATCTAATAAAATGATATCTGATCTCTATGTGTTTCGTCTTTGATTGTAACACTGGATTGTTTGCTATAGCGATGGCACTAGTGTTGTCGCAATAGATTAGGATCTTGGATAGCTGAAGGTCATAGTCTAATAGTTGATTTCTCATCCATAAGACCTGAACATAACAACTTCCAGATTCTACGTACTCAGATTCAGTTGTGGAAAGTGGATACTGAGTTTTGCTTTTTTACTTGTCCAACTTACCAGCTTTCCTCCTAGAAGTTGACATCCTCCAGTGGTGCTTTTTCTATCAAGTTTGCAACCTGCAAAATCACTACCTGAATAACCAGTGATATCGAACTTTGAATCTTTGGGATACCAAAGACCGAGGTTAGGAGTTCCCCTTAGATATCTGAAGATTCGCTTGACAGCGATCAGATGGGATTCCTTGGGTTCTAATTGATAGCGTGCACAAAGACATGTAGAGTACATGATGTCAGGTTGGCTCGCTGTAAGATACAACAGGGAGCCTATCATTCCTCTATAGGCAGTGACATTTACAGGTTTTCCAACTGGATTCTTGTTTAATGTCAGGGGAGGTGCCATAGGAGTTTTCATCGCTGAAGTTTGAGTGAGATCAAACTTTTTCAGCATATCTTTAACACACTTACCTTGATTAATAAATGTGCCTTTGTCAGTTTTCTTGATATGAAGTCCAAGGAAGTAAGTTAGTTCACCCATCATACTCATTTTATATTCTTTCTTCATTCTTTCAGTGAAGCGAGTACACATAGATGGGTTAGTAGAACCAAATATAATGTCATCAACATATATTTATACAAGAATAATATGACCTTTTATCTTTCTGAAAAACAAAGTGTTGTCAATTTTGCCACGTTCAAATTTTCCAGGGATAAGAAAAGAAGATAGAGTATCATACCAAGCATGAGGAGCTTGTTTTAACCTATAGAGAGCCTTATCCAACTTATATACAAAATTTAGATGCTTAGGGTCAGAGAACCCTGGGGGTTGTTCAACATAGACTTCTTCTTTCAGCTTTCCATTTAGGAATGCTGATTTGACATCCATTTGATATACTTGGAAGTATTTGTAAACTGCATAAGCTTAGAAGAGTCGAATTGCTTTGAGCCTAGCGACAGGGGCAAAGGTTTCATCATAGTCTATGCCTTTCTCTTGTCTGTATCCCTGAGCAACTAGTCTAGCCTTGTTGCGAGTTACAGTCTCATGTTCATCTAATTTGTTTCTAAACACCCATTTAGTGCCTATAACAGATTTATCAGATGGTCGGGGAACGAGATTCCAAACTTTGTTGCATGCAAACTCATTCAACTCTTCTTGCATGGCGCTGACCCAGTTTGGATCTCTGAGGGCATCATCAGTCTTCTTTGGTTCTGTAAGAGAAAGAAAATTAACAAAGAGACAGATGTTACCTGAACTTCTTCGTGTCTGAATACCTGGATCAGGATCACCAAGAATTTGATCTATGGGGTAATCTCTGGTCCATCGCTGAGCTGGAGCATAATCGCTTACCTCAGGAGTTGGATCATCAATAGGAATGTTCATTGATAAGAAACTTGAGGTTCTTCAGCTATCAGATGTTGAGTGTCAGATAGACCATTATTTACTGAGAGATTTTTGGATGAGGAAAGATCTGATGACGGGAGTGTGTTAAGTGGAACAGTTGAAACCCAAGAGGTGGATTCATCGTTAGGAGGTTTGATGTTTGGATCTTCATCAGCATTAGGAGAATTTGTATGCTGATAAGTGTTGAAGAGAGGTTCTGTTTCTCTATAATGAGAGAACATCCAAGCATTCAGTTCATCATTGTCAGTGATAGGTTTAGAGTTCGCTGATCTGGATTCGTCAAAGGTGACATGAATTGTTTCTTCTACCGTTTGTCTTCTCTTGTTGAAGACTTTGTAGGCTTTGGAAATTGAGGAATAACCAAGAAAGATTCCATCATCAGCTTTTGGGTCGAACTTTCCAAGTGCATCTTTGTTGTTTAAGATGAAACACTGACAACCAAAAATGTGAAGAAAACTGATAGAAGGTTTTCTTCCATGAAAGAGTTCGTAGGTTGTTTTGCTGAAACGTTTTACTATTAGAGACCTGTTTTGAGTAAAACAAGCAGTGTTGACAGCTTCTGCCCAAAACCGAGTTGGAAGATGAGAATTGTTGAATATTGATCTTGCAGCTTCAATGATCGTTCGGTTTCTTCTTTTAGCGATACCATTTTGCTGAGGAGTTCTTATAGAGGAGAAATTGTGTGAAATTCCCTTACATTCAAAAAAGTTATTTAGGGAACTGTTTTTGAATTCAGTTCCATGATCACTTCTTATCGAGCGAACAGTTAGATTATTCAGCACTTCCATCTTTCTAACAAAAGATATCAGTTCTTCTGGAGTGTCACTTTTGCAGCGAAGAAAGATTACCTAGGTGTAACGAGAGTATTCATCTACAATGACAATTGTATATTTCTTTCCAACTATGGATTGGATATTGACAGGGCCAAATAAATCCATATGCAAGAGTTGAAGAGGACTTGCCACGAAGAGGACTTGCCACTGAGGAAACTTGTTTTGATTTGAAACTAGCTTTAGTCTGCTTTCCCTTCTCAACTTCTGAACAAAGAGATTCCTTGGCATATGAGTGCTGAGGAAGACTAAAGACTAGTTCTTTTAAGGAGAGAGAATTCAGTGTTTTGAAGTTGAGATGAGATAGCCTTTTGTGCCATAACCAGTTGACATCTGAGGAGGCCTTAGAGAGAAAGCAAACGTTTCCGGTGGTAGTAGAGTCCATGTCTATTACATAGACATTTTCCATACGATAACCACTAAGAGCGAGCTCCCCTTTTTCATTCATCACTGAACATGTTTTCTTGCAAAAGCGAACTTCGTAGTTTTTGTCACATAGCTGACTGATGCTAAGAAGATTGTGCTTTAGTCCATCTACGTAAGCGATTCTTCTGAAGGTAGTTGCCCCATTGCTGAGAACACCAAACCCTCTGGTATAGCCTTTTCCATTTCCACCAAAGGTCACTGAGGTACCTTTCTCTTCCTTGTATTCAGTGAGCAGGTCTTTTTGTCTAATCATGTGTCGAGAGCATCCGCTATCTAAATACCAGATACCCTTCGATCCTTGCAAACATAAGGAAGATTAAGTTTTGATTGGTAACCAGTTTTGAATGGGTCCAGCAGTGCTAGTGGAGATGGAAGGTTCAACAATCTTCACGGCATTTGAAGATTCAACTTCAGTGGTAATCTTCACTTTGGTTATTTGATTAACCTTAGTGGCATTTTTCACCTTAGCAGATTTCTCAGCTTTGGTGACCTTCTTATCCTTGGAGGCAATCATCTTCACTTAAGTTGTCTTTTCAGCGTTTGTGGCAGTAGGACATTTACTAGCAATATGGTCAGTAAGTCCACAGTGATAGCATTTTCTATAGACGAAATTTTCCTTAAGACTATGAGCAGTTGAGTTAGAAAACTTGAGATGAGCAGGGCCAACTCTAAGAATTCCCTTTGCATAAGATTTTGGAGGAACTTTCAGTTCTTCGGATTTCTTAGGCTTAATATCAATTTTCAGCTTTGGAGTTGATCTCTGAGAGATATCAGTGATCTTAGTTCCAGAGTTGGAAGATTGATTTACTGAAGGTTTGGAAAAGACTTTCAATTTAGCTTTCTTGATAGCCTTCTGAGGATGATGAGAAATGGATTTCCCTTTATCAGCAAGCTTAGAGCTCTTTGATAAGTCCTCAAGAATAAGATTGGAAGACAAAGAGCAATGAGTAGAAGAAGTGTCAGGGATAGAAGAGACAAACATTCCAAACTTAAGCATGGAACAGTCTCTTTTAGATTCATCTTTTTCAGGATGATAACCGAGACCAGTTTTTTCATTAGCAGAGATTTGAGCCCTGATGATTTCAGTGATCTTGGTTGAAGATTTACACCATCCCTCAACAGTTATCTTTTCTGCTTTTAAAGAAGTGATGACTTGTTCGCGTTCAATGTTGATAATTTCATTGACAATGACTTGATCTTTTAAACTTTCCTCTAGAAGAGTTAGTTCTTTGATCCTTTCATGACATTTCTCTAACTGTTTAGTTAAATCAATATTCTTGTTTTCAGCTAGAGTTTTGCCATTTAGTGCATTGTACAAGTCTATTGTCAGCACATCTACTGCGCGACTTCTCTCAGCTTCAGAAAGAGAGGGATTAGTAGAGATTGATACCTGAGAGGAGATGTAACTCATGGAAGTTCCTATGGGTTCTTTCACTTCTTCTTTAATCTCAACCATAAGACAGAGATTAGCAACTTCTTCTTCATTAGAACTTGATTCTTCTGATTCATCCCAGTCATGCTCTTCAGCGATAAGACCTTTACCTTTTCTCTTAAAGTTTTTCATCTTTTGATATTTTTCTTTCAGTTTAAGGTATTTGGTATCGCTGGTTTTCCTGGAGGTAGAAGGTTTGAAAAGTTTCTTTGACCTTCATTCACTTGCAAAATGGCCAACTTTTTCACAATTAAAGCAAGTAGCAGTAGCCTTATCAACATGGGTTGATTTTGGCTTGTCAGTTATAGAGAGAGGCTTATTTCTTCTGAAATTGCTCTTTCTTGCAAATCTTTTGAAGGAGTTTGTCAAGAGTGCTAAGGATTCATCAAACTCTGAATGATCAGCGTCTGATAATTCCTCAGAGTCAGAATCTAACTCAGTGATAGTGAGAGTAGATCGCTGAGATGCAATGATCTCTGAAGAGACTAAAGCAACAGGAGTGCTTTTGGAGTCTTTAGAATCTTTTATAATATTCTTCTTCAGAAGATTTGATTGCTCATAGTTGAGAAATATTCCATTTAAGGTGCTAAGAGAGAGAGAATTTAAGTCTTTTGTCAGCTTAAGACACATTGAATAAATGTCCCATCTTTCAGAAAGACATTCCAAGAATTTAGTTAAGACCTCAGAGTTAGAATATGTCCTACCAACAATCCTTAGATCAATGACTAGACAGTTAAATCTCTGGTGAACATCAGATAGGGATTCATTCTTACCACAGATAAAACTTTCATATTGTCTTACCAAATTAATCTTTCTGGTTTCTTGGATTTCAGTGGTACCTTCATATTGAACACATATAGTGTCCCACATTTCTTTAGTTGTTTTCAGATGAATGATGGAATGAAAGGCTTCATCAGGCAGAGTCATAGAGATAATGGTTTTTGCCTTTGAATCTAAACCAACTTTCTTTTTATCTCCATCACTCCATTGTCTTATTTCCTTAATAGCATATCTTTTAGGGACAGCAGGAGTGGTGGCGGTAGCTGGAACTGCAGCTATGATTGTAAAGGGTTCATAAGGGCCATTTGCTACATATTCAGGTATAGTGGGATCTACACCTTCTAGAAATAGCATCATTCGATTTTTTCAGAGAGCAAAGTTATATCTGCTAAATTGAGGAGGTTTTGAGAGAAAACCATAATCATAGTAGTTAGTGTTTGTATTGAGTGCCATATTTGGAATAGCAAGGAAGAAAATAAAGCAATATATTGTTTATTAGATTAAACAAACTGTTCTGATACCACTTATTGGTCCCGAAGGTGCTTAAGAAGTTTGTAGAAGGGGGGGGGGGGTTGAATACAAACACAAAATTTAAAGGTTTAATAAATTGTTTATTGATAAATCAAATACAATTTACAAGTTTGTTGCGGATTAAGATTAAGTAAAACCTAATCTAAACAAATTTAAGAAACACTAAGATGGTTGCACAAGAATTAGAGAATGGGGATTGACAGAATATAGAAAACAAGGGTTTCCATATTTTTTTGAAAGATTGAAGGTTGAAGGCAACTGGCCACACTCAGATAGAGTCTTGATCTTTCTATTTATACCCTATGCATTAAATGCATGGCAGGGTACTTTACACATGTCCTTCTATGGTTGGTTGCATGCGTCTGACTTTTGGAGACATGCTTTTGGCCGTATGATGAACAATGTAGAAATCAGAGTTTTTGTACGAAATGTTTCAGAGATATGTCTTTTCTGACACTCGTACTATGTATGCATAGATAAGGCAAAAGAGGCTTGAGGTATAAGCAATGTGATCATCGATCGCTGAATATCTCTTCCTTCACAGGGATAGAAGGAAGTTCGGCTATCGCTGAAGCTTTTCCTCAGGTTTCTTCGCGTATAAGTAGACTTGTCTTGTTTTCGCTTATATCCACATCAGGTCATGAGTAGACTTGTCCTTTGTTCAGCAGCTTTGTCTTCGATTCAACAGTGAACATCTTTTGTCGCGAAACTTGTCTTCAGGGATTACGTCTAACTGTTTACATGAGAAATCATCAGCGATACTGAATATACTCAGTACTTAATCGTTGATGGTGAAACACTAATACATACGGATGTTAAACGTAATTTTCACTAAGTATAACAGAGAGTCATTATCAAATCATTGAGAGAGTTGGATCAACATATATTGTTGTGAGATATGAAAATCAACTATTATTTAAATGAGCAGTAAATTTATTTAACTTAATTATTTTGTCTATTTAGATCAATTACCGTTTAATTATGGATATGATAGTATTTATCGTTTTGAACTTTTATTATTATTTATTAATGCTTATCCATTAGTTTACAATATTCATATATAATAGATGGTTAATATAAATGTTCATCTTAATATTCATATATTTATATGCTTATCCAATTAGTTTACAATATAAATAATTTATTATTTATTTATATTAATATTTAAATGTTCATTTTAATTATAATTCATAACCTTATAATTATTTTTTGGAAGTTACACTTCCAACCCCCATAACTTTTATTATTTTGCCAAAAGCTCCAAAATAGCATGAATGTTAAAATATCATTCAAATGCTTATTTTAATTTTGAGTTCCTACTCATAATTTTGAACATTATAATTAATTTTTGGAAATTACACTTACATATATTTTGGTTTTCCAATCAAAAGTTCCAAAAATATAATATTAAGATGTTAAATGTTTGACTTTGACTTCATGTCAAAACCAAGGTTTATTTGCCTCACGGCAAAATCTCTCAAACTACTATTAAGATAGTAAAATGTTGAAGTTGGATTTATATGCTAAACTCATATACTTTTTGGCCTCATGCCAAAAGCTATATAATTAATATTGTTATCTTCAAATTAAATAAATCACAAGATATCGAAAGGATTTTGTCAAACAGGTGTAATTAGCCCTAAGGTTTATAGGGACTTAAGAAATCCATGTGATTCCCCTACTACCTGGAAATCCAATAGATTGAGTGATTTCTTTTAAGAAATTGAAATATTGATAAAGTATTATGATAATCCAAGAATCCTCTAAATCTAGAGAGAGAAAGTAGAGAGAGAGAGAGAAGCGCAAAGTAGTAATTCAATAGAATGTGCATGAATGTCTTACAAAACCCAAAGCCCAAAGGGACTTAAATACCCTTGGCTTATACACAGATAAAACCTATCTAAACACAGTATAAGACCAAGCCTATAAATACAATGATTACTATAAAATCAGACTTAACATATTATCAACAAAATATAAGCATACAAATATCCAATATTGTTATGATAATGAAATTTCATACATAAAATAATAATTATAACCATAATCCATTTTCTTATCAAACATAAAATCATATATTATCCCTTATATACGTAAATGGTTGAATCAACTTATAACGAAATCAACATCGTAAACTCAAAAGAAATTGAGTATAAATATGAATATCCACTGTAAAAACTACTTTTGTCGGAAAGTTACAAAAAAATACCTAAAGTCCATTAACTCCCTATTTACTTTAAAACAACCTCTTGAAAAGGTACAAGAAAATATCATCATGTTTTGAGACGATAAATAAATCCTAACTTTCATAAGAATACCTTTACTAAAACCCCCAAAGAACAGTGGCATGCTCCGAAAGGGAGAAACGGGAGTATTCATGAACATGTACTTCCTGAACTAATCGTACAACGGAATGAAACCCGCTTACTCGATTACAAAAAGGTAACTGATTTCAACAAAGAAATGATGTATCCCAAAATGCATCTCAATATCTGTGGCAAGGAACTCATAAAAGATGACACGATTTATAACATTATTTCCACTTTTCATACATCAGTAAATATTAATGAACCAATATAAGTTGGAATGTAACCTTTAGAAAAACTCATCAACCTACTGCAAGTGGTTGAGAGATATACCAAGGTTCTTTCGAATAAAAATACGACATATGTCGGGACAAAGAAAATTCCCAAGATCAATAATGAAAATGTTAGAAGTGGAAACAACTCCAAAGGATTGTGAGTTAAAAACAATTTCACATATGTGACATTTATGCACCATGTGGACGAGACCCTAAAAAGGGTCAGGGTCATGGTAAGAATCGGGAATGATTTTTCAATACCTGGAATAGAGATACAACTACAACCCCGAGATAATGGACAATCAGATAAGAAATGCACTAAAGATGCTCCTATCGAAAAAGGGAACAAGTTGAAAAAGAACTATATCATATTAATTTAAGATTGATTAAGCATAGGTTTCTTGGACATTTATTTTAAGTATTAAAATTAATTTCTTTTGCTTAAGTAAAATCGAATATGTAACCATTATAGATGTAAAGAAATACATCTAAATAAGTAATAAAACTAACAATATTCTCCGTTCCATGTAGAAATGTATCGAGGAAAACTTGAGTTTTTGTAGAATATCCCACATAATCTTAAATAATAGACAAATACTTATTTTATAATTCATCCAACCAAAATACTTAGACGACGGACTGTCATTTTCTTGTTGGTACAAGATTAATATGAACCTTGTAAAAATATTCGTATCAAATTAAAATTATAATGGAAATGAGCATATATACATAAGTTTTAATGAATATGAAAGTAAACATATATCATGGAAACTAATGTGTCAAACTAGTAGATTATTGGGTCATCGAAACATTTTTTTTGTCACCAATAAAGAACTTTAGGGCAATGACACATATATGTTTCGACATGACCATGTGGGACACCATGGTTATGACATAGTGATCCGTGTATTGCAAAATACACATAGACACATTCTCTTTTGAGTGAAAGGCAAAATGAGGCAAATTGAAACAGTTGACTTCTGCAGCATAAGAAGCAACACCGTCATCATAATATGCCCTCTCGAATACCAAAAAGTTTTGTATACCCTGATCCTTAGCCAAGACATGAATGAGACCATCTTAAATCTAAGGACATAATACAAAAATATTCCATTGTTACAACAAATACAAGGTGATACTTATGGACATAAACATCCAGAATGCGGGACATTAAAGTACTTTATGGTTCTGGTTTCGCCACGATGAACGCATGTCGTATTATTGTCCACATGAAATACTACACTCCTAGCACTAGCTATACGTTTAAGGGCTCACCACCATGATTATTTCATCAAGTCTACATGACTTTGAGTGTTGGAGAATTTACATCATAAGGAATTGAAGTTTATTGCATATGTATTAGGATCAATGTAGAGTTTCCTATACCCCATGTGTATATATAAAATGGTCTCATAGAAGTTGTTATCAAAAACAATATGATGATATCTAGGATATTGGTAATGCGCACCAATTTACCCACATCTACATGGGGTTATGCAATTATTATATGCAGTTTTTTTCGTTTTTAGACCCACTACTAGCTAACCAGCCTCATGCGTACGAGTTGGTAACTAGATATAAGCCTGATATTTTACATTTACACATATTTGGTTCTGTAGTATATGTGCCAATTGCGCCCCCACAGCGCATCGAAATGGGTCCTTAAAGATGATTTGGTATATGTTGGATATGAATCCCTAAAAATTATCCGCTAATTAAAATATTTGACTAGTGATCTCTTTACCGCTAGATTTGCGGGTTGTCACTTTCATGAGACAGTCTTCCCGTCGTTAAGGGGAGATAGGAAAAATGATTTTCCATGGGAACGACAAGAAGTGTCATTGAATATTCCCACTCTGTCTCATTTTGATCCCCAAAACTTTACAACGTAATGTTGAAGTCAAACGAATCAGACTCGATACTTGATACATTTAATGTTAATCCAAAAGTGACAAGATCACATATACGAGCTGCAAATATACTCACAAGGTTAAAAAGTCCCCAATAGGGGCACAACGCCACTGGAAAGTGCATTGCAATCATACATAGTGGAGGTGTGGTTGAGGTCGTAGCTACCAAATGGAAGTGGTAGAAGCTACTTGGTTCGATGGACACTATTCTAAAGGAAGAGAATAGTGAGGCACATCCATTTATCATTAATACACAAAACTCTCATCAGATTGTCTCTAATTATAATTATGTCCATAAATCATCACTAGAGGACGCTCCGAAGTTAATATTGATTCTAGAGATGAATATTAATCTCAAATGAACTATGAGAGTACATATGAGTCGATGGACAAATCATATATAATCATTGATGATTTATTCGCATATACGATGGCTCATAAGATGATCGAGCATGACGACATCGAACCAGACTCAGTTAAATAATATCAACAAAGAGCATATTGGCCTAAATGTAAAGAAACAATTCAGAAATAATTATATTGTTTGACAAAGGATCGGGTATTTGGTTCGGTAGTGCTAACCTACCAAGTGTAAATCCCGTAGAACATAACTGAGTCTTTGTCAGAAATCGTAACGAGAATAATGAAGTCCTAATATATAAGGCTCTCATTTGGCGCAAGGTTTCTCACAATGCCCTGGATTGACCACGAGGAGACTTACTCTCTCATGATGGATGTTATGACATCCAAATAATTAATTAGCCTAGTAGTTTTCGAAGGACTGGAAATGCAGCTCATGGATGTGGTTACTACATATCTCTATGGGGATCTAGATTCAAAGATATATAAAAGTGCTTGATGGGATTACATTACCAAAATCAAGTAACTCAAAACCACGAAATGCGTTTGCAATAAAATTGAAATGCTCACTTTATAGATTAAAGCAATCTATGCGAATGTGATATACCCACCTAAGTGAATATTTGATTGAGAAATGATATATAAGAACGTAAATTGTGCCTTTGCGTATTTATTTAGGAAAACAAGTTCCATATTTTTAAAGTAGTTTTATATGTAGATGTTATGAACATAATAGGCACTTTTGATGAAATAAGAGAAACCACAAACTACTTGAAATCTAAATTTGAGATGGAAAATCTTGGGAAAACTTGGTTTTGTCTAGCTATTTGAGCTAGAACACCGAGTTTGTGAAATATTAATTCACCGATCGTATATGTCTAGAAAATAATCAGGAAATTTAATATGGACAAAGCGTATCCAGTTAGCACTCCCATGATCGGTCAAAGTGTTGGATATAAGGAAAGATCCATTTCGTCTAAAGGGTGGTGACGAAAAAGTGTTGGGGAGCTGGAATTCCCTATCTAAGTACAATATTCACATTATCGTACATAGCACAATACATTTGACCGTATATTGTATTTCTCAGTGAACTTGTTAGCTAGATTTAGCTCAGCGCCAAAGCAACGTCATTGGAATGAAATCAAGTTAATATTTTGGAACCATTGACATGGGCTTATACTTTCCACATAGAAAGAAAAATGAGATTGATAATGGAACTTCAATACCTACTTAAAATATAAGCAACAAAAGTACTAGCTCTTATAGAAATACACCAAACACTGTCTTGGTATGGCTTTGTTGATATTAGGTATCTGCCTGACCCATACAAAGGTTGTTCCCAAATTGGATAAAGAATTATCACAAGGAACACACCGATTTCTTGGAAGTAAGCTAAGCAATCCCTTGTAACTACCTCCTTGAATTAACCTAATAGGGTTAATCTATTAACCCTATTATATCACTTTTTATTAGATTTTATACTTGTTTCGTTTGCCCAAATTGTCCCTTTTTAGTTTTATTTATGCTTTCTAGTAGTCCCTTAGGTTTATATATATTTATGCTATTTTGCTCTAATATTAGGTCTAATTTGGATTTAGATGTTAATGTTTGTAGATGATGAAAAACCCTACAGCTTCCTGGAGGAATTGGAAGAAAGCTGATTTCAAAGCTGTAGGAGTGCTGCAGGATCGACAAATGGGCTGTTGTGATTTTTGGGTCACCGCTGATGATTGGGCCGAAGAAAGAAAATATTTTCGGGCCGGGGTCGGATGCTTAAAACCAGATTTTTGAAGACATTTAAGGGCTTACATCATGTTATTGACTTTTTCTACTTTAAGTTACTTTGGACCCAAGTTTGTTTAGTATAAATATGTATGCTTCATTTTGGTTTAGGATCATCACTCATCACCGATCACCAATCACTCATCACCGATCACCAATAACTCATCACCGGTCACCAGTCACTTATCACTAGTTATAATTAGCTACAACCTACAAATCATCATTTAGTTCTTGGATTGAATCCTGTTTTGTTCTCGTTCTTAGTTTGTGGTTACTATTGAAGCATTTAAATATAAGTCTTTTGAAGTTGCTCTAAAATTCTCTTGTTTTCGGTTCTCCAAAGTTTACATCATTTTTTGGTTTGTGTTGTGAAATTAAGTTCGTAGAAGCCATCTTACTAGATTTCTATATTCTTTTGTGACTTGGTAATTAATTTCCATCCGTGGTGTTCTTAACCTTTCAAGTTTCAAAGCAAGTGTTTTCATTTTCAAAGTTGATTTAATTTTCGGTTTCTTATTTGGATAAAAACTCAAGTTCACACCCATCTTTCTAATCATCATTCTTCTAAAGTTCAAAGGTTTTCTCCAAGTAACTACAAATTTGTTTCCTAAAAGTTCTAAGGCAAGAAATCATTTTTGTGATATTACTTGTGCGGCAAGTTTCGTAACTTGGTGCCCAATTTACTGCAGCTGTACTGTAGTACTTTTCTGATTTTCCTTATTTCCAATTTCCGCTTTCAGCTTTACATTTCCGCAATTTATTTTACTGTCTTTTACTTTCTTGCACTTTAATTTATTGTCATTTACATTATTGCACTTTACTTTCTGTAATTTACTTTCCAGTACTTTATTTTCTACAATTTACTTTTCTGTCATTTACAATTCAACACTTTACTTTCAATACTTTTAGTTCTTGCTATTTGCATTTCAAGCTATTATGAGCTAAACTCCTTAACTTGGGGTGTAAGGCAGAGTTAAGACCAAAATGGGTGTGAAAGTAAAGAGGTGTTTCAAATATAGCATAGTTATCTAACTATTTATCTCAGGTGACTAATGTTTCATTGAAGATTACATTTTAATTAACTGACAACTAATTTTTGTGTATGAAAATGCATTAACTTTCAGAGTTAAGATAAATATAAAAACCTGAGATAATAAGAGAAGACTATAAATAGCTTTAGCATCTGACAAATGCTATACTCATACGGTGTAGAATGGTAACATTGTATTGTGCTAGGATTCAGGACGTCTAACATAAATGATATCGTATCGATAACACGTAAGCCTGTGTGTACACTTGGGAGGTCGTCTGACCTGATAGTTAATACTGTGACAATACTATAGGATCATCCCGTAGGATTGTCCAGGTGTTATAACATCTTTTTACTGAATCACTTGTTTTGTGTCTTAACAAACCTTTGTACCCTTGGCTTCTCTAAGACTGATTTACAACTCATAATTCAAACAAACCTCTCATAAAATATTTCCTCGAATTCTCCATCTGAAATTCGTTTTTAAAGATTGGACTTTTTGAAAGAGCTTTCACAAACCTTCCCTGTGGGATCGATATATGGTACTTATACCATTATTACTTGTTAAGAGACGATAGTAGTTCATGGTGTATACTTGCGCTGAGTTCTATTTTAAGTGACTCTAAAAAAGGAGTGTATAAACCTTCACAACATAACCGAAGAATATTACTCTCCATGAGATAATTAAAGAATGTATATGATTAAGGACTATCATTACACATATTAGAGGAGTTAGTAATTTTGAGTTCAACCAGTATTCTACTTGCATATATAGAAATAATGAATCATGTATCAAATATATAAAAGAAAGATGCATTAAGGGTGATAATACAAAGCATGTTTTGCTTAAGTTTTATACAATCAAGAATAACAAAACTCTCCTCTAGATTCAAGTGAATCAAGTAAGACGTCAGGAGAACGTGACATATTTTACCAAATCATTACCTAAAACCATATTCTGGGAAACATGTAGAAAGTATTAAAATGAAAATATTTTCCAAACTCCCTTGATTAATGCACAGATCAGGGGGAGTAGTAGACAAAAGGGGGAGTCTACTATACATGTGATATTGGTATGTTGTGCTATTTCCTTCAACCAATGTTTTATTTTTTTCATTGGGTTTTGTTCCTTGGTATAAGGTTTTTGTGAGCCAACAATTTATATACCATCATGTCTTCCTAAATCTCATTAGTAATGTGTAACACTCTAAAAATCAGAGTAAATTAAAACCTGGAAATATGGCAACATGACATTCGCCTTGGTATAAACTTCCCATAAAAGGGTCAATCCTTAAGACTTTACAAAAACTGCACGAAAATAGAATTAATCAACAAACTAATCTAAACATAACTATTTAGATTACATCAGTTGACAATCCCTAATTCACCAAAAGAATGGGACTTTAACAAATGCCCAACTACAATACTCGTCATCTCAAAATGCCTCGAGACCAAACTCGTCTCTCAAAACCCATGGCAACCCACCGCTAAGGAAAACCTGATATACACATCAGTTTGAGAAAAAAGTGTTAGGCTTAAAGCCTAGTGAGAACATACAGTTTATAAATTTCAAGAGATATGAACATTTGTATTAAAAAGGAAATCTTCTCAAATAAGCATTCCCAAGTCACATGTTGATAAGAATGATAGATCATACAACGAGACTTATAAACATTCTTTCCAGAACCTCACGATTCAACGTGCATGTAGTTCTCCATTTTACTGTACTTCCATTCAGAACCTCACAATTTAATGCGCATGTAGTTCTACATTTCATTTTACCATCAGAACCTCACAATTCATGTGCATGTAGTTCTATAATTTACCTTCCATTCAGAATCTCACAAATTAATGTGCATGTAGTTCTACATTTCACTTTACATTTAGAACCTCACAAATTAATGTGCATGTAGTTCTATATATAATCAATGTTACCTTCAAGTAACTTACATAAAAGTGCAAGTAAAACATCCGTTTACTTCAAATAAGATGGAACCCATTATTTTAGTCAGAACTGACCGGGAACCCCAAAATCTCCCAAAACTTAAGTTATGTCAAAATGTAGTGGACTTAAATCCATACCGTAGAAATACTTCAGATTTCAAAAATATAAGTTTTAACATGTATAAAGTTTGTAAAATGATAGTAGGAACTCACCAGTAGGTTTCAGAATAAAACCCGGAAAACCAGATATCGATCATGACGAAGAGGTGAAGCTTTTAACACCGACCCCTTGCTAGAAACACCGAAAACTAGCAACCAAACGATACCTCGAAGATCGAAAGAAGAAAAGGAAAAAGAAAGAGAGAGAGAGAGGCTGAGATATTGAGATATTTTGGAAATATCTCTCAAATTAGATATTTAAGCT
This sequence comes from Arctium minus, assembly GCA_954870635.1. Taxonomy (NCBI): domain Eukaryota; kingdom Viridiplantae; phylum Streptophyta; class Magnoliopsida; order Asterales; family Asteraceae; genus Arctium; species Arctium minus. The sequence goes on along the minus strand of OX941091.1, from coordinate 70,081,875 downwards.
GGCCTCAAAAAACCAAACTGACAGGACGCACGACCCATGCGCTTTCAAAGAAGGAAAGGCGAACGATCCGTACAAAAACCCACTGCCGAGGCCCTGACCTTGCGCACGACCCGTGCGAAATTTCTGTAGACCAGCACAGAAAGTCCCCTTTTCTCTATTCTTCTTCGCAAAAGACCAAACGAAATTCGGGGTGTTACAATCCTCCCCAACTTAGGAATGATTTCGTCCCCGAAATCGCAACTACTAAAAAAGGTGAGGATATCTTCGCTTCATATCCTCTTCTGCTTCCCACGTCACATTTGCTCCCCGATGATGCTTCCACTGCACCTTGACCAAAGTGACTTCTTTGTGACGCAACTTCTTAGACTTTCTATCTAAGATAGCGTCGGGTTCTTCCACACAACGGTTACCTTCATCCACTCTTAACTCTGTGAGGGAAATGACGCTGTCTTCTACCACTAGACACTTCCGAAGGTAACAAACATGAAACAAGTTGTGGATTCTGCTCAACTCCTGTAGCAGTTCCAATTGGTAGGCTTGCAAACCCACCCGTTTAAGCACTTTGAAGGGTCCGAGGAAACGGGGACTCAGCTTCCCACGCTTTTCGAATCGGATAATACCCTTCCATGGCGACACCTTAAGCATCACGCGGTCGCCCACTTGGAACTCTATCGGTCGCCTCTTCTTATCGGCATAGCTTTTCTGCCGATCCTGAGCCGCTTTCATTCTTTCACGAATGCATTTTACCTTATCGGACGTCTCTTGCACGATTTCAGGCCCGACGAACTGCTTCTCCCCCACTTCAATCCAGCACACGGGAGTTCGACACTTTTGCCCGTACAATGCCTCAAAAGGTGCCATTCCAATACTCGAGTGGTAGCTGTTGTTGTAAGAAAACTCCACCAAAGGCAGGTGAGAGTCCCAACTACCCCCGAAATCGATGACACAAGACCTAAACATGTCTTCTAAAGTTTGGATCGTTCTCTCGCTTTGCCCGTCGGTTTGCGGATGGTAAGCCGTACTCAACTTAACTCGTGTACCAAGCTCTTTCTGAAACCCATCCCAAAAGTTCGAAGTGAACCGATTGTCGCGATCCGACACGATCGACAATGGTATTCCATGCCTCGAGACCACATCATCGATATAAAGTTTTGCTAACTTATCCATCGGTAGAGTCTCGCGCATAGACAAGAAGTGAGCGCTCTTTGTCAATCTATCAACTATCACCCAAATGGTATCGTGACCTCGAAGAGTTTTAGGCAACTTCGTCACGAAGTCCATGGTGATATGATCCCACTTCCACTCGGGAATCTCTAAAGATTGAAGACTTCCATACGATCATTGATGTTCGGCCTTAACTTGCGAACACGTCACACAACGCTCCACATCAAGTTTCATTACTGGCCACCAATAGTGCAACTTCAAGTCCCTATACATCTTTGTAATCCCCGGATGAATGAAATACTTGGACTTGTGAGCATCCTCAAGAAACAGATCACGGTTACCCCCAAACTTGGGTACCCACACACGTCCGCTGAACAGTTTCACTCCACGGCTATCTTTCGTTAAGAGAAAACGTTGTTTTGCCATGACTTCCTCTTTGAGATTCTCTTCTAACAATGTTTCAGCCTGCGATGCCTTGATCTTTTCAACAAGGCTAGACACTAGCTCGATTCTCGAATAGGTAGCCCGTATACTTCCGCTATAGTCTTTCCGACTTAATGCATCGGCCACCACGTTTTCCTTACCGGGATGGTAAAGCATTTCACAATCGTAATCTTTAAGCAATTCGAGCCACCGCCTTTGCCTCATATTCAACTCTTTCTGGTCAAAGACATACTTCAGACTCTTATGATCTGTGTATAGAGTACATTTCGTGCCGTAGAGGTAGTGTCGCCAAAGCTTTAAGGCAAACACCACCGCTGCCAACTCCAGATCATGGGTAGGATAATTCTTCTCGTGTATCTGAAGCTGCCTCGAGGCGTAAGCGATTACCTTGCCTCTTTGCATCAACACACAACCCAACCCCATTTTCGAAGCGTCGTTATAGACCACGAAATCTTCTGACCCTTCAGGTAACGACAAGATCGGAGCTTCACACAACTTCTTTTTTGAAGGATTCGGAACGCCTTCTCTTGTGTTTCGGTCCATTCAAACTTCACATTCTTCCGAGTCAAAGTCGTCAAGGAAGAAGCAATTTTCGAAAAGTCTTGGATGAATCTCCGGTAGTATCCCGCCAGACCCAAGAAACTTCGGATCTCGGACGGATTCTTGGGAGGCTTCCAATTCATCATGGCTTCGATCTTGGAGGGGTCCACTTTCACTCCGTCTCGAGTGACAACGTGACCCAGAAATTGTACCTCATCAATCCAAAAGTCACACTTGGAAAACTTGGCGTACAACCTTTCTTTTCTCAACACTTTAAGCACTTCACGTAGATGTTGTTCGTGTTCTGACTCACTCTTGGAGTACACGAGTATGTCATCAATGAATACAATGACCGATTTGTCGAGAAATGGTCGACATACTCTATTCATCAAGTCCATAAATACCGTCGGTGCGTTCGTTAGGCCAAAAGGCATCACGAGAAACTCATAATGGCCATAACGCGTTCTGAAAGCCGTCTTCGGAGCGTCTTCTTCTCTAACCTTCACCTGGTGATAGACCGAACGTAAGTCGATTTTGAAAAAACAACCCGCTCCTTGAAGTTGATCGAACAAGTCGTCTATTCTCGGAAGCGGATACCTGTTCTTCACTGTAGCTTTGTTCAACTCACGATAGTCGATGCACATTCTCAGCGTGCCATCTTTCTTCTTGACAAACAAGACCGGAGCTCCCCAAGGTGACGAACTCGGTCTTATAAAGCCTTTCTCCAATAGCTCTTGAAGTTGTGCCATCATCTCTTGCATCTCTGATGGCGCTAAACGGTAAGGAGCTTTAGCAATTGGTGCTGCTCCAGGCACAAGGTCAATCCGAAACTCCACTTGCCGATCGGGTGGTAACCCAGGCAAGTCGTCAGGAAAGACATCTGGAAACTCACGCACAATCTTCACATCAACAAGCTTTGATTTCTCTAACTTGACATCGATCACATAGGCTAGGAAATACGAACATCCTTTTATCATACACTTGCGTGCCCTCACCATTGTGATTATCGCCACTTCGCCTTTTCTTTTCTCACTATAGATCACAACGACTTCACCACAGGGATCGGGAAGTCGAATCAATTTCTCAGAATAGACGACCTCGGCATGATTGTTTGACAACCAATCCATGCCAACTACAACATCAAAACCTCCTATAAACATCGACAGTAATGTGATCGAGAATTCTCTCCCCTCGATCCCGAGAGTACACTTCTTCAGAACATCACGGATCAGAACTTGACTACCATCAGCTATCTCTACCACTAACACATCCTCAAGACTATTAGTGGGCATAGCAATCTTTTGACGGAAAAACTCAGATACGAAAGAGAAACTGGCACCCGTATCGAATAAAATACGAGCAGGTACAGAGTTTATAAGAAATGTACCCGATACAACATCAGCGGATGCCTTGGCATCATCAACCGTCATCTGAAATGCTCGACCCGGAACCCTAGGAGGGTTCTCCTTCTTTGCCGCCACGCTACCTGATGCAAGCTTCGGGCAATCTCTCCTCATGTGCCCCGGTGTCTTGTACTCGAAGCAGATAAGCCCTCTGATCGGACAGTCACGGGTGACATGGTCAGACTTCCCACACTTGCTGCAGGGTTGATGAGTGGTATTACAGTTACCGTGGTGCTTGGTCCGACACTTCGGACACCATCTATCTTCTTGATAACTGTTGAAGCTGCGGTTTCCGACAAAAGGTCGGGTTCGCTTGGGAGGTATAGAATTGCACTCCCACTTTCTCTTATCAGTAACCACCACAGCTTTCTCAGTTTTGTTTCTCGCGAACATCTCTTCCATGTACTGGGCTTCCTCAACCATCTCGCGGAGGTTAGAAGCTTTAGAATTGTGGACCATGGATTGCATGTCCGCGGGTAGACCATTCAGATAGGCCTTCATCTTATCCTTCTCTGTTGGGGCAGCGTGCCCCACCAGATCAAGCATCTCCATGAACTGACGGGTGTATTCCCTCACCGCCAGGCTTCCCTTTACCAAAGACCGGAACTCACTCTCGATTCGGTCCATAGTCCTTTCACTGCAGAACTCTTCCAACATCTTCTTCTTAAACTGGGCCCAAGACAACTGAGCCAACACCTCAGGAGACAAGGTGGATTGAGTGACATTCCACCATGTGAGGGCCGTATCCCTGAACAACTGGGTACCGAACCGCACCCTCTGATCATATCCACATTCGGAAGAGCCAAAAGCTTGCTCGACCGCTAGAATCCACTTCACACACATGACTGGGTCGTCGGAACTAGAGAATTCTGGTGGTCCGCAACCCAGAAAAGATTTGTAGGAACAACTCTTCCCACTTCCCGGAGCATTAACAACCACACGCTCCTCGGTCCTGATCCCAGGGCCAGCGCCTCCAGAACCAATCACAATGTTTCCCACAACCGTTTCACTCCTCCGATTGTTTACATCGCGATCTTCAATTACTTTCAGCAGAAACTCTTGCTGCTTTGCCATCTCTTCCCTCATTTCCAACATCATGCTAGCCATCATTTCAGACTGGGAACTAGCATCCCTGATGACTGGGTGGGACGAAGCCAGGTCTATTTACGGAATGACTTCTGGCCCCCCACCTAGCCTTTGCTGAACAGGTGGTCGCACAACAACCTCAACTCTCTCTGGCTGACCAGCGGTGGAGGCTGTCGCCTCCAGACCATCAACACACGTACGCGGTCTACCACGCATACCTACCATACTGAACTTCTACACAGTGTATAGAAAGAGATAAGAGAGAGGTAGGATAAACAAGAAGGAAAACGTACTACCACATTACCAATTGTCATATTAACAGCAAATCAAGAACTCTTACGTACAATATCCTCATAATAACATTAGCTAAGTGAGATTATGAACATATAACACATAAAGGTTCTTGTCACCACCGCTACAACGCCTGATAAACGTACTTTCCGTCGACTCTATGACTAACCCATCTTAGAAGTTTTACCCAACTCACGAATCAATACTTAGCATACTCAGTCTAAGTCTAGACATCTTACATTCATGCCTAGTTCGCTTAAACTAGAGCTCTGATACCAACTTGTAACACTCTAAAAATCAGAGTAAATTAAAACCTGGAAATATGGCAACATGACATTCGCATTGGTATAAACTTCCCATAAAGGGGTCAGTCCTTAAGACTTTACAAAAACTGCATGGAAATAGAATTCATCAACAAACTAATCTAAACATAACTATTTAGATTACATCAGTTGACAATCCCTAATTCACCAAAAGAATGGGACTTTAACAAATGCCCAACTACAATACTCGTCATCTCAAAATGCCTCGAGACCAAGCTCGTCTTTCAAAACCCATGGCAACCCACCGCTAAGGGAAACCTGATATACACATCAGTTTGAGAAAAAGTGTTAGGCTTAAAGCCTAGTGAGAACATACAGTTTATAAATTTCAAGAGATATGAACATTTGTATTGAAAAGGAAATCTTCTCAAATAAGCATTCCCAAGTCACATGTTGATAAGAATGATAAATCATACAACAAGACTTATAAACATTCTTTCTAGAACCTCAGGATTCAACGTGCATGTAGTTCTCCATTTTACTGTACTTCCATTCAGAACCTCACAATTTAATGCGCATGTAGTTCTACATTTCATTTTACCATCAGAACCTCACAATTCATGTGCATGTAGTTCTATAATTTACCTTCCATTCAGAACCTCATAAATTAATGTGCATGTAGTTCTACATTTCACTTTACATTCAGAACCTCACAAATTAATGTGTATGTAGTTCTATATATAATAAATGTTACCTTCAAGTAACTTACATAAAAGTGCAAGTAAAACATCCGTTTACTTCAAATAAGATGGAACCCATTATTTTAGTCAGAACTGACCGGGAACCCCAAAATCTCCCAAAACTCAAGTTATGTCAAAATGTAGTGGACTTAAATCCATACCGTAGAAATACTTCAGATTTCAAAAATATAAGTTTTGACAGGTATAAAGTTTGTAAAATGATAGTAGGAACTCACCAGTAGGTTTCAGAATAAAACCCGGAAAACCAGATATCGATCACGACGAAGAGGTGAAGCTTTTAACACCGACCCCTTGCTAAAAACACCGAAAACTAGCAACCAAACGATACCTCGAAGATCGAAAGAAGAAAAGGAAAAAGAAAGAGAGAGAGAGAGGCTGAGATATTGAGATATTTTGGAAATATCTCTCAAATTAGATATTTAAGCTGGCCTCGAAAAACCAAACTGACAGGACGCACGACCCGTGCGCTTTCAAAGAAGGAAAGGAGAACGACCCGTGCGAAAACCCACTGTCGAGGCCCTGACCTTGTGCATGACCCGTGCGAAATTTCTGTAGACCAGCACAGAAAGTCCCCTTTTCTCTATTCTTCTTCGCAAAAGACCAAACGAAATTCGGGGTGTTACATAATGTACGAATCTAAGAGAAAACTAGACTGAAGGAAAAATCTATGTATTGCAAAGAAGTTGGTGCGTTGTACTCTTTACTTCGTCAGACTTTAATTTTTTGCCACTGGATTTTTATTTTGGCGTAAGGTTTTAACGAGGCAACAATTGTGCAATATCACTCATTTGACTCGACACAATGGGGAGTGTTGTAGGATAAGTGTGCCATCGTCTAAAGGATATGACGATATAGATAGAGATAAATATATCAAAGTTAGATTAGAATTGAAATATCTCATAGCTATCTACTTGTAACTCATCCCTATTTAAAGGGTTTATGATTAATGAGAATTACACATTTCCCTCTATTTATTCTATTGTTCTCCTGTTTTATTTTTCCTTTAACAATATTACATTCTTTCTCTTTTTTTAGAACCTCTACAATAATGAATATGTATAAAGGAACTTTGCCAACTATGCCTCTTGAGTCTAAAAATAGTAAAATATCATCGTGTTCCCAAAGTCGGGTAGGGAAATTGTTTCGGATTAATGGGCTAAAATCAAATTTAGCCATATAGCTTATCCTTACATATTGTCATTCTTGATCACCACTCTGAGCTGAATTACCCTTTCTTTGGTGTTATACTATATGGCTAAATTAACTAAAATCAAATATCAAAGATGGACTTTATCAAACAACCTAATGCAATCTTGAAGAGAATTGATGAAAGTTCTAGAGTTTCATATTCACTAAAGATGCTGTTAAGTCTGATTTTATAGTAATCATTGTATTTATAGGCTTGTCAAATACTGTGTTTAAGGTCTAATACTATGTTGTATTGACCAAGGGTATTTAAGTCCCTTTGGTCCTTGTGTTTGTAAGAACTTTCACGCCACTTTCAATACATTACTGTTTGCGCTTTGATCTCTCTCTCTACTTTCTCTCTCTAGGATTTAGAGATCTTGGACTATCAATTGGTATCAGAGCCGTTCTAGATCTTGAGAGAATAGTTTTTAGTATCTGAATTTGTGAAATAATCTGAAAATTTGATCGATTTTCTTGAATTTTTCAAGAAAATCTCGTTTTTAGATTTTTCATCAAAATTCGGCCCTGTTTGTGATTGATTTTCGTTGATTTTTGGTTTGTTGGATTCGATTTTTCAAGTAGAATACTTTTCATTCACACCAAATTTCAAGAAAAACAAGTTTTGATCTTCGTTTTTGAGATTTAGTGCTTTTCTGAAAACTCGTTTTTGACGTACTGTTTCATTCGTAAAATCTTGTTTTTGTGCTTTTTAATCGAAATTTTTGATTGAAAAGTATTTGAATATGGTTTTCGTTCAAGTTTGTGTGAGAAATGTTCATCAAATTTAGTTTTGTAATCGATTTTTCGAAGTTTTCTTGAATTTTGGAAGTTTACGCCAAATTTGAACTTTGCGCGAGTTCTTCATAGTTTGCGCGAGTTCATCTTGTAGATTGTGCATTCTACCTAATTTTGTCTTTGTATTTCAGGTTTTTGCTACATTTGTGTCACGCAAGGAGAGTAACTTTGCATCCCCCGTGCATCAAGAGAAGTAAAGTTTGCGTATCATTCATCTCACGCAAAGCTACTTTGCGTCTCCTTCAGCTCACGAGAAGTCTTGTTTGCGTTACAAGCTTCTAACGCAAAGTTCAGTTTGCGTCTCCTTTGTATCACGCAAAGCTCAGTTCTCGTCTTCCTTTGTTCACGCAAATCAAAGTTATCTCAGCTCAAGAAAAGTACAGTTCTCACCACGTTATCCTCAAACAAAGCTCAGTTTGCGTTATTAGCTCTTCACGCAAAGCTTACTTTGCGTCTCACTCAGCTCACGCAAATCTAAGTTTGCGTTTCCTTCTGCTCAAGAGAATCTCAGTTTGCGCTTCTTGCCTTTCACGCAAACCTCAAGTTTGCGCCATCTCAGTCAAGACTTAGCATTTTTTTGGATTTATGTTATGGATTCTGACAAGTTTTCTTATCAAGCTCAGTTCTATAAAAGTGATCTTATGATGTCTTTGGGTACAGAAAATCGTCTACCAGTGCTAATAGATGAAAATGAGTTTACACAGTGGCAAGATCGGTTCCTGAACTTTATTGAACGTCAAAAGAATGGAAATGACATGATAATTATTTTATCAGAAGGACCGTTTGAAAAACCCAAGTTGGCTTCCGGATTATATAAGCCTACTAAAGAATATTCACCTCAAGAGTTGTCGGCATATCAAGCTGATCGTGATATCAAGGCAAATCTGATGCTAGCCTTGCCAAACTCTATCTACAACAGGATTGACTGTTTCAAAACTCATCCTAATCTTATGTGGAAACAGCTTGAGAAGATTATGCTTGGCTCTTCAGTTGCAACTCAACTCCGACATACTCGTTATATGAATAACTTTGAAGAATTCAAAGCCAAGGACGGGGAGCCACTGAAAACTGTGTATGAAAGATTTTGTGCCATTATCAATGATCTGAGGAAGATTAAAGTAGAAAAGACTGAACTTGAGACAAATCTGAAATTCCTCAATGCACGTCAACCAGAGTGGAATAAATCCTGCCACAGACTGAGGAATGATGTCAGAATCTCTACAATGTAGATCCAAGAGATGTTTGAGATCTTACTTACTGATGAGTGCATTGCTTCTGAGAAGAAGGCCAAACTGAAGAAGAAGAACAAGAAATCAGTAGACCCGGTTGCTCTTCTCACGAAACAACTGACATAACAAGCATTGTCTGATAATGCTTACAACGGGTCAACTGAAGATGATGGCGAGGCGTTAGAGAAAGTTATGATTCTTCTCTCTCAGCATTACCAGAAAAAGTTCCAGCCTCGTTCGAGCTCCAACACTTCTCGCTTCACGTCCGATTCTAAAGTCAAAGTGCCCGAGCCAAAGATTGTTGTCTGCTATAATTGTGGAAAGCCAGGACACATTTAAAAAGAGTGTCGTGTGAAGAAGTTTAGGGACTCAGCTTATTATCGGAAGAAACTGGAACTGGCTGAGAAGAGAGAGAGAGTGGAACTGCTCTCCTTGCTGAAGAAGAATTCTGGCTGGATTACTCTGACGATGAAGCTGCAAATGTCGAGATCGCTCAGATGTGCTTTGTCGGAGATGATCAGTCAGAAGATGATTCTGACACTGATGAAGACGAGGTAATCTCTGAATTTGATTACAATTTTATTGCCTCACAGATGAATATTATAATTAATGCTTTACATGATCTTCGCTTAAAGTTATTATCTGAAAAGAATTTAAATGTAGAAAAGTCAGATTTGATTGACAAATTAAAAATTTCTTTGAAAGATGAAAAATCTATTTTGGAAAATACAAAAGACATCTTTCAAAAGAAATTAGATGATTTGGAAAAATCAAATAAATCTTATCTTGAATCTTTGACCGAAATGACCAATTTAAAAGATAAATTTTCAGATAAAATAACAGAGTTGGAAGAAAAGTTATACCGAAGAGATCAAACTGATCAAACCATATTTATGCACAAACCAAGGAGTTATAAATCTATAAAAGAAAAATGGAGACTTGGTTTCGAAAATCCTCAATGTCGGTCCAACAATACTTATCAAGTTTATATCAAACAACACATTAAGCGATTACCAACCTGTTTTAAATAACATTCAACGATTACAGGTTTGATCTTTTGAAGCTTTTCTGTGTTCTTTGTTTTTACACCGTGAGTGTGTGTTCTTTGTTCTAAAATGATCTAATCTGATTGTAGAGAGTTATTGAGAGATCTGATATTAGATCTAGCTTCTACAACACACTACCTAATCAACTTGTAATAATAAACTAATATAAACTAACTAATATCTAACAAACTAAACTAACCTAACTAATATCTAAATATCTATTTATAAGATATTTAGACAAAACATAAAATACAATAAACGTTAATTACTTTGATATTTATTACAAACAACATAGACTTTAATATCGAGAGTCGACTTTCCTGCTTTAGCTTCAGATTGCGATCTTCAGATTGGATGATCTTGAATCCAATAGATATGTGATCTAACAATCTCCCCCTTTGGATCAAGATCATTACTAAAAAGATTTTAGCAATTCAGTCTTCTCCTTCAGCTCAGAAGATGCAATCTCTTTCTTTAGCTCTGAATGCTTTAGCAAAGTATCTTCAAAGAAAATTTGTCTGAAATCAGCATGTCTTCAGAATACTTTGATCTCGCAGTTCTTGGTCTTGTAATGTAATGGACTGAACATTTCTTCAAGCTTTAGATTCTACCCCTTTTTGATGGAAAGTGCAACGACTTCATCAAAACTTTGAGTAAGAAATGTCAACCACTTGGAGCCTCTGATCCGTCAATTCAAAAGATATTCATCCAGATCTTTGCAAATCCAGACAAAATAATCGTGTAACACCTGAATCAACTAGTGAATCAGTTAACATGCCTGTTAGTAACACTAAGTCACTATGTGTAACGAATACACATTGGAAAAGAGCTGTTTGATGTTGACTCCCCCAGGGCTTCCATTTAATCATCGAAACACCACAAAGGTAATTTCTATAAACGTTATGACAAAGAAACTAATTCCTTGTGTGTTCGTGCATGTGTTAGAAACAATTAAGCACTTGATGATTGCTTATAGGCTCAAAATTGTGTAAACCACTAAGACAACAGTAAGTTAAACACAGACTCAATGTGCATGATTGAAGTGCGAAGGTGGGGCAGACTTCCTTCTTTTCAATATCCAGATTTTCCAAATGAAAATCAGATAGCAAATGTGCTGCTTCCCCTTTGAAAATGTGAAACACTTTCTTGTTAAGAAGAAAATGAGTAGTTGGTGAGGTTTGATCAAGAGTTGGCATGGGCTAGTTGCCTGTTTCAATAATGATCACCAAAGAGTTGTGAAACACTAGAAATGTGGCTGCCCGACTCAGAAAAAGTTGGTGCAGAGTTGTGATATTCTTTTAACTCTGTTCTCACACGCTCTTTCTTTTAAACATGAAGCTCACTCTAATCAAACTTTCTTTCTTTGTTTGACACACTCATTTCTTTTCGACTTCTCACACTAAATCACTAAGGATTAACTTCTTGGGTAGAAATCACTAGTTAAGGTGATTCCATTGAAGTTGTGTTAAGTCCTAGCACAATGAAATTCTTGTTTTCCTATGATGCACGTGAAGCTCAGAATGGTTTAACTATTTCAGTTAAAGCACAATTTAGATCATGAAAACATTTAAAATCACACTTCCAAATGATGAAATCAGTTTAAGATTCGTGAAGTGGTTTGAACATTTAAGAATTATGTTTTCCATGATTGAAAGTTGTCCAACTTTCAACCATATATGAGATTAAGATAAAGGATTATACCTTAACGGGCGATCTTACATCTCATGAAGCTAAGCTTAAAGTCATAAACATATGAACTTGTAAGCATCTCTCAAAAATTCTGCAAAAGTCTTATGTCAAGTCAAAGTAAAATTTATTCACTTAAATTGAAAAGACAAAAAGCAGTAAAACTTTTTAAAGTACGAGTTCTGATCAGAAATAATCAGAAGTCATATCCAAACTCCTTTGATCTTGAAGAGCTCCCCCTAAAATCTTGCATTACAAAAATTTGACATAAAAGGTAAATGCAGAAATCTTATGAGCTCCCCCTCAAAATAAGATTGACCACATGTCAATTTCTTCTCATACTCCCCCTTGGATCATGAACAGTATATAGAAGTGCAGATATCTTGCGAAAATGAAGAAATGATGAAAAGGTATACAATTAGAAAACTTTGATAGGTAACTACTGATTAAATCTTTAGATTAGCATACCAAGCTTAGAGACAAGAAAAGTTAAACCTCTTTTTGTCTAAAGGTTTGGTAAACAAATCGGCAAGCTGATAATTAGTTTTTACAAAGAAAAGTTCAATTGTTCCTTTTTCAACATGATCTTTAATAAAATGATACCTGACGTCTATGTGTTTGGTCTTGGTGTGCTGAACAGGATTCGCTGTTATTGCGATGGCGCTCTTGGAGTCATAGTATATCGAGATTTTGTTGAAGTGGAAACCGTAGTCGCGCAATTGAGTTCTCATCTATAAGACCTGAGAACAGCAGCTAGCAGCAGCTACATATTCTGCTTCGGCCTTGGAAGTTGAAACACAAAGTGGTTTCTTCGATGCCCAACTTACGAGCTTATCACCGAGGAACTGTACATGTCCTGACATGCTCTTCCTGTCTAACATACAACCTGCATGATCTGCATCTGTGTAGGATGTTAGTTCAAAACTAGTATTTTTAGGATACCACAAACCAAGATCTGCAGTTCCCTTCAGATACCTGAATATGCGCTTCACAACAGACATATGGATTTCTTTAGGATTGGCCTGATATCTTGCACATAAGCATGTTGAGAACATTATATATGGCCTACTAGAAGTAAGATACATTAAAGAACCTATCATCCCTCGATAAGCCCTAACATCAATAGCCTTACCCGAAGGATCGGTGCCAATCTTAGTACCTGGTGCCATTAGGGTACCAATCGGTTTTGAATTTTCCATTTGGAACTTCTGAAGAATATCCATAATGTATTTTGATTGATTGATAAAAATCCCCGTAGAAAACTGTTTGACTTGTAATCCAAGAAATAAATTCATCTCTCCCATCAAATTCATCTGAAATCTAGACACCATAAGGTTTGAAAAATTCTTACAGTACTTAGGATTTGTAGAGCCAAAAATAATATCATCTACATAGATTTGAATTAAAATGATATCGGCTTTTTCCTTTTTGATAAACAAAGTGGTATCTACCGTACCTTTTGAAAAACCAGACTTGACTAGAAATTGTGAAAGGACATCATACCAGGCACGAGGAGCTTGTTTCAGACCGTAGAGTGCTTTGTCGAGAATGTAGACGTGATTCGGCTTCTCTTGATTGACAAAACCCTCTGACTGAGAGACGTAGACTTCCTCCTTCAGAATGCCATTCAGAAAGGCAGTCTTCACGTCCATTTGAAAGACCGTGAAGTTCTTGTGGGCTGCTTAGGTTAGAAACATTCTGATTGACTCTAATCGTGCCATAGGAGCATATGTATCGTCATAGTCGATTCCTTCCTCTTGTCTGTATCATTTGGCTACTAGTCTTGCCTTGTTTCGAATAATGGTACCATCTTCGTCTTTCTTTATCTTGAAAATCCACTTCGTACCTATAATGGTTTTACCTTGAGGCTTTGGTATGAGTCTCCAGACTTGAAGTGCATCGAACTGATTTAGCTCTTCTTGCATTGAGACCACCCATTCTGAATCAACAAGTGCCTCTGATATGCTAGTTGGCTCGAACTTGCTCAGAAAGGAGTCATGCATGCACAAGTTTATTGATGTTGACCTAGTTTGCACCGGTTTTGATGGATCGCCAATGATCTGGCTTATCGGATGCTCTTTGGTCCATTTATGTTCATGAGGTATTGGATTATATGAATGTATGTCAATTGTATCATCTATAAATCCACTTGTACCTTCTTCAGCTTGTTCAGGAGGAATGTTAATTGCAGTTGAAGTGATAGGTGCAGAAGGCTCAGCAGGTACAACTTGTTCTTGCTGTAGATTGATCTGAATAGAACATCCTACTGTTTCAGCTACTTCTGTCTCTTCGTCACATGGTACTTCTTCAACTGTTGGAGTTGGCATTTGAATTGGAATTTCTTGTTGAATCGGGGCGTTGGATTCAATAGGAACATCTGAACTGGTTGGATGAGTAGTCATTAAGTCTTCCATCCTGTCAACCACAACAGATTTCTTTACATTAGATCCAAGAAATTCATCATAAAACAATTCAAATAATAAAACTATATCAGATATATGATTAGTTGACGTTGATGCTTCATCTGATTTATTCTGTTGAGACGCAGGTTCTGGACTGAGTTGCCCAGAAGCTAGTATTCCTGTTATAACGGGTTCTGAACTGTGTTGTTCGGAAGCCATCTCTTCATCAAACGTGACGTTGATGCTTTTAATCACCGTCTTTGACTTCTTTCAATAGATACGATATGCAGTTGATGTTGAGGAATAACCAATGAAGATGCCTTCATCCGCCTTGGCGCTGAACTTGTTGAGACTCTCCCTATCGTTTAGCACGAAACACTTACACCCAAATATATGGAAATATTTGATTGTCGGTGTTCGGTTGTTGATTAAAGCATAAGGAGTCTTCTTGAATCTGCGATGTATCATGGAGCAATTCTGTGTATAGCACGCGGTCGATACAGCTTCATCCCACAAAAATAGAGGTAAGTCTGATTGACTTAGCATAGTACGAGCAGCCTCGACTAGCGTACGATTTCTTCTTTCGACCACTCCATTTTGTTGAGGCGTACGAGCAGCAGAGTATTGATGTGATATCCCGACAGATTCGAGATATTCTTCATCCTTCTTGTTCTTGAACTCTGTGCCGTTGTCTGTTCTTAGAAACTTAACCGGTTTCTGCAGATTCACCTGGGTCATCTTCAGGAATGTGATGAGAACATATGTTGTCTCATCCTTTGAACGTAGAAACTTGACCCATGTGTATCGCGAGTAATATCCACGATAAGGAGTATGTACTTCTTTCCGCCTAGACTCTGAGTTCGCATCGGACCGCATAAGTCCATATGCAATAACTCTAACGGAGCGCTTGTACTCGGTTCAGGCTTTGGTTTATGTGGAGCCCTCTTCATTTTTCCTTTTTCACATGCTGCACAAAGATGTTCTCTTTCATACTTGAGCTCTGTAAGTCCTTTGACGAGCTTTCCACTGACCAGATTGTTGATGTACCTGAAGTTGAGGTGAGAGAGCCTTCGATGCCAATAGCCAACTTTGTTGCATCGAGGCTTTCGTCAGTAGACAAACCTGCTTGTTAGTCTGGACTTTTGACAAGTTAATTGTGTAGAGGTATGACTTTCTTGTGCCGACCTAGAGTTCCTCGCCTTCTTTAGTGCGAACTGAACACGTCTTGGCTTTGAAATTGACCTTTAAGCTTTTGTCACAGAACTGGCCGATACTGAACAAGTTGTGTCGTAAGCCTTCAACATAGCTCACCTTTTTGATCGTGACATTGTCATGTTGTACATCACCATATCCCATTATTGGTGAAAACTGGTCGTTGCCGAATCTGACTGTTCCGCAATACTTCTCTTTAAAATTGGACATCATCTCTTTTTGTCCAGTCATATGCTTGGAACATCCGCTATCCAAGTACCACATATGACGGATCTGCACAAGAGAAATAACGAAACAAGAGATTTAGATAGTCATAAGTCAAAATTTAAGACTTTTGAGCATTGAAGTGTGGGTCTTGAACTGATTTGTTCAAAAGCCATATCCTCTTCTTAAGCACGGGTTCTGAACAGACGTGTTCAGAAACCATTGTTTTATCTTTGAAGTGCGGGTCTTGAACTGATTTATTCAAGAACCTAGTTTCTTTGAGGAACGAGTCCTAGACTGTTTTGTCTAGAAGTCATATCTTCATAACTTCTTTTAATCTTTGTGTGCCTGCAACACAGATTTAGCCTTAGGTACCCACTAGAATTTGGGTCCTACTGTGTTAGCACAAGATTTTGGTACTCATTTCAAATTGGGTCCTCTTTTCTTTTGAAATACATTTGAATAATTAGAATGAGATGAATGCACATGAGAATTGCGAAACCAATCTTCAGAATCTTGACAAGAAGTAGAAACATGTTTATCATAAATAAAAGACTTTCTAGCAGATAAAGATAACTGAAATAATTGCTTCATTGTATATTGTTTACGAGAAACAACAAGTTTTGAGTTCAAAATAGCAACATCAGCAATTAAAACATCTTTACAAGGCGAAGTCTTACTACAATTAACACTAGAAAATGATTTAACGGTCTTGTCAAGCTTCTGTTTCGGTTGCCACAGAGATTTAACTTCTGGCCTTTGCTTGCTCAGATCTGAAACATGTGAAACTGTTGAGTTAGAATTTTGAGCAACAACCAAATGCTTCTTCTTCGGATTACCAGTAGTGTTCGGTTTCTGTGAATGCTGAGATATAATCTTACCTTTAGCATTTTTAGCTTTCACAGAGACTGAGTTATCAACTTTCGTTGATTTTGCACTGTTAACAGGCATACTGGTTTTTCCTAAAGATTTCTTAACAAAAGATGAACGGTTAGGAAGTTTTGCATTAAAGTCAAATTGTTCAAAACAATCATCTAAACCATCGTCAGAGTTCAGAAAATTAAACCCTTTATTTGCTAAACCAAACATATCCTCAGAATTTGAAGCCTTAGAAATAATAACATTTTTGAACACAGTTGAAAAAACTTTTTGTTCAATATTCATCAAAAGTCTTTCATCTGTTAAAGAATTCTCGAGTTCAGAAATTTTACTTTCTAAAACAAGAGGAGGGACATATAGTTTACCTTGAATAGGCTTCGCCTCCATTTCTTTTTCAGAATAACTTTGAAAGAAATCACTTGAAAGAGTTTTCTTCTTTTGATATATTGGATTTTCATTATAACTATTATTCATCTTCGCATAATAAAATGGAAGATGAACTTTAGATGATTTCAACCATTTTTCAGTTTCGTTGGCTTCATCCTTTTCAGATAGTTTAGTCCAGAAAGTTTTAAACTCAGGGATTCGTCGAGCTAATTTCATAGAAAGATGATCATAAAGTCCAGGCACTTCAGATATTCCTTTTTGAAGACAGTGAGGATTCTTATAACCGATTCCCCATCTCTTTATTTCCTCTTTGGGTTTGTTCAGATGAATAGTCTGTTCAGTATGACCCATTTTGTATAACTTCTCTTCCAAACCTTTTAATTTACCAAGTAAAGAAAAGTTTTCTTTGGTACATGAAGAATGCAATTTTGTAAGCTCATATATATCAATCTCACTCTTTGTCAGTTTAGACTTGAGTTCAGAATTCTCTTTAAGAATTATTGTCTTTTCCTTTGCGTTGGTGTCATTATCTCTATGTAAAACCTCAACCAATACTTTCTTCTCAGCAATTTCATTGCTAAGTTTCTGTATCAGTTGGTTTTTGTCAGTTATAACACCATTTTCTCACTCAAGATTTGACTCTAACTCTTGTTGTTTTAAATTCAGGGCATGCATTTTATTCATGAAATCTAAATACAATAAATCACATACCTCCTCTTCTTCATCATCTGAATCATCTTCAGCATCTGATTCTTGCTTTCCCATCAAGTACATGTTGACGGCTTCATCCTCCTCTTCATCCTCTTTTTCCTCGTCTGAATGATCAAGCCAGTATTCATCTTCAGCCATCAGTGCCTTACTAGCCTCTTGTTGCTTTGCAAGAAGCATCTTGTTCTTGTAGTAATCGGAGTTTCTGACTTTTGGCCTTCGATAGTCTCTGTCATAATGACCTATTTTGCCACAGTTGTAGCACGTTGGTGGTTCTGTCTGACTGGATCCTTCAACTTTAAACTTTTTCTCTTCTAGTTTCCTCTCCTCTATTCTCTTTTCTTCAGACTGAGATCTTCTCTCTTCAGGTTTCCTCTCCTATGTTCTTTTCCCTTCAAATGTCTTTCCTTCATATCTACTTCCTCCAACCCTTTCCTTGTGGATATAGTTGTTCGGACCAGAAGAATGTCTCTAACTGCTTGAACTCGGCTTCGTGTAGAAATTTTTCTGAAAAGCATTTGACAGCAGAATCATTGCTTGCTTCAATTGTTCATTTTCATCCATGTCAGAGTTTGCATAACCTTCATCTTCTTCTGATTCATACACAATTGTCTTGTTTTTCTTCTTCCTGACAACGAGAGCATCTGTGTCTTCAACTGTCTTTCCTTTCTGCCTCTTTTAATTTAGAATTTCATCCACCTCTTCTTCATTTTGTCTGAGGGTTTCGTACACCTCATGAAGTGGAATCTCATTTAGATCCTTGATCTGCTTCATCTGCCTGGCAAATCTCTTCCATTCCGGTTGTAGAATACTCAGGAATTTGACGTTCAGCTCTATTTGAGATTTGTGGACCTTGTTCTTTCTTAGTTCGTTCAGCAAGGTCACAAACCTGTCATAGGTTTCTTCTAAAGTTTCTCCGACTCTGCCTCTAAATTCTTCATAATTATTTAGGCAGTTGGAGATTTTCAGCTGATTCCCAACCTTTGAACCCAACATCATCTTCTCAAGCTGATCCCACATTTCTTTTCCGGAGGCCTTGTAGCTGTCAATCTTTACATATATTTCATTTGGAATTTCTTGTAGAATGTATGACTTAGCTAATCTGTCGCCTTTAGCTCTTCTGAGGTTATCATCTTCTAGCTCATGAAACTTAAGTTCAACCTGAGTTGGCACGGTTCCAACCAAACGAGTCGTCATGACTGGTTTCATAACCCCTTCTTCTATAGATTTCCTGATGAAATCACCCAACTCATGTCTGTCAACAAAGTTCAAAAACCGATCTTTCCACTGTTCGTATTCTCCTTTAAAGAGAACTGGTGGCTTGGTGTCAGTTCCGATTGTAAGGGCTTCTCTGGATGTCATTTTTGAAGAAAATTCCAAGTCTGGAAAAACTTTGCGTTTTTAGAAGGTTTGCGCGAGAGGTTGATTGCGCAAAGTGAGGTTTGCGTATCACGTGGGTTGCGCAAACTTAGGTTTGCGTATCACGTGGGTTGCGCAAAGTGAACTTTGCGTTTCAGGTTGGATGCGCAAAGTGAGCTTTGCGTTTCGAGAGGGTTGCGCAAACTAGACTTGAGCTTTTCGTGAAGAGAAGATCACTTGTACTGAGGTTTGCGTGTTGAGTGAGTTGCGAAAACTGAGTTTTGCGTTTCCTTCTTGTTGCGAGAAGTGAAGTTCGAGGTTTGCGTGATGCTTGAGTTGCGCAAAGTAGGCTTTGCGTATCAAGTGCGTTGCGCAAAGTGGACTTTGCGTATAACGTTGGTTGCGCAAAGTAGGTTACGCAAAGTGAGCTTTGCGTGTGTTCGTCCTCTGGTTTGCGCAAGTTCAACCTGTACTTCGAAAATCAACTAAAAACTTGTTTCTTCGTCGATTAGCAGTACTAATCTCTACCAATATGACTACAAACACTTCTAGAATAGTTTGCTATCACTCGATCTCGATAAAAATCACTTTTTGAAAATAAATTTGATCGCACAGTGACTTTTTCAAACCGAACTCAGACCACAAAAATCAAAAAATGGAACTCGATTAAAGCTTTATACTGAAATTAAACACTCACAACTCGATCTAGCACCCTAATCGATCACAACCTGATGGATTTTAACACCTAAAACACCTTAAATCTCGAAAACGATTTTTTTCAATAAGAACACAGAGTCGTTTTCTTTAAAAAACTTGATTTTGATCTTAATCAGGCTCTGATACCAATTGTCGGTCCAACAATACTTATCAAGTTTATATCAAACAACACATTGAACGATTACCAACCTGTTTTAAATAACATTCAACGATTACAGGTTTGATCTTTTGAAGCTTTTCTGTGTTCTCTGTTTTTACACCGTGAGTGTGTGTTCTTTGTTCTAAAATGATCTAATCTGATTGTAGAGAGTTGTTGAGAGATCTGATATTAGATCTAGCTTCTACAACACACTACCTAATCAACTTGTAATAATAAACTAATATAAACTAACTAATATCTAACAAACTAAACTAACCTAACTAATATCTAAATATCTATTTATAAGATATTTAGACAAAACATAAAATACAATAAACATTAATTACTTTGATATTTATTACAAACGACATAGACTTTAATATCGAGAGTCGACTTTCCTGCTTTAGCTTCAGATTGCGATCTTCAGATTGGATGATCTTGAATCCAATAGATATGTCGGTCCAACAATACTTATCAAGTTTATATCAAACAACACATTAAACGATTACCAACCTGTTTTAAATAACATTCAACGATTACAGGTTTGATCTTTTGAAGCTTTTCTGTGTTCTCTGTTTTTACACCGTGAGTGTGTGTTCTTTGTTCTAAAATGATCTAATCTGATTGTAGAGAGTTTTTGAGAGATCTGATATTAGATCTAGCTTCTACAACACACTACCTAATCAACTTGTAATAATAAACTAATATAAACTAACTAATATCTAACAAACTAAACTAACCTAACTAATATCTAAATATCTATTTATAAGATATTTAGACAAAACATAAAATACAATAAACATTAATTACTTTGATATTTATTACAAACGACATAGACTTTAATATCGAGAGTCGACTTTCCTGCTTTAGCTTCAGATTGCGATCTTCAGATTGGATGATCTTGAATCTAATAGATATGTGATCTAACACTCAATTTTTAGAAAAAGCTAAAACTGAAGTTCCCACTATATATGAATACGATTATCTAACACTTGCACATTATGCTCCTCAGTTCAAATTTCTTTGGACAAGTGAAAAGCAAGTGTTAGATATCGAAAATGAGAAAAGAACAAATAACAAGAAAAATGAAATTCCTTTTGGTTATACGTTTGAAAATGCCAAATATTTTTCTGAAAATTCAAGAAGAGGCAGAAAAGGTTTAAATGATATATCTCCTGTCAAATCTTCAGTGTCTGATGATTTTGTTTCTTCTTATGCCCCTGATTCTGATAAGGAAAATATTTCTACAATCATTTATGATTCAAAGAAATATATTCCTCCTTTAATATTAGAAGGCAAAATCATTGATCTTGATGATAAGATTGAAGATCAAAATATTTTAAAAGAAATTGAATCTGATATCATTATTTCTTTCATGACGTCTAGTTTTGAAGAAAATTTATTTTCTCAAAAATCAGATTCTATTTCTAGCCTTTCTTCTTTTAAGGAAAATAAAAAGGAAGTTTCCAATTTTAAATTTTTTTCTCAAAATAATTCTAACTCCGAGGTAAATGCAGATATATTGATTGATCAGTTAGGTAACTTAGGTAAAATTGCTTCTTCCGATTCTGATATTAAGTCTAAAATTCTTGATGAATCTTTTACGCTTAATGATGATTATTATAAACCTAAGCATAAAAGAAGAAGGTCAAAGAAGTCGAAGAAACAAGATACAGTTCTTTCTGACAGTTCTAATTCTTCCAATTCAATTCTTTCAGATAGGACTTTGAGCAAGTCAAAGAAGCAGATCTGGAGAGCGAAGCGGACATCTACTGATTCTATGACTGATGAGGATAAATGTGTAGACAGATTTTATAAAAGTTATTCGAATTTCAAAATATTCAATAAAGCAAATGATTCGAATTTCAAAACATGTCTCATGTTCTTCCTCTGATTCTAGTTCAGATGATTATGCTTTGTATTCATCTGATGAATGTGTTTATTTTTCTGATCATATTTCTCATGCTTCTCGTATCAAATCTTTAAACTATTTCCCCATAAGAACTGCAACTAACAAACACGGGCACAAATTCAAGTGGGTACCCAAATCTCAATCTGATTCAAAGTTGCAGGTACCTCAAGTCAAGGGGGAGTAAGAGAAACATGGTTTTTGAACACAACAGTTCAAAACCCGGACTTCAATGTCAAGACTATGGCTTCTGAGTAATTCAACTCAGAACCCGTGCTTCAAAGACTTTGACTTCTAGACATGTCAGTCTAGGACTCGTTCTTCAATGTTTTTCAGCTTCTGACTAATGAGAAACTGTGAGTGCACCTATTTTATTCCGCTGCATATATATCTGATATTGATGTTGTTCCAGTTTTCTCAAATGTTTTAAAAGAATATGAGCATTTTCATTTCATCTCCTGAATTTGTTCTACCCAATATTTTTCAAAAGAGACACAAATTTCATTTTTACATTATGTGGAAGATGATATTATTGAATTATATTTTGTTTCAACTGAATATAAACTTGCCGATCAAATATTTCTATTTTTAAAATCTCGGCATGTTGTTTTAAAAGTTTAAACCTTTACAATTTTTTTCTTTTGAATAAAATGTGTGCCTAGGATAAATTTTCAAGTTGCTTTGTTTATATTAAAGTTTTTATATGTTCATTTTTCAAGTCTAACAAAAGTCGAAAAGTCAGCAACATGTTTGCAGCTTTTGATATTGCTTTAAAGTTATGTGATTCGGAATATTTATAGTTTACAATGCTTAGAAAACCTAAAAAGTTGGAATTTTGGATCGTAATGAAAATATGGGCTAAGCACTTAGACGTAAATCCTTGTGATTGAGATGATTATTAAATTCTTATAAAACAAAAATCTCTAAGTTTAACAGTTTGTACCTGTGAACTTTTTGGTTTGGGAAAGTAAGTTATGTGGGATGCTTGTCATCTGGTCCCCTAAGGTCAATTGATCTGGGAGTGATCGAACCCAAATACTTCTATAGAATCAGATCGAAAGTCATGTTCTACTGGTATAAATGGGTTTAGGATGTGTCGATGTAGCCTTTCTGATCTGGGAAAGTAAGTTCCAAGGGGTGCTTGACACCTAGTCCCCTAAGGCCAACTGGTTTGGGAGTGGCTGACCCAAATCCTGCAATAGGGTCAGATAGAAAGTTATGTTTACGGTATGTTCTTTACTTAATACACTTTTTGATTAAAAAGATGCCAAAAGTGCACAAGCTTAAAAGATGCCAAAGAGCACACTCATGTGAAGATGCCAATGAGCACACATCTCATGATACTTGGTGATATGTTTGAGTTGTAATAAACCTGTAAATTTGTGAAAGTCTGAATTTTTGATGGATTAGTGTGATTACATGCAAAGTTCTCTATTATATTTTTAGAATTACATTTTCTTGAAGCTAATCGGAGTTCACATGCCAGCACACTGAATAGATTGATGAAAGTTTTTGAAACTGAACATGTCTTAACTTGATATGCAATAAAACTTGTTTCTGTATCCAAACACATACATTTGATTTAATCTGATGGATTTTATTGTGATATTTTACTAAGTAGAATTTTATTTGTTTCTGTTTAAATTTTTATATGTAGTCGTTTCAAAATACATATTCAGTATATTTTTCTTTCTACATTGATGTTTCAATTCTTGTGTTCTCATATCCTTTTTAAATGAGTTTGAGCATTATTCAAGGGGGAGTGAAAAAGGAGAATTTTTCTTAATGATCATATCTGTTTTTGAGGGGGAGTATCTGATTCTCTATATGAATGCTAACTTGAATTGTCAAATTTAGTGCATTTTGTAGGTGGAGTCAAAGAGCTAATCAGGTAAAGTTTTTTAGACTCCAAGTCAGATTTGCGTCACCAGTTGGTAGAGCAGAGCTTAATTTGCGCCAACAACTTCTAGCGCAAAGCAAGCTTTGCGTTTCATGACTGTCGCGCAAACCTCACTTTGCGCTTCCTTCTGTTAGCGCAAACCTAACTTTGGGCCACCAACTTGTAGCACAAACCTTCCTGTTTTCTCCGTTTCTTTGATTTTGCAGATCTTAAGCTGTCTCGTCTCCAACATATGCATGACCAAGTTGATCCAGATCATCAAGGTCATGAGGGGGAGAAGTTAAAAGAAGTTAAGGAGATGATAAAGAGACAAAGAGTTCAATTGTTAATCTGCTGATCAAGATTCTGCTGCTCAAGATTATATTTTTCTCAGTTATACTATATCTTTCGTTGTTCCTGCACCGACCACCATAGTTCATTCAAGTTCATTTAAAAGAGGTATGTCATTTAGAGCACAAGCTGATGAATCAACTATTCGTTCAAGTTCATTCCAATCTGGTCCAGTCTTGTCAAGGCAGCAAAGATAAATCAAACTGAAAGATGCTGAGAAGAATTTTTTTTTTCAAAAAGTCAGAAAGCTTCGCAAAGTCGCTTAGTTGGTCCATGCTGATTTAGAAGATTGATTTTTGTGTGTTCCAGATTCTAGTTTCTAATCACTAACAATTAATCAAACAAACAAATTCAAACAATTACCTGTTTTGATTTCATTTCTCAATTCAATTACAAACTTTCTCTCTCTAGAACTCTCTCTTTCTCTCTCTACAAATCTCTCTCTCGAATATAACTCTGTTCACTTTCTTAACAAAACTGAAAAATAAAATCTATTTATACCAATTCCTAATACAAGGAAACTAAAATACAAAATACAAATACATTTGACTTTTATTACAAAAGACTTTGACTTTCACTTAAGAGTTGACTTTCTTAGCTTTGACTTTCTTGAATTTTGATCTTCAGTCTTCCTGATCTTGTATCCAACAGATTTATGCTCTAACAATCTCCCCCATTGGATTCAAGATCACTGTTTAAAGATCTAACAATTCAGTCTTCACTTTAAGCTCTGTCAGTACAATCTCCCCTTTTTCTTTGACAGTATTATTTCCAAAACTTTCTTCAAACGATTAACAATCTCCCCAAAACTTTCACAATAATACTTTCAGACTTTGGAAAGAAATTATCTTCAGAATCAACTCAGATTGCTTTAGCAAATAATCTTCAAAGAAAATTTCCTTAAATCTTCAGAAATTCTTTGATCTTCTTCAAATC
Source organism: Arctium minus (assembly GCA_954870635.1). Lineage (NCBI taxonomy): Eukaryota > Viridiplantae > Streptophyta > Magnoliopsida > Asterales > Asteraceae > Arctium > Arctium minus. Next base: position 70,056,897 of record OX941091.1, on the reverse strand, counting down.
TTTACTTTGACCTTTTCTGACTTGAACATTTCTGAAAATCATTTCTCAAAACTTTATCATTTCTTGATACCATCTCCCCCTTTTTGATGATTTCAACATCGATATCATCAAAACTTTCAACAAGAAATGTCTTTGACCATTCTGATCTGTCAAACTGAGCCTCTGATTCTGTGATCCATATCCAAGTATTCATCTAGATCTTCGCAAATCCAGACAAAATAAGAACATGTAACTCCTGAATCAACAAATGAATCAGTTAAAATGCCTGTCAGTAACACGAAGTCACTGTGTGTAACGAATACACAATATAAAGGAGCTTTTTGATGTTCACTTCCCCAGGGCTTCCATCCAATCATTGAAACACCACAAAGGCAATTTCTATGAACGTTATGACAAAGAAACGAATTCTTTGTGTGTTCGTGCATGTGTAGAAAGAATTAAGCACGAAAATTGCTTTTATAAAGGCTCAAATTTGTGTAAACCACTGAGACAACAGTAGATAAACACAGACTCAATGTGCATGATTGAAGTGCGAAGGTGGGGCAGACTTCCTTCTTTTTTAATATCCAAAATTTTCAAATGAAAACCAGATAGCATATGTGCTGCGTCCCCAGAAAAATACGAAACATTTTCTTTTTGAGAAGAAAATGAGTGGTTTGTGGGGTTTAAGCAAGAGTTGGCATGGGCTAGTTGCCTGTTTCAATAACGTTCACCAAAGAGTTGTGAAACGCTAGTAATGTGGCTGCCCGGCTCAGAAAGTAGTTGGTGCAGATTTTAATATTCTTTTACTCTGTTCTCACACCCTCTTTCTTTTTATTATTAAGCGCACATCTAACCGAACTCTCCTTTACATTTTACCTTATCACACCCACACTCATTTCTTTTAGACTCCTCACACTCAATCTCTATGGATTAACTTCTTGGGTAGGAAACACTGGATAACGTGAATCCATAGAAGTTCATTTAAGTCCTAGCACAAAGAACCCATATAATCCTAATAAGCATTTGTTGCTCAAGATGGTTTAACTTTATCAGTTAAAGCTCATATACAAATGTCAGACGAATGTATGCTCATAAAATATAATCATGAAGATTTGAGCATTTGAAAACATTGAAGTATTTTCAAACAAGTATATTGAATGAATGAACATGAATGCAAAAGACTTGTTCGAAAATCTGACATCGTATAAAAATGATCAGAAATGAAATGATATATCAATTTTGGCTTATGGTCAAGAATAACGGATATAGTCTATATGAAACAAAAATATAGACATTCTTGAACTAAACGCTTCGAAATGAAATGACGCTCAATATACATTGAAGTACAAGTAGGTGTCTTACCATCGAAAAGTTGTTCCAATTTAGAGACATGGTAAGAACAATTTGATCAAAAATTAAACCGATGTGTGTGAATACTTGAAAGTATGTAGAAAAGACAATACGCAAGTATTTATCTTTGGAAACACACGGTTTGTTTATCAATTAAGCACAAAAATAAAACGAAAACATTTAAAATCACACTTCCAAATTATAAAATCTGTTTTAAGAATCGGGAAGTGGTTTGAACATTTCAGAACATGTTTTCTATATCTGAAAGTTGTCCTTCTTTCAGATATATTTGAGATTAAGATAAGAAATTTACCTTTTTGCGCAATCTTAAATCTCATGTAGTCAGTCAGCTGAAGTCATTAAGATATGATCTTGTAAGCATCTCTCATCCTGCACAAGTCTTGTTAGGGTGAATTTAATGTTAAATAGAAGTTCAGGGTGTAAATGGTTATTAGTTGAAAGTTTTATTAGCTTGTTGGGCCTAAAAGCCCATAAGCCCATCTGTGTAAAGCCTGGATATATAAAGGATATTTTTCTTTCATTTACAGTTTAGTCTCATTATTTGAAAAACAACTAGTTGATAGGTTTACTCTCTCTGATCAGAAATTCTTTCTGTAAACCTTTGATTTCATATCAACCATATGACTAGTTGCTGTGATTCATATTCTGTTCATCTTTGATATATAACTTGCTGCTGATTGCACTGTACTGGGATCTACAATTGGTATCAGAGCAAAGAGACTAAAGGTTTGATCCAGAAAAAGGTTTGTCTAAAACCCTATATTCAATAATCTGTGTTAATTGCTTTTATCTGTTTTAAGTGATTATCTGCTTCTGTCGATCGATTAGATTTTTGTCAATCTGGGTTGATTTGTTTTATCGGTCCTATTGAAATTCGTTCTGTGTTGGGTTTAAGGTTACTGTGAAAAAGGTTATCGATCGAATTTTTTTTTGCAACTCAGATCCGGTCTTATGTGTTTACTGCATATCTGTGGATTTAAGTTTTATCGGTCGATTGGTTGTGTTGAAATCTAATTATCGGTCGATTGGTTGTGTTGAAATCTGTTTATCGGTGTTGTTTACTGCTATTCAACCTGATTATTTGTTGATTAATCGATTTAAATTTATGGGTTTGATCTCGATCGAATTCCAGATTCATCGTGTTCTTCGGTCGATTTATCTGTTCGTTTTTATCGGTCTTTATCTGATTTTATCGGGCTTATCTGTTTATCGGTTTTTGATTTTATCGGTCTATTTCTTAAGTTGTTATTTATTAGGTTCGATCGATAGGTTGTTCGACCGAGAAGTTGTAATTCCCGGTCATTGTGTTCGACCGGTACCCTGCTTTACCGGTCCTTCTGTTTGACTGATATAAGAATTGTCCTTTGACCGGTACATTGTGTTTATCGGTCATTTGGATTCGACCGATAGTCTGTCTATACCGGTCCTTTTCTTGACTGGTACGTTGTTTATACCGGTCCTTTGGTTCGACCGGTACGTTGTCTATACCGGTCCTTTGGTTCGACCGGTACGTTGTCAATACCGGTCCTTTAATCGACCGATACGTTGTCTATATCGGTCTTTTGCTTGGCCGATACTTAGTTCGACCGGACCCTTGTCCTATTCTGCTTATTTATTTTTTTGTTTATTATTGTGTTTGGATCATCCTGCTTGTCTTACGATCGTTACAATGTTTTTTAAGTTAAGAGATTTAAGATGAATTCAAGAGATGCTTTAGCTATTGGTTCGGATCAGAAGCCCCCGGTGCTCTACCGGGGAGAATATCCTCAGTGGCACGATCATTTCATGAACTTCATTAATTGAACTATGATGCAATATACAAGTGTCTGACAGAGGGGCCACAAGAATGGCCAACGAAGGTCATACCTGGAGACCCAGCCGAAGGTCGACCGGAGCGTACAGTTCCGAAAACTATCGGTGACCTTACAAATCCAGAAAAGGCTATGTATGAGGCTGAGAAGCAAGCAAAGTCATATCTTCTCCAAAGTCTACCAAATGACATATATGCCTGCATCGACAATTATAAAGAGTCTGCAAAGAAAATGTGGGACCAGATTGAGAAAATGATGATGGGGAGCCACATCAACAATTAGCTGAAGGTGACAAACTGCATCACCAGATATGATGGCTTCAAAGCAAGAAAAGGCGAGACACTAACAAAAACCTATGAAAGGTTCAACTTGCTTCTGAATGATCTCCAGAAGAATAAGATCACAAAGACGAATACCGAGAACAACATCAAGTTCATGAACAACCTCCAACCTGAAAGGAAGCCGTTCGTCTCTCATATTCGTCATACTCAAACCCTAGAGAAGCTTTATCTGCACGAACTTTATAAAATGCTGCTCCAGGATGAAGAAGAAGTTATGGAACTAATGGGGAATCAGAAAGCTGAAGAAAAGCCGGTAGTTGATCCGTTAGCACTCGTGTCTGAGAAAAGAAGTAAGTCTGTCAGCCGTTCGTCTGAAAAAAGGCCAGTGCAAAGTGATTCGGATCCAGAATACACTAAGATGAAAGAAGCTATGGTGTACCTGACTCAAGCTTTTCAGAAGAGAAAGTTTTTTAACAAGTCGTCTAACAAGCAAAGATTCTCCACTCGCCGTGATCAACAAGAGAAGTTTGAAGGTAAGAGACGTGTAGAAGATGGGGAATCAGAAAGCTGAAGAAAAGCCGGTAGTTGATCCGTTAGCACTCGTGTCTGAGAAAAGAAGTAAGTCTGTCAGCCGTTCGTCTGAAAAAAGGCCAGTGCAAAGTGATTCGGATCCAGAATACACTAAGATGAAAGAAGCTATGGTGTACCTGACTCAAGCTTTTCAGAAGAGAAAGTTTTTTAACAAGTCGTCTAACAAGCAAAGATTCTCCACTCGCCGTGATCAACAAGAGAAGTTTGAAGGTAAGAGACGTGTAGAAGATGGGAAGAAGCCTGACAAGCGACATGAAGAAAAGCCAAAAGAGGAGCCGATCAAATGCTACAATTGTGGTCGGTTGGGTCATTTTGCCAAGGATTGTCGCAAGCCTGTTGTGCGCAACGCTGATTATTATAGAGCCAAGCTGCTACTGGCCAAAGAAAAGGAAGCTGGTAAGGCTCTCATGGCTGAAGATGACTACTGGCTACAAGTATCTGATGAAGAACCTGAAGATGCCGAAGCACACTTGTGTTTCATGGGGAAGCATCCATCACCGTCTGACAGTGATGATGAAGATCGTAATTCTCCATGTCAGGTATGTGCTCCTTACCAAGAAGCTTTAATTGATCAGATGCAACTTGCTATGAATAAACTAGACTCCTTCAAGCTACTCATAAAAGCAAAAGAACAACTCTTTTCATCTCCAAAAAAACGAGTTGCTACACAGTCTGAATATATTGAAAATCAAAGTTTAGAAATTTCAAGCAACTTGTGCACAATTTCTAATTTAAAATAAGAGTGTGAAAGTTGTTCAAAAGATTCAAGAGAGCTAAAAACCAAAGTAGATGATCTGACCAATGAGCTACGCATGTCCGAGAATGAGAAAATCGATATTGTGTCTCAAAACGTGGCTTATAAAAATGAAAAACAAAGATTATCTAATCAGTTAAAGGAGATGGAAAAGAAGCTTTATAGACTTGGGCAATCACAACAAACGTTAAATCTAATTGCACCAAAAGAACCCAAGTATGCGAATACGGGAATCGGTTACGATAACCCATATTATCTGAAAAAGGCTCTATCTAAAGTTCCTACGATGTATGCATCCGAATTTCTTGGATTAGACAAGACCTATCCAGAATACAAAATCAATTGGACCAAACCAATTGAGGATGAGGACTGGGAAGAGGATAAGTTGAGAAGGGAGACCTCTACTAAAATGAAACTTCCTTTTGTTTATGATTCTTTAAATGCCTCTTACAAAGAAGAAAAACCTTGTTTCTTATCAAATGACTATTTTAGAAGTTATACTCAAGCTGAACTTCAAGCTAAAACCGTTAAAACTGAGGAGGAACAACTAGACCATAAAGTTTATGTTCCACCTTTGATTTTAGAAAAGAAAATTGTTCAGCTAGAAGAGTCGTTTGAACAAGAAAGGGACAGATTTCAAAAGGAAAAACAAGAACTTTTATCCCAAATTGAGTGCCTCCATTCCAATAAAGAGGAATCTGTGTCCGACAAGGAGAAAGAATACTTTCAGACAGAAATAAAGAAGTTAAATTCACAACAGGCTGCTATGGCAGTAGATCGCCTGAAAGAGCAACTTCACAAGGCTGAGCCTCAAACTAAGCCTTCAATTCTCCAAAGAGAGATATCTCATCTGTCTGAAAATTCTTATCCTACCTCCGACACATCTTCCTGTAAAGCATTTTTGGGTGATTCGTCACCAAATCCTTCAAATAAAGGAAAAGAGCCTCAACTTTTCGAAACGGATCAGTGTTCTGTTTTTAAAAATGCTTCCGCCTATGATCCGCTTCAAACAAATTCTTCCGATGTCCTAAATTCTTCAAGCGATGAGGTCCTTTCTGACGAGGAAATGGAATTTTCAGCATTCTTGAATTCCGAGGTGTGTTTAGACAGTGATTTGACCTAATTTGATTTTAATCTATCTCTACCAAGTCACGTTGATTTTCTAAACTCCTCTTGTGAGCCTCCGGTACAATTTCATAAGGGTGAATGTTCCACATCCGCCCCTCAAAAACCTTCTGTGAACGATTCGTCCAAATCTAAATCTAATAAGCGTTCACAAAAGAAGAAAAAGACCGGTCGCTCCAAAAGACAACAATCTTCAAGTTTCACATATTCTGACTATGGGTTTAACGGTATTTCAGATACTTTTGGTCGGAGAAAAGAAGTTAAATATGCTTGGGTAGCTAAGAAGTCCAAGGACAGCTCGGCGACATCAGAATTAGTTGATCCAGTTTTAAAGCCTAGAAAAAACAATAACAATCATGATGTTTTTAATTCTAAACGTTTAGTTGAATGTAATGGAACTTTACCTTTAAAAGTTTATTCTATTCCGCATTTACTTCAACTGTCTCATGATTGTATTTGTTGCTCTTATTGTGGATCGAATGATTTTGTTGATCGTCGTTATGCATCTGATTGGTTTGGCTCGTATCATGTTGCTAATTATCATTCTCAGTTTGATCTTACCCGTCGTAGAAACAGACCCAAGTCTAAACGGGCATCCAAATCGGGTGTTATCTCTAACCCCAAAGGACCCATTTACGAATGGGTACCTAAAAAGAAATAACTTGTTTTACAGGACGGTCATGTGTGGTATTTAGATTCAGGTTGCTCCAAGCACATGACCGGAAGAAAGGAGCTACTCACAAACTTCACCGAGAAGTTTTGTGGTAATGTCAGGTTTGGGAACGATCACTACTCTCCCATCAGCGGTTACGGAGATATCGTCAAGGATAATATCACGATTAAGAAAGTGTCCTACGTCGAAGGACTTGGTCACAATCTCTTCAGCATCAGTCAATTCTGCGACAAGGATCTAGAGGTCACCTTCAAAGCAAAAAGGTGCAGCGTTCGGACTGAAGACGGTAAAGAAATATTAGCTGGAACGCGTCGTACAAACCTTTATACGATTGACCTTTCATCCCTGAAAGCAGACAAGGAAGTGTGTTTGATGTCTAAAGCTTCGGCCGAACAAAGCTGGTTATGGCATCGTCGACTCTCGCACCTGAACTTCAAGACTATCAACAAGTTGGTGCTCGGTGGACACGTCAAGGGAATGCCTGATCTTAACTTCGAAAAAGATCACTTATGTGCTGCCTGCGAAATGGGCAAGATGAAAAAGGCGTCTCACAAGCCTAAAGTCACTCCTAGTACTTCACGGTCCCTTGAACTCATTCACATGGATTTATGTGGACCGATGCGCATTCAAAGCATTAATCACAAGAAGTATGTCCTGGTGATGGTTGACGACTTTTCTCGCTACACGTGGGTTAGATTCCTCCGTTCAAAGGATGAAACTCCCGAATTGATCATCTCTCTCCTGAAGAATATTCAAGTCAGTCTCAACCTATCAGTCTAGACCATAAGGACGGATAACGGCACAGAGTTCAAAAATCAAGTGGTCTCCGGTTACTTGACTTCTGTGGGGATAACTCACACCTTCTCCGCTGCTCGCACTCCTCAGCAAAACGGGGTTGTAGAGCGCCGGAACAGAACTCTTGTCGAAGCAGCTCGCACGATGTTAGCTCAGTCCAAGTTACCGCTATTTCTGTGGGCCGAAGCAGTTACTACCGCTTGTTACACTCAAAACCGCACTATCATCAACAAGCGGTTCAACAAGACACCGTACGAGATCATCAACAAACGCCTCCCCAATATCAACTACTTTCATGCATTCGGGTGCACATGATTCGTATTGAATGACAGGGATGATCTCGGTAAATTCAGCCCCAAAGCGGACGAAGGAGTGTTCATTGGATATTCCCAGCAAGCCAAAGCTTACCGTGTCTACATCAAACGAACGAAGACCGTCGTTGAGAGTGTGAACATGACTTTTGACGAGGTCGCTGATATGGTTTATGAACACCTCAGTTCAGAACCCGCATTAACTGGTGTGCTAGCTTCTGGACAAGTTCGTTCAGAAGCTACACAATATCCAGTAGATCCAAATCATGCGTCTACGTCAAGCACCCAGCTTTCTGATTTGGATTTACTTTTTGAGTATTTTTATGATGACTTATTTAATATTAAGTCTAATTCTATGACTTGTAACAGGAATGTTGCTCAAGCACCAGAAGTGACACAAGTCACTGGTCCAACCGACTCCGGTGGCCCATCCTCGCCTGGTGCTTCTTCTTCTACTGACAATGATTCTGCATCCCCAAGCTCAAGTGCTCCTCCTCCTATCCAAGATCCTACTATAGCACCGCCAACAGTAGGCCCTCCTGATCCGACACCTGTGGACGGCCCTCCTGAAGTTCCAATTCCGGCATTCCCGGATCCTGCTCTAAATCCATCTCCTGCTGAGTCGTCCTCTGCTGAATTCTCGACTCCAACTAAGGAATGCACACCGCATAGGCCATCCTCACTCGAAGAAGTTTAATATTTACCCCCCGGTGGTTATGTGGACCCCGATACTTCTCAACAGACATATCAACCTCTACCACACACCACCAAGTGGACTCGAGCTCACCCCCTACATCAGATCATTGGTGATCCCAAGACGCCTGTTCAAACTCGATCTACTATTGCAAACGACTGTTTGTTTTCTTCGTTCCTCAGCCGTATCGAACCCTCTACCATCTCCGAAGCGTTGAATGATCCAGACTGGGTGATCGCTATGCAAGAGGAACTCAACCAGTTTGAGAGCCTCAAAGTGTGGCGCCTTGTTCCCCGGCCAAAGAACAAGACGGTGATTGGGACGAAATGGACTTTTAAGAACAAGAAGGACGAAAATGGAATAATTGTCCGGAACAAAGCTCGTCTAGTGGCTATAGGATATCGCCAGCAAGAAGGGATAGATTATGAGGAGACGTTTGCCCCGGTTGCCCGCATTGAAACAATCCGCATGTTCCTCGCCTACGCCGCCCACAAGAATTTCGTCGTCTTTCAAATGGATGTGAAATCTGCTTTCTTGAACGGCGTTCTCAAAGAGGAAGTGTATGTCTCGCAACCCGAAGGCTTCGTGAGTTTTGAATCTTCGAATCACGTTTATTTTCTTGACAAGGCATTATACGGTCTTAAGCAAGCGCCACGAGCCTGGTATGACGCTCTCTCATCCTTCTTGATTAAATCGGGTTTCTCTAAAGGTAAAATTGACACTACTTTGTTTATTAAAATAGAAAAGAAAGATATCATTCTTGTACAGATTTATGTTGATGACATAATTTTTGGCTCCACAAACCCCAAGTACTGTCAGAACTTTTCCTCCTTAATGAGTAAACATTTTCAAATGCGCATGATGGGGCAAATGAATTTTTTCCTGGGTCTTCAAGTAAAACAATTAGCAACAAGAATTTTCATTAATCAATCTAAGTACATCTCGGATATTCTTCGGAAATACCAGATGGAAAACTCTTCACCTATGAAAACCCCCATGTCTACTAGCTTAAAGCTACACTCCGATCCTGATGGAAAGGATGTGAATGCTACAACTTATAGAGGTATGATAGGCTCTCTGATGTACTTGACGGCTAGTCGGCCTGACATTATGTTCTCGACATTTTTATGTGCAAGATTTCAGTCGAAACCTAAAGAGTCTCACTTAGCTGCGGTTAAGCGTATTATCCGATATTTAAAAGGTACTGCTGATCTTGGTTTGTGGTACCCAAAAGAGACGGGTTTTGAATTGACAGCTTACTTGGACGCTGACCATGCTGGAAACATGCTGGACCGGAAAAGCACATCCGGCCATGTCCAGTTCCTGGGAGATCGTCTCGTCAGCTGGGCTTCGAAGAAGCAAAATTGTGTGCCCACCTCCACCGCCGAGGCGGAGTATGTAGCAGCCGCCAGTTGCTGCTCGCAAATTATCTGGATGTGCACCCAGCTGAAAGACTACGGTTTCAACTACTCGAGGATCCCCATCTACTGTGATTCCAAGAGCGCCATTGCAATATCTAGCAATCCAGTCCAGCACACGAAGACGAAGCACATCGATGTGCGATATCACTTCATAAAAGACCACGTGGAAAGAGGTACCATCGAACTCTATTTTGTTAATACAGAGCATCAGTTAGCAGACCTGTTCACCAAAGCCTTGGACGAAAAACGCTTTAATTATCTTGTGTCCAAGCTAGGTATGCTAAATCTGAAAGTTTGATCCTCTCACAGCCCTCCACGAGTTTCATTCAATAACGAATGACTGTGTCTAATACCCCTGTGACTTGTCTCTGGGTGCTCCGATCCACACTCCTTGGTTATTGCATTTTATTTGCTAAGTTCTGTGTTAATTTCAAACTTCTGTATCAACAAAGTAGATTTCGTTTGTTTCTATGTTTTTCTTGTGTGTATTTTCTTTTCTTCGAGCTGCTTTCCTGTTTATTTATGCAGTTTTCTCCGGTTGATATCTGAAAGCGTAAGTCGTTTGTGGTGGTCGATAGAAGATGTTCATGTGTTCAGGGGGAGCACAACTGTACGATGGTTGGTAAGGTTCTTTTGTCCTCCGTTCCAGGGGGAGCAGGTAAGTTTCTAGTATATATCGTCGAGGGGGAGCAGTTTCTCGTACTCCACTCAATGTTCGAGGGGGAGCAAGTTTTTTTCTTAGATTTTATTTTATTTTTCTCCCTTAGGAGTTATTTTTCTTAGGTTCATTTTTCTTATTAATAAGAAAAATTCAAAACTATTTTCATTTATGTTTTTATCTTTATAAAAAAAAATCTAAAAATATTTTTTTTGAGTGTTTAAAGTTCTGTTTAGACAGTTTGTGTGGACCAGCCCATATCAGGATCCGGCCCATGGTGTGTCTCTCGGCCCGACCCATCTTTCTCTGGGCGATCCACTCCTTTCGACCGGGGTATTTAAAACCCCGGTCTTCACCTTTCTTCCCCAACAATCCATAAGTTTCGATCTTTTCTCTCTTCCATATATCTCTCTAACCTTCGACCGGAGCGCCCGAAATCTCTCGATCTTGTCTCTCTCGCTGTCCATCCTCGTTCGATCTAAGGTAATGTATCTCTCGAGTGACATCGTTCTCTCTTCTGTCCCGATCAAAGGTTCATCGACCTCGGTCGACGACCCTGCAGTTTCTGTGGTGTCGATTTGTTTTCCCCGGTCGTTTATTCGACCTAGATTTCACCGGTCGAATGATTTCCCCGGTCGAATGTTTTACCGGTCGAATGTTTCACCGGTCGAATGTGTTATACCGGTCGAAGACAGTACCGGTCCTTCCCTATTCCGGTCATTTGGTACTTCCTGTGTAATCTTGGTTTAAGGGGTTTGTGTCTTAATTGCTTATATCTATATATATACATGTTTGTTCATGTGGTGTTTGTGCATTGTGGTGGTATCAATTTTAAGTGGTGGTGCGCAAATTGGTTACAGACCCTATTTCACGAATTGGGTTTGTTTTTTTTTTCCAAATAAACTGGAGTTAGTATAGCTCGTGGTTGACACCATGGCAATGTAACTCCACCGGCTTTCTTGTTTCAAATGTACCTACATTCTCACCGATTCACTCTTACCAGGTACTATGGCGGAAAATCCTCCTCCAACGATTGATCCAATCGCCGATGCCGAACTGATTCCCGAGGATCAGTTCATTCAGCTAACAGCCAACAACTATCATCTCGATGTCACCCAACCTGCCATTCAATATTAGGTCATTATCGAGATCCTCGGTGGGCCTCCTCTATCATATGCTCTAACGGAAACAGCGGAAGTGCCGCTATTATACTTACAGCAGTTCTGCAGATCTCTACGTGCCTTGGACGCCGACGGTGGATTCCAACTGGAAGGTCGGATAGATCACACACCAGTGCTCCGCACCTGTGATCTCTTCCGACAATTTCTTAATCTGCCGACCGCTGGTTCAGTCCAGGGGCGAAACAGCTTCGACCCGTTCGTATCAGACGTTACTCTATGCGCTGAACTCTTGTCCCTAGGATACGGTGCGGCACTTCGTCTTCCATCCCATTTCAAACGCAAGTACCTGTCCACGTTATGGTACACCATGTTCACTTACCTCAATCGATGTCTTTCGGCTATCACGAAAGGCATCAACCAGACTAGTATTAACATTCTCCGCATATTCTACTCAGTGGCTTTCCATCGCCACGCGGATTTCGCCGACTTCCTATGGTACGACCTGGTTCAGAAAGTTCGATCGAACGCAACGAAGAGACAGAACTTCATTCCTTATATGAGGTTTCTCCAACTCATCATTCGAAGCTACATGGATCTGTATCCCGAGATACCTCGCCGTTCCACGCACCCTACTTGTTCGCATCACCCGACTCGCAAAATACCAGCATGCCCAGATCCAGAAGGTGTCGTCGCCTGACAAATCCCCATCGGGTTGCTGGCCTATGCTCGTCCTTCGGCACTGAGTGTTATAGCTTATAGGCACACACACAATCTTACAGCTCCTATGGTCCAACCAGAACCGGTAGGACCTGCCCCAGGAGCACGACCTGAGAGGCGTGAGGGTCCGCGTCCCCGCACGAGAGGCGGTAGCGTCCGAATAGCTGGGGCTTCTGGACAGGGTGTGATGAGAGAAATCGGTGTGAGGGGAACTGGAGAGGGAAGTGCCGTTGGATCGAGACAAGCCAGTACTTCACGACGATCACCTACTCCTCCACGGGAATCATCTCCGGTGGTAGAAGAGGACACAACTACTGAAACCGCCATCGTTCAGTCCTCTTCTGCCACCGCATCTGAAGAGGACACAGTTGCTGAATCTGCAACCGAGTCTGCGGCAGAATCAAGTTCATCCGACTCTCAGTCGGAAGTTGCAACCAACTCTGAGGAAGCAGCCGATCAATCCGGCAGTACGTCAGATCCAGTCACCAACGTATCGGCATCAAATGAAGAGTCTTCTGACTCCGATGGTGACGATAATCAGCCCTCGCCTGGAGAGACAAGGAGAACGGAGGGAGTTTCAATTGAAAAAATAGAGGTGAGTAGAGAGAAGGAAAGGAGAACAAAGATGCATGATGAGCGTTCACGAGTGACGGGGCAACCATCAACGGTTGTGCCCCCCCTAGCCACATCCACCCAGGTAGCCACATCTGCTACCCAGTCTCATGTGTTGAGACAGGGTATTGAAGAAGACGTCGTGGACCTAGCGACGCAATTGCACACCCCACCCAGCCACTCCGCCATCTCTCAACAGATGGTGGTTTCAAGTTCACACGGGAACATAGCACATAAACTACCCGTCTCTCACTTGGAGAGACCGGGTATTGAAACAAGAGAACATCCGCCCCCGTTCTTGACTTCTTTCGGTGTACAGTGTCTAGAGCCGTTTGATGTAATATCTCCCATTCCTAGGTTACAAGTACCATTTTCGGCTACTGTCGGTCGCCTTAGTGGCCCGGCCGGAACACCTATAGTAAATCCGCCTTCGGGTAGTTTACGAGGATTGGGTGGAAGTCCTACCACAACTATCATCACGCCAGCTGTGAATGTAGGCGGCTCGACTTCTACAGTGGTATCTACAACGGGAAGTCTGAGTGACCCCGGAGTTACCCCAACTGAGTTCGTCTCAAGGGAATATATGGACAGCGCCCTAAAGGCTGTCCAAACCATGATGAGAGAGGAGGTAGACTCACTGAAGCGAATGATGAAAGGCAAAGGTCCAGCGACTGAGCCTGAACCTCTACCTCCTACACCACCACCTATCATTCCTGTTACCGAAATGTCTATCGAAGACCTGAAATCCATTCTCCTAGCAAAGCTCCTTGCCCAATCTCAAACAGAACCCTCCCGGGATGCCGATCTTCTGTCACTAATTCGTACTCAAGCATCCACACCAACCCCACCACCCCCAACCCATTATATCTCCAGAGTCCTTCCAGCTTCAACAAGCAATGCTTCAGTCTCTGCAGCAAACCGTAGCTATATTGACTGAACGCCTATCAGCCGTGGAAGACACTTGCCGAAGCCAGGCAGACAGACTCAAGCGCCGACATGATGATCAGGATGATCCTGATCAACATGAGAGGGAGAAGCGCCAACGCCTAACAGAGAAGGAGACACAGTTTTTGGGAAACAACTCAAGTTGGAACAGAACAGGGTTCGGGTTCTGGTACTCGACCAGAAGGGCAGTGACAGGAACGGGAACAATGTATGGATTTAGTGCTGATTGATATTCCAAGGGTTGAAAAGCCTGAGGAATTTGATGAAGGTTCTCCGATAGTCCCTGAAGACTGGGCATTAATTCTTGATCCTAATGAAGTTTATGAACCGACGGAAGAATGTGCTAATACTGAACGAGCGCTGGTAGTCATGCAAGCCGAAATAGATGAGATTGTTCATCCGGACTATCAGCCAGACGATCAGACTTCTGTTGCGGTTCCACTTTTGACCTATTCTGTTGTTAACCCTGATATTCCTGAAACAGATATTCCCGTCAGATCTCCTCCAGCATCACCAGTTATGGGAACAGAAAGTACTCTACCAGTTCGTCCATCCAAGTGGGAAAGAGTCAGAATCAAAGTTCCTTTCCTTGAAGAAAGCCGAAAGAAGATCTTTGCCCACTGGATACGTAAGTATCATGAAGTTGTACTTCATGGTCTACAGTCTGTGAAAAACAAAGAAAAACAGCATGAACTTGTATTCGTTTATAAGAAGTTTCAACGCAAGCACTCCAAGACAAAGCTCAGGATTACATCAGTTGACCGGATTCAATCTGCCTTCTTCATGAAAGTAAAGTATTCAGACTTCATGGTAACGAGAGAAGATGGTCAGAAGTATTGTTTTTCTGAAGCTGACTTTCCGTGTCTTGAACCACAAGATCTGCTGTTCATTCTTCGAGACTTAAAGACCATAACTAACAGACCCGGGGAAGTCATTGATGCACTCGAGACAGTAAAGAGATATATGAAGTGTGCAATGAAGCTTACCTCGGTGGAAGATTTTCAGATTGGGTTAGAAAGCAACCAGCCAAAGATTAATCTGCTGAAGCCTGATTTGAAGATTCCGTCTGATGCCCAAAGTGTACCTGCATTCACTGTGATAAAGATTCCAGAATTCGGCATGACCTACTTAAACAACAAAGGAATTATGCGGTTCATTCGTCTCAATCTGATTGCCAGATTCTGTGACGGTACGTTAATGTTGCTGAAAGACAAGTTGAAGCGTGCACTTGATAAAGATGAAAAAGGGGTTCAGTTTTTGGATCTTAAATACAAGTCATTTGTTCTTGAAGCACTGGGTGAAATTGAAGAGCGAATGGAGTACATGACTCAAATGAGATATTTCGAGATCAACTTTGGTTTCTAAAAGATTTTTGTTCCTAACTGGCGCGACTATCAACTTCTATTTAAATGGGGAGATTGTTAGGGTGAATTTAATGTTAAATAAAAGTTCAGGGTGTAAATGGTTATTAGTTGAAAGTTTTATTAGCTTGTTGGACCTAAAATCCCATAAGCCCATCTGTGTAAAGCCTGGATATATAAAGGCTATTTTTCTTTCATTTACAGTTTAGTCTCATTATTTGAAAAACAACTAGTTGATAGGTTTACTCTCTCTGATCAGAAATTCTTTCTGTAAACTTGTAACCCTTTGATTTCATATCAATCAATGACTAGTTGCTGTGATTCATATTCTGTTCATCTTTGATATAACTTGCTGCGGATTGCACTGTACTGGGATCTACAAGTCTCAAAGTCTAGTCAAAGTAAATTTATTCACAAATTTATTTGAAAAATAAAATACATAAAGCAGTAAAACGATTAAAGTACGAGTTCTGATTTGAAATAATCAGAAATCATTGTCTTACTCCTTTTGACTTGTACACTCCCCCTAAATTCATGCATCACAAAAATTTTATCATTTAATTAAAATGCATAAATTAGTTATGCTCCCCCTCAAATGAATGTAGATCATCTAAAATCTTCTCGTTCTACCCGTGAAATCATGAACAAACAATTAAAGTGCAGATATCCTTCACACATAATGATAAAGAAAATGATGAAAAAAATAACAATACGTAACTTTATGAGGTAACAACCGATTATGTTTTAAGATTTAACATACCAAGCTTAGAGACAAGAAAATTAAATCTCTTTTCATCTAAGGGTTTGGTAAATAAATCTGCAAGTTGATAATCTGTTTTTACAAAATAAAGTTCAATTGTTCCTTTTTCTACATTATCTTTTATAAAATGATACCTGACATCAATGTGTTTGGAATTTTATCAAACTTGAATCCATAGTCTCGCAGCTGTGTTCGCATCCACAGAACTTGAGAGCAGCAACTGGCAGCAGCTACATACTCTGCTTCAGTAGTTGATGTGGAAACGCATAATTGTTTCTTTGATGCCCAGCTAACGAGCTTGTCTCCAAGAAATTGAACATGACCTGAAGTACTCTTTATGTCCAACATGCAACCTGCATGATCTGCATCTGAATAGGCAGTCAGTTGAAACCCAGTATCCTTAGGATACCACATACCAAGATCTGCAGTCCCCTTCAGATATCTAAAGATTCGTTTGACATCAGCCAAATGGGATTCTTTAGGAGCAACCTGATATCTAGAACATAAGCATGTTGAAAACATAATATCTGGTCTACTAGACGTAAGATACATTAACGATCCTATCATACCTCTATAAGTTCTAACATCAACACTTTTACCCGAAGGATCAATGCTAATTTTAGTACCTGGTGCCATCGGGGTTCCGATTGGTTTACAATTTTCCATATTGAATTTCCGAAGAATGTCCAAAATGTACTTAGATTGGTTAATGAAAATCCCCGTAGAAAATTGCTTAACTTGTAATCCGAGAAAGAAATTCATCTCTCCCATCATACTCATTTGAAAACGTGACACCATGAGGTTAGAAAAGTTTTTGCAAAATTTTGGATTTGTAGAACCAAATATTATATCATCAACATAAATCTGAATAAGAATAATATCAGTTTTTTCCTTTTTATGAATAAAATGGTATCAACCTTACCTTTAGAAAAACCGGACTTGACCAAGAATTTAGATAAAACGTCATACCATGCTCGAGGGGCTTGTTTTAAACCGTACAGGGCTTTGTCCAAGATGTAAACGTGATCTGGCTTCTTTGGATTGACGAACCCTTCTGGTCGAGACACGTATACTTCCTCTTTAAGAATGCCATTCAGAAAGGTTGTTTTCACATCCATCTGAAAGACTGTGAAATTCTTATGAGCTGTGTAGGCTAGAAACATGCGGATTGCCTCTATACGCGCTACTGGAGCATACGTCTCATCGTAGTCTATGCCTTCCTCTTGCCGGTAACCTTTGGCAACAAGTCTATCTTTGTTCCTAATGACGATACCATCTTCATCCTTTTTATTCTTGAATACCCATTTAGTGCCTATCACGATTTTACCTTCCGGTTTTGGAACTAATCTCCAAACCTTTAGGGCTTCAAACTGATTAATCTCTTCTTGCATAGCAGATACCCAGTCCGAATCAGCAAGAGCCTCAGATACTCGCGTTGGCTCAATCTTACTGAGGAATGAGTCATGCATACATTGATTAAGAGTCATTGACCTAGTTTGTATAGGCTTGTTGAGATCTCCAATTACTTGATGTAATGGATGTTCTTTGGTCCAGCGATGCTCATGAGGTAGTGGAGTAGAGACTGATTGAATATGATCATCATCTAGAAATCCACTATCAGACTCTTCAGTTTGAATAATAGGAGGGGGGTTTGCAGTTGAAGTTTCAGGTGTAGAAGTATCAGTTGGAACAGCAGACTTTGGCTGTTGAGTAGACAATGTATTACACCCAACTGAAACAGTTACTTCTGGCTCAGCAGTTACTTGTACATCTTCAACTGTAGGAGTAGACATTGGAATGTGAGTTTCTGACTGAACGGGGGATACATGTTCAGTTAAAACTTCTGAAGTGACTGGATGATTGCAACTTGTGTCTTCAGACCTGTCAGTCACAGCAGATTTAGGTATATTAGATCCTAGAAACTCATCATAAAATAATTCAAATAACAAATCTAAATCAGATAAATGTGAAATAGATGTAAAAGCGTTATTCGAATTATTCGTTGTAGAAGCAGGTTCTGGACTGATCTGTCCAGAAGCTAATACTCCAGTGATAACGGGTTCTGAACTGAATTGTTCAGAAGCCATCTCTTCATCGAATGTTACATTGACGCTCTCGACGACTGTCTTTGACTTCTTCAGATAAACACGATATACTGCCGATGTTGAAGAATAACCAATGAAGATACCCTCGTCCACCTTAGCACTGAATTTATTCAGACTCTCCCTATCATTAAGCATGAAACACTTACACCCAAATACGTGAAAATACTTGATTGTCGGTGTTCTGTTGTTGATCAGCTCATATGGAGTCTTTTGAAAACGGCGGTGTATCATGGACCGATTTTGAGTATGACATGCAGTTGACACAGCTTCTGCCCACAGAAATAGAGGTAGATCGGATTGGCTGAGCATAGTACGAGCGGCCTCTACTAGCGTCCGATTTCGCCTTTCGACTACTCCATTTTGTTCAGGCGTACGAGCAGCAGAATACTGATGTGAACTCCCGACTGATTCGAGATATTCATCAATAATCTTGTTCTTGAATTATGTGCCATTGTCAGTTCGAAGAAACTTGACTTGTCGCTGCATTTTCACCTGGGTCGACTTTAAGAAAGTAATGAGAACTTCAGGCGTCTCATCTTTTGATCGAAGAAAAATTTGACCCACGTGTATCTTGAGTAATCGTCCACAATAACCAACACGTATTTCTTTCTACCTAAGCTTTGTGTTCTCATCGGACCACACAAATCCATATGCAGTAACTCTAGTGGAGAACTGGTGCTTGGTTCAGGCTTCGGTTTATGTGCGGCTCTCTTCATCTTACCCTTCTCACATGCAACACATAAGTGTTATTTCTCGTATTTGAGCTCAGGAAGTCCTTTTACTAATTTTCCACTAACCAACTTGTTGATATAACGAAAATTCAGATGTGATAGTCGTCTGCGCCAGAGCCAACTTTACTGCATTGAAGCTTTTGTCATTAAGCAAACTTGATTGTCAATCTGAACTTTGGACAGGTTGATGGTATAGAGGTTTGTCTTTCGATGTCCACCTAAGAGTTCTGTGTCGTCTTTAGTACGAACCGAGCAACTCTTAGATTTGAAGTTGACCTCTAACCCTTTATCGCAGAATTGACCAATGCTAAATAAGTTGTGCCCCAAGCCTTCGACATAACTCACCTTACTTATCGTTATGTTGTCTTGAATGATGTCACCATATCCTAAGATTGGTGAAAGTTGATCGTTTCCAAATCTGACATTTCCACTGAATTTCTCTGTATAATTAGACAATAAAGCTTTTTGCCCAGTCATATGCTTGGAACATCCACTATCCAAGTACCACATATGCCGGGTCTGCAAAAGAAATCAGGAAACAATAGATTTAGGTACCCATTTAAAAACGGGTCCTAACAGATTAGCACAAGATTTTGGTATCCATTGAAAATGAATCCTCTTTTTCTTTGAAAACTGTTAAAAACATTTGATCTTGAAGAATAAACATGATAAGATCCAAACCAATCAGAAGAATTATGAGAATAAGCAAAATCATTTCTCCGATAATGATAAGATTTAGTAGTAATAGGAGATAATTGAATCAATTGCTTTATTGAATAACGCTTGTAAGAAGTTACAAGGTTTTGTTTATGAGAAGCATATTGACCAACTACATCAGAATCACTACTATCAGATATAGTACAAGAATTACCAGAAACTGATTCAGTTATCTCATCATCCTTCCTTTTTGGTCGCCATTCGGTTCTCGCTTTCGACCTTTTCTTCCTTATATCTGAAACAAAAGATTTAGATTTATTAGGAAAATCAGACTTCTGAGATTGAGTTTTCTTTTGTGTACCAGTGTATTTCTGTTTCTGTAATCGCTGTTTCCTATGTTTCTTACCTTGAGCATAGTAATCAGCAGTTACAGAAACTGATTCACCAACCTTAGTTGATGATTCATCAATATTAACACCACTTGGTAACACTTTTTCATTTATAAGACAAGTAGAATGATCAGGAAGAAAAGCATTGAAGTCAAACATATCAATTTCTTCTATGCACCCATCATCAGAATTAAGAAAATCATTTGCAGACTCAAATAAGTCATCAAAATTATCAGTTGAAATTTGAGGTGCCTTTGAAACTTTAGAACACTTTGTAGATTTAGTTTGAAAAACAGTGTTCTTTAAAACTGTAGAAAATACACTTTGTTGAATATCAACCAAAAGGTTTTCATCAGATAAAACATTTTCCAACTCAACTATTTTGCTTTCAAGAATGAGTGGAGGAACATAAACCTTTGCAACTGCAGGTTTTTCCTTCATCTCAGAAACAGAATAACTAGCAAAATAATCGTTTGAAAGAACTTTTGGTGTTTCTGAAAGATAACTATCATTTAACTTTGCATAGTTAAATGGTAGTTGCATTTTCTTCACATTCTTTCTATTTTCAGTTTCTTTGGCCTCAACTTCATCTGGTAATTTGGTAACAAATTTAGGTTTTAAATGAGGATGTTTACCAGCACAAGCAAGAAAATCAAAATTATAAAGTGCTGGTTGTTTTCTGACGGATTTCTTAAGATAATGGGGGTTTTGAAAACCAAGTCCCCATTTTTCCTTAACATCAGCCTCTTCGTTAGGTGCATTAAGAAAGATTGTTTGATCTGTTTGGCCTCTAGTGTAAAGTTTGGCTTCCAGACCATTTACCTTCTTATTTAAAAGCTTGTTCTCAACCTGCAGTTTATGAATAGTTAGTGCAGATTCTTTCTTCTCAAACTCAAACTTAGAAATTTTAACTTCAAAATCAGAAATCCTCTTTTCAAAACAATCTACTTGAAGTTTAGAATCAGAAGCAGACTTGCGTAAAGAATCAATCAGATCTTTGTTCCCAATAACCGACTTATTGATTTCAAATATCTTATTGTTTCTTTTAGCAACTCTTTCTTTTTCCTTTTTCAATTTATTTTGTAAGTCTTGAAGCTCAACCATCATAGCTTCCATTTTGGTAATGAAATCTTTTTGAATTAAGTTTGATACCTCATCAGCTGTCTCGTCATCTGATTCATCATACTTGACCTCTTTTCCCATAAGACAGAGATGAGCAGTTTCTTCCTTTTCTTCCTCTTCACCTTCTGAATGATCCAGCCAAAATTCGTCCTCATCCATTAAAGCTATGCCTGCTTCTTGTTGTTTGGCCAATAGCAACTTGTTCTGATAGTACTGAGAATTACGAACTTTTGGCTTTCTACAATCTTTTGCAAAATGACCAATCTTGCCACAATTGTAGCATTTGACTGGATCACTTGCTGGCTTTTCGGCAACAGTGTAGTCATTCACGAACTTCTTCCTTTCATTAGGTTTCTTCTCAACATATCTGTTCTCTTCATATCTCCTTCCTTCCACCCTTTCTCGGTGCTCGTGATTCTTAGAACTTGATGAAGAATATCGTTGAGAATTTGATCCCGACTTTTTGTAAAATTTCTTTTGAAAGGCACGGGTCAGCAACAACATGGCTTGTTTCAGACTTTCTCCATCATCACCATCTGTCTCAGAATCCGACTCAGAACTTGTCAGTACTTTCTTCTTCTTCTTTTTCTCTATCTTTTCTTTCTTTTCTTTCTTCTTCTCTCCAACAACCAAAGCAATCGGATCAGGAACCTTTTCAGCCTTCTTCTTTTCAGCTCTTTTCTCCTCTACCTCTTCTTCATTCTGACGTAAAGTCTCATAGACTTCGTGAAGAGGTATCTCACTTAAGTCTTTCATCTGCTTCATCCTACGTGTATGTTTCTTCCACTCAGGTCGTAGGATACTCAGGAATTTGACATTGTTTTCCAGCTGCTTCTTTGTCACTTTGTTCTTCGTCAGTTCATTTAGAAGCAAAGTAAACCGTTCATATGTGTCTTCCAAACTCTCATTCTCTTTCGATTTGAATTCCTCGTAGCTATTGATGCAGTTAGCTACTTTCATCTGATTCCCTACCTTGGATCCCATCATCATCTTTTGTAATTGATCCCACATCTTTTTAGCATCATCCTTGTAGCTATCAATCTTGATGTAAATCTCATTGGGAATGCTTTGAAGTAGAAGAGATCTTGCTTGCTTGTCAGCTTTATAACGACTTTTCTGTTCTTCAGAATACTGTGATAAATCCACTTTAATTGGTTTTGTCTTTTGTTCTCTTTCTTCATCACCATGTCCACTATCAGAAGAATCATCATCATCAGGTACTTGAACTATGATTGGTTTCATAGGACCTTCTGTAATTGACAAAAGAATATTCTCCCCGTTTGCATGTCTGTCAATAAAATCCAGAAACCTATCCTTCCACTGCTCGTACTCTCCTTTGAACAGAACAGGAGGCTTGACATCAGTACCAATTGAAAGTGCATCTTTTGAAGTCATCTTGTTTAAACCTGTTTTGAAAATATATCCAATAAGAAACTAGAACTGATCGTTAGTCCAAAATATGAAATCACAAGAAAAATCTTGAAATTTAGAAAATTCAGAAATTCTGAAAAATTTGACTAAGTATCAAAACTCGCAAATCACTATATAACTCGCAATCGCTGAAACTCGCAGACACTGAGAAACACGCAGATCGAGACTTGCGCATTTGAGAAACTCGCAAACAACTATTTAGAATGAAACTCGCAGACTTAAGCTTGCGCGTTTGTGAAACTCGCATGCAAAGGGTTGCGTGTTCTGATAAACTCGCAGATCAACCAAACTCGCAGGCCGTTGAAACTCGCAAGTGACTATTTTCTCTAAAACTCGCTAACGCCTAAACACGCAAATTACTATTCACGATGAAACTCGCTAACTGAGGTGTGCGCGATCTCAAAACTCGCTTGTCAAAGCTTGCGCGTTTTGAACAAACTCGCTAGCTATACTTGCGCGTTTCCACACTTAGAATTTTTTTTTCTTGAAAAATCAAACTCGCACGTCGAATGAACTCGCAAACCACTGTTCCTATTCAAACTCGCACCCTTCGATTAGCGCATTTGAAGAACTCGCTAACCACTATGTGCGCGTTCTGGTCCTTAGAATTTTTTTTTCTCACTTTTCCAAACTCGCAGACTTCGATCAGCGAGTTTCTAGAACTCGCAGATAATGCCTTGCGCGTTTGAGACCAAAATCAATCGTTCGACTTGCGCGTTCTTGCGGATGAATCTTGCGCGTTTGATCGATGAACTTGTGCGTTCTGGAGATCTAGCGCGTTCTTCAGAATATCGACCAAATATCAACTTTTCTCACTGAAATCGGTCCAAACTCTGTCCAATTGTCTTGAAACTTTGTATTGATGCTCGATTACAATAATAGAACAAATTACAACTCAAGAATTTTACAAACAAACATTCAAACTACAAAATGAATGATGAAACAGTGAATATCGACTCGTGAACAAAAACTCAACAAAAATCACAAATTCGTGAGAATTACAGTGCAATTCAGAAATTAAAGTACATAGACTCGATCTATTACACTTTTCGAACAAATCCTAATCAAATTCTGCTCCAAAAACACATTAAAAATCAAAAACTTGATTTTCTGCTCAAGAACAGTGACGAACCAACACTTTCTTGGATTTCTTGATCTGATTTCACTTTGGATCTGCTCTGATACCAATTGTGTGTTCCAGATTCTAGTTTCTAATCACTAACAATTAATCAAACAAACAAATTCAAACAATTACCAGTTTTGATTTCACTTCTCAATTCAATTACAAACTTTCTCTCTCTAGAACTCTCTCTTTCTCTCTCTACAAATCTCTCTCTCGAATATAACTCTGTTCACTTTCTTAACAAAACTGAAAAATAAAATCTATTTATACCAATTCCTAATACAAGGAAACTAAAATACAAAATACAAATACATTTGACTTTTATTACAAAAGACTTTGACTTTCACTTAGGAGTTGACTTTCTTAGCTTTGACTTTCTTGAATTTTGACCTTCAGTCTTCTTGATCTTGTATCCAACAGATTTATGCTCTAACAATTTTGAAGACCACATCGCCAATGATTACTAAGGGGGAGATTGTTAAGTCTGATTTTATAGTAATCATTGTATTTATAGGCTTGGTCAAATTCTGTGTTTAGTGTCTAATACTGTGTTGTATTGACCAAGGGTATTTAAGTCCCTTTGGTCCTTATGTTTGTAAGAACTTTCACGCCACTTTCAATACATTACTATTTGCGCTTTGATCTCTCTCTCTACTTAGCATTATTCAAGGGGGAGTGAAAAAAGAGAATTTTTCTTAATGATCATATCTATTTTTGAGGGGGAGTATCTGATTCTCTATATGAATGCTAACTTGAATTGTCAAATTTAGTGCATTTGTGTAGGGGCAGTCAAAGAGCTAATCAGGTAAAAATTTTCAGACTCCAAGTCAGATTTGTGTCACCAGTTGGTAGAGCAAAGCTTAATTTGTGCCAACAGCTTCTAGCGCAAAGCAAGCTTTGCGTTTTATGCCTGTCGCGCAAACCTCACTTTGCGCTTCCTTCTTTTAGCGCAAACCTAACTTTGCGCCACCAACTTGTAGCGCAAACCTTCCTTCTTTTCTCCGTTTCTTTGATTTTGCAGCTCTTAAGCTGTCTCGTCTCCAACATATGCATGACCAAGTTGATCCAAATCATCAAGGTCATGAGGGGGAGAAGTTAAAAGAAGTTAAGAAGGTGATAAAGAGACAAAGAGCTCAATTGTTAATCTGTTGATCAAGATTTGCTCAAGATTAAAAATTTATTCAACTTTACTACATCTTTTGTTGTTCCTGCTCCGACCACCACAGTTCATTCAAGGTCATTTAAAAGAGGTGTGTCGTCTAGAGCACAAGCTGATGAATCAACTGTTCGTTCAAGTTTATTCCAATCTGGTCCAGTCTTGTCAAGGCAGCAAAGATAAATCAAACTGAAAGATGCTGAGAAGAGATTTTTTTTCAAAAAGTCAGAAAGCTTTACAAAGTCGCTTGGTTGGTCCATGCTGATTTAGAAGATTGATTTTGAAGACCACAACGCCAATGATTACTAAGGGGGAGATTGTTAAGTCTGATTTTAGAGTAATCATTGTATTTATAGGCTTGGTCAAATTATGTGTTTAGTGTCTAATACTGTGTTGTATTGACCAAGGGTATTTAAGTCCCTTTGGTCCTTGTGTTTGTAAGAACTTTCACACCACTTTCAATACATTACTGTTTGCGCTTTGATCTCTCTCTCTCTACTTTCTCTCTCTAGGATTTAGTGATCTTGGACTATCAGATGCAATGCACACACAAGTGAAATAAGACTGACATTAAATGTTTCAACCATGGCTCAAAGTCTCATTGGTGCATAATTATTCATCAAATTAGCAAGTATCGTATTAGAAAATCTCTAACTAAATATGATCAAAGTTCGAACGAAACATGATTAAAATTCGAAAGAAACAAATTATACCAAAAAATCAATCATACTTTTCTCATTAATTTGACATTCATATTGATATACTTTTTCATCCGTTTTTTCATGGTTTTTCAGATTTCCATTTCTTTAGAATTTTTTCTTGAACTTGATCCTATAGGAAAGGTAGATTCAATCCAATTCCGATCAAAAGCCATGTTTTTTTAAAAGGTGTTCCAAGCTATGTCTAGATTAATCCCGATAGATTGTGATTATAAGACATTAACACTGATAAACTCAATAACCATAATTGTTGGGGACGTCTTGAATCAAACCCAAAATAGATGAGATATTCCATGACCTCAATCTCTATGCCGTAATCGTTGTGGTTATCAAAAGCCATGTTCCAAAGCTTCACGTTGAACATTTTTTTTTTCGATTTAAACGTGTGGCTGTTCATGACTAGAAATATGTCACGTTCTGGTTCGTTAATTTGCTAATTTCATACCGTCATGCCTCAAAGTAGGTTAATAACGACTTTAGATATCTTATAATTTTGATTAAAATAATATATTAGAAAACGAGATAATTGTTATATATAGTTGATTATCTTCGAGATACACCTTTTCCGTCATTTTCTTATTTTCAAATTTCAATTAAGTATTATTCTTATCATTTTCTTATTTTTTTCTTTTAAGATACTAGAAGCGTACTCGTGCAATGCAGCGAGATAAATCACGATTTTAATGTTTAATTTTCTTTTTGTCGATTTACAGTACGATTTTCGATAGTTTTGAGAAAGTGATATTGTTTTTTTTTTTTTTTATAAATTTGTTTAATTTAGGTTTAATAATATAACGTTGTTTATAATAAAAAAATTAAGTATTTTGTTAGAATTCAATAATGATCTTATATATTTTAATGACATCTAGAAAAAATAATCAATTACATATTTAATAATATAATTAAAACAAATTTATAGTAATATAATATATTAATTAATAGTGATACATGGAAGAGTCTGCGTAAAAGGAAGACCCTATACATACCAAATTGGTGAGTGTTGGAAGCCTGCAATAGTAATATGTATCTTGTGCTTTGATATTTGTAAATTAAGAGATTTTTAAAATTTTACATAAAATGATGATAACTTGTGCCTAATAATTTGTATTTAAGAGTTTTTTATCCATGCTTTATAATATAATATAGATTATTATTTTTATTATTTTATTTTTTTTCTTTATTGGTTTGATCATAAGATCGACGATGGATTAAATTGAAGAAATTAATTTATAAGAATATAGTAAAACGTGGATATTAAGAAAATATTTGATTGGTTTTTGTTGTTGTGTGTCGTTTTCCACAAGGCACGACCACTACCACATATATCCCAATCATTTTATTTTGGTAGACAAGACAAAATTGAGTGTTCCATGTCCATGTTTCAAACGTTTCTTTCACTCTCCCTCTCTATTCTCTTTCTCTATATACATACATATATTTGGCAGGTTTAAACGATAACCTACACATTTTGCAAGAAAGCAAAAAATGTAATATTATATATGATTCATAAGCTTAATCATATATGATTAAACACATGTTACAGTGATAATACATAGACATTTAATCATATATGATTAAACACACCCACATACCGTGTAATCATATATGATATCACATTTATCGCATTCTCGCAAAATGTTTAACTTCTCGTATGATCCTTCATCTATCTATATATATATATATATATAGGGGTGAGTTTAAATGAAAATTCATCTTTCATTGTGCACACGAGGACAAATCTTAACCATTGATCAAAACTTAGAAAACTAATTAATGGTTAATACATAATAAGGTTAATTGAGAACTGATTAAGGACAAAATTAGAAATTTAAATCAACGCATACCTTATTTGACTTTTTATTTTATTTTTTAATTAAAAATTTTTTACCCTCTTAAACTTTAAAATAAATTATCTTAAAAATTAATAATATTTTAATCAAACAAATTACACCAAAAAAACGATAATTTCGTGCTATTCGATATGACATCTATCTCGATATAGTTTTTTTTTCCGTTTTAACCGTTTTTTTACATGAAATTGTATATACGCCTTATATTCATTAATTATGAATATGCATTCACGTCCTCGAATGTCCACATTCAGTATGAATAACAAAGGTGAACGTTCATTCATATTCATAATGAATAATATAGTATTCAAGATTAATAATACAACATTCAAGATGAATAATACACGAATTCATGATTCATGTATTATTTATCATGAATCGTGTATTATTCACCCTGAATGGTGTATTATTCATCCTGAATGATACATTATTCATGATGAATAATATATGAATGACCCGTGAAGGTGTAGACACATGACGCACTCTCTTTTGTTTTCCAATTCACAACCGAAATTTGGTTTAATTCATTATGAATATGTATGTGCATCCCCGGATGTCCCACATTCAGTATGAATAACAAATATGAACGTTCATTCATTATTCATGATGAATAATACTGTATTCAGGATGAATTACACAACATTAATGATGAATAATACACGAATTCATGAATCGTGAATTATTCACCCTGAATGTTGTATTATTCATCCTGAATGATAAATTATTTATGATGAATAATATATGAATGACCTGTGAAGATGTGGAGACATGACACGCTCTCTTTTGTTCTCCGGTTCACAACAGAATTACTCGATAGGTTCTCGATTCGTCTTGATGGGTGTTGGGTTACGGTGCTGAAGAAACACGATGTCTTACGACGTTGAAGAAAGTGTTGAAGAAGGTGATGTCGAGTTACATGTTTACGCAGGGACGGACTTACAAAGGTGGTAACGGTGGCACGTGCCACCGTATAATTTCTCTGGCGAAGGGTAAAAAAATTAAGGTTCGTGAAAGGTGCAACCGTATCGTTTTGGAAGGTGCTACCGTATTATTTCGTAAACTTCAAGAAGGTGCAACCATACCTCATAATCAACCAAAAAACAAAAAAAAAACTTCCGAAATCAACCAAAAAACCGAAAAATCTCTTCAAATCAACCAAAAAAAATCGAAAAAACCCTCAAAATCGATAAAAAAAAAAACTTAAAAAACCATCGAAATCAAGCAAAAAAGCTTTAAGAAATCCATCGAAATGGTGGAATGAGGCTAAAATCACATCAGGAAATATTAAACGTTAAAAAGATGAAGGCATGCCGATAAAAACCGTGTTTTTTGTAATTATTTTTTTGTTTATATTATATGGTGCCACCGTATGAAAAAATTCCTGGGTCCGTCCCTGTGTTTACGGTGTCGAGATGTTGTACAGACTTGAACGTACATAAATATTCATAATGAATAACACATATATAGCATTTCACGTAAAAAATGGTTGAAACAACAAAAAAAACTATATCGAGATAGATGTCATATCGAAGAGCACGAAATTCTCGTTTTTTTGATGTAATTTGTTTGATTAAAATATTAGTAATTTTTAAAATAATTTATTTTAAACTTTAATTGGGTAAAAGTTTTTAATTAAAAAAGAAAATAAAATGTCAAATATGGTAGGCATGAGTTTAAATTATCTTTCATTTTTACCCCTAAGTATCTTAAAATTAAAAACTCTATTTAATATGAGTTGTTGGATCAAAAAAAATGGAGTGACTGAGATTGTTCTCACGTAAACAATGAAAATTGAGTTTTCATTTGAAGTTTTCATTTTCTATATATATATATATATATATATATATATATATATATATATATATATATGAAAGTTCAAATAAGAAGCGTATTAAATTTGAGAATGTGAAAACAAATTACAATTATTACTTGAAAATTTTCAATGTTCAATATCATAAAAGAAACTAAAATATGTAAATATAAAAAAATTATAACCAATTTAAAGAACCTTATAAAGTTGAGGAGGTCATTTTTAAACTTTTATATAATCCAATCTACTAAATTATTAAGGTGTCGTTTGTTTTTTAAGAGTTCTAAAGTCTGAAGTCTGAAGTCTTATTTTAGTTATGATTAATAAAAGGTGGTGCATAAAAGGTCTGAATGATTCAGACTTAAGAGCCATTAAGATGTTTTTTTAAAAAAACAAACAACCCCTAATACTTCTTTTTCAAAAATTTACTCATTTTTTTAAATAAAAATTAGATTACTCATTTTCTTTTAAGTTAAATGATGTGTTTTAAAATTTATACCGCAAACGTACGGGTTATGTAGCATACGGGTCGATCACACACTACTAAAATAAATCGTATTACCGACGGCTGAAACAGTCGGTAAACCGTCGGAAAAAGGCTTTAGCGACGGTTTTGTGACGGACATGATCGTTGGTAAAAAGTTGGTCGGTAATATTGACTGACGGTTTTCTGACGACAACTACCGACAACTTACCGACGGTTCCAGTTACCGACGGTTTTTCGACGGTATTTACTTATTAAAAATAAATATAAAATAAAATTAAAAAATACAACCGTCGGTAAGCCGTCGGTATTTCACTAATTTTTCCGACGGTTTTCCGACGACTTATTAAAAATAAATAAAAAATAAAATTAAAAAGATACCGTTGGTAGGCCGTCGGTTTGCCGTCGGTATTTCACTTTTTTCTAGTAGTGACAGTGAGGTAACGGTCTAACACAAACTACTCAATAATCATGTCTAGCTATGTGAATTAGATAATTGATTTGATGATTAAACTAAGTGGACATAAAATTAAACGAGATTAAGGGAAGGAGAGAGAAAAAGAGGAAAATAAAAGTAGACTAAGCAAAATAAAAGATAACTACAACTGAAGGGGCATTGGGTAACGTCAACCTAGGATTTTGGTAATGGTGGGAATTCGTTTTGCAAAATTACTTTAACTCTCTTTCGAGGTGGAAAAACTTTTCTAACCCAAGACATATATTTACTCTCGCAATCTATGTACATAGGAAAGAAACATTAAGGTTTAAAACAAGTAATTTTTCCAATCAACGTCCCTAACTATTCGCATGTTAGAGCCGTTGTCATTGACCAATTTAATCCAAGTAAAAGACTAAACTTTCGTTTACATCAAAAACTAATTAAATTGACTAATTGTTTTGTTAAAAATCAATTAAATTAACTTCAACTTTCATTAGAATCAAAATGGATTAAAACCCAACATTCGTTTTAAGAACAATTGGTCAATACCAAGACCTCGATCCTAAGGGACGATTACCCAATAAAACGAAAACCGACTCGGGATCAAGCAATAAGTTATTTATTTAAACTCTAACAAAATTAAAGATAAAAGAAACCTAGACGAAAACAATAACTACATAGGATGCAATCTAATAACAATTAACATTAACGAAAACTAGGAATAAACATAAAACTACTAAGTAAACATGTGCATGAAATTAATTTAATCTAAGCTAATGGGTGCAGAAAATTAAATAGATAGCAAGAGATAGAGATGCATAAAGATAGAGAGTTACGAAGTAAGGGATAAGAAAGATGCATAAAAACCAAAACTTGATATAAACTAAAAAGGATTAAGAGAGATTCAATGAAGAAAAACTAAGAACGATTAACTAAGATAATAATATTCAAACAAGATGGAAATTAATCAACTATTCTAAAGAAGTAGGGAAGAAGATACTCAATAATGTATGAAAACCGAATGTAATCGATCTTCAACGGCATAAGCTTCAAGATTAGGAGTCTTCTTCCCTAAGCTATGAAGGAATCAACTAGAGAGAAACCAAAGTGTAACCCTTGTTCTCAGAAAAAAATAAAAACGGCTAGCGTAAAACAAACCTAAAAGGGGGTTTAAAAAGGGAAGGCTAAAAAGCCCAAGAAAAAGCCCGAAAAAACAAGTTCAGCGACCTTCGCGACCGTGAAGAAATCTTCACGCCCGTGAAGGTGCAACAGAAAATTAAAAACGTTTCAGGAGCAGTGCTTCGCGACCCCGAAGAAATCTTCGCGCCCGCGAAACCGTGGCAGAAACTTTAAATCTTGAGTCAAATATCTTTCTTCGCGCCCACGAAGCTTGGAGAACAACTAATCCCTTCCGACTTCATCTCTTTCGACGACTTCTCCTCTTTGCTCTCGATCATCTTCTTCTTTTCTTCGTTCTCGGCTTTATCTCCCATGTGCATTTGATTATTCTCTTCTCTTTTCACCTTGAACACGCCTTCACCTATCTCACCTTTAGAACGCACAATCTGCACAAAACATATACCAAAAGCTTAAAAACTATCCCCAAAGAATTTCCAACCGTGATTACAGAGAATAAGAGAGAAATGAAAAATGATGCATGAAAAAGCTAAACTAAACACTAAAATATGAAAAAAATGCAACTAAAATATACAAAGTTAGGTGCATAAAATGCACTTAACAAACCACCCCCAAGCTAAACTTTCTTGCCCCCAAGAAAGAAATAGAATTTATTCGGATGAAAAATAAAGAAAAGAAAGAAAAGAAACGAAAACCTTTGAAGATGTCAAGACGAGTTATCCCACAATCTCACTAACATAATTAAGCATTAAGATCACGTATTACAAACAAACAACCAAATGCCACATGTTGGATTACAGTAAAAATAAGTAGGAACCTATGATTACCAAAGCGTCAAACCAACAAACACTAATCAAGCATATCGCAAAAAGAAATCGCAACCTAAGAAGATTTTGTAAACATACCAAAGCCGCTAAGGGAAGGGATAGTGATCTATAAAGATCGATGCTCACGGTATCACTCTAAGGTCTCAAGTGTGTATAGGGACGTGTATACACTTAAACACGTCCCGATCGAGACAAAGATGTCAGGATCTTAATTCTAAACAAGAATAAACACTCAGAAACAATATCAAAGGAGTTTGCGGAATAACACTTTGATATTCAATAATTAATGAAACACAGTAAATCAGAATAAGAACTTGCAAACTTTATTGAATGATTATAAAGTTACAAGATTCAACACACAACCTCAATATTGATGAACAGGTTCACCAATACGAATTCTACTTCTCTAGAACTAGGATTACAAACCTTGAGGTTGATTCTCTCTATCAAAAACAAAAACTCAGAATGCTAAAAAATTATTTTCTATCAAGTCTAAACTATTCTATATATACTGAAGATAAAAGATAATTACAAAAGATCTTCAAAATAATCTTCCATCTTTATCTTCCAGCTTTCCATACTCTTCAAACTTGATCTGCACGAATCTTGATTATCTCATAAGCAGCACTAAGTCTTCAGCAGTATTAATACTTTGAGCAGTATTAACATTCAGCAGTACTAACTACTAGAAGTACTAAAATTTCTTAGCAGTAGTAATATCCTCTAGCAGTATTAACCTTGACTTAGCAGCATTAATTTTGTTCAACAGCATTAACTTCAGAAGTAGTAACTTCAGAAGTAGTAACCAAGTTCTTCTAGCAGTATTAACTGTACTTGTCAAATTCTGAATTTCCCAACAATCTCCCCCTAACTTGACTTTTAGGAAGAGAAGTCAAGTTCTTCAATTTTAGTCTTCAAGATGCTTTCAACACTGCAGCTTAGTTGCCGAAATTCGGATCCAGACCCAGACTTTGATTGATTGTTCTGCTTACCACAATCTTTGCCATTTCTGAATCTTTTGAACATGTAAGCTTGGCATTCAACATTGCTTGCAATTTACCCTTGTTGTGATCATAGATTTTATCAACCAAGTAGTACTCATGATAAGCTCTGTCTACAGTGATGACATAGACTCCACACCTTTCAAATATCATCCAGTTTTCTATTCTTTGGAATTTATTCTGTAGATGCAAATCTCTGATCACATGTTGAACTTTTCTAGGATCAAACATCATGCACAAGTACTGCATGGCTAATTTGATTAAGCTCATTCCTTCTCCTTTCAGCTCCTTTTCATATAGACCCAATCCAACTTTAAACATCTCTTCTAAATCTGATCTTGAACAGCTTCTGATGAGTCTACCCCAAGTAGAGTACACTTCATATATATCTCCCACTCTCTTAAGCCTGAAGTATTTCTTTCTTTGTTCTTCCAGAATATCCCAAAAGATGACTTCTGGTGCTTTCATAGAAATGGGATCAACTTGAACTGGTTCATCATCTGTTATAGTCATATACAGCTCAAAATGCACATTAGATTGCTTATTGGACTGTTCTGGGTTCAGCACAAATTCTGCTGAAGGTGTAACTGAAGGTTCTGCCTCTTTTTCAGCTTCTTCAACCCTTTGCTTCTTGAACAGTTTCTTTGAAGCTATGGTCTTCACCCTCTTTGCAGATTTAGCTTCCACACCAACATTCTCTGGCTCTTCCTTATTTTCTTTTGTAGGTGTGACTTCCTCAGGGAATGGTTGCTGAATGTTGAGATCATGTCTCTCCTTCATCCTTCTTTCAGCCTCTTCCCTTTGTGAGGAGTCCCCTTGAATCTTAGCCATTTCTTTCTTATACAGCTCCTCTACTTGACTGTATGCCATATTAGTAAACATCTCTCCTTTGACACCAATTGAACCTTTCAGGAAATTTATCATTTTTCTCCTTTCCTGATTGGCCAAAAAGGTCTTAGAAGGTTGTCTTTTCTGCTTTTTGAGTGGCATTCTTTTGACTGGTACTTTCTTGGCCTGAGCTGCTGTTTTCATGCTCTTCTTATACTCTTCATTTAGTTTTCTGGCCATATTCAGTGCAAGCTCTCTATCTTTCTCAGATTGTAGCAGTTCCTCTTTTTCCATCTCAGCTTGAAGCTCTTTTGCCACTTCTTCATCTAACTTAATCTGACTTTTCTTCTTTAAAGGTTGTTCAGGTTCAACCATCTTTCCTTTTCCTTTTGTATCCTTCAAACCTTCCTCACTTCTTTATTTTCTTTTCTTTTGAAGGCCTCCTTCATCTATGACCACTCCCTTGGCCTTTTGAGAAGCCTTAGGAGTGTCATTCTTGGCTTTGACCAACGTTTCTGCAATTTTCAATTCTTCTACAGAAAGCCCTGTTACTGCTGCTTCTTTTACCTCAGCAGCATTAACAGTTTCTGCTGCTATTGATTCTGTTACTGTCTCCCCCTCAACATCAAGTTCCCTCTCAGTTGTACTTTCCTTTTCTGTTTCCCCCTCTTGATTCTCCCCCTTGTTGGAAGCATCTTTATCACCTTTCCTCTTCTTTAACACAAACTGCCTTCTCCTCTTTTTCTGTACCAAATTTGTCACCATTTTCTTTAGTTTGGTGATCTGTACTTGTTGAGACAGAATCACCATTTTCATCTCTTCAATGTCTTTCCCCTGCTTGATGACATCCATGTTTATGTTACCCATAGCATCCATCAATTCTTGATAGTTATATCTGTCCTCACCTTCTCCAGAAGTGTTACCCTCTTTTGAAGGATCATGGGATATTTTTGTAGTGGGAGTCTTCTGCCTAGCAGAAGCACCCTCCACCCCCTTGGTTTCTTGGCACCTGGGACCTTTGAATGATTGCTCATTCAAAGTTGACATGGGGAAGGTCTTATTTATGTTACCACTGACCTCCTCTGTGCTAGCAGGAGTAGTGGCAGCCTTAGCACCCATATGCTCAAACATCTCCTCAGTGAGCACCTCCTTGGGGTTGGGAGACACCCTTGTGGTTTCCCTGTAGATATTCTCTAATGGAGAATTCTCCATTAGAGGGCTTATAGGCTTTATGGGTGATGGTACATGAAGGGAAGGAGCCTTCTTTACCTTTTTCCTTATGTAAGTTTGGGTGATTGGAGAATTTGGGTTTTGAAGTAGGGACTGAGGGATTGATATGGAGGGTGAAGGTTGGGATTGGCTAGCAGTGGGATGGTCTAATGAGGGCCTTGACCCTGCTGCCATACCTTCTTCATTGTGGGACACCACCATCATTGTAGAGAACAATGGGGTGTCAACTTTTTCCGAGTCCAATGGAGATCTTTTCATGTTTGAAAAGACCTTACCTTTGGGGATTTTTGGTACATATACCTCATCAAAGTGAGGCATATCCGTCAATTCATGGGTTATAACTTCCTAAACAAACCTGGGGTACATGTAAAAACTCTTTTTGCTTCCCAAGTTTGATACAAGATCACTAAAAATCATTTTAGAAAAATTGTACTTTCTGGCAGTGGCCAAGAACACCAAAGCATAAGCAATGGTGCTACTGAACTCACTCCATCCATTAGTCTTTTTGGAAATACAATGCATAAGGGTATGTACAAGGAAACTCCATTGGGGTGAAAATTTAGCTTTTGAGAACTTGAAAACACTCAATGGGCCTCCATACCCCATTCTTGTAAGAGTGGAAAACAATTCATCATTAGAGATAGATGAGATACTAGAGGCATCGTCTAGACGTAGACTGATGCGAATTACCTCTTCAGTAACTGTCAAGGGTTTGCCACACACCCTTGTCTTGATCACTTGCACACCATTCTTAGTAACAATGGTGGCATTAGCCCAAAATTGTTGTTGGTGCTCGATATAGATTGATGGAGACACTGTCAGAGCATAGGCGATATGGCTAGACTTCAGAAAATCCACTATCTGATGAAATTCTGCAACTTGCTTTGGCTTTTGTAGCATCGCGATTTCATTGTGCTCGTCAATAAATGCCATAGACGCCATTGTGCTTGAGTAATCTGTACTGAAACACTTGGTTCTTGAGAGAAACAGGGTTAGAGAGCAGATGAATAGAAAGCAAAGAGTCGTTATGAACTTTTGGGCGGGCAAAAAAAAAGTATTTATACGGTTCGGGACATAAGCAGTTTTAACTACTAGCAGTATTAACTAACTAGCAGTACTAACTGAGAGCAGTATTAACTTCTAGCAGTATTAAGTAACTAGCAGTATTAACTGAGAGCAGTATTAACCACTAGCAGTATTAACTAACTAGCAGTATTAACTGAGAGCAGTATTAACTACTAGCAGTATTAACTAACTAGCAGTATTAACTGAGCACTGGCAGTATTAAAACTGCACTGGCAGCATTAACTATACTTACACTTTGTGAAGCTTTGTGGTACTCTATGCAAGGTAATAGCTTCCTGGAAAAGATGTTAGTAGTACCAAAAAACAAACCAATAACAGGTATGAAAACACTTTTTAAACCAAATGAGCTTATTCAGAGTTGATCATGCCCACATTTGTGACCAATAAAGTGAATCTACCCACATCAAAAGCTTTAGTGAATAGATCAGCAAACTGATTGTCAGTATGAACTTTAGCAACTTGAATTAGCTTCTTTTCATTACAATATCTGATAAAGTGATACCTGATCTCAATGTGCTTAGTTTTGGAGTGCTTGACTGGATTGTTAACAATGCTTATAGCACTGCTATTGTCAATGAAGATTGGAGTGTGAAGAAAGGTTACCCCATAGTCCAGCATCTAATTTTGAATCCATAGAACCTGAGAACAGCAACTTGCAGCAGCAATATACTCAGCTTCTGTTGTTGATAAGGACATTGTGGTTTGTTTCTTACACTGCCAAGATACTAGTCTTGCACCCAAAAGTTGACATCTACCTGAAGTAGACTTTCTGTCCATGTTAACACCACCCAAGTCACTATCTGAATAAGCAATCAAGTCAAAGTTGGATTCATACGGATACCAAAGACCTAATCTAGGTTGCCCTCTTAAGTATCTGAAAATCCTTTTAACAGCTTGCAGATGTGATTGCTTTGGCTTGACTTGGAATCTGGCACACAGACACACAGGAAACATGATGTCTGGTCTTGAGGCTGTGAGATACATGAGTGATCCAATCATTGATCTGTATAGATGGACATCAACATCCTCCCCCTCAATATCAGCAGTGATCTGTTTATGAGTCTCCATAGGTGTGCTTGCTGGCTTTGAGTCTGGTAAACCATATTTGTCCAGGATGTCTTTCACATATTTTGATTGGCTTATGAAGATCCCATCTTTCTTTTGTTTCACTTGAAGCCCAAGGAAGAAGGTAAGTTCACCCATTGAACTCATTTTAAAGCTCTTGTGCATCAACTTTTCAAAGTCTCTACACATTTGATCTTTTGTGGATCCAAAGATGATATCATCCACATAAATCTGAACCAATAGGATGTCCTTCTTACTTCTTTTAATGAACAGGGTCTTGCCAATTATACCTCTTTCAAACTCATTCTTCAAGAGATAGGTAGACAGAGTATCATACCATGCTCTTGGGGCTTGATGAAGACCATACAGTGCTTTCTTCATTTTGTATACTCTGTCTGGATATGATGGATTTTCAAATCCAGGGGGCTGACAGACATATACTTCTTCATCAATTGTACCATAAAGAAAGGCACTCTTCACATCCATTTGGTATACCTTGAACTTCATGTATGAGGCATAGGCTAGAAATAGCCTAATTGCCTCTACCCTTGCCACTGGAGCAAACACTTCTTCATAGTCAATGCCTTCTTCTTGAGTGTACCCTTATGCCACCAGCCTTGCTTTGTTTCTTATCACAATGCCTCTCTCATCCTTTTTGTTCCTGAAAATCCACTTGGTGCCTATAACTCTATGACCTTTTGGAAGGTCCACCAAGTCCCAAACTTCTTGCAACTTGAATTGCAGTAACTCTTCTTGCATAGCTTCTATCCAACTGGAATCTTTCATTGCTTCAAAAACCTTCTTAGGCTCAATCTGAGATAGAAAGCAGGAGAGAACTGTGTGTTGCTGATCCTGCAGGTCTTGAAGTCTGCTTTGATTCCTTGTTATCATAGGAGAAGAGATGTCTCCTATGACTAGCTCTGGAGGATGATTCTTTTGAGTTCTAGTCTGATGACTAGGTTCTTCAGTGATTCCCACATCCAGATTGGAATCATTTAAGTCAGCTGAGGGAATCTCATCAGCTGCTTCTGGTTCATCATGCACATGAGTCTCCTCATCTCTTCCTTCTTCTTCACTCTGAATTGGTTCAGCAGCAGTCTCTTTTTCATATACATCAACAGGCTCTATTGTAGGACTGGGAAAAATCACAGACTGAGGAATAATATCGTATACTTGTACTTGTTCATCTCCTGATCCTCCACTTCCTGAACCTGAATTGTAATCACTACTGAAACCCAAAAAGTTAGTTAGTGAATCAATGTCAAATAACCACTGAGGACCAGACCCAATAGGATTTGGTGTGTTCTCATTGCACTTGACATTGTCACTTTCCTCAATTATTCTAGAAGAAGTATTAAAAACTCTGTAAGCCTTACTCTAAGATGAGTAACCAACTAGAAAACCATCTTCTGCCTTGCTATCAAACTTTCCTAAGTGAGTTTTGGTATTGAGTATGGTACAAGGACACCCAAATGGTTTGAAAAATCCTATAAAAGGTTTTCTATTATTTAAAAGCTCATAGGGTGTCTTGTTTTTAGGCTTAACTACTAAAACTCTGTTTTGGACATAGCAAGCAGTATTAACTGATTCAGCCCAGAAAGTAATTGGAAGTTTTGAATCTGCCAACAGAGATCTAGCAGCTTCAATCAATGTCCTATTCCTTCTCTCAGCAACACCATTTTATTGTGGAGTCCTAGGAGCACTGTATTGCCTCTCAATTCCTTTTTCCTCACAAAAGGTGTTTAGGTCATGATTTTTAAATTCAGTACCGTTGTCTGACCTAATGACTTTTACCTTTTGATTAGTTTGGTTTTCAATTCTTATAATAAAGGATTTGATCAGTCCACTTGTCTCGTCCTTAGTTCTTAGAAAATATACCCAAGTAAATCTAGAGTAATCATCAACAATAACTAGGCAGTATGATTTCTTACCAATACTCATAACATTTGTAGGACCAAACAGATCCAAATGCAACAACTGAAGAGAATTAGAGATTGTGTTCAACTCTTTGGTCTTATGAGAAGTTTTGTGTTGTTTGCCTTTGAGACAAGCAACACAATGATCATCACATGAAAAGACTTTGGAAGGTAAACCTCTTACAAGGTTGTTTTTAACAAGTTTATTCATTGTTTTAAAGTTCATGTGACACATCCTTCTGTGCCAAAGTGACGATTCATCCAAAGAGGCTTTTGACACAAGACAGTTTAGGGATGAATCAGTTGAAACACTTTCCATATCTAAGCAATAAACATTATCCTTTCTGGGAGTTCTTAGTAGTATCATCTTTTCATCAACTACCTTGAATCCAGGAGCAAGGATAATACATTCAGAATTTGTAAATAATATACTATGTTGCTTGTCATAAACCTGTGATACACTTAACAGGTTGTACCTTAACTGCTCAACATAGAATACATCTTCAAAGGTCATTTTACCTTTGGAAACATCCCCATTACCACTTATCTTACGTCCATCTGGAGTATTACCAAAGGCAACATGTCCACCATCAATTTTCTTGAAATTCTTGAGGCATGACATGTTCCCTGTCATGTGCCTAGAGCAACCACTATCAACATGCCAGATGATCTTCCCCTTGAGCTGTTGGTTGCCCTGCACATAAGATTAAACAATTAGTATTGAAT
This sequence comes from Arctium minus, assembly GCA_954870635.1. NCBI lineage: Eukaryota > Viridiplantae > Streptophyta > Magnoliopsida > Asterales > Asteraceae > Arctium > Arctium minus. Next base: position 70,017,082 of record OX941091.1, on the reverse strand, counting down.
GGGGACCCAATCCAAAGTGGTCTTGGGTCTCCCTTTCTCATCAAAGTATTTACATTCCTTTTTGATGAGGTTTTTAAACTCAGAGCACCCTTTATTAGAGTACTTTGTCAATATGATTGGCTTAGCAGTACAAACACTAGAAGCAGTACAAACCTTAGCAGTACTAACAGAGTTAGCAGTACTAACAGGTTTAGCAGTACTAACCTTGTTAGCAGCACTAACAGAGTTAGCAATATTAACTTTTGAAGAAGTACTAACAATGTCAGCAGTACTAACATTGTTAGCAGTAGTATTACTTCTAGCAGCACTATCATTTTTAGTGCTTTTAGGAACCCACATATTGACACTTTCTTTAACAGACTTTTTCTTCATGTGGCTTTTAGTTTTAACAGATTTCTTAGCCACATGGTTCTTTTCAATCTTCCTATAACCAAAGGGTTTTTGCATGGATCTTTGAAAATTCATCCTTTGGTTCATAGGATTGAAATAACATTATTTGGCAAGATGATTCAATTTGCCACAGATAAAACAAGGTTTTGGTCTATTGATTTTACTCAGATCAACCCCTTGTTTTTGTGCCCACTGATTATTCCAGTTTCTTTGATTTCCCCTCTTTTTATCATGTTTTAGGGGCTCAATCTTCTTACATGCACACTGTTTGCAAGGACCTGGATTTACAACTGTGGTCTGTTTGTAATGGACTTTACCAGACTTTCCCTCTGTCTTCTCTATGTCCTTAGATTTGATCCAAGCCCTTCCACAGTCCTCATTGGTGATAATGTTATTCTCTAGAGGATTCTCACCACTCACCTTGTTCTCCTTACTCTTGCCAACCTCTTTCTCAGTCTTATCCTCAACAACTACCTCATCTAAGGGATCTACTTCAGTGGCTCCCTCAGGCAAGTCCTTCCTATCTTTGGTGTCTAATAGGTCTGAAGTAGGAGGGATGCAATTGTTGTTATATGGTGGAGGTGTGGCATTGTATCCAATTCCTCTTTTCAGCTTATCATGAATCTGAGTTTGTAGTAAAGAGTCCATTGCTTTAGAAGCATTGGAAAACTTTTCTACATCAAGCTTGACCTTGGTTAGTTCATCTCTCAATTTCTCACTCTCATCTTTAGATTTGGTTAGTTTAAGCTCTAGATCCTTTTTCTCCCACTTCCAGTAATTGGTGTCATATGAGTGTTGGAGTTCATTGGCCTGAAAACCTTTAATCTGTTCCTCAAACCTCTCAACAATTCTCACATAATCTTTGATATCCTTTTCTAATCTCTTAAGGTCATCACTCATCTTCTAATTGTGATCCCTGTACCTTTTAACAATGTCTATGCAAGTTTTAGAACAAAGATTAGAATTTACCTCAGATGGGAGATTAGATACTTCAGCCATAAGAGCTTGATTCTGGATAGCCTCTTCTGCTTGATCATTCCAATCAAACCCCATTCCTTGTTGAGAAACAAGGACTTGAGCAGAGTTTCTGTTGTTATTGAAGCTTCCAGATTGAGCTTGTTGGTGGTTGTTGTTGTGAGACACTCCACTTATGCACTCCCTTGCAAAGTGTCCCTTCAGATGGCATTTGTAGCATTCCACCTTTGATTTATAAAATCCCGCTCCATCTTCTCTTCTTTGGGAGAAGTTGTTCCTCCCAGTCCTCTTTATGAACTTCTTTACCCTCATGGAAAGCATGGCCATCTGCCATTTAATATCCATCTCTTCCAGATCATCAGGATGAAGTTGTTCCAAATCATCATTGATTAAGGAGGAATTCCCATGACTGGCAAGAAAGGCTTCAAACACAGAATCAGTGCCTTTTTCTTGATTTGCTCCATTAGCAGCATTTACTGATTCAGGGTTAGCAGTAGAATCAATGGATGCTGATAGGAGTGCAGCATTATGAATATATCCAGAAGGCTTCTTCTTTGCCTCCACCTCAGCTTCAAATACTCTAAGATCATTGTACAGATCATCAAGTTCTTTCTCTTCCAACTGATCATTCTGTCTGAATGAAACAATGTACATGGTCCACTCATCTCCAAGGGACCTTAAGAATTTTCTGTTTACATCATCTTGATCAATCTGTACTCCCATAGTAGCCAGTTCACCAATCAGTTTGTTAAACCTGCCAAAAGTTTGAGTCATGGACTCATTCTTGGTTGACATAAAGTTTTCATACTGTTGTTTCAGGATTGCCTTTTGATTTCTCTTGGTACTTTTGGTACCAGAGAATCTCTTCTCTAGAGCATTCCAGAGCATCTGTGCATCAGTGCAATTACAGAATTGGTGCTGATATTCATTTGGAATGGCCAAGAGCAGAGTGCTCAAGGCTTTCATCTCTGTTTTCCTTGTCTTTCTGTCTGCATCCGTCTTTGGAGGGGTTCTTTTGCCATCTTCACCAATCTTTCCTGCATCAGATGGGCCATTCTCAATGATGTCCCACATAGAGTAATCTGTGAGGAGAATATATTGCTTGATTCTGATCTTCCACATGTCAAATTCATTGGATCTGAGCATTGGAACCTTTGAGACCAGAGTACTGTTGGATTCAGCTGTGTTTTCCATGATGAATGAGATTTCTGAGAATACTTGCTCTGATACCACTTGTCAGGATCTTAATTCTAAACAAGAATAAACACTCAGAAACAATATCAAAGGAGTTTGCGGAATAACACTTTGATATTCAATAATTAATGAAACACAGTAAATCAGAATAAGAACTTGCAAACTTTATTGAATGATTATAAAGTTACAAGATTCAACACACAACCTCAATATTGATGAACAGGTTCACCAATACGAATTCTACTTCTCTAGAATTAGGATTACAAACCTTGAGTTTGATTCTCTCTATCAAAAACAAAAACTCAGAATGCTAAAAAATTATTTTCTATCAAGTCTAAACTATTCTATATATACTGAATATAAAAGATAATTACAAAAGATCTTCAAAATAATCTTCCATCTTTATCTTCCAGCTTTCCATACTCTTCAAACTTGATCTGCACGAATCTTGATTATCTCATAAGCAACACTAAGTCTTCAGCAGTATTAATACTTTGAGCAGTATTAACATTCAGCAGTACTAACTACTAGCAGTACTAAAATTGCTTAGCAGTAGTAATCTCCTCTAGCAATATTAACCTTGACTTAGCAGCATTAATTTTGTTCAGCAACATTAACTTCAGAAGTAGTAACCAAGTTCTTCTAGAAGTATTAACTGTACTTGTCAAATTCTGAATTTCCCAACAAAAGAAATGTAGTCTTGACACGATTGAATTTATTCTCAAGTACAAAATTTTCCATGACAATACGTGCAATGAGGGCTTTGGAGTGAGGTTAAGGGTGTAAGGTATGGTTATGCTCGTATATTGGTGTTGGGGATATCGGTTTATGGGTAAATCTTTTTTTTGTATGCACATAAGGGCTCTTTTCCTAATGTTTTTGATGGATTGAAGGTGTTAGAGCATAAATATGTTGGATGCAAGATCATAGAAGACTGAAGGTCAAAGTTCAAGTAAGTAAAAGCTGAAAGTCAACTCTCATGCAAAGTCAAAATCAAATGTCAAAAGTCAAAGTCTTAGTTAGTTAGTTTTTGATAAGCGTGTGTTGTATTGTTTTTGTTTTAATAGACTTGTGGTTAGAAAGTAGGGTGTTGAACTTCACTTGTAACATAGAGCATTCATAGATTGTAGAGACAGAAAACTAGTGAGAGAAAGCTTTCTGTACGAATTCATTGAATTGAAATCAAGATAACAGGTTGGGTTTTAATATGTTAATTCATCTTGTTTGTTTGTAATTGAATCAGTAAGAACTTGAATCAGGGACATTATCAATTGGTATCAGAGAAAATCAGATTTGAAATCAAGAAAAATATGTATATCGAACTGTGTTCTTGAGTCTTAGATCAAATTTCTTGTTTTTGTGAGTTTTTCAAGATTGTAATTGGTTCAGTGTGTTCGTTTAGTGTTTTTGATCGAGTTTGTATAGATTAATTTGAGTTTTGCACTGTAATTGATATCTAATTTGAAATTTGTACGTGTTCGAGTTTCACGAGTTCAGTCGCACTGTATTGGATCGAATATGTATTCTTGAGTTGTTTTAGTTGAAATTCTTTGATAGATTTCTATTCTATATGTGTTAGAGATTGAATTGTCAAAGTTTCGGGTTGTAATTCGTTGATTAGATAGGTTTTTGAGCGAATCAGTGATAATTTTTTCGAGATCTGAAGAACTCGCAAATCCTTCAAGAACTCACAGGATTACACGAAGAACTCGCAGATTTATTGGGTTTTCGCAGGATTCGTAGAGGATTTTGCATTGTTTTTGAATTCTAAAAATTTATAAGTGTAGAATTCGCAAGTGTGTCTCTTCCGAATTTCATAGAATTCGCATTTCAGTGTGTTAAGAATTCTTCAGAATTCGTATTGGCCTATCTGCGAATTTCCAAGAATTCGCATAAGCTTGGTTTACGAAAAGTTGTGTGAAATTTTTTTGAAGGAAAGGATTCGCAGGAAATAATTCACATTAGAGATTGATACGAATTCCGTTTTCAAATTACTTTCTGGGTGGAAAATTCGTATCATTGGTGTTTGCGAAAAGTTATTGAGAATTCTGAATTTCGCAGAAGTGTATCTTAGGAATTCTTTGGATTCGTGAGTGTCTACTTTGCAAATTCTGATTTTCTATTTGCTTACGAATTCTTATTGCTCACGAATTCTGTGTGCGAATTCTTTGTGTATCACAGTGATTTGCGAATTCCTTGTATTTCTGTGTAGTCTGCGAATTCCAGACGTGTAGATTTTTGGAAATTTCATTTCTAAATTTTCTTTCAAGTTTTCTGTATTTTTGTGATTTCAAATTGGACTAACAATCATTTTCAAGTTTCTTATTGAATATTTTCATAACAGGATGACTTCTAAGGATGCACTTTCCATCAGTACGGATGTAAAGCACCCTGTTCTGTTCAAAGGGGAGTACGAGCAATGGAAAGACAAATTTCTAGACTTTGTTGACCGATACGCAAACGGGGAAAATATTCTGTTGTCAATTGTTGAAGGTCCTATGATTCCTCCTACTATAGAGATACCGGATGATGAATCTTCTGATAGTGAGGAGGACAGAGTCAGAAAGACAAAGACAATTCCTAAGGATTTTGCCCAGTACACTGATGAGCAAAAGAGCAGATTCAAAGATGATAAACAAGCCAGATCTGTTCTTCTTCAGAGTATCCCAAATGAAATATACATAAAGATAGACAGCTACAAAGCGAATGCCAAAAACATGTGGGATCAACTGCAGAAAATGATGATGGGATCTAAGGTCGGGAATCAGATGAAAGTGGCTAGCTGCATCAACTGCTACGAGGAATTCAAGGCAAAAGAAAATGAAAGCCTTGAGGAAACATATGAGAGATTTGTTCTTCTTCTAAACGAGCTGTCAAAGAACAAAGTAAAGAAGAAGCAAATCGAGAACAATGTAAAGTTCCTCAACATTCTCCAGCCTGAATGGAAAAAGCATACACGGAGAATGAAGCAGATGAAAGACCTTAGTGACATCCCACTTCATGAGGTTTATGAAACTCTAAGGCAGAATGAAGAGGAGGTTGAAGAGAAAAGAGTTGAGAAGAAAAAGACTGAGAAACCAGTTGACCCAATTGCTTTGGTAGCTGGTCAGAAGGAAAAAGAGAAGAAAGAGAAGAAAAAGAAGAAGAAGATTGTTATCCCTAGCTCAGATAATTCTAGTTCTAATTCTGATAGTGATGACGGGGAGAACCTCAAGCAATCCATGTTGCTATTGACTCATGCTTTTCAGAAAAAGTTCTACAAGAAACCGTGATCAAATTCTCAGAGGTACTCTTCATCTGGTTCAAAGAATCATGAGCACCGGGAGAGAATAGAAGGAAAGAGATTTGAGGAAAAAAGGTATATTGAGAAGAAGCCAGATGAGAAAAAGAAATATCTGAATGATTATGGGGCTGAAAAGAAAAATGATGACCTGATCAAATGCTAAAATTGCGGAAAGATTGGACACTACGCAAAAGATTGTAAAAAGCCCAAAGTCAGAAACTCAGAGTATTATAAGAACAAGATGCTCTTGGCTAAGTAGCAAGAGGCTGTCGATGCATTGATGGATGAAGATGAGTTCTGGATAGATCATTCTGATGCTGAAGATGAGAAGGAAGAGAGAACACACATATGCTTGATGGGAGATACGGTGAAGTATGATGATTCTGATGAAGAGACAGCTGATGAGGTACTAAATCTATCTGAATATGAATTTATGTGCAAAATGGAAGCTATGATAGTCGAACTTCAAGACCTACAAACCAAACTGAAAAAGGAAAAGAACAGAGTTGTAAAGAAAAATAAAAAGATCTTTGAACTTAACAAGGAACTTGTTGGGAACAAAGATCTGATTGATTCTTTAAACAAATCTGCTTTTGATCTTAAAATGCAAAAAGATTGTTTTGAAAGTAAGATTTCTGATTTTGAATCTAAACTATCTAAGTCTGATCTTGAAAGGCATGAGTGTGTTCTAAAAGCTCATATTTTGCAGGTAGAAAACAAGAACTTAGAGAAAAAGGTAAATGGTTTGGAAGCCAAACTTTATGTACGAGGCCAAACGGATCAAACTATTTTCCTAAATACACCTAACGAAGAGGCTGATTTTAAAGAAAAATGGGGACTCGGTTATGAGAATCCTCATTACTTAAAGAAAGCCATCAGAAAACAACCAGCACTGTATAATTTTGATTTTCTTTTTGCTGCTGGAAAATATCATCATTTAAAACCCAAATTTGTTACCAAGTATCCTGATGAGGTTGAGGCTAAAGAGGATGAGAAAAGAAAGGATTTAAAGAAAATGTAACTACCGTTCTGCTATCAAAAGCTGAATGATAGTTATATTTCTAAAAAACCAAAGATTCTTTCAAATGATTATTTTGCTAGTTATTCTACTATAGGGATGGAGGCAAAACCAGTTGAAACTAAGATTTATATTCCTCCACTTGTATTAGAAAGCAAAATAATTGAACTTGAAAAATACTTTATCTGATGAAAGAATTTTATGTGATTTAGAGCAAAATGTATTTTCTACTGTATTAAAGAACACCGTTTTTAAAACTGAATCTAATAAGTGTTCAACATCTTCTAAAGCACCTCAAACTTCAGAAGTTGATCTTGATGATTTATTTGCGTCTGCAAATGATTTTTTAAATTCTGATGAAGGGTGTGTTGATGAAATTGATATGTTTGACTTTCATGCTCAACTTCCAGATCATTCTACTTTTGTTATAAATGGTGAAGCGTTACCAAGTGTGCATGAAATAGGTGAATCGTCAACTAAGGTTGGTGAATCAGTTTCTATGAATGCTGATTACAATGCAAAAGGTAAGAAGCAAAAGAAACGGCGTTCACAGAAATAGAATAACACTGGTAAGCTTACGAAAAGAAAATCTCAGAAATCCGATTTTCCTAATAAACCTAAATCTTTTGTTTCATATTTAAGAAAGAAAAGGTCGGAAGGTCGAACAGAATGGCGACCAAAACAGAAGATAGATGAGAGTTCAGAATCAATTCCTGATATAGATTGTAATAAATTTACTAGTAGTAATTCTGATGTAGTTGGTAATGTTTCTACAAATAAACAAAACCTTGTAACTCCTTACAAGAGATATATTATAAAGCAATTGCTCCAATTATCTCAGTCTGCTACTAAGTCATCTACTTCTAGACGGATTGATTTTGTTTCTCACCGATTTTCTGACGACTGGTTTGGTACTTATCATGTTTGTTCTTATAAGTCTTATACATCAAAAAAATTTCAAAAGTTCAGAGGATCCATATACAAATGGATACCAAAATCTTCTGCTAATCCGTTAGGACCCACTTTTAAATGGGTACCTAAAGTTGTTATTCCTTGATTTCTATTATGCAGACCCGTCATATGCAGGTGTTCCAAGCATATGACTGGGCAAAAGGATTTATTGTCTAATTATATAGAGAAATTCTGTAGGAATGTAAGTTTTGGCAACGATCAGTTTTCACCGATTCTAGGCTACGGTGACGTGATTCAAGATAATGTGAAGATTACGAAGGTGAGTTACATAGACGGTTTAGGACACAACTTATTCAGTATTGGCCAGTTTTGCGACAAAGGTTTAGAGGTAAATTTCAAGGCCAAGAGGTGTTCTATACGCACTGAAGATGGAAAAGAACTCTTGGTCGGCACTCGAAAGTCTAACCTCTACACAATTAATCTTTCAAAAATCCAGACTGACAATCAGGTTTGTCTACTATCAAAAGCCTCGCTGCAACAAAGCTGGTTATGGCACCGACGACTTTCTCACCTGAATTTTTGCTACATCAATAAACTGGTCGTGGGCAAATTAGTCAAAGGACTTCCTGAGCTGAAATATGAGAAAGAACATCTGTGTGCGGCATGTGAAAAAGGTAAAATGAAGAGAGTTGCTCACAAGCCGAAGCCTGAACAAAGTACAAGTTCTCCTTTAGAATTGCTTCACATGGATCTCTGTGGTCCAATGAGAACGCAAAGCATAAGCGACAAGAAGTATGTTTTAGTTATTGTGGACGATTATTCCAGATATACACGGGTCAATTTTCTGAGATCTAAAGATGAGATGCCCGAAGTCGTCATCAGTTTCTTAAAGACTACCCAAGTAAATCTGCAAAAGCCAGTCAAGCTTCTAAGAACAGATAACGACACAGAGTTTAAGAACAAAACTGTTGAAGATGATCTCGAATCGGTCGGGATAACACATCAATTCTCTGCTGCTAGAACGCCATAACAGAACGGAGTAGTAGAAAGACGAAATCGAACGCTAGTCGAGGCCGCTCGTACTATGCTGAGTCAATCCGATCTACCTCTGTTTCTGTGGGCATAAGTTGTTTCGACTGCGTGCTATACACAGAATCGGTCCATAATACATCGCCGGTTTGGTAAAACACCTTATGCTTTGATAAATAATCGTACACCTAATATTAAATACTTTCATATATTTGGATGCAGGTGTTTCGTACTTAATGGTAGAGAGAACTTGAACAAGTTCGGACCGAAGGCTGATGAAGGCATCTTCATTGGATATTCTCAAACATCTGCTACATATCGTGTGTACTTGAAGAAGTCCAAGACTGTTATCGAAAGTGTTAATGCTACATTTGATGAGGAGGTGGTTTCTGAACAACACAATTCAAAACCCGTGCTTACAAGAGTTTTAGCTTCTGAACAAATCAGTCCAGAACCTGTGTCTAGTGAGACTAATTCGGATAAAGCATCTACTTCTATATCTCACTTATCTGAATTAGATTTATTGTTTGAATTCTTTTATGATGAGTTTCTTGGATCTAAACTTCCTAAATTTGTTGTGGCTGACAGGTCAGACAATTCAACGACTAATCATCCAACCATTTCAGATATATCAACTAAACTCGTTCCCCCGGTTCAGTCAGAAACTCAGATTCAAACAAATACTCCTATGGTTGAAGATGTACAACAAACTGTTGAACCAGAAGTTTCTACATCAGTTGGATGCACTGTGATGGATAATCAACAGACTGATCAAGATGTCCCAACTTAAACTTCTGTACAAGAAATTTCAACTGCACCCCCAACAAATGTTGAACAAGAAGAAGTTGAAAGTGGATACTTAGATGATAATCATGATCAATCTACATTGAATCCACTCCCTCACGAACATAAGTGGACCAAAGAGCACCCGATAAGCCAAATCATTGGAGATCCAACTTTATCGATGCAAACTAGGTCTGCTACTTTGAATATGTGTATGCATGACTCATTCTTGAGTAAGATAGAGCCCAATCGAGTATCAAAATCTCTAGATGACTTGGATTGGGTGACTGCCATGCAAGAGGAGCTAAATCAGTTTGAAGCTTTAAAAGTCTGGAGACTTGTGCCAAAACTGGAAGGTAAATCTATAATCGGCACCAAATGAGTATTCAAGAACAAAAAGGACGAAGATGGTATCATAATTAGAAACAAAGCACGACTTGTTGCAAAAGGCTACCGGCAAGAGGAAGGCATTGTTTATGATGAGACATACACTCCAGTAGCACGCATTGAAGCAATCAAAATGTTTCTTGCGTATGTTGCTCATAAAAACTTCACTGTCTACCAGATGGACGTGAAGATTGCCTTTCTAAATGGCATTCTTAAGGAGGAATTCTACGTATCACAACCAGAAGGCTTTATCAATCCAGAGAAACCAAATTATGTCTACATCCTGGATAAAGCACTTTACGGTCTGAAACAAGCGCCTCGAGCCTGGTATGAGGTATTATCAAAGTTTTTGGTCAAGTCGGGCTTCACAAAAGGTAAAATCGATACTACTTTGTTTATTAAGAAAGAAATAGCTGATATCATTCTTATTCAAATATATGTGGATGACATCATATTTGGCTCTACAAATCCAAAATATTGCAAGAACTTTTCTAATCTAGTGGTGTCAAGATTTCAGATGAGTATGATGGGAGAGATGAACTTCTTTCTCGGATTATAAGTCAAGCAATTTTCAACGGGGATTTTTATAAATCAATCCAATTACATTTTCGATATTTTAAGAAAATTCAAAATGAAAAAATTGTACAACAATTGGAACCCCGATAGCACCGGGAACTAAGATCGGTATGGATCATTCGGGAAAACCTGTTGATGTTATAACCTATAGAGCAATGATTGGTTCTTTGATGTATTTAACTTCAAGTAGGCCAAATATTATGTCTTCTACATGTTTATATGCTAGATATCAGGCTAATCCCATAGAATCCCATACCTTTAGATATGTCTGCGGTCAAACGGATCTTTAGATATCTGAAGGGAACTGCAAATCTTGGTCTGTGGTGTCCTAAAGATACTGGTTTTGAACTGACAGCTTACTCAGATGCAGAACATGCAGGATGTATGTTAGACAGGAAGAGTACATCGGGTCATATACAATTCCTTGGAGATAAACTCGTAAGTTAGGTATCAAAGAAATAACTGTGTTTCCACATCAACGGCTAAAGCGGAGTATGTTGCTGCTGCAAGCTGCTGCTCTCAGGTGTTGTGGATGAGGACGCAACTACGAGATTATGGCTTCAAATTCGACAAGATTCTGATATACAGTGACTCTAAGAGCGCCATTGCAATATCAACAAATCCTGTACAACATACAAAGACCAAACACATAGATGTTCAATATCACTTTATCAAAGACAATGTTGAAAAAGGTACAATAGAACTTTATCTTGTAAACACTGATTATCAGCTTGCAGATTTATTTACCAAGCCTCTCGACGAAAAGAGATTTAATTTTCTCGTTTCTAAACTTGGTATGTTAAATCTCAAGACGTAATTAATGATTACCTACTAAATTTTTGTTATTGTTATTTTTCTTCATTTCTTTAATTGTTCATGATCTCAGGGGGAGTGAGAGAAGATGAAAAGATGATATACATCCAATTGAGGGGGAGTTCATAATTTGATTTATGCTTATCACTGATAAATTTTTTATGTTGCATAAATGCAGGGGGAGTAAGAGTACGAAAAAGGAGTACTGAATATGATTTCTGATTATTTCAGATCAGAACTCATACATTCAATGTTTTACTGCTTTAGGTCTTTTACTTTTCAATAAAGTTGTGAATAAATTTTGTACTTTGACAAGATTTTTTCCTGTTGCAGATTGAGATGATGCTTACTAGATCATACCATTATGACTTTAAGCTGACTTCATGAGATTTAAGATAGATTGTTAAGGTTTATTTCTATTCTTAATCTCATATATGGTTGAAAGAAGGACGACTTTCAATCATAGAAACATGTTCTAAAATGTTCAAACCACTTCCCGATTCTTAAATAGATTTCATGATTTGGAAGTGTGATTTTAAATGTTTTCATTTTTATTTGTGCTTCTATGTCAATAAACCGTGTGTTTCCAAAGATATATACTTGTGTATTATCTTTTCCATATACTATCAAGTATTCACACATACCGGTTTAATATTTTTTTGAATATGTTCTTACCATGTCTCATAATTGAAACAAATTTTCGATGGTAAGACACCCCGATTGAATTTCAATGAATTTTGAGCGTGATTTCATTTCGAAACGTCATTTCAAGAATTTCTATATCTTCTTTCGTATAGACAAAATCCGATTTTTGCTGACCTAAACCTTAATTGATACATCATTTTGATATTGATCTTTTTCATACAATGTCAGATTTTCAAACAAGTTTCTTGTACTCATTTCATTCTTTCAATATACTTGTTTGAAATATCTTCAATGTTTAAAAATGCTCAAATCTTCATGATTACTTCTATGAGCATACAGACATCTGACTTGTATATTTTGTGCTTTAACTGTAAAGTTAAACCATTTTGAGCAACATGTTCTTTTAGGATTACATGGGTTTCTTTGTGTGAGCTTCAATGAAACTTCTATGGATTCACGTTAACCAGTGTTTCCTACCCAAGAAGTTAATCCTTGAGTGATTGATTGTGTGAAGAGTCAAATACTGAGTGTGGGTTGAGCGATGAGGTAAAATGTAAAAGAAAGTTTGGTTAGAAGTGAGCTCAATGATTAAAAGAAAGAGGGTGAGAGATCAGAGTAAAAGAATATTAAACTCTGCACCAACTTTTTCTGAGCCGGGCAGCCACATTAGTGTTTCACAATTCTTCGTGAACATTATTGAAACATGCAACTAGCCCATGCCAACTCTTGATAAAAAACCCCACTAGCTACTCATTTTCTTCTCAACAAGAAAATGTTTCATATTTCAAGAGGACGCAACACATAATCTATCTGATTTTCATTTGGAAAATCTGGATATTGAAAAAGAAGGAAGTCTGCCCCACCTTCGCACTTCGATCATGCACAATAGAGTATGTGTTTAATTACTGTTGTCTCAGTGGTTTACACAACTTTGAGCCTTTAAAAAACAATCATCAATGCTTAATTCTTTCAAACACTTGCACGAACACACAAGGAAATTTGTTTTTCTTGTCATAACGTTCATAGAAATATCTTTGTGGTGTTTCGATGATTGAATGGAAACCCTGGGGGAGTGAACATCACTAAAGCTCCTTTCCATTGTGTATTAGTTACACACAGTGACTTTGTGTTACTGACAGACATCTTAACCGATTCATTTGTTGATTCAGGTGTTACACTCTTAATTTGTCTGAATTTGCAAAGATTCGGATGAATATATTCTTTGGATTGACAGATAATCAGAGGCTCTTGTTCAAAACCAATGGTCAGAAAATATTTCAGAGACATTTCTTATGAAAGCTTTGATGATTTCAATGCTCTAATCATCAAAAAGGGGGAGAAGTTAGGTTTAAGAAATGTTTGGAAAGAAAAGTTTGTATCAGATATGAAACAGAAAGTTCAAAGAATTCTGAACCTGAAGATAATTTCTTTCTGAAGTCCGGAAAAAGGTTTCTTATTACTTTGGGGGAGAATGTTAAAATTGATTACAAAAGATATTGTTTAAAGACTTTGAAGAGAATACAGTAAATTTGCTAAAGACTGACAAAGGGAGAGTTTGTACAAATTGAGTTTAAAAGAGAGAAGATTGAATTGCAAAATATTTTTAGAGATGATCTTGAATCCAAAGGGGGAGATTGTTAGAGCATAAATATGTTGGATGCAAGATCATAGAAGACTGAACGTCAAAGTTCAAGTAAGTCAAAACTGAAAGTCAACTCTCATGCAAAGTCAAAATCAAATGTCAAAAGTCAAAGTCTTAGTTAGTTAGTTTTTGATAAGCGTGTGTTGTATTGTTTTTGTTTTAATAGACTTGTGGTTAGAAAGTAGGGTGTTGAACTTCACTTGTAACAGAGAGCATTCATAGATTGTAGAGAGAGAAAACTAGTGAGAGAAAGCTTTCTGTACGAATTCATTGAATTGAAATCAAGATAACAGGTTGGGTTTTAATATGTTAATTCATCTTGTTTGTTTGTAATTGAATCAGTAAGAACTTGAATCAGGGACATTATCAGAAGGCTTATTCTACTTTTGATCCTTTTTTTCTTTTTCTTTTCTTCTTCTTCTTTTTTTTTCTTTTTCTTTTTTTTCTTTTTTTTGTTTGTGTGCGCGGTTTCACTAACCCACAAGCTATGTTTGTTTTGGGGGCTCAACGAACTACCCACAAACTATGCTTGTGTTTATTTCTAGACTAAATGCCAAATCCATCTATCATTTCGAAGAGTTCAACCTTAGCGTGCAATTTATTTATTTATTGGTGTATGGGTGTAGAAAGAAGGGTCGGTGTTTAGGCTCAAAGTGAGTTACAAAGAAAAAATATTTTTTTGACTTTTTCGGGATTATTTTTTTTTATGAAACGAAGGCCTCTATGTATGTTCATGATAAACTTGGACGAGAAACCACTCAAAAGTCTAGACTACACCTCGATGGGAGGTAACTCACAAGAAATGAGAATTGGGATTGATTACATATGTGTCAATCCAAAAAGGCCCAAAATCTCACAAGATAAATCCATCAACTATAATCACATTTATAATGTAGGGGGACTATGGTATGCAAACTAGTCCTAAAAGGCTACGTGGAACAACATGCTTAACGGTGTGTGCAAGTGACAACTAAGGTAACATTATTCCTAGAAAAAAAATCATTTAACATGATGACATAAAATTGATGTGCAATTGTGGATCAAGAAGCTAAATCATGTAAAGTGAGATATGGTGTACTGCGAGTCTTAACACAACAAAGAGAATTCAAAAATCTTTTTGGATTTTTTTATATGCAAAGCTAAGAAACACTATATGCAAAGAAAATGACAAAAAATAATAAATAAAATGAAAATCACCCACCCACAAGCAAAAAGGAGCATTGTCCTCAATGCTTGGATTAGGGTGTAGAGAAAGAAAAAGAAATCACGGGGAAGGAGGGGGGAGATTATGCTGACTACAATAATGCTCTAAGGATTGACGTTGATGATGCTTGGGGCCACAACACTAGCGGCGGGGATAATATTAGGTTGAACAACCTCATCCCGTCGCGACCGGCTAGAACGTCGTCGTTTTGTGCGACTTGTAGAATCCATGGTGTGTGCAAGTAGGTGTGTGAATGTAAAATGCGATGTGATAATGTGTACCCAACCTACGTCCGCCCAGTGGTGGCGACCCAATCTATGAAACACGCAAAAATAACTTAACCAAACAAATACTCAACAGTCAATTATGCAAGATACACAACCCACAAGCTAGCCAATGACATACTATATACTTTTAAAAACTTTGACTAAGAAGCTCACAATCATACGCCCAAAACAGTTGAAGCACAATACTCAATTCATTCAAGTTATTCGGATAAATCTAGCAATGCTTGAAATTGATCCACAAGAAAACCGACACCATCAAGTAAACAAAGTAAGCACCAAGGAGCCAAAACTCATCATAACAATTCAAAACAGAAAATTAAGGAAGGATTGTACCCAAATTGATGCTCAAAGCTGCTGAAAGGTTCTGCCCAAATCTGCCCCGGAGAACAAATTGAGTAGGAAGTTGTCGAATGGTGATGTTCACGTCGGCTGCAGAGAGGAGAGAATTGTGGTTGTGCAATGGAGACGACGGTGTTCAGCGACTGATGGTGGTGGAAGAAGGCGACTGAGAATGAAAGGGGGAGGGAGATCGATCGAAAGGGAGGCAAGGGTTATGGAATTGGAGTTCGAGTGGTGGTGGTTGGCGTTGATCGATCGAGAATGAAAGGGAGGAGGTTGGACGGCTGTGGTGGTGGAGCGACGAAGTGGGATAGCACCACAGGTGGTGCTCGGTGGCAACAGAGAGGAGAGAATCGTGAGATGGTGATGGTGATGGTCGCTGATCGAGAAGAAGAGGGAGAAAGAGGAAGAGGGGGGTCGATCGCTGGAGATTGAACGGAGAAGGTGGTAGTGGTGCCGTCGATCGAGATGGAGGAGAGTGAGGGGTGGCGATTGATGGTGGTGGTGGTGTATGGTGGTTGTTGATCGAGAGGGTGAGGGAAATGGGAGAGGGAGAGGGAGACGGTGGAGAGGGTAAGGAAATTAGGGTTTTTAATTTTTTTTCTAACTTATTGAAATAAAAACAAAATAAAATAAATTTTTTTTTTTATATATAGAAACAAAAAAAATAAAACTTTTTTTATATAAAAACTTACTGAAATTAATAAAGAAAAAAACCTCTTTTTTTTAATTACTTCACGCCCGGGCCGAAATGCTCGCGCCCGGGAAAGTGAGGCAGAAAGTGACACCTATAAGCTTCACGCCCGGGCACCTTACGTAGAAAGAAGGGACATTCAACTTCACGCCCGGGACGGAATATTCACGCCCAGGAAAGCTTGGTAGAAAGCAAGGGTCTCAAGTTTCGCGCTCGGGAAGAGAAATTCGCGCCCGGACCGTTTGGTCAGAATGTTAAACAAGTGTTAAGGAACACTTCCAGGGGTCGGGCTTCAAGCAATTAAGCCCGAGAGATCGAAAAATTGATTTTAGAACAAAGAAAGGGAACAGAGACTCGTTTTAAGTCACGAGTTTGACTTTGGATTAAGAATTAAACAATGGAGGGAGAATGACTCGTTTATCGTCGCGAGCTTGACGAAGAATTAAACAAATAGAAAGAAGAGAGTGTACAAATTGGTAAAAGTAAAATGATTGACTAAGTAAACATGTGCAGGAAATTAATTTAATCTAACCTAATGGGTGCAGAAAATTAAATAGAGAGCAAGAGATATAGATGCATAAAGATAGAGAGTTACGAAGTAAGGGATAAGAAAGATGCATAAAAACCAAAACTTGATATAAACTAAAAAGTATTAAGAGAGATTCAATGAAGAAAAACAAAGAACGATTAACTAAGATAATAATATTCAAACAAGATGGAAATTAATCAACTATTCTAAAGAAGTAGGGAAGAAGATACTCAATAATGTATGAAAACCGAATGTAATCGATCTTCAACGGCATAAGCTTCAAGATTAGGAGTCTTCTTCCGCAATCTATGGAGGAATCAACTAGAGAGAAACCAAAGTGTAACCCTTGTTCTCAGAAAAAACTAAAAACGACTAGCGTAAAACAAACCTAAACGGAGGTTTAAAAAGGGAAGGCTAAAAAGCCCAAGAAAAAGCCCAAAAAAAAAATAAGTCCAGCGACCTTCGCGACCGTGAAGAAATCTTCATGCCCGTGAAGGTGCAACAGAAAATTAAAAACGTTTCAGGAGCAGTGCTTCGCGACCCCGAAGAAATCTTTGCGCTCGCGAAACCGTGGCAGAAACTTTAAATCTTGAGTCAAATATCTTTCTTCGCGCCCGCGATGTTTGGAGAACAACTAATCCCTTCCGACTTCATCTCTTTCGACGACTTCTCCTCTTTGCTCTCGATCATCTTCTTCTCTTCTTCGTTCTCGGCTTTATCTCCCACGTGCACTTGATTATTCTCTTCTCTTTTCACCTTGAGCACACCTTCACCTATCTCACCTTTAGAAGGCACAATCCGCACAAAACATATACCAAAAGCATAAAAAATATCCCCAAAGAACTTCCAACCGTGATTACAGAGAATAAGAGAGAAATGAAAAACGATGCAAGAAAAAGCTAAACTAAACACTAAAATATGAAAAAAGATGCAACTAAAATATACAAAGTTAGGTGCCAAAAATGCACTTAACATTAAATTATCTAAAATATAATCAATATTTTATTTAAATAAATTATACAAAAAAACGATATTTTCATTATCTTTAATTTAAGATCCTTGATATATATATATATATATATATATATATATATATATATATATATATATAGGGTCAGGTTCATTTGTTAACCAATATTTTCTTGTTAACTTTGTGAACCATTTCTAACCTTGATCTTGGAAATCAAGGGTTGAGATTGAAATATCTTTTAGAAGGTGTTATAAATGTACAGTTAATGTAATATTAGGGATGAACTATGGTGTTGGGGGTATTTTTGGGAAAAAATCAATTAAATAAGATTATTTATTCTCTCCATTAATTATCCTTCCAAAAAATCATACCCCATTCGTAACCCCCCGATTCACCCCTGAAAATAGGAAAATGTGTTCATCTATTAACTATTGTTTCTATTTAAATTTTGTACATAATTGCGATCCTTTTGTAGAAATATGAAACATGCCATGCTTTAGTGAATAAACTGAAAAAGGGATCATATGTTCATTTGTTCACCTGTTTAACCATATGTATATGATGTATTCATTGTTGGTCCTACTGTCAACTGGATCTGAGCTTGTGCATTTACTGAAAATGAACTTATATGCACACATATTATATATTAAAAATAGAATGAACTTATATGCACACATATGAAAACCGACCCCTGTTGTGCTAATAACCATCTGGGTATGCTGAAAATTTGTGGTATACTGAAAATTAACTTACATGCACACATATTATATACTGAAAAACAAAATGAACTTATATGCACACAAATGACCATTGACCCATGTTGTGCTAATAACCCCAACTCATATACGTGCTTGGATGCCCAAAGGAATGTGCATTATGTGTGCGAAAATAACCCCAACTCATATATGTACTTGGATTGTCCCAAATGGAAATATGTTCATAATATTGGTTTCTCATATGTTCATAATACTGGTTTCTCATAATGTTACCTTAACCGACATCGTATTCAAATAACGAAATATGAACATTATTTAATTTAAAAGTTGAAATCTTGACCAAAAATGCGGTTCCTTATGATTTTATATTATAGTTCACATAGTTTTGTCTGATTGGTGTAAAATGTAAAGTGACAATCATACATGGATTTGTATAAATCATCATATTTAATCGGCAAACAAACAACTTGAATTGATATAAGTAGCTACTAGACTTCTTGGGATGTTTATAAAATTTTTGAATTGAAAATATTTAGTTATCAAAGAAAGCTAGAGTTATGAAATTTGAATTTTTGTAACTCCCACATAATTGTAATAAATATTGTATACATTTAGATTTACCTTTTTACCCATTGTCATTAATGGTTAAAGGATTAAAAACAACATATGAAGGTGCAATTCTATTGGTTAGAGTGGTTCACAAAGTTAACCAAGAAAATGATGGTTAACAAATGAACCTCTCTCTCTCTCTCTCTATATATATATATATATATATATCTTAAACTAATTTAGAATCTAGATTGTAAAATGACTTATGTAACAAGTTAAAATTAAAATTCACATGTGAATCTATGTTAAGATGCACGTGTTCATATATGAATCTTAAATTGATTCGGAATCCCAATTATAAATTTTAAATTGATTCACGTAGAAGTTACGATTAACATTCAATGTGACTCTATGTTATGTAATACCCTCAAATCTGAAAAGAGCGACTAAATTAAAACTTTCAACAATACATCAAATAAAGGGTAAAATCTCTTACGACAATTCCATACTTGAAATACGATTCTAAATTTAACCATCAACAAAATAAATAAAGTCTTACATAATGACTAATTAAAGATCGGATGTTACTAAAACCCCTTAATAGTCGTTATCTCCGAAAGCGGAAGACGTCTTCGAACATCTAGATCCATCATGCACATCTAACTAGTACTCCACTCTTTACGGTACCGCTAATAACTTTCCCCCAACAAAGACCTGATGCACATGCCGACAAATAAAAAGGGTTAGGTTTAATGCCTAGTGAGTTCAAGAGTTTTCAACATGAATAAATATATCGTTAAAAGAAAGAATGCAACTTAAATTATAATCTTTCAAAATGATTTACTTTAAATATGAAAACGACTTGTTTTCTAGTAACACAAATTTTTAAAGGTGAACACCCTAATACAAAACGTTCCTTCATGAAATGATGCAACCCAAAACTTACTCAAAATGTGAATAGAAATCGAACTCCCAATTCATGAAAACGCGGATAAAACTCCATATCCTGAAACCACCCAAAACACGGGTCAGGCTAATACTCGACCCATAAATCATGGATAAAAATCCATATATATATAAAACGCCATCGAAAACATGGATACTAAGACTCAATACCCAAAACAACACCTTTTGGTGAAGGGGGAGACCCGAATTTCATTGAATGTGGTGGGCACACAAATTTAAGCCACTTATCAATGTTCTTGAGATTCACATAGGGCCATGGATCCCTGTATACGGCTCCTCTGAGCAACCACCGCAAGATACCCAAATGACCCTAGTGTCTACTCGATCTCTAGATGAGTGTCACTAGAAAAGTCACAAGTCCCCGTATTCGGCTCACCATGGGCACCACCGCAAGATTTAGCTCCGTATACGGCTCTGCGTAGCACCACCGCAAGCTTACATAAAAACATGACTTGGGGACCACTCACTAGACTCAAACATGGACATTAAAAACTCCATGATGAATAAATATTCTAGATTACACGAGCATCGAGTTCAACCACCCATGATTTATACCTGGAGTCTACACTAACCATAAATATTTCTAGTTCCAAAACAGGGATAAAGTTCCCAATTAAGCCGTCTGACTGACTCATATGCCTATGGATCCAATGCATTAAATTCTAAAACATTACATGACTCAAATGAATGACTAACGCACTCAAACATGATTTCCACCAAAACGCAATTAAATGCATCGTAAAACCAAAGCTCCTTATCGAGCCAATAAAATGGGCAAATGCCCCAAGACTCCTTTGAGTCACAACCGAGCCAAAACTCCACAATCAATTGACCATTTATCAAGAGTCATAAAATGCAATAAAACGCAATCGACCTACGTTTATGCAAACACATGCTCCAAAATACATGAATAAGTTCCAACACAAATTTAGATCGAGACAAATCATTTTCCAAATGACTTTATACCAATTATATTTTCAGAACGTTCTATAACACAAAAGCATTTCCCCAAAACACACACTAAAAGGCATTTACACTTAAAAGGTCTCATTCCATAAAATAAATCGTTGAAATACCAATTCTTATGATTTATTTATTAAAATGTTCAAAGTTACAAATGAGTGGGTTTCACAAGATTTATAAAATAAAATATCCCAAATGTAAGACTCCGTCTTAAAAACGTATAATTATTCTTACCCGAATTGAACCGTAATTAAAAATAGCAACCAAAGATAGTTGAGGGGTTAAAACCATCAATTAACCAAACTATCTAATTATATATATATATATATATATATATATATATATAATATAAAAAAATTTATAAGAGTAAACCATCATCCATCGTTTTCTTTGTTTTCTCATACCATAACTGCCTTCACCATTTACCATTCTCTCTCTCTAAATCTTTCAAACTTCTCTCTAGATTATCTCTCGATTCGTTGAAGAAATCAACGAAATAGTTACATATTCGGAATCTATGCAACGAATCCTTCTTAGAAGTATACATTTCTTTTTATGTTATTTAAGTTGGTAGGTTAGGATAGTTGAAGTTGATTAGTAGATTATGATGTGTTATTGCAAATTTATGATCAAATACATGCTCATAACATTATGTTTTCTGTTCACCTGGGTACAACAAAAATGTATTGCGACTTAAAGAACCATTATTGGTGGGTTGGAATGAAGCGAGATATCACCGACTTTGTAGCTCATTGTCTCACTTGTCAACAAGTTAAAAGTGAACATCAACGTCCGAGTGGTCTTCTCCAATCGCTGAACATTCCATTATGGAAATGGGAAAACGTAACTATGGATTTTGTAGTCGGACTATCCCGCACGACCTTGAAACACGATGCAATTTGGGTAGTGGTTGACCGACTGACGAAATCGGCTTATCTTCTTCCTATTCGACAAACTTGGTTAATTGATAAATTGAATGAAATATTTCAATGTGAGATTGTACGTCTCCATGGCACTCCTATATTGATTACCTCCAACCGAGACCCACGCTTTACATCTCGATTTTGGAAAGGTTTACGTAAGGCTTGGGGCACACGTTTGAATTTTAGTACAACCTTTCATCCGCAAACTGATGTGCAATCTGAACGTACAATTCAAACATTGGAGGATATGCTCTGAGCATGTGCGTTGGAATGGCATGGAAGTTGGGATAATTACTTGTACTTGATTGAGTTCTCCAATAATAATAGTTGGCAGTCGAGTATCGGCATGGCCTCGTATTAAGCATTTTATGGCCGAAAATGTCGAACACCGACTTGTTAGAATGAATTTGGAGAACGTATTCTCGAAGGCCCAGAAATAGTGCAAGTTGCTACCGAGAAGGTCGAGATTGCACGTCAAATGTTGAAAGAGGCTCATGCTCGTCTAAAGAGCTACGCCGACAAGCGACGATGACTTATCGAGTTTCAACCGGAAGGTAAAGTTTTCTTAAAGGTTTCCCCAACTCGTGGCATCAGACGTTTCGGTCTCAAAGGAAAGTTGAGCCCAAGATATATTGGTCCCTTTGAAATTCTGGAAAAGGGTGTTGTGGCATACCGGTTAACTCTAGCGCCGCAATTATCCCATATACATAATGTGTTGGGAACTGAAGATTCTACTAAGTGTAGTTACTACTGCTAGTACAAGTGTAGTTACTACTGCCAGAACAAGTTGAAGACTAATACTGCTAAGTGTTACTACTGCTAGTAGAATTACTACTGCTAGTTAAAGTTAGTACTGCTTGAACAAAGTTAGTACTGCTTAGCTAGTTAGTACTGCTAGTAGTTAGTACTGCTAATAGTTAATGCTGCTACTTGAAGTTAATGCTGTTGAGCATTATTAGTGCTGCTAAAGAGATACGAATACTACAGCTGGATATACTGAAGATATACTTAGAAGATATATATGGAAGATATACTGAAGATTTGTTTATTCTTTGTAATTATCTTTTTATTAGTATATGTATAGAATGTTTAGAATAGATAAAAAGAATTTTTTTTTAATAATCGTTTTTCAAGAGAGAAATCAACCTCAAGGCATAGATCCTAATTCTAGAGAAGTAGAATTCGTATTGGTGAGCCTGTTCATCAATATTGAGGTTGAGTGTGTAATCTTGTAACTTTAAGCATTCAATACAAGTTTACTGTTTGATCATTATACACTGTGTTTGATTACTGTTTTATTAAATATCAAAGTGTTTTTCCGCAACTTCTTTGATATTAGTTTCTGAGTTTTAATTCTTGTTGAGAATTCGATCCTGACAAGTGGTATCAGAGCCAAATTCTCTCAGAAACAGTTATTCATCATGGAAAATCTTACAGAATCAAGCAGTACTTTGGTCTCAAAAGTTCCAATGCTCAGATCCAATGAATTTGACATGTGGAAAATCAGAATCAAGCAATATATTCTCCTCACAGATTACTCTATGTGGGACATCATTGAGAATGGCCCATCTGATGGAGGAAAAATTGGTGAAGATGGCAAAAGAACTCCTCCAAAGACAGATGCAGACAGGAAATCAAGACAAACAGAGATGAAAGCCTTGAGCACACTGCTCTTGGCCATTCCAAATGAGTATCAACACCAATTCTGCAATTACACTGATGCACAGATGCTCTGGAATGCTCTAGAGAAGAGATTCTCAGGTACCAAAAGTACCAAGAGAAATCAAAAGGCAATCTTAAAACAACAGTATGAAAACTTCATCTCAACTAAGAATGAGTCCATGACTCAAACTTTTGACAGGTTTAATAAACTAATTGGTGAACTAGCTACTATGGGAGTACAGATTGATCAAGATGATGTGAACAGAAAGTTCTTAAGGTCCCTTGGAGATGAATGGA
Source organism: Arctium minus (assembly GCA_954870635.1). NCBI lineage: Eukaryota > Viridiplantae > Streptophyta > Magnoliopsida > Asterales > Asteraceae > Arctium > Arctium minus. Next base: position 69,993,336 of record OX941091.1, on the reverse strand, counting down.
CCATGTACACTGTGTCATTCAGACAGAATGATCAGTTGGAAGACAAAGAACTTGATGATCTGTACAATGATCTTAGAGTTTTTGAAGCTGAGGTGGAGGCAAAGAAGAAGCCTTCTGGATATGTTCATAATGCTGCACTCCTATCAGCATCAATTGATTCTACTGCTAACTCTGAATCAGTTAATGCTACTAATGGATCAAATCTAGATAAAGGCACTGATTATGCATTTGAAGCTCTTCTTTCTAATCATGGAAATTCTTCTTTGATCAATGATGACTTAGAACAACTTCATCCTGATGATCTGGAAGAGATGGATATTAAATGGCAGATGGCCATGCTCTCCATGAGGGTTAAGAAGTTTATAAAGAGGACTGGAAGAAACAACTTCTCACAAAGAAGAGAAGATGGAGCAGGATTTGATAAATCAAAGGTAGAATGCTACAAATGTCATCTAAAGGGACATTTTGCTAGAGAATGCAGAAGTGGAATGTCTCACAACAACAACCATCAACAAGCTCAATCTGGAAGCTTCAATAATAATAGAAACTCTGCTCAAGCCCTTGTTTCTCAACAAGGAATGGGGTTTGATTGGAGTGATCAAGCAGAAGAAGCTATTCAGAATCAAGCTCTTATGGCTAAAGTATCTGATCTCCCATCTGAGGTAAGTTCTAATCTCTGCAATAAAACTTGCATAGACACTGTTAAAAGGTACAGGGATCACAATCAGAAGATGAGTGATGACCTGAAGAGACTAGAAAAGGATATAAAAGACTATGTGAGGATAGTAGAGAGATTTGAAGATCAAATCAAAGGTTTTCAAGCCAATGAACTACAACACTCATATGACACTAATTACTGGAAGTGGGAGAAAAAGGATTTAGAACTTAAACTGACTAAATCTAAAGAGGAGAGTGAAAAACTGAAAGAGGAGTTAACCAAGGTTAAGCTTGATGTAGAAAAGTTTTCCAATGCTTCTAAAGCAATGGACTCCTTACTGCAAAATCAGATTCATGATAAGTTGAGAAGAGGAATTGGGTATAATGCCACACCTCCACCATATAACAACAATTACATTCCTCCTACTTCAGACCTGTTAGACACCAAAGATAGGAAGGACTTGCCTGAGGGAGCCACTGAAATAGATCCCTTAGATGAGGTAATTGTTGAGGATAAGACTGAGAAAGAGGTTGACAAGAGTAAGGAGAACAAGGTGAGTGGTGAGATTTCTATAGAAAACAACATTATCACCAATGAGGATTGTGGAAGGGCTTGGATCAAATCCAAGAACATAGAGAAGACAGAGGAAAAGTTTGGTAAGGTCCATTATAAACAGACCACAGTTGTGAATCCAGGTCCTTGCAAACAGTGTGCATGTAAGAAGAATGAGCCCCAAAAACAGGACAAAAAGAGGGGAAATCAAAGAAACTGGAATAATCAGTGGGCACAAAAACAAGGGGTTGATCTGAGTAAAATCAATAGACCAAAACCTTGTTTTATCTGTGGCAAATTGAATCATCTTGCAAAATTCTGTTATTTCAATCCCATAAACCAAAGAATGAATTTCCAAAGATCCATGCAAAAACCCTTTGGTTATAAGAAAATTGAAAAGAATCATGTGGCTAAGAAAACTGTTAAAACTAAAAGCCACATGAAGAAAAAGTATTCTGTTAAAGAAAGTGTCAATATGTGGATTCCTAAAAGCAATAAAACTGTTAGTACTGCTATCACAAATAGTGCTGCTAACAATGTTAGTGCTGCTAGAAGTAATACTACTGCTAACAATGTTAATGCTGCTAACAAGGTTAGTACTGCTAAACCTGTTAGTACTGCTACACCTGTTAGTACTGCTAACTCTGTTAGTACTTCTAAAGTTAGTACTGCTTCTAGTGTTAATTCTTCTAAGCCAATCATATTGACAAAGTACTCTAATAGAGAGTGCTCTGAGTTTAAAAACCTCATTAAAAAGGAATGTAAATACTTTGATGAGAAAGGAAGACCCAAGATCACTTTGGCTTGGGTCCCTAATCATACTAATTGATTTATTTAATGTGCAGGGCAACCAACAGCTCAAGGGAAAGAGCATATGGCATGTTGATAGTGGTTGCTCTAGGCACATGACTGGCAACATGTCATGCCTTCAGGATTTCAAGCAAATTAATGGAGGACATGTTGCATTTGGAGACAATCTTACTGGTGGTAAGATAAGTGGAAAAGGTAATGTCACCAAAGGTAAGATGACATTTGAGGATGTCTACTATGTTGATCAATTAAAGTACAACCTGTTAAGTGTATCACAGGTTTGTGACAAACAACATAGTATATTATTTACTAATACTGAGTGTATGATCCTTGCTCCAGGGTTCAAGGTAGTTGATGAAAACATGATACTACTCAGAACTCCTAGGAAGGACAATGTTTACTGTCTTGATTTGGACAATGTTGATAGTGATTCATCTTTAAATTGTCTTGTTTCAAAAGCTTCTATAGATGAATCCTCCCTTTGGCACAGAAGGATGTGTCACATGAATTTCAAGACTATGAACAATCTTGTTAAAAATAACCTTGTAAGAGGTTTACCTTCAAAAGTCTTTTCATGTGATGATCATTGTGTTGCTTGTCTCAAAGGCAAACAACATAAAACTTCTCATAAGACCAAAGAGTTAAATTCTGTTTCTTCTTGTCTCCAGTTATTGCATATGGATCTGTTTGGTCCTACAAATGTTATGAGTATAGGAAAGAAATCTTACTGCTTGGTTATTGTTGATGATTACTCCAGATTTACTTGGGTATATTTTCTAAGGACTAAGGATGAAACAAGTGGTCTTATCAAATCCTTTATTCTAAGAATTGAAAACCAAACTAATCAAAGAGTAAAAGTCATTAGATCAGATAATGGAACTGAATTTAAAAATCATGATTTAAACACTTTTTGTGAAGAAAAAGGTATTGAGAGACAATATAGTGCTCCTAGGACTCCTCAACAGAATGGTGTTGCTGAAAGGAGAAATAGGACACTAATAGAGGCTGCTAGATCTCTGTTGGCTGATTCAAAATTGCCAATTACATTCTGGGCTGAAGCAGTTAATACTGCTTGTTATGTCCAAAACAGAGTTCTAGTGGTCAAGCAAAAGAACAAGACCCCATATGAGCTTTTAAATCAAAGAAAACCTTTTATTGGTTTCTTCAAATCTTTTGGGTGTCCTTGTACAATTCTAAATACCAAATCTCACTTAGGTAAGTTTGATAGCAAAGCAGATGATGGATTTCTTGTTGGATACTCATCTCAGAGTAAGGCCTACAGAGTTTTTAACTCTTCTTCTAGAATAATTGAAGAAAGTGACAATGTCAAATGCAATGAGAACACACCAAATCCTGTTGGGTCTGGACCTCAATGGCTATTTGACATTGATTCACTAACTAACTCTTTTGGTTTCAGTAATGAGTATACAGGAACAGATGGTGGAGAATCAGAGATCACACAAGTTCAGGAAAGTATATCTAAATCTGTGATTTTTCCCATACCCACAGTAAATGAAGACTGTGAAAAGGAATCATTTACTGAACCAAGTCAGAGTGAAGAAGACACTAGGGATGAGGAGACTCAAGAATCAGAAGTAACACCTGAAACCACTTCAGATGAGTTGCATGACTCTAATCTAGAGGCTGGACTGAATGAAGAACCTAGTCATAACACCAGAGTTCAAAAGAATCATCCTCCACAGCTGGTAATAGGAGATATCTCTTCTCCCATGATGACTAGACATCAAAGCAGGCTTCAGGAAATGCAAGATCAACAGCATACAGTGCTCTCATGTTTTCTATCCCAGCTTGAGCCTAAAAAGGCACATGATGCTATGAAAGAATCTAGCTGGATAGAAGCAATGCAAGAAGAATTGTTACAGTTCAAGCTACAAGATGTGTGGGATCTAGTAGACCTTCCTAAAGGTCACAGAGCAATTGGCACAAAATGGATCTTCAGAAACAAGAGAGATGAAAGAGGTATTGTTATAAGGAACAAAGCAAGGCTGGTGGCTCAAGGCTATACTCAAGAAGAGGGTATAGATTATGAAGAAGTTTTTGCACCTGTGGCTAGGATAGAAGCAATCAGACTATTCCTAGCCTATGCTTCTTACATGAACTTCAAAGTCTATCAAATGGATGTAAAAAGTGCTTTTCTCTATGGATCAATTGAAGAAGAAGTATATGTCTGCCAACCACCAGGGTTTGAAAACCCAAGCTATCCAGACAGGGTATACAAACTAAAGAAAGCACTTTATGGACTACATCAAGCCCCAAGAGCATGGTATGACACTCTGTCATCCTATCTCTTGGAAAATGACTTTGAAAGAGGAGTCATAGATAAGACTCTTTTTATCAAAAGAAAGAAGAAGGATATCTTGCTGGTCCAAATCTATGTTGATGACATTATTTTTGGTTCTACAAGAAACAATATGTGCAAGGAGTTTGAGGATTTAATGCATCAAAGGTTCAAAATGAGTTCCATGGGGGAACTTACTTTCTTCCTTGGACTCCAAGTTCAACAGAAGTCAGATGGCATTTTTATATGTCAATCCAAGTATGTGCAGGATATTCTAACCAAGTTTGGTTTCTCAGAATCAAAACCTGCCAGCACACCTATGGAAACACACAAGCAGATCACAGCAGATCTTGAGGGGGAGGACATGGATGTGCATCTTTATAGATCCATGATTGGCTCTCTCATGTATCTCACAGCATCAAGGCCAGATATTATGTTTCCAGTCTGTGTATGTGCAAGATTTCAAGTTAGGCCAAAGCATTCTCACTTTCAAGCTGTTAAGAGGATATTCAGATATCTCAAAGGGCAACCCAGATTGGGACTTTGGTATCCTCATAACTCACCTTTTGACCTAATAGCATACTCAGACAGTGATCTAGGTGGGGCAAACTTGGACAGAAAATCTACTTCTGGAGGATGTCAGTTTTTGGGTGCTAGACTAGTCTCATGGCAGTGCAAGAAACAAACCACAGTATCCACATCTACAACAGAGGCAGAGTACATAGCAGCTGCAAGTTGCTGTTCTCAAGTCTTATGGATTCAGAATCAAATGTTGGATTATGGGGTAACCTTTCTACACACTCCAATCTTTATTGACAACAGCAGTGCTATTAGCATTGTAAATAATCCAGTCAAGCACTCAAAGACAAAGCACATTGAAATCAGGTATCACTTTATAAGAGATTGTAATGAAAAGAAACTTATTCAAGTTGTCAAAGTCCACACTGATAATCAGTTTGCGGATCTATTCACTAAAGCTTTTGATGTGGGTAGATTCACTTTCTTGGTCACAAGTGTGGGAATGATAAACTCTGAATAATCTTCTTCTCAAAAAGTGGTTTTATACCTGTATATTTTTTATTCTTGGTGTTACTAATCTTCTTTTTCAGGATATGCATAGCAGTACTCAGTGTTTAGCAAGTTTAAAAGGAGTAAGTATAGTTAATACTGCTAGTGGTTAACACTGCCTTCAGTTAATACTGCTAGTGGTTAATACTGCTTTCAGTTAACACTGCTAGAGGTTAATACTGCTAGTTCAGTTAATACTGCTCGTGGTTAATACTGCTCGCGGTTAATACTGCTAGTTCAGTTAATACTGCTCGTGGTTAATACTGCTCGCGGTTAATACTGCTAGTTCAGTTAATACTGCTCGTGGTTAATACTGCTCGCGGTTAATACTGCTAGTTCAGTTAATACTGCTCGTGGATAATACTGCTCGCGGTTAATACTGCTAGTTCAGTTAATACTGCTCACAGTTAATACTGCTAGTTCAGTTAATACTGCTCATGGTTAATACTGCTCTAGGTTAATACTGCTTATATTCCGAATACTATAAATACTCTTTGCCCGCCTAAAAGTTCATAACGACTCTTTGCATACTGTTCACTTGCGCTCTAAACCCTTTCTCTCTCAAAGTTCAAAGTTTTCAGGCAAGAATCTTCAAGGTCAATGGCATCAATGGCGTTCATTGACGAGCACAATGAAATCGCGATGCTCCAAAAGCCAAAACAAGCTGAAGGTTTTCATCAGATAGTCGACTTTCTGAAGTCTAGCCACATTGCTCATGCTATCACTATGTCTCCAACTATCTTTATAGAGCATCAGAGGCAATTCTGGGCTCATGCCACCATTGTTACTGAGAATGGTGTGCGAATGATCAAGACGATAGTATGTGGCAATCCATTGACAGTTACTGAAGAGATAGTTCGCATCAGTCTACGTCTAGACGATGCCTCGGGTATAACTTCTATCCCTAATGATGAACTGTTTTCTTCTCTGACAAAAATGGGGTATGGAGGCCCATTGGGTGTTTTTAAGTTCTCAAAAGCTAAATTCTCACCTCAATGGCGTTTTCTTGTTCATACCTTGATGCACTGCATTTCTAAAAAGACCACTGGATGGAGTGAGTTCAGCAGTCCCATTGCTTATGCTTTGGTCTGTTTGGCCACTACCAGAAGGTACAATTTTTCACAAATGATTTTCAATGATCTTGTCTCAAACATGGGAAACAAAAAGAGCTTTTATATGTATCCCAGGTTTGTTCAAGCAGTTATCAACCATGAATTGACGGATATACCTCAACCTGTTGGGGTATATGTACCTAAACCCCCCAAAGGCAAGGTTTTCTCAAATATGAGAAGATCTGCTGGGGACTCGGAAGGAGTTGACACCCCATTGTTCTCTACAATGATGGTGGTGTCCCAAACCACTGAAGGTATGGCAGCAGGGTCAAGGCCCTCATTAGACCATCCCACTGCTAGCCAAGCCCAACCTTCTCACTCAAAAACAATTCCCCAGTCCATTCTTACAAAACCAACCTCTCCAATTACCCAAACTTATCAAAGAAAACAGGTAAAGAAGGCTCCTTCCCTTCTTGTACCATCACCCACACAACCTTTAAGCCCTCTAAGGGAGAATTCTCCCCTAGAGAATATCCAAAGGGAAACCACAAGGGTGTCTCCCAACCCAAAGGAGGTGCTCTCTGAGGAGGAGGTAGAGCATATGGGAGATGAGGCTGCCACTACTCCTGCTAACACAGAGGAGGAAAGTGGTAACATCAATAAGACCTCCCCCATGGCAACTTTGAATGAGCAATCATTTGAAGGTCCCTGGTGCCAAGAATCCACAGGGGTGGATAGTGCTTCTGCTAGGCAGAAGACTTCCACTATTAAAAGATCCAATGATCCTTCAATAGGGGGTAACACTCCTGGAGAAGGTGAGGACAGATATAACTATGATGAATTGATGGAGACAATGGGCAACATCAACATGGATGTACTCAAACAGGGCAAAGACATAGAAGAGCTAAAACTCATAGTACTGTCACAACAAGAACAAATCATCAAGTTGAAGCAAATGGTAAGGAAGCTGATTTTGCAAAAGAAGAAGAAACAATTTGTGCTCCGAAGGAGGAAACCAGAGACTGATGCTCCCAAAAAGGGGGAGATCAACATGGTAGAAGCATCAAGGGAAGTAGAAGTTGAGGGGGAGAAGGAAGCAGAAACTGTTAATGCTGCTGAAACCTCACAAGCAGCAGTAACAGAGTTAACACCAACAGAAATTGAAGTAGCTGAAGTGCTAATCAAAGCTAAGAATGACACTCCCAAAGCAAAGGGAGTGGTCATAAATGAAGGGAGAGACAAGAAATCAGAAAAGAAAGACATGGCTGCAGATATAAAAAGAAAAGGGAAAGAAAAGATGATAGAATCTGATCAACCATCTAAAAAGCAAAAGATGATTGAGTCAGATGAAGCATTAGCAAAGAAAGTGCAAGAAGAGTTAGATCTAGCAGAAAAGGAACAGGTTGAAAAAGACAGAGAAATGGCCAGAGCACTAGCAAATGAGTTAAATGAAGCATTCCAGAAAGGGTTGGAAACAGAGAAAGCCAAGCAAAGAGCAATAACCTTGAGAAAGGCTATGATGGCCAGATCAAGTGCAAAGAAGAGAAGACCTTCACAAACTTACCTTGCCACTCAGGAAAGAAACAAAATGATAACTTTCTTGAAAAGTGCAATTGGGGTAAAGAAAGAAATGTTTGTGAAGATGAATTTTGATCAAATCAAGGATCTATATGAGAAAGAAATGGAGAAGCTGAAGAGCAATGAAAAGGATAGAGTGGAGTTTGAAAAGAAGGCAAAGGAGAGACATGATATAGACATGAATCAACCATTCCCTGAAAGTGAAGAGGGAACTCCTATCAAAGAAATGGCAAGGGAAAAGGAAGAAAAGAAGAAGGAAGCTACTCTAGTACAGGTTTAAAAGACTTTGAAAAGAACCAAGATGATGGCCAAAAGAAAGAAAGATAAGAAGCCCAGAATAGAAGAAGAACAAAATGTTGCTGAAGAAGAAGGGGCATCTGAGTCATCAAGTCAACAAGGGTCATCAATCAAAGATGATGTAAGCTTATATATGGTAGTGATGGACAAAGTGCCTGAACCAATTTCTGCAGAACCTGTTGGAGTTAAGCCACCAGAGATCATTCACTGGGATGTTCTGAAAATGGATGGAAAAGATTATATCAGACTAAAGAGGAAGGGTGATAAGTATGAAATATTCAATACTTGGATCAAAATTGTCAAAACATGCTCTAGATCTGATATAGAAGAGATGTTTGACATAGGAATTAAGCTGTATGCAGACCATCTGAATACTCCAGGAATTTCTCTTACAAAACTGGTGATGGAGTATCTATGCATGATGTTCAAACCTGAAGAAGTGAACCAGGTCATCAAGAGTGTGTTTAAAGAAGTTACAAGTTGGACTCTATATGAAACTAGTGGAGTATATGCAGTGACTTTGGATAGAAATCACACAGAATACTTCCTAGTGGATAGAGTATATAATCACACCAGACTAAAGGCCCATGCTATGCTAAAGAAGAAGTTGGGTTGTGCACCAAATTCAGAAATGGCCAAGTATCTCATTCAGAGGATAATCAATCAGAGTTTGGGACTGAATCCAGACTTAGCAGCGTGATCTTGGAAGTTTTGGGAGCATTAAAAAGAGCATCTGGAAGAATATCTGAAGAACTTGACTTCTCTTCTAAAAGTCAAGTTAGGGGGAGATTGTTGGGAACTGAAGATTCTACTAAGTGTAGTTACTACTGCTAGTACAAGTGTAGTTACTACTGCCAGAACAAGTTGAAGACTAATACTGCTAAGTGTTACTACTGCTAGTAGAATTACTACTGCTAGTTAAAGTTAGTACTGCTTGAACAAAGTTAGTACTGCTTAGCTAGTTAGTACTGCTAGTAGTTAGTACTGCTAATAGTTAATGCTGCTACTTGAAGTTAATGCTGTTGAGCATTATTAGTGCTGCTAAAGAGATACGAATACTACAGCTGGATATACTGAAGATATACTTAGAAGATATATATGGAAGATATACTGAAGATTTGTTTATTCTTTGTAATTATCTTTTTATTAGTATATGTATAGAATGTTTAGAATAGATAAAAAGAATTTTTTTTTAATAATCGTTTTTCAAGAGAGAAATCAACCTCAAGGCATAGATCCTAATTCTAGAGAAGTAGAATTCGTATTGGTGAGCCTGTTCATCAATATTGAGGTTGAGTGTGTAATCTTGTAACTTTAAGCATTCAATACAAGTTTACTGTTTGATCATTATACACTGTGTTTGATTACTGTTTTATTAAATATCAAAGTGTTTTTCCGCAACTTCTTTGATATTAGTTTCTGAGTTTTAATTCTTGTTGAGAATTCGATCCTGACATAATGTGTTCCGTGTCTCTTCACTTCGAGGGTACAACTATCATACCTTACACATCATTGAATATCTATTGGAGTACATAGAACCTGATCTGGTTTTATCGCGAGGAACCTGAAGCGATTCTTGATCGTGATGAGAGAGGTACACGGAAGAGAGTGATTCCTTTTGTAAAAGTTCTTTGGAAAAATCACTCAGAACGTGAGACGACGGGGGAAACTGAGGAACATATACGATGGGAGTACCCCGAGTTCTTTAATCGATGTAAGTTTCCTGTCTAAATTCGATTTCGGGGAAGAAATCTCTTTTAAGAGGGGGAATAATTGTAAGACTCCGTCTTAAAAACGTATAATTATTCTTACCCGAATTGAACCGTAATTAAAAATAGCCACCAAAGATAGTTGAGGGGTTAAACTGTTAGAGCAGAAATATGTTGGATACAAGATCATGAAGACTGAAGGTCAAATATTCAAGAAGTCAAAGCTGAAAAGTCAACTCTCATTAAAAGTCAAAGTCATTTTGTAATAAAAGTCAAAGTCTAGTTGTGTTTGTTTGTTTCCTTGTTTTTAGTAGTGGGTATAAATAGCTTTATTTGTTGTTTAATAGAAAGATGACTAGATGACTAGTAATTGAGTTTTTTACATTCAGAGAGAATTTGTAGAGAGAGAGAGAAAAAGACGTCTAGAGAGAGAAAGTTGTAATCTTTGATTTGAGAATTGAATCAAACAAGTAGATTTGTTAATATTGTTTGTTTGATTTGTTTTGCAATTAGAATCTTGATTTCAGGGATACACAATTGGTATCAGAGCAGATTGAAATTCAGAAATGGATTGAATTGAAGATTTTTGATCGACAATTTTCAAGAACTCGCTAATTACTGTTCAGAATCAATTTTCGAGTTCTAGTAGTGCATTTGATCTGATTTTGCTTTCATTGTAATCGAATTGATGTTTAGAACAGTTTTCGTTTGAATTGTTTTGGCTAATTCACTCGATTGTGTAGTGAATTTATGTTGTTCTAAGTTTTTGTGTTCGACTTTTATTACGTACTGTTTCATAGATCAATTTTGTACTTTTAATGTTTTTCATTGTAATTTTTGTATTGTAATTGGTTCAAATTATGTTCAAGATGATTTCTGCAAAGTTTTAGATCGAGTGGTGAAGTATTCGATCGAAAACAGGTTGAAAAATCAAGTTTTTGTTCGAACAAGTGAAGAACACGCAAGATCTACAAAACACGCAAGCTTCATCGGAAGAACGCGAAAACCAAAAGATATTGATTTTTGGACGAAAACGCGCAAAGTGCTATTTGCGAGTTCTAGAAAAGCGCAAATCGAAGTTTGCGTGTTTGGTCTTTAGTCTGCGAGTTTGAACAAAACACGCAAGTAGGCATCTGCGAGTTTCCTTCTGCGAGTTTGGCTTGCGAGTTTGAATAAAACACGCAAGTAGACATCTGCGAGTTCATCAAACGCGCAATCTTTTGTTTGCGTGTTTCTCAAACGTGCACGACTTAGTCTGCGAGTTTCACAGTGAATAGTTATCTGTGAGTTTCAAATTTTTTTTAGTGATCTACGAGTTTCTATACTTTGGTCAAAATTTTCAAAACTGTAATATGCCCTTTAATTGTCAAAATTTTTTCTCTATGGGTGCTGCCCCCAGACCCCGCAATGGCGTTGCCCCTTGACCCCACCCGCTAACCGGATAGCGGGACCCCCGTGCTAAGTCTGCGTAGGGGAACATAGTTCTTTTTGTGGGCAAAATTTCTGATTTTCTAACGATCAATTTCAAGTTTCTTATTGCATATTTTTCAAACAGGATGACTTCAAAGGACGCTCTTTCTCTCGTCACAGATGTCAAGCCTCCCGTTCTATTTAAAGGGGAGTACGAACAATGGAAGGTTCGATTTCTTGACTTTGTGGACCGACATACAAATGGAGAAAAAATTCTTCTGTCAATCATGGAAGGTCCTATGGTACCACCTACTGTTCAGATACCTGATGATGATTCATCTGACAGTGAGGATGGTGATGAGGACAGAGAGCAAAAGATGAAAATAGTTCCAAAAGAATATGCTCAATATTCTGAAGAGCAAAAGAACCGATTCAGAGCAGATAAACAAGCGAGATCATTACTTCTTCAAAGTATCCCGAACAAGATTTACATCAAGATAGACAACTATAAGGCTAATGCTAAAAAGATGTGGGATCAACTTCAGAAGATGATGATGGGTTCAAAAGTTGGAAATCAAATGAAGGTAGCCATTTGCATAAACAACTACGAAGAGTTTAAAGCAAAAGAGAATGAGAGCTTAGAAGACACCTATGAACGGTTTGTCCTGCTTCGGAATGAACTGTCAAAGAACAAGGTGAAAAAGAAGCAGATTGAGAACAATGTCAAGTTTCTGAGTATCTTGCAACCTGAATGGAAGAATCATACGTGCAGGATGAAACAGATGAAGGATATAAGTGACATTCCGTTGCATTAGGTGTATGAGACGTTACGACAGAATGAAGAGGAGGTGGAAGAGAAAAGAGCTGAGAAAAAGAAGGTTGAGAAAGTACCAGATCCCATAGTATTGATGGCTGGAGAGAAAGAGAAAGAAAAGAAAGAGAAGAAGAAAAAGAAGAAGATAGTTATTTCTAGTTCTGGATCAGAATTTGAATCTGATGGAGATGATGGAGAGAATCTTAAGCAGGCAATGCTGTTACTGACCCGAGCATTTCAAAAGAAGTTCTACAAGAAGACTGGATCTAATTATCAGAGGTACTCTTCATCAAGCTCAAAGAACCATGAGCATAGAGAAAGGGTGGAAGGAAATAGATTTGTTGAGAGGAAGCCTGAATAGAAGAAGTATGTGAATGATTACATTAGTACTAAAAGGACAACTAATGATCTGATCAAGTGCTACAACTGTGGCAAGGTTGGACATTATGCAAAAGATTGTCGGAAGCCGAAGGTTCGCAATTCGGAGTATTATAAAAACAAAATGCTCTTGGCCAAGCAACAAGAAGCTGGCAAAGCATTAATGGCTGAAGACGAATTCTGGTTGGATCATTCAGATGTAGAGGTAGAAAAAGAAGAAACAACCAACTTATGTTTGATGGGAAAAGAGGTGCAATATGATGATTCTGATGAAGAAACTACTGATGAGGTAATCAACTTAACTGAAAATGATTTCATGACCAAAATGGAAGCCATGATGGTCGAACTTCAAGACCTTCAAACCAAACTTAAGAAGGAAAAAGACAGAGTTGCTAAAAGAAATCAAAAGATCTTTGAGCTTAATAAATCAGTTATTAAGAACAAAGATCTAATTGATTCTTTACGTAAGTCTGCTTCTGATTCTAAAATTGAAGTAGATTGTTTTGAAAAGAAGATTTCTGATTTTGAAGCTAAACTTTCTAAGTATGATTTAGAGAAGAAAGAATCTGCACTAACTGTTCATAAATTGCAGGTTGAGAACAAGAGCTTAAATAAGAAGGTAAATGGTCTGGAAGCCAAACTTTATGTGTGAGTCCGTGATCGTTACCAGATAAATCAAACAACAAACATATAAAGATTACCAACCTGTTTAGATTATAAACGTGGATTACAGAGGTTGATATTGGTTACAGTTTAAGCTTTCTCTCTCTCTGTTCTTGATGTTCTTGTTCGATGTGTTAGTATTGATAGATTGAGAATCTAAACTTAACTTAAACAAAACTAATAAAAACTAAAACTTAATATCTAGATATGAATTAAACTAATATAATATCTAAACTATAATATCTAAACTATAATATCTATTACATAATATCCTAAAATATCTATTAGTTAGATATTTAGGAACTAATATAAAATACTAAAAACACAATAATTAACTTTGACATTTATTACAAATGACATTAGACTTAATATCGAGAGCGACTTTTCAGCAGTAGCTTCAGATTGCGAACTTCATATTGGATGATCTTGAGTACAAATTTCTATAAACGTTATGACAAAGAAACAAATTCCATTTAATCATCGAAACACCACAAAGGTAATTTCTATAAACGTTATGACAAAGAAACAAATTCCTTGTGTGTTCATGCTTGTGATAGAAAGAATTAAGCACTTGATGATTGCTTATAGGCTCAAAGTTTGTGTAAAACACTAAGACAACAGTAAGTTAAACACATACTCAATGTGCATGAGTGAAGTGTGAAGGTGGGGTGACTTCCTTCTTTTCAATATCCAGATTTTCCAAATGAAAACCAGATAGCAAATGTGCTGCTTCCCCTTTGAATAAGTGAAACACTTTCTTGTTGAGAAGAAAATGAGTAGTTGGTGAGGTTTGATCAAGAGTTGGCATGGGCTAGTTGCCTGTTTCAATAATGATCACCAAAGAATTGTGAAACATTAGAATGGTGACTGCCCGGCTCAGAAAAAGTTGGTGCAGAGTTGTGATATTCTTTTAACTCTGTTCTCACACGCTCTTTCTTTTTAACATTTAGCTCACTCTAATCAAACTTAGTTCTTTGTTTGACACACTCATTTCTTTTGACTTCTCACACTCAATCACTATGGATTAACTTCGTGGGTAGAAATCACTGGTTAAGGTGATTCCATAGAAGTTGTGTTAATTCATAGCACAATGATTTCGTATATCCTATAAAGAATATGTTGCTCAAACTGATTTATTATCATGTAAGCTCATGTAAAACATTTAAATTACACTCCCAAAATATAAAATCTGTCGAAAAATTGGGAAGTGGTTTGAACATTTTAGAACATGTTTTCTATGATTGAAAGTTATCCTCCTTTCAACCATATATGAGATGAAGATATAGAATTATACCTTTACGTCCTCCTTTCAACCATATATGAGATGAAGATATAGAATTATACCTTTACGTACGATCTTCCATCTCATGAAGCTAAGCTTAAAGTCATAAACATATGCACTTGTAAGCATCTCTCAAAAATTCTGCAAAAGTCTTATGTCAAGTCAAAGCAAATTTATTCACTTAAATTGAAAAGACAAAAAGCAGTAAAACTATTAAAGTATGAGTCATGATTAGAAATAATCAGAAGTCATCACCTTTTACTCCTCCTGAAATTATGCATTAGAAAAATTATCAAAGTAAAACATATGCATAAACTTTCAGACAAATATGTACTCCCCCTTGATGGCTGATTTCCTCATTCGAGTATTGGAGTACAAACTCTTTTCAGCTCGGAGTAAGGTCTTTTGATCACTGATGCACTAGTTCTAAACTGTTGTGTTTAGAAGTCAAACTTCGTTGATGTCCGGGTCTTGAACTGCATTATTCAAGAGCCTTTTCTCTCCTACTCCCCCTAGACAATAGGTACCTACAACACAGAATCATCCATTTTCTTTGGTATCCATTTCCAATTGGATCCAACTGTGTTAGCAAACGATTTTGGCACCCACTGAAATTTGGGCCCGCTTTACTTTTTAGAATCAGATAAAGAATTTGAATGATAAGAGGGAACATGATATGTTCCAAACCAAACATCAGAATCTATACGAGAAGCAAGATCATGTTTATCATAATTTGAAAACTTTCTAGCAGACAAAGATAACTTGAATAATTGCTGTTTTGAAAATTTCTTGCGAAAATCAACAAGTTTTGGTTTAGAAAAAGCAACATCCACAATTATATCATCTTTACTAGTAGTAATCTTATTACAGTCAACACTAGAACATGATATAGCAGTCTCGTCAAACTTATGTTTTAGTTGCCATTCAGATTTAACTTCAAGTCTTTTCTTGCTCATTGCTGAAACATTTGAAACTTGTGAGTTAGACTTTTGAGCAACAAACAAATGCTTCTTCTTCGGATTACCAGTAGTGTTCGGTTTCTCTGAATGCTTAGATATAATCTTACCTTTAGCATTCTTAGCTTTCACAGAGACTGATTTATCAACTTTCGTTGATTTTGCACTGTTAACAGACGTGCTGGTTTTTGCCCAAAGATTTCACAATAAAAGATGAAGGGTTAGGAAGTTTTGCATTAAAGTCAAATTGTTCAAAACAACCATCCGAACCACTGTCAGAGTTAAGAAAATCAAGCCCTCCGTTTGATAAACCAAACATGTCATCAGATTTAGAAGCCTTTGAAATAATAACATTTTTCAGTATGGTTGAAAAACCTTTTTGTTGAATCTCAATCAAAAGTCTTTCATCTGTTAAAGAGTTCTAGAGTTCAGAAATTTGACTTTCCAAAACAAGAGGAGGGACGTAGATTTTACCTTTAATAGGCTTCGCCTCCATCTCTTTTACAGAATAACTTTGAAAGAAGTCATTTGAAAGAGATTGCTTTTGAGATTTTTGATCATAACTATTATTCAGCTTCACATAATAAAATGGAAGGTGAACTTTAGATGATTTCAATCGTTTTTCAGTTTCCTTGGCTTCATCCTCTTCATACAGTCGAGTCCAGAAAACTTCAAGCTCAGAGATTCTTCGAGCTAGTTTCAAAGAAAGAAGATCATAAAGTGCAGACACTTCAGATATACCTTTTTGAAGACAGTGAGGATTCTCATAACCAATTCCCCAATTGTCTTTATTCTTTTTCGGTTTGTTAAGATGAATGGTTTGCTCACTTTGACCTGATGAGTATAACTTTTTTTCCAAAGCAGAATTTTTCAATTAAAGTTTTGTTTTCTTCGGTACACGAAGAATGCATATTAGTAAGCTTATATAAATCAAGCTCACTTTTTCTCAGTTTAGAATTGACTTCAGAATTCTCTTTAAGAATTATAGTCTGTTCCTTTGCCCTGGTGTCATTATTTCTATGTAAAACCTCAACCAATACTTTCTTCTCAGCAATTTCATCGCTAAGTTTCTGTATCGATTGGTTTTTGTCAGTAATAACACCATTTTCTTGCTTAAGCTTCGACTCTAACTCTTGGAGTTTTATTTTCATGGAACGCATTTGATCAAATACCTCGTCATTAGAATCAGCTTCGGTTTTTATCTTCATCTGACTCATCAAGCACAAGTGTGTTGTCTCTTTCTTCTCTCCTTCTGTTTCCAAGGCAGTAATCCTGCCTTTGTAAAGTACAGGTGTATTCTCATCCATACTGTTTGATTGATGAGCAATAAGAACTTGTACTGAAAGTTAGTCCAGAGAAAAAAAACCAGATAAATACTGCAAAATTTGACTAAGTCTGGAACTGGCGCGAAATTGGAGTTTGCGTTTGTAGTGGGTCGTGCAAACTTGAGGTTTGCTTGATCAGTGGGTGGCGCAAAGTTGAGGTTTGCTTGAGCAGTGGGTCGCGCGAAGTTAAGGTTTATGGCGCAAAGTGAGAGTTGACCAGTAAGATGTAAAGACCGGTAAGATGTTCGACCGGACTGTTGCGTCGACCGATAAGATGTAACGACCGGTAATATTTTTGACCGGAAAAATATTGCTACCGATAAAAAGATTGGACCGGTAATTGGTGGGTCGACCGGAATATTATCAAAGTAGGTCGACCGGTATGTTGTAAAAAGAGAATTTAGGTCGACCGATAAAATGTAAAAGTGGGTCGACCGGAAGCGAAAAGTTCGACCGGTATGATGTTTGATTTCTTTGACCGGTATTAAACTAGTGTGATGACCGGTATGTTGTAAAGGATGAATGTGGGTCGACCGGATGAAAAATTCTCGACCGGTATAATGTAAAAAGAGGACTGACCGGTAAGTTGAAAAAAAAAATATTTAAACTAGGTGTGAGAGTGTAGTAAGGTGGTCGACCGGTAATATTTTAAAAAGATGGACCGATAGAATGTATTGAGAAGTGGACCGATATGTGAGATTGGAATTGTGATCGTGGAGGGTTGTGAGGTTTCTTTGGGATTTGGACACGTGATGGTGGACACGTGATGATATTCAAAGAGAAAAAACAATTCAATATTTCTTATGATGGTGGACACGTGTTCTTATGGTGGTGGACCGATATTTTTCCCAAACCTCACCACCTACTCAACTTTGTAATTTTTTCTCGACCAATATTGAAAAGTAGTGGACCGATATAGGATGCAGAATTAGATGGACCGGTATGATGTAGAGATAGTTGGACCGATATATTGTAAATATCGGTCGACCGGTAAAATGAAATACAAAACTTTGACCGATAGGAATAAAACTTTTCAACCGGAACTGGGTATTGATATCGGTCGACCGGTAAGGAACCTTTGACCGGTATCGTTTCTTCTCCGATAATCGATCCTATAACTGATAAATTGAACTGCCTAGAATTCGATTTACAGTCCTATATTTGGACACTATGATCGACTTATCAACTTTAACAGGTTCCAACACTTTGATTTAAAAAACAACCATAAAATGGAGTTTTTGATCGATGTCACAGTGTTTATGAAATACTGAAGAACACAGAGACTTGAAAATTTGATTTTGATCTGGTAGAGGCTCTGATACCAATTCTGAGTCCGTGATCGTTACCAGATAAATCAAACAACAAACATATAAAGATTACCAGCCTGTTTAGATTATAAACGTGGATTACAGAGGTTGATATTGGTTACAGTTTAAGCTTTCTCTCTCTCTGTTCTTGATGTTCTTGTTCGATGTGTTAGTATTGAGAGATTGAGAATCTAAACTTAACTTAAACAAAACTAATAAAAACTAAAACTTACTATCTAGATATTAATTAAACTAATATAATATCTAAACTATAATATCTATTACATAATATCCTAAAATATCTATTAGTTAGATATTTAGGAACTAATATAAAATACTAAAAACACAATAATTAACTTTGACATTTATTACAAATGACATTAGACTTAATATCGAGAGCGACTTTTCAGCAGTAGCTTCAGATTGTGAACTTCATATTGGATGATCTTGAGTCCAATAATCTGTGCGCTAACATTATGCAAGAGGGCAAACAGATCAAACTATTTTTCTTAATGCACCTAATGAGGAGGCTGATGTTAAGGAAAAATGGGGAATAGGTTACGAAAACCCCATTACTTAAAGAAAGCCATCAGAAAACAACCAGCATTATATAATTTTGATTTTCTTGCTGCTGCTGGTAAACATACTCATTTAAAACCCAAATTTGTTACCAAATTACCAGAAGAAGTTGAGGCCAGAGAAACTGAAAATAGAAAGAATATAAAGAAAATGCAACTACCATTTAATTATGAAATGCTAAATGATAGTTACCTTTCTGAAACACCAAAAGTTCTTTCAAATGACTATTTTGCTAGTTATTCTGTTCCCGAGATGGAGGCAAACCCTCCAACTGCAAAAGTTTATGTTCCTCCACTAATTCTGGAAAGCAAAATAGTTGAGCATGAAAATGTTTTATCAGATGAAAGAATTTTGGTAGACATAGAACAAAGTGTATTTTCTACTGTTTTAAAGAACACAATTTTTCAATCTAAATCTACAAAGTATTCTAATGTTTTAAAGGCACCTCAAACTTCGACTGATAACTTTGATAACTTATTTGCGTCTGCAAATGATTTTCTCAATTCTGATGATGGATGTATAGAAGAAATTGATATGTTTGACTTCAATGCTCCACTTCCAGATCATTCTACTTTTTTTATAAATGGAGAAGCGTTACCAAGTGTTTTTGAAATTGGTGAATCATCAACAAAAGTTGATGAACCAGTTTCTGTGAATGCTGATTACTATGCTAAGGGTAAGAAATATAAGTATCAGCGCTCACAGAAACGGAACAACACTGGTAAACACAAGAAAAATCAATCTCAGAAATCTGATTTTCCTAATAAATCTAAATTCTTTGTTTTAATTTAAGAAAGAAAAGGTCGGAAGAGAGATCTGAATGGCGACTTAAAAAGAAGACTGATGAGAAGGCGAAATCAATTCCTGATGTAGTTACTGATAGATCTGATAGTAGTGTTAATGATGTAGTTGGTAAAATTGTTTTTAATAAACAAAACCTTGTCATTCCTTACAAGCGATATTCAATAAAGCAATTGTTCCAATTATCTCATCCTACTACTCAATCTTATACTTATCGGTGGAATGATTTTGCTTATCGTCATAATTCTAATGATTGGTTTGGATCTTATCATGTTTATTCTTCTAAACCAAATGTTTTCAAAGATTTTCAAAGGAAAAGATGATCCATATTCAAATGGATACCAAAATCTTATGCTAATCTGTTAGGATCCGTTTTTAAATGGGTACCTAAATCTGTTGTTTCCTGATTTCTCTTGCAGACCCGACATATGTGGTACTTGGATAGCGGATGTTCCAAGCATATGACCGGGAAGAAAGATTTATTATCTAATTATACAGATAAATTCAGTGGTAATGTTCGTTTTGGCAACGACCAGTTTTCACCAATCTTAGGATTTGGTGACATCATTCAAGACAATATAATGATTAAGAAGGTGAGGTATGTCGAAGGCTTAGGGCACAACCTGTTTAGTATCGGTCAATTCTGCGACAAAGGGTTAGAGGTAAATTTTAAAGCTAAAAGATGTTCGGTATGTACTGAAGAAGGCAAAGAACTTTTAGTCGGCAATCGAAAGACAAATATCTACACCATCAATCTTTCAAAGATACAAAATGACAATCAGGTTTGCTTACTGACAAAAGCTTCAATGCATCAAAGTTGGCTTTGGCACCGAAGGCTGTCACACCTGAATTTTCGTTACATTAACAAGTTGGTCAGTGGAAAGTTAGTGAATGGACATCCTGAGCTCAAGTGTGTGCAGCTTGTGAAAATGGGAAGATAAAGAGAGCTCCACATAAACCGAAGCCTGAACCTAGTACCAGTTCTCCATTAGAGTTGTTGCATATGGATCTTTGTGGTCCGATGCGAACGCATAGCTTAGGCGGGAAGAAATATGTTCTTGTTATTGTGGATGACTATTCGAGATACACGTGGGTCAAATTTCTACGTTCAAAAGATGAGACGCCCGAAGTACTCATTACATTTCTGAAGACGACCCAGGTGAATCTGAAGAAACCAGTCAAGCTTCTCAGAACTGATAATGGCACAGAGTTTAAAAACAGAATTGTTGAAGAATATCTCGAATCGGTCGGGATATCACATCAATACTCTGCTGCTCGTACGCCTGAACATAATGGAGTAGTCGAAAGGAGAAATCGAACGCTAGTCGAGGCCGCTCGCACTATGCTCAGCCAATCAGACTTACCTCTATTTTTGTGGGCAGAAGCTATTTCGACTACGTGTTACACTCAAAACCGTTCCATGATACACCGCATATTTCAAAAGACTCCGTATGCTTTGATCAAAAACCGAACCCCAACCATCAAATATTTTCATATTTTTGGTTGTAAGTGTTTTGTGCTCAACGACAGAGAGAATCTCAACAAGTTGATTGCTAAGGCAGATGAGGGCATCTTCATTGGATATTCTTCTACATCTGCTGCATATCGAGTTTATTTGATGAAGTCGAAGACTGTTATCGAGAGCGTAAACATCACATTCGATGAGGAAATGGCTTCTGAACAAGTCAGTTCAGAACCCGTGATAACTGGAGTATTAGTTTCTGGGCAATTCCGTTCAGTACCTGTACCTGAAAAGAACAAATCAGATGAAGCATCAACGTCTACTATTCATTTATCTGATTTAGATCTTTTATTTAAACTGTTTTATGATGAATATCTTGGATCTAATGTGAATAAACCTGTTGTGGTTGACAGGATTGAAGATTCAACGATTAATCATTCAACCACTTTAGATGTTTCTACTAAATCAAATTCTTCGATTCGGCAAGATATTCCAGTTCAAACGCTTACTCCAATAGTTGAAGTTGTATCTACTAATGATGAGCCAGAAGTTGCTGAGTCAGTAGGATGTGCTGTAAGGACAGATCAACAGACTGAACAAGTTGTACCTACTGAAGCTTTTGCACCAAATACTTCAACTGAATCCCTCCCTCATACTGTTCAAACTGCAGAACCTGAAAGTGGATTTTTAGATGACAACCATGATCAATCTTCATCTACTCCACTCCCTCATGAACATTGTTGGACCAAAGAGCACCCTCTTCTCCAAGTAATTGGAGATCTTAACAAACCAGTGAAAACTAGGTCAGCAACTTTGAATCAATGTATGCATGACTCATTCCTCAGCAAGATAGTGCCCACTCGTGTTTCAGAGGCTCTAGCTGATTCGGATTGGGTGTCTGCTATGAAGAAGAGTTAAATCAGTTCGAAGCCCTAAAGGTCTGGAGACTAGTGCCAAAACCAGAAGGAAAAACCGTTATCGGCACTAAATGGGTGTTTAAAAATAAAAAGGACGAAGATGGTATTGTTATAAGGAACAAAGCAAGACTTGTTGCCAAGGGATATAGGAAAGAGGATGGCATCGATTACGACGAGACGTATGCTCCAGTAGCGCGTATAGAGGCAATTCACATGTTTCTAGCCTACGCAGCTCACAAGAACTTCACTGTCTATCAAATGGACGTGAAGACTGCCTTTCTGAATGGCATACTTAAGGAGGAAGTCTATGTTACGCAACCAGAAGGCTTTGTAAATCCAGATAAGCCAAATCACGTCTACATCTTGGATAAAGCTCTTTATGGTCTGAAACAAGCACCTCGCGCCTGGTATGATGTTCTATCAAAATTCTTGGTCAAGTTAGGTTTTTCAAAAGGTAAAGTCGATACCACTTTGTTTATTAAAAAGGAAAAAGTCGATATCATCCTTATTCAAATATATGTAGATGATATTATATTTGGTTCTACAAATCCTAAATACTGTAAGAACTTTTCAAATCTCATGGTGTCACGTTTTCAGATGAGTATGATGGGAGAGATGAATTTCTTTCTCGGATTACAAGTCAAACAAATTTCAATGGGGATTTTTATTAATCAATATAAGTACATTTTGGATATTCTTCGGAAATTCAAAATGGAAAATTGCAAATCAATTGGAACCCCAATGGCACGAGGTACTAAGATTAACACTGATCCTTCGGGAAAATCTGTTGATGTTAGGACTTATAGAGGTATGATAGGGTCTTTAATGTATCTTACTTCAAGTAGACCAGATATAATGTTTTCAACATGCTTGTGTGCAAGATATCAGGCTGACCCTAAAGAATCCCATTTGGCTGCTGTCAAACGGATTTTTAGATATCTGAAGGGGACTGCAAATCTTGGTATGTGGTATCCTAAGGATACAGGGTTTGAACTGACTGCTTATTCAGACGCAGATCATGCAGGGTGCATGCTGGACAGGAAGAGCACTTCAGGTCATATTCAATTTCTTGGAGATAAGCTCGTTAGCTGGGCGTACAAGAAACAATTATGTGTTTCCACATCGACTACTAAAGCAGAGTATGTAGCTGCTGCCAGTTGCTGCTCTCAGGTCTTGCGGATGCGAACACAACTTCGAGACTATGGATTCATGTTTGATAAAATAACCATCTATTGTGACTCGAAGAGCGCTATCGCCATATCAGCTAATCCTGTGCAGCACACTAAAATAAAGCACATTGATGTCAGGTATCATTTTATAAAAGATAATGTAGAAAAAGGTACAATAGAACTTTACTTTGTAAAAATTGATTACCAACTTGCAGATTTGTTTACCAAACCTTTAGATGAAAAGAGATTCAATTTTTTTGTATCTAAGGTTGGTATGCTAAATCTCAAGGTCTAATCAATAATTACCAATTAAAGTTTATTTTATTGTAATTTTTTATCATTTCTTTATCATTATTTCTGAAAGGATATCTGCACTTTAACATGTTGTTCATGTTCTCAGGGTGAGTGATACAAGATTCTAAGATGATCAATATTATTTTGAGGGGGAGTTTATAGAATTTAATTGCTAAATTTTTGTGATGCATGAATTTAGGGGAGTTTATACGTACAACAAAAGGAGTAAGGATATGATTTCTGATTATTTTAGATCAGAACTCGTACTCTCATTGTTTTACTGCTTTATGTCATTTTATTTTTTTCAATAAATTTTGTGAATAAAGCTGCTTTGTCATTACTTTGAGACTTGTGCAAAATGAGAGAAGCTATCAAGATCATATCTTTATGACTTCTGCATAGAAAGGTTAAATTTCTTATCTTAATCTCATATATGGTTGAAAGAAGAACAACTTTCAATCATATAAAACATATTCTTAAACGTTCAAACCACTTCCCGATTCTTAAAACAGATTTCATGAATTGGAAGTGTGATTTTAAATGTTTTCATTTCTACTTGTGCTTACATGATTACAAACCGTGTGTTTCTAAAGATAAATACTTGCGTATTGTCTTTTCTTTATACTTTCAAGTATTCACACACATCGTTTTTTTTTTGTTTAAAATGTTCTTACCATGTCTCAAATTTGAAACATATTTTTCGATGGTAAGACACCCCGCTTGTACTTTAAAGAATTTTGAGCGATATTTCATTTCTGAACGTCATTTCAAGAATGTCTATATTTTGGTTCATATAGACAATATCCATTATTCTTGACCATATCTTTCATTGCTATATCATTTGATTATGATCATTTCATACAATGTCAGATTTTTCAAACAAGTCTCTTGCATTCATATCTTTTCATTCAATTTACTTGCTTGAAAGATCTTCAATGTTTAAAATGCTCAAATCTTAATGATTACATCTATGAGCATACTTCTGACAGTTTGTGTTTGTGCTTTAACTGATAAAGTTAAACCATTTTGAGCAACATTATACTTTAATAGGACAATATGGGTTCTTTGTGCTAGGACTTAATGAAAACTTCTATGGATTCACGATTACCAATGTCTCCTACCCAAGAAGTTAAACCATAGTGATTGAGTATGAGGAGTCGAAAAGAAATGAGTGTGGGTTGTGTTTGAGGTAAAATGGAAAAGAGAGTTTGGTTAGATTTGAGCTTAAATGATTTAAAAGAAAGAGGGTGTGAGATAAGAGTAAAAGAATATCAAACTCTGCACCAACTACTTTCTGAGTCGGGCAGCCATATTACTAATGTTTTACAATTCTTGGTGAACATTATTGAAACAGGAAACTTGCGCATGCCAACTCTTGTTAAAACCCCACCAACCACTCATTTTCTTCTCAAAAAAGAAAATGTTTCATATTTTCTGGGGACACAATACATAATCTATCTGATTTTCATTTGGAAAATCTGGATATTGAAAAAGAAGGAAGTATGCCCCACCTTCGCACTTCAATCATGCACATTGAGTCTGTGTTTATCTACTGTTGTCTCAGTGGTTTTCACAATGTTGAGCCTTTCTAAGAAATCATCATATGCTCAATTATTTCTACACTTCCACGAACACGCAAGGAATTTGTTTTCTTGTCATAACATTCATAGAAATTTCCTTTGTGGTGTTGCGATGATTGGATGGAAGCCCTAGGGGAGTGAACATCAAAAAGCTCCTTTCCTATGTGTATTCGTTACACACAGTGACTTAGTGTTACTGAGAGGCATATTAACTGATTCATTTGTTGATTCAGGTTTTACACGCATATTTTGTCTAGATTTGCAAAGAGCTGGATGAATACATTGTTCGAATTAGCAATGAATCAGAGGCTCTTGGACAGATCAGATTTGCAAAGTTTTGCAAAGTTTTGATGTTATAGATTGTCTAGATTTGCAAAGATCTGGATGAATACATTGTTCGATTTGCAAAGTTTTGATGTTATAGATGCTCTATTCATCAAAAAGGGGGAGATGATTTACAGAAATGTCCGGATCAGAAATTTCAAAGATTTGAAAGTTTGTATAAAGAGTTGAAGAAGATAAAGTTCAAAGTTTGAAAGTTTGTTCAAGAAAAGTCAAAGTTGTTTGAAGATGTGCTGTTTTTACTGAAATTTTCTTTGAAGATTATTTGTTGAAGCAAGTCGAGCTAAATCTGAAGAATATTTCTTTCTGAAGTTTGAAAGAGTCTTGTGATAATTTTGGGAGATTATTGAAGATCGTTTCTATCATATTTTGGAGAGATTGTTAATTTTGTTCAGAGACAGACTTGGGAAGAATAAAGTTAAACAAAAGGAAGAGATTGTCTAGATTGAACCAAAGGGGGAGATTGATTTGCTAAATCGTTCAAAGATGATCTTGAATCCAAAGGGGGAGATTGTTAGAACAGAAATGTGTTGGATATAAGATCATGAAGACTGAAGGTCAAAGATTCAATAAGTCAAAGCTGGAAAGTCAACTCTCATTAAAAGTCAAAGTCATTTTGTAATCAAAGTTAAAGTCTAGTTGTGTTTGTTTGTTTCCTTGTTTTTAGTAGTGGGTATAAATAGCTTTATTTGCTGTTTAATAGACAGATGACTAGATGACTAGTAATTGAGTTTTTTACATTCAGAGAGAATTTGTAGAGAGAGAGAAAGAGACATCTAGAGAGAGAAAGTTGTAATCTTTGATTTGAGAATTGAATCAAACAGGTAGATTTGTTAATCTTTGTTGTTTGATTTGTTTTGCAATTATAATCTTGATTTCAGGGACACACAAAAACCGTCAATTAACCAAACTATCTAATTATATATATAAAAAATATAAAAAAATATATAAGAGTAAACCATCATCCATCGTTTTCTTCATTTTCTCATACCATCACCGCCTTCACCATTTACCATTCTCTCTCTCTCTCTAAATCTTTCAAACTTCTCTCTAGATTATCTCTTGATTCGTTGAAGAAATCAACGAAATAATTACATACTCAGAATCTACGCAACGAATCCTTCTTAGAGATATAAATTTCTTTTTATGTTATTTAAGTTGGTAGGTTAGGGTAGTTGAGTTGGTAGATTATGATGTGTTATTGCAAAGTTATGATCAAATACATGCTTATGAATGTTTGTTTTTGTCAAAATTACAAAAGGGTAAAGTTTAGAATCAAACAGGTGATATTTGTATCTAGATGTTTAACCTCACACCAAGTGTTCATTTTATTGTCTAAGAGAATATAATTTCGTGATTAAGCTTAGGATAATAACCACTGAGTAATAATAATTCATGGTTTAAATAGGCAATCGAACGAGTTAAACTTCGTCGTGAGTCTCGGTTGATCGCGTGTTACGTCTCAATTCGGTTAATGTATGGATTTCATTTCTTTTGAATCGTGGGCAACTATTTGTTGTAGTTGACCCTTCCTAAAGGTGGTTCATCGCCTTGTGATTGATCAACAGAACGTGATTAACAAATGTGAAATTATACACACACATACACATTGATTTTGGTTTATAGAATTAATTGTTCGAACATTTTGCTGTTTTATTAAAATGTGTCTCGTATGGAATTATTTATGAAACTTGTGATGTATATTGACTTTGATTTTTATGAACGCTACTTGGGTAAGTGACATATGTTTAGTTTTCGTTGATTTTAGAATAACCCAATAAATGGGCACATTATTTGGGATGCCTTCTATGGCGGCTTTGTTGTCATGGCGTCCTGCAGATGAACACGGTCCACCAGAGTTAAGCCTATGTGGCTTACGTGAACCCACTCTGGGGGACTAGGCCGACTTTGTTGGCTCTAGGCGTATGGATCGATGCTAGAACTTTTACCTACGGAATATGTGATCATGGTTAAATTCACGGAGGATTCGTGTGTGTGTACCCGCACGCCGACCCATTAGCTTGTGTGGCTGATCACCCCACGAACACAACAGGAATTGACATACTTTATTTATATTACGTTTTGAAGTTAAAATGTGAACCGTTCTTGAAATTCTTGATTTTGAGTTTGAATATTACTGAACATTTCTTTTGCTATGAACTTGAGTTTCATGAACTTTCTTCGAATAATTTTTAAGTCTTCCGCTTCGTTATCGATGTTTTCATTATTATTTATGATTTATATTATAATCCATTCACTGAGCCCTGTGCTCAGCCGTGTTTTTGTTTTCTGACATGGTGTAACACCCTCAAATCTAGAAATAGCAACTAAATTAAAATTTCTAATTTCACCAATAAATGATTCCTCTACAAACATAATTTAAGATTTAACCCCCATTACACACATACATTCTATACGTACAATCTATAATACGGACGGGTGCTACTAAACATAATTTAAGATTTAACCCAATCGTAGTCGCTATCTCCAAACAGCGGAAGACTTCACCAACCACTTACACTTGCACAAAGCTAAGGCTCAACTCCTCATGTTTGCTAGAACCCAACCCCCATCTGGAAACTGATGCACATGCCGACAAATAAAAAGGTTAGGCTTAACGCCTAGTGAGCTCAAGAGTTTTACATAAGTAAACACATTTAAGATAAGGAACTTTACTTAAAAATCATAGCCTTTCAATTGATGCACTTTAAAACGTGGAAACAACTCTTTTCCAATGTCATGCACTTTCAAAGAGGAACACTTCGTTTCAAAATATGCTTTATAAATTGATGCAACTTAACTAGCTTGAAACATGAGTCATCATCAAACCATGTATATCGTACGTCTGAAAACATGGACACTAGATCCAATACTCATGCGACCATAAAGACCCAATGACAATAAAATAATACGTCCTTAATTCAAAATACTGATAGCCGACAACGGGGGAGACCCGTATCCGTTGAGAGTGGAGGAAACGCAAAAGTATACCACCCAGGCAACGTTAATCGCATGACACCTCCCGACATCCCAGCCCGGTGTCCCTACGACTCCTTTACAAGTGTCACCCCAAGTCAGTTGACCTTGATGGATCATTCTGAAGAACTCCATCCCGAAGGCCCGACACACTTAAAGACTACCTACCAGGCATTACTTCAAGCGACGGAGGTCCTACTGCCTACTATTCCGGTAGCACTTAGCCGACTCAACCCTCCTAGCGTTCACTTGTAAAGTTTGCGGTCATAAAACATGGGTACCGAAGTTCAACCCCGCAATACCCAATTGACCATCCCAAAACAGACTGACTCACATGCCTATGGATCCATTGCAACACAGTCTAACCTTCCCGGACTAAACATGAATGACCAAAGCACTCGAGTCCGTAACCAACCTCAATACGCATCACAACGCATTAATACATACGTCATAACTGGACTCTACATTGAGCCATATAAAACCGGACAAGTGTCCTCGAGACTCCTTTAATACGACATCGATCCAAAATGCTCAAAACCTCTTTTGACCAAAGATTACGTTTTGCAAGTAATAAACTCACTCAACCCATACCATGAAATTACATGCTCCAAAATACTCGAATGGGCTCCAACATAGTTTAAGTCGGGTCAAAAGGTTTTCCAAATAGATTTATGCTCCTTATCCTTTCAAAACGTCCCATAACACAAAATTGAACCTTTTTACCCCAAACAACACTAAAATGCCTTTTTAACCAAATAATCTCATTTATGCAATAAGTTACCAAACACACCCATTTATGACTCATTTATCAAAATGCCCAAAAATCACAAGGTGCTATGTAAGTTTATAAGGTTAAGCACTTTCAAAATAACCAAACTGATCAGTAGTTAACAATTTCATGTAAGATGTAAAACACTTTAAAATAACTATTTTGGCATGTACACCGTTTTCACAAATCAACTTGAACTCACCTTGCTAGATTTAGGCTAAATCTAGATTTTACCCACTTAGAGCTTTATTGAAGAAACTTGAATCTTCAAGCCAAAACTTCCAAAACCACTTAGGTTTTGATGAAAACCTAGAAAACCCAAAAATTCTTGAAGATGGAGGTGGTGATGATGAACTCTTGACCTTTACTTCCAATCCATCACCAAATACTCTTAAATATTCCCAAAACTAACAATCTATACTTGAAAAGCTCTCAAATACGAAACCATAGCAAAAAGAATCGCCTCAAACGGAGTTGTGGTGAAGGAGATATGAGGAAATGAAGAAATGAGAGAAAAGTCGGATTTAAGTGAGATTCACAGCGCAGATGCTCGCGGGCGCGCTCAATATGATGCGTGGGCGCTAGCGATGGGAGTGGCCGAGAGCATTTTGCTGCGTGGGCGCGAGCTGTGGTACTTCCGACCAAACATATGCCCGAACACTGTTTTGGTCATAACTTCTTCGTTATAGCTCCGTTTTCGCTCCGGAAAGAACCGTTGGACTCGTAATTGAATCCTTCATCTATCAAGACCATAAAATCAAGGATTCAAGCCCAAAATCAAATATCTTAATTTTCTTTAATATAACAGTTTCTATATTAACTTGAAGTGATACCTTTCGAAAATCGGGGTGTTACAATCCTCCCAACCTTAAAAAAGATTTCGTCCTCGAAATCTGGAACCACCAAGCACCCAATATTACACTTCTAAAGATCGATTGGTTACCTATCCTAAAAAGATGCCTTCATGAAACTTCACCTCATATACAAACCCTATTACATTCCGGTTGAGGTTTTCGCTGAGTTTCTTATAATGTGCCATCGCCAACTCAACCTCAACTTTCCGTCATTCCCACCAAGAATACCCCAAGGCAAACCTATCCTTTAGATACCTCTAACTACAACGCATCAAGGTCTCCTCAATAATCGATTTGTACTTAAAGTCTATCTCGACATTCCCACCAAATGTCTCCAATAAACCATACCACCAAAGAGTTATCGTCCTTCAATTAGGTTTTCTAACGACTAGTTTGGCCTGAACCGACACAACCTTTAAATTCGTTCCTCAAAGATGACCCAAACACAATGTCTACAAGGGATCTCACACTTCCATAGACCCAAGCATTATGTGGGTCCACAATACTATATCAAGTTCTTATAAAAACAACACAATATGATTACCAACATGTATTGATTAATAGAAATGGTTACAAGGTTATTCGATTCAAGCTCTAGATTGTGTTCTCTGTTTTTCTCTTTTTTTACACCTTTTATGTGTGTTCTTGTGTGTTCATCTGATATGAGAGAGTTGTTGAGAGATAAGATCATATCTGATCTCAGATCTCTCTCTAGCTTGTAACACACTCTACCTAATCAACCACTTGCAACATTAAACAATAATATAACTAACTTTAAATAATATAATATCTAACATTTAGATATTATATATCTAACTAAACTAAACTATTAACTAACTAAGTTAACTAACTAAAAACAATAAACATTTATTACTTTGACATTTATTACAAATAAACATTAGACTTTAATATCGAGAATCGACGTTCCGGCTTTAGCTTCAGATTGCGATCTTCAGATTGGATGATCTTGAATACAATAGATATGTGATCTAACAATCTCCCCCTTTGGATCAAGATCATTACTAAAAAGAATTTAGCAATTCAGTCTTCTTGTTCAGCTCAGAAGATGCAATCTCTTTCTCTAGCTCTGAAATCAGAATGTCTTCAGAATACTTGCTTTTGAAGAGTTCAATCTTGGACGTGATTCTTGAAACATGTGATCTTTGCCATTTCCTGTGTAGTCATTGTCCCCCTTTTTGATGATAAGTGCAAAGACTTCATCAAAACTTTTTGTAAGAAATGTCCTTTAGTTAGAGCCTCTGATTTGTCAATTCATAAGATATTGATCTAGATCTTTGCAAATCCAGAAAAATTAGTCGTGTAACACCTGAATCAACTAATGAATCAGTTAACATGCCTGTCAGTAACACTAAGTCACTGTGTGTAACGAATACACATTGGAAAGGAGTTGTTTGATGTTGACTCCCCTAGGGATTCCATTTAATCATTGAAACACCACAAAGGTAATTTCTATAAACGTTATGACAAAGAAACTAATTCCTTGTGTCTTCATGCTTGTGATAGAAATAATTAAGCACTTGATGATTGCTTATTAGGCTCAAAATTTGTGTAAACCACTGAGACAACAATAAGTTAAACACAGACTCAATGTGCATGATTGAAGTGCGAAGGTGGGGCAGGCTTCCTTCTTTTCAATATCCAGATTTTCCGAATGAAAATCAGATAGCAAATGTGCTGCTTCCCCTTAGAAAATGTGAAACACTTTCTATTTGAGTAGAAAATGAGTAGATAGTGAGGTTTGATTAAGAGTTGGCATGGGCTAGTTGCCTGTTTCAATAATGTTCACCAAAGAATTGTGAAACACTAGTAATGTGGCTACCCGGCTCAGAAAAAATTGGTGCAGAGTTGTGATATTCTTTTAACTCTGTTCTCACACGCTCTTTCTTTTTAAACATTTTGATTTCTCTAATCACACTCAATTCTTTTTGACTTCTCACACTTAATCACTAAGGATTAACTTCTTGGGTAGAAATCACTGGTTAAGGTGATTTCATAGAAGTTGTGTTAATTCCTAGCACAAAGAAATCCTTGTTTTCCTATGATGCATATGATGCTCAGATTGGTTTAACTATTTCAGTTAAAGCATAATATATTTCTTGAAAACATTTAAAGTCCCACTTCCAATTCATGAATTCGTTTTGAGAATCGGGAAGTGGTTTGAACATTGAAAACAATGTTTTCTATGATTGAAAGTTGTCCTTCTTTCAACCATATATGAGATGAAGATATAGAATTATACCTTTACGTACGATCTTCCATCTCATGAAGCTAAGTTTTAAAGTCATAAACATATGATCTTTTAAGCATCTCTCAAAACTTCTGCAAAAGTCTTATGTCAAGTCAGAGCAAATTTATTCACTTAAATTGAAAAGACAAAAAGCAGTAAACTATTATAGTACGAGTTCTGATCAGAAATAATCAGAAGTCATCACCTTTTATACTCCCCCTGAAATTATGCATCTAAAATATGTCAGTTCTAAAGCACATGATAGAGATCCACAACTTCCTTTTTGAAGTGTAGGTCATCATATCTATCGGATGCAAAACATTTCAGAAATTTATATGTACTCGCCCTTGAAGGTTGATTTCCTCATTGGAGTATCAGAGTACAATCCTTATCAGCTCAGGAGTAAGGTCTTTTTATGATTGAAGTGCGAGTCCTAAACTGTTGTGTTTAGAAGTCAACTTCATTGAAGTATGGGTTCTAAGCTGATTTACTTAGAAGCCATTGTTCTCCTACTCCCCTTGACAGTAGGTGCCTGCAACACATGTTTAGTTTTCTTTGGTAACCACTGGTATTTGGGTCCATGAATATTAGTTGCAGTTCGTATAGGAGTTATTGAGTAAGAACCGTACCACTAATGATCACTTGTTTTATGAATAGGATCATGTGTACGACAATAAGAACAATAGAATTTCTTACCTGACAACCTGATTAATTGATCTCTCGTGTAGACGAAATCAGGTTTACCTTTACACACAAAGTTCTTCTTGGCATTATGCGAATGTACACATGAGCTTTTACATTTAAGCTCTTCTTTAACTGGTGTCTTCTTCCAGGCCAGTTCTTCTTCCTGGAAGCTTCTTCTCCTTCTTTGATGTGCACCTGAATTATCTTTATTCCTGTCATAGAAAAGATTAGTAGAATGAATCTGATTAGAAGATTTAACTGACCTTTTAAAAAGAGCAGTTTTCTGTTGTGAGCTTGCGACTGGTTTGTTAGAACCAACAGAATTATTTCTAGGTGAGTGGATTTTTGACTCTGGAGTCGTTCGCTCAGTCACCACCACCATCTTTGAAATAATATCTTGATGCTCTTTTACCTTTGAAGAATAACTGTCTCTTTCTTTGACAATAAGGTCAATCTTCGTCTCAAGCTCAGACTTCTTTTTCTTCTCTTTCTGTGCAAATTTAGATAATTCAGATAGCTTTGCATTAAGCTTCCTAATTGCAACTTCAAAGGTGCTTCTTTCTTCTTCAAATCCCTTCTTAGCACCCTTTCTTCCATCTGATATATCTTTTAAGAGTCCATCATTCTTCTTTTCAGCTGCCTTCTTCTCTTCGGCAAACTGATCTCTTTCCAAAATTAGTACTTTCTCAAAGTTACTAACTTGTTGAGAAAACTTTAGACATTTAAGCTCGAGTGTCTTCTTCTCTTCAACACTCTTCTTGGAAAGGTCTGAGAACTTCTTTTTAAAATCTGATATTTTCTTTTGAAGCTCAGAGTTCTCAGCTTCCAAAACCTTAACTCTTGATGACATGTATGATTCTATCATAATCTTAGCAATATGTTCCCATAACAGCTTTCCTGTAGCCTCTTCACGTTCTAATGTAAAGAAGATCTCATTTGAAATCTCCTTTGATATTCCTTGCAGAATAAAAGATTTGGCTAAGATGTCAGCTTTATATCTTTTTCTTTGCTCGTCTGAGTACATATCAAGTGGAACTGGAATCTCTTTTTCTTCTCTTTCTCCATTCTTCTTCACTAGAGTATAAACTCTCCATGGAACTGTCATAATTCCGTACTCTAGAGATCTTCTTATAAGTTTCTCCAATCCATGTCTATCTATGAAATCCATGAACTGATCTTTCCACTGCTCATACTCTCCTCTGAAGAGTACAGGTGGTTTCTCATCCATACATATTGAAGAAGCTTCGCTTGATGTCATCCTGTTTAATTTGATGTACAAAAAGAACTTGGATTTGACCGTTAGTCCAGATAAAATTTGATCACACAAGAAATTTTGTCCCCCTAGGCAGACTTAGCACGGGGGTATGGGGGAAGCGCCCCTAGAGAAAAAATTTATGACAATTAAAGACCCTATTACAGTTTTAAAAAATTTGTCTAAGTGTGAAATTGGCGCAAAATTCAGGTTTGCGTTTGAAGAAGGTCGCGCAAAGTAGAGGTTTGCGTATTACGTGGGTCGCGCAAATTGGGGTTTGCGTTTCACTTGAGTGGCGCAAAGTGTGGTTTGCGTGACGAGTGGGTTGCGCAAAGTTGAAGTTTGCGTTTCAAGAGAGTTGCGCAAACTGAGGTTTGCGTTTCAAGTGGGTTGCGCAAAGTGAACTTTGCGTTTCAAGTTGGATGCGCAAAGTGAGCTTTGCGTTTCGAGAGGGTTGCGCAAACTAGACTTGAGCTTTTCGTGAAGAGAAGATCACGTGAACTGAGGTTTGTGCTGCTAGAGGGTTGCGAAAACTGAGCTTTGCGTTTCCTTGTTGTTGGGAGAAGTGAAGTTCGAGGTTTGAGTGATGCTTGAGTTGCGCAAAGTAGGTTATGCAAAGTGAGCTTTGCGTGTGTTCGTCCTCTGGTTTGCGTAAGTTCGACCTGTACTTCGAAAATCAACTAAAAACTGCAAACACTTCTAGAATAGTTTTCTATAACTCGATCTCGATAAAAAATCACTTTTTGAAAATAAATTTGATCACACAGTGACTTTTTCAAAACGAACTCAGACCACAAAAATCACCAAAATGGAACTCGATTAAAGCTTTATACTGAAATCAAACCACTACAACTCGATCTAGCATGTATATCGATCACAACCTGATCGATTTTAACACCTAAAACACCTTAAATCTCGAAAACGATTTTTCAATAAGAACACAGAGTCGTTTTCTTTAAAAACTTGATTTTGATCTTAATCAGGCTCTGATACAAATTGTGGGTCCACAATACTATATCAAGTTCTTATAAAAACAACACAATATGATTATCAACCTGTATTGATTAATAGAAATGGTTACAAGGTTGATCGATTCAAGCTCTAGATTGTGTTATCTGTTTTTCTCTTTTTTTACACCTTTTGTGTGTGTTCTTGTGTGTTCATCTGATATGAGAGAGTTGTTGAGAGATAAGATCATATCTGATCTCAGATCTCTCTCTAGCTTCTAACACACTCTACCTAATCAACCACTTGCAACATTAAACAATAATATAACTAACTTTAACTAATATAATATCTAACATTTAAATATTATATATCTAACTAAACTAAACTATTAACTAACTAAGTTAACTAACTAAAAACAATAAACATTAATTACTTTGACATTTATTACAAATAAACATTAGACTTTAATATCGAGAGTCGACGTTCCGGCTTTAGCTTCAGATTGCGATCTTCAGATTGGATGATCTTGAATCCAATAGATATGTGATCTAACACATTGTGTTTCCACCAGAAACATACCATTACGCTCTACACATAGTCGATTATCCCAAACCCCATGGTTACACAATTCTAATACTGCTTTCAATCAGTGCTCGATGAATCAACGAAAGCCTTGACGATTACCGAAACACCAATGATTGATTCTTAATTAACAACATCTAATCTCCTTAAGGTTACCACTTGTCCTGCAGAACCACCAGATCTAACGGAAGTACATTGAAGCACCCCAACAGTTATTGTCCTCAAAATCGAGCGTCGACATCTAACCTCGGAATGGCCATCTTGCAACATGGGTATACGACCCAAACATTTTGCTCCCGAATTGCAATGTCGAATAAAGTTGACACCTACTCATGACACTAAAATTCAACTCTTACATATCCCACAAACGAATCACCATATTTCCGTTATCCCGGAAGACTCAACTGAATGGTACACATCTGACCCATACATGATGTCGAAATTCAACCCATCCATTCATATCCAACCATAAGCAAGCAACCACACAATACTTTAACCCGATGGCTTACCGAAACAGAAAGATCACCACTTAAATACTGGAAGAATGCATAAATCTAATACCTCAATTATTCATACGTGCACCGATCCATAAAACTGAAATTCAAAATTCAAAACTAACCACAAGTCAGCTCATCCGATGCTCCAAATCCTAAGGACTCCTTTAGCCCTTAATCACGATTCCTATCACAGGAGGGTTTAAATCTATAGCCTCGCTTGAGTTCAAGGTTTATCAAACCAATATGCCAATTTGGAATTTTATAAGACATCTAAATGCAAAAGATTTATAACAATTAGTCGTACGAATAAAAATTCACTACCGTTCACTCGGTAGGTGTATATAGTAGTCACAAACGTCACACAAATAAAACTATTTCGAAAAGCATTTGATCAATATTTACGTTAATAAAACGGTAACAAAAGATGCGCAACAAAATTTTTAAAACGGACTGCCATGGTCTTAGCATGCATCGATTTATATTATGCATATGAAAATAATTTTCTGCACTATAACATGTGCAATAAAAGTTTGTACAACTCCCAAAGAAAATTTCACAGCTTCAACTTTAAAATCTTTTTCCTTTAAAAAACGCAAAACATTGGAGGATAAAATCTCCAACAAGGCTCATATACGTCTGTCTATTTTCCCCGAATTTAACAACACGGTAGGAACACAAATAAAATTTTAAATCGAGTTCAAATGTTGGGCCGCACAAGTAAGACGCATATGCCCAAAGCAGTAACTATGACGTCATACAAACCGATAATTCATTTAATGCATTGCAGAAAATTTCTAACAGTAAAATCAATAACTGAAATAACATAAATCCTTCATATGCTTACTCACACCAACAACACTACTTAATCCAAATGCAAACAGTGTATAACGAGTAGCAATTGTGTAAAATCCGAAAGAGGAAAACACAATATTTTGAAACCTCCCAAGATAGCACATGGGATGACATTTATTAGCAAAACCCATAAATTAATGCACGCAGTGATGCATATACACATGTTCCAAAATTTATCCACGCAAAAGTCGTACAATAAGACATCATAAAACCCAACTGAAATTTCATAAAACTCATTAGCGCTAACATCAAGCGGTGTCAAAATTTTCATTTCCCAAACTAAAATATAAAACGACAACAAGTCCAAAAGTGTTAAAATTCTAAAACCACTACGTACGATAAGCTGACCCTTTTCAACAAAACTATCATGAGACACGACGCCCAATAACCCGTAAATTTATACGCAATAAAACTTTAAACACACGCAATCCGAAGTACACTCACGCGCCCAAAACGTCGCAAAACGATATTCCATAAAATTCAACGCGACTCATACAGACCCAAAATCCCCAAGAAGTTCAGACTCAAAACATGGGAACAACTCTTCCTTTAAAACCTGAACATACGTGGAGGAGATCCAATGTCAAGGTTAAAAATTCCACAGTAACTTGCCCAATGCCCCATATGGCATTAAAACACGGATCTTATGATGTACCAAAAATAGCGTTAAACACAAAGTAGGGACGAAGAGATTTTCTATATAAATTTGCAATCACATGTAACAAAACCATTCCATGCATGTTTAAGCTCACAGTTTAAAATCTGATGAGTGTTAAATGTTTTACCAAAACTTTGTGAATTAACTCACTTTATGCCTTGAGAACATGAGAAACAATTTATGCAAACTTATTTAGAAATAAATTTCGTGCATGGATTTGGTCGGCACGCAACACCTTAGGACTATGCTTCTCAATTTCTCAAAACCAAGGATCCTCCATATCCCGAGACACTATTGTCACCCAGATGCCCAACATCTTAAGGCAAAGTTCACGGATTTCATAAGTTCATCTCACAATTTTTCCTCGAAATAGCATCGGTTTCAAGAGTCTATGGTTCCAATCCAACCAATCAATCCGACCAGAAATGGTCCACTTAATGCAATCACCATACTTACCGTCACCCCAAGGGACGAATACTAAGGTCATCGACTCCTTCTAATGGCTACCCATTTAGAACTTCTTCGCTACCCCAACGGTCGTCATACCAAGGCAGTTAAAGCATACACATGTGACTCGTAGGTTCACCATAACACTGGCCAGGTGCCATTATAAACGTACTGTATATGATCATCCTTGCCATTTTCGGTGTGACATTCCGTTCCTAGTGACTCCACTCACCTCGAATCATCAAATCTTAAAAATCCTAATTGTGCAAATCTCATATTTAATCACTTAAAATTACGCTAGTTTGAGTCTAGGCATCCAAAAATCAATACCTAATTCTCTCAAACTTAAGCTCTGATACCAACTTGTAACACCCTCAAATCTGGAAATAGCAACTAAATTAAAATTTCTAATTTCACCAATAAATGATTCCTCTACAAACATAATTTAAGATTTAACCCTGTTAGCCCCAAATCTGAACCAATGAAAGTATTGAAAATAACTAAGTCTTCATCTAAAGACTTTCAAGGGACATCAGCAAGTCTGTCTCTGAAGTCAGTTCAGGGTCAGTCTGAAGAAAGCAAGTCTTTCTCTGAAGTCAGTTCAGAGTCAGTCTGAAGAAAGCATGTCTGTCTCTGAAATCAGTTCAGAGACAGTATCACAGAAAGACATCAGAGAGCCCCTCATCAGAGATCCTACTTCAGAGCTCTGAAGATGTTCACTCTGAATTTCTTGACAAAGAATAACAGATGACACGTCACTTTGTGATAAGATTTACTTTCTAGAGTAGGTCACTGTTCAAGCATGTCTTGATCTTACCTCTTAGGTAAGATACTGTTCAAGCATGCTTCTATTTGTCAGATAAGTACACTGTTTGCTTTATGGCCCTATAAATATGACCATCACCTTATTGTTCAAAGTGTGCTTGAGAAGTCTTATAACTGATAATATAAGTTGAATATTTTATTCAAAGAATATCTTGTTTATCTATTATTTGCTTTATGAACTGTGATATTTGAATCTCCTTTGATATTAAACTATACTGCTTCCGCTGTTATTACTCTTATTGTTTATATCATTGTTGTGAGATTAAATCTGGGATCGAACAGTTGGTATCAGAGCCTCCTTTGTTTTCTAAACAAAGAAATATCGCATCTTCATACTCGGATAGATTTACATCTCATTGATTCTGACTTTCAATATCTGTGCATGTTCAAATAAACCTGGTGTATTAAAGAACACCATATGCTCAAGATTTGATAGTAAATCACTGTTCAATACAAAAAGCATCTGTTCTTCAAATCTTCATCTTTTTCTTCAAAAATGGCAAACTCAAACATAAGTGCCATTTATACAGTTGGGTCATTAACAAGACCTCCTACACATTTAAGGGATGAATATCCCCAATGGAAGATAAGGATGGTAAATTTCTTAGAAGGTATGGACAAGGATCTTTTTAGATCAGTGAACGTTGGACCTCACATTCCAATGGTGTTGGTACCAAGAGTTCCTCTAACAGCAGATACTGCTGAAATCCCTGCATATTCTGAAAAGAAAACCACAAACTTCACTGATGAAGAAACTAATATGATGGATAATGACTCAAAAGATGTTAGATTACTAATAATGGCCATTCCCAATGATATCTTTCAAGAACTTGATTCTTGTAAAACTGCAAAAGAGATATGGGATCAGTTGTTAAATCAACTTGAAGGAGGCCTACAAACCCAGAAAAATAGAAGAAATCTATGCATCAATGAATATCATGATTTTCATGCTCTACCAGAAGAAATATTACACCAAACTTACTCAAGATTCAACATTCTTATCAACAAATGCAGAAAGTTTGGAGTGATAAGAACAAAAGAGGAAAACAACGTTCTTTTCTTGAAAAGCTTAAATGAAGAATGGTCACAACTGTCCATGTCTATACAAGCCAATCAAGATCTTAAGTCATGGTCATTAACTGACATTTATGGCACTCTTGTTGCACATGAAAAGGAAGTCATGAAGCAAAAATCAAAACTGTCTTTAGGTGGACCCCTTGAACTTGTTTCAAAACAAATTTCGAAAGAAAAGAACTGTGAAGATTCACAAAAAAGTTTGGAAACAAAAACAAGATCCAAAAAGGTGCTAATGGCAGAAGAAAATCATTCAGATTCAGACTCAGAAGATGATATCAATGCCTTCGCCAAATCTCTTGCATTAATCACTCATCAATTTAACAAGAAATTTGGCAAGAAAGTATTTGAAGGAAGGACAGAGAATGAAGAAAGAAGAAATCCTGAAAGAAGATTTCAACAAGATGGTGTCAGATTTCAACAAGAGCCCAGATTCACTCTATATATTGATCAAAAGGGTACAAACTTCAATAACAATGATGCAACTCAACAATCAAGACCTCAACAATCATTTCAACCAAGGTATCCATAGCCACAGAGATATTTCAAACCTCAAGAACAGAAGCCAGAGACAAGTACTGCCACTCTTCCAACAAATCAAAATGATGGAAGATGTTTCAGATGTGGAAAAATAGGCCATTTCTCTGCAAACTGCAGAGGAAAACTTGTCAAAGATCAAGATTACTACAAGAACAAATACAAGTGACGGTGAGGAAGACTGGTTATCATACTCAACAAGTGACGGGGAGGAAGAACCTATCAATCTCTGTGGTATGGCTTTTTCAGATGGAAATCAAACTGATGGAGCATCAGAAGACAACTCTGAAACGGTAAACTCTCTTTACACCTCTGACAGTGATCCTGAAATTGATGCTTTTAAACTAATTAATGAACTTCAAGATCTAGAGCAAAAGTTTCTTGAAGAGAAAAAGAAAAGAGAGCAAGTGACAAAAGAGCTCATTTTTTTCAAAAGAGAAAAGAATCTTCTGGAATCAGAAAAGAAAGAATTTTTTCTTGAAAAAACCAAACTTGAAGACACTCACAAGTAAAAAGAAAAATCATTTTCAGAAGAAATAAGAAAAATTGAGAAAGTTTTAAAAGGAAAAGAAGAAGAAGTAAAGAAATCTGAGTATGAAAGGCTCAATTCTATTGCCTTAACCAAATTTTTTCAAAAGGAAAGAGAAATCCTACATCAATCTCTAGATAGAAAAAATCTTCGAATCAAAAGCTATGTCAATGCACAAGGTGTTTTCGACAAACTAAAAACTCAAATGGATTCTCAAGGGCTGGGATTCAATGAGTTGAATTCATTCACTGGATTGGAGAAAACTTCACTTTCTTCCACTTTCCGTATGGGAAAGGTCCAAAGCTTTGAAGGTACATCTCTGAATAATTTCGAAAGAATGAAAACATCAGAGGGATAAAAAACAAGAGCTTTGAATTTCAAAAATACTATATACTCTGAAGTAAAAAACTTTCAAAAGTCTGTGTTACAGATAAAAAGAGAAACTTCAGAGGTACTCTTCACAAAACCTCAAAGCAATGATCCCAAAGAAATTTTCAGATTTGATGCTTTCATCTCAAATGAATCAGAGACATCTGAATCAAGTACCTCTGATACAAGTACTTCTGAAAATGAATCTCAGAGTTCACTTAATCTGTATGCCCCTTTGTATTCACCAAAGTCTGATGAAAACATCAGAACTACATTTGAAGATGATGTTAAAAAGATATGGAAAGAAAATGTCATGGAGGAATTAAAAAGAAAAGAAAGCATGAAACGGATCATTAAAGTCTCTAGAACAAAAAAAATTGAAAAACCAATAGAGGTAGCTATCTCTATTAAATCTAAAGGAGACTTTCTTGATTCTGATTCAGAATCTGATCAAGAGATTGATGAACAGATTTTTTGTAAACCAGAGAATGTAATTCACAAAAAGATAGAAACTGTTGGGTCTGGTATTTTGAATGTTCCATTTTCAATTTTGAAAACCAAAACCAGAATACCAATAAGTCCTGATTTTGCAAATATGTGTTTACAAGCAAAAACGTCTCTGGAACTTGAAAAAGAATTACAAGAAAAGGCAAAGAATAAAACAAACACTTCTGAATCTTACACCTATAAAACAATAAAATTCTCTCCTGAACAAAAAGGCAAATGGACAAAAATTAACCATATTGATCCTGTTTGTACAGTAAGCAGCAAAGAAAAGAAGATGTTCTTGATCAAGAAAAAGCAACTTGAAAAGAAGACTGTCTTTCAAGCAAAAAGGAAAGAAGTAGTTAGGGATACATGTAATATTCCTAATGCTAGTTTCAAAAGAAGTCAAAATGTAACAAATGCTTTTAATAAAAAGAAAAACTTTGCTCCTACTTCTTCTTGTTCTATTAATTGCAACTGCATTCATCTCTTGATCAAACTGAAAAATCATTTCAGAGGATCACATTGTCTTTTGAATCAATCTCTGAAAAATATCTCAGAGACAAAATTTCAATAGAAGACAAGTAACGGCAAGACATCAAAAGATGAGATGCCAAAAAGTCATACAAATCCACCAAAGTCTATCATAAAAGGACCCATAATTGGATGGGTACCTAAGAAACAATAATCTGTCTTGTAGAATCAGTCAATGCCAATCTGGTACCTAGATTCTGGATGTTCAAGGCATATGACTGGAAATAAGGAACTGCTATCCTCATTCAAAGCAAAATCTGGAGGAGCAGTTACTTTTGGAGACAATGTGCAAGGACAAATTAAAGGATATGGTGAGTTGTCAAGAGGAAATGTTTTAGTATCAAAGGTTGCTTATGTGGATGGATTAAAACACAATCTGATCAGCATAAGTCAACTTTGTGATCATGGTTTTGATGTGAAACTTAAAAGAAAATATTGTTCACTTCTCCACTCAGAATCAGGTCAAGAATCA
Organism: Arctium minus; assembly: GCA_954870635.1. NCBI lineage: Eukaryota > Viridiplantae > Streptophyta > Magnoliopsida > Asterales > Asteraceae > Arctium > Arctium minus. Next base: position 69,950,441 of record OX941091.1, on the reverse strand, counting down.
CTTAGAGCAGACAGAAAAGGTAACCTCTACAGAATGAATTTTACCAAGATAAACGACACTGATTCAGAGAAACTTTGTCTTGTATCTCTGAATAGTGAGGAAGTCTGACTCTGGCATAAAAAGTTTTCACATCTAAACTTTTCCTCACTTGATAAATTAGTTAAACTTAATTTGGTTAAGGGATTACCATCTCTGAAGTTTAACAAAGATCATCTTTGTTCTGCTTGTGAGATGGGAAAAATGAAAAGATCTTCCCATAAAACCAAAAGTGAAAACAACTGTCCTAGACCTCTGCACATGCTACATGTGGACCTCTGTGGTCCTATCTCTGTACAGAGTCTAGCAGGTAAGAAATACATTCTGGTTCTGATTGATGAATTTTCCAGATTCACATGGATAGAATTCATCAGAGCCAAATCTGATGTACCTGATATTTTGATAAGATTGTTGAAAAGATTACAGGTTCTATTTAGCAGCAAAGTTCAGAAACTAAGAAGTGATAATGGAACATAGTTCAAAAATGCCAAAATCAATTCATATCTATCAGAAGAAGGCATTACTCCAAACTTTTCTGCAGCAAGAACCCCTCAGCAAAATGGAGTAGTTGAAAGGAAGAACAGAACACTTGTTGAAGCTGCAAGGACAATGCTAGCTGGATCTGATCTTTCAACAAATATTTGGGCAGAAGCAGTGGCAACAACCTGCTTTACTCAGAATAGAGCTACAATTGTCAAGAGATTTCAGAAAACATCCTATGAACTCATTAACAATAGGAAACCTAATGTTAAATATTTTCATGTTTTTGGATGCAGATGTTACATTCTGAACGATAGAGAATCTCTTGGAAAGTTTGACAAGAAAGCTGATGAGGGCAAATTCATTGGATATTCTTTAGCCTCAAAAGCTTTCAGAGTGTTCAATCTTAGAACAAGGACCATCCAAGAGAGCATCAATATCACTTTTGATGACAATAAAAGCTCTGAACAACAAGAAAGTCTCTCAACACCTATCTCTGAATCATCAAGAGAATCTGAATTAAACAGAATATTTGAAGATTTCTTTGATGAAGATAACCCAGAAGTAATCTTCAGAGATAGACCAAGAGAGAATTCAGAAGGACCCCAAGAAACAGGTACAACCCTTTCTGGACCCTCTGAATTAACACCTTCTTTTCACCAAATTCAGATCAGCAAAGTGAATCAGAAGAAGCTGAAGATCAAAAAGAGGATGATCAAGGAGTGTCTGAAGTAACTCCAGAAACAAATAGTGAAGAAATTCAAGAATCTGCTTCACCATCTCGGGAAACAACTTCAGAGCCTCTGAACAGCACAACAGAGATATCACCAACTGTCATCTCTGAAGTTCAAACTCCACCCCAAATTTTAGCTCCAATCTCAAGGTGGACAAAAGATCATCCAATTGATCAAATAATTGGATCCTCATCAGAAGGAGTTAAAACAAGATCTTCCACAATCAATGAATGCTTCTACGTAAACTTTTTAAGCATTATGGAACCAAAGAAGGTAAAAGAAGTTCTTGAAGATCCTCATTGGATTTTTTCAATGCAGGATGAACTTCAAGAGTTTGTAAGAAACAAAGTCTGGACCCTAGTTCCCCTTCCCAAAGGAAAATTTGCAATTGGAACAAAATTGGTTTTCAGAAACAAAAAGGATGAGGATGGAATAATAATCAGGAACAAAGCCAGGTTGGTTGCTAAAGGATATTGCCAAGAAGAAGGTATTGATTATGATGAAACCTTTGCACCTGTAGCTAGGCTAGAAGCAATCAGAATCTTCTTAGCCTATGCTGCACACAAAGGATTCAAAGTTTATCAAATGGATGTTAAATCTGCCTTTCTACATGGTAAATTAAATGAAGAAGTTTATGTCCAGCAACCACCTGGATTTGAAAGTACAGAGTTTCCTAATCATGTTTATTATTTGGATAAGGATCTGTATGTACTTAAACAAGCTCCAAGAGCTTGGTATGCAACTCTGTCCACTTTTCTGATTAAAAATGGATTTGACAAAGGCACAATTGATACAATTTTATTCATCAAAAGGTACAAAAATGAGATGCTATTAGTACAAATTTATGTTGATGACATTATATTTGGCTCTACAAATCAAAAGTATTGTGACAAGTTTTCAGAGTTGATGAAGAGTGAATTTGAGATGAGCCTCATGGGAGAATTAACTTTCTTTCTGGGCTTACAAGTAAAACAAACTTTAGAAGGCACTTTCATAAGTCAAACTAAATATGTCTCTGAAATTTTAAACAAATACAAACTCAATGATTCAACTTCTATGAAAACGCCTCTAGCCACCGGAGTCAAACTTGACTCTGATCCTTCAGGACAATCTGTGGAAATAAAAACCTACAGAGGCATGATAGGTTCACTATTATACTTAACTGCAAGTAGGCCTGACATAATGTTTGCAACATGTCTTTGTGCTAGATATCAAGCAAATCCAAAAGAATCTCATTTATCTGTTGTCAAAAGAATTTTCAGATACCTAAGAGGGTCACCATCATTAGGCCTCTGATCTAACAACTTACACTGATGCAGATCATGCTGGATGTAAGCTTGACAGAAAAAGTACCTCTGGGTGCTCTCAATTACTGGGCAATAAGCTGGTAAGTTGGTCATCCAAGAAACAAAACTGTGTTTCAACTTCAACTGTAGAGGCAGAATATGTTGATGCTGCTAATTGTTGCTCTCAAGTAATATGGATGAAAACTCAGCTCAGAGATTATGGCCAACAATATGAAAGAATACCCATTCTGTGTGATTCAAAAAGTGCCATAGCCATCTCTGCCAATCCAGTACAGCATTCAAAGACAAAGCACATTGATGTAAGGTATCATTTCTTAAAAGATCATGTTGAAAGGGGAACAATAGAAATGTATTTTGTACCAACTGATCTCCAACTTCCTGATATTTTCACAAAAACTTTAGATGAACGAAGGTTCAATTTTTTAATTAGCAAGTTAGGAATGTTGAATATGTCTACCTAACAAGGAAAGAACTAGAGTCTCTTGATCAAATAATCAGAGCCTCTGAACCAAGTAGCATATATCAATATCAGTCTCTGAATGTTCTCCAAACACATGACAAGGAGAGAAAAATAAAAAGTTGTTCTTTTGTCAAGGGGGAGAAAAAGAACTTTTCAGAAGACATCTCAGAGTCTCTGAATTACATATCAGAGTCTCTGAAATTGAGAAAAAGAACTTTTCAGAAGACATCTCAGAGTCTCTGAATTTCAACTCAGAGTCTCTGAAATTGAGAAAAATAATTTTTTCAAATGTCAACTCAAAATCTCTGAATTTTGTCTCTGAATCAAATTAAATTTATCTCAGAGTTTCTGAAAATGGTCTTTGTAGTCTTCTCAGAGTCTCTGAAATTGAAGATTGTTTTTCCCACAAATCATCTGTAAAAGGGGGAGTCAACAACTTTAAGACCAAGTCATTTCTCAAACAAGAACTTTTTAATTAATAAGCAACTTTTAATATCATTTGAAATTAAAATTTCAGTTTAACTGAACCTTATTATTACAAGTGATATCTTAAATTACTTCTTAAGGCGAAAGGATTGTCTAGTCAGCACAAAGAAGTTATTCATTTTTTATTGAAAAATGGCGCCCCTTTTCTATTATCTTGGAACCTACATTCGTAGGTACAACAATTTTCAAGGCCACGTGTCACAAAAAGGGATGAGTGAAAGGCCAAACGGCTTTATCCAAAGGGTCAAATCACTGCCGTTTCACCTAATGCACTCAAGTGTATCTTTTTCTAAATTTAGATACAAAAACAATTTTACATCCGGATATTCATTTTTACAAATTACTCTCGAGCACTCTCTCTCTCTCTCCAAAAAGAATTTGAACTTCATCTTCTTCACTACTTCAACCCAAAAATGGCGTCTTCAAATGAATGGTGCAAGCTTTTTCCCAAATCTGGCGAACCTTCAAGACTGTATCGTTTTCCAATCAAAGACAACAATCACATGATTCAGCTTGATTCTCCCAAATTTGAGGAAAAATACGGAATAATCTGCAAGTTCTTCTCCAACTGTGAACTGACTCAAGCCCTAACTGCTTTTACCAATGAATGTCCACTCTCGTTTGTTCAAGAATGGTATTCTTCCAGTCACTACAGCGATGCACATAACGGAATAATCGGCGAGTTCGACATATCTTAAGTCGTAAAATGTCGGATACTCATCAATCCTACTATTCTAAGAGAAGTTCTCCCACTCCTAACAACTGAGGAACTTCAAATCACGCATTTTGAAAAACGCCCAACTTCTGAAACCCTACTCCAGTTCATTTGAATGCTAGGTTACAACACTGAAATCACCAGATTGAGCAACTTCCGACGACAACACCTACCACCAATCTGGAACTTCATGTTCTCTGTCCTAAACCGCACTCTCACCTGCAAACTGGGGAGCATGGATCAAGCAACACCAGAAATTCTGTCAATCATGTATGCCCTATTCTTCAATTGCAACTTCGACATGGCCGGCATAATATTTGATATGATTCTGACATCAATAGAAAAGAAGAACAAATGCTTGGCAAAGGACCCTGAACAAATGACCCAATCATCCAAAGTTCCTTTAATAACATTCCCTAGATTTCTGTCTTTAATCATCCATGCGGCGATCGAGAAGCTTCATATTTTGATCGCCACTGAACAACCCAAAACTCCTTTCTACATAATGAACAGCTTCAAATCGACGATTATATCTGAAGGCTATCTAGAAGCAAGGAGGATCCCTCACCACATGCTAAATCAGGTAAATCCTCAATCTATAGACTTAGCTTCTTATCTCAGTGTTGCCCAAGGACTGGAACCAGTTCTGGGAACCCCAACACACTTAGGTCCTGAACCTGGAACGGAGAGTAAGAGCATCTCGGCTTCAGAGGGATCTGAGGACCCTGAAGTACAGAGCTCTCACAAGAGTGAACCAGAGGGTACTCTTGCTAGAGAAACCAAAGTTGAGAGAGATGACAGAGCACTTGAAAGGGCTGTCAAAGAGGAAGTAATGGAAGAAACCTCATCTGCTAGTGTAGAGGATAGCTCGACTAGCTCTGAGGAAAGTGAGGATGAATCTTCAAAGACTAGCTTTGAAGATTCTCAGAGAGAAGAGAGCAAGTCTTCTAAGGACTTGGAGAAACCTGAGAGTTCTTCCCCTTCGATACAAAAAGATGCCTCAAGGCACATATATTTTAGGACACCAACCCCATCTCCCAGTGCAACCACACAATCTAACATACCTAATCCAGAGGTAATTGTTATTGAATCAGAGGTGCACACCTCGAACCCAAACCATCCAGCCACTTCAGAGGTACCTTTTTCCACCTCTAAAGTTCACATAACTGAGGAAACTCAAATTCTAGATAAGCCCTCTTCACAGAACTTAGCCAATACTTTAAGTACTCAGTTGCCTCAGAGTACATCCGGAAATCCTACACATAATGATGCCTCTGTGGCTCATCTCTCACCCTTTAGGATATCCAGAAGTAGCTGTCCAACTCAGGGACAATGGGTTGACCTACAAGCACAAGGATTGACTTGCCTGGATCACAAGCTCAACTCCCACATTCACTTCCAGTCCTCTGAATCTGAGGAGGAGGACTTGGTTGAGAACAGAACACTCAGAGATGATTTTCCGGAACATCAAGGATTGAGTGGAAGTCCTTCCAGAGACAACATCAAAACAGCTCTGAACGAAGGCTCCTCTGAACTCGAGGAAAAATTGGCTACATGTGTTGTAACCAATGTACCCCTCTCTGAACTTCTCACAAAATTTGAGTTCCAGAGATTCTGTGAGGAAGTCAGAGGCTCCATGAATGAGTATAACTTTCAGAGAATTGACGGTTCAGAGACCTCTGCTCTACGCTCTGAAAACACCAACCTCAAAGTAGAGGTTTCCACTCTGAAGACCCAACTATTGGACTCCTCTAACAGAATCCAAGAGTTGGAACAAGAACTGTTCAGACAAAAGGCTGAATCATCTCTGGAGATAGCCAATCTTAAAGCTCAGAATGCGTCTCTTCAAAATCAAGCATCTACAACCATCGATGTCCAGAAGGCTCTACAAGAACTAAGGGACGAGGTAGTAGCCACCAGATCATCTTCACTCTCAACAGATCAAATGGTCTCTATCTCTGACCTCATCAAAACTACAATTCAAGAAAGTGTTCCATCTGTCAGCGCACCATCAGCAACACCACAACCGCCACCCCGAACTTCTGAAGACCTCATCACTAAAAATGATTTGGCCTCTTTCAAATCCGCAATCATGAGTAGAATGCTGACTTGTTCTTCCAAGATCTCTACCATTGCTCAGAAGCAGGTCAAAGCTACTCTGGAACTTCATAACTATAAATCAAAGGACCAGATTGCTGAAATCAGAACTACGGCTTCAGAGGCAATCGAATCCATTCAGAAGACACTTCTGGATCCCAAAGGAAAAGGAATCGCTGAACCTAACTCTCCCAAATACAAACGTAAGTTTTCTGGTGGAACTTGTAGTGATGAAGTGATGAAAGCCAGATTTGATGATTCTGAGGATTCAGATGTTGATGAGAACTCTGAATCTCAAGATAGGGAGATCAGAGATACAACCGCGCACACCAATAAAGCTGCTCCCTCTACACCAGTTCAAGAGAAGGAACCAGAGAGGAACACCACCTCTTCTGATGAAAACAGAACTTTGCAAACATTCACAACACCTGTATTACTTTTCGCCTCATCAACACCAGGTGTTCCAATCACTCCAGTTACCGATGCAACTCCAGAGAAAATTGGAGCTCTGGAAGAGGAAGAAAACGAACAATTAGTAGATTTTTCTACATCCTCTGAAGATGCATTCTCATCACCCGAAAGACAACCAATGGTGATGAGAGATGCCTTTGACTCAGAGTCTGAGAAAGAACAGAAAGATTCTGATAGAGAGGAAGAAGCTGCTGGAGATGAGATCGAAGTAATTGATGTCGAAGAGTATGTTTTCAAAAACGCTCAACCTCATCATATCTCAACAGCTTCAGAATTAAGAGAATCTCCAGAGATAGATGGATATATCTCTGAACAGCCTTCAGAGATAACTCAGTCACAGCCCAAGGACAAAGAAACCATGGTTGTTGATGAACAGGCTCCTCAAGAGAATCTTGTTCAGAAAACAAGCATCGGTTTACCAGCCAAGGTCTTCACTCATCCTCCCACATTCTTAGAATCCACTCCTGAAGCATCGATAGAAGATCACTTTCGGCATATATACTGTGAGTTCAATATGGAAGACACTCAAGTAATCCCTCTGAATCCAAGAATCAAAGAGGATATGCCAGACTACGAACGAAGATTCATACAGGCAAAGACATCACCAAGAAAGGCGGTTCTCAACGATGCTCCAATAATAAAAGTTGAGAAAATCATTGAAAAGACATTCGACTTCAACAAAATCATATATAGGCATTATGTGGTGACTCGATCTGATCCGAAGATTTACGAGTTCAATGATAATGATCTCGTAAATCTAAATCCGTATGATCTCACTCATCTCTATGCCCATTGCTTTGCGAGATATGATTCAGGAAGAAGGGAGATAAGAATGAGCATGGTTGAAGTAAGACGGACAATGGAAGCTTACATCAAACACAGAGCCAAACATGACTTTCAGATTGCTCTGAACTTGGGTGAAGAAAAGCTTGGAGTGACTGAACCAGTGGAAACCATCGAAAACCTGGACAAACAGAAAACTGGATCAATCATTGAAGAACCTCTGGGTTTTATCTATAGAGTGAACCAAGAGAAGAAAATCTTTCTAGCTTCGCAAGTAGCGAAGTATTCTGATGAAACCTTGAAAGGCGTACAAAAGATGATTCATGTAAAGCAAGAATGGCACAGAGCAGACCTACTGGCGAAACTAGACTTGGAAATTGGCTCAATGATTAACTTCAGAGAGCTAATCATGAAGTTTCATAGGATATGTTCTAGTGATAGGTTCTGAATTTTTTTTGAAGATTATTCTCTTGTAATTCCAAATTCTTATGAGAAGTAATATTTATAGAGGATGACTTTCTCCTCTTCGCTTTCTAGTTAAATGTTCTATGAGTTCTTTATTTATTTTCAGTACTTAGGGGGAGATTGTTAGCCCCAAATCTGAACCAATGAAAGTATTGAAAATAACTAAGTCTTCATCTAAAGACTTTCAAGGGACATCAGCAAGTCTGTCTCTGAAGTCAGTTCAGAGTCAGTCTGAAGAAAGCAAGTCTGTCTCTGAAGTCAGTTCAAAATCAGTCTGAAGAAAGCATGTCTGTCTCTGAAGTCAGTTCAGAGACAGTCTCACAGAAAGACATCAGAGAGCCCCTCATCAGAGATCCTACTTCAGAGCTCTGAAGATGTTAACTCTGAATTTCTTGACAAAGAAGAACAGATGTGTTAGCTCCAATTCTTCATTCTTTAAAGTGTTTAAAATATCTAAGTCCTACTTCAGAGGACTTCCAGAGACAGACTTCAGAGGACGAAGACTTCAAAGGACGAAAACTTCAGAGGACAAACCTGCCTCTGAAGTACTTATCAGAGATTGCAACTTTCAGAGAAGACATCAGAGATAGCTTCATCAGAGGCTCTGAAGACAACGTCAGAGCTCTGAAGACATTCTCTCTGAAGATGTTCACTCTAAAATTATCTACGAGTGAACAGAAGAACAGATGACACGTCACCTTGTGATAAGATTTACTTTCTAGAATAGGTCACTTTCAGCATGCTTCCTTTCGTCATACAAGTACACTACTTACTTTATGGTCCTATAAATAGGACCATCACCTTATTGTTCAAGTGTGCTTGAGAAGTTATATATCTGATAATATAAGTTGAATACTTTATTCCAAGAATATCTTGTTTATCTTTATCTGCTTTATGAGCTGTGATATTTGAATCTCCTTTGATATTAAACTGTATTGCTTCCGCTGTCATTACTCTTATTGTTTATATCATTGTTACGAGATTAGATCTGGGATCCAACAATTGGTATCAGAGCTACCTTTGTTTCTAAACAAAGAAAGATCATATCTGCATACTCGGATAGATTTACATCTCATTGATTCTAAACTTTCATTATCTGTGCATGTTCATATAAACCCAGTTTATTAAAGAACATCATATGCTCTAGATTTGATAGTAAATCTCAGTTCATTACAAAAAGCATCAGTTCTTCAAATCTTCATTTTTTTTACAAATGGCAAACTCAAGCATAAGTGCCATTTATACAACTGGGTCATTAACAAAACCTCCTACACTTTTAAGGGATGAATATCCCCAATGGAAGATAAGGATGGTAAATTTCCTAGAAGGTATGGACAGGGATCTTTTTAGATCTGTGAACATTGGACCTCACATTCCAATGGTGTTGGTACCAAGAGTTCCTGCAACAGCAGATACTGCCGAAATACCTGCATATTATAAAAAGAAAACCACAAACTTCACTGATGAAGAAAATAATATGATGGATAATGACTCAAAAGCTGTTAGATTACTCATAATGGCCATTCCCAATGATATCTTTCAAGAACTTGATTCTTGTAAAACTGCAAAAGAGATATGGGATCAGTTGTTAAATCAACTTGAAGGTGGCCTACAAACCTAGAAAAATAGAAGAAATCTATGCATCAATGAATATCATGATTTTCATGCTCTACCAGAAGAAACATTACACCAAGCTTACTCAAGATTCAACATTCTAATAAACAAATGCAGAAAGTTTGGAGTAATAAGAACAAAAGAGGAAAACAATGTTCTTTTTTTGAAAAGCTTGAATGAAGAATGGTCACAACTGTCCATGTCTATACAGGCAAATCAAGATCTTGAGTCATGGTCATTAACTGACATTTATGGTACTCTTGTTGCACATGAAAAAGAAGTTATGAAGCAAAAATCAAAAACCTCTTTGGGTGGACCCCTTGCGCTTGTTTCAAAACAAATATCGAAAGAAAACAACTGTGAAGAGTCACAAAAATGTTTGGAAACAAAAAGAAGATTCAAAAAGGTCTTGATGGCAGAAGAAACTCATACAGATTCAGACTCAGATGAAGATATCAATGCCTTCGCCAAATCTCTTGCATTAATCACTCATCAATTTAACAAGAAATTTGGTAAGAAGGTATTTGAAGGAAGGAGAGAGAATGAAGAAAGAAGAAATCCGGAAAGAAGATTTCAACAAGAACCCAAATTCACTCCATATAGTGATCAAAAGGGTGCAAACTTCAATCATGATGATGTAACACAACAAACAAGACCACAACAACCATTCCAACCAAGGTATCCACAACCACAGAGATACTTCAAACCTCAAGAACAGAAGCCAGGGACAAGTACTGCCACTCTTCCAACAAATCAAAATGAGGGAAGATGCTTCAGATGTGGAAAACCAGGCCACTTCTCTGCAAACTGCAGAGGAAAACTTGTCAAAGATCAAGATTACTACAAGAACAAATACAAATAAAATGTAAAAGAAAGAGTTCTTGTAGCAGAAATGGAAGACTGACTATCAGACTCGACAAGCGACGGCGAGGAAGAGCCAACAATTCTCTGTGGTATGGCTTTTTCAGATGGAGATCAAACTGATGAAACATCCGAAGACAACTCTGAGAAGGTGAACTCTCTTTACACCTCTGACAGTAATCCTGAAATAGATGCATTTAAACTAATTAATGAACTTCAGGATTTAGAGCAAAAGTTTGTTGAAGAAAAACAGAAAAGAGAGCAAGTAACAAAAGAGCTCATTTTTTACAAAAGAGAAAAGAATCTTCTAGAATCAGAAAAGAAAGATATTTTTCTTGAAAAAACTAAACTTGAAGAAACCTTCAAGCAAAAAGAAAAATCATTTTCAGAAGAAATAAGAGAAATAGAGAAAGTTTTAAAAGGAAAAGAAGAAGAAGTAAAGAAATCTGAATATGAAAGGCTTAATTCTATTGCCTTAACCAAATTTTTTCAAAAGGAAAGAGAAATCTTACATCAATCTCTAGATAGAAAAAATCTTCGAATCAAAAGCTATGTTAATGCACAAAGTGTCTTCGACAAAATAAAATCTCAAATGGACTCTCAAGGGCTAGGATTCAATGAGTTGAATTCATTCAATGGATTGGAGAAAACTTCACTTTCTTCCACTTTCTGTATGGGAAAGGTCCAAAGCTTTGAAAGTCCATCTCTGAATAATTTCAAAAGAATGAAAACATCAGAGGGATCAAAAGCAAGAGCTTTGAATTTCAAAAATACTACGTACTCTAAAGTAAAAGACATTCAAGAGTCTGTGTTACAGATAAAAGAAGAAACTTCAGAAGTACTCTTTACAAAACCTCAGAGCTATGATCCCAAAGAAATTTTCAGATTTGATGCTTTCATCTCAAGTAAATCAGAGACATTTGAACCAAGTACCTCTGATACAAGTACTTCTGAAAATGGATCTAAGAGTTCACTTAATCCAAATGCTCCTCTGTATTCACCAAAGTCAGATGAAAACATCAGAACCATGTTTGAAGATGATGTTCAAAGAATATGGAAAGAAAATGTCATGGAGGACTTAAAAAGAAAAGAAAGCATGAAACGGATCATCAAAGTCTCTAGATCAAAAGAAATTAAAAAACCAATAGAGGTAGATATCTCTATTAAATCTAAGAGAGACTCTCTTGACTCTGATTCAAAATCTGATTTAGAGATTGATGAACAGATTTTTTGTAAACCAGGGAATGTAATTCACAAAAAGATAGAAACTGTTGGCTCTGGTATTTTGAATGTTCCAATTTCAGTATTGAAAACCAAAACCAGAATACCAATAAGTCCTGATTTTGCAAATATGTGTTTACAAGCAAAAACATCTCTGGAACTTGAAAAAGAGTTGCAAGAAAAGGCAAAGAATAAAACAAACACTTCTGGCTCTTACACCTATAAAACAAAAAAATTCTCTCTTGAACAAAAGGGCAAATGGACAAAAACTAACCATATTGATCCTGTCTGTGCAGTAAGCAGCAAAGAAAATAAGATGTTTTTGAACAAGAAAAAGCAACTTGAAAAGAAGACTGTCTTTCAAGCAAAAACAAAAGAAGTAGTTAGGGATAAATGTAATATTCCTAGTGCTAGTTTCAAAAGAAGTCAAAATGTAACAAATGCTTTTAATAAAAAGAAAAACTTTGCTCCTACTTCTTCTTGTTCTATTAATTGTAACTGCATTTATCTTTTGATGAAACTGAAGAATCATTTTAAAGGATCACACTGCCTTTTGAATCAATCTCTGAAAAATATCTCAGAGACAAAATCTCAAAAGAAGACACGTAAAGGCAAGACATCAAAAGATGAGATGCCAAAAAGTCATCCAAATCCACCAAAGTCTAACACAAAAGGACCCATAATGAGGTGGGTACCTAAGAAACGATAATTTGTCTTGCAGAAACAGTCAATGCCAATCTGGTACCTAGATTCTGGATGTTCAAGGCATATGACTGGAGATAAAGAACTGCTATCCTCATTTAAAGCAAAATCTGGAGGAGCAGTTACTTTTGGAGACAACAAGCAAGGACAGATTAAAGGATATGGTGAGTTATCAAGAGGAAATGTTTCAGTATCAAAGGTTGCTTATGTAGATGGATTAAAACACAATCTGATAAGCATAAGTCAACTTTGTGATCATGGTTTTGATGTGAAATTTCAAAGAAAATATTGTTTATTTCTTCACTCAGAATCAGGTCAAGAAATGCTAAGAGCAGACAGAAAAGGTAACCTCTACAGAATGAACTTTACCAAAATCACAGACACTGATTCAGAGAAACTTTGTCTTGTATCTCTGAATAGTGAGGAAATCTGGCTCTGGCATAAAAAGTTTTCACATCTAAACTTTTCCTCACTTGATAAGTTAGTTAAACTTAATTTGGTTAAGGGATTACCATCTCTAAAGTTTAACAAAGATCAACTTTGTTCTGCTTGTGAGATGGGAAAAATGAAAAGATCTTCCCATAAAACCAAAAGTGAAAACAATTGTCCTAGATCTCTGCACATGCTTCATGTGGACCTCTGTGGTCCTATCTCTATACAGAGTCTAGCAGGTAAGAAATATATTCTGGTTCTGATTGATGAATTTTCCAGATATACGTGGATAGAATTCATTAGAGCTAAATCTGATGTACCTGACATATTAATAAGGTTGTTAAAAAGATTACAGGTTCTATTCAGCAGCAAAGTTCAGAAACTAAGAAGTGATAATGGAACAGAGTTCAGAAATGCCAAAATCAATTCTTATCTATCAGAAGAAGGCATTACTCCTAACTTTTCTACAGCAAGAACTCCTCAACAAAATGGAGTAGTTGAAAGGAAAAACAGAACATTTGTTGAAGCTGCAAGAACAATGCTTGCTGGATCTGATCTTTCAACAAATTTTTGGGCAGAAGCAGTAGCAACAGCCTGCTTTACTCAGAATAGAGCTACAACTGTCAAAAGATTTCAGAAAACATCCTATGAACTCATTAACAATAGGAAACCTAATGTTAAATATTTTCATGTTTTTGGATGCAGGTGTTACATTCTGAAAGATAGAGAATATCTTGGAAAGTTTGACAAGAAAGCTGATGAGGGCAAATTCATTGGATATTCATTAGTCTCAAAAGCCTTCAGAGTGTTCAATCTTAGAACAAGGACTATCCAAGAGAGCATCAATATCTCTTTTGACGACAATACAAGCTCTGAACAACATGAGAGTTCCTCGTCACCTATCTTTGAATCATCAAGGGAATCTGAATTAAACAGAATATTTGAAGATTTCTTTGATGATGAAAACTCTGAAGTTATCTTTAGAGATAGACCGAGAGTGAATTCAGAGGAACCTCAAGAAACAGGTACAACCCTTTCAGGGCCCTCTGGATTAACACCTTCTATTTCACCAAATACAGATCAGCAAAGTGAATCAGAAGAAGATCAAGAAGTATCCGAAGTAACTCCAGAAGCAAATGATGAAGAACAAGAATCTGCTTCACCATCTCTGGAACAAAACTCAGAGCCTCTGAACAGTACAACAGAGGTGTCACCAACAGAACCTCTGAACAGTACAACAGAGATATCACCTACAGAGCCTCTGAACAATACAACAGAGGTGTCACCAACTGTCAGAGACTCTGAAGCTCAAACTCCACCCCAAATTTATGCTCCAATTACCAGATGGACAAAAGATCATCCAATTGATCAAATCATTGGATCCTCATCCGCAGCAGTTAAAACAAGATCTACCACCATCAATGAATGCTTCTACGTAAACTTTTTTAGCATTATTGAACCAAAGAAGGTAAAAGAAGCTCTTGAAGATCCTCATTGGATCTTTGCAATGCAGGATGAACTTCAAGAGTTTGTAAGAAACAAAGTCTGGACCCTAGTTCCTCTTCCCAAAGGAAAATTTGCAATTGGAACGAAATGGGTTTTCAGAAACAAAAAGGATGAGGATGGAATAATAATCAGAAACAAAGCCAGGTTGGTTGCAAAAGGATATTGCCAGGAAGAAGGCATTGATTATGATGAAACCTTTGCACCTGTAGCTAGGCTAGAAGCAATCAGAATCTTCTTAGCCTATGTTGCACACAAAGGATTCAAAGTTTATCAAATGGATGTTAAATCTGCCTTTCTTCATGGTAAATTAAATGAAGAAGTTTATGTCCAGCAACCACCTGGATTTGAAAGTACAGAGTATCCTAATCATGTTTATTATTTGGATAAAGCTCTGTATGGACTTAAACAAGCCCCAAGAGCTTGGTATGAAACTCTGTCCACCTTTCTAACTCAAAATGGATTTGAAAAAGGCACAATTGATACTACCTTATTCATCAAAAGGTACAAGAATGAGATGCTTTTAGTACAAATTTATGTTGATGACATTATATTTGGCTCTACAAATCAAAAGTATTGTGACAAGTTCTCAGAGTTGATGAAGAGTGAATTTGAGATGAGCATCATGGGAGAATTAACTTTCTTTCTGGGCTTACAAGTAAAAAAAACTTCAGAAGGTACATTCATAAGTCAATCTAAGTATGTCTCTGAAATTTTGCAAAAGTACAAACTCAATGATTCAACTTCAATGAGAACACCTCTATCCACCGGAGTCAAACTTGACTCTGATCCTTCAGAAGAATCTGTGGATATAAAAACCTACAGAGGCATGATAGGTTCACTATTATACTTAACTGCAAGTAGGCCTGACATAATGTTTGTAACATGTCTTTGTGCTAGATATCAAGCAAGTCCAAAAGAATCTCATTTATCTGCTGTCAAGAGAATTTTCAGATACCTCAGAGGGTCACACTCATTAGGCCTCTGGTATCCAAAACTTTCTAGTTTTGATCTAACAGCTTACACTGATGCAGATCATGCCGGATGTAAGCTTGACAAAAAAAGTACCTCAGGATGCTGTCAGTTATTGGGCAATAAACTGGTAAGTTGGTCATCCAAGAAGCAAAACTGTGTTTCAACTTCAACTGCAGAGGCAGAATATGTTGCTGCTGCTAGTTGCTGCTCACAAGTAATATGGATGAAAACTCAGCTCAGAGATTATGGCCAACAAATTGAAAGAATTCCAATTCTCTGTGATTCAAAAAGTGCCATAGCCATCTCTGCCAATCCAGTACAACACTCCAAAACCAAGCACATCGATGTAAGGTACCACTTTCTGAAAGATCATGTTGAAAAGGGAACAATAGAGATGTATTTTGTACCAACTGAACTACAACTTGCTGATATTTTCACAAAAGCTTTAGATGAACGAAGGTTCAATTTTTTAGTTAGCAAGTTGGGAATGTTGAATATGTCTACCTAACAAAAAAAATGGTAAACTCAGAGTCTCTGATCAATTATCAGAGACTCTGAACCAAGTAGCATGTCTGTGCTTCACAAGAAAACATCAAAGTCTCTAATCCATTCATCAGAGCCTCTGGACTTTTTCACAAATGGTAAAAATCACTTGTTTTCTCCAAGCATGTGTCAAGGGGGAGAACATAAAAGACTTCATTATTTGGTCAAGGGGGAGACAAAGACCCTTTCAGCTTTCAAGGGGAAGAAAAGTGTCTCTGATATTTATATCAGAGCCTCTGATCTTGTCTCTGATATTTATATCAGAGCCTCTGATCTTGTCTCTGATATTTATATCAGAGCTTCTGATCTTTTCTCATTAAACGAATATTCCAGGAAATTCTTTTAATAATAAATCTTTTTGGATAACCATTCGTTTCTTTAAAAAAAAAACCCAACTGGCGGTTTTCTGACACAAAGCGGCTCTCCCCTACATACCTAAACGTGTCACCTATTAATTAGGGGATGATGGAACGTCCTTTCTGACATTAGGGACTCTCATTCGCCGCTTCCATAACCTCTCCCTCTACCCTTTGTCTATAAAAACCCTGTTTCACTTTTCATTATCCTTTACGCTCTCAAAATCCAAAATCCCAAATCTTTCTTTCTAAGCTTTCATCTTTCTCAACCTGCAACAATGGCGGCTCATTCCCAAACTTCAGATAACTCGAGCAAACTTGTTCCAAGCTTGAATATGGAACAGTTCGATGTTCCAGTAAAAGGTATCAACTACTTTCTGGACGTCACCCAAACCAAATACGATGAACAGTTTCGCCCAATCCTCGACTTGTTCACCAACTGCGAACTCAATGATGTTCTAACCAAACATGCCTCAGATATTCCCCTTCGCTTTGTCCAACAATGGTGGTATTCAAGTGAATACGACGATGAAAAGAAAGGACTGGTTGGGCACATTGACCTAGGAGAACAAAGCCTGAACATAAGAATCACCCCACAAACCCTAACTCGTCGATTCAACTTCCTACGAAAACTGATCTTCAAATAGAAACTTTTGAGAAACTACCAAGTCAAGAAGTCCTTCTTCAGTTCCTCCACCACTTAGGCTACAATAAAGAAATAACACGCCTAAGTCAATTCAGACGTCAATACCTGCCTCCCAAATGGAACTTTATGTTTAGTGTTCTCAACAGAACAATTACCTGCAAGATTGGAAGTCAGGATCAGACTCATCCAGCGATCATAGCCATAATGTATGCTCTCTTCTTCAACAAAAGTTGAATATGGCTCACATTCTCTTCTGTGAGATGCTGACGGCGGTGGACAAAAAGAACAAGGACTTGGCCAAAGGAAAACAACCAATATCGGTACTGTTTCCCAGATTCATCTCTGTGGTCATTCAACGAGCAATGGAGAAATTCTCCATCACTGAGGAGGGCCCAATGACACCTCTGTTTATGATGAACTCATTCAAAGCCACAGAGGTTCCTCCTTATCCACATGACCGACGATTCCCACACACCATGATTAAGGTAATTCCTGCTGACTCTCCTACCCATCTCCTACTTAGTCGTGTTGCCCAATCATCAGAACCGATGATGGGATCCCCAACACACTTAGGTTCTGAGCCTGAGCCTGAATCGGAGAGTGATATCTCTGATACTGCTCAAAACATTAACAGAGCGCAACCAGAGGGTGGCTCTGAGAGAGTGAGGAAGAGAGAACATGAGAACCCTCCCTCTGACGAAGAGAATAACTCTGTCAGAGCAGAGGAAGGTGAGGAAGAGATAATTCCAGAGGGTGAGTTTCTAAACCTAGAATCTGAGGGCGGTGAGGTAGAAAAAGATGTCCTAGATGACACACATGAGAGATTCCAAAGCCCAAATCCCCGTGCAAACATATTTACTGTCCAAGGTGGTCCAGCATCAATGGACATTGAAACAGAGGTGCACACCTCGAACCCTACCCATCCTAACCGCTTAGAGGCATCTACTTCTGCCTCTGAAGCACGCACCACAGGGGAAACCTCTGATGCGGCTAAGTCCTCTCAACAGGACTTGGACCAAGATAAAAATACTCATTCATTCCAGAGTATGTCACCTCCACACACACATGATGCCTTTGTGGCTCATAAAAAGTTGGACCGTCCCTTAGATCGTAAGGATTGCCTGTCAGAAAAAGAATGGCACGACCTTCTTGCACATGGACTCCTTAGCCTGGACAGCAAGGTTTCCACCCACATTCGTTTCTCATCATCAGATTCTGACTCTGATGATCAGAGACCGATCGGAACCACTATAGGGAAATCTGTGAAAAAGGGTGCCCAAGGATTAATGGGAAGTCCTTCCGGAGTCAATATCAAGCCAACTCCGAAAGAAGGCCCCTCTGAACACGAGGGAAACTTAGAATCATGTGTTGATCCTAAGGTCACCCCCTCTGATTACGTTATCAAAGAGTTCAAAATCTTTGGTGATGAAATCAGAGAATCTCTGAAGGAGATTAAATTTCAAATGGAGAAGACCTCAGAGGCCTCTGCCTCAAACTCTGAAGTTGCAAAGCTCACTTCAGAGGTCTCTGAGCTGCGCACGACTGTTAACTCTCAGAACGCTAAACTGGATGCTCTGGAAAGCCTGGTCATCAAAAATGACTCGGTTTTATCCAGAGAAATTCAGAACTCCACAACAGAGCTCCTCAAGGCTCTTCCTACTCCCTCTACCCCCACTCCAACACATGCATACTTTTCTCAATTCAAAGAGGAAGTCTTGCGTTCTTTGGCAGAGGTACTTGCAAAGATCCCTACCTCCTCTACTGCTGCTCCTACTACATCAGAATTTGTTACAAAGGATGACCTAACCAACTTCTCCAAGAAGATCACCAGCAATGTAATGACTATCTCCAGCAAATTTGTCTCCAAGACCACTCAACAGCACAAAAAGATTGAAGACCTTCTGCAGAATGTCAAATCTTCAGAGGGAATATTGAAGAGAAAGGAACCAGAGGTCGCATGCTCTGCGGAAGCTCGGAAGAAAGCCAGGTATGAAGATTCTGATGACTTGGATGACCAACCTCCGGGGTCATATGATCTTCATAAGGGGGAGAAGACGACTACATCAAAAACTGTTGAAACACAAAAGGAGTCCACTCCCTCTGAATCAAACCAAAGAAAGGAAAAAGGAACATAGAGACGTTCAACCTCAAACTCTGTTGAAGATAACCAGGCCACTCTAAAGTCGCCAGTACCTGTCATCTTTCTAGCACCATCCACTTTGAGTGTTCCAATAATAGATGCAACTCCAGAAACTATTGGAGCTCTGGAAGAAGATGAAGACGAGCAGCTAGTAGACTTCTCTACATCAGAAGATGCATTCTCATCACCAGAAAGACCAACTTATGTGATGAGAGATGCTTACGAATCAGAGGCTGAAAGAGTAGAACCAGAATCTGAAAAAGAAGAAAAATCAGATTCTGGAAAAGAAGTTGCTGAAGAAGAAATTGAAGTAATTGATGTCGAAGAGTATGTATTCAAGAATGCTCAACCACATCATACTTCAACAGCAACAGAGCTGAGGGAATCACCAGAGATAGAAGGCTACATCTCTGAACCCACAACAGATAATCCTCCACAGACGAAGGAACCAGAAACCATGGTTGCTAATGAACAGGATCCTTCAGAGAATCCTGTTCAGAAGGCAAGCATCGGTCTTCCAGCCAAAGTATTCAATAAACCTCCTACATTCTTTGAATCAAATCCCGAAGCTTCCATAGAAGACCACTTCAGATACATCTACTGTGAGTTCAATATGGCAGACACTCTAGTCATTCCTCTGAATCCAAGGATCAGAGAGGACATGCCGGACTATGAGTGAAGATTTGTCAGAGATAAAACCAGACCAAGAGCAGAGGTCCTCTTTGATGATCCAATCACCAAGATCAACAAAATCTCAGAAAAGACCTTTGCTTACAACAAGATCATCTATAGGTACTATGTGGTAACTCGATCTGATCAGAAGATTTACGAGTTCAATGATAATGATCTCGTAAATCTAAATCCATATGATTTACCACATTTATATGCCTATTGCTCTGCTAGATATGATCATGGAAGAAGGGAACTAAGGATGGGCATGGTTGAAGTCAGACGGGCAATGGAGGCCTATGTCAAACACAGAGCAAAACGTGACTTTCAAATTGCTCTAAACCTAGGGGAAGAAAAGCTGGAGGTAACTGAACCTGTGGAGTCATTCGACAAACTTAAAGAACAGAAGACTGGATCAATCGTTGCAGAACCTCTGGGTTTCGTCTACAGAGTAAATCAAGTAAAGAAGATCTTTCTATCTTCGGAAGTGTCGAAGTACTCTGATGAAACCTTGAGAGGTATAAAGAAAATGATCCATGTAAAAGAAGAAAGGCACAGAGCAGATTTACTGGCAAAACTTGACATAGAGATTGACTCGATGATCAACTTCAGAGCTCTGATCATGAAGTTCCATGGAATCTGTTCAAGTGACAAATTTTAGCATGTTTCCTTGTTCTTGAATATTACTTTTTCTATAATGTATTTCCAACTGTGTTAGTAATATTTAAGAGGATGTTTTTCTCCTCTATGCTTTCTAGTTTAAGTTCTGTTCTCTGCTATTCTTGCATCTTTTATTTTCAACACTTAGGGGGAGATTGTTAGCTCCAATTCTTCATTCTTTAAAGTGTTTAAAATATCTAAGTCCCACTTCAGAGGACTTCCAGAGACAGACTTCAGAGGACGAAGACTTCAGAGGAAAAACCTGCCTCTGAAGTACTTATCAGAGATTGCAACTTTCAGAGAAGACATCAGAGATAGCTTCATCAGAGGCTCTGAAGACAACGTCAGAGCTCTGAAGACATTCTCTCTGAAGATGTTCACTCTAAAATTATCTACGAGTGAACAGAAGAACAGATGACACGTCACCTTGTGATAAGATTTACTTTCTAGAATAGGTCACTTTCAGCATGCTTCCTTTCGTCATACAAGTACACTACTTACTTTATGGTCCTATAAATAGGACCATCACCTTATTGTTCAAGTGTGCTTGAGAAGTTATATATCTGATAATATAAGTTGAATACTTTATTCCAAGAATATCTTGTTTATCTTTATCTGCTTTATGAACTGTGATATTTGAATCTCCTTTGATATTAAACTATATTGCTTCCGCTGTCATTACTCTTATTGTTTATATCATTGTTACGAGATTAGATCTGGGATCCAACAAGATGACACGTCACTTTGTGATAAGATTTACTTTCTAGAGTAGGTCACTGTTCAAGCATGTCTTGATCTTACCTCTTAGGTAAGATATTGTTCAAGCATGCTTCTATTTGTCAGATAAGTACACTGTTTGCTTTATGGCCCTATAAATAGGACCATCACTTTATTGTTCAAAGTGTGCTTGAGAAGTCTTATAACTGATAATATAAGTTGATTATTTTATTCAAATAATATCTTGTTTATCTATTATTTGCTTTATGAACTGTGATATTTGAATATCCTTTGATATTAAACTATACTGCTTCTGCTGTTCTTACTCTTATTGTTTATATCATTGTTGTGAGATTAAATCTGGGATCCAACAAACCCCCATTACACACATACATTCTATACGTACAATCTATAATATGGACGGGTGCTACTAAAACACAATCGTAGTCGCTATCTCCAAACCGCGGAAGACTTCACCAACCACTTACACTTGCACAAAGCTAAGGCTCAACTCCTCATGTTTGCTAGAACCCAACCCCCATCTGGAACCTGATGCACATGCCAACAAATAAAAAGGTTAGGCTTAACGCCTAGTGAGTTCAAGAGTTTTACATAAGTAAACACATTTAAGATAAGGAACTTTACTTAAAAATCATGACCTTTCAATTGATGCACTTTAAAACGTGGAAACAACTCTTTTCCAATGTCATGCACTTTCAAAGATGAACACTTCGTTTCAAAACATGCTTTATAAATTGATGCAACTTAACTAGCTTGAAACATGACTCATCATCAAACTATGTATATCGTACGTCTGAAAACATGGACACTAGGTTCAATAGTCACGCGACCGTAAAGACCCAATGACAATAAAATAAGACGTCCTTAATTCAAAATACTGATAGCCGACAATGGGGGAGACCCGTATCCGTTGAGAGTGGAGGAAACACAAAAGTATACCACGCATGCAACGTTAATCGCATGACACCTCCCGACATCCCAGCCCAGTGTCCCTACGACTCCTTTACAAGTGTCACCCCAAGTCAGTTGACCTTGATGGATCATTCCGAAGAACTCCATCCCGAAGGTCCGGCACACTTAAAGACTACCTCCCAGGCATTACTTCAAGCGGCGGAGGTCCTAGCGCCTACTATTCCGGTAGCACTTAGCCGACTCAACCCTCCTATCGATCACTTGTAAAGTTTTCGGTCATAAAACATGGGTACCGAAGTTCAACCCCGCAATACCCAATTGACCATCCCAAAACAGACTGACTCACGTGCCTATGGATCCATTGCAACACAGTCTAACCTTCCCGGACTAAACATGAATGACCAAAGCACTCGAGTATGTAACCAACCTCAATACGCATCACAACGCATTAATACATACGTCATAACTGGACTCTACATTGAGCCATATAAAACCGGACAAGTGTCCTCGAGACTCCTTTAATACGACATCGAGCCAAAATGCTCAAAACCTCTTTTGACCAAAGATTACGTTTTGCAAGTAATAAACTCACTCAACCCATACCATGAAATTACATGCTCCAAAATACTCGAATGGGATCCAACACAGTTTAAGTCGGGTCAAAAGGTTTTCCAAATAGATTTATGCTCCTTATCCTTTCAAAACGTCCCAAAATAGAAAATTGAACCTTTTACCCTAAACAACACTAAAATGCCTTTTAACCAAATAATCTCATTTATGCAATAAGTTACCAAACACATCCATTTATGACTCATTTATCAAAATGCCCAAAAATCACAAGGATATGTGCTATGTAAGTTTATAAGGTTAAGCACTTTCAAAATAACCAAACTGATCAGTAGTTAACAATTTCATGTAAGATGTAAAACACTTTAAAATAACTATTTTGGCATGTACACCATTTTCACAAATCAACTTGAACTCACCTTGCTAGATTTAGGCTAAATCTAGATTTTACCCACTTAGAGATTTCTTGAAGAAACTTGAATCTTCAAGCCAAAACTTCCAAAATCACTTAGGTTTTGATGAAAACCTAGAAAACCCAAAAATTCTTGAAGATGGAGGTGGTGATGATGAACTCTTGACCTTTGCTTCCAATGCATAACCAAATACTCTTAAATATTCCCAAAACTAACAATCTATCCTTGAAAATCTCTCAAATACGAAACCATAGCAAAAGGAATCGCCTCAAACAGAGTTGTGGTGAAGGAGATATGAGGAAATGAAGAAATGAGAGAAAAGTCAGATTTAAGTGAGATTCACAGCGCAGATGCTCGTGGGCGCGCTCAATATGATGTGTGGGCGCGAGCGATGGGAGTGTTCGCGAGCATTTTGCTACGTGGGCTCGAGCTGTGGTACTTCCGAACAAACATATGCCTGAACACTGTTTTGGTCATAACTTCTTCGTTATGGCTCCGTTTTCGCTCCAAAAAGAACCGTTGGACTCGTAATTGAATCATTCATATATCAAGACTATAAAATCAAGGATTCAAGCCCAAAATCAAATATCTTATTTTTCTTTAATATAACAGTTTCTGTATTAACTTGAAGTGATACCTTTCGAAAATCGGGGTATTACACACGACAGGTTCGAAGTGACATTTATGGGGACGAGAATTAAGATCGAGCATGAAATTTTGGGAGTTCTTAGACTCATCTTATCATATAAACGTTATAAGTTTATTGTAACACCCCGATTTCGAAAAGTATAGTTTCAAGTTAACACATAAATCGGTAATTTTAAGGGAAAAATAAGATATAGGATTTTGGATTTGAATCCTAGATTTTATAGTCTTGGTGGATGAAGGATCCAATTACGATTCCAAAGGTTCTTTCCGGAGCGAAATCGGAGCTATAACGAAGAAGTTATGGCCAAAATAGTGAACAAGAAGAAAACCGGGCGGACAGTGTATGCCGTGACTTGTGCCGCGACTTAGGGGAAGCGGGTGACTTATTCTGCGACTTACAGTCGCGTGGTAAGTCGCGAGATGCCCCGTCGAGCATAAAATCCGATTTTCAGCCCTAGAACTTCATTTCTTCATATCTTTTGCATCACAACTCCGATTTTGGTGATTCAAGTTGCCATGGTTTCCTTTTTGAGAGATCTTCAAGGATTTAGCAAGAGATTGGAAGTCTATTGGAGTATACAAGAGTATTTTGTGGTGGTAATCTCCTCATCTCTATCAATGTTAAGCTAGGGTTTGATGATTTCATCCTTTTCCCTTTCATCCTTCATCTTGGGTGTGATTTTGTTGGCTTGTGTGGTGAAGGTGATCTTGTAGATGTGTTGGATATAATATCTAGGGAGGTTTCCATGTGATTCAAGCCTTCATCAAAGGAGATTCAAGTTTTGGGGGTAAAACCTAGATTTAGCCTAAATCTAGCAAGGTGAGTTCAAGTTGATTTGTGAAAACGTTGTACATGCCAAAATGTCCATTTTAAAGTGTTTATGTGTTTTACATGAAATTATCAAATGTTGGGTTATTTAGTAATCTTTGATTATTTGAAGTATTTAACCTTATAAACTTTGTAAAACACCCACATTTGGGGTTTTGGGGCATTTTGATAAAGGTGTCACAAATGAATATGTTTTGATGATTTATTGCATAAATAGATCTTGGTCAAAGAAATACACTTTTAAATGTTTGTCGGGTTTTATGCATCATTCATGAAATTGGATGTTTTATAACGTACTACTTGCATATTTATGTGAGGTACTTGAAAGAATGTATATAGTCTTATTTTATGATTTTCATTCTTATCAGCAGTTAAACTTGGAATTGCATATTTGAAAATAAGTGAGTCTTGAGGACATTTGTCCGGTTTAATAGCCCGTTGTGGAGTTTTGAGTATGATGGCGGTTAATGCGCATCATTTGAGAATTACATGTTTTGAGTGTGTTGGTCATTCAATTGGAGCCATGTAATGTTTTAGACTGTAATACAGTGGATCCATAGGCATATGAGTCGGTCTTCATTATTTAAAAAGAAAAAGGGCTATTATTTATATGTTGGCACCAGAATTAGTTATGGGATCTCGAGGATAATACGGTGATGGCTCGTGGAGTTCAATACCCAGACCTGCATCCGTGATTTAATTTCTGAGCCTGCTTTTATAGCATAGTCACTTCCCATTTGTAGCTAGTTGAGACATTGGGTCCCTAGAGGCCACTTGGTACGGTTATGTGGGACCGGTTACTAGCCATGGGCCGTAAATGTAATCTTAGCGAATGAGCATGATTAGGTAACCCTCGGGTGCCCCCCCCCACATCTTAGTACGAGTCGGAGAGCTCATGGCCATGGGTTCCTAGTATGGTGAGCTCAGTAACTTGGAATCTGGCCTACTTTTGTGTTCCGCCACTAGCCTTGGAATTCAGGATTCCCCTGTCACCGAGAGGTGTTGTTTTGAGGTATTTAGTTTTATCCTTGTTTTCAGTGACGCTTTGAGTTTGAGTTATCTACCTTATGCTATAATTTTGGAGACTTGAGTTTACTCATATTTTGGTCATTTGTTTTATAAAGTTTACTCAAATTTCATTATTCGAGCATTACCATTATTCTCGTTTTGAGTAAGTGTTGGATTGCATTATCTCATGAAAGAATGTTTTGGCGTTGAGTCGTCTATCTATAAAATGCATATTGTTAGTAAATGAGTTGTTTCCTTTTTTTTAAAGTAAATCATTTAAAGGATCATGATTGTAAGATACAATATTTCCATTTTACTTTTTCCTTTATAATCATGATATAAAACTCTTGAACTCACTAGGCGTTAGCCTAACCCTTTTTATTTATCGGCATGTGCATCAGGTTCCATTTCGGGATTAGTCCTAGCGACACTGAGAAGTGTTGAGTGCTAGATGTGTGCTCGAAGAGGTGATTAGCTTGATGAAATCTTCCACACTTATATTGGAGATAGCGATTGTTATTGGGATATAGTAACACTCGACTTTAGTTAGTCTTTATGCAATACTTTATTTATTTGTTGATGGTTCGACCTATAAATGTATTTCAATTATGGACTATCAGTAAGAGATTTTATTATTCTTTAAGGTATTTTTGAAAGTTTTTAATTAGTCGCTCTTTCCAAATTTGAGGGTGTTACATTTATAAACACTTTTTGAAGTGTAATATTTTGGATTGTAATATATGTTTAGAGTTTATTAATAGCTCTGAATTAGTTGTGTATTTATGTTAAGTCTCGTTCGTGACATCACCCGTTCCGAACCACAGGGACGGGGGATGTTACACCAAATGTGGGTGTTTTACCAATTTATAAAGTTAAACACTTCAAATAAATATAACCCACCAAATAACTCTACAGTTGATAGATTCAAGTAAAGCATATAAAAATTTTAAAATGGACATTTTGGCATGTACACCGTTTTAACAAATCAACTTGAACTCACCTTTCTTAGATTTAGGCTAAATCTAGGTTTTTACCCCAAACTTGAGTTTTCTTGGTGAAAACTTGAATCCACAAGCAACACATCCTAACTTTTAGATCCAACACTTGAAAAGTGTTTCATTCACCTCCAAAGATCCAAAACCTAAGACAAAATGCAAAGAAGAGTAGAGCAAATGAAGAACACATCAAACCCTTGCTTAAAATCGAGAGAGATGGGGAGCTTACCACCACAAAATACTCTTGAATATTCTAACAAACTTCTATTATATTGTTCTAATCTTGAAAAGATTTTAAAAACGAGTTCATAGCTAGCAAAAAGAATCACTGAAATCGGAGTTGAGATGAAGAAGTTAAGAGGAAATGAAGATGATCTAAGAAAAATCGGACTTTTAGAGGTGATAGGCTCTAAAGCGGGTAAAGTCGCACGAAAGTCCCCCAGATTTCTCAGGAAGTCTCCCCAAAGTCGCATTAGACACTGCTTGCTTGATGTAAGACTCGGTTTAAAAAAAAAACGTATAATTATTCTTACCCGAATTGAACCATAATTAAATATGACAAAGATAGTTAAGGGTTAAAAGTGTCATTAACCTAAACTCTTTATATATATATAATATTATATATATATATATATTAAAATGTCAATTAAAGATTTTTTTGAGGGATTAAAGTTGTCAATTATCCAAACTCATTATATATATAAAAAAAAATCTATTATAAGAAGTAAACTACAATCCATCGTCCCTGTATTTAATTTCTAAACCGCCATTCTCATTTCTTCTTCTCTCTCTAAAACTCTCTCCACTCTCTCTCTAAATTTCTATTGTTTTCTTGAAGTAAATCAAGGAAATGATTACATATTCGGAATCTACTCTTCGAGCCCTTCCTAGAGGTATAAATTTCTTCTTATGTTATTTAAGTTGGTAAGTTAGGGTAGTTGAAGTTGGTTGGTAGATTATGATTATATATTGTAAAATTATAATCATTTATATGTTTAGAAATGCTTAAGTTTGTCAAAATTACAAACGGGTAAAAGTTTAGATTTAAAATGGTGATATTTGTATCTAGATGTTTAACCGCACACCAAGTGATCGGTTTAATGCCTAAGAGAATAAAAATTCATGATTAAGCTTAGGATAATAAGCTTTAAGTTTTATGTTATGCGAGTAATAGTAATTTATGGTTTAAATAGGCAATCGAACGAGTTAAAGTTCATCGTGAGTCTCGGTTGATCGCGTGTTACGTCTCAATTTGGTTAAGGTATGGATTTCATTTCTTTTGAATCATGGGCAACTATTTGTTGTAGTTGACCCTTCCTAAAGGTGGTTCACCGCCTTGTGATTGATCAACTGAACGTGATCAACAAATACGAAACTGTACACACACATACACATTGATTTTGGTTTATTGAATCAATTGTTTGAACATTTTGATGTTTTATTAAAATGTGTCTCGTATGAGATTGTTTATGAAAAATGTGAAGTATATAGACTATAGTTTCTGTGATCGCCATTTGGGTAAGTGGTATTTGTTTAGTTTTCGTTGATTTTAGAAGAACCCAATAAATGGGCACATTATTTGGGATGCCTTCTATGGCGGCTTTGTTGTCATAGCGTCCTGCAGATGACGGTCCACCAAAGTTAAGCCTATATGGCTTACGTGAACCCACTCTGGGGGGACTTGGCTGACTTTGTTGGCTCCAGGGCGGATGAATCGATTCTAGAACTTTACCCACAGAATATGTGACCGTGGTTAAATTCACGGGGGACTCGTTGTGTGTGCCCGCATGCCGACCCAGTTCATGTGGCTGATCACCCCACGAACATGACTGGAATTGACGGACTTTATTTATATTACGTTTTGAAGTTAAAGTGTGAAATATTCTTGAGATTATTGCTTTTGATTATATTACCAAACGTTTCTCTTGATTTAAATGAACTATGAACTTCAGTCTCAAGAACTTTCTTCGAATCAAATTTTTATGTCTTCCGCTTCGTTATTGATGTTTTCATTATTATTTACGAATTTATATTATAATCCATTCACTGAACCATGTGCTCAGCCGTGTTTTTGTTTTATGACACGGAAGGTTCGGAGTGACGTTTACAGGGACGGGACTTGAGATCGAGCGTAAAAATTTTGGAGTTCTTAGACTCGCATTATTATATAAACGTTCTAAGTTTATAAACACTTTTTGAAGTGTAAGATTTTGGATTGTAATATATGTTTAGAGTTATTAGTAGCTCTGATTTAGTTGTGTAATTATGTTACGTCCCGTTCGTGACATCACCCGTTCCGGACCACGGGGACGGGGGATGTTACAAATATGGTATCAGAGCATAGGTTTCGACTTGTAGATTAAATAGGTTTGACCTGTGAGGATTGGGTAGACATTAGAATGGGTAGATTAGAATTTAATTCTATTTACCGATTTTTAATCCGTAACTGTTTTGAATTCCGATCTTGATCTTGTTATGTGTTAGAATGTCGAGACGTGGTCGCCCACGCAAATCCAGATGTTAACCTGAGGGTTACCCAAACCAACCCAGAAAGGGGTACAAGTGAGCCGAATATTGTTGATGTGGTCCGTCAGACCATGTCAATTATGATGCATATATACATTAAGCAGACCATGTTAACTTAATCGATTTATCTGCGTATGCCTTGTTTGATACCGAGGCAACACACTCTTTTGTTTCTGAACAAATAGAATCCCAGTTAAAAACCTTTTGAGCAAACCACCTAAATTACAGTCGTGATATCTACCCCAATGGGTGGTTCAATTTGTTTGTTAACTCCATTTTCAAACTGTCCATTATTTATTGGAGACTGCATACGGGAGGTCACTCTACTTCCAATGCATATGTCCCACTTTCAATTAATATTAGGTATGGACTGGTTGTCACACCACTGTGCAACTATAGACTGTAATGCCAAATAAATATTATGTGAGGATATTGACAAAGCAGAGGCAATCTTCCAAGGAGGTACTCCAAAAGAAGATGTTAGTGCTTTAAACTCTATTACTGTGAAGCAGTATACTTGGCAAAGTAACAAAGGTTTTTATGGCCTCGTTACAAGATCCCGAACAGGTATTCTCTACTTCTGCACCCACACATGTTGTTTCTGAATATCTTTATGTCTTTCCCGACGATCTACCGGGTATAACACCAGTCCAGGAAGTCGAATTTACCATTGATCTTGTCCCGGGAGCTTCTCCTATTTCTAAGGCTCCCTATCAAGTGGCTCCAACTGAAATGAAAGAACTCAAAACTCAACTCGATGATTTATTGAAGAAAGGTTTTATTAGACCCAGTGTCTCATCCTGGGGAACTCCGGTTCTCTTTGTCAAAAATAAAGACGGTACAATGCGTCTTTGTATTGATTATCGGAAGCTTAATAAAGTAACGATCCGTAACAAGTATCCGTTGCCGAGAATTGACGATCTGTTCGATCAATTACAAGGGGCACGATACTTTTCCAAAATTGATATTTGGTCCGGGTACCATCAACTTCGTATCCGAGATTGTGATATTCCGAAAACCCCATTCAGAACTCGTTATGGGCACTACGAATTCTTAGTAATGCCTTTCGGGCTAACTAATGCTCTAGCTGTCTTTATGGA
This sequence comes from Arctium minus, assembly GCA_954870635.1. NCBI lineage: Eukaryota > Viridiplantae > Streptophyta > Magnoliopsida > Asterales > Asteraceae > Arctium > Arctium minus. The sequence continues at coordinate 69,920,349 of OX941091.1, read as the reverse complement.
TCTTATCAATCAGGTTTTCAAGGATTATCTCAATGACTTTGTTATCGTGTTTATCGATGACATATTGATATATTCAAAGTCAAGAGAGCAACATAATCAACATCTTTAAATCATTTTGGAAACTCTTCGAAAAAAAAAATGTTATACGCAAAACGTTCCATGTGTGTGAGTTTTTGCTTGATCAAGTATCTTTTCTCGGACACGTAATCTTTGCGGAAGGTGTTAAATTCGATCCAACGAAGATTGAAACCGTCACTAAATGGCCTCGACCTACGAACGTATATGAAGTTCGTGGTTTTATGGGTCTAGCTGGTTATTATAGACGATTCATTGAAGGATTTTCTAAAATATCTCTACTGTTAACTCGATTACTCCGAAAAGGAGTCAAATTCAATTGGGGTTCTGAACAAGAATCTAGTTTCGAGGAACCGAAACATCGATTGGTTACCGCGCTTATTCTTGTATTACCGCCTGGCACCGGAGGTTTTCAAGTTTACAGTGATACTTCAAACAAAGGCCTCGGTTGTGTTCTTATGCAAAACGGAAGAGTGATTGCATACGCGTCACATTAGTTAAAGCCTTATGAGGTCAATTATCCGACTCACGATCTCGAATTGGCTGTGGTTATCTTCGCCCTCAAAATTTGGCGTCATTATTTTTACGGTGAGACATGTGAAATTTTCACCGACCACAAGAGCCTTAAATATATATTTACTCAATAAGAGTTAAATATGCATCAACGAAGGTGGCTCGAACTTCTAAAGGATTATGATGTTGATATACAGTATCATTCGGATAAGACTAATGTAGTCGCCGATGCCTTTAGTCGTAAAGCCGTGGAACATGTTTCTTCTTTACTTGTTCCTACAGAGTTGGATTTGGAAATTGAACGGTTTGGACTGGAAATCTACCCGAGTTCACAAACGGAAATTCTATCTAATCTGATGGTAGAACCGACTCTAATTTCTCGGATAAAAGAAGCCCAACAAGACGACGTTGAATTGTGGGCGAACTTCTAGCAAGCAAAAGAGAATGTTAGTTCGGAATTTAGGATCGATGATGATCATATGTTGTGGTTTCGGGATCGTCTTTGTGTTCCGAATAACTCGGAGCTTAAAGATCAAATTCTGACCAAAGCTCATAAATCTATGTTTTCTGTTCACCTGGGTACAACAAAAAAATGTATCGCAATTTAAAGACCCATTACTTGGTGGGTTGGAATGAAGCGAGTTATCGCCGATTTTGTAGCTCGTTGTCTCCCTTTTCAACAAGTTAAAAGCGAACATCAACATCCGGGTGGTCTTCTCCAATCGCTGAACATTCCCGTAAGGAAATGGGAACATGTAACTATGGATTTTGTAGTCGAATTACCCCGCACAACCTTGAAACACGATGCAATTTGGGTAGTGGTTGACCGACTGACGAAATCGACTCATTTTCTTCCTATTCAACAAACTTAGTCAATTGATAAATTGACAGAAGTATTCCAACGTGAGATTATACGGATCCATGGCACTTCTGTATCGATTACCTCCGATCGAGACCCATTTACATCTCGATTTTAGGAAGGTTTACATAAAGCTTGGAGCACAGATTTGAATTTTAGTACAACCTTTCATCCAAAAACTGATGGGCAATCTGAATGTACGATTCAAACACTGGAGGATATGTTCCGAGCATGTGTGTTGGAATGGCATGGAGGTTGGGATAATTACTTGTACCTAATAGAGTTCTCCTATAGTTGGCAGTCGAGTATCGGCATGGCCCCGTATGAAACACTTTATGGCCGAAAATGTCAAACACCAAATTGCTGGAATAAAGTTGGAGAACGTATTCTCGAAGGTCCAGAATTGGTACAAGTTACTACCGAGAAGGTCGAAATTGCACGTCAAATGATGAAAGAGGCTCAGGCTCGTCAAAAGAGTTACGCCGATAAGCGACGTCGACCTATGAGTTCCAACCGGGAGATAAAGGTTTCTTAAAGGTTTCCCAACTCGTGGTATCACACGTTTCGGTCTCAAAGGAAAGTTGAGCCCAAGATATATTGATCCCTTTGAAATTCTAGAAAGGGTTGGAGTTGTGGCTTACCGGTTAGCTCTACCGCCGCAATTATCCCATGTACATAACGTATTTCATGTCTCTTCAATTCGAGGGTACAATTATCATCCCTTACACGTCATTGAATATCCGTTGGAACACATAAAACCTGATCTTTCTTATCGCGAGGAATCGGAAGCGATTTTTGATCGTGATGAGAGAGATGCACGGAAGAGAGTGATTCCTTTAGTAAAAGTTCTTGGAAAAATCACTCAGAATGTGAGGCGACGTGGGAAACCGGGGATCATATGAGACGGGAATACCTCGAGTTCTATAATCGATGTAAGTTTCCTATCTAAATTCGATTTCGGGGACGAAATCTCTTTTAAGGGGGGGAATAATTGTAAGACTCGGTTTTAAAAAAAACGTATAATTATTCTTACCCGAATTGAACCATAATTAAATATGACAACCAAATATAGTTAAGGGTTAAAAGCGTCATTAACCTAAACTCTTTATATATATAATATTATATATATATATATATATATATTAAAATGTCAATTAAAGATTTTTTTGAGGGATTAAAGTTGTCAATTATCCAAACTCATTATATATATAAAAAAAATCTATTATAAGAAGTAAACTACAATCCATCGTCCCTGTATTTGATTTCTAAACCGCCATTCTCATTTCTTCTTCTCTCTCTAAAACTCTCTCCACTCTCTCTCTAAATTTCTATTGTTTTCTTGAAGTAAATCAAGGAAATGATTACATATTCGGAATCTACTCTTCGAGCCCTTCCTAGAGGTATAAATTTCTTCTTATGTTATTTAAGTTGGTAAGTTAGGGTAGTTGAAGTTGGTTGGTAGATTATGATTATATATTGTAAAATTATAATCATTTATATGTTTAGAAATGCTTAAGTTTGTCAAAATTACAAACGGGTAAAAGTTTAGATTTAAAATGGTGATATTTGTATCTAGATGTTTAACCGCACACCAAGTGATCGGTTTAATGCCTAAGAGAATAAAAATTCATGATTAAGCTTAGGATAATAAGCTTTAAGTTTTATGTTATGCGAGTAATAGTAATTTATGGTTTAAATAGGCAATCGAACGAGTTAAAGTTCATCGTGAGTCTCGGTTGATCGCGTGTTACGTCTCAATTTGGTTAAGGTATGGATTTCATTTCTTTTGAATCGTGGGAAACTATTTGTTGTAGTTGACCCTTCCTAAAGGTGGTTCACCACCTTGTGATTGATCAACTGAACGTGATCAACAAATACGAAATTGTACACACACATACACATTGATTTTGGTTTATTGAATCAATTGTTTGAACATTTTGATGTTTTATTAAAATGTGTCTCGTATGAGATTGTTTATGAAAAATGTGAAGTATATAGACTATAATTTCTGTGATCGCCATTTAGGTAAGTGGTATTTGTTTAGTTTTCGTTGATTTTAGAAGAACCCAATAAATGGGCACATTATTTGGGATGCCTTCTATGGCGGCTTTGTTGTCATAGCGTCCTGCAGATGACGGTCCACCAGAGTTAAGCCTATTTGGCTTACGTGAACCCACTCTGGGGGGACTTGGCTGGCTTTGTTGGCTCCAGGGCGGATGAATCGATTCTAGAACTTTACCCACAGAATATGTGATCGTGGTTAAATTCACGGGGGACTCGTTGTGTGTGCCCGCATGCCGACCCAGTTCGTGTGGCTGATCACCCCACGAACATGACTGGAATTGACGGACTTTATTTATATTACGTTTTGAAGTTAAAGTGTGAAATGTTCTTGAGATTATTGTTTTTGATTATATTACCAAACGTTTCTCTTGATTTAAATGAACTATGAACTTCAGTCTCAAGAACTTTCTTCGAATCAAATTTTTATGTCTTCCGCTTCGTTATTGATGTTTTCATTATTATTTACGAATTTATATTATAATCATTCACTGAGCCATGTTCTCAGCCGTGTTTTTGTTTTATGACACGGCAGGTTCAGAGTGACGTTTACAGGGACGGGACTTGAGATCGAGCGTAAAAATTTTGGAGTTCTTAGACTCGCATTATTATATAAACGTTCTAAGTTTATAAACACTTTTTGACGTGTAAGATTTTGGATTGTAATATATGTTTAGAGTTATTAGTAGCTCTGATTTAGTTGTGTAATTATGTTAAGTCCCGTTCGTGACATCACCCGTTCCGGACCACGGGGACGGGGGATGTTACACTTGATTTCTTTGTTTTTCATGCCCGATCAATGTTTTGGCCATAACTTTTTCGTTTTAGCTCCGATTTTACTCCGGAAAGAACCGTTGGACTCGTATTTGAATTCTTCATCTCAACATGACTATAAAATCTAGGATTCAAGCCTAAAATCTTACTTCTACTATTTCTCTTAAATTACGATTCCTGTATTAACTTGAAATCATACATTTCTAAAATTGGGGTGTTACATGTTATGACTCACATGTATGAACCAATGAAAAATATCGATGTTGGTGTTCACATGAGATATGGACAAATAAGATTTAATTTGATTTGTAGACTATACAATCGCCAATTATTTGAAAGTGAAAAATTGGATAAAAATCAATGATTATCAATATCAAAAAATTGTTATAGAAAAAATAGAAGATAAATTAGAATATTTGATTTTTATCCATGATTATCTTAATTAGTGAAAAACACATGGAATTAGAAATTTTAGATTAGTAGTTGAGATTGATTCTCCCATTCTTAAAATTTTAGGGCTTCTCAATTGAACCTAACACTATATATATATATGGGTAGGTTATTATGCAACCCCTCTATGTACCACTCATTTTATTTTCAGTTTTTTTTCTTTTTCTTAATTACAAATGTGAAAATAAAATAAGTGGTGTATAGAAGGGTTGCATGGGTTGCATCATTTAAAGGGGTTGCATTTGAACGTCCCTCTCTCTCTCTCTCTATATATATATATATATATATATATATAGAGAGAGAGAGAGAGGAAGGTTCAAACTAGAACGCTAACTATTTAAAAAAACAACAAATCATGTACAAAGTCATATGTGATTTTACATTAACCCGAAAAAAACGGACGCGAGCGAATTTGGCAGCAACCTAAAGTCGTGTGAATCATATATGATTTTGTACGTGAATCATATATGATTTTGTACGTGAATCATTTATGATTTTGTACGTGAATCATATATGATTTTGTACGTGAATCATATATGATTTTGTATGTACTCGACTATATATATATATATGCTAGTTACATACCCGTGCGCGATGCCACACGAACCATTTCGAATCTAAGGCCGAGAACTGGAAAGAATAATCTTGTTTCATGTTCATCTTATTCTCCATCACACGATGCCAATTTTATGGTTTTATGTGTTTTTAAAAGTAAATTAAAGGGAAAAGTTCATAAAAACCTAACAAACTATTCTATTTTGAATGATTAAGTCCCTGGACTAATTTTTTGAATGAAAAAACTATTAAAATTTCTCATTTCGAATGATTAAGTCTCTGAAATATTTATTTGAATGAAAAAATGATTAAACTTTCTCATTTTGAATGAAAAACCCATTAAATTATTCCATTTTGAAAGATTAAGTCTCTGAACATTTTTTTCAATAAATTTAATCATCAAACTTCTAAAAATTGGTTACTTACATCATTTTAACAAAAAAAAACTACTTGTAACCGGTTATCTTTTGATATATATAAATAGATCAAAGAGAGGGAGATCGATGACAGGGGCAACAACGTGTTAGGCGATATGGAGAACGAACAACGTTCAGGCAAAAGGGAGTGGCGAGGCGGAGCGATACGAAGGTGTAGAGTTTGAGAACGGTAAAACTGATTTAGATTTGTTCTTACTTTATAACCTTCATAGTCAGTTCCATGTACCTTTAAAAAAAAGGTAACCAATTTTTAGAAGTTTGATGGTTTATGTATTCAAAAAAATGTTTAGGGACTTAATCATTCAAAACTAGAAAGTTTAATGGTTTTTTCATTCGAAAAAATAGTTGAGGGACTTAATCATTCAAAATGAGAAAGCTTAATAGTTTTTCATCCAAAAAAATAGTTCAAGGATTTAATCATCCAAAATGCAATAGTTTATTGGGTTTTTTTTGAACTTTTCGCTAAATTAAATAACTAATTATAAGGGTATTAAGTGTAACTTATGTATTAAAAAAGAAACATTGGAACGTGGAGAGATTGGGAGAAGTGGGTGTGGAGGGGTTGTTGATAGCTTAACAAGTTGTACACCTTGCTTTAAAATGTATATCTCTTAAATTTTCAAGATTCTTGAAAATAACCGTAATAACTCTTTCATAATATAGTGTGTATATATATATATATGAGTTAAATCAAGTGAGAACCACAAAAAGATTGAGAACTATAAAAACCAATCTCAACCACAATCAAGATTAAATAATGGTGAGAGTTGGGAGGTAACATTTTGCATATATGGTATCATTTCCATACAAACATAACTCTTAAAAGGGCGTAAAAGTAGATCTCTTTACTTTCTATCTTTTATTGAAATTATATAATTTAAATTAAACATCACTTCCTTTTAAAATCAAAATTATATTAATTACAATAAAATTTTAAATCAAAAAATTTATATAAAAAGCGAACATTTTATTTTCTTTCATTTGACACGAGTATCATCATATGTTTTTACATAGGAATGGCAACGGGGAGGGTTTGCCGTCCCCTGTCCCCGAAACTGAAATGCATCCCCGTCCTCGCCCCGTTCCCCGTTGGGTTTTTATTCGGGGCGCCCCGTCGGGGATTTTTTATGCCCCGTCCCCGACCCGATGGGGAATCCCCGATACCCGAACCTAAACCCGACCCGAACATTGGGAAAAAAAATCCAAGAATAAAAATGGCTGGAAAATCATGTCGAAATGCGATGAAATTAAAATTATTGCTCAAAACACAATCCAAAAATCTAAATTAAAATTCTTGCTCCAAACACAATCCAAATTGGAGTCCAAACACAATCCAAAATCAAGTTTGTTAACACTTGGCAGTTAACACAACCAAACATAAACTTGTTCCGACGAAGACACAAACAAATACTTCATCACATCAAAAAGAGTTCAAAAGCTTAAAAGTTAAAACCCTAAAAAACTAAACATATTTATATTAAATATTAATAATAATATACAATTTTTTATTTTTATTAATATATATATCGGGGCGGGGCGGGGCGGGGATACTTTGCCCCGATACCGAACCCGAACCCGATAAAATCCTTGAAATTTTCTCTGTTACCCGACCCTGACCCGAAATTGTCTAACCCGACCTGACCCGAACTTAGCCGGGTTTCGGGTTTCCCCATCGGGTTCGGGGTTTTCTGCCATCCCTATTTTTACATTTTCTTTAATAATTGCAATTTTTACATGAAACAATAAAAGTGATTTAACTCGTATGTTGTTTCACCCTGTGAAACAACATTTTAGTATTCCACATCACATTTCACGTCATTTTGGTTTCCTTTCACATTGTGAAACAGCAGTACCTTGTTTTACCTTAACAACATTGTGTTGTTTCACAATATGAAACAACACTTTAGTGTTTCACATCACATTTCTCGTCAACTTTTGTTTTGTTTTCAAATTGTGAAACAACACTCCATTATTTAACCTTGTGAAACAATAATTTATTGTTTCACTTTAACGACATTATATTATTTCATAATATGAAAGAACACTATATTGTTTCACCATATGAAATAGCAGTACATTGTTTCACATGACATCACTTTAGTGTTTCACATCACATTTCACGTCAACTTTTCTTTTGTTTTATTTTCAAATTGTGAAACAACATTACATTGTTTCACCTTGTGAAACAAAAAATTATTGTTTTCTCTTTAGCGACATTATATTATTTCACAATATGAAAGAATACTACATTGTTTCACCATGTGAAACAACAGTATATTGTTTCACATTAGCAACATTGTGTTGTTTCACATCACATTTGAACGGTAGGTCACCGTGAACTCAAGTTCTATTTGAAATATTTTCAAATATTTCAGATGTTACCTTGTTGAGTTCACGGTAGTCGATGCACATCCGTATAGACCCGTCCTTCTTCACAAATAGAACTGGATCTCCCCAAGGCGACGAACTCAGTCGTATGAATCCCTTCTCGGGAAGTTCTTGCAGTTACATCATCATTTCTTTCATTTCCATTGGCGCTAGACGGTAGGGAGCACGAGCGATTGGGGCGGCTCCCGGAGTGAGGTCGATGTGGAACTCCACTTGTCGTTCTGGTGGGAGTCCGTGTAGATCCTCCGGAAAGACATCCGGGTATTCACGCACCACGTATACATCTCCCACTTCCTTCTTGTCTATCTTCGCATCGATCACGTAGGCCAAGTACGAAGCACACCCATTGGCTAGACTCTTACGGGTTTTGAGTGACGAGATAATCATATTGGCCTTTCTGTTCTTCTCACCATAGATTATCACTTCTCCACCTTTCGGCAAGGGTACTCTAATCATTTTCTTAGAGCAAAATATTTCGGCATCGTGTTTCGCTAGCCAGTCCATCCCAACGATCACATCAAACCCCCCGATGTTCGCCGGTAACAAATCTATAACAAAGGACTCCCCGTCTAATTCCAAAGTACACCCAACAAAGCATTCTCGAACCAATAAGTGCTCCCCATTGGCTACTTCTACTACTAATGTATATATGAGAAAATAAGGGGTTAAAAATTAAATTAATAATACAATCAACTAATGAAATATAAAATGTTATTATCAATTAATGAGAATTAAAATATTTTATTATTACATATAAATTACATTGCATAAAATAAAATAAAATAAAATAATAATTGATTCTAAATTTTGATATCTATAAAAAAAGGGAAGTGGAAAATAATCAACAAATGAAAATTATCATCATGTCATTCCTTAATTATAAATGGAACATTCATTAAGGTTGTTAGATTGGAGTGATTAGATGGTTGAGATTGGTTCTTAAGATTCTCAACATTTTTATGGTTCTCATTTGATTATCATCTTCTCTCTCTCTCTCTCTCTCTCTCTCTCTATATATATATATATATATATATATATATATATATATATAGAGAGAGAGAGAGAGAGAGAGAGAGGGGGGGGATCAAGCGAGAAACAAACTAATTTGCGAGAAGGTGGAAAGAATGTGAGCCACATAATTTATTAATTAAAAAAACCATAATTAAAAAATAAAAAATAGTTTTAGAAATTAGGATAATTATCATTTTAAATTGGATAAATCTAAAAATTCTTATTATATCTTTTAGATTTATTTATTTTTTTAATTTCAATGTAACGCCCCAAAAATTAGGACTAACAAAAATTTCCGAAATGGAAATGTGGTATAAAATATGCCAGAACACGAGCTCATCCCAAAAAGGGGAACAATAATTGCCAGTTAATTACAAGTTTGTAATAACAACAAATGAGAGATAACAACCTCTTAATCTGAATTCTAAAACAAGAAGTAAGATTACAAACGGTTGTCATCTACATCCAAAATGGTCGTATCTAAAGTGGCATCCCAAAAATCCCTAAGCTCACGTCTAAAAGCCCGCTAATCCCTCTTGGCGGTTGCGTCGCTAGAACCTGAGATACACATCAAAATAAACAAGTGTTAGGCCAAACGGACCTAGTGAGTTGTACAAGAGCATGACATAACATTTATAAACATACATGAACTTTTATATCATTTTAGTCCTCACCGGCCATACGGGAATCAATGGGGGCGACCCATCACACCAATGAGTTTTACCTCAAGTCAATGTACCTCGATGTTCACTCGTATGAGCAACATCCCAAAGGTCCAACACACTTGGAGACTACCTCTCAGGTATTACTCCAAATGGCGGAGGTCTAGGTGCAAACCAACAAGGTGGCACTGAAGACTACATCCTCCTAGCACATACTCATTCTTCCTCCAATCAATATATATATATATAATATTCATCTCTATACATATTCCATATCAACAAGATACATGTACAAGGCTTCCCATAGTTCCAATTCCAATTTAGGTCCAAAACCATAAACATGCAATCCCCACAATGATAATCACAATTTCCATGGTGTTAGACAAATCATAACCCATCAATATAATTAATATTACCATTCATTCCACATGATGAACTCATAGCCAAAATCTCCCAAAATCTCATATATATATATTAGTTAGGTCAAACTTATCAGGTGATCAATTTCATACATGTAAGTAAACTAAACAAGTAAACACACAAGATATGTATCTCATTTGAAAATGGTAAGTAGAAAAACTCACTATCTAGGGTTTTACACAAAACCCTAGAAAACTTGGATGAGGTTGAGAGGAAGTGAAGACTTGAAGTGTGTTCCTTAATGCACCACCTAAAGCTCCTTCAAGATCCTTTAATGCCAATAAATGCTTCCAACTAGAGGTAGGGTTTCAATAAATGTGGAGATGATTGAGAGGGTGGAAAATCACCCTAAGAGCTCATAAATTCGGTCCAAAAACGAGAGAAGTGGAAAAGTGGAGTCTAAAAGGTCAAGAGCTGAGTTTTAAACTCTCAGAGCCCGTCGACGACGGTGCACGACGACATTGCCCATGGCATTATCGCGAAGCCTAGTCGCGGCCTCTAAAGGACCCGCGTTACATAACCCGCGATTGTGACAGGGCGATATTGCCCCTGTCACTCTCGCTTGAATTCTCACCGGGGGTGTACCGAGACCACCCCTGGCCCGCGACATTGCCATGCGACTATGACCATTGTCATAGTCATTGGTCACAATCGCCCAGCCCCAAAACTTGTCGTTTTTTCGACGATTTTGATACGCTAAACACATAAGCGACTCAAGGTATAAAAGCATTCTAATACATACCAACAATCCTCTAATCATAAGCTAAAACCCAACATTTAAAGTAATGAAAACATTTTAGAATTGAAAAACACTTACCTTAATTTTCCAGGTGTTACAATCCTCCCCACCTAATAAGGATTTCGTCCCCGAAATCTTATCCGCTAAATAAGCGAGGGTATCTCTTCTTCATGTATTCCTCGGACTCCCACGTTACATTGGTACCCCGATGATGCTTCCATTAAACCTTCACCATAGTCACCTTCTTATGCCTCAGTTGCTTCGTCTTTGACTCTAGAATAGCTTCAAGTTCTTCTACACATCGGTTACCGTTGTACACCTAAATTTCCTTCAACGGGATAACACTTTCCTCTTCGGCTAGACACTTTCGAAGGTAGCGAACATGAAATGTAAGGTGGATTACGTCCATCTCCGGTGGCAAGTCCAATCGATAAGCTTGAAGTCCCACCTTCTCCAATATAGTGAAGAGTCCAAGGAAATGGGGACTAAGCTTCCCGCGTTTCCCAAATCGGATGATTCCTTTCCACGGTGAAACATTCAAGATTTCTTGTCCGCATAGCTCTTATCCCAAATCGACCGGTCTTCGTTTCTTGTCCGCATAGCTCTTTTGGCGATCTTGAGCTACCTTCAACCACTCTCGAATCCCTTTCACCTTGTCTGTGGTCACTTGTACGATTTCTGGTCCCGCGAACTTCTTTTCTCCCGCCTCGAGCCAACACACAGACGTCCTACATTTCCGTCCGTGAAGTGCTTCGAACGGTGCCATCCCGATACTCGAATGATAACTATTATTGTAAGCGAATTCTACTAGCAGTAAGTGAGAATCCCAGTTGCCCCCAAAGTCTATTACATATGACCGGAGCATGTCTTCGAGTGTTTGGATCGTCCTCTCGCTTTGCCCGTCGGTTTGAGGATGATAGGTCGTGCTTAACTTGACCTTCGTGCCCAACTCTCTTTGCAATCCATCCCAAAACTTAGAAGTGAACCGACTATCCCGATCCGATACTATGGATAACGGAAGGCCGTGACGTGACACCACTTCGTCAATGTAAAGCTTAGTAAGTTTGTCCATCGGTAGCATCTCCCACATTGCTAAGAAACGCGCACTCTTGGTAAGTCTATCCACTACCACCCAAATTGTGTCGCGTCCTCTCAAGGTCTTCGGTAGTTTGGTGACGAAGTCCATCGTGATGTGTTCCCACTTCCATTCCAGAATGGTTAACGGTTGTAAGCTCCCGTAGGGTCTTTGATGCCCCGCTTTAACTTGAAGGCATGTGACACACCTTTCTACATAATTGGCCACATCGAGCTTCATCATCGGCCACCAATAGTGAAATTTCAAATCTCTATACATACCGGATGTATAGAGTACTTTGACCTGTGCGCCTCCGCCAAAGGCAACTCGCGGTTCCCCCCAATCTTCGGCACCCAAATCCGTCCTTGGAATATTTTAAGGCCTCGATTATCTTCCGTTAGTAATTCCCTTTGCTTCACCATGATCTCAACCTTGAGGTTCTCCTCCCGAAGTGCTTCGACTTGATTCCTCTTGATGTCCTCCAATAGACTTGACATCACCTCGATTCTAGTAAGAGTTACTTTTTGGTCAAAAATGTACTTCAAACTTTTATGATCGATGAATAAAGTACACTTCGTCCCATATAGGTAGTGTCTCCATATCTTCAAGGAAAATACCACCGCCGCTAGCTCCAAGTCATGCGTAGGGTAATTCTTCTTGTGATCCTTGATTTGTCGCGATGCATACGCGATTACCTTTCCTCTTTGCATCAACACGCATCCTAGCCCCAACTTAGAGGCGTCGCTATAAACCACGAAGTCTTTGGATCCTTCGGTTAAGGATAGGATCGGTGCTTCGCATAACTTTATTTGGAGAGTTCGGAAGGCTTTCTCTTACGTCTCGGTCCATAAGAACTTAACATTCTTCCTTGTCAACGATGTGAGTGGAGAGGTAATCTTCGAAAAATCTTGAATAAACCGCCGGTAGTAACCGGCCAAACCCAAGAAACTTCTTATCTTCGTTGGACTCATCGGTGGCTCCCAATTTAACATTGCCTCGATCTTCGCCGGATCTACTTTCACTCCATACTTCGACACCATGTGGCCCAAGAATTGGACCTCTTGTAACCAAAAATCACACTTCGAAAACTTTGTGAATAGTTTCTCTCTTCGTAGAATCTCTAGAACCTCTCGTAAGTGTTGCCGATGCTCCATCTCGTCGCGAGAGTAGATGAGAATATCGTCGATGAAGACTATGACTGACTTGTCCAATAAGGGTCGGCATACCCGGTTCATCAAATCCATAAATACGTCCGGAGCATTAGTCAACCCGAACGGCATGACTAGAAACTCGTAGTGACCGTATCTCGTCTGAAATGCCGTTTTCGGAACATCGCTCTCCTTCACCCGCACTTGATGGTAACTGGATCACAAATCTATTTTAGAGAAGCATCCCGCTCCTTGAAATTGATCGAAGAGGTTGTCAATCCGGGGAAGTGGATACGTATTCTTCACGGTGACCTTGTTGAGTTCACGGTAGTCGATGCACATCCGTATAGACCCGTCCTTCTTCACAAATAGAACTGGATCTCCCCAAGGCGACGAACTCAGTCGTATGAATCCCTTCTCGGGAAGTTCTTGCAGTTACATCATCATTTCTTTCATTTCCATTGGCGCTAGACGGTAGGGAGCACAAGCGATTGGGGCGGCTCCCGGAGTGAGGTCGATGTGGAACTCCACTTGTCGTTCCGGTGGGAGTTCGGGTAGATCCTCTGGAAAGACATCCGGGTATTCACGCACCACGTATACATCTCCCACTTCCTTCTTGTCTATCTTCGCGTCGATCACGTAGGCCAAGTACTAAGCACAGTCATTGGCTAGACTCTTACGAGCTTTGAATGACGAGATAATCATATTGGCCTTTCTGTTCTTTTCACCGTAGATTATCACTTCTCCACCTTTCGGCAAGGGTACTCTAATCATTTTCTTAGAGCAAAATATGTCGGCATCGTGTTTCGCTAGCCAGTCTATCCCAACGATCACATCAAACCCCCCGATGTTCGCCGGTAACAAATCTATAACAAAGGACTCCCCGTCTAATTCCAAAGTACACCCAACAAAGCATTCTCGAACCAATAAGTGCTCCCCATTGGCTACTTCTACTACTAAGGCCTCAGATAAAGTGCTAGAAGAGGTAGCAAAATTATTGAAAAAAGTAGTGGACACAAAGGATCGATTCGCACGAGAATCAAATAAAACGTGGGTAGGTAGAGAGTTCACTAGAAACGTACCCGACACGACATCCGTTTTCACTCGTGCTTCATCCGCCGTCATTTGGAAATCCCGACTTGGCACTTTCAGTTGAAGTTCTCTCTTCGGCGCAACCCCGCTTGGAACCCCTTGGTTACCCCTTGTTAGCTTGGGGCAATCCCTCTTGATGTACCCCGGTTCCCGACATTCGTAGCAAACTCCCGTCCGGGAGGGGCAATCCTTAGTCGGGTGATCATTCCGCCCACATTTAAAACATCTTGTAGAGTTGGAGAAAGGCTTCGGGTTGCAAGATCCTAAATGCTTACTCTTGCACTTGGAACACCATTGCGTCTCGCGTCTCGGTTCCGCGTTCCTTCTCCCACTGAAGGGTTTGGTTGGTCGCGCGGGCCCGATCGGACCTTCCCATTTTCTCTTTTCTTCTTGCTGCTTTCTCTCCTCCTTATCTAGAATCATATCGTCCTCAACTAGCTGAGATGCCTCGATCACCTCTTGTAAGGTACTCTTGTGAGCGTTCCTCATGTCCGTCTTCATGCTAGCTGGTAAACCCCTCACAAACGCCTTTATCTTAGCTCCCTCATCATTTGCCAAATGCTCAACTAGAGTAAGCTTATCCAAGAATTGCTTGGCGTAGTCGACAATGGACAAATCTCCCTTCTTCAGATTTCGAAACTCTTCTTCTATCTTGTCGAGTGCTCTCTCGTTGCAATACTTTTCCATAAGTTTCTTCTTGAAGGTTGGCCAAGTGAGCTTGGCCAAAACCTCGGGTGTAAGCGCCCTCCGAGTAATGTTCCACCAACTCAATTCATCCCCTCTAAACAGTTGGGATGCAAATCTGACTCTCTGATAATCCGCACATTCGCTTGACTCGAACGCCATCTCAACATCCTGAATCCACTTCATGCATATAAGCGGGTCGGTCGTCCCATAGAATTCCGGAGCCCGACTGCAAAGGAAAGTCTTGAAAGAGCAACTCCCGTCCCTCTTCTTTTTTGTCCTGATAGCGTGCTCCTTGGTTCCAACAACGGCCGGTCTGCCACCCGACCCATTCACCGTATTCTCCGCCATAGCCTCATTTCGTCGGTGACTAGCATCCCGGTCCTCTAACAATTTCAAGAAGAATTCTTGTTGTTGTGCCATGGCCGAATTCATGGCTTGCATCACATTATCTTGGATCCTGGTCTCCATGGTCACCTCTTCTACAATTGGTTGTCCGGTCTCGAGATTTACCCTTGGTACTTGTCCTGGTCCTCCACCCAAGACATCGGTTATGGGTGGCCTTTCAGCAACTGTTACCAAAGGGGGTTGATCGGCGGTGGACTCGTCTTCAATATGAACCATCCCGCGGATTCTGGAGCATGTTCCGAGTGTTTACCATGATGCTCTGTCATACATGACAAAGATCACACCGGTTAATTCTTCAAAGGATAAACGGTTCAATACGTACTACTACAACGATTAATTATTATAATAACAATTTCAAACATGCTTACGTAATCATAAATTCAAAACAACACTAGCCAAGTGAGATTGTGAACGTATTTTACATAAGAATTCACGTTGTTATTATTATAAATTTCAATCAATGCAATTTCATAATCCTATTGCTCTCCCCACCTAGGAATGTTCTACCCATGTGGACAGTGATCCTATAAGCACAAACAGTCTAAGTCTAGGCATGCTAGAGTCGACGCCTAGTTCTCTTAAACTAGAGCTCTGATACCAACTTGTAACGCCCCAAAAATTAGGACTAACAAAAATTTCCGAAAAGGAAATGTGGTATAAAATATGCCAGATAATGAGCTCATCCCAAAAAGGGGAACAATAATTTCCAGTTAATTACAAGTTTGTAATAACAACAAATGAGAGATAACAACCTCTTAATCCGAATTCTAAAACAAGAAGTAAGATTACAAACGATTGTCATCTACATACAAAATGGTCGTATCTAAAGTGGCATCCCAAAAATCCCCAAGCTCACATCTAGAATCCCGCTAATCCCTCTTGGCGGTCGCGCCGCTAGAACCTGAGATACACATCAAAACAAACAAGTGTTAGGCCAAACAGGCCTAGTGAGTTGTACAAGAGCATGGCATAACATTTATAAACATACATGAACTTTTATATCATTTTAGTCCTCATCGGCCATACGGGAATCAATGGGTGCGACCTATCACACCAATGAGTTTTACCTCAAGTCAATGTACCTTGATGTTCACTCGCATGAGCAACACCCCAAAGGCCCGACACACTTGGAGACTACCTCTCAGGCATTACTCCAAATGGCGGAGGTCTAGGTGCATACCAACAAGGTGGCACACCGAAGACTACATCCTCCTAGAACATATTCATTGTTCCTCCAATCAATATATATATAATATTCATCTCTATACATATTCCATATCAACAAGATACATGTATAAGACTTCCCATAGTTCCAATTCCAATTTAGGTCCAAAACCATAAACATGCAATTCACACAATGATAATCACAATTTCCATGGTGTTACACAAATCATAACCCATCAATATAATTAATATTACCATTCATTCCACATGATGAACTCATAGCCAAAATCTCCCAAAATCTCATATATATCAGTTAGGTCAAACTTATCAGGTGATCAATTTCATACATGTAAGTAAACTAAACAAATAAACACACAAGATATGTATCTCATTTGAAAATGGTAAGTAGAAAAACTCACTATCTAGGGTTTTACACAAAACCCTAGAAAACTTGGATGAGGTTGAGAGGAAGTGAAGACTTGAAGTGTGTTCCTTAATGCACCACCTAAAGCTCCTTCAAGATCCTTTAATGCCAATAAATGCTTCCAACTAGAGGTAGGGTTTCAATAAATGTGGAGATGATTGAGAGGGTGGAAAATCACCCTAAGAGCTCATAAATTCTATCAAAAAATGAGAGAAGTGGAAAAGTGAAGTCTAAAAGGTCAAGAGCTGAGTTTTAAACTCTCAGAGCCCGTCGACGACGGTGCACGACGACATTGCCCATGGCATTATCGCGAAGCCTAGTCGCGGCCTCTAAAGGACCCGCGGTACATAACCCGCGATTGTGACAGGGCGATAGTGCCCCTGTCACTCTCGCTTGAATTCTCACCGGGGGTGTACCGAGACCACCCCTGGCCCGCGACATTGCCATGCGACTATGACCATTGTCATAGTCATTGGTCACAATCGCCCAGCCCCAAAACTTGTCGTTTTTTCGACGATTTTGATACGCTAAACACATAAGCGACTCAAGGTATAAAAGCATTCTAATACATACCAACAATCCTCTAATCATAAGCTAAAACCCAACATTTAAAGTAATGAAAACATTTTAGAATTGAAAAACACTTACCTTAATTTTCCAGGTGTTACAATCCTCCCCACCTAATAAGGATTTCGTCCCCGAAATCTTATCCGCTAAATAAGCGAGGGTATCTCTTCTTCATGTCTTCCTCGGACTCCCACGTTACATTGGTACCCCGATGATGCTTCCATTAAACCTTCACCATAGTCACCTTCTTATGCCTCAGTTGCTTCGTCTTTGACTCTAGAATAGCTTCAAGTTCTTCTACACATCGGTTACCGTTGTACACCTAAATTTCCTTCAACGGGATAACACTTTCCTCTTCGGCTAGACACTTTCGAAGGTAGCGAACATGAAATGTAAGGTGGATTACGTCCATCTCCGGTGGCAAGTCCAATCGATAAGCTTGAAGTCCCACCTTCTCCAATATAGTGAAGAGTCCAAGGAAATGGGGACTAAGCTTCCCGCGTTTCCCAAATCGGATGATTCCTTTCCACGGTGAAACATTCAAGATTTCTTGTCCGCATAGCTCTTATCCCAAATCGACCGGTCTTCGTTTCTTGTCCGCATAGCTCTTTTGGCGATCTTGAGCTACCTTCAAACACTCTCGAATCCCTTTCACCTTGTCTGTGGTCACTTGTACGATTTCTGGTCCCGCGAACTTCTTTTCTCCCGCCTCGAGCCAACACACAGACGTCCTACATTTCCGTCCGTGAAGTGCTTCGAACGGTGCCATCCCGATACTCGAATGATAACTATTATTGTAAGCGAATTCTCCTAGCAGTAAGTGAGAATCCCAGTTGCCCCCAAAGTCTATTACATATGACCGGAGCATGTCTTCGAGTGTTTGGATCGTCCTCTCGCTTTGCCCGTCGGTTTGAGGATGATAGGTCGTGCTTAACTTGACCTTCGTGCCCAACTCTCTTTGCAATCCATCCCAAAACTTAGAAGTGAACCGACTATCCCGATCCGATACTATGGATAACGGAAGGCCGTGACGTGACACCACTTCGTCAATGTAAAGCTTAGCAAGTTTGTCCATCGGTAGCATCTCCCACATTGCTAAGAAACGCGCACTCTTGGTAAGTCTATCCACTACCACCCAAATTGTGTCGCGTCCTCTCAAGGTCTTCGGTAGTTTGGTGACGAAGTCCATCGTGATGTGTTCCCACTTCCATTCCAGAATGGTTAACGGTTGTAAGCTCCCGTAGGGTCTTTGATGCCCCGCTTTAACTTGAAGGCATGTGACACACCTTTCTACATAATTGGCCACATCGAGCTTCATCATCGGCCACCAATAGTGAAATTTCAAATCTCTATACATACCGGATGTATAGAGTACTTTGACCTGTGCGCCTCCGCCAAAGGCAACTCGCGGTTCCCCCCAATCTTCGGCACCCAAATCCGTCCTTGGAATATTTTAAGGCCTCGATTATCTTCCGTTAGTAATTCCCTTTGCTTCACCATGATCTCAACCTTGAGGTTCTCCTCCCGAAGTGCTTCGACTTGATTCCTCTTGATGTCCTCCAATAGACTTGACATCACCTCGATTCTAGTAAGAGTTACTTTTTGGTCAAAAATGTACTTCAAACTTTTATGATCGATGAATAAAGTACACTTCGTCCCATATAGGTAGTGTCTCCATATCTTCAAGGAAAATACCACCGCCGCTAGCTCCAAGTCATGCGTAGGGTAATTCTTCTTGTGATCCTTGATTTGTCGCGATGCATACGCGATTACCTTTCCTCTTTGCATCAACACGCATCCTAGCCCCAACTTAGAGGCGTCGCTATAAATCACGAAGTCTTTGGATCCTTCGGTTAAGGATAGGATCGGTGCTTCGCATAACTTTATTTGGAGAGTTCGGAAGGCTTTCTCTTACGTCTCGGTCCATAAGAACTTAACATTCTTCCTTGTCAACGATGTGAGTGGAGAGGTAATCTTCGAAAAATCTTGAATAAACCGCCGGTAGTAACCGGCCAAACCCAAGAAACTTCTTATCTTCGTTGGACTCATCGGTGGCTCCCAATTTAACATTGCCTCGATCTTCGCCGGATCTACTTTCACTCCATACTTCGACACCATGTGGCCCAAGAATTGGACCTCTTGTAACCAAAAATCACACTTCGAAAACTTTGTGAATAGTTTCTCTCTTCGTAGAATCTCTAGAACCTCTCGTAAGTGTTGCCGATGCTCCATCTCGTCGCGAGAGTAGATGAGAATATCGTCGATGAAGACTATGACTGACTTGTCCAATAAGGGTCGGCATACCCGGTTCATCAAATCCATAAATACGTCCGGAGCATTAGTCAACCCGAACGGCATGACTAGAAACTCGTAGTGACCGTATCTCGTCTGAAATGCCGTTTTCGGAACATCGCTCTCCTTCACCCGCACTTGATGGTAACTGGATCACAAATCTATTTTAGAGAAGCATCCCGCTCCTTGAAATTGATCGAAGAGGTTGTCAATCCGGGGAAGTGGATACGTATTCTTCACGGTGACCTTGTTGAGTTCACGGTAGTCGATGCACATCCGTATAGACCCGTCCTTCTTCACAAATAGAACTGGATCTCCCCAAGGCGACGAACTCAGTCGTATGAATCCCTTCTCGGGAAGTTCTTGCAGTTACATCATCATTTCTTTCATTTCCATTGGCGCTAGACGGTAGGGAGCACAAGCGATTGGGGCGGCTCCCGGAGTGAGGTCGATGTGGAACTCCACTTGTCGTTCCGGTGGGAGTTCGGGTAGATCCTCTGGAAAGACATCCGGGTATTCACGCACCACGTATACATCTCCCACTTCCTTCTTGTCTATCTTCGCGTCGATCACGTAGGCCAAGTACTAAGCACAGTCATTGGCTAGACTCTTACGAGCTTTGAATGACGAGATAATCATATTGGCCTTTCTGTTCTTTTCACCGTAGATTATCACTTCTCCACCTTTCGGCAAGGGTACTCTAATCATTTTCTTAGAGCAAAATATGTCGGCATCGTGTTTCGCTAGCCAGTCTATCCCAACGATCACATCAAACCCCCCGATGTTCGCCGGTAAAAAATCTATAACAAAGGACTCCCCGTCTAATTCCAAAGTACACCCAACAAAGCATTCTCGAACCAATAAGTGCTCCCCATTGGCTACTTCTACTACTAAGGCCTCAGATAAAGTGCTAGAAGAGGTAGCAAAATTATTGAAAAAAGTAGTGGACACAAAGGATCGATTCGCACGAGAATCAAATAAAACGTGGGTAGGTAGAGAGTTCACTAGAAACGTACCCGACACGACATCCGTTTTCACTCGTGCTTCATCCGCCGTCATTTGGAAATCCCGACTTGGCACTTTCAGTTGAAGTTCTCTCTTCGGCGCAACCCCGCTTGGAACCCCTTGGTTACCCCTTGTTAGCTTGGGGCAATCCCTCTTGATGTACCCCGGTTCCCGACATTCGTAGCAAACTCCCGTCCGGGAGGGGCAATCCTTAGTCGGGTGATCATTCCGCCCACATTTAAAACATCTTGTAGAGTTGGAGAAAGGCTTCGGGTTGCAAGATCCTAAATGCTTACTCTTGCACTTGGAACACCATTGCGTCTCGCGTCTCGGTTCCGCGTTCCTTCTCCCACTGAAGGGTTTGGTTGGTCGCGCGGGCCCGATCGGACCTTCCCATTTTCTCTTTTCTTCTTGCTGCTTTCTCTCCTCCTTATCTAGAATCATATCGTCCTCAACTAGCTGAGATGCCTCGATCACCTCTTGTAAGGTACTCTTGTGAGCGTTCCTCATGTCCGTCTTCATGCTAGCTGGTAAACCCCTCACAAACGCCTTTATCTTAGCTCCCTCATCATTTGCCAAATGCTCAACTAGAGTAAGCTTATCCAAGAATTGCTTGGCGTAGTCGACAATGGACAAATCTCCCTTCTTCAGATTTCGAAACTCTTCTTCTATCTTGTCGAGTGCTCTCTCGTTGCAATACTTTTCCATAAGTTTCTTCTTGAAGGTTGGCCAAGTGAGCTTGGCCAAAACCTCGGGTGTAAGCGCCCTCCGAGTAATGTTCCACCAACTCAATTCATCCCCTCTAAACAGTTGGGATGCAAATCTGACTCTCTGATAATCCGCACATTCGCTTGACTCGAACGCCATCTCAACATCCTGAATCCACTTCATGCATATAAGCGGGTCGGTCGTCCCATAGAATTCCGGAGCCCGACTGCAAAGGAAAGTCTTGAAAGAGCAACTCCCGTCCCTCTTCTTTTTTGTCCTGATAGCGTGCTCCTTGGTTCCAACAACGGCCGGTCTGCCACCCGACCCATTCACCGTATTCTCCGCCATAGCCTCATTTCGTCGGTGACTAGCATCCCGGTCCTCTAACAATTTCAAGAAGAATTCTTGTTGTTGTGCCATGGCCGAATTCATGGCTTGCATCACATTATCTTGGATCCTGGTCTCCATGGTCACCTCTTCTACAATTGGTTGTCCGGTCTCGAGATTTACCCTTGGTACTTGTCCTGGTCCTCCACCCAAGACATCGGTTATGGGTGGCCTTTCAGCAACTGTTACCAAAGGGGGTTGATCGGCGGTGGACTCGTCTTCAATATGAACCATCCCGCGGATTCTGGAGCATGTTCCGAGTGTTTACCATGATGCTCTGTCATACATGACAAAGATCACACCGGTTAATTCTTCAAAGGATAAACGGTTCAATACGTACTACTACAACGATTAATTATTATAATAACAATTTCAAACATGCTTACGTAATCATAAATTCAAAACAACACTAGCCAAGTGAGATTGTGAACGTATTTTACATAAGAATTCACGTTGTTATTATTATAAATTTCAATCAATGCAATTTCATAATCCTATTGCTCTCCCCACCTAGGAATGTTCTACCCATGTGGACAGTGATCCTATAAGCACAAACAGTCTAAGTCTAGGCATGCTAGAGTCGACGCCTAGTTCTCTTAAACTAGAGCTCTGATACCAACTTGTAACGCCCCAAAAATTAGGACTAACAAAAATTTCCGAAAAGGAAATGTGGTATAAAATATGCCAGATAATGAGCTCATCCCAAAAAGGGGAACAATAATTTCCAGTTAATTACAAGTTTGTAATAACAACAAATGAGAGATAACAACCTCTTAATCCGAATTCTAAAACAAGAAGTAAGATTACAAACGATTGTCATCTACATACAAAATGGTCGTATCTAAAGTGGCATCCCAAAAATCCCCAAGCTCACATCTAGAATCCCGCTAATCCCTCTTGGCGGTCGCGCCGCTAGAACCTGAGATACACATCAAAACAAACAAGTGTTAGGCCAAACAGGCCTAGTGAGTTGTACAAGAGCATGGCATAACATTTATAAACATACATGAACTTTTATATCATTTTAGTCCTCATCGGCCATACGGGAATCAATGGGTGCGACCTATCACACCAATGAGTTTTACCTCAAGTCAATGTACCTTGATGTTCACTCGCATGAGCAACACCCCAAAGGCCCGACACACTTGGAGACTACCTCTCAGGCATTACTCCAAATGGCGGAGGTCTAGGTGCATACCAACAAGGTGGCACACCGAAGACTACATCCTCCTAGAACATATTCATTGTTCCTCCAATCAATATATATATAATATTCATCTGTATACATATTCCATATCAACAAGATACATGTATAAGACTTCCCATAGTTCCAATTCCAATTTAGGTCCAAAACCATAAACATGCAATTCACACAATGATAATCACAATTTCCATGGTGTTACACAAATCATAACCCATCAATATAATTAATATTACCATTCATTCCACATGATGAACTCATAGCCAAAATCTCCCAAAATCTCATATATATCAGTTAGGTCAAACTTATCAGGTGATCAATTTCATACATGTAAGTAAACTAAACAAATAAACACACAAGATATGTATCTCATTTGAAAATGGTAAGTAGAAAAACTCACTATCTAGGGTTTTACACAAAACCCTAGAAAACTTGGATGAGGTTGAGAGGAAGTGAAGACTTGAAGTGTGTTCCTTAATGCACCACCTAAAGCTCCTTCAAGATCCTTTAATGCCAATAAATGCTTCCAACTAGAGGTAGGGTTTCAATAAATGTGGAGATGATTGAGAGGGTGGAAAATCACCCTAAGAGCTCATAAATTCTATCAAAAAATGAGAGAAGTGGAAAAGTGAAGTCTAAAAGGTCAAGAGCTGAGTTTTAAACTCTCAGAGCCCGTCGACGATAGTGCACGACGACATTGCCCATGGCATTATCGCGGGTCCTAGTCGCAACCTCTAAAGGACCCGCGGTACATAACCCGCGATTGTGACAGGGCGATAGTGCCCCTGTCACTCTCGCTTGAATTCTCACCGGGGGTGTACCGAGACCACCCCCCGTGTAATAACCGAGTCCTAAATTTTATTAAATTTTGGAAGTTGGGTGAAAAGTTAAGCGAGACCCAAAGTTCAGGGGGTTTATTTGAAACTTTGGATATATATAACCTAAACCTCAGATATTTGGTTTCATAAAGCTCATACTGATTCTTTGTGAGACCGACATAAGAAGAAAGAGTGCAGAAGCAAGGCAGAGAAAAGTTATGAAGGATCGATCTGTTTTTGTCAAATAGAGGTATGATTCTAGCTTAATACTTCTATCTGCATGTTATAGTCGGTAAATAGTCTTGTTATTCAAGCTTTTAACCGTATATTCGATCGACTTATAAGATTTGAAGTTTTGGGTTCTTCTGTAAAAAGTAACCGACTCTGTATGAATATTGGACCGGAACGAAGGTTCTGACCGGTATGATTATTGACCGGTATAGCTCTTCGACCGGTATGTTGTAAGGACCGGTAGGTTGTAAGGATCGGTAAGGGTATTCAACCGGTATGTTGGCGACCGATATAATGTTGACCGGGACCAAGGTCGACCGGTAGAATCGTCGACCGGTAAGGTCATTGACCGGTATGTTGTTGTTGATCTGTATGTTGTTGTTGACCGGTAGTAGTCCGTGGTGACCGGTATTGCTCGACCGGTGTAGTGACCCGACCGGTATCATGTTAATCGGTCCTAAGAAGTATTGATCAGAGTGGTTTTGACCGGGATAGTAGCAGTATATTGTATTTGATGTGTTTATAGAAGAAAAGAGTGTTAGTCGCAAGTTAGCTTACCTTTGTTTTTAATACCATCGTAGGTGGTGTTAATCAGTATAAGTCAGAGTTTAATCAAGAAGAATCAGAGGTGAGTCTTTCAAACTAAATCTTTTATAATTTTAGCAGTTATTTGATAAAGGTGGGTTTTATAAACTGCGCATTTATAGTATTGAAAGTTATGCAGAATTATTGAAAAATGTTGATTTAATCAGTTTGGCATGTTTATGCTCAGTTTATATAAATTTATTTTATATAGTCAGGACTAGGTGTATGCATACATTTGACTCAGAAGTCTGACCTAAGTCGGGAAGTGTGACCCGCCTGCTCGTACCGGGGAGTGTGGCCCGTTTATGCCATTAGGGTGTGTCCCTAAAATAAGGCAGTGCGAGACAGACATACCGTCTTTGATGGAAATGTTGGTCAATAGCTTAAGGTACGCTTGTGAAGCATAAAAAGTGGTCAGTGATGGCCAGTAGATTGAGTTATGCCTGCGAAGCATAAAGTATTTTAACTTTTGATTAAAAGAGCAAGTTATGTTTTTGAGATATAAAGTTTTGTTTAAATGTTTTAATTAATATTTTAACTGTTGCAGTAGTGATTGGAGAGGACTCACTAGACCATTGGTCTAACCCTCGCTCTTTAAAAATGATAATTCTGTTTCAGGTTATCGCAAAATAGCAGGTACAGATAAGGGTAAGGAGAAGATGTGAGCTATTTCCAGGAGATAGAAGACTTCCTGCAATAGTTTACTTTTTGGACTCAGTTGTGTAATAAGAGATAGTTGTAAACCTTGTACTCTGAAATGTAAGCATGGGGCGGTATTTAGACAGAAATGTTATTTTATTGTATGTATAAATGTTCAGATTGTTACACCCCGGCCCGCGACATTGCCATTCGACTATGACCATTGTCATAGTCGCTGGTCACAATCGCCCAGCCCCCAAACCTGTCGTTTTTTCGACGATTTCGATACGCTAAACATATAAGGGACTCAGGGTATAAAAGCATTCTAATACATACCAACAATCCTCTAATCATAAGTTAAAACCCAACATTTAAAGTAATGAGAACATTTTAGAATTGAAAAACATTTACCTTAATTTTCCAGGTGTTACATTCAATTATTTATTAATTTTTTTTTTAAATATACTTTTAATAAAAAAATTCACAATTTTAACCAAATATCACATGTGATATCATTATATGAATATTTATACATATCACATATCATATTATTACATGTGATAATTGTATATATTTTAGTTAATCATATGTGATTATGTATAGTTCTATCTATAGATCTTTTTGTGATGTAAATATTATCACATGTGATAATTGTATATATTTTAGTTAATCATATGTGATTATATATATACTTCTATTTATAGATATTTCTGTGATGTAAATATTATCACATGTGATAATTGTATATATTTTAGTTAATCATATGTGATTATGTATATTTATATTTATAGATCTTTTTGTGATGTAAATATTATCACATGTGATTATGCGTCATTTATATTCAGACATATATTATCATATGTGATATTTACAAAAAACCACCTAGTGAGATCATATGTGATACATAATAATATACCACATGTTAAACGAAATTAATCAAATGTGATTCAAAACGTAAATCTAAAAAATAGAGAAAAAAATGGTGAAATAAATAATGAATTAGTTATGGATATCACATGTGATATTTGATGAAAATTATGATTTTATCTAGAAAATAATAATATAAATTTGATAAAAAAAATTATGAATTTATTAAAATTAAAAAATAAATAAATTTAAAATATATTATGAGATTTTAAAGGATTTATCCAATTCAAATTGTAATTATCCTAATTAAAAAAATTATTTATGCTATTTTTTAATTAATAAATTATGTGTCTTTTATTTCTTCTCGCCTTCTCGCAAATTGACTACTTTTGGGAAAACCACTATTATATTACAAACTTTGCACACCATTTTCAACCAATTAGAGAATTTCTTTTGATTTTTTATTTATTTAAATTATAAGGGCAAGTAGGTCTTTTTCTATTTAATCCGTATATATATGGTAGTTTTATTGAGCGGTTATTTTTGGATAGCTTTAAATATGAATCAGTTAATTATGGTATTTTTTTTAAAAGTATCCAATATTAATGTGTTTTTAACTAAAATTATTTTTTTTAAAAAGTATCCGATATATATATATATATAATGAGTTTTTTTTGTTTTTTTGAAAATTAATTTTTTTCCTATATTAAATGCCGAATAGATTGTTTATTATGATTTTTTTAATTTTTTTTAATTTTAGATATATATAAATCAAATTGTGACGTTTTGACATGGAAGATTAAGTTTTGATTTTTTTTTCAAAAGTAAACACCGATTTCATTATTTTTTGTTTTCTTTTCTAATTATAGTTTCACTATGGTTTCGAAAAAGTTTCATTATATTTTATCATGGTTTCAATACGGTTTCATTACGATTCACTATGGTTGCAATAAGGTTTCATCTAGATGATGAAATACGTTTTACAACTTTCATTGGAAGTGAAACTGTTTCATTATGTTTCAATATGGTTTTAATAAGGTTTCACTACGTTTCACAATGGTTTCAATAAAGTTTTACTATGGCTTCTCTACTGTTTCACTATGTCAATGATGAAGTTAAGATTTTATTATGTTAAACTATTTTTTCAATAATATATTGATAATTTTATAATATATTAAAAAAGAATTTATAATAAAATAAATTGGTTTCCTTTTTTAAAAAAAGGAATCATCCGATTTCCTTATTTGAATTTGGAATTGGAATGTACCATTATGCCCTTTCGTCCTATTTTTATTAATTTATTATATTAAATTAATTAATTTATTAACATAAATAACTCAAATTAATCTCAACCCTTGATTAATAATATCAATGACATTTACAAGGGTTGCAAAGTTTGTATCATAAGAGGGGTTTGCAAATGAAACCACCTCTCTCTCTCTCTCTCTCTCTCTCTCTCTCTCTCTCTCTCTATCTATATATATATATATATAGGGAGAGGTTCATTTGAGAAATAGTAAATATATGAGAAATAGACTAGTAATCTTAGCCATTCATCTGGTCAACATTTGCGGCTTTGACCGCGAAGCACCGGATAATTCCTTGTGTGGTCTATAGAAGGTAGAGAGGTAATTTCGTAAAATACACGGGATGAGTTCATATGTGAATCTGTATGAATCACAAATATTTATATATGAATCTGTTAATTAGTTCAACTGATTCATATATGAATCTTTGTGATTCATACAGATTCATATATGAATCTTTGTGATTCATACAGATTCATATATGAATCACAAAGGTTCATATATGAATCTGTTAGTTAGTTCAACTAATTCATATATGAATCACAAATGTTCATATATGAATCAGTTAAAAGAGTTCAGTTGTGAATTGCACTGGTTCATATATGAACATATAGTTCATATGTGAATTATACATGTTCATATATGAACACAACCCGTGTGTTTTGTAAAATTTACGAAATTGTCCTTCTATTTTTGGGATAGCCGCAACTTTTGACCAGTCAAAGCCGCAACTTTTGACCGGTCAAATCCGCAATATTTGACTAGTCAAATCCGATATTGACCATATGAATGGCTAGGATTACTTCTCTATTTTTCATATATTTACCATTTCTCAAATGAACCAAACACTATATATATATATATATATATATAATTGTAATATATATATATAGGGGTGAGTTCAAATGAAACTCATCTTTCATTGTGCACATGAGGACAAATCTTAACCATTGATCAAAACTTAAAAAACTAATAAATGGTTAATAAATAATAAGGCTAATTGGAAAGTGATTAAGGACAAAATTGTTATTTTGAATCAACACCTACCTTCTTTGACTTTTTATTTTTATTTAAAAAAAAATCACCCCCTTAAACTTTAAAATAATTTATCTTAAAAATTATTAATATTTGAATCAAACAAATTACATCAAAAAAACGAGAATTTCGTGCTCTTCGATATGACATCCATCTCGATATAGTTTTTTTTTTCATTTTAACCGTTTTTTACGTGAAATTCTATATACGTGTTATATTGATTATGAATATGCATGCACGTCTTCGGGTGTCCACATTCAGTATGAATAAAAAGGTGAACGTTCATTCACTATTCATGATGAATAATACAGTATGCAGGATGAATAATAGAATATTCAAGATTTTTTTTTCGTTTTAACCGTTTTTACGTGAAATTCTATATATGTGTTATATTCATTATGAATATGCATGCATGTCCTCGGGTGTCCACATTCCATATGAATAACAAAGGTGAACGTTCATTCACTATTCATGATGAATAATATAGTATTCAGGATTAATAATAAATGAATCCATGATTCATGTATTATTTATCATGAATCGTGTATTATTCACCCTGAATGTTGTATTATTCATCCTGAATGATACATTATTCATGATGAATAATATATGAATGACCCGTGAAGATGTAGACACATGGCACACTCTCTTTTGTTTCCCAATCCACTACCGAAAATTGGTTTAATTCATTATGAATATGTATGTGCATCCCCGGATGTCCCACATTCAGTATGAATAACAAATGTGAACGTTCATTCATTATTCATGATGAATAATATAGTATTCAGGATGAATTACACAACATTCATGACGAATAATACACGAATTCATGAATCGTGAATTATTCACCCTGAATGTTGTATTATTCATCATGAATAACACATGAATAACCTGTGAAAATGTGGAGACGTGACGCGCTCTCTTTTGTTCCCTGGTTCACAACAAAATTACTCGATAGGTTCTCGATTCATCTTGATGGGTGTTGGGTTACGATGCTGAAGAAACGTGATGCCTTACGATGTTGAAGAAAGTGTTGAAGTCGAGTTACATACTGACGGTGTCGAGGCGTTGTACAAACTTGAACGTACATAAATATTCATAATGAATATAACACATATATAGCATTTCACGTAAAAAATGGTTAAAACGACAAAAAAACTATATCGAGATGGATGTCATATCGAAGAGCACGAAGTTCTCGTTTTTTTTGATGTAATTTGTTTGATTAAAATATTAGTAATTTTTTAGATAATTTATTTTAAACTTTAATTGGGTAAAAAGTTTTTAATTAAAAAAGAAAATAAAAAGTTAAATATGGAGGCGTGTGTTTAAAATTTTCTTCCATTTTTACCCCTAAGCATTTTAAAATTAAAAACTCTATTTAATATGAGTTGTTGGATCAAAAGAGATCGAGTGACTGAGATTTGTCCTCACGTGCACAATGAAAAATGAGTTTTCATTTGAAAACTCATTTTTCTTTGTGCACGTGAGGACCAATCTTAGCCATTGATCAAAACTTATAAAACTAATCTTTTTTTAAAACATAATAATATTA
Organism: Arctium minus; assembly: GCA_954870635.1. Taxonomy (NCBI): domain Eukaryota; kingdom Viridiplantae; phylum Streptophyta; class Magnoliopsida; order Asterales; family Asteraceae; genus Arctium; species Arctium minus. The sequence goes on along the minus strand of OX941091.1, from coordinate 69,890,213 downwards.
ATTGAGAAGTGATTAGGGATAAAATTGGAAATTTGAATCAGCGCCTACCTTGTTTGACTTTTAATTTCTTTTTTAATTAAAAATTTTTTACCTACTAAAAGTTTAAAATTAATTATCTTAAAAATTACTAATATTTTAATCAAACAAATTACATCAAAAAATCGAGACTTTCGTGCTCTTCGATATGACATCCATTTCGATATAGTTTATTTGTCGTTTTAACTGTTTTTACGTGAAATGCTATATACGTGTTATATTTATTATGAATATGTATGCACGTCCCCAGATGTCCACATTCAATATGAATAACAAAGGTGAACATTTATTCATTATTCATGATGAATAATACAATATTCAAGATGAATAATACAATATTTAGGATGAATAATACACGAATTCATGATTCATGTATTATTCATCATGAATCGTGTATTATTCACCCTGAATGATGTATCATTCATCCTGAATGATACATTATTCACGATGAATAATATTTGAATGACCCGTGAAGGTGTGGACACATGACACATTCTCTTTTGTTTCCCGATTCACAACCGAAATTTGGTTTAATTTATTATGAATATGTATGCGCATCCCCCGGTGTCCCACATTTAGTATGAATAACCAATGTGAATGTTCATTCATTATTTATAATGAATAATACAATATTCAGGATGAATTATACAACATTTAGGATGAATAATACACTATTCATAAATAGTGTATTATTCACCCTGAATGTTGTATTATTCATTCTGAATGATACATTATTCATTACTAGAAGCGTACTCACGCAATGCAACGAGATATATCACGATTTTAATGTTTCATTTTATTTTTTGTTTTTTTGTCGATTTACAGTACGATTTTGGATGGTTATGAGAAAGTGATAATGTTTTTTTTATATAAATTTGTTTAATTTAGGCTTAATAATATAATGTTTTTTATGTAAAAAAAAATTAAGTATTTTGTTAGAATTCAATGATTATCTTATATATTTTAATGACATCTAGAAAAAATAACCAATTACATATTTAATAATATAATTAAAACAAATTTATAGTAATATAATATATTAATTAATTGTGATACATGGAAAGGTCTACATAAAAGGAAGACCATGCACATACCAAATTGGTGGGTTTAGTAAAATATAAGATAATCATTGAATTCTAACAAATTGGTAGGATTTCAAACCAAATTGGTGGGTGTTAGAAGCCTGCAGTAGTAATATGTATCTTGTGCTTTGATACTTGTAAATTAAGATATTTTTAAAATCTTGCATAAAATGATGGTACCTTATGCCTATTAATTTGTATTTAAGAGTTTTTTATCTGTGCTTTATAATATAGTATAGATGAATGATACATGAATGACCCGTGAAGGTATGGAGACGTCTCTTTTGTTCCCCGATTCACGACTGAAACTCGATAGATTCTCGATTCGTCTCTATGGGTGTTGGGTTACGGTGATGAAGAACGCGATGTCTTACGACGTTGAAGAAAGTGTTGAAGAAGGTGATATCGAGTTACGAACTTACGGTGTCGAGGTGTTGTACACACTTGAACGTACATAAATATTCATAATGAATATAACACATGTATAACATTTCACGTACAAAACGGTTAAAACAACAACAAAAACTATATGGAGATGGATGTCATATCGAAGAGCACGAAATTCTAGTTTTTCTGATGTAATTTGTTTGATCAAAATATTAGTAATTTTTAAGATAATTTATTTTAAACTTTAAGTGGGTAAAAGTTTTTAATTAAAAAATAAAATAAAAGGTCAAATATGGTAGGCGTGAGTTTAAATTATCTTTTATTTTTACCCTTAATCATCTTAAAATTAAAACTTTTATTTAATATGAGTTGTTGGATCAATAGAGATAGAGTGACCTAGATTTGTCCTCACGTGCACAATAAAAATTTAGTTTTCATTTGAACTTTCTTCTCTCTCTCTCTCTCTCTCTCTCTATATATATATATATATATATAGAGAGAGAGAGAGAGAGAATTTTTGTAACCAGGATATTAGTGTTAACTTTGTTAACCTAAGTGGACCAATCAGATTTAAGCAATTATGTTGGTTTGATACCACGTTTGATGTAGTTATCAAGTGTATTTTTGGATTTTTTTTTCAAAGACGGTTGGATTAAAAAAATGTATCTCTTAACTATCTGGGAGTTTATTAATTGGTTTTTTGTTTAGTATATCCCTTAATTACCTCATAGATATATCTTTTTTTGCTTTCCAGGTCTCACTTTCACGCTTTCTCTTCAACATTGGTGTTGTTGTAAAGCATGAAAGACACTTATTTTGTAGTGTTGTTTCACTTACCAACATGTACACATTAAAAAACCACATATTATGTTCTAGACTTAAAAAAATTCTTAATATATTATGTTCATAAGTGAATTATTGTTCATAAAGAACCATTGTCCATTAGTGAACATTGTTTATGAAGAATTTAGGTATGTTAAAATGGTCTGAAACAAATCCGTAGGTGAAATTGTTGTTAAATGCTTGGGAACATTTTCATAAGTGAAACAGGTTCTCTGAAAACCTATTCAACTAATATCATCATGCAATTCATGTAGGTGGCTCATGAAAGATTCAAAAGTTGCACTTGTTCCACGTATGGCATGATTTAGTAGTTACATTGTTCATAAGTGAACCACTTTTCATAAAGCACCATTGTTCTCATGAGTAAATCATTATTCATTAATAAAAATGTATGCTAAGTTGATCTGAAACAAAAACCATAAGCGAAGTTGGTGACATGTTTGTGAACATTTTACTAAGTGCAACAGTTTATTTCAACTCCTTTCAAGTATATGAACATAATTAGGTTTGAAATCCTACCAAATTGGTATGTGCAGGGTCTTCCTTTTATGTAGACCTTTCCAAACAGATTTTTTTTTGCAATTGAACTCCCCTCTCTTTCTCTCTCTCTCTCTCTCTATATATATATACACATGTATAGACGAAGGATCATGTGAGAAGAAGAGTTAAGGTGAGAAGTCAAGAAGGGATCTGGATCCTTGATCACTCTTAATCTCAAACCCACTCCATGAATCGTGTTTGATAGGGAATTAATCTGATGCATCTCATCTCGGTACATCTGATCCTGTTGATCCAAACTCTCTCAGTGATTTGATGATGATCCTTTTATACATAGTGAAAATTACTTTAAACTGTAATCAGCGATCAGACTATGTCTGTTCAATTATCGCTGAGTGATTTCCTATGTAATCAGTTTATGTAATCCCTGAAGACAAGCCTCTAGCTCAAGAAGATCATTGCTAACATCGAAGACTAAGCTGATGATGAAGACAAATCTACTAATGATCTGAAACGGCATTCAGTGAAACCAAGACAAGTCTACAACGCGTGACAAATCAAGATCAAGCCTAAACTATTACCTCTCTGCATCAGTGATTCATGATTACTGATCATCAGCTATAGTTGATCAGGAAGCTTGTTTATCAAGATTTGTTTGTCTCTATGCACAAAAATTACAAAGGTACAAAAGCAAACATGCTTTTGTCTATAATCGTACAACCACCCCTTTCCACTACATTGTTCATCATACGGCCGAAAGCATGCTAAAGATAAAGTCAAGAATATTAAGCCAATGAAAGATGGACACGTGGATTGTACCCTCTGCCATGCATTTAATGCATAGGGTATAAACAAGAGAGAAACCTTCATTTTTGAAGGGTCCTCAATCTCCTTAGTGATAGTTGCAAAAACTCTATTTTCTGCAAACTCTCATCTCTCTTTATCTTACTCTTATGCAAGAAAGCTTAGTGATTCTTAGATTGTTTAGATTCGGTTTGCCTTATCTAGTTCCGCAACAATCTGTAAATTTCGTTTTTGATTTACTTAATAATCAAAAAACAAATTTAAAAGTAAGTTGTGTGTTTGTATTCAACCCCCCCCCCCCTTCTACAAACTAACACCCTTGTAAAAACCTTAATCGGGACCAACAAGTGGTATCAGAGCAGTTTGTTTAATCCCTACATGAGATCTTGCTTAAATCTCTTCCTTGTTATTCTCCATAATGACATTAAACACAAACACTAAGTATCATGACAATGGCTCTCTTGCTAAACCTCCTCGATTCAGCAAAGACAACTTTGCTCTCTGGAAAAATCGAATGATGTTATTTCTAGAAGGTGTAGATCCCACTATACTTGAATATGTTGCAAATGGACCCTATGTACCATTTATCATAATTGTTGCAGTTCCTGCCACTGAAACTACTAAAGTTGTCCCTGAGAGAGAAGTTGTCAAAGAAATACGACAATTGACTGATGAGGACAAAAAGAAAGTTTCCCTTGATGCAAAGGCCAAAACCATAATCTCCATGGCTCTACCTGATGAAGTCTTTCATTCCATCATGCATCTAAAAACCTCTAAAGCCATGTGGGACACAATTTGTGTTCAATATGAAGGTACCACTGAGGTACAAGAAACCAGAAAGATAAATCTGGTAAGACAATATGAAAGTTTCATTTGTGGTAAAAATGAACCTTTGTCTGAAGTACACCAATGCTTTAATTGCTTAATCATTGATCTAAGGACTGTTATTCTAACTCTGAGATTCTTACTAAATCCTGAAAGTTGGGATAGTTATTCAATATGTCTCAAGCTAACAAAAGACTTAAATCATTTTTCTCTTAACACCTTATATGGGATTTTTCTAAATCATGAGCAATCTAGTCAACTAAAGAAAAATCTTGTCAAAGATTCTAAAAACTCCAAAAGCACACCTGTTGCTTTAGTCTCTTCAGAGATAATCCCATCCCATCGCTCCTCTACTCTTACTATCACTGAGTTAGAATCTGACTTAGAGGATCCATAAGACAATGACCTTTCAGAGTTTGATGAATCACTGGTACTCTTGACAAACTCCTTCAGGAGATTTGCAAGAAAGAGAAATTTCAGAAGAAATGAGCCTCTTACCATATCTGACAAGCCTAAGTCAACACCTGTTGATAAGGCAACTCTACTTGCTATAACTGTGAAAAAGTAGGACATTTTGCTAGTTAGCACAAGTCAAAGAAAGTCTTCAAACCTTCTTCATCACGAAAACCCATCGATGACAAGTACCTAAATCTGAAAGAAAAATATCAAAAGTTTAAAAACTACAAGCGATAAGGTAAAGGTCTGATCGTTGAAGAACATGACTGGGCTGAATCTGAAAAATCAAGCTCCGATGAAGAAGATGCAACCAATCTCTGTCTAATGGCCAAGATAGAAGAAGTGGAAGAACCCACTAGAACATCCACGAGCACTACCACTTCTCAAGTATCAATCTCTTCTGATCCAACTCTCACTAAAGCTAAGAGACGTCGCACTATTGACGTGCTGACAATTGATTTGTATAATGCCCTGAATGGTAAAACTCAAGCTGAAAACAAAAACATTTATTTAATAGAACAACTTGAGAAATTCCATCTAACGATCAAAGAACTATCCAATATAGAGGAAAGTTTGAAAGATCAGGTCATTGTCAATGAAATTATCAGCATTGAACGCGAACAAGCTATCGTTGAGCTGAAAGCTGAGAAGGCTACAGTTAAAGGATGGTGTAAACTCTTAGCTAAGATCGCTGAGATAATATATGCTCAAATACCTGCTTCAGGTTAAGAGTTGTCTTGGTTATGATTCTGAAAAAGATAACCCGGACAGAGATCATTCCAAGCTGAAATTCGGAATGTTTGTCTCATCTATTCCTGACACTTCTTCATCTCTGTAACACTCGTGATTTATGAATGCTCTCAGTTTGGAAGTTTGAATGCTACGTCGTAGGATTTTAGGTGCAAAAAGTGAAATTTCAAGATTTGGTACGCTTTGGGCCATAATGCCCGACGACTATGCCATATGACATTGTCGCGGGGATCAACCCACCCGCGGTACCAACTGGGCGATTGTGCCCTACGAGAGTTCCATAAGGCACAATCGCAGGGCACTGTCGCGGGGAAGTCTTCCGACTCGGTACAACCCAGGCGATTGTGCCTGGCGAGAATGCCATGGCACAATCGCATGGCACTATCGCCGAATGGTGCCAACTTGATAAATGTCTCCATTTTTCAGCCACTTCCCTCACTTCTCATTTCTAACTCTTCTTTTTCTCTCTCAAAATCGATCCCTCACACCCTCTCATGAACCCTAACTCATTTTGGGGTTTCTTCTCCTAAAATCAAGCATTTGTTCATCAACTATGCTAGTGGGTTCATTTCATGGTATAAAGCAAAGCTTTCATTTTCAACTCTAGAGATTTTTGGAGTTCTTAGGGTTTTGCTCCAAAACCTATTTGGTGAGTTCATCTCTCCCTCTTCTGAACCTTTATGTAAGATGAAAATGCCTCATTGATGATTTCCTAGTGTTTGATTTCTCAAATTTTGGGTTTGATGGTTTTGAAGAAATTAGGTCAAATTGGGGTGTGAGTTGCATTTATTGCACTTTATTTTGGAGAATACATGTTTTGAGTCCATGTGTCATTCATTCAGAGTCATGTATTTTAGATTGTAATACATTGGATCCATAGTCATGTAAGTAGGTCATACTTGATAGTGAGGAGCCATGATTTCACACTTGGGGAAGATATGGTGTGTTGGCATTGTCGTTGTCTCGGTTTTTCGTGGAGAGGAACCTTTATGGGTTGTACTCCGGAACCATGGGTTTTGTGATTTTGATGCTCTAATCCTTGTGCACGAGGGTTAGTCATTATGGGTTATCAAGTAAGGAGTTGAGATTCCAACCTTGAATGCTAGTGAGTAGACACTAAAGGTCGAATGGGAACCATGATGTTGGAACTCTACTAGAGAGTGAATGGGCACTAAGATCGGGTATCCTTGAGGTGACGCCCGCTAAGTGGTGTGCACTAAAGGTGTTGGGGACTTGAGGTGACACTTAATTTAGTGTGCACTAAAGTCAATGATCTGAGGCGCAGTTCAATAACATAGATACGTGGCATACTTTTGTGTTCCCGCCACTTTCAATGGAAACGGGCCTCCCCCGTCACCGAAAGGTGTTGTTTTGGGTATTGTATTTTTAGTATCCATGTTTTCGGTGACGTTTTATATGTACGGGTTTTATCCACGAGTTATGTGTTGAGTATTATTGTTCCACCCGTGTTTTGGGTGTTTCGGGAAATAAAGGTTTATCGGTGTTTTTATAAATTGTGGGTTCAATCCCTGTTTAATGCTTCGAGTGAGTTTCGGGATAAAATTTATTTTGCGAAGGAATATTTTTATGCTAGAGTTGTCATCTTTAAAATGTGCATATTTGGAAAATGAGTCGTCTCATACTAAAGTAAACCATTCAGGAAGATCATTGATTTAAATGACATTCTTTACTAATAACATTATATATCCACTCATGTTGGAAACTCTTGAACTCAATAAGAGTTAGCCTAACCTTTTTCTTTGTCGACATGTGCATCAGGTTCTGGCTGGGGGAAATGGTTATAGCGTTTCTATGAAGAGTTATGTGCTAGTTATGGTACGAAGGTGAGTAGCTTGCTGAAGTCTTCCGCATTTTGGGGATAGCGGGTATTATTGGATTTTAGTATCACTCGTCCCCATTGTAGACCTTGTATAAGGTTTGATTCGTGTTTACTGAAGTTAAACCTTAAATTGTCATTGTAGGTGAGGCAAATATCGACGTATTTAGAAAATTTTAAATGAATTTCTATTTTCAGATTTGAGGGTGTTACATGTTGGTATCAGAGCTTAAGTTTGAGAGAATTAGGTATGGATTTTGGACGCCTAGACTCAAACTAGCGTTTTTTTAAATGATTAAACGTGAAGTTACACCATTAGGTACCTTAAGATATGATATTTTGGGGTTGATCGAGTCGCTAGAAACGGGACAATTTTCGAGGATAACAAGGATGATCATGTACGGTATGTTCATAATGACACCTAGCCAGTGTCATTGTGAGCCTACATGCTTCAAGTGTATAATTGAGCTGTCTTGGTATGATGACCGTTGGGGTAGTGAGAAAGTTTCTAAACGAGTAGCTGATAGAAGAGTTGATGTTTATAGCATTGTCATTTTGGAGTGATGGTTAAGCACGATGAATACATTAAGTTAACCAGTTTGGGTCGGCGTTATTGGTTAAATTAGAACCATACGCTTATTGAATTGACTTTATTTCAAGAAGAAATTGTGAGGTTAACCAATTTAGGGTGATTATCGCCTTAAGATGTTTGAGCATCCGGTTGACGATAGTGTGGCTAGGAAATAGAGAAGTGTGGTTCTATGATGTTGAGTGCCGAGTAAAATTCATGCACGAAATTTATTTCGGAAATGAGTTTGCATCAATTATTGCTCATTGTTTCTCGAATCGTAAAGTGAAATATATTATGAAATTTTGGAAAAATGTTTAGCACGCATCGGATTTTAAACCATGATTTTAAACATGCATAAAATTATTTTATGGCATGTGGTTGCAAGCTTTGTTGAGACTTTTCTTATTCTCGTTGCTGTCCAACACTATTTTCGGATATTGTGAAGTCTGTATTTTGATGTTGATTACGTCTTGGACAAGTGACTGCAGTTTATGACTTTAACATTGGATCTCCTCCACATATGTTAAGGTTTTGGACGAAGAGTTATCTTCCACTATTTTTGTGTTTTAGTCTTATATAGAATTTTATTCAAGTCGATTTTGTGGATTTAATGTGGTAACTTCAATGGCGTCCAGCTGCATTGTTTTCACTTGGGTTCTTGTGCGAGCGGTCCAGTTGCATATAGTATGCATGCATGTCTTATTTGGAGTTTTAGACAATGTTTTAGAACGACGAAGGCATATTGTTGGTTTGGCTTTGAACTTGAGAACGACGTAAAATATGTTATATTTTAACCAACATGCATACATATGTCAGTGCTAGTTTTGTGAAATGCCTGAAGCGTGCAAGTCTTGTTGTAGAATGTTATTCTGTGTGAGATTGAGGAGTTTATGAAGTATTGTTTTATAACGTTTTACTATGCAAAAGTGAACTATGAAATGCGTAGGCTTTAAGTATGTTGCATATAAATTTATGAGTTTTATTGAGCATCCTGTCTCACGCGGGTTGCACACATGTCTTTTGCAATCGCAAGAGACGTATTTAGAATCTTGACATCGCATGGTTGAATTTTTGCGTTCTACACAAGTATATTTTGTTGCATGCTACTTAGTAGTTGAATTTATTATTACTTTTGCTGTAGGTAAGCATATGAGGGATTTACGATGGTTTATGTTGAACCTTTACTTTGAAGCTCTTTGAGTTGTTGACTTTACTGTTAATGTCTCACGAAATGCATTATGTCGATTTACTGGTATGCATGACACTATATCCACCATTTTTGGGACTAAGAGCATTTTATGTTGCAGTTTAAAAGTTTGAAATCGATTTGGATTATTTTACGTTTGACCAAATTGCATGCACCTACCGTTTTACTAAGTTTGGGAAATAAACTAATGCATGCGAGTCATGTTGGGAAATTTTATTCCATGTCCTTGTTATGGTTAAAAGAAAATTTTGGAGCGTGATTACGTGAAATTCCTTCATGAAATTTTGCACAAACGCCTTGTTATAAACTATTCTAGTACGTAGAATTATTCCTCATTCATGGCATATATTGATGGATGTAGGGACCATGGTGGTGCATTTGAAAATTTGTTGCACATCTTTTGTTATCATCAACATTGGCGTTAGTGATGGTCAAATGTGTATCGAAATGATTTTATATGTGTGATGGTTGCGACCACTTTGTACACCTGCTGAGTAAACGGTAGTGAAATTTTATACATACAAGTAATTGTTATGAAGTTTTTTTTTATTTGAAAGTGTTATAAAATTTCAAAATTGGCATATTAGTTGAAAAACCTTGAACTCAATTGGGGTTATGGATCTAAACTCTCTTAGGAAGAGAACTATGAATTGGGACTACAGAAGTCCTTGGGATTTGAAGCATCAGATGATTTGACTTGTGGCCAGTTATGAATTATGAAGTTCATCCTTATGAGTAGGTTCACGTATGAATGATTGAGGTGTATTAGATTTATATGTTACCCCCTATGTATAAGCGGTGATCTTTGCTTTTCGGCAAATCTTTGGGTGGAATCTTGTGCGTTTGCTTGAATGCGATTAGTTTTGAATTGATGAGTTGATGTTGACAACATGCTATGTGTTGGTGGTGTACTATATCTATGGGTATTCGGGAATGTTGAGGATGTGATGGTTTGTTCGTAAAGTAGTATGTCTGAAGTTTTTTTTTTATTTCCATATTAGGTGTTAACTTTAAATCTTTTTGGGATCAACTCAGTGCAAGCCAACTTGTCCTTCGAGATCAGTGATCTTCGAGATGTTGGGAAGTGTACCCTTTGGATTATGAGAAATGTTAGCCCCACGGTGGTAGAACTTAAAGAAAGTTAGATGTCGGTAATTAGGTACTGATCTGTATGATTATCTTGATGCAGTAAATCTTGAGAATTCTTTGGGTTGATGTTGGTTATTGGAATACGGATTCAGGATCGTGTTGAGCTGGAATGAGTGAGTCAATGAGAAGTTGAGATCAAAAGTGGCCTTAAAGTAGTACATGTCCCTTAAGGTTGGGAGAAAACCAGGATCCGAGGGTTAGAGATTACTCTCGTAAGGTTCGAGGTTCACTTTTGGTTGAGTGTGATGTATCCTGGTGGTTATTGGATGTGAAGGAATAGCAGTCTGGCAGTTATCAGGAAGCCATTGAGTTTTAGCTCAAGGATGAAATGAGGTAGAGACAACCCCTCGGGAAGGGAGACAGTCGTTATGGGAGAATGACATCATCGAGGTCTGTGGGCCGTAATTACCTTTTGGGAACCAAGGAAAACAATAAGAGCTGAGAGTAGTGAATGAATTGTCTTGTGTGAGGAATAGATTTCGAGGACTAAATCATTCTAAGGTTGGGAGGATTGTAACACCCGTGATTTGTGAACGCCGTCAGTTTGGAAGTTTGAACGTTAAGTCGCAGGCTTTTGGGTGCAAAAACGTGAAATTTAAAGGTTTGGTACGCTTTGGGCGACAATGCCCAACGACTATGCCATACGGCATTGTCGCAGGGATCAACCCACCCGCGGTACCAACTGGGTGACCGACGAGAGTGCCATAGGGCACAATCGCAGGACATTGTCACGGGGAAGTCTTCCGGCTCGGTACAACCCGGGCGATTGTGCCTGGCGAGAGTGCCATAGCACAATCGCATGACACTATCGCCCAATGGTGTCAGCTTGATAAATGTCCCAATTTTTCAGCCACTTCCCTCACTTCTCATTTCTAACTCTTCTTTTTCTCTCTCAAAATCGATCCCTCACACCCTCTCATGAACCATAACTCATTTTGGGGTTTCTTCTTCTAAAATCAAGCATTTCTTCATCAACTATGCTAGTGGGTTCATTTCATGGTACAAAGCAAAGCTTTCATTTTCAACTCTAGAGATTTTTGGAGTTCTTAGGGTTTTGCTCCAAAACCTATTTGGTGAGTTCATCTCTCCCTCTTCTGAACCTTTATGTAAGATGAAAATGCCTCATTGATGATTTCCTAGTGTTTGATTTCTCAAATTTTGGGTTTGATGATTTTGGAGAAATTAGGTCAAAATTAGGGTTTTGGCCAAATTGGGGATTTTGTTGCAAAATGGGTGGGGAATGATTCTATATGGTTGAATACGTTTATTTATGGTTAGAAATTTATGAATCTAGGTTTTGGGAAGTTTTGGGAAGTTTTGGCTTAAGGATTCAAGTATCTTCAAGGAAGCTTAATGTGGGGTAAAATCTAGATTTAGCCTAAATCTAGCAAGGTGAGTTCAAGTTGATTTGTGAAAACTTTGTATATGCCAAAATTGTTTGTTTGAAGTATTAAAGTGTTTACTTGGCGTTTATCAATTGTGTTGTTTATTTTTTTGAATTTATATTCTGGTTACACTTGATTTTTATAAATATTGCGAAATGTCATAATTGGGTATTTGGACCTTTTGTTAAAGAAATCATACTAATATGTTATTTTGATGAATTGTTGTATAAATGGAGGTCGTTTGACGTAAATGCACTTTTATGTATTTGTTTTTATAAATCGTATGGAAAGTGTATACTATTGAATTATAAAGATTTTGGAATTGTAAATGGTATGATTTCATTTGGAAAATTACTTGTCCCAATCTAAATTGTGTTGAAGTTTTATTCACGTATTTTGGAGCATGTGTTTGCATAACGTTGGTCGATTGTGTTGAATTGCATTTTGTGAATTTTAGGCATATGGTCATTTGATTGGTTGAGCATGAGGCTCGGTTTTCGTCTTTGTTGGGTCTTAGGGACAATTGTCTGGTTTTAATAACTTAAAGTGGAGTTTGTGGTGTGAGTTGCATTTATTACACTTTATTTTGGAGAATAGATGTTTTGAGTGCATGTGTCATTCATTCAGAGTCATGTATTTTAGATTGTAATGCATTGGATCCATAGGCATGTAAGTCGGTCATATTTGATAGTGAGGAGCCTTGATTTCTCACTTTGGGAAGATATGTTGTGTTGTCGTTGTCTCGGTTTTTCGTGGAGATGAACTTTTATGGGTTGTACTCCAGAACCCTGGGTTTTGTGATTTTGATGCTCTAATCCTTATGTACGAGGGTTAGTCATCATGGGTTATCAAGTAAGGAGTTGAGACTCCAACCTTGAATGCTAGTGAGTAGACACTAAAGGTCGAATGGGAACCTTGAGGTTGGAACTCTACTAGAGAGCGAATGGGCACTAAGATCGGATATCCTTGAGGTGACGCCCACTAAGTGGTTTGCACTAAAGGTGTTGGGGACTTGAGGTGGCACTTAAGTTAGTGTGCACTAAAGTCAATGATCTGAGGCGCAGTTCAATAACATAGATACGTGACATATTTTTGTGCTCCGGCCACGTTCAATGGAAACGGGCCTCCCCCGTCACCGAAAGGTGTTGTTTTGGGTATTGTATTTTTAGCATCCATGTTTTCGGTGACGTTTTATATGTACGGGTTTTATCCATGAGTTATGTGTTGAGTATTATTGTTCCACCCGTGTTTTAGGTGTTTCGGGAAATAAAGGCTTATCGGTGTTTTTATAAATTGCTGGTTCAATCCCTGTTTAATGCTTCGAGTGAGTTTCGGGTTAAAATTTATTTTGCGAAGGAATATTTTTATGCTAGAGTTGTCATCTTTAAAATGTGCATATTTGGAAAATGAGTCGTCTCATACTAAAGTAAACCATTCAGGAAGATCATTGATTTAAATGACATTCTTTACTAATAACATTATATATCCACTCATGTTGGAAACTCTTGAACTCACTAGGCGTTAGCCTAACCTTTTTATTTGTCGACATGTGCATCAGGTTCTGGCTGGGGGAAATGGTTCTAGCGTTTCTATGAAGAGTTATGTGCATATTTGGAAAATGAGTCATCTCATACTAAAGTAAACCATTCAGGAAGATCATTGATTTAAATGACATTATTTACTAATAACATTATATATCCACTCATGTTGGAAACTCTTGAACTCACTAGGCGTTAGCCTAACCTTTTTATTTGTCGACATGTGCATCAGGTTCTGGCTGGGGGAAATGGTTCTAGCGTTTCTATGAAGAGTTATGTGCTAGTTATGGTATGAAGGTGAGTAGCTTGGTGAAGTCTTCCACATTTTGGGATAGCGGCTATTATTAGGTTTTAGTAACACTCGTCCCCATTGTAGACCTTGTATAAGGTTTGATTCGTGTTTACTTAAGTTAAACCTTAAATTGTCATTGTAGGTGAGGCAAATATCGACCTATTTAGAAAATTTTAAATGAGTTGCTATTTTCAGATTTGAGGGTGTTACAATCTCAGTGTTCTTCTTCCTCATCTGTTCCTATACTTGAGGATATTTCTAAGAGTTCTAAACTCAATGATAAAGGAAAATCTACCTAAGCCAAATAAGGTTTCTCCTAAACCTTCAGCGAATCAAGCATCATCCTCTAAAGTTTAGATCCCTGAGCAGATCTCATGTTCAGAGATCTGCTCCCAAGATAAAGGTTGATCTTAAGCCTAAGAAATATGAAAAACTTAAGGTTCCTCCGAGATCTGAGGCTAAGGGCATTCTTCGAACTGGCCTGGCTCATCAAAAGCTTTCTAATACATATGCTTATGGTCTAGCTACCTTCAACTATATAAAATGCTATCACTGTGGACTTACTGACCACATTGCCAGTAAATGTCTCACTGCCACCAAAGATGAAAAGTCAGTCGGAGTAAAGATGAATGCCTCCAAGGCAAACAAGGTCCCCAAAGCTGAGAAACCTGTCAAGGTGAAAAATGCCACTAAGGTTAAGAAATTAACCAAAGTGAAGGCTACCACTAAAGCTAAATCATCAGACGTTATGAAGATTGTCCAGTAACTCCACTGGACCCATTGTAAAGTGGGTACCAATCAAAAAATGATCTTCCTTATGTTTGCAGGCCTCGAAGGGTATCTGGTATCTTGATAATGGATGTTGTAACACCCGGTTTTCGGTGTCTTAATCTTTTATGTATTTTGAACCGAAAGTATTAATTAAATTGATGATTATCTTGATTTAATCTTTTAACTTGTGCAAAGACCTATTTGTGATCAAGTCCTTGAGTCGGGAATCAAAATTCACCAAGTTAGAGCCTCTGTTCAGTGTCGGCGATAGTGCCCGCGATTGTGATTCCTGTCACTACCGCGGGGCACTTCCACTTGATTACTCTTGGGTGAGAGTATTAAAGTCTCATGTGTTGTTCAATCTAGGTTCGGTAAGCATTGATTAATGAGCTTAGAGATTTAAAGCTTCAAAAAGGGTTTTCTCCTCTCTCCTTCCAAGTTCATCCAACCTAGGGTTTGTTCATATGCCCTAGTAAGGTGAGTGTATTTGACTTCTCTACTCTCTATATGTCTAATATTTTGCATTACACTTATTTATATTTTAACCAACAACAAGATTGTGGAAGTTGATAAATTTTAACCTAAATCTGTTTTTGGGGATTCTAGGGTTTTGTATGTGGGTGAAAATGTTTGGAAATGTGTTGGGATGAGAAGAGGGGGTGTTTATGGTATTTGTACACCCTATCGCAACAATCTCCTTGTCTTGGATCTTGTAACCCAAGTGAAAACTAGGGTTGGGAAATTTGAGGGTTTTAACTTAATACTTATGTCTTGATCCATCTAAAAATTGTGACAAGCCTCGTTTAATGGCTTATCGTGTATTTGGTCTTATGGGACTTTTCCCATTGATTGATACCCTATTAATTGATGCCCTTTGGCATGAAACGATTCTGAATAGTCAACTTGGTGGTATTGTTATTGTTGGGTCTGAAATATGCTAAGTCTGGATAGTGCTGCTGAGACTTGAAGATTACTACTTCTTTAGAAATTAGTACTGCTAGTAGTATTAGTACTGCTTGAAGGGTTAATACTACTAGAAGAACAGTTACTACTGCTTGGAGAGTTAATACTGCAAGTTGGAAGCTACAACTAGCATGTTAGTACTGCTGATGATAAGAAGATACTGCTAGAAGAATTAATGTTGTTGAAGTTGATAAGGATGATTTGTTACTTGAAGCAAAAGACAAGGAGCTAAAGATAATTATGGAATGGATGCTGAAGATCAATGTTACTTTAATAATTATCTTGTAATCTGTTTTGTAAATATATAGTCCAAAAGTCTTAGATTATTGAAGATATACGTCTTTTGTTTTAGTGAGAATTAGCCTCAAGATTCATAGTGATCCTTTCATTAGAGAAGTTTTGAACGTCTGTTGAGCCTGTTCAACCGATTAAGGCTTTGGTTGTAATCATCAAGTTAATTCAATACAACTTGTGATTTGAATTCATACACTGTTCCATTAATTTATTTTTAAAGTGTTATTCCGCAACTTCTTTAACAAAGTTTCTGAGTGTTTATTTAAATTCTTGTTTTGAATTTCGATCCTGACAAGTGGTATCAGAGCATTAGGAACTCAGAAATCAATAATCATCATGGACGGATCAAACGACAGTGTTCTTGTTTCAAAGGTTCCCATGCTCAAACCTAATGAGTTTGACATGTGGAAAATCAGGATCAGGCAGTATATACTTCTTACAGACTACTCAATGTGGGACATCTTTGAGAATGGTCCCTCCAATGTAGGAGAGATGGGAGCAGATGGCAAGAGACCTCCACCAAAGACTGATGGAGAAAGAAAGATGAGGCAGACTGAGATGAAAGCCTTGAGCACTCTGCTCTTGGCAATTCCTAATGAATATCAACATCAGTTTTGCAACTGTGCTGATGCCAAAATCTTGTGGAATGCTTTGGAGAAGAGATTTTCATGTACCAAAAGCACTAAGAGAAACCAGAAAGCAAATCTCAACCAATAATATGAAAATTTTATGTCTACAAAGAATGAGTCTATGACTCAAACCTTTGATAGATTCAACAAGTTGATTGGAAAATTGGCCACTGTTGGTGTCAAGATGAACCAGGATGATGTCAACAGAAAGTTTCTAAGATCTCTTGGTGAAGAATGGATAATGTATACAGTATCCTTCAGGCAGAATGATAATCTGGAAGATAAGGAACTTGATGACCTCTACAATGATCTCAGGGTGTTTGAAGCAGAGGTTGAATCAAAGAAGAAGCCATCTATATATTCTCACAATGCTGCTCTCCTATCATCTACTACTGGTTCTTCTGCTAATACAGAATTAGTTAGTGCTGTTTATGGCTCAAAACAGGATGGACCCAATGATTCTGTTTTGGAAGCTTTCCTTGCTAGCCATGCTAAATCTTCTCTTATTAATGATGATCTGGAGCAGATCAATGTTGATGATCTTGAGAGATGGACATTAAGTGGCAAATGGCTATGCTCACCATGAGAATCAAAAGATTCATTAAAAGAACAGGAAGAAACAACTTTGCCATGAGAAGAGAAGATGGTGCTGGATTTGAGAAATCCAAGGTGGAATGTTACAAGTGTCATAAACTGGGGCACTTTGCAAGAGAATGCAGAGGAGGAATTTCTCAACAACATGGGAGCAACAATCAACAATTAAAGTCCACAAACTACAACAACAACAACAGGAACTCATCTCAAGCACTTGTCTTACAAGATGGAATGGGATTTGATTGGAGTGATCAAGCAGATGAGGCAATCCAGAATCAAGAATTGATGGTTGAGGTTTCAGAGTCTTCAAGCACAGCAATCCCAATAGAGGTAAAATCTAAACTTTGCTCTAAAGTCTGTCTTGAAACTGTTAGAAAGTACAGGGATCACAATCAGAGCATGTGTGATGATCTTAAAAGGTTGGAGAAACATAGGAGAGAGTCTAGTTTGATCATTGTGAATTTTGAAGAACAGATCAAGGCATATCAGGCCAATGAACTTCAACATTCATATGATCACAACTATTGGAAGTGGGAGAAGAATGAGTTAGAGATTAAGCTAGAGAAGGCTAGAGAGGAATGTGAGAAAGTTAGGAGCGAATTTGAGAAGGCCAAATTAGACATTGAGAAATTTTCCAATGCCTCTAAAGCAATGGACACTTTACTCAAATCTCAAGTTCATGACAAACTGAAGAGAGGTATAGGCTACAACAACACCCCTCCACCTTACAATAGCAACTATATTCCACCCACCTTAGACCTCTTAGAAAGACAAGATAAAAAGGACTTACCTGCAGGAGCCACATAAGTAGATCCACTAGACAAAGTAGTGGTTGAGGTAGAGTCTGAAGAAGAGAACACTGAGGATAAGAATAAGGAAGACCAGAAAGAAATTCCTCTAGAAAACCATATTCTTACAAATGAGAGAGGGGGTAAACCATTTGTCAAGAGTGAGAAAGTGGAGACGTCTAAGATAGGGAAAGAGAATGTTAAGAGTGAGAAAGCTGAGACCTCTAGGAAAGAGAAGGAAAAGGTACAGGGAGTTCACTATATGCAAACTACTGTTGTAAATCCCTGTACTTGTCAACAGATCAAGCCCCATCAACATGATAAAATAAGGGGAAATCAGAGAAACAGAAATAACCAGTGGGCTAAAAAACAAGGAATTGATCTAAGCAAAATCAATAGACCAAAGCCTTGTTTTATTTGTGGCAAGTTGAATCATTTAGCCAAACACTGTTATTTCAATCCTGTTAACCAAAGAATTACTTTTCAAAGACAAACACAAAATTCTGTTGGTTATAGGAAGCAATCAAGACAATCAAGGAACCACATGGATGATAATGTGAGAACAACACCAATGAAATCTCATATTCAGAATAAGTTTGATAAAGCAAAAGAAAATACTCCAAGCATATCAAGGAGTAACTCAAAGAATAGGAAAGCAAACAACTTTGTCAAAATTTGGGTTCCAAAAGGCACGAAACATGTTAGTATTGCTATCTCAAATAGTACTGCTAACAGAAATAGTACTGCTGATGGCAATACTACTGCTGACCAAGTAAGTACTGCTATCTCATATAGTACTGCTAACAGAAATAGTGTTGCTGATAGCAATACTACTGCTAACCAAGTTAGTTCTGCTAACAAGGATAGTACTGCTACCAGTGTTAATACTGTCAAGCCTATAATTATGACAAAGTATTCCAGCCATGAGATACCTAATTCTGATCATCTCATCAAGACCAAGCTTTCTGAGCATGAGTATGTTGATGAGAAAGGGCAACCCAAGACCATTTTGGCTTGGGTTCCCTCAAGACACTAACTGTATTATCTTATGTGCAGGGCAATCAACAGCTCAAGAGGAAGGCATTTGGCATGTAGATAGTGGTTGCTCTAGGCACATGACAGGTAACATGGACTGCCTTCAAAATTTCAAAAGGTTTGATAGAGGACGTGTTGCTTTTGGTGACAATCCAGTAGGAGGTAAGATAAGTGGTAAAGGTATGGTTTAAAAAGGTAAGATGACTTTTGAAGATGTTTACTATGTTGAGAAATTGAGATACATCTTGTTAAGTGTATCACAGGTTTGTGACAAGAAACATAGTATATTATTTAGTGATATTAAATGTATTATCCTTGCTCCAGGATTCAAGGTAGTTGATGAAAATATGATACTACTTAGAACTCCTAGAAAGGATAATGTTTATTATTTGGACTTAGAGAGTGTTTCATCTGATTCATCACTAAACTGTCTGTTTTCAAAAGCTTCTTTAGATGAATCATCTCTTTGGCACAGAAGGATGTGTCACATGAATTTTAGAACTATGAACAAACTTGTGAAAAACAACCTTGTGAGAGGTTTGCCTCAAAAAGTGTTTTCATGTGATGATCATTGTATTGCATGTCTTAAAGGCAAGCAACACAAAACTTCTTATAAGTCCAAAGAAATAAACACAATCTATTCACCCCTTCAGTTATTACATATGGATCTTTTTGGTCCTACAAATGTGATGAGTATTGGTAAGAAATCCTATTGCTTAGTCATTGTTGATGACTTCTCTAGATTTACTTGGGTATATTTTCTGAGGACTAAGAATGAGACAAGTGGACTGATCAAATCCTTTGTCCTTAGGATTGAAAACCAAACAAATCTAAGAGTTAAAGTCATCAGATCTGATAATGGAACTGAGTTTAAAAACAGTGACTTAAACAACTTTTGTGAGACTAAAGGTATTGAGAGACAATTCAGTGCTCCTACAACTCCTCAACAGAATGGTGTTGCTGAGAGGAGAAATAGGACATTGATTGAGGCTGCTAGATCTCTGTTGACAGATTCAAAGCTACCCATTACTTTTTGGGCAGAAGTAGTTAATACTGCTTGTTATGTCCAAAACAGAGTTCTAGTAGTCAAATCCCAAGGAAAGACACCTTATGAAATTTTCAAAAAGAAGAAACCTTTTATTGGATTTTTCAAACCTTTTGGGTATCTTTGCACAATTCTCAACACGAAATCTCATTTAGGCAAGTTTGAAAGCAAAGATAAGGATGGATTTCTTGTTGGATACTCCTCTCAGAGCAAGGCATACAAAGTATTCAACAGTTCTTCCAGGATTATAGAGGAAAGTGACAATGTCAAATGCAATGAGAACACACCAAATCAGATTGGTACAGGTCCTGATTGGTTGTTTGACATTGATTCACTAACTAATTCTTTGGGTTTTAGTAATCTGCAAATTGCAGGAACAAGTTCAGAAAAGGTACAAGCACAGAGACAAGAGTTTGTGCTGTTCCCTATACCTACAGTTGATCCTGTTGAATTTTGTCAACAAGAAAAGAAGGATGATTCAGAAACAGAGGATTCTGAACCAGAACAGGATGAAGATGCTAAAGGTGATAAAGAGGATAAAGGTGAAAAAGAGGATGCTCATCTTTCAGGTTTAGGAAACACAGATCCTGAAATGCCCACATTGTCAGAGGATGATACTGATGATGAAAATTCTTCAGTTTTTGGTGGAAACACTCCTGAAAAGAATGACTCCAATCTTGATGCAAATATTAACAAGGAGGCTGTCAATCATACAAGAACTCAGAAGAATCATCCTCCTCAGTTGGTGATTGGTGATATCAATTCTCCCATAATCACAAGGCATCAAAGTAAGTTAGGAGGATTGAAAGACTTACAGTCAGGTTTGTTGTCTTGTTTTCTATCCCAGATTGAACCCAAGAAGGCTTATGATGCAATGAAAGACCCAAGATGGATAGAAGCAATGCAAGAGGAGCTGCTGCAGTTTGTGCTACAAAATGTGTGGGATCTGGTTGACCTTCCACAAGGACACAGGGCAATTGGAACTAAATGGACTTTCAGGAATAAGAAAGATGAAAGAGGGATAGTGATAAAGAATAAGGCCAGACTTGTGGCACAAGGGTACATACAAGAAGAGGGGATAAACTACGAAGAAGTGTTTGCACCGGTAGCCAGAATTGAGGCAATTAGGCTGTTTCTAGCCTATGCTTCTTTCATGAAGTTCAGAGTATATCAGATGGATGTTAAGAGTGCATTCCTATATGGGAAAATTGATGAAGAAGTGTATGTTTGTCAGCCTCCAGGGTTTGAGAATACTAACTTTCCTGACAAAGTATACAAATTAAAGAAGGCACTCTATGGGCTACATCAAGCACCAAGAGCATGGTATGACACTCTGTCTACCTACCTCTTGGAAAATGATTTTGAAAGGGGAATTATTGATAAGACCCTTTTCATCTAAAGGAAGAAGAAGGACATGCTGCTTGTACAAATCTATGTGGATTATATCATCTTTGGATCCACAACAGATCGTATGTGCAAGGAGTTTGAGGAATTGATGCACAAAAGATTCAAGATGAGCTCTATGGGTGAACTCACATTCTTCCTTGGGCTACAGGTTAAACAGAAGAAAGATGGCATTTTCATAAGTCAATCCAAGTATGTGCAAGATATACTTACAAAGTTTGGTTTTTCAGAAGCAAAGCCTGCAAGCACACCTATGGAAACACATAAACAGATCACTGCAGATCTTGAGGGGTAGGATGTGGATGTTCATCATTATAGATCCATGATAGGCTCCCTCATGTATCTAACAGCTTCAAGACCATACATTATGTTTGTTGTATGTGTGTGTGCCAGATTTCAAGTGAGGCCTAAGCAATCTCACTTTCAAGCAGTAAAAAGGATCTTCAGATATCTCAAAGGACAACCTAGGTTGGGTCTTTGGTATCCTCATGACTCACCATTTGATCTGCTTGCATATTCTGATAGTGATTTGGGTGGTGTAAACTTGGATAGAAAGTCTACATCAGGAGGATGTCAGTTTTTGGGTACAAGGCTAGTTTCATGGCAGTGTAAAAAGCAAACCACCGTGTCCACCTCTACAACAGAAGAAGAGTATATAGCTGCTGCAAGATGTTGCTCACAAGTGCTATGGATTTAGAATCAGATGTTGGACTATGGTATTACTTTTCTTCACACTCCCATCTTCATTGATAACAACAATGCTATAAGCATTGTTCATAATCCAGTAAAGCACTCAAAAACCAAGCATATAGAAATCAGGTACCATTTTATTAGACATTGCAATGAAAAGAAGTTAATCCAGGTTTTGAAAGTACACACTAGTAACCAATTTGCTGATCTATTCACCAAAGCTTTTGATGTGGGTAGATTCACATTCTTGGTCACAAGTGTGGGCATGATAAACACTGAATAATCCTATTTTGTTTTTTTTCATGTATTATTTCTGTATAGATTCTTCAATGTTTACTTTCTCATATTTCATTGTGCATGGTGCTGCTAACCATTTGTGTTTAAGTGTTTCAGATTGCTTTGCTGATTAGATACTTGGTACTTCTGGTTAAGTTAATACTGCTCTCACTATTACTCCTACTGACAGTTCAAATATGGTTAAGTATGGTTACTACTGCTAGGTGTTTTATACTGCTAGTGCAAAATTTACTACTGCTTTCCGTATTTCTACTGCCAAACAGTGTTAATACTGCTAGTATGTGTTAATACTGCTGCTATGGGTTAATACTGCGGGCATGTGTTAATGCTGCTAGGGTACTTAGTACTGCTTTTAATTGAATCCCTTACCCTATAAATACCCTCTCTGACCGCCAAAAACCCTAACAGCTCTTTGAATTTACATTGAGTTTTCACCCTCTCTCTCTCTCTCTCTAGAATTCTTGATTACCAGTGTGTAAACCCTAACTTTGATTCGAACCCTAGTCTCGATCAAAAATATGGCAACACTTGATTTCTTTGATGACCACAATGAGCTTGCAATGCTACAAAAACCCAAACAAGCTGAGGGTTTTCATGAAATTGTCGATTTCTTAACAACATCACATATTGCCTATGCGCTAACTGGTAAATCCTACCATCTATGTGGAACATATGCGACAGTTCTGGGCAAATGCATCAATTTGGACTGTTGATGGCAATCAGTTCATTCAATCAAGGGTTTGTGATAAACCTATCACAATCACAGAAGGCTGCATACGCACTCATCTTCATCTAGATGATGCCTCAGGTATTTCTACTCTCTCAAAGGAAGATCTATTTCAAAAAATTGGTAGAATGTGGTATGAAGGTCCTACTGAGGTTTACAAGTTTTACAAAAGAAAATGTTCAACTCAGTGGAGATTCTTTGTTCATACTCTTCAACATTGTCTATCTCGCAAGACAACTGGATGGAGTGAGTTTAGCAGTACAATAGCCTATGCTCTTGTATGCTTAGCTACCTACAGAAAGTTCAATTTTTCCCAAATGATTTTAAATGATTTGCTGTCAAACTTGGATACCAAAACCAAAACCAAAAGATGTTTTATGTATCCAAGGTTTATACAAGAGGTACTAAACTTGGAATTGACGGATTTACCCTCTTTTAAAGAGGTATGTGTACCTAAACCTCCCAAAGGGAAGGTATTTTCCAATACGAGAAGGCCTAGTAAGGACTTTTATGGAAAAGACACACCATTGTTCTCTACAATGATGGTTGTGTCCCACCCACATGGTGAGGCATCAGGGTCACAGACCATATCTGACCAACCCACTGATGACCTACCCACACCATTCACTTCAAATGTTCTTCCTCAAATCCTTGTTGATAAGCCAATTCCCCCAATCACTCAAAAATATACAAAGAAAAAGGTATAGAAGGTTCCTTCCCTTCATGAATCTACACCCCAAAAGCCTACAAGCCCTCTGATGGAGCATTCTCCATCAGAGAATATCCAAAGGGAATCCATAGGGGTGTCTCCCAACCCCGAGAAGGTGCTCTCTCAGGAGAAGGATGAGCATGTGGGAAGCAAGGCTCACACTACTGATTCAGCACAAGGTGTGGGTCAGGACAGTGTGAACATGGCTAAGACCTTCTCTACAGCAACTTTGGATGAGAAATCATCTAAGGGACCCAGGTGCCAATAAACCAAGGGGGTTGTAGGTGCTTCTGCTAGACAGAAGGCCTCTACTAAAAGATCCCATGATCCTTCAAGGGTGGTAAACACACCTAAAGGAGGTGAGGACAGATATAACTATGACGAATTGATGGAAACCATTGGCAATGTGAACCTGGATGTACTCAATCAAGGTTTAGAGATAAAGGCACTGAAAAAGGTGATCATTTCTCAACAGGGGCAGATAGACAAACTAAAGAAGATGGTGCTTAATCTGGTGCACAAAAAGAAGAGAAAGCAATTTGTCTTGAAGAAAAGGGGAAGTGCTCATGATGCTTCCAAAAAGGGGGAGAATCAAGAAGCTGAAGTTGAGAAGAAGAGTTCAGTTGGTATGGAATTTCAATTTGAGGGGAAGATTGGTAGTGAAGCTGAAAAGAATGTTGAGGTGAATAAAAAGGATCAAGGTGTGAAAGAAGCAGAAACTGTAGTGAAAGAAGCAGTAACTCAGCAAGCAGTAGAAACTGAAGAAGCAGCAGTAACTACTGAAGAAATAGAAACTGCTAAAGCAGTAGAAACAAAGAAAGCAGCAGCAGAAACAGGAATGTCTATGGAAGAAATTGAGATTGAAGAGACTTTGGTTAAGGCAAATAATGACACTCCTA
This sequence comes from Arctium minus, assembly GCA_954870635.1. NCBI lineage: Eukaryota > Viridiplantae > Streptophyta > Magnoliopsida > Asterales > Asteraceae > Arctium > Arctium minus. The sequence continues at coordinate 69,865,708 of OX941091.1, read as the reverse complement.
AGGCTACTCAAAAGGCTAAGGGAGTGGTGATTAAAGAAGGAGACTTAGAGAAGAGAAAGAAAGAGATCAGTGTGACAGAGGCCAAGAAGAAAGGGAAAGAAAAGATGGTTGAGCCTGTGAAACCATTAAAGAAGCAGAAGCAAATGGAATTGGATGCAGAATTGGCCAAGAAAATGCAAGAAGAGTTAACTACAGAAGCTCTTTCTTTGAAAGTAGCAAAGGAGTTGAATGCACAGTTTGAGAAGGAGTTTGAAAAGGAGGATGAGATCCAAAAGGCCAAAGACAGAAAGCTTGCATTAGATTTGGCAACAAGGATCAATGAAGAATACAAGAAGAGCTTAAAGACTGCTTCAAAGAGGGTTACAATGAAAGCAACAAGACAAAGGAAGCCTTCAAAGACCTTTCTAGCTACACAAGAAAGAAGAAAGATGATAAATTTCTTGAAAGGATCTGTTGGAGTTCCTGAAGGGATGTTTACTAAAATGTCTTTAAGTAGGATAGAATATTTGTACAAAAAGGAGATGGCCAAGCTGCAAGGAGATTTCAATCAGAGAGTTGAATTTGAAAGAAAGATGAAAGAAAGACATGATCTAAACATTCAACAGCCTTTTCCTGACAGTGAAGAAGGCACCCCTACTAAAGAAAAGGTAGAAGTTAGGAAGGAAGAGACTCTAGCTCAGAAGATTGGAGTTGTCAAGAGAATGAAGTCAATTGCTACAAAGACAAAGGCAAAAAGGCCAAGAACTGAGGAAAGTGAGAAAGAGCAGGGCAGTGAAAAAATGGAGGTTGAATCATCAAGAACTACAGATGCACCTTCTGTGCCTGCTACTCCAGTCAGTTCCATGCTTCCAAAGATTATCTTTTGGGATGTATGTGTGGAGAAAGACAAGCACTTTCTCAGGATCAAAAGAGCAAGTAACAGATTTGAGACCTATACATGTTTTCATCAATTCATGCAACAGTGCTCAAGAAGTGACTTGGAAGAAATGTACTCTGTTGGGATGAAGTTGTATGAAGACAGAATTCAGCAAGGAGCTCAGGATGATACAAGGTTGATCATAGACTGGATATGTCTTATGTTTAAACCTGACAGAATACAACTTGAAAAGCAGAATGTGTTGAGATGGCGTTTGCTAAAGGAATGTGGAGGTTATGCTTTGTTTATGTCAAAGGCAAAGATAGAGTATTATCTGGTGGAAAAATAGTATAAACATGATGTGATCAGATTGAATGGTATGCTGCAATTAAAGTTGAGTGGTGGACGAGGATCAAAAATGGAGAAGGATCTAATCCAGTTACTCAAAGAGCAGAATCCACATGTGCAACATAAACCACAAGAGCAGCAGAATCAAGCAGAGTATGTTGAAACTCAAGAGCAGAGTCAAGAGCAATCAAGTCAACAACCTCCAGAACAACAAAGTCAATCTGATGAGCAGTTTGATTTGTATTTAACAGTGACAGATGATGAACCATTGAAAATTGATCCTATCTCAGTGAAAGCTCCAGAAATCGTTCATTGGGATATTGTGGTGGATAAAGGCACAGAATTCTACAGGATCAAGAGAATGGATGGAAAGTATGAGGTGTATTCAACATGGGATAAGATCATCAGAAGTTGTACCAGATCTGATTTGGAAGACATGTACAGGGTTGGATTGAAATCGTATGGTGACTTCTTGAAAGGAGCAAGGATGAGCTTAACAAAGATGGCTCTGGAGTTTTTGTGTATGATGTTTGACCCTGATAAAGTTAAATATCTTATCAAAGACTTGCTTCACTGAGAAGGATTTAACAGCATTGATCATTGGATGCTTGTTGAAAAATCTGGAGTATATGTCATTACTATTGATAACAGATTTCATGAGTACTATCTGGTTGATAAGGTGTATGATCACAGCAAAGAAAAGTTGCAGGGGATGATGAAGGCTAAGTTGGTCTGCACTAAAGGTTCAGAGATGGCAAGAATTGTGATTAGAAGAACAATCAATCAATATGCAGGATTGGATCCTAATTTGGGAAATTGAGTAGTAATTTTAAAAGCATCATGAAGACCTTATTTTGAAGAACTTAACTTCTTGATTTCAAAAGTTAAGTTAGGGGGAGATTGTTGGGTCTGAAATATGCTAAGTCTGGATAGTGCTGCTGAGACTTGAAGATTACTACTTCTGAAGAAATTAGTACTGCTACTTGAAGAAATTACTATTGCTATTAGTATTAGTACTACTTGAAGGGTTAGTACTGCTAGAAGAACAGTTAGTACTGCATGGAGAGTTAATACTGCAAGTTGGAAGCTACTGCTAGCATGTTAGTACTGCTGATGATAAGAAGATACTGCTAGAAGAATTAATGTTGCTGATGTTGATAAGGATGATTTGTTACTTGAAGCAAAAGACAAGGAGCTGAAGATAATTATGGAATGGATGCTGAAGATCAATGTTACTTTAATAATTATCTTGTAATCTGTTTTGTAAATATATAGTCTAAAAGTCTTTGATTATTGAAGATATACGTCGTTTGTTTTAGAGAGAATTAGCCTCAAGATTCTTAGTGATCCTTTCATTAGAGAAGTTTTGAACTGTTGAGCCTGTTCAAAAGATTGAGGCTTTGGTTGTAATCATCAAGTTAATTCAATACAACTGTCCCATTAGTTTATTGTTAAAGTGTTATTCCGCAACTTATTTAACTAAGTTTCTGAGTGTTTATTTAAATTCTTGTTTTGAATTTCGATCCTGACAGTTATGTGTTTGACTTTCTAAACATAGTGCAATGGATCCATAGGCACGGTGTTCCTATGTCTCGTTTTGGACACTAGGTTCACCACTTTGGCATAAAATAGGTATCAAGTCACCATGGTTAGTAAGGTGTGGACCTATATGGTCGGGAAGTGTCCCATGGGCAGTAAGGTGTAATTCCCTTATGCTAGAGTTCCCCGTTTTGGAACTCTCAATAATAGACCTAGATGGGTTGACTTGATGTTTTCGAGCAATAGACTAGGAGTTGAGCTCACTATGTGAGTGGTGTTATTTGTACCATGTTTTAAATCACTAATGGTTTATTTGATTGATTGACTTAGCTCATGTCCATATCTATCGTGCGACATCAAATGAATTTAGTACATCTATTTCTATTGATTTATTCTCACTAGGCTTTAGCCTAACGCTTGTTCTTTGGTTATCATGTCTAGCAGGTCATCTTAGCGGTGGGGCTCGTCGGGACTGAGCGGACGACCTTGTGGTCGTGAGTGGTATTTTTGGGAGATATAGTGACCATCATACGTGATTTTGAAGATATACGTTTTGGGAGGATAGCGACACCCGACTTTAATCTTGTTGTCAAATTTAGATTATTAGGTTGTCGGTTTTATCCTTCATTAATTTGGGTTGTATATGTCATACCTTATTCCCCGTTTTGGGTTGAGACACTTGGGTTTAAATTCATTATGTCCAAACCATTCAGGTTTAATTGATCCCCTACTTTAGGGTGGGCAGGTTTCCTTATTTAAAGACGTTATATTGCCGAAATTTCGAATTTTATTTCACTCTAAATTTTAGGATGTTACAAGTTGGTATCAGAGAATTAGTTTAAGTGAACTAGGTATAAATGTAAGATGCCTAGACTTAAACTTAGATTATTAAGCTATGACTTGTGAGATGGGGTAGAACTCTTAAGATAGGATGGTCTTAGAGTCGGTGGAACCTACACAAATTGAAATATGTAGTGATGGTAACGAGAACTCTTACGTATAATGTGTTCATAATTTCACTTAGATAACGTTATTACGAATATGTTTTACGTGAGCATACTTGATCTACTGTTGTTATAATAATTGATGAATGTAGTAGTACGTTTCTTGTTTCTTCTTGTAGTCCATCTCTCATTCTATTCCTTGCATGTGTATGGAAGCCTAATGGTTAACACCAGGAACAGGCCGGAAGGTCAAGAGGCCACGACATCCATGGCTGATCATCCACGAGTGATTGTGGTAGAAGAGCCTCCTCGCGTGGTCAATATGTTGGGCGGGGGACCCGAACACATTCCTCAACATAATCTAGAAACATCGGAACCTATCATGGAAGAAGTGACGGTGGAAACCCGTATGATGAATCGGATGATGACGGCCATGAACAAGGCCATGGCACAATAACAAGAAATGTTCCTAAAGCTTCTCTAGGACAGAGACACCAACAACTGTAGGCCTGAGACGGTTTCTGAGAATGTTGTGGTGGCAGGATTCGGGGGTACCGAAAATGAAATCCCTACTGACGGTCCCGTGGCCTTGGAGACGAGATTAGAAACGAAGACTTGTACCTTCAAGTTTTTCCTTGGTTGTCGACCGCCGGAATTTAAGGGCTCGGATGATCCGGTAGATTATATGAGTTAGATTTGGGATATAGAGTTGACCTTTCGATCAAGCGGGTGTGGTGAAGGGAAAAAAGTAATTTTTGATTCCCAAATGTTGAGAGGCGCGACTCTCATTTGGTGGAATGTGTATTCCGCTTCTGTCGAGGCGACAATCTTGGACAAACTGACTTGGGCTACATTCAAGGAGAAGTTACTAGAGGAATACTGAAACGAAAGATCGATGGACCGGATTGAAGAAGATTTCTGAAATTTGAAGAAAGGTAATTTGTCGGTGAAAGATTACAACCGGCTATTCATGGAAAAATTAGGATTGGTAGGACACCTGGTTCCGACAAAAAAAAGAAAAGATCAAGGCCTACATCAAAGGCTTCCCATCGGACATGATGTTATCAAAGTCTTCCCATCGGACATGATGTTAATGGTCTGAGTGTCAAAAGCCTCCTCCCTTCGGGAGGTACATGAAGAGGCACAATTAATGGAGGACGCTTATAACTGCGACAAGGAGGAAGGAAGCCGCCAAGTAGAAAAGAGAAGATGGGAGGGGAACTCAATGCCCTCAAAGAAGCCAAGTTTTTTCAATAACAACCCACATAGCGTCGGCCCTAGGCGTGATGCTAAATGGTGCTCCAAATGCCGAAGCAAGCACTTCGGCCCATGCAATTTTGTTCCCTGAACTTGCTACAAATGTGGAAAGTCGGGGCATACCTTTAAAGATTGTCCCGTCAAGGGGCAAATGTGTTTTAAGTGCAAAGAATTGGGACACGTTAGGATGGAGTTCCCTAAGCTGAAGGCCAGAGGAGCCGGTGGAAAGAAGGTGGATCCTCCGAGAGTGTCCGGGAGAGCTTTTCAAATGACCGCAAAGGAAACCAAGGCATCTACCGATGTAGTGTCGGGTACGTTTCTTCTGAACTCTATGCCTACACGTGTATTGTATGACTCAGGTGCTAGCTTCTCTTTCGTATCCGATGCGTTTTGTCAAAAGCTTGCCATGCCTATGAGTAGTTTAGAGGATGCTATAATGGTAGAAATAGCTAATGGTAGCCAAGTGATAATTCGCGACATCTTGAAGGGTTGCACCCTTGAACTTGAAGGAAGGAAATTCCTCATCAATTTAATGCCAATGCAAATTGGTGGGTTCTATGTGGTAGTGGGAATGGATTGGCTATCAGAAAACCAAGCCGAAATTGTGTGTTCTAAGAAGATGATCCGACTACCCGTGGCGATGGATAGGCGACCATAATCTATAGCGAAAGAAGGAAACGTGAAGTGGCAATTATCTCCATGATCAAAGCGCGGAGATGTTTGGTGAAAGGATGCTCATCCTTTTTAGCGTACGCGATCGACATCAAACTCGAGAAGAGGAAACTAGAGGATGTTAAGGTGGTACGCGAGTTTCCCCATGTATTTCCGGAAGACTTGACGGGTTTGCCACCCGATCGCCAAGTGGAATTCTGGATTGATCTCATCCCAGGGGCGGCCCCGATTGCTCGAGCTCCTTACCGATTGGCTCCCTCCGAGTTGCAAGAGATGATGACTCAACTCCAAGACCTTCTTGAGAAGAGTTTCATACGACCGAGCTCTTCGCCTTGGGGAGTTCCGGTCTTGTTCGATGAGAAGAAAGACGGCTCAATGAGGATGTGTATCGACTACAGAGAATTGAATAAGGTGATGGTGAAGAACAAGTATCTTCTTCCTAGAATCGATGACTTTTTTGATCAACTGCAAGGCACGGGTTGTTTCTCCAAGATCGACCTCCGATCGGGATATCATCAAGTGAAGGTGGCGAAGGGCGACATTCCAAATACGACGTTTAGGACACGTTACGGTCATTACGAGTTCCTAGTAATGTCGTTTCGCCTAACCAACACATCGGCGGTATTTAAGGATTTGATGAACCGAGTCTGCCAACCATTCCTTGACAAGTCAGTAATAGTGTTCATCGACGACATCCTAGTGTACTCTAAGGATGAGGCGGATCATGAACAACATCTCCGAGAAGTGTTGGAAGTGCTAAGGTGGGAAAACATTTATGCAAAGTTTTCAAAGTGCGACTTTTGGCTTCAAGAGGTGCAGTTTTTGGGTCACGTGGTGACGAAGGAAGGGGTGAAAGTGGACCCCGTGAAGATTGAGGTGATGATAAATTGGGAACCTCCCAAGAATCCATCAGAAATCTGAAGTTTTCTAGGATTGGCAAGATACTACCGGAGATTTATCCAAGATTTTTCCAAGGTAGATTCTTCATTGACGGTTCTAACCCGAAAGAATGTGAAGTTTGTATGGACTGAGAACCAAGAGAAAGCGTTTCAAACTCTACAAAAGAATCTTTGCGAAGCTCCAACCTTATCTCTACCCGAAGGGACGGAAGACTTTGTGGTGTATAGCGATGCATCAATGATGGGTTTAGGTTGTGTCCTAATGCAAAGGGGCAAGGTGATCGCCTATGCGTCAAGGAAACTCAAGGTGCATGAAGTCAACTATCTTACGCATGACTTGGAATTGGCGGTGGTGGTGTTTGCTTTGAAATTATGGCGACACTACCTCTACGGCACGAAGTGCACCCTCTACACGGACCACAAGAGTTTGAAGAATCTTTTTGACCAAAAGGAGCTGAATATGAGACAACGGAGATGGTTGGAATTACTAAAGGATTACGATTGCGACTTGCTTTACCATCCGGGTAAGTCAAACGTTGTTGCCGATGCTCTAAGTCGAAAAGATTATGGGGGGAATTCTCGAGCTACCATTGCACGAATCGAGTTGACATCAACACTTATTGACCGGATCAAATCGTCACAAGCCCATGCCTTACTAGAAGAAAACCTCAAGGGAGAAGTCATGTCAAAGCAACACCTACTCTTGACGGAAGATAGCTGGGGAGTAAAGCTTTTCAACGGGCGAGTTTTGGTGCCTAAGGTCGAGGGAAATTGAGAACTTCTTCTCGAGGATGCCTACAAGTCAAAGTATTCTATCCATCCCGAAAGCACGAAGATGTGTCGGGATTTGAAATTGCACTATTGGTGGCCAGTTATGAAACTTGATGTGGCGCGCTATGTGGAGCGATGTGTGACTTTCTTGTAAGTGAAGGCCGAGCACCAAAGACCTTATGGAAGTTTACAATCTTTGGAGATTCCAGAATGGAAATGGGAGCACATCACTATGGACTTCGTGAAGAAATTGCCAAAGACCTTAAGAGGTCATGACACCATTTGGGTAATAGCGGACCGATTGACCAAGAGCGCTTATTTCTTGGCCATGCGGGAGACTTTACCTTTGGACAAGCTAGAGAAGTTGTATATTGATGAAGTGATATATCGTCATGGTGTGCCGCTATCTATTGTCTTAGATCACGATAGTCAATTCACGTCGCATTTTGGGATGGATTACAAAACGAATTCGGTACGCGGGTGAAGTTGAGCACGACCTACCATCCCCAAACTGATGGCCAAAGCGAGAGGACAATTCAGACATTTGAAGACATGTTGAGATCTTGTGTAATCGAATTCGGGGGTAGTTGGGACTCGCACCTACCTTTGGTGGAGTTCGCTTACAACAATAGCTATCACTCGAGTATTGGGATGGCGCCGTTTGAAGCGTTGTATGGTCGTAAGTGCCGAACTCCCATATGTTGGCTTGAAGCAGGGGAGAAATAGTTTGTCGGACCTGAGATTGTAAAAGAGACAACGGACAAGGTTAAAGGCATTCGCGAGCGTTTAAAGGCGGCTCAAGACCGACAGAAAAGTTACGCCGACAAGAAGAGACGACCGATAGAATTCTAAGTGGGATATCGTGTTATGTTGAAGGTGTCCCCTTGGAAGGGAATTATTCGGTTCGGGAAGTGTGGGAAGTTGAGTCCCCGTTTCCTTGGACCATTCACCGTAATTAAGTGGGTAGGTCTCCAACCTACCAATTGGAACACCCTCCGGAAATGAGGGGAATTCACAACACACCATGTGTGCTACCTTTGTAAATGTCTAGTGGAGGAGGAGAGTGTTATCCTACTCTCCGAGATTAGAGTTGATGAGGTAAACTGTTGCATTGAAGAACCCAAAGCGATTTTGGATAAAAAGACAAAGAAGCTTTGTAACAAAGAAGTCACTATGGTAAAGGTCTAATGGAAGCACCACCGTAAAGCTAACGTAACATGGGAAGCCGAAGAGGATATGAAGTAGAGATATCCTCACCTATTTCCCTAGCTTAGATTTTGAGGACGAAATCTTCTCCAAGTTGGAGATGATTGTAACACCCGGTTTCCGGTGCCTTAATCTTTTATGTATTTTGAACCGGGAGTATTAATTAACTTGATGATTATCTTCATTTAATATTTTAACTTGTGCAGACACCTATTTGTGATCAAGTCCTTGAGTCGGGAATCAAAATTCACCAAGTTGGGGCCTCGGTACAGTGCCGACGATAGTGTCCGCGATTATGACGCCTATCACTATCGCGGGGCACTTCCACTTGAAGTGAACCGAGAGGTGGTGAAGAGTGGCGATAGTGCCCGCGATTGTGAAAACCTGTCACTAACGTGGGACACTCTCGCGGAGTATGTACCGAGAGGGGGTTATAGCGGGCGATAGTGACAACAATTATGACAAGTGTCATAATCACCGGGCAAGGTCGCCGTTAGGCTCCAACCTCTTAAAACCCATTTTTCATGGCTTCAACTCAGTTATTTCATTTTGGAGCTGATTTGGGCGATTTTGCTTGGTGGAAGGTAGGTTTCATCATCTCTCCTCATTGATTACTCTTGGGTGAGAGTATTAAAGTCTCATGTGTTGTTCAATCTAGGTTTAGTAAGCATTGATTAAGGAGCTGAGAGATTTAAAGCTTCAAAAAGGGTTTCCTCATCTCCCCTTCCAAGTTCATCCAACCTAGGGTTTGTTCATATACCCTAGTAAGGTGAGTGTATTTGACTTCTCTACTCTCTATATGTCTAATATTTTGCATTACACTTATTTATATGTTAACCAACAACAAGATTGTGGAAGTTGATAAATTTTAACCTAAATTCGTTTTTGGGGATTCTAGGGTTTTGTATGTGGGTGAAAATGTTTGGAAATGTGTTGGGATGAGAAAAGGGGGTGTTTATGCTATTTGTACACCCTATCGCAACAATCTCCTTGTCTTGGACCTTGTAACCCAAGTGAAAACTAGGGTTGGGAAATTTTGGGGTTTTAACTTAAGACTTATGTCTTGATCCATCTAAAAATTGTGACAAGCCTCATTTAATGGCTTATCGTGTATTTGGTCTTATGTGATTGGTGTTATTTGTACCATGTTTTAAATCACTAATGGTTTATTTGATTGATTGACTTAGCTCATGGCCATATCTACCGTGCGACATCAAATGGGTTTAGTACATCTATTTCTATTGATTTATTCTCACTAGGCTTTAGCCTAACGCTTGCTCTTTGGTTATCATGTCTAACAGGTCATCTTAGTTTTGTGACTCGTCGGGACTGAGCGGACGACCTTGAGGTCGTGAGTGGTATTTTTGGGAGATATAGTGACCATCATACGTGAATTTGAAGATATACGTTTTGGGAGGATAGCGACACCCGACTTTAATCTTGTTTTCAAATTTAGATTATTAGGTTGTCGGTTTCTATCCTTCATTAATTTTGGTTGTATATGTCATACCTTATTCCCCGTTTTGGGTTGATACACATGGGTTTACATTCGTTATGTTCAAACTATTCAGGTTTAATTGATCCCCTACTTTAGGGTGGACAGGTTTCCTTATTTATAGACGTTATATTGCCGAAATTTTGAATTTTATTTCAATCTAAATTTTAGGATGTTATAGATGCTCTCGACACATGACTTGTCAAGAGAACCTGCTCGCTGATTACAAGGAAAATAAAGGTCCCTCAGTGACCTTTGTTGAAAATGGAAAAGCATATACCAGAGGGTTTAGTGTACTAACTAATGGTACAACTACCTTTCAAAGAGTCGCTTACGTAGAAGGACTGAAGAACAATCTTCTGAGCATCATTCAGCTATGTGATAAAGACTACAAAGTATGCTAAACTAAAAAAGCATGTGTTGTCACTGACAAAGATTGAAAACTTTCTCTCAGTGGTTATCGTTTGGAAAATGTCTATATTATTAACATGGATTCCTCCAACACTGAGAACATCTGTTTTATTTCTAAAGCCTCATCAGATGTCAACTGGCTATGGCATAAAAGACTATCTCATATCAACTTCAAGATGCTGAATGAACTCAGCAAGAAAGAACTTGTCACTGGTCTGCCTCAGCTCTCATATGCTAAAGAGTCTCTCGGCTCAGCATGTGAAAAAGGAAAGTTAACCAAAGCATGTTTAAATCAAAGCAAGTCTCATTAATCACTACTCCTCTACATCTGCGTCACATGGATTTGTTTGGCCCTGTCAACATACAATTCATCGCTGGAAAGAAGTATACATTAGTGATTGTTGATGAATATTCTAGATATACATGGGTCATGTTCATCAGATCTAAGAGTGACACTCCAGAAGAAATCATCTCCTTTATAAGGAAAATGGAAGTTCTCAACAACCTCATTGTTCTTTCTATAAGAATTAATCATGGCACTGAATTCAAAAATAGTGTGTTAAGTCATAATTGTATTCAAGATTAAATGAGGGGTCAAAGTTGTAAAGTTGTAAAAATGTAAGGGTTTAGTTGTTAAGTGCTTGTAAGTCAAAGTATTTGACTTTGACATTTAGATTGTGTTATAAGGTCAATGTTGTTGACCATATATATAGTATAAGTCTTTGTTGTAATCTGTATGTACCTATTGAGAAAGAACACGTACATAGATCTTAGAGAGAGAAACTTGTGAGAAATAGGTATATGACACTCTAAGAGATTTGTGATTAAGAGATCATTGTAATCATTGTTCATATTCAATACAAAGATGATTTCTACATTCTAGAGTATATTTTTAGCTTGGATCTGGAACTTTCATAGTGCTATTGATAATTTCTTTGAAAATAAGGGTATCTCTCACAACTTCTCAACTGTGAGAACACCTCCAAAAAATGGGGTCGCTGAAAGACGAAAACGAACAATAATTGAAGTTGCTCGATCTATGCTCAGCGAGTCTCATTTACCAACTCAATTCTGGGCTGAAGCTGTCAACATTGCATGTTTTACTCATAATCGATCGCTTATCGTTAAGAGATTCAGAAGACAGCATATGAACTTTTCCATGGAAGAAAACCAACTCTAAGTTTTCTTCATATCTTTGGTTGTCAGTGCTACATCTTAAACAACAGAGATCTACTTGGAAAGTTCGATCCCAAAGCTAACGATGGCATCTTTCTAAGATACTCCTCAGTATCTAAATCGTTCAGAGTCTTTAATAAGAGAAGACAAACTGTAGAAGAAACCATACACGTCACCTTCGATGAATCTCAATCAGCTAATTCAAAACTTGTCCTTGAAAATGAAGAGTTGAATGATTGGATGTTCTCTCACCTCAGAGATGCTGATGTACCTTTCAGCAATAACCATCAAGCAGATCCTCCAAACGCTAATGATGATCCAATCATTGTTTCAACAGAATCAAAATCTACTTCTTGGGTTTCAGTTGTTCCAATAAACATCGTGGCCCCCACTGAACCATCAACTTCCGAATCACCTTTCACATCTGAACAACAATCAGTGGATGACGTTTAATCTGAACCTCGTCGACTGATAGTTGAGGATCAACTTGTTGAAACCTCTTCTTTAGCAAATATTCCTATCCATACCACTCCTTCAAATATGGATACTCAAGCTCCTGCTTAGAGATAGACAAAGAGTCACCCAATCGAACAAATTATCGGTGATCCAAACGTTGGTATTCAGATTCGACATGGTTCAGGTAACATTTGTCTATTCGTAAACTTTATCTTTCTTCCAGAACCTAAAAATACCGATGATGCCCTTAGAGATCCAAATTAGGCCAGTGCTATGTAATAAGAGTTGACTGAGTTTGAAAGAAACGAAGTTTGGAATCTCGTTCCCAGACCATCTGATAAGACTGTTATTGGCACTAAATCGGTGTTTCGTAACAAATTACATGAACATGGGACTGTAACCCACAACAAAGCTAGACTTGTTGCTTAGGGATACATACAAGAGGAAGGCATAGACTATGATGAAATCTTTCCCCTGTTGCTAGGCTCGAAGCAATTCGTTTATTCTTAGCCTATGCAGTCCACAATGACTTCAAGGTATATCAAATGGATGTCAAGTCAACATTCTTAAATGAAAAGTTGAGTGAAGAAGTCTATGTTAAATAACCCACAGGGTTCTCTGACCCTAAGCATCCAGGCTATGTATATAGGATGGATAAGGCTCTCTATGAGTTAAAACAAGCCCCTCGTACTTGGTTATGACACCTTATCTTCTTTTCTTATCACTGAAAATTTTGAACATGGAAAGATTGATAACTCTTTGTTTTTTAGAAAGATTAAAGGTCATATTATTCTTGTTCAAATATATGTCGATGACATTATATTTGGTTCTACTAATCCTTCTCTCTGTGTGCGATTCGCTGAGAGAATGAAGAAAGAATATGTGATGAGTATGATGGGTGAGCTAACCTACTTTTTTGGTCTTCGGATTAAACAATCTAACAAATGTATATTCATACATCAAGGAAAGTATGTTAATGAAATGCTGAAGAAGTTTGATCTTACTCAAACTTCAGCGATGAAAACTCCTATGGCTCCACCGCTGACACTAAACAAGGATCCATCTGGAAAACCTGTTAATGTCACAACTTATAGAGGAATGATTGGTTCATTGTTGTATCTAACAGTTGGTCGACCTGACATTACGTACTCTACCTGCTTATGTGCAAGATATTAGTCTGGACCCAAGGAATCCCATATGATCGATGTTAAGCGTATCTTCAGGTATCTGAAGGGAACTCCCAACCTAGGTCTTTGTTATCCCAAGGACTCAGGGTTCGATCTAAATGCTTATTCAGACAGTGATTTTGTAGTATGTAAGCTAGATAGAAAGAGCACCACTTGAGGTTGTCAGCTTCTAGGTGGAAAGTTGGTAAGTTAGACAAGTAAAAAGCAGAACTTCGTATCCACATCAACTGCTGAAGTTGAGTATGTAGCCGCTGGTAGTTGTTTTGCTCAGGTCTTATGGATGAGAAATCAGCTCCTAGACTATGATCTTCAGCTATCAAGGATTCCTATTTGTTGTGATAACACTAGTCGATTGCAATAGCTAATAATCCTGTGCTACACTCAAAGACCAAACACATTGAAATCAGATATCATTTTATCAGAGATCATGTGATAAATGGAGATATTGAACTTCATTTCATTCCTACTGATTTTCAACTCGCTGATATCTTTACCAAACCTCTTGATGAGACAAGATTCAACTTTCTCATCAGTGAGCTTGGGATGTTAAATATCGAAGAATAACTCTTCAGATATTCCACATTGTATCAACAATTGAACTTCAAAGTTCATCATTCATCTATAATCACTGACTACATGTTGTTTGATAGTCAGGTATGTTTTCTATCTCTCCTCACTGAAGATCTCTTCAGCGAGACACCTTTTGAAAATTTCAAAAGATAATCACTGATTTCTTCAAGTGATTAAAAGTTCTTTGAAAGAAAAACCTATCACTGAATTTCTTCTCAGTGATACCTTCAGATCCAAAAGACAATCGCTAATTTGCTAAAGTGATTTAAAAACTGAAAATGATGTTTCATTTTATGACGTCATTTTTTTTATAACCGTTGGCACAATTTTTCTGACAACGTCGCGCGTTCCCATTCTTTAATCAATCACAAACGAGCGATGTGTCTTTGTCATGATGATCTTTCTCTCTCCTCCTACGTATAAATACGTCTCTTTGTCTAACATTATCAAGCAAAAATACTCTCAATGCAAGAAAATACCAAGAACACTAAGAACATGCACTCACATCCCTTTGTGATTCTCAGGTTCATTCATCTTTCTTCTTCATTTTTTTTTTCAAAACATCATTTTATCTTATAATCTTTGTTTATTAAGATCAAATAAACTGTTTTTTTTTACAAAATCATCTGCTTCATGATTTTCAGAACAAAACCCTAAAAACTATGTTTTTAGAAGAACCTGTGTTTTAATTGGAATTTTTTTTCAGTCTCCTTCTTTTCTTCTCAAACTTTCTCTATATATAAAATGTAGTATCTTTCCATAAATACTTACATTTTCATATAGTATTGTTCCCAAAAACCCAGAAAATTTATTTCATAAAAATAGAAAATGGTAATCTAACTATCTCTTCATCTTCTTCCAAGCTTTAGAAATGGCATCCTAAGCTATCAACCTCTCTAAGGCCTCAAATGTCACCTTTGACTTTGAGAAGATTGTATTCAAGTCAAACAATCATCAGGGAATGCTCTCCTTCCCTTCCAAGAAACCTTCGGTTGATCTCCTCACTTCTGTTAATTTTCTGAAATCTTGCCCCATCAGCTATGCGTTGACAGTTTACCCTCCCGGCTGCTCATCACTGCTAAAGCAATTTTGGTTCACTGCTGAAGCCACCACGAAGACATTGGCTTCTGGAAGACAAATACCTGTCATCGCCTTCCAGACTGAGCATGGCAAAGGAAGTTTTGGACCATCAACGTTGAGGAACGCTCTAAACTTACCAGTTTCCAAGGCCTATGAAGCAACTCCCACTGATGAAGAGCTCATCAGTTTTCTTGATGACTTGAACTACCATTGGATTATAGAGAAGGGTATGCCCAAGAAGTCGCTGACAAAAGTCCTGAAGGCATGTATGCCCACTAAATTAGGCTACATCTTTGCCCACTTTATCCAAAGCATGGGTGGAAAAACTGGAAGCATGGATCAGGCAAGCAATATGGCATTGCATATTGGCTTATCAGTGCTTAGCAGCCGAAAAATCGATTATGCTCGTATAATATTTAAGGACATGGTATTAAACATCACCAGCTCCAAGAGGGAACCGATTGTTCCCTACGTATGCTTTATCAACGTTCTTCTCCAACACTTACTCGACACCCTCTACCCAACCAACGATGATTACTCACTACCCAAGCTCGAGTCACGCCTCCTCGACTGCGAGCCAACTGAAGCTGAGGTAAGTTTTTCTACCTTCATCCAAAACCTCTCCTCTTCGTCTTCTGCGACATCTATGATTGGGTCTCAGCCATCCCAATCTAACCCTACTGTCAACACCAAGTCAAAGAAACGCCAATCTGAAGCCACTCTTGGTCTTTCGAAAAAAGCCAAGAAAATGCCAAAGGAGAAAACCCCAACATCAGTGATAGATTCTCAATCCTCACTGGATCAGTTCGTTGTTGGCTCCGCAACATCTGCTGCAACCACCGAAACCACTTCAACGATGCTCCATTCCGCTGAAGCACAACTGGCCTCCACCCTACCAACCTCAGTGGATCAAACAACTGAAGTTTTAGTTTCGGGCAACACCAGTGCCCCTCCTCCATGTATCACGACCATCTTCACCAACATTGTCTCTTCTTCTGCATTGATCAACACTTCTACACCGCTAGCATCAGCGCCCACTTAGGGAGAAATACTAAAATAGTTGATGACTCTCAACGTCAACACTGGACCTCAGGGAGTTCCTCACGAAACCTCTCAACAACATGTCGTGACTCCTTTCGAGCAAGACATGTCATACTACTTTGGTGGAAATAAGTTGGATTCCACTTATGACCCCTCAGATACTCCATCATCCCTACCCCTCATTCTTTCTGTTACTAATCCGGAATACCCAATTGCTCACTAAACTTCTATTATTTCAGGTCCAAGATTGGAGGCCATCGAGGTAAACACTAGCGGTCTCAGCTTTCTCCACAGCTGTAACTTCCAACAGCAACGCCATCACCACCACTGATGAATCCATCAAGACTCTCACCTCTTCCATATTTTCCAAGGCTGACGCCTCACAGCTCACCACTCTACAACAAGAAGTAAATCAGCTGAAAACCGATGTCAACGCCAACACTGCCACACTCAGCACTCTCACCACCTCAGTGGCTGACCTCAATTCCATGTTGGACAATTAGAATTCTCTCCTCGGCGAGATTTTGAACATTTTGAAGAATCCTCCTCCACCCTCATTCACCAACCATAATCGCGAACACATCAAACTATATCCGACTTCATACAAAATGCAGGAGAGGTTATCACTGATGTTGCGGTCGCATGTGCATCCATTTCTTGTGATGATCGCACCTCCCTTCCCATAATTGAAGCAGCTATATGCCTTCCCTCCACCAATGATGATAAAGAGGAGGAGAAGCATACTACTAAGGGAGAGAAGGAGGAGAAAATTGCTCAGGAGGAGATAGAGCTAGCTGTTGATGATGAAGACGATGTTGAATTCATCAAAGAACCAACTCAGACAAGTACTGAGGCTGAAGAACCTGTAGTGGTTGAGGAAGTCGATGAGGAAGAGTATGAAGAAGACATCGTCGATGAAGATACTGACACTAGAAAAGATATCGGAGGTGCAAACCATGATGAGGATGATGATGGAAGTTGCTTCATCCCAAATACCATCAGTGCTCCAACGAAAATGATAGTCATCAGGGAGCAAGGGGAGAGAGCCTGAGAGCCCAAGAACAAGACCCCTTAGCAAGGAAAACAGAAACATCTTGTTGTTGAAGGAACTTGAAAATTCATCATACTGAGGGGAAGCTGATCAACTCAAGAGTATGCCTTAATCTTCAACCCAACTCCCCTCTAAACATTCAGCCACTAAAAATGACCCCTTTCCCTGAATCTCCTATGTTCTTTTCTAGCCCATTCTCTCCCTTAGTGAAGGCCCAATAATCCAGTCCATGCTGATGTGACTAATGACGAATGAGTAGCTGCTCTCATTGCTGATCTTGAGAGTCAGCGAATAAAGATCCCTTCCAGATCAACACCAGATGACGAGCTCAGCTTCCTCTCCAAGGAAGAAATTGATGAATCTATCAGAGCTGAGCAACTTCTAGAGGCATGCAAGAAAGATGCAAAAGTTACCTGAAGAATTGCAGAGAACTCAGTTGCTGATGATCAGCTAAAGAAACATCCCATCCAAGTCCAAGCTCAATTGCTGAAAAAAGCAAAAGAGGAAGATGAAAAAGAAAAAAGCCACCAAAGATTCAGAGACTGGGTGGTGTAGAAGAAGAATGGAAAGAAGACAGGATCCGGAGAAGATCAATGACATTACCATAGCAGTGAAATCAAATAAAGGGTCAATCATGGTCACTATGAATATCTTCAGAGCAGATGGATCAGCGAAGACAATGTTCATATATAAGTTAGAGACTTTTGTTTTTTCAGAATGGATAGAAATGAGGCATGTACTGAAGAAGTCAAGATCCAAGTACAAAAACTATGTAGAGTCAATTCTACATCAGCTTATTGAACGAGTCTCGACCATTCTGAACATTCCCGTCCTCACTTCAAAGCCTACAAGAAGAACACAATGAACATCTACTTCTAAAGAGGATGCTCCTAACAAGAACGAAACAGACATCGAGTTCTCAGAAGAAGTCGTTCTTGGACCACCTCCTGGTCTTTCAGCTCTTGACCTATCATTGCCAAAAGAAGGCCCCTTCACCCCTGGTCAAGTACTTGGAGATCCCTATGGTATTATCTTTTATGATCACGAAGGACAAGTCCAATTTCAAATATTTCTCAAACTTCATCCATGCCCTCTTAGTCATCTCAAGGATCTACTCTATTGGTGTGAAATGACTCCTTATGGTCAAGGATTCAAAACTCAAATCCTTCTTCAGTGTAAAGCACGAAGAAGAAGAGGTGAAGAAATCCTTGACCACCTTATGCCTGAAGAAGTTCTTCTTGGAAACTTGGAAGATGAAGACCTTTAGCTAATAGAATCTCAATTCTCTCTTGATATTTTTCAGTTGCTATCTTTAGTAGTTGTTTAGTACTCACTTATACTTGTAACTTTCAATTCCCCTTTGTAAATCATTTACAAAATTAATGGACGTTTTTAGTGACGTACTTAAATCCATCGTTACTAAAAAGATCCCTAAAACAGTAAATGGGACATGTACTTTACGAGTCCTCTTTATCCTTATGTTTTAACTTAGCAATTTTCTCTTGTTGCTTTGTCATCATCAAATAGGGGGAGATTGTTGATCCAAACTCTCTCAGTGATTTGATGATGATCCTTTTATACTTAGTGAAAATTACATTAAACTGTATATGTATTAGTGTTTCACCATCAACTATCAGACTAAGTCTGTTCAGTTATCGCTGAGTGATTTCCTATGTAATCAGTTTATGTAATCCCTGAAGACAAGACTCATGCTCAAGAAGATCATTGCTGACATCGAAGACTAAGTTGATGATGAAGATAAGTCTACCAATGATCTGAAGCGGCATTCAGTGAAACCAAGACAAGTCTACAACGCATGACAAATCAAGATCAAACCTCAGCTATTGCCTCTCTGCATCAGTGATTCCTGATCGTTGATCATCAGCTATAGTTGATCATGAAGCTTGCTTATCAAGATTTGTTTGTCTTATCCTTTGCACAAAAAGTATGAACCTACAAAAGCAAATATGCTATTGTCCATAATCGTACAACCAACCTTTCCACTGCATTGTTCATCATATGGCCGAAAGCATGCTAAAGATAAAGTCAAGAACATGAAGCCATTGAAAGATGGACACATGGATTGTACCCTCTGTCATGCATTTAATGCATAGGGTATAAATAGGAGAGAAGCCTTCATTTTTGAAGGGTCCTCAATCTCCTTTGTGCAGAAACTCCATTTTCTGCAAACTCTCTTCTTTTGTATCTTACTCTTGTGCAAGAAAGCTTAGTGATTCTTAGATTATTTAGATTAGGTTTGCCTTATCTAATTCCGCAACAATTTGTAAATTTCATTTTTGATTTACTCAATAATCAATAAACAAATTTGAAAGTAAATTGTGTGTTTGTATTCAACCCCCCCCCCCTTCTACAAACTTACACCATTGTAGAACCTTAATCGGGACCAACATATCCTAATGGTGCACACAAGGGTGGAGATTAATTCTTACCTTTCTTATCATAACTTTCATTCTCACCAGAACCCAACCCTATGTGTGTGTGTGTGTATATATATATATAAGATTAATCATTTAAGAGTTCCAGTGAGAATGATCGGTGAAATTCATATATTGATATGAATGTTCTTAGGTGTTCAAAAAGGTTCAAAAGATTCAAAGGTGTTCACAAAGTAGTGGTTTCGTTTTATTTTTGACGGGTTACTTGATGTTCACAATTGCTCACCCTAGACATGATTTTTAAATGGTTTAATAGCGAAAGTCTTGACAAGGTATTCACAATTGCCCACCCTAGGTTTCATAAGGTGTTCACATTATAAATTTAAAACCATTTTCCTTGGTATTTTTCATTGTGTTCACAAATGTTCACAATACAAAGATGAAAAGATTAAGTGTTTGTCAGATTTGAGAATAAGTTTTCATCGGAAAAATAAGAGAGGAAAGAGACAGGGAAGAGAGAGATTTTTGTAAAATATGCATAATAACTTTATATTAAATTAGCTAGTCAAAATTACCATAGGTTAATGGTAACCATTAAATAATTAAATACGATGTGTGGTTTAAATGAGATCTCATGGATCTCACATGAAGGCCTCCTTTTATATATATATATATATATATATATATATATATATATATATATATATATATATATATATATATATATATATATATATATATATATACTAGTAGTTTACCCGTGCGATGCAACGGGGGTGTAAAACTTTATTGTAAGTCAATAATGCAAATCAATTCAATTCAATTCATCATGAAAATAACTCAAATTTTATGGAGCATTGTCATATTAAGAATATTGATGAATGATGGTAGCTGCTCTTTCTACTCCCACAAAGAACACATGTTGCATTTTAACAGAACAATGAACACATGTTCCATTGTATCCATTTTGTAGAACCCAAAATGACCTTGAAGGTCTTAAACCACTCAAAATTTACATTGAAATAATGTTTTTTTGCGGCATCAAAACCAAACTATTGCTTCCATTAAGAATGCAACATTTCAGAGCATCTACAACAAATTCTTCAAGATGGATAAGATAAATATTTTAGAGTTCTTATCTTGGCTTTTTCCTTACACAAATCACCAAAAGGTTTCTCCATGATGGAGAAAGTATAAAAGAGAATTTAAAATTTCACATTTGAAAATCCTCTAAAATTGATTGTTGAGAATGTTTTTCTATTGATTCCACCCGATAATGCTAGAAGTCTGTTGAGATAGTAAATGTTTTGAATATTTTATTAATAAATTAAATTTTGAATCGCAAAATAGAAAAGCTTTTGGAGCTTGATGTGATTTCTCTTGACTTTTTCATCCCTACTTTGAAGAAGTATGAATCTGTTAGAGATGCTCTCGTGAACTTCAAACCAATGTTTTAAAAACCGGGTTTTTTGGTTGACCCGGTGTGGTGACCGGGTCACAGTTCAACCAGGTGGTTGACCCGGTTTCAAGAAATCCTATGTATTTTTAATTTATTGCATACATATATATATATATAAAACCAAGAATTTGATGTCCACAAATTAAAATATTAAAAATACATATAACAACAAGTTTTACATCCAAAAATATTAAAAAAATACATAACAACAAGTTTTACATCAATCAAAAAACATAAAAAACACACATATAAGCATAAGTTTTTCATCAATCCAAATACATCAAAATGAAACATAACGTTCAAACCAAATCATAGATCTTGAGACATTGGTGTGTTAAATGCATCAAGTTCACGATCGCTTATTATTGAAATTCACTCTCAACTTCATGGTCATCAACAACATGGTCACTTTCTACAATATCAAATAAAAAAAATATTAATTTCACATAAAAGATTGATTTTTTAACCGGGTCAACCCGGGTTATTACCGGCTCAATAAGACCAGTTCAACCGGTTCTATCAAAAAACCGGCGGTTCGATCCGAGCCGTAATTTCCCAAAAAACGGTCGTAATTGACCCGGTCTCTTCACCGGTTCCTGGTTCAACCGGTTGAACCGGCCGGGTCAACCCAAGTTTTAAAACATTGCTTCAAACAACCAACATTGACATAAAAAGAACTTCAAACACAATTTTTGACAAAAAAGTACTTCAAACAACCAACATTGACATAAAAAACATAAGAGCTTGATACCATGAAAAAAAATGATCAAGTATATGACTCCGCTATGATCAAACAAAGTCACTTTTAGTTGACAGGACCGAACTTTGTACATAAACAAATCTCTTTGGTTAAAATACCAACATCAACATTCTCACTTATCTGGTAAAAAATCAAAACGGCATCGTATACAACATATTACCCGATAACCGCTAATCGGGTAAGAATCGTCAATCACGCTTACCAAGTAAGACTCTCAGTCCTTGCTATCGCCCTTAAAGGGTAAGATTCTCGGGCTTTCCCATGTTCATCCCGAACGGTGAGTGACCACATTTGGTAAAGGACGCATACTTTTTCACCCAATAGCCACAATGATATTATGCATGAAATCTTTCAAACAAGTTATCACAAGTCCATGGGAGAAGAAAAACACTTTCATGCACCTGTAAAGCATATATGTTTGATCTTCATTAACGGGTGTGAAGAAAGATAAATCAAGAATTGTCGTGTGTTCTTGGTTCATAAGAACATAATAACCAAGAAAATTAGAGATTTGAAAGATAAAGATCAAAAGTTACCCCAAAATCCAAATGAAAAATGAAAAAAAAAGTTGTGAAGATGAAGCTCCTTTAACGACTTTGCAGGGAATTGAAGATCAATTCAAAGGAATTGAAGCTTCTTTTTCTTTCGATATGCTGGTAGGTGTGGTGGAGCTTGCTGTGTTGTAGGTGCCCAGATAACATCATAAGGCAGGTGGCAGTTATATATCGACATTGAATATGCCGTCGTTGATGGCGACAGATGATGGTCACTGCAATCTCCGCCAGCTGAACCTGATGGTGGAGACTGGTCGGCTGCCAGTCCGACTGCTGGAATTTCTAAGGTTATCATCTTCTTAGGATGGTAAACAATGGTAGAGAGGGTTATTAAACGACGCCACTATGTGTTGGTTGGTTTGGTGATCGATTATCTTAAGAGGGAAAAAACAGAAAAAAGGAAGAGAAAGATGCAATCATAGTAGGGTTCATGGTTTTATTTTGGGTTTTTGCAGAAGATGAACATTGAGGATTGTACGTCACCATCTGCTTTTAAATAGCCATGTTGGGAGAGGGATCATAATCACCGCATTAGGAGCCGTAACAGACCTAGAGAGGATCAATAGTTGGGTTGAAAAACGAAAAGGCACCTCGATCAAAATCACTCTGCCAAACAGACTTTTGAAGAGTGCATGCTTTACCAAGTTGTAATTTATGCTTGCTAAGTTGTATTTAAGAGATTTTAAGAGATTGTGCATAAAAAAGTAGTACATCATGCAACAAAAGTTGTTTTTAAGAGATTTTCAAATCTGGTTTATAAGATAGTATATATATATATATATAAAGAGAGAGAGAGAGAGAAAGTTGGTTTTCGGTAAAAACAATAGTTATCGTGAGAAGGGAATTCCACCCTTGAATCAATCCTAATTGAGAATCAATTAAAAATTCTCTTCTAAACTAGTAATTCGTAGGTTATTTTGGGCAGTATCTGAATCATTAGATCAACACTAATTAAAAGTGATCAATGATCTGAATCCCTTCTTACACTTCTCACCTTAACTCCTATTCTCACAGATCCTTCGTATGTGTGTGTGTGTGTATATATATATATATATAGGGAGAGAGATCAAATGCAAACCAACAAAATTTTGTAAACCGTACAAACCGTGATTTCATTGGTTAAATTAATGAAATTGGTTCATGAAGTTGTTTAATTTGATGAAGTTGTTTCATATAATTCATTTCTTGATGAAATCGTTTCATATATTTGTGTTTTTATGTAAAAATGAAATTGTTTCATGTATTTTCTCATTCTGGTAAAATTGTTTCATTCATGTTCTCATTCTGATTAAACTTTTTTTTCATTTTTACATAAAAAGACACAAATATATGAAACAATTTCATCAAGAAAAGAATTATGTTAAACAATTTATCAAATTAAACAGTTTCATGAAATAATTTCATTAACTTAACAAATGAAATCGACGGTTTGCAAAATTAGGTTGGTTTATAAATGAAACTACCACTATACACACACACATACACTAGAAATGTACCCGGCAATGCAAATACATCTCTATTTCGTTTCTCTTGATAAATTTGCGGGTTTCCAAAAATATGATCCGAACATATTATTTATAAGAAGGTTAAAATAAGAATATTATGAAAGCAGAAAGTGTTAGCTCCAACTCATTTGTATAGAAGTATTGAAAAACAGGCTAAGTGTAGGAACCTCAGAAAACTGCTCAAATCACCAAGTACACCACTGAAGTTGCAAGCTCAGAAGACCCTGTCGACCATCTACTCGAGAACTTAACCTGAAGAAAGTTTCAGAGCCTCTGTGGACACTCAGAAAGCCTCTGTGATGGCTAACCTCTGGAGATGGAAGACGAAGAAGATTACAAGACAATGGTTCAAGACAAGATCACGTGCAGAACACGTGAGCCTATTGTACGAAGATTCTAAGGATCATTTGTATGCGTCCCACGTTGTTTAATTTTCCAGGTGGCATTCCTGTTATGGAATGTCAGCCTTTCTCTTGTACTATTGTGTGCTCCTCGTTCTATATGAGGGGAGCACCTCTTGTTTTATAAATCACGCGAGCACACACTAACCAGAGAGAACGTTGTATCTTCTTGGAGCATATTAGCACACACAAGTGCATGTTCTTGGTGTATTTTGCAAGTTAATGAAGCAGATTCTTAAGTAAACATCCATATACATTTCCTGTTTCTATTTACTACGTGCTAGTGTGTTTACTACCATTTATGTTTGTTAGTGTATAATTGTATCCAAGATTTAATGTGGAATAGTCAAAGTCTGTAAAGTCAACAATGTTAAGTCTTTGAGTGTTTAGCCTTATGAGAGTTTTTGTGTGATAGATATATGAGAGAAGTAACCATATATATGTAATGTAGCTTTATGAGTGTTCTAAGCATCTAACTTGTAATTGTCAGATATTGAAATATACGACTTGTGTAGTTAATAGTAAATCAAGTTTAGAACACCAAACTTGGGATCAACAATTGGTATCAGAGCAGACTTTGATCGTTAATATCAAAGGATCATGTTCTATACTTGATTCCAGTGTTCTTGGTAGTAGTCTGAATATGTTCTTCATCCCGTATTCCATTCGAAAGAATACACTATATTTTCTGGATTTATTTCAACCAGTTTGATATAGATCCAAAAGCTAGTGTGCTCAGATCTTTAGGACAGATTTAGAGCTTGTGTGTTGGTTATCAATATCTCCCTTACTAAACATCCATAGTTATTGAGTTAACATTCATCTCCATCTTCATTTATCTCATACTCTATTTTCTTGCTTTATCCTTGTCAACCAAAAATGGCCAATGCAATCAACTTTTTCAACTCAGGATCTCAATCTAAACCTCCTACTATACTCAGGGATGAATATCCCCAGTGGAAAATCAGGATGGTACACTTTCTTGAAGGTGTGGATCCCGGATTGGTTAAGTTTCTTCATAACCCTTTTCCAATGACCATTGTTCCTCGCGTTCCTGCTACTGCAAACACACCTGAAATCCCTGAATATCAACATCCCAAACCCATTGCTGAGTGGACTGAACAAGAGAGTTCCTTACATGAACTTGCAAAGAAAGCCAAAAGGCTTCTCATCATGGTCATTCCAAACGACATCTTTCAGTCTTTGGACTCCTGCAAAACCTCAAAAGATCTGTGGTTAGAGCTTGAAAAACAGCTCGAGGGGGTGCTAAAACCCTAAAGAACAATAGAGCCTTATGCATCAATGAATATTTTGCTTTCAAGGATCTGCCGGAAGAATCCATTCAAAGAACCTACAACAGATACAACTCCCTGATCAACAAGTGCCAAAGATATGGAGTCAATAGAACCTCTGAGGAAAACAATGTTAAATTCCTTCAGGGTCTCAATGATGAATGGCTCCATCTAACCATGTCCATGCAGGCTACCCTTGATCTTGATGTGTGGTCCATCTCTGACCTTTTCGGGACACTAATAAGCCAAGAGAATAGAATCTCGAAGCTAATGGATCCTGTCGGTGGACCTATGGCGTTGGTTGGAAATGCCACAGAGGTACAGGACAAAGGCAAGAAGGAAAAGACTACAGAGGATGTTAAGAAGAAGAAGAAGAAAGTACTTGTGGCAGAGAGTGATAGGGAGGAAAGCTCAGAAGAAAAAATTGACATGGCTGCTTTGGCAAAAACTCTTGCTCTTATGACCCAAGAATTCAATAGGGGTCTTAAGAAAAAGCCTGCATATAGAGGAAGAGAGGAAAGACACGACAGAGGAAGAGTATATGGTGAAATTAGAAAGTTTGGGAGAGAAGAATCTTGTGATCAAAGGCAAGATGAGAGAAGAGTCGGACAGAAGATGGACGGCAGAGGTGGAGACAAGGATCCACAATAAACTAAAGGGTGCTTCAAGTGTGGGAAGCCGGGACATTTTGCAGCAGAGTGCAGGTCTAATGCCAACAAAGGAAAACCTGTTCGAGATGTTGCTTTCTTTAAAAAGAAGGCAGAGTACTACACTCAAAGGTCCTTAATGGCTGAACAAGAAAATATTGTCACAGATGAATCTTCTGATGAAGGGGACAACAATGCACTCTTCTGTGGAATGGCAGAAGTCAACCCCTCTAACGGGGATAGTGAGGTATCCACTTCTGACTCATCTTCCACTGACTCTGAAAACAAATCTCTTGAACTATAGAATGAATTTCTTGCTTGCAAAAGCACATGCTTAGAACTTGAGAAAAACATAGCTTTCTTTGAGAGAGAGACTAGACTTCTCACTCAAGAGAAGGATAAACTTTATCTTGAAATAAAAACAATTGTCTCTAAGCATATTTCTGAAAAGAAAGGGCTAAAAGAAAAGGTTTCCAAACTTGACCAAGCTATGAAAAAAAAATTAAGGAGCTAAAGAATAGTAAGAGTGATCGTTTAAACGCCATCTCTCTGGAAAAAAAATTCCAAAAAGAGAGAGAAGTCCTTCATCAAGACTTACTCGACAGAGATCTTTTAGTTAGGAAATATCAGGATGCACAAAAAGTGCATGAAAAGGTAAGTACTCAGATTGCCAGAAGAGGTTTAGGGTTCGATGACATAGATCCCTATACCGGAAATAAAAGAAACAAATCTCTTGTGAATATCTTCTGCCCTGGACAATTTTTAAAACCACGTCTTCCTAATTTGATATCCACATTTAAAAGGCGCAGAACCTCTGAAGGACCACATCTGAGGAAACCTATGCAGATGGCAAATGTATGGTATGAAAACAATGATTTGTCATCATCACTCTCTGAAAAGAGAAAATCCATTCCAAGAAAATATCTGTCTCAAAAACAGATAGGGATCTTCAGATTTGGTTATCCATAATCACAAACTCAAATGACATTTGTGTGCATGATGATTCCTGAAAAGGAACTGTCCTATGATGCACCAGAGTTTGTCCCTGCCTCCGTGGAAGAAAAACTTTTCAAAAGATTTTTGGAAAATGACTTGAGAAAAACGTATGAGAATCACTTTCTAAGTCATCCTGATATAGCCTCTGAAGTACAAGAAATATTTGAGCAAGACCTACTCAAGTGTCGAAGTATCCCTAACGTGATCCCATGCATTCTCAAAGATCTAAACATTTCAAAGGACACTATTAGTGAACAAAGCAATACATATCTAGAAATTCATGCACCCATCCACAGAGATTTTCTTGATTCAGACTCTGAGTCAGAGTTTGAGTCATCCTCTGTCGATGAAGAGACTAGTTATGTGGAACAAGAGATAGTCCCCTGTAGTCTAGAGGAAAATAAGCTTCCCTCTGGCATTCTTAATAGAATGATCTCTCCCAAAAGGAGAACTACAAGTGTACCCATTTGCCCTGACTTTATGGATATGTGTCTGCAAGCTATGACCTCTCTTGATCTTGAGAACTTAGACAAATAAAAAATCCAGATCTCTCAAGAAACCAAAGCTCCAAAATTCACAAAACCTTTCCAAGAAAAACTCACTTGGCAACAGAAGGGAAAATGGCCCAAGTTTGACAAATCTGATACTTCTGTGGCAGTGAATGCAAGAAAAGGAAGTCACCAAGGGAGAGTACAATCAAAGAGCTATCCAAGAGGAGTTTTTGATAAAACTCAACCTAGATTAGACAAAGCTTTCTATGAAAGGAAACCCAAATCTAAAAAGGGTTGTTGTAAACAATGCTCTCTCCTTTGATAAATTCAATGAAATGTTTAAGAAATTTGCTTCTGGAGTCTCTTATTGTAAATGTTTCGATCTCATGCATGCTCTTAACCAACATTTTTCAAGGCCTACCTGTCTTATATATCACCCCAAGCCCAAGAATGCAAAATTCAAGGATGAGAAAGGACAATCTGGTACCTCTGCTATAGAGGATAAGACCAAAACCAAAGGTTCTAAGGAATCTTTAAAGACTCCTAACAAAATTGGACCCATTTAGAAATGGGTACCTAAATCCTATTGATCTGTCCGCAGAAGAAACAGCATGTGCCCATTTGGTACCTAGACTCTGGGTGCTCAAGGCACATGACTGGAGACAGATGGTTGCTCACCTCATACAAAGAAAAACATGGAGGTGGTTCTGTGACCTTTGGAGACAATAAAAAGGAGCAAATTAAAGGCTATGGATTCATTGCTAAAGGAGACATCGATGTCAACAGAGTGGCTTATGTGGATGACCTTAAGAACAACTTACTAAGTGTTAGCCAACTCTGTGATAATGGACTAGATGTGATGTTTAAAAGGCAATATTGTTCTCTGTTAAAAGAAGACACATCCACAGAACTTCTGCGAGCCAAAAGAAGAGGTGATCTATACCTCATGGACTTCAAGTCGATCAACAAAGAAGAAAGGCTTTGTTTGGTCTCAAGTAAGAATGAGGAGGCTTGGCTCTGGCATAACAGGTTTTGTCACTTAAATTTTCATACTCTTGACAAACTTGTAAAATTAGAACTGGTGAGTGGGTTACCAAGTATCAAATTCGATAGAGATCATCTATGCTTTGCTTGTGAAATGGGCAAACTCAAAAGAGCTGCCCATAAGAGCAAGACAGACATCTCTTGCACTAGACCTCTGCAAATGCTTCATGTGGACCTCTGTGGTCCTATATCTGTGTAGAGCCTAGTTGGCAAGAAGTACATTCTTGTATTCATAGATGAATTCTCTAGATACACTTGGGTGGAGTTTGTTGGAAAGAAATCTGATCTTCCTGTGGTACTAATCAATCTTCTTAAGAGAATACAAGTTCTTCATGATTGCAAGGTGCAGAGAATTCGAAGTGACAATGGCACAGAGTTTAAGAACTAAACTATTGAAGCCTATCTTACGACAGAGGGAATCTCACAGAATTTCTCGGCTGCAAGGACTCCACACCAAAATGGTATTGTTGAACGCAAGAACAGAACACTAGT
Source organism: Arctium minus (assembly GCA_954870635.1). Taxonomy (NCBI): domain Eukaryota; kingdom Viridiplantae; phylum Streptophyta; class Magnoliopsida; order Asterales; family Asteraceae; genus Arctium; species Arctium minus. The sequence goes on along the minus strand of OX941091.1, from coordinate 69,836,712 downwards.
GGAAGCCTCCAGAACTATGCTCACTGCCTCAGGACTATCTATTTCTTTTTGGGCAAAAGTCATTTCAATTGCATGCTTCACTCAAAATTGATCATTAATAGTGAAGAGGCATGCAAAGACCACATACCACTTGCTCAACCAGAGGAAGCCAAACACCAAATATTTTCATGTTTTTGGCTGTAGATGTTTTGTGTTAAATGACAGAGAACAAATAGGGAAATTTAGCCCAAAAGCTGATGAAGCCAAATTTGTTGGCTATTCATCAACCTCAAAGGCGTATAGAGTCTGTGTGCTCAAATCCAAACATATACTTGAAAGTATTAATGTTTCGTTTGATGACTCTTTTCAAATGAATTCTGAGAAAATTAGCTCAGGACTTAAGCTTCAAGATGAAGACTTTGGTAATTCTACAAGAACAAATTATCTTCATCACCTTTTTGAGGAGATGTTCAATGATGATGGTCCTTATGAAAGTGATTACAGAGCCTCTGGAGCCGAGGCCTCTGAAGGCCAAACAGGTAACTCATTGACTGGTCCAAGTAATACTTTACCCTCCTCTACTACTTTTACAAGTACAAATGTTGAGGTAGAGCAGACAGAGGCTAACATTGAACAAGACTCTATGCTCGACCAAGACCAAGATCATCTACCTACTATCTCTGAAGGATCATCACCAGAGCAAACACAGAACTTTGATCAAGGCACCACAGAGCTGTCCACATCAACTCAAAGTGACTAATCAAGCCCTGTGGCAAGTACAAACGATCAACCTTCTTCGACAGATGTTGATCAACATCAAGAACAAGAAGATGCTCCTGACATGCATCCAGATAGTTCTAATGATCACCTACCTCACATGACCAAATGGACTAGAAGTCACCCACAAAGCCAAATCATTAGTGACCCCTCTGATAGAGTAAAGACTCGCTCTAGTACCGCCAACATTTGATACTTTACAAATTTTGTGAGTATTATCGAGCCCAAAAAGATCTCTGAATCTCTTGAAGACCCAAACTGGGTAGAAGCCATGCAAGAGGAGCTTATGTAGTTTGAAACAAATGAAGTATGGACCCTGGTGCCTCTGTCGAAAGGCAAGACTGCAATAGGGACCTAATGGGTCTTTAGGAACAAGAAAGATGAGGATGGTGTGGTGATCAGGAACAAGGCAAGACTGGTGGCTAAGGGATACTGCCAAGAAGAAGGAATTGACTATGAAGAAACCTTTGCCCCTGTGGCAAGGCTCGAGGCAATAAGAATATTCCTTGCCTTTGCAGCCCACAAAGGTTTTAAGGTTTACCAAATGGACGTAAAGTCATCCTTCTTAAATGGTCAGATTCAAGAAGAAGTATATGTCCAGCAACCACCAGGATTTGAAAGCTCTAAATACCCAAACCATGTATACTTCTTGGACAAGGCTCTGTATGGACTGAAGCAAGCCCAGAGTCTGGTATGATAGACTTTCAAATTTCCTTCTTGCCAATGGTTTCAAAAGAGGTACAACTGATACTACATTATTTTATTAGAAGAGAAAAGGTGAGATTCTGCTTATGCAGATTTATGTTGATGACATTATTTTTGGGTCTACTAATGATTCTTATTGCAAAAACTTTGAGTCATTGATGAAAAGTGATTTTAAGATGACCATGATAGGAGAACTCACATTCTTCCTAGGATTGCAAGTCAAACAAACTAAAGAGGGCATTTTTTTAAATCAATCAAAATATGTCTCTAACATACATGGAAAATACAAATTCTCTGACTCTTCACCAATAAAAACCCCTATGGCCACTGGATCTAAGCTTTATCCAGACGTAGAGGGCAAATCTGTGGAGTGCAAACTCTACAAAGGAATGATAGGGTCTCTGTTGTATTTAACTGCAAGTAGACCCGATATAATGTTTGCCACATGTCTTTGTGCAAGATTTGAAGCTAATCCTAAAGAATCTCATCTTCATGCTGTGAAGAGGATCTTTAGATACCTAAAGGGGACCAAGAATCTTGGCCTCTCGTATCCAGAGAACTCTATATTTGATCTTGTAGCTTATACAGACTGAGATTATGGAGGATGCAAACTCGACAGAAAAAGTACCTCTTGGAGCTTTCAATTTCTTGGAGGTAAGTTGGTGAGTTGGACTTCTAAGAAACAAAACTATGTATCAACTTCCACGGCAGAACCAGAATATGTTGTTGTTGCTAGTTGTTGTTCACGAGTTCTGTGGATGAGAACCCAACTTAAAGACTATGGTTTTGACATTGAAAAGATACCCATCCTCTGTGACTCCAAAAGTGTCATCTTGATCTCTGCCAATCCTGTTCAGCACTCTAAAACCAAATACATTGATATCATGTATCACTTTCTAAAGCATCATGTTGAGCATGACACTATCGAAATGTACTTTGTTCCCATAGATTACCAGCTTGCAGGCCTTTTCACAAAGGCCCTGGATGAGAAAAGATTTACTTTTCTCGTTGGCAAAATTGGTATGCTTAACATCAGTTGACCCACAGAGCTTCTGTACCTTAGCGCAGAGCCTCTGTCATAAATAACCTTATTTCTGCTTGTATAGTTTCTTGTTTGTAAATATTTCTTTATCTCTTTGTTAAGTTTCCTTGATTCTGTGTCTTGTACAAAACTTGCCTTTAATGACCCAAGCATAGATCAAAGGGAGGAAATTAAGCCTCACAGAGAAGACCTTGTCGATTCGAGGGGGAGCAAGAAAGTTCATTACCATAGAGATTCTGCAGGATGAGGTAAGTTCACGCACCCTAAAGGACAGAGCCTCTGTGACTAATCACAGAGTCTCTGCACCTCGCAAAGGGGATCTCTTGACCTCTGAGCTCCTATTTGGAATAATGCTTGATTAACTCATTGATCTTTCGTATTTTCTTTGGGTCAACCTTGCACTCAGAATCCTGCACATGACCCTAGAAGCTCTTCACTCACAAAGCTTCAGCCGCTTTCATCTCTTGTGAATTTTCTTTAACAAGGTCATTTAGTGCGGGTTATTTATGAAAGTCACAGTCACTTGGGTAGAGAAAATGCCACGCGCGTGAGAATAGGAGGAGGCGCACATACTCGATCGTGCACCGCCCATTCTGACGTGGCAAAATTTCATTGGTTCGTATCTATACTGTCGTTTTTCATAAACGGCTCATTATCCATATGTACTGATTACGGATTTGAAATTTTATTATTTACCGTCTAAAGTTTTCCCCCCTCTCTCAATATAAAAACCCCTTTCCTTCATTTTACCCATTTTCTTTCTACCTGCAAATTCTCTCTCAAGAACCCTAAAGCAAAAATTTCTTTCTTCTTTTCTCTGCAATGGCTTCTCCTGTTTCATCCAAGAACAACTCCCAATGATCAAAGGCCTCAAACCATTCTCAGCATTCCATAGCCCAAAAGGTCGATTTCCATTCTGTAGAACAAGAACAAGTTCTAACTAGTCGAATGTTGTCCTTTACCAGGCATGATTATCATCTAAGCAACATGAACCTCAAGCCCAATAATCACTTTGTGACCCTAGAACCAAAAGGATTCCCAACTGAAGCTGAACCCCTGATTAAGATCCTAAAAAATCATTTCTTTACCAAAGCCCTAACCATGAAAAGGAATGATATCCCTGAGTCCTACATTCAGCAATTCTGGCTGAGTGCACGTCATGTAAAGATGGACAAATATGGATATTGCATTATGGGATATGCAACTCATCCATCAACGGAGAAAATACTGGATTTGGGAATCAACAGAAGAAGATTATTTGACATCTTCGAACTGCCCACCAAAGATGAACTGAACATCAGAAAATTCTCTAAATAAACCAAAGAGGACGAACTCTTGGAATTCCTACGATTCATAGGCTATGCCATTCGAATCTCCAAGAGGACCGACTTCAGAAGACAGAACCTTCCCCCTCTGTGGAACGTTCTGTTTTCCATATTGAATAGATGCCTCACATCCAAAGTGGGAAGCCCTGACCAGTCCAGTCACACAATACTGGCAATCATGTACAGGATCTACTACGATCTTCCACTAGCCTATGCTGGATTGATCTTCAAAGAAATGAGGAATGTTGTAATTGCAAAACAACAGGATTAGGACAGGGGTACAGAACCAAAGAATCTGGTTTTTGGTAGGTTCCTTGCAGTACTACTAGGGGATCATGTGATCGGGGAAGGTAAGTTGCCCGCAGAGGGAAAGACAATCAAGCTTCATGAAATGAAGTCCCACAAACCAACCACTCTGAAGACATGATATCCAACTGCATGACCTCTGCCGGCTAAGATCTTGAAATATTTGGGTAGTGAAGAGGGTGTTAAGGCATACATTTTTGGGCACAGGACTCCTGCACCGAGTCCTGCGACCCCCCACGTGTAGGTTTCCAGGTTGGTGAGATAGCTATCTATCTTAGGGAAGAAATCATAGAGGGAGTATAGGAGAATGTGGCTGAAGTGACACAGGTGAGTACTGAGAGTGTTATACCAGATTTATCTAGTTGATTAACAATCACAGAAACACAATAATAATCAAGAGATAATAAGATCAACAAAACATACCAATCCCTTGAATAAACGATTAAACCTTGAGTGTTCTGGATACCCTTGAATACAGAGAAAACGTACGGCTAATATTTAGAAAATTATTAGAGTTAAACCTAAAACTAAACTAAACAAAACTTTAAATACCCAGGCCATATGGGCTTTAACCTTAATGGGCTTTCTAACAGGCTTTAGGCCCATTTACAAATAACTATTAACATATTACAGTTTAAACCCTAAACTGTAACTATCAAACAAATACAGTTTAGACCCTTTAATCTTGAATACAATTATGATCCAACAATCTCCCCCTTTGGATTCAAGATTAAAAAAAACTGACAATAATCTTCAGGTCTTCACTTTTCTTCTCTTTTCTTCAGATATGACGTTGATAGCTTTAAAACTTGATATCTTTGAAATCTTCAGCAATCTTCAGATTATGTTCTCCCCCTTAAGATATTCTCCCCCTTTTTGATGAGTGGTGAGAATCATCATCATCAAAACTTTGCAAAACAATCTCCTCCTTTGAATATGATCATCATGTAACGAGCCCTGTATGGAAATAAGAGCAGTCTTTCCAGACGGAAAGAGTGATTATTTCAATCTTTTCAGATTAAAATAGAAAGTAGTAACCATTCAAATCTTTTCAAATTCAAACAGTTAATAAGTGTAACCCTGAATCAACAAATGACTCAGTTAGAATGTCTGTCAATGACACAAAGTCACTGAGTAACACAAAGTTACTATATAAAGAGCTGGTTTTGAAGTTGGCTCCCCACGTCTTCCATTCAATCATCGAATAACACATGGTTATCGATGAACGTTCTGACAGAAAACAAATTTATGTGTGTTCGTGCATGTGTATAAAGAATTAAGCATAGATGATTGCTTTTCATTTTAGGCTCAAAATATGTAAACTTGTTGAGACAGCAACAAATTATACAAAGACTCAATGTGCATGAGAAAGGGTTCGAAGGTAGGGCAACTTTCCATCTTTTTCAATATTAGTATCTTCCAAATGAAGAACCAATAGCATATGTGCTGCTTCCCCAGAAAATGTGAAACATTCTCTTTTTGAGAAAAGAATGAGTAGCTGGTGGGGTTAATGCAAGAGATGGCATGGGCTAGTTGCCTATTTCAATGATGGTCACCAAAAAAATGTGAACCAATCAGATTATTTGGCTGCCCGGCTCAGAAAGAAGTTTGGTGCAGAGTTTAATATTCTTTTACTTTGTTCACTCACCCTCTTTCTTTTAACGCTCACTTCTAACCAATCTCTCTTTTCCATTTTACCTCTTCACACACCATCACTCAATTCTTTTGAGCCCTCTCCCCTCAATCACTCAGGGAATACTTCCTGGGTAGGAAACACTGGTTATCGTGAATCCATGGAAGTTTTGTTAAGTTCTCACACTGAATCCCATGTATTTTCCTAAAAGAACATGTTGTTCAACAGTCTTTTGTACATGTAAGCAAAAATACCACTTGTTACATGAAGAATAAGACTTTCAGAGATGTCAAAACAGTTATGTTTGACGATGCAATTCCCCCTCTCAAATTAAAACAGTTTGACAATTAAGCTCATATCATTTTATCATGAAGAATAATATTTTGGAGAATCAAAAACGAATGTTGTTTATATGAACAATATATAAACATATTTTCAATGAACGCACATGAAATGATGTTTGATTCAATCAACAGTGAATACAAAGAACGTGAGTATTACCATAGAAAGATTTAACTTTTGATACATGGTAATAACAAAGGCAAATAGAATGTTCTGAACCGTTATGTGTATGAATACTTGACAAAGTATATTGACAAGATAAAACGCAAGTATTTATCTTTAAGAACACACGGTCAGATAAGCATTTAAGTATCCAAAAATATGTTAAAATCACAGATAGTCTCCCCCTTAACTGATAATAATTTTTTTTTAAGATCAAGCAGGAAAAATAAAGCACTGAAGTGCGGGTCCTAATCTGATGTGATTAGAAGCCATAGTCACTTGAACAAACCTGCATAAATGAAAGAAATAATGGTAATCATTTGTGAAAATGATTCCTCTTTCGTTAGCAACAGTTGAAGAATAAAAATGAACACAAAGTCAAGACTGAGAATACTCCCCCTTGAATCATGAGTAAGGTTTAAAACATGTTCAACATACCAAGTTTACTGATTAGAAAATGGAATCGCTTTTCATCCAATGGCTTGGTGAAAAGATCAGCTAACTGGAAGTCAGTTTGAACAAAGTGCATTTCAATATTACCTTTTTCTACATGATCCTTGATGAAATGATAGCGTACATCGATAAGCTTGGTCTTCGAATGTTGTACCGGGTTAGCAGTTATAGATATGGCACTCTTGGAATCACAATAAATAGGAACACGCTTGTAGTTGTATCCAAAGTCCCTTAAATGTGTCGTCATCCAGAGGACTTGAGAACAGCAGCTAGCAGCAGCTAGCAGCAGCTACATACTCAGCCTCGGCAGTGGATGTTGAAACACAGTTTTGTTCTTTGAAGTCCAACTCACAAGTTTGTCACCTATAAATTGACATGATCCAGAGGTGCTCTTCCGGTCTAGCTTACATCCTGCATGATCAACATCTGTAAAGGCAGTTAGTTCAAAACGAGAATCCTTTGAATACCAAAGGCCTAGATTAGGAGAACCTTTGAGATATCTAAGGATTCGCTTAACAGCAGTTAAGTGCGACTCTTTAGGATTAGACTGATATCTCGCACAAAAACATGTGGCAAACATTATATCCGGGCGACTAGCAGTCAGATAAAGTAAAGATCCAATCATGCTACGATACACCTTTTGATCAACAGGTTTCCCGGAAGGATCTGCGTCTAAGAGTGTACCAGTAGCCATTGGTGTTTTCATGACTGAACTATCTGACATATTGAACTTTTTCAAAATATCTTTGATGTATTTAGCTTGATTAATAAATATGCCTTCGGGTAATTGCTTTACTTGTAATCCAAGAAAGAAATTTAATTCACCCATCATCGACATCTCAAACTTTGTTTCCATTATTTTTGAAAAGTTCTTACAAAATTTCTGATTTGTCGACCCAAAAATTATGTCGTCAACATAAATCTGAATGAGAATCAAGTCCTCACCTTGCCTTTTGAGAAATAAGGTAGTATCGACTGTACCTTTCTTGAAACCAGAAGCAAGTAGAAATTTAGTGAGAGTTTCATACCAGGCTCGCGGTGCTTGTTTAAGACCATACAGTGCTTTGTCTAAAACATAAACATGATCAGGGTGATGAGGATCAACGAAACCTTCAGGTTGAGCCACATAGACCTCCTCATGCAGAACGCCGTTCAGGAAAGCTGACTTTACATCCATTTGATAGACTGTAAAGTTTTTGTGCGCTGTATAGGCTAGGAAGATTCTGATGGCTTCGATCCTTGCAACCGGGGCGAATGTTTCGTCATAGTCAATGCCCTCTTGTTGACAGTACCCTTTTGCGACCAAACGAGCTTTGTTTCTCACTACTACTCCGGCTTCGTCTTTCTTATTTCTGAAAACCCACTTTGTTCCTATAACAGATTTACCTTTAGGTAGTGGGATCAAGCTCCATACCTTGTTCCTTTCGAATTGTAGAAGCTCATCTTGCATAGCAGAAATCCAGAATGGATCACGTAGAGTGTCAGCCGCTTTCTTTGGCTCTAAGGAACTAAGGAAGCTTGAAAACATGCAGAAGTTAGTTGTTGTTGACCGTGTTGTGACACCAGATTGTACGTCACCTATCACGTTTTCCAGGGGATGATCCTTAGTCCAACGATGTGTGCTTGGTAAGGATTCAACTTGTTGTTGCGTATTGGACGCATCGTTTTCATCGTGCACAGCAGGCAGCTCCATAGATGTACTCGGGACATCGTGTACGGGTGTTTCTGATACTGAGGGTTCTGGACTAGCAGTTGAATTACTCGGGACTTCGTTTTCAGACAAACTATCTGTAGAGACAGATTCAGCATTAGTAGAGTCAGAAACAAATGGTTGAGTTGTACCTGATGGAGATGAAGTTTCAGTGACTTCTTCTTCGGATGGTCCAGATATGTCTTCAGATATAGTAGGGACCTCCGAGCCTGTACCACTTGTTATCGATGATGATATGCCTTTTTCAAAATCTGCACATATATCATCAAAGGCATCAATAAACAATAAATCTAACTCAGATGAAGTAGAGTTAGAGTTAGAAGAAATAGATCCTTTAGATGCTGGTTCTATTCTAGAGTGAATAGAAGCTTTGTCCTTAATTACGAGTTCTGAACTGTTGTGTCCAGAAGTCCTTGTAGAATTCTCATCAAAGGAGACATTTATGCTCTCAACAACCGTCTTAGTTCGAATAATGTAAATTCGATAAGCTTTGGATGTCAGAAAGTATCCAACGAGATATCCTTCATCCTCTTTCTTATCAAATTTTCATAATCCTTGACGCTCTTTAAGAATGTAACACTTGCAACCGAAAACACGAAGGAATTTGATGTTAGGTGTACGATTGTTGATTAACTCATATTTTGTTTTATTAAATCGCTTGACCACAATGGTACGGTTCTAAGTAAAACATGTTTTAGCGACTGCCTCAGCCCAAAGGTACATGGGTAGATTCGAGTAAGCAAGCATAGTACGAGCTGCTTCAACAAGCGTGCAATTCTTCCGTTCAACAATGTCGTTCTGCTGTGGAGTGTAGGCTGCGGAGAAGTTGGGTGAAATCCCCACAGAAGTAAGATAACTCTTCAGGGTGTCATTCTTGAACTCCGTGCCATTATCACTGTGAATGGTTCAAACTAGCAGTTGAAGACGTACTTGGATGCGCTTGATAAAAGCGATGATCAATTTTGGCGCATCTGACTTGTTGCGAATAAACTCGAGCCATGTATACCTTGAGTAGTCATCTATCATTACCAACATGTATTTATTTCCGTTGATAGATGCGGTTCGTATTGGGCCACAAAGGTCCATATGAAGGAGTTCCAGTGCAGATGAGGTTGATGATTCAGATTTGGACTTGAATGAGCTACGCTTCATTTTGCCCAACTCACATGCGGAACAGAGTGATTCTTTTTCGAACCTCATTTCTGGCAGACCTTTGACCAGACCTTGTCTTTGTAGCTTCGCTATAGATCGGAAATTCTGATGAGACAAGCGTCGATGCCATGTCCACGATTGTGCTTTAGAAGCTTTGGCTAGTAGACATACTGGACGTGTGGCAGACAGTGTAGGAAAATCTACATAGTATAGATTTCCATGGCGCTCAACTTTGATAACTTCGTAGCCATCGTGATCTTCTAGATAGCAATGAGTGGTGGTGAAGCGGACTTGATATTTCATGTCACAGAAGTGACTGGTACTGAACAGATTGTGATCAAGTCCTTCAACATATAGCACTTTTTGAATCTTCACAACCCCGTTGTCGAGCATTCCATATCCTCTGACGTGTCCTTCGGCTTCAGAATTGGCAAATCTAACTGCTCCGGCAGGCTCCTCCACATAGTTATGCAAGAGGTGTTTGAATCCTGTCATGTGGCGCGAACATCCAGAATCTATTACCCACAATCGACAGGCCTGCACAAGAGACAATTAGTTTTGCTTAGGCACCCATATCAGGATGGGTCCTTCGCGGTTAGCATCAAGCAACTCAGGAATATCATCTAGTTTGACTTTAACTCTCCATTCATAACGCGGTTTTGGAACCCATTTCCAAACCATCTTAACATTTAATTCCTGAAAGTGCTTTTTAGAAGTAGGATTGGCAACCTTAGCTCGAAACACTTTTGGTTGTGCGGAAGAATTAGAATTAGATTTAGACTTAAGAGTCAGTTTAGCTTTTCTCTTACTTTGTTTGGACTTTGGAGGGGAGTAGTATTTGAATGAGTTATCCCAGCAGTTTTTGCAATATAGATTCTTTTGAGCAAAATTCATAAACTTATATTTATCAGAACGAACCTTACATTCATGCTCATTAAAAGAATTACTTTTCAAAATAACACTGTCTGAAGTACAACCATTTGAAGCAAAAGTTTCACTAGATAACCTATCATTCTTATTCACACTACTATCTTTATTCTTCTTACTCCTCCCAACTCCAATTCCTTTTATATCTGAAACAGAAACAGGAATCTTGTTAGTCTCTAACTTAGAAGGTGGTTCTTTTCTAGAGCTATTTGAAGTCTCACCCATTTCAAAAATACTCGGTGGATATTCAGGACAATCAGAGTAAACAACTGAAGGTTTTGCAGGAGCATCAAATTCTGGATTGGTTCTTACCTTCCAGCTTGGATCATTGAACATCTGTTTATCACTTGAAGCATTACAAAGTGATTTTCAAATCACTGATCTCAGTGCAAAGCTCTTGATTTACTTTTAAAGACTTTTCAAGTTTATGTTTGAGATCAAAGTTTTCATCTTCAACCTCATCAAGAGACTGTTGCAACATGTCAATTTGCTTCATCAATTCAGATGTATTTTCATTCACATAATTTGACCCCTTTAAATCAGAAACAGGATCAGAGTCTGAAGCATTCATCATTTCAGAAAATATCTCTTCAGTCATGGACTCAATAAACTCCTCTTTATCATTTTGAACACAAGATTCTTTCGTGATGACAGCTTCTTCTTCAACCTCTTCAACAAGTAAAGGTTTAGAAGCAATGGGATTTGAGACTGATGGTATAGTAGCGGGATCAACATCCGATTCATACTCATCATATTTGCATGCAGTCTCAGGTGGAACTGCGTTGGTGTTTACTGATTCTGTTGAGGGTGTGGTGAATAGTGATTCAGACTCGGTAAATTCGATTTTTCGAGTCTCATAGCTTTTATTCAAATCACTATATTGAAAACCAACTGATTTAAAAAGATTTTGAGAATCAGTGTCGCCAGACTTGTTCTCTCCCATTTCTTCTCGACCTTTGGTCTCAGTAAGAGATGTAGAAGTACTTGCTTCAACAAAAGTTTCACGAATGTCAGGAATGGGTCTGATTGCAGAGCCAAATTTATCAAAATTATATAGGTGCTCCGGTGCCTTTTTCAAAATTTCGTTAATTGGCACACCCAAACCTGGTTTAAGTTTGTAAAACCTTTCGTCTTGGAGTTTATTGGTCAACAGATTTAATGTCTGTTCAGTCTGACCTCGTTTCATATTAATGTCCTCCAGTTGCTTGATTTTGGTGTAAGCTTCATTTCTTTCTTTATAACAAACTTCAAATTTGATTTGAAACTCACCCTTTTCAGCATTAAGATTCACAAGATCTGTTTATAAACCAGATATTTTTTCTTTTAAAGATACTTTTTCAGCTTTTAAATCATCCTTTTCCTTTTCTTTTTCTTCCACAACAACTTTTAATATAGCATTTTCATCACGAAAGCTTAAGACAGATTGATGTGCAGAGCTAAGTTTGCCTTTTAGTAAAGCAAATTCATCTTTCATACCATGTATTTGAGCCATTAAAGATTCAATAAGTTCATAATTGCATCTTCGGATTGTGTCTCAGAGTCTTCATCGTCACCTTCCAGCTTTGCCATATAAGATACTTGGGTGAAGTGAGCTTGCTCCTCGTCATCGGAACTTTGGAACAGCCAATTTTCTTCTTTAGCCATCAGCACTTTTCCTTCTTCAGCTTTCTTGGCAATAAGTGACTTTCTTGCGTAGTACTCTGAGTTCTTTACCTTCTTGAACTTGCAGTCTCTTGAGAAGTGCCCAAATTTTCCACAGTTGTAGCATCTTCCTGGTTCATCCTTTCGTTCTTCTCGCTTCTCCTCTCTCTTTCCTTCTCTCCTATCTTCCTTCCTGTCTTCTCGTCCTTCCTCTCTCCTTCCATGCCTCGGCTTGTATCGCATTTCAGACTTCTCTTTCTTGTATCCATCATACTTTGGCTTTGAGTAGAATCTTTTCTTGCCAAAGCTCTTCTTGAATCGTCGTGTGATTAGAGCTAAGTCCTCAGAGAACTTCGAAATATCTGGATCAGAATCAATCTCTAGTTCTTCATCACTTGTAGCAGTGTCAAAGTCAGTAACTTCGGTAACTAGAGCTTTAGACACCTTTTTCTTTGTCCTTGCAGAGGATACAGAACCTTTGCCAGCTATGAGAGCCACAGAATCCTTCAGATTATTAGACTCGTTATTAATATATCTCACCTCATCCTCATGTTAAGCAAGAGTAGAGAAGATATCAGTGACATTTTCTTGAGCCATATTTTTGGACATCTAGAGGTTGATGGCAAAGTTCTTCCACTCTGGATTCAGATTCTTGATGAACTTGTAATTTATCTTAGAAGCAGATTTAGCGATATTGTTCCTCCGCAAGTCATTGAGAATGATGTTATACCTGTTGTAGGTATCTAGTAGTAGCTCTCATTCTTTTGCATGAAATCCCTCATAAGCATTTATGCATAGATTTTGCTTAGCTTGGATAGAGGCTTCACTTCCTTCAAACTGCCTTGCTAGTTCATCCCAGATGGCTTTAGCAGTGCTCTGACTGTCGACACGATTGTAGATGTCGTTTGAAATTGCCATTGTCAGATAGATTAGAGCCTCTTCTTCTATCTTACATTGTTCTTTCTGCTTTTCATTGAAGAACTCATAAGGTTTAGGAACCTCTCTGTCAGGGATTTCTGGAGAGGAATCTATAGCAGCTTGACCCTTGACTGTGATCATTGGAGTTTGTGGACCATCAATGATTACTTTCATGAACTCTCTGTTCATGTGATTCAGAAACGGGATCATTCTGGTCGTCAATTGCTGATACTCATTAGCCATGAGGACAGGAGGTTTGACCTGAGAGCCCATCGAGAGAAGCTGGTTCGACATCTTAGCTGTACCACTTGTTAGTAATTAAACTTATTTGTACCAAGACAACCAACTAGATGAGATCGTTAGAATCAAAATGAAAACCACACTCAAAAATTTTCAGAAAAATAAATTCCCGAAAATAATTAAATGCAGTCCTTTCAATCAGTATAAAGCTTCAAATAATACTGAACAAAAAGAAAATGTTGATCTCAAACAGAACTTTGTCCCCCTTCGCAGACTTAGCACAGGGGTCCCGCTAGGGTATGGGGGCAGCGCCCCTAGAGAAAAAATTTTGACATTTAGATGCCCTATTACAGTTTGCAAAAATCGACCGGGGATGTGCTTCGACCGGTATTGAGTCGACCGGAGACTTGTAAAGACCGGTAGAGAGTTCGACCGGGAACTTGTAAAGACCAGTAGAGAGTTCGACCGGGAGCTTGCTTCGATCGGTCTAAGACTAAGACCGGAACCTATAGGACCGATATTCCTTTCGACCGGTATAGTGATATGATCGATATAGTGTTCGATCGGTATAGTGATTCTTCGACCGATACTCTATGTTCGACCGGTAAGATGTTATGACTGGTAAAGAGATAAGACCGATAGGATGCTTTGACCGATATTCTCTAAGACCGATAGAGTGATGTTCGACCTATGTGGTGTTCGATCGATAGAGTGTGATAGACCGGTATTTGCTTAGACCGATAGGTAGTTCGACCGGAATGTTCTTAACCCAGCCCAAAAGTCGATAAACAGAAGCAATAATCAACCCAGAAATCAATACAGACTCACAATCGGATGCAAAAATCAGACTATTGTACCAATTAGCATGTATCGATCACAACTCAATCAAAGATAAAGATTAATTTCAACTTTTGAACTTCGATTTTAAGAGCACAGAGTCGATATTCATGCAAACCCAGAAAACACAAAATCACAAAATCAATCACTTTGTTAATTCTCAATGCAATTAATCAATCAGATACTGTTCACTAGCATATATCGCATCTATTCATATCGATTTTAAGCATAAAAGCATGTTAATTCACGAAATCAATTTTCACTCGATGAACAGTAAAAAAAAATTCGATGAACAATAACTTCGCATGAATAGTGATCGATGAATAGTGAAATCGCAAAAAAAAAAATTGATTCTTTAGGCTCTGATACCACTTGTTATCCCAGATTTATCTAGTTGATTAACAATCACAGAAACACAATAATAATCAAGAGATAATAAGATCAACAAAACATACCAATCCCTTGAATAAATGATTAAACCTTGAGTGTTCTGGATACCCTTGAATACAGAGAAAACGTACGGCTACTATTTAGAAAATTATCAGAGTTAAACCTAAAACTAAACTAAACAAAACTTTAAATACCCAGGCCATATGGGCTTTAACCTTAATGGGCTTTCTAACAGGCTTTAGGCCCATTTACAAATAACTATTAACATATTACAGTTTAAACCCTGAATTGTAACTATCAAACAAATACAGTTTAGACCCTTTAATCTTGAATACAATTATGATCCAACAAAGAGTCTAGAGCCCGAGAGTGGGGTGGGGAGTGATAAACCAAAGAAGCAAAATAAAAAGAAAACCCAAAAGAGGGTCGTAGTTGAAGAGCCCCCAAAAACTGCTGCAGAGGTTACCGAGACCTCTAAGCTTAAAAAGAAAAGGGCCAAAACGGTCTCTGAAGGGGTAGTGATCAAAACTACAGAGGTTGCCACTACAAAGCCCCCACAGAAGACTACAAAAAGAAGGATGGTAAAAATGGCAAGCTCTGAAGCTCTGGTCGAAATGACAAAGGAAGAACCTGCAGAGGTAGCGGAGGTAACTCTGTAGAGGAGAAAAAGGAAAGCTCAGATTGCTGACAGCTCTGAAGAAAGGCCCTCAAGTCCTCTACAAGTAGCCACAGATATAGATAAAGAAGTGACCAAGCTATACTCTGTGGACCTAGGTGAGAAGGTGGATATAGAAATGAAAGATGTAACAGGACTCCCTAGCTCAGATGACGAGAAGTAAGGCGAAAAAGAAAAATCGTTGGAGGAGTTTGGACAAAAAGATGCCCTTGGCACATCTCTTATCCCCCTTCCCAGTGCAACCCACATTACTACCTCTGCAGTTCTAGTGCGGCAAGGTATTGAACAAGGACTGCACGGTCCGAACCTGCATCTATCTGGACGGACAGAGGACATTCATTCGTCCTCTGTGCCACACTTAGCTGGGGAAACCAAATCCACCCCATCCTCTCAAAAGGATGGTGGTGTAGCTATAAGTGTCCACTTGCCTAAGGACACGACAGAACCCGCAACAGAGGCATTTGTTCGCTCTGTAGCACACACGAGTGACCCCCAAACCAGTTCAGAGTTGGTGGTGCGAGATCACGATAGTTCTGTGGT
The DNA here is from genome assembly GCA_954870635.1 of Arctium minus. NCBI lineage: Eukaryota > Viridiplantae > Streptophyta > Magnoliopsida > Asterales > Asteraceae > Arctium > Arctium minus. The sequence continues at coordinate 69,820,956 of OX941091.1, read as the reverse complement.
TCTAGAACAACCACGGGATTCACTCAATAGAAATCTTGAGGGAACCTTTGAACCCTCCCCCAGGAGACCTGTTGACAGAACTTCCATAGATGATCCTTTGGTGGAGCATAAAGGATTGGAAGAAAATCCTTCATAGCTCAACATTCTCACAAGATCTGAAGGTGCCAAACACTCCTTGGCAAAATTTGGATCATGTGTTGATCCAGAGGTTACCCTGAACATTTATGTCACAAAGGAAGAGTTTAAAGCCTTTACTGATAAAGTGTTCGAAAAACTCGAAGACTTGGATGCTCACATTCCCATCATCTCCTCCCTTACCATCAATGAAATCCGGGATGATGGCATAACATCCAAGAATGTCTCCCTGGTGAACGCTCTGGAACTCAAGAAGCTCAAAGAACCCTCTGTCACCAAGGATGACTACAGTAAACTCATTGTTGCAGTGGAAGCACGGACAGAAGCTCTAAAGGCACTTCAACAGATCTCAGCATAGAACTCTATCGATATCAAGAAACTGTTGGATGCCTCATCTTCAAATGCCATAAAAGACAACTTCGACCAATGTGCAAAGTCCATCAACATTCAAACAGACGCCATTAAACAGCTTGGGGACATTGCCATGGAAGAAATGGGTAAATTTCCAGCAGAAGTCACGGCATCTGGGGTGGACGATCTAACCAGGCTCAAAGAGGAAATTAAGGACATGACTCGCAGTATCATGGTCCCAATTCAGGCTTCAGCCTCATCCTCTACACCACCACCACCACCCTCTGCGGCGAACATACAAGCCCTGACTACCAAAGAAGAACTACAAGCCATGGGTCGTATGCTTCTGAAATATCTAAATCTTCTGGGGTCCGATATCTCCAAGGAAGGGAAATCAGTTGTAGAAGAGATCAAAATAATTGTGGCCACACTCAAGTTTAAATCAGATTATGAGGTCAATAAGCTCTCTCACGCTGCAGAGGATGTAATGACCAAAATCACAAAGCATACTGAAACAAACCTCTACAAGAGATGAAGAAGGAAGGAACCTGTGTCCTGCCAAGCAGAGGCAGCGCAGAAGAGGGCTAAGCATGATGATCAGGACTATGATGCCTCTGGCCCTGGCCATCATGAGGGGGAGAAGGCTACAACGTCCAAAAGCTCTGCACCTACAGTTGCCACTCCTCTTCAGGCCTTACCTCTACAGAAAGAACCCTTAGAGGCACACAGAACTCAAAGATACAAATCTTGTGCCTCTATGGAAATAAACAATGAAGCTGAAATCAATCAAGTAATCATCTCTGCAGAACCACAGATGGCAAAGGTCAGTGTTGGCTCTTAAGAAATTGCTGAAGGACTTGCAAAATATGTGGAACCTTCAAGTCCTGAACTAATACCCACTGCACCTATCCCCAAAGTACAGTTCTCTAGCCTTGATCCAATGAATGCCACAAAAATCACAGATGTCCATCCACAAAGCTCAAAAAATATATCCTCTGGATCGAAGAAAGAAAAGAAACTCTCTGAGCAAAAAGACAAAGAGGACAGAGTGAAACAAATCGTTCAATCGATGGACGCTATGAGTATCCCTATCCCAAGGCCACCACCGAAAGAACTGAAATTTGATGAGAACATTCATACATACCTCTACAACGCAGAACCAGAGGTCGTGTTCATTGCACCAAATATGCATCCTCTGATAAAAGAAGATGTCAAAAGGAGGTTTGAGGAAATGGCTCAGGACAGGTCCAAATTATTCTCCACAGAGGACATAAAGTGCGTGATGAGAATCACTCTGCACTCCTTCGCAAACAAAACGATAATGTATGCTAAGTATTTAGTCGAGAGAAAAGATGGGAAGCAGTATTCTTTCACAGATACAGGTTTGAAGAACCTTTGCGCCAATGATCTTCCTCAATGACGATGATGGGTGCAAAAAGATGTTCAAGCCCATTCAAAGTCACAAATACTCGAACAGTACTCTGCTGAAGATCAAGTACATGATTATGAGAAAAAGGGGAACTGAGACTGTGCAAGAGGGACCTGCAGAGAAGATGATTGAGATGATTGATGCTCAGATAAAATATAGGGATCTCATTTTATCGATGAAGAAGACCTTAGCCGAAAGCTTTACCAATCCGATAAATGATTTCCCTCAGTAATCTTTGTAATAGTTTAGTTTTTTCATTTAATGTAACTTAAAGAGCATGTACTTGTCTTCTGCCATTTCCTAATGAATAAAAAATTAGTCTTCAGAGGTTGAGTTACTTTCACCTCTTTTTGATTCTAACTTAGCCAAACACTTATCATTCCAATTTTTTAATTTTCAATACTTAGGGGGATATTTTTAGCTCCAACTCATTTGTATAAAAGTATTGAAAAATAGGCTAAGTGTAGGAACCTCAGAAGACTGCTCAAATCACCAAGTACACCACAGAAGTTGCAAGCTCAGAAGACCCTTTCGACCATCTACTCGAGAACTTAACCTGAAGACAGTTTCAAAGCCTTTGTGGACATTCACAGAGCCTCTATGATGGCTAACCTCTGGAGATGGAAGACGAAAAAGATTACAAGACAATGGTTCAAGACAAGATCACGTGCAGAACACGTGAGCCAGTTGTACGAAGATTCTAAGGATCATTTGTGCGCGTCCCACGTTGTTTAACTTTCCAGGTGGCATTCCTTTTGTGGAATGTCAGCCTTTATCTTGGACTATTGTGTGCTCCCCGTCTTATATGAGGGGGGGCACCTCTTGTTTTGTAAATCACGCGAGCACACACTAACCAGAGAGAACGTTGTATCTTCTTGGAGCATATTTAGCACACACACGCGTGCTCTTGGTGTATTTTTGTTGGTCAGATTTATGTAATCCAATATGGGAGTCACTTAAAATAGAACTTGGCGCAAGTATACACCTTGAACTATTATCGTCTCGTAACAAGTAATAACGGTAAAAGTACCAGATATCGATCCCACAGAGAAGGCTTGTGAAAGTCTTTCAAAAGTCCAGTATTTAAAAATTGATTCCAGAAGGCGAATTCGAAGAATAATCTTTTGGTTGGTTTGTTTGAGTTATCAACTAGAAAATCAGTCGTAAAAGAGGAAGCAAAGGGTGCAAAGCTTTGTTAAGATTAAAACAGGCGTTTTGACAAAAGGATGATATAGCAAATTGTCACAATATTCAACTATCGGTTCAGACGGCCTCCAAAGAGTGCACACCGGCCCACTGCTATCGATATGATATCACTTATGTTAGACCTCGTGAATCCTAGCGCGGCACAGTGTTACCTCCCTACACCGTATGAGTATATCACTTGTCAGGTGTTATAACTGTTTATAGTCCTCTCATATTAAATAAGGTTTTCTTATTTGTCTTAACTCTGAAAATTAATGCATTTTCACATATTAAATTAGTTGTCAATTAATTCAACATGATCTTCAATGAAACAATAATCACCTGAAATAAATAGTTAGAAAACAATGCTATAATAAATACACCTTTTTATTTCCACGCCGATTTCGGTCTTAACATTGCCTTACACCCCAAGCTCAGGCTATTAGCCCATCATCGCTTGGTTTCTTCTTTCGAATGATGTAAGGTCTGGAAATAACATAAAGGTAAAAATACTGAAAGTAAAAATTACTGGAAAATAAATGACAGTAAAATAAATTGCTAGAATGTAAATAACTGAAAGATAAAGACAATAATGTAAATTGCTGAAAAGTAAATGACAGAAAAGTAACTTGCATAAATTAAAATGCAGAAATGTAAATTACAGGAATTTAAATTGCAGAAAAATAAATTACAGAAATGTAAATTACAGAATTGAAAAGAACAGAAATAAAAAGACTAAATTAAACTAAGCTAGAAAATACTTGCTAAAGTATGTAGGACTTGGAAACTTAAGTGACAAGTTATAAAACTTATCACTTAAATTATGTCACAAAAGGTCAACAAATGGTACTTTGGAAGTAACTTTGTGTACTTTGAAATGAAACTTGGTACTTGGGAATGAACTTAGCTTACAATAGAAGAAATCTAAAGTAAATCTAATATTTATTTCCAAGTGTTTTTATTGCCAAAAGAAATGTTGATTGTTCTTGATGATTATAAAAACTTTGCTTAGAACACACTTTGGAAATTTGAAAGTTGAGAAAATTAGAAATCGGCTTGTGAAATTCAAGAGTCAAGGTGCAAAAAAGACTTGTAAAAATCTCTTGCAAAATCTCGATATATTAAATAACACAAATCGAAAAATGAAATTTTAGAAAGTAAAGAACAAGATTAAGAAGATGAACTTGAAATCCAAAGCACTTAGATTAATACTTCCAAAATAACAAACTTTTAAGCTTGAAATATTTTAGTTCTTGAAGGACAAGGAAACCCAAAATATTTAAGCTTAAGATGACAAAAATAATCTAGAGAATTCTTAAACCCAAAGGTTGTTGGTGATATCTTTAAGGTTACAAAAGATGCATATATATAGAAACTAGAAGAGTATCTAATAAGCTAAAGGGGTACAATGATGATGTAAGCCCTTTTCTTGGCCATAAAGTCTTCAAAATGGGGCTTCCAAGCCCGGCCCAAGCAAAAATCTCGGCTGCAGAAATCATCAGCTATTCCTACAGCATCATATCCCAGTTCCTGCAGTGGTCCTATAGCACTGCCAAAAAATCAGAAATCTGCAAAAATGCTCAAGTTAATACCAAAACAATGAAAATGCATACTAAAACATAAAAACGTGATAAAAGCTATAAATAGGACTAAATGACACTAAAAGTGGACGTTGGGCAAATAAAACAAAGATAAAATACTAATAAAACACAGTAATAGGGTTAATTTATTAACACCTATGACATCCCCAAACTTAAACTGTTGTTTGTCCTCAAACAACTAAAATAAGAAAAATAAAGACTCAAAATACTAACAAACTAAAAAACAATTGAACATACACACCACATAGCCTACATATACTTTGATTTTTCTCTTTTTTGAAAAAAATTTGCTCATATCTTACTTGATACTTGAACTCCATAGCCCTTCATAAACCAACTTCCCCAAACTTGGTCCTTTAAGTATGCCAAACCAAAAATTAGCCAAACATTTTCTTTGCTAAACTAGACTTACTACTTGCGTTGGGACTTTGATTGGGTTTCAAGCATTTGGCTATTTCTATTCAATGCTTAGCCTTTTACCTCATCTCTCATTTCACTCCATAGCACTATTTTTCTGCTATGCATCTCATATTGAGGTATGTTTGGACCTTTTGGTCCTTTTCAAACAATTGGTGCACATTGGCACTCTTTTGTGCACAAGACATGGAACTTTGTTCCTGAATTTTCTTTTGGTCTTAAGTGCATGTGATTCAAGTGTATGGATGTAGTTGTTTATGGCTTTTTAAGACACCCATCCCCAAACTTTGAAGAAAAGAATGTCCTCATTGTTTAGTTGTATAAAACAGGGCTGCAATTTGGGTAATTGAAAAGAAAGCCCAATAGAATTCTAGTCAAGTTTATAGCCCAAAAAATAGATGTCTAAATCTTAGAGGTAACTACAAAGAAAACAAGTGAATGACACATGGATTATTGTGGCTATAGTATCAAAGCAAACAATCTATGAGCAAATTTATTGTATTTTTGGTGTATAAGTGGCTAACACAGTGATGCTCAGAAAATCAGTTCCCAAAATGTCATTGAAACATAAAAGCAAAGATGAAAATGGAATCAAAGGATCCTTCATCTCATCCTTGTGAAAGAAAAGGACTCAAGACATAAATGGACTAAAAACAGCAAAACCCAAGTGGGTAAAATTCAAAATGACTCAGAGACTTAATTTTAAAAGACTTCAAGACAGAAAAATGGGGATTGCCCATTTTAGAGAGGGACTGCCTCTTTGGTGTTTCGATGACAAACCTGCATAGTATCCAAATCAACACACAAAAGGGACTGCCTTTGTGTGGGATACTTGCCAAATCAGAGAAGTAGACCAAAAGCCGCACTGGATGAAGATCACAGTGGGCTGAACTCAGGGATTAAGTCCCAGTGATCACTTCTATCAATATTCTAAACACGAATATTATCTAAAGATAGCAAAATGAGCATCAAAAATTAATTAGATCAAAAGGGAAGAGGGTAGAACCTGTCCTACTCAGCGTGAGTAGGAATATCTTCCTTTTGCAGCATAGTTGTGGGAACAGGGGGCAAAATCCACAGCCTGTTTGCCCATCTTCCAAGCAGTTCTTAGTACCAGCTCCTTTTGTACTCAACCCACTGCCTCCTTTCTTTCTTCATCATCTTGACCTCTCGTGTTTCAAAAATCGATTCGGGTTCGGGTTTGTGGATCTTCTCACGAGTCTTTTAACTTTGTAAGAAAGCCGAATTTTTTTTTTTTTTTACGATTTTTTTAAGTGAAAACAACAAAACAATTAATATGATATCAATCTAAGAAAATAATAAAAAAAAATAAAAAGAGCTTACTAAAAAAATTTAAAGATGACAAACTTAAAATTAATCTAAAAATTAAAAGAGAATAAGGAAGGAAAAGAAAAAAAAATTTAAGAAAATTATAAAAATAAAACTAAAAATTAATATACACTATGAAAGCTTTTGGGTGGATCATTTTAGCAAAACAACCCCACAAGGTTGTTGGATGAGATCGTTGGGATCAAAGAAGTGCTTTATTCTTTGCACATTCACTTTGAAAGTCGTACCCCTGTCTGGATCTATCAAATCAACAACACCATACGGGTACACTTTTGCAATGGTATAAGGTCCAGTCCATCTTGAATTTAGCTTTCCAGAGAATAGCTTAATTCTTGAATTAAACAATAGGAGTTTTTGACCTTCGGTGAATTCTTTTGGACAAATCTTTTTATCGTGCCATTTTTTAGTGTTTTCTTTGTATAACTTGGCATTCTCATAGGAAAAATTCCTATGCTCTTCTAACTCACATATTTGTAAAGCTCTTTTTCTCCCAGACTCATCCAAACTCATATTAAGCTCTTTAATTGCCCAATAAGCTTTGTGTTCTAGTTCAACAGGCAAATGGCAAGCTTTTTCAAAAACTAACTTGTAGGGGGACATGCCAATGGGGGTTTTGAAAGCAATCCGGTAGGCCCACAGGGCATCATCCAATTTGGAGGCCTAATCCTTTCGGTGTGGTTTAACTACCTTGTCTAATATTCCCTTTATCTCCCTATTAGATAATTCAGCTAAACCATTAGTCTGAGGATGGTAAGTTGTAGCCACCCTGTGATTAATGCCATACTTGTCAAGAACTTCTTCTAACATATTGTTCACAAAATGTGTGCCCTCATCACTAATTAAGGCACGAGGTGTACCAAATCTAGTAAAGATGTTCTTTTGCAAGAACTTGATAACTGTCCGGGCATCATTGGAATGGCAGGCCATAGCCTCCACCCATTTAGATACATAGTCTACAGCAACTAATATGTAGGCACAGTTATTGAAAAGTGGAAATGGTCCCATAAAGTCTATACCCCAAACGTCAAATAATTCTACTTCTAAAATCCCGTTTAAAGGCATTTCATTTCTTTGTGAAATATTTCCACTTCTCTGACACTCATCACAACTTTTTGCAAAGTTATGAGCATCATTGTGTAAACTAGGCCAAAACAGCCCATATTGTAGAACCTTTGCTGCTGTTCTATTCCCTCCAAAGTGTCCTCCACAGGGTCCTGTATGGCAATGTTGCAGGACAGAAGTCACTTCTTCTTTTGGGATGCATCTTCTTATCATCTGATCTGCACAAATTTTGAACAAATATGGATCATCCCACAAATACTTCTTGGAATCAAAAATAAGTTTCTTTCTTTGGTGTTTGTTAAACTCTTTAGGCATGATACCACAAGCTAAGTAATTTACAAGATCTGCAAACCAAGGCTCAACAGACTGTTGTATAGCCAATATCCTTTCATCAGGAAATGCCTCACAAATATCATGACTATTCACAGGTGTTTCTTGCTTTTCCAGTCTAGACAAATGATCAGCCACTTGATTATCCGTACCCTTTCTGTCAATGATTTCCAAATCAAACTCTTGTAGTAACAAGACCCACCTTATTAGCCTAGGTTTTGCATCTTTTTTAGAAATAAGATACTTGATGGCAGCATGATCAGTATGAACAATCACTTTGGTACCCATCAAGTATGATCTGAATTTTTCAAAAGCAAAAACCACAGCTAATAATTCCTTTTCAGTAGTGGTGTAATTGATTTGGGCCTCATTTAAAGTCTTACTAGCATAATAAACAGGGTGGAATATTTTACTTTTCTTTTGACCCAAAACTGCCCCAACTGCCCAGTCACTGACATCACACATAATCTCAAAGGGTTGGGACCAATCAGGTGTTATCACTACAGGCGCAGTGACCAATGCTTCTTTCAAAGTGTTAAAGGCCTTTTTACAGTCTTCATTAAAATTAAACACTTGGTCATGTTGTAGCAATAAACAAAGAGGTTTTGAAATTTTAGAAAAATCTTTTATGAACCTCCTGTAAAAACCTGCATGTCCCAAAAAACTCCTGATCCCTTTGACAGTTGTTGGTTCAGGTAATTTCTCAATTACCTTTAACTTTGCTTTGTCTACTTCAATACCCCTTTTAGAAATGAGATGTCCCAGCACACAATTCCTTCTTTTACCATAAAATGACACTTTTCCCAGTTTAAAACCAAGTCTGTTTCTTCACATCTTTTTAGACTATTTTTTAGGTTTTGTAAACATTGATCATATGATGTCCCATAAACTGAAAAATCATCCATGGAGTTTTCTAACATGTCAGAAAAAATGGACATCATACATCTTTGAAAAGTAGCTGGGGCATTACATAATCCAAAAGGCATTCTTCTAAAAGAAAAAGTTCCATAAGGACAAGTGAAGGTGGTCTTTTCTTGGTCATCCGGTGCTATGGCGATTTGATTGTAACCAGAGTAACCATCTAAGAAACAGTAGAACTCTTTTCCTGCTAATCTGTCTAACATCTGGTCAATGAATGGTAATGGAAAATGATCTTTTTGTGTGGCTTTGTTGAGTCTTCTATAGTCCATAAATATTCTCCAACCTGACACTATCCTAGTAGGTATAAGTTCATTTTTCTCATTTGGTACAACAGTTACCCCGCCTTTCTTGGGTACACATTGCACAGGACTGACACATGTACTACTTGCAATTGGATAAATTATGCCTGCATCTAACCATTTCAAAATTTCCTTTTTAACAACATCTTTCATCACAGGATTGAGTCTTCTTTGAGGCTCAATTGAGGTGAAATTTTTATCTTCCAAGATAATCTTGTGTTGACAAATGGTAGGGCTTATGCCCTTCAGATCAGCAATGGTCCATCCTATGGCTTTGGTGTGGAGTTTCAGCATTTTGACCAACCTCTCTTCTTGTTCAGAGTCTAGTGAAGATGAAATAATGACTGGCAACTTCCCTGGGTCTCCTAAAAAGGTATATTTCAAATGTGTGGGAAGTTGTTTCAATTCTAAGTCTGGTGCAGTTTCTAAGGAAGGAACAAGAGTTTTCCTATCCTCATTTTCTAAGGTTTTAAAAGCATATATCTCTAGTGGCATTTCTAAGTCTTCACAATCTTTTTCTTCCTCATCACTATCAGAATCTCCTATCCCCAAAATTTTCCCCAAACTTTTTTCTTGACACCAAGTCTCTATTATGCTCAAGGTAGAACATTCTTCCTTTTCTTCTGGATACCTAAGAGAATTAAACACATTAAAAGTCACTTCTTGATCACTCATGGCCAGCTCACCTTTCTGGACATCTATCAAGGTTCTTCCAGTGGCTAGGAAAGGTCTGCCTAAAAGGATGGGGACATCTTTGTCAGCTTCAAAGTCTAAAATGATAAAGTCAGCTGGAAAAATAAACTTAACTTGGACTAGGACGTCCTCAATTTTTCCTTTAGGCCAGGCTATGGACTTATCAGCTAATTGGAGAGTAACAGTAGTTGGTCTAGCCTCACCTATACCTAAGGTGTTAAAAACAGACAAAGGAATAAGGTTTATACTAGCACCTAAGTCACATAAAGCATTTCCTACCTATTTTCCTCCTATGGAACATGGGATTGTAAAGCTTCCAAGATCTTTCAGCTTTGGAGGGATTTTACTGGATAACATAACACTACAACCTTCAGTCAGAGCTACAGTCTCATATTCAGTCAGCTTTTTCTTCTTGCTCAAAATGTCTTTTAAAAACTTTGCATAACTTGGCATCTGCTCAATGGCTTCAACCAGAGGTATGTTTATGTGTAATTGTTTAAAAACATCAAGAAACTTTTTAAATTGTATTTCTTCCTGTTGATTCCTTAACCTTTTGGGATAAGGAATGTAAGGAGTGACTGAATTAGAGGGAGTAATCTTATGAAGAGTAAGTGCTTGTATAGGTTCTTGAATAGGTAACTGGACAAGTATTTGATCAGGTTGCAAAACAGGTTCCAATATAGATTCTTTTTCAGTCCTACAAGGTTCTTCTGGACTGTACTGAGTCGGTAAGGTAGAACTGTCACCAGATTGTGACACATCAACTACAATACTTTCCTTAGGTTTCTGGGATTCCTTGGGGTCATCACGGAATAGTGTTGGATAATCTGATCTGTTTGGAATGTCTGGACTACTAATGGGTTTATCAATGGGCTCACTAGTACTACTGGACTGATTTACAGGTAATGTAGTAGCAGAATCTGGTCTCATCTTTTTCTTTTCAGGCTCTGCTTTGTCTGATTCTTTTTGGATGTCTTCTTCTAGAGGTCTCCCACTTCTTAAAGTTACAACCTTGACTTGCTCCTTTCCAGCTCTATGAGGCGTCTCAGTATCACTAGGCAAAGATCTTGTGGGTCTTTTCCTTAATTCCAACGCTATTTGTCCCATTTGAGTCTCAAGATTCTTGATAGAAGCTTGAGTTTGGGTTTCAAGATTTTTCATTGATGCCTGAGTTTGGGTAGTAAACCCCTTCATCATTGCTTCCAAGGAAGTAGATGAGTCAGCATGCTGAGTAGGCTTATTATGGAAAGAAGGTTGATGATGTTGAGCATGGAAATTAGATTGTTGGTTGTTTTGAGGTCTATGATGTGGTTGTGGGTGATGGCTAGACTGTCCTTGTGAGTGAAAATTGGACTGGCCTTGTAACTTTGGTAATGGTGGATTAAGAGCTGGACTGTTCCAGGAGAATTTGGGATGATTCCTCCATTCAGGATTGTATGTTTGAGAAAATGGTCCACTCTTGTTATTATTGACATAATTGACTTGTTCAGGATTTCCTGGACAATACTCAAATGCATGATCATCACCACAGTAAGTACACTGCACAGAGTTAACAGTAGGAGTAGAAGTATTAGACTGCATAGCTGGATTTGTTAGATTTTTAAGCAAAGATGCCATAGTGGCCATTTGTGAAGTTAATTCTTTGTATGCATCCAATTCATGTACTCTTGTTGTTTTCTTAGGTGGAAGTGCACGTGGATCAGACCAATGTCCATTGTTATTAGTGATTTTCTCAAGTATGTCATAACCTTCATTATAGGTACTAGCTGTGAAAGCTCCACCTGCAGTAGCATCTAGCATCTGTTTAGCAGTGGTGTTTAAACCATTGTAAAACGTTTCTAGCTGTATGCAGTACGGAATGCCATGGTGAGGGCATTTTCTCAGTAGCTCTTTATACCTTTCCCATGCATCAGGAACTGCTTCATCATCCAGTTGTCTAAAAGTACAAATTTCATTTCTGGATTTAGCATTCCTCGTGGGTGGAAAATATTTTTTTAAAATTTTTTCAGCCATATTGTTCCATGAGATCACAGAGTCTGGTTTCAGAGAGTTATACCAGGATCGTGCCCTATCCCTTAGTGAAAAAGGAAAAAGTTTGAGCCTTAGAGCATCTTCAGATACTCCAGGGATAAGGAACGAATCTGTGATTTCCATGAAAGATCTCAAATGAGAATGAGGATCTTCAGATGGCATACCAGCGAACTGGCCATTGGTTTGCAGCATCTGAAACATTATAGGCTTAAGTTCAAAATGGGTAGTATTAATGACAGGTTTAAGTATCCCTGTGTGCAACTGGGTTAAAATAGGGATAGCATAATCCATAATACCGCCATTTTTAGAATTTGCTAGCCTAAAAATGTTTTGTTCCTCTTCCTCAAATCGATTTATTGGTGGTTCATTATTATCCTCATTTCTGGGTTCAAAAATGTTATTCCCAGGAATTATCTCGGGACCTCCATTATTGTTCCTAGGAATAGGACCAGGGTGTGCTCCTTCGCCGAAAATATTTTCACGTTCATCCATTTCTGAAGAGGTTAAAGCTGAAGCAGCTCTTTGCGCTCTCCTTCTTTGTCTAAACGTTTTTTCTATGTCAGGGTCTAACTGAAAGAAATCCCCGTGCAGAAATCTTGGCATACACCGATTTTCAAAAAGGTGGTAGAAAAATCAATTTTTATAAACTTTACTTTGAACAGAAAAACTTTTAGCTTACTTCCCCGGCAACGGCGCCAAAAACTAGTTGGTCAGATTTATGCAATCCAATATGAGAGTCACTTAAAATAGAACTTGGAGCAAGTATACACCTTGAACTACTATCTTCTCGTAACAAGTAATAATGGTAAAAGTACCAGATATCGATCCCACAGAAAAGGCTTGTGAAAGTCTTTCAAAAGTCCAGTATTTAAAAATTGATTTCAGAAGGCGAATTCGAAGAATAATCTTTTGGTTGGTTTGTTTGAGTTATCAACTAGAAAATCAGTCGTAAAAGAGGAAGCAAAGGGTGCAAAGCTTTGTTAAGATTAAAACAGGCGTTTTGACAAAAAGATGATATAGCAAATTGTCACAATATTCAACTATCGGTTCAGACGGCCTCCAAAGAGTGCACACCGGCCCACTGCTATCGATACGATATCACTTATGTTAGACCTCGTGAATCCTAGCGCGGCACAGTGTTACCTCCCTACACCGTATGAGTATATCACTTGTCAGGTGTTATAACTGTTTATAGTCCTCTCATATTAAATAAGGTTTTCTTATTTGTCTTAACTCTGAAAGTTAATGCATTTTCACATATTAAATTAGTTGTCAATTAATTCAACATGATCTTCAATGAAACAATAATCACCTGAAATAAATAGTTAGAAAACAATTCTATAATAAATACACCTTTTTATTTCCACGCCGATTTCGGTCTTAACATTGCCTTACACCCCAAGCTCAGGCTATTAGCCCATCATCGCTTGGTTTCTTCTTTCGAATGATGTAAGGTCTGGAAATAACATAAAGGTAAAAATACTGAAAGTAAAAATTACTGGAAAATAAATGACAGTAAAATAAATTGCTGGAATGTAAATAACTGAAAGATAAAGACAATAATGTAAATTGCTGAAAAGTAAATGACAGAAAAGTAACTTGCAGAAATTAAAATGCAGAAATGTAAATTACAGGAATTTAAATTGCAGAAAAATAAATTACAGAAATGTAAATTACAAAATTGAAAAGAACAGAAATAAAAAGACTAAATTAAACTAAGCTAGAAAATACTTGTTAAAGTATGTAGGACTTGGAAACTTAAGTGACAAGTTATAAAACTTATCACTTAAATTATGTCACAAAAGGTCAAACAAATGTTACTTTGGAAGTAACTTTGTGTACTTTGAAATGAAACTTGGTACTTGGGAATGAACTTAGCTTACAATAGAAGAAATCTAAAGTAAAGCTAATATTTATTTCCAAGTATTTTTTTGCCAAAAGAAATGTTGATTGTTCTTGATGATTATAAAAACTTTGCTTAGAATACACTTTGGAAATTTGAAAGTTGAAAAAATTAGAAATCGGCTTGTGAAATTCAAGAATCAAGGTGCAAAAAAGACTTGTAAAAATCTCTTGCAAAATCTCGATATATTAAATAACACAAATCGAAAAATGAAATTTTAGAAAGTAAAGAACAAGATTAAGAAGATGAACTTGAAATCCAAAGCACTTAGATTAATACTTCCAAAATAACCAACTTTTAAGCTTGAAATATTTTAGTTCTTGAAGGACAAGGAAACCCAAAATATTTAAGCTTAAGATGACAAAAATAATCTAGAGAATTCTTAAACCCAAAGGTTGTTGGTGATATCTTTAAGGTTACAAAAGATGCATATATATAGAAACTAGAAGAGTATCTAATAAGCTAAAGGGGTACAATGATGATGTAAGCCCTTTTCTTGGCCATAAAGTCTTCAAAATGGGGCTTCCAAGCCCGGCCCAAGCAAAAATCTCGGCTGCAGAAATCATCAGTTATTCCTACAGCATCATATCCCAGTTCCTGCAGTGGTCCTATAGCACTGCCAAAAAATCAGAAATCTGCAAAAATGCTCAAGTTAATACCAAAACAATGAAAATGCATACTAAAACATTAAAACATGATAAAAGCTGTAAATAAGACTAAATGACACTAAAAGTGGACGTTGGGCAAATAAAACAAAGATAAAATACTAATAAAACACAGTAATAGGGTTAATTTATTAACACCTATCAATTTTGCAAGTTAATGAAGCAGATTCTTCAGTAAACATCCATATACATTTCATGTTTCTATTTATTACTTGCTAGTGTGTTTACTACCATTTACGTTCTATTTTACTACACTCAAAAACGTTTCCGCACTCTTAATCATTTGTGTTTGTGTAGTAAATAGTAAATCAAGTTTAGAACACCAAACTTGGGATCAATAGAAAGATTCTGTACGTACTGTAGAAATGTACAAATGTTTTAAAACTCGCATTATCAAAAAATTTTAAGAGATAAACCTATATGCTTTGAAGCGCAAATATTTTGAGAATTGGAGAACCAACTATTCACGAATTATTCATAATGAATAACCCTTGATAATAACGAATATCATGGATTTTCATCTTTAATGATATAATGCATTTTTTATTATAATATCATACATTTTTATTATAAATATTATATAGTTTTATTATGAATAATGTTCGTGATGAAAAATCATCACAACATTCATCTTGATAAGAATTGTGAGATATATTTTCACCCATTAGATCAAATTGAATAAGTGATCCATGGTTCCAACAATTGAAGTGGCTACTTCCTTTTTAAACGATTTTGAGGGTAAATAAGTCAAATGTGGTGCACAATTAGTTTTCAAATATATATCTTTAATTTTAAAATTATATTAATTACCCCAAACACTTTAAAAATACAATATGAAATAAAATTAAAATTATAACCAAACAAATTATATAAAGAAAATATAAACATTTTATTATTTTTAATTTGACATCCATTATATATATATATATATATATATATTTTTTTTTTTTCTTTCAGATTTTTTTAACTTCATAAGAAATAAAAGATTTTTCGTTATGCTTGCATTCACATTAAAATATTTAAATGTTCTATTATTTCATTTGAATATTTGATTAGGATGCAAAATTCGTATTTATTGCCCTTCACACAAAATAGAATCTTCGATGTATAGCTTATGTTTTTTTTTGAAGTTTTGATTCATGGTTAATAAATAATTGTTACATTTAATGGAATAACTGATCATTCACAATAAAACATATAAATATTTCATTATTATATGTAAAGATTTAATATTAAGATTAGATATTGATAGACTTATTCGTATGACCCAATATTCAAAAAAGGGTTTTCCAATTTGCATGGGTCCAAACCTTCAAGTTTTGTTTGTAAAAAATAAGAAACTATTTATGGCGGTACACAAGGCTCTAAATGGCGTGAAGTATGGTGTGACGATGAGGTCAAGTCTCAAGTCTTACGAATTATGGTGAGGTCATGGCATTTTCCAAGGCGTGGCTTAAGGGGGCAAATTTGTATTATATATACATGTGTTTGTGTTTTTGTTTATGTTAGTGTTTTGAACAATAATGATTAAGTTATTAACAATTTAACTTCATATAAAATGATAAACAAAAGAGTTTCTAAATTCTAATAGATACTAATGGGTAAAGTTTAGTCGAATTTCGAATTGCACATATTCGAAGAATCGAAATTACATATTTGTAACGCCATAACGCGCCATAGCGGGCCATGACGCGCCATAACGAGCTTGACGCCCTGTATCCGTGCCAAAGGGGTAAACGTAGCGGCAAGGCCATGCCTCGGCGCCATAGCGCCATGGCGGTGCCAATGCACGTTTTTTAGAACATTGGTGGTAAGTCAAGAAAGAAGCACACATTCACATGAAACAATAAAACCTTCATTATGAATGTTGAGTTGTATTATGTGAATCTTTGTAACAAATATGACTTTGAAAACCGGGTACTAAAACTAAACATCCACATCAAATATGTGAATGTTCCATTATTTCATGTGAATGTCTGATTATGATTCAAAACTCATGTTTATGAACTTCACACGAAATAACCAAATATTAGTTATGTTATTTTTTGTGAAATTTTGGTTCATGTTTAATAAATAGTTGCTAAATTTAATAAAATAACTGAACATTGACTAGGGGTGTTCAAAAAAACCGAAAAACCGAGAAACCGAGCCGAACCGTTTGATCCGAAACCTAAAAAACCGAAAACCGGAAAAACTGAAAACCGAAAAAACCGAAAACCGAAAAACCGGGTATTCACGGGTCGGTTTCGGTTTTAAATTGTAGGTATCCGCGGGTAACCGATCCGAACCGGTATATATAGAACACTTAATAATATTATATTTAATATCAACCATTTAATTTTTAAATAATCATCAACTAAATAGTGAATATTTTTAAACAATAAAACTTATTTCAATCTCTTCTTCTTGGATTATTTTTATGTATTTGTTATGTAATTGGTTTAAATTTTCTATTTTGGTATATTATTTTTATATTGCAAATACTATTTTTCTATAAATTCGGGTAACCGTGAACTGAACTGCGGGTAACCGACTAATTTCGGTTCGGTTTGGTTCAACCCGCGGTTCGGTTTCGGTTCGGGTAACCAAGTATCCGCCTCATGCGGTTCGGTTTACATTTTTCTTACTAACCGAGCCGAACCGAACCGTGGACACCCCTAACATTGACAATAAAACATATAAATGTTTGAATAGGATTATTAGATATTTTGAATTTATTTGTATGAACCAATATTCAAAAAGGGTTTTCAAATTTGCACATACCCAAACATGTAAATAATTTTGACTGTGAAAAATAAAAAGAAACTCTCGATGTTGATAAGTGAAGAGAGAACCAAACTTTCATATGAAACAATAGAATATTATTCATTGTGAAGGTTGCACTAATTTACCAAGTGAATGTTCGTAGTAGATTGAATTTTGAAAACTGAGTAAAAAAACTAAAATTAAAAAGTATGATAAATAACAAATTAAATAGAATAAAATATTTGTTTTTGATATAATTTGTGTTGCTCCAATTTTGGTTATATTTCATTTTAGTTTTAAAGAGTTTGGGCCTTTGGGGTAATAAATTTAGTTTTAAAAATAAATATATATTCGATTAAGTAACCATGTACCACATTTTTGACCAATTTACCCTTAAAATCTCATAGATAAGGAAGTGGACATGCACTTTTTGGGAATACCGAATATGCACGACAATAACATTAGGTTTTTAGGACGTCTAAAATGTTTAAGCGTCATAATATATTACTATATAACACTAAACGAAAAGAATCTTACCTAAAAGTGTTACAATAGTTTCATAAGATGTTTTTGAGTGTTTTAACAAGTTTTTTAGGACGCAAAATAAAGTGTTGTATTAGTTATTTTATTCACCATTTGAAAAAAAAATGCGTCTTATAAACACAAGTGTCCTATAAAAAGATGGATTTAAAGGACATTTCTAAAAAGTGTCTTATAAAATAACTAATTCACACTTTATTTTAAAACACCATTAAAACTTGTTAAAAATGCATAAAAGCATCCTATGAACCTATTATAACACTTTTAGGTAGAACACTTTATAATTTGGTTCTGTAAACTTATGTTTTAAAAAATTTACTATTAGGACGCTTAAATATTGTACGCTTCCGATAAATACAATTTTGTTGTAGTGATGGATGATCTGATCAAAATTAATCTAAGACCAAAAATCCTTCTCACTTTCTATTGAGGATTTATCACGGGAACCCAACACACACACACACACACACATATATATATACACATAAGGTTGGATTACAGTGAGAATAAGAATTATGGTGAGAAGGTGTGAACAAAACCTTCATATAAAGACATATCTTTCTACCTCCAACTACCTTTATTTATCTATTTTGATCATCATGACGAAACTTTAAACAATTCATGTATGTAAAGTGATTAAATGTATATAACAGTTCGTGAACCTGACTAAAATTGAATATTAATTTGAAGATAATGGTAGATGATTGTAGTTAAATGTACTGAAAGTAGTTTAAGGAAAATGAAGTTAGATTCAAAAGTCAACTCATTCAAAGGCTCAGAAGTGTTCACGTTATTCTCGTCATAATTGTTATTTTCACACGATCTCATGTCTCTCTCTCTCTTTCTCTCTCTCTCTCTCTCTATATATATATATATATATAGGGAGAGGTTCATTTGAGAAATGGTAAATGTATGAGAAATAGAGAAGTAATCTTAGCCATTCATCTGGTCAACATTTGCGGCTTTGACCGCAAAGCACCGGATAATTCCTTACATAGTCTATAGAAGGTAGAGGGGTAGTTTCGTAAAATACACGGGATGAGTTCATATATGAACCTATATGATTCACATATGAACTATACGTTCATATGTGAATCAGTTAATTAGTTCATATGAGAATCAGTTAATTAATTCATATATGAATCACAAAAGTTCATATATGAATCTGTTAATTAGTTCAACTCATTCATATATGAACTTACAGTTAATTAGTTCATATGTGAATAAGTTAATTAGTTCATATATGAATCACAAAGGTTCATATATGAATCAGTTAAAAGAGTTCAGATGTGAATTACACTAATTCACATATGAACATATAGTTCATATGTGAATTATGCATGTTCATATATGAACACAGCCCGTGTATTTTTGGAATAGTCGCAACTTTTGACCAGTCAAAGCCGCAACTTTTGACCAGTCAAAGTCGAAATATTTGACCAGTCAAATCCGATCTTTACCGTATGAATGACTAAGATTACTTCTCTATTTCTCATATATTTACCATTTCTCAAATGAACCTAAGGCTATATATATATATATATATGAGAATGTTCAAATAAAAAAGATAAAAAGGATAAGAATATAAGAACAAATGAGATGAAGAAGATAGACGATCGTAAAGAGAGAGAGAGAGAGAGAGAGGGTGAAAGGGGGTTGTTGAAGGAGGGGGCTACACGTGATGGGTCGTTAATTTAAATTTTTATTGCTGGAGAAGGGGGCTACAAGAGGGATGGGTTTGGTGTTCGTGTGGTTGTGAGACCCTAGGGGAAGACCGATGGCGTTGGCAGAGGTAGATGAGATTGTAGATTGGCACAAAATTTGCAACCAAATGGGTTTGGGAAGGACAAATTGGTATGGTTTCTAGGTGATGACGACCAATTTACGGTTAGCAAACTTAAAGCTTTGACTGATCTAAAGTTTCATAGGTCTCAAGCACACTTGATGGAAACAAAATGTAGCAATCTAATTCCCAGGAAAGTATGGATTTTTATGTGGAGACTCGGGCTTGGTAGACTTCCAGTTTGATAGGCTCTTAACAACACATGTCTCGATCTTCACTCTTCGTTGTGTCCCCGTTATGGGGAGGAAGTGGAATCTATGGCTCATTGTTTTCTCCACTGCAGAAAGTTATTCCAGGTTTGGGCAAATATATTCGGTTAGTGGGGCTTGCAAGTACCAAATTTGGGTAGTTGAAGATTACTTGCACTTGAGGATAAGGTGACATTCTCTCAATCTACAAGGAAGGTGTGACAAGAAACTTTTTGGATTGCTATGTATGTGATCAGGTCTTCTCGAAATAACTTGGTTTTTTCAGTTTGTGAGCAATCGATGCTAGATTTAGTGTTCAAAATCCAATTGCTTTCTTTCAATTGGATTTCAAATCAAATTAAAAAAACATAAGTGAGATGGGTGGACTAGTGCTACAACCCACATGAATGCTTTTAATTTTCTCGATTCGTGTTTCATTTTCTTCATCCAGGATTAGCGCACATCATAGTAAATTTGCATCTCGGAGTCCAGCTTGGGGTTTTCATTCTTAGTGTTCAGTGGATTCTCGATGAGATCAATGTTCAGTAGATTCTTAATGAGATATCTTGTCTTCGTTGCTCACTCGGTTGGATCTGCATGTGAGCTTTGAATAAGCTTTGTTGTCTATCTGTATTGTTTGGGTTTCATTTTTGTGTGTTCTGTGTTTTTTGGCTTGTTTTGTTGTTGGTTTGCTGGAGTTTTTTGTATCTTGCAGAAAAATTTTCTTGATTTTTATTGTATTTGATTAGTTTTCAATAAAAGTTTTGTTGCCTTAAAAAACCCTTTATACACTTGTATGTATGCTTCAAGACTTGTATAATAAATAAATTAAAAAAGAAAATACAAAATAACCACATTACTCTTACGTAGCTTTGGTACGCTGATTGTATGGAATAGGACTAGACGGCACAGGACTAGACGGGACGGGATGAGACTAATTCTTTGTTTTACATTTGGTACGACTAGAACAGGATTGGACTACTATTCTGTCTTGCGTTTGGTAAGTTGGACAAGACAAGACAAAACTGTTAAAATGAACAGATTGCCCCTAAATAATGTTTAATTTTTTTTAATAGTTATAAATGACACAAATCGTCTAAATATGTTGCTTCACTACAAAATTCACAAAAGAGATTCCATGAGCTTCAACAATATTGTCGGTCCAACAATACTTATCAAGTTTATAGAATACGACAACACAATATGATTACCAACCTGTATTGATATATAACAAAGGTTACAAGGTTGATCGATTCA
Organism: Arctium minus; assembly: GCA_954870635.1. Classification (NCBI taxonomy): domain Eukaryota; kingdom Viridiplantae; phylum Streptophyta; class Magnoliopsida; order Asterales; family Asteraceae; genus Arctium; species Arctium minus. Next base: position 69,800,011 of record OX941091.1, on the reverse strand, counting down.
AGCTCTAGATTGTGTTCTCTGTTTTTCTCTCTTTTACACCTTTTAGTGTGTGTTTGTATGTGTCTATGATTTGATCTGATTGAGAAAGTTAGAGATACACTTGCTTTTAGATCTAGTGTGTCTAACACACTACCTAACATAATATCTAGATTTAATATCTAGATATTATTTCTAAATAATATCTATTACAAAGATATTAAATAACAAACTATAATATAACTAATAACTAACTAAGTTAACTAATACAATAACAATTAATTACTTTGACATTTATTACAAACAAACATAGACTTTAATATCGAGAGTCGATATTCCGGCTTTAGCCTAAGATTGCGATCTTTAGTTTGGATGATCTTGAATCCAATAGATATGTGATCTAACAATCTCCCCCTTTGGATCAAGACCATTACTAAAAAGATTTTAGCAATTCAGTCTTCTTGTTCAGCTCAGAAGATGCAATCTCTTTCTCTAGCTCAGAATGTTTTAGCAAAGTATCTTCAAAGAAAATTTATCTGAAATCAGCATGTCTTCAGAATACTTTGATCTCGCAGTTCTTTGTCTTGTAATGTAATGGACTGAACATTTCTTCAAGCTTTAGATTCTCCCCCTTTTGATGGAAAGTGCAACGACTTCATCAAAACTTTGAGTAAGAAATGTCAATCAGTTGGAGCCCCTGATCCGTCAATTCATAAGATATTCATCTAGATCTTTGCAAATCCAGACAAATTAGTTGTGTAACACCTGAATCAACTAATGAATCAGTAAACATGCCTGTCAGTAACACTAAGTCACTGTGTGTAACAAATACACATTGGAAAGGAGCTGTTTGATGATGACTCCCCCAGGGCTTCCATTTAATCATCAAAACACCACAAAGGTAATTTCTATAAACGTTATGACAAATAAACTAATTCCTTTTGTGTTTGTGCTTGTGTTAGAAAGAATAAAGCACTTGATGATTGGTTATAAGCTCGAAATTGTGAAAACCACTGAGACAACAGTAAGTTAAACACAGACTCAATGTGCATGATTGAAGTGCGAAGGTGGGGCATACTTCCTTCTTTTCAATATCCAGATTTTCCGAATGAAAATCAGATAGCAAATATGTTGCATCCCCTTTAGAAAATGTGAAACACTTTCTTGTTGAGAAGAAAATGAGTAGATAGTGAGGTTTGATCAAGAGTTGGCATGGGCTAGTTGCCTGTTTCAATAATGTTCACCAAAGAATTGTGAAACACTAATAATGTGGCTGCCCGGCTCAGAAAAAGTTGGTGCAGAGTTGTGATAGTCTTTTAACTCTGTTCTCACACGCTCTTTCTTTTAAACATTTTGCTTTCTCTAATCACACTCAATTCTTTTTGACTTCTCACACTCAATCACTATGGATTAACTTCTTGGGTAGAAATCACTGGTTAAGGTGATTTCATAGAAGTTGTGTTAATTCCTAGCACAAAGAAATCCTTGTTTTCCTATGATGCATATGATGCTCATATTGGTTTAACTATTTCAGTTAAAGCACAATATATTTCTTGAAAACATTTAAAGTCACACTTCCAGTTTATGAATTCGTTTTGAGAATCGGGAAGTGGTTTGAACATTGAAAACAATGTTTTCGATGATTGAAAGTTGTCCTTCTTTCAACCATATATGAGATGAAGATATAGAATTATACCTTTACGTACGATCTTCCATCTCATGAAGCTAAGCTTAAAGTCATAAACATATGAACTTGTAAGTATCTCTCAAAAATTCTGCAAAAGACTTATGTCAAGTCAAAGCAAATTTATTCACTTAAATTGAAAAGACAAAAAGCAGTAAAACTTTTTAAAATACGAGTTCTGATCAGAAATAATCAGAAGTCATATCCGTACTCTCCTTTTGTCTTGAAGAGCTCCCCCTAAATTCTTGCATTACAAAAAAAAATTGGCATTAAAAGGTACATGCAAAATTTTATGAGCTCCCCCTTGAAGTAACATTGACCACTTGTCAATTTCTTCTCATACTCCCCCTTGGTTCATGAACAAAATAGAGAAGTGCAGATATCAAACAGAGTTAAGAATGAAGAAATGATGAAAAATTATACAATTTAGAAAACTTTGATAGGTAACTACTGATTAAATCTTAAGATTTAGCATACCAAGCTTAGAGACAAGAAAGGTAAACCTCTTTTCGTCTAAAGGTTTGGTAAACAAATCGGCAAGCTGATAATCAGTTTTTACAAAGAAAAGTTCAATTGTTCCTTTTTCAACATGATCTTTAATAAAATGATACCTGACGTCTATGTGTTTAGTCTTGGTGTGTTGAACAGGATTCGCTGATATTGCGATGGCGCTCTTGGAGTCACAGTATATCGGGATCTTGTTGAATTGGAAACCGTAGTCGCGCAATTGAGTTCTCATCCATAAGACCTGAGAACAGCAGCTAGCAGCAGCTACATATTCTGCTTCGGCCGTGGAAGTTGAAACACAAAGTTGTTTCTTCGATGTCCAACTTACGAGCTTGTCACCGAGGAACTGTACATGTCCCGACGTGCTCTTCCTATCTAACATACAACCTGCATGATCTGCATCTGTGTAGGATGTTAGTTCAAAACTAGTATCTTTAGGATACCACAGACCAAGATCTGCAGTGCCTTTTAGATACCTAAATATGCGCTTCACAGCAGACATATGGATTTCTTTAGGAGTGGCATGATATCGTGCACATAAGCATGTTGAAAACATTATATCTGACCTACTAGAAGTAAGATACATTAAAGAACCTATCATCCCTCGATAAGTCCTAACATCAGCAGCCTTTCCCGAATGATCGGTGCCAATCTTAGTACCTGGTGCCATTGGGGTACCAATCGGTTTTGAATTTTCCATTTGGAACTTCCGAAGAATATCCATAATGTATTTTGATTGATTGATAAAAATACCCGATGAAAATTGTTTTACTTGTAAACCGAGAAAGAAATTCATCTCTCCCATCATGTTCATCTGAAATCTAGACACCATAAGGTTTGCAAAATTCTTACAGTACTTAGGATTTGTAGAGCCAAAAATAATATCTACATAGATTTGAATTAAAATGATATCGGTTTTTTTCCTTTTTGATAAAAAAAAGTGGTATCCACCGTTCCTTTTGAAAAACCAGACTTGACTAGAAAATTGGAAAGGACATCATACCAGACTCGAGGAGCTTGTTTCAGACCGTAGAGTGTTTTGTCGAGAATGTAGACGTGATTCGGCTTCTCTTGATTGACAAAACCCTCTGGCTGAGAGACGTAGACTTCTTCCTTCAGAATGTCATTCAGAAAGGCAGTCTTCACGTCCATTTGAAAGGCCGTGATGTTCTTGTGGGCTGCGTAGGCTAGAAACATTATGATTGCCTCTATTCACGCCACAGGAGCATATGTCTCGTCATAGTCGATTCCTTCCTCTTGTCTGTATCCTTTGGCTACTAGTCTTGCCTTGTTTCGGATAACGGTACCCTCTTCGTCTTTCTTTATCTTGAAAACCCACTTCGTACCTATAATGGTTTTACCTTGAGGCTTTGGTACGAGTCTCCAGACTTGAAGTGCATTGAACTGATTTAGCTCTTCTTGCATTGAGATCACCCATTCTGGATCAGCAAGTGCCTCTGATACGCGTGTTGGCTCGAACTTGCTCAGAAAGGAGTCATGCATGCAAATGTTCATAGATGTTGACCTAGTTTGCACCGGTTTTGAAGGATCGCCAATGATCTGGCTTATCGGGTGCTCTTTGGTCCATTTATGTTCATGAGGTAGTGGATTATACGAATGTATGTCAGTTGTATCATCTATAAATCCACTTGTACCTTCTTCAGCTTGTTCAGGAGGAATGATGATTGCAGTTGAAGTGGTAGGTTCAGAAGGCTCAGCAGGTACAACTTGTTCCAGCTGTGGATGGATCTGTACAGAACATCCTACTGGTTCAGCTACTTCTGTCTCTTCATCACATGGAACTTCTTCAACTGTTGGAGTCGGCATTTGAATTGGAACTTCTTGTTGAATCGGGGCGTTGGATTCAATAGGAACATCTGAACTGGTTGGATGAGTAGTCGTTAAGTCTTCCATCCTGTCAACCATAACAGATTTCTTTACATTAGATCCAAGAAATTCATCATAAAACAATTCAAATAATAAATCTAAATCAGATAAATGATTAGTAGAAGTTGATGCTTCATCTGATTTATTCTGTTGAGACGTAGGTTCTGGACTGATTTGCCCAGAAGCTAGAATTCCTGTTATAGCGGGTTCTGAACTGTGATGTTCGAAAGCCATCTCTTCATCAAATGTTACGTTGATGCTTTCTATAACCGTCTTTGACTTGTTGAGATAAACACGGTATGCAGTTGATGTAGAGGAATAACCAATGAAGATTCCTTCGTCCGCCTTAGCATTGAACTTGTTGAGACTCTCCCTATCGTTTAGCACGAAACACTTACAACCAAATATATGGAAATATTTGATTGTCGGTGTTCGGTTGTTGATTAAAGCATAAGGAGTCTTCTTGAATCTGCGATGTATCATGGAGCGATTCTGTGTATAGCACGCGGTCGATACAACTTCAGCCCACAAAAATAGAGGTAAGTCTGATTGACTTAGCATAGTACGAGCAGCCTCGACTAGCGTACGATTTCTTCTTTCGACCACTCCATTTTGTTGAGGCGTACGAGCAGCAAAGTATTGATGTGAAATCCCGACAGATTAGAGATATTCTTCAACTTTGTTGTTCTTGAAATCTGTGTCGTTGTCTGTTCTTAGAAACTTGACCGATTTCTGCAGATTCACCTGGGTCGTCTTTAGGAATGTGATGAGAACATCTGGTGTCTCATCCTTTGAACGTAGAAACTTGACCCATGTGTATCACGAGTAATCGTCCACGATCACGAGTATGTACTTCTTTCCGCCTGGACTCTGAGTTCGCATCGGACCACATAAGTCCATATGCAATAACTCTAACGGAGCGCTTGTACTCGGTTCAGGATTTGGTTTATGTGGAGCCCTCTTCATTTTTCCTTTTTCACATGTTGCACAAAGATGTTCTCTTTCATATTTGAGCGCTGGAAGTCCTTTGACGAGCTTTCCTCTGACCAGATTGTTGATGTACCTGAAGTTGAGGTGAGAGAGCCTTCGATGCCATAACCAGCTTTGTTGCATCGAGGCTTTCGTCATTAGACAAACCTGTTTGTCAGTCTGGATTTTTGACAAGTTAATTGTGTAGAGGTCTGACTTTCTTGTTCCGACCAAGAGTTCCTCGCCTTCTTCAGTGCGAACTGAACACGTCTTGGCTTTGAAATTGACCTCTAAGCTTTTGTCACAGAACTGCCCGATACTGAACAGGTTGTGCCGTAAGCCTTCTACATAGCTCACCTTCTTTATTATGACATTGTCATGTTGTACATCACCATATCCCATTATTGGAAAAAACTGGTCGTTGTCGAATCTGACTGATCCGCAATACTTCTCTTTAAAATTGGACAGCATATCTTTTTGTCCAGTCATATGCTTGGAGCATCCGCTATCTAAGTACCACATATGACGGATCTGCACAAGAGAAATAATGAAACAATTGATTTAATTAGTCTTAAAACAAAGATGGAATTAAGACTCTTGAGCATTGAGGAGCGGGTCTTGAACTGATGTTTTCAAAAGCCATATTCTCTTCTTAAGTACGGGTTCTGAACAGACGTGTTAAGAAACCATTGTTTTATCTTTGAAGTGCGGGTCGTGAACTGTTGTATTCAAGAACCTAGACTGATTTGTCTAGAAGTCATATCTGTAAGCTCCCTTTTTAAACTTGGTGTGCCTGCAACACAGATTTAGCCTTAGGTACCCACTGGAATTTGGGTCCTACTGTGTTAGCACAAGATGTTGGTACCCATTTCAAATTGGGTCCTCTTTTCTTTTGAAATACATTTGAAGAATTAGAATGAGATGAATGCACATGATAATTGTCAAACCAATCTTCAGAATCTTGACAAGAAGTAGAAACATGTTTATCATAAATAGAAGACTTTCTAGCAGATAAAGATAACTGAAATAATTGCTTCATTGTATATTGTTTACGAGAAACAGCAAGTTTTGAGTTCAAAATATCAACATCAGCAATTAAGACATCTTTACTAGGCGAAGTCTCACTACAATTAACACTAGAAAACGATTTAACGGTCTTGTCAAGCTTCTGTTTCGGTTGCCACACAGATTTAACTTCTGGCCTTTGCTTGCTCAGATCTGAAACATGTGAAACTGTTGAGTTAGACTTTTGAGCAACAAACGAATGCTTCTTCTTCGGATTACCATTAGTGTTTGGTTTCTGTGAATGCTGAGATATATTCTTACCTTTAGCATTTTTAGCTTTCACGGAGACTGACTTATCAATTTTCGTTGATTTTGCACTGTTAACAGGCATACTGGTCTTTCCCAAAGATTTATTAACAAAGATGAATGGTTAGGAAGTTTTACATTAAAGTCAAATTGTTCAAAACAATCATCTAAACCACCGTCAGCGTTCAGAAAATCAAATTCTTTATTAGCTAAACTAAACATATCCTCAGAGTTTGAAGCCTTAGAAATAATAACATTTTTAACACAGTTAAAAAAACTTTTTGTTCAATATTCATCAAAAGTCTTTCATCTGTTAAAGAATTCTCGAGTTCAGAAATTTTACTTTCTAAAACGAGAGGAGGGACATATAGTTTACCTTGAATAGGCTTCGCCTCCATTTCTTTTTCAGAATAGCTTTGAAAGAAATCACTTGAAAGAGTTTTCTTCTTTTGATATATTGGATTTTCATTATAACTATTATTCATCTTCGCATAATAAAATGGAAGGTGAACTTTAGATGATTTCAAACGTTTTTCAGTTTCGTTGGCTTCATCCTCTTCTGATAATTTAGTCCAGAAAGTTTTAAACTCAGGGATTCGTCGAGATAATTTCATAGAAAGATGATCATAAAGTGCAGGCAATTCAGACATTCCTTTTTGAAGACAGTGAGGATTCTTATAACCGATTCCCCATCTCTCTATTTCCTCTTTGGGTTTGTTCAGATGAATAGTCTGTTCAGTTTGACCCATTTTGTATAACTTCTCTTCCAAACTTTTTAATTTACCAAGTAAAGAAAAGTTTTCTTTGGTACATGAAGAATGCAATTTTGTAAGCTCATATATATCATTCTCACTTTTTGTCAGTTTAGACTTGAGTTCAGAATTCTCTTTAAGAATTATTGTCTTTTCCTTTGCGTTGGTGTCATTATCTCTATGTAAAACCTCAACCAATATTTTCTTCTCAGCAATTTCATTGCTAAGTTTCTGTATCAGTTGGTTTTTGTCAGTTATTACACCATTTTCTCGCTCAAGATTCGACTCTAACTCTTGTTGTTTTAAATTCATGGCATGCATTTTATTCATGAAATCTGAATACGATAAATCACATACCTCTTCTTCTTCATCTGAATCAGCTTCAGCATCTGATTCTTGCTTTCCCATCAAGCACATATTGACGGCTTCATCCTCTTCTTCCTCGTCTGAATGATCGAGCCAGTATTCATCTTCAGCCATCAGTGCCTTACCAGCCTCCTGTTGCTTTGCAAGAAGCATCTTGTTCTTGTAATAATCGGAGTTTCTGACTTTTGGTCTTCGGCAGTCTCTGGTATAGTGACCTGTTTTGCCACAGTTGTAGCACGTAGGTGGTTCTGTCTGACTGGATCCTTCAGCTTTAGACTTTCTCTCTTCCAGTTTCCTCTCCTCTATTCTCTTCCCTTCATACTGATATCTTCTCTCTTCCGGTTTCCTCTCTTCTGTTCTCTTCCCTTCATACTGATATCTTCTCTCTTCCGGTTTCCTCTCTTCTGTTCTCTTCCCTTCATATCTATTTCCTTCAACCCTTTCCTTGTGGACATAGTTGTTAGGACCAGAAGAATACCTCTGACTGTTTGATGTTGGCTTTTTGTAGAACTTTTTCTGAAAAGCATTTGTCAGCAGAAGCATTGCTTGCTTCAGTTGGTCATTTTCATCCGAGTCAGAGTTTGCATAAGCTTCATTTTCTTCTAAATCATACACAATCGTCTTGTTCTTCTTCTTCCTGACAACAAGAGCAACTGTGTCTTCAACTGTCTTTCCTTTCTGCCTCTTCTCATCTAGAATTTCATCCACCTCTTCTTCATTTTGTCTGAGGGTTTCATACACCTCATGAAGTGGAATCTCATTCAGATCCTTGATCTGCTTCATCTGCCTGGCAAATCTTTTCCATTCCGGTTGTAGAATACTCAGGAATTTGACGTTCAGCTCAATTTGAGATTTGTGGACCTTATTCTTGCTTAATTCATTCAGCAAAGTCACAAACCTGTCATAGGTTTCTTCTAAAGATTCTTCCACTCTACCTCTAAATTCTTCATAATTGTTCAGGCAGTTGGAGATTTTAAGCTGATTTCCAACCTTTGAACCCAGCATCATCTTCTCAAGCTGATCCCACATTTCTTTGCCGGAGGCCTTGTAGCTGTCAATATTTACATAGATTTCGTTTGGAATTCCTTGTAGAATGTATGACTTAGCTAATCTGTCGCATTTAGCTCTTCTGAGGTTATCATCTTCTAACTCATGATACTTAAGTTCAACCTGAGTCGGCACGGTTCCAACCTAACGAGTTGTCATGACTGGTTTCATAACCCCTTCTTCTATAGATTTCCTGATGAAATCACCCAGCTCATGTCTATCAACAAAGTTCAGAAACCGATCTTTCCACTGTTCGTATTCTCCTTTAAAGAGAACTGGTGGCTTGGTGTCAGTTCCGATTGCAAGGGCTTCTCTGAATGTCATTTTGAAGAAAAATCTAAGTATGGGAAAAAAACTTTGCGTTTTGAGAAGGTTTGCACAAGAGGTTGATGGCGCAAAGTGAGGTTTGCGTGTCAAATGGGTTGCGCAAACTGAGGTTTGCGTATCAAATGGGTTGCGCAAACTGAGGTTTGCGTATCACGTGCGTTGCGCGAAGTGAGCTTTGCGTATCACGGACGTTGCGCGAAGTGAGCTTTGCGTATCACGTACGTTGCGCAAAGTAAGCTTTGCGTATCAAGAGGGTTGCGCAAACTTGACTTGAGCTTTTCGTGAAGAGATGAACACGTGTACTGAAGTTTGTGCTTCTAGAGGTTTGCGAAAACTGAGCTTTGCTTTTCCTTGTTGTTTCGAGAAGTGAAGTTCGAGGTTTGCGTTTCAAGAGTGTTGCGAGAAGTGGACTTTGCGTGTTGCTTGTGTTGCGCAAAGTAAACTTTGTGTATTGAGTTGGTTGCGCAAAGTGGACTTTGCGTGTTGAGTTGGTTGCGCAAAGTAGGATACGCAAAGTGAGCTTTGCGTGAGTTCTTCCTCTGGTTTGCGCTAGTTCGTCTGTACTTCGATAAATTCGACTTTTCAACCTGTTTTTCCAAGATTAACAGAACCAAACTCTACCAATATGCTTAAAAACACTTCTAGAATAGATTGTGACCACTTGATCTCGATAAAAATCACTTTTTAAAATGTAAATCGATGGCACAGTAACTTTTGAAACTCGAACTCAGACCACTAAAATCGCAAAATGGAACTCGATTAAAGCTTTATACTGAAATCAAACTACAACAAGTCGATCTAGCATCTATATCGATCACAACCTGATCGATTTGAACACCTAAAACACTCTAAATCTCAAACTCGATTTTTCAAATGAAGAACACAGAGTCGTTTTCTTAAAACTTGATTTTGATCTTAAATCAGGCTCTGATACCAATTGTCGGTCCAACAATACTTATCAAGTTTATAGAATACGACAACACAATATGATTACCAACCTGTATTGATATATAACAAAGGTTACAAGGTTGATCGATTCAAGCTCTAGATTGTGTTCTCTGTTTTTCTCTCTTTTACACCTTTTAGTGTGTGTTTGTATGTGTCTATGATTTGATCTGATTGAAAGAGTTAGAGATACGCTTGCTTTTAGATCTAGTGTGTCTAACACACTACCTAACATAATATCTAGATTTAATATCTAGATATTATTTCTAAATAATATCTATTACAAAGATATTAAATAACAAACTATAATATAACTAATAACTAACTAAGTTAACTAATACAATAACAATTAATTACTTTGACATTTATTACAAACAAACATAGACTTTAATATCGAGAGTCGACGTTCCGGCTTTAGCTTAAGATTGCGATCTTTAGTTTGGATGATCTTGAATCCAATAGATATGGACAAGACAAGACAAAACTGTTAAAATGAACAGATTACCCCTAAATAATGTTTAATGTTTTTAATAGCTATAAATGACACAAATCGTCTAAATATGTTGCTTCACTACAAAATTCACAAAAGAGATTCCATGAGCTTCAACAATATAACTTGTGGAATCGATCCAAATAACTTCAAATCTACATATAACTTCAAACTTAAATCGCATTAGGAATCGACACGAATCCGTAAATAGAAATCTAGCTTCAAATTGAAATCATCATATCGAAATATAACTTCAAATCGAAATCTTCAAATACATGAATCTGTAAATCGAAGTCTTCAAATCGGAATCTATCTTCAGAACGAAATCTTCAAATCGAAATCTTTGTATTGAAATACATCTTCAAATCAAAATCTTCATATCGAAATATATACTTCCAATCGAAATTCTAGAAATCGATTTGAACAAACCTCACAGATGGATTCGTAAACTAACATATTTGATGGAGGCGGCGATTTAGGATGGGGTCGATTTGAACAAACCTCACAGGTAGATTCGTAAACCAACAGATTTTGATGGAGGAGACGATTTAATTAGGATGGGATTGATATTTTGTAAATCGATTTGAACCATATGAACGAAATCAAAGTCAAAAAGAAATTGATCTGATGGAGATGTTGGGGTCAATATTTTGGAAACAAGATGAACGAAATCAAAATCATAAAGAAATTAATTTGAACTTGATGTTGGGGTTGATATCCTGGAAAGAATATGGAGGTGATGATTTAGGTTAGATATATTTTTGGTTTTTGTTTTAGGTTTAGTCTCCAGATTTTAAAGCAAGGGTAGTATTGTAATCTTGCTATTTAGTCCCATGTTATTCCACCTTTTTTTGGTGGAACAAGAAATTCTTAAGTTTTATCCCATGAAACTCATTTTTGTCCCATGTTGTCCCATCTTATTTTTGTCCCATGATAAACCAAAAATGAGACTATTTTTTTGGCCCGTCCTGTCTCACCCAATCTGCGTACCAAACGGTTAAGCACTTACCGGTTAAATTCAACGCTATCACTTACAGGTAAGATTTTTGTCCATTAAAATGGTATTGTAGGCAAAATTTTACCCGGTAAGACTCTTGACCATTGCTTTCGCTCTTACCGGGTAAGATTACTGGCCATTACCATATTCATTGATTGATCTAATATAACTTGGTAAGTGCTTACCCTGGTAAGTGCTTACCCGGGTAAGCGTTTACAAAATGCTTACCTGGTAAGTGCTTACCGGGGAATTTAACATAACGGATAAACATTACGAGAGGATAGGATCTTACCCGGTAAGTGCGACGATAAGGATGAAGAGTCTTACCCGGTAAGAGTGTGTGACAACTCTTACCCGGGCAAGCGCTTACCAGGTAAATTGTTGTATAAGATACCATCGTGATGATTAAAATCTTACCCAGTAAAACAAGTTAGTGTGTCAGAGTGTTATTGGTAAGCGCTTACCGGGTAAGCATTTGGGTAAACGACCCCTAAATCAAAACATAAATCTGACAAAGGAAAAATAGAGGAGAAGGATATGTTATGTCTTAATTTGATATGGTTATCAAATTGGATAACTTTTACCCCTCTTTGCTCACAATCATACTCATTTATTCATGCTTCTTCACTTGTTTGATCTTTAGAACAAGAACTATGTCCTAAATCTACATTGAAAGGTGAAATTTGTTGCAACTTTTAGTCATCATTTCCTTCTATTGACCATAAGTTAATTTTAGTGTGAAGAACAAGATTTTATCAAAATTAGCTTCTAATTTGATGCAACTTTGCGACTTATAAGCTACATTTGACAATCATTTATTAGAAGTGTGCATATTCCTTTTATTTTCCTCATTCTATTTTTTTGAGAAGCGGTCGGAATAAACAAAATACTAAAATCAGGACAAAGTAACCACAATAAAAGTGTTATAGGCTAGCCTTTAGCCCCCTTGAATCCAAGTAAATGGGTAATAAAATAGTTGAATTTGTTGTTGCAACAGTATAAGCATGTCGCTTACATAAGGCTGAGTGAATATGTAACAGTGAATAACATAGGAGTGATCTTTACATCTAACTCTTTTTACTATGTTACAACGAGAAGTGATATGTACAATATAAATAAAGAATATGAAATAAGAATTTTAAATGCATTATTATTGATGTTAATTTATTGTAATGCTTAGTGATGGTTTGCCAATTGGATAAGTCTAATGAGCCCTCCTACTTTTTGGTGATTAGATTTTGTGCACCATTAGAAAATAGTGAACATTGATTATTGCATTATGTCATGTTATTTATGCAGTAAACATCTAAAGATCCTCATATATATATATTTGTTTGTTGTTCTTTTTCTAGTGTAGTTTTTTTAAAGGGTTACACCATATAGTTAATCATGTTGGTTATGAATATACTAATGCAGAGGTGGAATGATATGCTATGCAAAAGGTATGTTTATTCTATTTTCAATGTCATAAAGAAAGTTATGGAGAGTGGAACAGAGATAGTGAACCCATTTACTTTCCTAATGACTGTTTTTAGACTCTAAAAATTCCATATGCTCACTCTATGAAAATTCAAACACATGTAGTATAATAGAAATATTTGTTTATTAACCAAGCGACTTCATAAGAGCTCTAAACAGTGGCAATATGGAAGACTATTTTTATCCAAATCATTATCATCTATTCCTTTTTATGATGACAATGGTCATATGAGTAATTTTAAACTAAAATATTTTCAAATATTCCCATGGTATGTATGGTGAAGATTGAATCAAGTCTTTTATAGCAAGTTTTCATTTTATAACCATTACCAATTATTGTTGTTTCTAAAAAAGATTACTTTTAAACACCACACAACACACGGTTGTTGAACACTACTTTATTTATATGTAAAGTTATATAAGCCATGAAACCATAACTGATTGGCATATGCACTTGGTAAGTTCAAAACTACAATCAAGCGTCAAGTTCAAAACAAAATAAAAAATACACCAAGATGCTATAATTTCAAAACTGCAAAATATGTAATTAAATCAAGTTGTATAACATGTTTTTGACATTTTGCTTTTCTATTTTATTCATTTCAAATATATGTTGAAATATAAACAATATTAACATAAGAGCTCATTGTGTAGCCTAAAAAGGAGAAATTAAGGTTTGTTGTACTAATTTGAGTTCAAGAATCATATAACAATAATGTTGCCTACCTGGAAAATTGTCACCCGTTAGGAGCTTACAATTGAGAAACTACACCCCTTACCATTTCGGTGCTTCAAACCCTATACCGAGTCACTGATGTTTCATACACAAAATATTTAGCAACATAGGGAAAACAACGCGAATAACACTAAACCCCAATTCTTTCAAAAGATCGAAAATCACGCTTGGGGAAAAGATAACATGTACCTGCATTTCGTGAGTCGCCCCTCACCTTTCAACCTAAAATCCAATTCTTTTTATTTCCTGTAAAATTAATCCGATTTCCTTGTTATGAGAAGCTTTTGTAAACAATAACAAACATGAACCCTAACACCCCAAGTCAAAAGCAAATCAACTCAAGGCACTGATACAAACTACAAAATCAAAAACAAACATAAAAATTAAGAATCTAACACAATCTGTCATGAAAAAACCCATACCTTGAAAGAAATTTGAAGAACCCATATTCAATTAATCAGATGTGAAAACCGCGAATTACCATGATGCATTGGCGATGGTTGTGAAATGTGGAGAGTGGAGGCTGATGTCGATGGCAATAGCTTAGACAAGCTGACGGGAGGGGTTGTTGTGGCTGTAGTGGCCGATGACGGCAGTCGAGGGAGTCGAAACAAGCGAGAGAGTCTCTCTCGGAGAGCAGAGCATAATTTCAGGAAAATTAGGGATCTTTGAAATTTTTGAATTAGGCCTCGCCTTTAGGGGGTGTTTGGTTGGGGATATTGAGGGGTAAGGAATGAGAATGATAATGAAAACTGTTGTTTGGTTTGATATAATATAATGGATTCATTACCCCAAACCCATTAATTTCCATTCCTGACCAAATTGGGGGGAATGGAAATTTTATTCCGGCTTAGTCATCTTTTCTCATGCGTTCCTTCATTTGTCGATGTTGAATGTAAAATATTTTTTATTTTCATGTTGGATGTCACATATTTGTATTAAAAATATTATATAAAAGATTTTTTTATTAATTATATTGGTTTAACCAAACAACATCAATGTAATGCCCATTCCTATTCCCATTCTCATGCATTCCCATTTTCATTTTCATTCCTTATAATGAACCAAACGCCCCCTTAGTTTTTAAGTTTTCAATATATTGAATTTGGCAGCATTTTTTCAATTTTTTTGTTTTTTTGTCTTAAGTTTAAAAATAAACTAAAAACCTGTAAAATTTTTGAAAATAATAATTTTAATATTTAACTTATTAGTTTTAAATTATTATTTAATTGTGAATAAACTTTTATTTGAAATATATATATATATATATATATATATATATATATATGTATGCCTCCATCATATATTTAAATATGTATGTAAGTATACAAGTTATAATAAGGGGTGTTAAAAAAAAACCGACAATCTGACCAACTCAACCGAAAATAACTCAAATCAACCTAACTTGAAGTTACTTGATACTTGAACAAGTTGTAAAATATTCAAACTTGAATTGTTGGGTGAGGATCATTTGAACCCAATCCAGCCCGATGAACCCAATGATATTCGATCATATTGGGTTAAACTTGGTCATGTTTAATTGAAGAATCATAGTAAGTTATATTAGGTTACACTGGGTTATAATAGGTCTTGTTGAAATATGTTGGGTTATAATTGGTCTTATTGAACTGTATTGGGTTATAATTGGTCTTATTGAACGATATTGGGTTATAATGGGTCATATTAGGTCAAAGACAACAAGAAAAATAAAAAATGGGTAAAAAGCTCAAAATACTCGTCAGTTAACGGGTTTTTTTTTTTTAACAAAGTTAGTGATATGTTATTTATTTATTGAAAAGGGTCATATTAGATGCTAATTTGTTATAATAGGTCATATTGGGGTTGTAATGGTTTGATAATGGTCATATTACATTCCAATATGTGATAGTGGATCATATTGGGTTTGTATTGAGATGTAATGAATAATAATGGGTCATATTAGCTTTGTAATAGAGGATAACAATGAACCATATTTAATTTTGTAAAGGGTTATAATGAAAGATAATGAGTCATACTATATGTAACGAGTCATATTGGGTTCTACTGGGTCATATGATTTACAATAAGTTATATTAGATTGTAATTAGTCATATTTGACTAGGTTGTAATAGGTCATTTTATGTTATAATGAGTAATAATGAGTCATATTGGATTGTAATAATGGGGGGATAACACATAAAATTATATGTTATCAAATATGAGAGTTTTGGGTAAGCCATTTAGGGGGAAGGTTGTTCAAAGTTGACCTTACCAGAGTCTCATCTCATCGTCTATGTGCCAAACCTTTGATCAAAGTCCTTCCCTTTCTCCAATCATTACCAGGAACCCATCACCACTCTTCCCTTCCCATCCCCAACCCTCTCAAGACCTCCCTTATCCTAACCCACAACCTCGATGAGAACTTGACACGTGATTGACTTAAAAAAACACAAAGGCACACCCCTTTAGTTCCCCGTGACAAAAAAACTCATCGTTTTCCTTGCTCCGATATGCTTCTAGTTATGTGGTTCACACCTTTTACATAAGTGATAGAACCTCATCTCAATCCATCTAGTTATGTGGTTCACACCTTTTGATAAAGAGATTGAAACTCACATATGGGATCGATACCCATCTCCATCCACCTTCTATATTTCAATCGTCCTTACCCATTTTTTGCAGCAGGTCCGGGGTCAAACAAAACTAATTGCCAGCATCTTCGATCTCCCTTCTCTATTATCCTCCTCATCTCCCTTATCCCTTCACCCCTTTCAAGCATCCCCCTGCTCCCACATTGAACCCTTGTCACTTTTACACCACCATAACCCTGACCTATAAGCGTCCCTTCAATTCATTCAACAAATAACACAAACACAAGGATGGCGTTTTAATACTCCTAATTATACTACTAATCAACCTACCATCCCTTAACATAACTTCCTACGAACTGACACTTTATGCATGCAAAAATAACGGACTTTTCCAAATATGACGTAAGAAAATTAAAGAATTAAGTACAACAACTAAACAAGAAACAAAACAATAGCTAAACATCAAGTTTACAACTTATTACTACATAAATATAATTTTTTAAAGCTCCACGTTTGAATTTCGTATAGCAATTGGCATTTAATTGATGAACACGTTAAAATACAAGGTAAGCGTTCGATCCTACTAATACGCTTGAATACCCTATATAACTTATACTCAATAGAAGAAACTAAGGGGACGTTTGGTTCGCAGGATTCCGATGGAATCTGAAAGAATTGGAATGATCAATTTCGTTGACCAAATTCCTTTTAGGTGTTTGGTTTCCCATGGAATGGAATTGAATTCAACACATTCCACCATTCATGGATTTGGTCATTCCATCACATTTGAGAAGGAATTCAATTCCATTCCATCTCATTTTCTCAAAAAAAACAAAACTATCCCCATTTACCTAGATCCATATGAACCTCCGCCAACCACCACCGATCGGAACCACCACCAACCACCGTTCTGAACCACCGCCGACCACCATTGATCGGAACCACCACTGACCACCGTTCTAAACCACCGTCGACCACCACCGATCGGAACCACCGTCGACCACCGTTCTAAACCACCACCCACCACCACCGATCGGAACCACCGTTGACCACCATTCTGAACCATCGCCGACCACCACCGATCGGAACCACCGCCGACCATCGATCGGAACCACCGTCGGCCACCACCGATCAGAACCACCGCAAACCACTGCTCTGAAGCACCGTCGACCACCATCGATCAGAACCACCGACGACCATCGTTCTGAACCAAAGTCAACCACCACCAATTTGAACCACCGTTGACCACCACCGATCTAAACCACCGCAGTTACCACCGATTTGAACAACCGCCAGCCACAACCATCGACCACCACCAATCTGAACCATTGCCAGCCACCACCGATCTAAACAACCGCCATCCACAACCGATCTGGACAACCGTCAACCACCACCGCCGATCACCTATCTGAATCACTGTTGACAACCAATCCAAACCACCATCGATCTGAACCACCGACCTGAACAATCAACAAATGTTAGTTGGATTTTGGTTTCAAAATTTTCAAAGGGTATTTTGGTCATTTACAAATATTTTATTCCAATTCCAAAGTTACACTATGTGGACCAAACAGACATATTTAACAAATTCCATTCCAATGTCGATCAACCAAACACGTGGTCAAACCTGATGACATTTCATTCTAATTCCTTCAAAGTCAAATTCCTTTGACAGATTCCATTCCACCAAAAAACATTCTGCAAACCAAACGTCCCCTAAAAATCACACAAAAGTACCATAAAATAAAATCGAGACAGCAAGATAGAATTAAACATTATTATGAATTGAAGATTAGAGTTATCGAGATGTATTATCATACATTGCACAAATTTAATTACTTTTAATATGTTTCATAAAAGTAGCTTTTTATTGTTTTAAAAAATGATTTTTTTTATATAGTTAATAATTTAGTTCGTTATTAATTAAAATTAATATAATTTATTAAATTATAATAGAAAATAATGGATAAATATAATTTGTAATATCAGCAAAGTTATAAAACAAAAATATATAATATTTTAATATAGTTAAAATATTATGTTCTAATCTAAAATCAAAATATTATAAAATTTGATTTTACCTCTAAAATATTAATAAAATTCGGTTTTACCACCAAAATATTAATACCAAAATTAAAAAACATTAAACAAATTCCCACTCAATTACAAAACCCTTTTGCCTGCTCCATCACGGTACAGAGTTTCACGATTGTTCTGCCCTTCGTCCTCCTCCCATCGCCGGTTAACTATTGCTCCGACACCGACCATTGTCTTCCCTCTCGCTTGTTTTCGTTGGTCCGTCACCTGTCCAGGTATTGTCCATCGCCTTCTTCTCTATCAGTTCTTGATGATCATCTTTATGATTGAACTTTCTCCCGGTCTGCAACTAAATATTTTACATATCTAAAATGGAACTTATGATTGCACCTTAATGTTGAATAGAAACACAACGTTTATGTTCGAATCTTCATATGATGACTGTTGGTGGCAATCAGATTTGAAAAGGGGAAACATAACTCCATATTTGATCCATCTATGGTTGTATGTGGAGAGGGGATGAACTCTTAACAATGTAATAAATCACGGATCGAAGCCAAACAACTTCTCATTTCCATCTGAGTTTTCAACAATGCTCGTCTAGGCCTATAAATTCCCTACACAAAATCTGAAATTAGTTCATTAAGTCATTCTCCTATAGATCCCGTCATTTGTCCAGATAGTTTTTAGTTTTACCCATCGCTTTTTAATCCAAAATTGTTGAATCTAATTCAATTACCCGTCATTTGTCCAGATAGTTTTTAGTTTTACCCATCGCTTTTTAATCCAAAATTGTTGAATCTAATTCAATTACTGTACTGTAATAGGAACAAGTGGTTGTTTTAAATATGGAGAATTTTAGTGGATCGGAGCTAGGAATTTGCACTAGGGGGAGCACCCAACAAGATAATATAAGTATTAATTGTCTTAAAATGGCAAAAATAACGATATCATATTGATGATATTCCAACCTTTACATGGACCGTTTATACACTATAAAGTCTAATATTTCTATATAAAATAATTATTTTTAGAAGTTTAGGGGGAGCCAATGCACTCTCTGGTGCTCAAGTGGCTCCGCCCATGTCATGATTATGAATAAAGAGTCTATGGAGTGCAGTGGTTGTAGAAGCATTTTGTTTTGTTCAACAGGGCTTCTAAATCATTGTGTGTTGTGCATTGTGTAAGGCGTCACCTCGGTTCCTCCATGTGGTAAGATTTATTGAAAGATGGAAGTTTTATTCAATGTTATTTCAGAAATGATTGAATCATATTTACAGTTAGAGCAAAGTAAAGTCGTTCTTTTTTTTCTTCTTCGTAATAATTATATACTCACCAAATTGATTTTGTGTTCATCGTTTGTTAGCTTTGTCGTTTGTTTTTGAAATATTACGTCTTATTAGCCTCTTAACTCTTACTGGTTGAGAGGTTGGTCCAATAAGAGCGGTTGTTTTTATTTGATCAAAGGGTATATCTTTTTCTCTCCTTGTGTTGATTTCTTAGATTATTGTCGTTTATGACCATTTCTCTTCAATATATGTTGGAGCCTCCCGTCTTTTCTTAAGGGCTCTTTTGAAAGTAAATACATACATATATATAATTATATTGACTACAGTGATTGGACCATGTTTCGCGTATATCTTAGCCATGTTGTCAATCATAAATGATTTTAGAGACAAAGATTTCTCTTCTGAGCATGAGGTATATACATATATATTAAACATATTCTCTTAATGGGGTCATCTTTTATTCTTAACTAGTGGTGATTGTATACTTATAATAATAGAGATTTCTGCACACAATGAGGGCTATTCAAGGATCCCTGATAATTTCCTCATTCATCAATATGCTCATTGGATTTAGCAGGGCATGGGGAGAATTCACAAAGTGATATAACTATCTCACAAAGTAACCACAGCTGTTAACTTCATCTCTTTTCTTCTAATTTAAGAAATTTCAGGAATCCATAAAGAAAAAAGTTTTCATTTAGCTTTTTATGCATGGATTTCTTTTTATATAATATATATATATAACATGTTTTGTAGCCAATATTTATATCTATGTATGTATGTATATTTAGGGATCATATTATGACTCCATCACTATGTATTTTAAACATATATAAATGCAATTGGTTATTAATTTCACAAACAGGATGTGGATTAATGTTCAAAGTCAAAGAGACTAGTTTTCAACCCCAAATTTCATATGAATTTTGTTCAACTATAAAGGAAAAGGAAGTAGATTATAGTAAGAAATGTTGAGTTACAGATTGCTGCTATTTGTGCTCTGATAGTGGCTATCAATATCTTGGCTTTTGATGTACCTTGAGTGGTTTTCTGAATACCTAGCGACTAGCGTAAATTGAATTGATTAATAAGTAGAATGTAAGAAAACAACACAAATTTTTTAAGACTAAATACAGTCAATTCCCACTTGATTTCATGACTTTTCCTAAAAATTTTAAACTTGAAAAACAACTCATTTGATTTTCTAAAGTCAAAGTTCAAAACTCCTAGCAGAACATCCTTCTTCTAGAAGAGTAGTTACTTGGGGATATCCTCTCTTATTGAAGTGTGATTTCATCCCTTCGTTTGTCAATTTATATGTTGCTACATGCTCTCTTCTTTTATATCTATGTATGTATGTATGTATATTTAGTGATATAACTAAATCACACTCAAACAAAACATAGTTCAAATCTATATAAAACCATCAATTCCAAATCCAAAATCAATCAAGATAATTGAATGTCACTGACATAATTGATTTTTAGCACAATGAAGTGATTGTTTACTGAAGAACACAAATCAAATTGAAGACAAAACTTGGTTCAAAAACGAAATTATTGGAATCTGCAAGTTCACAAATCAATTGTACAATTGAAATCCAGGGATATCCTTAAAAGCGTGATAGTAGACAACAGTGCTCACTGGTGACTTCAATTCAATTGTATCCTAACCCAAAAAGAAAACCTAACAGACAAACATAAACACAAACAGTGACTTCAATTCAATTGTATCCTAACCCAAAAGGAAAACCTAACAGATAAGCATAAACACAAACAATCGATGAAACAAACCTACAGATTATTTGGGAGACAAAAAGGCGATCGATATATAGAAATGCACAGAAGCGATTGATATGAGAAAGCCAGATATGCTTATTTGACAAAGCGATAGATGGAGAAAGCGAGAGAGAAAGAGAACATACCAGATGTGTGATTGCAGAACGGAGATCGACAGGAGAGATGAGTCGCACAAATCGAGAGAGAGAGATCGTTGTTTTGGATTAGGGCAAGATTCCATGGGTAAGGATTAAGGAATGAATTCCGTCGGATATCCCGTGGATTTGTGAAATCAGTCATTTAAGGAATCCAGCGGAATTTGAAGGATTTCGTTGTTCTAGTTCTGTGAACCAAACACAACTTTGGAATTTGGTCAATGGAATTGGACATTCCAATTCCATCCAGTTCCATGAACCAAACACCACCTTAGTCTTCAAAAAATGGTTTTCTTTTTTCAGGTGGTTGATTTGCAAGTATTTGCTTCGCCTTGTATCACCTAAATCCATTGGCTCCAAGATTCCTTACGTTTGTCAAAGCAATCTTTCTAGTATTCTATGTTTTTTTTCTTCTGGTGATCACTTCTTGCATTCTATTTATTTTTTGCATTCTATGTTTTGCAGGTATCATTTCTTCTCTCCCAGCCTTATGAAAAACGCTATGTACAGTTGCACAGGGACATCTCAATGAACTACAAGATAGATCTCAAGCTTATATCCACTCGACATCTGTTGGACATTTTACCTTTGTCATGTTGGTATAGATCTGAAGCTTATATCCTTTAGTTACTTGTTGTAATCTGGTATTAAAATGATAAGAAGTTGGAAAAGCTGGGCAAGGAAAGAAGCCAACTTTAAATTCTTTTCTACTTTGAGGTTCTTTCTGGCTTCTGCTCTGCTGCAGTCTCTTTGGAGTTCTGTTATGTGTTTTAACTTTGATTATATTGATGTTATCATCTTGGGCTCAATTTTAATTGCGAATTGAAATGGTTGCAAATAAAGATTTCCCTCCATATCCTTGTATTTATAACTAAAATCGGGTTTTTTTTTTTATGGAGTAGGTCCGGATGCAGGATATTAAGAAACGTGATGAGAAGATATATCAAGAGTCGAGTTCCATATAGTGGAAAGCAGAGTTTGGTGTGAAAGAATTGTTCTACAAAGGGGAAAGAGCTCAAACAATGGTTTTGTGCTCAAAAAGTGCAGCAGGCAGAAGACTTCAAAAACTAAAGCTGCTGTGATGTTGTTCAAATTCTAAGTCTGCACAAATCAAAATAGCAGCAGCAGATTCGAAGTACAACATATTACCGAGTTATTAAGCTACTGGAAGATCGGAGGTTGTATATGTCAATTTTAGTCATGAGGCTCCATCTTGGATCACAAAAAATTGATGCAAAAACTTTACCAGATGTGTTGTGCTAAAAAATCAGCAGAATGTATATAGATTTGTAAATGTATTGGTACATATTTTGACAAGAGGCTATGCAGATTTTGGTGTCGTGTGCAATTAGATTCAAGACATGTCCATGTGTTTATTGTGTTTAATATGCAAACTTGTACTTTCTTCTGACAGCAGTCCTATGAACTTGAAGTTGCTAAACAGAAATTGAGGAGTTAAATATGCTCATCCATATTTCAATCAAATTAGAATTCATAATTCGATGTGCAGCAAGACAGTTTCGAAATACTTCTGCAGGTTCTATGATTCCAGAGGCAAGTTGCTCTCAAGAAACCCATTTCAGAAGATGCTCGAACACAGACATATCACCAAGCTATTGTTGTTCATATTGATTAGTACAGAGCTTACCTTTCCAGATTTCTTGTGCAATAAGTGCAGAGATTTTGATTTTGATGTCGTACGGGTCTGGTGTATGCAAATCATATGGTTGTTTGTTCGAAATGTGCAGATTGTTGCCACAGATTTCTTCGAATTGATTTATTGTAGTGCAGACCTTCCTGATTCTTTAAGAAACTATGGATGTCAGTTACATTTTAGTCACACGAAATATTATAAGCCATAGCCGAATTCATGACATATAGTTACGATTGACTTTTAGAAACGTGGCTATAAGTTACATTTTGGTCACACAAAATAATAAAACTCGTGGTCAATTTATGACATACAATTACCCTTAATTCGTAGAATTATGACTACTAGTTACCTTTTGGTTACATAATATATTAAAAACCATGGCCAATTTCATAACATATAGTTGCCTTTTGGTCACACAAAACAATAAAACCGTGGCCAATTTAAGACGTATAGTTACACTTAAACTTTAGAAGTGTGACTATTAGTTACCTTTTGGTCATACAAACTACTAAAAATCACAACCATAAACCATTTATTAGTCACACAATTGATTTGTTAGAACCGTGGCTATTGGTCAAATTTTAGTGACTATAAATTATTTTAATCGTGGTTTTAGTTGTACAAATAGCTACACATATTTCATATTAACTGAGGCGAAATAACCACATATAGTTACGCTTAATATTTATAACCATGACTACTAGTTACCTTTTGGCCACATAAAATAATAAAAATAGTGGCTATAAACACCCGTGACTTTTGGCCACGTTTTACATATTTTTGTGGCTATATATACATTTATTTTGGTGATGGAAAATTAGCTTTCATGTGGCCATATGTCAATCTATGGCCTCGTATAATGACTGTCACAATATAAAACCATGGTTTAGACAAAAACCATGGCTATATGTCTGTCTATGGTCATGGTTTTTAGTCGATACTTGCCACAGATAAAAAATGGTGACCGTAAAGAATCATTTAGTCACGGTTTTATCTAAACCATGGCATTATGTTTAAACATTTTTTTAAATGGTCTCGGTTATTGAGTTAAATCGTGGCTAACCCATTACCGGAAATTTATTTATGACTTTTAGCCACGGTTCTAAACCCAACCGTGACTAACTTCAATTTTAAAAACCGTGGCAAAAAAACATTTTTGTACTAGTATGCGGATCCTTAACAACCCTAATGACAAGAGACGGAATCTGTAATAAAATGCAAAGCAAGATGATGGCCCTGCAACTTCCAAATTATAGGGACTATATCCATAATTCATACAATCTAGGGATGATTTTTGTAATTTACGTTATTTTTATTTTACATTTTTGTAATAATTTTGTAGTGCAACTAAAGTGTAAAAAGTATAAGCATATTTTATTTTCTTTAACAAAATTGATATACCTGTAGCTACCCCGTTTATGCATATTAAAGTAACCACAATATTTAATATAATATTAAAATGTCAGCATCGAGGCCAGGGATATACTTGTGGAAAATCATTTAACATTAATTTTGATAAAAATAATTATTAATCCAATATATTGTAATTCAACAAAAATCTAGACGTAAGTAGGGGTGAGCAAAACCCGCCCTGCCCAAAATAACCCGCCCAACCTGACCCTCGAACCAACCGAGAAAACGATGTCCGACAACCTGAATAACCTAACCACCGGAACCCGTTTAATTTTCCCGGATATTTCGGATCGAGGTGGGTCTCCATCGCCCACAACCGACCCATCTGAATATTTTAGATTTTTTTGGTTATTTAAATAAAAATATTTTGGGGTTATTCGCCATTGTATCTCTATGGACTCGATGTTTGTTCTGATATCGATATGATTCAACAAGATTAGTTAATTAAAGACTGTCGATGCACCAAACCAAAACCAATTGGAGGAGTTGATGTCCAGGTTTGCATTTCTTTCTCTCTTTTTTTTTCTAATCAATTCTTCTTCTTTCTGGTCAACTTCACGATTATTTTTCGTCCTGAATATTTTTTAATTTCAGGATGAAAACCAAAATACTGGAATGGATTGTGATGAAAAAGTGGACTATGGAAATGGTATCTTTTCAATAGTTGGTGAAGATCAAGAAAGCACTTTTATTTATATTGATTATGTTTCTGAAACCGAACAAGTTGATAATGGTTATGAAAAGATTGTGTTGGACTGTGGACAACAATTGGTTGTGGCAACTTGAAGCGAATTAGGTTTTCCATCGAGTGAAGAAGATTAATGTAGTGAAATTATAGCAATCACTGCAGCGAGATGTAACACCCTCAAATTTGGAAAGAGCAATTAACTTAAAATTTCATTATTACTTCAAATAAAGGATAAAATCCATCTCTACAAATCAATACCTGAACATACCTCAAGATAAATCCTATATTTAACATCGACAATTACTAACTTTAAGTCTTATACAAAGACCAAATAAATAGGTCGGGTGTTACTAAACCCAATACCAGTTGCTATTCCCAAAGTGCAGAAGGCTTCATCTAATAGTTACTCTCTTCCCGTGAATATAACTTGCACTCCACTCTTCACAGTGTCGCTAGTACCATTCCCAAACCGGAACCTGATGCAAATGCCGGCAAATAAAAAGGTTAGACTAATGCCTAGTGAGTTCAAGAGTTTTCATCATGATTATATAAATCGTTAAAAGGAATGAGTGCAACTTAAAATCATGATTTCCAAAATAATCTACTTTAAATATGAAAACGAACTGTTTTCCAATAACGTGCATTTTAGGTGATGGAAATATCAATATAAACGTTATCCAACACACACAATTTTATAGATAAAAATCCAATATAAAACATTCCTTCGTAAAGTAACTCCCCAAAACTCACCCAAAACGTGAATAGTAAATGAATTCCCAATTTATGAAAACGTGGACTAAACTTTATATTCTGAAACATCCAAACATGGATGGGGCATAGTACTCGACCCATAAATCATAGATAACAATCTATATATATATATATATATATATATATATATATATATATATATATATATGTATGTATGTATATATATAACGTCACCAAAAACATGGATAATAAAATTAAATACCCAAACAACACCTTTCAATGACGGGGGAGACCCGCTTCCATTGTACGTGGCAGAACACAAAGTTAAGCCACATATCTATGTTATCGAACTACACCTCAGATCGTGACTTTATTACATGCTTTAATAAGATACACCTCAGATCGTGACTTTATTACATGCTTTAATAAGATACACCTCAAGTCAGACTTTATTGTCTGTTAGCTAAGTTACACCTCAAATCCTCAATGACGCCATATCCTTTATTACCTGCTTTGCCAAGCTACACCTCAAGGATACATGATCTTATTACCTGTTCATTTTCTAGTAAGTTACAACATCAAGGTTCCCAATAGACCTTTAGTGCATACTTAATAGCATTCAAGATAGGAGTCTCAAACTCCTTACTTGATGACCCCAAGATGTTTAACCCTCGTGCACAAGAGTTAGAGTATATAAACCACAAAACCCATGGTCCCGGAGTACAACCCATAAAGGTTCATCTCCACAAAAACCGGGACAACAACAATGCCAAAGCGACATATTTCCCAAAGTGAGAATATCAAGACTCCTCACTATTAAATATGACTGACTTACATGCCTATGGATCCAGTGCATTACAGTCTAAAATACATGACTCCAAATGAATGACACACACACTCAAAACATGTATTCTCCAAATAAAGTGCAATAAATGAAACTCACACCCAAAGCTCCACATTAATCTATTAAAATCAGACAAATGTCCCCAAGACCCGATAAAGACAAAAATCGAGCCTTAAGCTCAACCAATCAAATAACCATATGTTAAAAGCCATAGTATGTGATAAAACGTAAACAACCTACGTTTGTGCAAACACATACTATAAACTCATTAATAACCTAAAACACAACATTCGGTCGGGACAAACCCTTTTTACAAAGGAACTCACACAATTTACACTTTCAAAACGTCCCATAACATAATCTAGGCATGTTTCCAAAACATACGTTAGAAATGCATTTCTACTAATTATTCTCCATATAAAAGATAAATCAACAAAACATATTCATTTATGATTTATTTGTCAAGGTGTCCAAAAATCCCAAATACGGGTGTTTCACAAGGTTTATAAAATCTTATTAGTTCAAATAGAAAAACTCATCAAAGATTTCAACATTTGATAATAATCATGTAAAACACATAAATACTCTAAAACGAACATTTTTGGCATGTACAACGTTTTCACAAACCAACTTAAACTCACCTTGCTAGATTTAGGCTAAATCTAGATTTTACCCCAATATGAGCTCCTTGAAGAAACTTGAATCCACAAGCAATTCCTCCAGACCCTAGATTCACAAGTTTTCCAAACATAAATATACATATCTAAACACTTAGAATCATTCCCCAAACATCTTATATCAAAATCTCCATTTTAGTTTTGACCTAACTTCCCCAAAATCCTCCAAACCGAAATTTGAAAAATATAAACACTAGAAAATCATTAATGAAGCATTTATAACTTGATTAAAGTGTTAGAAAAGAGAGGGATGAACTCACCACTTAGGTTTTGAGCAAAACCTAATAAACCCCAAAAATCTCTAGTGTTGGAGAGGAGAACTTGATCTTGCATCAAGAGATGAAGCCACTAGCATAAGATGAAGAGGGAACACTTTAATCTCCATGGGAAAGCCCCAAAATCAGTTAGGGTTCATAATAGAAGGTGGAGGTACATTTTGGTAGAGAAAGGGAGGAGAGTGGAAATGAGAAATGAGAGAAATGGTTGAAAATCACAACATTTAATACACTGGTACCTCTCGACGAGAGTGCCAGGCGATTGTGCCAGTGGCACTCTCGCTGGCACAATCACCCAGATTGTACCGCCAGCCTATCTGGCACAGCGAGAGTGCCATGCGATTGTGCCCTTTGGCACTCTCGCTGGCACAATCGCCAAGGTGCTCTAACCCAAAAATCCAACTTTTTCCGCTCTCGATTAGTTTGGCATCCAAAACAACTAATTATACTAACCTTAATGTGTAATCATAGCTTAAATGGGGAAAGAAAGGTATCCAAAACGTACCGAATTTCCGGGTGTTACACTAGAGATGGTGGTGGTGAAGAGCAGAAATACCCTATGTTGATTGATGATTCAGAGACTGATGCTGCTAGCACAGAAAAGTCATTAGTTTCGATTGAAGTTGTCATATTGATACGCTATTTTCTCCGATCGAAACCCGATACCCGAACCCCACTCGATACCCGCGGCTCGAACTTTTGTTTGGACGGGTTTCGGGTTCCACAAACCCCACCCGAAACCTGATCGGGTTGTGACTTTTGGGGTCCGACCTGACCCGACCGATGCACACCCCTAGACGCAAGTTTCTGGTTTAATTACATGTTTAACAAAAATATTAGTAATTAAATATTAATATTCATATTACTTAAATATTTTTTATCAAATTAATTAAAAATAAATGTTTAGTGGCATTTGAGATGACCGACATTTTCCCTCTGTTTTATTTTGACTAGGGATATGCATCGGAATAGGTCGAACGGGCTTGGATAGACAAACTAAAAATCGGATTGAATTTTGGATATAGAAGCCAAGCCTCGAATATTGTATTTTGGATTTCATATGGCTTCAGGTTGGGGTTGGTCGGGTTTCGTGTTTGAGTTATGTGCAATATATATATATATATATATATATATAGGGGTTAAATCATGTGAGAACCAAAAAAATGTTAAGAACCGTGAGAACTGATCTAAGTCGTAATTTTGTTTTGATCCTATGGTTTTAATTAAAGGTTGTTTCACCATATGAAAAGGGAGTAATCGTCATTTTGTAACAAGGATTCACCAGATGAAACACATACTATTTCACCTCATGAAATAAAAACAGAATTTTCATAAATATGATGTTTCATCTCATGAAATCCAAACATAATGTTCATATAAATGTTATTTCACCACATGAAACCAATCACAATTTTCATCAGTAATCTGTTTCACCTCATGAAATAAAACACAGTTTCCGTCTATAATGTTATTTCACCTTATGAAATCAAAGAAATTTTTTGTCTTTATGTTATTTCACCCCGTGAATTTTACAATTTTAGGACATAAAAACACCAGTGTATAATGTTCATATAAATGTTATTTCACCACATGAAACCAATCACAATTTTCATCAGTAATCTGTTTCACCTCATGAAATCAAACACAGTTTTCGTCTATAATGTTATTTCACCTTATGAAATCAAATAATTTTTTTGTCTATATGTTATTTCACCCCGTGAATTTTACAATTTTAGGACATAAAAAACACCAGTGTTGCAGAACCCTCTTCGTTTCCTTTAACACTGTTGCAGATTCAGACGACGACTCCATAATTTTAATGTCGGAGCCAAACAACTGTAAGTTGTAGTTCTGCTGCGATGGTTCACCATCGTCACCACCACCGTATCTCATCTACCAAGAGGGAAGAAGAGCACGGAGGCAATGGAGATGGAATCGATAAAATCTACCAGATCTGCAGAACGGCGGTGGAGGGAAGAGGAGCATGGACGCGATAGAGATGGAACCGATCGAGAAGATCACGAAGACGAACCTTTGATGTCGAACTAGGGGTGGTGCCTACGTTGTTTTCATTGGTGGTGAAAGACGAGGGGTAGGGTTGTGGAGGATGCTACTGTAATGATCGCACAAATCGCCGAACGAGGAAGCCGTCGACCATTTTGACATACTGTCGGACTCTCTCTTCTTGGTTTTCAACAAGATCTCTGATATCAAACCCTAAATTTGAAATCATGGTGGTTTTGAAATCATTGATCGACATGAAAATGGGATCACGTGGGTTTTGAAAGATAAAATTACAAGTTTGTTCTCAAATTTCCAAATTAGACATGTCTTTCACTAATATTACAAAAATGCCACCCTTTTTAATGGCCATTGATTAAATCCCTTGGATGATTGAGATTAGTCCTCACGATCCTCAACATTTTTTCGGTTCCCATTTGATTACCGTCCATATCTATATATACACACACACACAATCGATTTGACGAAGAATTCAATCGATTGAGAGGATTGATGAAATCGATATTATGTTTAGAAATTAGAAAAAAGTACGACCGACTAGGATTTAGGATATTCGAAAGATAGTTAGATAAATAAATATATTTATATAATATTAAAAATAATATATACACACATATATTTCGGGTTTTCGGACAAATTAGGTGGCTAAAAATCAAACCTAACCCGAACCAAACTACCCCCTAAAAGTCGGGTTTTGGATTCTGGATTTTGGGGCATTCTGATTTTGAACAAACACCTCATTTTTAGTTCGAATTCGATTAAGGTTTTTGGACTATTCGGATTTTACGTACCCTCATTTTAATAATGAATATACGTAATTTGAACGAAAAAGATATTTTAATATGTTCATATGAATAAAAGTATTTGATTGATTAGTTTTATTTTTTATAAAACAAATAAATTATAAAAAGAAAGTGAAAAAGGCTAACAAAGACAATGTAATGGTGGCAAATGAAGCAATGAAAGAGAAGGAAAACATAATCATTAAGAATAGACAATCGTTGGTTTTTTTTAGAGTATTTCCAATAGCATCTCCATTTTAAAGAAAATGGAGAAAATGAGGATTTTGGGTTTAAATTGTGATCCAACTGTTTCGCCAAAAATATCTTCAAAATAGAGAAAATAGAAGAGATAAATGTTTTTTCTCCAAATATGGAGATTACCCAAAAATGATTACCAAGTGAGAGGACCAACTATGAAACTTTGAAAATAAATATGTAAAGAGAGAAATAATATTTTAAATAAATGAATGGAATATTTTAATATTATAATTAATGTTGAATTCTCAAAAATGGCAAATCTGTTGGAGATGGATGTAATTTTTTTTTTTTTGGAGATTTTGACTTTTGATTCTCTATTTTGAGGAAGCTATTGGAGATGCTCTTATAGTCATCTATTTTTATTTTTATTAGTAAAGAGTATAGTAAATTGATCTGTAATTATACAATGTGTTATATAAGTCGTTAAGAAAAAATGGCAATCTAATAGGGTTTATTCTTATGAAAGGTACATAGTTATGAATAAGTAAAGGCAAAATAATAAGATTTAAGAGGTAAATCATTTTATTAATCTTGAAAAGATTTCTACGAAAGTGTCCGCAAATATTAAACATTATTTATTTTTTTGATAAAGGACAAACGTTAAACATGAGACCTTGTAGAATAGTGACGTAACATAATGGTGACAGTAGGGCGATGGCCCGCCGAGCTTAAAGTTGAGGCAAATATTGGGATAGTCACATGTTCGAGCTTATCTTTTATTTATTTATTTATTTTAATTTGGATTACCACGAGTTTTTATAATGTCATATTTTGACCCCGAGTTACAATAACCACATTCGATCCCGATATAGAAGCACGAGTTTCAACTTTCATGTTCATTTGCTACAAAAATCAGGAAGAAGTGTCAGAAGCAAAAGAGAATTTAAGGCTATCTACACACTTGCAAATGTTTCAAAGTTTCATTAGTACCACATGAGCTTTTATAACTACAATTTACGTTTATATGTTCTCGATGAAAAATATATACTTGGAGATTCGAACGTAATTCAAGCTTGTCATCTGGTACGATCATTGTATTCGAGAACTTATTAAATTGATTTTGAAACATGTTATTTTTGAAAGTGACATTTTTGAATTTGACAAGAATAACCGATTTCGAGATAAGTATATGTCGAATCTAATGGAGCATTAGGTTGAGTTGACACTTGAGCGAATGAAAGAGTTTGCGGTGTTCATCTAAACTGCCAAACCACACAAACCGCCCACACCACACCGCAAAGTGCGGTTTAGAACTTCCGCGGTGCGTTTTGCGGTTTGCGGTTTTACCAAACTGCACTATGCGATGCGGTTTGCGGTTTTGAGTTATCAAACCGCGGTTTAAACCGCACCGTACTTTGTATATATTTTTAATGTATATATTACACGAGGAAAGTTTAAATGAAAACTCATTTTTCATTGTGCACGTAAGGATAAATCTCAGCCACTCGATCTCTTCTGGTCCAACAACTCATATGAAATAGAGCTTTTAATTTTAAAATGTTTTGGGGTAAATATGAAAGAAAATTTAAAGTCACGCCTACCATATTTGACTTTTTATTTTCTTTTTTAATTAAAACTTTTTTACCCCATTAAAGTTTAAAATAAATTATCTTAAAAATTACTAATGTCTTAATCAAACAAATTATATCAAAAAAACGAGAATTTCGTGCTCTTCGATATGACATCCATCTCGATATAGTATTTTTGTCGTTTTAACCGTTTTTTATGTGAAATGTTATATATGTGTTATATTCATTATGAATATTTATGTACGTTCCAGTTTGTACAACACCTCGACACCATAAGTATGTAACTCGACATCACATTCTTCAACACTTTCTTCAACATCGTAAGACATCACGTTTCTTCAACACCGTAACCCAACATCCATCAAGACGAATCGAAAACCTATCGAGTAATTTTGTTGTGAACCGGAGAACAAAATAGAGCGTGTCACGTCTCCACATCTTCATAGGTCATTCATGTATTATTCATCATGAATAATGTATCATTCAGGATGAATAATACAACATTCAGGGTGAATAATTCACGATTCATGAATTCATGTATTATTTGTCATGAATGTTGTGTAATTCATCCTAAATACTATATTATTCATCATGAATAATGAATGAACGTTCACATTTGTTATTCATACCGAATGTGGGACATCCGGGGATGCGCATACATATTCATAATGAATTAGGTTGTGAATTGGGAAACAAAAGAGAGTGCGCCATGTGTCTACACCTTCACGGGTCATTCATATATTATTCATCATGAATAATATATCATTTAGGATGAATAATACAACATTCAGGGTGAATATCACACAATTAATGATAAATAATACATGAATCATGGATTCGTGTATTATTCATCCTGAATATTGTATTATTCATTCTGAATACACATTTGTTATTCATACTGAATGTGGACACCCGAGGACGTGCATGTATATTCATAATAAATATAACACATATATATAATTTCACATAAAAACGGTTAAAACGAAAAAGTCCTGAATATTGTATTATTCATCCTGCATACTGTATTATTCATCATGAATAGTGAATGAACGTTCACCTTTGTTATTCATAGTGAATGTGGACACCCGAGGACGTGCATGCATATTCGTAATGAATATAACACGTATATAGAATTTCACGTAAAAACGGTTAAAACGAGAAAAAAAATATATCGAGATGGATGTCATATCGAAAAGCACGAAATTCTCGTTTTTTTGATGTAATTTGTTTGACTAAAATATTAGTAATTTTTAAGATAAATTATTTTAAAGTTTAAGAGGGTAAATTTTTTTTAATTAAAAATAAAAATAAAAAGTCAAAGAAGGAAGGAGTTGATTCAAAATTACAATTTTGTCCTTAATCACTTCCCAAGTAACCTTATTATGTATTAACCATTAATTAGTTTTCTAAGTTTTGATCAATGGTTAAGATTTGTCCTCATGTGCACAATGAAAGATGAGTTTTCATTTAAACTCACCCCTATATGACACAAACACATAAATGTATATATAGAATAATTGTAATATTAATGTAACATGTATTTAGGAATAGGACCGGTTAAATATTTTTATTTGGACTATGGTCACGTTAGCATGGATTTTAAAATGAAGTTGTAATCTTATAATTATTGAATTGTAGGTTGTAACAACCGTAATTTTTAGTAAGTAAAGGCCACCCAAGCATTTTTGTAATTTATAAATGGCGGGATTTTGTTGGGAAATCATTATTTAAAGTCCCTTAGAGTATCGGGAGTGTTGGCGTTGGAAAAGTCGAGCTTCAGAGCTTGGTACGGGCACGACTACAATGCCCGGCGACTATGACGAGTCACATTCGCACAGGGCAAAGTCGCAGAAGGGAAACAAAATATGGGGGAGGCTTGGCGACATTGCCCAAGCAATGTCATTGGTCAATGTTGCACCAGGGGTGCAGAGGGTTGTTAAGTCGCGATTTTCAGCTTTTTATCTCATTTCTCACTTCTTAAATACCACCCTTTCTCTCCCAAACCGGTTTCCATCTTCTTGGTTCGAACCCTAGCCATTCCTATGGCCATTCACTTTGATTTTGAAGCATTCAATCATCATCTAAGTCTTGGAAGTCTAGGATTCAATGAGCTACCATTCCACCATCTCCATTGATGTATTTTTCAAGAAAGTTCTAGCACTTTAATCAAGTTATAAATGCTCCATTCATAACTTCCTAGCACTTTATTTCTTAAGTTTTCGGTTTGGATGTTTTGAAGAAATTTAGGTCAAAATTAGGGTTTTAACCAAAATGGAAATTTTGATGTAAAGTGTTTGGGGATCGATTCTAAATGGTTGAATATGATTATTTATGGGTGGAAATTGTGGATCTAGGTTTTGGAAGGTTTTTGCTTGTGGATTCGGAGTTCTTCAAGGAAGGTCAAGTTGGGGTAAAATCTAGATTTAGCCTAAATCTAGCAAGGCGAGTTCAAGTTGATTTGTGAAAACGATGTACATGCCAAAATGTTCATTTTAAGGTGTTTTGTGTTTTACATGAAATTGTTAACTGCTGATTATCTGATAAGTTTTGGTTATTTAGAAGTGTTTAACTTTATAAACTTATAAACTACCCATCCTTGGGGATTTTTTGGATTTTTTATGAATGTATCATAATGGAGATGTTTTGATAACCATTTTCATAAATGGAGGGTATTTGGTAAAAATTCATTTTGTGGTTATTGGAAACAATTGTATTTTGTGTTGTGAAACGTTTTGAAAATACCAATGTACGAGTCATTAGAGTTTTGTCATTTCCAACCCTGTGTACCTTTCGGTTATTGTAAATCTCTATGGTTTTTGGGAAATATGTATTTCAAGTAATTTGTTGAGTAAATCTTTAATAATGATGTCTTAACGATCTATCGTACGCATGTTAATCCTTTGGAGTGATTGTACTTTTAATGTGTGTTATGAAAAATGTCGACCTTGTGCTTTGGGACGTTTGAGAGAGCCAATGGGGTTATAAACTTGTTTAGAAAATGACTTGTTCAAATCTAAATGATGTTTGAGTGTATTCATGCATTTTTTGAAGCATGTGTTTGCATAAACGTGGTCGGTTGCATTTTAATGTATATTGTGGATTTTAGCATATGGTCATTTGACTGGTTGAGCTTACGGCTCGGTTTTCGGCTTTGTCGGGTCTTGGGGACTTTTGTCCGGTTTTAATAACTTAAAGTGGATCTTTGGGTGTGAGTTGCATTTATTGCACTTTATTTTGGAGAATACATGTTTTGAGTGCGTGTGTCATTTAATGGGAGTCATGTATTTTAGACTGTAATGCATTTGGATACATAGGCATGTAAGTCAATCATATTTAAGGATGAGGAGTGTTGATATTCTCACCTTGGAAATTATGCCGTGTTGGCATCTTTGTTGTCCCGGATTGTTTGACAAAGAGGAACCTTTATGGGTTGTACTTCGGGACCTTGGGTCTTCTGATTGGATGTATAATTCTTGTGCACGAGGTTAGACATCGAGAGTTATCAAGTAAGGAGTTGAGGCGCCTATCTTGAATGCTAGGGAGTAGGTACTAGGGGTCGAATGGGTACCCTGAGGATGAAACTCCACTAGAGACCAAACAAGCAATAAGATCGTGTATCCTTGAGGTTTCGCTCGGCGGAGCATGCAATGGGAGATATGGTGTTTTGGGACTTGAAATAAAGCCCGACTGGAGGTGTAGCTCGGCAGAGCAGGCAATACAGTTACGATCTGAGATGTAGTTCGACAACGTGACTAGGTGGCTTAACTTTGTGTTCCGCCACATACCACGGAATCGGGTCTCCTGCGTCACCGGAAGGTGTTATTTGGGTATTAAATAGTATTATTTTATTATCCATGTTTTCGGTGACATTTTGTATATACGGATTTTATTCATGAATTATGGGCCGAGTATTATGCCCCCTGTGTCTGGGTGTTTCGAGAAATAAAGCCTTATCCGCAATTTTATAAATTGAGAGTTTTAATTACTATTCACGTTTTGGGGTGAATTTGGGGTTGAAGTTGTTTTACGAAAGAATGTTTATGTTGGGTTGCTTGTTTTTTTTAAAGGTGTGTGTTATTGGAAAATGAGTCGTTTAATATTAAAAGTAAATCATTTTGACAGATAATGATTAACTCGCATTCTTTCCTTTAACACATATATTTGTTTCATGTTGAAAACTCTTAAACTCACTAGGCGTTAGCCTAACCTTTTTATTTGTCGGCATGTGCATCACGTTTTGTTGAGGATTGTTGCTAGCGACTTCGTGGTGAGATGAGTGCTAGTCCTGCAGGAGAGAGAGTAACTCGGTGAAGCCTTCCGCACTTATGGAGATAACAACTGTTATTGGGTTATAGTAACGCCCGACCTTGAATTTGTCCCTATGTAAGATTTTATTTGTTTTGTTGATGGATAGTTGATAGTCCCAATCTGATCAAGTTCTCATTACTAAAATCAATCGCAAACAAGATTTAAAGAATCTACCTGTTTGATTAATCACCAGATTTGAATTACAAACACTTTCAGTTTACTTTCTCTCTCTACAAACCTTTTCTCTCTCTAGCTCTCTATGAATACAATAGTTCTCAATGTTACAAGTCTTACTACCTACAAAATACTAACCACCTATCTATTAAAGCAAAACAAACAAACAACACATGCTAACAAACTAATACAAAGACTTTGACTTTGACATTTATTACTATTGACTTTGACTTTGATGCTTGAGAATTGACTTCAGCTTTGACTTCAATCTTCAGTATTCTATGATCTTGTATCCAACATATTTATGCTCTAACAATCTCCCCCTTTGGATCAAGATCGTCTCAAAAAGATTTGCAAAACAATCTTCTCTCTTTAAGCTCAGTAAAAATAATCTCCTCCTTTCATCAACTTTAGCATTTGAAAAACAGTCTTCTATTTATGCCAGAAACAATCTCTTCTTTCTTTGATCTTTAACAATCTGGAATCTTCTCAAATTCTGTCTTTAAACAAATAACAATCTCCCCAAAGATGGTAGATATGCTCTTCAATAATCTCCCCAAGGTCATCTCAAACCTCTTTCAGACTTCAGAAAGAAATTGTCTACAAAATTTGCTCAGACTTCTTCAACAAATAATCTTCAAAGAAAATTTCTGTAAATTCAACACATCTTCATAAATCTTTGAACTTTTCTCTTTCAGTCTTTCAGTCTTTCAATCTTTGCCAAACTTCAAACAAATAACTCTTGAACACAAATATTTCTTGATCTTCTCCCCACAACTGATATTAGATTCTCTTTTCAACCAACATTTCTTCAAATTTCTCACACATTTCTTGAACCTCTCTCCCCCTTTTTGATGATTGCTGCATAGAGATCATCAAAACTTACAACAAGAAATGTCATTATCAATTATGACCACTGATCTTCAAAAAAACTGAGCCTCTGATTATCTGTCGATCTAAAGAGATATTTATCCGAATCTTTTCAAATTCAGACAAATTGGAATGTAACACCTGAATCAACAAATGAATCAGTTAATATGCCTGTCAGTAACACAAAGTTACTGTGTGTAACAAATACACATCGGAAATGAGCTTTTTGATGTTCACTCCCCCAGGGCTTCCATTCAATCATTGAAACACCACAAAGATATTTCTATGAACGTTATGACAAGAAAACAAATTCATTGTGTGTTCGTCCAAGTGTTGAAAAAAAAATTAAGCACATGATGATTGCTTTTTATAAGGCTCAAAATTGTGTAAACCATTGAGACAACAATAATTAAACACAGACTCAATTGTGCATGATCGAAGTGCGAAGGTGGGGAAGACTTCCTTCTTTTTCATATCCAGATTTTCCAAATGAAAACCAAATAGATTATGTGTTGCGTCCCCTTGAAAATATGAAACACTTTCTTTTTAAGAAGAAAATGAGTGGCTGGTGGGGTTTTTATCAAGAGTTGGCATGAGCTAGTTGCCTGTTTCAATAATGCTCACGAAGAAATGTGAAACACTAGTAATGTGGTTGTCCGGCTCTGAAAAATTTGGTGCAGAGTTTGATATTCTTTTACTCTGATCTCACACCCTCTTTCTTTTTAATCATTGATCTCACTTCTAACTAAACTCTCATTTACATTTTACCTCTTCACACAACCCACACTCATATCTTTTTGACTCCTCACACTCGATCAATAAGGATTAACTTCTTGGGTAGGAAACACTGGTTAACGTGAATCCATAGAAGTTTCATTTAAGTCCTACATAATGAACCCATATTTTCCTATGAAAGCACATTGTTGCTCAAAAATGGTTTATCTTTATCAGTTAAAGCACAAAGTATGAAATACAAGTCAGATATAGATATGCTCAGAGATGTAATCATGAAGATTTGAGCATTTTTAAACATTGAAGACTTTTCAAACAAGTATATTAGATGAATAAAATGAAGACAAGAAACTTGTTTGAAAATCTGACATTGTATCAAAAAGATCAATATCGAAATGATTTATCGATTAAGGCTTAGGTCAACAAGAATTGATATTGTCTATATGAACAAAAAATATAGACATTCTTAAAACAACGTTTAGAAATGAAATCACGCTCAAACGTTGAATAACAATCGGGGTGTCTTACCATCGAAAAATATTGTTTCAATTTAGAGACATGGTAAGAACGTATTCAACAAAAATTAAACCGGTGTGTATGAATACTTGACAGTATATAGACAAGATAATACACAAGTATTAATCTTTGGAAACACATGGTTTGTTGATCATTGAAGCACAAGTAATAATGAAAACATTTAAAAATCACACTTCTATATTCATAAAATCGTTTACGAATCAGAAGTGGTTTGAACATTGAAAAACATGTTTTCTATGATTGAAAGTCGTCCTTCTTTCAATCATATATGAGATTAAGAATAGAAATAAACCTTTTCGATCTGTCTTAAATCTCATGAAGTCAGCTTAAAGTCATAATGATATGATCTTGTAAGCATCTCTCAATCTGCATCAGTCAAAAATACCATCAAAGTACAAAATTTATTCACAAAACTTTATTGAAAAATTAAAATGACATAAAGCAGTAAAACATTGAATGTACGAGTTCTGATCTGAAGTAATCAGAAGTCACAATCCTTACTCCTTATCTTTCATACTCTAACTCCCCCTGCAGATATGCATCATAAAAATTTATCAGTTAAACATATGCAGCAATATATGAACTTCCCCTCAAAGAAATATAGATCAACTTTATCTTCTCTCACTCCCCCTGAAAACACGAATACCCTTTAGTGCAAATATCTTTTCAGAATAAAAATAAAGAAATGAAGAAAAATAACAATAAGAAAAACTTTAATAGGTAATCACAGATTATGTCTTGAGATTAAGCATACCAAGTTTCGAGATAATAAAATTAAATCTCTTTTCGCCGAGAGGCTTGGTAAACAAATTAGCAAGCTGATAATCAGTGTTTACAAAATAAAGTTATATTGTACCTTTTTCAACATTATCTTTTATAAAATGATATCGGACATCTATATGTTTTGTCTTTGTATGTTGTACAGGATTTGCTGATATTGCAATAACGCTCTTAGAGTCACAGTAAATCGGGATTTTATCGAATTTGAAGCCATAATCTCGTAGTTGCATCCTCATCCACAACACCTGAGAGCAGCAGCTTGCAGCAACAACATACTCTGCCTCAGCCGTTGAAGTGGAAACACACAGTTGTTTCTTTGATGCCCAACTTACGAGTTTATCTCCAAGAAATTGTATATGACCCGATGTGCTCTTCCTGTCTAACATACAACCAGCATGATCTGCATCTGAGTAAGCTGTCAGTTGAAAACCAGCATCTTTAGGATACCACAGACCAATATCTGCAGTCCCCTTTAGATATCTAAATATGCGCTTTACTGCAGATATATGGGATTCTTTTGGATTAGCCTGATATCTTGCACATAGACATGTAGAGAACATAATATCTGGCCTACTTGAAGTTAAATACATTAAAGAACCAATCATTCCTCTATAGGTTCTGTTTGGGTAAAAATTCCAATGGTCTTTAGTCGTACGACCGTCGATAGTCGACGCTCTTCCTTTGGGACGACCTTGACTAAACAACCCAAAAACCCGCCTGGAAAGTTCTGTCGTACGACCTGATTACAATTACTAATTTGCAACATACTTTATATTATTTTTAATGCAGGATTTCAAGGACGTTTATGATGAGAGATCATAACGGAAGACGTTACCAATAACAACGGATATAACGGATGCTATCATCAATATCAAACGGTTACTTTATTAATGATATGCATTCAAGACTTGCTAACGGACAATTGGATTATAAATATGAAGATTGAACTTCACATTCGGGGATCTGATTCTGAAACCTTACAAGCTCACAAGTTACGCTCTCCAGTTAACTCAGTTTCTCTCGAAATTCGTAAAGCCTACTACCGTTTGTCACGCGACGCACGACTGAAGTCTAAGTACACACGACGCACGACCGACTTTACTTTATTGTATTATTTTACATTACATTTCATTTGTAACACTTGTTAACAAGGACGCCGTCCCTGATTGACGTCCATAGTGCACGATGACTCACACTCGTCCGCGGTTTTTACCCATTTTAGGGGTTTTCCGCGTCACCAGTTCTCCCGTATCATTTATTTTAATCTTATTATTATCATACGGTTATCAAAGTTACTTTCTTTGGTTGGATTAAGCTCCACATTTACCTTAAATTTCCCTTGGGAGATTTTTGGCAAAACAGTTTGGCGCCCACCGTGGGGCCCCATCCAAAGAAAATCTTCGATAATCTTACGACATACTAACGTTTTCCTTCGAGTGTTCTCTTTTTTCAGTTATTCAGGATAATGGCATTCCAAGGAACTCAAGATCATGTTGTGGCCCAAATGAACATGGAGCTGACTGCTGCTCGTGCTCGTATTGACGCCCTAACAGCCCAGGCTCGACAAGCAGCTGAAACCATCGAGCATCTAAGAAATCAGAATGGAAATAATGTGACGGGGACTACGAATGCTTTTGCCGGTGCTTGGAACGTACCCCCTCCATTGCCTAATTATCCTCGTCTACCACCAATTAATCCCGCGAACTTCGTAATCCCAACCATGCCTATGGCCTCCATGCCATTCAATGGATATGCCTCTGATTCCTCACATCAAATTAGTTTCAACGGATAGGGCTATGTTTCATTGGGTGTCCCAAGTAATGTCCCGATAGATCCCGTTGCACAGCGATTGAAGCTCCTAGAAGAACAGAATGAACGTGTCTTGTCGATGCTAGCCAAATTGCCGGGGGCAACAATTCCAGTTGATGTCGAGCCACGTATAGGATTTCAGGCGTCGTCGTTCGTTGATGAGATCGCTTTGGTGGACGTCCCAAAGAAGTACAACATCCCGACCTTCACTCCAAAATATTCAGGCGTCACTGATCCAACAGAACATGTCGCCCAATACAAACAACTTATGTGGACTGTCTCGATACCGTATCAGTTCCAAGAAGTCTGTATGTGCAAAAGTTTTGGGGCGACCTTGACCGGAGCAGCTTTACAATGGTTGATTAATCTCAAACCTAAAACCATCGGGTCTTTTGCAGAGTTGGTGAATCAATTTACTCAACAATTCGCTAGCAGCCGAAAAATGGAAAAACAGACGAGCGACCTTTACTATGTCGTACAGAAAAATGGAGAGTCTATCGGGGACTAATTTAACCGTTTCAACGCGGAGATGATTGGTATCCGAAATTGCGACGTAAAAACAACTATAGAAGCATACAAACGAGGTCTGGACGATAGTTCAGGGTTGTATCTCGACCTTACGAAATATCCTCCAGAAACTTTCGAAGACGTACGAGCAAGGACGCTCGCTCATATGAGGGTCGAAGATGACTTCGCCTTCAGAAATAAACACTCGAGCGACAAGAAAAGCCTAGGCGTTAAAAAGCCAGATTTCAAACCGAAGTCGACCAGTCGATCAGAGCCTGACAGACAGATTTCAAATGTCATATTTGAAAAGAAAGGGACGACGACTTCCAAATCTGTCCAGTATCCTAAGGTATCATCTTATGGTTTCACTGGATCAGCCAAGGACGTCGTCACGTCCCTGAAACAGCTCCAACAAAACATTCGATGGCCAAAGAAAAGCGACAAAGACAGTGATAAGAAAGACAAGACAAAATGGTGCGATTTCCACAGTGACTTTGGTCATATAACGGATGATTGCATCGCTTTGAAGAAAGAATTGTCCTGGCTTAATTCTAAAGGTTATTTACAAGAATTTACGGGAAAAAAGGATGTGCGTCCCACATCCCCAGAACATGCCAAGGTGATTAATTGTATCACCGGAGGCTCTGATGTCCGTGGGACCACATATTCAGCTGCTAAGAGACATGCTAGTTGCGGTCCTGACGACCGACCAATTCCAAAGGAGGCAAGACCTAAGGAGGACGCAAAATTAGAAGCTTTGCCCTTGACGTTCAACCAAGCAGATCTCGACGATGTACATCAGAAACATCATGACGGACTAATTATCCAATTAAGCATTGGAAATTGTCTGACAAAGAGGATACTCGTCGACGGAGGTAGTTCAGCTAACATTATCTTTTTTGATGCAGTGAAAGCAATGGGAATCGAAAAATCCGAGATTACACGACGTTCGACTACACTCGTTGGATTTAACGGAGGAACGACAAGTACCATGGGGGAAATCACACTACCAGTATATGCTAAAGGAATCAACAGACAGACGAAGTTCAACGTCGTCGACTGTTCATCAGCTTATAACGTCATCCTTGGGCGACCATGGATCCACGATATGAAAGCTGTACCTTCGACGTACCATCAAACCTTGAAATTCCCCATGCAATGGGGGGTACAGGAGATCAAAGGCGAAAGAAAAGTTGCAAGGGAATGTTACAAAGTCTCTTTGAAGCCCCCGAAGCAGACAGCATAGCAATTACAGAACCAGGACGTTCCTGGAACCGACGACGATTATCGCTTGGAAGCTGTCGTACTAAACCAGGATAAGCCTGATCAGATGGTCTACATAGGTCTTTTTTGCAGGACCACTATGATTGCTTCGCGTGGACGCACGAAGATATGGTAGGCATCGATCTGAGTATTATTTCTCATAAACTCCACGTCGATCCATCATTCAAACCTGTTCAACAGAAAAGACGAAAATTTGCTCCTGAGAGAAATAAAGTTATCAACGACGAAGTTGATAATTTGCTTAAAACAGGAAAAATACGAGAAGTCAAGTATCCAGATTGGCTCGCCAACGTTGTTGTCGTCCAAAAGAAAAATGGTAAATGGAGAGTGTGCATTGATTTCACAGACCTTAACAAGGCCTGTCCAAAAGATCCATTTCCATTGCCACACATCGATTCTATGGTCGACGCTACAGCTGGACACGAATTACTCACTTTCATGGACGCATATTCTGGATATAACCAGATATTGATGCTTTCCGACGATCAGGAAAAAAACGGCTTTCATGACAGATAAAGGTATTTATTGTTACAAGGTAATGCCTTTTGGTCTTAAGAATGCAGGTTCGACGTATCAACGACTAGTAAATATGATGTTTAAAAAGCATTTGGGCGACACTATGGAGGTATACATCGACGACATGCTTGTCAAATCGAAACATACGGACGATCATATAGGACATTTGAAGCAATCGTTCGACATTTTGCGTGAATACAAAATGAAGTTGAATCCGACAAAATGTTCTTTTGGAGTTCGAGCTGGCAAATTTCTCGGTTATATGGTCACACGACGAGGAATCGAAGCTAATCCAAACCAAATTAAAGCAATTATCGAGCTAAAATCACCCAGAAATTTTAAAGAAGTCCAACGTCTAATAGGACGTGTAGCAGCGTTGAACAGGTTCATCTCTCGGTCGTCCGACAGATGTCACCTATTCTACAACGTCCTGCGAAAAAATAAAGGATTCGAGTGGACTGATAAGCACGAGGAGGCATTGCAACAACTCAAGAAATACATGACATCACCTCCCTTCCTCTCTAAACCTGAGAAAGGTGAAGCTCTTCAACTCTACCTGGCCGTCAGCATTAATTCGGTAAGTGCAGTCCTTATACGAGAAATCGACGGACGACAATTGCCAATCTACTATGTAAGTAAAACTCTACTAGACGCTGAAACCATGTACTCGTCTATAGAAAAACTCTTACTTTCGTTAGTCATGGCCGCTAAGAAGCTAC
The DNA here is from genome assembly GCA_954870635.1 of Arctium minus. Lineage (NCBI taxonomy): Eukaryota > Viridiplantae > Streptophyta > Magnoliopsida > Asterales > Asteraceae > Arctium > Arctium minus. Next base: position 69,755,620 of record OX941091.1, on the reverse strand, counting down.
GACATTATTTTGAATCACATTCTATAACTGTGGTAACTAACTTTCCATTAAAGTCTGTGTTAAGAAAACCTGAACTAACAGGACGATTAGCTAAATGGAGCATCTACCTCAACAATTATGATATGGATTTCAAGCCCAAGACGGCGATCAAATCACAGGTCTTGGCAGATTTTGTTACAGATTTCAGTCCAGAACTAGAAGAAGCGACGACGTCCAACGAGTTAATTGTGGCAACTTTGCACGACACTACTTGGACGCTCGACGTCGATGGTTCGTCGAACATACGAGGAACAGGACTGGGTGTCGTTCTACAGTCCCCACAAGGGGGAAAAATAGTGTACTCCATACAGTGCGACTTCAAGGCAACAAATAATGAGGCAGAATACGAAGCACTGATTGTAGGAATGAAAATTGCTCATGACTTGGGGGCAACATGTCTACATGTCCGGAGCGACTCGTCCCTAGTTGTTAACCAAGTTAATGGAGAATTTGCAGCAAAAGACTCAAGGATGATTGCTTATTATAAAATAGTAAAGGAAGAAGCAAAGAAGATCAGTCGCTTCATAGTCGAACAGGTACCAAGAGATCAGAACACTCAAGCTGACGCATTAGCCAACTTGGGATCAGCACTTAGTCAAACGACATTCGACAATATCCCAATAATCCACCTTGCAACACCAACAATCAAAGACGACGGTAATACTCTGGTCGCACCAATTGAGGAAGAAAGCTCCTGGTCGGACGACATTAAAAATTATATAGAGAACGATCAATTGCCTAATGACAGAATGGAAGCAAGAAAGGCCAGGTTTAAAACATCAAGGTACGTCATGATCAGAGGACACTTATATCGAAGATCTTCGACTGGTTTGAATCTACGATGTATTACCAACAAGACGCAAGTTCAGAAAATCCTACAAGATATGCACGATGGTGAATGTGGAAATCACTCAGGAAGTCGTAGTCTAGCCAACAGGATATCGCGACAAGGTTACTATTGGCCGACATTAAGGCAGGATGCGATCAGGTATGTACAGTCGTGCGACGCATGTCAGCGACACGCAGGTATGTCTCATAAACCATCTGAACTCTTGCACTCGACATTGATTCCATGGCCCTTTATGAAGTGGGGAATGGACATCGTTGGGAAATTACTACATGCCCCTGGGCAAAAGGTATTTCTTCTAGTTTTAACAGATTATTTCTCTAAATGGATAGAAGCAGCGGCTTTCTCCCAGGTTCGGGACAAATAAGTCGTTTCTTTTATCCAAACTAACATTATTTGCAGGTTCGGAATTCCTTCCGAAATAACGTGCGACAATGGGACGCAATTTATAAGTGGTCGGACGCGAAGATTCTGTGAAGAAAGAAACATCAAGTTGGTAACATCTACACCTCGATATCCACAGTCGAATGGACTAGTCGAGTCAAGCAATAAAACTATTATCAATTCAATCAAGAAAAGGCTCAAAGCTGCCAAAGGAAAATGGGTGGAAGAATTACCTTCCGTTCTATGGGCTAATCGTACGACGCTACGTACGTCCACAGGACAAACTCCCTTTTCCTTAGTCTATGGATGTGAAGCTGTGTTACCTATTGAGGTACGACTACCGACTTCAAGGCATACGTCCGTTGAGCATAACTTGCTCGACTTAAGTTATGACCTCGACGCTCTAGAAGAGCTTAGAGAAGCTGCGCACATTCGCATGGCGGCACAGAAACAAGTGGTCGAGCGACATTTCAACAAAAATATCCAAATCAAAGTTTTTCAAGAAGGTGACTACGTTCTACGTCGAGTATTTCAAAATACTCAAGAGGTCAATGCAGGTAAGCTTTCCACTAAGTGGGAAGGTCCTTATCAAATCTTTAGTGTCGTGGGTAAAGGAGCTTATAAAATCCAAACCCTCGACGATCGAGATATCCAACGAAGCTGGAATGAAGTTCATTTAAAGAGGTATTTTTTTAAACTTCATATTTATTTCCTTCGATTATTTTTTAAGAAAGATTACTGACTTAAGCATCGGAGGGTCGTTGGTCAAACCAACGACCACCAAACTAATGTTGTTTTTCGCAGGGATGCACGACTTATTTAAAATCTTTGTGTCGAGTAATACTAATGCGATCGCATGTATATGATCGATCGTAATTAATGACAAAGGTTAATTTCTGCATTTGATGTTCAATACTTAGAATCGAAAATCATTATTACAAACTGCCTTTGGTTGATCGAAGATTTCAGTGGATTACTTTATAAATGGTGATGTGATTGGATGTCTGATATATTGTAGTTATCTATTTACGTAAAGTTACTCGACGTACGATAAATTATAAAAACAAGTAATAAGCATCGACGAACAAAAAGAACTTTTTTCATTAGATGTTAAAAAAAAAAGAAATTACAAGTATAAGGGACGACCACAAACGGCCGACCCTTAATGTTAAATTCAAAGAACAAAATAGTTAAGTAGGAGGAATGTCAGGTTGTTCCTAGACGACGACGGTCTCCTCTGCTGCCACCTCTCCCACACCATCGCTCTCCTCCAAGTCGTCATCTTCGTCAAGGTCCCTTTCGGTACCTACAGTATCAAGGTAGGTCTTGAGTTCATCAGCGGCCGACGTCATGGGATTTTTTCCATTTAGATGACGTCTCATTAAGGCGGCTCGGGCCGTGAGACGAGAGAAAGCCTCTATTTGTTTGTTCTCTTCCTCCAGATCCTTGCGTCGCCCTCCAACTCTTCGACCCTCTTCTTGAGAGTCGCGATTTCATTGGCAGAAGCAGCATCATCAGTGGCGGCCTGGATCTTCTCGATCTACAATTTAGTCGAAGACGCCTCAAGCTCAAAGAGACGGTCCCTGAGCTTGACCTTCTCACGATCCGAAATCTCTAGCAGAGTCCGGGCATCGATGAGTTCGGCCTTGAGGTTTTCGACCTTTGCTTTTTCAGCCTCGACCGCCTCTAGGGAGACCTTTTCCTTTTCAAGAGCCTCGTCGGCCCTTTTCTTGACATCAGGAAAAGATGCCCTAAGACCTTCTGTCTGAGCGTAGAAGCTCAGACAATCCTGGAAAGCCTACAAGACAGAAAGAAAAAAGTTAAGAATAAGATAAATGGGAAACAAGGAAAATAGAAAATAAGTAAAGATTTACCATAAAAGAGAGACCAGCAGCATGTGCCCCCGTGTCCTCGACCCGGGACTCCTTGTACAGATCATAAAAGGTCGGGAGGAGGAATTTTTCCAGGTGTGGAAAAATGACGTCTCTCTCAAGGACGTCATTAGCCATAAAGTCAGAGAGGAGAGTGGCTTTGAATATCATCTCTCCCACTTTTTCCTTATTCTTCTCCTCACTCTTAGAGGAAGAAGAAGGTGCGGCAAAGGGCTTATCAACGCCCGACACCCTCGACATTGGGGATTCCTTCGTCGTCTTGGTCGAGCCTCCAAGCTCGACCCCAGCAATGGTTCCCTTCGGTAATGTCGTCCCTGCAAGGGACGACAGAGCAGCGTCGCCCTTCTTCTTGGGCGAGAGTCGAGGTTTGCCTCGGACCCGTCTCACGTCTGCCCCCGTAGAAGAAGCCGATCTCTTCTTCGATTTTTCCCTCCCCTAGCGGGCAAGCTCCAGTTGTTCGGCTCGTTTGAGGGCAGACGGCTTCGTAGGTGCATCTCCTGGATAAGACAAGTAAGTTAGAAAAGAAGGGACGTACAATTCAAAAATATTGTCGAACGACGTACTAGTCATTTCTTCTTCTCTTTCTTCTTCTCCTTCCTTCCTCTCTTCCTCACGACAAGAACCTTCAACAAATGTCGTTTCTTTTACGAAGACAGCTTCTTCCTCTTTGTCGTTCGACCTGGCAGAAAATGAGCGGTCGGCGATACTTCTCTCTAAGATCCTCTGAATCTTGTCGTGAGAATCGCGATTTGGCTTCACTTTAGTGAAGTCAATGACTATCAAACAGAAAAAAAAACATTAGAATAAACATTATAAAAAGTAGACAAACGCACGACCAAGCAGAAAAACCTACCCAACTCATTCCATCCGGACGACAACCATTGGCTGTCCTCGTCACTCACAGATGCCACTTGGATGAAAATGTACTGGCGTTTCCAACCACGGTCATTCACCGCGGTCTTGTGCACCAGTACGTTATCCCCCTTCGTTCGAGGGAATAAGCTATATCTGTGATAATTATCCGCTCAAACACTATAAGCAGTTAAGAGGTCGTTCAAGTTGAACGGAGCCCCCCAATCAGCCGTAAGACATTCGACCACCTGGACAATCCGCCAGAATTGAGGCATTAACTGCCCAGGCGTCAAGTTGAACGCATCTAAAAATGACCTGACCAAAGGACTAAATGGCCAGGAAAACCCTATCTTAAAGGGATACTCGTATAGAATACAATATCCCTTCGGAACTTCATCTGACCTTAAATCTTTCGGCGATACCAAGTTAACTCCATCTGGAATCCTGGCTAAATTTTTGAAATAGTCTATGTTTTCTTCTTCCCTATATATACTTACAGGCTCACTCGACATCTGGAAATCAGGGATGTTAAGAGTCGCACACCAATAACTAAGAATATCCCAAGCTTTCCTAGGCTTCCTGGATATGGACTTCTTATGCATAAATAGACAGAGAGAGAAGAACGGAAAATCGTACCTTAAATAGCGTTCTAAACCTCGAACTTAGAATGGAAGGGATCTTGGTCGCTCGGAAAGTATATCTCGCCAGAAGTATGAAATCTCTAAAGGGGTAAAACGTAAAAAAGGAAAAAATTAAGGATAATCCCTATTTATACTAAAAATCGGAAATCAAATCGCGAGGAAATCGAATCGCCAGAAATCGACGGTCAATAAGATTGACACGTGTCGTTCGTGTCAGACAACCACTCGAGTACACTCTACGAGAGCATGACACCTGTCCTTCATTAGCTGTCAAATTACCTTTATTAGCTGTCAAATTGCTTATTTTGTTAGAAGTGACGTCATTATTTAGTTGGAAACGAACCGATTCGGTTTTATGCAAATTACCCGCTTTTCTTTTATGACACATGTATTAGTTCTAAATTTAAATTTCAAAAAGTTGCCGCTTGAATTTTAAATTGGGGGGTAAACTGTTTGGGTAAAAATTCCAACGGTCTATAGTCGTACGACCGTCGATAGTCGACGCTCTTCCTTTGGGACGACCTCGACTAAACAACCCAAAAACCCGCCTGGCCAGTTCTGTCGTATGACCTGATTACAGTTACTAATTTGCAACATACTTTATATTATGTTTAATGCAGGATTTCAAGGACGTTTATGATGAGAGATCATAACGTAAGACGTTACCAATAACAACGGATATAACGGATGCTATCATCAATATCAAACGGTTACTTTATTAAAGATATGCATTCAAGACTTGCTAACGGACAACTGGAGTAAAAATATGAAGATTGAACTTCACATTCAGGGATCTGATTCTGAAACCTTACAAGCTCACAAGTTACGCTCTCCAGTTAACTCAGTTTCTCTCGAAATTCATAAAGCCTACTACCGTTTGTCATGCGACGCACGACTGAAGTCTAAGTACACACGACGCACGACCGACTTTACTTTATTGTATTGTTTTACATTACATTTCATTTGTAACACTTGTTAACAAGGACGACGTCCCTGATTGACGTCCATAGTGCACGACGACTCACACTCGTCCGCGATTTTTACCCATTTTAGGGGTTTTCCGCGTCACCAATTCTCCCGTCTCATTTATTTTAATCTTATTATTGTCATACGATTATCAAAGTTACTTTCTTTGGTTGGATTAAGCTCCACATTTACCTTAAATTTCCCTTGGGAGATTTTTGGCATAAACAGGTTCTAACATCAACAGGTTTTCCCGAAGGATCCATGCCGATCTTAGCTCCCGGTGCCATCGGGGTTCCAATTGGTTTACAAGTTTCCATTTTGAATTTCCGAAGAATATCAAAAATGTACTTAGCTTGGTTTATAAAAATCCCCATTGAAAATTGTTTTACTTGTAATCCAAGAAAGAAGTTCATCTCTCCCATCATACTCATTTGAAATCTAGACACCATGAGGTTTGAAAAATTCTTACAGAATTTGGGATTTGTAGAGCCAAATATAATGTCATCCACATATATCTGAATAAGAATAATATCGGCCTTTTCCTTTTTAATGAATAAAGTAGTATCAATTTTACCTTTAGTGAAGCCCGACTTGACCAAAAACTTTGATAATACCTCATACCAGGCTCGAGGCGCTTGTTTAAGACCATAAAGTGTTTTATCCAGGTTATAGACATGATCTGGTTTATCTGGATTCACAAAGCCTTCAGGTTGTGAGACATAGACTTCCTCCTTAAGAATGCCATTCAGAAAGGCAGTCTTCACGTCCATCTAGTAGACGGTGAAGTTTGTATGAGCAACATACGCAAGAAACATTCTGATTGCTTCAATACGTGCTACTGGAGCGTAAGTCTCATCATAATCAATACATTCCTCTTGCCTATAGCCTTTTGCGACAAGTCGTGCTTTATTTCTGTTTACGATATTGTCTTTACCCTTCTTATTTTTAAATACCCATTTTGTACCAATGATAGATTTTCCTTCAGGTCGTGGTACAAGTCTCCAGACTTTCAACGCTTCAAACTGGTTTAGCTCCTCTTGCATTGCAGAAACCCAGTCCGAGTCAGCTAGAGCTTCAGATACTCGAGTAGGCTCTATCTTGCTCAGAAAGGAATCATGCATACACATGTTTAATGTTGCAGACCTAGTTTGCATCAGTTTTGATATATCTCCAATGATTTGTCTTATCGGATGCTCTTTGGTCCACTTGTGTTCGTGAGGGAGCGGATTCGATGTAGATTGATCATAACTCTCATCTAGATATCTACTTTCAGCTTCTTCTTGTTGAGCATTGTTTGGGGGTACAGTTGAAGTTTCTTGTACAGAAGTTTCAGTTGGGACAACTTGCTCAGTCTGTTGATTATCCATCACGTTGTAGACAACTGAAGTAGTAACTTATGTTTCAACATGATCAGGTACAACTTCAACTGAAGGAGTATTTGTTTGAACTGAAGTTTCTGTCTGAACCGGGGGAACTAGTTCAGTAGATACTTCTGAAGTGATTGGATGTTGACAGCTTGATTCTTCAGACCTGTCAATCACAACAGGTTTAGGAAGTTTAGATCCTAGAAACTCATCATAAAATAATTCAAACAATAAATCTAATTCAGATAAATGAGATGTAGAAGTTGATGCTTTATCTGAATTAGTCTCTTGAGATACAGGTTCTGGACTGATATGTCCAGAAGCTAAAACTCTTGTAAGCACGGGTTCTGAACTGTGTTGTTCAGAAGCCACTTCCTCATCAAATGTGACATTGACGCTTTCGATAACAGTCTTTGAACTTTTCAAATATATCCTATATGCAACAGATGTCTGTGAGTATCCAATAAAGATGCCTTCATCAGCCTTAGGTCTGAACTTGTTCAAGTTCTCTCTATCACTCAATACAAATCACCTGCATCCAAAAACATGAATGTGTTTAATGCCAGGTGTACGATTGTTAATCAATGCATAAGGAGTTTTACTAAACCGTCTATGAATAATGGAACGATTATGCATATAACATGCAGTAGAGACAGCTTCTACCCACAGAAATAGAGGTAGATCCGACTGGCTGAGCATAGTACGAGCGGCCTCGACTAGCGTTCGATTGCGTCTTTCTACTACTCCATTCTGTTCTGGCGTCCTAGCAGCAAAGAATTGATGTGTTATCCCGACCGATGCGAGATAATCTTCAACAGTTTTGTTCTTAAACTCTGTGTCGTTATCCGTCCTTAGAAGCTTTACTGACCTCTGCAAGTTCACTTGGGTAGTCTTCAAAAAATTGATGAGTACTCCGGGCGTCTCATATTTTGTCCTTAGAAACTTTACCCATGTGTAACGCGAATAATCGTCCACTATTACCAAAACATACTTCTTTCCTCCTATGCTTTGAGTTATCATCGGACCACATAGATCCATGTGTAACTACTCAAGTGAAGAACTAGTACTCGGTTCAGGTTTTGGCTTGTGAGCTGCCCTCTTCATTTTACCCTTTTCACATGCTGTACATAGATGTTCTTTCTCATATCTCAGCTCAGGAAGACCTTTCACCAATCTGCCTTTGACCAATTTGTTTATATACCGAAAATTCAGGTGCGACAGCTTTCGGTGCCAAAGCCAACTTTGCTGCATCGAGGATTTTGTTAGTAGACAAACCTAATTGTCAGTCTGGACCTTTGACAAATTTATCGTGTAGAGGTTGGACTTTCGAGTGCCGACCAAGAGTTCTTTTCCATCTTCAGTATGCACCGAGCAACTCTTAGCCTTGAAATTTACCTCTAATCCTTTGTCGCAAAACTGGCCAATACTGAATAGGTTATGCCCTAATCCTTCTACGTAACTCACCTTCGTAATCGTTATATTCTCTTGTATCACGTCACCGTAGCTAAGAATTGGTGAGAACTGGTCGTTGCCAAAATGTACATTCCCGCAGAATTTCTCTGTATAATTAGACAATAAATCCTTTTGCCCATCATATGTTTGGAACACCCGCTATCCAAGTACCACATATGACGGGTCTGCATAAGAGAAATCAGGGAATAACAGATTTAGGTACCCATTTAAAAACGGGCCCTTTCCGTTTAGCACAAGATTTTGGTATCCATTTATAGTGGATCCTCTGAACTTTTGAAAATTATTTGAAACATATGGCTTATAAGAACCAACATGATAAGTACCAAACCAATCAGCAGAAAATTGGTGAGAGACAAAATCATTCCGTCTATAATCAGATGACATATTAGTAGATTGAGATAATCGGAGTAATTGCTTTATTGAATATCGCTTGTAAGAAATTACAAGGTTTTGTTTATTTGAAGCAACACTACCAACTACATCAGAAAAACTACTAGTATATCTATTACAATCCATATCAGAAATTGATTCAGAACTCTCATCTATCTTCTGTTTTGGTCGCCATTCAGTTCGACCTTCTGATCTTTTCTTCTTTAAATCTGAAACAAAAAATTTAGATTTGTTAGGAAAATTAGATTTCTGAGATTGTCTTTTTGTAAGCTTACCAGTGTTAGTCTGTTTCTGTGAGCGCCGTTTCTTTTGCTTCTTACCTTTAGCCTAATAATCAACATTCACAGAAACTGATTCACCAACCTTAGTTGATGATTCACCAACTTCATGCACACTTGGTAAAGCTTGACCATTAATGACAAAAGTAGAATGATCTGGAAGTTTAGCATTGAAGTCAAACATATAAATCTCATCTACACACCCTTCATCAGAATTTAAAAAATCATTTGCAGACGCAAATAAGTCATCAAAATCAACTTCAGAGGTGTGAGGTGCTTTAGAAGATGTAAAACACTTTTGAGATTCAACAGTTAAAACTGTATTCTTTATAACAGTAGAAAATACATTTTGTTCAATATCAACCAATATTCTTTCATCAGATAAAATATTTTCGAGCTCGATTATTTTGCTTTCTAAAATGAGTGGAGGTACATAAATTTTAGCTTTTAAAGGTTTTGCCTCTAACTCTTTTGTAGAATAGCTCTCAAAATAATCATTTGAAAGACCTTTTGGTTGATCTGAAGTATAACTATCATTCAACTTTTGATAGCAGAATGGTAGTTGCATTTTCTTTAAGTTCTTTCTTTTCTCATCCTCTTTAGCCTCTAACTCATCAGGTGACTTGGTAACAAATTTGGGTTTCACATGAGGATATTTACCAGCCACAAAAAGAAAATCAAAATTATATAAAGCTGGCTGTTTTCTGATAGCTTTCTTTAGATAGTGTGGGTTTTCGTAACCGAGACACCACTTCTCTCTAACATCAGCTTCCTCATTTGGTGTGTTTAAGAAAATGGTTTGATCTGTTTGACCTCTAGCATACAATTTTGCTTCCAAACCATTTACCTTTTTCTCTAAAGTCTTGTTTTCAACTTGCAGTTTAAAAACTTTTAGAACACTGTCTTGCTTTTCTGAAACAGACTTAGAGATTTTAGATTCAAAATCAGAAATATTACTTTCAAAACAATCTTTTTCTTGTTTAAAATCAGAAACAGATTTGCGTAGAGAATCAATCAGATCTTTGTTCCCAACAACTTGCTTGTTGAGTTCAAATATCTTTTGATTTTTCTTTTCAACTCTGCTCTTTTCCCTTTTCAGTTTATTTTGAAGATCTTGAAGTTCGACCATCATAGCTTCCATTTTGATCATAAAATCAGATTTGGAAAGATTAAGTTCCTCATCAGCAGTTTCTTCATCATTATCATCATACTTCACTGTGTTGCCCATCAAACACATGTGAGCAGTTTCTTCTCTTTCCTCTTCATCTGAATGATCTAGCCAGAACTCATCTTCAGCCATGAGTGTCTGACCAACTTCTTGTTGCTTAGACAGAAGCATCTTGTTCTTATAATGCTCTGAGTTTCTGACTTTGGGCTTCTGACAGTCTTTTGCGTAGTGACCAACCTTACCACAGTTGTAGCATTTGATCAGGTCATCTGTCTTCTTTTCAGCACCAACATAGTCATTCAGATACTTCTTCTTCTCATCGGGCTTTCTTTCCACATACTTTTTCTCCTCATATCTTTTTCCTTCAACTCTTTCTCGATGTTCATGATTCTTTGAACCGGACGAAGAGTACCTCTGAGAATTCGAACCCGATTTCTTGTAGAATTTCTTCTGAAATGCACAGGTTAGTAAAATCATATCTTGCTTGAGGTTTTCGCCATCATCACTATCCGAATCAGACTCAGAATCAGAACTGGGAATCACTATCTTCTTCTTCTTTTTCTTCTTTTCTTTCTTCTCTTTCTTCTCTTTCTCCTTCTCTCCAGCTACTAATGCAATGGGGTCAGCAAACTTCTCAACTTTCTTTTTCTTCTCATTCCTTTTCTCTTCAACCTCTTCCTCATTCTGACGTAGTGTCTCATAAACTTCGTGAAGAGGTATGTCACTCAAGTCCTTCATTTGCTTCATCCGACGGGTATGCTTCTTCCATTCAGGTTGCAAAATGCTTAGGAACTTGACGTTGTTCTCGATATGCTTCTTCTTGACTTTGTTCTTTGAAAGTTCGTTCAGAAGAAGCACGAATATTTCATAAGTTTCTTCCAGGCTCTCACTTTCCTTGGCTTTAAATTCCTCGTAGCTGTTGATACAGTTAGCTACTTTCATCTGGTTTCCCACCATAGAGCCCATCATCATCTTTTGCAACTGATCCCACATCTTCTTTGCATTCGCTTTGTAGCTGTCGATTTTGATATAAATCTCATTCGGGATACTCTGAAGTAGAAGAGATCTTGCTTGCTTATCAACTTTAAATCTGCTTTTCTGCTCATCAGAATACTGTGCAAACTCTTTTGGAATTGTCTTCATTTTTCTTACTCTGCCCTCGTCACCATCCTCACTATCAGATGATTCATCATCTGGTATCTCTACAGTTGGTGGTATCATTGGATCATCAGTAATTGACAGCAAAATGTTTTCTCCTTTAGCGTGTCTGTCAACAAAGTCTAGAAAACGATCCTTCCACTGTTCATGTTCACCCTTGAATAGAATATGAGGCTTGACATCCGTACCAATAGAGAGAGCGTCCTTGGAAGTCATCCTGTTTGAAGAAATATGCAATAAGAAACTTGAAACTAATCGTTAGTCCAATTTGAAATCAAGTAAAACAGAAAAACTTGGACAAAAAATCAGAAATGAAAATTTCCAAAAATCTTTAAGTATAGAATTCGCAGCCTACACTGAAATACAAGGAATCCGCAACTCACAGAATTCGCACACAAAAAATATACCAACTTCAGAATTCGTAACACAAGAATTCGTAAACTTCTCAGAATTCGCAAGCAAATTTAAAACAGAATTCGTATGATAGAGACATACGAATCCAACACTTAGAAAATTTTAAACACTTTTTATAAAAACAACAAGAATTCGTAGACTACTCTTCTGCGAAATCCTAGGAATTCGTAGAATAGTCTTATGCGAATTCTAATACCTGCGAATCCTTTCCTTAAGAAAATTTTCCACACAATACTTTTCATAAACAAACAATGCGAATTCTGAACAATTTACAAGAAACCCAGATACGAATTATGTCCTTGTAAAATATTCAAGAAAAACTTTTAGTAAATCAGACTTATGCGAATACTTAGCAATTCGCAGATAAGCCAATGTGAATTCTAAAGAATCCTTAACACACTAAGATGCAAAATCTGTGCAATTCGCAAGAGACACCCTTACGAATTCTACCCTTGTTATTTTCAAAGACAACAAATATGCGAATTCTAATATAATTCTTGCAAAATCTTCAATCCTTCTGCGAATTCTATCAAATCTGCGAGTTCTTCAGGCTTTTTGCGAGTTCTTGAGCATGTCTGCAAGTTCTTGGGATCTCGAATGAAAAAATACACTAATTCGATCAAAAACCTATCTAAACATTGAATTTTAATCTAAAACTTTGACAAATCGATCCCTAGAACACCTAGAACATATTACAATCAAAAAATTTCAACAACATTCACTTAATCATCTAAATCGATCCTTGACACAGTGTTCGAACTCGTGAAAACGAAAAACAACAAATTCATCAATTTGATGAAAAGTTACAGTGCAATTCAATACAAAACTTATACAAACTCAATCTAAAACTCAAATCGAACTCAAACCAATTTCTAACAACTCGAATTACACACAAAAACAAAAAAAATCGATCCTAGACTCAATGGAATAATACCGAACTCTGATTTTCTTGATTTCAAATCGAATATGCTCTGATACCAATTGATAGTCCCAATCTGATCAAGTTCTCATTACTAAAACCAATCACAAACAAGATTTAAAGAATCTACATGTTTTATTAATCACCAGATTTGAATTACAAACACTTTCAGTTTACTTTCTCTCTCTACAAACCTTTTCTCTCTCTAGCTCTCTGTGAATACAATAGTTCTCAATGTTACAAGTCTTACTACCTACAAAATACTAACCACCTATCTATTAAAGCAAAACAAACAAACAACACATGCTAACAAACTAATACAAAGACTTTGACTTTGACATTTATTACTATTGACTTTGACTTTGATGCTTGAGAATTGACTTCAGCTTTGACTTCAATCTTCAGTCTTCTATGATCTTGTATCCAACATATTTATGCTCTAACAATCTCCCCCTTTGGATCAAGATCGTCTAAAAAAGATTTTGCAAAACAATCTTCTCTCTTTAAGCTCAGTAAAGATAATCTCCTCCTTTGATCAACTTTAGCATTTAAAAAACAATATTCTATTTATACCAGAAACAATCTCTTCTTTCTTTGATCATTAACAATCTGTAATCTTCTCAAATTCTGTCTTTAAACAAATAACAATATCCCCAAAGATGGTAGATATGCTCTTCAATAATCTCCCCAAGGTCATCTCAAACCTCTTTCAGACTTCAGAAAGAAATTGTCTACAGAATTTGCTCAGACTTCTTCAACAAATAATCTTCAAAGAAAATTTCTGTAAATTCAGCACATCTTCATAAATCTTTGAACTTTTCTCTTTCAGTATTTAAATCTTTGCCAAACTTCAAACAAATAACTCTTGAACACAAATGTTTCTTGATCTTCTCCCCACAACTAATATTAGATTCTCTTTTCAACTAACCTTTCTTCAAATTTCTCACACATTTCTTGAACCTCTCTCCCCCTTTTTGATGATTGCAGCATAGAGATCATCAAAACTCTCTCCGAGAAATGTCATTATCAATTGATTACAACTCGAATTACACACAAAAACAAAAAATTCGATCCTAGACTCAATGGAACATTATCGAACTCTGATTTTCTTGATTTCAAATCGAATATGCTCTGATACCAATTGATAGTCCCAATATGATCAAGTTCTCATTACTAAAATCAATCACAAACAAGATTTAAAGAATCTACCTGTTTGATTAATCACCAGATTTGAATTACAAACACTTTCAGTTTACTTTCTCTCTCTACAAACCTTTTCTCCTTCTAGGTCTCTGCGAATACAATAGTTCTCAATGTTACAAGTCTTACTACCTGCAAAATAAACAAACAACACATGCTAACAAACTAATACAAAGACTTTGACTTTGACATTTATTACTCTTGACTTTGACTTTGATGCTTGAGAATTGACTTCAACTTTGACTACAATCTTCAGTCTTCTATGATCTTGTAACCGACATATTTATGCTCTAACAATAATTCTAGAATCGTATTTTAAGTATGGACTTGTCGGATGAAGTTTCATCCATATTTGAAGTATATTTGAAAATTTTAAATTAGTTGCTCTTTCCAAATTTGAGGGTGTTACGTAGGTGTAAAGTCCATTAGGTACAAACCACATAAACCGCACCGCACCACACCGCATTTCGCGGTGCGGTTTGGTGCAGTTTGAGGTATATGCGGTGCGGTTTGCGGTTTGGGAAAATGCCCAAACCGCATATGCGATACGGTTTGCGGTTTTGCCCTAAACCGTACCACGAACACCCCTAGAAAGAGTGAGACCTCGTAGTAGAAATGAACGGTCTTGTTGACCAAGTAATAAGTTTGTTAGCAAATGTACTTAGACAGTTAGTACAATACATGTAGAGTTGTTTGTTTGATCTAAAAATTGATTTGCATGTTTTAATTGTTGTGGTTAGAAATCACGACCTGTTTTGTTTAGGTGTGACAAGTTAGTATTAGAGCAATACTTTAAGTGAACTAGGTTATTATTAGCTTAGATATAAAATTGAATGTAAGATGAAAGAATGGGATGATATGTCGTTGGTCCTGAAGGAGGTCTTCACTAGATATTACTTTTTAAACTCTTACTAATTATATAAAAATCAATCAAAGAATTACAGATTGTTTATGGAAGAAGATAAGGTGAAACCTAATCTAAAACAACATTTACAACTAGAGATAGCTTAAATAATCTCACACTAAGTTCACACAACTCACATAGTCTCATAGAAAAGATAATACACATAATGTTTCAGCTCTTGTAGATGCACGCATGGGAGAGGAGGTCTTCACTAGTATTTATACCAGGTGCATTTAATGTACTGCAAAAGGTATATTCCATGTATCACTGAGAGAGAGGGTAGCACGATCTGGTTGCCCGTTTTCTAGACATCCCTAGCCTCTAGTGAACAGTGTACTATGGTAGTGGCCATGAATGGAAGGGGACAATAAAGCATAAGTCATTGTACCTTTGTCACTCAGTTGCATAGGTTTGTCTTTTTTTCAAATCAGAGAGGAGGAGAAACTTGTTCAGCAAAATACAGATTCATCTAGAGGGGAACACTAAAGACTTCAGATGAGTTTCTCGTTTGATCAGATCTCATTACACAGATAGGTTGAATTATGATAACGACTTCAACTCTTCTTACATTTATCTTCATATTCATGTTCGACATAACATGAAGTTTTACTTAAAGAATTGAGACATGATCATTTTTATCATTGAGAAAGCAAAGTGTTCATCACTATGTGGACATTCAGTGAGCTCTAAAGCATACATATGCTAAATATATACAACATAATTTAACTAAGTGTCTATGAGCCATCACCAAAGAACTGAGGATGATCAATATACATCACATATGTAACACCCGAAATTTTTTGTAAGTAAAAGTCACCCTGTACGTTTCTATAGCTTCTAAATTATAGATTTTGTGTTAGGAAATCATTGATTTTAGTTCCTAAGTGAATCGATGGTGTTCCGTGTGAGAAAAGTCGTATTTTGAGGCTTGGTACAGGCCTGACGACAATGCCCGACGACTATGACAATGTCATTGTCTCCATGACAAAGTCGCACAGCGGGGCACCTTCTGTACATATGGCGCGACTATAACTCGCGCCATTGCCATAGTAATGTCGACCACGGGTGCCAGGGCTCTAAATGCTCATTTCTCTAGCCTTTCTCTCATGGATGAAAGTTTGAAATGTGTAGGCTTGATTTATTGCATGTGTTAGTGTATGGGTTTTATTGATAATTTTATTCCATGCACGTTTTGTTGAAAAATGTGATTCTATGTTGTATTGCAACCAAAAAGGAAATTTTTGGAAGTTCGACATTATGTGATTTCTCTTTTAAGTTTTGTGCTAGTACTTTTCGTTGCACACTTTTTGGCGTACAAGTTGGCTGATGCTCATGGCGTGAGTAAGCATTTGAGGAGTTCGTGATGGTGCATATTACTGTTTTGTTTTGTGCATTTTCGGTTATTGTTACCATTGTTATTGGTTCGCACAAATGCATTGTATTGCTTGTTGAGTATGCATGGCATTATAAGCCATTATATTAGAACAAAGAGCATATTGGTTGTCCGACTTAAAGTTTGAAGTCAATCTAAATTATTTTACGTTTCGACCAAGTTTTGCTAAGTTTTGAGAAGTAAATGGTGCATGTAGGTCTTGCTGGGAGTTTTATCCCATGTCATTATATGGTTAAATGAGAAATTTTTTGGAACTAGATTATGTGAAGTTCCTCTTTTGAAGTTTTGCACAAGCATTTTGTTGCACACTATTTTAATGCGGGAAATTATGTTACGCACATGGCATAAATAAATCCATGCTAGGACCATAGTGGTTTGTTTGAAAAGTTATTGAGCATATTTTGTTGTTATCATTATTAGCTTAAGTAATGATCAAGCAACTTTCAAAATGGTTTTAAATGTATGGCATTTGTGACCACTTTGCATGACTGCCTAATAATGTATCATTATCAGTTGAGATATATGTCAATAGGTTGTTAACCTCTTTGGGATGGGTAGATGACAAGCCATTTATCGGACTTGTGCTCCGTATTGTGTGGTGTATTTGGACCATCTCATATTCCTTACACAGTTTGAATGTTATGTGGGAATTACAATTGCATGACATCAATGTTTTGGAGATTCCTACTGGTAAGGTTTAATTGTTGCAAGAAGGAACCAAACTACTTTTGGGAACCAAGGAAACCCATTGAGTGTTTAGTTTAGTGTCTAAATTCGTTGTGTAAGAAACTAGATTTCGAGGACGAAATCATTCTAAGATCGGGAGGATTGTAACACCTGGAATTTTCAGTAAATAAAGTCACCCCGTACATTTCTATAGCTTCTAAATTATAAATTTTGTGTTAAAAATTATTGATTTTAGTTCCTAAATGAATCGATGGTGTTCCGTGTGAGAAAAGTCGTATTTTGAGGCTCGGTATAGGCCCGACGACAATGCCCGACAACTATGATAGTGTCATTATCGCCATGGCAAAGTTGCATAGCGAGGGGCACCTTCTGTATATCTGGTGCAACTATGACTCACAATATTGCCATGGCAATGTCGCCCACGGGTACCAGGGCTCTAAATGCTCGATTCTCCAGCCTTTCTCTCATTCCCCACTTTACCTCCTTCACCTCCTTCACCCTACTCTCTCCCAAGGTCGAACATCTTCCTCTTATTTCAAGTTTTGGAGCATTTAAGGCACAAATCCTTGGGTTCTAAAATGTTCCTTCATCACTAAAGATTGTGATTACAACCTCAAGTGTAAGACCAAGTGTTCATCTTCATTTCAAAGAGATTTCTAGGTTTTTGAGGTTTTCATCAAAACCTAGGTGGTAAGTTCATCCTACCCTTTTCTAAATCTTTATACAAGTTATAAATGCTCTATTTGTGACTTCCACGTGCTTTTAATTCTCAAATTTCGGTTTGGATGATTTTGGGAAAAAGCTAGGACAAAATTAGGGGTTTTGCCAAAATTAATATTGAGGAAAGGGTTTTGGAGAATGGTTCTAAGTATTTGGGTTTGTTTGTTTGTTTATGTTTTGGAAGCTTATGGATCTAGGATTTGAAGGAATTGCTTGTAGATTCAAGTCTTCTTCAAGGAAGCTCAAGATTGGGGTAGAATCTAGATTTAGCCTAAATCTAGCAAGGTGAGTTCAAGTTACTTTGGTAAAATATTTGTACATGCCACAAATGTCTATTTTTGAGTGTTAAAGTGTTTTCTTTGAGATTTATCAAATGTAGTTTATTTTATGAAGTTGTTGCATTTTTACATATTTGACTTTATATAACATTGAGAAATGTTTGGATTTGAGAAATTGAGACATTTTATAAACTAAATCATAAAGGTTATGGTTTTGATGATTTGATGTGTTTTGATGGTTATTTGATGTTAATAAATTCATGGTGTAATTTGGTAATATATATTGGTTGGTCTTCTTTTGGAGACGAGTTATCCCTAGAATGAGAGATTTGGACTAAATTCTATTTTGAGCATAAGTTTGCATAAATTTGAGTAAACGTATGTTTTGATTTCTGTTAAATATTATTGAGTGGTCACATAAGCGTGGAGTCTTTTGATTTAAATTTGGCTCAAATTAGTCTTGGGGACATTTCTCCGGTTTTAATAGTTTATTGTGGAGCTTTGGGTTTGATTTGCATTTAATGCATTCTGTTGAGAATTACAAGTTTTGAGTGCTTTAGTCATTCATCTGGGGTCATGTAATGTTCTAGATTATAATGCATTGGATCCATAGGCATATGAGTCAATCATATTTGAATAGTGAGGAGTCTTGATGTTCTCACTTTGGGGGAAAATACCTGAGTTGGCATTGTTGTCGTCCCATTGTTGTGGAGATGAACCTTTATGGGTTGGACTCCGGAACCGTGGGTTTTGTGGTGGTAGAGCTAAATTGTATTCAAGATTAAAAGAGGGTCAAAAGTGTAAATGTTTGTAAAGTTTGGGTGTTTAGTTTGTAAATTCTTTGTAAAGTCAAATGGGTCATGTTGACCATATATATAGGTGGTCTAAGTGTTAGCATAGGAGAGAGAACATAGCACACACGCGCATACAGAGATTATCTACACCATAGAACACACACACATAGAGCTTATTGTGAGAATCCAAGAAATAGGGATATGGATCTATGGAGATGTTGTATTCATTGATCAATCAATAAAAGATCATTTCATATATGTTTGTGTGTTAATTGTGAGTTAGAATCTGGAACTTCAATTGGTATCAGAGCTTAATCTGATTGAAATTAAAAGGAAAATGATCTACGCACACTGAGTTTATGGTTTTCGAATGATTCTTGATTTTAAACTGTGTTTGGTTAAATATTTGGTTCAATAGTGTTCGACTAACATCATGGAATGATTTTGTGTAGATAAAATTCACTTTTGCACTGTAATTGAGCACTTAATTTGGATTTTTGTGAATTTTTAGTCGCACGAGTACACACACTATTCGATCATGGATTTTTGAGTTTGAGTCGATTTTATTGTAATTCTTTGATTTAAATTGGTTCTAACACTAACAGTGACTGAATTGGTGAAGTTTCAGACTTCAATTCGAAGATTTGTTGGAACTTTGGATTGATTGAAACGTTTTTGGACCGAAAAATCGAAGAACTCGCAAGATTCAGACTTTTCGTACGAAGAACTCGCATAATTGGAAGAACTCGCATAGTTGAAAGAATTCACATAGTTTTAATTTGAAATTTCACAAGTATGGAATTCGCATAAGAGTGTTGTAAAAAAAGCACAGATTTCGCATAAGCCTTTATACGAGAAGTGAAGAATTCGCATAAATCCTTTATACGAAAAGTTGGTGGAAAATATTTTCAAGGACATAATTTGCATATGCCTTTATACGAAAAGTGTAAAATTCGCATAAAGAGGCATGCGAATTTCGCAGAATTCGCATAAGTATTTCATACGAATTCTTGAACTGTTCGCATTAAAAAAAATCAAGAAATTTTTTCTAAGTGTTGAATTCATATCTCTCTGTCATACGAATTGCTTATGCGAAAAGCTTAAAAGTTCAAATTTTTCTTAAGTCAAGAATTCGCATAGAGTCATGTGCGAATTGATCAGAATTCGTATATAACGTTGTGCGAATTCCTTAGAATTTGCTTATAGCTACGTACGAATTGCGTAGATTTCGTATATCAAATCATGCGAATTGTTCCTTGTATGCGAATTGTGATCTAGTGGTGTGCGAATTGCTCATTTCCTGCAAATTCTGGTGTTCTTTTTTAGTGTGCGAATTTCTTTTAAACTCAATGGTGTGAGAATTCTTGCCTTAGAATTTTTTGGGAAATTTGTTTCTAAATTTTTTTAAGTGGCTTAATTGTTGATTATCTTTCGAACTAACGATCAATTCTAGCTCATATTTATTTTTACAGGTGTAAAGATGTCAAAAGAACTTCTCTCTATAGGATCGCAGTCAAAACCTCTTGTTCTGTCAATAGGAGAATATGCCCAATGGAAGCACCGGATGACTCAGTTTCTGAATCATAAGAACCGGGAGTACATGAAATCTATAACTGACGGACCCGTAAATCCTGAAGTTACTGTTCCGGGTCAAGCAGCCACTGAGACCTCTCCTGAGATAGCTGTTAGGTTCATACCTAAGCCATATCAATACTTCAGCGAGAGAGAGAAAGAGCTTGCTAAAATAGATTAAGAAACCCTCATATACTTAATGATGGCAATCCCGAACGATATCTACAATCGCGTAGATAGTCGAGACTCTGCAAAAGAGATATGGGATGAATTGGAGCGACAATTTCAAGGAACAAGTAGGTCAATTCAAGCAAAGTTGAATCAAAGCATAAACGCCTATGAGGGATTTCATGCCAAATAAGGAGAAGCTTTGATAGATACCTATAACAGGTTCAATGTGATTTGGAATGATCTATGGAGAAACGGGATGAACAAATCAGTATCTGAGATCAATTACAAGTTTATCAAGAACTTGAACCCCGAGTGGAAGAGCTATGCTATAAACCTCCAAATGTCAAATAACATGGAACAGAAGGATGTGAATGATATTTTTTCTACATTATCTCAACATGACGATGAGGTAAAGCTGTTGAGCGAGGAAATGAAGATGGTGTTGGGTCTTAAATGAGCTAAGGATGATTAATACTGCCAGATACTACTTCTTGTGTAATTAATACTGCTAGTTCAATATTACTACTGCTGGTGAGATTAATACTGCTAACATGGTTAGTACTGCTAGCATGTTAGTACTGCAAGATGGTTAATAATGCTGAGTAATTACTACTGCTTATGAAGATTAAAGCTGCTGAGAAGATAATGATTGAATGATTTGATTAATGCGAAAGTCAAGGAGATTTGAAGATAATTATGGAATAGATTATGAAAATCACATTTGTTTTGATAATTATCTTGTAATTTGTCTTGTATATATACTGTATAGAAGGCATAGTTTAGAAGATATTGATAGTTTTCCATATACGTTTGTTTTTAGAGAGAATTAACCTCAAGGTTCTTAGAAGTCCTTTCAATAGAGAAGTATTGAACGTTTGTTGAGCCTGTTCAACAGATTGAGGTTGTGTTTGTAATCATTAAGTTAATCAATATAACTTGTGATTTGCATTCAAGTATTGTTCCATTGATTTACTGTTAGAGTGTTTTTCCGCAACTTCTTTAACATTGTTTCTGAGTGTGTTAATTAAATTCTTCATTAGAATTTTTCGATCTTGACAAGTGGTATCAGAGCTAGAAAACTCAGAAATCTATAATCATGGACAGTTCAAGCGATAGCGTTTTGGTATCAAAGGTTCCCATGCTTAAACCTAATGAGTTTGACATGTAGAAGATCAGAATCAGGCAGTACATTCTTCTCACAGACTTCTCAATGTGGGAGATCATTGAGAATGGTCCCTCATATGGAGGAAAGATGGATGAAGAAGGTAAGAGACCTCCACCAAAGACTGATGGAGAAAGAAAGATGAGGCAGACAGAGATGAAAGCCTTGAGCACTCTGCTCTTGGCTATTCCTAATGAGTACCAACATCAATTCTGCAACTGTTCTGATGCACAAATTCTATGGAATGCACTGGAGAAAAGATTTTCTGGTACCAAAAGTACCAACAGAAATCAGAAGGCCATCCTGAAGCAACAATATGAAAACTTCATGTCTACAAAGAATGAGTCCATGACTCAAACTTGTTGGTCCCGAAGGTGCTTAACAAGTTTGTAGAAGGGGGGGGGGGTTGAATACAAACACATAAATTAAAGTTTAATAAATTGTTTATTGATAAATCAAACTACAATTTACAAGTTTGTTGCGGAATAAGATTAAGACAGACTCAATCTAAACAAACTTAAGAAACACTAAGATGATTGCACAAGAAATTCAGAGAATGGGGGATTAAGAGAGATAGAAAACAAGGGTTTCTATATGGAGTTCAAAGATTGAGCACACTCTCAGATGGAGAGGTAATCTTTCTATTTATACCCTATGCATTAAATGCATGGCAGGGCACTTTACACGTGGCATTCAGTGATTGGCTTTGGGAGTCTGACTTTGGGAGACATGCTTTCGGCCGTATCATGAACAGTGTAGTTGACAGAGTTGTTGTACGATTTGTGGCAGAGACGTGTCCGTTCTGACACATCGTACTGGTTGTGCAAGGTAAGACAAAAGGAGACTTGAGGCATAAGCTACGTGATCTTTTGATCGCTGAATATCTCTTCTTTCAGAGATATAAAGTTCAGCTATCGCTGAAGCTTTTCCTCATGTTCCTTCGCGTATAAGTAGAGTCGTCTTTGCTTCACTGATATCCGCATCAGGTCACTAGTAGACTTGTCTTTGTTCAGTGGCTTCGTCTTTGATTCAGCTATGAACATATGTTGACGCGAGATGTCTTTTGGGATTACGTTGCTGTTTACATCAGAGACTACCAGCGATAACTGAACAGACTCAGTTTGATCGCTGATAGTGAAACACTAATACATATGAAATGTTTACAAGAAAGGTCATCAGCGATAACTGAACAGACTCAGTCTGATCGCTGATGGTGAAACACTAATACATATTAAAACGTAATTTTCACTAAGTATAGAAGAGGGTCGTTATCAAATCACTGAGAGAGTTTGGATCAACAATCTCCCCCTATTTGATAATGACAAAGTAACTGAAGAAAATTACTTTATAGTTCAAAATGATGGAATAATCAGGACTCATAACATACATGTCCCAATTACTATTTTGAGGGATCTTTTACAGCACCGATGGAGTTAAGTACTTCACTGAAATTTTCATTAATCCAATAAAAGATTTACAAGGAATGAAAATTACAAGTACAAGTGATGTACTAACTACTGTAAGTTAAACTAATAGATTACAAGAAAGAAAACTAATCTATCAGCTATCTAAAGAGGGTTTAGGAGGATTGATCAAATACTCAGGTGATTTTCTCCTTTTTGCCTTCGCTCTAAAGATTTTTTGCAGATAATCGCTATGATTGGCTCAGCAGCAGGAGAGAGAGTACACCATAGGCACATGAGATCCTTGAGAAGAGCGAGGGGACAGATAGGGATTTCAGAGACCCTTTGAAATCTGAGTTGTTCCTCGTCATCTCTGAAGAAGATTCCAAAAGGTTCTTCAAGAACTTGTACTGCAGCATATGGTCCGCCAGGAGGCAAGGAGAGATCCAGAACTGAAAGATCAGGAGGAGGACCGAACAGAGCTTCTCTGGAGAATTTTATGGAGGTTTCATTCCTTATCACTGCGACATTATCAGGCGAGGAGGAGACGGGCTTTCTCTTGACTTGCATGGATTTTGAGGGAAGAGTAGATGGCACCTTTAGTATTGCAGCGACTTTGTTGATGAGAGCATCATTCACCCTTTCAACGTAGCCTCTGTATGTTGACTTTGATTTCTTCAGCGCATCTTTGAACTCAAGCCACTCCATGTAGCCGAAGTCTTCCAGCTTTGAAATGAACATAGCCTTGCAGCTTCCATCCTCTCTGGTAATTTCCATGGTGACAGAGAGCTTATCCTTCTTCTTTCTTCCAGAGATAGCAACCGCTACAATCTTCAGTGGGTCAGAGCGATAGTCGATTTTGTACTTGCACCAATCGATTGTATTATCGCTGACCACTTTTTCTTTGGAGCGTTCCTTTTCAATCTCTTTCAACAGATCTGCCCGGACTTCAACTGGTTTGCGTTTCAGCTTCTTGTCTTTGACTTGAGAAGACTGAATTTTGAGAGCCAGAGAGGCATCTCTTTGACAGTCAGCAATCAGCTTCTCAGCCCTGACGGATTCTTCAATTTCAGCGTCAGTCAGGAATTGCAGTTCTGATGATTGAGAAGGGACCTTTCGTCGTTGACTCTCCAGATGAGAGATCATCTCTGTTCTTTTCTTTCTCTCTTCCTCAGACCAGTGAGACGGTCTTGAGGGCTTTCCATGATGTTGCAGGGACTCTTCTTCTTCTTCATCCTCTTCATCAATCTCTCTGACAGAGACTGGGATTATTTGGTCATCAGCTTCAGCGGCTGAGATTATTTGGAGCTCTTTACCCTTAAGCAGGGGAGAGAACTGTCTGGTCAGAAAAATGAAAAAGGTTAGATTTATTTAGGAAAGGAGAGAGATAAAGGCTAGAAAGAAACAGGGGTGGGATTTTTATAGATGGAAAAAGGAACAAGAGTAAGGCATACCTGAGAAGGATTCTCCTCAGGTAGTGAGATCATCTTCAGGGTTCCCTCAGCAGATGCACCTTTGCTTTGGGAAGGGGTTCCTGAAGGTGTCTCTTGTCTCCCCCCTGCTTGGATAACTTCTTTCGAAGCTATCGCTGATGATGTGGCGGCTGAAGAACACTAGAGAGATTGATCTTCTTCATCGTCATCATCATCATCTTGATGAGAATCATCCTCTTGATCTTCAAGATCAAGGTCTTCATCATCATCTTCTTCCTCCTCTTCATCATCGACTATATCAGCGATGGTGGGAGGGGCTTTGTCAGCAGCTATCTCCCCCTCAACCTGAGAGGGAGTTTCCTTTAGTTGTTCAGCAGTGACTTCAACCTCCGTATTTTCTTCAGCGGTCTTTTCCCCCTCTTTGTCATTATCACCAAGGGAGAGATCTTTAATAGGAGATGAAGGTTTTGCGTGAGCCAACTTCTGGACTTCAGCCTCCAGTCCTGTGAGCCGATCTTCAAGTACAGGGATGTCGGACGTAGCTTGTTGAATAAAATCCACAGCTACGCATAGAGCAGTTCTATCGTCATCTGTAAATGGAGCAGGAGTTGGAGCTGGTTCATTCAGCTTGTTGAGGACTTGCTGAAGAGTAGCAGTGCAGGAGTTGATCTTTGCAGACAGGTCATCATACTGCTGCTTGGATTCTTCCCTGACTTTGACAATCGCTTCCTGAAGAGTAGCGATTTGAGAGATATCAACTTTAGAGGCGCAGGTGGCAGTCAGCGTCTTCAGCGCTTCACCAGCTGATTGAACAGCGTTGGTGGTGGTGTTGAGAGAAGCAGTCATGGATTCCACCTTTGCACTCAGATTGTTGACATTGTTGTCAACAATCGCCAAGCTAGGACCTGAAAGATAAGTTAGTGTTTCAGAACCAGGCTTATATGGTGAGTTGGGAGAAGTGTTTAAGGTTATAGGGATACCTGAATTATCAAACATTTTGTAGAATTGCATGGATTCCTCAAAAGAATGATGTTCAGGTCCTATGGGTCCAAACTAAGGAGTAGGGATAGAAGGAGGGTTAGAGACCAAAGAAATAGAAGGACTAGAGATGGGGATAGAAGACGTAGGGATAGGGGTAGTTACCTTAGGTTGTTGAGCTAAGATCGTAGGTTGTGTCACTGTTGTTGTGACAGCGGCCGAGATCGCTGGCACGGTTGAAGTGGTTGGAGCTGAGGATGTGGAGGAGAGACCCACGAAAGCATCCAAGGAAGTTTGTAGAGAAACATCCTTAGGTATAGAGCTAGAAGTAGCTTTCTCCTTGGTCACCTTGGCCTTCTTCGAAGGACCAAGGGAGCCAGTTGATGGTCGTTTGGAAGGGGTAGCGGCAAGGATAGAAGAAGAAGGAACCTCCTGCGTGGCCGCTGAAGACGAAGAAGTGAGGAGAGAGAGACGGGAGTGAAGTTCAGAAATACTTACCTCGTTGGGGAGCGGCTTGACTTCCAAGGATCGCTGACCCACTTTCAGAAAAGATGCATCCGAGTTGGTGGGGTAAGTGGTAGGGTAGAGAAACTTCAGGTACGCGCAGATGAAGCGTACGTAGGGAACTTTGGGATCCCTCTCGGTCTTCTCTATCTTTGACTTCAGGTCGTCAAAGATAGCTGTTGCGTAGTCGAAGTTGCGTCCAACTATCACTGAGTAAGCCATCTGGGCCTGAACCTTGCTGGCTTGGTCCAGTGACCCACTCTTCCCACTCATGCACTGAATGAAGTGTGAGAAGATGTAGTTTAGCTGGGAAGGCATCAGTGCCTTCTTCACAAGAGTCAGCTTCTTGTTGGGAATCGTAGTTCTTGGTTTGGGTTCCCAAGCGTATTCTTGTTGGGAATCGTAGTTCTTGTTGGGAATCGTAGTTCACTCTTTTTGTTGGTGATAGAGGTTTCATCAGCAGTAAACCAGAATTGCTGGAGAAGAGCTTTGGAGGGTGTTGGATCCATAGTGATAGCGTAAGCAATGCAGGATTGCTTCAGAAACATTGCGGCCTCCTTCAGATGAGGATACTTGACACCATCAAAGTCGAGGTGAGCAAGATGGTTGTTTTTTGGGAGCTCAAAGTCAGAAATTGCGAATTTGACGTTCTTTGAGGCGATAAGTGCAGATTGAGTCATTCTGAATCAGAAGTAGACAAACGAGTAGAAAAAGGTTTAGTCTTAAAATAAGGAAGATTTGCTAGTTTCTATTTTGAGGAAAGAAAATAGGAAATCAACATATTTGTAGAGGAAAACAGTTTATCTTAGAACAAGATTTAAGAACAAGAAGAAAAACCAAAGATTCTTGAATAGAGAAAATCAAAGTAACATGGTTTTTAAAGAATAAAATCAAAAATGAAAATGATTTTATAAATGAGATTTGAGAACAGAATAAGATGAAGAAGATCAAGAATAACCTGTTGATCTTTGAGGTTGAAGATGCAAATGCTTGAGAATTGCTAGAATGCTTGAGAGTATTCTTGCTTTGAAAGTATTTGCAGAGGGCGTAAAAATGATAAGAATGGAAAAACATTCTTTTTATACGTGAGAGAGAGGAGAGAGAGTGTGAGAGAAGCGGGAAAAACAAATGCTCATCATGACATGGACACGTCCCACGAAGTTGATTGGATAGAAGAGCAACGGACGAACGTGTCAGAAAAGGCATGTCGTGGATTGTCGGTTCAAATGACGTCATAGTTAAGAGAGAGACTACTCATTTGTCCGTTTTGAAATTATCACTGAAGAAAAAATCAGCGATTAATTTTCTTTTTGAAAATATCCCTGATAGTAAAGATGGGGATAGATTTTCTTTTTAAAAGGATCACTGACAAGAAATATCAGTGATTAAGGTTTATATTTTAAAAAACATCTCAACTGAATGAAGATTCAGTTGTAGGGATTGAGAAAACATACCTGAGGGTCAGAAAATTTATCAGAGAATGATGAAAGGGGAACTTTTGATTACTGACACAATACATGAACGCTGAAGAATTATTCTTCAAGGTTCAGCATTCCAAGCTCACTGATGAGAAAGTTGAACCTTGTCTCATCAAGAGGTTTGGTGAATATACCAGCAAGCTGAAAGTCAGTAGGGATAAAGTGAAGTTCAGTATCACCATTCATCACATGATCTCTGATAAAGTGATATCTGATCTCTATGTGTTTTGTCTTTGAATGTAGCACTGGATTATTTGCTATAGCGATAGCACTAGTGCTGTCGCAATAGATAGGAATCTTTGACAGCTGAAGGTCATAATCTAATAGTTGATTTCTCATCCACAAGATTTGAGAACAACAGCTTCCAACGGCTACGTATTCAGCTTCAGCTGTGGAAGTGGACACAAAATTTTGCTTCTTGCTTGTCCAACTTACCAGCTTTCCTCCCAGCAGTTGACATCCACCAGTGGTACTCTTTCTGTCGAGTTTACAGCCTGCAAAATCACTATCAGAATAACCAGTTAGATCGAACCCTGAGTCTTTGGGATACCAAAGACCGAGGTTAGGAGTTCCTTTCAGATATCTGAAAATTCGCTTTACAGCGATCAGATGGGATTCTTTGGGTTCAGATTGATAGCGTGCACATAAACAAGTAGAGTACATGATGTCAGGTCGGCTCGCTGTGAGATACAGCAGGGAGCCTATCATTCCTCTATAGGCAGTGGCATTAACAGGTTTTCCAGAAGGATCTTTGTTAAGTGTCAGGGGTGGTGCCATAGGAGTTTTCATCGCTGAAGTTTGTGTGAGATCAAACTTCTTCAGCATATCTTTAACATACTTACCTTGGCAGATAAAAGTACCTTTGTCAGATTGTTTAATCTGAAGACCAAGAAAATATGTCAGCTCACCCATCATACTCATTTTATATTCTTTCTTCATTCTTTCAGCGAAGCGAGTACACAGAGATGGGTTAGTAGAACCAAATATTATGTCATCAACATATATTTGTACAAGAATAATATGACCTTTTATCTTTCTGAAAAATAACGTATTATCAATCTTGCCACGTTCAAAATTTTCAGAGATAAGAAAAGATGAGAGAGTGTCATACCAAGCACGAGGGGCTTGTTTTAGACCATAGAGAGCCTTATCCAATTTATAAACATAATTTGGATGCTTAGGGTCATAGAACCCTGGTGGTTGTTCTACATAGACTTCTTCATTCAGCTTTCCATTCAGAAATGCTGATTTTACATCCATTTGATAAACGATGAAGTCTTTATAGACTGCATAAGCTAAGAATAGTCGAATTGCTTCGAGCCTGGCCACAGGGGCAAAGGTTTCATCATAGGCTATGCCTTCCTCTTGTCTGTATCCCTGAGCAACAAGTCGAGCCTTGTTGCGGGTTACAGTTCCATGTTCATCTAACTTGTTTCTAAACACCCATTTGGTGCCTATTACAGTTTTATCAGATGGTCTAGGAACGAGATTCCAAACTTTGTTTCGAGAAAATTCAGTCAGCTCTTCTTGCATAGTGCTGACCCAGTTTGGATCTCTGAGGGCATCATCAGTCTTCTTTGGTTCTATTAAAGAGAGAAAGTTTACAAAGAGACAGATATTACCTGAGCTTCGTCGTGTCTGAATACCTGCATCTGGATCACCGAGAATTTGATCTATTGGGTGATCTCTGGTCCATCGCTGAGCAGGAGCATGATCGCTTAACTCAGAGGTTGGATCAACAATTGGGATGTTTACTGATGAGGACGTTTGAGGTTCATCAGCAATTAACTGTTGAGTAGGTTCACCAGAGAGGTTTCCAGACGAAGGCAGATTTGATGGTAGTAATGTGTTTAGAGGTTCAGCTGAAACCCATGAGGTGGATTCAGCGGTAGGATGTATAATGTTTGGATCATCATCAGCGGCTGAAGGATCAGAATGCTGATGGTTTGAGAAGAAGGGTTCTGTTTCTCTGTAGTGAGAAAGCATCCAAGCATTTAACTCTTCATTGTCAGCGATTGGTTTAGAGTTCGCTGAGCGAGTTTCATCAAAAGTGACGTGAATTGTTTCTTCTACGGTTTGTCTTCTCTTGTTGAAAACTCTGTAGGCTTTGGAGATGGAGGAATATCCTAGAAATATTCCATCATCTGCTTTTGGGTCGAACTTTCCAAGTTGATCTCTGTTGTTTAAGATAAAGCACTGACAACCAAAGATATGAAGAAAGCTGATAGAAGGCTTCCTTCCAAGAAAAAGTTCATAAGCTGTCTTCCCAAATCGCTTTATTATCAGCGATCTGTTTTGAGTAAAACATGCAGTGTTTACAGCTTCTGCCCAAAATTGAGTAGGGAGATGAGAATCGCTGAGCATTGATCTAGCAGCTTCTATGATCGTTCTGTTTCTTCTTTCAGCGACTCCGTTTTGCTGAGGTGTTCTTACTGAAGAGAAGTTGTGAGAGATTCCCTTGTTCTCAAAGAAATTGTTCAGGGAAATGTTTTTGAATTCAGTTCCATGATCACTTCTTATTGAACGAACAGTAAGATTGTTCAGCACTTCCATCTTTTTGACAAAAGATATTAGTTCTTCTGGAGTATCACTCTTACAGCGAAGAAAGATAACCCAGGTGTAGCGATAATATTCATCTACAATGACAAGTGTATATTTCTTTCCAGCTATTGATTGGATGTTGACAGGGCCAAACAGATCCATATGCAAGAGCTGAAGAGGACTTGTCATTGAGGAAACTTGTTTTGACTTGAAACTAGCTTTTGTTTGTTTTCCTTTTTCACATGCTGAGTAGAGAGATTCTTTAGCATATGAGTGCTGAGGAAGACCAGAAACCAGTTCCTTAGATGAGAGAGAATTCAGGGTTTTGAAGTTTAGATGAGAGAGCCTTTTATGCCATAGCCAGTTGACATCATAAGAGGCCTTAGAGAGAAAACATAAGTTTTCAGTGATAGTAGAGTCTATATCTATTACATAGACATTTTCTCTTCGATAACCACTGAGAGCAAGTTTTCCCTTTTCATCTACCACTGAACATGCTTTCTTAGAAAAGCGAACTTCATAGTCTTTGTCACATAGCTGACTGATGCTTAGAAGGTTGTGCTTCAGTCCATCTACATAAGCGAATCTTCGAAAGGTAGTTGTCCCATTGCTGAGGACACCAAACCCTCGGGTAAATCTTTTTCCATTTCCACCAAAGGTCACAGAGGGACCTTTCTCTTCCTTGTATTCAGTGAGCAAGTCTCTTTGTCCAGTCATATGACGAGAACATCCACTATCGAGATACCAGATGCCCTTTGATCCCTGCATACATAAGGAAGATTAAGCGTTGTTTGGTACCCACTTTTCAATGGGTCCTTCAGAGTTAGTGGATAAGGAAGATTCAGCAGTCTTCACAGCTGATGAAGATTCAGCTTCAGTGGTAATCTTCACTTTGGTTAATTTCTTAACCTTAGTGGTATATTTCACTTTGGTTGATTTTTCAACTTTGGTGACTTTCTTTGCCTTAGAGGCATTTTTCTTCACTTTAGCTGTTTTATCAGATTTGGTGGTATTTGGACATTTACTTGCAATATGATCAGTAAAACCACAGTGATAACATTTTCTGTATTTGAAAATGGTTTTAGGATCAGTAGAAGGTTTTGCAAATTTAAGATGAGCAGGACCAGGTCCGAGAAGGCTTTTCTCATGAGATATGGGAGGGATTTTCATTTCATCAGATCTCGTTGGTCTAAGGTCAATCATTAGCTTTGGAGGACAGAGATCAAAAATTTCTATCACAGAGCTAGAGGATTGCTTAGCTGAAGGTTTAGAAGGAATTTTCAGCTTTGCTTTCCTGGTTGCCTTCTGAGGAAGGAGAATGGACTTTCCTTTATCCGTAGACTTAGTGTCTTTGGATTTTTCCTCAGAGATGGGATTTGAAGAAGAACAGGGATAGAATTGATTATAAGAAGTGTCAAAGAAAGATGTGACAAAAGTTCCAAACTTAAGCGAGGAACTTTCTTCTTTAGGATCATCCTGAGGTGTCCAAAAACCAAGACCAGTTTTATCACTTTCAGGAGTTTGAGCAATTATTATCTTAGAGATCTTTGTTGATGATTTACACCATTTTTCAACATGAGCCTTTTCTGCTTTTAGAGCAGCGATGACTTGTTCGCGTTCAATGCTGATGATTTCATTTATAATGACTTGATCTTTCAACTTTTCTTCTAAAAGATTTAGTTCACTGATCTTTTCATGACATTTCTCTAGCTCTTGAGTTAAATATACATTTTTATTTTCAGCTTGAGTTTTGTCGTTTAGAGCATTATAAAGGTCAATCGTCAGCACATCAACAGCGCGACTTCTCTCAGCTTCAGGTAGAGAGGGATTTGTAGAGATAGATACCTGAGATGATATAAAGCTCATAGAAGGTTCAGATGGTTCTTCTACTTCTTCTTTAATCTCAGCCATGAGGCAAAGATTAGCGATTTCTTCTTCATCAGAAGATGATTCTTCTGATTCAGCCCAGTCATGTTCTTCAGCGATGAGACCTTTACCTTTTCGCTGATAGCTTTTCAGCTTTTGATATTTGTTCTTCAGCTTATGGTATTTGTCATCACTGGATCTTCTTGAGGTAGAAGGTTTGAAGACCTTTTTCGACCTGCACTCACTAGCAAAATGTCCAATTTTTTCGCAGTTATAGCAAGTGGCTGTAGCCTTGTCAACCGGAGTTGAATTTGGCTTTTCAGTAAGAGAGAGAGGTTTACTTCTTCGGAAGTTACTCTTTCTTGCAAATCTCTTAAAAGAGTTTGTCAAGAGTGCTAAGGACTCATTAAACTCTGAAAGATCAGGGTCTGATAGATCCTCAGATTCAGAATCTAACTCAGTGATGGTGAGAGTAGATCGCTGAGATGGAATTATCTCTGACGAAACTAAAGCAACAGGAGTGCTTTTGGAGTCTTTAGAATCTTTTACAAGATTCTTCTTCAGGAGATTAGATTGCTCATAGTTGAGCAATATTCCATACAGAGTGCTTAGAGAGAGTATGTAAGTCTTTTGTCAGCTTAAGACATATTGAATAACTGTCCCAGCTTTCAGGAAGACTTTCCAAGAATTTTGTTAGGACCTCAGAATTAGAATAGGTCCTACCAACAGTTCTTAGGTCAATGATTAGGCAGTTAAACCGCTGATGAACGTCAGAAAGAGATTCATTCTTACCAGCTATAAAACTTTCATACTGTCTTACCAAGTTAATCTTTCGAGTCTCTTGGATTTCAGTGGTGCCCTCATATTGAACACATATGGTTTCCCACATTTCTTTAGAAGTTTTTAGATGCATGATGGAATGGAAAACTTCATCAGGCAGAGCCATTGATATAATGGTCTTTGCTCTTGCATCTATGCCTACCTTCTTTTTATCTTCATCACTCCACTGTCTTATTTCCTTAACGACATATCGTTCAGGGACAGCTTCAGTGGTGGCAGTAGCGGGAACCGCAGCTATAATTCTAACAGGTTCATAGGGTCCGTTTTCTATATATTCAGGTATAGTAGGATCCGCACCTTCAAGAAATAGCATCATTCGATTTTTCCATAGAGAAAAGTTATCTCTGCTAAATCGAGGAGGTTTAGAAAGTGAACCATTATCATAGTAGTTTGTGTTTGTGTTTAGTGCCATTTTAGAATAGCAAGGAAGACTATACAGCAAGATCTTGTTTATTAGATTAAACAAACTGCTCTGATACCACTTGTTGGTCCCGAAGGTGCTTAACAAGTTTGTAGAAGGGGGGGTTGAATACAAACACAGAAATTAAAGTTTAATAAATTGTTTATTGATAAATCAAACTACAATTTACAAGTTTGTTGCGGAATAAGATTAAGACAGACTCAATCTAAACAAACTTAAGAAACACTAAGATGATTGCACAAGAAATTCAGAGAATGGGGGATTAAGAGAGATAGAAAACAAGGGTTTCTATATGGAGTTCAAGGATTGAGCACACTCTCAGATGGAGAGGCAATATTTCTATTTATACCCTATGCATTAAATGCATGGCAGGGCACTTTACACGTGACATTCAGTGATTGGCTTTGGGAGTCTGACTTTGGGAGACATGCTTTCGGCCGTATCATGAACAGTGTAGTTGACAGAGTTGTTGTACGATTTGTGGCAGAGACGTGTCCGTTCTGACACATCGTACTGGTTGTGCAAGGTAAGACAAAAGGAGACTTGAGGCATAAGCTACGTGATCTTTTGATCGCTGAATATCTCTTCTTTCAGAGATATAAAGTTCAGCTATCGCTGAAGCTTTTCCTCATGTTCCTTCACGTATAAGTAGAGTCGTCTTTGCTTCACTGATATCCGCATCAGGTCACTAGTAGACTTGTCTTTGTTCAGTGGCTTCGTCTTTGATTCAGCTATGAACATATGTTGACGCGAGATGTCTTTTGGGATTACGTTGCTGTTTACATCAGAGACTACCAGCGATAACTGAACAGACTCAGTTTGATCGCTGATAGTGAAACACTAATACATATGAAATGTTTACAAGAAAGGTCATCAGCGATAACTGAACAGACTCAGTCTGATCGCTGATGGTGAAACACTAATACATATTAAAACGTAATTTTCACTAAGTATAGAAGAGGGTCGTTATCAAATCACTGAGAGAGTTTGGATCAACAAAACTTTTGATAGATCAAGATGATGTCAACAGAAAATTTCTAAGATCTCTTGGTGATGAATGGACTATGTACATTGTCTCCTTCAGACAGAATGACCAACTGGAGGACAAGGAACTGGATGACCTCTATAATGACCTTAGGGTGTTTGAAGCAGAGGTAGAAGCAAAGAAGAGGCCCTCTGGATACTCATACAATGCTGTTCTTTTACCATCTTCTACTGATTTTGCTGCTAATACAGAATCAGTTAGTGCTGCCTATGGATCAAAGCAAGATGGATCTAATGACTCAGTTTTAGAATCTTTTCTAGCTAGTCATGCTAATTCCACTCTAATTAATGATGACTTAGAACAGATAAATGTTGATGATCTGGAAGAGATGGATATCAAGTGGCAGATGGCTATGCTCACAATGAGGGTAAAAAGATTCATCAAAAGGACTGGAAGGAACAACTTTGCTCAGAAAAGAGAAGATGGGGTTGGATTTGATAAATCCAAGGTTGAATGTTACAAGTGTCACAAGCTGGGGAACTTTGCAAGAGAATGCAGAAGTGGAATGCCTCAACAACATACTAGCATCCATCAACCATCACAGTCCACTAGCTTCAACAACAGGAACTCTTCTCAAGCTTTTGTTTCCCAAGAAGGAATGGGATTTGATTGGAGTGACCAAGCAGAAGAAGCAGTTCAGAATCAAGCTTTAATGGCTAAAGTTTCAGAGTCAGCAAGCACTGATATTCCCACAGAGGTAAAATCTAACCTTTGCTCAAAATCTTGCATAGAAACTGTTAAAATGTACAGGGATCACAATCAAAGCATGTGTGATGACCTAAAAAGGTTAGAGAAAGATAGAAGAGAGTATGTTGTGATTGTTGAGAATTTGGAAGAACAAATTAAGGCATACAAAGCCAATGAACTTCAACACACATATGATACTAACTACTGGAAGTGGGAAAAGAATCAGTTAGAGTTTAAGCTTAAAAAGTCTGAAGAGGAATGTGAAAAGATAAGTAGTGATTTTGAGAAAGCCAAGCTGGACATTGAGAAGTTTTCCAATGATTCAAAAGCAATGGACTCACTTCTAAAATCTCAAGTCCATGACAACCTGAAAAGAGGTTTAGGATACAACAGTACCCCTCCACCCTATAACAATAACTATATTACTCCCACTTCAGACCTCTTAGAAAGACAAGACAAAATAGACTTACCTGCAGGAGCCACAGATGTAGATCCTCTTGACAGTGTAGTGATTGAGGAAGAGGCTGAAGAAGAGACCACTAAGGGTAAGAATAAGGATGACCTTAAAGAAATCCATTTAGAAAATCATATCCTTACTAATGAAGGGGGGGGGGGGGGGGTAAACCTTTTGTAAAGAGTGAGAAGGCTGAAAGTTCTAAGAGAGGAAAGGGAAAGGTACAGGGAGTCCATTACATGCAAACCACTGTTGTTAATCCCTGTACTTGTAAACAGAATCAGCCCCAACAACATGATAAAACAAGGGGAAATCAAAGAAACAGAAATAATCAGTGGGCTTTAAAACAAGGAATTGATCTGAGAAAAATTAACAGACCAAAGCCTTGTTTTATCTGTGGCAAGTTAAATCATCTAGCCAAACACTGTTATTTCAATCCTATTAACCAAAGGATCACTTTTCAAAGAAATATACAAAATCCTGTTGGTTTTAGAAAGCAAATAAGGAATCATATGGCTGAGAATGTGAGAAGGACACCTATAGAATCTCATGCTCAGAATAAGTTTGCTAATTCAAAGAAAAATACTCCAAATAAGCCAAGGAGTAACTTAAAGAAAAAAAAAGCAAACAACTTTGTCCAGGTTTGGGTTCCAAAAGTAAAGAAATCTGTTAGTACTGCTACTTCAAATAGTACTGCTGACAGAAATAGTGCTGCTGCAAGCAATACTACTGCTAACCCAGTTAGTACTGCTAACCCAATTAGTACTGCTAATGATGTTAGTACTGCTAACAAAGTTAGTACTGCTAATCAAGTTAGTACTGCTTTCAGTGACAGGCCCATTCTTCTGACAAAGTATTCAAGCAATAAGATTCCTCAGTTTGATAATCTCATCAAGTCTGAATATGAATATGTTGATGAGAATGGGAAACCCAAGACCACTTTGGTTTGGGTTCCTATTAAAAACTAACTGCTTTATTATATGTGCAGGGCAACCAACAACTCAAGGGAAGGAGCATTTGGCA
Source organism: Arctium minus (assembly GCA_954870635.1). NCBI lineage: Eukaryota > Viridiplantae > Streptophyta > Magnoliopsida > Asterales > Asteraceae > Arctium > Arctium minus. The sequence continues at coordinate 69,719,281 of OX941091.1, read as the reverse complement.
TGTTGATAGTGGTTGTTCCAGGCACATGACAGGTAACATGGCCTGCTAGCCTGTGTTAATCCAGCAGTTGGAAATATAAGTGGAAAAGGTAATTTGTCAAAAGGTAAGATGACCTTTGAGGATGTATACTATGTTGAGCAATTGAGATACAACCTGTTAAGTGTATCACAGGTCTGTGACAAGAAACATAACATATTATTCAATGATACTGAATGTATTATCCTTGCTCCAGGGTTCAAGGTAGTTGATGAAAGTATGATACTACTTAGAACTCCTAGAAAGGGCAATGTTTATTGCTTAGACTTGGAGAGTGTAGCTTCTGATTCATCTTTAAATTGTTTATTTTCAAAAGCTTCAATGGATGAATCATCTCTTTGGCACAGAACGATGTGTCACATGAACTTTAAAACAATGAACAAACTTGTGAAAAACAACATTGTAAGAGGTTTGCCACAAAAGGTATTTTCATGTGATGATCATTGTGTTGCATGTCTTAAAGGCAAACAACATAAAACTTCTCATAAGTCCAAAGAGATAAATACAATCTCTTCACCTCTTAATTTACTGCATATGGATCTGTTTGGTCCTACAAATGTGATGAGTATTGGTAAGAAATCCTACTGTTTGGTTATTGTTGATGATTTCTCTAGATTCACTTGGGTCTATTTTCTAAGGACTAAGGATAAGACAAGTGGACTGATCAAATCCTTTGTTCTTAGAGTTGAAAACCAAACAAATCTAAGAGTTAAAGTCATCAGGTCTGATAATGGAACTGAATTTAAAAACAATGACCTAAACAGCTTTTGTGAGGAAAAAGGCATTGAGAGACAATATAGTGCTCCTAGGACTCCTCAACAGAATGGTGTTGCTGAAAGGAGAAATAGGACTCTGATAGAAGCTTCTAGATCTCTGTTGGCAGATTCAAAACTTCCAATTACTTTTTGGGCAGAAGCAGTTAATACTGCCTGCTATGTTCAAAACAGAGTTCTAGTAGTGAAATCCCAAGACAAGACACCTTATGAGCTTTTTAAAAAGAAGAAACCTTTTATTGGATTTTTCAAACCATTTGGGTGTCCTTGCACAATTCTCAATACCAAAACTCACCTAGGCAAGTTTGATAGCAAAGCTGAGGATGGGTTTCTTGTCGAATATTAATCTCAAAGTAAGGCCTACAGAGTTTTTAACACCTCTTCTAGGATTATTGAGGAAAGTGACAATGTCAAATGCAATGAGAACACACCAAATCAACTTGGTTCAGGTCCTGATTGTCTATTTGACATTGATTCACTGTCTAATTCTTTGGGTTTCAGTAATGAGCATAATGCAGGAACAGGGACAGAAAAGGTACAAGTACAAAGACAAGAGTTTGTGTTGTTCCCAACACCTACTGCTGATCCTGTTGAATTCTGTGACCAAGAAAAGAAAGATACTTCAGATTCAAAGGACACTGAACCAACTCAGAATGAAGAGAACAGAGGTGAAAATGAAGATCAACCCTCAGATTCGGGAATTAAGGGTCCTGAGATGCCATGTTTGGAAGCAGATGACACAGATGATGATAACTCTTCAGTTTTTTGTGGCAGCACTCCTAAAAAGAATGACTCTAATCTGGAAGCAGATATTAATGAAGAGGTTGTTCATCAAACAAGAGTTCAGAAAAATCAATCTCCTCAATTGGTGATTGGTGACATCAATTCTCCTATAATCACAAGGAATCAAAGCAAGTTAGGAGGATTGAAGGACATACAATCAGGATTACTATCTTGCTTTCTATCACAGGTTGAACCCAAAAATGCATATGATGCAATGAAGGATCCAAGCTGGATAGAAGCAATGCTAGAGGAGCTACTGCAGTTTGTGCTGCAGGATGTATGGGATTTGGTTGACCTTCCAAAAGGACACAGAGCTATAGGCACTAAATGAATCTTCAGGAACAAGAAAGATGAGAGAGGTATAGTAATAAATAACAAGGCCAGATTAGTGGCACAAGGTTATACTCAAGAAGAGGGAATTGATTATGAAGAGGTATTTGCACCAGTAGCCAGGATTGAGGCAATCAGGCTATTTTTAGCCTATGCTTCTTTCATGAAGTTCAGGGTCTACCAGATGGATGTAAAGAGTGTTTTCCTGTATGGGAGAATTGAAGAAGAAGTGTATGTTTGTCAGCCTCCAGGCTTTGAGAATCCAAATTATCCTGACAGAGTATACAAATTAAAGAAGGCACTCTATGGGCTACATCAAGAACCAAGCGCATGGTATGACACTTTGTCTACCTATCTCTTGGAAAATGGTTTTCAAGGAGGAATCATAGACAAGACTCTGTTCATTCAGAGGCAGCAGAAGGACATCCTTATAGTGCAAATCTATGTGGATGATATTATCTTTGGATCCACAAAAGATCAAATGTGCAGAGATTTTGAAGAATTGATGCACAAGAGATTCAAGATGAGTTCTATGGGTGAACTTACTTTCTTCCTTGGGCTACAAGTTAAGCAGAAGAAAGATGGGATATTTATAAGCCAATCCAAGTATGTGCAGGACATTCTTACTAAGTTTGGATTCTCAGATTCAAAGCCTGCAAGCACACCCATGGAGACATACAAACAGATCAATGCATATCTTGAGGGGGAGGATGTGGATGTTCATTACTATAGATCCATGATTGGCTCCCTCATGTATCTCACTGCTTCAAGACCAGATATCATGTTTCATGTTTGTGTGTGTGCAAGATTTCAAGTAAGGCCTAAGCAGTCACACTTTTAAGCAGTCAAGAGGATATTCAGATATCTCAAAGACCAACCTAGATTAGGTCTTTGGTATCCTCATGACTCACCATTTGACCTACTTGCTTATTCAGACAGTGACTTGGGTGGTGCAAATTTGGATAGAAAGTCAACTTCAGGGGGATGTCAGTTTTTGGGTGCAAGACTAGTGTCATGGCAGTGCAAGAAACAAACCACAGTGTCCACCTCTACAACAGAAGCAGAGTATATAGCTGCTGCAAGCTGCTGTTCACAAGTACTCTGGATTCAGAATCAAATGTTGGACAATGGTATGACTTTTATTCACACTCCAATCTTCATAGACAATAACAATGCTATTAGCATTGTTAATAATCCAATCAAGCACTCCAAAACAAAGCATATAGAAATTAGGTACCATTTTATCAGAGACTGTAATGAAAAGAAGCTAATTCAGGTTGTGAAAGTCCATACAAGTAACCAATTTGCTGATCTATTCACTAAATGTTATTCCCTATTTTCAAGTTCTAATTGCTACAAACAATCAAGATGAGAATCTAAATCACATGTCATTGATGAAATTCAAATTACAAACTTTCTCACTTTCTTTCACTACATTCACCCTCTCTCTCTCTCTAGAATGATATTCTAATCTCCTCTTCTCTGATTTGTGTACTTCTGATTGATACCTCTAACTTCTGATTACAAAGACAAACAAAGGTATTTATACCCTTCACAATTACAAAGGAAAACAAACAAAATACAAATGTTGACTTTGACTTTATTAACAAAAGACTTTGACTTTTCATGAAAGTTGACTTTCCAGCTTTGACTTTCTTGATCTTTTGTCTTCAATCTTGATGATCTTGAATCCAACATATTTATGCTCTAACAATCTCCCCCTTTGGATCAAGATCATTACTAAAAGATTTAGCAATGCGATCTTCTTTCTTTAAGCTCGATTGAAGTAACTCCCCCTTTGAAAAATCTTTATCTTCTCTTGTAAACTTCCCTTTGATACAAACAGAATATACAAACTCCCCCTTAACACGATGAAACTCTTCTTTGATAAGCTTTGTCTTCAAAAACTTTCAGCAATCTTCCCAACATCTGATCTTTCAAAAATAGTAACAATCTCCCTCAAGATTATAAACAAACCTCTTTCAGACATTGAAAGAAATTATCTTCATTTACAGCTCTGAATGTTTTCTCCAACTTCCTTCAAATAAAATTTCTCCAAAATCTGCTTGCTTTTGAAATTCTTTGAACTTTCGCTTATCAACTTTGAACAAACTTCAATTCTGAAATATTTCTCTCCATATCCAATACAAATACTTCTTTCCGGACAATTCTTTCAACTTTAACATTTCTTTGAAATACACATTTCTTGATATCTTCTCCCCCTTTTTGATGATTTGAGCATCGATATCATCAAAACTCTTATTCCAAGAAATGTCTTTGACCATTCTGATCTGTCAAACCGAGCCTCTGATTTTGTGATCCATAACCAAGTATTCATCTAGATCTTTGCAAATCCAGACAAAATAAGAATGTAACTCCTGAATCAACAAATGAATCAGTTAAAATGCCTGTCAGTAACACGAAGTCACTGTGTGTAACGAATACACAATATAAAGGAGCTTTTTGATGTTCACTCCCCCAGGGCTTCCATCTAATCATCGAAACACCACAAAGGCAATTTCTATGAATGTTATGACAAAGAAACAAATTCTTTGTGTGTTCGTGCAAGTGTAGAAAGAATTAAGCACGAATAATTGCTTATAAAGGCTCAACATCGTGTAAACCACTGAGACACAGTAGATAAACACAGACTCAATGTGCATGATTGAAGTGCGAAGGTGGGTCAAACTTCTTTCTTTTTCAATATCCAGATTTTCCAAATGAAAATAAGATAGATTATATGTTGCGTCCCCAGAATAATATGAAACATTTTCTTTTTGAGAAGAAAATGAGTAACTGGTGGGGTTTAGTCAAGAGTTGGCATGGGCTAATTACCTGTTTCAATAACGTTCACCAAAGAGTTGTAAAACGCTAGTAATGTGGCTGCCCGACTCAGAAAGTAGTTGGTACAGAGTTTAATATTCTTTTACTCTGTTCTCACACCCTCTTTCTTTTAATCATTATGCTCACTTTTAACCAAACTCTCATTTACATTTTACCTCATCACACCCACACTCATTTCTTTTTGACTCCTCACACTCAATCTCTATGGATTAACTTCTTGGGTAGAAATCATTGGTTAACGTGATTCCATAGAAGTTCATTTAAATCCTAGCACAAAGAACCCATGTAATCCTATGAAAGCATAATGGTGCTCAATATGGTTTAACTTTATCAGTTAAAGCTCAAAATACAAGTCAGATGTATATATGCTCAGAATATATTCATCAAGATATGAGCATTTTTAAACATTGAAGTATTTTCAAACAAGTATAGTGAATGAATGAACATGAATGCAAAAGGCTTGTTTGAAAATCTGACATTGTATGAAAATGATCAGAAATGAATGATATAACAATCAAGGCTTATGATTAAAAACAACGGATATTGTCTATACGAAACAAAAATAAAGACATTCTCGAAATAACGTTTCGAAATGAAATATGGCTCAAAATTCTTTAAAGTACAAGCGGGGTGTCTTACCATCGAAAATATGTTTCAATTTGAGACATGGTAAGAACAATTTGATCAAAAATTAAACCGATGTGTGTGAACACTTGAAAGTATGTAGAAAAGACAATACGCAAGTATTTATCTTTGGAAACACACGGTTTGTTTATCAATTAGGCACAAAAATAAAATGAAAACATTTAAAATCACACTTCCAAGTTATAAAATCTGTTTAAGAATCGGGAAGTGGTTTGAACATTTCAGAACATGTTTTCTATATCTGAAAGTTGTCCTTCTTTCAGATATATTTGAGATTAAGATAAGAAATTTACCTTTTCACGCAATCTTAAATCTCATGAAGTCAAGCTGAAGTCATTAAGATATGATCTTGTCAGCTTCTCTCATCCTGCAAAAATCTCAAAGTCTAGTCAAAGCAACTTTATTCACAAATTTATTCAAATGTAAAAAAAACGTAAAGCAGTAAAACAATTAAAGTACGAGTTCTGATTTGAAATAATCAGAAATCATAATCCTTTTACTCCCCCTGAAAATATGCATCTGAGATTTATCAGTGAAAAAACACAAGATAAAGATCTACAACTCCATTTGAAGTGTAGTTCATCATATCTTCCGAATACATATTTCCAGAAAAATTTATGTACTCCCCCTTGAAGGTTGATTTCCTCTTCTGAGTATCTGAGTACACTCTCTTATCAGCCCAGGAGTAACATTTCTTTTTCATCATTGAAGAGCGAGTCCTAAACTGTTGTGTTTAGAAGTCAAACTTCGTTAAAATACAGGTTCTAAGTTGATGTACTTAGAAGCCTTGGTTCATCGGTTCTCTTACTCCCCTTTGACTGTAGATGCCTGCAACACAGATTCACTTTTCGGCTTTGGTACCCACTGGTATTTGGGTCCATGTGTGTTAGTTGTAGTTCGTATGGGAGTAATCGAATAAGAACCATACCAGTAATGATCACTTGTTTTGTGAACATGATCATGTGTACGACAGTAAGAACAATAGTATTTCTTACCTGACAACCTTATTAAGTGATCTCTCGTGTAGATATGATCAGGTTTACCTTTACGCGCATTGTTATTCTTGGCTTTATTCTCATGTACCCATGTCTTCTTTCCTTTCTTCTCACCTTTCTTTTCATCTTTAACTGGTTTCACTTTCCATACCAGTTCTTCTTCTTTGTATCTTCTTCTTCTTCTTCTTCTTCTTTGTGTATCTGAAGCATCTACATTTTGATCATAGAAAATGTTAGTTGTACGAATCTGATCAAATGATTTAACTAACCTTTTTGAAGAAACAGGTTTCATGTGTGAGCTTGAGACTGTCTTTTTAAAGTTAGCTGAATTATTTCTAGGTGTGTAGATTTGTGACTCTGGAGTCGTGTGCTCAGTCACCACCACCTTTGAAAAAATCTTTTCAAGCTCTTTAATCTTTGAAGCACAACTGTCTCTTTCTTTGACGAGAAGGTCAATCTTCATCTCAAACTCAAACTTCATTTTCTTCTTTTTCAATGCACACTCAGATAATTCAGATAACTTTGCAGTTAATTTTCTTATCTCCTCCTCAAAAATACTTCTTTCATCTTCAAAACCCTTCTCAGCATCCTTTCTTCCATCTGATATCTCCTTAAAGAATCCAACATTCTTTTGCTCAATGGTTTTCTTCTCTTTATCAAATTTCTCTCTTTCCAAAATAATTACTTTCTCAAGCTCAGAAATCTGTTGAGAAAGTTTTATACATTTCAACTCAACCGTCTTCTTCTCATTAGCACACTTTCTGGAAAACTCTGAGAATTTCTTTGCAAAATCTTTCTTGTCACCCTAAAAAACATCTTTATCTTTGACCATCTTTTGTTCCAAATCAGATATTTTCTTTCGAAGCTCAGCATTAGCATCTTCCAGACTCTTAATCTTCATCTCATAACTGTCAACATAATCTGCTTGCTGAATCTGGATTATCTGAATTTCCAAATCAGAGAGCTTTTGCAGTAATTCAGATTTCTCAGTCTTTAATTTCTCAGCTTCCAACCATTTATCAACTTTCAAGACTTGAATAACTTCTTTTTCAAGTTGTTGAAAATGTTCTTTGTATTTGGCAAAAAATTCTGAATATTGACCTGAACTTGTTTTCTTCTTCAGGTAATCTATATGTGCATTCATCCACTCATTAAGAGTATTATAAATGTCAACTTGATCATCATGTTTCTTCTTATAATATTCCATATGACATTTATATGCAGCAACGTCCATATGTAAATCTTCCAACTTTTGACATCTTCGTGCAAATCGTCCTTCAAGATGAAGAAGTTCTGCTTTAAGTTTAGCAATCTCTTCTTTTGATGTCATTTTTCCTTGAGAAGACATCCTGTTACAACAAAAAGAACTTGAAATTTGATCGTTAATCCAAATATGAAATCACAAGAATACAGAAAAACTTGAAATAAAAATTCAGAAATTTTGATCACAATCAGAATTTTGTCCCCCTCCGCAGACTTAGCACGGGGGTCCCGCTATTACAGTTTTGAAAAATTTGACTAAGTACAGAAACTCGCAAGTCACTGTTAAAGCTTAAAACTCGCAGGCGCTGAAACTCGCAAACCACTATTCAAAGTGAAACTCGCAGATCAAAAGAACTCGCTGAAACTCGCAGATAGCAGCGTGCGCGTTTCCTGAACTCGCAAGTGCCTACTTGCGCGTTTTGAACAAACTCGCAGATCGAAAGACTCGCAGATCACTATTCACAATGAAACGCGCTAATTGAGACGTGCGCGTTTCTAAAACTCGCTAGTCAATACTTGCGCGTTCCACCACTTAGAAACTTTTCTTGAAATTCCAAACTCGCACGATGAAAGAACTCACAGATCACTGTTCCTTCTCAAACTCGCACCCTTCGATTAGCGCGTTTGTAGAACTCGCTAACCACTACGTGCGCGTTCTGATCCTTAGAAAATTTTCCAACTTCTCCAAACTCGCAGACTTCAATCAGCGAGTTTCTAGAACTCGTTAACAATGCCTTGCGCGTTTTGACCAATACTGATGTCCTTCAGCTTGCGCGTTCTAACGAAGAACTTGCGCATTTTGCAGATCTAGCGCTTTCTTCAGAAATCCGTGCGTGTTCTTCACTTTTTCACCGAAATTCGATCTAAACTTTGAATTTTCGCACCAAACTTTGAGAATTTACTCACATATTCATCGAGAACACAATACAATCAACTAATTTCGATCTAAAACACAAATCTATACAAATCGACTCGATTACAGTGTTTAGAACTCGTGAACAAAAACTTCAACAAAATCCAAAATTACAAGAAAATTATAGTGCAATTGACAAATCAAATCATACAAATATGATCGATTATACTATATGAACAAACTCTGATCGATTTCAACACCTAATTTGTACTAAAACTCGAAGTTCGATTTGAACTTCGATGAACAGTGACGATGAACAGTAACAACGAACTTTTCTTGATTTCTTGATTTGATTTCGATTTGGATCTGCTCTGATACCAATTGTTATTCCCTATTTTCAAGTTCTAATTGCTACAAACAATCAAGATGAGAATCTAAATCACATGTCATTGATGAAATTCAAATTACAAACTTTCTCACTTTCTTTCACTACATTCACTCTCTCTCTCTCTAGAATTATATTCTAATCTCCTCTTCTCTGATTTGTGTACTTCTGATTGATACCTCTAACTTCTGATTACAAAGACAAACAAAGGTATTTATACCCTTGACAATTACAAAGGAAAACAAACAAAATACAAATGTTGACTTTGATTTTATTAACAAAAGACTTTGACTTTTCATGAGAGTTGACTTTCCAGCTTTGACTTTCTTGAACTTTTGTCTTCAATCTTAATGATCTTGAATCCAACATATTTATGCTCTAACACTAAATCTTTTGATGTGGGTAGATTCACATTTTTGGTCACAAGTGTGGGCATGATAAACTCTGAATAAGCCTATTATCTTTTGACTCATGTACCTGTATAGATTCTTCCCTGTGTACTTTCTCATAATGTATGGAATATGGTGCTTTTAAACCTCTGCCTTTAAGTGTTTCAGGTTGCTTTGAAATAAAGGTAGTTAGTACTTCTGGTTCAATTAATACTGCTCGCACAAATGCTGACAGGTCAAATAGGATTAAGTATGGTTACTATTGCTAGGCGGTTTATACTGACAGTACAATGTTACTACTGCTTGTCTTGTTTCTACTGCCAAAAGAGTTAATACTGCTAGTCTGTGTTAATACTGCTAGTCTGGGTTAATACTGCCAAGTATGTGTTACTACTGCTAATATGAGTTAATGTTGCGGGCCTGTTAATACTGCTAGGGTACTTAGTACTGCTTCTAACTGAAACCCTCCACCTATAAATACCCTTTGTGACCACCAAAATACAAACGACTCTTTGAACTTCCATTGCTACTCTTTCTCTCTCTCTCTCTCTCTCGATTTCCTGCTTATCAGTGTAAACCCTAGTTGCGATTCGAACCCTAGAATCAATCCAAAAATGATGGCAGGACTAGAATTCTTTGATGAACACAATGAGGTTGCTATGCTGCAAAAACCCAAACAGGCTGAGGGTTTTCATCAGATTGTGGATTTCCTCAATTTGTCGCACATTGCCTATGCCCTCACTATCAATACCATAATCCATGTGGAATATCTACAACAGTTCTGGGCAAATGCTTCAATTCAGACTGTGGAAGGAGGGCAGGTCATCCAATCAAGGGTTTGTGATAAACCCATTACCATATTAGAGGACAACATACACATTCATCTTCACTTAGATGATGCCTCAGGTATTACCTATCTTCCTAAGAAAGATCTCTTCCAAGTTCTTAGTCGTATGGGGTATGAAGGTCACACTGATGTATATAAGTTTTACAAAAACAGATTTTCACCTCAGTGGCGATTCTTTGTTCATACCCTACAACACTGCATTTCAAGAAAAACAACTGGCTGGAGTGAGTTCAGCAGCACCATAGCCTATGCTTTGGTCTGCTTAGCGACCTCTAGAAAGTTTAATTTCTCTCAAATGATCTTAAACGATTTAATGTCAAACCTGGATACCAAATCAAAAAGCTTTTATATGTATCCAAGGTTTGTACAAGAAGTACTTAATAAGGAATTGATGGATTTACCTACCTTCAAGGAGGTATATGTACCAAAACTCCCAAAGGGGAAAGTGTTCTCAAATATGAAGAGGCCCAGTAAGGACTTCTCTGGTATAGACACACCATTGTTCTCTACAATGATGGTTGTGTCCCACTCTCAAGGTGAGGCATCAGGGTCAAAGCCCACATTAGACCAACCCACTGATGACCTACCCACACCTTCCACTACAAAGCATATCCCTCAGTCCCTTCTAAAGAAGCCAACATCACCCATTACTAATACATACACAAGGAAAAAGGTACAGAAGGTTCCTTCCCTTCTAGTATCTTCACCCCCAAAGCCTAAAAGCCCTCTGATGGAGCATTTTCCATTAGAGAATATCCAAAGGGAAACCACAGGGGTGTCTCCCAACCCGAAGAAGGTGCTCAATAAGGAGGAGAAAGAGCATGTGGGCAGTGAGGCTCACACTACTGACTTTGCACACAGTGCAGGGCAGGACAATGTGAACAACTTTAAGACCTTCCCCACGGCAACTTTGGCTAAGCAATCATCCAAAGGTCCCAGGTGCCAAGAAACCAAGAGGGTAGAGGATGCTTCTGCTAGGCAGGAGACCTCTACTAAACGTTCCAAGGATCCTCCAAGGGTGGTAAACACACCTAAAGGTGGTGAGGATAGATATACATACGATGAATTGATGGAAACCATAGACAATATCAATATGGATGTCATTTCTCAAGGGCACAAAATAGAGGCAATGCAACAGGTCATAACTGGCCAACAAGAGCAGATTGCAAATCTCAAAAGGCTGGTGATGAGGTTAGTGCTCAAAAAGAAGAAATCAAAGTTTGTGCTGAAGAAAAGGAGCACATATCATGATTCTTTCAAAAAGGGGGAGACCAAAGAGGATGAATCTCAGTTTGAGGGGGAGATAGGAAAAGAAGCAGAAATGGGTACAAAAGCAGAAAGCAGCAGAAACAGAAGTATTAGCAGAAATTGGCTTAGCAGCAGTAACTGAAGCAGAAGCAGTAACTAAATCTGCAGTAGAAACTGAAAAAGCAGCAGCAGAAACAGGGCTGACATTTGAAGAGATAGAGATTGTTGAAACACTGGTGAAGGCAAAAACAGACACTCCCAAGGCTACTCAAAAGGCCAAGGGAGTGGAAATCAAAGAAGGAGGATTTGAAAAGAAGAGAAAAGAAATAAGTGATGTTGAGGTAAAGAGAAAAGGAAAAGAAAAGGTAGTGGAACCTCTGAAGAAAACAAAGAAGTCAGTTCAAATATCTCTAGATGAAGAGGTAGCCAAACAGCTGCAAGCTGAAATAGAAGCAGAAGAAGAGTCTCAAACTGCCAAAGATAGGCAAATTGCTTTAGATCTGTCTAAAAAGCTCAATGAGGAGTACCAAAGGAGTTTGAGGGTTGCAGCTGAAGCCAAGAAATTCGAAGCAAAAGCATCTATGCCAAGGCAGCCAACACAGACAAAGAAAAGACAACCTTCAAAGAGTTTTGTTGCCAACCAAGAAAGGAGGAAAATGATCAACTTTCTAAAAGGACCAGTTGGTGTTAAAGAAGGCATGTTCACTGGTATGTCTTATGGAAGAATTGAAGAGCTTTACAAGAAAGAAATGACCAAGCTACAAGGAGACTTTACTCAAAGGGTTGAGGTTGAAAGAAAAATGAAAGAAAGGCATGATCTGCATATCCAACAACCTTTTCCTGAGAATGAAGAAACCCCTTCTACAAAAGAAGTGGAAGAAGAACAGAAAGAAGAAACTCTTGCTCAAACAGTCAAAGCTGTCAAAAGAATGAAAACCATAGCTTCAAAGAAACAGACCAAAAGGCCAAGGATTGAAGAAGTGCAAAAAGAATCTGAACCTGTTGTTGCAACCCCTGAAGAACAATCAAGTCAACAAGGTGCAGAACAATCTGAATAATCTGAGGTACATGTTGGTTTGTATATGACAGTGACTGATAGTGAATCTGTAAAAGCTGACCCAATATCAGTCCAAGCCCCTGAAATCATCCATTGGGATATCCTGGAATATCAAAGGAAGAAATACTTCAGGATTAAAAGGATGGGAGACAAGTATGAGGTTTACTCTACTTGGGGCACAATCATCAGAAGTTGTTCCAGATCTGACTTAGAAGAAATGTTCAAGGTTGGAATGAGCTTGTATGAAAAGGATTTGACAGGAGTAGGAATGAGCTTAATAAGATTAGCCATGGAGTACTTATGCATGATGTTTGATCCTAGCAAAGTTCAACATGTTGTCAGAGATCTGCATCTGGAGAATAAATTCCAAAGAATAGACAATTGGATGCTATTTGAAAGGTGTGGAGTCTATGTCATCACTATTGACATATCTTATCATGAGTACTACCTGGTGGATAAAATTTATGATCACAACAAAGCCAAATTGCAAGGTATGTTGAAGGCTAAGCTGATATATTCAAAGGATTCTGAAATGGCCAAGATAGTAGTCAAAAGAATCATCAATCAAAGCTTAGATTTGGATCCTAATCTTGGGAATTGAGCTTAGGTTTTGAAAGTATCATGAAGACCAAATTTTGAAGAACTTAACTTCTCAATCTGAAAAGTTAAGTTAGGGAGAGATTGTTGGGTCTGAAATGAGCTAAGGATGATTAATACTGCCATATACTACTTCTTGTGTAATTAATACTGCTAGTTCAATATTACTACTGCTGGTGAGATTAATACGGCTAACATGTTAGTACTGCAAGATGGTTAATACTGCTGAGTAATTACTACTGCTTATGAAGATTAAAGCTGCTGAGAAGATAATGATGGAATGATTTGATTAATGCGAAATTCAAGGATATTTGAAGATAATTATGGGATATATTATGAAGATCAATTTTGTTTTGATAATTATCTTGTAATCTGTCTTGTATATATACTGTATATAAGGCATAGTTTAGAAGATATTGATAGTTTTCCATATACGTTTGTTTTTGGAGAGAATTAACCTCAAGGTTCTTAGAAGTCCTTTCAATAGAGAAGTATTGAACGTTTTTTGAGCCTGTTCAACAGATTGAGGTTGTGTTTGTAATCATTAAGTTAATCAATATAACTTGTGATTTGCATTCAAGTACTGTTCCATTGATTTACTGTTAGTGTGTTTTTCCGCAACTTCTTTAACATTGTTTCTGAGTGTGTTAATTAAATTCTTCATTAGAATTTTTCGATCTTGACAGATGGTAAAAGATTCACTGGCTCTGCTTTCTGAGAAGAAGAAGGATTCTAGTTCTAGTTCCGTTTCTGGTTCAAAGTTCAAACTGAAGAAATCCAAAGCTTATCTTACTGAGCTTACTCATTCCAGTTCTGAGTCTACGACATAAGAAGTTGAGGTTAATTATGATGATGATATACAGAGGCTTGCTGAGAACTTGGCCTTCATCACAAAGCAATTCAACAAGAGCTTTGGGAAAAAGAAGTATTATTCAAAGTCCAAGTATAAAGGTCAAAAGAAAGATGTTAGGTCACAAATCAAGCAACTAATCAAGATTTGACAATTATGTGTATGATCTAGAGAGAGAGTAGAGAGAGAAATATTCATAAGTCGTATATCTCACAAGTCTAATGATTACAAACACCCCAAGAACTCTCACACAACTAATCTCTCATACTATCATAATCTACAAACACTCACATAAATGCATTTATACAAGTTGACTTTAAAAGACTTGATAAGACTTTGACTTTACATGACTTTGACTTTTCTACTTAAATCTTGTATACAATTATACACTAACAATCTCCCCCTTTGTATTCAAGATTTAATAAAAATTTGACAATCGTCTTCATCTCTTGATTCTTCAAACTTTAACTCTAACAGTTTTAAACTTTGTAGCTCTGACAATCTTCAATCTTTCAGCTTTTGAAAAATCTTGAAAAGTCTTTTACAAAGTCTCTCACAAAAACTTTGAAACACTTGAAATTTCTTTGAAACTTCTTTAAACTTTGAGAAATCTTTCAACTCTGAGAAATATTTCAATTTTGAGGAATCTTTCAATGCTTGTATCTTCATCTCTGTGATTTCTGAACTGTCTTTAAGCAAACAAACTTTCTTGAATTATCTGACTGTCCTGAAATTTGACTTGAAACTCCAGAAATGTCTCCTCCATTTTGATAAACTTTCGTCAGACTTGACATTTCAGATTATCTTCTCCTTTTTATTTAGAAAAATCTCTTCCTTTAATGAGACACTTGACTTGAAAATCCAGAATTTCTCCCCCTTTTTGATGAGTTGTGAGCAGTAAAATCATCAAAACTTTTTCAAGTCATCTCAGTCTTTGAAAATTAATCTCCCCTTGATGATACAATAACAATCTCCCCCTTTATAAGATAACAATCTTTGCTCTTTAGATCTGTGTATCCGTCAATTCATAAGAAATGTATATACCCGAATATTTTCAAATTCAGATATAATAAACAATGTAACCCTGAATCAACAAATGATACAGTTAGTAAGCCTGTAAGTAGCACGAAGCCACTTTGTACAATGGATGTACATTGGAAAGGAGTTTTCGTGATGTTCACTCCCCCAGGGCTTCCATTCAATCATTGAAAAACCACAAAGGAATTTTCTATGAATGTTATGACAAGAAAACTTATTCCTTGTGTGTACATGAAAGTGTAGAATGATTGAAGCTACTTAAGCTTTTTCAGGCTCAAAATGTGTAAACTGTTGAGACAACAACAAGTTTTACACGGACTTAATGTGCATGAAAGAGGTGAGAAGGTGGGGAAAATTTCCTTCTTTTTCAATATCTAAATTTTCCGAGTGAAGATCAGATAGTATATATGCTGCGTCCCCAAAGAAAATATGAAACATTTCTTTGTTAAGAAAGAAACGAGTGGTTGGTGGGGTAATTGCAAGATTTGGCATGGGCTCACTGCCTGTGTCAATGATGGTCACCAAAGAATGTGAACCAACAGATTATGTGGTTGTCTGGCTCAGAAAGTAGTTGGTGCAGAGTTGTCATATTCTTTTAACTCTGTTCTCACACCCTCTTTGTTTTGAACATTTAAGCTCACTTCTAACCAAACTCAATCGGATGAGTTATCTCCCCCACTCTTTGATTTAAAACCCCTCACCCCTCAATTACTCTAGGATAACTTTCATGGTAGGAAACACTGGTTAACGTGAATCCATGGAAGTTTTGTTTAAGCTTTCACACGAATCCCATGTAATTTTCCTAAAAGAATAGTTGCTCAACAATTTAACTTGAACAATTAAGCACATGATATCATTGTCATAGAAATGTATGCTCATCAAAAATATGAATGAAATTTTAGCATTTGAACTTTGAAGATCTCTCAAAACAAGAAAATTGAATAAATGAAATGAAATCAAGAGAATTGTTTTGAGAATCTGACAATGTATTAATCAGATCAATATCATGAGATATGAACGTGAAATGGTTGGGGTATCAAAGAACTTGACAATTTGTTTATATGAACGAATATAAACAATTTAGCAATGAACGTACAAAGATTGAAATGATGATTGATGCTCAACAACATTGAATTACAAACGGGAGTATTACCATCGAAAAATTGTTTCTTTATGAGACATGGTAATAACAAATTCAAATGAAGTACTGAACCGGTGCGAATGAATATTTGGCAGTATATAGACAAGATAATACATAAGTATTGATCTTTCGAAACACACGGTCAGTTAAACTTTAAAACACTAGTAATGAAAAACATTTAAAATCTCACTTCTAAATTCATGAAATCTTTTGAGAACCAGAAGTGGTTTGAACATTTAAGAAAACATTTTTCATGCTTGAAAGTTTGTTCTTCTTTCAAACAATCAGAGATTTAGATCAGAAGATACATACATTTTAGCTCCCCCTCAAATCATGATAAAATTATTTAGATTATGTTAAGCTCCCCCTGGATATTTGCAAAATATCCTTATCATTAAACATTGAAGACTGAGTCCTAAACCGATGTGTTTAGAAGTTTTAGTCCTTTGACATTAAAGACCGGGTTCTGATCTATTGTAATCAGAAACCAAAACTCTTTGACATTGAGGTGCAGGTCTTGAACTGTGTTATTCAAGAGCCTATAGTTTTGCTCCCCTAAACCTGTGGTACCTGCAAAACAGATTTGACAGGTTTTGGTACCCCCTGTTATTTGGGTCCTGGTAGGTTAGATTTAGGAATCAACTTCTCATTAGATTTAACACTTTTAATTACATTTTTCTAAGAAGTAAACACGAGAGCCCTTCTTGGGAAAGCAATCGAATCGCTACGCTTCGCTTCTTTCTATATGATAATATTGGGTGTTCGAAGACTTCGATGCCTTCTATTCCAGTCAATGAGCCGATATTGTGAGGGAGCAACTCTTTGAATGTGTACAATTCGAGCAAGCAAACGACTAGCAGAGCCGAGGAACCACAATGAACGGGACGACAGAAGTTCCACCGCCAAAACGGCTCCGAAACAAACAAAAAGGTGCGTGTAAGTTCCGTACCAGTGATGAGCAGATTCTCTCTGAACAAAATCATTCTCTCCACAGTAAGAACAACAGATTTTCTTTTGAGCAATCCTGATCAAATGATTAACGAAATAAAACATATCAGGTTTACCAAAATATTTACCATTAGGTGCATTATTCTTCTTGGCTTTTGATGTGGATGTTGATGATTTGTCCTTCTTATCATCAGAAGAACCTTTCACTCTCCATACCATCTTTCCTTTCCTAGAAAAGTTCTTCTCAAGAGATTTAACATAAAAGCTCGCTGGACTATCAACAGACTTGTCATAAAACATATTAGATGGACGAATCTGATTTGATTTGACAATTTTAGATTTGACACTGTTCTTTCTGGAAACTTTTTCATGAATGGAACTTGAAGAAGTTTTAAAAGAACAAACTGATTCCATTGAGTTGTCATAAGGTGATTGATTAATCACGTCAGTAGAAATCTTCTCTGACAATTCAACATTTGCAACTTCAAGTTGTTTTCTCTTTTTGGACAAAATGTTTCTTTCATCAGAAAGTGTGTCAAACTTCTTTTTCAAATCAGATTTAGCTAGCTGTTCTTTTTGAATGTCTGATGATAGAACAAATATCTTGGATGTGAGCTTAGATATTTCATTTTCAAAGATTTGACGTTCTTGCTCAAAATCTTTTTCAAGGTTCTTGTTCTTTTCAGATATTTCTTTGAAAATCCCAGCATTTTTCTTTTCAAAATTTTTCTTTTCCTCATCAAAAGACTTCTTCTTTTCTTGAAAAGATTTTCTTTCTTTTTCAAGTAAGTCTTGTAATGTAGAAATTTTCTTGCGAAGTTCAAGAATTTTGTTTTCAAGAACTTTTCTCTCTTTTGCAAATGTATCCCTTTCAGTTATAATAATCTTTTCAAATTCGGATACTTGCTTTGAGAGTTTTATACATCTTAGCTCCAAATCCTTTTTCTCTTGAGAAACTATCTTTGAAAAGTCAGAAAGCTTTCGAGTAGAAGCATTCTCCATATTTGCTTTGTCTTTATCTGCTTGGAGACTTTTCATCAGATCAGCATTTTTAGCTTCCAATGCAGATATTTGATCTTCAAAAGCTTTAAACTTGATGTGCAGATCAACTGATTCAGCTCTGATGTCTGTTGTTCAGTTGTCTTCGGCTTGCTTTGAAGATTGGATATTTTTCTTTCTTTTAATTTGATTTCTTTCTCTCTTGCCTCGATGATACCTGAAAAATCAGATTTAGAATTAGAAATACATTTAGCACATGCAGAAGTTTTATCAGAATTTAACAATTTAGCTTTAAACTCCTGAATCTGATTTAGAAGATCTGAATTTTGATTCTTCAATTTATCACGTTCAGCTTCTATAATAGGTATATAAGGCATGTACAATATAGCAACATCTCTCCCTGACAAAAAATCTTTAGACATCTTGATATCTGAAAAAATTTACTTCAAAATGATCGTTAACAAAAATCAGAAAATTTTGATCACTATCAGAAAATTTTGATCACTATCAAAAATTTTGACATCTTTACTTAATGAGAAGAAATACTGAATAATATGCTTTCTTTAAGTGATCGTCCCAAAATATTCAGATAAAAAATTGACTTGAAAATCAAACTTGAACAACACTTGAAAAGATCAGAAAAATTTCTAAGGCACAAACTCGCAGATCAAAGAAACTCACAGATCACTGTGGATAACACTTCGCGCTAACAGGCTTGTGCGCGTTTATGGTTCGCGCATAGCACTACGTGCGCGTTTTGAGATTCTCGCAAGAAAGGATGTTCATGTTTTGAGCTTCTCGCAAGTCAAGTCGTGTGTGTTCTATACTTAGAAATATTTTTGACAATTAAGAACTCGCAAAACACAAACTCGCTAAACACTAGAACTCGCAGATCAAAGCAACAAAAATAGAAGAACTCGCAGAGAGGTTCATGCGCGTTTCCACTTCTCGCATGTCACTATTTGCGCGTTTTGGTCACAAACTCGCACAATACATGAAACATCAAAATCCTTCTTCGTGCGTGTTCTTCGTTGCTTGCGCGTTCTTCAACGTGCGTGTTATTCACTTTGAAGCTTGTGCGTTGTTATTCCCAGATAACAATGTGATCAAACAATGACAATTAAATCCATCAATCTTACTTTTATTTATCACAAATCTTGATATTACAATGAACACACACACTGCTTTCTCTCTCTAACTATCAAACTCTCACGATGCTATTTCTGATGTTGTTACAAGATTCACGCACCACAAGCAATATAAACAAAAGCTAGAAACGCGCTAACAACTAAACACTGTTCACGCACAACACAGAAACGCGCAAACAATATTAAAACAGAAAATACAATGTTTGACTTTGACTTTATTACACAAGACTTTGACTTTGATGCTGAGAGTTGACTTTAGCTTTGACCTTCAGTCTTCAGACTTCTATGATCTTGTATCCAACAGATTTATGCTCAAACAATCTCCCCCTTTGGATCAAGATCATCTTTAAAAGATTTAGCAATTCAATCTTCTCTCTTTGAGTACACAAATTACAATCTCCCCCTTTGTTAACTTCTGTTAACTCAGATTGTCTTCAAAACAAATGTATTATTTCCCAAAAAATGGTAGAAACCTCTTTCAGACGCTTGAAAGAAATCATCTTCAGTTTCAGCTCAGATTGCTTCAGCAAATTATTTTCAAAGAAAATTTCTATAAAATTCAACATGTCTTCAGAAAAAACAAACACTCTTCAAATCAATATTTATTCTCCAACTTTTCTTTATCAACACCAAAATTTGTTTCAAATTATTCTTTAGTCAACATTTCTTTGAACTTTGTCATCTCCCCCTTTTTGATAATTGTAACATGAAATCATCAAAACTTTCTCCAAGAAATATCTTTATCTGACCACTGATCTTTTGAGAAAGTGAGCCTCTGATTATCTGACGATTTAACGAATATATTCATCCGAATCTTTTCAAATTCAGACAAAATAAGAATGTAGCACCTGAATCAACAAATGAATCAGTTAAGATGCCTGTCAGTAACACTAAGTTACTGTGTGTAACAAATACACATTGGAAAGGAGCTTTTTGATGTTCACTCCCCCAGGGCTTCCATCCAATCATCGAAACACCACAAAGGCAATTTCTATGAACGTTATGACATGAAAAACAAATTTCCTTGTGTGTTCGTGCAAGTGTTCGAAAGAATTAAGCATATGATAATTGCTTTTTATAAGGCTCAAAATTGTGTAAACCATTGAAACAAAAACAGTTAAACACAAACTCAATTGTGCACGATCGATGTGCGAAGGTGGGGAAAACTTCCTTCTTTTTCAATAGCCAGATTTTCCTAATGAAAACCAGATAGATTATGTGTTGCGTCCCCTTGAAAATATGAAACATTTTCTTATTGAGAAGAAAATAACTGGCTGGTGGGGTTTTAAGCAAGAGTTGGCATGGGGTAATTGCCTGTTTCAATAATGTTCACGAAGAATTGTTAAACACTAATAATGTGGCTGCCCGGATCAGAAAGTAGTTGGTGCAGAGTTTGATATTCTTTTACTCTGTTCTCTCACCCTCTTTCTTTTTAATCATTGAGCTCGTGTCTAACCAAACTCTCATTTATATTTTACCTCTTCACACAACCCATACTCATTTCTTTTTGACACCTCACACTCGATCACTAAGGATTAACTTCTTGGGTAGGAAACACTGGTTAATGTGAATCTATAGAAGTTTCATTTAAGCTCACACAAAGAACCCATGTTTTCCTATAAAGAACATGTTGTTCAATATGGTTTAACTAGAACAGTTAAAGCACAAAATACAAATGTCAGATGTTTGTATGCTCACAATGATAATCATGAAGATTTGAGCATTTTAAACATTAAAGATATTTCAAACAAGATGATTTGAATGAATGAAATGAATACAAGAAACTTGTTTGAAAATCTGACATTGTATGAAAATGATCAGAATCAAATGATATAACAATCAAGGATTAGGTCAAGAATAATTGAATGTTGTCTATACGAACCAATATATAGACATTCTTGAAAGAACGTTTTAAAATGAAATCACGCTCAAATTCTTTGAAGTTCAATCGGGGTGTATCACCATCGAAAAATTTGTTCAAATATAAGACATGGTGATAACATATCCAACAAAAATTAAACCGGTGTGTGTGAATACTTGAAAGTATATAGAAAAGATAATACAAAAGTATTTATCTTTGGAAACACACGGTTTGTTAACATTTAAGCACAAATAAAATGAAAACATTTAAAAATCGCACTTCCAATTCATGAAATCTGTTTAAGAATCGGGAAGTGGTTTGAACATTTAAGAACATGTTTGCTATGATTGAAATTCGTCCTTCTTTCAATCATATATGAGATTAAGAATAGAAATAAACTTTTCCGTTCAATCTGAAATCTCATCAAGTCAAGCCTCAAGTCATAAGAAATATGATCTTGTAAGCATCCTCTCAATCTGCATCAGTCATAAAGTCCGTCAAAGTACAAAATTTGTTTACATTTATTGAAAACTAAAATTACATAAAGCAGTAAAACATTGAATGTACGAGTTCTAATCTGAAGTAATCAGAAGTCATATACTCCCCCTGAAATTATGCATTAAAGTTATCTCATACTCCCCCTGAAAACATGAACAATGTTGAGTGCAGATATCTTTCAGATAATATTTCAAATGCATAATGTTCAGTAAAAAAAAATGTATTCCCCATTGAAGATTGATTTCCTCATTTGAGTATCTGAGTACAATCTCTTATCAGCCCGGGAGTATCATTGCTTTTGATCTTTGAAGTACGAGTCCTAAACTGTTGTGTTTAGAAGTCAAACTCCTTGTCATTGAGGTACGGTGTAACATCCGGAATTTCAAGTAAGTATAAGGTTTTGTTAATCTTATTTTATGCGATTATCAAAGTATAAATTATATGCTTAATTTCTATTTCTGTTTAAAATGGTTATTTGGTGTTGAGTTGGAAGTTCCATACCAGCCTTTGTTTGGCAGTGAGTTACGCGACTTATGCCGCGGGTGCAAGTCACGGCACAAGCCGCGTAACCCACTGAAGGTCACTTGGTTGAGCAAACGGGCGACTTATGCCGTGGGTACAAGTCGCGGCACAAGTTGCGGGCCGACCTGCTGGTCTCCAAAACCCCTTTTGCCCGATTTTTCTCTCATGTTCTCACAACTCTCTCTCCCTTGGCGATTTCTAGAACTCCCAAATCAGTTCCCTTTCTCACCAAACCCTAACCCTCATAAATACAACATACATTGGTAGTTGGATCTTGGATCTTGGATTCTTGCATTAACTCTCCTCAAGTCTTCAAGCTTCATCTTCAAGTCTCAACCTTCTCACCTAGGGTTTCCATCTTTTCTAGGTTTTGGTCAAAAACCTAGATTGTGAGTTTACTAATCCTTTGGTTAAAACTAGATACACATCACAATCTACTACTTGTTATTATCTTGCTTTATATTTGAAGTGTTCATATTAAAAGCAAATATTTGGGGTACTGCAGTGAGAGGTCGCTGGACAAGTTGGAAGCAGAATTCAGAGGTTTGAGGAAAGGGACACTAACCATCGCCGACTATTCCAAGATCTTCTTGGAGAAGCTAAATTTGGTGGGACATCTTGTCCATAATGAGAGTTCAAAAATCAAGGCTTATCAGTGTGGATTGTCGGCCAGTATGAAGACGACATTAAGGAATGCTAGGGGGCTGACTCTTCAGGATGTGATTGAGGAGTCGTATCTGATAGAAGATGATATGGAGGCAGATAAAGATGAAAGAGTTGCAGTAGGAGAAAAGAGGAAGTGGGAAGGGTCGTCTGGGCCCATTCGTCAGTCCAAGCCTTACGTGAGCGGAAGAGTTGGTGAAAATCGTCGTGAGGCACGACGGTGCCATAAGTGCAAAGTCAAGCACTCTGGCTCATGCGACCCAAAACCTCACTCAGGTTCTGTTGAGTGTGCCAAGTGCGGCAAGAAGGGCCATGCAATTCGGGATTGCCCTATCCGAGGGCCGATTTGTTTTGAGTGTCGGGAACCGGGACACATGAAGAAGGATTACCCAAAGCTTGTGGGCAGAAATCGAGGCAATTCTTTTGGATCAACGGCGCGGGTCAAGCATTCCGAATGACTATCGAAGAGGCGAAGGAGACCGCCGATGTTGTTTCGGGTACGTTTCTAGTAAACTCCTTGCCCGCTCGTGTGTTGTTTGATTCGGGTGCTACGTGTTCTTTCGTATCGGTTATTTTCTGTAAGCAATTCGTCACTCCTATTATTGTCCTTTCCGATGCATTAGTAGTAGAAGTAGCCAATGGAGATCAAGTGATCGTCCGAGAGCGTTTATGTGGTTGTACTCTAGAGATCGATGGGAGTTCCCTCGATGTAGATTTGTTGCCTATGGCTATAGGGGGTTTCAACGTAGTCATAGGCATGGATTGGTTGGTGAGGCATAAGGCTGACATCTTTTGCTCCAAAAAGATGATCCAAGTTTCTTTGCCGGAAAATGGTGTGGTCACCATCTACGGGGAGAAAGGGAAGAGAAGCAACCCTATCATCTCCTCCCTTAAGGCTCGTAAGTTTCTAACGAAGGGTTACCCTTCGTACCTGGCTTACGTGGTGGATGCCAAGAAAGAGAAGATGTTAGTAGAGGACGTGAAGATCGTGCAAGACTTCTCGGATGTCTTTCCGGAAGATTTACCCTGGTTGCCGCCGGAACGCCAAGTGGAGTTCCAAATCGACCTCACACCGGGAGCGGCTCTGATAGCTCGTGCACCTTACCGTTTGGCTCCGAAAGAAATGCGGAAGATGATGATGCAACTTCAAGAGCTGCTCAAGAAAGGATTCATTCGACGGAGCTCGTCGCCTTGGGGAGCTCCGGTCTTGTTTGTAAAGAAGAAGGACGGGTCCATGCGGATGTGCATCGACTATCGAGAATTGAATAAAATCACGGTGAAGAACAAGTATCCTCTACCACGCATCGACGATCTCTTCAATCAATTGCAAGGCGTGGGATGCTTTTCAAAGATCGGTCTTAGATCCGGTTACCATCAAGTCAGAGTAAAGAAGGAAGATATACCGAAGACGGCTTTTCGGACGAGATATGGTCATTACGAGTTTTTGGTGATGCCCTTTGGATTGACCAATGCTTCGGCCATATTCATGGATTTAATGAACCGCGTGTGTCGGCCATTTTTGGACATGTTCGTGCTTGTCTTTATTGATGACATCTTGATCTACTCAAAAGATGAGGTGGAACATGAGAAGCACTTGCGTGAAGTGCTAGAAGTTCTCCGAAAAGAGAAGTTGTATGCGAAGTTCTCAAAGTGCAAGTTTTGGCTCAAAGAAGTTCAATTCTTGGGTCACGTGGTGTCGGAAGACGGGGTGAAGGTGGACCCGGCGATGATGAGTTGGGAACCGCCAAAGAGTCCGACGGAAATCCGGAGTTTTTTAGGTTTGGCGGGCTACTATCGACGCTTTATTTAAGACTTCTCTAAGATAGCTTCTCCACTCACATCCCTCACGAAGAAGAATGTCAGTTTTCTGTGGTCCGACGCACAAGAGCAAGCTTTCCAAAAGCTCAAGAAGGAATTATGTGAAGTTCTTATTCTATCCTTGCCCGATGGATCGGATGACTTCGTGGTGTATAGCGATGCTTCCAAGATGGGTCTCGGGTATGTGCTAATGCAGCGGGGAAAAGTGATAGCTTATGCGTCACAGCAACTAAAGGATCACGAGAAGAACTACCTGACTCATGACTTGGAATTCACGGCGGTGGTCTTTGCTTTGAAGTTGTGGCGACATTATTTGTATGGAACCAAATATACTCTTTTCACCGATCACAAGAGTCTCAAGTACATCTTTGATCAAAAAGAACTCAATATGCGACAACGGAGGTGGCTTGAGTTACTAAAGGACTATGATTGTGATCTACTCTACCATCCCGGTAAGGCTAACGTGGTGGCGGATGCGTTGAGCCGAAGGAGTCATGGTGGTAATGTTAAGATATCCCTCACGAGAATCGATGTGGTATCGAGTCTCTTGGAAAACATCAAGGCAAGTCAGTTGGAAGCACTCAAAGAAGAAAATCTCAAATCGGAAGTCATGGTGAAGCAAAGTGGACTCTTGACACAAGATTGTCGAGGACTTAAACTCTTCCAAGGGTGAATTTGGGTGCCAAAGTTTGGTGGATATCGGGAGTTGCTTCTCCAGGAAGCACATAAGTCAAAATATTCTATACATCCCAGTAGCACCAAGATGTATAGGGATTTAAAGTTGAACTATTGGTGGCCAGTGATGAAGTTGGACGTGGCCAATTATGTGGAGAGATGTGTCACGTGTCTTCAAGTCAAGGCGGAACACCAAAGACCATATGGGAGCTTACAACCGTTGTCCATTCCCGAGTGGAAGTGGGACAACATCACCATGGATTTTGTGACAAAACTACCGAAGACCTTACGAGGTCATGATACTATTTGGGTAGTCGTGGATCGTTTGACCAAGAGTGCACATTTTCTTGCGATGCGAGAGACCTTGCCAATGGAGAAATTGGCTAAGCTTTATATTGATGAGGTGGTGTAGAGGCACGGAGTTCCGTAATATATCGTGTCGGATCGGGACAGTCGGTTCACCTCAAATTTTTGGGCTAGCTTGCAGAAAGAATTGGGCACTAGATTAAATCTGAGCACGGCCTACCATCCTCAAACGGATGGTCAAAGCGAGAGAACCATCCAGACGCTCGAGGACATGTTGAGATCATGTGTCATAGACTTCGGCGGGAGTTGGGACTCACACCTACCTCTGGTGAAGTTTGCTTATAATAACAGTTACCATTCTAGTATCGGAATGGCACCGTTTGAGGCGTTATACGGACAGAAGTGCCGAACCCCAGTTTGTTGGCTTGAAGCAGGCGAGAAGCAATTCGCCAGGCCGGAAATCGTTCAAGAGACTGCAGACAAAGTGAAGGAAATTCGGGAACGATTGAAGGCGGCCCAAGACCGACATAAAAGCTAAGCGTATAAGAAGAGGAGACTGGTCGAGTTTCAAGTGGACGATCATGTCATGTTGAAGGTATCTCCATGGAAGGGGATTATTCGTTTCGGGAAGCGCGGGAAGCTTAGTCCCCGTTTCCTTGGACCCTTTGTTATATTAGAAAAGATTGGATTACAAGCCTACCGGTTGGACTTACCACCAGAGATGGATGGAATACATCCTACATTTCACGTGTGTTACCTTCGGAAATGCTTAGCCGAGGAGGAAAGTGTGATACCCTTAACGGAAATCCAAATAAATAATGGAAACTATTGTGTGGAAGAGCCGGAAGCGATTTTGGAATCCAAAGTGAAGAAGTTACGGCATAAGGACGTAGTCATGGTCAAGGTCCAATGGAAGCACCATCGTGGTGCTAATGTCACTTGGGAGTCCGAAGAGGACTTAAGGAAACGTTATCCTCATTTGTTCGTGTAAATGTGATTTCGGGGACGAAATCCAAATTAGGAGGGGAGGATTGTAACATCCAGAATTTCAGGTAAGTATAAGGTTTTGTTAATCTTATGTTTATGCGATTATCAAAGTAGAAATTATATGCTTAATTGCTATTTCTGTTTAAAATGGTTATTTGGTGTTGAGTTGGAAGTTCTAGACCATCCTTTGTTTCGCAGTGAGTTACGCGACTTACGCCGCGAGTGCAAGTCGCGGCACAAGCTGCGTAACCCACTGGAGGTCACTTGGTTGAGCAAACAGGCGACTTATGTCGTGGGTGCAAGTCGCGGCACAAGTCGCGGGGCGACCTACTGGTCTCCAAAACCCCTTTTACTCGATTTTTCTCTCATTTTCTCACAACTCTCTCTCCCTTGGCGATTTCTAGAACTCCCAAATCAGTTCCCTTTCTCACCAAACCCTAACCCTCATAAATACAACATACATTGGTGGTTGGATCTTGGATTCTTGCATTAACTCTCCTCAAGTCTTCAAGCTTCATCTTCAAGTCTCAACCTTCTCACCTAGGGTTTCCATCTTTTCTAGGTTTTGGTCAAAAACCTAGATTGTGAGTTTAATAATCCTTTTGTTAAAACTAGATACACGTCACAATCTACTACTTGTTATTATCTTGCTTCATATTTGAAGTGTTCATATTAAATGCAAGTATTTGGGGTTTTCCTTATGAATACAAGTTTATAAGTAACATGTTCCTATGTGTTGGGAAATATATATATGTATCTTGTTATGGAGATGATATCTTGTTGGAACACCATTGGATGGGTTTAAAACTACATGATTAAATTGTGGTTATATTGGTCTTGTTATGGACTTCATATTAAATGGCTTGTAATATTGTACCCATGGTTGGTATGGATAATATTCTTGGTCATATTGTGCCTTGAGGCCTATTAATAAATTATGTTGGACGAACCAAGTCAGTAGACACTAGGAGGATGTAGTCTTGGGTGCCACCGTGTGGGTATGTTCCTAGACCTCCGCCATTCGGGGTAATGCCATGGTTGTAGTCCTCGGATGTGTCGGGCCTTTCGGATGTCACTCGTAGTAGTTGGCATCAAGGTATATCGGCTCTTTGGGTGGAACTTGATTGGTGCTATGGGAATCCCCCGTTGACTCCACATTTAATGAAATTTGGTTAACCGCTGATAAGAATTGTAAATGCTTTAACATGCTATTTCTTGTTCAACTCACTAGGCTTTTTGGCCTAACACTTGTTTGGTGTCGATGTGTATCTCGGGTTCTAGTGGCGTCGTTTCTAAGCAGACGTAGGCTTGGGTGAGATCTTGGGAAATGCATTTGGACATACATTTTTGGAGGAGTCCTTTGGGCTTATAGATGACACCTTTTTTGTAATCTCTTTTCTTGATATAGAAATTAGATTAGGTGGTTGTTGTTTAACTTCCGTTCAATTACAATTGTGATTAAACAGGTTATTTATTTCCCCATTTTTGGGAGGCTCTTGCTAAGGCAATTAATATACCATTTCTCCTATTTGGGAAAGTTTTTGTTATCCCTATTATTAAGGTGTTACATACGGGTCCTGAACTGTAATATTCAGAAGCCTTGGTTCACTTACTCCTCCTTAACTTCAGGTGCCTGCAACACAGATTCATCTTTTGGTTTTGGTATCCATTTATATTTGGGTCCTGGCAGGTTAGTGCAAGATTTTGGCATCCATTTATGTTTGGATCCTCTTTTCTTTTCAACAACATTTGAAACATATGACCGATAAGAATATACATGGTATGTGCCAAACCAATCATTATAATATTTCTGAGACCCAAAACAATTTCTATTATATTCAGAAAACTTTTTAGCAAACGAAGATAACTGGAATAATTGCTTCATAGAATATCTCTTGTAAGAAGTTACATGTTTTGTTTTTGAAAAAGAAACATTCACAATTACATCATCTTTACTATCAGTATCTTTATTACAATTAGAAATAGAAGATGTTTTCGCAGTCTGTTTTATCTTCTTCTTTGGTTTCCATTCAGATTTAACTCCATGCCTTATCTTTTTCACATCTGAAAATTTTGAAACTTTAGAGTTAGAACGGTGAGAATCAAAAGAATGCTTCTTGTTTGTCTTACCAGTGGTGGTCGATTTCTGTGAATGCCCAGATTTCTTCTTCTTACCTTTGGCAACTTTTTTTTTACAGAAACTGATTTATCAGCTTTCGTTGATATTTCACCTTTTTCGTACACACTTGGTAATCCAAAAGTTTTTATGACAAATTTTGAATGAGCAGGAATTTTAGCATTAAAATCAAATTGAGCAATACAATCATCTAAATCACCATCAGAGTTTAAGAAATCAACCTCATCATCAAATAGACTAGACATATCATCTGATTTGGAAGCCTTAGATGATTTAGAAAAATCAGTATATTTGAACACAGTAGAAAAAACAGTTTGTTCAAGATCAATCAAAATTCTGTCTTCTTCTAGAGTTTTCTCAAGTTCAAAAATTTTACTTTCCAAAACAAGAGGAGGAATGTAAAGCTTATCTTCGATAGGCTTAGCATCCATTTCTTTTAAAGAATAACTCCCAAAATAGTCATTTGAAAGAAATTTTGATTTATCAGAACTATAACTATTATTCAACCTCTCATATCGAAATGGAAGTTGAACTTTAGTTGTTTTCTTTCTTTTCTCATTTTCCTTGGCTTCATCCTCTTCAGATATTTTAGTCCATTCAACTTGAAGTTTAGGGTATTGTGGTGCCAGTTTTAGAAATCCAAAATCATAAAGAGCAGGCACTTATGATATACCCTTTTTAAGATAGTGTGGATTCTCATACTCGAGTCCCCAACACTCTTTGTTCTCTTTGGGTTTGTTTAGATGAATGGTTTGTTCAGTTTGACCCAATGTGTATAATTTCCCTTCCAAAGCATTCACCTTTTTAAGCAAAGATTTGTTTTCTTCTGAAAGTGAAGAATACATTTTAGTAATCTCTTTTGATTCAAACTCACACAGTTTATATTTTGAAACAGTTTCAGATAACTCATTATGAAGTATAGTCTTCTCTTTTGCGCTAGTATCAATATTTTTATGTAAAGCTTCAATCAATACGTTCTTCTCAGCAAGATCCTTGCTAAGTTTCAGTATTGACTGTTTGTTTTCTTTCATGATACTTTTCTCGCGTTCATGTTTAGACTTTACTTCTTGGAGTTCAAGCATCATGGCTTGCATGGCATTAAGAAATCAGATTGAGACATATCACATACCTCTTCATTGTCCTCTTCATCAAATCCAGCTTCATCTTCCACTTCTATCTTACCCATAAAGCACAAATGAGCTTTCTCTTCATTCTCTTCTTCTTCATCTGAGTGATCTAACCAGAACTCATCCTCCGCCATTAATGCCTTGCCAGCCTCCTGTTGCTTGGCTAAGAGCATCTTGTTCTTGTAATACTCGGAGTTTCTGACTTTGGGCTTTCGGCAATCTTTTGCAAAATGTCCAAGTTTGCCACAGTTGTAGCATTTTGTCAGTTATGGCTGTTTCTTCTCTTCAGATTTGTACTTTCTTTCCTCAGGTTTGTTTTCTTCTATTCTCTTTCCTTCTACCCTCTCTTTATGCTCATAATTTCTGGACCCAAAAGTGTATCTTTGACTGTTTGAGCTAGGCTTTTTGTAAAACTTTTTCTGAAAGGCTTTAGTCAACAACAGCATAGCCTGCTTTAAATTCTCACAATCATCAGAATCAGAAGTATCTACACTCTCCGCCTCTTCTGACTCATAAACTATCACCTTTTTCTTCTTCTTAAGGCTTACACTCTTCTTCTTCACAACAAGAGCAATCGGATCAGCAACTGCTTTATCAGTCTTTTTCTTCTCCTCTTTAATCTCATCTACCTCCTCTTCATTCTTCCTTAAGGTTTCATTGACTTCCTGAAGTGGAATTTCATTCAGATCTTTCATCTGCTTCATCTGTCTAGTGAACCTTTTCCATTCTGGTTGAAGAATACTGAGAAACTCGACATTCAGCTCAATTTGTGACTTCTTCACTTTGTTCTTGCTTAACTCATTCAGCAATGTCACAAATTTATCATAAGTAGTTTCCAGACATTCTCTTTCTTTGGCTTTGAACTCCTCGTAGTTGTTGAGGCAGTTAGAGATCTTGAGCTGGTTGCCAATCTTCGATCCAAGCATCATTTTCTCAAGTTGATCCCACATTTGCTTTCCGGTAGCATTGTAGCAATCAATCTTGACATATATCTCGTTTGGGATGCCTTGAAGAATGAATGATTTTGCAAGTCTATCAGCTTTCACTCTATCTTTCTGCTCTTGAGTGCATTCAGCATGTGGAAGTGGATACTCTCTATGTTCATTTCCAACAGTATGAGTCTTTATCGGAATTGGCATGATTCCTTCTTCCAAAGATTTCTTGATAAGATCACCCAATGCATGTCTTTCTATAAAGTCCATGAATCTGTCTTTTCATTGTTCATACTCTCCCTTGAAGAGTACTGGAGGTTTAACATCGGTTCTGATAGCAAGTGCTTCTCTGGAAGTCATCTTTGATCTACACTGCTTTTATGATCGTCAAAATTCAGAAAATAAAGTTGGATCTACAAAAATCAAACTCAGTTAAATTTCAGAAAAATTTAGAAAAATTGACTAAGGTCAGAACACGCATAACACAGAAACCACACACTTCGCGCAAAACTCTATATGCGAGTTTCAGAAACAGGCATACCAAAGCTTGCGTGAACTGAACTTCTCGCACAAAGAATCCTGCGTGAACTCACTTCTCGCACACAATGATGTGAGAGCTTGAGGTTCACGCACAACACTGCTTGCGTGAACCAAGATTCGCGCACAAGCTTTATGCGAGTTCTTTAGTTCTCGCACACAACAATGTGCGAGTTTTGCACTTCTCGCAAAAGCATGCGAGTTCGAGACTTAGAAAAATTTTAAAAAAAATGAAATTCGCTAAATATAAACGTGCAAGAACATGGACTTGCAAGTTTTATACTTACAAAAAAAATAACCAAGGATACTTCGCGCACAACAAACACTTCTCGCAAGAACTACTTCGCGTACGACACTGATGATGAACCGTAACTACTCGCACCTAGTGATGTGCGAGTTTCTACTTCACGCACAAGGCTATTAGCAAGTTCCTCACATATCAAATCAACAGTACTTTGCGAGTTCTTGAGCCTGCGAATTCTACCCTTAGCGTGTTCTTGGCTTGCGAGTTCTTCTTCTGCGAGTTTTATGGATCTAGCGAGTTCTTCACTTGTCGAACCAAAAACTCGATTTTTTCACTGAATTCGACTCAAACCATCTTCAATTGTCTCGAAAATTTGCAGACTTGCTCAAAAATCCATCTCGAACATATTACAACCAATGAATTTTGGATTAAAACAACAAACTTTGAAAAACGATCTATACCAGTTCGTTTTCAGACTTTGAACAAAAATTACAATACAATCCAAAATTCACACAATCTAATGTGAATTGAACAATGTTACTCAAATCAAATCTATTCTATATACTAAAACGATTACACATGAGTCGAAACTGAACAGGACGTTTTTGCGAGTTCTTTAACAGTCGCTCTCAAATCTTGAATTCAATCCATGTTTTCTGAACTTTGTTTGCTCTGGTACCAATTGTTATTCCCAGATAACAATGTGATCAAACAATGACAATTAAATCCATCAATCTTACTTTTATTTATCACAAATCTTGATATTACAATGAACACACACACTGCTTTCTCTCTCTAACTATGAAACTCTCACAATGCTATTTATGATGTTGTTACAAGATTCACGCACCACAAGCAATATAAACAAAATCTAGAAACGCGCTAACAACTAAACACTCTAAACACTGTTCACGCACAACACAGAAACGCGCAAACAATATTAAAACAGAAAATACAATGTTTGACTTTGACTTTATTACACAAGACTTTGACTTTGATGCTGAGAGTTGACTTTAGCTTTGACCTTCAGTCCTTAGACTTCTATGATCTTGTATCCAACAGATTTATGCTCTAACATGCGTTTTTCAAATCTAGTGTGTTCTTCAATTGTGTTCACGGATTCGATCCAAAATCTTCAAAACCTGCAATTAATACATGAAAATCTACAGGGTTGATCGAAATATCAACTAGAACACTTTTCGAATGCATGATTTGATTAAAAGCAACAAGAAATGAGTAAATCGATCAAGCACAGTGTTCGACTTTTTCAAAACTGAATCCCACAAAAATTCAAAATTGAATTCGATTTATTGTGAATTTGATGATATGATCAACACAAGAAAGTTTTACAAACATAAATCTATCACTAAGATATCATTTTCTTGCAACAAAATTGATTTAACAATGAAAATTTGATGCAACAGTGATTTTAGAAAAAAGTTCGTGCGAGATTTTTTTCAAGAATCGAAAATTGATCAAACGAGTGTAATTCAATTCATCTGAATTATTTTGGTCTTGCTCTGATACCAATTGTTAGGTCACAAATCAAGCAACTAATCAAGATTTGACAATTATGTGTATGCTCTAGAGAGAGAGAGTAGAGAGGTTCCAACAGTTACTGAAGACATTTCTGGACCTTCTGAACCAGTCACAACAACAATCTCTTCAGGTACATCTACACCTAATGTTTCTGATGACACTAATATTGAATCTGCATCTGCAGATACATATTATGGACAACAAGTCCTGAGCACTTCCTCTGTTTCTCCAGAATTACCATCATCCGATACACCAGTACAAGAAGTTCCGACTACTTCTGAGGTTGTTCCTGCGATAGTCGACGAATACAACGAGCAAAATACACGAGTATATGTTCAACCACTCCCAAGCACAAATCAATGGACAAGAGATCATCCCCTTCACAATATTATTGGTGACGTACATAGTGGCGTACAAACGCGTTCAGCATCAGTAAATTTTTGTCTTTACTCAAGTTTCCTTAGTTCCTTAGAGCCGAAAAAGGTTTCTGAAGCTCTTTGCAATCCTGACTGGATACTAGCGATGCAAGATGAGCTACTACAATTCAAAAGGAATAAGGTATGGCGGCTAATCCCACGTCCAAAAGACAAATCTGTGATAGGCACAAAGTGGGTCTTTAGGAACAAGAAAAATGAGGTGTCGTACGAAACAAGGCTCGACTTGTTGCAAAGGGTTACTGTCAACAGGAAGGCATAGACTACGATGAAACGTTTGCTTCTGTTGCACGGATCGAGGCCATCAGAACTTTTCTATCTTATGCAGCACATAAGAATTTCACTGTCTATCAAATGGATGTGAAATCTGCTTTTCTCAACGGTATACTGCATGAGGAGGTCTATGTAGCACAACCTGAAGGCTTTGTTGATCCACATCATCCAGATCATGTCTACGTTCTATACAAAGCGCTGTATGGATTAAAACAGGCGCCACGAGCTTGGTATGACACTCTCACACAATTCTTACTTGCCTCGGGATTTAAAAAAGGTACAATCAATACCAGTTTATTCCTTAAGAAGCAAGGTGAGGACTTAATCTTAATACAGATTTATGTAGACGACATAATATTCGGGTCTACTAATCCAAAATTCTATAGAAACTTTTCAAAAATTATGGAGACTCGATTTGAAATGTCAATGATGGGTGAACTAACTTTTTTCCTTGGTCTTCAATTGAAACAGTCCCCAGACGGTATCTTTATAAACCAGTCGAAATACATTCGTGACATTTTGAAAAAGTTTAACATGACTGAGAGTTCTGTAATGAAAACGCCCATGGCTACCGGCACGCTTCTGGACGCAGATTTAACCGGTAAATCTGTCGATCAGAAAACGTATTGTAGCATGATCGGATCATTACTGTATCTCACAGCAAGTAGACCTGATATCATGTTTGCTACCTGCTTCTGTGCGAGATATCAAGCTAACCTAAAAGAATCTCACCTTATAGCCGTGAAATAAATTCTTAGATACTTGAAAGGCACTCTCGAGTTAGGCCTTTGGTATCCTAAGGATTCTGGTTTTGATTTAACTGCATATACTAATGCTGATCATGCAGGCTGTAAACTTGATCGAAAGAGCACCTCGAGATTGTGTCAATTTTTAGGAGATAAACTTGTAAGTTGGACATCCAAAAAGCAGAACTGCGTGTCTACATCCACTGCTGAGGCAGAATACGTAGTTGTTGCAAGCTGCTATTCACAAGTCCTCTGGATGAAAACATAATTGAAGGACTTTGGATATTCTTACAAGCAAGTCCCTATCTATTGTGATTCCAAGAGCGTAATTGCAATAACTGCTAATCCCATTCAGCACTCAAAAACAAAGCATATCGATGTGCACTACCATTTCATTAAAGATCACGTGGATAAAGGTGATGTTGAAATGCACTTCGTTCAAACAGACTACCAATTAGTTGATCTTTTCACTAAACCGTTAAATGAAAAGTGTTTTAAATTCTTATCAGCAAACTCGGTATGTTAAATATGTCTGCTTGAATACTTATCCATGATCTGAGGGGGAGGTTATCTTACTTATGCTTAACTGCTTGTGTCTATGGGAAATCAGAAAAGTTGCTTATTTTTTTTTACTACTGACCAAAGCGGAATCATTTTTATAATGATTACCAAAATCTATATTGTTTTGCAGGTTATTGTTTGTGACTATGGCTTCTGAATATTTCGGTTCAGAACCCGCTCTAAATGGTTTTTCTTCTAAGGATGCTAATTAGATAACATTTTTCTAAGAAGTTTTTACTGTTAGTTTGAGGGAGTTTATGAAATCTTAACTGTTATATTTTTAAGGGGGAGAAGAGAAAAGAAAATTACACTTTCACTGTCATATTTTTCTAATGAGTTGACTTTTTACAGATACCGAGGGGGGTATCTGAAGTTTTTGTCAAGGATGATTAATAGATAATATTCTTTTTAGGGGGAGTTGAGTTTTCTATACTACGGGTATATCTTTATAAATCTCAAACTCTACCATGCTTTGAAAGACGAATGACTTTCAGGTATGAAAAATGTTTTCTTAAATGTTCAAACCACTTCGTGTTCTCAAAAGATTTTACGAATTTCAAAGTGAGATTTTAAATGTTTTTCATATCAAGTACTTTAACGTTTATCTGACTATGTGTTTCTCAAAGATCAATACTTGTGTATTATCTTGTCTTTATACTTATCAAGTATTCTTACACACATTGGTTCAATACATTCTTACTAACTTTGTTATTACCATGTCTCAAAAAGATAAATCTTTCGATGGTAATACCCCTGTTTGAAATTCAATGTTGAGTGAGTATCAGACATCATTTCTTAATAATTGTGCTTTCATTGTCAAAATTGTTTATATATTGTTCATATAAACAAATATTCGTTCTTTGATATCCCAATATTTTTCTTCATGATATTTGATCTGGTCGCATCATTGTCAGATTCTCAAAATGCTTTACTTGAATTCGTTTCATTCATTCAATTTCATTGTTTTGAGAGATCTTAAATGTTCAATTGCTCAAATCTCATTCTTATCTTTAATGAGCATACATTTTCTGATAATGATATCTTGTGCTTAAATGTCAAAATAAATTGTTGAGCAACACATTCTTTTTAGGACAAAATACATGGGATTCAGTGTAAGTGCTTAAAAGACTTCCATGGATTCACGTTAACCAGTATTTCCTACCCCGGAAGTAATCCTATGAGTGATTGAGGAGATGGGTCAAAAGATTGAGAGTGGGTGTGTGTTGAGGTAAAATGTGAAAGAGAGTTTGGTTAGAAGTAAGCTCAAATGATTAAAAGAAAGAGGGTGAGAGATCAGAGTAAAAGAATATCAAACTCTGCACCAAACTTTTTCTAAGTCGGGCAGCCACATTACTGTTGTTTCACAACTTTTTCGTGAACTTCATTGAAAAAGGCAAGTAGCCCATGCCAACTCTTGCATATAACCCCACCAGCTACTCATTCTTTTCTTAACAAAAGAATGTTTCATATTTTTTTTAAAGGGGAAGCAGCACATTATCTATCTGATCTTCATTTGGAAGATGTTGATATTGAAAAAGAAGAAAAGTTGCCCCACCTTCGACCCTTTCTCATGCATATTGAGTTTATGTAATATCTTTTGTTGTCTCAACGGTTTACATACTTTGAGCCTGTTAAAGCTTTAAATGCTTCAATCATTGCTACACTTGCACAAGCACACAAGAAATATGTTTTCTTGTCATAACATTCATAGATAATTTCTTTGTCGTTTTTTCAATGGTTGAATGGAAGCCCTAGGGGAATAAACATCAAAAAGCTCCTTTCCAATGTGTATCCGTTACACACAGTGGCTCCGTGCTACTGACAGGCAGATTAACTAATCATCTGTTGATTCAGGGTTACCATTCATAATTTATCTGAATTTGACAAGATTCAGATGAATACATTTCATGAATTGGCGGCAGAATATCAGATCAAAAGATTCTATTCTCGTTGGGGGAGATTGTCTATGTTTCCAAAGGAGGAGAATATCCTATTCTCATGAAGACTGTGCTTACATTGCTATTTGGGGGAGATAATTTCAAAGACAGAGCTGACATTGAAATGTTTTGATGATTCTAATTCTCACAATTCATCAAAAAGGGGGAGAAGTTTCAAGATTTCAATGTCAGGTGATTAATTAGTTACAAGGGGGAGAGTTTTCGAGATCAAAATCAAGAGAAAGTTATGAAGATGATGAAATTCAAATTTAAAGTTAAAGCAAATTCTGAAGATTGTTATATTGAAGAGATTTTGTGAAAGTATAATGCATGTCTGAAATCAAGGGGGAGATTGAAGAAAGTGTTAAAGATTTGAAATTTTCAAAGTTCTGTGAAGAAAATCAAAGTTGTTCAAGATTTTAAAGCTGACAAAGATTAAAAAGCTGAAGATTTTTCAAGAGAAAGAAGACCTGAAGATTATTGTCAATTTTTTTTATTCTTGAATCCAAAGAGGGAGATTGTTCGGGCTAAATTGTATTCAAGATTAAAAGAGGGTCAAAAGTGTAAATGTTTGTAAATTTTGGGTGTTTAGTTTGTAATTGTCTTTGTAAAGTCAAATGGGTCATGTTGACCATATATATAGGTGGTCTAAGTGTTATCATAGGAGAGAGAACATAACACACACGCCCATACAAAGATTATCTACACCATAGAACACACACACATAGAGCTTACTGTGAGAATCCAAGAAATAGGGATATGGCTCTATGGAGATGTTGTATTCATTGATCAATAAATAAAAGATCATTTCATATATGTTTGTGTGTTAATTGTGAGTTAGAATATGGAACTTCATGTGGTTTTGATGCTCTAACTCTTATGCATGAGAGTTAAACATCTTGGGTTATCAAGTAGGGAGTTAAGACTCCTTTCTTGAATGCTAGAGAGTATATACTAAAGGTTGAGTGAGAACCTTGAGGTTGGAACTCTACTAGAGAATGAACATGCAATAAGATCGGGTATCCTTGAGGTGGAGCCCAATGAGGCGTGCGCACTAGAGGTACTCAGTCCTTGAGGTGACACCTAATGAGGCGTGTATACTAAAGGCAATGATGACTTGAGGTGACTCTTATTAGAGTGTGCACTAAAGTTACCGATCTGAGGTGTAGTTCGATAACATAGATACGTGGCATACTTAAGTGTTCCTGCCACGTTCTATGGAAACGAATCTCCCCCGTCACCGAAAAGTATTGTTTTAGGTAATAAATATTATCCATGTTTTCGGTGACGTTTTGAGTATGGATTGACATTCATGATTTTTGGTTTTGCATTATTGAGTTTATTACATGTTTTTGGATGATTTGGATAATAGAGTTTTATCTATGTTTTCAGGATTGGATATTAACTTTATTGTGTTTTGGAGTGAGTGTTGAGTTTTGAATACGTGTTAAATGGGTGTTTTGATTTAGTGTTTTTCATCATGAAAGTGGTAGGTTTGGAAAGATGTTGCTTATACGACAAATACATTTCATAATGAGAAGTTATGTTTTTAA
Source organism: Arctium minus (assembly GCA_954870635.1). NCBI lineage: Eukaryota > Viridiplantae > Streptophyta > Magnoliopsida > Asterales > Asteraceae > Arctium > Arctium minus. The sequence continues at coordinate 69,680,762 of OX941091.1, read as the reverse complement.
ACAAGTTGTCTTTCAGTTTTACTGTCGGTCCACAATAATGTTTATATCAAGTTCTTAGATTAAACAACAATAACGATTACCAACCTGTATTGATATATAACAAAGGTTACAAGGTTGATCGATTTAAGCTTGGATGTGTTCTCTCTGTATTACACCTTTAAGTGTGTGTTTTGTGTGTCTGATAATATCTGATCTTTTTAGAGTTGTTGAGAGATACACAATATCTAATCTAAAGTGTGTCTAACACACTATCATAATATCTAGATTTAATATCTAGATATTATTTCTAATAAACTAAATAACTAAACTAACTAATAATAACTAACTAAGTTAACTAATATCTAAAAAACTAGATATTAACTTAACTAATACAATAACAAACAATTACATTGATTACTTTGACATTTATTACAAACAACATTGACTTTAATATCGAGAGTCGACGTTCCGGCTTTAGCTTTAGATTGCGATCTTCAGATTGGATGATCTTGAATCCAATGAGACTGTGTCTTAACAATCTCCCCCTTTGGATCAAGATCATTACGAAAATGATTTTATCAATTCAGTCTTCTTGTTCAGCTCAGAAGATGCAATCTCTTTCTCTAGCTCTCAAATCAGCATGTCTTCAGAATACTTGCTTTTGAGGATTTCAATCTTGGACGTGATTCTTGAAACATGTGATCTTTGCCATTTCTTGTGTAGTCATTCTCCCCCTTTTTGATGTTAAGTGCAACGACTTCATCAAAACTATTTGTAAGAAATGTCTATCTTTCGGTTAGAGCCCCTGATCCGTCAATTCATAAGATATTCATCCAGATCTTTGCAAATCTAGACAAAATAGTCGTGTAACACCTGAATCAACTAATGAATCAGTTAACATGCCTATCAGTAACACTAAGTCACTGTGTGTAACGAATACACATTGGAAAGGAGTTGTGTGATGTTGACTCCCCCAGGGCTTCCATTTAATCATCGAAACACCACAAAGGTTATTTCTATAAACGTTATGACAAAGAAACAAATTCCTTGTGTGTTCGTGCTTGTGATAGAAAGAATTAAGCACTGATGATTGCTTATAAGGCTCAATATTGTGTAAACCACTGAGACAACAATAAGTTAAACACAGACTCAATGTGCATGATTGAAGTGCGAAGGTGGGGCAGACTTCCTTCTTTTCAATATCCAGATTTTCCAAATGAAAATCAGATAGCAAATGTGCTACATCCCCTTTGAAAATGTGAAACACTTTCTTGTTGAGAAGAAAATGAGTAGATAGTGAGGTTTGATCAAGAGTTGGCATGGGCTAGTTGCCTGATTCAATAATGTTCACCAAAGAATTGTGAAACACTAGTAATGTGGCTGCCCGGCTCATAAAAAGTTGGTGCAGAGTTGTGATATTCTTTTAACTCTGTTCTCTCACGCTCTTTCTTTTAAACATTTAGCACACTCTAATCAAACTTTCTTTCTTTGTTTGACACACTCATTTCTTTTCGCTTCTCACACTCAATCACTAAGGATTAACCTCTTGGGTAGAAATCACTGGTTATGGTGATTCCATAGAAGTTGTGTTAAGTCCTAACACAATTAAAGTCTTGTTTTCCTATGATGCACGTGATGCTCAGATTGGTTTAACTATTTCAGTTAAAGCACAATTTAGATTATGAAAACATTTAAAATACACTCCCAAAATATAAAATTTGTTGAAAAATCGGGAAGTGGTTTGAACATTAAAAACAATGTTTTCCAATGATTGAAAGTTGTCCTTCTTTCAACCATATATGAGATGAAGATTTAGAATTATACCTTTACGTACGATCTTTCAACTCGTGAAGCTAAGCTTTAAGTCATAAACATATGAACTTGTAAGCTTCTCTCAAAAATTCTGCAAAAGTCTTAAGTCAAAGCCAAAGTAAAATTTATTCACTTAAATTGAAAAGACAAAAAGCAGTAAAACTTTTTAAAGTACGAGTTCTGATCAGAAATAATCAGAAGTTATCAAAGTATACAATTAGAAAACTTTGATAGGTAACTACTGATTAAATCTTTAGATTTAGCATACCAAGCTTAGAGACAAGAAAGTTAAACCTCTTATCGTCTAAAGGTTTGGTAAACAAATCGGCAAGCGGATAATCAGTTTTTACAAAGAAAAGTTCAATTGTTCCTTTTTCAACATGATCTTTAATGAAATGATACCTGACGTCTATGTGCTTAGTCTTGGTGTGCTGAACAGGATTCGCTGTTATTACGATGGCGCTCTTGGAGTCACAGTATATCAGGATTTTGTTGAAGTGGAAACCGTAGTAGCGCAATTGAGTTCTCATCCATAAGACCTGAGAACAGCAGCTAGCAGCAACTACATATTCTGCTTCGGCCGTGGAAGTTGAAACACAAAGTTGCTTCTTCGATGCCCAACTGACTAGCTTGTCACCGAGGAACTGTACATGTCCCGACGTGCTCTTCCTGTCTAACATACAACCTGCATGATCTGCATCCGTGTAGGCTGTTAGGTCAAAACTAGTATCTTTAGGATACCACAGACCAAGATCTGCAGTACCCTTTAGATACCTAAATATGCGATTCACAGCAGACATATGGATTTCTTTAGGATTGGCCTGATATCTTGCACATAAGCATGTTGAGAACATTATATCTGGCCTACTGGAAGTAAGATACAGTAAAGAACCTATCATCCCTCGATAAGTCCTAACATCAACAGCCTTTCCCGAAGGATCGGTGCGAATCTTAGTACCTGGTGCCATTGAGGTACCAATCGGTTTTGAATTTTCCATTTGGAACTTCCGAAGAATATCCCTAATGTATTTTGATTGATTGATAAAAATACCCGATGAAAATTGTTTTACTTGTAAACCGAGAAAGAAATTCATCTCTCCCATCAAGTTCATCTGAAATCTAGACACCATAAGGTTTGCAAAATTCTTACAGTACTTCGGATTTGTAGAGCCAAAGATAATATCATCTACATAGATTTGAATTAAAATGATATCGGCTTTTTCCTTTTTGATAAACAAAGTGGTATCCACCGTTCCTTTTAAAAACCCAGACTTGACTAGAAAAGTGGAAAGGACATCATACCAGGCTCGAGATGCTTGTTTCAGACCGTAGAGTGCTTTGTCGAGAATGTAAACGTGATTCGGATTCTCTTGATTGACAAAACCCTCTGGCTGAGAGACGTAAACTTCCTCCTTCAGAATTCCATTCAGGAAAGCTGTCTTTGTTGATCCAAACTCTCTCAGTGATTTGATAACGACCCTCTTCTATACTTAGTGAAAATTACGTTTTAATATGTATTAGTGTTTCACCATCAGCGATCAGACTGAGTCTGTTCAGTTATCGCTGATGACCTTTCTTGTAAACATTTCATATGTATTAATGTTTCACTATCAGCGATCAAACTGAGTCTGTTCAGTTATCGCTGGTAGTTTCTGAAGTAAACAGCCAACGTAATCCCTGAAGACAAGTCTCGCGTCAACATATGTTCATAGATGAATCGAAGACGAAGCCGCTGAACAAAGAGAAGTCTACTAGTGACCTGATGCGGATATTAGTGAAGCAAAGACAACTCTACATATACGCGAAGGAACATGAGGAAAAGCTTCAGCGATAGCTGAACCTCTTTATCTCTGGAAGAAGAGATACTCAGCGATCAATCGATCACAAAGCTTATGCCTCAAGTCTCCTTTTGTCTTACCTTGCACAACCAGTACGATGTGTCAGAACGGACACGCCTCTGCCACAATTCGTACAACAACTCTGTCAACTACACTGTTCATGATATGGCCGAAAGCATGTCTCCCAAAGTCAGACTCCCAAAGCCAATCACTGAATGCCACGTGTAAAGTGCCCTGCCATGCATTTAATGCAAAGGGTATAAATAGGACGTTCACACTTTCATCTAAAAGTGTGCTCAATCCTTGAACTCCATATAGAAACCCTTGTTTTCTATCTCTCTCTTAATCCCCCATTCTCTGAATTTCTTGTGCAATCATCTTAGTGTTTCTTAAGTTTGTTTAGATTGAGTCTGTCTTAATCTTATTCCGCAACAAACTTGTAAATTGTATTTGATTTATCAATAAACAATTTATTAAACTTTAATTTATGTGTTTGTATTCAACCCCCCCCCCTTCTACAAACTTGTTAAGCACCTTCGGGACCAACAAGTGGTATCAGAGCAGTTTTTTTAATCTAATAAACAAGATCTTGCTGTATACTCTTCCTTGCTATTCTAAAATGGCACTAAACACAAACACAAACTACTATGATGATGGTTCACTTTATAAACCTCCTCGATTTAGCAGAGATAACTTTTCTCTATGGAAAAATCGAATGATGCTATTTTTTGAAGGTGTTGATCCTACTATACCTGAATATATAGAAAACGGACCCTATGAACCTGTTAGAATTATAGCTGCGGTTCCCGCTACTGCCACCACTGAAGCTGTCCCTAAACGATATGTCGTTAAGGAAATAAGACAGTGGAATGATGAAGATGAAAAGAAGGTAGGCATAGATGCAAGAGCAAAGACCATTATATCAATGGCTCTGCCTGATGAAGTTTTCCATTCCATCATGCATCTAAAAACTTCTAAAGAAATGTGGGAAACCATATGTGTTCAATATGAAGGCACCACTGAAATCCAAGAGACTCGAAAGATTAACTTGGTAAGACAGTATGAAAGTTTTATAGCTGGTAAGAATGAATCTCTTTCTGATGTTCATCAGCGGTTTAACTGCCTAATCATTGACCTAAGAACTGTTGGTAGGACCTATTCTAATTCTGAGGTCCTAACAAAATTCTTGGAAAGTCTTCCTGAAAGATGGGACAGTTATTCAATATGTCTTAAGCTGATAAAAGACTTACATACTCTCTCTCTAAGCACTCTGTATGGAATATTGCTCAACTATGAGCAATCTAATCTCCTGAAGAAGAATCTTGTAAAAGATTCTAAAGACTCCAAAAGCACTCCTGTTGCTTTAGTCTCGTCAGAGATAATTCCATCTCAGCGATCTACTCTCACCATCACTGAGTTAGATTCTGAATCTGAGGATCTATCAGACCCTGATCTTTCAGAGTTTAATGAGTCCTTAGCACTCTTGACAAACTCTTTTAAGAGATTTACAAGAAAGAGTAACTTCCGAAGAAGTAAACCTCTCTCTCTTACTGAAAAGCCAAAATCAACTCCGGTTGATAAGGCTACAACCACTTGCTATAACTGCGAAAAAATTGGACATTTTGCTAGTGAGTGCAGGTCGAAAAAGGTCTTCAAACCTTCTACCTCAAGAAGATCCAGTGATGACAAATACCATAAGCTGAAGAACAAATATCAAAAGCTGAAAAGCTATCAGCGAAAAGGTAAAGGTCTCATCGCTGAAGAACATGACTGGGCTGAATCATAAGAATCATCTTCTGATGAAGAAGAAGTCGCTAATCTTTGCCTCATGGCTGAGATTAAAGAAGAAGTAGAAGAACCATCTGAACCTTCTATGAGCTACATATCATCTCAGGTATCTATCTCTACAAATCCCTCTCTGCCTGAAGCTGAGAGAAGTCGCTCTGTTGATGTGCTGACGATTGACCTTTATAATGCTCTAAACGACAAAACTCAAGCTGAAAATATAAATGTTTATTTATCACAAGAGCTAGAGAAATGTCATGAAAAGATCAGTGAACTAAATCTTTTAGAAGAAAAGTTGAAAGATCAAGTCATTATAAATGAAATCATCAGCATTGAACGCGAACAAGCCATCGCTGCTCTAAAAGCAGAAAAGGCTCATGTTGAAAAATGGTGCAAATCATCAACAAAGATCTCTGAGATAATAAATGCTCAAACTCCTGAAAGTGATAGAACTGGTCTTGGTTTTTGGACACCACAGGATGATCCTAAAGAAGAAAGTTCCTCGCTTAAGTTTGGAACTTTTGTCACATCTTTCTTTGACACTTCTTATAATCAATTCTATCCCTGTTCTTCTTCAAATCCCATCCCTGAGGAGATATCTGCAAGATCTAAGCCTGCAGATAAAGGAAAGTCTATTCTCCCTCCTCAGAAGGCTTCCAAGAAAACCAAACTGAAAGTTCCTTCCAAACCTTCAGTGGATAAACCTTCTAGCTCAGTGACAGAAATCTTTGATATCTGTCCTCCAAAGCTGAAGGTTGATCTAAAGCCCGTGAGACCTGAAGAAATATAAATTCCTCCCAGATCTCGTGCTAAAGGCATTCTTGGAGCTGGTCCTGCTCATCTTAAACTTGCAAAACCTTCTACTGATCCTAAAACCATTTTCAAATACAGAAAATGTTATCACTGTGGTTTTACTGATCATATTGCAAGTAAATGTCCAAATACCACCAAAGATGATAAAACAGCTAAAGTGAAGAAAAATGCCTCTAAGGCAAAGAAAGTCACCAAAGTTTAAAAATCAACCAAAGTGAAATATACCACTAAGGTTAAGAAATTAACCAAAGTGAAGTTTACCACTGAAGCTGAATCTTCATCAGCTGTGAAGACTGCTGAATCTTCCTTATCCACTAACTCTTAAGGACCCATTGAAAAGTGGGTACCAAACAACGCTTAATCTTCCTTATGTATGCAGGGATCAAAGGGCATCTGGTATCTCGATAGTGGATGTTCTCGTCATATGACTGGACAAACAGACCTGCTCACTGAATACAAGGAAGAGAAAGGTCCCTCTGTGACCTTTGGTGGAAATGGAAAAGGATTTACCCGAGGGTTTGGTGTCCTCAGCAATGGGACAACTACCTTTCGAAGAGTCGCTTATGTAGATGGACTGAAGCACAACCTTCTAAGCATCAGTCAGCTATGTGACAAAGACTATGAAGTTCGCTTTTCTAAGAAAGCATGTTCAGTGGTAGATGAAAAAGGAAAACTTGCTCTCAGTGGTTATCGCAGAGAAAATGTCTATGTAATAGATATGGACTCTACTATCACTGAAAACTTATGTTTTCTCTCTAAGGCCTCTTCTGATGTCAACTGGCTATGGCATAAAAGACTCTCTCATCTAAACTTCAAAACCCTGAATTGTCTCTCATCTAAGGAAATGGTTTCTGGTCTTCCTCAGCACTCATATGCTAAAGAATCTCTCTGCTCAGCATGTGAAAAAGGAAAACAAACAAAAGCTAGTTTCAAATCTAAACAGGTTTCCTCAGTGACAAGTCCTCTTCAGCTATTGCATATGGATCTATTTGGCCCCGTCAACATCCAATCTATCGCTGGAAAGAAATATACGCTTGTCATTGTAGATGAATATTCTCGCTACACCTGGGTTATCTTTCTTCGCTGTAAGAGTGATACTCTAGAAGAACTAATATCTTTTGTGAAAAAGATGGAAGTACTGAACAATCTTACTGTTCGATCAATAAGAATTGATCGTGGAACTGAATTCAAAAATAGTTCCCTGAACAATTTCTTTGAGAACAAGGGAATCTCTCACAACTTCTCTTCAGTAAGAACACCTCAGCAAAACGGAGTCGCTGAAAGAAGAAACAGAACGATCATAGAAGCTGCTAGATCAATGCTCAGCGATTCTCATCTCCCTACTCAATTTTGGGCAGAAGCTGTAAACACTGCATGTTTTACTCAAAACAGATCGCTGATAATAAAGCGATTTGGGAAGACAGCTTATGAACTTTTTCTTGGAAGGAAGCCTTCTATCAGCTTTCTTCATATATTTGGTTGTCAGTGCTTTATCTTAAACAACAGAGATCAACTTGGAAAGTTCGACCCAAAAGCAGATGATGGAATATTTCTAGGATATTCCTCCATCTCCAAAGCCTACAGAGTTTTCAACAAGAGAAGACAAACCGTAGAAGAAACAATTCACGTCACTTTTGATGAAACTCGCTCAGCGAACTCTAAACCAATCGCTGACAATGAAGAGTTAAATGCTTGGATGCTTTCTCACTACAGAGAAACAGAACCCTTCTTCTCAAACCATCAGCATTCTGATCCTTCAGCCGCTGATGATGATCCAAACATTATACATCCTACCGCTGAATCCACCTCATGGGTTTCAGCTGAACCTCTAAACACATTACTACCGTCAAATCTGCCTTCGTCTGGAAACCTCTCTGGTGAACCTACTCAACAGTTAATTGCTGATGAACCTCAAACGTCCTCATCAGTAAACATCCCAATTGTTGATCCAACCTCTAAGTTAAGCGATCATGCTCCTGCTCAGCGATGGACCAGAGATCACCCAATAGATCAAATTCTCGGTAATCCAGATGCAGGTATTCAGACACGACGAAGCTCAGGTAATATCTGTCTCTTTGTAAACTTTCTCTCTTTAATAGAACCAAAGAAGACTGATGATGCCCTCAGAGATCCAAACTGGGTCAGCGCTATGCAAGAAGAGCTGACTGAATTTTCTCGAAACAAAGTTTGGAATCTCGTTCCTAGACCATCTGATAAAACTGTAATAGGCACCAAATGGGTGTTTAGAAACAAGTTAGATGAACATGGAACTGTAACCCGCAACAAGGCTCGACTTGTTGCTCAGGAATACAGACAAGAGGAAGGCATAGACTATGATGAAACCTTTGCCCCTGTGGCCAGGCTCGAAGCAATTCGACTATTCTTAGCTTATGCAGTCTATAAAGACTTCATCGTTTATCAAATGGACGTAAAATCAGCATTTCTGAATGGAAAGCTGAATGAAGAAGTCTATGTAGAACAACCACCAGGGTTCTATGACCCTAAGTATCCAAATTATGTTTATAAACTGGATAAGGCTCTCTATGGTCTAAAACAAGCCCCTCGTGCTTGGTATGACACTCTCTCATCTTTTCTTATCTCTGAAAATTTTGAACGTGGCAAGATTGATAATACGTTATTTTTCAGAAAGATAAAAGGTCATATAATTCTTGTACAAATATATGTCGATGACATAATATTTGGTTCTACTAACCCATCTCTGTGTACTCGCTTCGCTGAAAGAATGAAGAAAGAATATAAAATGAGTATGATGGGTGAGCTGACATATTTTCTTGGTCTTCAGATTAAACAATCTGACAAAGGTACTTTTATCTGCCAAGGTAAGTATGTTAAAGATATGCTGAAGAAGTTTGATCTCACACAAACATCAGCGATGAAAACTCCTATGGCACCACCCCTGACACTTAACAAAGATCCTTCTGGTAAACCTGTTAATGTCACTGCCTATAGAGGAATGATAGGCTCCCTGCTGTATCTAACAGCGAGCCGACCTGACATTATGTACTCTACTTGTTTATGTGCACGCTATCAATCTGAACCCAAGGAATCCCATCTGATCGCTGTAAAGCGAATTTTCAGATATCTGAAAGGAACTCCTAACCTCGGTCTTTGGTATCCCAAAGACTCAGGGTTCGATCTAACTGGTTATTTTGATAGTGATTTTGCAGGTTGTAAACTTGACAGAAAGAGTACCACTGGTGGATGTCAACTCTTGGGAGGAAAGCTGGTAAGCTGGACAAGCAAGAAGCAAAATTCTGTGTCCACTTCCACAGCTGAAGCTGAATACGTAGCCGCTGGAAGCTGTTGTTCTCAAATCTTGTGGATGAGAAATCAACTATTAGATTATGACCTTCAGCTGTCAAAGATTCCTATCTATTGCGACAGCACTAGTGTTATCGCTATAGCAAATAATCCAGTGCTACATTCAAAAACGAAACACATTGAGATCAGATATCACTTTATCAGAGATCATGTGATGAATGGTGATATTGAACTTCACTTTATCCCTACTGACTTTCAGCTTGCTGATTTATTCACCAAACCTCTTGATGAGACAAGGTTCAACTTTCTCATCAGTGAGCTTGGAATGTTGAACCTCGAAGAATAATTCTTCAGCGTTCATGTATTGTGTCAGCAATCAAAAGTTCCCCTCTCATCATTCTCTCTGATAAACATTCTGACTCTCAGGTATGTTTTCTCAATCCCTACAACTGAATCTTCATTCAGTTGAGATGTTTTTTAAAATATAAACTTTAATCACTGAACTTTCTTCAAATGATTAAAACCTTTTTGAAAAATACATTAATCACTGATATTTCTAATCAGTGATCCTTTAAAAGGAAAATCTATCCCTATCTTTTCCATCAGGGATACTTTCAAAAAGGAAAATCTATCGCTGACTTTTCTTCAGTGATACTTTCAAAACGGACAAATGAACAGTCTCTCTCTTCTATGACGTCATTTGAACCGACAATCCACGACATGCCTTTTCTGACACGTTCGTCCGTTGCTCTTCTATCCAATCAACTTCGTGGAACGTGTCAATGTCATGATGATCCTTTCTTTTCCCGCTTCATTCCTACTCTCTCTCTTCTCTCTCTTCGTATAAAAGGAATTCTTCTCTCCTTTATACGGTTTACGCTTTCAAAACTGTCAACGCAAGAAACATTCTCTCTCTCAAGAACACTCAAGCAAGTAAACCCAGAATATTGAACCTGCAAATCTTCTTCTTCAAAATAAACAGGTTTATTTCATGTTTATGTGCATTGTTCGTATGCTTTCTATTTTTTTTAAATCCTACTCGTTCTTGTTCTTCATGGATTTTATAAAACGTTTTTTAAAACTAAAGATCATTCTTTCTGATTTTATGTTTTTCAATAAAAACCTTTTGGTTTTTAAAGTGTTCTTCATTCTTTCTACCCAGAACACTATTTTTCTATTCCTAAAAATAACTTGATATTTTTCCAGTTTCCCTTCTTCTATGGAAACTGGTAATCATATTATTTTTAATCTAAATCATTTCTACTATTATGCTTCTTTCCATAACAGAAATGACACAGTCTTCAATCGTTGCTTCCAAGCATGTACGATTTGCTCTTACTGAAGTTGAGATTACTAAATGTAATCATTTGGCAAGACTCGAGTTCAAAGCTGACAAATACCCACATCTGGTGGAAGCTGCTGAATTCCTCAAGCAGTCATGTATAGCTTACGCGATCACTGTGGATCCTAAGCCTTCCAAGACTCTACTCCAGCAGTTCTGGTTCACTGCTGATGCAACTGAACTCACCAACAAGAAAGGTGAACGAGTCCCTGCTATCTCTTTCAGCACGGACTTGGGGCCAGGGAGCATGACCGCTCTTAGCCTCAGGAAATCTTTAAGATTCCCTGACAAACCAAAGAGTGGGTTCGATGCACTCCCCACTGATGATGAGCTGATATCATTTCTGGACGCAATGGGTTATTGTTGGGAAAACAAACCGAGATCTTCAATTCCCAACAAGAAGCTCACCAAGATCCTCAAAGCTCAGATGCCCTCACAACTGAACTTTATCTTCTCGCACATAATTCAGTGCATGAGCGGGAAGAGTGGTTCGCTGGATCAAGCCAGCAAAACACAACTGCAGATGGCCTACTCCGTTATCGCTGGTCAAAACTTTGACTACGCCACAGCAATCTTTGAAGACCTGAGGTCGAGATTAGAGAAGCCTGAACGAGATCCCAAGATCTCGTATGTACGTTTCATATGTACGTACATCAAGTTCCTCTATCCCAACACCTATCCCACCAAAGATGATGGCACCTTTGCCAGGGTTGGTCAACGATCACTGGAGGTAAAGCCAATTGCTGACGAGGTAAGTATCTCTCTCCTTCGCTCTCGTCTCTCTCTCCACTCTTCTTCATTTTCAGTGACCACGCAGACGGTTCCTTCGTCTGCTATCCCTGTCGCTACCACTACTTCTAAACGACCATCAGCTAGTCCGATTGGTCCTTCCAAAAAGGCCAAAAAGACTAAGGAAAGTACACCCTCTAGTACTATACCTGAGGGAGCTTCTCAACAAGCTACCTTAGATGCATTTGTGGGTCTTTCCTCCACAACTTCAGCAGTCACTCATACTGCCGTGTCAGCAATCTCGCTCGCTGTCACATCATCAGTGACCCCACCTACTATCTCATTCGCTGAGATTAACCCCATCCCTACTTCTATCCCCAAAACTCTTCCCTTTTCTACTCATTTGGTCTCTGAACCCGCTACCTCTTCTTTCCCTATAGGACCTGTACATCAAACTTTTGAGGAATCTATGCAGTTCTACAAAATGTTTGATACGTCAGGTACACCTATAGGATTAAACACTTCTTTCCCCACCTCTCCAAATAAGCCCGTATCTGAACTAACATTATTTTTAGGTCCTAGTTTGGCGTCTGTTGACACGCATGTCAACAGTCTGGGAGAAAAGGTGGACGACCTCACCAACACCATCAACGACACCACCAGTGTCGTCAATCAGGCTGGTGAGGAGCTGAAGAAGTTGACCGCGACCTGCTCATCTAAAGCTGAGAACTCACAACTTTCAGTTGTTGAAGAACAAGTCGTCCAACTCAAAGAGTCCTCTCAACTCTTTCAGGGGCGATTTGAGTCTCTTACCACTGAAGTTCGGGATCTCTCTTCAAAGGTTGACCTCTGCACGTCCCTTCTTCAGCAAATTCTACAAAAGGTGAATGCACCAGCTCCAGCGCTGCCTCCCTCCTTCACTGAAGATGATCGGACCAACCTCAACATCGCTGTGGAATTCATCCATGATGCCACATGCGACATCCCTGCGGTTGAAGACCGGGTCAAGCGTCTGGAGGCTGACGTCCAAGTGCTAAAAGCTTCAACAGCAACTCCGGCAGCTGAGCAACCCCCTACCGCTGATAATGACAAAGTGGGGGAGAAAGTTGTAGAAACATCTATCGCTGCTGCTGGGGAAGCTAAGACTCCAAAGAATCCTCATCTATTCATTCTATTCTCTTTGAAGATGATGAGGAAGAAAAAGATGAAGAGGAAGATGATCTAGATCTTGATAATCAAGAAAAGGATCAACCCTCCGATGACGATGACGATGACGATGACGACGATGAAGAAGACCAATCTATGTGGTTCTCCAAGCCGAACGTCGCATCAGGGACAACTTCGCAAGAGGTTGTCAAAGCAAGGGTGAAAGGTGATACATCTTCAAGCGCTCCTTCGCAAAGCAAAGACAAGCAACCAATCGCTGAAGAATGATTGAGGACTGGATCACAATCTGAGGGGGAGCATCCTTCTCAGGTATGTCTTTCAATTGTACCACTCTCCTACTCTTTCCAAACCCCTATTTCCTTCTAGCCTTTCTCTCTCTTTTTCTAAAAATATACACTTATCCCTTCTTTCCTTCATTTTCTATCCAGACAGTTCTCACCCCTGCTTAAGGGTTCTGAACTACAAATAATTCCAGCTACTATCGCTGAAGAAATAATCCCAATCTCTATCACTGAGATTGATGAAGAAGAAGAAGAAGAAGAAGAAGAATATTCCCTGGTCCATCCAGGAAGGCCCTCTCAACCATCTCATTGGTCAGAGGAAGTGGTGAAGAAAAGAGTTGAAATGATCGCTCAACTAGAAAGTCAACGGCTGAAAGTCCCTCTTCAAACATCCACAGAGCTCGACTTTCTCACTGAAGCCGAAAGAGAAGAATCTGCCAAAGCTGAGAAGTTGATCGCTGAATGCATACAAGATGCCCAACTCGCTTTAAAGATTCAATCTTCTCTAGTCAAGGACAAAAAGCTGAAAAGCAAGCCTGTGGAAGTTCAAACTGCACTGCTGAAAGAAATTGATGAGGAACGCTCCAAAGAACAAGAGATCAACGATAGGTCTATCGAATGGTGCAAACAGAAGATGGATTATCGTTCTGATCTTCTTCTGATATCCGCCGTGACTATCTCTGGTCGCAAGAAGAAGGATCAACTCTCAGTGACCATGGAGATTACCAGAGAGGATGGAACCCAAAAAGCTATGTACGTATCCAAACTTGAGAGCTTCGGATTTACGGAATGGTTAGAGTTCTGGGATGCGCTGAAGAAATCCAAATCTACATACAGAGGCTACGTTGAAGGACTTCTTGAAGCCCTCATAAATAGAGTCGCTTCTGTACTAAAGTTGTCATTTCCTCTTCCTCCCAAATCTTTGAAACTCAAGAGAAGAATTGGGTCCTCCTCCTCTGAAGACATCGCCATCATCAGAAATGAAACTTCTATCAAATTTTCAAGAGATGCACTGTTTGGTCCTCCTCCCGATCTTTCAGTTCTGGATCTATCTCTGCCTCCTGGTGGTCCTTTCCAAGGTGGTCAAGTAATTGACGATCCTTATGGAGTGTTCTTCAGAGATGATGATGAGGAACTCAGATTTCAAAGAGTCTCTGAGATTCCTATCTGTCCTATGAATCATCTCAAGGATCTCTTATGCTTATGGTGTGACTTCTCCCCTGCTGCTGAGAAAATCAAAGAAATTATCAGCCAAGAATCTTTGGAACGAAGACAGAAAGGAGAAGAAATACCTGAGTATATGATCAATCCTCCTAAGTCTTCTTTTAATAGCTGATAGATTAGTTTCCTTTTCTGTAATCTATTAGTTATACTTACAGTAGTTAGTTATTCACTTGTACTATGATTTTCATATCTTGTAATTCTATCCCTGAATTAAATGAAAATTGTAGTGATGTACTTAACCCTATCAGTACTGTAAAAGATCCCTCAAAATAGTAATTGGGACATGCATGCTTTGAGTTCTCTTTATTCCTATATTTTGAATCATAAAGTAATTTTCTTTAGTTACTTTGTCATTATCAAATAGGGGGAGATTGTTGATCCAAACTCTCTCAGTGATTTGATAACGACCCTCTTCTATACTTAGTGAAAATTACGTTTTAATATGTATTAGTGTTTCACCATCAGCGATCAGACTGAGTCTGTTCAGTTATCGCTGATGACCTTTCTTGTAAACATTTCATATGTATTAATGTTTCACTATCAGCGATCAAACTGAGTCTGTTCAGTTATCGCTGGTAGTTTCTGAAGTAAACAGCCAACGTAATCCCTGAAGACAAGTCTCGTGTCAACATATGTTCATAGCTGAATCGAAGACGAAGCCGCTGAACAAAGAGAAGTCTACTAGTGACCTGATGCGGATATCAGTGAAGCAAAGACAACTCTACATATACGCGAAGGAACATGAGGAAAAGCTTCAGCGATAGCTGAACCTCTTTATCTCTGGAAGAAGAGATACTCAGCGATCAATCGATCACAAAGCTTATGCCTCAAGTCTCCTTTTGTCTTACCTTGCACAACCAGTACGATGTGTCAGAACGGACACGCCTCTGCCACAATTCGTACAACAACTCTGTCAACTACACTGTTCATGATACGGCCGAAAGCATGTCTCCCAAAGTCAGACTCCCAAAGCCAATCACTGAATGCCACGTGTAAAGTGCACTGCCATGCATTTAATGCAAAGGGTATAAATAGGACGTTCACTCTTTCATCTAAAAGTGTGCTCAATCCTTGAACTCCATATAGAAACCCTTGTTTTCTATCTCTCTCTTAATCCCCCATTCTTTGAATTTCTTGTGCAATCATCTTAGTGTTTCTTAAGTTTGTTTAGATTGAGTTTGTCTTAATCTTATTCCGCAACAAACTTGTAAATTGTATTTGATTTATCAATAAACAATTTATTAAACTTTAATTTCTGTGTTTGTATTCAACCCCCCCCCCCCCTTCTACAAACTTGTTAAGCACCTTCGGGACCAACAGTCTTCACGTCCATTTGAAAGACCGTGAAGTTCTTGTGGGCTGCGTAGGCTAGAAACATTCTGATTGCCTCTAATCGTGCCACAAGAGCATATGTCTCGTCATAGTCGATTCCTTCCTCTTGTCTGTATCCTTTGGCTACTAGTCTTGCCTTGTTTTGGATAACGGTACCATCTTCGTCTTTCTTTATCTTGAAAACCCACTTCGTACCTATAATTGTTTTACCTTTAAGCTTTGGTACGAGTCTCCAGACTTGAAGTGCATCGAACTGGTTCAGCTCTTCTTGCATTGAGATCACCCATTCTGGATCAGCAAGTGCCTCTGATACACGTGTTGGCTCGAACTTGCTCAGAAAGGAGTCATGCATGCACATGTTCATTGATGCTGACCTAGTTTGCACCGGTTTTGATGGATCGCCAATAATCTGGCTTAGCGGGTGCTCTTTGGTCCATTTATTTTCATGAGGCAGTGGATTAGATGAATGTATGTCAGTTGTATCATCTACAAATCCACTTGTACCTTCTTCTGTTTGTTCAAGAGGAATTATGATTTCAGTTGAAGGGGCAGGTTCAGAAGGCTCAGCAGGTACAGCTTGATCTGGCTGTAGATTGATCTGAATAGTATCTCCTAATGTTTCAGCTACTTCTGTCTCTTTATCATTTGTCACTTCTTCAACTGTTGGAGTCGGCATTTGAATTGAAATCTCTTGTTGAATCGGGGTGTTGGATTCAATAGGAACATATGAACTGGTTGGATGAGTAGTCGTTAAGTCTTCCATCCTGTCAACCACAACAGATTTCTTTACATTAGATCCAAGAAATTCATCATAAAACAATTCAAATAATAAATCTAAATCAGATAAATGGTTAGTAGAAGTTGATGCTTCATCTGATTTATTCTGTTGAGATGCAGGTTCTGGACTGAGTTGCCCAGAAGCTAGTATTCCTGTTATTACGGGTTATGAACGTTGTTGTTCGGAAGCCATTTCTTCATCAAACGAGACGTTGATGCTTTCAATCACCGTTTTTGACTTCTTTAGATAAACACGGAATGCAGTTGATGTCGAGGAATAGCCAATGAAGATTCCTTCATCCGCCTTAGCACTGAACTTATTTAGACTCTCCCTATCGTTTAGAACGAAACACTTACACCCAAATATATGGAAATATTTGATTGTCGGTGTTCGGTTGTTGATTAACGCATAAGTAGTCTTCTTGAATCTTCGATGTACCATGGAGCGATTCTGTGTGTAGCACGCGGTCGATACAGCTTCTGGCCACAAAAATAGAGGTAAGTCTGATTGACTTAGCATAGTACGAGCAGCCTCGACTAGCGTTCGATTTCTTCTTTCGACCACTCCATTTTGTTGAGGCGTACGAGCAGCAGAGTATTGATGTGAAATCCCGACAGATTCGAGATATTCTTCAACTTTATTGTTCTTGAACTCTGTGTCGTTGTCTGTTCGTAGAAACTTGACCGGTTTCTACAGATTCACCTGGGTCGTCTTTAGGAATGTGATGAGGACATCTGGTGTCTCATCCTTTGAACGTAGAAACTTGACCCATGTGTATCGCTAGTAATCGTCCACGATCACGAGTATGTACTTCTTTCCGCCTAGACTCTGAGTTCGCATCGGACCGCATAAGTCCATATGCAATAACTCTAACGGAGCGCTTGTACTTGGTTCAGGTTTTGGTTTATGTGGAGCCCTCTTCATCTTTCCCTTTTCACATGCTGCACAACGATGTTCTCTTTCATATTTGAGCTCTGGAAGTCCTTTGACGAGCTTTCCACTGACCAGATTGTTGATGTACCTGAAGTTGAGGTGAGAGAGCCTTCGATGCCATAACCAACTTTGTTGCATCGAGGCTTTCGTTAGTAGACAAACTTTCTTGTCAGTCTGGACATTTGATAAATTGATTGTGTAGAGGTCTGATTCTCGAGTACCGACCAAGAGTTCTTCGCCTTCTTCATTGCGAACTGAACATCTCTTGGCTTTGAAGTTGACCTCTAAGTCTTTGTCACAGAACTGGCCTATGTTGAACAAGTTGTGTCGTAAGCCTTCTACATAGCTCACCTTCTTGATCGTGACATTGTCATGTTTTACATCACCATATCCCATGATTGGAGAAAACTGGTCGTTGCAGAATCTGACTGTTCCGCAATATTTGTCTTTAAAATTGGACAATATCTCTTTTTGCCCTGTCATGTGCTTGGAACATCCGCTGTCCAAGAACCATGTATGACTACTCTGCATAAGAGAAATTACAAATTTAGATCTTCATACGACAACATTGGAATATTCACTTTGATTATCGAAGTGCGGGTCTTGAACTGATTTGTTCAAAAGCCTATTTTGACTTTGATGTTCGGGTTTTGAACTGCATTATCCAAAAACCTATTTTGACATTGAAGAACGTGTCCTGATCTGTACATAATCAGAAGTCGAATTCTCTTTAAGCTTTGTGTGCCTGCAACACAGATTTAGCCTTAGGTACCCACTGGAATTTGGGTCCTGCTGTGTTAGCACAAGATTTTGGTACCCATTTCAAATTGGGTCCTCTTTTCTTTTGAAATGCATTAGAAGAATTAGTATGAGATGAATGCACATGAAAATTGCCAAACCAATCTCCAGAATCTTGACAAGAGATAGAAACATGTTTATCATAAATAGAAGACTTTCTAGCAGATAAAGATAACTGAAATAATTGCTTCATTGTATATTGTTTACGAGAAACAGCAAGTTTTGAGTTCAAAAGAGCAACATTAGCAATTAAGACATCTTTACTAGGCGAAGTCTTACTACAATTAACACTACTAAATGATTTAACAGTCTTGTCAAGCTTCCGTTTGGGTTGCCATTGAGAATTTACTTCTGGCCTTTGCTTGCTCAGATCTGAAACATGTGAAACTTGTGAGTTAGACCTTTGAGCAACAAGCGATTACTTCTTCTTCGGATTACCAGTAGTGTTTGGTTTCTGTGAATGCTGAGATATATTCTTACCTTTAGCAGTTTTAGCTTTCACAGAGACTGAGTTATCAACTTTCGTTGATTTTTTACTATTAACAGGCATACTGGTTTTGTTCAAAGATTTCTTAACAAAAGATGAATGGTTAGGAAGTTTTGCATTAAAATCAAATTGTTCAGAACAATCATCTAAACCATCGTTAGAGTTCAGAAAATCAAGCTCTTTATTAGCTAGACCAGACATGTCCTCAGAGTTTGAAGCTTTAGAAATAACAGAATTTGAAAACACAGTTGAAAAAACTTTTTGCTCAATATTCATCAAAAGTATTTCATCTGATAAAGAATTCTCGAGTTCAGAAATTTTACTTTCTAAAACGAGAGGAGGGACATATAGTTTACCTAGAATAGGCTTCGCCTCCATTTCCTTTTCAGTATAACTTTGAAAGAAATCACTTGAAAGAGTTTTCTTCTTTTGATATATTGGATTTTCATCATAACTATTATTCAATTTCGCATAATAAAATGGAAGATGAACTTTAGATGATTTCAAACGTTTTTCAGTTTCGTTGGCTTCATCCTTTTCAGATAGTTTAGTCCAGAAAGTTTTAAACTCAGGAATTCTACGAGCTAATTGCATAGAAAGATGATCATAAAGTCCTGGCACTTCAGACATCCCTTTTTGTAGACAGTGAGGATTCTTATAACCGATTCCCCATCTCTCTATTTCCTCTTTGGGTTTATTCAGATGAATAGTCTGTTTAGTTTGACCCATTTTATATAACTTCTCTTCCAAACCTTTTAATTTTCCAAGTAAAGAAAAGTTTTCTTTGATACATGAAGAATGCAATTCTTTAAGCTCATATTTATCAATCTCACTTTTTAGTAGTTTAGACTTGAGATCAGAATTCTCTTTAAGAATTATTGTCTTTTCCTTTGCGTTGGTGTCATTATCTTTATGTAAAACCTCAACCAATACTTTCTTCTCAGCAATTTCATTGCTAAGTTTCTGTATCAGTTGGTTTTTGTCAGTATTAACACCATTTTCTCGCTCAAGATTAGATTCTAACTCTTTTTGTTTTAAACTCATGGCATGCATTTTATTCATGAAATCTGAATCTGATAAATTACATACCTCCTCGTCTTCATTATCTGAATCAGCGTCAGCATCTGATTCTATCTTTCCCATCAAGCACATGTTGACTGCTTCATCTCTCTCTTCATCCTCTTCTTCATCATCTGAATGATCAAGCCAGTATCCATCTTCAGCCATCAGTGCCTTACCAGCCTCCTGTTGCTTTGCAAGAAGCATATTGTTCTTGTAATAATCAGAGTTTCTGACTTTTGGCCTTCTGCAGTCCTTGGCAAAGTGACCTGTTTTGCCACAGTTGTAGCACGTTGGTGGTTCTGGCTGACTGGATCCTTCAGCTTTGAACTTTCTTTCTTCTGGTTTCCTCTCCTCTAATCTCTTTGCTTCAGACTGAAATCTTCTCTCTTCAGGTTTCCTCTCCTCTGTTCTTTTCCCTTCAAATCTCTTTCCTTCATATCTACTTCCTTCAACCCTTTCCTTGTGGATGAAGTTGTTTGGACCAGAAGAATATCTCTGACTGTTTGAACTTGGCTTCGTGTAGAACTTTTTCTGAAAAGCATTTGACAGCAGAATCATTGCTTGCTTCAGTTGTTCATTTTCATCCATGTCAGAGTTTGCATAACCTTCATCTTCTTCTGATTCGTACACAATTGTCTTGTTCTTCTTCTTCCTGACAACAAGAGCAACTGTGTCTTCAACTGTCTTTCCTTTCTGCCTCTTTTCATCTAGAATTTCATCCACCTCTTCTTCATTTTGTCTGAGGGTTTCATACACCTCATGAAGTGGAATCTCATTCAAATCTTTGATCTGCTTCATCTGCCTAGCAAATCTTTTCCATTCCGGTTGAAGAATACTCAGGAATTTGACGTTCAGCTCAATTTGAGATTTATGGACTTTGTTCTTGCTAAGTTCGTTCATCAAAGTCACAAACCTGTCATAGGTTTCTTCTAAATTCTCTCCCATTCTGCCTCTAAATTCTTCGTAATTATTTAGGCAGTTTGAGATTTTCAGCTGATTCCCAACCTTTGAACCCAGCATCATCTTTTCGAGCTGATCCCACATTTCTTTGCCGGAGGCCTTGTAGCTGTCAATCTTTACATATATTTCGTTTGGAATTCCTTGTAAAATGTATTACTTAGCTAATCTGTCTCCTTTGGCTCTTCTGAGGTTATCATCTCCTCGCTCATGAAACTTAAGTTCAACTTGAGTCGGTACAGTTCCAACTAAACGAGTCGTCATGACTGGTTTCATAACCCCTTCTTCTATAGATTTCCTGATGAAATCACCCAGCTCATGTCTGTCAACAAAGTTCAGAAATCGATCATTCCACTGTTCGTATTCTCCTTTAAAGAGAACTGGTGGCTTGGTGTCAGTTCCGATTGCAAGGGCTTCTCTGGATGTCATCCTGTATTGATATAAGAGAAAACTTGATAGATATGATCGTTAATCCAAATAAAATTTGATCACACAAGAAGTTTTGTCCCCCTAGGCAGACTTTGCGTATGAGATTGATTGCGCAAATTGAGGTTTGCGTATCAAGCACAGTGCGTAAAGTGAGGTTTGCGTATCAAACGGGATGCGCAAAGTGAGGTTTGCGTATCAAGCGGGATGCGCAAAGTGAGGTTTGCGTATCCTTCTTGATGCGAGAAGTGAAGTCGAGGTTTTCGTATGCTTTAGGATCCGAGAAGTGAGGTTTGCGGATTGCTTGAGATGCGCAAAGTAGGGTTTGCGTATCAGGTGTGATGCGCAAAGTGAAGTTTGCGTATCATGTTAGATGCGCAAAGTTGGACTTTGCGTATGTTCGTCTTCTGGTTTGCGCAAGTTCATCCTGTACTTCGAAAATCAACTAAAATTTGTATTCTTCGACGATTAGCAGTACCAAACTTTACCAAAAAGTCTAAAAACACTTCTAGAACTGAATGCTAACACTCGATCTCGATAAAACACACTTTTTGAAAAACAATTTGATGGCACAGTAACTTTCTAAACTCGACTGTTAGACCACTAAATCACCAAAATGGAACTCGATAAAAGCTCTATAGTTAAATCAAGCAACAACAACTCGATCTAGCATGCTAATCAATCACAACCTGATCGATTTTAAATACCTATAACACTCAAAAACTCGAAATCGATTTTCAATACAGAACACAAAGTCGTTTTTCTTAAAAAAAACTTGATTTTGATCTTAATCAGGCTCTGATACCAATTGTCGGTCCACAATAATGTTTATATCAAGTTCTTAGATTAAACAACAATAACGATTACCAACCTGTATTGATATATAACAAAGGTTACATGGTTGATCGATTTAAGCTTGGATGTGTTCTCTTTGTATTACACCTTTAAGTGTGTGTTTTGTGTGTCTAATAATATCTGATCTTTTTAGAGTTGTTTGAGAGATACACAATATCTAATCTAAAGTGTGTCTAACACACTATCATAATATCTAGATTTAATATCTAGATATTATTTCTAATAAACTAAATAACTAAACTAACTAATAATAACTAACTAAGTTAACTAATATCTAACAAACTAGATATTAACTTAACTAATACAATAACAAACAATTACATTGATTATTTTGACATTTATTACAAACAACATTGACTTTAATATCGAGAGTCGACATTCCGGCTTTAGCTTCAGATTGCGATCTTCAGATTGGATGATCTTGAATCCAATGAGACTGTGTCTTAACATTTACTATTTTATATTTATGACGAAAACTGCTTGAACTTACTAGGCGTTAGCCTAACCTTTTTATTTTTCGGCATGTGCGTCAGTCCTTGTTGGTGAATGATACTAGCTAAGGGTGAGCATAATCAGTACCCAACCAAACTTCATGGAACCAGAATCGGCGGTTCCTAGAATAAAGGAACTGGAACCGCTTACATCGGTTCTCTAATTTTGGAACCGGTCCCAGAACCGCTGAGAACCGCTTCTGGTTCCGAATACCCAGTTTCAATTTTTTTTAAATATAACATTTCATACAATAAAAATGTAATTTTAACCTTTCAAGTCTAGTGCAACTATAAAATACAACAAATGGTGAAAAGTAATCCGATAAAAACTAAGTATTACATAAATAAATTAGACACTCTCGAGTCTTGACAGCAACAAAACGACTTCTATAACATTTCACGTCAAGTCGTCAACACCTAACAAATAAAACATGATTTTATAAATTGTCTCGGCGGTTACCCAGCGGGTAACGGTTCCCAAAATTTGAGGATCGGAACCGAAACCAGTCTTAATCGGTTCCATATTTTAGGAACCGAAACCGGATCAAATCACATCGGTTCCGATTTTGGAACCGACAATTTCGGAGCAGTTCCGGTTCCAAAAACGGGTACCCAGTTCCGATGCTCACCCCTAATACTAGCGGCATCATGAAGAGTTTACACGAGAAGATAGTAACTATTTTGGGTGAAGTCTTCCGCACTTTTGGAAATAGTAATTGGTAATGAGTTTAGTAATGTCCAACCTTTATTTAGTCTTTGTATAAGACTTAGGTTAATAATTGTTGAGGTTAAATCTAGAACTTAATTTGAGGTATCTAAAGACTTGATTTGTAGAAAAGGGATTTTACCCTTTATTTAATATATTATTGAAAATTTTAAATTAGTTGCTCTTTCCAAGTTTGAGGGTGTTACAACATATGATTGATCTGTTAAGACGAAAGCCTAGTTTTAATTGAGTATTGAGTTAAGTGGCTGGTAGCCAAAACTTAAACAAATAGTTTAAGATGTATGGTACTCATAAAAGAGAGATTTAGGATCAATGCTCAGTGAAGAATTATGGTTTTAAAGGGTACGATAATAGCAATAACTATAGCAAAAAAGATATTTAAGATCCATGGTACTTAATTAGGGAGCATGGTGCTTGTTGATTTGATTTGTGGATATTAGTTGATTGGTTTTTGATTCATAAATAAGAATATGCTTTGACTTCTGGGTTTGTGATAGTTGGATTTTCTTTTAAGTTAGGGTACTTGATGCATGATGGACTTAGTATGACATGAACAACCAGTTGATCTAAGATAATTGATCATATTATTCGTAAAGTATGATTTTTATGGTTTAATAATAGTGGTTTTATTCCATTTTTCATGGTTTGTTGTGCTAGGTGAATGAACTATAACAATTAATTATGAAGTGATAGAAATGAATATATGGGTACTAAAGAGAACCTAGAGATCTAGATATAGTTGAGATAGATCAGCTGTTGAAGAGAAATTGAGAATTTATTGGTGGTGTAATCAAAATAGAAGAAAGATAATTGTCAATTAAGTTGATGGTTATATAATTAGGAGACGCCAACGTAATCCTATGAATGAATTGGTTAAAGGAAACTCTAGTTGAATTTTTTTTCTTGAAGGGGGATGATTTGTTTCCCGTTTATGTCATAAGGTGATTTTTAGTGATGAAGTAAATATATGCATATTTGAGGAAAAACCGTGAAAGTACAAAATAAAATAAATGATTAATTATCACGTTTGGACGAAAGTGTCAGTTGAGTCATTGTTGAAATGGTTAAAAGGTAAGCTGGTGAAAGTGCAATAACTATAGCAAAAAAGATTTATAAGATCTATGGTACTTAATTAGGGAGCATGGTGTATGTTGATTTGATTTGTGGATATTAGTGGATTGGTTTTTGATTCATATATAGGAATATGCTTTGACTTTTGGGTTTGTGATAGTTGAATTTTCTTTTAAGTTAGGATACTTGATGCATGATGGACTTAGTATGACATGAACAACCAGTTGGTCTAAGATGATTGATCATATTATTCGTAAAGTATGATTTTGATGGTTTTTAGTGGTTTTATTACATTTTTGATGGATTGTTGTGCCAGGTGAATGAACTATAACAATTAATTATGAAGTGATAGAAATGAATATATGGGTACTATAGAGAACCTAGAGATCTAGATAGAGTTGAGATAGATCGGCAGTTGAAGAGAAATTGAGAATTTATTGGTGATGTAATCAAAATAGAAGAAAGATAATTGTCAATTAAGTTGATGGTTATGTAATTAGGAGACCCCAACATAATCATATGAATGAATTGGTTAAAGGAAACTCTAGTTGAATTTTTTTTTTTTTGAAGAGGGAGGATTTGTTTCTCGATTATGTCATAAGGTGATTTTTAGTGATGAAGTAAATATATGCATATTTGAGGAATAACCGTGAAAGTACAAAATAAAATAAATGATTAATTATCACGTTTGGGCGAAAGTGTCAGTTGAGTCATAGTTGAAGTGATTAAAATGTAAGCTGGTGAAAGTGAAAAAGGGTAAGATGGGTCAGTTGAGTCATAGTTGGATTAGGATAAATCTCGTTTTTCTAAACAAATATCGATTAAAACCCCAAAATTCTCCCTCATCGTTGGATGATAAGCCACAAACTGACTCACAAACCTATAAAAAAAAACATTTGAAAGCCTTAAGAAATCATCAAGAAAAGTCGACAGGTGAAGGAGAAATCGATAGCTCAAGCGATTAGTGTTTTTTGAGAGTTTCCATCAATTGGAGGCAAATCTTCGACTTTAATTACGAAATTACGATTTATGTCGTTTATGTTATAGAATAGATGGTACGAGTCTCAAATCGTAAGAGGGTCGGGAAGGTGGTTGTTTTTGCCAAAAAAAGCCATTAATGGCAGTATTCTATAAAACCGAGTCTTTGAACTAAGTTAGATCCCCATAGTCTATGAAACGTGATGATTAACAAAATGTGTTGTTATGGATGTAGAGCAAAAAGAATGACGAATATCGGTTGGAAAACAATTTAATTAGGCAGAAAACCGTAAATCAAAGAGCTGCTGGCTATGTTTTGGGCGGGGCATGGGTTGGACAGATCCGACCCGATCACCCAGTCCGGCTCCTGGCATTTTGCCCGGTGCTGATGGGCCACTCCCACTCCTCTCGAGTAAGGCTGTTGCTATCTGTTTTTCTTTAATAACAAAAAGCCCAAATTATTTTATTAAGCCCAAATTTTTCTTTATTAATACCTAAACCATTATGTTACAATTATTGGAAATAGTTCCAATTGATTAATTAAGTTGATTGGTTCCAAATTTTTATTAATTAAATGCTCATAAATTTAAATTATTTAGTTGGTTAATCAATTATGATTGTTGGATTATTAGGGAACGATTTATATATGAACTATTTAAATATTTTATTGTTAGTCATTTTCAATAAACGATTAATTGATGGATCGGATGGTTTTTGATTAATTTCAAAAATAATTGTTGTTATTTTAAAAGAATGCTAGATATTAGAAAATTTCTAAAATATTTTTGAGGTATTAAGTTTGCAAAAATTATTTGTTTAACCATTTCAAAAGTTATTAAAGCACGCAAAAATTTTATTTTGGGGGTGTGGTTGCTAACGTTTATAAGTTCTCAAAGAATGTATTTGAAGATTCAAATGTAGTTTAAACTTTTAATTTAGTATGATCGTTTCATTCTATAACTTATCTAATGGATGTTATTTTATTAAGTGATGTTTTTGACTTTGGCAAGATTAACCAATTACGAGATAAGTATATATCGAATCTAATATGACATTAGGTTGAGTTGACTCCTAAGCGACTGAAAGATTGAGACCTCGTAGTAGAAATGAGCGGTCTTATTGACCAAGTAAGAAGTTTGTTCGCAAATCTACTTAGAGTCATTATAATTTGTGTAGGTGCTAGTTAGAGAAGATAAAGAAGGCTACACACACCAGGTGAGTTCAAGTGATTTATAAAACGGAGATGCAACATAGTATGTAATATGTTGAAAAACATTTTACTCCACTTATATGTGTCTTACAATATTTTGCAGTTACATGTTTTTTATATATGGTAGTTTTTGAAAAATATGCTATGTGTTCTTATGAAACATGTGTTAGATTTTCGAGGAATAGAGTAGGTTACTGCCAAAATAGCATATCGATAAAATTTTGGTCGTTGCTTGGGGAGATAACCCATATAAGTGCGACAACCTTTGTGTAGGCCAACAATATAGTGAGATAACACTTATACGTTTGGCGGAATAGTTATATTTTTATGACATGTAACAACTTGTAATGCATACCTCAATAGTAAAGCATGTTTTCAACGTACTTATTTCACTAGTCGAAAGCTTGTTTTTAGCATGCATCTCTTAGGGTGCTATAACGGGCATCTCAAAGGATAAGAAGAAAGTTTAGAAAGACCTGAAGCCACTCAGTTTAATTTAAAGAACTTAATGTTGATCCAAGCTCTCTCAGTGATTTGATAACGACCCTTTTCTATACTTAGTGAAAATTACGTTTAATATGTATTAGTGTTTCACCATCAGCGATCAGACTGAGTCTGTTCAGTTATCGCTGATAGTCTTTCTCAAACATTTAATATGTATTAGTGTTTCACTATCAGTGATCAAACTGAGTCTGTTCAGTTATCGCTGATAGTTCTGATGTAAACAGTAACGTAATCCCTGAAGACAAGTCTCGCGTCAACAAATGTTCATAGCTGAATCGAAGACGAAGCTGCTGAACAAAGAGAAGTCTACTAGTGACCTGATGCGGATATCAGTGAAGCAAAGACAACTCTAATTATACGTGAAGGAACATGAGTAAAGCTTCAGCGATCGCTGAACTCTTGATATCTCTGCTGAAAGAGATATTCAGCGATTGAATGATCACTTAGCTTATACCTCAAGTTTCTTTTTGTCTAACCTTGCACAACTCAGTACGATGTGTCAGAACGGACATGCCTCTGCCACAATTCGTACAACAACTCTGTCAAAAACACTGTTCATGATCCGTCCGAAAGCATGTCTCCCAAAGTCAGACATTCAAAGCCAATCAGTAAACGCCACGTGTAAAGTGCCCTGCCATGCATTTAATGCATAGGGTATAAATAGGAAGTTCACCCCTCCATCTGAGGGGGTGCTCAATCCTTGAACTCCAAATAGAAACCTTTGTTTTCTATATCTCTTAATCCTCCTTTCTCTGAATTTCTTGTGCAACCATCTTAGTGTTTCTTAAGTTTGTTTAGATTGAGTTTGTCTTAATCTTATTCCGCAACAAACTTGTAAATTGTATTTGATTTATCAATAAACAATTTATTAAACTTTAAATAATGTGTTTGTATTCAATCCCCCCCCCCTTCTACAAACTTGTTAAGCACCTTCGGGACCAACAAGTGGTATCAGAGCAGTTTGTTTAATCTAATAAACAAGATTTTGCTTTATTCTCTTCTTTGCTATTCTAAATGGCACTTAACACAAACACAAACTACTATGATAATGGTTCACTTTCTAAACCTCCTCGATTTAGCAGAGATAACTTTTCTCTATGGAAAAATCGAATGATGCTATTTCTTGAAGGTGTTGATCCTACTATACCTGAATATATAGAAAATGGACCTTATGAACCTGTTAGAATTATAGTTGCAGTTCCCGCTACTGCCACCACTGAAGTTGTCCCTGAACGCTATGTCGTTAAGGAAATAAGACAGTGGAGTGATGAAGACAAAAAGAAGGTAGGTATAGATGCAAGAGCAAAGACCATTATCTCAATGGCTCTGCCTGATGAAGTTTTCCATTCCATCATGCATCTGAAAACTTCTAAAGAAATGTGGGAAACCATATGTGTTCAATATGAGGGAACCACTGAAATCCAAGAGACTCGAAAGATTAACTTGGTAAGACAATATGAAAGTTTCATCGCTGGTAAGAATGAATCTCTTTCTGACGTTCATCAGCGATTTAATTGCTTAATCATTGATCTAAGAACTGTTGGTAGGACCTATTCTAATTTTGAGGTCTTAACAAAATTCTTAGAATGTCTTCCTGAAAGCTGGGACAGTTATTCAATATGTCTTAAGCTGACAAAAGACTTAAATTCTCTCTCTAAGCACTTTGTATGGAATATTGCTCAACTATGAGCAATCGAATCTCCTGAAAAAGAATCTTGTTAAAGATTCTAAGGACTCTAAAAGCACTCCTGTTGCTTTAGTCTCTTCAGAGATAATTCCATCTCAGCGATCTACTCTCACCATCACTGAGTTAGATTCTGAATCTGAGGATCTATCAGACCCTGATCTTTCAGAGTTTGATGAATCCTTAGCACTCTTGACAAACTCTTTTAAGAGATTTGCAAGAAAGAGCAACTTCCGAAGAAGTAAGCCTCTCTCTCTTACTGAAAAGCCAAAATCAACGCCTGTTGATAAGGCTACTGCCACTTGCTATAACTGTGAAAAGATTGGACACTTTGCTAGTGAGTGCAGATCGAAAAAGGTGTTCAAACCTTCTACCTCAAGAAGATCCAGTGATGACAAATACCTAAAGCTGAAGAACAAATATCAAAAGCTGAAAAGCTATAAGCGAAAAGGTAAAGGTCTCATCGCTGAAGAACATGATTGGGCTGAATCAGAAGAATCAAGTTCTGATGAAGAAGAAGTCGCTAATCTTTGCCTCATGGCTGAGATTAAAGAAGAAGTGGAAGAACCATCTGAACCTTCTATGAGCTACATATCATCTCAGGTATCTATCTCTACAAATCCCTCTCTGCCTGAAGCTGAGAGAAGTCGCGCTGTTGATGTGCTGACGATTGACCTTTATAATGCTCTAAACGACAAAACTCAAGCTGAGAATAAAAATGTTCATTTAACTCAAGAGCTAGAGAAATTTCATGAAAAGATCAGAGAACTAAATCTTTTAGAAGAAAAGTTGAAAGATCAAGTCATTATAAATGAAATCATCAGCATTGAACACGAACAAGTCATCGCTGCTCTAAAAGCAGAAAAGGCTCATGTTGAAAAATGGTGCAAATCATCAACAAAGATCTCTGAGATAATAAATGCTCAAACTCCTGAAAGTGATAAAACTGGTCTTAGCTTTTGGACACCACAGGATGAGCCTAAAGAAGAAAGTTCCATGCTTAAGTTTGGAACGTTTGTCACTCCTATCTCTGACACTTAGTATGATCAATTTTATCTTTCTTCTTCTAATTCTATCCCTGAGGAAAAATCCAAAGACACTAAGTCTGAGGATAAAGGAAAGTCCATTCTTCGTCCCCAGAAGGCTACCAAGAAAGCAAAACTGAAAGTTCCTTCTAAACCTTTAGTAAATCAATTTTCTAGCTCTGTGATAGAAATCTTCGATCTCTGTCCTCCAAAGCTAAAGATTGATCTAAGACCCATGAAATCTGAAGAAATGAAAATTCCTCCCAGATCTCATGAGAAAAGCATTCTTGTACCTGGCCCTGCTCATCTTAAACTTGCAAAACCTTCTACTTCTGGTCCTAAAACCATTTTCAAATATAGAAAATGCTATCACTGTGGTTTTACTGACCATATTGCAAGAAAATGTCCAACTGCCACTAAAGCTGATAAATCAGTTAAAGTGAAGATGAATGCCTCCAAGGCTGAAAAGGTCACTAAAGCTGAAAAATCAACCAAAGTGAAGAAAACCACTAAGGTTAAAAAATTAACCAAAGTGAAGATCACCACTGAAGCTGAATCTTCATCTACTGTGAAGACTGCTGAAGCTTCCACATCCACTAACTCTAAAGGACCCATTGAAAAGTGGGTACCAAACAATGCTTAATCTTCCTTATATGTGCAGGGATCAAAGGGCATCTGGTATCTCGATAGTGGATGTTCTCGTCATATGACTGGACAAAAATACATGCTCACTGAATACAAGGAAGAGAAAGGTCCCTCTGTGACCTTCGGTGGAAATGGAAAAAGATATACCCGAGGGTTTGGTGTCCTCAGCAATGGGACAACTACCTTTCGAAGAGTCGCTTATGTAGATGGACTGAAGCACAACCTTCTAAGCATCAGTCAGCTATGTGATAAAGACTACGAAGTTCGCTTTTCTAAAAAAGCATGTTCAGTGGTGGATGAGAAAGGAAAACTTGCTCTCAGTGGTTATCGCAGAGAAAATGTCTACGTAATAGATATGGACTCTACTACCACTGAAAACTTATGTTTTCTCTCTAAGGCCTCTTCTGATGTCAACTGGCTATGGCACAAAAGGCTCTCTCATCTAAACTTCAAAACCTTGAATTCTCTCTCATCTAAGGAACTGGTTTCTGGTCTTCCTCAGCACTCATATGCTAAAGAATCTTTCTGCTCAGCATGTGAAAAAGGAAAACAAACAAAAGCTAGTTTCAAGTCTAAACAAGTTTCCTCAGTGACAAGTCCTCTTCAGCTCTTGCATATGGATCTGTTTGGCCCTGTCAATATCCAATCAATAGCTGGAAAGAAATATACGCTTGTTATTGTAGATGAATTCTCTCGCTATACCTGGGTTATCTTTCTTCACTGTAAGAGTGATACTCTAGAAGAACTAATATCTTTTGTTAAAAAGATGGAAGTGCTGAATAATCTTACTGTTCGTTTAATAAGAAGTGATCATGGAACTGAATTCAAAAACAGTTCCCTGAACAATTTCTTTGAAAACAAGGGAATTTCTCATAACTTCTCTACAGTAAGAACACCTCAGCAAAACGGAGTCGCTGAAAGAAGAAACAGAACGATCATTGAAGCTGCTAGATCAATGCTCAGCGATTCTCATCTCCCTACTCAATTTTGGCCAGAAGCTGTAAACACTGCATGTTTTACTCAAAACAGATCGCTGATAGTAAAGCGATTTGGTAAGACAACTTATGAACTCTTTCATGGAAGGAAGCCTTCTATCAGCTTTCTTCATATCTTTGGTTGTCAGTGCTTTATCTTAAATAACAAAGATCAGCTTGGAAAGTTCGACCCAAAAGCTGATGATGGAATATTTCTAGGATATTCCTTCATCTCAAAAGCCTACAGAGTTTTCAACAAACGAAGACAATCTGTGGAAGAAACAATTCATGTCACTTTTGATGAAACTCGCTCAGCGAACTCCAAACCAATCACTGACAATGAAGAGTTAAATTCTTGGATGTTTTCTCACTACAAGGAAACTAAACCCTTCTTATCAAACCATCTGCATTTAGATTCTCCAGCTGCTGATGATGATCCAAACATCATACATCCTAACGCTGAATCCAACTCATGGGTTTCAGCTGAACCTCTAAACACCTTGCTACCATCAGATCTACCTCTGTCTGAAAACCTCTCTGATAACAACAGGCTGTCCACTACTCAATAGTTAATTGCTGATGAACCTCAAACGTCCTCATCAGTAAACATCCCAATTGTTGATTCAACCTCTGAGTTGAGCGATCATGCTCCTCCTCAGCGATGGACCAGAGATCATCCAATAGATCAAATTCTTGGTGATCCAGATGCAGGTATTCAGACACGACGAAGCTCAGGTAATATCTGTCTCTTTGTCAACTTTCTATCTTTAATAGAACCAAAGAAGACTGATGATGCCCTCAGAGATCCAAACTGGGTCAGCGCTATGCAAGAAGAGCTAACTGAGTTTACCCGTAACAAAGTTTGGAATCTCGTTCCTAGACCATCTGAAAAAACTGTTATAGGCACCAAATGGGTGTTTAGAAACAAGCTAGATGAACATGGAACTGTAACCCGCAACAAGGCTCGACTTGTTGCTCAGGGATACAAACAAGAGGAAGGCATAGACTATGATGAAACCTTTGCCCCTGTGGCTAGGCTCGAAGCAATTCGACTATTCTTAGCTTATGCAGTCTATAAAGACTTCATCGTTTATCAAATGGACGTAAAATCAGCGTTCCTCAATGGAAAGCTGAATGAAGAAGTATATGTAGTACAACCACCAGGGTTCTATGACCCTAAGTATCCAAATTATGTTTATAAATTGGATAAGGCTCTCTATGGTCTAATGTCAGGATCGAATTCTTAACAAGAATAAATTGTCAGAAACTAATATCAAAGAAGTTTGCGGAATAACACTTTGATATTCACTAAAACAGTAAACCAAAACAATATATAATCAACAACTTGTAAACTTGTATTGAATGCTTAAAGTTACAAGATTAAACAAACAACCTCAATATTGATGAACAGGCTCATCAATACGAATTCTACTTCTCTAGAATTAGGATCTATGCCTTGAGGTTGATTTTCTCTCTAGAACTAAAACTTAGAATTTATCAATTAATCTATTCTATCAAATCTGTACATATACTGAATAAAAAGATAATTACAATAAATAAAATATCTTCAGTATATCTTCCATCATTATCTTCAAGCCTTCCATGAATATCTTGATTCTTTCCAGCTGTCATCCTTTCCATCCGGATCTTTAAGTTATAAGCAGTACTAACTATGCTCAGCAGTATTAATTTCTTCTAGCAGCATTAACTTGGTCTTAGCAGCATTAACTACCAAGCAGTACTAACCACTAGCAGTACTAACTAGCTAAGCAGTACTAACTTTGTTCAAGCAACACTAACTTTGACTAGCAGTATTAATTCTACTAGCAGTAGTAACACTCAGCAGTATTAACCTTTAAGTCTTCTAGCAGTAGTAACTTTGAACCAGCAGTATTAACCATACTTGATGAATTCTTCAGTTCCCAACAATCTCCCCCTAACTTGACTTTTAGGAAGAGAAGTCAAGTTCTTCAAATTTTCTTCAAGATGCTCCCAAAACTCTATCATGGCCTAAATTCCAGTGTTTGCATCCAATCCCAAACTCTGATTAATTGTTCTTTGAATCAAGTATTTAGCCATTTCTGAATCTGGAACACATCTTAACTTTTTCTTCAGCATGGCATGAAGCTTCAATCTGCTATGATTGTACACTCTATCCACTAGGAAGTATTCAGTGTGATTTAAATCCAAAGTCACTGTATATACTCCACTAATTTCATATAGAGTCCAACTGTTGACTGACTTGAATACATTCTTGATCACATGCTCTACTTCTTCAGGTTTGAACATCATACACAGATACTCCATTACCAGTTTTGTAATTGAAATCTCTGGAGCCTTCAGTATATCTGCATACAACTTCATTCCTATCTCAAACATCTCTTCAAGATCTGACCTAGAACATGTTCTTACAATCTTTGCCCAAGTATTGAACACCTCATACTTTTCATCCTTCCTTTTTAGCCTTATGTATTCCTTTCCATCCACTGTCAATGTATCCCAGAGAATGACCTCAGGAGGCTTAACTCCTACAGGTTCTGCTGAAATTGGTTCAGGCACTTTGTCCATCACTACCATATACAAATTTACATCATCTGTGTTTGATGGCTCTTTCTGTTTAGATGACTCAGGTGCCCCTTCTTCTTCAGCAACTTTCTCATCCTCTCCTTCAGATACTCTAGGCTTCTTAGTTGACTTTCTCCTTGCCATCATCTTGGTTCTCTTTAAAGTCCTTAGACTTTCACCCAGAGTAGCTTCTTTCTTTGATGGTGTTTCCTGCTCATCTGGAAAGGGCTTTTGTATCAGAAGATCATTACTTTCTTTCATCCTCTTCTCCATCTCCACCCTTTCAATTTCATTTCCCTGAAGCTTTCTCATCTCTGAATCATATAGCTCTTTAATCTTCTCAAAAGACATCTTTGAGAACATCTCCTTTTTGACTCCTACAGCACCTTTGAGAAATATAATCATCTTGTTTTTCTCTTGGGTACCTAGGAAAGTCTTTGAGGGTTGTCTCTTCTTTACAACTGTTTTCACCACTGATTTCTTCATAGTTGCAGCTTTCTTCTGTGCAATTTCAGTTGCCAGACTCAGTTGATAAGCTTCATTCAGTTCAGCAGCTAGAGCTTTTGCCATCTCCCTGTCTTTTTCCATCTGAACTCTTTCTTCCTCTTCAATGTCATCTTGCATCTTTCTAGCTAAGGCTTCATCTGATTCAACCAACCTTTGCTTTTTGATTGGTTGATCAGATTCCACCATTTTTGCTTTTCCTTTGTCTTTGTTCATTGCCTTCTTGCTATTATCTTTCTTGATCACTTCACCTTGATCTTTGATGATTACTCCTTTGGTCTTTGAAGTAACCTTGGAAGTATCAT
Source organism: Arctium minus (assembly GCA_954870635.1). Lineage (NCBI taxonomy): Eukaryota > Viridiplantae > Streptophyta > Magnoliopsida > Asterales > Asteraceae > Arctium > Arctium minus. The sequence continues at coordinate 69,646,199 of OX941091.1, read as the reverse complement.
TCTTGGCTTTAAGTAAGGTTTCTGCAATCTCAAGATCTGTTAATACTTCTTTCACTGTTTCTGCTGCTTTATTTATGTCAGCAGTAGTAACCGTTTCTGCTGCTTCTTGTGTTTCTATTGGCACTGAATCTCTTTCTGTTTCTGCTTCCTGCTCCCCCCTCAACATCAAATTTCTCTCCATCAAGCTCCCCCTCTCTTGTGGCTTCTTCCATGTTGATCTCCCCCTTTTTGGGAGCATCATTTTCAGATTTCCTTCTCCTTAGTTGGAATTGCTTTCTCTTCTTCCTCTGTACCAGACTTATCACCATCTTCTTCAGCTTAGCAATCTGTACTTGTTGTGACAGAATGACCAACTTCATTTCTTCAATTTCTTTGTCTTGTTTGAGAACATCTTGATTGATGTTCCCCATTGTTTCCATCAATTCATAGTAAGTATATCTGTCCTCACCCTCTCCAGAAGTGTTACCCTCTTTTGAAGGATCATTGGATCTTTTTATAGTGAAAGTCTTCTGCCTAGCAGAAGCACTATCCACCCCCTTGGTTTCTTGGCACCAGGGACCTTTGAATGATTGCTCATTCAAAGTTGCCATGGGTGAGGTCTTATTTATGGTACCACTGTCCTTCTCTGTGCTAGCAGAAGTAGTGGCAGCCTCAGTACCCATATGCTCTATCTCCTCCTCAGAGAGCACCTCCTTTGGGTTGGGAGACACCCTGTTGGTTTCCCTTTGGATATTCTCTAAGGAAGAAGTCTCCCTTAGAGGGCTTAAAGGCTGAGTGGGTGATGGTACAAGAAGGGAAGGAGCCTTCTTTACCTGTTTTCGTTGATAAGTTTGGGTGATTGGTGAAGTTGGCTTGTCAAGAAGAGACTGAGGAATTGATTTAGAGAGGGAAGGTTGGGATTGGCTAGCAGTGGGTTGGTCTAATGGGGGCCTTGACCCTGCTACCATACCTTCATTGGTTTGGGACACCACCATCATTGTAGAGAACAATGGGGTGTCAACTCCTTCCGAGTCCCCAGCAGATCTTCTCATATTTGAGAAAACCTTGCCTTTGGGGGGTTTAGGTACATATACCCCAACAGGTTGAGGTATATCCGTCAATTCATGAGTAATAACTTCTTGGACAAACCTGGGGTACATAAAGAAGCTCTTTTTGTTTCCCATGTTTGAGACAAGATCACTGAAAATCATTTTAGAAAAGTTATACTTTCTGGCAGTGGCCAAGCACACCAAAGCATAAGCAATGGTGCTGCTGAACTCACTCCATCCAGTAGTCTTTTTGGAGATACAGTGCATAAGAGTATGGACAAAGAAACGCCATTGGGGTGAAAATTTGGCTTTTGAGAATTTGAAAACACCCAATGGGCCTCCATACCCCATTCTTGTAAGATTGGAGAACAGTTCATCGTTTGGGATCGAAGTTATACCAGAGGCATCGTCTAGACGTAGACTGATGCGAATAACCTCTTCAGTAACTGTTAGTGATTGTTCACAGATTCTTGTCTTGATCATTTGCACACCATTCTCAGCAACAATGGTGGCATTAGCCCAGAACTGCCTTTGATGCTCGATATAGATTGTAGGAGATACAGTAAGAGCATGAGCAATATGGCTTGACTTGAGGAAATCCACAATCTGATGAAATCCTGCAACTTGCTTTGGCTTTTGTAGCATCGCGATCTCGTTGTGCTCGTCGATGAATGCCATGGATGCCATTGATCTTAGTGAACAACGTTCCTGAAAGCTTCGAACTTGAGAGAGAAAGGGTTTAGAGCGCAAGTGAATAGTATGCAGATAGTCGTTATAAGCTTTTAGGCGGGCAAAGAGTATTTATAGTATTCGGAACATAAGCAGTATTAACCTAGAGCAGTATTAACTACTAGAAGTATTAACTGAAAGCAGTATTAACGACTAGCAGTATTAACTGAAAGCAGTATTAACTACTAGCAGTATTAACTGAAAGCAGTATTAACTACTAGCAGTATTAACTACTAGCAGTATTAACTGAAAGCAGTATTAACTGAAAGCAGTATTAACTACTAGCAGTATTAACTGAAAGCATTATTAACTGAAAGCAGTATTAACCACTAGCAGTATTAACTGAAAGTAGTATTAACCACTAGCAGTATTAACGAACTAGCAGTATTAACTACTAGCAGTATTAACTGACTAGCAGTATTAACTGACTAGCAGTATTAACTGACTAGCAGTATTAACTGACTAGCAGTATTAACTGAGAGCAGTATTAACTATCTAGTAGTATTAACTACTAGCAGTATGAACTAACTTACTCCTTTAAACTTGCTAAACACTGAGTACTGCTATGCATATCCTGAAAAAGAAGATTAGTAACACCAAGAATAAATAATATTCAGGTATAGAACCACTTTTTGAGAAGGGGATTATTCAGAGTTGATCATTCCCACACTTGTTACCAAGAAAGTGAATCTACCCACATCAAAAGCTTTAGTGAATAGATCAGCAAACTGATTATCAGTGTGAACTTTTACAACTTGAATAAGTTTCTTTTCATTACAGTCTCTTATGAAGTGATACCTGATCTCAATGTGCTTTGTCTTTGAGTGCTTGACTGGATTATTCACAATGCTAATAGCACTGCTGTTGTCAATAAAAATTGGAGTGTGTATAAAGGTTACCCCATAATCCAACATTTGATTCTGAATCCATAAGACTTGAGAACAGCAACTTGCGGCTGCTATGTACTCTGCCTCTGTTGTAGATGTGGATACTGTGGTTTGTTTCTTGCACTGCCATGAGACTAGTCTTGCACCCAAAAACTGACATCCTCCAGAAGTAGATTTTCTGTCCAAGTTTGCTCCACCTAGATCACTATCTGAGTATGCAAGTAGGTCAAAGGATGAGTCATGAGGATACCAAAGTCCCAATCTGGGTTGCCCTTTGAGATATCTGAATATCCTCTTAACAGCTTGAAAGTGAGATTGCTTTGGCCTAACTTGGAATCTTGCACATACACAGACTGGAAACATTATATCTGGCCTTGATGCTGTGAGATACATGAGAGAGCCAATCATGGATCTATAATGATGCACATCCATATCCTCCCCCTCAAGATCTGCTGTTATCTGCTTGTGTGTTTCCATAGGTGTGCTGGCAGGTTTTGACTCTGAGAAACCAAACTTGGTTAGAATGTCCTGCACATACTTGGATTGACAGATGAAGATGCCATCTGACTACTGTTGAACTTGGAGTCCAAGGAAGAAAGTAAGTTCCCCCATGGAACTCATTTTGAACCAGCAAGATATCCTTCTTCTTTCTCTTGATAAATAGAGTCTTATCAATGACTCCTCTTTCAAAGTCATTTTCCAAGAGATAGGATGACAGAGTGTCATACCATGCTCTTGGAGCTTGATGCAATCCATAAAGAGCTTTCTTCAATTTGTATACCCTGTCTGGATAGCTTGGGTTTTCAAACCCTGGTGGTTGACAAACATATACCTCTTCTTCAATTGAGCCATAGAGAAAAGCACTTTTTACATCCATTTGATAGACTTTGAAGTTCATGTAAGAAGCATAGGCTAGGAATAGTCTGATTGTTTCTATCCTAGCCACAGGTGCAAAAACTTCTTCATAATCTATACCCTCTTCTTGAGTATATCCTTGAGCTACCAGCCTTGCTTTGTTCCTTATGACAATACCTCTTTCATCTCTCTTGTTTCTGAAAATCCACTTTGTGCCAATTGCTCTGTGACCTTTAGTAAGGTCTACTAGATCCCATACATCTTGTAGCTTGAACTGTAACAGTTCTTCTTGCATTGCTTCTATCCAGCTAGATTCTTTCATAGCATCATGTGCCTTTTTAGGCTCAAGCTGGGATAGAAAACAAGAAAGCACTGTATGCTGTTGATCTTGCAATTCTTGAAGCCGGCTTTGATGTCTAGTCATCATAGGAGAAGAGATATCTCCTATTACCAGCTGTGGAGGATGATTCTTTTGAACTCTGGTGTTATGACTAGGTTCTTCATTCAGTCCAGCCTCTAGATTAGAGTCATGCAACTCAACTGAAGTGTTTTCAGATGCCACTTCTGATTCTTTATTTTCTTGAGTCTCCTCATCTCTAGTTTCTTCTTCACTCTGACTTGGTCCAGTAAATGATTCCTTTTCACAGTCTTCAACAGAATTCACTGTGGGTATGGGAAATATCACAGATTTAGATATACTTTCTTGAACTTGTGTGATCCCTGATCCTCCACTTCCTGAACCTGCATACTCATTACTGAAACCAAAAGAGTTAGTTAGTGAATCAATGTCAAATAGCCACTGAGGTCCAGACCCAACAGGATTTGGTGTGTTCTCATTGCATTTGACATTGTCACTTTCTTCAATTATTCTAGAAGATGAGTTAAAAACTCTGTAGGCCTTACTCTGAGATGAATATCCAACAAAAAATCCATCATCTGCTTTGCTATCAAACTTACCTAAGTGAGATTTGGTATTGAGAATTGTACAAGGACACCCAAAAGGTTTAAAGAAACCAATGAAAGGTTTTCTTTTATTTAAAAGCTCATATGGGGTCTTGTTCTTTTGCTTGACCACTAGAACTCTGTTTTGGACATAACAAGCAGTATTAACTGCTTCAGCCCAAAAGGTAATTGGCAATTTTGAATCAGCCAACAGAGATCTAGCAGCCTCTATTAGTGTTCTATTTCTCCTTTCAGCAACACCATTCTGTTGAGGAGTCCTAGGAGCACTATATTGTCTCTCAATGCCTTTTTCTTCACAAAAGGTGTTTAGATCAAGATTTTTGAATTCAGTTCCATTATCTGATCTAATGACTTTTACTCTTTGATTAGTTTGGTTTTCAATTCTTAGAATAAAGGATTTGATAAGTCCACTTGTCTCATCCTTAGTCCTTAGAAAATATACCCAAGTAAATCTGGAGTAATCATCAACAATAACCAAGCAGTAAGATTTCTTGCCTATACTCATAACATTTGTAGGACCAAACAGATCCATATGCAGTAACTGGAGACAAGAAGAAACAGAATTTAACTCTTTGGTCTTATGAGAAGTTTTGTGTTGTTTGCCTTTAAGACAAGCAACACAATGATCATCACATGAAAAGACTTTTGAAGGTAAACCTCTTACAAGGTTGTTTTTAACAAGTTTGTTCATAGTCTTGAAATTCATGTGACACATCCTTCTGTGCCAAAGAGAGGATTCATCTACAGAAGCTTTTGAAACAAGACAATTTAGAGATGAATCACTATCAACATTGTCCATATCTAGACAGTAAACATTGTCCTTTCTTGGAGTTCTAAGTAGTATCATACTTTCATCAACTACCTTGAACCCTGGAGCAAGGATCATACACTCAGTATTTGTAAATAATATACTATGTTGTTTGTCACATACCTGTGATACACTTAACAGGTTGTACTTTAATTGATCAACATAGTAGACATCCTCAAATGTCATCTTACCTTTGGTGACATTACCTTTTCTACTTATCTTACCACCAGTAAGATTATCTCCAAATGCAACATGTCCTCCATTGATATGCTTGAAATCCTGAAGGCATGACATGTTGCCTGTCATGTGCCTAGAGCAACCACTATCAACATGCCATATGCTCTTTCCCTTGAGCTGTTGGTTGCCCTGCACATAAGATAGATCAGTTAGTATGAAATAGGAACCCAATCCAAAGTGGTCTTGGGTACCCCTTTCTCATCAAAATACTTGCATTCTTTCTTGACAAGATTTTTGAACTTTAACTCCTCATTCTTGGAGTACTTTGTTACAATAATAGGCTTGGAAATATTTTTGCTAGAATCAGTACTGTTTTTAGAAGTATTCACTGCCTTAGCAGCACTTGCATGCTTAGCAGTACTAACCTTGTTAGCAGTAGTAAAACTGTGTTAGCAGCAGTAACTGTGTTGGCAGTATTAACCTTTGAAGAGGTACTAACAGTATTAGCAGCATTAATATTTTCAGCAGTACTAACACAGGTAGCAGCAGTAACCATGTTAGCAGTACTAACAGTTTTAGTGCTTCTAACCCTGTCATCAGTACTAACAGTTTTAGTGCTTCTAGGCACCCACATTTTGACACTTTCTTTTAAAATCTTTTTCTTCATGGGGCCTTTCCTTTCTCCATGTTTCTTTATCACATGTTTCTTTCCAGCCTTCCTATAACCAACAGGTTTTTGCACAAATCTTTGAAAGGTCATCTGTTGGTTAATAGGATTAAAGAAGCAATTTTTAGCCAAATGATTTAACTTGCCACATATGAAGCAAGGTTTTGGTCTATTGATTTTACTCAGATCAACTCCTTGCTTCTGAGCCCATTGATTATTCCAGTTTCTTTGATTTCCTCTTTTTAAACCAGAATTTAGGCTCTTGGCTTTACTGCAATCACACTGTTTATAAGATCCAGGATTCACAACTGTGGTTTGTTTATAATGAACCTTGTTATCCTTTCCTTTTGTCTTCTCTATCTCCTTGGACTTGACCCAGATTTTCCTACATCCCTCATTGGTGATAATATTGTTTTCTAATGGTATCTTTTTACTCACATCATTATCCCTATACTCACTGGCTTCTTTCTCAGTTAAATCCTTAATTACTACTTCATCCAAAGGATCTATCTTAAAGGCTTTCTCAGATAAGTCCTTTTTCTCCTTGGTTTCTAACAAGTCTGAAGTAGGAGAGATATAATTGTTGTTGTAAGGAGGAGGTGTATTGTTGTATCCAATACCAGGCTTCATCTTGTCATGAATCTGAGCCTTTAGAAGAGAATCCATTGCTTTTGAAGCATATGAAAACTTTTCTATGTCAAGTTTAACTTTAGACAGTTCCTCTTTCAGCCTATTACTCTCTTCTAAGGATTTAAACAGTTTGGTCTCTAACTCATTCTTTTCCCACTTCCAATAGTTTGTGTCATAAGAGTGTTGAAGTTCATTAGCTTGAAAGCCTTTGATTTGCTCTTCAAATCTCTCTACTATCAACACATAATCTCTTCTGTCCTTTTCTAATCTTTTGAGGTCATCACACATACTTTGATTGTGATCCCTATATTTTGTGACAGTGTCAATGCAAGATTTAGTACAAAGATTAGAAATTACCTCAGAGGGAAGATCAGACACTTCTGCCATAAGAGCTTGATTCTGAATGGCTTCCTCAGCTTGATCACTCTAGTCAAATCCCATTCCTTGTTGAGAAACAAGGGCTTGAGCAGGATTCTTGTTTTGATTGTAGCCTCCATTCTGAGCTTGTTGGTGGTTGTTGTTTGGAACAACACTCCTGCATTCTCTAGCAAAGTGTCCTTTCATGTGACACTTATAACATTCCACCTTGGTCTTGTCAAAACCAGCTCCATCTTCTCTTCTTTGAGAGAAGTTATTCCTTCCTGTTCTTTTAATGAATTTCTTCACCCTCATTGATAACATGGCCATCTGCCATTTAATATCCATCTCCTCCAGGTCATCAGGGTGAATTTGATCCAGATCATCATTAATCAAAGAATTGTTGCTATGACTGGACAAAAAGGCTTCAAAGATAGTTTCAGTGCCTTTTTCTGAACTTACTCCACTGGCAGTATTAACTGCTTCAGGATTGGCAATAGTATCAGTGGATGCTGAGAGAAGTGCAGCATTATGGATATAACCAGAGGGCTTCTTCTTGGTTTCTACCTCAGTTTCAAAAACTCTTAGATCATTGTATAGATCATCAAGTTCTTTCTCTTCCAGATTGTCACTCTGTCTATATGAGACAGTGTACATAGTCCATTCATCCCCAAGAGATCTGAGGAACTTTCTGTTGATATCATCTTGTTCCATCTTTACTCCTACAGTAGCCAGTTCACCTATGAGTTTGTTGAACCTATCAAAAGTTTGAGTCATAGACTCATTCTTTGAGGAAGTGAAGTTCTCATACTGCTGCTTTAGAACATCTCTTTGATTTCTTTTGATGCTTTTAGTTCCAGCAAATCTTTTCTCTAGAGCATTCCAGAGAATCTGAGCATCAGTGCAGTTGCAAAATTGATGCTGATATTCATTGGGGATGGACAAGAGCAGAGTGCTCAAGGCCTTCATCTCTGTCTGTCTGATCTTCCTCTCACCATCTGTCTTTGGTGGAGGTCTTTTCCCATCTGCTCCTATCCTTCCAGCTTCAGAAGGACCATTCTCAATGATATCCCACATTGAGTAGTCAGTGAGAAGAATATATTGTCTGATTCTGATCTTCCACATGTCAAACTCATTGGGTTTGAGCATTGGAACCTTAGAAACCAAAGTACTGCTTGATTCTGTAAGATTTTCCATGATGAATAGATGTTTCTGAGAGAGTTTGGCTCTGATACCACTTGTCAGGATCGAATTCTTAACAAGAATAAATTCTCAGAAACTAATATCAAAGAAGTTTGCGGAATAACACTTTGATATTCACTAAAACAGTAAACCAAAACAATATATAATCAACAACTTGTAAACTTGTATTGAATGCTTAAAGTTACAAGATTAAACAAACAACCTCAATATTGATGAACAGGCTCATCAATACGAATTCTACTTCTCTAGAATTAGGATCTATGCCTTGAGGTTGATTTTCTCTCTAGAACTAAAACTTAGAATTTATCAATTAATCTATTCTATCAAATCTGTACATATACTGAATAAAAAGATAATTACAATAAATAAAATATCTTCAGTATATCTTCCATCATTATCTTCAAGCCTTCAATGAATATCTTGATTCTTTCCAGCTGTCATCCTTTCCATCCGGATCTTTAAGTTATAAGCAGTACTAACTATGCTCAGCAGTATTAATTTCTTCTAGCAGCATTAACTTGGTCTTAGCAGCATTAACTACCAAGCAGTACTAACCACTAGCAGTACTAACTAGCTAAGCAGTACTAACTTTGTTCAAGCAGCACTAACTTTGACTAGCAGTATTAATTCTACTAGCAGTAGTAACACTCAGCAGTATTAACCTTTAAGTCTTCTAGCAGTAGTAACTTTGAACCAGCAGTATTAACCATACTTGATGAATTCTTCAGTTCCCAACATCTAAAACAAGCCCCTCGTGCTTGGTATGACACTCTCTCATCATTTCTTATTTCTGAAAATTTTGAACGTGGCAAGATTGATAATACGTTATTTTTCAGAAAGATAAAAGGTCATATAATTCTTGTACAAATATATGTCGATGACATAATATTTGGTTCTACTAACCCATCTCTATGTACTCGCTTCGCTGAAAGAATGAAGAAAGAATATAAAATGAGTATGATGGGTGAGCTGACATATTTTCTTGGTCTTCAGATTAAACAATCTGATAAAGGTACTTTCATCAGCCAAGGTAAGTATGTTAAAGATATGTTGAAGAAGTTTGATCTTACACAAACTTCATCAATGAAAACTCCTATGGCACCACCCCTGACACTTAACAAAGATCCTTCTGGAAAACCTGTTAATGTCACTTCCTATAGAGAAATGATAGGCTCCCTGCTGTATCTTACGGCGAGACGACCTGACATCATGTATTCTACTGGTTTATGTGCACGCTATCAATCTGAACCCAAGGAATCCCATCTGATCGTTGTTAAGCGTATATTTAGATATCTGAAAGGAACTCCTAACCTCGGTCTTTGGTATCCCAAAGACTCAGGGTTCGATCTAACTGGTTATTCTGATAGTTATTTTGCAGGCTGTAAACTTGACAGAAAGAGTACCACTGGTGGATGTCAACTCCTCGGAGGAAAGCTGGTAAGTTGGACAAGCAAAAAGCAAAATTCAGTGTCCACTTCCACAGCTGAAGCTGAATATGTAGCCGCTGGAAGCTGTTGTTCTCAAATCTTGTGGTTGAGAAATCAACCATTAGACTATGACCTTCAGCTGTCAAAGATTCCTATCTATTGTGACAGCACTAGTGCTATCGCTATAGCAAATAATCCAGTGCTACATTCAAAGACGAAACACATAGAGATCAAATATCACTTTATCAGAGATCATGTGATGAATGTGAGCTTGGAATGCTGAATCTCGAAGAATAATTCTTCAGCGTTAATGCATTGTGTCAGTACTCATAAGTTCCCCTTTTATCATTCTCTGATAAATATTCTGACTCTCAGGTATGTTCTCTCAATCCCTACAACTGAATCTTCATTCAGTTGTTTTTGAAAATATAAACCTTAATCACTGAACTTTTTTCAAATGATTAAAAGCTTTTTGAAAAATAAATTTATCACTGATATTTCTAATCAGTGATCCTTTAAAAGAAAATCTATCCCTATCTTTACCATCAGGGATACTTTCAAAAAGAAAAATCTATCGCTGACTTTTCTTCAGCGATAATTTCAAAACGGACAAATGAACAATCTCTTTTCTATGACGTCATTTGAACCGACAATCCACGACATGCCTTTTTCTGACACGTTCGTCCGTTGCCCTTCTATCCAATCAACTTCGTGGGACGTGTCCATGTCATGATGAGCATTTGTTTTCCCGCCTCTCACATTCTCTCTCCTTTCTCTCACATATAAAATGAATGTTTTTCCATTCTTATCATTTTACGCTTTCTAGAAATACTTTCAAAGCAAGAATACTCTCTCAAGCATTCTAGCATTCTCAAGCATTTGCATCATCTTCTTCAAAGATCAACAGGTTATTCTTGATCTTTTTCAAATTCTTATCTTAAATCTTTTTACATAAAACTCCATTTATGGGTTTATAAGATTCTAATCACATAAAATCATTTTCATTTTTGATTTTATTCTTTAAAAACCATTCTATTTTGATTGTTCTTCATTCAAAATCCTTGGTTTTTCTTCTTGTTCTTGTATCTTCTGTCAAGAACACCTTTTTAATCTTCAAATTTGTTGATTTCCCTATGTTTCTTTCCCAAAATAGAAACTGGACAAATCTTCTTTATTTTTAGACTAAAACCTTTCTTCTACTCTTTTATCTACTCATAGCTCAGAATGGCTCAATCTGCACTTTTCGCCTCTAAGAACGTCAAGTTCGCCATCACTGACTCGGAGCTTCCAAAGAACAATCATCTCGCTCGCCTCGATTTTGATGGTGTTAAGTACCCACATCTGAAGGAAGCTGCAATGTTTCTAAAGCAATCCTGCATTGCTTATGCTATCACTGTGGATCCAACACCCTCCAAAGCTCTTCTCCAGCAATTCTGGTTTACCGCTGACGAAACCTCTATCACCAACAAAAAGGGTGAACAGGTTCCTGCTATCTCCTTCAGCACTCAACTTGGCTCAGGGATGATGACTGCTTTAGGCCTGAGGAAAGCTCTGCGTTTTCCTAACAAACCCAGGAATGGATTCGACGCCTTGCCAACTGATGCTGAACTCATCCATTTTGTGGATGCCATGGAATACGCTTGGGAACCCAAGCCAAGGACGACGATTCCAAACAAGAAGCTGACTCTTGTGAAGAAGGCACTGATGCCTTCTCAGCTTAACTACATCTTCTCACACTTCATTCAGTGTATGAATGAGAAGAGTGGGTCACTGGAGCAAGCAAGCAAGATTCAGGTCCAGATGGCTTACTCAGTGATCACTGGACGAAACGTCGACTACGCAACAGCTATCTTTGACGATCTCAAGTCAAAGATAGAGAAGACCGAAAGGGATCCCAAGGTCCCCTACGTACGCTTTATTTGCGCGTACCTGAAGTTCCTCTACCCTGCTACTTACCCCACTAACTCGGATGCATCTTTTCCAAAAGTGGGTCAGCGCTCCCTGGAGGTCAAGACGCTCCCCAACGAGGTAAGTATCTCTGAACTTCGCTCCCGACTCTCTCTCCTCACTTCTTCTACTTCAGCGGCCACGCAGGAGGTTCCTTCTTCTGTTATCCCTGCCGCTACCCCTTCCAAACGACCATCAACTGGCTCCCTTGGTCCTTCGAAGAAGGCCAAGGTCACCAAGGATAAAGCTACCTCTATCTCTATACCTAAGGATTTTTATCAACAAACTTCCTTGGATGCTTTCGTGGGTCTCTCCACCACATCCTCAGCTATAACCACTTCAACCGTGCCAGCGATCTTGGTCGTTGTCACAACAACAGTGACGCAACCTACAATCTCAGTTCAACAACAACCTGAGGTAACTACCCCTATCCCTACATCTTCTATCCCCATCTCTAGTCCTATTTCTTTGATCTCTAACCCTCCATCTATTTCTACTCCACAGTTTGGACCCATAGGACCTGAACATCAATCTTTTGAGGAATCTTTTTTTACAATTCTACAAAATGTTTGATAATTCAGGTATCCCTATAACCTTAAACACTTCTCCCAACTCACCATATAAGCCTGTTTCTCAAAAACTAACTTATATTTCAGGTCCTAGTTTGGCGACTGTTGACACAAATGTCAACAATCTAAGTGCAAAGGTGGAATCTCTGACTGCCTCTCTCAACAACACCACCAACACTGTTCAATCGGCTGGTGAAGCACTGAAGACGCAGCCTGGACTCTATAATCTTTTGCTTCTCGGGTGGTGGCGAACAATGCTGCTTGCGTTGCGGGAGATGCCCGCTCGTAGGGCCCGGCTTGCTTCCCGCCCGAAAGAACCACTCACTAGCTAGCCGGACTAGTGGGGGGCCTATCTGGAGACATACTGAAAACCATGCCTTTCGAACCAAATGCAACGCCCGTCTTCCAAATCAAAAGAAAAAAGGGGGAATAAAGATGGAGTGCAGCCTGTAGAGCACATGTAACGCACAGTCGAGTTGCTCACTGACTGCCACCTGCGCCTCCAAAGCTGACGTTTCTCACATCGCTACTCTCCAAGAAGCGATTGTCAAAGTCAGAGAAGACTCACAACAACAGTTTGCAGCCCTGACTACAAAGGTTGATTCTTGTGAAGTCCTTCTTCAGCAAATCCTGACTCACCTGAAGGCACCAGCTTCTACTCCTACTCCCTCATTCACAGATAACGATCGTACATCGTTGAACATTGCCGTGGAGTTTATTCATCAGGCTACGTCAGATCTTCCTGCGTTTGAAGGCCGACTGGACAGTTTGGAGGCTGAAGTTCAGGTGTTAGCCGCTGCAAAAGCTTCATCTCCTTCCAAAGATCTCTCCCTCAATGATAATGACAAAGAGGGGGAGAAAGCAACTGAAGAAAATACGGAGTTTGAAGTTGCTGCTGATGTCCAACAGAAGGAAACTCCCTCTCAGGTTAAGGGGGAGATAGCTGCTGAAAAAGCCCCTCATTCTCTCGAAGATTTAATCGATGATGAAGAAGAAGAAGACGATGATGATGATGAAGATCTTGATCTTGAAGATCAAGAGGAAGATTCTCATCAAGATGATGATGATGACGATGAAGATCAATCTCTATGGTGTTCTTCAGCCGTCACTTCATCAGCGATAGCTTCGAAAGAAGTTATCAAAGCAGGGGGGAGTTAAGAGACACCTTCAGGAACCCCTTCCCAAAGCAAAGGTGCAACTGCTGAGGGAACCCTGAAGATGATTTCACTACCTGAGGAGAATCCTTCTCAGGTATGCCTTACTCTTGTTCCCTTATCCTTCTATAAAAATCCAACCCCTGTTTCTTTCTAGCCTTTATCTCTCTCCTTCCCTAAAACTAAATCTAACCTTTTTCTTTTTTTGACCAGATAGTTCTCTCCCTTGCTTAAGGGTAAAGAACTCCAAATAATCCCAGCTGCTGAAGCTGATGATCAAATAATTCCAATCTCTGTAAGAGAGATTGATGAAGAGGATGAAGAAGAAGAAGAGTCCCTGCAACATCATGGAAGGACCTCTAGACCCTCTCATTGGTCAGAGGAAGAGAGAAAGAAAAGAACAGAGATGATCTCTCATCTGGAGAGTCAACGACGAAAGATCCCCTCTCAATCATCAGATCTGGAGTTCCTGACTGAAGCTGAAATCGAAGAATCCGTCAGGGCTGAGAAGCCGATTGCTGACTGTCAAAGTGATGCCTCTCTATCTCTCAAAATTCAGTCCTCTCAAGTCAAAGACAAGAAGCTGAAAAGCAAACTAGTGGAAGTCCAGGAGGCTCTTTTGAAAGAGATTGAAGAGGAACGCTCCAAAGAAAAAGCGGTCAGCGATAATACAGTCGATTGGTGCAAACACAAAATTGACTATCACTCTGACCCAATGAAGATCGTAGTTGTTGCTATCTCTGGGAGAAAGAAGAAGGATAAACTCTCTGTCACAATGGAGATTACCAGAGAGGATGGAAGCTGCAAGGCTATGTTCATTTCAAAGCTGGAAGAATTTGGCTACATGGAGTGGCTTGAGTTCAAAGATGCGCTGAAGAAATCAAAGTCAACATACAGAGGCTATGTCGAAAGGGTAAATGATGCCCTCATCAACAGAGTTGCTGCTATACTAAACGTGCCATCTACTCTTCTTCCAAAGTCCAAGAAAATCAAGAGAAATCCTGTCTCCTCCTCATCTGATAATGTCGCAGTGATCAGAAATGAAACCTCCATCAAATTCTCAAGAGAAGCTCTGTTCGGTCCTCCTCCTGATCTTTCAGTTCTGGATCTCTCTCTGCCTCCTGGCGGACCATATGTTGCGGGACAAGTTCTTGAAGAACCTTTTGGAATGTTCTTCAGAGATGACGAGGAACAACTCAGATTTCAAAGAGTCACTGAAATCCCTATCTGTCCCCTCGCTCTTCTCAAAGATCTCATGTGCCTATGGTGTATTCTCTCTTCTGCTGCTGAGCCAATCATAGTGATCATCTGCAAAGAATCTTTAGAGCGAAGGCAAAAAGGAGAAGAAATACCTGAGTATTTGATCAATCCTCCTAAACCCTCTTTAGATAGCTGATAGATTAGTTTTGTTTCTTGTAATCTATTAGTTTAACTTACAGCAGTTAATACATCACTTGTACTTGTAATTTTCATACCTTGTAATCTTTTTTCTTGGATTAATGAGAATTTCAGTGAAGTACTTAACTCTATCACTACTGTAAAAGATCCCTCAAAATAGTAATTGGGACATGTATGTTATGAGTCCTGATTATTCCATCATTTTGAATTATAAAGTAATTTTCTTTAGTTACTTTGTCATTATCAAATAGGGGGAGATTTTTGATCCAAGCTCTTTTAGTGATTTGATAACGACCCTTTTCTATACTTAGTGAAAATTACGTTTAATATGTATTAGTGTTTCACCATCAGCGATCAGGCTGAGTCTGTTCAGTTATCGCTGATAGTCTTTCTCAAACATTTAATATGTATTAGTGTTTCACTATCAGTGATCAAACTGAGTCTGTTCAGTTATCGCTGATAGTTCTGATGTAAACAGTAACGTAATCCCTGAAGACAAGTCTCGCGTCAACAGATGTTCATAGCTGAATCGAAGACGAAGCTGCTGAACAAAGAGAAGTCTACTAGTGACCTGATGCGGATATCAGTGAAGCAAAGACAACTCTAATTATACGTGAAGGAACATGAGTAAAGCTTCAGCGATCGCTGAACTCTTGATATCTCTGCTGAAAGAGATATTCAGCGATTGAATGATCACTTAGCTTATACCTCAAGTTTCTTTTTGTCCAACCTTGCACAACTCAGTACGATGTGTCAGAACGGACATGCCTCTGCCACAATTCGTACAACAACTCTGTCAACTACACTGTTCATGATCCGTCCGAAAGCATGTCTCCCAAAGTCAGACATTCAAAGCCAATCAATAAACGCCACGTGTAAAGTGCCCTGCCATGCATTTAATGCATAAGGTATAAATAGGAAGTTCACCCCTCCATCTGAGGGGGTGCTCAATCCTTGAACTCCAAATAGAAACCTTTGTTTTCTATATCTCTTAATCCTCCTTTCTCTGAATTTCTTGTGCAACCATCTTAGTGTTTCTTAAGTTTGTTTAGATTGAGTCTGTCTTAATCTTATTCCGCAACAAACTTGTAAATTGTATTTGATTTATCAATAAACAATTTATTAAACTTTAAATTCTGTGTTTGTATTCAACCCCCCCCCCTTCTACAAACTTGTTAAGCACCTTCGGGACCAACACTTAAGTTTTATGGTTTACATGTGGATTTGTGCCTTTCAGTTAAACTTCAGCTGTAGAGTTGTTTGTTTGATCTAAGATCGATTAAGATGTTTTTATTGTTGCGGCTAGCCGTTACAACCTTGTGTTTCTTTGGTATGACAATTTAAGAGATGTAAAGAAGGATGTGTATCATGTTTGTCCTTTTGCAAAACAACGGAAAACACCTTTTGTTTCCTTCAAATAAACCCTTTGATTTGGTGCATTGTGATATTAGAGGGCATATCAATTTTCCTTCTTATACAAATAATTGTTTCTTTGTTACAATAGTTGGCGATTGTACGCATTTCACTTGGGTGTTTTTCTTCTAAAAGCAAAGTCTGAAGTCCAACAGGTAGTTCCTCGTTTTTACAACATGATTTTTATAACGTTCAACACTAAGATCAGAAGTTTCAAATCACATAATCCATAGGATCAGTTGGATTTTACTTATTTTTTTGATGAAAAAGGTATTTTACATAAAATATCTTGATTTGAAAGGCAACAATGAATTTCTATTGTAAAACGGATGCATCAACATTTGTTACATGTGGCTCGAGCATTATTTTTTTCTGTCAAAGGGTTGCTATCAAGTGTCGTTAGATTGTATTTTGATAGGTGCATACTTGACTAATGGACTCCTAATTATGTTCTAACATAACTTGTGCCATATCAGAAGTTGATTAAAAAATCCCTTAATTATGATACATTTAGGTCCTGTTTGGTTTGTAGGATTTGATAGGATTTAGAGGGATTTGGAATTCAATTTCATTCTAATCCAATGTTTGGTTTGAAGGATTGCTTGGATATGAAATCCAACAAACATTGGGTTTAGAAATCCTTTGGGTGTTGTTGGTATTTCATGGGATTTCGTAGAATTTTGTGCGTAATAATGTTTTAAAATGTGATGAAAACATTTGTTTTATAATAATCAATTAATAATAAGGTAATTTAAGTTTTTTTTAATTATTTATAATTTGTTTTTATAAATTATTTATAAAAAATGGAATTCAATCCTATTCCAAATCCTACAAACCAAACACACAAAAGATTCCAAATCCAAATCCTCAAATTCCAAATCCTTCCATAAAATTCAAATCCCTCAAAATCATTCCATCAAACCAAACGCCTCCTTGGAGTATTTGGATGCTTGGCATTTGCCTATACAATCATGGCAAACATAACCAAGTTTGATCCACGAGCTTGAATGTGTGTTTTTCTTGATTATCCATCAGGGAATAAGGGTCATAAGTTACTGGATTTGGACATCAGACAAGTTTTTATCTCGATATGGTTTTTCATGAAACCATCTTTCTATTTCATCATTTACAGCGTGATTCATCTCCAGCTATATTTTCTTTGATAGTTCTTCCAATTTCCAAGAGCATATGGTGAATTAGATTCATCACCATCACCAGGTAAAGGTATTTCATCAGCAAATGTCACAATTACTTCATATGTATAGTATATTCTCTTCTAAAAGATTTATTAAAGAAAAATACTTATTCAATGTATTACTATACTTTTGTAATAAAATATAAACTATTAAAACTAATGTCATATATTATAATTTGATAATTGAAATAATTATTCAAATATATAACTTAATTATCAAATTATATATTCAAATATACAAATTGTGTGGTAATTTTATAATTGACAATCTCGAAAAATCTCATCGATTTCTTTGTGGTCTTGGCTCCGCCCCCATTTCAACCGTGCTCATGGTTGTTCAACCCATGCTTCCGTTCCTTGCCCTATTATCTCAAGTCAAAAGTCAAGAGTTGTTTCAACGGTCTCTGGATATCGCTTTAATTCTACATGTTGCATTTATTACAAATCAACCACATTAAGGTGGGTCCTTTTTCACCTCCAATCATGGTCGTGGAGGATCCTCTAATTGTGGATGCAGTCGAGGGCGTTTTAATCCTAGATGTCATATTTGCGGTAATCCTGGGCATTATACTGATCGTTGCCAACAACACTATAATTGGGACGCTACACGCCCTTCTGCATATTTAGCCTATTCATCTTCTTCGGCATGCAACATTCGTCCAATGTTTCATATTAGTTTATTGACAGCTGGGCCTCAGCACACATGACACCATCCACATGAATTTCGGGCTCTTTCTTTCACAGCTAACCCCATTTTCTTATTGCCGAAAAGAGAAAATAGATGTTGATTGACAAGCAACCATTTCCCAAGATCCTATGTTTTCTTTATGCCTAGTGGGTTTGTGGCATTCTCAAAAGAGGGAAATGGCTCAACTGGATTCCTCACGCTCTTTCACTTTAAAGGATCGAGATAAGAATGAAACTAAAATGGGAAGGAGATGAGGATCCGGATTCTAAAACGGGCAAACAAGAAGATCTAACTGAAATTTCTCAAGATTTTTGGCTCGCAATAAAGTTAGGGTCCTGTTTGGGCAAGCCACACGATTCCATGGATAGTTTCATTCGAGATCGTTATGGAGGACATAACTTACGATCAAATCCCATTTTTTCATCGGGGTGAATTCTAAGGTTCCTTACTCCGGTTGTAAAGCGGAAGAAATGGAATTTCAATACAACTCTGTTTGCTGCAAAGTCTTTATTTCTCGTCCAGCTGCGGAAAGCTCCACTCCTTTCAAACCTTGTCCTATCGAAGCTGCGCTGATACTCCTGGAAGTGTAAATGGTTTTAAAGAAGAATCATATATGAGAGAGAAGATTTGGCATTGCAAGCAAATAGAGCATAGAGCTTACCTTTTCTTTATATTAGAGTCGTGAGCTTGTTGTAGTCGGTCCTAAAGGGAGAACCAAGAAAGTTTACGAGGTCAGTGAGCAGTGTCGGGCTTTCTTTTACCTCCTTTGCCCATCGCAGTGTAACACCCGTAATTTCGATATTATGTATAAAATAGATTTAGAGAAAACAGTCGAGGAACGGCCGGAAAAAATGGTCGAGGAACAACCGAGAAAACGATCGGTGAACGACCGAGAAACCGGTCGAGGAACGACTGGGAAAACGGTCGGTGAACGACCGGGGAAAACGATCGGTGAACGGCCGATAAAACGGTCGAGGAACGACTGGGAAAACGGTCGGTACAAGTATGGCTAAAGTGCCTAGCGAAAGTGACATATGTCACTTTAGCATGGCACTATTGCAGAGAGTATAAAAATATCGGTACGTATGGTGAGAGAGTGCCTAGAGAAAGTGACATATGTCACTTCAACCAGGCACTATCGCGGAGCGGGTCAGGAGGTTAAAAATCTGATTTTTTTGGGGGGTTTTTTCATTTCCTCATATCTCCTTCACCATAACTCCATTTGAGACAATTCTTTTTGCTATGGTTTCGTATTTGATAGCTTTTCAAGGATATATTGTTAGTTTTAGGAGGATTCAAGATTATTTGGTGGTGGATTGGAAGCAAAGGTCGAGAGCTCATCATCATCACCTCTATCTTCAAGAATTTGGGGT
Source organism: Arctium minus (assembly GCA_954870635.1). NCBI lineage: Eukaryota > Viridiplantae > Streptophyta > Magnoliopsida > Asterales > Asteraceae > Arctium > Arctium minus. The sequence goes on along the minus strand of OX941091.1, from coordinate 69,626,731 downwards.
TTTCTAGGTTTTCACCAAAATCTAAGTGGTGAGTTGATCCTCCTAGTTTGTAAACTTTATTATGAGTCATAAATTATCTATTGATGACTTCCTAGTGTTTATGTTTCTCAAATTTCTGTTTGGAAGATTTTGAGAAAAGTTAGGTCAAATTAGGGTTTTTGGCCAAAATGGAGATTTTGATATAAGATGTTTGGGGAATGATTCTAAGTGCTTGGATATGTGTATTGATGGTTGGAAACTTATGTATCTAGGTTTTTGGACGATTTGGCTTGAGGATTCAAATTTCTTCAAAGGAGCTCAAGTTGGGGGAACATCTAGATTTAGCCTAAATCTAGCAAAGTGAGTTCAAGTTGATTTGTGAAAACGTTGTACATGCCAAAAATATCTATTTTAAAAGTGCTTATGTGTTTTGCATGAAATTATCATTTGTTGGGTTATTTGGTGATTATTGATTATTTGAAGTGTTTAACTTTATAAACCTGGTAAAACAACCACATTTGGGGGATTCTTGGGTGTTTTGACAAATAAGTCATAAAGGAAAGTGCTTTGGTGATTTATTGCATAAATGAAGGTTATTTGGTAAAGACGCATTTTTGTGTTTGTTGAAAATATGCGTAGATTGTGTTATGGGATGTTTTAAAAATACCAACGTGTGGGTCATTAGGTTTTGGTCATTCCCAACCTTGTGAATATTTCAGAAATTGTAAATCTTTTGGTTCGGGGAAAGGATATATTTCAAGTATTTTGATGAGTAAATTTTAGGTATCGACTTTTTAACGATTTATTTTATGGGTGTAAATCATTTAGTGTAAATGCACTTTTAGTGTGTGTTTTGGAGAAATGTGAAACCTTGGGTTATGAGACGTTTTGAAAGAGTCAATGGTATAAACTTGTTTGAAAAATGATCTGTCTCAAGCTAAGTTGTGTGGGAGTTTATTCATGCATTTTGGAGCATGTGTTTGCATAAACGTTGGTCGATTGTGTTTTATTACATCTTATTGCTTTTGACAAATAACCTATTTGGTTATGTTGGATTTTGGGGACATTGTCCAGTTTTGATAGCTCAATGTGGAGTTTTGGTCTTGATTTATATTTATTGGGAACATACTTGTTTTGAGTGTGCGTGTCACCCATTTGGAGCCATGAAATGTTTTAGACCTGATTGTTATGGATCCATGAGCGCTTGAAGCATTACGTTCGATGATGGAACGCTAGTTTTCCACATCGAGGCACGGATAGGCATCGGATGTGGTATAAGTCCTGCGTGCTAGTACACAATATTGGATGAGGAACTCAACGTAAGGACCCTATGTGGTTGAAATTGACTTTCCGTGGGTGTACGTTTAAAGCTACCGAGTCTAACATCCCTTCCGTGTATTTTATTATGCGTTTGGCATTACTAACATAGTGTGTGACTTACTTTGTGTCCGCCACATTATATGGAATCGGGTCTCCCCCGTCACCAAAAGGTGTTGTTTTTGGTATTAGGTTTTAGTATCCATGTTTTCGATGACTTTTTACATTTATGGATTTTATATATGATTTATTGGTCGAGTATTATGCCTCACCCGTGTGTTTGGGTGTTTCGGGATATAAAGTTTTATCCGCGTTTTCATAAATTGGGAGTTTGATTTCTATTCACGTTTTGGGTGATTTTTGGGTTGCATCACTTCATCAAAGTATGTTTTGTATTGGATGTCCATCTTTAAATCATACGTATTGTTGGAAATGAGTCGTTTTCATATTAAAGTAAAACGTCTTGAAGTATTATGTTTTAAGTACATTCTTTCCTTTTTGTCCTATATTTATCCATGTTGAAAACTCTTGAACTCACTAGGCGTTAGCCTAACCTTTTTATTTGTCAACATGTGTATCAGGATCCAGTTGGAAATAGTTCTAGTGACACTGTGAAAAGAATGGTGCTAGTCGTGTGCTCAAGAAGTGTGTAGCTTGGTAAAGTCTTCCGCAATTATTATGGGATTAGCAACTTGTTTTTGGGTTAAGTAATACCCGTCTTTGGTTTAGTCCTTGTATAAGATTGGAGTTTATAATTGATGAGGTTAAACACGAACTTTTATTTTGAAGGTTTATCCAGTTTTGATTTGTAGGAAGAAGATTTATCTTTTACTTGATGAATTATCGAAATTTTTAATTAGTTGCTCTTTCCGAATCTGAGGGTGTTACACGCAGGCATAACCATAAAAAAGATCATTAAAAAAGCGTGAGCCATTATTAATGTAACACCCTGGATTTTCATTATATATTATCGTTGTATTCTTGCGTTTACCTTTTTGTCGTAAACGCCGAGTCTTGATCTGTGAGTTGTGTTTGGGTTTTGGTTGAAATTGTGGGAAACAGGGAGTTACGCGGGCTATGTCGCGGCTTGTAGGCTGCGAGGAAAGTCGCATAACCCTCTGAAGGATTCCCAGATTTTTGACACGCGCGGGATATGCCGCGTGACCCACTGGAGTTTTCCAGTTTTGTGGCACGCGCGACCTTTCCCGCGGCTTAAAGGCCGCGGTGTAAGCCGCGCAAACCCCTGGACCGACTTAAGGGTTTCAACCTCAAATATCTCATTTGGTTTTCTTTATCTAAAATCTCAGATTTCTCTCTATCTCTATTCTCTCTCTCTCAAGTCTCCTCTCTCTAAGTTTGGTTATTATTATCTAGTTTTCGATCCGAGGTTCCAGTGTAGAAAGTTTCGTCTTGTCAAGAGGGTCGATATCTGGTTCTTCGGGTTTTCGTATAAACCTATTGGGTGAGTTCCTACTATCTTTCTAAAAACTTTATACATGTCAAAATGGTTACAGTTTGAACTCCTATATATCCCCATGGTTACAGATTTAAGATTTCTACATATTTGATATAAGTTGAGTTTTGGGAGATTTTAGGGTTCCGATCATTTTATGATGTATTCTATCTTATTTGAAGTAAAATATGTTTTACTTGCACATTATGTTGGATATGTGAAAGAAAGTTTATGAACTCATCTTAATGATTTTCATTCTTACCAGAAGTTGAACTGGATATAACATTTTGTTTATGGAAATGTTTTTATACCATATGATTTATTTATGGTTGGTCACATATGTTGTTGTGACGAGTCTGTACCATTACTAGCGGATCCCTAGGTTTTGAGTCGACTGTATTATTGGGATGTCATATTCCCCATTTTGTAGCTATGGATGCATATGATCCTCGGGGGCAACTTGGTACGGTTATGTGAGGCCGGATACTAGCCATGGTTCATAGTGATCCTAGTGAAGGAGTATACATTGGTTTTGCTTGGGGGCGCGATCTCACATCGTAGCACGGACCTATGTGTTCGTATCCTTGGATTCCAAGTGTTTAGCTCATAACTCGGATCTTGGCCTACTTTGTGTTACGCTACAATCCTTGGTAAAATGTTTTATCGTTGGTCATTTGATAACATGTTTATAACGGAAAAGCCCGGTTATGGCAAAGGTTTCAATTGTAAGATTTAACCTTTTTGGAAATATTATCTCATGATTCAAATGTTTATATCTTTGAGCTTTATAAACTGTATGTTCTCACCAGGCTTTAAGCCTGACACTTTTTCTCAAATAATATGTATAACAGGTCTCCCTTAGCGGTGGGATGCACTGGATTTTGAGAGACGAGTTGGGTCTCGAGGCATTTTGAGATGACTAAAGTGTTGATAGTTGGGCATTGTTAAGTCCCATTCTTTTGATGAATTTTGGATTGTCAACTGATGTAATCTAGATAGTTATGTTTAGATTAGTTTGTTGATGAATTCTAAATCCGTACAGGTTTTTGTAAAGTCTTAAGGACTGATACACTTTTTCAGAAGTTTATATCAATACAGATGTCATATTGCCTAATTTATGAAGTTTTAAATTACTCTGAATTTTAGGATGTTACAATTAAAATATCTACTTGTGGAGGGAGGGGAGGCAATAGATTCAGGTAACCGGTCTAGGTTCCAAGTACATCAACACCGGTTTGTCGTTCAACAGCTTTTGGATCTTACTCTAAAAGTAAGTAAGTCAAGTCATTGGATGAGATGCCAGTGCCATTAAACTAGCTGCCAGAACGAGTTCATGGATGCTTTATTGAAGCTCTCTTCCAATATATGAAATGGGATACCTTTCCCAACGGGAGAGGATGGAAAAGTTCGACCGATAGGGAGGAGAAGGCGTTGGTCCCCTATGCCTTTCATTCTTTCCGGAAGGGAAGATTGTATGAAAGTGACTCCTTAAAGTCTTTCTTTCTTTTACTCGGATGGAAGTCAATTCCCTGACACTAAGAATGAAAATAGGGGACTCTTCGGACCCCTCTCCCCTTGAGGATTGGATTGACTTGGTTATTGCGGAACCAACGTTTTCACTTTGCCAACTTACACTAGACTCCGTTGCCCCTTATCCTTATTCCGATCATGTTGTTCTCGCTAATAGTATTATTTTCCCCATATCTCTCATTGGTTCTTCCACCTTATTTTCATCAATAAAATTACTGGATGTTTTGGTGGTTCCTCAATTAACAAAATTTACTCTCAATTAGCAAGTTAACTTCTGATTATCCGATTGACATTGTGTTTTAACATTTGTTTGCTATCCAAAACGCAAGACAAAGAGTACTATTTTCTAGTAGTCATGACATCATTGCTCGAGGCAGGCATGAGAACGGGCTTTATGTTCCACAAGATTTTCATGGCTACAAGGACCAAAGATAGTGGTAGTCGATGGTGGTGATATGGTGGAAGTGGAGGTGGTCGGCGGTGTCCGATGGTGGTTGGCGATGGCCGCCGGTGGTGGCGGTAGTGGCGGCGATATGCTGTGGTGACCTTTAAACCAAATATTAGGTTAGAGTTATATCAAGTAAGGGTAAATTGATAATTTTTTGGTTTCGACACGTTTTTGTTATTTTTGTTCCACCTACTTTGATGAAACAAAAAATTACTTTTTTTTTTTGTCCAGGTACCAATCCCTTGTCACGCCAAACGTGAAAGGGTTTGCCCAGTCCTATTTTACGCCAAATGTAAAAGTGAAACAATGAGTTTTGTCTCACTCCAGTTTAATGAGTTCATTGGTCCCATATGCCAAATGCAACTTAAGAAAATACATATAATGTCACAATGTTTTTTAATTTTTTCAACTTACCAATTGAAAGGAAAGAAAAAGGAATAAATAAACAATTCAAGTCAATGAAAATAACGTCTGGTGTGGGTTTGGCCGGCTAAAAGTCAAACTAAAAGAAAGCTACAAAAATCATCGTAGTCTTGATTGTTATTGGTCCGTCACTCACTGGTGTGTAACACCTCGTGACTTTAGCATCCTTGTTGTCGAAGTACAAGTTTTTTATTTGTTTTTCTACAACGCATTCAAAAGAAAACAAACAAGAGGAAAAGAAGAGAAAAGGAAAGGAGGCCGTAACCCAAAAAAAGGTTGGTTTAAGAACATTTGTTGGGTTCTTTGATGCTTTTATTTATGATTCATAGGTTTTCAATTTTAAGGGGGTGTTTGGAATTGGTTATTTAGAGGGTTTATTAATTTATTTTATTTTGTTATGTTGATAAACACTTTTTAATAAGTTATTATACTCTAATTTATTAAAAACATTTTATTGAGTTTTTTAGTTATTTTATATGTATAAGTAATCCCAAAAATACCTCATAATTTCGTATGAACATATTTTATCGTTCTAAATACATCTAAAAATGATATTTTTATATGGATGGTATCATGGATATGTTATAATAAGAAATAAAAGGCTGACAGATACAAAAACCACCGCAACCAAACACAGACGGAGATAAACTCGTCTCCCTCTTTTTTGTAAATTTCTGCTTTCTGCTCAAATAACTTCTACTTTTCTCTCGCCATAAATCCCTAAAACAAAAGGTAGTTGAGGTCTTGTTGGTTTTATTTATTACATAATTCTTGTTGATCGGTAAGCAATCTCTTGATCCTCTCTTTCTTTTCAGATTTTGATAGATTTGCAATTCTTGATCTTGTTTATACTTGGGTTTTGATGGGTCTTGAATTTTAATGAGAAAGATCGCGACTTTCATCTGGGGTTTTGTGTTTTTGAATTATATTATTGATCTTCTTGGATCTTTGATTCATTAGTTTTTTGGGTATCTCGAGATTTGTAGGGTTTCAATTCAATCTCGAAATTCCTCGTATGGATATGAATTTGTTATACTTTTTCTTGAAATTGAAGTTGTGATGTGAAGTTTCATGCTTTTGTTGAACTTTTTAGGGGTTGTTTTTGGATTAATTTTTGTGGGGAGACATCGCAGGTTTAGATTGGTGGAGGAGAAATTGAGAAATGTCAAGTAATAATAATGCAGCAGCATGTGCAGAAAGGGCAACAAGTGATATGCTGATCGGTCCAGACTGGGCCATAAATATTGAGCTATGTGATCTTATCAATATGGATCCTGGGTATAACTTCTTTTCCCAATTTTTACATCTAATTTATTTGCAGTCTTTTAATGGTTTCAAAGCTTAATACTTTGTCTATAAAGATAATTTGCCTCCCAAATTTATCTATTTGTTTGAAGTTGCAATTTTGTTTCTGATAAATGGTATTAAGGCATAGGGTCTGTCTATGTTATGGACTTACAATTATAAAATTTACATGTATCAATAACTCTTGCCTACAAAGTTTTTTTTTTTTTTTGGGGGGGGGGGGGGGGGGGAGGGTGTTCTAGGCTATGCCTAGACTAATCCCTTGGCAAATTATGACCGTAAGACATAAACCTCAGTGGCCACAATTGTTGTGTACGCCTGAATTACAGATGGGATATTTCACCACATCCCCTATGGCTTTAACGAGTACGCCACAACCCTTGTGGTTCTCTTGCCCACAAAGTTCTTCTAGCTATTTTCTTGTTCCAATGATATTTAGTAATTTTAGTTGCAATATGTGCTTGATTTTGCAGGCAAGCAAAAGATGCTCTGAAGATACTGAAGAAGCGCCTTGGGAACAAAAATCCAAAAATACAACTTCTGTCGCTTTTCGTACGTCTTTCATTTCACATGGTGGAATGTTGTTTGTTATTCATGTTTGATATATTTCTAGCATACGGTGAAAGTTGACGAATTAATACGATTGGTGGTTGAAGTTCCAAGGATTCTATTGACCATGGCTCAATAAATTTTTTAATCTTTAATTTTTAGGACGTGAGTTCATGATTTGAGATGACATCAATGAAAAGGGATATCAAAATAATTGGGGATATTGGCATTATTTGCTCTCTAGTAGCCATGGAATATATGGAAATATTTTAACATTCCATTGCACAAGAGTTGTGCACTTAGCATACATTGTGCTCTATTCAAAATCTTTAATTTGAACCATATGCATGATATTTATTACTTGTTCTGCAAGGAACCAACTTTATTTCAAAATCTTGTTTTTATTCTTGTAACTCCTGAATTAGGTATTGGAAACTCTGAGCAAAAACTGTGGAGAGAATTTGTTTCAGCAAATCGTCGAGCGGGACATCTTACATGATATGGTCAAAATTGTAAAGAAAAAGGTGTGGTATTTGTAGTCTTTTATGATGTATCTTAATTTGCTTTCAGTAAAAATACTCTTCATTAGTAAACGAACTCGATAATTCTGATATTGCAGCCTGATTTAAATGTGCGGGAAAAGATTCTTATCTTGATAGACACTTGGCAAGAAGCTCTGGGGGGACGTGGGGGAAGGTATCCCCAATACTATGAAGCATACAACGAACTGAAGGTGATTGGTAAATATGTTTTGTACTCTGGTGACAGTATGATTTGGAATTGTTTCCTTTTCCAGTTCTTCAGTTTTTTCATAAAAAATCAGATAAAGATTTTATGATATAACTTTCTGATGGTATAAATTACTACCAAGTTGTTTAGTGAAAGATTTTATGCTGGTTTGCAATGTTGAAAGGAAAATCAATTCAACTTTCATTTTTTTTATATATTTGCACAAATTTAAAGACCGCTTGCCTATCTTGATGTTCTTTTTGGCGATATTGTTCGTACTTTAGCGTGGAAGCTCAACTATGTAGTTTTAAGGTGTCCCTTTGGATAAAAATGTGAAGCATTCCTTAATTCTGTTTTACTTGTGAAAAAATGCATGCATGAAACAATGTTAAGGTGGCTTCACACAAGGGTTAGGGCAAATATAAATTGTATTGGCATCTTATTTTGACTTTATGTAACGTTCGTATAGGGAGGGATTTATTTAAATAACTAATATTTGGAGAATATTTTATTTCTTATTTAATATTATTGTCTTCAATTATTTTTCTTGTTCTCTGTTGGAGTGTTTATTTCTGGTCAATATCATTGACTTTTAAATGATATATGTGAGAATGGAAAGGAAAGAATAGCTTTTATGTGGTAACAACCTAATTATTGCCCCAAATGTCACACGTAGTATACGGGATGTGAGAATTACGTAATTAATGAACTTGTAAAACGACAGGCAACCACACTTATTTTAGTAACATCATGAAGTTTCCATCTACACCTAATATAATCACGTATACTAATGAAGGTGAGAAGTTGGGAACAATAACCAAAGGGGGGTTTTCTTATTATTAATAGAAATGTTGTATGCAATTTGTCTTGTATAAATATTTGCATTAGTCTTTTAGATATTGAATAAAAAAGGTAGCAAATGATTTTAGGATATATTTTATTACTATTTACACACTTGATATATTGGTAATAATAGTTGGTTAGAAACAACCTTTAAGTGGGATATACCGGGTATGTTTGGTTTGGTTTGGTTTGGTTCATTAGAAAGAGCTAGGAATCCATATTATTCGTTTAGGATCTTCCTCTTTTTTATCCTTGTAATGGCCATTGTTGCCCAATGCAATAAGCGTTGGCACAAGCATTGTATGTTTTTTTTTTCTTTCCAATCTAGCAATAGTGGAGTAATGTATGAACAACTTCTTAAAGGAAAGTAACTCTTCTTTTTTCTTTCTTTATATCGTCTACTTTTCTTACTACCAGCCCATAGTCTACTTCTTCTTCTGAAAAATACTAAATCAGTAATTTCTTGAGACAAGTAGACAACTTATTTCGCCCGATATAGAAACAATACTGTTGATAAGCGATAACATCCACCTAACCAATTGACCACGTCCCTGTACTGGAGTTGACTTGTTTCATGGATGAAGTGAATTGGGCAGGTAGTGTGAGTTCACGATCTAGTAACTGGATAAGTTTGTTAGTTGGTAGTTTATGCTACGATCAAACTACTCTGGAGCTCATAGTTGCTTGATATGATCTTTCCATCGAATTTCAGCATCAGGAAAGGACAGAAGTGAGGTGATTAAAAAGGGGCTTTAACATATTGAGTGATATTTGGATGAAAGTTTTATCCTAGATCTTCTGTCTGAAAGAAACCAAACAAACCCTGTCAATTCTACGTAGAGGTAGGGTCTGGGGGTAGGATGTAAGCCCAGACCTTTCCTCTACCCCAAGTGGTAAAGATGCTGTTTCCATGAAGACCATTAGCGGTGGTTCCAGATTCTAACTTTCCGGAGTTCTTCTTTATGTCTAATGATGGTGTCTGGACTGGAAGGGAGAGATTCTAAAACATCCCATTTTGATTGTGGTTTTGAATTGCAAACTCTGCTTGATTAAGTTTCTTCAATCCTCCTGCCTCTCTACTACCCCTTGAAGTAGAGGTAAGGTCATCTTACACCTCAAGCCTAACTCTACTTGGGATTTACTGGGTCCGTTTGGTTTGATAATTTCCTACCAGGTGGCCTTTGGCCCAATGGTACCAATCAAGTTTCTACAACGTTAAAGTTATGAGTTCGAGTCTCTAATCTTCTTTATCTCGCAATCACTAGAAAACACCAAATTCTTGATCTTATGTAGTTTTAGACACTTTGAACTATTTGTTATCCACTTTGAGTGTGCAGAACTTATCTTGTTTCTATTAGCTCATCTACCAAATCCACGTAAAAGTAAGAAAGATGGTTATTTTATGTTACGGATTCTTTTTGACACTTGTTGTTTTTAATTGTTGACAGTCTGCAGGAGTAGATTTTCCACCGAGAGAAGAGAACAGCGTCCCACTCTTTACACCACCGCAAACTCACCCTGTTGTGCATGCAACGTCACCGTATGAGGAAGCGGCTATTCAGGCTTCCCTTCAGACTGATACTTCTGGACTCAGGTATTACGTGATCAGTTTCTTGTTTTTATATCGAACAAACTCACACACCCATGTCTGTAAAGAGACTCCAACTTACAAACTAAGGATTGTAAAAGTTTGACTCATACCACTCTTCACGATTTATTCTCCTAGTTTTTGCCTTTGGTTGTTTGAGCTAAATTTAAGTATTGATGCAGATTTTAACTCAGTATTGGCAACAAAATTTTGAAAGTGGTATCGGCAACCCCGAAGCACCACTAATTCACGTGGTCCGGACCCACCACCACACAATCCTAGAAGAGGCAAACCCTCCTTATGGGAGGTCAGCATGACCACAAGGGTTTTTGACCCAATGGGAATAAAACGTGGGAGTACGAGGAACTACCCTTCTTATTGGCCCATAGGATTGCCACCGAGCTAAGCCCTTGTGGTTAGTATCGGCAATTTGGTACATGGTGCAATTTATTTCTACACGTAAACCAAACCAAACTAAACAAAACCAGTGAGTCTCACATGGAATAGGGTCGGGGATAGAAAGGCTCTTTCTGTAAAGACACCTGGCTTGAAAAAGATTTGGAAAGCATGATTTTCAATTCATATTTCCAAGTATTTCAATTATTCTTGGAATCATCATGATGTGAATTCTCTTGTCTGCCCGTTTCTCTTTGTATTCGAAATTATATCCTAGTTTTAAACCTTGATGGAATTCTCATGATCGTGTACTGTGAAATGATAATAAATGTATTTACTTTTCCATGTGTTGTTGGTTAATGCAGCTTGTCAGAAATCGTGAATGCGGAAGGGATAGCAGATGTGCTGATAGACATACTTAATGCTTTGGATCCTAAGAATCATGAGGTAAGAACTTGTTGATTTATGGATGAATCTCAATATAAAAGAATAAGGCCTCTTCATGGTGCCCTCTTTTATCTGCATTCGTTACATTAGCTGCATTTGTACATTATTTACTCAACTTTTTAGCTGCATTTATACATTATTTACTCAACATTTTAGCTGCATTCGTACATTTTCTTTTCACAAAATAAATAAAGTTTTTCGTATGTTCTTTTTTCTGCACAATTACATACTTGAATAAGAAGATTTACCAATAACATCATCTTCGTCCAACTTTAATCGAATTAGTCAACAGAAATGATGATTTTAGAACAAGTGGACAAGGGGAAGAACAATTTGACGCTGATAATGGCTAGTTGAAGTTTAGTGTTTATAACTTGTGATTTTCATGAAAACAACCGCTCAACTCTTTAGGATGGATGACAGATCCCTTGGAATCTACTTTTGAGTGGGATATACTCGGTTTGGTTTGACTTGTGATACCATGTGATGCACCGGGATGCAAGATTTTATAGTAAACCGATAATAGAAAATTAATGCAATTTCTTATTAACAAAAGAAAATTCGGAAGTTATTTTTGAGTAGAATAGATATTACGAGTGGTGGTTGAACAAGTCATGTAATTTGAAAATCCTGTTATAAGACTCGGAAAAATCTACATCGGTGTCAAATTAAAGATTAAAAAATTCTCTTTTTTTTTGTATAATTCAACTATTTTAGATTTAAAAATAAAAATATAATTTATTTTAGTTTTGATGATGAAGTTTTTATAAAGATAACGATGAAATATTCTGTTAGGGCTGAATGGTTATCTTGTATTTGAACATGTTTATCCATTGGTTATTAGTCAGTTTTATGGAGTTCAAAGGGCTTTAAAAGATTATACGTATGCAGTAATTACTTGTGAACTTGAAATTTAAGGGATTATGCATTACTAAACGCTATCTGTACCTAAATACCTTATAATATAGTATAGATTGATAGCCTATCTTACTTGTGCCAGGGAGTTAAGGAAGAATTGATTGTTGACCTTGTTGATCAGTGTCGTTCTTACCAAAAACGTGTCATGACCCTTGTAAACACTACATCGTAAGCACCTTCAACCTTTCGGTTAATATAATCTGTTTGCATTTTTTGGCTATCATAACTTCGGTTTGCACCTCCTTTTCAGAGACGAAGAGCTTTTAGGCAAGGGTTTGGCGTTGAATGATACTTTGATGCGTGTTCTTCGTCTCCATGATGACATTGCCACGGGCGTACCTTCTCACCCAGTTGTGACCACAACAAGAGAAACTTCGGTGGCACCTCTTGTGAACGTAACTCATGAGGATGACGAGTCCGATGATGATTTTGGTCAACTAGCACACCGGTAATTACAATTATCACTAAAATAGAGAAGGAAGAAAGGGCAAAATGCAGCAAAGTTTGGCTTAGTTCCTGTTTAGTGTAACGAATAATCATTTTTCCTTCTAAAAATTTCATATTTTGTACCCATTTTGACCGCTAACATGCTAATCTTGTAACATCTGATGACATGGATATCCGTTCATAAAAGTGTTACAGCAAAGGGGACGATACACTTGACGGCCACGTGATCGAATGTTACATGATCATATCAGCTCGGAATCAGGGAACAGACCAAAATGTGTACAGAATAGGAAATTTAGAAACTTTGTTACAATGATCGAGAAAAATAAGTATTTGTCCATGTGATTTGTAACGATGAGTGATGAGCTTCTTAAAGAAGCGGAATGTTGCGATTAGTCATAAAAATTTGAAAACTGAATGAACTCCGTGTTTTTATTGTTTCAGGTCATCGAGGGATACGTTACAGGGACAAGGCCGGAACCAAAATTCTGCAAGAACCGAACCATTACGTGTGGCCCCACTTCTACCCCCTCCACCCTCATCACGGAAACCTATTAGTGCTGATTCAGGCACGATGGTTGATTATCTAAGCGGCGATGCATACACCTCTCAACGATCTTCCGGAAGCCGTCCATCGACAACTTCACCAATACCTTCATCCGATTACATAAACCCAACTGCATCCCTTCCTGAATCTGATTACATAAACCCAACCGCATCACTTTTTGCTGATCAACCTACGTACGATGAACCCAAGTCTGCAGACCATGCACCGTTGGCTCCATATAGTGCACCAACCACAGCTCCACCTGTATCCATCCCGCCACCGCCTGCAAAACAGAGCCAGAGACAGCAGTTCTTCAACCAGAATCATCATGGTTCACATTCTAGCGGCGGCTCGGGTTCGTCTTATGATGGCTTGGTTGGTCAGACCCAGAATCTGTCTCTAAACTCTTCGACACCAACTAAGAAAGAAAAACCGGAAGATGCTTTGTTCAAAGATCTTGTTGATTTTGCGAAAGCCAAGTCGTCACCATCGTCTTCTTCTTCTTCTTCGTATCCGAATAGATCGTTTTGAATCGATACAGTTGTTTGGAGTATAAATTAACTAGTTGTTTTGGAGTTGTGTTTAATGAGTAGAGGGATTTGTGGTGGGGAATAAAATGGATTGTTGAAATTGTGGGTTGTTTTGTTATGCTGGTATTACTTGGTTTTATGAGCTTGTAAATGTGGGTTTTCTTTATTTTTTCTCTTTGAATTATGTGTCATTGCTTGTGGGTTTGATTTAAAAGAACCATTTTTTGTAGCCGTGGGCGTATGTACCTGTATGTCTTGACTAATTTCATGGGGTTCTCAGGAAAATCCTCAATTGATTCGAACCGGTGACTATCATGAGGAGTCCCAAAGGCACAAACTATTATCGGTTAAGCTAATCCTTCATGAACCATTGTTCTTATAGAGTCCATCGTCCTGATCTTATAGTCATTATGAGGAAGATTGTGGTGCCCATGAGACAGGTGGTGAATGGTGTCTGGATTTGAAATTGAGATGTGTATTCTCACATCTGTATTGTTAGGACAATCCAGCAGGGCACCATCGTTTCTAACGGAAAGGAATTTTGGGTTACCGATAGAGCTACCTTTCATGAAGTTTAGGATTTGGACATCACTAAACGTAAGAAGTGTGTGTGTGATTATTTGACGTATATAAATATTATATATTTAAAAATATTTTAGCTTTTTTTCTTTCTAAATTACTCATTTTGAAATGTGTTGTGTGTGTGTTTTTCATTTGAGAATAAATCTTTTAGTGCATTACGAAAACTATCAATTTAATATTTGTTGACCATCAAGATCGACAAATCTAAACCACAAGGGTTGTGGCGTACTGGTTAAAACCCTGGGGATGTGGTGGAATATCCCATCTACTTAGGGTTCGAATCCAGGCATACACACAATTGTGACCACTGAGGTTTAATCAGGGCTGATGTCTTACGGTCATAATTTGCCAAGGGATTAGTTTAGGCATATCTTAGGATACCCTTCTAAAAAAAAGCTCGACAAATCTATTTGTAGTTACTTCAACTTGTCATCACAATGGTGAGTTATGGCACTTTCGTTTGAGCTTAAACTATCAATAAATTAGTATTTGTCGTTTTAAAAGAGAGCTAAGTTCTATTTTGAGGTTATATTGGTAAAAATCTAGGTTTGTTTCACATTGTCTCATGGGGTGGGGGTGGAACATGCCTGTTCTATATTGTTTTTGTTTGTTCCACATAAAAACCCTGCCAAACATGGAACAGTGATCGCTGTTCTTCTATTCTGTCCAGTGTACCAAATGCACCAATAATAGGAGGTTTGACAGAGGTCTCACTACTTTTTATAAACCATACAATTAGGGGTGTTATTCGGTTGGTTAAATTGGTTTATTTGGTTTAGGTTAATCGATTTTCAACTTTTTCAAAACTAACCGATAGCCAAACCAAATAAGGTTTGGTTTAATCAGTTTCGGGTTATTCGGTTCGGTAATTGGTTAAACCGAATAAGGATTTATATTTTTTCATTGGACACTCTCTCAAATAATTTTTTCAAATGAAGTGTTCGTTGTTTCTAATATATAATTGTATCATACATTCATACTCAACAATTGACTTAAAGTAAAAAACACCATCTATATAAAACCAATATCTACCAAATAACATTATTTTTGTTCAGGCAACGTTGTAAAATCAAGCAAAATAGCATTCAATGGTTAGAAAATATTTGGGACTTCCATAATCTTTAGTATGGAAATCTTTTTCAATGAAGAACTTAAATGTAACATTTCCTTTTGTATTATCATTGGTAATAACTACGTCGTGACCATAAAATACCAAATATCATCACAATGGTAATGATTCGTAAATGTAAAACTTACTTGAAGAAAGCATGGCTTTGAGAATCGAGTTTCACGACGAAGCTTCAATTTAAGAATTGAGTGTGACGACGAAGGATTGGTCATTCATCATATTCACTGTCTTCGATGTTATGGGTTGCATACACATGTGAATGCGTCATCGTATTAGACCTCCTTTCAATTTCTGGGCTTCATGTACATGTGAATGAGACACCATAGTCAACGTCCTTTAGTTTTTGAACTGCACATGCATGTGAATGAGACACCATATTCAACGTTTTTGAGTTTCTAGGTTGGATACACATGTGAACAAATCACCTTCCCACCAACATTGTGAAAGGCAAATGTACAAAGCGTCAAAGACTAAAATCCTCTATTCCTTTCACAATGATCTGCGAGTTCTTGAGTAAAACTTGCGAGTTTTTCATGAAATCCTGCGAGTTCTTCATATCTGAGACGAAAAACACATCTGAATTGATCAAAAACACATCTCTACTTTGAATTTCGATCCAAAACTTTGACAATCCAATCAACTATACTTCTAGAATATAAATCTAGCAATGCATTTCAACAATATTCACTCAAATGTGCACATTGATCCTTTCACAATGTTTGAACTCGTGAACTTTCAAAACCAACAAAATCCACAAATTCATTATGATTACAGTGCAAAGCACAAATCAAACTATACAAACTCGATCGAATACAACATACAAACTCATTTCGATCAAATACAACTCGAAAAACAAACTCAAAAACAGAATTGATCTAATAACTCAATGTAACAGTGTCGAACCCATTTCTTGATTTGATTTCAATCTGGATCTGCTCTGATACCAATTGTGATTCCCAGATCTGTTCAAGTTCTAATTGTATCAACAATCAAGATGAATAATTCGTGAAATCACATGTCATTGATTCAAGAACAAAGATTACAATCTCAACTTTCTCTCACTACATTCTCTCTCCATAATGATGTTCTATTAACCTCTTCTCTAATCTGCTCACACACTTAATTTCTGATTGATACCCAAAGATTACAAGGCAAGGACTAATTATACCACTATCTAAAATAAAGAAACAAAAATACAAAACATTGACTTTGACTTTTATTACAAGGGACTTTGACTTTGCTTGAGAGTTGACTTTCAACTTTGACTTGTTTGACTTTCACCTTTAGTCTCTATGATCTTGAATCCAACAAATATGTGCACTAACAACAGTCTATCAAATGGACGTGAAATCCACATTTTTAAATGGCATACTACATGAAGAAGTGTATGTTGCACAACCCGAAGGCTTCGTAGATCCAGATCACTCGGACCACGTTTATGTTCTTGAAAAGGTGTTATATGGTCTTAAACAAGCCCCAAGAGAATGGTACGAAACTTTAACGCAATTCCTTCTTGCCTCAGGTTTTAAGAAAGGTATGATTGATACTACCTTATTCCTGAAGAAACAAGGTAAGGATTTGATCTTAATACAGATATATGTAGATGATATAATATTTCCAATTACTTTCTGGGCAGAAGCAGTTAATGCTGCCTGCTATGTTCAAAACAGAGTTCTAGTAGTAAAATCTCAAGACAAGACACCCTATGAGCTTTTTAAAAAGAAGAAACCTTTTATTGGATTTTTCAAACCTTTTGGGTGTCCTTGCACAATTCTCAATACCAAAACTCACCTAGGCAAGTTTGATAGCAAAGCTGAGGATGAGTTTCTTGTTTTTAACACCTCTTCTAGGATTATTGAGGAAAGTGACAATGTCAAATGCAATGAGAACACACCAAATCAACTTGGTTCAGGTCCTGATTGGCTATTTGACATTGATTCACTGACTAATTCTTTGGGTTTCAGTAATGAGCATAATGCAGGAACAGGGACAGAAAAGGCACAAGTACAAATACAAGAGTTTGTGCTGTTCCCAACACCTACTGCTGATCCTGTTGAATTCTGTGACCAAGATAAGAAAGATAATTCAGATTCAAAGGACACTGAACCAACTCAGAATGAAGAGGACAGAGATGAAAAGGAAGATCAACCCTCAGATTCAGGAATCAAAGGTCCTGAGATGCCAGTTTTGGAAGAGGAAGACACAGATGATGATTCTTCAGTATATGGTGGAAGCTCTCTAGAAAAGAATGACACCAATCTTGAAGTAAATCTTAATGAGGAGGCTGTCAATGCTACAAGAACTCAGAAGAATCATCCTCCTCAATTAGTGATTGGTGACATCAATTCTCCAATGATCACAAGGCAACAAAGCAAGATAGGAGGATTGAAAGATCTACAATCAGGTTTATTATCTTGCTTTCTATCACAGGTTGAACCTAAAAAGGCATTTGATGCAATGAAGGATCCAAGCTGGATAGAAGCAATGCAAGAGGAGCTACTGCAGTTTGTACTGCAAGATGTATGGGATCTGGTGGATCTTCCAAAAGGACACAGAGCAATTGGCACAAGATGGATCTTCAGGAACAAGAAAGATGAGAGAGGAATAGTAATAAAGAACAAAGCCAGACTAGTGGCACAAGGGTACACTCAAGAAGAGGGTATTGATTATGAAGAAGAAGGACATCCTAATAGTGCAAATCTATGTGGATGATATTATCTTTGGATCCACAAAAGATCAAATGTCCAGAGATTTTGAAGATTTGATGCACAAGAGATTCAAGATGAGTTCTATGGGTGAACTTACCTTCTTCCTAGGGCTACAAGTTAAGCAGAAGAAAGATGGGATATTTATAAGCCAATCCAAATATGTTCAGGACATTCTTAATAAGTTTGGATTCTCAGACTCAAATCCTGCAAGTACACCCATGGAGACACACAAACAGATCACTGCAGATCTTGAGGGGGAGGATGTGGATGTTCATCACTACAGATCAAAGATTGAGTGATAAAGGGGAACTTATAATCACTGACATAATGCATGAACTCTGAAGATTTTACTCTTCGAAATTCAGCATTCCAAGCTCACTGATGAGAAAGTTGAATCTTGTCTCATCAAGAGGTTTGGTGAATAAATCAGCAAGCTGATAGTCAGTAGGGATGAAATGAGGTTCAATATCACCATTCATCACATGATCTCTGATAAAATGATATCTGATCTCTATGTGTTTTGTCTTTGAATGTAGCACTGGATTATTTGCTATAGCGATAGCACTAGTGCTGTCACAATAGATGGGAATCTTTGATAGCTGAAGGTCATAGTCCAATAGTTTATTTCTCATCCATAAGACCTGAGCACAACAACTTCCAGCGGCTACGTATTCAGCTTCAGCTGTGGAAGTGGACACTGAATTTTGCTTTTTGCTTGTCCAGCTTACCAGCTTTCCTGCTAGGAGTTGACATCCACCAGTGGTACTATTTCTATCAAGTTTACAACCTGCAAAATCACTATCAAAATATCCTTTAAGATCGAACCCTGAGTCTTTGGGATACCAAAGACTGAGGTTAGGAGTTCCTTTTAGATATCTGAAAATTCGCTTTACAGCGATCAGATAGGATTCCTTGGGTTCAGATTGATAGCGTTCAGTAGGGAACCTATCATTCCTCTATAGGCAGTGACATTAACAGGTTTTCCAGATGGATCTTTGTTAAGTGTCAGAGGAGGTGCCATAGGGGTTTTCATCGCTGAAGTTTGTGTTAGATCAAACTTCTTCAGCATATCTTTAACATACTTACCTTGGCTGATAAAAGTACCTTTGTCAGATTGTTTAATCTGAAGACCAAGAAAATAGTCAGCTCACCCATCATACTCATTTTGTATTCTGTCTTCATTCTTTCAGCGAAGCAAGTACACAACAATGGGTTAGTAGAACCAAATATGATGTCATCAACATATATTTGTACAAGAATAATATGACCTTTTATCTTTCTGAAAAACAATGTATTATCAATTTTGCCACGTTCAAATTTTTTCAGAGATAAGAAAAGATGAGAGAGTGTCATACCAAGCACGAGGGGCTTGTTTTAGACCATAGAGAGCCTTATCCAATTTATAAACATAATTTGGATACTTAGGATCATAGAACCCTGGAGGTTGTTCTACATAGACTTCTTCATTCAGCTTTCCATTCAGGAATGCTGATTTTACATCCATTTAATAAACAATGAAGTCTTTATAGACTGCATAGGCTAAGAATAGTCGAATTGCTTCGAGCCTAGCCATAGGGGCAAAGGTTTCATCATAGTCTATACCTTCTTATTGTCTGTATCCCTGAGCAACAAGTCGATCCTTGTTGCGGGTTATAGTTCCATGTTCATCTAACTTGTTTCTAAACATCCATTTGGTGCCTATAACAGTTTTGTCAGATGGTCTAGGAACAAGATTCCAAACTTTGTTACGAGTAAACTCAGTCAGCTCTTCTTGCATAGCGCTGACCCAGTTTGGATCTCTGAGGACATCATCAACTTTCTTTGGTTCTATTAAAGAAATAAAGTTGACAAAGAGACAGATATTACTTGAACTTCGTCGTGTCTGAATACCTACATCGGGATCACCAAGGATTTGATCAATGGGGTGATCTCTGGTCCATCGCTGAGCGTGAGCATGATCTCTTACTTCAGAGATTGAATCAACAACTGGAATATTCACTGATGATGAAGCTTGAGGCTCATCAGCTATCAAGTGTTGAGTGTCAGACATTCCATTGTTTTCTGAGAGGAGTTCAGACGAAGATAAATTTGATGGTAGTAAGGTGTTTAGAGGCTATGTTGAGATCCATGAGTTGGATTCAGCGATAGGAGGTATGATGTTTGGATCATCATCAACAGCTGGAGGATTTGAATGTTGATGGTTTGAGAAGAAAGGTTCCGTTTCTCTGTAGTGAGAGAACATCCAAGCATTTAACTCTTCATTTTCAGCGATTGGTGTAGAGTTCGCTGAGCGAGTTTCATCAAAGGTGACATGAATTATTTCTTCCACAGATTGTCTTCTCTTGTTGAACACTCTGTAGGCTTTGGAGATGGAGGAATATCGATGAAATATTCCATCATCTGCTTTTGGGTCGAACTTTCCAAGCTGATCTTTGTTGTTTAAGATAAAGCACTGACAACCAAAGATATGAAGAAAACTGATAGATGGTTTTCTTCCATGAGAAAGTTCATAAGTTGTCTTTCCAAATCGCTTTACGATCAGCGATTTGTTTTGAGTAAAACAAGCAGTGTTAACAGCTTCAGCCCAAAATTGAGTAGGGAGGTGAGAATCGCTGAGCATTGATCTAGCAGCTTCAATGATCGTTCGGGTTTCTTCTTTCAGCGACTCCGTTTTGCTGAGGTGTTCTTACTGAGGAGACATTATGAGAAATTCCCTTGTTCTCAAAGAAATTGTTCAGAGAACTGTTTTTGAATTCATTTCCATGATCACTTCTTATAGAGCGAACAGTAAGATTATTCAGCACTTCCATCTTTTTAACAAAAGATATTAGTTCTTCTGGAGTATCACTCTTGCAGCGAAGAAAGATAACCCAGGTGTAGCGAGAGTATTAATCTACAATGACAAGCGTGTATTTCTTTCCAGCTATTGATTGGATGTTGACAGGACCAAACAGATCCATATGTAAGAGCTGAAGAGGACTTGTCACTGAGGAAATTGTTTAGACTTGAAACTAGCTTTTGTCTGTTTTCCTTTTTCACATGCCGAACAGAGAGATTCTTTAGCATATGAGTGCTGAGGAAGACCAGTAACCAGTTCTTTAGAAGAGAGAGAATTCAGGGTTTTGAAATTTAGATGAGAAAGTCTTTTGTGCCATAGCCAGTTGACATCAGAAGAGGCTTTAGAAAGAAAACATAAGTTTTCAGTGGTAGTAGAGTCCATATCTATTACATAGACATTTTCTCTGCGATAACCACTGAGAGCAAGTTTTCCTTTCTCATTCACCACTGAACATGCTTTCTTAGAAAAGCGAACTTCGTAGTCTTTGTCACATAGCTGACTGATGCTTAGAAGGTTATGCTTCAGTCCATATACATAAGAGACTCTTCTAAAGGTAGTTGTCCCATTGCTGAGGACACCAAACCCTCGGGTATAGCCTTTTCCATTTCCACCAAAGGTCACCGTGGGACCTTTCTCTTCCTTGTATTCAGTGAGCATGTCTTTTTGTCCAGTCATATGACGAGAACATCCACTATCGAGATACCAAATGCCCTTTGATCCCTGCACATATAAGGAAGATTAAGCGTTGTTTGGTACCCACTTTTCAATGGGTCCTTTTGGGTTAGTGGAGATGGAAGGTTCAACAATCTTCACAACAGATGAAGATTCAACTTCAGTGGTAATCTTCACTTTGGTTAATTTCTTAACCTTAGTGGTATTCTTCACCTTGGTTGATTTTTTAGCTTTGGTGACCTTCTCAGCCTTAGAGGCATTTATCTTCACTTTAGCTATTTTATCAGCTTTGGTGGCAGTTGGACATTTGCTTGTAATATGGTTAGTAAAACCACAGTGATAGCATTTTCTATATTTGAAAGTGGTTTTAGGACCAGAAGTAGAAGGTTTTGAGAATTTAAGATGAGAGGGGTCAGGTCCAAGAATGCTTTTCTCATGAGATCTGGGAGGAATTTTTATTTCTTCAGATCTCTTAGGCTTAAGGTCAATCTTTAGCTTTGGAGGACAAAGATCAAAGATTTCTATCACAGAGCTAGAAGATTGATTTGCTGAAGGTTTAGAAGGAACCTTCAGCTTTGCTTTCCTAGTAGACTTTTGAGGATGAAGAATGGATTTTCCTTTATCCGCAGACTTAGAGCCTTTGGATATTTCTTCAGGGATGGTTTTAGAAGAAGAACAAGGATAAAATTGATTATAAGAAGTGTCAGAGATAGAAGTGACAAACGTTCCAAACTTAAGCATGGAACTTTTTTCTTTAGGCTCATCCTGTGGTGTCCAAAAACCAAGACCAATTCTATCACTTTCAGGAGTTTGAGCATTTATTATCTCAGAGATCTTTGTTGATGATTTGCACCATTTTTCAACATGAGCCTTTTCTGCTTTTAAAGCAGCGATGGCTTGTTCGCGTTCAATGCTGATGATTTCATTTATAATGACTTGATCTTTCAACTTTTCTTCTAAAATATTCAGTTCTTTGATCTTTTCATGACATTTCTCTAATTGTTCAGCTAAGTCAACATTTTTGTTCTCAGCTAGAGTTTTTCCGTTTAGAGCATTATAAAGATCAATAGTCAGCACATCAACAATGCGGCTTCTCTCAGCTTCAGGTAGAGAGGGATTAGTAGAGATAGATACCTGAGATGATATATAGCTCATAGAAGTTTTAGCTGGTTCTTCCACTTCTTCTTTAATCTCAGCCATAAGGCAGAGATTAGCGATTTCTTCTTCATTAGAACTTGATTTTTCTGATTCAGCCCATTCATGTTCTTCAACAATGAGACCTTTACCTTTTCGCTTGTAGCTTTTCAACTTTTGATATTTCTCTTTCAGCTTTAGGTACTTGTCATCGCTGGATCTTCTTGAGGTAGCAGGTTTGAAGACTTTCTTTGACCTACACTCACTTGCAAAGTGTCCAATCTTTTCACAGTTATAGCTAGTAGCAGAAGCCTTATCAACAGGGGTTGATTTTGGCTTGTCAGTAAGAGAGAGAGGTCTATTTCTTTTGAAATTGCTCTTTCTTGCAAATCTCTTAAAAGAGTTTGTCAAGAGTGCTAAGGAGTCATCAAACTCTGAAAGATCAGGGTCTGATAGATCCTCAGATTCAGAATCTAACTCAGTGATAGTGAGAGTAGATCGCTGAGATGGAATTATTTCTGAAGAGACTAAAGCAACAGGAGTGCTTTTGGAGTCTTTAGAATCTTTTATAAGATTCTTCTTCAGAAGGTTTGATTGCTCATAGTTAAGCAATATTCCATATAAGGTGCTGAGGGAAAGAGAATTTAAGTCTTTTGTCAGCTTAAGACATATTGAATAATTGTCCCAGCTTTCAGGAAGACATTCTAGGAATTTGGTCAAGACCTCAAAATTAGAATAGGTCCTACCAACAGTTCTTAGATCTATGATTAAGCAATTAAATCGCTGATGAACATCAGAGAGAGATTCATTCTTACCAGCGATGAAAATTTCATACTGTCTTACCAAGTTAATCTTTCGAGTCTCTTGGATTTCAGTGGTGCCTTCGTATTGAACACAAATGGTTTCCCACATTTCTTTAGAAGTTTTAAGATGCATGATGGAATGGAAAACTTCATCAGGCAGAGCCATTGAGATAATTGTTTTTGTCCTTGCATCTATACCAACCTTCTTTTTGTCTTCATCACTCCACTGTCTTATCTTCTTAACTACATAGCGTTCAGGGACAACAGGAGTGGTGGCAGTAGCTAGAACTGCAGCTATAATTCTGACAGGTTCATAGGGTCCATTTTCTATATACTCAGGTATAGTAGGATCTGCACCTTCAAGAAATAGCATCATTCGATTTTTCCATAGAGAAAAGTTATCTCTGCTAAATCGAGGATGTTTAGAAAGTGAACCATTATCAAAATAGTTTGTGTTTGTGTTTAGTGCCATATTAGAATAGCAAGGAAGAGAATAAAGCAAGATCTTGTTTATCAGATTAAACAGTCTGCTCTGATACCACTTGTTGGTCCCGGAGGTGCTTAACAAGTTTGTAGAAGGGGGGGGGGTTGAATACAAACACATAAATTAAAGTTTAATAAATTGTTTATTGATAAATCAAACACAATTTACATGTTTGTTGCGGAATAAGATTAAGACAGACTCAATCTAAACAAACTTAAGAAACACAAAGATGGTTGCACAAGAATATAGAGAATGGGGGTTTTAGAAGTATAGAAAACAAAGGTTTCTATCTTGGTTCAAGAATAGAGCACACCCTTAGATGGAGAGGTGATCTTTCTATTTATATCCTATGCATTAAATGCATGGCAGGGTACTTTACACTTGTCATTCAGATATTAGCTTTGGTAGTCTGACTTTTGGGAGACATGCTTTTGGCCGTATCATGAACAATGTAATTGACAGAGTTGTTGTACGATTTGTGGCAGAGATATGTCCGTTCTGACACATCGTACTGGTTGTGCAAGGTAAGACAAAAGGAAACTTGAGGCATAAGCTTTGTGATCGATTGATCGCTGAATATATCTTTCTTCAGAGATATAAAGAGGTTCAGCTATCGCTGAAGCTTTTCCTCATGTTCCTTCGCGTATAAGGAGAGTTGTCTTTGCTTCACTGATATCTGCATCAGGTCACTAGTAGACTTCTCTTTGTTCAGTGGCTTCGTCTTCGATTCAGCTATGAACATATGTTGACGCGAGACTTGTCTTCAGGGATTACGTTACTGTTTACATCAGAACTATCAGCGATAACTGAACAGACTCAGTTTGATCACTTATAGTGAAACACTAATACATAGAAATGTTTATAAGAGATACTGTCAGCGATAACTGAACAGACTCAGTCTGATCGCTGATAGTGAAACACTAATACATATTAAACGTAATTTTCACTAAGTATAAAAGAGGGTCGTTATCAAATCGCCGAGAGAGCTTGGATCAACAGTTTGTTAACTCATTAACCAAACTTTGTGATTCTTTAATTATTTTAAAATAAAATTTTCTAGCATGCAAGGCCTAGACAAATTTATAAAATTAATAAATCAACCACAACAAGAAAAAGCGGTAGCAATGCCTCAAATCCTATGCGTTTTTCCGGTGAGCCAACACACGGAATAAACATGGTCAACCTAGAGACATATTCAAAAGATATGACCGACTCCCACTAAACTCGCCATCACCATTTGATGCCCGGATGGACCGCCTTCAAAACGTCATTTTTCGTAACTCCCTTTTGGTTGCACCGTCTTCGATTTACAATTATTGGAAAAATAATTTCTTACTCTATTATATGTTATTTTATAAATACATAAAATTTGAAACGACACGAAGGTCGCATATAAATTTACATAACATGAATGAAACGACATGCAACTCGCCCAAATTATTACAAACCAATAATTAATAAAATGCAAACCAAACATCACAATCATATGGATCAAGAGAGACACTTGTTACCGGATCCATACAAACACAAAAAGGAACCAAAACGAGGAGTGCCAAAATCCTTGTAGGCCATATTTTGACAAAGATTGATTTAAACATACACTTTTGGCACTTAAACAAAAATCAATCTTTGTTTGCATGTTTCTATGCCATCAAAAATTTTTGACAATATAAACACACACAAACACACTTTTATGTTTTGTAAGTATGGTTTTCATGGCAAAACCATCCAAACAACAACATGCAAGTGAATCAAAATATTTTGGGAAAAAGAAACCCAAAAAATCCACACTTAATGTAAAAAAAGGTTTTCAAGACTTTAATTTATTTTTCCCTCTTTCATTTAATTTATATCAAAACAAAATAAAATCTCTTGGTATTTTCGGATCTATCACAAAAATTCTGAAATTTTGATCTTTATTGAATCATGACATCAAAAAAAAAAATCATTTTTCAAACATGCATGTCAAAATCGAAGGTCCAAGAGGGAGGGAAAAAAACTTAAAACTTGAAAAAACCTTAGAAATCTTTTTGCATGTTCTTTACACATCTTTTCCCGAAAATGTGTACAAAAACATTCAAAAACGATTTCTTCAAGAAAAAGATGAGAAAAGTGCTATCACCTTGTACAAGTGGCTCTGATACCACTGTTGGGAGAAGAAGTTTTTCCAAACATAAACATGCAACGGAAACTTATAACAAAAAAAAACGAAATACTAACTTCTTCTTCTAAGAGATGATCCATTGTACAAGTGAGATAACAACTTAAAAGAGGAAGATAAAATCATACCTTTGATGACTTTAGAGGATACAAGAAAGAATCACTCTATCAAGTGTGATGAACGTAAAATCCCAATTAATCAAGCTAATTACTCAACATATGACATTAAAACTCAAGAACTAGAGAGAGAAAGTCTAGAGAGAGAAAGTAGATCTTGTATTGCACCCTCTAGAATATTACAATATGCATAAGCCTCTAGTTCGTTTCTACATGATTACAAAGGCAAACCTATATATACCACACATCTAATACAAAGCCTTAACGGCTAAGGAAACTAAACTTACTTTGACTAACTATTACAAGGTCAATGTTGACTTTTACACATTTGACTTTCCTATTAAATCTTGGATACAATATTTAGACTTAACAATCTCCCCATTTGTATTCAAGATTTAATAAAAATTTGATGCAGATCTTCAACTCTTGATTCTTCATCTTTTGTCTCTTGAAGCTTTCAAAAACTTTGCTCTTTTGCAGCTTTTGAAGAATCTTGGAAAGTCTTTTTAATCTTTGACGCTTTGGAAAGTCAACATGCCTTGAACAAAACAGGAAATTCTTGAAACTTCTTTGAAACTTGAAACTTCATTTCTGAAAAATCTTTCGTCTTCAAACAAAATTGTATCTTCATCACTTTGATCTCTGAATCGTCTTCGGAAGAACAAACCTACTTGAATTCTTGAAATTTTATTTTGAAGAAACTTTTGAAGAAGCTTTTGACTTTGAATCAGCCTTTGAAACAGCGTTTGAAACATCCTTTGAAACAACGTTTGAAACAACGTTTGAAACATCCTTTGAAACAACGGAAGCAAATTGAACTTTAGGCTTGAACTTTGAACTTGAACTCTGAAATTGAATCTTTATAATTCTCCCCCTTTTTGATGATGTGAGCATCATTATCATCAAAATATCATCAATTTCAGCATAGGCTTTGATTTCCCCCTTTGTGAACAACAAACAATCTCCCCTTGATATTGCTGTACTTTTGATCTGAAGAGCCGAATCATGAACAATATATATCCGAATCTTTTCAAATTCAGACATAATGAGCGTGTAACCCTGATTCAACAAATGAAACAGTTAGAAATGCCTGTCAGTAACACGAAGTTACTGTGTACAACGGATGTACAATGTAAGGAGCTGGTTTGATGTTGACTCCCCAGGACTTCCATTCAATCATTGAAAGACACAAGGTAATTCTATGAATGTTCTGACAGAAAAACATATTCTCTGTGTGCTCGTGCTTGTGTTTTGAAAGAATTAGCACAATGATTGTGTTTCATAAGGCTTAAAGTATGTAAATCACTGTGACAACAATGATTATACATGGACTCAATGTGCATGAGAAAGGGTCGAAGGTGGGGCAACTTTCCTTCTTTTTCAATATCAGTATCTTCCAAGAGAAGATCCGATAGATTATGTGCTGCTTCCCCAGAAAATGTGAAACATTCTCTTTTTAAGAAAAGAATGAGTAGCTGGTGACGTTGTATGCAAGAGATGGCATGGGCTATTTGCCTATTTCAATGATGGTCACCAAAGAAATGTGAACCAATCAGTAATGTGGCTGCCCGGCTCAGAAAGTGGTAGGTGCAGAGTTCTGATATTCTTTAAACTCTGATCTCACACCTTCTTTCTTTTTATCATTATACTCACATCTAACCAATCTCTCATTTCCATTTTACCTCTGCCCACTCCCACACTCTATTCTTTTAGACCCCTCTCCCCTTAATCACTCAAAGGATTTCTTCCGGGGTAGGAAACACTGGTTATCGTGAATCCATGGAAGATCTATTAAGCACTCACACTGAATCCCATGTTCCTAAAAGTACATGCTTATCAATGATTTTCTTGACATGTAAAGCACAAGAAATCATATGTCAGTGTATGTATGCTCATTGAAAAATATAAATGAAATTTGAGCATTTGATCTTTGAAGATTTCTCAAAACAAGAATATTGAATGAATGAAATGAAGTCAAGAGAATTGTTTTGAGAATCTGACAATGACTTAAACAGATCAAATCAAATGGTTAGGGTATCAAAGAATTGGATATTTGTTTATATGAACAAATATAAACAATTTATCAATGAAAGCACAACTATGAAAAAGATGAATGATGCTCAACAACTGTGAAATTGCAAACGGGGGTATTACCATCGAAAAATTGTTTCTTTATGAGATGTGGTAATAACATATTCAAATGAAAGACTGAACCGGTGTGTGTGAATACTTGACAGTATATGGACAAGATAATACACAAGTATTGATCTTTGGAAACACACGGTCAGTTAAACAATAAAGCGCAAAAAATTGAAAAACATTTAAAAGTCACACTTCTGAATTCATGAAATCTTTTGAGAATAAGAAGTGGTTTGAACATTTAAGTAACTGTTTTTCATGTTAGAAAGTTGTTCTTCTTTCAAACAATCCGAGATCTAGGACATAAGATATTTACCTTTTCGGTTCCCCCTCAAAACATGATATAAAGATTTAATCTTTTAAGCTCCCCCTGGATATTAGCACAATATCCTTCTTTGAACGTTGAAAAACGGGTCCTGATCTGTCATGTGATCAGAAGCCATCACCTTTACTCCCCCTTAAATTAAGCATCTGAAATATGTCAGTTAAAACAGGATAGAGATCAAACACTCCCTTTTGAATTATTAGACCATCAATATCATTAAAATCTAGCATTGAAAAAGTATAGGATAGAGATCAGATCAATTCACTTGGAATGGAGACCATCAATATCCATCGGATGCAAAAACACAGGAGTAAGGTCTTTTTATCGCTGAGGTCCGAGTCCTAAACTGTGGTGTTTAGAAGTCAAACTCCTTTGAAGACCGGGTCCTAAGCTGATGTGCTTAGAAGCCATGATCTTGACATTGAGGTGCGGGTCTTGAACTGTAGTATTCAAGAGCCATTTTGACATTGAAGTCCGGGTCTTGAGCTGATTTACTCAAGAGCCATTGTTTTTTTACTCCCCCTTGGCTTGAGATGCCTGCAACACAGAATCGATTTTCTTCTTTGGTACCCACTGGTATTTGGGTTCAGAAATGTGAGTTGCAGTTCGTGTGGGGGATATGGAGTAAGAACCATACCAGTAATGATCATTTGATTTGTGAAAATGATCATGTGTACAACAAATAGAACAATAAAATTTCTTACCGTTAGATGCTTTGTTCTTCTTTGCTTTAAGTACAGGTACACATGATTTCTTCTCTTTAAGCTCATTTTCCTTCTCATCTTTGACAGGTTTCTTTTTCCACACTAGTTTCTCTTTCTTGAAACTTGTTCTCCTTGGATAAGTATCTGAACCATCTAAATAATCATCATAGAACATGTTAGTATGACGAATCTGATTAAAGGATTTGACTGACCTGTTTGAAGAGATGAATTTCTGATTTGAACTTGAAACAGACTTTTCAAGTTCTTTGATCTTTGATGCAAAATTATCTCTTTCTTTCACTAGCAGGTCAATCTTTGTCTTGAATTCAGACTTCGTTCTTTGTTCTTTCAGCGCAGTGGCAGATAGTTCAGAAAGCTTTGAAGTCAGTCTTTTGATTTCGGTTTCAAAGATAGATCTTTCTTCTTCAAATCCTTTTTCCGAATCATTTCGCTGGCCGGATAATTCTTTAAAGAATCCCACATTCTTTTGTTCGATGTCCTTCTTCTCTTTATCAAACTTCTCTCTTTCCAAAATTAGTACTTTCTCAAAATCAAAGTTCTGTTGAGAAAGTTTTAAGCATTTAAGCTCCACCGACTTCTTTTCTTCATAGCATTTCTTGGAGAAATCTGAGAACTTCTTTGAAAAATTTTTCTTTTCACTTTCAAAATCAGCTATATTTGCAACAAGCTGTTTTTCCAAATCAGATAAATTCTTTTTAAGCTCAAAGTTCTCAGATTCCAATCCCTTCGTCTTCTCTTTGAAAGCCTTCAACTCGTTTTGAAGTTCAACTGATTCTGCTTGTAGCTCAGGTGATTTCTGTTCAGTTGTCTTCAGTTGGCTTTGAAGAGTTATAATCTCTTTCTCTCTCTTTTATTTCTTTATCCCTCTCATAAAGGATACCTGAAAAATTAGAACTATTTTTAGTACAATTGATACATTCAGGAGTTTTAATACAATTGAACAATTTTAGTTGTAACTCCTGAATCTTTTTGAGGTATTCTGAATTTTTCAATTTCAGATTATTTCGCTCAGCTTCAATACCAGATATATCAGATCTGTAGTAAATTGACATCTTGAAAAAGCTTGATAGGAAAGATCGTTCCCAAACTATTTATCAGGAAAACAACAATCAGATTGAATTGAAAAATTTCGAAAAATATTAAGAATTGAAAATTTGAAAAACACTAGTTATGACACAAAGTTTAACAGTTTAAGCTGAGGTTTGCGTTTGAGCTGAGGAACGCAAACCATAACTTTGCGTTTGTGCTTTGAAGCGCAAGACTCACTTTGCGGTTGTATTGTGAACCGCGAACCTTACTTTGCGGTTGTAGTGTGAACCGCAAACCTTACTTTGCGGTTGTAGTGTGAACCGCAAACCTTACTTTGCGGTTGTACCGTGGAGCGCAAACATTAACTTTGCGTTTGTGTCAATATACGCAAAATATACTTTGCGTTTGTGGAATGATACGCAAAAAACACAAACTATTGAAACCACACTTTGCGATTCAAGTAGAACCCGCAAAGTTCAGGTCAAATTTTAAGAAAATCACGATGAATGAAACGCAAACCAGGATGAAGCACGCGCAAACCAATATGAACATCCGCAAACTCTGATGAACACACGCAAACCTCTAAACTCGATCAAAATCACACCAAAAACTCATCTAGACTTCAAATTTCGATCTGAAACTTTTGACAATTCACTCACCTACACAATTCGAACACAATTCTAGCAAGCAATTTCGATTAAAAACACAGAAATCAACAATTTTGATTCAAGAACAGTAACAGAACACGTTTCAAGAAAACTTCAAAAATCAAAAATTGGAATTGATTTTGAATGAATTTCAATATGGAATCTAAACAACAATCAATCACCAACATAAATCGATCACAATGAAACCAATTTCTTTCATTAAAAACAATTTTTCACTCAAAATTCGTATGTAACAGTAAAAAACCGTTTTCTTGAAAAACTTTTGAAAAATAACGATTTTTCAAATCAAATCACACAAAATTCAATTCAAATCATGATCAAATCAATTCTGAAAAGTTTGGTACGACTCTGATACCAATTGATGAACGTAAAATCCCAATTAATCAAGCTAATTACTCAAGATATGACATTAAAACTCAAGAACTAGAGAGAGAAAGTCTAGAGAGAGAAAGTAGATCTTATATTGCACCCTCTAGAATATTACAATATGCATAAGCCTCTAGTTCGTTTCTACATGATTACAAGGGCAAACCTATATCTACCACACATCTAATACAAAGCCTTAACGGCTAAGGAAACTAAACTTACTTTGACTAACTATTACAAGGTCAATGTTGACTTTTACACATTTGACTTTCCTATTAAATCTTGGATACAATATTTAGACTTAACAAAGTGCACACCCAAAGCTCCAAAAGTTGTAGCAAAAAAACCTTCTCACCAAGAACCTTTTAGAGAAAAAGGTTATCTCCTTCTTTTTCCTTTTGAGAAGAAAAGACTTTTCTTTTCATGCAAAACACACACTTGTGTGTGTGTTTTTTTGCCCGAATGTATGGAGAGAGAGGGAGAGGAAATAGGTTTTAATTGTAGTAATTAATGGAGGTGGAGTGTACTCCTCACCAAAATGATGACACTTTTACTTTTGTGTCTCATCCATTTTATCACATTGGTCCCTCAAAATTTCCTCTAGTTTATAGTTAAACCATCACTTATGATGTTTAACAAACTTTCCCTCTAACTATATAATTCTTGCAATTTTAGTTTGGACTTTGTGTGCGACCGAATAGGATAATGCCAATAATTAATTATTTTTGTGTCAACGGGCATATCTCCAACATTATTAGAATGTAGTAGATTTCTTGTTATTAACTAAGAGAACGCGTTCCTCCCTTTGGAAAAAAATTACCAACCACATGAGACGGTTCAACTTAAATCTATACCCTTGTTTTTTCAAACACTAGTGACTTTTTATTACCTAATATTAAGTGCAAGAATCTTGAGCACTCTCCTATCTCTAAAACAATAACAAAATCTTAAGCTATAACCAGCATGGGTTTTGATTCTAAGATTGATGGTTCCGAAAAAAAAATTGTTTCAACCAAAGATGAGATGGAAACACAACTGATTTATATTGATTTACATAGAATATTACTCCGAATAATCAACATTTTGTCCCAAAATTATGCCATTTAATATTATAAATGTACATCATAAGGATGTTTTTGACGGTGAGCACAGATTAACGATGCTATGTAAAATTGATACGACAGATAATATTAATTTAGAAATAATTATTGATTGATTTTGCGTCTACGAATACTCGGAAAAACTAATAGATTAATTATTAGTATTTTTTGAATTCAATTTTATTTCTTATGATAAAAACCAATATATCAAAGATTTTTTTTTCATAATTATCGAGGGCCCTTTTCTACATTTCGCCCAGGGCCTACAAAATGTCAGGAACGGGCCTGAATGATGTATGAATGTTGAAATGTTGTTGTATACACGTGAACATATATAAATATTCATGATGAATGTCATAATAATGTATGATTACTGAAGATTTGTTGAATACACGTGAAAATACATAACTATTCATGATGAATGTTATACTAAGTTGTATATTTATGATGAATATCATACTAATATATGAATATTAAAGAGTTGTAAACATATGAACGTGCATAAATATTCATAATGAATATAACACATATATAACATTTCACGTAAAAGAAACGGTTAAAACGAAAAGAAAACTATATCGAGATGGATATCATATCAAAAAACACGAAATTCTCGTTATTTAATATTAGTGATATTTAAGATAATTTATTTTAAAATTTAAAGAGGTAAAAGTTTTTTAATTACAAAAGAAAATAAAAGATCAAATA